>CM066035.1:825484879-827984879 GCA_033557465.1 Ichthyophis bannanicus | reverse complement strand
CTTCCACCACTGGAGAGACCAAAAAAGGCAACTGGAGTTTGCTATTTTGTCTGACAGGCAACCTGATGCCTGAGTCCATTGGGTGGACAAAGTCCATTGAGCTGCCCTCATGTGAAGGCGAGCATATGGAACCACATGCACGGTGGATGCCATGTGGCCTAATAGTTATAACATCTCTCAAGCAGTTAATTGGGACTTTAACTGAATCTGGGAGGCTAACTGCACCAGACGTAGGTGACGGGCCTGAGGAAGATAGGCCCTTGCAGTTGTGGTATCCAGCAAGGCCCCTATGAACTCCAGAGACTGAGTAGGGGTGAGATTGGATTTTGGGATGTTTATCACTAGTCCCAAATACTGAAGGATACGCATTGTGCAGGTTAGACAAGTCTGGGCCTCTGACTGGGATGGGGCTCGAATGAGCCAGTCGTCCAGATATGGGAATACGAATATTCCTAGAGTACGGAGAAATGCAGCTACTACTGCCATGCATTTTGTGAACACCCTTGGTGCAGAGGCCAGACCGAAAGGAAGCACCCTGTGTTGGTAGTGCTTTCCTTGAAAAAGGAACCGAAGGAACCTTCTGTGTGTTGGATGGATGAGGACATGGGTGTACGCATCCTTGAGATCTAGAGAATAAAACGAGTCCTGACTCTGAAGGAATGGAAGCAGAGCCCCTAGAGAAATCATTTTGAATTTCTCCTTGAATAGAAATTTGTTCAATTCTCTGAGATCTAATATGGGTCTGTAGCCCCCTGTTTTCTTTGGAATTAGAAAATAAGGGGAGTAGAACCCTGAGCCCTGTTGAAGAAGAGGTACTTCTTCTATTGCCCCTTGGGCAAGAAGGGTAGCAATCTCCTGACCTAGAAGGGTGAGGAGAGATGTCAGAGAATTGAACTGTTTCACCATGGTGTGAGGAGGAAGGTTTAAGAAGTGAAGCTTGTACCCTTCCTTTATGATGGAGAGGGTCCATTGCTCTGCTGTGATTTGCTCCCATCTGGGAGCAAAGTAAGTCAACCTTCCTGGAATGGTGAGGGGTTCTGGTTTTTCCAGAGCTAGAAAGGCTAAGTTCTCTAGTTGCAAGTCAAAGGCCCTGAGGAGGTTGAGGCTGCTGGGCTGTGGTAGGCCTGGCAGCCTTTGACTTGGCCTGTTTAGGTGGTTGCTGACGCTTTGCAGGAAAACGACCTGCAGAAGATGTCTGCCAATGAGCAGGATAATATCTTCCCTTTTTAGAAAAAGATGTCTTTTTGAACAATCTTTTCTTAACAGGAGCAGAGGTAGACTTTGAAAGTCGATCCAAAGCAGAGTTCTCAGCATCCATCTGAATGGCCTTTGCTTGCCAATCCCTGTCAAACAGGTTTTCACCTGTACAGGGAAGGTTTCCCAACTCATCTTGGACCCAGAGTTCCAAATCAGAGGCTTGTAACCAAGCAATTCTGCGTGCACCTATGGCAATAGCTGTGACTCTGCTTACACACTCAAAAGAGTCAAAGGCTGCACGGTTGAAGAATTTGGAAACATCTTGTGCATGTTTGAGCCAAGTGAGAAATTCCTGCCTTTTATCTTCTGAAATAAAAGGAGCTAAAGTCTGCAGATGATCTGTGACTTCTTTTAGAAACATCCCCATATAGAGACTAAAGGAGTTGATTCTGGCAGCAAGCATATTGGCCTGGAAAATCCTTCGGCCAAAAGCATCTAGAGTCCTACATTCACGTCCTGGAGGGTTAGATAACGGCCAAAAGCGTCTAGAGTCCTACATTCACGGCCTGGAGGGTCTCTTTGCACTCTTTATTTTCTTCATAGCAGACTCAACCACAATAGAGTGGTGAGGAAGCTGAGTCTTATGAAAACCAGGACAGGGAGGGACACGGTACATGGTGTTTAACCTACGAGAATGAGGAGAGGTGGTGAGAGGAGTCTCCCACATGCCCAACATGAGATCATAAAGAATCTCATGAATAGGTAAGGTAGCTGCTTCCTTAGGAGCCTTAGGATATTGCAGAATATCTAATTGCTTGGCTCTAGGCTCTGACTCAGAGGCCACTGTAATGGAGAGGCCCCTAGCCACTTCCCTGATGAAGTCTTGAAAAGACAAGTCTTCTGGAGGAGACATTCTTCGTTTTGGAGAAGCAGACTCCTGAGGAAGAAGTACCGGTGCATCGACAGAAGCCTCCGACTCAGAGTCTGAGGAATCGAAGTATCGCCTGTCTGGATGTTCCTGTAAAGCCCGATACGCGTACCGAGTGGGATCGACATCGGGAGTAAGCGGTACCGGTTCGGTACCGATGGGCATCATAGGACAGGGTACCGTTGCAGCCGACACGGAAGCCGATGTCGATGCAATCGGTACCGGCACCGGGAACAATGCCGGTGCCGGAGTCGGTACTGGCAACGGAGATTGTTGCGGTACCGAAGGCGTCGAAGCCTGCATAAACGCCGTTAGGGTGAGCTGCATGGACAGAATTTTCTGATCCATCGATGCCACCAGAGTCTGGATGTCGGTACCGGTGGAGGCCACTGGTACCCCAGAACACGGCAACAGGTGATCGGTCGAGGCCAAGCCATCGATGTCAACCTGTGACCCCATAGATGATGCTTTGGAAGCTGGAACTTCCCGCTGGGGTAATTTTGCCGGTGCGGAATCCTCGAGGACAAGACCGGAGGCATCTCTATGCTTAGAGGGAGATTTGCCCTTCGAGGACCGGCTAGATTTATGTTTGGTTACCTGAGATCCATGGGAGGAAGAAGCAGCCCTGGAAGACATCGATGCCACCGAGGCTGCATCAGAGGGAAACAGGGTACTGAGCTTGGCTGCTCGGTTCTGCCGACCCCTTTTAGACATCATGGTACAGGACACACAATCCGTGATGGAATGGTCAGGACCCAAACATTTTAGACACCAGTCATGGGTGTCGGTGACGGAAATAGTACCGCCACACTTTGTGCACTTTTTAAACCCGGAAGCGGGCTTCTCCATGAGGAGAAAATGTTCAGGCCTAAGGCACAGTTGAAGAAAGAAAAAAGTGTTGTTTTTTTTTTAAATAAGAAAGAAAGAAAAGACCGGCGGTACCGGTCTGACGTCGAAGAAGGCAGACGCGACACAGAAAAATAAAGAAAAAAATTAAGAATTCTTCTGCGGTGACAGGAACACGACCTGTTGGCTCCGCAGAAAAGAAGAACTGGAGAGAGGCGGTTGGGAAAGGCGGGAAGGCAGCGCGCAGGCGCTGTGGGATGCTCCCAAAGGTTTTCTTACTGGATGCTGGGGAGCGTTCCCGCGCGGGCTCCGTCGGTACCGACGATACCCATATGTGAAGACTCATTCCTGCTTGTTCCTGGAGATATTAATATTACGCTTATGTGCAATAGTTAACTATAAGCCTTGAAAAGCAGGAAGGGTTTGTATCAGGTGCCATTCTTTCTGTAATATCTTAATAATGCTACTTGATTGTGATGAATATAGAAGAGGGCATACTATTCCTATACCATCTTTTCTTGGTTTTACTTTGAGCAAATTATCACGAGAGGACTCTAGGGTCCTTTGATAGGCTTTATCTAGATAGCATGTGGGATATTGTCTTGCTAAAAACCTCTCTCTCATCTCTTTAGCCTGCAACTGAAAATCCTGTGGTTTGGTACAAATCCTTTTTGCTCTTAAAAATTGACTAACAGGTAAATTGTTTTTGAGTGATGGATTGTGAAAACTTTTATAATGCAAGAGAGTATTTCTATCCGTAGGTTTTCTGTATAGTGTGGTAGAGAAATCACCATCCTCTTTTTTAATAAGTAAATCTAAGTAAGAAATCTGGTTGAAATCATAGGTCATCTGGAAGCATAAATTTACATCTAATTGATTAACCTATAGGTTAAACTGAGTCAGTTCTTCCATCGAACCTTTCCAAAGAATCAATATATCATCTATATATCTTATCCAAAGAGAAATGTTGAACTCAAAAGGGTGAGCCTTCAAAAAACTTTCTTCAAAATGAAACATATACAGATTGGCTATGTCTGGGGCCATAGAAGACCCCATGGCTACTCCCTTAATTTGCTTATAAAAAGTGTCCCTGAAGCAAAAAAAGTTTTCACAAAGGACTAAACGTGCTAAGGCAATCAAAAAAGCTGTTGGAATGCATTTATACATAGTCCTCTTCAGTAAACATTGCTTAATGATGTGAAGAGCATCAAGTTGAGGGACATTGGTGTATAGTGACTCGACATCAAGTGTGACTAAAATAATATCAGGATCATATCTATTAAAAGTAGACAATAACTCTATAATATGTGCCGAATCTCGGAAGAAAGGCCTGGCAATCTACTTATGGTCACTCTGCCAAGAAAACCCAGGAGCTGCTGGGTCACCAGGAGTCAGCACTGTCTCAAAGGCACACATTGCATTGTATTTTTGGTTGCAAGTCAGCAGGCCAGTCAGGTTTTCAAGATATCTACACAAAAATGCCTGAGATGCATCTGAATGCATTGCCTCTGCTATATTCAAATGCATCTCATACATATTCACTGTGAACAACCTAAAAAACTTGAATGACCTGCGGCGCTTGAGGATCAGAGTTGCCTACCCCTGGTTTAAGCACTAGATTTGTAAGAAGCAAAGTTGAAGATGACAACAGCGGAGGTGGTGGAGGCCATTACTGTGGCAGATTTTGGGCATTCTTGTGACAAATAAGGAAGACAATGGGGGGAAGTATTAAGATGTTAGATAAAAAGACATGGAGGAATGGGGAGTATATGGGCATCTACCCAAAATGGATGAATCTTAACCAGGCAGGCTGGGAGGATCATTTTGGTCTTAATGTGCTGTCATGTACTCTCTATCAATAAGATATAAAATGTACAGCAAAAATCTGTACATTTCACCGTCACTGCCCCCACATGTGAGACACATCAATTGGAGATGCTTAAATGATATGACAAGATTACTGATCTCCTCCAGTAACATGAGAACCACAGGCTCAGGTTAATCAATTTTTTTTTCTGTCGGAACTTTAACTATGAACAACAATTTCTGTAATAGTCATAATCCAATCAAAAGAATAAGAAATTGGACAGAATGACCAAATGTCACAGTACATACAGGTAGATGGTGGAATGGAAGAAAGAAATTACTGTAACAGCCCTTCGACCACAGAGATCCCCCCACCTTTCCTACATATCTGGCAGGTTCCAGCTGAGTGGTTAAGAAGGCATCCCTGTGAAAATCTCTGGCTTCAAATTAAAATAAAACAGAAATATGCATTAGCCATCCTTTTATGTGCACATCATGACTACATAAAGCAGCGACAGCTGCCCCGCCCCTCCCCAATTTCCTACAGTATATGAGTGAGTCACCGCATTACTCCCTCTAAAGGGCAAGAGGCGTGGGGTACAGTAAGGCTAAGTTCCATCTCTGTCGCTGATTCACTAGTGAGTAAGGTTTCTGAGGAAATTAGGGACCCTTTTTTTCATAAAGAGCATTGGGGATTTAATTAAGCCGACTTCTTGCAACATCTCTCTGGAATGGCTTTGATTACAAACTAGAATCATTCAGCCTTGCCTGTTCCCAGCCCACGATCTTAACATACACCCAGCATCAGACTGGAGCCCAATCAAATGCAGACTAGGAGGATAATATGGCAGAAAATTACAAGCCCAGAAGCCATCAAGAAAAATGCCGAGGGGGAATGGCACAAATAAAAAAAGCATATACATCAATAAAACGCAGAATACTGTGGCTGTATTTTGTTGACCCTTATTGCTAAGGAAATGCACCAAAGTCTGAAATGCTGCTGCTCAGCCATGGCCAATTCCCACGACTGTCAGTAAATATAAAGGGATAACTGGTATTAGAGAGGCTGCTGTCACTTCGGCTATTAGGATGATCCCGAGATCTCTTCTATGATTTTCTGAGAAGGGAACAGAGTTCACACATGAGGAGCTCCTTTGAACACTTACAGAACAGCCTCTACAACAGCTCAAAGGAAGACTCTGTGGCAAAATTTCTGAAATTCTCTAACAAATATGCATGCATTTGCATCATCTCTAATCTATTCAAATGTTAACCCATACCGCTCCTTCATCCACACTTTCGTCTCCTAAACCCGTTCCTTTCCTTCAGCAAACCTCAACACTATCTCAACCTATGTTCTCATGTGGGTTTAATTCCTGCATACCATAATCAGCTACTATTCACATGTTGTTATAAGTTATACCTTGTTAAAGTTCTCATCATGTTATATGTAAACCGTTAAACCTGTTACCTGTACCCCAAGGTGACTTGTAGATATTGTTATAGAAACGTTGCTAAATAAATAAATCATGCTGCATACTCAATGTAAAATCTGTTTGCACCATAGAACAAAAGCTTTTTTTCCAACTTGCTTGGGTGCCTGCATAATTTGTTTTGTTCTTTTGCAGTTCTTAGGCTGGGGTGTCTCGAGGATGGGCAGAAAGAAAGAAAAAGGAGAAGAAAGGAGGACTGGGATGGGGAGAGCATGCAGACAGAAGATCCAGGAAAGGCTGGAAAGAGAAGGGAAAGGGGTGAAGGAAGACTAGAGGAAAATTCTAGTATTTTGAGGGATCCAGGTGGGACTACAGAGGAGGAACCATCTTTATTCCTCTCCTTATCCCACGTGCTCACACATACACACACACACTCCCTCCTTCACCAGCCTCTCTATTCCTGTGCTGATCAGGCCTGCAAGAGAAACATTAGTTTGGCTCCAACAGTAGAGGACACCACTGCTCTCCTCTTAATGTAGCCTACTCGGCATTAGGGAGTGTGGGGGTTCAAGAGAGTTGCAAACCTGCACACCAGCGAGCAAAAAGCCACCACCTCCCTGTTCCAGGCCCTGGCCTCTTGCAAGAAGGGCCACATTTTGTGGCCATGATCATGAGATCAGGAGTTCTGACCTAAGTTGGCGCACTGCAGCTGCTTTTTCCAGTGGTCTATTGAGAAGGCTGATGATATGGATCAGGTGACATAAACCTTGTTATTCATCGATTCAGTAAGCTTCACTGAAAATTAAAAGCCTTTTGGGGATTGTGGTAGTGTGGTGTGCAGTGGGAAGGGGTTTTCTTTACAACACAGGCCAGACAGCTGTTCAGAGAAAACAAAAGCAGTTTTTATTCTGTCCCAGCTTCTTAAACCTCCACAAGCTAGTTTTCCCAGCCCTTCCTCCAACCCAGTTAAAGTCCCTACCTCAGAGCTCCTTGGCACGGCTTGCCTTGGAAGAACGTCTGGCTCCATGGGCCTCTCTCCCTCCTGCAGCCTGCTGGGTTCTTAACCTCTCCCTCTGAGCCACACCTCCCTAGCCCTGAACTCTGGGCTGCAGACTCTCTTAAAGGGGACTGCTGATAATCCCTTTGGAGAGGGACAGTTAACATTCTATATACCCCATTACAGAGATGTTCATGCCCACAGATGTGTGACTCTGAAAAACACTCCCCCCCCCCATCAGAATATATGGTATGGATAGGACAGCGTTTTTCAACCACTGTGCCGCGGCACACTAGTGTGCCGTGAGATATTGTCTGGTGTGCCGTGGGAAAAATTCCGATTTCATTAGTAACATGTGGCCTCGGCTCACAAATTAGGGTTGCCAACCGGCCGGTTTTCAGCCGGCCTGGCCGGTTTTTCCATGGCCAGGCCGGCTGCCAGCACAGTTGTAAAACCGGCCATTGAAAAGCCGTTTTTTTTGCTCTGGCCGCAAGATCGGGAGCGCCCATAGCAAAAAAACGGCTTTTGTGCCGAAGCCCGCGGCGCGAACGCTATCGCTATTCCCTATAGCAGTGCAGCCGCTGGTTCTGATTTGTACCGAGCAGCGGCTGCACTACACTTACATTGAAAAGTAAAGAGAAACTGTCAGGAGCCCTCCGATCATGCAGAGCCCGAGGAAGTGATGTCATGGGGGCGGGCTCCTCACAGGCTGTCTTTCCTTTTCAAATTAACTTTAGCTGCAATAAAGTTAATTTGAAAAGGAAAGACAGCCTGTGAGGAGCCCGCCCCCATGACATCACTTCCTCGGGCTCTGCGATGACAGGAGGGCTCCTGACACAGTTTCTCTTTACTTTTCAATGTAAGTGTAGTGCAGCCGCTGCTCTGTACAAAGCAGAAGCAGCAGCTTGGGCAGAGGAGGGGGTGTGTGTGTGTGAGTGAACCAGCAAGGGGGGGGGGGGAGTGTGAGTGAACCAGCAGTGGAGGGGGGGGGGTGTTGTGAGTGAACCAGCAAGGGGGTGGGGGGCGATGATGTGAGTGAACCAGCAGGGGAGGGGGGTAAGTGAGTGAGTGACCCAGCAGGAGGGGTGAGTAAGTGACAGGGGGGTGAGAGAGTGAACCAGCAGTGGAGGTGGGGGGTGGTGTGAGTGAACCAGCAGGGGAGGGGGGTTGGTGTGAACCAGCAGGGGAGGGGGGTTGGTGTGAACCAGCAGGGGAGGGGGGTTGGTGTGAGTGTTTGATTCCTATTCAAGAGAATTACTTTATATATAGTCAATATAGGCACAGAGGTAAATTTTTTTAACATTTTCTAATGGTGGTGTGCCTCGTGATTTTTTTCATGAAAAAAGTGTGCCTTTGCACAAAAAAGGTTGAAAAACACTGGGATAGGATACCAATCATCATTAGGGATGCACACAGACAAGACAAACTGCTTTTCCTTTGGAAAGTAGACTACTAAAAAAAAGTGCAGCATGACGTTGTAAGATAAGGCATATATATTCTACCCTGGAGTTTCTCTCGCACTAGACAACTGCGGGCAGAGGAAAGGGCAGTTTTCCTTGGTTAAAGATTGCCAACTGGCTTTAGGTTTTCAGAAGGCTAATCCAGCCCTGGTCACAGCCCACTGCATGTAGGGACGTTTAGTGCTGCTTTTTTTGGGGGGGAATACAAGAAGGCAAGTAGCACTAAAAAGTCCCTTCATGCTTGGGGGGGGGGGTGGATAAACAGAAAGCTTGCTCAACTTATCTTGCAAAACATGAAGCCTGTAGGCAACCTTCTCTAGGCACCTAAAGGAAAACAAAGTCAGTTTTCCTTTAAATTTAAAAAAAAAATGCCAGCACTTGCTTCCAGTGAAAACAATATCCCACGCTCCAGCGGATGCGAAGACCCGTGCAAGAAATAAAGCTGTTCCCAAGCAAAGCAAAGCTGTTCCCCGAAGAGAGAGCAACCCACGGACCACATGGTAAAGCCTTCACAACTCAGAAATCTGTGAGGCAAACACAGGATACCTGTCAATAACAAACACAAGCTGCTATGTCTGGGGAAATACAGAAACAGGTTAGCTCCTGCTGGATCCTACCCCAGATGGGTTTCTTAGTTATTAGATACTAGTCTAAAAAGAGGCAAGATCTGGTCTGCAGAAGAATTCCTGCAACACACATCAAAACATGTTAACAGTTCAAAACCTGTATTATCTTCCCTACACACCAGGGCCGCATATCCTGTCATGTTTAGCTTGGGATTATAAATCCTTTCAGTTCAGGACCTGCAAAAAATGTGCTTCTTTTTAGATTTGCTTCACTTTAATTCCTCTGATCCCCACTTTCACATCTCTTACTTTACCTCAATAGAATTTTGAGACTTGAGCTAGTCTCCTCTCCACCCCTATTGGTGCCCCTGTTAGCTCTGCAGATTACAAGCAATTCATAATACAGCAGCTAGACTAATTGAGGGGGGGGATCATGTCATCCCCATGCTGCAAGCTCTACACTGTTTGCTAATTAAGGCAAGATGCCAATTCAAACTTATGTGAATTTTCAAGGTCCTGAAGGAGGAGGAGTCCCTAGGTTATCAGTGGGGTCTGATGTAGGTTTGCATACCAAACTGAAAATCGAGACCACCACATGAAATGAGATGGATCCCATTTCCTGGAGGGAAGTACTCATTCACCAATGAGCTAAAACACTGGGCTTCTGTATTTGTGACACCAGCATTGTGAAATGCTCTGCCCAAAATTTAAGACTGATAGGGGATTTATTTTCTTCCTTTCAAAAGCATGTGAAGGCATAGCTGCAGGACAGATGCAAGGGTACTGATGACCCTAGATAAACCTTCAGCTTTATACCACCCCCCCCCCCCAAGCTTTTGATAATTAAACTCATCAATCAACACATGCCTCCACAAACAATCCAGGAAAAATATACAATCGGACAGCAGAAAACTTTGCTTTGCATGCAAGTATGCCCCTGCTCTCCTTGCAGGGAAAAGGATGGGTTGATGATTCTTTGAGTTCTGTGGCTGTCAAGCTGTATTGTTTTGCTTTGCCAACCCTCAGAGGCTGCCACCCAAATCTTGCTCAGTGGTTTATCCAGCCCTGCATGGCTGCTGCTTGGTCTTTTGGTCGAGGGATAAGGTAGGAAAGGGAGGCTTGCTGCAATATAATTGGGATTCACTGTACATATTGGGTAATAATGTCTGCTAAAAGAAATGAAAAAGTCACCTTTTGTGGGGGTTTTCAGGCCAATGCCATTACTTGGGAAGATGAGACGGCTCCAGCTGTGCCATAAGGCCATTACGAACTCCAGACCAATGTCCCCACCCATTCCTTGGCACTAGAAAGATGATATCGCAGCATCTCCACTCTACCAGCAGCAGCACAGGCAGAGAATTCCCATATAGTTTTATGGGAACATTACTCCAGACTCCTCCAAAGCATCATGCTTATCAGCCTGGAATAGAAAGCTGCACCAGAGGGAACATGGATGTCCTTCACAGCCAGACTGCAACACTTGACACAACTGGGACCATTTCTGAAAGCTGAACTGTGACCCTCCACTCCACCGCCCATTCAAACCATAGCTTAGGTGGAATTCCATATCAGGATACTGATCATCTTGCCTCCCCAGCACCAAAACCAAGTCAGAAGGTATGAAACATCTGACCCCCTCACCTGCCTCAAGTGATAACATTTCCTGGAAGCAGTTAGTGAATAAAACCCTTAGAAACCATTCATTTTACATATCTATTCTAATCTCCACCCCTCCTCATATCCTGGTGGTTTTCAAACATCAGCAATGTGAGTCTTTGATATCTTGTGTGTCTATAGGAAAGCTGGGGACTCAGTTGGACTGGACATATTTACTGCAAGTTGCAAGGCTAAAATGGAATTCTACACTCAGTAACTTATAGAACGAGACTGATTCTGTCAGAGGTCAACAGGGCCTGATGTTCTAAAGGGCTTTGCTCATGTTGTGTCTAAAGGCAAAAAGCTTAGTGCACCTGGGCCAACATACAGATGGAAGGTGTACTATCAGTAGTCCAGCTTGTAAGCACACCTGCTCCAGCCAGTTCCTACACTGCACAGACTTGGAACGTGCCCAATAACAGTGTGATTAGGTAACAGACTCTCCAGACACTTCCAAACCAGGAGACAAAGTATAAGACAACTATACCAATATAATTGATATCCACATCTTGCAGATCTTTTCACAATACCATTGCCCAAGGGCTTGAATTGCTCTTCCCCTTTACAAGCCCGGGCAGAACACGGTGATCAGATTCCAGGAGGACAAACAGCCCAAGACCTGATTCCCAAGCAGTGGGTAACCAAATACCACATACCTGATAATTTTCTTTCCTTGAATCCTATCAGGCCAGTACGGACAGGTGCAGTAAGCTTCCTTGCCAGAAGGTGGATGCAGACTTGAGTATTTTTCAATGATGCTCAAAGTCTACCTCCACCTGTCTATTATTTTGATAAAAATCTCCAATATTGCTGTTATCCCTGGACGTGTCATAGTGTTTGACTTGGTAGAAACAGATGTGTTAATCGAGCGCTAACAACAGTTAAGTCTTGAAGGGAAAGTATTAACATGGATAAAATCTTTTCTTGAAGAAAGGAGTTTTAGGGTTAGACATGAAAGGCGTTGGTCCTGGGGCATGCCACAGGATTCTTCCCTTTCTCCTTTACTTTTTAATATCTATCTCCAGCCATTAAATGGACTGATTCATAGTCATGGAGTTAAGATGTATGCGGATGACATTCAGTTGTTACTACTTTTGGAGGGTGACAGCAGACATATCCTTGAATGTTTTTGTCTGGAAAAGATAAGAGGCTGGTTAAATCAGAGTGGTCTGGCTTTAAATATTGCAAAACAGTTTGGGCATGGGTGGGGTAGAGAGAATTTACTTAGATAGTCTACCCATTATTGATGAGATGCAGATCCCCTGGGTACAGACAATTCACTCCTTGGGAGTAATTATAGAAACAGAAGGAACAGGGGGTGGACAGACTGCCAGTATAACTAGATCCATATATTTTTAAGTGAAATTAGTCAGCTTAAAACATTTTTAGGGGGAAAATGTTGCATACGGTTGCTCAATCACTGTTGAGTATTTTAGATTAATGTAATCCATTGTCTTTAATATTGACTAAGAAAGGGTTGAAAAAGCTGTAGGTGGCATGAAAGTCAATAGCAAGGTTTTTGTTAGGAAGCAGGAAGTATGAAAGTGCTTGTCCTCTCTTGAGGAGCCTACACTAGTCTCTTCAAGCCAGATGTATTTTTAAGTTAATGATTTTAATATTCAAGGTGATTAGAATATTTTCAAATACAAGGGTTGACAGATTACAGAATTATATACCTAGGAGGGCATTATGTCCATTCCATTATTCTTAAGATGGTATGGAGGAGGAAAGCTTTCAGCGTGGTGGGTCCAGTATGCTGGAATGAGTTACTTTTGGCATAGTGCAGAGAGAATCTGTTAATGTCTAGAAAAGGTTTAAAAGCATCTTTATTCTGTGTCAAAGTAGATAGAATGTTATTTTGATTTTTATTTAATTCCGATGTGACTGTTATATCTCTCCTCATCTGTTATTCTATTTATGGCATAAAACATTTTGAAAGGCATTGTCCATAAAGATGACATAAAAGTGTTATAAATAAAAAACAATGTCATCAGTAGGTCTATCTGCTGGTGCAGCCATGAGAGAAGCCAGCATGACATTTCTTAAGCAGTAAGCATGACTGAAAAACTCAGAAACCATTAACGGTAGTATGCAATCTTTTGGAATAGTTAGAAACAGAAATATGATGACAGAAAAAGACCACATGGCCTATCTAGTCTGTCCTTCCATATCAACAACTACAACAGTCCCCTTTTTCCTTTAGAGATCCTCTGTGTTGGTCCCATGCTTTTTTGAATTCAGTTACTGTTCTCATCTCTACCACCTCCACTGAGAGACTATTCCACGGATTCACCACTCTTTCCATAAAGAAATATTTCCGCATATCACTCCTGAATCTATCCCCCTTCACCCTCATCCCATGTCCCCTCGTAGCAGAACTTGCTTTCAATTGAAAGAGGCTCCCCCCCTGAACATTTATGCCACGGAGGTATTTAAACATCTCAATCATATCACCTCTATCCCGCCTTTCCTCTAAGGTGTACATATTAAGATCCTTAACATGAACAAGTATTTGACTCTCTTACCACAATAAACTCTACTTCAGAACATGAACCTGGCAATGCACTCAATGGCAGATGTACTCCCAGACTTGTACAAAGAGTCTTCTAGGGCAGGCCTGGACTGGTTTAGCAGGATTCAAGGAAAGAAAATTAAGAATATAAGAACTGTCATATTTGGTCTGAGAAAATGTCCATCAAGCCCAGTGTTCTGTTTCCAACAGTGGTCAATTCAGGTCACATGTAGCTGACATATCCCAAAAGTAACCAGTTCCATGCTACCTATATCCCCAGGTATAAGTGGCTCTCTCTTGGACTATCTTAATACAAGCTTATGAACCTTTCCTCCAGGAATTTGTCCAAACCTTTTTTAAACTCAGCTACACTACCTGCTTTTACCACATTTATTTTACTTATTATTACTTGCACTTGATATCCTACTCTGCAGGCAACGAGTTCAAGACTAAATTATACATTTAGAGAAAAAAAAATATTTTCTCCTATCTGTTTTAAATATACTACTTTGTAACTTTATGGTGAGTAAACATTCAATCCGTCTACCTGTTCCTCTCCACTCAGAATGTTAAAGACTTCAAAATTATCTCCCTTCAACGTCTCTTCTCCAGGTTGAAAAGCCCTAACCTCTTTAGCCTTTCCTCATAGAGTCATTACATCTCCTTTATACTTTTGGTTACCCTCTCCGTACCTTTTCTAATGCCACTATATCTTTTTTGAGATGTGGAGCCCAGAATTGCATGCAATAATCAAGGTGGGATGGAGCAGTGGCCAAGCCAAATGTCAGAGCCTGCAACACGAAATGACCACCCAGAACAAAGAAGAAGAAAAATCTCTGAAGCTGATGCCAGATGGAAATATGAAAATGACTCCTCAGGGAAGCTAACAAAAGTTACAACACAGTAATAATGGGTGATTTCAATTACCCCAGTATTGACTGGGTCAATGTCACAGCAGGACATGCTAGGGAGATAGTTTCTCGATGAAATAAATGACTGCTTCTTGGAGCAGCTAGTTCATGAACTGACAAGAGGGGAAGCTATTTTGGACCTAGTCCTTAGTGGAACCCAGGATCTGGTGCAAGAGATAAGGGTGTTGGGGCACGTTTGATTTAATAAATGAAGGCAGGATGGCAAGAAAATCTATAGTACTGCCTTTAAACTTTCAAAAAGGGAGACTATGATAAAATGAGGAAAATAGTTAAGAAAACACTAAAAGGAAGAGCAGCAAATGTTAAAGATTTACATCAAGCATGGGCGTTGTTTAAAAATATATCTTGAAAGCCCAGACCAGATGTAGTCCATGCTTTAAGAAAAGAGGGAGAAAGGGCAAAAAACTGCCAGCATGGTTTTAAGGTGAGGTCAGAGAAGCTGTTGTAGCCAAAAAAGCATCTTTTAGGAAATGGAAAAAGGAGCTAATGACTAAAACAGGAAACATAAGTACTGGCAAGTCAGATGCAAGGCAATGATAAGGCAGGCAAAAACAGAATTTGAAAAAAACCTTGCCGAGGAAGCAAAAACTCATAATAAAATCTTTTTCAAGTACATTTGTTGCAAAAAACCTATATAGAGAGTCAGCTGGACCATTAGATGATAGAGGTAAAAGGGGCGCTAAGGAAGGACAAGGCCATTGCAGAGAGACTGAAGGAATTCTTTCCTTCAGTCTTTACTGAAGAAGTTACCCATGGCTGAAATGGTATTTAAAGGTGATATATCGGCAGAATTGAAAGAAATAATCGATAAACCGAGAAGATGTATTACAACTATTTGATAAAATGAAGAGTAGCAAATCACCTGGGCCGGATGATATACATCCAAGGGTATTGAAAGAACTTCATGAACTATGAGATTGCAGACTTACTATTAATAATCTGTAAACTATCACTAAAATCATCTGTAGTCCCTGAAGATTGGAAAATAACCAATGTAATGCCAATTTTTAAAAAGGGTTCCAGAGGTGATCTGGGAAACCAGTGGGACACTGTGATACCTGGGTACAAACTATATCGAAATGATAGAGCTGATCAAATTGGTGGAGGGGTTGCGCTCTATGTTAGAGAGGGCATTGAGTCAGAAAGGATTAAAGTTTTGCAGGAAACAAAATCTGCTGTAGAATCTATATGGATTGAAATTCCATGTAAAAGGGGGAAGGCAATGGCAGTGGGGGTGTACTATCGAGCGCCTGGCCAGAATGACCAAATGGATGATGAAATGCTCAAAGAAATCAAGAAAGCTAACAAAAGTTACAGCGCAGTAATAATGGGTGATTTCAACTACCCCGGTATCGACTGGGTCAGTGTCACGTCAGGACATGCTAGGGAGATAAAGTTCCTAGATGAAATAAATGACTGCTTCTTGGAGCAGCTGGTTCATGAACCAACCAGAGGAGAAGCCATATTAGACCTAGCCCTTAGTGGAACACCAGATCTAGTGCAAGAGATAAGGTTGTTGGGGCCACTTGGCAATAGTGATCATAGCATGATCGCTTTTGATTTAATTAGTGGAGGAGGGATAGTAAGGAAATCCACAGTACTACCTTTTAACTTTCGAAAGGGAGACTATGATAAAATGAGGAAAACAGTTAAGAAAAGATTAAAAGGAGCAGTTGCAAAGGTTAAAGAAGTACATCAGGCTTGGCTGTTGTTGAAAAATACTATCTTGGAAGCCCAGACCAGCTGTATTCCACGCTTTAAGAAAAGTGGAAGGAAGTCCAAAAAACTGCCAGCATGGTTTAAAGGTGAGGTCAGAGAGGCTGTTGCTGCCAAAAAAGCATCTTTCAGGAAATGGAAAAAAGAGCCAAACGACGAAACCTGGAAACAGCACAAGCACTGGCAAGTCAAATGCAAGGCATTGATAAGGCAGGCAAAGGGAGAATTTGAGAAGAAGCTTGCTGCGAAAGCAAAAACGCGAAGTAAAGACCTTTTCAAGTACATTCATAGCAAAAAACCTGTGAGAGAGTCAATTGGTCCATTAGATGATAAAGGGGTTAAAGGAGCACTAAGAGGCGACAAGGTGATAGCAGAGAGACTGAATGAATTCTTTGCTTCGGTCTTTACTGAGGAAGATGTAGGGATGTTACCCATGACTGAAGTGGTATTTAAAGGTGCGGAAGAATTGAAGGAAATATCGATACATCGGGAAGATGTATTACAACTATTAGATAAACTGAAGAGTAGCAAATCACCTGGGCCGGATGGTATACATCCAAGGGTGTTGAAAGAACTGAAATATGAGATTGTAGACCTGCTATTAGTAATCTGTGAACTATCATTAAAATCATCTCTAATACCTGAATATTGGAGGATCGCCAATGTAACACCAATTTTTAAAAAGGGTTCCAGGGGTGATCCGGGAAACTACAGACCGGTGAGCCTGACATCAGTACCGGGAAAAATGGTAGAAACCATCATAAAGAATAAAATTACTCAGCATGTAGATAGTCATGTCCTAATGGGAGACAGCCAACGTGGCTTTAGACAAGGGAGATCTTGTCTTACTAATCTGTTATGTTTTTTTGAAGGAGTGAATAATCAGGTGGACAAAGGTGAGTCGGTTGATATTGTGTATCTGGACTTTCAGAAAGCCTTTGACAAGGTCCCTCATCAGAGACTTTTGGCAAAACTAAAGAGTCATGGGATAGGAGGCAGTGTACTATTGTGGATCAGGAACTGGTTAAAAGATAGAAAGCAGAGGGTAGGGCTAAATGGCCAATTTTCCCAATGGAGAAAGGTGAATAGTGGTGTACCCCAGGGATCTGTGCTGGGTCCGCTGCTTTTTGACATATTCCTAAATGACCTGGAAAGTGGAATAACGAGTGAGGTTATCAAATTTGCAGATGACACAAAACTATTTAAAGTTGTTAAAACCCAAGAGGATTGTGGAAAATTGCAAGAGGATCTTGATAAATTGGAAGACTGGGCATCAAAATGGCAGATGAAATTTAATGTGGAGAAGTGAAAGGTTATGCACCTAGGGAAGAACAACCCAAACTATGGTTACACGATGCAAGGTTCCACATTAGGAACCACCACCCAGGAAAAAGATTTAGGCGTCATGTTAAAACCCTCGGCCCAGTGTGCAGCAGCGGCCAAGAGAGCAAATAGAATGCTAGGTATGATAAGGAAAGGAATGGAAAATAAAACAAAAGATATTATAATGCCTCTATATCGTTCCATGGTGAGACCGCACCTTGAATATTGTGTGCAATTCTGGTCGCCGTATCTTAAAAAGGATATAGCAATTTTAGAAAAGGTTCAGAGAAGAGCCACCAAAATGGTAAAGGGGATGGAAGGATACTCCTATGAAGAAAGGCTAAAAAGGTTAGGGCTCTTTTACCTGGAAAAGAGACGGCTGAGGGGAGAGATGATAGAAGTCTATAAATTAATGAACGGAGTGGAACGGGTAAACGTAGATCGATTGTTTAACTTATCAGAATATAGAAAGACTAGGGGACATGCAATAAAGCTACAGGGTAAACTATTTAAGACTAATAAAAGAAAATATTTTTTCACTCAACGTGTAATCAAACTCTGGAATTTGTTACCGGAGGATGTAGTAAAGGCTGTTAGTGTAGCTGGGTTTAAAAAAGGTTTGGACAAGTTCCTGGAGGAAAGGTCCATAAACCATTATTAAGAACGGACCCAGGATATCAATGCTTGAACCAATACAAGCATTGTGGAACCTGTGTCCCTTGGGGAAACTAGGTACATATGACCTAGATTGGCCACTGTTGGAAACAGAATACTGGACTTGATGGACCTTGGTCTGACCCAGTATGGCATATCTTATGTTATGTTCTTAAACTATGGACCGGTGAGCCTGACGTCAGTACTGGGCAGAACGGTAGAAACCATTATAAAGAATAAAATTACTGAACGTGTATATAGTCATGGTTTAATGGGAGAAAGCCAACATGGATTTAGTCTTACTAATCTGTTATATTTTTTGAAGGTGTGAATAAACAGGGAGACATAAGTGAGCCAATCAATATAGTGTATCTGGATTTTCAGAAAGCCTTCAACAAGGTCCCTCATGAGAGACCCTTGGCGAAATTAAAAAGTCATGGGATAGTAGGCAGTGTGCTACCATAGATCAGGAACTTATTAAAATATAGAAAGCAGAGAGTAGAGTTAAATGGCCAATTTTCTCAATGGAGAAAGGTGAATTGTGGCGTACCCCAGGGATCTGTGCTGGACCCATTGCTTTTTAACATCTTCATAAATGACCTGGAAATGGGAATAACACATGAGGAGATCTAATTTGCAGATGACACAAAATTATTCAGTTATTAAAACTCAAGAGGATTGTGAAAAATTACAAGAAGACCTTGATAAATTGGAAAACTGGACATCCAAATGGCAGATGAAATTGAATGCGGACAAGTGCAAAGTTATGCACTTAGGAAAGAACAACCCAAACTATGGTTACATGATGCAAGGTTCCACATTAGGAACCACCTCTCAGGAAAAGGATTTAGGCGCCATCATGGAAAATACGTTGAAACGTTTTTCCCAGTATGCAGCGGCAGCCAAGAAAGCAAATAAAACGTTAGGAATCATAAGGAAAGGAATGGAGAACAAAACCATCTCTGTATCATTCCATGTTACAATCGCACCTTGAATAGTGTGTGCATTTCTGGTCGCCATATCTTAAAAAGGATATAGCAGAACTAGAAAAAGGTAGAGAGAAGACCGACCAAAATGGTAAAGGGGATAGAAGGATACCCTATAAATTGAGACTTAAAAGGTTAGGGTTCTTCAACATGGAAAAGAGATGGCTGAGGGGAGATATGATAGAGGTCTATAAATTAATGAATGGAGTGGAATGGGTAAACATAGATCAGTTGTTTACTTCTTCAAAAAGTAGAAAAACTAGAGGACATTCAATGAAGCTACAATGTAGCCCATTTAGAACTAATAAGAAAAATATTTTTTCACTCAACGAGTAATCAAACTCTGGCATTTGTTACTGGAGGATGTAGTAAAGGTTGTTAGTGTAGGTGGGTTTAAAGAAGGATTGGACAAGTTCCTGGAAGAAAAGTCCATAAACCATTATTAAAGAGGACCATGGAAATTCACTGCTTACCCTGGGATAAACATTATGAAATATGTGTACCTTTTTGGTTACCTGATAGGTTCTTGTGATCTGGATTGGCCACTAAAGGAAACAGGATACTGGACTTGATGGATCTTGGTCTGACCCAGTATGGCATTTCTTATGCTCTTAAATAGAAAGGTTTCGCCTGCCTGAGCAAAGCAATGACTGGCCTAAATGGTCTCCATGTGGAAAAGAAGAACACTGATCTAGGCACTGACTGCCTTCAGATGCAGGAAAGTCTGAAAGGAACCTCCCTTCTTGGGTACCACAAGATAAATGTAATACCGCCCTGGCCCCTTTCTGTGGAGGGCATGGGTAGAATAGTCTGCAACTGCAGGAGGTGTTGCAGAGTTTCCTTGATCGTCATTTGCATGAGCAGAGAGCCACAAGGAGATTGCACAAAGGACTTTCATAGAGGTCCTGCAAACTTTAGTGTGCTAGCCTGAGTGAGGACACCAAGGACCCACTGAACAGACATAATATGGGTCTGTTCCAAGAGACAGCCAGAGCTGCCAACCTCCCCCCCCCCTCCCAACTCAGAAGGGACCTGCTAGAATTCATTGAGGGAATTTACTGGCTCTGAACAGAGCTAAGTTGGCCTCTTGAGTACTCTGAGGGCACCAAAAGGACTGCCCCTTCCTGGACTGAGACACATAGGTTGCACAAGCCCTATACAGACTACTAATAGTCTAAGGATGCTTAAGGATGGCCTCTACCCTCCTATCATGAGATCCCTTCAGTGCAGCGCCTTACTCAATTGAGATGGTCGTGCACTTTGCCACAGCCGTGACCAGAGCTTCCACCCTCAGGAGGCTGAAAGACTGAACCAGCTTGCCCTAAGGCAGAGGATCTTAGGGCCCTTACTGAGAGATTACAAGCTGGAACATAAGTTCTGGAAGAAAAAGAAGAATGCCCAATACCCCCCAAACTAAGGTTCCGCTGGTGAAGCCTGTGCAGGAACAGATTCTGCAATATGCAAACCCTCCAGAAAATCTTGAATAAAAGAGAAAAGTCACCTGTGAAACCAGTGAATTATAGAAGGATCTTTGCCCTCCCAAAGGGGACTTTCTCCTATTTCTGACTCTTCTTCTGAAGAAAGGATTCCACATTTGCATCCCAAGTAACCTCCATAGGGGATAAGATTGGGCTTCTGGAGAAATAGGCAGGCAGAAGAGTAAAACGGGGGTTCTTAACCTCCTGGCCCTAGAGACAGAGGTATATGAGGAATTTGGATCCCCGTCTGGGGGAAGCTTGGGCCTTCAACACCCTCAGAGGGGGCTACCAAATAGCTAGCAAGGACCAAGAACAGCCTGTGAGCTGTTTCAGCAGCTGCTGTGCAAGCCACTTGAAAGTAGGGGCCCCAGAGACTGTTCAGGGACTCGTGAGCTTGAGGGTGTGACACACCTCTTCCCCCACCCCCTCAGCAGGGACTATGCTATCATGAAAATGGTTGCAGAGCCTGCTGGCAGGAAAAAAAAGAGAGGGAAGCGCAGCAGAGGCACCAAAAATGGCCTCTGCTGTACGCCTCCTCCCATCTATTTCCCATGGGGAGAATAAGCCTTGAGGTGATCCTGCAACACCAGGGTAAAAAACTGCAGCCACGGAAAAAAAATAAGGCTGCGAGTAAGCATTACAATGGCCCAAAAAAAACCATCTGAAAGGGGAATCCCCAAACCTGTCAAGCCGGCCAGGGAAACCTGAGAAAGGCACCAGCCACCCCCAGCAGGTCTGAGAGGTCTAGCTGTTGGAAATTTAGAGCTGCTTTATTGTAGGCAGCAGAAAGCCAAATGCAGCCCCACTGAAATCAATGGGGAAGAAAAAAAAAACAGACAAAATTAGCAAACAGATATGAGGACAGCAAGAGGGAAGGTGGGCTTGTGCCCAAACTTACTCCCACCCCATGGCCCTGTGGGGGTCCTCTTGTCCATTATCTGGTCCACCATATGCTTGGAACCCGTGGGTATCAGCACAAGACTCGGGGCAAGCAGTCAACTCCAATAGTGGCTCCAAGAATGATGAGTCTACTGGACTCTGCACACAGGTTACTAGTCTGAACCAGTGAAAACAATCCTATTTGCCCTGCTGCACCAGTCACCACACCTTGCCTGCTAGAGACAGACAACACTGTCTTCTCTCAGTGCTGCACCAGCAGATACACCAACTCTTGACATCATTGAAAGATGCTCAAGTCTACCTCCACTTGCTGGCAAGGAAGCATAACCCACATGTCTGGACTGGTCTAGCAAGATAAGGAAACATACACATATATATAAATAAAAACAGGACACCACACATTGTGTTCCCTTTCACTGGAACAACAAAAGAATTATCTGAAGGCAAGAATGTACAAGAAACTATATAGGTTCCTTCTCGTCTGCCTGCTCTTTAGACCTCACCTGCATCAGTGTCTTTGGATAATTCTTCTGTTGATCCAAAGGTGACTTATCCTAAAACATTCACTTTTCTTCAAGATTACTACAGCTACCAGAACTTTGCTCTGCAGAGAAAAAACAAGTTTGAAAAGGTATACATTCTTTGTGTGTACAGTGGAGTTTCAAATGTATTCCTTGTGGGCGTTGTATTCTTTCACTGTAAAAGCTACAGTAGTGGCCAAAAAATTAAGGCCAAAAATTAAGGCAGAGTCCAAAATTTCAGAATTTTATTTTAAAAAGTATGTGTTATTGCCACTTTCATGGTCAAAAGCTTTAAGAACCAAAGATATATATGTCATTTTCAAAGTTTTATTCAGGAAACAATATATGTGTCAATATTTGATAGGGTGTCCATGAGTTTTCAGCACAGCCTGAATTCTTGTAGGCATACTGTTAACTACCGTTTTACAGTATGCCAGAGTGATTTCGTTGCTCCATACATGCTTGAGTATGTCTTTTAAATCTGCTTCTGAAGTTGGACGGTGTGCTGACACCTTTCTCTTCATAAGATTCCAACAGTTTTCAATTACATTGAGATCCGGAGAGTTTGATGGCCAACTTGGTAGCAGTTCGATCTTGTTGTCCACGAACCATTTTTTGACTGTTTTTGCAGTGTGGCACAGTGCCGAGTCCTGCTGAAATATAGTTGTGCCAGAAACATTCATGTGTATTTTAACTTTACTATTCAGCACGGATATGTATTTTGCAGCATTTACTCTGTCACCTTTCTCAAAAATGTGCAGGCCACATCGTCCATTCGCCGAGATACCACCCCATCCATGACCGATGGTGGGTGTTTAACAGTCTTGATCGTGTACTTCGGATTTAGTCTCTCGCCTGCTGGTTGACGGACGTAGTTGTAACCACTCCCACGTACTTGTTGAAATGTACTTTCATCTGTGAACATTACCCTCTCCCACCATTCAGCAGATTTGTCTTTCATCTTACTACAAAACTTTATGCGGGCAGCAATTTGTTTCCTGGTCATCATAGGCTTCTTGGCAGGTCTTCTGGCCATGAGTCTGAATTCACCCACAAGCCGTCGTCGGACAGATCTGGCACTTATCTTTATTCCTCGATCATTAGCTAACTGAGCCACACGTTGAGATGAAGTATGTGGACTAGATGTAATAATGTTTTTGAGGAATCTGTCATCTCGTCCATCTGCACCCACATTTCGAACGACGTGAACGGCCACCTGATTTCAGATCATTCTGAACTGCACACCTTGATATATGCAAATGTTTTGCAATAGCACATTGCGAATATCCTTCAGCATGGAGTGTGACAACTTGTCCCTTTACAAAATCATTAATATTGCACTTTCTACCCATCTTGATTGTATATTTTACATGTAACTTTCAATATTTTCCTAGTTGTAAAAATTCAAAACTTCATCCAAAAAACCTACTACAGAGTGTAAGTAAACTAAAATGGACGCCAGACGCATGGTGTGACTAATCGCCATGCTGATTAAATAAGTAAGCACGTGTGACATCTCCACACTACATTATTTAACAATAAATTGTAGAAAAAGATACCTGCCTTAATTTTTTGGCCACTACTGTAGATGCTTGTGGTGGATTCCTCTGTCAGCACAACCCTACATTGGTGACTTGGCACTGAAGAACTCACACATGAACAAATCATGCCCAAAGATGAATACAGCCACAAGCAAACAGCTTTCACAAGAGGGGCATTTTCCCAGCTGCCACGTGCAGGAGGCACAGGTGATTTTCAGTCCAATTGTGGGGATGTGGGCAGTTTTTCTCCAGACCACAGCCTGACAAAGAAAGGTGAACATACGGCAAATTGCTCACCTCGCCACTTTTCTGTTGCTCTTCTTCATGAGGGGTTTTAGATTTTTAAAATCGATCTTTTTATTTGATTGTGAACACCTAATTGCCATTTCACTGTACGTACAAAGGAGAATCATTTGTAAGTTTGACTACAAATTTGCAAAGGCCCCCCAACTGCAAAAAGACCAGAAATCAAATATTTGAATCTTGGGCCATTGGAAAGCAGACCGTATGGGAGAAGCAGTGCTAATATGACACAGAAAATGATAGCAGATAAAGACTAAAAGACATATTTAGTCTGTCTATCCACACTAACTACTGAGTTATGCAATCTCGTTCTTTCCCTTAAAGATCTTCTGTGAGATTCCCATACTTTCTTGCTACCATCCTCATCTCCACTGGGAGTCTGCTCTACATATCCATTACTCTCTCTGTTAAAAAATATTTCCTTAGATTACTCCCGGGTCTATTCCCTTTCATCCCATCCCATGACTTCTCCCCTTCCTTTAAAAGAGATCTGCACCTGTGCATTTATACCATGGAGGGATTTAAAATGTATTTATCAATTCTCCCCTCTCCCACTTTTCCTCCAGAATAGATCTGAGTCTGCTCCCATATTCAGAGAAAGATACAGAACGGCACTGGAATCAGGGACAGCTCTACCATTAAGCGACTGTTTTTCACATATGGCCCACATTTTCAGCACCCCCTGACTCATGCAAATGAGGCCCCACATCCCTCGATATCCCCCACTGGAGTACTTCAATGGTAAGAGGTGAATGAAAGCAGGAAAGGAGAGCAAGGGTAAAGAGATAAATTATATAATTAACTGGTATCTGGGTCTGTGGCAGCCGGTAAGTTCTGCAATTAACCACACTTCTTTTCATGAAAGCATGAGTTCAGTTAACCAGATCTGTGTGGCAGACTAGATAGGGAGTCTATGAATTCTCCAGTCAGTGAGGCTCTATGACCAGCAGATGGAATTTATCCTTAACAGCATGGACAGAAGAACTGGGGAGATACAATCTAAAATCATGCATAGGCATACATAACACAAAAGAGACTGGAATAAAGAGGACTATGTGAGATGCTATTAAATGTGTAAATGCAAAAATCTCACATAGGACCACTGTTACATCCTTTTTTTGTAATGCAGCAAATTGGCAGGACTCTAGCCAAAGGAACTATCAAAGTACTGTGGAAAGCCCAAAAACACAGGTGAATTGGATTTATAATCTATTGCTATAAGGGATGTGTACAAGTTTAGTTCTCCCAAAAGTTCCAAGACCAAGTCAAAGATAGTGGTCCTGTTTATCAAAGGACATAATCTTAAAAAATTCTGGATCTGTGAAGATGAATTGTCAGTTCAGTGCTGAAAAAACTCCAAATGTTTAAAGATAAACAGAGACTTGAATGAGTGGGATATAAACAGTTATGGTTCCAGTTTTGGAAAAGAATCCTGAAAAGCAAACAGCTAGGGCTTTTCAGCTATATTTTTTATGATAAGGATACTTGTTAAGTGTGTCTGAGGATGAAAGAGAATTGAGTGCCGATGGAAATGAATAGGAAGAAGACTGTGTGGAGAATGACAAGAGGATAAAGGCAAAACCACGATATGAGGAAAGATAAATATATAGACCAATCCAAAGGTCACCTATTCAGATCCAATTCCATATCTTACTAAAACACCCAATGTTTGTACTGAAAGTAAATTCTTTTTTTGGAAATTATGGCTGCACTTGCTCCATGTCAATAATAAAAATAAATTTAAAAAAAAAGAAAGAAAAACCCCTCAGACCTGATGGGTCCAGTTGATCTTTTTTTCTGTTATCCATCTACCATATAGATATAAATAAAATGGGGACTGAGGGAGAGAGGAGATTAAATGCCAATTCACAGACTGTCTTTACCTCTAGTCCCCGTGTTAGTGACGATGTCCTTCCACCTGGAGATCAAATATTTGCACCCTGTACTACATAACCATATACTAACTAACTGTTCTTTGGGCAGCACAATATTATATGGGACAACGATCTTTAACCTATTAACAGTATTCTGTCCATTGTGCCAAGACTTATTTAAAGAGAGACACCAAATCACGCTGTATTTCAAAAAGATGCTTCTCCTACGTTTTTCTTTTAAATCTAGTCCTGAACTGCCTTTTTTTTTTTTTTTGCAGAGTGCCTCAAGCCTGCAAACAGCATTTACAGGGCTGCAATTTCAGGCACCACCCAAGAAAATTCCCTTTCATGCTAACAAACGCAAATGGATTGGCCTACTTGAAGGGGGGAGTCAAGCAACCAAAATAATGACTTGCCAATGCTCTTGCAGCACCTACACTCCAAACTACACCACAGCTACAGGAGTATTTTGACATAAGGTCCTACCTCTTACATTTACCTTTGTTAATTTCCAGTTGGGAATTGTACTTCACTTATGAACTACCAACTGTAGTACCAGGTTTACAACAATAAGGCCTGAATGTCTGACTTCCAAAATCATAAAAACACACTTGTAATGAACCTATTAAATGAAAATGCCATGTCCAGCCTCCAGTGCCATACCTAGGCCTGTGCAAGTGGTGCAGCCGCACAGGGCGCAAAAAAATAGGGGCACATCAAGGGATGCCAACTGGCTGGTTTTCTGCAGAAAGCCAGCCTCGATTCCCCCCCCCCCCCCCCATGCTGCCTGCCCGGCCTGCCCTTGCACCGCTACTGTTTTTTCTGTTTTCTTTGCCACATCAGCTTCTGATTCTTTGCAACTACATGGCTGGTCTGGTCCCTCCCTACGCTGATGGGAGCATACGTCAGAGGAGGGAGGGATCAGACCAGCCATGCAAGTGCAGAGTCGGAAAGACCCACCTTTTGGGGGGGGGGGGAAGGGGGAGATCTGCTGCCGCCATTCCATTGCCTCACCAAGGGAACAGGAAAAGTGGCGGTGGGTCAAGGACAGGCCAGGCAAGCAGTGTAGGGGGGAGCTGGCTGGACATGAGGAGGTGGGGTACGATGGGAAGATGCTGGTCATAGGGGGATAGGAGCAAATGACAAAAGTCTGATGTCATTGGGGGAGGGGGCACACTAGGTTTGCAAGTTGCACAAGGCGTATTTATGGCTTGGTACGGACCTGCCAATCTCTACGCCATCTCAAAGCAAGTCTTCACTTATAAATGAAGCAGCAGAGTGACTTTTATTGAGCCAACAGGTCAAAGGTTTAACTAGCAAAAAATCACTTGCCTGCTCACCAAAATTAAAGAGCCCCACATTGCTGCAGAGATCCTCACTAATCCTCTGGGCTTCTCAGATGTTCTTCAATACTTTACTGTTTTACTAACACCTAAACTAGGAACCTGTGCCACACATCTAGAAATACTCTATTCCTTTTATGTTACAATTTTGGATCTGGATTTTAGATTTTTAAAAATTACTCACCTTTCCAAACCAGAGTTACATTCAGGTACAATAGCTACTTCCTGCCTCAGAAGATTCACAGTAGTCAGCAAAGTGACTTGGCCAAGGTCATGAACAGCATCAGTGGGAGAAGTGGTATTTGAATCCTGGCTTTATAGCCACATATGACGACCTCTGGCTCTCAAGGCCTCTTTCCATTGCAAAGTGCCTTACTTACAAGTTTTGCTACTTGAAATATCATCGCCATATAGCCATCTACCCCATGTACCAATTTCCTTCCCTTTTTTTAAGTCTCTTCTCATAGGTCTTAAATTATGGTGCAGTCTCAATTTTATTTTAGTAGATCTCTTCCAGTCAAAATATGGACTGCAGCTAATTCATGCCATTCCTCGTACTTATTGAATCCCTTATTTCTGACAATTTCCAGAATGGAAAGAGTGTGGCCACTGCTGGTAATCAACAGTAATGAAAATTAGTTTCATTCATATGCAACTTAACTAAGATTTCAGCCCCCTCCATGCCTCTCTCAGTGGTATGTGTGCTCCATTTCATACCATTGCTGCTGTAAATTCAACAGAAATTATGAGGATGGGAAGAGTAGAGGTTAGCCATGAGCCCTTATAAAGCCTAGACATGTCTATCTATTCTGTCTATTTAACATTTATATAGCGCTTCAAACGTACGAAGCGCTGTACATACATGAAGAAGAGATAGTCCCTGCTCATCAGAGCTCACAATCTAGTCAAGAAGATCACAAAATACAAATACAATCAAGACAGACAAAGTATACAATAACAAGAAGAGCAAAAACAAGAATCAAGAACAAAAAGCAATAGAGAAGAGATGGGTTTTCAATCTGGACTTGAAGAGGTCCAGAGAGGGTGCTTTGCGCACAGACAGAGGTAGATTGTTCCAGGCAAAGGGTGCAGCCAGGTGAAAGGAGCGAAATCTAGAATTAGCAGTAGGAGTGGAGGGCATAGATAGACGAAGGCTGTTCGAAGAGCGAAGAACGCGAGAGGGGATGTGCACCTATGAATGTCTTGTGCTCTTAGAGACTGTACCCTCTTGCAGAAACAAATTTGTGCAAAGTTAAGTTAGACTGAGAGAATGCTAGATGACCATCAAGTCAAATCTGGTAATTGGCTTCAAGATTTATCAACTAATAATCTCCAGAGGAATGCAGAGAACCCCTTATGCATCACTTGTGGCTTGTAAAGGGAGGGCGCAGAGCACAAGAATTCATTCCTACCCCAAAATGACCTGATAGACAATGTCAAAATCACAACAATCCCGCCCCTCCCCCATGTGTAAGTGAATCCTCATATCTATCCATCCATCTCTCTTCCAAAACAGAGCCAGTAACTTCTTTAGTGATTTAGCATTGAAACCAAACTACTCTCCACTGAGAAATACCAACATTTTCCCAAAGCAAAAAGCCTTTCTTATGAATGGTAGAATTTATTAGCTCTTACCCTTAAAAGAGATGCCCCCTTTCCCCTACCCCTTTGGTTCTTTATGTGACAGCTGGGATAGAAATATGTCCGAAAACCCCCTGTAGATCCACTGACATCAGCACGGATTTTTTTTTTTTTATGGGAGGCAATGTAGACATACATCTAAATTCTATGCATGTCCGCTTCCATTTCAGTACTGAAAGCAGGCCCACTACTGCAAACAAAATATTGTCCTGGCTTAGTATTTTGATCACTTCAGAACCTTGTACATTTTTAGCAACGAAAACAGCACAAAGCCTGGAACAATTATAAAATCAAGAAGGGCCATTTAGCTTGGTTAAGAAAATACAATGAATGAAGGAAGGAAAGCGAATCCATTTTTTCACTCCACCTAGCCCCATTCTTGCATTGCAGCATTTCATCAGCATGTTTGTAAATGTGTACATTCAAACTTATATTATGCAGAAGCCGATCCGTGCGGCAAAACACTGCCCTCCCCCCTCCTGCATGCTGAATTATTAAAAGCATAAATATTGATTTTACTGCGCCTCCGGCGATCATCGTGCTGATGTCCAAACACCAGATTATTTTTTTTTTTGGGGGGGGGGGGGGATGGCGGAGGAGATAGGCATATTCCCATCTAATACTGTACCCCGGAATAAAACTGACATACACGGTTGATCTATCCCCAACCCTGCCAGATCGGGCCTGTAAACCATCGCCAGTTCCTGCTTCTGTCATCATCACCCCCCCCCCCCCTTTAAAAAGGATATTCTCTTTTGGACTTGAAAAGCTGTACATACCCGCCCCACCGCAAAGTATAAAATCACTTAGGACTACTAGTTTCAGATATATGAACAAAGGAGTAGTCAAAAGGCGATTTAAATACAGCATCAAAACAATAAAAATGTACCTTATTTACTGATTCCCTATAATAGACAACTATGCATGTATACATGCAAAGCATTAAATTGTGCACAAGTGTGGTTTTATGTATCAATGAATGAAAAAATAAACAAAAAATATACCTTGACTCATTTGCTCACACACTGATCATTGATGCCGTGTGGAGTTATTTAGCAAATGTTTTCGGCAAAGATAACTGCAGATAAAAATCTGATTTACCCAAGCTGTCCCTCTCCCCCTTCGCATTCTCACTGTGTATACACCTACAGAATACAATTCGCCTTTTATTTAGTCATCGGTACAGGCTCTGCCTCCAGCAGTAAATGGAGATAACTTCATCCAGTTCCTTGTGGTAGGCTGGAATCACCGTATCAATCAACGCTGCAAAGAGCTGGCTATGCATTGCAAATAACCCAGGGACCGGCGAGAACGAGAAGGAAGAAAGAATCGGGCTTCAGATTCTGTATCTTGTTTTTCTTACCTTCTCTGGCTTTCAGCAGCACCGTGTTTGCTACAATATTCTCCAGCTCCATAACAATCCAGGTTTGCACGCGTGGATTAAAAAAAAAAAAACCGGCTCTACTTTATTTCCGTTTAGAATACGATTATGGAACGTGGTTAAGAAAGGGGAAAAATGATCCAAACCACTTTTCCTTTAGTCGGATCCTGAAGAATAGAAATATATACAAGTCCTCCTCCGCGAAGGGCCACTATACTGTTCCTGTGCGACGATCGGATCTCGAGCTCTAGGATCACGTTGAGCAATCCACTAAACAGAACAGGCTGCCTCTGGCTCGGAGAGAAATCAGTCCCATCGCCCTAATGAGGGGGCCCAATGCCACTCAAGTCCTAAACTGAAGAGACAGTCCAAGTTAAGATTTAAGAAAGAGATGGAAAGTAAACCCTCCCCCACCCCAGCACCCTTCTATCAAGAGGGAAACCCGGCGATCACCTCTTTAATGTACCAGCTGCTGCAGGAAATAACATGATCGGATATAATGTAGCAATCTGAAACTGAGCAGGACTACACAACGTTCTAAGGGGGCGGAGCCCCATGCATTCACGTCCAATCGGCAGGGCCCGCTAGGAACCTCGACGCGCAACGTTTTACAGGGCAGGAACCAAAGCTGAGGGCGCGTCACCTTATATAAGCAGGCGGGGCTCATAGAGAAGTCCCACCTCCTGCAGCTAGCAAGTAGCAAGGAATTTAAAAAAAATGGATGCGTAGCTCTCTACTTTAGGAAGGGAAGGCAGCTACAATGTAAGAATCTCTTATCAAAAGTGCACGCTTTAATGGGCTTACTTTAACAGAATTTATTTTTTTTGTAAATCTTAAGAAAGCATCTAATTGGCACTCTCGATTAACCACCAACACTCTTAACATCTCAAAGTAATTGTCACATTATAATCTCCAGGCATGCTTTCTAACGTGACAGAAAAGGGCAAAGAAGAAAAAGATAAAAATTGTACCAGCGGCTAGGTACAGCACTACCTGTAAACAATATAAAAAAACATTCCTGGTACCTTAAAAGCAAAAATCATGAATTGGAAAGTTTGTAAAATACTATAGCAGCACTGTGCCTGAAAAGCACTGGGATCATTCAAAGTTGTTAAAACACAAGAGAAGTGAAAAATTGCAAGAGAACCTTAATAAATTGGAAGACTGGACAACCAAATGACAGATGAAATTTAATGTGGACAAGTGCAAAGTTAGGCACCTAGGAAAGAACAACCCAACAGCATAGTTACTCATCTGTAACAGGTGTTCTCCAGGGATAGTAGGAATCAGTCCTCACTTAAGGGTGACAAGTACCAATGGAGCCCATGCGGAAGAATCTCCCCAGCTTTCAAAGACAGCCTTTAGGAAATGCACCACGCATGTGTGGTTCCCCTTCCCACCCAAGTGTGCCATCTCACCTCAGTCTAATGACATAGCTAAAAGCAAAAATAAAATACAGTAAAGAAGCAACACCATTGGGGGAGGGAGAGTTACGAGGACTGATTCCTACTGTCCCTGGAGAACAACTGTTACAGGTAACTACGCTTTCTCCAGGAACAAGCAGGAAGTCAGTCTTCACATATGGGACTCCACAACTACAGGCTACAAAATGCCACAGGTGACCAGAGAAGGTAAGCTATGAGATACAGTGGTTGAGTCCCAACTGAGAGATTCTCGCAAGATGCAAGTAACCAGCAGGAAAACAGCAGTCCAGTAGCCTGAACACAGAAGGGTCGGAGGGCAGGAGTTGCCTACACCCCGAAGATATTACGGAGCATGGCCTGGCCAAAGGTGCTGTCCTGTCAGGATTCCCTCTCCAGGCAGTAGTAAGCTGCGAAGGTATGCACTGAAAACCATGTGGCGGCCCGGCAGATTTCAGTCACAGGTACAGAACGCAGATATGCTACAAAGATAGCCATGGCTCTGATACTAGACCACCGGGTCACAGTGCACTGTAAGATCCCAGCCTGCTCATAGGTGAGGGCAATACAGTCTGCCACCCAAGAGGACAAAGTTCACTTGGTTATTGGAAGCCCCAGCCAACTGAGGTCATAGGAGACAAAGAGCAGAGGTACTTTGCAGTGGTCCTGAGTCCATTACAGATAAAAGGACAGGGCCCTCTTACAAGCCAGAGTATGGAGAACAGTCTCTGCTTTATTTAGGTGGAAGGGGGACACCACCTTTGGCAAAAACTTGGGATGTGTGCAGAGTACCACCCTGTTCTTGTAGAACCTCGTTTAGGGCGGCTCTGCATCACAGCCTGGAACTCACTGACCCTGCAAGCCAACATGAGTGCCACATGCAAGACAACTTTCCAGGAGAGGTACTGCAGGTGGCAAGTAGGCAGGGGCTCATAAGGCGGCTTAGTAAGCTCTGAGAGTACCACATTAATACCCCACGCCGCCATTGCTGGGCAGATGGGGAGCTTGGACAACATAAGGCCTCGCAGGAAATGAGAGATAAGGGGCTGAGCCAAGAGGGGCTTGCCCTCGACAACATGGTGGTGCACCGCAATAGTGCTCAGGTGCACTCTGACTGAGTTGGACTTCAGTCCCATCTGGGACAGGTAGAGTATGTACTGGAGCAACAGCTGCACCGAGCAGGAGAATGGGTTTGCCTGCATTTTGGCACACCACACCGAAAAGAGATACCACTTGAAGGCATATGCTATTCTGGTGGAGGCCTTGCAGGAGGCCAGAAAGACCTGCCATGTCATATGGGAGGTTGAAGTGAGCTAGAACTACCCTTTCAGCAGCCAAGCCGTGAGTGACATGGACTCCAGGTTGGGGTGCAGGAGAGAGCCCTCCTCTAGTGAAAGTAGTCCTGGGACGCAGCCCAGGGGAATGGGAGGCGCCGCCGACAGATGGAGAAGCAGTGGGAACCAAGGTTGCCTGGGCCACCAGAATCAGTGGTGCCCTGTCACACTGGACCTTGAAGAGGATTTTGGCGACCAGTGGTGTCGGTGGGAAGGCGTAAAGGAGGCCTTCTGTCCATGAAATGAGGAACGCATCCACTGCCACCTGGGACTGGTGTGGCTGGAGGGAGAAGCAGTGGGGCAACTGCACATTATCCAGGCTGGTGAACAGGTCCACTAGAGGAACACCCCACAGATGGAAAAGCCAGGAGGCCACTCTGGGGTCCAGTGCCACTCGTGTGTCTGGAGGACTCTGCTCAGCCTGTCCATCAGGGTATTGTTCAGACCCAGAAGGAAGACTGCCCGCAGGAGCATCCCATTGCATGCCGCATATGAGAAGAGGGCTACCGCCTCCTGGCAGAGGGAGTACGACCTCGTGCTTCCTTGTTTGTTGACATAGAACACTGCAATTTGATTTTCCATCTAGACCAGCACCGACTGGTGCTGCAACTGGTGGTGAAAGGTTTGGAGAGCCAGAAATATTACCCAGAGCTCCAGGAGGTTGATCTACAACTAGAACTCCATCTGGGACCATGTGCCCTGGGCGCGAGGTCCTCACAATGAGCTCCCCATCTTCGCAGGGAGGTGTCCATAGTAGGACCCTCTGGCTGGTGGGTGCTTGGAAGGGCACCCCAGCCTGAAGGTGGCAGGGAGTCCACCATTTGAAAGGTCACTTTTATCCTGTCTTGAAGCCTGCTCATGGCTTGTGGCATTCCTAATAGGGGCTATACATTTCAAGCAAAGGTAAGAGTTTGTGGCTTTTTTAATTACTAACTCTCTGCCTGGGAGCTCTTAAAAGGGTTTTGGTACATTTTTAAAACAAAGTTAGATTCTTTTTGGTGCTTTAGTTTAAAAGGACAAATATTTTCTTTAGTGGGGTAAGTTTAAAACTCTGCTTTAGTATCTTTCTCAGCTCTTTGAAGTTACTGACACCTAATCAGGTGTTAGTTCCCTCCCCACCCCCAACTCCCACCCACCTCTAGTGAGCAGTCTTGCTTTATAGGGCACCTCCCCAATTAACTACATACAGGGACTTGGAACAGCACATTTTGAACATATTTAAAGATATTTAACTGCTTTTTCTCTGAAAGGACAGCTGGGAAATCAGCTGGTACTTTGGTAGATCTCTCTTTTGTTTTAGCAGATACCTAAGCTCCACGAACTGAACAATGGCTGGGAAAAATTGTATCGCTAAAGCTGTTGCCCCTGCTATAGCTTCTGCCTCTGTCCAGACAGAGGTCCCAATGCCAGTTGAAGGACTGGTTCCATGTGCAGGGTGCCTGCATGCTGAAGCTCTCGGGAAACAAGTGGAGGAACTCAGAGAGGAGGTGGCGAGGCTGAGGAGCATTCAAGACAGTGAGAAGTACATTGATGAGATGCTTCCTTCAACATCCAGGCTCTCCAGCAGAGGAGAAGATGGGTGCCTACAGAAAGACGAAGGTTGGACACAAGTCACCAGGGCCTGCAGAATCACAATCCAACTTCTCCATTCCTTGAATTGAAGAACCATTATGCAGCCCTGGAAGTAGAGGAGGTGAAAGCATCCCTGGAAAGGGAAGAACCAGAGCTCAAGTACCCCAAAGTTGCAGAATCAGTGACCACAAGGAAGCGAAGCGTAGTGGTGGTAACATAGTAAATCATGGCAGATAAAGACCAGTATGGTCCATTTAGTCTGCCCAGCAAGGTGGCAAGAGTAGGTGCACCTGCCGCTCCGTGCAGATCACCCCTCCCCATGTCTTTATTTAGGGGTGAACCCACTGCTCCATGTAGAGCACCCCTGTTTGTTGAGAAATTAGATAGTTAAGTTTATTTTGATTTTATCCTGTTGCTATAGAGGGATCCACTGTGTCTGTCCCATGCCATTTTGAATTCTGTCACTGTATTTGCCCCCACCACTTCTATCGGGAGGGCACTGCAAGCATTCACCACCCTTTCAGTGAAAAAGTATTTGCTGACATTGCCTTTCAATTTACCCCCTTGCAGCTTCAAGTTATGCCCTCTAGTTTTACAGCTTCCCCGTCTTTGGAAGAGGTTTGTTTGTTCATTAATACTCTTTTAAGTATTTAAAGGTCTGAATCATATCTCCCCTATCCCTCCTCTCCTCCAGAGAATACATATTTAGGTCTTCAAGTATCTTCTCATAAGGCTTCTGACGCAGGCTCCAAATCATTTTGGTTGCCTTCCTCTGAACTGTTTCCGGTCTTTTTACATCCTTTGCGAGATATGGTCTCCAAAACTGAACACAGTATTCCAAGTGAGGCCTCACCAGTGAATTATACAGTGGCATTAGTACCTCTTTCTTTCTGCTGGTAATTCCTCTTTGTATGCAACCCAACATCCTCCTGGCTTTTGCCACTGCCTTGTTGCATTGTTTTGCCACCTTGAGATCCTCAGAAATAATCACACCAAGATCCTTCTCCTGGTCCGTGCACACTAACATCTCACCCCCTATCGCGTACATTTCCTTTGGATTTCTGCTTCCTAAGTGCATGACACTGCACTTCTTTGCATTAAATCTTAACTGCCAAGCATTAGACCATTCTTCCAGCTTTTGTAGCTCTTTCCTCATGTTATTCACTCCCTTAGGGGAGTCCACTCTGTTGCAAATTTTCATGTCATCTGCAAAAAGACAGACTTTTCCATTCAGTCCTTCAGCAATATCACTCACAAATACATTGAACAGTGCCGGTCCCAGGACCGAACCCTGGGGCATCCCGCAAATCACCCTCCTTTTCTCCGAGTGAGCTCCATTTACCATCACCTTCTGATAACATAAGAACATAAGATATGCCATACTGGGTCAGACCAAGGTCCATCAAGCCCAGTATTCTGTTTCCAACAGTGGCCAGTCTAGGTCATATGTACCTAGCAGTTTCCCCAAGGGACACAGGTTCCTTGGGGAAACTGCTAGGTGCTAGGTGCTGCTTGATGTCTGTCAGTCAACCAGTTTCTGATCCAGTTTACCATCTTGGGACCCATCCCCAAACTATTGTGTTTATTGATAAGCCTCCTATGAGGAACAGTATCAAAGGCTTTGCTGAAATCCAGGTAGATGACATCCATCGCATGCCCCTGATCTAGTTCTCTGGTTACCCAGTCAAAAAACTCAATCAGATTTGCTTGGCAAGATCGTCCTTTGGTAAAACCATGTTGCCTTGGATCATGCAACCTGTTGGTTTTGAGAAAGTCCACTATTAGCTCTTTCAGGAGCACCTCCATTACATTTCCTGCCACCGAAGTAAGGCTCACCGGCCTGTAGTTTGTCGCTTCTTCCCTGTCACCACTTTTGTGAAGAGGTACCACATCAGCCCTCCTCCAGTCCTGAGGAACTTCTCCTGTTTCCAATGAACTGTTAAAAACATCCTTTAATGGCCCTGCATGAACCTCTCTGAGCTCTTTCAGTATCCTGGGATGTATCCCATCCGGTCCCCTGGCCTTATCCACTTTCACTTTTGCAAGTTAATGACATAGCGTGATATAAAGACCTCCCTCACAAGAGGAAGAGGTGGATGGAGAGTTAATTGAAGACTTGCGCAGCATTGCTAGGAATGGGAAAGTGCTACTGATAGGGGATTTCAATATGCCAGATGTTGACTGTCACATTCCTGCTGCAGTATCATCTAAAAGTAAGGAGATCCTGGATTCTCTAAAGGGAGAACTATTCAGGCAACTGGTAACAGACCCCACACGTGAAGGGGCCATACTGGACTTGGTGCTTACCAATGGTGAAAGTGTTTCTGATGCTATAGTGGGAGATCATTTTGCATCCAGTGATCACCAGATCGTGTGGATCAGTATTAAGACTAGGGCTGTTAGAATCCATTCAAAAGCGAGGATCTTAGACTTTAGGAAAACTAACTTTGCCAAGATGGGCCAATAACCTCAGGGAGTCGTTAGCGGGATGAGAACAGCTGGGGGATGTAGAAAAATAGTGGGCAAAACTGAAGGGATATTTTAAGGACAACCAACCTTTTTGTTAAAATGGTAAATAAAGGTAAAAGGAAAAGGAGACCACTATGGTTTTCGAAAGAAGTAGCTGAAAAGGTGAAGAAAAAGAGGGAGGCCTTCATGAAATACAAGAGATCACAGAGAGAGGAAGACAGGCATCTGTATTTGGAAAAACTTAGAGAAGCTAGCAAAGTAGTCAGGAAAGCAAAGATTCAAAAAGAGGAGGAAATAGCCAATGCAATAAAATGGGGGGGGGGGGGGAAAAGACATTTTTCAGATATATTAGTGAGAAGAGGAAGGGCAAAAGTGGTATTGTCAGACTCAAGGGTGAAGGGGAGGATATGTAGACGCTGATGAGGATAAAGTGGAATTTCTTAACAAATATTTATGTTCTGTGATCACAGATGAAGAAGGAACAGGCCCTCAGAAAACAACCACAAACAGCAACAGAAGCGAGGGGCATCTTTAAGAATTTTCACAAGACTATGTTTGGGGCAGTGAGGTACCTGAGGGGGCCTTGAAGCATGGCATTGCCAGGCACAGAGTTGCATCTATTGAAGAACTTTTCCTGCTGCAGCTGGTGGCTCTTGATGGCCTTTGTGGACATAGACTTACAAATGTCGCAGCCCAAGTTGTCGTGGTCCAGCCAGAGGCAATGGAGGCAACAGTCATGTGGGTTGGTGAGGGACATCATCTTACTGCACCAATCACATTTCTTGAAGCCACTGGAGGCCATGGGGAAAAACATGTTCTTGAACCCGGCTGAGGGTCAGAGGTCTACTGGCCAAAAAGGGGGCAAAGCGCCGATGGACGGACACATCAAGATAAAGCAAGGAAAACTAACCCGAGGAATAATGTCGAGGTGAGCTGGCTCGGGGGTGGGAAGAGGAACAGTTACGCGTACCTGAACAAAAAAATTGTTAAAACAAAGAGGGACACTTTTTCCAGGGAAAAGGGACAGACGTCCGGTGGGCTCTGCGGAAAAAAGGAGACTCAGGCAAGATGTCACCCATGGGCGGGAAGGGGACCATGCATGTGTGATGTGTCTCCCAAAGGCTTTCTTTGAAAGCTGGGGAAATGCTTCCGTGCATGCTCAGTCAGCACCGACATCACTCATATGTGAGAACTGACTTCCTACTTGTTCCCAGAAAACAAGGGTTATACCATGCAACCACATTAGGGACCACTACTCAGGAAAAGGATTTGGGCATCATTGTAGATAATGCGCTGAAACTCTCTGCCCAGTGTGCAGCAGCGGCCAAGAAAGCAAATAGAATGCTAGGAATTCATAAGGAAGGAATGGAGAATAAAACAAAAGATATTATATAATGCCTCTGTATTGTTCCAAGGTGTGACCACACCATGAAAAGTGTGCAATTCTGGTCGCCCTATCTTAAAAAGGATATAGCAGAATTAGTAAAGGTTCAGAGAAGAGCCACCAAAATGGTAAAGGGGATGGAAGGATACATCTATGAGGAAAGGTTTAAAAGGTTAGGATTCTTCAACTTGGAAAAGAGATGGCTGAGGAGAGATATGATAGAGGTCTATAAATTTATGAAGTGGACTAGGTAAACACAGATCAATTGTTTACTCCATTCAAAAAGTAGAAAGACTAGGGGACATGCAATCAAGCTACAACATAGCACATTTAAGACTAATCAGAAAATATTTTTTCATTCATATCCAACTCTGGAATTCATTACCGGAGGATGTAGTAAAAGCGGTTTGTGTAGCCGGGTTTAAAAATGTTTTGGACAAGTTCCTGGAGGAAAGGTCCATAAACCATTAAGAGGACCAGGGAAATCCACTGCTTACCCGGGACACATATTGGGGTACCTGTGTACCTTTTGGGAACCTGAAAGGTATTTGTGACCTGGATTGGCCACTGTTGGAAGCAGGATACTGGGCTTGATGGACCTTGGTCTGACCCAGTATGGCATTTATGTTCTTATAACCCTAAGAGAATATTGAGGTTATGATCAGTTGGGATACTCCCATTCCAACTGATAAAAAAGCTAGATGCAAGGAAGTCGGACAAAGTGGTAAAAGAGAACAGCAGAACGACATTGATAGAAGTGTCGGCTCCAAGCAACTAACTATTCTGTGAATCACACAGAGGATGAAGATCTTCAAGTACCAAGAAATGCAGTCCAAGAAAATGTTGCAGAAAGGTGCCACAGGCTGGATTAAGAAGAATTCCAAGCACACCTTGATAAATTACCCATACGTGTTACATCTTATGAACTCCAACAGGAGATTCTCATTGGCACAGTACAAGCACTATGCCAAGAATTAGTTGCAAATTTGAGAGTCAGAGATCATTCTCCACATACCCTGGCTTTAGAAGTGAGGAGCCCCTTTACCTCAGCAAGTGGTTGGTCCGCTCGATCAACTTCTGGCGCCGCGGCGGCAGTCGGGAGAGCCGGCGGTTCAGAGCCCTTGTGACCTCTCGGCGGAGTTTGGTAGTTTGGCGGGAGGATCCGGGCCCGACATCTCACCGCCGGAGCAGTGGCGTCCTCCTAAGGAGCCTCTGCTGGGGTCGGGTTCGGTGCAGCTGGAGGGGGGGGGGGGGCTGAGAGCAGAGGGTCGGCTGCAGTGAGAAGTAGTGGTGACGCTGCTTCATCTCTTCCTAGTGGTTTAGAGGTTCCTACAACAACGAGGAGGTCTTTTGGCAGGTTGGCTGATGCCTCTTCTGCTCCTGGCACTTCGGTTATGGAGCAGAGACTCTCGGAGGCCGGCACTGGAATGGCACAGAATTTGGTTACTTTTCTTTTGAAAGACCAGCTGAATTTACATTGGAGTCTATATGGTCTGCTATTGTGAAGCTTGGGGAACTTCTTGCTCCTCAGGCTGCTGCTTTGACGACTCAGTTTCAATCTCACACTGTCTTGCTCCAGCAACACACTTTGGAAGTTTCCGCTTTGCAGTCGTCTGTGACTGATCTCCAGCAGAAAGTTTCTCGGATTGAAGACGGTAGTTCCTTATATCAGAAAAATGTATTGGCTTTGCAGACAAGGACTGAAATGTTGGAGAATTTATCAAGATACTCTAATCTTTGTCTTGTAAATTTTCCTAAGTCTCAGTGTGTTAGTGCAAAAGAGATGTTTAAGAAATATTTGGTTGAAGTGTTAGGGGTCCCAAATGAATCCCACCCTCCTATGGTGAAACAGTACTATCTTCCAACGAGAAAAAAGGTGGTGGATGGTGGGACTATTCCTGGAGTGGATTGGGTTGATTCTTTAGATGCTTCTGCTATTTTGGAAGGTTCTTCAATTGAATCTGTTCTTCCTTCTACTGTAATTGTAACTTTTGCTCTTTTCTCGGATAGGGATTGGTTTTTCCGAATGTTTTTTTGGAAGCGGAATGTAACATTTTAACTATACGTGTCTTTCCAGATCTATCTCTGGAGACTCAGAAACGTAGGAAAGAATTTTTGCTTCTTCGTCCAGGTGTTTTGTTGTTGGGGGGCCAGTTTTTCTTGAAGTTTCCTTGTAAATGTATGATTACGCTGAATTCTGTTTCTTATATTTTTTTTGAGCCATCTCAGTTGCTGGCTTTTATTAGTGCTCGCCGCTCCTCCCAGGAGGTTCAGGTTCCACTGCAATAGGTTTTGGCCGACTGTCTTACCCCTCAGGTTTTTTTTTCTTCGCAGGTTTACAATTAATTAGAACAATCAAAATCTATCACAAATTCCTATAAAAATTATAGAACTTTCTTGACACACTCCCAGCACAATAACCACGCGCAAAATCTTATTCTAATTTTTGCTACCTTATATTTATTATTTTATTATAAAACGTAAAGGGAGAAAAAGACCTCAGGATAACTCAATGATTCCACTATTTGGCAAAATTCATCATCATAGTATGAGAGAAGAGACCTCGTCCACATAGGATTCCAACAACTTTTCTCCTGAATTTGGTAGAGTTAACACTTAAAAGGAATTATTTTATATAAAAGTCTGAATTTTTTCAGCAGATCTCAGGTACTGCTATGGGTGCCACTTTTGCCCCTTCATTAGCTAATTTGTTCATGCATTTTTTTGAGACTAGATGGGTTTACTCCTCGATGCATGGTCCCTATATTTTAAAGTGGTATATGTATATTGATGATGTGGGGAGGTTCGCATGAGCAACTGTTAGCCTTTTTTGAGTATTTAAATCAATGTGACTTTCATATTCAATTTGAGATAAGTTGTCACGAGACTACTTTTCATTTTTTGGATGTGGAGGTAAAAAAGAATGCTATGGGGTTCTCACTGTTTTTTCCAAACCAACGGATAAAAATACATTTCTGCATTATTCTAGTTATCATTCTGATCATCTTGAAAAGGAGTCTCCCTTATTCACAGTTGTTATGGTGTCGACGGATTTGTTCATCGGAAGGAGAATTTAGACTGCAAGCAAAAAAGATGTTGTTAAAGTTTCGTGACCGCGGTTATCCTGATGACATATAAGAGAGCCCATTTTAACCACAGGGAATGGCTGTTATCACCGGTCTATGATGGACAATTACAAAAGCAGACGTCCTCTGATCAACTGGTGACGAGTGTGGTTCAATATTCAAGGCTGTCACAAAGTTTGGCCATGTCAATCAAGCGACATTGGAAGATTTTTTCAGCTCATCCAATTTTATTGAATTTTCAGTCCTGTATAGCATACGGTAGGGGGTAATCTAAGGGATATATTATGTCCTGCTGTTCAGAAGATGGTAAAATCTACCCAGGGGATGGGGTATATTTGATGTGGAAAATGTCTGTTCTGTGATATTATGGAAAAGGGCGCCTCTTTTTTGCTTAATAAAAATTTATATTCATTAATCATTACATCCAATCCAAATTAACAAGAACAATTTCGGATTCATCACAAGCGTCCCCTCAATTCACGCACTCTCAAGCACCACTCCTCAGTATCTCACCTCCATCAGCTAAAACCATCAAAGAACTAATTGCTACTTTGAACACCACTACTGCAGCCAACGACCCATGCCCAGCACACTGGATCAAATCAATGCGCACAGAGCTCAGTCCATGCATAGCGAAAATTGCAAACCTCTCCTACTCCTCTGGAACTTTCCCAGCTGCACTCAAACAGACTTCAATACGTCCCCTATTAAAGAACAACCAGATCGACCCGAAGAAGGAAGAATCATACCGTCCAATCTCCAGCATCCAGCTTCTTGCCAAAATACTGGAGAAAGAGACTCAACGCCAAATTCAGCAATATATTGACACATCCTCCCCTCTTGATCCGTGCCAACATGGATTTAGGGAAATGCATGGAGTCGAGACTCTCATGACCTCCTTAATCAACACGCTCATCTGTGGGATCAACAACATAAGGTCTGGCGTCGCCATGATCTTCCTCGATATATCCGCGGTGTTTGACTAAGTAGACCATAAGATACTACTATCGTGACTCTACGAAAAGGGTATACAAGGCCTAGCATGGAACTGGTGCAAATCATACCTCGAAGATTGTTGGCAACATGTTCGCATTGACACCAGAACATCGGAACCATTCCTCCAAACGCAAGGGGTTCCACAAGGCTCCTCCCTATCAGCACTCCTCTTCAATATATATATGCAGCCAATTTGCCAAATCACCAAATCCTTTAATGTTTCCTGCCTTATTTACGCGGACGACGTGCTTATCTACACCCCGATTGATATAACGAGTCCAAATTACTCTAACTTAACCAACTGTTTCAATGCAATAGCAGATTGGCTTTTAGACCAAAACATGCGAATCAATTTCAAAAAGACTGAAGTTTTATTGGTCACAAGAAACAAGCTCTTCTCCCCCCCTGCATATCTCAAGGTACTGGACGCTGAGCTCCCAATCAAGAATACAATTCGTTACCTAGGTGTGGTCCTTGATCAACGACTGGATTTTACCTCCCACATAAAAAATACTGTAAAAACGATTTACTTCAAGATAAAAACATTACGCCACCTAAGACCCATATTAGAATACGACTTCCGTTCAATATTCCAAGCAATAGTCACCCCTCACTTTGACTATGCGAATATTGTATTACATGGGCTTCCAAAGAACACCATTAACCCCCTGCAACTAGCAATTAATGCTGTAGCCCGCATCCTAGTTGGAGCATCAAAGAGAGACCATATTACACCAATCCTTAGGGACCTTCACTGGCTCCCTATAGAATGTAGAATTAGCTATAAAGCTCTCCTCATTACATTCAAGGCCTTAAACAAATTATCGCCAGCAACGACTTCAGACCTTATCAGTCTAACTCCCAAGACAAGATCTAGGAGATCACTCGCCGAAAACACCCTAGTCATTCCGAGTGAATCCACAAATTGGTCCCAATCAACGATCAACAGAGCATTTAAATCAGGGGTCTCAAACTCAAATTGCTTTGAGGGCCAAATGAGGACTTGTAGAGTAACCCGGGGGCCGCACAAGACGCAGGCCTCATTTGCATAAGGGCATCATTTGCATAAGGGCATCATTTGCATAAATATTTGCATAATGTTACCATACACTAACTTTTAGTAAACATGCCTCTTAATGAGTGTATGGATAAAGAAAGACTAAAAGATTTCTACATTACTATAAACCAGTGCCAACCGCCAGGAACATTAGGAACTACTAGAAACACTGCTCATTTAGAACCCATAGCAAACCTGCCGTGTCCTAACAGCACTACCAGGACTCACAAAGCACCATACCCTAACTATCAAAAGGCAACACTGCAAATATTAAATCAACACATTTCAGAGAATAACAATACATGACCTACTCGGGAAAGAGAACAAGTGGCAATGTCAAATAGGAATTACATAAACAGAATACCTCAGCTCAGTTACACATGCAGAACATACACCATCACCAAACAAGGAATCACAATTTAGAAACAGGAAGACAATTAAACTGGGAACCCCAAAAGCCAAACTTAGAATGTACAACACTGTAGAAATAAAACTATACATTGATTTCCTCTTGTATTAAATAAAGTGCAGACGTTAAAGATGCACATTTCCAAGAGCTGACATATTTCAGTTAATAAATTCAAAATAAAGAGATATTTTTCTACCTTTTGTGCATTTTTTTTTCAGTTGCAATTGTTCCATTCACTTTCTTCTGGTTTCTTTGTGTCTTCTGCTAACTCTCCATCGTCTGCTGTCCATTTGTCCTTTCTTCTTTCCTAGTTTTTTTTCCATTCTCTCTACATCTGCTTTAACATACTAATCATTCTCCTTTTGCTCTTTCCTCATTCCTATTTCATCCACTCAAATTTTACCCCTCCATCCTCAATCCCCACTTACTCTCCCAATACCCGGCCAATTGTAGATTTTTCTTCCCTCCCACACAAAATATATTTCCCCTCTCCATTTCACTCTCCCAGCCCCATCCCATTCTAATCGTCCCCCAACATCAACTCCCTCCTAGCTCCTGCCCCACCCAGCATCCGCTCCCTTCTAGTCCCCGCATCATCAGCCCATTTCCAGTCCTAGCTCCCTCCCCTCACAGCCCATTTCCTTTCCAAGCCCCCCTCCCCATCAGCCCATTTCCATTCCAAGCCCCCTTCCACTCAGCCCATTACCATTCCAAGACCCTGTCCCCATCAGCTATTTGCAGTTCAAGCTCCCCCTTCTACTCGGCCCATTTCCAGTCATAGCCCCCCCCCCAGCCCATTATCGGTCCTAAGCCCCCCAACAGCCCACTTCCAGGCCTAACCCTTCCATCGCCCTATCTTCATTCTTAGCCCCCCCATAACCCCATTTCAGTCTTAGCCCCCTAATCAGACCACCTCCAGTCCTAACCCCCATCTGTCCATTACCAGTCCTAACCCCCATCACCCCATTTTCAGTACTACCCCCCCAGCCACACATCAAGTCCTGCTCCCCCCCCAGCCACACATCAAGTCCTGCTCCCCCCCCCCCCCCGTCCTGCTCTCCCCCCGTCCTGCTCTCCCCCCTGTCCTGCTCCCCCCCCATCAAGTCCTGCTCCCCCCCCCATCAAGTCCTGCTCCCCCCCCAGTCCTGCTCCCCCCATCAAGTCCTGCTCTCCCCCCCCCCATCAAGTCCTGCTCTCCCCCCCCAGTCCTGCTCCCCCCCATCAAGTTCTGCTCTCCCCCCCATCAAGTCCTGCTCCCTCCCTCCCCCCCCCCCCGGGAAAATTAAACTTTTAAAAAAACCCAGCTTCTGCCGTGGCCGGCAATAGCAGCAATATCGCAAGTCCCGCGGGCTCCGCTCCCCCCCCCCCTTCCTTCCTTCCTTCCTGCTTGCCTGCCAGTTCTCCGCTTCGGCTTCGCCTTTCAGAGCCGCGAAGGGAGAGCTTCTCCCTCGTGACTCTGTTCAGCCCGCTGGGGCAGATGGGAAATTTCCCATCTGCCCCAGCGGGCTTTACAGAGTCGCGAGGGAGAAGCTCTCCCTTCGCGGCTCTGAAAGGCGAAGCCGAAGCGGAAGCGGAGAACTGGCAGGCAAGCAGGAAGGAAGGAAGGAAGGAAGGGGGGGGGAGCGGAGCCCGCGGGACTTGCGATATTGCTGCTATTGCCGGCCACGGCAGCGGCAGCAGCAGCAGAAGCCGGGGTGTTTTTTTTTTCCCCCTATGCATCGCGGGCCGCACAAAGGTCTCTCGCGGGCCGCGTGTTTGAGACCCCTGATTTAAATCCTATGCGCCTAGATGTTGGAATAAACTTCATCCAGATATTAGAGCAATACGAGACATGAAGCAGTTCAGAAAGGCTATCAAGCACTACCTCTTCACTGAGTACTTCCAGCCACCGTAATGCTATCTAATATATCAAAAGACAGACTCATAGCCAGGGCCGGATTTACCTGTACGCCATGGCGTAGGGCCCACAGCTGGCAAGGGCCCACCCGGGGCCGGCCCACATACCGCAGGGCTTCAGAGGGAGCAGGGTAAGCTCGCGCTTGGCGCGGGCTCCCTCTGTACAGCCGCCAGCGTGAAGAGCCTTTTCCTTCACGCTGGCGGCTGTATCTGTAAAGCCGCGATTGCTGGGAAAGGTTAAAGGCAATGCCCTTTAACCTTTCCCAGCATTCGCAGCTTCACAGATACAGCCGCCAGCGTGAAGGAAAAGGCTCTTCACACTGGCGGCTGTACAGAGGGAGCCAGGGCCTCGCGCGAGCTTAACCGGCTCCCTCTGAAGCCTCTCAGACAGCCGTGGTGCTGGTCGGGGGGGCCAAGGACTGCATGGGCTGTGATTGGGGGGGGGGACCTGGACCGGAAAAGGGCTGGGGGGGACTGGGACTGGAAAGAAATGGGCTGTGATATGGGGGGGGGGGGGAACCTGAACTGTAAAAGGGCTATGGGGGGGGGGGTACTTGTACTGGAAATGGGTTGTGATGGGGGGGGGACCTGGACCGGAAAAGGGCTATGGGGGGGGGGACCTGAACTGTAAAAGGGCGATGGGGGGGGGGGACTTGGCCTGGAAATGGGGTGGGTTGGGGGGGACCTGGACCGGAAGAGGGCGATGGGGGGGGGGACTTGGACTGGAAAGAAATGGGCTGTGATGGGGGGGACCTGAACTGTAAAAGGGCTATAGGGGGGGACATGGACTGGAAATGGGTTGTGATGGGGAGGGGGACCTGGACCGGAAAAGGGCTATGGGGGGGGGGGGGACTTGGACTGGAAATGGGTTGTGATAGGGGGGGGACCTGGACCGGAAAAGGGCTATGGGGGGGGGTAACTTGGACTGCAAATGGGCTGTGATGGTGGGGGGGGGGGGGAACTAGGACTGCAAATGGGCTGTGATGATGCAGGGGGACTCGGACTGCAAATGGGATGTGATGGTGGGGGCTAGGACTGGAAATAGGCTGTGATGGGGGGGGGGCTAGGACTGGAAATGGCCTGTGATGTGAAGGCTAGCACTGGAAATGGGCTGATGAAGAGCTAGAATAGGACTGGAAATGGGCTGATGTGGGGCATGGGAGAATGGGACTAGAAGGGAGTGGATGCTGGGTGGGTCTAGAACTATAAGGGAACTGATTTTGTGGGAGGACTAGAATGGATGGGGAATGAGAATGGAGGGGGGAAAAATATTTTGTGTGGAAGAAAAGTCTATGATGGGCTGGGTATTGGGAGAGTAAGAGGGGCTTGAAAATGGAAGGGTGAAATTTAAATGGATGATAAAGGAATAAGGAAAGAATTGGGGGAAAGAGCAAAAGGGAAACAATCAGTATGTTAAAGCAGAAATAGAGAGAGAATGGAAAACATCTAAAAGAGAAGAAAGGACAAATGGATAGCTAGCAGAAGACACGAAGAAACCAGAAGAAAGTGACTGGAGCAATTGCAACTGAAAAAATGCCCAAACAGAAGGTAGAAAAATACTTTTTATTTTGAATTTATTAACTGGAATATGTCTTTTTTAATGTATTTCTTAAATTCCGATGCTGATTTTGTCCCTATTGCCTCTTTATGTCAGGCAATTCTATACATCTATTGCCATTTCTGTTTTGGTAAGTTGATCTCGTTTTTATTTTTTCTGGGGGCCCACAATTTTTGTTGGCGTAGGGCCTCACTCAAGGTAAATCCGGCCCTGCTCATAGCCATAAGCATAAACACTCCACAAGACATATACCCTTGAACTAAGAAAATTTGATGTAATTACATCTGTACACTCTATTCTCTGTTAGTTGATTTTATGCAAATAGTCAATCGTTATGGTATTGTAGATAGTTGCCCTTGTTAACCAAGTTTTTTGCCCTGTTATCTGTTAACTTATACGTGTTTCAAATGTACTGAGATTGTTTTGTTCTATGTAAACCACGCTGATGATGAATAGCGCGGTATATAAGAAACTTTAAATAAATAAATAAATTAATTAAATTTGTCATCTACATGTAGAACAGGATATGTAGTTTATGTTCTTAAATGTCCATGCTTAAAATTGTATGTTGGGAAAACTACTCGTCAATTGAAGATTTGACTTGCAGAACAAATATAGTCTTGAAGGACTAGAAAAGGGGACTGTTACTTCTGGAGAGAGATCTGCAATTGTGAGTATATACTTCTGGGAATTTTCTAAAAGGAATTCTTTGTATTAAAGCTAATTAATCTGTGAACCCACTATTTTTTGTTAAATCAGTCAGGGCCTAGTAGCAGCAGTTTAAGTTTAAATTTAAAACACAGACCCAGCAGAGAGCTTGTAGTTTAAATTTAATAGTCACTCAGGGCCTAGCATCAGCAAAGTACTTTTAGTTTAAATTTAAAACACAGAAGAGAGCTTTCTGGTTAAATTTGGAACCCAGCAGAGATCTTGTAGTTTAAATTTAATAGTCACTCAGGGCCTAGCATCAGCAAAGTACTTTTAGTTTAAATTTAAAACACAGAAGAGAGCTTTCTGGTTAAATTTAGAACCCAGCAGAGAGCTTGTAGTTTAAATTTCATAATAAGTTAGAGCCTAGCAGCAGCAAAGAGCTATAATTTAAATCAAATCAGAATATAGCTTACCTCAGCAGCACAAGACAGGGTACTGTGTAGCAGCCCTCTTTTAATAAGTGTTATTTCCCTCCCTCCTACCCCCCAACACCCACCCACCTCTAGGATAATCGTAGCTTTATAGGTACTTACACATCTTAAAAGACAGGAGGTGCTCTCAGGTGAAGCTCGTTACCCAAATCAGTCATACACTAAGGACTTGAGATTAATTAAGCTTCAGGTGAACAAGGTATATTAAACGTATTAGGTACAGTTTTATTAGTATAAATATCCATAGCAACCCTTAGTAAGTAAAGAACTTAAAGATCTAAACACAAACTTAAAACTAAGATGCAGACAGCAGTCCAGCAGCGACATGGGGGCTTTCCGGTCTTTTGCATTGAGTGTCACATGTATGATTTTCTCCCAGTTGGTGAGAGGTCTTACGTGTGCACTAGGTGCAAGGAGCTCTTTGCTCTCAGGGAATGAGTCCGTTCTCTAGAGGCTAGAGTAGCAGACTTGGAAAACACAAGAAAGACAGAGAGGTACATAGATGAGACCTACAGGGATATAGTCCTGAAGTCCCACCTCCAGTCTGGCAGCATCCCTGTTGCCACGGAGGAGAGAGGTCACGTGACAGGAGAGCATCACCCTGGTGTGGCAGGAAGTGATCCTGTAACTAGGACTTGTCCTCCAGGTGATGTAAAACCCTCTCGCACTGAGGAGGTTTCTCCAGGGCCATGTGCCCATGAGGGAAGGGCTAGGACAGCCATTATAGTTGGTGATTCGATCATTAGGCATGTAGATAGCTGGGTGGCTGGTGGACGTGAGGATCACCTGGTAACATGCCTGCCTGGTGCGAAGGTAGCGGACCTCACGCGCCACCTAGATATGGTCTGGGGAAGAGTCTGCTGTCTTGGTACATGTTGGTACCAATGACATAGGAAAATGTGGTAAGGAGGTTATGGAGGCTAAATTTAGACTTTTAGGTAGGAAGTTGAAATCCAGAACTTCCAGGGTAGCGTTGTCTGAAATGCTTCCCGTTCCACGTGCAGGACCCAAAAGGCAGGCAGAGATCCGGAGTCTCAATGCGTGGATGAGACAGTGGTGCAGAGATGAGTGTTTTGGATTTGTTAGGAACTGGGGAACATTCTGGGGAAAAGAGGGGCTCTTCCGAAGGGATAGGCTCCACCTTAACCGGGATGGAACCAGGCTGCTGGCATTAACCTTTAAAAAGGAGATAGAGCAGCTTTTAAACTAGTTATTAGGGGAAAGCCGACAGTCGCCAAAGAGCGGATGGTTCGGAAGAATGTATCCTTGAAGGATACTACCAAAAGCAGAGAGGTTCCAAAAAAGAGTAAAGTAGCCCAAATGCCCTCGAGTATGGATCAGACAGGGCTTAAAGATCCCAAATTACCCATGTCTACAAATAGCCAAATTAATATGAATATAATAAAGTCTCTAAAATGCTTGTATGCAAATGCTAGAAGTCTAAAAAATAAGATGGGAGAGTTAGAATATATAGCACTAAATGAGAGGTTAGATATCATTGGAATATCAGAGACATGGTGGAAGGAGGACAACCAGTGGGACACTGTGATACCTGGGTACAAACTATATCGTAATGATAGAGCTGATCAAATTGGTGGAGGGGTTGCGCTCTATGTTAGAGAGGGCATTGAGTCAGAAAGGATTAAAGTTTTGCAGGAAACAAAATTTGCTGTAGAATCTCTATGGATTGAAATTCCATGTAAAAAGGGGAAGGCGATGGCAGTGGGGGTGTACTATCGAGCGCCTGGCCAGAATGACCAAATGGATGATGAAATGCTCAAAGAAATCAAGGAAGCTAACAAAAGTTACAGCGCAGTAATAATAATGGGTGATTTCAATTACCCTGGTATTGACTGGGTCAGTGTCACGTCAGGACATGCTAGGGAGATAAATTTCCTAGATGAAATAAATGACTGCTTCTTGGAGCAGCTTGTTCATGAACCGACCAGAGGGGAAGCCATATTAGACCTAGTCCTTAGTGGAATACCAGATCTAGTGCAAGAGATAAGGGTTTTGGGGCCACTTGCCAATAGTGATCATAGCATGATCGCCTTTGACTTAATTAGTGGAGGAGGGATAGTAAGGAAATCCACAGTACTACCTTTTAACCTTCGAAAGGGAGACTATGATAAAATGAGGAAAATAGTTAAGAAAAAGCTAAAAGGAGCAGTTGCAAAGGTTAAAGACTTACATCAAGCTTGGGTGTTGTTGAAAAATACTATCTTGGAAGCCCAGGCCAGCTGTATTCCACGCTTTAAGAAAAGTGGAAGGAAGTCCAAAAAACTGCCAGCATGGTTTAAAGGTGAGGTCAGAGAGGCTTTTGTTGCCAAAAAAGCATCTTTCAGGAAATGGAAAAAAGAGCCAAACGACGAAACCTGGAAACAGCATAAGCACTGGCAAGTCAAATGCAAGGCATTGATAAGGCAGGCAAAGGGAGAATTTGAGAAGAAGCTTGCTGCGGAAGCAAAAACGCAAAATAAAGACTTTTTCAAGTACATTCGAAGCAAAAAACCTGTGAGAGAGTCAGTTGGTCCATTAGATGATAGAAGGCTTAAAGGGGCACTAAGAGGCGACACGGCGATAGCGGAGAGACTGAATGAATTCTTTGCTTCGGTTTTTACTGAGGAAGATGTAGGGATGTTAGCCATGACTGAAGTGGTATTTAAAGGTGCGGAAGAATTAAAGGAAATATCGATACATCGGGAAGATGTATTACAACTATTAGATAAACTGAAGAGTAGCAAATCACCTGGGCCAGATGGCATAATCCAAGGGTGTTGAAGGAACTGAAATATGAGATTGCAGACCTGCTATTAGTAATCTGTGAACTATCATTAAAATCATCTCTAATACCTGAAGATTGGAGGATCGCCAATGTAACACCAATTTTTTAAAAAGGGTTCCAGGGGTGATCCGGGAAACTACAGACCGGTGAGCCTGACGTCAGTACCGGGAAAAATGGTAGAAACCATCATAAAGAATAAAATTACTCAGCATGTAGATAGTCATGGCCTAAAGGGAGAAAGCCAACATGGCTTTAGACAAGGAAGATCTTGTCTTACTAATCTGTTATGTTTTTTTTGAAAGTGTGAATAAACAGGTGGACAAAGGTGAGTCGGTTGATATAGTGTATCTGGACTTTCAGAAAGCCTTTGACAAGGTCCCTCATCAGAGACTTTTGGCAAAACTAAAGAGTCATGGGATAGGAGGCAGTGTACTACTATGGATCAGGAACTGGTTAAAAGATAGAAAGCAGAGGGTAGGGCTAAATGGCCAATTTTCCCAATGGAGAAAGGTGAATAGTGGTGTACCCCATGGATCTGTGCTGGGTCCGCTGCTTTTTTACATATTCATAAACGATCTGGAAAGTGGAATAACGAGTGAGGTTATCAAATTTGCAGATGACACAAAACTATTTAAAGTTGTTAAAACCCAAGAGGATTGTGGAAAATTGCAAGAGGATGTTGATAAATTGGAAGACTGGGCATCAAAATGGCAGATGAAATTTAATGTGGACAAGTGCAAAGTTATGCACCTAGGGAAGAACAACCCAAACTATGGTTACACGATGCAAGGTTCCACATTAGGAACCACCACCCAGGAAAAAGATTTAGGCGTGATTGTGGATACCATGTTAAAACCCTCGGTCCAGTGTGCAGCGGCAGCCAAGAGAGCAAATAGAATTCTAGGTATCATAAGGAAAGGAATGGAAAATAAAACAAAGAGTAGTTACTCACCTGTAATAGGTGTTCTCCAGGAGCAGCAGGAATCAGTCCTCACATATGGGTGTCATCGGTGCCGTTGAAGCCCCAGCGCAGCATTTCCCCAGCTTTCTATGAAAGCCTTTGGGAATGCAGGCACGCATGCGCGGTTCCCTTCCCGCCTAAAGGTGCCATCTTACCTCAGTCAAATGACATAGCTAAGAACAGCACACAAAAATGAAAAATAAACTATGTACAACTGCAACTCCCAGGGGAGGAGGGAGGGTTGTGAGGACTGATTCCTGCTGCTCCTGGAGAACACCTGTTACAGGTGAGTAACTACTCTTTCTCCAGGACCAAGCAGGAAGTCAGTCCTCACATATGGGTGACTCCCCAGCTCTGGGCTACCGAGGAACCCAGGCTGAACAAGAGAACTCCCTCTAGTCTCAGCAGGAAAGAAAGGCTTTTCAAGGACACAACCTCCACCGGTAGCCCAACAGAGGGCAGGGGGGCAGGAGTTGCCTAAACCTCAAAGAGATTCCGGAGTACTGCTTGGCCAAAAGCACTGTCCCTACGGGACTCCCTCTCCAGACAGTAATGGGCCGCAAAAGTTTGGCTTGAAGACCGAGTTGCAGCCCTGCAGATGTCTACCAAGGACACAGAGCGGAGATGAGCCACTGAGGCAGCCATTGCCCTGACTCGGTGGGCCGTAACCCGACCCTGCAAAGGAAGGTCAGCCGCCTTGTAAGCCCAGGTGATACAGTCAGCCACCCAGATAGACAAGGTACGCTTGGACACAGCCAACCCCAACTAATTGGGGTCAAAGGATACGAAGAGCTGAGTAGCCCTTCTATGCCCCTGCGTACGGTCAAGGTAGAAGGATAAGGCCTTCCTACAGTCCAGGATACGCAGGACTGCTTCAGCCTGACTTGCATGAGGCCTAGGGAAGAATGTTGGAAGAACCACCTCCTGATTGAGGTGGAAAGAGGAGACAACCTTTGGAAGGAACTTTGGATGAGTCCTGAGGACTACCCTGTTCCTATAAATCCTGGTGTAAGGCCTATCACAGACCAGGGCCTGAAGCTCACTCACTCGCCTAGCCAAGGTAAGGGCTATCAGGAAGAGTGTCTTCCAGGATAGGAAGCGCAGTGGACAAGTAGCCATCGGCTCAAAAGGTGGGCGAGTCAGTTGCTGCAAGACCACATTCAACTCCCACTCAGGGGCAGGAGGACGGATAGGAGGCTTGAGCAAAAGCAAGCCCCTGAGAAAGCGGGACACCAAGGGGTGACCCGAGAGAGAAAGTCCCTCCACCAGTGAGTGGTGAGCTGCTAGAGCTGAGAGGTGGACCCGAACAGAATTGGACTTAAGTCCTTGATTTGATAAGTGCAGTAAGTACTGAAGGACTACTGGCACAATACAGGAGAAAGGATCCTCTGTACATAGCTGACACCACACAGAAAACCTTTTCCATTTGAGAGCATAGGTTTTCCTAGTGGATTGTTTTCTAGAGGCTAGGATAACCTCCTCAACTTCCTGAGGTAGGCCCCAGGGAGCCAAAACTACCCTTGCAGCCTCCAGGCCATCAAATTGAGAGCTTTGAGATTGGGGTGCAGAAGGGAACCCTGCTCCTGTGAGAGAAGGTCGGGTTGCAGTGGGGGATCCACTGCCAGTTGAAGCAGAAGTGGAAACCAAGGCTGTCTCGGCCACCTGGGAGCTACCAGCAGGACCGAGGCCTTGTCCTGAAGAATTTTGAAGAGAGTTCGGGCCACCAAGGGCGTGGGAGGAAACGCATACAGGAGGCCCTGAGACCATGAAATCAGAAAAGCATCTGCTGCTATTCTCAGAGGATGCGGTTGTCAGGAGCAGAACTTTGGCAGTTGCTTGTTCAGTGGACTGGCAAAGAGATCTACCACAGGGAGACCCCATTTTAGGAAGACCTTCTGAACTACTGAAGGATGCAGCTGCCACTCGTGGGGCTGCAGAATCCTGCTCAATCTGTCGGCCAGGTGATTGTCCTGGCCTGGAAGGTAGACAGCCCTGAGGAGCATGTTGTGCTTTAGGGCAAAGGAACAAAGGTCTTGGGCTTCCCGACAAAGGAGCCTGGACCCAGTCCCGCCCTGTTTGTTCACATAAAACATGGCCACCTGGTTGTCTCTTTGAACCAGGACACAATGATGAGCCAGGGCAGGCGTGAAAGCTTTGAGAGCTAGGTGAATAGCCCTGAGTTCCAGGAGATTGATCTGCTGTGCCGCCTCCCAAGGAGACCAGAGGCCCTGGGTGCACTTGTCTAGACAATGAGCTCCCCAGCCCTGCAGGGAGGCGTCGGTGGTCAGTACCACCGTGTGCCCAGGAATCTGAAAGGGCACACCCTTCAGTAAGTTGGGTGGATGTAGCCACCAGGTGAGGGAGTTCAGAAATTGTCTGGACACCCATACTTTGTCTCTGAGGCTGCCTGTGGCCTGTGAGCACTGAGTCCGAAGGCAACACTGTGCAGGCCTCATATGGAGCCTGGCATTGGGGTTCACATGTACTGTCGAAGCCATGTGGCCAAGAAGTCTTAGGCAGAGCCTGGCGGAGACCAGTGACCTGCTGAGAAATTGAGTTGCCAAGGCTATCAACCTGTGGGCCCTGTCTTCTGTCAAGAAAGCCTTTGCCAGCAGAGAGTCCAGCCTTGTTCCTATGAACTCCAAGTTCTGGGAGGGGAGCAAAGTGGACTTTGCGAAGTTTATGACAAACCCCAGTCTTTGAAGAAGAGCAATAGTTCTCAGGGTGGCCTGTCTGGCCTCCTGGCACGTCTGACCCTGATGAGCCAGTCGTCCAGATAGGGGAAGACAAAGATGCCCTGATTTCTCAGGTAGGCCGCCACCACTGCTAGGCACTTTGTGAAGACTCTGGGGGCGGAGGTGAGGCCGAAAGGCAGCACTCTGTACTGATAATGGTTTCCTCCCACAATGAACCTTAGGTACTTTCTGTGGTCTGGATGAATGAGGATGTGAGTGTACACATCCTTTAGATCCAAGGAGCATAGCCAATCTCCCTGCTGGAGGTAGGGCAGAAGTGTTCCAAGAGTAAGCATCTTGAACTTTCCTTTCTCCAGGAACTTGTTGAGGTTCCTGAGGTCCAGAATGGGTCGAAGGCCACCGGTTCTTTTGGGTACCAGGAAATATCTGGAGTAGAAGCCGTGACCTTGTAAGGGGGGAGGCACAGGCTCCACCGCCCTGTCCACCAACAGACCTTGAAGCTCTTGCAGGAGAAGATCTGTGTGCAGGGGAGGCCTTGGAGGTTCCCCTGGAAAATATGGTGGAGGCAGTTGGTGAAAATGCAGTGCATAGCCCTTGTGGACTATGTCCAACACCCAACTGTCCCCGGTGATGAGGGGCAACTGGTGGGCAAAGAGGGCGAGGTGACCTCCTGTGCAGGGTTGGGAGAGCAGGGGAGGAGAGGCTACGCTCAAGGAGTCAAAAACCCCCACCCTGCTGAGTGGTAGCAGGGGCCGGAGGCTTGGGGGTCCTCTGCCTACGGGGCCCATTACCCTGCCCCTTGGCTTGCTGACCCTGGGGGGCAGCTTGGGCAGCCTGATATTGAGGGTACTGTTTGTAGGAAGTGCCCTTCCTCGGGTAAAAGGGCTTTTTACCCAAGCCCTTCTTTTTATGAGAAAGGGCAGAGGTCTTCCTAGACAGCCTTGTCCGTGTAAGGTGTTCTGTTTCGAGCTGAGCGGCCTTCTCGATCATGGGCTTGCCAAAAAGGTTTTCACCTCAGCAAGGGACATCGACCAACTTGTCCTGAACCCATGGCTCGAGGTCCGATGACTGCAGCCATGCCTGGCGTCGAGCCACGATGCCGGCTGCCGCAACTCGGGCCGAAGCCTCGAAGCCATCGTAGGCGGCGCGGGACATGAACTTCGAGCAGTCCCAAATCCCGGAGGACAAGGACTTAAATCTCTGCAAGGGTTCCCCGGAGAGACCAGCAGAGAACCCGGCCAACTCCTTGGCCAGGTCCCGCAACTACATGCCCATGTACAGCTGGTACAACTGGACACGGCAAGCAAGCATCGAGCCCTGGAAGCACTTTCTACCGATGCCATCGAGGTTTCAGGCCTCCCTGCCAGGGGGCACCGCGTAGTGCATCTTCTGGCTCTTCAGACGATGCATGGCCGATTCCACAACCATAGAATGGTGTGGTAGCTGTGCCTTCTGAAAACCAGGGCTCTTTCTGAGTCAATAGATCGAGTCGACTCGCTTGCTGAGAACTGGCGCTGAGGCCGGTGCCTCCCACATCCGGAAGAGGAGCCGCTCCAGCATCGGAGGAACCGGGACAGTAAAGGCCTCCTTCAGTGGAGAGTCATACTGCAGCGCCTTGAGCTCTTCAGCTCGAGGCTTTTCCTCAGGATCCGCCGGAATAGCCAAAGCAGTGGCCATATCCCGGACGAACTCCGAGAACCGAGTATCCTCCGGAGGGGATCTACTCCGGGGCTCAGACTGCGGTGAGTCCGACGGGACGCACCGAGTCTTGAACGTATCGGGAGACTCCTCGTCTTCCATCTCCCAGGTGGACGCGTCCGAAGAGGAATCAGGGTCCGACCCTGCGGGGCCCTGGAGCACCCGCCCCGATGCCCTCGGTCCCGAACAGGAGGTCGAGGGAGACCGCGACCGAGGACGACTTCGAGCCATGATGGACTCGAGTATCGGCTCGGTCTCCGGGGTCGACTTCGAAGTCGATGTCCCGGTGGTCGGGGCAGATGCGCCAGACAGGCTGGCCATCAGTGCCCGCTGCTGCTCCATGAAGGCAGACAGTCTGCTCTCCAAGGCTGTCATCCTGAGACTCAGCTCAGGAGACGCAGCAGCCACCGACTCGGGCCCTGGCGGCGCCGGGCCCGACGTCGGCTCCCTGGGAGGAGAGTCCTCGAGGACTACGGGGCTTACGTGTCCAGCAGACTCCAGCTCCATGTGAGGAACTTTGGCAGGCTTCTCTTGGTCCATTGGCCTGGGGCGACGGTTGGGGGTCTTAGACCTGGCCCTCGAGGAGCCAGGGTCCTCCTCCGATGACGCCCTTGCGAGCCACTTCTTCCTCTTACGTTCCCGGTCGGGGGACCCCCTGTCCGAGGAGCTTCGACGGCGCTCGGGATCGGAATCCCGAGATGTCGAGGTCTCAGACGAGGTCCGGGCCCAGCCAGAGGCTGAGTCCGAGAAAAGCCTTTCCTTTTGCTGCTGTCGACTTCGGAGTGCCTTGGAAGACATCTTCCCACATGGCCCGCACGATTTAGGGTCGTGGTCAGGGCCGAGGCACCGGAGGCAGCAGTCGTGTGTGTCGGTGAGAGACATTAATGTCTTACACTGATCACACTTCTTAAAGCCACTGGAAGTCATCGGGGAAAAAAAGAGTCCCCGCGAGGTCAAAAGACTGGTCTTCCAGGGAAAAATGGAAAAAAGGGCGCAAACGCCAGCCACGAAGGGCAAAAACCGAAAAAGAAGAATCGGGCTCGATACCGGTGTACCGAACCCGGCGGGAGGGGAACCAGCATCGAACCGGGAGAAAAAATAGCGATAATCGCCGAAAAAAATCTACTTTTAACCGGGAGAACAGGACACAAGTCCGGTGGGCTTCTCGGAAAAAAAGAGACTGAGGTAAGATGGCACCTTTAGGCGGGAAGGGAACCGCGCATGCGTGCCTGCATTCCCGAAGGCTTTCATAGAAAGCTGGGGAAATGCTCCGCTGGGGCTTCATCGGCGCCGATGACACCCATATGTGAGGACTGACTTCCTGCTTGGTCCTGAAGAAAGGATATTATAATGCCTCTATATCGTTCCATGGTGAGACCGCACCTTGAATATTGTGTGCAATTCTGGTCGCCGTATCTTAAAAAGGATATAGCGATATTAGAAAAGGTTCAGAGAAGAGCCACCAAAATGGTAAAGGGGATGGAAGGATACTCCTATGAAGAAAGGCTAAAAAGGTTAGGGCTCTTTTACCTGGAAAAGAGACGGCTGAGGGGAGATATGATAGAAGTCTATAAATTAATGAACGGAGTGGAACGGGTAAACGTAGATCGATTGTTTACTTTATCAGAATATAGAAAGACTAGGGGACATGCAATAAAGCTACAGGGTAAACTATTTAAGACTAATAAAAGAAAATAATTTTTCACTCAACGTGTAATCAAACTCTGGAATTTGTTACCGGAGGATGTACTAAAGGCTGTTAGTGTAGCTGGGTTTAAAAAGGTTTGGACAAGTTCCTGGAGGAAAGGTCCATAAAGAATTAGTAAGAAGGGACCCAGGATATCAATGCTTGACCCAGTACAAGCATTGTGGAACCTGTGTCTTTTGGGGAAACTGCTAGGTACGTATGACCTAGATTGGCTACCGTTGGAAACAGGATACTGGGCTTGATGGACCTTGGTCTGACCCAGTATGGCATATCTTATGTTCTTATAGCTTATCTAAGGTGCGAGTGCAGACATTTTTAGTTAAACATTGTATTGAGTTCTGTCATAAGTTTGAAGATCTACAATGTTTCATCATTGATCAAATTCCATGGGACATACGAAGAGGAGATAGAGGAAGATTATTATTCCAACATGAGCAACATTGGATCTTCAGACTAGATACTTTAGAACCTAATGGACTTAATGACAAAATTGAATGGAATCTTTTTTTTCTGAAAAGACAGCGTGGTGAATTTGTAGGGTTGGGAGAGAAAAATTTGACTGATGTGTATGATCAGTGCTCTGCTTGAGGACTCTGTGGAGCTTTATCATGCATTTTAAGGTTAGCTTGTAATTATAATATAAGTAAAGATTTTTTTATTGTGATTAGAGGCGGGTTGATGTAGTTGATTTAAATGTGGACACCTGTGGGTAGTAGCTTTTTGATTGGGAATTGGTTGTTTAACGTGGAGTTACATCAGACGCCGTAGTTGTCTCCTGCAGCTATCATCTGCAGTAAGAGGAAGACCCTGATGTAGCCTTTGTAAAGGAGAAACAAAGATCTTTGTTGAGTGAAGAAATTATGTGTAGGCGATGATGTTTTGTAGTTCGAGAGTGGAAACTTTGAGATAGGTTGATATTATGCTATTAACTATATAGCGAAAACACTCATAGTTACTAGTGGCTGGTTTTTTACAGAACCCTGGATATTGGCTTGGTCATAGTGCCTGTTTAAGAAGAGATTTATGAAAATGCATTGAGTTATGTAGCACGGAGGTTGTGCTGTGTTATATTGAGATAATTAAATTGTTAAAGTGGATTGATGATTTGGAAAAAGTACGTTTTTTTTAAAATTGGTAATACTCTGGTTGAATTATGGTAGAGTTTTTTTAGACCAGTGATGTAAGAACTGTATATTCCCCTATGGTGATGAATTTCGCCGCATAGTGGAACCATTGAATTATCCTGAGGTCTTTTTCTCCCTTTATGTTTTATAATAAAATAATAAATATAATGTAACAAAAATTAGAATAAGATTTTGCACATGGTTATTGTGCTGGGAGTGTGTCAAGAAAGTTCTATAATTTTTATTGGAATTTGTGATAGGTTTTGGTTGTTCTAAGTGATTGTTTGGGAATTGTGCATTTTGCTTTTCCTTAGTGCAATGGTGTGTGATAATATGTGCAAAACTAACCCATTTGGAGAAATTGCTACAAGGATTAAATTTAAAATGCTATTTTAATCACCTTAAATTGTTGTTACTGTTAAGTGCAGTGGAGTCTACGTTGATTCATGGCGACCCTCTGGACAGATGTCCTAGACTATGTTCCAGCTTCAGTAAGGCAATTAATTATTGATGAGGTGGCATCCATAGCTTTTGTTACTATGACCATCCATCACAGTACTGGCCTTCCTCTTTTGTACTGACCTTCAGCTTTGCCAAGCATTATAGAATTTGCTAATGATCTTTCATAGTTTGGACACATCATGCAGAGAGAAAGTTAAAGGCTTGTCATTTGAGTTTCTTAGTTTTGATCTCCTTTAGTAGCAACTGATTTGCTCTTAAGAAGTCCATGGTTATCCACAGTATTCTTCATTAGCACCATAATTTGAAGGCATGTCTTTCTTCTTCACTGTCCAATTTTTGCATCCATATAATGCTAGTGAAAATAGCATGGCTTGGATAAGTTGAGTCTTTGTATGCACTTGAGAATCTTATCTAGATCCTTTATAGCCATTCTGCCAAGGGCAATGCAGTGCCAGATTTATTGACCACCTGTCATTTCTTTATTGATTATTAATCCAAGCAGATTAAAAGTGTTTTATCCAAGATTATCCATGTTTTATCCAAGTTCTCTGACCTTGTTCTCTGTAAAACCTAACAGTTTGTTGTTATGGTATGTTGTTATATTGTGAACCGCGCTGATTCTGAATAGAGCGGTATATAAGAGCCTGTAATAATAATAATAATAAAAGTCATCTACTATTTCTAGTTCTCCATCAATGATGAAATTCTGGCTTTTTCCACTGGTCATAATCTTTATCTTCTTCATATCCCTTCATAATAAGCAGATGTTTCAGATTATCTTCGCTTGCAGCGAGTAATGTGCTATCAGCAGCATAGTAAAGATTATTGCGAAGTCTTCTACCAATCTTCACACCTAGGTTGTCTTCATACAGTCCTGCTTCTCTGATTATTTATTTTACATATAAATTAGACAGTTATGGGGATAGTATGCGGTTTTGTTGTATACGTTTCCTGATTTTAAAACAATTCTGTTTGAACTGTTGCTTCTTGATCAATGTAAAGTTGTGCATGCAGTCTATCAAGTGTTCTGATATACCCATGTTTCTTAAATGTGACCCAGAATTTTTCATGATTTATTGAGTAAAGCCTTTGGGCTTTGTGTGAAACACCTATAGCTATCCTTTTGGTATTCTTTTGTCTTTTCAAGGATCCACCTCCCATTTGCAATGACGTTTCTTGTTCGCCTTTTCCTAAACCCCGCTTGCATTTCAGGTAGTTCTCATTTCAGATATGGTCAGTCTCTGCTAAATCTTGAGAACCTTGCAGATGGGTGGATCAGAGCAATTGTGCGGTAATTTCCACAGTCAATCAGACAGATCACCTTTCTTCATTACTGGTATGAACACAGATCTTTTCCAGTCAATTGGCCACATGTCTTCCAAATGTCCCTGAAGAGCCTTGTAAGTATTGTAACAGTTGCACTTGGTTGCTGTAGTACTTCCGTGGAAATGCTATCAATGCCCAGTGCTTTGTTCTTTGATAATGTATTCAATACTACTTCAGCTTCTTCATTCAGCACCTAATCTTAAGGTATGGGCTGAAATGGCTTTTGATCCACTTGATCTTTTTGGTTATAATGACATTGTATATTCTCTCAATTTTTTCTTTTTTAATTTGACAATTTTTATTAAACAATATTACATCAAAATACTTTTCCTACATTATTCACACAATTTTGCATTTGAAAATATGTTTACATATTTGTTTTTCTTCTCCCCCATTTCTACTATTGTCTCCGTGGTTACCCGCTTCCTTGCTATCTTTTATCCTTTAGAATTATCTTTTTTTTACAGGTTTTCTTGGGTCTAACCTTTCACCAGTTCCACCATCTCTTCGCTCTTTTAAGAGATATCTTTTGCAGAAGGGCGCCCAACACTCTTCAAATGCCTCCTGCTTCTCTCTTCGGATGGCTGTTAATCGTTCATTATCTATAGATCTCATGAATATATTTATACCATGACTCTTGTGTGGGTATATCCTCCCCCTTACACATTTTTGCTATTACACACCTTGCTGCACTCATGCAAAATCTCACCAGAGTGCCTTCCCTCCCCTTCCTTAAGAGTCAGCAGTGTGTTCTCCTTGCCCCACTCAACTGTGTGTCCCACTGTCTCTTGAATTTCCTGATAGGCCTGTTCCCAAAAAGACTGGAGTTTGTGGCATCCCCACCACATATGACTATAATCTCCCTTCTCTTTACATACACTCCACACTCTCCTGAATTATCCTTCCCTTGATGTGCCAATTGTACCGGTGTGAGGTACCATCGATATACCATTTTATAGATGTGCTCGACATGCCTTGCAGCTACAAACCCTTTAGCCATGCTTTTGGAAATTTCCCCCCATGCTGTATCATCTAATGGCCTCCCTATATCCCTTTCCCACTGTTGCTGCCATGGTAATCTTCCAATTTCCTGTTCTTCCCTAATTAATTAATTAATATATCTTTGATTGCACCTTGCGGCAGAACATCGGTATCCAGCATACTTGTTCAAAATCTGTCAATCCCATATGTATACTCTTTGCCCATTCCTTGCTAGAGAGCCAGTGTCGCACCTGTAGGTATTCATAAAATTCTGTGTGGGGTAGTCCATATTTCTCCTGAAGTTTTGAATACTCAAGTAATGATCCCTTCTCTATTAGCTGAATGATTGCTATTAAACACTTAGTTTTCCACTTCTTAAACAATGGATCTTGTAAACCTGGTGGAAAGTTCAGATTCTGGCAGATCAGTTGCAGCAGGGAGCATGTTCTCTGTAATTTCCTCCCAACCTTTGTTCTTTTCCATATTTTTATCACATATCATAAGTAAGGGTTGTGAATAGTACCTTCTACTTGAGCTATCCATGGTATACTACAAAGAGGTATTTCTCTTTCTATTCCTTGTAATAATTCCACCCATTTTCTTTTAGTGCTTTCTTGGCACCCATTAATATTAGTTAGCCTTGCTGCACTATGGTACCACACTAAGGGGTATGTTTACTAAACCGCAGTAACATAGCAGTGGCTACATTAACGTACGTTAAGGGTACTTAGCGCACGTTAATTTTACCATCCGCGGTGAGTCCCACAGAGGGTGGAGAGAAGGGGTCAATGGGCGGTGAGTGGGTGGGGAGCGGCTCCTGCAACACTAACGCAGGGAACTGAAGGGCTGAACATTACCGGGACTGAAAACCTGTCGTTAGGTGCACATTTGCAGGAGGGTGAAACCATTTCAGCGTCAGCAATGTACAACATAGGCAGGGAGCCCAAGAAAAGTGACAGTAGTGATCCATTTGCAGCAACAGCATAGTGCCCAAGTATGAAAGGTCACTATGGCGATGGTGCAAATGGGGCATAGGGGGCTGCAAGCGGGACATGTAGTGGGGGCAGCTGGGGCACAGGGTGGACTAGGTTGTCACCTAGGTGGCACATAGGAACATAGAAACTGGAAATCAGCAAGACAGAAGCTGACCAAGGCCAAACATGCCCAGTAGTTGGTGTTCCAGAGTGTCCCATCCAGGGGACATAACCCAGCAAGTACCCCAAAGGTCACCCAGGTACCACTATGCCTGTAATAGGGCAATCAGTGCACATCCAGGGACCACTCTAACTAGGGTCCACAGACCTTCCCCAGGATGCGTCCCAAACAGTTCATAAACCCAGCTAACTGAACACCCTTAACTGAACACCCTTTACTGCAGCCCCTAGTAAGGCATTGCAGGGTGTGACCACACATTGTCCGAAACATATATACACCGAGTACACCATACCTGAGGTGCATGCCCTAGCCCAGGAGTGGGCAACTCCAGTCCTGGAGAGACGCAGAACAGTCAGGTTTTCATGATGTCCCTAATGAATATTCATGAGATCTATTTGCATCCACTGCCTTCCATTGTATGGAAATAGGGCCATGAATATTCATTAGGGACATCATAAAAACCTGAATGGTCTACAGCTCTCCAGGACTGGAGTTGCCCACCCCTGCCCTAGCCTGTCCACAGTCGGCTGTCACAACACAATCTACCTACATCTACCTGGTCCACCCTAGCCAATAGTTGCTAGGGCACTGACCTGACATCCCCCCAGCCATCTCTCCCCCATGTGGAAGGGACATAATATTGGTAGGTGGTGATGGGGGAGATGTGTGGATGTCCATGTATGCCTCCCCACCCCCTAGGGTGGGGAGGGCACTACCAGCACCGACAGCATATGGCCAGGCTGCATGGCAGGGGGGGGGGGGGGGCGGGGGTTGGTGCTGGAAGGGGCAGTGGCACCTGCCTGCAGTGGACCTAGGCCCTGCCCTGTACCAGTACGTGGTGTGCAGTGCAACAGAAAAGGTCTGGCTGAGGAAAAGTAAAGGTAGCCCAAGGGACTACTGGGCTTCTGTGGCAACAGTGTGGTACAGTACACACAGCCAGTGTGTCCTGGAGCTGAGGGTCACAGGTTCAGGTCCCAGCTGTGGATCCTGCAGAGCATGTTTTACCCTACAATGCAGATACAACATCAACATGTGCAATCCCCAAAGCAGCGGCCAACAGGGGTACAAACACCCACTCACACAGGCTCTACTATTGAAAGCGCCATGCAGAGTCAGGCTGTTGGCCCCAGCACGGAGCCGCAGTCACCACCGGAGCACTACTACTACCTCCTGCACAGTCTGGCAATGTCGGCACTGTGATCAGGACCAGTGTGGCGGGCAGGGTTGCCAGCCACCCCTATCTTTGCACAATGCTGCAATAGGAGTGTGTGTGTATATATGTCTATCCATTGTTTTGTGGCTGCCTACACCTCACTGGGCCCACAATGTCCCACTTTTACCAGCGTTAGCCTGCAAATGTGCATAATGAGGAGCAAGGTATTGTGGGTATGGCCCAGGCAGGGCAGACTGGGCAGGATGCGTCTGCATAGGGTGTAGGGCAATGGCTGGGACATTGTAGTGCCCAACCACCACCTGCATGGACAAGGTGGCCACAGCACATCTTGCTGTTAGGGCACTCTCACACTGACCAAACAGTGACCGTGACCATGACATGACTATGTTCCCACATATTGCTACATAGTATCTGTCTCAGGTGATGTGTGTGTGCTGTTCTGGAGGGCCAATCACTGGGGCACCTGCCAGATGCCTGTGCCATACAACCCAGGCCTGGATGCACATAGTTCCACTGTGAACATGTGAGATAGACTGGCTAGTGGAGTGTCCGGGGTTAGCTTGTGCATGGCTGGAACACCCGGCCTGGTGCAGCAGGTACAGTCTGACTGTGCCTGATGCTGGTGAATGTCAGACCAGGGTTGGGGGTTGGGGAACAGCTGTAGTCCTAGAACTGGTGGTAGCACAGAGGCAGGACAATGGACAGGTAGTCTACTGTAGTGCGCAGTGTTGCATCTTACACGCGTTGCAGTGCTGATGACGCGCAGTGCTCATAATACTGCGTGTGACATCTGTTTGGGACATGTGTTGTTACGTTCCATAATCCAACCACATATTCTAAGGCGCTTAGATGTATCTCATAAGGCATGTAGGAAGGTCTGTAACATCACACACATTCTTGTGCACGCTGCATGTCAGAACCCTACTACGTGCGTTCTCCGCAACACACGTAAGACACACTACTATCTATTTAGCATATATAAAGCACCGCAAATGTACGAAGCGCTGTACAGACAAGTAAGAGAGACAGCCCCTGCTTAACAGAGCTTACAATCTAATCGAGACAAAATACAATAAGCAAGACAGAGTATATAAATATTTAGGGATAAATCAAGATACGGCAAAAAGCACAAACAGCAATTAAAACTAGCCAAATCAAATCACATGTGTGTGATAACCCAGCAGACACAATGGCCACTTGGTGGAACATATTTGCATTGTGCTCGTTTGGGATAGTGGTTGCAGACATGCGTGGAGCCAGCATAGGTTGTGGGTTTGTCCCACAGGTTCCTTTTCCTTTCTTTTTGTCTGTTCTGCTCTCCTTACCATACAATGCCTCCGGCGGCATCCCTTCTCCACACACCCTTCTCTTTACTGTACACTGCAGTGTCCCCTCCATGCAGCCTATCCATCACATGCTAGCTGTTACATATGCTCCCTTTCTTTGGTTTGTCTGTGTGGGTAGGTGGCTCAGTGGTTTGGTATTGGTGTCTGTGAGCTGTGTTTGGGCTCTTCTGGGTACTGGTTCAATTCCCTGTTACTCCTTTTTTGATTTCTTGCCCATATACACACACCATTCACACAGCTGGCCCTTCAGCTCGACCCCTGGCACCCTTTCCGTGACTTGTTTACTCCTCTGCATGCTGTGTTCACTGCAGCTCACGTCCCCATTACAGACTGTGATATCAGCTGCCTGTGGTCTATGGCCTTACACCTACAGCTCAGTTTCTCATGAGGCACCATGTCTGCATATCCCTCAGTGTGTCTTCTACTGTCTGCGTGCCTTAGTTTGCAACCCCTTCGGGCACACTGCTGCTTCCCATCAGCTGTGATGTTCATGTGCAGTGGGTCCATGGCACACCGTAACACACATTACCTGGCATGGCTTGCTTTGACGATGCACTGTCCACTCCTTTATATGGGCATCTGTAACAGTACCAGGGAAATTAAAGATGGTAACATTACCGCAGTTTAGTAAACATACCCCTAAGTTTAGGACTACTAACCCTCCCGCCTTTCTTGATCTTTATAATATACTTCTAGCTACCCTTGGGGGCCTGTGACTCCAAATATAGTGGAACATTTTCTCTGTGCTTAGATCAGGGTTTGTTTTGGTACTGAGGGCAGTGTTTAGAACAAATAGCATAGTTACTCACCTGTAACGGGTGTTCTCCAGGGACAACAGGAACCAGTCATCACTTATGGGTGACGTCAGCACCGATGGAACCCACGCGGAGCAAATTCTCCAGCTTTCAAGAAAAGCCTTTGGTATTGCTGCCAAGCATGCATGGTCCTCTTCCCGCCCAAGGGTGCCATCTTGCTCAGTCAGATCCCATAGCTCGAGCCCTACCAAGCAGGTGGCAAGGGAAGGACAAAAATACAGCAACTCATCAGGGGAGGTGGGAGGGTAATGAGGACTGATTCCTGCTGTCTCTGGAGAACACCTGTTACAGGTGAGTAACTACACTTTCTCCAGGAACAAGCAGGAAGTCAGTTCTCACTTATGGGACTCCCCAGCTACAGGGTACTGGACTTGTAACCAAAAAACACCTCCACGAGGCCATGAGCAGAAGCTGATTCCCAAAGGAGCCCAAGTCCTCGGGGCGAAGCCCTCGGCAGCAGTGAAGAAGGGGCAGGAGTTGCTTATACCCCAAACAGATTACAGAGTACAACCTGGCCGAAGGCGCTGTCCTGGCAGGACTCCCTCTCCAGGCAGTAGTGAGCAGCAAAGGTATTCATGGAAGACTGGGTCGCCACCCAGCCAATGTCCATCAGGGGCACAGAGCACAGCAAGGCCGCCCTGGCCTGAACTCCGTGTGCAGTAAATCGATGATCCAGTAGGGCACCCGCCTTTGTGCAAATGCAAACGATGCAGTCCACTACCAAAACCGAGTGTGCTTTTGGTAAATGCTTGACCCAGTCTATTGGGATCGTAGGTCACAAAGAGCCAACCAGACTTACGATGAGTCTGAGTGCACTGCAAGTAGAAGGCGAGAGCCTTTCGGCAGTCAAGGGTATGGAGAGCCGCTGACACCTGGTCGGCCTGGAGCCTCGGTAAGAAAGACAGCGGGACTATCTCCTGATTAAGATGGAAGTTAGAGACGTTAGGCAGGAATTTAGGGTGGGTACGGAGGACCACCCAATTCCAATAGAACCTGGTGTAAGGGGCATCAACCATGACAGCCTGGAGCTCACCGACTTGACGGGCCAAGGTCAGCACCACCAGGAAGGCCACCTTCCAGGACAGGTGCCAGAGCGAGCACATTGCTATCGGTTCGAAGGGCGGATGGGTGAGCTGCATGAGCACCACCATTCAGGTCCCATTCCACCAGAGGACAACAGATGGATGGCTTGGAAAGTAGGAGACCCCATATAAAGTGGGAGACTAACAGCTGCCCTGAGAGAGGCTTTCCCTCGATGGGGAGGTGGTTCGCCAAGAAAGCGCTCAAGTGTACCCTGACAGAGTTCAACTTCAGCCCTTCCTTCAAGAGATGGAGGAGGTACTGGAGGATCCACCGAATGGGGCACGAGAATAGGTCGATCTGGAGCCCTGAGCACCAGACCGAGAAGTGCTGCCACTTGAAAGTGTAGGCCCGTCTACCGGAATCCTTTCTCAAAGCGAGGAGGACTTCTTTGACCTCCTCCGGAAGCGCCAGAGAGGCTAGGGAAACCCATTCAGCAGCCTCCTTATCTCTCATGGCATGGCGAAGTTCGGGTGCTGCACCCACCCCTCCTCCTGTGTTAGCAGGTCCGGGGCAGAGCCCAAGGGAACAGGAGGCTCCATCGATAGCCAGAGCAGAAGCGGGAACCAAGACTGCCGAGGCCATGAGGAGGCTACAAGGATCAACGATGTCTGATCTCACTGAGCCTTGAAAAGGGTTCTCACAACGAGAGGGAATGCATAGAGCAGGCTGGATGACCAATCCAGGAGACATGAATCCAGACTTTCTCTGTTTGGGTGCAATACCGAGCCACAAAAGCAGGGAAGCTGCACATTCTGGAGACTGGCAAAGAGGTCTATCGCTGGCGTACCCCAGCAAAGAAATAGCCAGCCCGCTACCCCTGGATCCAGCCACCATTCGTGGGGGCAAAGGATTCTCCTGACCCAGAAGGTAGGTCGCCTTAAGGGATATCTTCCGTCAGACAGCGAAGGAGCAGATGAGGACCGCTTCCCAGCAGAGGGAGCAGGATCCCGTGCCTCCCTTCTTATTGACGTAGAACATCGCCACACGGTTGTCAGTCTGCACGAGAACCGACCTCCCCTTGAGGTAGTCCTCGAAAGCCCTCAGGGCCCGCCCAATCACCCAGAGTTCAAGCAAGTTTATCTGCTGCGACTCCTCATGTGCACAGTGGGCTCCCACCCTAACAGGGAAGCATCTGTTGTCAGCACCGCATCATGCTGCAGGGCCTAGAAGGGCAATCCCCAGAGGAGGTTGCGGGGATTTTGCCACCAGCTCAGGGACAAGCGTAGGTCAGGAAGGACCCTGACAAGGTCACTGAGGTGACCAAGGAATGGGCTTCATTGGGCGCTGAGGCACCACTGAGCAGTCTGCATGTGCGTGCAGGCAGGCAGGCAGGTGTGGGGGACCACATGCATGGTAGAGGCCATGTGGCCTAGGAAGCACAGCATGGTCCAAGTAGTGACCCGGGGAGTGCTTTGGACCTGGGCCGCCAGAACTCGGAGGCGGTCATCGCGATCTGCTGGTAAGAAGGCGGTCGCCCGCTGAGTATCGAGGCGCACCACGATGAACTAGAGTACCTGTACCGGCTCGAGGTGAGACTTTGGGTAGTTGACCAAGAACCCCAAGCCCTCCAACAGAAGGATTGTGCGCGACATTGCTCGCTGGGTTTCCTCGAACGAGGAGCCATGACGAGCCAGTCGTCGAGGTAGTGAAAGACCGGCATGCCCTGATGCCTGAGACAGGTGGCAACCAGGACGTGGCATTTCGTAAAGACTCGTGGGGCAGACGTGAGGCTGAAGGGGAGCACCCTGTACTGGAAGTGCTCTCCCTGAACCCTGAAGCACAGATACTGTCTGTGCTGGGAGTGGATTAAGATATAGACGTAAGCATCCTTTAGAACCAAGGAGCACAGCCAGTCGCCCTGCCGAAGGAAGGGCAGCAGAACGCCAAGGGATAACATCTTGAACTTCTCCCACACCAAGAATTTGTTCAACTTTCTGAGGTCGAGGATGGGCCGCAGACCTTCCGTCTTTTTCAGGACGAGGAAGTACCAGGAAAAGAAGCCCCGACCTCGAAGGTGCGGAGGGACCTTCTCGACTGCCTGTTGGGCAAGGAGAAAGAGAAATTTCTGCTGCAGTGAAACCTGGTGCACAGGGCGTCGAGGAGGCTCCGCTGGGGAAAAGGGAGGTGGAAGCTTGTCGAAGCGAAGGCAATAGCCATCTCGGACGACCTGGAGAACCCAGGTGTCTGAGGTGATGGAAGTCCACAACGGGGTGAAATAAGACAGGCGTTCCCCACTGGCTGCTGCGTCGCCAGAGGGCGAGGGGCTATGCCGATGATGTCAAAACCCCTGTGCGGGTTGTGGAGGAGCCGAAGTTTGGGCTTTTGACCCTTTCAGCTTGCGATGCCCTTGGCTGGATTTACCCTGTGCTGGGGTGGTCGGCATGGGGGTAGCTGGGTATGGCAGGTAGCCCCGGTACTGGAGGCCCTTCCTAGGAAGGAAGGGCTTTTTGGCTGGTTGCTTTTTCTGGGGCAGAGTAGAGGTCTTGCAAGAGAGATGGGTTCTGGTGACGAACTCCATCTCTACCTCTGCAGCTTTATCCTCCATCGGCTTGCTGAAGAGTTGCTCGCCAAGGCAGGGAACGTCCAGGAGCTTTTCCTGCACCCACTGCTCCAAATCTGAGGATTGGAGCCATGCCTGGCGGCAGGCCCCCATGCCTGCAGCCACCACCTGAGCCGATGTCTCAAATCCATCATAGGCAGCTCGAGAGAGGTATTTTGAGCAGTCTGCAATGGATTTCAACAGAGTGCCGAATCTATTGAGGGGCTCGCCCTCGAGGTCCGCAGAGAACGCTCCGAGCTCCTTGGCTAAATCGTGCAAGAACATACCCATGTATAGTTGGTATGCTTGAATGCAACAAGAGTGCATGGAGCCTTGGTAGGCCTTGCTGCCCAGGGCATCAAGGGCTCTCGACTCGCGGCTGGGTGGTACTGACAAGTGCGATTTTGGGCTCTTCTGCTTCCTCATGGCTGACTCCACCACCATAGAGGTGTGGGGAAGTTGGGTCTTCCTGAACCCCGGTCCACGTTGTACCTTGTACATAGTATCAAGGTGCTTGCTCATGATGGGGACAGATGCGGGGGCCTCCCACATGCGGAGCAGCAGCCGAGACAGAATAGGAGGAACCGGCACAGTGAGAGATTCCCTAGGGCGGGGGACTCGTACTGAAGAATATCGAGTTCTTCAGCATGAGGGTCCTCCTCGGCCTGAGTGGACAGGTTAAGGGCCTGTTCCATGTCTCGAATGAACACCAGGAAGGAGGTGTCCTTGGGTGGAAAGCACCGCTAGAACGCGGGCGGGGAGGGATCCGATGGAAGATCATGGTGGGTATGGGATTCTGAGGAGGTTTTCCCATCAGACTCCCACTCCGAGAAATCGGTCGAGGAGTCCGAGCCGGGCAGATCGCCCTGTCCAACAGCCGGTGCCCACTTAGAACCGGAGGCCCTGGAAGATCTCACCTCCAAGGAATGGGTGGGCGAGCAAGACCAACGTCGAGGACCCTCACGAGGCCCGCAGCTCTCGGGGGTTTCCTGAACGGATTTCGATGTCCCACGCAAGGGACCCACGGCCTCTGGGCGTGGGTCAGCGAAGCTGGCTGTGAGCGCCTGCTGGGAAGTGATGAATGCAGACACGTTGCATTCTAGCGCCAGCATGCGGGACTCCCACATGGCATGGGGCCCTGCAATGCCGACCCCAGGGTCACCGGGTCAGGCATCGAGGAGGAGAGGGCGCCTTTGCTGGAGGCCTCCGCATCCGTGCAGGGTACCTTGCGGGGCCACTCCCTGTCTGACTCTTGGGAACGCCAAAGTGAGCTGAGTGACCGAGCATGGGAGCACTCGCGCTTATCGGGAGCCCCCCACAGCAACTTCGAGGCTGCCTTCTTTTTGCGCCGCTCCACCTCAGGGGATCCCTGGTCAGAGTGCCGCTGAGAGCGTGGGGCTGAAGGGGAGACCCCACTGGGGGAGAGACAACCAAGGGTTCCACTGGGGATTCCGAGGCGGCCTTTCGAAAAATGTCTTCAGACTTCAGCTTACGACTGAGCAGGGCCTTAGAGGAGATTTTCTTGCAGAGCAAACAGAGCTCCGAATCATGGTCAGCTCCGAGGCATCGCAGACAACAGTCGGTAGTGTCCGTAAGCGATATGTTCCTAGAACATCTATCGCATGTTTTGAAGCCAGTGGCCATGGGGGCAAAAATGGCCCCCGCAAGGTCAAAGACCCACGCGACCAGCGGTTAGGGAAAGAAAAAGGGCGTGAAGCCCGTGACAAAAAATGAAGAAAGAAAAAGCTATCCCCAACAGCTCTAAGAAAATAGAGCAGAGGAAGGATGGGTAGAGGACCGGTGCAATCAGAAAACAAAAGGCCTGTAGGCCAAAAACGAAAACTTTTTTCCGAGGGACGAGGACGTGTGTCCGAAGGGCTCCGCGGAAAAAGGGAGACTGAGCAAGCTGGCATCCTTGGATGGGAAGAGGAGCACACATGTGGGGCAGCAATCCCAAAGGTTTTCTTTGAAAGCTAGGGAATTGCTCTGCGCAGGCTCCATCGGTGTCGACGTCACCTATAAGTGAAGACTGACTTCCTGCTTGTTCCTGGAGAAATAATATTTGGGGGAAAAATTAGCATTTTAACACTTGCAATTCGTCCCAGCCATGATAGTGGGACCTTGTGCCACCGCTCCAGATCAGAGGCTTTTTTTTCCCAAAGCGGTTCATATAGTTGATTTGTTGCAATTTAGCCACATCAGCGCAAATCTGGACTCCTAGATACTTCAAGGGGCCTTTTGTCCATCAAAATGGAAATTGTTCCTTTAAAACTCCTACTTCCTTTTCTTACAGAGTAATGTTTAGAATTTCCATTTTCTTCAAGTTAGCTTTAAATCCTGAGACTTCCTGGTACACTTTTAGCTCCTCCCTTAGCCCTCTTAACGAGCTTCTTGGTTCGGAATGCGTTAACAAGATGTCGTTGGCAAACGAGGTGATCTTGTACTTGTTTGCCCACTCTCATCCTCTTCACATCTTTCCATTGCCTAATATTGGCCACAAACAGCTCTACGGAGAACGCCAACAGAAGTGGGGATAATGGGCACCCCTGCCTAGTTCCCCTTTTTTAAAGCATAGAAATTTGAGTATCCCCAATTAATCTTCACCGCTACGGTGGGCTTTGCATATAATGCTTGTATCCATTTTATGTAAAAGTCTCTCCCACCCCAAAGACCCTTAATGTGTCCCATAGGAATTTCCAATCTAATCTATCAACGCCTTTTCGGCATCAATTGCTACTGTTATAGCTGGTACCTTTTTTTCTTTTGCCCACCAACACAGGTTGATCACCTTTTTACATTATCTGCTGTTAAGCATCCTGGGATAAAGCCTGTCTGATTGTTGTTTACTAATTTAGGCATATAAGCATTGATTTGTGCTGCTAAGATACGGGCCAGTATTTTCGCATCTAAGTTTATTAGTGAGATCGATCTACATGAGGCACATTGTTCGGGTGACTTCCTGGGTTTCAACAGTATGCTTTTCCTGGCTTGCCCCACTGATTAAGGAAGCTGCCCCTCTTTTAGTGCTCCATTGTAGACCTGCACCAGCCTAGACACCAATTGCTCCTTAAAAGTCTTATAGACTCTGGCGGTTAGTCCATCTAATCACAGTGCTTTGTCGTTTGACAAAACTCCAATAGCCCTCCGGACTTCCTCCTCGCTAACAGGTTGATCTAAATGGGCTCGTTCTTCCATTGTTAATTTGAGAAATGGGATCCTCCCTGGGTATTCTTTTTTAGCTTCCTCATTTTGTCCACCCCTCCTCACTATATAGCTGATGGTAAAAGGTCCTAAAGGATTCTCTTATTGCCTCATCCCCATATATCCAGCTGCTCCATGATCCCCTTAAATTGGCCACCGACACTTGTGCCTGCTGGATTTTGAGGCTTCGTGCTAAAAACCTCCCTGGTTTGTTTCCGTGTTCATAGAATCTTTGGCGACTGCATTGGAGTTGGCCTGCTAATGTTTTAGCTTGTAATTCTTAGCCATCTCTAACTTTGTTCCCCCTTAATAATACGGCCTGTCTTTCAGTGCCTTTATGGCTTGTCCTAGGGCCTTTTCTCTGTGTCTTTTTCCTTGCTCCCCATCTTATGAGATGTCCCCCAGACAACTGTCTTAAAAGTGTCCCATACCACCTTATCTGCTGTTCCCTTTTGGGCATTGTTTTTAAAAAAATCTTCAATGGAGAGGCGGAGCCAGCTGTGGATAGAGATGGCCGCGTGAATCGCTTCTCGGGCAGACCCATGTTGCGTTACCATTTTACCACCCAAAATAAAGCCCACCGGCCCGAGAAGTTGCCCGTTTGGAGAGGTTTGGCATGTCCTGCTCTAAACAAACGCGCTTGGACTTTGCTGGGGGGACGGGCACCGGATCGAAGAGAGCAAAATCAGATCCCCTATCTCCTCTCAAGATGGTGGCGCAGAAAGAGCATCCAGAGGGATATCAAGAATTGCAGAGCGAAATCAGATTGGTGTGGGTGCTAGTAGAGAATAGTGGAGAAACCTTGTCGTCGGTGCAAGCGGATCTGAAGGAGGTACGAAGCGCATTGGAAGCTCTAATTTTCCGTATAGACAAGGTGGAAGAGGGTGGCCAGGCAAGAGGAACGTGTTATGGAGGTGAAGCAGGCCTCTAAACGGATCGAGAAATTGGAGCGGGTGGTTGAGGACATGAATAACAGATCCCGCCGAAATAACATTTGTATAATTGGTATCCCTGAAGGGGCGGAGGGGAACGATCCAGCATCGTTTCTGGAAGGCTGGATACCTCGACTCCTCAAAATTGATTTTCAGCAGCCATTTGAGATAGAAAGAGCCCACAGAGTCCCATCTCAGAGAGTAGTGCGTGATGGAAAGCCTAGGCCCATGATTCTTTGTGTGTTATGCTTCCAACAGGTATCCCGAATCATGGCAGCGGCTAGAGCTTCGACTCTGTTGCAATTCAAAGGGCAAAGGCTTTATTTTTACCCGGATTATAGCAAAGGCACGGCTGAGAGGAGGAAGCAATTTTTGGTGTTGCGACCTAGGTTACAAAAACTGCAGGCCCGCTATGGTCTCTTTTATCCGGCGCGTTTCAAGGTTACTCTGAACAACTCTACGAAGACTTTTGAGGATCCTAGGTCTTTGGAGGTATTCATGGAAGATCAAGAGAGTCTCCAAATGCGCTGAGTGCCAAGGACTTAATATTAATGGTCTCAGCTTGAGGACATGAGTGGAATGCCTGAGAGGGTGGGCATGTTATGGGAGGCTTGGAGGACCTGAGACCTGTATTTTGAGTTTTACACTGTTAGGTATGTTTAATTAACTTGTACCTATGTTGTCCTTGTATTGGTCGGCTGGTTCTCAGGCCTCCTTTTGCTTTGGCTTTTGCTGATGGTTTTGGGGTCGGAGGGTAATCTGCTGGGGGGTATGTTAAGTGGTAAGGGGACCGACGTATATAGGAGCATGTATTATGGGATTCTTCCTCTTTTATGGGGAATGGGTAGAGGGTCATATTTGGATGGTGGTTTTCTTATTATGATTGTAACAGATCAGGTCAGGTGGGGGTCATAAGTTCCGTGCTGTCTCACCTGGGGGGGGGGTTGCCCTTTTTGGGGATGAGGGTGGCTCTTTACAGGTTGGGCTCGGGAATATCGGGCTTGTTTTTTTTGGTAAGCATGAATCTGGCAGATTTAAGGTAACAAAGCAAGTGCAGTAATGGCAGCTGGTTTGAGTGGGATTAAGTTGATGTCCCTCAATGTCAAAGGGATACAGAACCCTATAAAAAGGAAAAAGATCTTGAATTATGGTAAAAAGCAGCGAGCTGACATCTTTTTGCTACAAGAAACGCATTTGAATATCTTGGAATCGAGGAAATTGGGAGGAGGATACTATGAGAGCTGATCAGACATGCCCCGGCAGCCCATAAGAAAAATGGGGTTGCCATTTTAGTCCGCAGTGCGTTAGGCTTAAAAGTTGAGGTAACCAGAAATGATGCAGAAGGTAGATGGGCTATGACTAGGCTGCTCATTAATGGTTTGAAGCTGGCGTTATTTAACGTTTACGCCCCTAATATCGATGATCCAGGTTTCTTCCAGGTGTTAGTTGCAAATTTGCAAGAAGAGGCGCAGTGGCCCTTAGTAATGGGTGGAGACTTTAACATGACACTAGATCCTCTTTTGGATCGTTGCCCATGCAAAAAAGAGACTCATTCACGGGCTAGCGTAGTGCTTAAGACTGGCATGGAGTCTGTAGGATTGGTGGATATTTGGAGATTGCTTCACCCCACAGAAAAAGACTTTATGTTTTTCTCTTTTTCTCATAATTCTCAGTCCCGTATTGATTATTTTTTAATTTCTAAAACATTGGTTCCTGTAACAAAATATGCAGACATTAAAGCTAGGCATATCTCGGATCACACAGCTATCACATTAGGTCTTCAGTCCCTGGGAGGGTGAAGTACACTCAGAGATGTGATCCTTTAGAAGATCTACGTATTTTGTCAGAGGAGGAACTCCAGGAAACTATTAGGGCGGCTTTGGCTGAATATTTTAAGGTTAATGTCCCTTCGGATACGGTGGGTTGGGCATGGTGGGAGGCATGTAAAGCGACAATGAGAGCTGTGATCATGAGCTATTCCATTAAAGAGGCCAAAAAGAAGACCGCACAACTTAATCTGTTAGAACAAATTAAAGCGGGAGAGCAGCTGTGTCTTAAAACCGCAAAGGGCACACAGTCCAAAGCGTGATAAGGTGGAAAAACACTTTATTTGAAAATTCAGACCTAGCAACCCGACACAGGCCGTGTTTCGGAGACCTTCATCAGGGGTTGTCTACATAGGTACTAAAGACATAGAAACAAACAATATTAAAAAATCAAATAATAGTGAAAGAACAAATACTCACGGATATTCAATTAACTCTATTATACAGAAATAGAAATAAATATATAATATAATAAATAATAAAATGTATATTAAATAGTAAAATAAATAAAATCTAAATAATAATAGTCTCATATAAATAATTAAAAGTAATAAATAATATATAATAAAACTCAAATGCTTGGAACACGATACACAAATAAATTATAAATATTAAAATTGTGTGATAGAAAATACAACAAAATAAACCACAACTAAATCCATATAGACACATAAAATGCAGTAATTGCGTAAATGATCAACATCACACTTATATTATTGCTACCTTATTTGTAGAGATGACATGCAAACCTCACAGGAGGAACACAGCTTCTATGTAGAAACGATGGCACACAGTAAATGCAAGAAGTAAAAAACTAAAATGAAGACGACATAAGAAAAAGCATATGTATACCATTGGAGATAACTTGTATATATTTTAGGAGCATAAATTACTGGGAACTAAAGACTAAAACGCAAAGGGGAACGCAGCAGGCATTCTTATAGGTCGGATGTGGGAGGAGTACAAACAGAGAGAGACACAATTGCTAATTAACCATCTATCACAATGGGAAAGAAAAGGGGGAAAGTAGAATTAATTCCAACTTCAGTCTAACAGTGTCAATGAAGAAATAAGTCGTACTAATAAACAGTATGGAGTGGGGCCAAGTTTGCATCGCAGGATCAAAGGAGCCGAACTCAATAACTAAAATTGTGAATTGTATCTATGTAATTATCAACCATCAAACTCTTACTATATTCTTTAAAAAGACATGGGGCCAGAGGAGGGTCTGGACACTCAGAAAACAATTAAAAAGAGAACTAATGCACTATTCTTCCTATTTATCGGAGGCTTGTGGAAGATGTGATTGCCAAGAACAAAATTAAAAGGAGGTTTAAAAAACGCTATTCTCCTACTTATTGCTGTTACTTAAACGACGGCTCATAAAAACAATGGACCTGTCCAAAGAATAAACAAAAAACATTTTGTAGTTTCTAAAAAACAGTACGAAGAGAAGATCATCCAAATTTCCAGAATAATAATCTGCCACTTTAATCGGAGATTCATTGTGTGTTAAATTGTCAAAACCCGATTCAGAAAAAAGGAAATGTGCAGAATCGCTGCTCTCCTGCTTTCTACCAGTGAGATCAGAGGCTACCAACGTGTATATACCATCATAATGATTTTTGGACTTACCAATCTATATCGCCGACAGAAACCGAATCTTACGAACTGTGAATAAACTGAGAGAATTTCTTTAGACTCTCAGCGTAACACACAATGAATCTCCGATTAAAGTGGCAGATTATTATTTTCACAATTTTAGTTATTGAGTTCGGCTCCTTTGATCCTGCGATGCAAACTTGGCCCCACTCCATACTGTTTATTAGTACGACTTATTTCTTCATTGACACTGTTAGACTGAAGTTGGAATTAATTCTACTTTCCCCCTTTTCTTTCCCATTTCACTTTTGAATGCAGACTATAAGATATATGCGACAGTTTTAGCGCAGTTTCTGCAGGGGCTGATACATGCAGACCAGTGTGGTTTTATCCCTGGCCGTTCAACAGCAGACAATGCTAGATTAATATGCAATCTGATCCTTAAAGCAAATACCTTTGACTTCCAGCTGGTAGGACTAGCCCTAGACGCCGAAAAGGCATTCGATAGGCTGGAATGGCCTTTTTTATTCAAAGTTTTGGAATGGCTTGGTTTTGGCCCACTCTTTATACGTATGTTGAAAGTTCTTTATGTTAAACCGATAGCTCATATACTTGCGAATGGTTTGCTTTCTCAACCGTTTGCACTCCACAGGGGCACTCGGCAGGGGTGCCCCCTTTCTCCCCTTCTTTTTAATCTAGCATTGGAGCCACTGAATCTGGCCATCAGACAATCGCGGGCCATTAAAGGGATAGAAGTTGGGGACATGCAGGTTAAACTTTTGGCTTATGCCGATGATCTTTTACTTTTTACTCAACCTTTACGCCCAAAGTAAATTATATTTTAGGTATGCTCCCTATAGCGCTACCTCTGGCAACTTACAAATCCCTAGAACGATTAGTCCTTGATTTTTTGTGGGCTGGGAAGCGTCCTAGAATTGCGCTTCACAAGTTAAAGTTAACTAGAGATAAAGAGGGGGTATTATTTCCTGATTTTTATCATTATCATATAGCGTCTATTTTAAGGCAAGGGGCTTTATGGTTTAAGCATGAGGGGTTGCGGCATAAGCCAATATGTTTAGAAGTTGAAGCTAGGCTGGCCTCTCCTTATCCTCTACAAGGGCTTTTGGGAACTAGGCTCATAGTCCAATCGGGCGCACTTCAGGTTGTGATAGCCACCCAATAGGTTTATTTGACTGTTGCTACATGGGTGGCGAAGGATAACCCTCCTTCTAGAGCCTTGCCTTTATGGCAGAACCCTTTGTTTAAGATAAAGAAGAATTCTGTTGCTTGGAGGACGTGGCAGAACTGTGGCATATGGTCGTTAGGCCAGCTGCTAATTTAGGGTCAGTGGAAAGATTTTGCTGCGTTACAGAAAGAATTCTTGTTGCCAAAAGCATGTTTTTACCAATGGCTTCAAATAAAGCATTGTGTCAATACAATTGTCACTGACTTTGTCAATCTGCCAGATTCTGGTTACCTGATGGAGAAAAAGCGTAGTTACTCACCTGTAACAGGTGTTCTCCAGGAGCAGCAGGAATCAGTCCTCACTTATGGGTGACGTCGGCGCCGACGGAGCCCTCGCGGAGCAATTTTCCCCAGCTTTCAAAGAAAGCCTTTGGGAATTGCAGCGCGCATGCGCGGTCGTCTTCCCGCCCGAGGGTGCCATCTTAGCCAGTCAGATGACATAGCTAAAAAAGACAGCATAAAAAGTTGCAAAAAGAACAAAAGCAGACGATTGCAACTCCAAGGGGAGGAGGGAGGGTAGTGAGGACTGATTCCTGCTGCTCCTGGAGAACACCTGTTACAGGTGAGTAACTACGCTTTCTCCAGGACCAAGCAGGAAGTCAGTCCTCACTTATGGGACTCCCAAGCTCAAGGCTACCGGAGACCCTAAGCACAAAAATGAGCTCCCTCTAGCTCAGCAGCACAGAAGGACAGAATCTTCGCTGAATTATCACCCACCGGTAGCCCACATCCGGGATGGAGGGTAGGAGTTGCTCAGACCTCAAAGAGATTACGGAGGACTGCCTGTCTGAAAGCACTGTCCCTGCGGGACTCCCTCTCGAGACAGTAATGGACCGCAAAAGTCTGGCTCGAAGACCAAGTAGCGGCCCGGCAGATGTCTGCCAGCGGAACAGAGCGGAGGTAAGCCACTGACGTAGCCTTTGCCTGAACGCAATGAGCCGTGACTCGACTTTCCAAGGAGAGTCCGGCTGCCCCATAAGCCCAAGAGATACAGTCCGCAACCCAGATGGACAGAGTACGCTTGGAGACCGGGAGCCCCAATTTATTGGGGTCAAAAGACACAAAAAGCTGAGCAGCTTTACGGTGCTCCCGCGTACGGTCAAGGTAGAAGTTCAAAGCCCTTCTACAGTCCAGGGTATGGAGGACCGTTTCAGCTCGGCTGGAGTGTGGTCTGGGAAAGAAGGTTGGAAGTACCACCTCCTGATTGATGTGGAAAGGGGAGACCACTTTTGGAAGAAATTTTGGGTGAGTCCGTAGGACTACCCTATTTTTGTAGAACCGAGTGTAGGGGGGATCAGACACGAGGGCCTGCAATTCACTTACGCGTCTAGCGGAAGTGAGGGCTATCAAGAACAGTGTTTTCCAAGACAGAAAACGGAGAGAACAGGTAGCCATAGGTTCAAAAGGCGGACAGGTGATCCGCTGCAAAACCACATTCAGGTCCCAGTCAGGCGCTGGCGGGCGCAGAGGTGGTTTAAGTAGAAGGAGACCTCGGAGAAACCTCGCTACGAGAGGGTCGCTGGAGAGAGGTCTACCGTCCACCGGCACATGATGTGCCGAAAGAGCACTGAGGTGAACTTTGACGGAGTTGGACTTTTAAGTCCCAGATTAGAGAGGTGTAGCAAGTATTGCAAGATCACCGACACCGGGCAGGAGAAGGGATCCTGAGACTGTTGGGTACACCAGACGGCAAAGCGACGCCATTTAAGGGCGTAGCATTTGCGGGTAGAAGGTCGTCGCGAAGCCAAGACGACCTCCTCCACCCCTGCCGGCAGAAGAAGGGGAGCAAGGACTACCCTCTCAGCAGCCAGGCCATGAGGTTGAGAGACCTGAGGTTGGGGTGTAGTAGAGACCCCTGATCCTGAGTGAGGAGATCCGGTTGCACCCCCAGAGGGAATGGATCCTCCACCGCTAATTGCAGTAGAAGCGGAAACCACGGCTGTCTGGGCCAGCGAGGGGCCACCAGGATCATGAAGGCTTTCTCTCGGAGAACCTTGAAAAGAGTCCGAGAGACTAGCGGGATGGGAGGGAAAGCGTACAGAAGGCTCCCCGACCATGAAATTAGAAAGGCGTCCGCCGCCACCCGAAGGGGGTGTGGCTGACGAGAGCAGAAGCGAGGAAGCTGCCGGTTGTGAGGACTGGCAAAGAGATCCACCGTGGGGAGGCCCCACTTTAGGAAGAGCTTCTGGACTACCAAGGGATCCAGACGCCACTCGTGCGGCTGGAGGATCCTGCTGAGTTTGTCCGCCAGGCAATTCTCTTGGCCCGGGAGATAAACCGCCTTGAGGAGAATGCCGTGACTGACGGCCCAAGAGCAGAGCTTCTGTGCCTCCCTGCAAAGGAGGAAGGAGCCCGTGCCCCCCTGCTTGTTCACGTAGAACATGGCAACTTGATTGTCCGTCTGGACAAGGACGGACTGGTGGGAAGTCAGGTGGGAGAACGCCTTGAGAGCCAGGCGGATCGCCCTGAGCTCCAGGAAGTTGATCTGCTGAGCAGACTCCCACGTGGTCCAGAGGCCCTGAGTACGTGCCCCTTGGCAATGTGCTCCCCAGCCCAGGAGGGACGCATCCGTGGTCAGCACCTGGGTCGGCTGAGGTGGCTGGAAAGGCATTCTGAATATCAGGTTCGGCTGCCGAAGCCACTACCGGAGAGACGAGATCAGCGGTTCTGAGACGCGCACGAGGTCCGCTAGGCCGCCTGTGGCTTGCCGCCACTGCTGGCGGAGACACCATTGAGCAGGCCGCATATTCAGGCGGGCATTGGGGGTCACATTGACGGTGGAAGCCATATGGCCGAGCAGTCTCAGGAAGCGCCTGGCGGAAACCAGGGGCTGGCTGCGAAAGCGGTCGGCTAGGTCCATGAGCCGTCGAGCTCTGTCGAGCGGTAGGTATGCACGCGCCTGAGGAGTGTGCAGCCTTGCGCCGATGAACTCGAGATCCTGTGAGGGGAGCAAAGTGGACTTTGCGAAGTTTATAACAAAGCCCAAGTGTTGCAGAAGAGTCACCGTGCGGCGCGTGGCGTTGGTGACCTCTCGAGCGGACGCTGCTCTGATGAGCCAGTCGTCGAGGTACGGAAAGACATAGAGGCCGTGAAGCCGGAGATGGGCCGCCACCACCGCGAGACATTTTGTGAAGACTCGCGGCGCGGAGGACAGGCCAAAGGGCAGTACTCTGTACTGGTAATGATTTCCTGCCACCACAAACCTTAGGTATTGGCGGTGGCTTGGGTGGATGAGGATGTGCGTGTAGGCATCCTTTAGATCCAAGGAGCATAGCCAATCTCCCTGCTGGAGGTAGGGCAGAAGGATTCCAAGGGTAAGCATTTTGAACTTCTCCCGCACAAGGAACTTGTTGAGGTTGCGCAAGTCCAGGATGGGTCTGAGGCCCCCTGTTCTCTTTGGTATTAGAAAATACCTTGAATAAAAGCCTTGACCTCTCAGGTGGTGTGGCACCAGTTCCACCGCCTGTCCCTGTAGAAGACCTGCTAACTCCTGAAGGAGTAATTCCCTGTGCAGAGGGGGTCGTGGAGGTTCTCCCGGAAAATAGGAGGGAGGGACCTGGTGGAAGTGGAGAAGATAGCCTTCCCGCACGACTTGAAGCACCCAGGCATCTGTGGTGATGCTGGACCACCTGTGGGCGAAGTGAACCAGCCGGCCTCCGGTGCTGGGAGGAACCAGCGGGGGGGGGAGAGGCTATGCATTGTGAGTCAAAAGCCCCCACCCTGCTGAGCAGGGGCTGGTGGTGCAGGCTTGGGGCTTGCTGCCTACGGGACCCGTTACCCCGTCCCTTGGCCTGCTGGCCCTGTTGGGGAGCTGCAGGGGCCTGATAATGGGGGTATTGTTTGTAGGCAGCCGCCTTCCTCGGGTAAAAGGACTTTTTCCCCGAGCCCTTCTTTTTCTGGGAAGGGGCGGAGGTCTTCCTAGAAAGCCTGGTCCTGGTGAGAGTCTCAGTCTCAATTTGCGCAGCCTTTTCCGCCATGGGCTTGCCAAAGAGGTTTTCGCCTCGGCAGGGGACATCGACCAACTTGTCCTGCACCCAGGGCTCAAGGTCTGACGACTGAAGCCAAGCCTGTCGGCGGGCACCGATGCCGGCTGCGGCCACTCGAGCCGATGCTTCAAAGCCATCATAGGCTGCCCGGGACATGAACTTTGAGCATTCCCGAATGCCAGTGGACAAGGCCAGGAACCTCCGCAAGGGTTCCTCGGACAAACCAGCGGAGAATCCGGCTAGTTCTTTAGCCAGATCCCGGAGATACATGCCCATGTATAGCTGGTAAGTCTGGACACGACATGCGAGCATAGAGCCCTGGAAACACTTCTTACCAAGGCCATCCAGGTTACGGGCCTCCCTGCCAGGAGGTACCGAGGAGTGCATCTTCTGGCTCTTAAGACGATGCATGGCCGATTCCACTACCATGGAATGGTGTGGTAGCTGTGCCTTTTGAAAGCCAGGGCTCTTGCGGACTCGATAGATAGAATCGACCCGCTTGCTCAGGACCGGCGAGGAGGCCGGACTCTCCCACATGCGGAAGAGTAGTCGTTCCAGCATAGGAGGAACCGGTACAGTAAAGTGTTCCCTCGCGGGAGAGTCATACTGGAGGGCGTCGAGCTCTTCGGCTCGAGGCTCCTCCTCGGGATCCGCAGGGAAGGCCAAAGCCTTGGCCATATCCCTAACGAAGTCCGAGAACCGGGCATCCTCCGGGGGGGACTGCTTCCGAGGCTCGGACTCCGAGTCCGGAAAGAATCAGGCGACTCTTCCTCCTCAGACTCCCAGACCGACTCCGACGAGGACTCGGTGGGGTCGGCCCGGGCAGGGCGCGGCGTCTGCCGCCCCGACGCCGAGGGAGTCGGCGTCGGCGACCTCGGTCCCGAACGGGAGGCCGAGGGTGACCTCGACCGAGGATCGACTCGAGTTCTCATCGACTCGAGGATCGGCTCGGTCTCCGGGGTCGACTTGGACGTCGACGTCCCGGCGGTCGGGGCAGCGGCGCCAGCGAGGCCAGCGAGCAGTGCCCTCTGCTGGTCCATGAAGGCAGACAGTCTGCTCTCCAAGGCCGTCAACCTGAGTCCGAGCTCAGGTGACCCAGCAGTCCCCGACTCGGGCCCCGACGGCGTCGGGCCCGACGTCGGCTGTCGCGGAGGCGAGTCCAGAAGGACCACAGGACTTACCCGAGCAGGCGTCTCCGACTCCAGGCGAGGTCGCTTCGTGAGGTGTTCCTTCTCCAAGGACCCGGGGCGGCTGTCGGGGCTATGCGACCTGGCCCTCGCGGAACCAGGAGCGTCCACCGACGCCGCCCTCGCGGGTTTCACCTTCCGACGATGGTCCCCGGAGGGAGAACCCCGGTCGGAGGAACTCCGGCGACGGTCCGAGCTGGAGCCTTTTGACGCGGAGGCCTCCGACGAGGTCCGGGTACGGCTGGGGTCAGCGAAGATTCGATCACGCTGATGCCGCCGACTCCTCAACGCTTTTGAGGACATTTTGCCGCAGGGCCCACAGATCAGTTCCTCATGATCCGGGCCCAGGCAGCGGAGGCAAAAGTCGTGTGTGTCAGTTAGTGACATATTTCGGTCACACTGACCACACCGCTTAAACCCACTGGCAGCCATCGGGGGAAAAAGGGCCCCTGCGAGGTCAAAGGACCGGGCTGCCAGGGAAAAATCGAAAACGAAAGCTGACAAAGTCAGAAAAACCGAAAAAAGTAAGAGGACTCGTGACCGGCGTCGCGAGTCCGGGCGGGAAAAAGATCGGTCGAAGGAAATAAGAATAAAATAATGAAGAAAATCGACTTTTTCGCGGGGACAAGACGGGGACGTCTGTAGGGCTCCGCGGAAAAAAGAAGACTGGCTAAGATGGCACCCTCGGGCGGGAAGACGACCGCGCATGCGCGCTGCAATTCCCAAAGGCTTTCTTTGAAAGCTGGGGAAAATTGCTCCGCGAGGGCTCCGTCGGCGCCGACGTCACCCATAAGTGAGGACTGACTTCCTGCTTGGTCCTGGAGAATCTGCGATATTGTGGTACAACTAAAAGCAATCTCAGCATTATATGCTTTTTTTTAGGGACTGCTCCTCAAGCCCACTGGTAGGTCTTACTAAGGTTTGGGAGAAAGATGTGGGCACTGCGGAACCTGCCGACATGTGGGTGAAGCTTTGGCGGTCTGTAACCAGAGTTTCTAGGTCAGCAGCACTCACGCAGTCTCTAATTTGTCTTCTTACACCGTGCTCATATTACTCCAATAAAATTATCTAAATGGGATAAACAGTCTAATGGGCGGTGTTGGAGGTGTGGTGAGCAGGTCGGTACTCTGTGTCACATGGTCCTGGAATGCCCAAGGGCCCAAATGTTCTGGATGCCAGTCTGGAATCAAATTCAGAAAATTTTGAAATTTTCTTCTGCTTTGACATGGAATATTGTTTGTCTACGATCTGCAGCGTATATCCCGTCTTTGCATAAGGAGAAGCGCTTTTTATTTAACTTCATGATGGCGATAGCTTTGAAAATTATCTTTAAGAATTGGAAGTGTATACTTAACCTGGACTGGAACACCTGGTGGAATATGTTATGTTTATATGCAAGTTTTGAAAAAACTTATAGTAAGGTCCACTATGGAGGGAACCAAATGCCCAATGTAGAGAAATGGGCGCTGCTGGACAAATATGTGGCCGTAACAATAGCTTAACTTGGTGAAGCCCAAGAATCAAAACATTAAGCTGCTCGTAAGAGCACTGCCCACTTGTAAAGAGCCGGGGGGGGGGGGGTGGAAGGGGAATGTTTTGATATGTTCTGTATATTGTTTGTATTCTGTTGTGGTTTTTTGGTTATGTATGGAAAATTTAAAAATATTAATACCCCCCAAAAAAAAATTCAATGACCCCGCCCCCGCCCCCACCCCCACATTTCAGCCATCATCTATTTGTCTCTTAAAAGACTGAGTCATTCGCCAAAAGCAGCAGCTGGATTGTTGTCCCACACCCATCAACTCTATCCATTCCTTCTTATGATCTATCCACGGGATTGGTTGATAGCCCCATTAGTAACAAAAATAAAGGGGGGAGGGGACCTAAGACCAGTAAGAGTAGTTACTCACCTGTAACAGGTGTTCTCCAGGAGCAGCAGGAATCAGTCCTCACATATGGGTGACGTCGGCACCGACGGAGCCCCCATGCGGAGCATTTCCCCCAGCTTTCAAAGAAAGCCTTTGGGAATTGCAGCACGCATCCCTTCCCGCCCAAGGGTGCCATCTTGCTCAGTCTGATGACATAGCTAAAAGACAGCAAAAAATTAGCAAAATAAATCATATGACTACAACTCCAAGGGGAGGAGGGAGGGTTGTGAGGACTGATTCCTGCTGCTCCTGGAGAACACCTGTTACAGGTGAGTAACTACTCTTTCTCCAGGACCAAGCAGGAAGTCAGTCCTCACATATGGGACTCCCCAGCTTAAGGCTACCGGAGACCTCAAGCCGAAAAAATGAGCTCCCTCTAGCTCGTCAGTACGTAAGGAAGGAATCTTCTCTGAGAACGCCCCCGACCGGTAGCCCAACACCAGGGCCGGAGGGTAGGAGTTGCCTAAACCCAAAAGAGATTATGGAGTACTGCCTGTCCGAAAGCACTGTCCCTGCGGGACTCCCTCTCAAGGCAGTAATGGGCCGCAAAAGTCTGGCTTGAAGACCAAGTAGCAGCCCGGCAGATGTCTGCCAACGGAACAGAGCGGAGATGAGCCACTGACGCAGCCTTCGCCCTGACACGATGAGCCGTGACTCGACCCTCCAACGAGAGGCCGGCTGCCCCATAAGCCCAGGCGATACAGTCAGCGACCCATATGGACAAAGTACGCTTGGAGACAGGTAGCCCCAACCTATTGGGGTCAAAAGAAACAAAGAGCTGAACAGCCCTTCGATGCTCCCGTGTACGGTCAAGGTAGAAGGACAACGCCCTCCTACAGTCCAGGGTATGCAGGACCATCTCAGCCCGGCTGGCATGCGGCCTGGGAAAGAAGGTCGGAAGAACCACCTCCTGATTGAGGTGAAAAGGGGAGACAGCCTTAGGGAGAAACTTCGGGTGAGTTCGTAAGACCACCCTATTCCTGTAGAACCTAGTGTAAGGGGGATCAGACACTAGTGCCTGAAGTTCACTCACTCGCCTAGCAGAGGTAAGAGCTACCAGAAACAAGGTTTTCCAGGAGAGAAAACGGAGAGGGCAGGTAGCCATAGGTTCAAATGGCAGACAAGCAATCCGCTGTAAGACCACATTCAGATCTCACTCAGGGGCTGGTGGACACAAAGGAGGCTTAAGCAGGAGGAGGCCTCTGAGAAAACGAGCCACCAAAGGGTGGTTGGAAAGAGGCCTGCCGTCCACCGGCGAGTGATGCGCTGAGAGAGCACTGAGGTGAACCCTGACAGAGTTGGACTTAAGGCCTAGATTGGAGAGGTAAAGCAAATATTGCAATACTACCGCTACCAAGCACGAGAAGGGATTCTCGCTGTGCTGAGCACACCATGCGGAGAATCTACGCCACTTAAGAGTGTAGGATTTCCTGGTGGATTGCCGCCTAGAGGCTAAGACTACGTCTTCCACCTCTCTAAGCAGGAGTAGGGGAGCCAGGACTACCCTTTCAGCAGCCAGGCCATCAGATGAATTGACTGGAGGTTGGGGTGCAAGAGAGACCCCTGGTCCTGAGACAGGATATCGTGTTGAATTCCCAGAGGCAGGGGAGTGTCCACCGCCAGTTGCAACAGGAGTGGGAACCACGGCTGCCTCGGCCACCTGGGGGCTATCAGAATCATTGAGGCCCTGTCCTTGAGGACCTTGAACAGTGTTCGAGACACTAGTGGCGTGGGATGAAACGCATATAGTAGGCCTTGGGACCACGGAATCAGAAAGGCATCCGCTGCTACTCTGAGAGGATGCGGTTGTCTGGAACAGAATCTCGGGAGTTGCCGGTTCAGAGGGCTGACGAAGAGATCCATGGTGGGGAGGCCCCACCTGAGAAAGATCTGCTGAACCACCAATGGATTCAATCTCCATTCGTGTGGTTGCAGGATCCTGCTCAGTCTGTCCGCCAGGTAATTTTCTTGACTGGGGAGGTAGACAGTCTTGGAGGATTCCGTGATTGACGGCACAAGAGCACAGCCGTTGGGCCTCCTGACAGAGAAAGAAGGAGCCTGTGCCTCCCTGTTTGTTCACGTAGAACATGGCAACTTGATTGTCCGTCTGGACCAGTACAGACTGGTGAGACATGAAGTGGGAGAAGGCTCTCAGAGCTAGGCGTACTGCCCGTAGCTCCAGGAAGTTTATCTGCTGAGCAGCCTCCCAAGGAGTCTAGAGACCCTGAGTACATGCCCCTTGGCAATGTGCTCCCCAACCTAGAAGAAAAGCATCTGTCGTCAGCACTCGAGAATGCAGAGGGGATTGAAAATCCACTCCGAGTACCAGATTCGGAAGATGAAGCCACCATTGTAGAGAGGAGACGAGCAGGGTGGATACTCTCACCGAGTCTGCAAGGCTCCCTGTGGCCTGATGCCACTGAGTTCGAAGGCTCCACTGAGCAGGCCGCATGTGCAGGCGGGCATTAGGGGTGACATGAACCGTGGAAGCCATATGGCCAAGAAGTCTCAGGAATTGCCTGGCGGAGACCAGGGAATTGCTGTGAAACTGCCTGGCTACATCCATCAACCGGAGGGCACTGTCCACTGGCAGAAAAGCCCTCGCCTGAAGAGTGTCTAGCCTTGCTCCTATGAATTCCAAGTTCTGGGACGGGAGCAAAGTGGACTTTGCGAAGTTTATGACAAACCCCAAGTGCTGAAGCAGAGCCACAGTGCGAAGGGTGGCTTGACTGGCCTCCTGGGAAGACTGGCCCCTTATGAGCCAGTCGTCCAGGTATGGAAACACAAAAAGACCTTGAAACCTCAGGTAGGCCGCCACCACCGCCAGGCACTTGGTGAACACCCTGGGAGCGGAGGTTAGGCCAAAGGGAAGTACTCTGTACTGGTAGTGGTTTCCCCCCACAACAAATCTGAGATACTGTCTGTGGTCTGGATGAATAAGGATGTGAGTATAAGCATCCTTTAGATCTAAGGAGCATAGCCAATCTCCCTGCTCGAGGTAGGGCAGCAGGATTCCAAGGGTAAGCATCTTGAACTTTTCCCTCTCCAGGAACTTGTTGAGGTTTCGCAAGTCTAGGATGGGTCTGAGGGCTCCTGTTCCTTTTGGTACCAGAAAGTACCTGGAATAAAAGCCGTGACCTCTCAGGTGGTGGGGCACCGGTTCCACAGCCTGTTCCTTTAGCAGACTTGCTAACTCCTGAAGGAGTAGGTCCCTGTGCAGAGGGAGTCTTGGAGGCTCCCTGGAAAATAGGAGGGAGGTACCTGGTGAAAATGGAGAAGATAGCCCTTTTGGACTATATGGAGCACCCAGGTATCTGATGTGACGGCTGACCACCTGTGGGCAAAGAGGGCCAGCCGGCCTCCTGTGCTGATGTGAGCCAGCTGAGGAGAAGAGGCTATGCTTGCTGAGTCAAAAACCCCACCCTGCTGAGCAGGGGCCGGTGTTGGTGGCTTGGGGGCCCTTCTGCCTACAGGGCCCATGACCCTGCCCCTTGGCCTGCTGACCCTGTTGGGGAGCTGCAGAGGCCTGATAATGAGGGTATGGTTTATAGGCAGATGACTTCCTCGGGTAAAAGGTCTTTTTTCCCGAGCCCTTCTTCTGAGAAGGGGCAGAGGTTTTTCTGGATAGCCAAGTCCTGGTCAGGGTCTCGGTCTCGAGTTCTGCAGCCTTTTCAGCCATGGGCTTGCCAAAGAGGTTTTCAACTCGGCAGGGACATCGACCAACTTGTCCTGCACCCATGGCTCGAGGTCGGATGACTGTAGCCAAGCCTGTCGGCAGGAACCGATGCCGGCCCCGACTACTCGGGCCGAAGCCTCGAAGCCATCGTAGGCTGCTCGAGAGATAAACTTCGAGCACTCTCGAATACCAGTGGACAAGGCTTGGAACCGCTGCAAAGGTTCCTCGGAGAGACCAGCAGAGAACCCGGCAATCTCCTTTGCCAGGTCTCGGAGATACATGCCCATGTAGAGCTGGTAAGTCTGGACACGGCAAGCAAGCATAGAGCCCTGGAAGCACTTCTTACCGAGGGCATCCAGGTTCCAGGCCTCCCGGCCGGGAGGCACCGAGGAGTGCATCTTCTGACTTTTCAGTTGATGCATGGCCGATTCCACAACCATGGAGTGGTGCGGTAATTGTGCCTTTTGGAACCTGGGGCTCTTGCGGACTCGATAGATGGAATCGACCCGCTTGCTTAACACCGGCGTCGAGGCCGGGGTCTCCCACATGCGGAAGAGCAGCCGTTCCAGCATCGGAGGAACCGGTACAGTAAAGGCCTCCTTAGGGGGAGAGTCATACTGGAGGGCCTCGAGCTCCTCGGCTCCTCCTCGGGATCCGCGGGGAAGGCCAAGGCCTTGGCCATATCCCGCACGAAGTCCGAGAACCGGGTATCCTCCGGTGGGGATCGTCTCCGAGGTTCGGACTCCGGCGAGTCCGATGGGACACACCGAGTCTGATAAGTGTCGGGTGACTCTTCATCCTCCGTCTCCCAGCCCGACTCCTCGGAGGAGGAATTGAGCGGCTCCGGTCGAGCGGGCACCGATGCCATCCGCCCCGACGCCGAGGGTACTGGCGTCGACAACCTTGGTCCCGAACGGGAGGCCGAGGGAGACCGTGGCCAAGGATCAACTTGAGCCCGCATGGACTCGAGGATCGGCTCGGCCTCTGGGGTCGACTTGGACGTCGAGATCCCGGTGGTCGGGGCAGATGCACCGGTGAGACCGGCGATCAATGCCCGCTGCTGTTCCATGAAGGCAGCGAGGCTGCTCTCCAAGGCCGTCAACCTGAGTCCGAGCTCAGGAGACCCAGCAGCCCCCGACTCGGGCCCCGACGGTGTCGGGCCCGACGTCGGCTCCCCTGGAGGAGAGTCCACGAGGACTACAGCACTCACGTGTCCAGGAGACTCGACTCCGAAGACCCGGGACGGCTATCGGGGCTATGCAACCTGGCCCTCGAGGAACCAGGAGCGTCCACCGACGCCACCCTCACGGGTTTCTTCTTCCTGCGTTGTTCCCACGAAGGAGACCCCCCGCTCAGAGGAACCCCGACGCTGCTCGGGGCCGGAGTCCCGAGACGTCGAAGCCTCTGACGAGGTCCGGGCCCGTCCGGACGCGGAGTCAGAGAAGATCCTATCGGGTCATGATCGGGTCCGAGGCAGCGGAGGCAGCAGTCATGTGTGTCAGTAAGAGACATAAGTTTCTTACACCGATCACACTTTTTAAACCCGCTGGTAGCCATCGGGGGAAAAAGGGCCCCTGCGAGGTCAAAAGACCGGGCTGCCAGTGAAAAAAGAAAAATGGCACGAACGCTAGTCACAAAGGACAAAAACCAAAAAAGAGAGAGTGGACGATACCGGCGTATCGGGCCAAGGCGGGAAAAGGATCCGGCGATTCCCAAAGGCTTTCTTTGAAAGCTGGGGAAATGCTCCGCACGGGGGCTCCGTCGGCGCCGACGTCACCCATATGTGAGGGCTGACTTCCTGCTTGGTCCTGGAGAATCATATGTGGGTGGGAATGATATGAAAAAAACTCTTTCTTGGGGTGAAGTTTCCTCCATGCATCCAGCGACTGCCATGTTGCCATCATTTCTCTCATTCTTTTCCTGTGTATATGCTCTCCCCCACTTCTTCCTCCCATGGTGTCTAGTTCTGGGCTTGCGGCTATGTTAAAATTCCCTGCTAATATAACATTCCCATCTAGAAACCTGGAGAGTTCCAGTAATATTTTGTCAAAAAAAATCCCCCGATTCTGATTTGGGGCATATATGTTGACAATTGTCATTAGACTTCCCTGAATTCAACACTTAAGGGTCACATATCTGCCCTTTTCTTTACATACTCCAAGTTCCTCAAAGGCCACATTGTTATGTATTAATATTGCCATGCCCCCTTTTTTCCACCACCCCTTCTCAAAACACAGTAATATCTTTGAAACTGTTTGCTGCTTATCAGCCTATGGTCTCGCCCTTCCAAGTGTCTCTCTTGTATACATATAACTCCCAGCTGCAATGGACCCACCTCTTTAGAAAAATAGCTGCCTTTTACGTGGAGAGTTCAGACCATTCATATTTATGGACCCAATTTTAAGTGAAATCATCTTGGTTATGATCTCTTATTTCCTTGCCCCTCCCTGGGTTAACATTTTTTGCTTCGTTATTCCCCTCCTCCCTTACCCATACTGCCTATCTCCTCCAGCAGCTCCACCTTTGAGATCTAGTGATTACCAACCCCCAGAATTCACCCCCTTCTCATTCTTGCCCACCCTCATGAATTTTTACTCTCTCTTGCTTTTCTCATAATGCATTCAGTCATATATGCTCTCACCCTTTTCATTGACACTGTGAGCCTATATACCGCTTATTAGCTCTTATGAGTGTCTTTTATCAGTCTTTGGAGTCTGTGCTCTTGTCTCCCATCTGGGGGCTGCTGGTCTGATCTGTTTGTCTCTGTAGCCTGCTCCCACCTTTCGCTCGCTGCCAAGTTGTCTGCTGTCGTTCCGTGGGTTGATGTTCCTTTGGGAAGGCTGATGCTCCTTCTATTTCTAAGTCTTGCATATGCGCTATTACCTCTGCTCTTGTGCACCCACGTAGTGTATGCCTGTCCTTGGTGATGCCTAGTGCGAATGGAAAGTGCCATCTACATCTTTATCCCTTCTTCTCTCAACTTTGTGGTGATATCCCACAGTTCTCTCCTCCTCTGCTGGGTTGTGAGTGAGAGGTCTTCAAATAGCGCAATAGAATGTCCTTCCCATTGTATGTTTGCAAACTTTCTGGCCTTATTCATCACTTCATCCTTCATGGTGTATCGGTGGAAACATACTGCTATATCTTACAGTTGGTTGCTCTGTGGGGTGCCCAAGGTTCTGTGTACTCTCTCAAGGATTACCTCTGGGCCCTCTCCCTCTGCCCACAGGCGTTTAATGATGCCCTCAATTACTTTTACACAGTCCTGATACTCCTGTTTCTCTGGCAGCCCCAACTCTTATATTACATCTTCTGCTCCAATTCTCTATAGCTTCCATTTTGTCTGTTGGAAGGTGCACAAGCAGCTCTATTTTCTTAATTTTGAGGTTTAAGGTCTTTAATTGCTCTGCATGCTCTTTACTTTGTTCCTCCACCGTTTCTATCAGACTTCCCAAGTCAAGCAACTCCACTCTCAGGTCAGCTGCCATCGTACCAATATCAGTTCTCAAATTGTTCATTTCGCTTTTAATCTTGAGAAACCAACTATGTATCTCTTTAGTGCTCATAGCTTCATTGGTTTCATCCTTGGAACCACTCCCTTGTTCTCCATGCTCTCCCTGATCTCGTTTGTGTGTGCTAGTCCCACACGCCATTTTAATTTCCTTTCTCGGGGCAAGGGCCCACTCATCCGCATATTATTTCAAATCAGGCTTCTTTTTACTTGCCATGCCTCTTTCTCCTCCGATACTTGCCTGCGAGAGCTTTCTTTTATGTACAGGTGTTTTCATTTACTTTCGCTGAGGGGGTGCAGGAGCTTGTGACTCATGCTGCCATCACCGGAAACCCCCCTCCACTTTTTCTTGATCTTCACCACATTCTCAGCATCATAAATACAAATAGCTGAAGTGCAAGTTAAAGGAAGCCCTTAAAACTTTTTTTTAAAAGGGGATGCTACATATTCATAAATAAGATGCTTATCTTTCCATTCCATAAACAACAAAAAATTCAAAAGAAATAAATACAGATGAAAGCCTATGGACACACTGCAAAAAACGAGAAACAGCCTGAAACAGGCCAGCTAATGTTTTTAGAGGAATATGGCCAGCTTTATTGCTTCAAATTCAATTACCTCTAAATTGTAGCCTTCTGATGCTGTCACTAAGGTGACCCAGACAGCTCTGTGTCTTGAGAGAGAGAGACTGGACTGGGTCCTGGCTATACTCTCATTTGCATCAACAGACCTATTACAATTCATTGCAGATATTCCACAAACTCCACCGATTGATGGGAAGGTGCGTTTCCTAGGAGCAGTTTGTAAACCTCTACCCTATGACACAACCTCCTCTCTCTTACTTGAAGGCCTAGTGCAAGATTCCCAAACATATCCAGGGTAAACATTCAGGGTATTCACTATGAATATGCAAATACTGGATCTGTACTATATGCAAATTTATGTGATCCTAAAAACTCAACTGCTTGTAAGGTTAGTAGGGCACATTTGGGAAGCCCTGCACAGTGGCAACTATAATTCCAAAAATTGGATAGTTGATGTCACCTTTGCTTTAAACAAAGCCAGACAAGGCACCCACAATCATTATTCTGCAACAGCAGCAGCAGCATCAGAAAACGTTTGAGACCTTGTAAAGCATTTTTACCTATATAGTTTTTATTTACAAACTGATAGGAAATTTTCATCTTAGATTCAAACAAAAAAGAAAGAAAACACAAACCAAACAGAATGCAATGATTGTTCTTTGTAAAAGAATGTTGTTTGGCCTTGCCCATAGCAACACTTGCTATTCTCCATGGCGTTTGTTTTACATCAACAATGATTTTTTTTTTTTTAAGAGAATGCATGATTTTCTTAAGTAAACTCGTATTACATAAAGTAAAACTGAAATCTAAATTAAAAGTTTTCTCCCCTCAACCTGGAAAAGTACATCCCCAGTATCAGTGGGTGGCTGCACTACATTTTTGTAAATGACTCTTTCTGCTTATTTCAAAAGCAGAGGGAACTGTGCAGTAGGCTGCTGGTCTAATATTCATCCAGCGTATCTGCGCGTGGGATTGAAAGCCCCCGTTCCTTCAGAGCCTGGATTTTCACCTTCTCTGCTTCCTGCTTCGTCTGCTGCTCCACTCTCTGTTCTTCCAAGATCTCCTCAATAGACACCTGCTGCAAAGGAGCACACATCTCTTTTTCCAGGTCCTGAAAGAAAGAAAGAAAGAAAGGAAGGTAGGGTCACACCTGTACCACATAAGACCACAATACGCTATTGCTATTAGTTGGAGCTCTCTGTAAGTCAGTACATTTTACACAATTCTGAGTGGATGAGAAGTGGTGGCAATCAAGCTCATTCATTCACAACAAATGCTATGCAGGAATCTAATAAAAGAGAAGAATTGTCCATTTGTTTTCAGAGTAGCAGCAGACATTTGAGCCACCATATTCATTCTTGTTACATGTCTCTTCATAGTTATATCCACTCTCCTCCTGGTGAAAACACACCAAAGGGCCAACACAGAAAGACTAGCGTGCCCTTTGTGCACAGATAATGCAACTTACATACATAAGTTCCACCATGCCAAATGCAGAAGAAAGATTGACATGTATAAACAGCAAAAGAAAAATATGCACACAGAGTAATGCCCAGCGTATTTAAATAAAGCATAGTTACTCACCTGTAACAGGTGATCTCCAGGAACAGCAGGAATTTAGTCCTCACATATGGGTATCGTCGGTACCGACGGAGCCTGCGCAGGAACGCTCCCCAGCATCCAATTAGAAAGCTTTTGGGAGCATCCCACAGCGCCTGCATGCTGCCTTCCCCCTTTCCCAACTGCCTCTCTCCAGTTGAGTTTAAAGCTGAGACAAAGAGAGAGAGAGATAGAGAGATACGAGGGTTGCTATTTATATTTCTGGCCTTAGCAACAGTAAGTGTTGCCAGGCACCATCCAATGGTTCTATTGGAACACTGACATTGTTGAACATAATCATATTCATAACATTTTATCATTTGAGCGCGATTTGTTGTTTACAGTAACTTGAAAAATTCATCTCGGGCGAAAAATGGAATTAACTCGTGAACATTTTCGTGTGATTATTTTTCATAACTTTCGATGTGGATTATCAAGACAAGAGTGCATCGATGAACTTAATTTTTTATACGGCGATAAAGCACCATCCTGTACTGCACTGTAAAAAACTGGTATAACGAATTCATTCATGGCCGACATTCGCTCCAGGACGAATTCCGTCAGGGTCGTCCAAAATCGGTTGTTGTGCCAGAAAATATCGATGCTGTGTGTGAACTGATAAAGCAAGATCGTCATGTGACATATCGTGAGATTGAGGCATCTTTGGGCATTAGTATGACAAGCATCAATAAGATATTGCATGATCATTTGGCCGTAAAAAAGATTTGTTCGCGTTGGATCCCGCATAATCTGACAAACACTCAAAAGAAGGCTCGTGTCGATTGGTGCAAGGAAATGTTGAAAAAATACATTCAAGGTGCATCAAAGACTGTGTATAACATCTACACAGGTGACGAATCATGGATCTATGCATATGAGCCCGAAACAAAACAGCAATCGACTGTATGGGTCTTCCAAGACGAGCCAAATCCAACAAAAGTTGTTCGCGGAAGAAGCACATTGAAGCAAATGGTTGCCTGTTTCTTCGGCATTACCGGTCACGTGGCGACAGTGCCGTTAGAGCAACGTAGGATGGTCAATTCTGAATGGTACACGACCATTTGTTTACCAGACGTCTTCGGAGAAATTCGGAAAAAGTCGAAGAGGCGGCGAATAATTCTTCATCATGACAATGCGAGCTCTCACACATCGGCTCAAACAAAGGAATTTTTGACCGGCCAAAACATCTAATTGATGGGTCATCCACCGTACAGCCCTGATTTGGCACCCAATGACTTCTTTTTATTCCCGCACATCAAAAACAAATTACGTGGTCAACGATTTTCAACACCCGAAGATGCGGTTGATGCATTCAAAACACATGTTTTGGAGTTACCTCAATCGGAGTGGAAAAAGTGCTTTGAAAATTGGTTCAAACGCATGCAAAAAAATGTATTGATCTTCATGGAGAATATTTTGAAAAACAATAAAACCAATTTTGATCATATTTGTTTTTTCATTATTAGGCCAGAAATATAAATAGCAACCCTCGTACAACTCCTAGGGGAGGTGGGTGGGTTGTGAGGACTAAATTCCTGCTGTTCCCGGAGATCACCTGTTACAGGTGAGTAACTATGCTATCTCCAGGAACAAGCAGGAATGTAGTCCTCACATATGGGGACTCCCTAGCTTTAGATGCCAGGGAGAGACCCCAGAAGTTGTGTACCCCTGTGAAAGGGCTCCACATCCCCCCATGGATCTCTGGAATCCAACCAGGGATGGTGGGTAGGAGTTGATTAGGTATGGAACAGGTGTTGGAGAACAGCCTGACCAAACAAGGCATCCTGGCGGGAGTCCTTATCCAAGCAGTAATGGGCTGTGAAGGTATGAACCGAGGCCCAGGTGGCTGCTCGACAGATGTCGTCGATAGACACAGAGTGTAGATGAGCCATTGAAGCTGCCATGGCTCTCACATTGTGAGCTGTGACATGGCCCTCCAGAGGAAGATTCTTACTCTGATAGGCAAAGGAAATACACTGAGCAATCCAGTTAGACAGTGTTCTCTTGGAGATTGGAAGTCCCAAATGAGAAGGATCAAAAGCAACAAAGAGCTGAGAGGACTTTCTTTTTTTTTTTTTAAACCATCTTTTATTAGTCTTGTGACATACAGGGAAAAATATAAACAACATCAGATATTGCATGACAACAAAGCCCCAAACCCGTAAATTAACAAATCCTCAAACCTAGCCATCCCCTATACACTCTGTAGTCAAGAGCTGAACATGAGGAAATAAACCAGCCTTCCCTGCTCCTCAAGCCACCTGTGAATTGCTCCCCACGCATCAGCTACAAAAAAGATCCACACATTAACTGGAACAAGTAACAAGAAAAACAAACCAAACAAAACATGTGTGTGTGTGCATGTGCAAGCGCCCCCCCCCCCCCCCCAGGCCTCCCATGTACTCTCTTAACTCGATACCTTCTCCAAATAAGCATCCCAAATCTTATGAAACTTCCATTCGTGTCCCCGCAGGCGGTAGGTCAACCAGTCAAACCGCACCGCTGCTTGCACCTTACCTTCCCAATCCGCCTCTGACGGGCCCGACACACTCTTCCACCTCCCCGCAATCGCCACTCTGGCAGCCAGACGCAGCTTCTCTGCTAACAACTCCCGCCACTTCCCCCCAACCCCCCTTCCGGGGCCCCCAGCAACCACACCCTACTGTCCCGGGGTACTCCGGGCCCCCTCCGCCCGCACACCGCCCGTATACTACCCTCCACACTCCCCCAAAAGTTCTGAAGCACAGGGCAGTCCCACCACATATGAAGAAAACCCCCGCTCCCACCGCACCCTCTCCAACAAACATCCGAAGGCCGCCCCCCCGCCAAAAACAAACTCCTAGGGGTACGATAGGCCCCATGTAATATCTGCAGTTGAGTCTGCCTCCAGGAGGATACCCAAGAGCCACGATACATCCCGTCATATATCCTATCCCAGACCTCCTCCCCCACCGCCACTCCCAACCACCTCTGCCACCTTGCCTGATGAATGGGCGGGCCTACCCCAGCACCCTTCTCCATCAAAACTCGATAGATCCGGGTGATTAGCCCCTTGTCCCCCGTCCCCTGAAACAATACCTGCTCCAGTTGTGTACTCTCTCGGGAAATCTGCGCCAACACATCTTTACTCCCAAGAAGATGGCGCAATTGAAAATATTGGTAAAAGGGGATACGAACCTGCACCACCCCCTCCAGGTCCCGCAGGGATCGAATAACCCCGCCCACCACAAAATCCCTGAGCTTATCCAGCGTCCCCTCCACCAGCATTCATCCTTTCCGAACCCAACCCACCTTCCCCAGAGGGAGGAACTCTCCGATAGTAGACCAGGGCGAGAGCGGGCTAGGGAACCATCCCCGCCTCCGACCCAGCCCTGAAATATCAATCATAGCATCCACCAGGGGGTGCCCCGTCTTGCTATGCCTGCCACTCCCCCCGTCTCCCTCTACCAACCACTGCGCCCAAGAGAGAGCCCCCAACACCGTCCTCTCCAGCTCCACCCAAGGCACTGCGCCCTCCCCCCCGGCATGGTCCCTCCATGCCCGCAAAATGCAGGCCTGGTGATACCACAGCAGCGAGGGGAACCGGATCCCCCCCTTGTCTTTACCCAAAAGGAGACTACCCCGCCGGATCCTGGCCTTCTTACCCCCACAGACAAATCTCAACAAACGACTCTCCCATCTTCTCAACATACTCCCTGGGACCCCCAGAGGCAACTGCGAAAAGAGAAACAAGAATTTCGGTACCACCGTCATTTTCAGCGCTTCCACCCTACCCCACCAACTAAGTTGCAACGACGCCCACCCATCTAACAGCAAAGAGATCCGCCCCATCAGCGGCCGGTAGTTCAACTCGAACAACTGCGCCGGCTCCGCAGAAATATGGACCCCCAAGTATTTAATACTACCCGGCGCCCACCAGAAGGGGAAATCAGGAAGAGTCTCCTTGTGCACGCCCCCCAAAGCCAAGGCCTCCGTCTTGGATAAGTTCACCTTAAAACCCGAAACCGCCCCAAACCACTCCAACTCTCGCAACAAGACGGGTACCGATTCTTCCGGATGGGTCATAAAAATCAATGTGTCATCCGCATAAAGTAATATCTTATGGGACTCTGCACCGACCACCACCGGCCGTATCTGAGGCTGGGCCCGGATCTTTACCGCCAGGGCCTCTATCACTATAGCAAAAAACAAAGGCGAAAGGGGACATCCCTGCCTCGTACCCCTCTGCAGATAAAACCGCTCGGATACCTGATCATTCACCCATATACGCGCCGCCGGCCTCTGGTACAACGCCTGCACCCCCTGAATAAAACCCTCCCCCAGCCCCATCCTACCCATTACCTGAAACAAAAACCCCCATTCCACCCTGTCGAACGCTTTTTCCGCGTCCAGCGCCACGCACACCGCCGGAGACCTCCGGCTCCGAACTAAGTGGAGCAACCCCACTGCCCTCCTCACATTATCCGCTATCCGCCTACCCTTTATGAACCCCGTTTGGTCCGGATGGATGAGGAACGGCATACTATTTTCCAATCTGGTCGCCAAGATCCTCGCGTAAAGTTTAGCATCCGCATTCAACAGTGCAATGGGGCGATAATTCGCACACCTCTCGGGGGAGCGGCCCTCCTTAGGTAAAACTACAATATTGGCCTGAGCCATCGACTCCGGAATACCCTCCCCTTTCAACAGACCGGAAAATAAACGTGCCAGTAACGGGGCAACCTCCTCCCGCATCATGTGGTAGTATTCTGCCTGAAACCCATCTTCCCCCGCCGCCTTACCCTTGGGCAACTTTTTAATACCCGCCAACACCTCAGGCACGGTAATCGGTCTCTCCAACCAACTCGCCGTGTCCTCATCTACCCGTGGGAACACTACCTCCCGCAGATATTCATCAATCTTCTCCATACTCACCCCGTCCTGTCGCTTATATAAGTCCTCATAAAACCTCCGGAAAGCTGCACAAATATCCCGACTCGCGACGGCCCGCTCTCCCCCCCCCCCCCCCAACAATCTCGCGCACAATCCTACTCTCCCTCTTCCGTTGCAACTGGCGGGCCAGTAACTTCCCCGCCCGATTCCCCCCTTCCATAAAATTCCGCTTAGTAGCCCGCATCATCCGCTCCACCTCCTCAGACTCCAACGCATTAAGCTTCGCTCTAATTCCCACCAACCGGAGGCGCACCCCCTTAGACCCCCCCCCCACTGTGTTCCGCCTGCAAGCGCCCCAGCTCCTGCATAAGCTGCTGGCGTTGCCTATCCCGCTCTTTTTTCCATCTACTCCCAAGTTGGATCATAATCCCCCTCATATATGCCTTCCCTGCATCCCAGAGTGTGGCATCCGCCACTTCTCCAGTATCATTCCACCGGAGATAATCCTGCCACGCTTTCCGAAGCTCAGCGCTCCCTTCCTTGGATTGGTACATGGATATATTACCCCGCCACCCCCCCCCTCCCCCCGCCTTCCCCCTCCACTCTCCTATCACCATCCCGTGGTTGGATAACGTAAGGGGCAGTATCTGTATATTCCGCAATCCCCCCAATTGATCTTTACGCCCCAAGAGAAGGTCCAACCGAGAGTAAGCATCCTGTTTGGCGGAATAGCAGGTGTATTCCCGCCCCCCCGGGTTCTCCCACCGCCATAAATCCACTAAGGCGAATTCCCCCAGACACCGCTGCAGCTCCTTACCCTCCCGCCCGTGCCGGCTGCGGCAGAAATTGGACCTGTCTCCTTCCCCTATCACACAGTTCATATCCCCCCCCACGATCCAATCCCCCTTGGCCTTCCCCTGAAACTCCCGAAACGCATCCACAAAAAAGGTCCCCTTGCGCCCATTAGGGGCATAAAGATTTAAGAAGGAGACCTCTCGCAGATCCACTCTCCCCACCACCCAAACCACCCTCCCTTCATCATCTCCCCCATTATCGTAGGGAATAAAGCGCACCCGCTTGTGGATCAGGATCACCACCCCTCTTTTTTTGGAACTAAAGGTGGACCCAAACACTTGCTCAAAGCCCTGGGTCCGGAGTTTGGCCTGCTCCCCACGAGTTAAGTGGGTCTCTTGGAGTAAAGCCACATCCACCCGGTGCTTATTGAGTTGGGCGAGAACCCGTTTTCTCTTAATCGGGCTATTAAACCCCCATACATTGTAGGAGGCAACTCTTAAGCCCCCCGTCTCCTTCTTACTCATCATCCATTTTCTAGACCCTCTTGGCCCACGGACCGGGGCACTAGGGCCACCCACACACCACACACACTCAACCAAAACCCAACAACCCAAACAGCTCACATAACCCATACCTCCACTCACGCCACAATTTTTATCCTTATGGACCTCCACCAGCCCACTCCACAAGACCACCCCACCGCTGCCCCCACCCCCTCCCGCCCGCGACCCTCAACCAACAAACCACATATCCCCCCCTTCCCATTTTCGCTTCCCGGGCCGCCAGGCCAAGAGAAGAATACCCCCAAGCACAGCCCTCCAACCCCTCCTCCCCCGCCCCCCAGCAGAGCCCTTCAGCAATACGTTACAGGCCTATCCAGTCCATTTTGTCCATCATGGTGAGCCCCTTCAGCTTGTGTCCTCTAGTCCCGCCGGGGAATGGGTGCGCGGCAATAGCTCTTGCTCGACAACCCGGCTCGCCGTCTGGGAAAGCAGGAACTTCTCCAAAGCGTCCTTTGTTGAAAAAAAAACGCCGCACGCCGTTCACCAGCATGGTAATCTTCGCCGGATACCAAATCGCCACCTGCACTCCCCTCCGGGCCAGGTTCTCCTTCCACTTAATCAAGTCTTTCCATCGCTTAACTGTCTCCGAGGCAAGGTCAGGAAACACAAACACCTTCCACTCCTTGAAAGTCACCACTTTGGATTTGCGGGCGGCCTTAATCACGTGCTCTCTGTCCTGGAATCGAAGGAGCTTCACTATCAACGCACGTGGTGGGGCCGACTCTCCAGGCTTAGGCCGCAATTCTCTGTGCGCTCTCTCCACTTCATACGCAGGAGCGGAGGGAGCCCCAGGAAAACAGGTCACCAACAACTCCCTGACAAATCCCAGAGAGTCCATGCCTTCCGCTCCCTCCGGCACGCCAAAAATGCGCAGATTAGATCTCCTGTCCCGATTCTCCATGTCTTCCGCCTTCGCATGTAGCCAGCTAAGCTGTTGTTGTAGCGAACCCACCGTGCGCTGCATCTCCGCCTGCGAGTCCTCAGTCGAGCTCACCCGGGCTTCCACCTCCTCCAGCCGATGCCCCAAGGCCTCGAATTTTTCCGCCAATTTCTGAGAGACTCTCTCCACTATCTCCTCCTTAGAGTCTCGGATCTCCCGCAGCACAGCCTCCAAGTCGGTCGGAGGAGGCACTTCGTTCTCACCCCCCCGCCAGGCCTTCAGAGCCGCTCGGGGAGGACGGCGCCGGATGTGCCCGCAGTCCATTCCCCTCCGCCTTCCCGGCTCCCGCTTTAGCCGCATACATATCTTTAATCGGGTTCATCGGCTTAGCCTTTAGCACCTTCGGCATGTTCTCGGTTGGGCTAGGGGGCTGTTCCTACCCGAAGATTACCGGGGCAGCAGAGAGCTCTCTCACACGCGTCTGCTCTCCTCTGCGGCCAGACCGGAAGTCCTGAGAGGACTTTCTATGTTGCTGTGTTCTTTGCAAGTAAAAGGCTAAAGCTCTTTTACAGTCCAAAGTATGAAGATTCCTTTCTGCATTTGATGCATGAGGCCTTGGAAAGAACACAGGCAGATAGACCGCTTGGTTAAGATGAAACGGCAAGGCCACCTTTGGCTTAAAGTGTGGATGAGTCCTAAGGACTACCTTGTCATGATGGAACCTTGTATAAGGTGGATCAGCCACTAGTGCTTGCAACTCACTGATGCGACGTGCTGATGTGATTGCAATGAGAAAGACAACTTTCCAAGAAAGGAATTTCAATGAGGTAGTAGCTAGGGGTTCGAAAGGTGGCTTCATGAGCTGACCAAGAACCAAGTTTAAGTCCCATGCCACTGGTGGTGGCCTAATGGGAGGCTTAGTAAGAAGGAGGCCTCTCATAAATCTTGCTATAAGAGGATGGGAGGAAATAGGTTGTCCATTCAGAGGCTTGAAAGAAGCTGCAATAGCACTCAAATGGACTCTTACTGAATTAGTCTTAAGTCCTGCATTGGATAAATGAAGGAGATATTCCAGTAATGATTCCAGAGGTATCGCAAGGGGGTTAAGACCCTTCTGCGAGCAACATATGGTAAACCTCTTCCACTTAAAAGCATAAGAGCATCTTGTGGAAGGCTTCCTGGAAGCATAAAGGACATCCTTTACTTGCTGAGAGAGGTTAAGATCATGAAGATCTAGGCCTTCAGCAACCAAGCTCTGAGATGCAGAGACTGGGGATTGGGATGTCATAACATTCCGTCCTCCTGTGACAGGAGATCTGGAGCAGATCCTAACTCCAGGGAGGGAGCCTGAGAGAGATGTAGAAGCAGAGGGTACCACACTTGCAGTGGCCAATGTGGAGCTATGAGAATCATACGCCCCCTGTCTCTCTGAAGCTTGAACAGGGTTTTGGGAATTAGGGGAATGGGTGGAAAGGCATAAAGGAAGTCTTGTCCCCAGTGAAGGAGGAAAGCATCCCTGGCCTGAGAGCCCTGATCCGGAATTCTGGAACAGAACCAGGGAAGTTTGGCATTCAACGGACTTGCAAAGAGGTCTATGTCCGGGGTTCCCCAAATTTGAAAGATCTTGGCCACCTGGTCTGCATATAGAGACCATTCATGTGGAAGCAGAACTCAACTGAGTCTGTCTGCCCAAGAGTTCTGTATGCCTGGAAGATACACTGCCAGGAGATGAATCTGATGCTTTCTGGCGAGGGCCCATAGTCGCAAAGCTTCGTTGCAAAGCGACAAAGAGCCTGTTCTTCCCTGCTTGTTCACATAGAACATGGCTACTTGATTGTCCGTATGAATGAGGACTGTCTTGTAGCTGAGCAGGGTGTGGAACACTCGAGGAGCAAGGAAGATTGCTCTGAGCTCCAAGAGACTGATATGTAGATGAGTCTCCTGTGGAGTCCAGGTGCCTTGGGTGGAGAGGTCTTGCAGATGAGCTCCCCAACCCATTTGTAAAGCATCTGTTGTGAGAGTTGCCTGGGGCAAGGGTTGTTGAAATGGGGACCCCAGCAACAGGTTTTGAGTGGACTGCCACCATTGGAGGGACAAAATAAGGCGATTTGAGTTTGCTATTTTGTCTGACAGGCACCCTGATGCCTGGGTCCACTGAGTGGATAAAGCCCACTGGGCCGCTCTCATATGGAGGCGAGCATAAGGAACCACATGCACGGTAGATGCCATGTGGCCTAGTAGTTGTAACATCTCTCGAGCAGTGAGATGAGGCTTTAGCACTGCTTGAGAAGCTAACTGCACCATGCGAAGGCAACGGGCCTGGGGAAGATAGGAGCTTTGCTGGATACCAGAGAAGCAAGGGCCTATGAACTCTAGAGACTGAGTGGGAGTTAGACTGGATTTTGGGATGTTTATGACCAGACCCAAATACTGAAGGATACACATTGTGCAAGATAGAGAAGTCCTGGCCTCTGACTCTGATGGGGCTCGAATGAGCCAGTCGTCTAAGAAGGGGAAGATGAATATCCCTAGAGTGCGGAGAAAGCACAGTTACTTACCTGTAACAGGTGATCTCTGGGAACAGCAAGAATAAGTCTTCACATATGGGGTATCGTCGGTACCGACGGAGCCTGCGCGGGAACGCTCCCCAGCGTCCAGAAAGAAAGCTCTTGGGAGCATCCCACAGCGCCTGCGCGCTGCCTTCCCGTCTTTCCTAACCGCCTCTCTCCAGTTCGCGTTTTAAGCTGAGACAAAGAGAGAGAGAGGAAAGGAAAGATAGATAGAGAGATACAACTCCTAGGGGAGGTGGGTGGGTTGTGAAGACTTATTCCTGCTGTTCCCAGAGATCACCTGTTACAGGTAAGTAACTGTGCTATCTCCAGGAACAAGCAGGAATGAGTCTTCACATATGGGGACTCCCCAGCTAGAGATGCCAGGGAGATCTCCAAGGTTGTGAGTCCCTGAGAAGGGCTCTACCTCCCCCCATGGATCTCGGGCATCCAACTAGGGATGGGGGTAGGAGTTGATTAGGTATGGAACAGGTGTTTGAGAACAGCCTGACCAAACAAGGCATCCCGGCGGGAGTCCTTGTCCAAGCAGTAATGGGCTGTAAAGGTATGAACCGAGGCCCAGGTGGCCGCTCGACAGATTTGGTCGATGGACAGAGTTTAGATGAGCCATAGAGGCTGCCATGGCCCTCACATTGTGAGCTGTGGCATGGCCCTCCAGAGAAAGGTTCTTACTCTGGTAGGCAAAGGAAATACACTGAGCAATCCAATTGGACAGAGTTCTCTTAGAGACTGGAAGTCCTAAATGAGAGGGATCAAAAGCAACAAATAGTTGAGAGGACTTTCTATGTTGCTGTGTCCTTTGTAAGTAAAAAGCAAGTGCTCTCTTACAATCCAGGGTATGAAGATTCCTCTCTGCACTTGATGCATGAGGTCCTGGAAAAAAAGACAGGTAAATACACCTCCTGGTTCAGATGAAAAGGTGAGACCACTTTAGGCATAAAGTGTGGATTAGTCCTGAGGACTACCTTGTCATGATGGAACCTTGTATAAGGAGGATTAGCCACCAAGGCTTGCAGCTCACTGATACGGTGAGCTGAGGTGACTGCAATGAGAAAAATAACCTTCCAGGAAAGGAATTTCAAGGAGGTAGTGGCTAAGGGTTCAAAGGGTGGCTTCATGAGCTGGCCAAGAACCAAATTCAAATCCCATGCCACTGGAAGTGGTCTAATGGGAGGTTTAGTTAAAAGAAGGCCTCTCATGAATCTTGCAATAAGAGGATGAGAGGAAATAGGATGTCTATTGAGAGGCTTAAGGGATGCTGCAATAGCACTCAAATGGACTCTTACTGAATTTTTTTTTTTTTTTTTTTTTTTTTAAGTTTAAATTCTTTTATTTGGTAAATCTCAGGCAATACAAAAATTATCTTACGATATCAATACATCATTAAACATATTCATTCCCAAAAACTAGCCCACAAAATTACTACTGAATTCGTTTTAAGGCCTGCATGGGATAAATGCAGTAAATAGTCTAGTAAAGAATTCAGAGGTATTGCAAGAGGGTTAAGACCCTTCTCTGCACACCAAATGGTAAACCTTTTCCATTTAAAAGCATAGGAACGTCTAGTGGAAGGCTTTCTGGAAGCATAAAGAATATCCTTCACCTGCTGAGAAAGATGCAAATCTTGAAGGTCTAGGCCTTCAGCAACCAGGCCCCGAGATGAAGAGACTGGGGATTTGGGTGCCACAACATTCCCTCCTCCTGGGACAGGAGGTCTGGAGCAGATCCAAAATCCAGGGAGGGAGCTTGAGAGAGATGAAGAAGTAGAGGGTACCACACTTGTCGTGGCCAATGTGGAGCTGTGAGGATCATAGACCCCTTGTCTCTCTGAAGCTTGAACAGTGTCTTGGAATTTAGGGGAATGGGTGGAAAGGCATAGAGGAAGTCTTGCCCCCAATGGAGGAGGAAGGCATCCCTGGCCTGAACTCCCTGACACGGAATCCTGGAACAGAACCGGGGAAGTTTGGCATTCCATGGACTTGCAAACAGGTCTATGTCCGGGGTTCCCCAAATTCGAAAGATCCTGGCTATCTGGTCCCCATGGAGGGACCATTCGTGTGGAAGCAGAACTTGACTGAGTCTGTCAGCCCAAGAGTTTTGAACCCCTGGAAGATACACTGCCATGAGATGAATTTGATGCTCTCTGGCAAAGGCCCACAATCTCAAAGCTTCGTTGCAAAGCGACAGAGAGCCAGTCCCCGCCCTGCTTGTTCACGTAGAACATGGCTACTTGGTTGTCCGTGTGGATGAGGACTGTCTTGTAGCTGAGCAGGGTGTGGAAGACTCTGAGAGCTAGAAAAATTGCTCTGAGCTCCAAGAGGTTGATATGTAGAGATGTCTCCTGTGGAGACCAGATGCCCTGGGTGGAGAGATCTTGTAGATGAGCTCCCCAACCCCTTCGAGAGGCATCTGTTGTAAGGGTTGCTTGGGGTAGCAACTGTTGAAAGGGGGACCCCAGCAACAGATTCTGAGTGGACTTCCACCACTGGAGAGACCAAAAGAAGCGACTGGAGGTTGCTATTTTGTCTGACAGGCACCCTGATGCCTGGGTCCATTGGGTGGACAGAGTCCACTGAGCTGCTCGCATGTGAAGGTGAGCGTAAGGAACCACATGCACGGTGGATGCCATGTGGCCTAACAGTTGTAACATCTCTCGAGCAGTTAAATGGGACTTTAACTGAACTTGTGAGGCTAACTGCACCAATCGTAGGCAACGGGCTTGGGGAAGATAGGCCCTTGCAGCTGTGGTATCCAGCAAGGCCCCTATGAACTCTAATGACTGAGTAGGGGTGAGATGTGATTTTGGGATGTTTATTACCAGTCCCAGATACTGAAGAACACGCCTTGTGCAGGTTAGGGAAGCCTGGGCCTCTGTCTGGGATGGAGCTCTGATGAGCCAGTCGTCCAGATATGGGAATACAAATATTCCTAGAGTGCGTAGAAATGCAGCTACCACTGCCATGCATTTTGTGAACACTCTTGGAGCAGAGGCCAGACCGAAAGGAAGCACTCTGTATTGGTAGTGCTTTCCCTGATAAAGGAACCGAAGGAACCTTCTGTGTGTTGGATGGATGAGGACATGGGTGTACGCATCCTTGAGATCTAGAGAACAAAGCCAATCCTGACTCTGAAGGTATGGAAGGAGAGCACCGAGAGAAATCATTTTGAATTTCTCCTTGCATAGAAATTTGTTCAATTCTCTGAGATCTAATATGGGTCTGTAGCCCCCTGTTTTCTTTGGGATAAGAAAATAGGGGGAGTAGAACCCTGAACCCTGTTGAAGAAGGGGTACTTCTTCTATTGCCCTTTGGGCAAGAAGGGTAGCAATCACCTGACCCAGAAGGTCGAGGAGAGATGTTGGAGAATTAAACTGTCTCACCATGGTGTGAGGAGGAAGGTTTAAGAAATGAAGCTTGTACCCCTCCCTTATGATGGAGAGGGTCCATTGCTCTGCTGTGATTTGTTCCCATCTGGGAGCAAAGTGAGCTAATCCTCCTGGAATGGTGAGAGGCTCTGGTTCTTCTAGAGCCAGAAAGGCTAAGTTCTCTAGTTGTAAGTCAAAGGCCCTGAGGAGGCTGAGGTTGTTGGGCCGTAGCAGTCCTTGCAGCCTTAGGCTTGGCTTGTTTAGGTTGTTGCTGACGCTTTGCAGCAAAACGACCTGCAGAAGATGCCTGGTGACCATAACCAGGATAATATTTCCCTTTTTGGGAAAGAAAGCCTTTTTGCATAACCTTTTTCTAACAGGAGCAGAAGTAGACTTTGAAAGTCTATCTAAGGCAGAATTCTCAGCATCCATCTGAGTGGCCTTTGCTTGCCAATCCTTGCCAAAAAGGTTTTCACCTGTACAAGGAAGATTTCCTAATCCATCCTGGACCCAGGGTTACAAATCAGAAGCTTGTAACCAAGCAAGTCTGCGTGCACCTATGGCAACAGCCGAGGCTCTGCTGGCACACTCAAAAGAGTCAAAGGCTGTACGGTTGGAAAATTTGGAAACATCCTGGGCATGTTTAAGCCAGGTGAGAAACCTTTCCCTTTTATCTTCTGAGATAAAAGGAGATAAAGTTTGCAGATGATCTGTAACTTCCTTTAGAAACATCCCCATATAGAGACTATAGGAGTTGATTCTGGCAGTAAGCATATTGGCCTGGAAAATTCTCCGGCCAAAAGCATCCAAGGTTCTGCATTCTCTTCCTGGAGGATTAGATGAGTGTCTTTTTGCACTCTTTATCTTCTTCATAGCAGACTCCACCACAATAGAGTGGTGAGGAAGCTGAGTCTTATGGAAGCCAGGACAAGGAGGAACACGGTACATGGTGTCCAACCTGCGAGAATGAGGGGAGTTAGTAAGAGGTGTCTCCCATATGCCCAACATGTGATCATAAAGGATCATGAATTGGTAAAGTAGCTGCCTCTTTAGGAGCCTTAGGATACTGTAAAATATCCAATTTCTTGGCTCTAGGCTCTGGTTCAGGGGCCACTGAAATAGAGAGGCCCCTGGCCACTTCCCTAATGAAGTCTTGAAAAGACAAGTCTTCTGGAGGAGACATTCTTCTTTTTGGAGAAGAGGGCTCCTGAGGAAGGAGTACTGATGCTTCGATAGAAGCCTCTGATTCATCAGAGTCTTCGGAGGAATCGAAGTATCGCATGTCTGGATGCTCTTGCAGAGCCCGATACGCGTACCGAGTGGTATCGACATCGGGAGTGATCGGTACCGAAGGGCATCACAGAACAGGGTGCCGCTGCAGTCAACACCGAAGCCGATGTCGATGCAATCGGTACCGGCACTGGAACAGATATCGGTGCCGGAACCGACAACAGAGTTTGTTACAGTACCGGAGGCATCGCAGCTTGTATGAATGCCGTAATGGCACGCTGCATGGTCAGACTATTCTGATCCATCGACGCAACCAATGTCTGGATGTCGGTACCAGTGGAAACCACCGGTACCCCAGAACATGGCAACAGGTGATCGGTCGAGGCCACGCCATCGATGTCAACCTGTGACCCCATAGATGAAGCTTTGGAAGCCGGAGCTTCCCGTCGGGGTAATTTTGCCGGTGCAGGATCCTCGAGAGCAAGCCCGGAGGCATCTCGATACTTAGAGGGAGATCTACCCTTCGAGGACCGGCTGGACTTATGTTTGGTTACCTGAGATCCATGAGAGGAAGAAGCAGCCCTGGAAGATGTCGATGCCACGGAAGCTGCATCAGAGGGAAACAGGGTACTGAGCTTGGCCGCTCGATTCTGTTGACCTCTTTTAGACATCATGTAACAGGACTCACAATCGGTGATGGAGTGGTCAGGGCCCAAACATTTTAGACATGGGTGTCTGTGATAGAAAGAGTACTGCTGCACTTCATGCACTTTTTAAACCCGGAAGCGGGCTTTTCCATGAGGAAAATTTTTCTAGGCCTAAGGCCCAAAAGGAAAAGTTGCACAGAAGTGGGAAACGGTAGGGGTTTTTTTGTTGTTTTTTTTAAAAAGAAAGAAGAAAAGACCGGCGGTACCGGTCCGACGTCGAAGAAGGCAGACGTGCGACCAAATAAATAAAGAAAAATAAAGAACTTCTTCAGCGGTGACAGGAACACGACCTGCTGGCTCCGCGGAAAAGAAGAACTGGAGAGAGGCGGTTAGGAAAGGTGGGAAGGCAGCGCGCAGGCGCTGTGGGATGCTCTCAAAAGCTTTCTTTCTGGACGCTGGGGAGCGTTCCCGCGCAGGCTCCGTCGGTACCGACGATACCCCATATGTGAAGACTCATTCCTGCTAGTTCTTGGAGATATGCTGCTACCACAGCCATGCATTTCGTGAACACCCTTGGTGCTGAGGCCAGGCCAAAAGGAAGCACCCTGTATTGGTAGTGCTTTCTTTGAAAAAGGAACCGAAGGAACTTTCTGTGAGTTGGATGGATGAGAACATGGGTGTACACATCCTTGAGATCTAGAGAACAAAGCCAATCCTGACTCTGAAGGTATGGCAGCAGTGTTCCCAGAGAGATCATCTTGAATTTCTCTTTCAACAGGAATTTGTTCAATTTTCTGAGGTCTAAAGTAGGTTTGTGTCCCCCTGTTTTCTTTGGGATAAGGAAATAGGGGGAGTAAAACCCTGTACCCTGTTGAGGAATGGGTACCTCTTATATTGCCCCTTGGGCAAGAAGCATAGTGACCTCAATCTAACAGGTTGATGAGAGAGGTCTGAGAATTGAACTGTCTTAACATTCTGGGAGGGGGCATGCACAAAGTGCAGCTTGTACCCCTCTCTTATAATGGAGAGTGCCCAATGCTCTGCTGTTATCTGCTCCCACCTGGGGTCAAAGTGACATAACCTTCCTGAAATGATGGAAGGCTCTGGTCCATTGAGGGCCAGGAAGGCTAAGTTCTCTATATGAAAGTCAAAGGCCTTGTGGAGGCTGAGACGGTTGAGGCTTAGCAGTCTTTGCTTTCCTTTGCTTAGGTGGTTGCTGACCTTTCTGGGCAGGCTGACCTGCAGAACGTCCCTGCTGGGAATAAGAGGGATAAAACCTTCTTTTTTGAGAAGAAAGGCTTCTTGAAAGATTTCTCTCTCGCAGGATCAGCTGTGGCTTTGGATAGCCTATCCAAAGTGGAGTTGTCAGCATCTAATTCATTGGCTTTTTCTTGCCAATTTTTGCCAAATAGATTCTCACCTGTACAAGGGATATTGCCCAGTTTGTCCTGCATCCAGAGCTCCAAATCGGATACCTGGAGCCAGGCAATTCTACGTGCACCTATGGCAATGGCAGAGGTTCTGCTTATGCACTCAAAACAGTCAAAAGCTGCACGGTTGACAAACTTGGACACATCCTGGGCATGCTTGACCAGTGTGAGAAAATCCCCCCTTCTATCCTCAGGAAGAAGAGGGCTCAAAACCTCTAAATCACCTGTGACTTCTTTAAGGAACATTCCCATATATAAAATATAGGAACTGATCCTGGCAGAAAGCATGGAAGCCTGGAAAGTACGACGTCCAAAGGCATCCAAAGTTCTACACTCACGTCCTGGAGGATTAGAGGCATGCCTCTTTGCACTTCCGATGCTTCTCATAGCTGATTCCACTACAATAGAGTGGTGAGGAAGCTGAGTTTTCTGGAATCCAGGACAAGGAGGGACTCGATACATGGTATCCAGTCTGCGAGAGTGAGGAGAGGTGGTGAGAGGTCTCCCACATTCTCAACATGAGATCATGTAAGATCTCATGGATAGGCAAGGTAGCTGCCTCCTTAGGAGCTATGGGATATTGTAAAATCTCCAACTCCTTAGCTCTGGGCTCTGTCTCAGGAGTCACGGTAATGGACAACCCACGAGCCACCTCCCTGATGAAATCTTGAAAGGAGATATCTTCTGGAGGAGACATCCTACGTTTAGGAGAGGAAGGCTCCTCCGGGAGAAGTATCCCGGTACCGGCAGAGCTATCAGAATCCTCAGAGTCCTGCGAGGATTCGAAGTATCGTCTGTCCGGATGCTCTTGAAGTGCCCGATACCCGTACCGACCGAAGTCGGTACCGGGGGTAATCGGTACCGGTGTATCGGCACCAGAAGGCATCGCCTGACTGGGTGCCAGCAAAGCCAATACTGATGTTGATGTCGATGCTATTGGTGCCGGTACCGGTTGAATCATCTGACACGGTTCCGAGGGCGTCGATGCCGCAAGGAGAGCTGCCAGACTGTGTTCAATAGCCAGGAACCTCTGGTCTATCGACGCTGCCGATGCCTGGGTGTCGGTATCGGAGAGCCAGTACCCCAGAGCATGGCACCAGTAGTTCTGCTGAGGTCGAGGCCTCGAGAACATCCTGGATCCCCGAAAATGCTTTGGAAGCCGAAGCCTCCCGCCAGGGCAATTTTGCCGGTATGGAACCCTCAAGGGCAACGCCAGAAGCATCTCGATGCTTGGAAGGAGATCTACCCTTTGAGGACCGGCTGGACTTATGTTTAGTTACCTGAGATCCATGGGAGGAAGATGAAGCCCTGGAAGACGTCGATGCCACAGAAGCTGCATCGGAGGGAAAAAGGGCACTGAGCTTGGCAGCTCGGTTCTGTCGACCCCTTTTGGACATCATGGCACAAGCCATGCACTCGGAGATGGAGTGGTCAGGACCTAAACATTTAAGACACCACTCGTGGGTGTCGGTGACGGAGATGGTACCGCCACACTTGGTGCATTTTTTAAAACCCGAGGCGGGTTTCTCCATAGTGGAGGAAATTTTGGGCCAAAGGCCCAAAATGGCATGTGCAACTGGAAAGAAAAGTCTGAAAAAGAAAGAAAGAAAGAAGAACCGGCGGTACCGGTATAGCATCGAGGAAGGCAGACGCAGCCACAAAAAAGAAGAATAAGGAAAAATAATTTTCTGCGGTGACAGGAACACGACCTGCTGGCTCAGCGGAAAACGAAGAACTGGAGAGAGGCAGTTGGGAAAGGCGGGAAGGCAGCACGTAGGCGCTGTGGGATGCTCCCAAAAGCTTTCTAATTGGACGTTCCCGCGCAGGCTCCGTCGGTACTGACGATACCCATATGTGAGGACTACATTCCTGCTTGTTCCTGGAGATTAGTTGCACATATTAAAAAGGGATGCTAATAAGGTCTGTTTCAAATGCAGAGAAACGCATCGAGGATTACATAATCAGCAAGAATGCCAATATCTGTACACCTGGTCTGAGGTGACTTCAACATCTTGTGCAAGAAGGGAAAGACTGTTTCAGAGTATGTAACAGTAAACAGTTATCTTGTGTGCATCTTTTAGCGTATAAGCGAAAGTTTGTCGTTCAAAAACAAATGTCTTTTGCTTCTTATCCTTGTGTGTTTTTGGACTGACATGACATATTCTCCATTTACTGTTAGGTCTTTGTGTTGCAATTTTTTAAAAAAATGTTTTTGGGTGAAATTGTATTGATTATTATGGGCTGAGCACCAAAAGAACCTTAACGTCCTGTGTGCATAACGTAAGCGTTTGACGTTTACATGCATGCGCCCACTTGGCCACTTGTAGCGTGTCTATTGTTTGCGCATTTGTTGGCTCCCCTCCTTTCAACTTTACGCCAAAGTTTTGCACACACAGAGCTCATTTGCATACATGCCCTTTGCTGCATACTGGCACTGAAGTCTCATGCTATCGGTGCACTACAAAAACGTGTACACAGCTAATAGTGTGCAACTTCAATGCTGGCTTTCTGCATCGGCCTGCACGTTCTATAGTTTTGTGTAACACTGAATCCCTCTGTATGGTTTACATATGCTGAATGACTGGGGCGTTACCTCTAGAATATGCCTTCTGGCTAATTATACTGTGGTGGAATCTCCTGTTCTTACCACATAGTGAGGGTAATTTTATACAGAAGCACCTACTTTATAAAAAATACCAACAATGAGGGGGATCAAAAATATGCATTAAATTTAAGGCAGGATTTTTTTTTTTTTAAATTTTCATAAGGCCGTGGCTCCAGATACATACCTAATTATAAAAGAAAGTAAATAAAAACATATCCAATATTCACAGTATACTATAAACAATGTACAACTGCCTTAAAAGGGTTTTCTTATACAACTGTAAAGATTCCCTGTCTATGCCCCCCACCCCCCATGGGTTCTATAATCAAAAGCGTAGTTACTCACCTGTAACAGGTGATCTTCGGGAACAGCAGGAATTAAGTCTTCACATATGGGTATCATCGGTACCGACAGAGCCTGCGCAGGAACGCTCCCCAGCGTCCAAAAGGAAAGCTTTTGGGAGCATCCCAAAGCGCATGCGTGCTGCCTTCCCGCCTCACTGCCTCTCTCACTTCAGTTGAGTTTAAAGCTGAGCCAAAGAGAGAGACATAGAGAGAGATATCTCCTAGGGGAGGTGAGTGGGTTGTGAAGACTTAATTCCTGCTGTTCCCGGAGATCACCTGTTACAGGTGAGTAACTACGCTATCTCCAGGAACAACCAGGAATGTAGTCTTCACATATGGGGACTCCCCAGCTGAAAGATGCCAGAGGAATGACCCCAGCGAGCTGTGAACCCGTGTGAACAGGGTCAAACTTCCTCACATGGAACCCTGGCATCCTACCGGGATGGAGGTTAGGAGTTGCATTAAGTCTGAAAGAGATGCTGTAGGACAGCCTGGCCAAACAAGGCATCCCGACGGGAGTCCTTGTCCAGACAGTAGTGGGCTGTGAAGGTATGTACTGAAGCCCAGGTAGCCGCTCTACAGATATCATCTATAGACACAGAGCGGAGATTAGCAACCGAGGCTCCCATTGCTCTGACATTATGAGCTGTAACATGGCCCTCGAGGGAAAGACCTTTACTATCATAAGTGAAGGATATGCAGTTTGCAATCCACTTAGATAGGGTTCGTTTGGAAACTGGAAGTCCCAAATGACTAGAATCAAAAGCAACAAAGAGTTGAGAAGACTTCCTATGTTGTTCAGTTTATGTTTATGTTTATTTAGAATTTGATATACCGCTCAGGCCAGAGGCATTAGAGCGGTTTACAATGCTATATCATTCAAGGAAATAGGAAAAGAACGCCATTTATATGACAGGACAGAATAGAGGACTGATGGGTCCTTCAAGACTCAATCTCAATGACCACTGCCCTGTAATGTGGGCCAGGAGAATCAGGGTTATCTGCACAGTTCTTTGAAGGTAAAAGGCTAAAGCTCTTTTACAATCTAAAGTATGAAGGTTCCTTTCTAAACTGGAGGCATGAGGCCTAGGGAAGAATACAGGAAGGTAAACCGACTGGTTTAAATGAAAAGACAAAACCACCTTTGGCATAAAGTGTGGATGAGTCCTGAGCAATGTTCCCTCTAATTTTCTGTAGGTTGTGTGCGCATAAAATATCAGCTGTGCAGCTTTTGAAGGAAGGTTAAATTTTTGTGCACCACATAACGACACTCTGAGTTATATACTTTAAAATTTGACTACATTTCAGAATACAGTATGTAACACCACATTGATTTTAATCAAAGTAAATGAAAATAGATTACTAAATGAAGCGGAAAATTTCTAGTAATTACAATCACAACTTTTAAATTTTAAGACATCTGTGTTTTCTATCAGAATCAGGACCGTAGTTTTTGTGCGCTCTGTTGTAAAGTATGTGCGCTCGCTCGACGAGGTGTGTGCGCACGCACACGCGCACAGCTTAGAGGGAACAGTGGTCCTGAGGACTACTTTATCATGGTGGAACCTTGTATAAGGAGGGTCAGCCACTAAAGTTTGCAGTTCACTAATGTGTCTAGCAGAAGTTATTGCAATTAGGAAAATGACCTTCCAGGAAAGGAATTTTAAAGTTGTAGCGGCTAAAGGTTCAAAAGGTGGCTTCATAAGCTGCCCAAGAACCAGATTCAGGTCCTATGCCACCGGTGGCGGCTTTATGGGGGGCTTTGTCAATAGTAGACCTCTCATGAATCTTGACACAAGTGAATGAGAAGAGATTGTATGTCCATCTTGGGCTTGTGAAAAGCCGCAATAGCACCGAGATGGACTCACACTGAATTTATCTTAAGACCGGAATTTGAAAGATGGAGGAGGTACTCCAGAAGCGACTCCATGGGCAAAGGGGGTTAAGCCCCTTTTTTTGAACACCATATAGAAAACCTTTTCCATTTGAAAGCATAGGAACGCCTTGTGGAAGGTTTTCTCGAAGCTTGAAGGATATCCTTCACTTGCTGAGAGAGGTGGATATCTAAAGATTCTATGCCTTCAGCAGCCAGGCCCAGAGGTGCAGGGACTGAGGACTGGGATGCAGAAGCTTCCCGTTCTCTTGGGAAAGGAGATCTGGAGCATATCCCAACTCTAGAGGAGTTGCTTGAGAGAGAGACGCAGAAGCAGAGGGTACCACGATTGCCTTGGCCAAAGTGGAGCTATGAGAATCATATAACCCCTGTCTCTCTGAAGCTTGACAAGAGTTTTGGGAATTAGGGGAAAGGGTGGGAAGGCATAGAGGAAGTCCTGACCCCAATGGAGCTGGAAAGCATAGTTTGCTAGACAATATTGGGCCAGAATTCTGGAACAGAACCGGGGAAGTTTGGCATTCTGTGGACTTGCAAAGAGGTTTGGTGTTCCCCAGGTTTGGAACACTCGAGCCAGTTGGTCTGACTGGAGAGACCACTCGTGTGGCAGCAGTATTCGACTGAGCTTGTCTGCCCACAAGTTTTGAATGCTTGGAAGGTATACCACTAGAAGGTGAATTTGGAGCTCTCTGGCGAGGGCCCATAGTCGCAAAGCTTCGTTGCATAGCGACAGAGAGCCCGTTCCGCCTTGTTTGTTTATGTAAAACATGGCAACCTGATTGTCGGTTTGGACCAGAACTGTCTTTTGACTGAACTGGGCCTGAAATGCTATCATTGTAAATGGTTCTTGGCTCTAAGAGGTTTATTTGAAGAGAGGCCTCTTGTGAGGTCCAGAGACCCTGAGTGCAAAGATCGTGCAAGTGGGCTCCCCAACCCAGCTTAGACGCATCTGTTGTCAGGGTGATCTGGGGCAATGGTTGCAGGAAGGGGGAACCTACCAGGAGGTTTTCGAGGGACTGCCACCACTGTAGGGATTTATTTATTTATTTACATTCTCTTATATACCGCGCTATTCTGCATCAGTGCGGTTTACATTGAACAAACTGAAATTACATTGAACAGGGCATTATAACTTGGAGATAACTATTTTACAGGGAACATGGGCTATGGAGGGTTAAGTGGCTTGCCCGAGACCACAAGGAGCACCTGTGGGACAAGAAACCCCAGTCCTTCCAGCCCAAGGTTGCTGTCCTCTAGTGGGATTTGAACCCCCGACCTTCCGGCCTGAAGTACCTTGCCCCAACCACTAGGCCACTCCTCCACTCCACAAAACGAGATAAAACGAGATGTGTCGAATTCTTGATTTTGTCCGTTAAGCGACCTGTGGCTTGTGTCCACTGCGAAGAGAGGGTCCACTGAGCCGCTCACATGTGTAGGCTGGCATAAGGGACCACATGTACAGTGGATGCCATATGCTCCAGCAGTTGAAGCATTTCCCGGGCAGTTAGGAGGGTTTTCTTTACTGCCTGGGAAGCCAATTCTATTATTCGTAGACAGCGTGGCTGTGGCAGGAATGCCTTTGTTTGCTGCGTGTCTAAGCGAGCTCCTATGAGCTCTAGGGATTGAGAAGGGGTGAGGTGAGACTTTGGGTGGTTGACTACCAGACCCAAATATTGGAGAATTCTCATGGCACGAGAAACAGCGCATTCTGTTTCTGGAGCTGTTGGTGCTCTGATGACAACTATCCCCAGAATTCTCAGGAATGCTGCTACTACAGCCATGCATTTTGTGAAGACTCTTGGGACAGAGGCCAGCCCGAATGGAAGGACTCTGTATTGGAAGTGGTTTCCTTGAAAGAGAAATCGAAGGTACTTCCTGTGATTTACATGGATGAGGACGCATCTCTTAGATCTAGAGAACATAACCAATCCTGATTCTGAAGGTATGGTAAAAGTGTTTCGAGAGAGATCATCTTGAACTTTTCTCGTAACAGAAATTTGTTCAATTCTCTGAGGTCCAGGATAGGTCTGTATCCCCCTGTCTTCTTTGGGATAAGAAAATAAGGGGAGTAGAACCCCCTCCCCCATTGGGATATGGGTACCTCTTCTATTGCTCCCTGAGCAAGAAGTGAAGAGACCTCTTGACACAGGATGTCGGTGACAGGGTCTTGAGAATTGAATTGTTTTATGATTGTAGGCGGGAGCATGCTGAGAAAGTGAAGTTTGTACCCCTGTCCTACAATGGAGAGAGTCCAGTTTTCTAATGTTATTTGTTGCCATCTTCTGGCAAAATGGCATAATCTGCCCAGAATGGTCAAGGGTTCTGGACCCTTCAGAGGCAAAATAGTTAAGTTCTCTAGGTAGAAAGTCAAAGCCCCTGCGGAGGCTGTACTTGCTGAGCCGGTTGAGCTCTTTGAGCTTGCGGCTTTCTTTGTTGTCTAGGTTGCTGCCCTTTCTGGGGAGCATGAACTGGACAGTGAATTGGATGGGAATAAGAGTGGTAAGATTTTTTCTTTTTGTTAAAGAAAAACTTCTTGCCTGTTTTTTTCTTTGATGGGTTAGCTGTAGACTTTGACAGTCTATTCAAGGTGGTATTGTCAGATTCAATCTGATTAGCCTTGGTCTGCCAATCCTTCCCAAATAAATTTTCACCTGTGCAAGGAATGTTTCCTAACTTCTCTTGCACCCACTTCTCTAAATCTGATGCTTGGAGCCAGGCAATGTGCCATGCTCCGATAGCAATAGCAGAGGTTCTGCTAATAGCTTCAAAGCAGTCAAAAGCTACACGGTTCACAACTTTGGAAACATTTTGAGCATGCTTGAGCAGAGTGAGGTACTGACCCCGTTTATCTTCAGGAAGAAGAGGGCTCATGCGTTCCAGATCCACTGTAACCTCCTCAAGAAACATTCCCATGTAAAGGGAATATGAGCTAATCCTAGCTGCTAGCATGGAGGATTGAAAACATCGACGCCCAAAGGCATCGAGTGTCCTTGATTCATAGCCTGGCGGGTTGGAAGAATGCATTTTAGCACTCTTTATTCTCCGCATGGCTGATTCCACTACCATGGAATGGTGTGGTAACAGTCTTCTGAAACCCTGGAGAAGGTGGGACTCGTTACATGGTATTGAGGCGTCGAGAATGCAGTGACACTGTTAAGGGAGTTTCCCACATTCTGAACAAAAGATCTTGAAGGATCTGATGAATGGGCAGCATCGCTGCCTCTTTGGGAGCCATAGGGTATTGCAGAATTCTTAGTTCTTCTGCCCTAGGTTCCCTTCTCAGGAGTAACTGTGATTGAAAGCCCTTTAGCTACATCACATATGAAATCCTGAAAAGACATGTCTTCTGGGGGAGACATTCTGCGCTCAGGAGAAGGAGATGGATCCTTCAACAGAACTGCTCTTGTATCGGTAGAGTCATCGGAATCGGAAGACTCATCGGAGCTTTGCATCGATCGATGCTGGTACCGATGAATATCGGTACCATGGCGTTTCGATTCCAACCCCTTGATGCCGGAGAAACTCTCGAGGCTCGACATGGGAGGAAGCCGTCCCACCTGAGTGGGTGCCACTGGAGCTGGTACCGGTGTCGGTACCGAGCTCATTTGAACCATCTGTTGCGGTCTTAGCGGTACCGAGGCAGCTAAGAGGGACGCTAGACTGCGTTCAATAGCAAGGATTCTCTTATCCATTGCTAATGCCGATGCCTGGTCGGTACTGGTGGAAGCGGCTACGACCCCAAAACATGGCAACAGAAGTCCTGCAGAGGTGGAGGTCTCTGGAACATTCTGAGACTCCGTTTGTGCTTTGGAGACCAAAGACTCCTGCCGGGGCAATTTTGCCGGTGTACTTTCCTCGAGGGTAGTGCCAGTGGCATCTCGATGCTTTGCAGGAGATTTACCCTTCAAGGACCGGCTAGTCTTTACAGACTTTTGTTTAGTTACCTGAGATCCATGAGAGGAAGATGAAGCCCTGCAGGACATCGATGCAACTGACATTATATCAACCGTGAAAAGAGAACCGGCCTTTGCAGCTCTGTTCTGCAGGCCCCTTTTGGTCATCTTTCTACAGGAGACACACTCCGTGGACAATGTTCAGGACCTAAACATTTGAGACACCATTCGTGGGTGTCGGTGATGGAAATAGTACCGCCAGTTTAAACATTTTTTAAAACCACTAGTTGGCTTCTCCATGTCTGGAGATTTTTGGGCCTAGTGCCCAAAATGGTGCCTAACCCCAGGAGGGGTGAGGCACCGAAGAAAAGAAGAAAAGTTTCTTTGTTTATATTTTTTTTTTTTTTTTAGAAGAAAATAAGAAAAGAGAACCGGCGGTACCAGTAGGCGTCGAATGAAGGCAGACACGACCACAAAAAACAAGAAAGATGATAAAGTTTTCTGCGGTGACAGGAGCGACGTCCTGTCGGCTCCGCGGAAAACAAAGAACTGAAGTGAGAGAGGCAGTGAGGCGGGAAGGCAGCACGCATGCGCTGTGGGATGCTCCCAAAAGCTTTCCTTTTTTGGACACTGGGGAGCATTTCCGAGCAGGCTCCATCGGTACCGACGATACCCATATGTGAAGACTACATTCCTGCTTGTTCCTGGAGATGACCACTACTCCACCCATGGATCAGTTATTTCAAGTATTACAATCTCATGTCCATGAGATTACCAAGAGACTTTAGCTCCCCCAGACACCCCCCCCCCCCTTTACACATTGATAGCAGCATTGACATTGACATTCTTTCCCCTTTCTTTCTTCAGCCACACTTCAAATGCTGCTTTTGGTTCTTGACTCACCTGATCTTTGTTTCTTTACCACTCCCCCTTGTTTTATCCCTATCTGCACCTTCTGTGTTGTCTGCCTTGGCCAGATTGTAAGCTCTGATGAGCAGGGACTGTCTCTTACATGTCTGTGCAGAGCTGTGTATAACTTGTAGTGCTATACAAATGCTCAGTAGTAGTAGTCTAAATTCTATCATATTTAGCCACTTTTTGTCATCTTATAGCCTGTAAGTTTGGCCATTGTTTGGATATATTGGACTTTACCAATTCTAGAGGTGGGACCTCCGTTCACCCCCAATATTGTACCAAAGTTAGCCCTGCTGCTATGAGCAGATACCTCAATAAAGGGTCCCTAATTAGTTCCCAGTCTCTCCACACTCCTAACAATGCAACTATTGCTTCCAGTTGTATTGAACTTCGCCGCACTGCATTAATAAAGATGAAGATTTGTTTCCAATATGGAGTTACATACTTACAGCTACACCAAATATGAAAATAAAAGCCCTGCTCTTCACACAAGTGTCAGTATAGCCCATCACCGTGGCCCCATTTAGTCAATCTTTCTGGGGTTATATGCCAGTGGTATAGCATCTTATTGGCATTTTCAATCAAATTTATGGCGGTTACTCCCTTCACCAAAAATATAAATAGTTGGGTGCAGCTCTCAGTGGCCCATGATATACCTAGGTCCTCCTCCCATTGAGCAATGTGTTTTGCTGTCTCTGCTGTTCCTTCATCTAGTGCTCAATATAAGCGAGATAGACAACCCTGCATGGAATCAGAGAAGATATGTTCCACCCCCTTAAACTCCCCTACCCACCATCCTCCTTCCTTCCACCCTGAAAGTAATGGTCTACTTTAGAGGTACTCAAATCCAGTCCTGGAGGGCCGCAAACCAGTCAGGATTTTGGGATATCCCTAATGAATATGCATGAGATAGATTCAAATACAATGGAGGCAGTGCATGCAAATATATCTCATGCATATTCATTAGGAATATCACAAAAACCTGACTGGTTTGCGGCCCTCCAGGACTGGATTTGAGTACCTCTGGTCTACTTGATCTAGCACAAGGGGATAGATTTCAATATATGCAAGTAAACCATTACTTATGGGGTGGAAGGCATATAACCCCAGAAAGATTGGGTTCGCCAAAGAGAATAAAATATCATATGCAAACATAGATATTTATGCTGCTGCTGTTTCCCCCGCTATACCAGTTATATCCTGTCTAGTTTGAATTAAGTAGGCTAATGGCTCCATTGCCAGAGCAAATAATAGCGGCATGCCTCAACTGAAAGGCTTGGGAATAAGAGTTGTTGATTTTCAAGCATGCTGTAGGCAATGTATATAGCACCTGGATCCACTGTCTAAAGGATCCTTCCAAGCCAAACTTCTCCAGTACCTGAAACATATTAGGCCAGAAGACCCTGTCAAAGGCCTTTTCTGCCTCAACTGTTAGGAGCAGTGCTGATTCCCCACAAGCTTTTGCCAGCTGAATGAGATTCAGAATCTTTCGCACACTGCCTAAATACTGTCTCCCTGGTATAAAGCCCAATTGGCTATAGTGGACCAGAGTTGGTAGAAAGGATTGTAAACGATTAGCCAGGATTTTTGTGAGTAATTTTTGATCTATGCCCAATAGGGATATGGGGCGATACGAGCCACACTGCAAGGGGTCTTTTCCTTCTTTATAAATCAGGGTAATTCCTACCACCCACATAGATGGAGGCATTAATGATGTCTCAAAAAAACTGTTATACACCCTGGCCAGTAGTTCCACAATTTCCCTTTGGAAGGTTTTATAAAATGCATTGGTGAAACCGTCCAAGCCTAGAGCCCTTGGGTAGGTCACTTATAATCTGTAAGATTTCCGCACCTGATATCGGTCGCCCCATAGTTCTCGCCTTGTCTTCTGGTAGCTGTGGTAACTGGCACTTAGCTAGATATTGATCATTTGAGAACTCAGTGGCCTCCCACTCTGGAGTGTATAACTCCTTGTAGAACTCAACAAAACATTGTAGAACTCAAAACAATCTTGTATGTCCTTCTGATTCAGTACCACTTCCCCTTGTTTATCTTATTTTCCAATTATTCCACTCTTATCTTTTTCAAATGGAACACTAAATTTCCCCACCTTATTGCCAAGTTCAAAATGCTCTTGACCCAGCCTCTTCTAAGTTAAATCGTATCTCTTCTAATTGTATCTCCCTGCAGGACTCTTCACTTATCTGTTAAGTCCAAAAGAATTTTGGGCTCCCGACTTCCCCTTTTTACCACATCCTCCAACCATGCTATTTCCCTATGTAGGGAGGAGGTCACCTTCTCTTTCTCCCTCTTTTTATAGGCCCCAAGGCCGATTAAATGACCCCATACCACAGCCTTCAAGCCATCCCATAGTATTCCAGGAGAGCAGTCCCCATTATCATTTAGGGCTAAATACTCCTGAATCACCTTCCTCAATTTGATACAGTTGTCTTGGTCCTAGTTTAACCTCCAGAAACCTCCTGGACATTTATCACATATCAATATTATATCCACTCACAGTGGGGCATAATCAAACCATGTACGGTTCTCAACAGTGCAGCGCTCTGACTTCCCAGTGCTTTACTTCCCCAAAGATGATCAATCTGAGAGAAAAAAAAATCATGAACCCCAGAGTAATAAATATAATCCCATTCACCTGGGTGGCTTAACCGCCACAGATTGTCCAAATCATGTAATCTTGCTCAAGCCCGGAGACTTCTATGTCCAGGAGTCTGGATGAAACCTCGAGGGTTCAATGAATCCACCCCCACATCAATAGCCACATTAAAATCCTCTCACAGCACCACTAACCTTTGTACAAATCCAGCCATCACTTGAGCTAGTTTGTCGTAAAATGCCTTTTGCCCCACATTTGGTGCATAAATGTTCCCCAATGTGTCTTTTTGAGCCCCAATTTCCCCCTTAAGTAGTAAGCATCCCCCCTCTCTGTCCCAGCAAGTATCAAGTTCTTTAAAGGGAATCCGGGAGTCCATCAGAACCACCACCATCCCTGTTTTTTTCTTAATTTTATTGGAGGCAAACCATCGCTACCCAAAGCGCCTGTGGGAGAGGCAGTGTTCATCTTTCCTAACCAGATGGGTCTCTTGTAAAACACTATCTGGCCTTGCAGCCTATCAAGGTTTTTAAAGAGCAGCTGGTGCTTCTTAGGGGAGTTCAGTCCATAGACATTAAAGGTAACTATAGTCACTGAACCCATTGCAGATATCGTGATTTCCTCCAAAACCTATCCCATCCCCCTTGCCCTCACATAACCCCTCCCTCCCTCTCTTCCCCTCCTTTCAAACTATACTCCCTCATTCCACCCCCCCCCCCCCAAGCCATTCACCATCATCTCCCACGGTTCCTGTACAGCCAATCCTCTTCCCAACATCATCCTTTTAACACATTTCTTTTCACTCTCCCTCCAACCACCTCCTATATAAGTGTATCTACCTGCTCTCACCCCATAGGCCTCCCATACACCCCATATACACACTTACATTCACTCATCCCTCCAACTTTAGCTAATAACATCATAGCCTTCTCAGTGCAATTATTAATCACGTCCTGCAAGTCAGTTCTTATGGTCAAGCTGGAGGGTCTGACTCATTCTCCCCCTGCTTTACATGGCACCACAGACATTTGCTGCCCTGCTGTACTCTCTCCCACCGTGGCTTTGCAACATTTGTCCTTTTAGGCTCAGGTGTTGGTGGCTGAAGAGCAGCCTATCCCGCGTCTTTGAGTAGATTTAAAAGCTTCTGCTAGTGTACTCACTCGAATCTGGCAACCCCCCATGGAGAACTAGAGGCCGCAAGGGAAAGTCCACCTGCAGTGCACATTGCTCTGTTGCAATTGCAGTGTTGTTGGTTGAAACTCCCTCCACTTATGAATGGTAAGAGCTGATAAGTTGCTATAGAGCTCCACTGTGGCATTTTCACACAGTATTTTTCCCCAGTTTTCGAGCGGCCTGCAAGATTATCTCTTTCGAAGTAAATTCATGCATGCACACCAAGATATCACATGTTCTACCGTCTTGTGGCGCTCAGAGAATGCAGTGAATAAGATCAATTTTAAGGCAAAGTTTTCCCACATCTGCTTGGGCCTGCTGGGTCACCGCTTTAAAAAAAGTCTTTCTGCATCAAGGCAGTCCTCCGCAGTGCCTGTGTCAGGAAGTCCCCTGATATGCAAATTAGATCGCCTGGAGTGGTTCTCCAAGTCTTCTATTTTAGTGAGCATTGTTTCTTGCTGTTCTTGTAACACTGTGACATGTGCTGATATTCCTGCTAATGCCTCACTCTGCTCCTCGACTCATGTCTCAGCGTCTTCCTCCCGTTGACCTAGATCATGGAACTCAGAGCGCATGTCAGCCACCCAGGATTGAAAATCCTGTTGCAATGTGCCAATGTCCCACTTCAGTTCAGAGAACATCTGCCACATCTCTGCCTGAAATGCAGCAATATCCTCTGCTACGCCCGCACCGCTCTTGTTCTGTCTATCCTCCTTTCTCGCGAGTATAACACCAGTCGCTGCCATTTTGTTTCCTTGTAGGGCCAGCCTCGCCGCTCCTGTATGCAAAGTTCTTTAAGTCTGCAGGCATTTTTTTGCTGCCGCAGCCATGCCTCACTGTTCCACTACTCAGCATCAGCAAATTTCAACCAATTTTAAGGGTGAGTGGAATCCAGTGAAAGGATTTCCTAAAAATCTGTCGGAAGCATCTTGGGCTAGGCTGCCATCTTGACTATGTTGTCACCTGAATCACAGGCAGGATCATTTACACCAGCCCTAAAACTTGTGTAAAATGCCTGCATCTAGAGTTCTAAAGCAAAAAAAAAAAAAAAGCAACGTGTGCCTTTGAGTCCCTGCTGATTCCTGGTGACCCAACAGCCCCTGGGTTTTCATGGCAGAGTGACTTGAAGTAGATTGCCAGGTCTTTCTTCTGAGGCAAGAGAGGGTTAAGCGACTTACCCAAGGCCACAAGTGGTGCTAGCAGGTTCAAGTTATACATGATGAACCGACACCAACAAATAAAAACTGGAACCAACATCCCCGTCCCCTACTGCCAAACCCATGGAGTACCTCAAGGCTCCATGTAAGCAGCCCTCCTCTAACATTTACCTGCAACCACTCTGCTCGATTATAAAATCTCACATCAACTTCAGCATATATGCAGATGATATCATGCTCTATGGACCAATCACTACCAAACATCCCATCAACCCACAGCTCCTGCAATGCTTTGATGCTGTCTCCAAATGACTCACTGACAACCACCTCACTATCAACTACAAAAAACTGAAGCAATATATAACAAAGGATGATACATTCACACCACCAACTCATTCACGCTAAATACTACCCAAACAGAAGTACAACAAATAAAATACCTAGGCATTATTCTAAACCAAACTCTCTCCCTCAAACAGCAAATAGCAAAAACCACAAAAGCAATTTACTACAAGGCCACAACTCTCCAACGTCTTCGCCCACTTCCGTTCAGTCCTACAGGCCATGACCCTCCCCCACCTCAATTACTGCAATGCTATATTCCAAGAATTACTCCGATCCTCTCTCCTCCCCCTATGCACAACAGTATGCATTGAACTGAAAACTGCTAAATACAACCACATTACACTCAACCTAAAACAGCTCCACTGGCTTCTTCTAGAAAGCTGTATCAAGTATAAGACCCTCTTCCTCACTCACAAAGCTATCCACCATCAGGATACATCCCATCTAGACATACTCCTACAAGAACACAAGACCATCAGAACTACAAGACAATCCACAAACTCCACACTAGTCATCTCCCATGCAAGAACAAACCACCACCAAGCATGCACCCACTCCTTCAAACTCTATGCTCCATCAATATGGAACACACTACCAAATCAACATCAGATCCACCATCAACCTCCTCACCTTTCGGAAACAGCTTAAGACATACCTCTTCGTTGAGCACTTTGGCCCCACGTCATAACCCTCCCCATTTGAGACAACCCCCATGACATCTCCATCTCTCCTCTTACCAGAAACCACATTCCCTCCTACATATCTCCTATAAATACTGACCACTTCCATGTAGATAAGCAAAATCTACAAGGAATTTACTTCCCACTTTGTAAATAAGTTAATGCTCAACTCTCATACTTGATATATACCTGTAAATAAGTTACCTATTACCTGTCTGTATAGCTAACACCACACTAAATGTACATAAGTTAACATGATGTTCAATGTAACCTATTATTCCTTGTTCGATGTAAACCACTTTGACCCGGAGAAAAGTGGTATATAAACCCAGCTAAATAAATAAAAACCCTGGTCGCTTGGTTAAAAAGCCAGTGTTCTAACCACTAGAAACATAGAAATATGATGACAGAAAAAGACCACATGGCCTATCTAGTCTGTCCTTCCATATCAACAACTACAACAGTCCCCCTTTTTACCTTTAGAGATCCTCTGTGTTTGTCCCATGCAGAGAATCACATTCAGAATTACATAACCAGCTGGAGTGCTAATATCTCTATGCCTGGTCTAAGGTGACAAACATCTTGCACGTATAGGAAAAGACTGTTTCAGGATATGTACCAGTGAAGTTACCATTGACATGAAATTTTCTGCATGTATCTTTCAGCGTATAAGCAAAAGATCAGCGTTCAAGAAGAAATGGTTTTTTGCTTCTTATCCTTGTGCATATGTTGGACTCATTTATATTTATCTTTTATTTTAGGTCTCTGTTATGATTTCATAAAAAAAATGTTTTTGGGCAAAATAGTGTTGATTATTATGGGGTGAGCACCAAAAAACCCCTGCACATTCTGTGCGCATAACGTGAGCGTTTGACAGTTACGCACATGCTTACACAGCCACTTCTAATGCATCTGTTTGTGCATGCGTTGGCTCCCCTCCTTTCAACATTGCACCGAAGATTTGTGCACAGCTCATTTGGATTCACGCGCCGAGGACTTGTGTTATCGATATGCTACAAAAATGTGTACTCGGCTAATAGCGCACGACTTCAGCACCGGCTTGCTTCCTGCATCAGCCTGTAAGAATGCAATGTTGTTACTACTACTAATAATCATTTATATAGTGCTACTAAGCATATGCAGCTCTGAACAGGTACACAAAAAGAGCCAGTCTCTGCTCCACAGAGCTTACAATTTGCTAAAAACAAACAAAGGGGGGGGGGGGTGGTCTGTCTTACTGCTCCAATGGAAATTGGCTATGCATGAGGCTGACCTTCCACATTACCACCAACAGAAAGGGCTCAGGCGGGCTTGTCAGGAGTACAGTTCATTAGCTAAGTCTCCCAGAATTTACAAAACAGAAAAATGAAATAGAGATTGTAATCACTACAAGTCAGCCCAACAGGGGTAGAGAGTGGCAGCAGATTTGGGGGGGGGGGGAGGGAGGTGGAGGGAAAAGTATGTAGAGCATGCATCATGATATAAAATTCCCAACCCTCTGCAGGTTTGCGCACGTGTAAGTGAGAAAAGAATGGGAGGAGGGGGGGACAGTTTAAAAGGATTTAAATTCTCTAACTTCAATATTCCGTCAGGGACAGGTTATGGAATAGGCAAAGTAGGTACATGCCTAGGATCTAAAGGTTTAGGGAACCCTTTCAGATGTGTTCGGGACACAGGAGGATGGAGCTGTTAACTGTATTTTTCAGGAATATACAGATTTTTGCATTAAATGTCCAAAAGCCAGAAGGATGGCTAAAAGTGTTTTGAAAATGTCCACAGCTTAGAGCTCTAATTGCAGCTCTCTAATTCTCTTCCCTACAAGGATGACTCAGCCTGTTTCTAGAGTCACTACCAGTACCAAGCCAATGAGCTTCCTGATGAAGTTCTCATTCTCACCAATCCCATGAGGTAAGGACCGAAGAAAGGAGTTAGACTATGGGTAGAATCCAGCCAATGGAAAGGCAATGGAAGACAACACCACCAAAAACAACTCTAATTACAAGGAGGAAGGACATGAGCCAGGGAAATATCTACGGTGTCCAAGTGAGGCTTCTGCATGAGGTGGGGCAGACTAAACTCTGCAAGGGGCATTGGGATGACCTTGGAGAGAGAGCCAGTCAGTATCCTGGAGAGGAGGAGACACATGAGAGGGGGAAGTGACGGGGGCTATGCAGGCCAGGGAAAGGAGATAACAAAAACAATTTTAACACTGAGAAACAGAAAAGGAACTCCATTAAAAACAAGTTGAAAAGTGTGACAAAAAGGTAACATTTTACTTACCAGATAATGCCCTTTCCTTGAGTCCTGCTAGAACAGTCCAGACAAGTTGGCTGTGCTCTCCCTACCAGCAGATTGGTGGAGACAAAGAACCAATGAAAAGTCAAGGTTTCAATGACATCACACCTATGCCTCTATCCACCTCAACCACTAGAGGTCTCCAGGTCTCTTCAGTGCTAACCCAAAGCATATGGGAGAACATGGCAAATCTCACACAACCTCAACATGGGCAACAATGAGCACCCAAATAGTAGAGATCTATACAAGAAAGCATAAACAGAAGGCTGTCCGGAGAAGATGGACCTACAGAGCCAAGTATACAGCAGACCCAAGGGTACCACCGCAGAAGAACAGAGAAAAGCAGTTTCAGGGGAGCAGGCCCTGGACTGGTTTAGAAGGACTCAAGGAAAGGACATTATCTGGTAAGTAAAATGTCACCTTCCATATCATCCCGCTAGACCAGTCAAGACAAGTGGGATGTACCAAAGCTATAACTCCACTGTGCGGGAAGATGACACAGCAGCTCGTAAAATGTTAGAACCGGGTCACATGATGTGTTGAGAGCCGATGGACGTGTGCTGTTTGCTCTCCGGGATAAAAACCCCTAGAGCCTCCTGAATAAGTAGTGTTTTTTCGCTGCTGAAGCCCATATCCCGAGGAGCTATCAGTGTTAGAGATGAAGCCTGGGACTGCTAGATCCACCTATAGCGATGAAATCCGCCCTAAAGGAACGAGATCGGGCCCCATCGGGAACAGTTAAGATGACGAATGGGCCCCTTTCTCCTGAAGCTGCACAGCCAACAGCTCGAGTGGAGGAGGTAGCAGCCGCAGTCGTAGGCACACTGACGGAGCGCTTTGATGCTGTAACCCAGAGATTGGATGCGGTTACCCAGTCCTTGGAGGGGATAGGAGGCCCCATGCAGGTGGCGGAACAACGCATCGCCAAAGCCAAAGATGAGATACATGTGAATAGCACGGATCTGGCAGCTCTCCAGAAGCAAGTAGAGCAGCAGTCGGAAAAGCTGAGAACCGGAGCTGCCGAAATAATCTGTGTTTTATCAGTATTCAAGAGGCAGTTGCAGACTCAGAACTTCGGGGATTTTTGGAAACTATAATCCCCCTGCAGCTCAATCCAGGATCCGATTGTGGGCCGCTGATTTTGGAGCAGGTAGACTGCCTGGGCCCTAAAAGAGGAAGTGATCAGCGACCGAGAGTGGTCTTGGCCCGCTTCCTGAATTATCTACAAAAAGACAAAGTATTGCGCTCTGTGTGGGGCCAGGGCCCTCTGACCCACAATTGGAGAAAAATCCTGGTGTTTGCTGATTATTCGCAGGCGCTGAGCCAACGCCGCCATGCTTTCTCGGGAACCTGTGCCAAGCTAGCGGAGGCGAAGATCAGGTTTACTTTATAGTATCTTGCACGTCTCAAAATAATTCACAACGGAGTAATCAGAGTTTTCGAGGAGGCCCAGGCAGGTACAACCTGTGTGCACATGATTGTGGCCCAGGGGGGCACCAGCAGAAATTGAACTACAATGGATAGGTTGGAGGGCCTAGCATGCAACGCACCTACATGCACACGCTCAGGGCTTGGTGGATTATGCTATACTCCCATTATGATTTCACTGACCCATGCTGACAGACATTACGAAACTTGTTTGTAGTCTGCCATGGGACGAGTGCTATGGTGGGACCAGTCCAGGCAGGCCTGCAAGAACTTACTTGGTTGCACAGATGTTTAATTCTGTTGACGTTTTGAACATTTACTGCTGTTGGAATTACACGGGTAATGTGTAAGTGCTGAATATGGGTCAGATTAAAGGCATCAGTGGGTAGCTCTGAATAGGAAGGGGGGGGAATATGAGTAATGATTGTTGGATGCTGGGGAACATGGGGAAAGAAGGAGAGGAGTGTGTGACAGGACCGGGTGTGATGTGGAATGATATTTGAGACAGAGCAGCTGGTCTGTGTTGGAAGGTAGACAGGTATGGCCACTTATAGCGGGATGTGGATTGGGAGGAATAGCAAGGATGGGGGGCTTGGGACTGGGGTGGATGGAGGTGTGGCATTTGCTGTGAACTTGTTATGAGGGAAGAGAAGACCGGGTTACAAGATTAGTTGAGATTGAGGTGCATGGGGGTTCAAGGTGGGGGGGGGGGGGGGAGGGACTCCTGATATCAAATGCCTTCACTCTGTGGTGGGGAAGACATGCAGACCACTTGGTCAGGGGGGAGGTTTGGGGAGTCTCAGGGAAGGATGAAACATGGTTTGGGAAACAACGGTTGGGAGAGTCTTGGAACTGAATGAGAGAGGGGAGCTTAGGAGGTTAAGTGGAGTGCCTATGCTGGTGGGTACTCTGCTAAAAATATGGATACATAATGAGATTTTGTTAATTATATTGAACATAGACCCAGGGTGAGTCGTGCATTCGATGTGTGACCGGTAATGTTTGCGGGCTAGACTCCCCTATTAAAAGATATAACGTTTTAAAACATTTGAGAGACTTGAAGGCAGATGTAGCCATGCTGCAGAAACCCATATGGATGGGCAGGAACATGCTAAATTGCAGCAGTGATGGGTGGATCAGGCCTTTGGGGCATCGGAAGGGCCTCAGAAAGCTGGCGTAGTGATTCTAGTTCGGAAAGGTCTGGATTTTGTGTTAGATTAGCAAGAAACTGACCTGCAGGGTCAGTATATAATTGAGGGACGGGGGGGGGGGGGGGGGGAGATTGGTAACGCATCACACATTTTGTAACATTTATGAGCCTAACATGCCTGACTGTACTTTCTTTGTACAATTGGGTAGAGCCCTGGGCGGATATCCCCGGCACTCCCTTGTTGTGGGGGGTGACTTTAATTGCATTCTGAATCCAGCCATGGACAGGGTGCCTTTGAGTGATTCAGGGCAGACAGGCTCAGGATGGAGCAAATCTGCGAAGTGCTGGATCTAGTTGATGTGTGGCGGACCCTACACCCTCAGGAACATAATTTTGCTCATATGTCGCAAGCATGTGGTACTTTATCACACCTGGACTATTAGCTAATACCATCCACCTCCCTATCCAAGGTACATGCAGTGAATATTGCAGCTATGGCAATATTGATCATGTGCCAGTCTGGATGACTTTGTTGGGGGGGGGGGGGGCAGCACCATCGGGGCTCGGAAATAGCGTTTTCCAATGCACCTATACCGTGACCCATTATTTCTATGCTTTTTACAGGAAAAATGGAAAGTCTTTGAAACCACAAATGCCACCCACCGGGTTGACCACGTGTTATACTAGGAGACAGCAAAGACAGTTATTCAGGGCGAGATTATTAGTTACGAATATAGCAGGAGGAAATGTATTGATGCACAAATACTCCCCCTCGCTAAGCGAATCCGAGAATTGACGTGAGCCTTGGGACAGCAGTATAGGCCAATGCGCTGAGGGGAACAGGTGGCCACGCAGGTGGAGCTGAACACCCTCCCTCCACCAGCGTGCTTAGAAATCCGAGATGTACTATCAATGCCAATTACATCAGTATGGGTATCGGGCAGGAAAGCTCATGTCCTCTTTGGTAAAATGATGGCAAGACTCGAGGGGAGTACAAGGACTACAAAAGGGGACTGCTACTTCTGGAGAGAGATCTGCAATTGTAAATATTTACTTCTGGGATCAGGAATTGGTTAAAAGACAGAAAGCAGAGGGTAGGGCTAAACGGCCAATTTTCCCAATAGAAAAAGATGAATAGTGGAGTACCCCAGAGATCAGTGCTGGGTCCGCTGCTTTTTGACATATTCATAAATGACCTGGAAAAGGGAACAAGTGAGGTTATCAAATTTGCAGATGACACAAAACTATTTAAAGTTGTTAAAACCCATGAGGATTGTGGAAAATTGCAAGAGGATCTCGATAAATTGGAAGACTGAGCATCCAAATGGCAGATGAAATTTAATGTGGACAAGTGAAAGTTATGCACCTAGGAAAGAAAACCCCAAACTATGGTTACACGATGCAAGGTTGCACATTAGGAGCCACCACCCAGGAAAAAGATTTAGGTGTCATCGTGGATAACATGTTAAAACCCTCCGCCCAGTGTTCAGCGGCGGCCAAGAGAGCAAACAGAATGATAGGTACCATAAGGAAAGGAATAGAAAATAAAACAAAGGCTATTATAATGCCTCTGTATCGTTCCATGGTGCAACCGCACCTCGAGTATTGTGTACAATTCTGGTTGCCGTATCTTAAAAAGGATATAGCGTTATTAGAAAAGGTACAGAAAAAAGAGCCACCAAAATGGTAAAGGGGATGGAAGGATACCCCTATGAAGAGAGGCTAAAAAGGTTATGGCTCTTCAACCTGGAAAAGAGACGGCTGAGGGGAGATATGATAGAGGTCTATAAATTAACGAATGGAGTGGAACGGGTAAACGTAGATCGATTGTTTACGTCATCAGAATATAGACAGACTAGGGGACATGCAATGAAGCTACCGGGTAAACTATTTAAGACTAATAGGGAGAGCTCTAGATGTGGTGTATTTAGATTTCAGTAAAGCCTTTGACACTGTTCCTCACAGGCGACTTATACACAAACTGAGCACCCTAGGGATGGACCCTAAAGTTACTGCTTGGGTTAGAAATTGGTTGGGTGGGAGGCGACAAAGAGTACAAGTAAATGAAGCTCACTCTGAGGAGAAGGATGTTACCAGTGGTGTGCCCCAGGGATCTGTCCTTGGTCCGATTCTTTTTAACATTTTTGTTAGTGATATAGCCGAAGGGCTGTCGGGTAAGGTTTGCCTCTTTGCAGATGATACCAAAATCTGCAATAGTAGATACCCAGGAAGGTGTAGATAACATGAGGAGGGATCTAGCTAAGCTTGAAGAATGGTCTAGAATTTGGCAGCTGGGATTTAATGTTAAAAAATGTAAGGTCATGCATTTGGGCTGCAGCAATCCAAGGGAGCAATACAGTATAGGAGGTGAAGTACTTTTGTCCACTAAAGAAGAGCGGGACCTAGGCGTGGTTGTGTCTGATGATCTTAAAGTAGCTAAACAAGTAGAAAAGGCGACGGCAAACGCTAGAAGGATGCTTGGGTGCACACGGAGAGGAATGGCTAGCAGAAAAAAAGGAGGTGATAATGCCTCTGTATAAGTCTTTGGTGCGACCTCATTTGGAGTATAGTGTGCAATTCTGGAGACCGCATCTTCAAAAGAATGTGAACAGGATGGAGTCGGTGCAGAGGGTGGCTACTAAAATGATTAGTGGGCTTCATTATAAAGCATATGAGGACAGACTTAAGGATCTTAATATGTACACCTTAGAGGAAAGGCGGGATAGAGGTGATATGATTGAGATGTTTAAATACCTCCGTGGCATAAATGTTCAGGGAGAGAGCCTCTTTCAAATGAAAGCAAGTTCTGCTACGAGGGGACATGGGATGAGGGTGAATGGAGATAGATTCAGGAGTGATATGCGGTAATATTTCTTTATGGAAAGAGTAGTGGATCCATGGAATAGTCTCCCAGTGGAGGTGGTAGAGATGATGACAGTAACTGAATTCAAAAAAGCATGGGACCAACACAGAGGATCTCTAAAGGTAAAAAGTGGACTGTTGTAGTTATTGATATGGAAGGACAGACTAGATAGGCCATGTGGTCTTTTCCTGTCATCATGTTTCTATGTTTAATAAGAGAAAATATTTTTTCACTCAACATGTAATCAAAACTCTGGAATTTATTACCGGAGGATGTAGTAAAAGCTGTTAGTGTAGCTGGGTTTAAAAAAGGTTTGGACAAGTTCCTGGAGGAAAGCTCCATAAACCATTATTAAAGGGACCCGGGATATTACTGCTTGACGCAGTTCAAGCACTGAGGAACCTGTGTCTTTTGGGGAAACTGCTAGGTACTTATGAACTAGATTGGCCACTGTTGGAAACAGGATACTGGGCTTGATGGACCTTGGTCTGACCCAGTATGGCATATCTTATGTTCTTATGTTCACTACAAGATGGAACCGGGGTGACGACTAACGAATGCCGCATATTGGCACTGTTCCATGATTTCTATCGAAGCTCTATGCAGAGGGCAGTGGCCCCTCACTGGGGGATACAATATATCTAGACAGAGTGAAGCTTCCAACATTCGCAGTTGACCACCACAAAATTTTAAAACAATCATTCCAGAGGAGGAAGTCAAAGGCACCATTTGACAGTTAAAAATGTATAAAGCTCCGGGCCCCGATAGGTTTGGAAATGAATGATATAAATTGATACAGGATCAAGTAAGAGGCCCCCTAAAAAAGCTTTATGACCATCTTATTCAGAGACAGGCCTTCCCTTACAAGACGAACATGGCACATATAGTGGTTCTGCCAAAGCCGGGTCGAGATCCTCTTCTTGTGTCATCGTATCACCCCATTTCCCTTCTAAATTGCAATGATAAACTTCTCGCAAAGATCTTGGCCAACTGGTTGGCTCGAATCATGGCAGGGCAGGATGGATTTGTAAGGAACCGGCACCCTATTCTTAATCTACACTAAGTGATAATTTCAATTATGGCAAGTCAGGTAAAAAGGCAGGACACAGGACACTATTAATAAATTTTGGTGCTGAGAAAGCTTTTGACTTAGTCAATTGGCAATTCCTATTTGGGGTAATGAAAAGAATGGAGTTTACCGGCCTATTTATCCAGTCAATTAGACTTCTTTAACATGATCCCAGCACAGTGGTAGTTGTCAATGGTCAAACCTCAGATAAATTCAAGCTGTGCTGGGGCACCCTGCAGGGCTGTCCCCTTTCTACCCTACTCTCTCTCTTATTCTTAGAACCAGTCCTGAGAATCATTCAGGAAGACTCACAGATTGAGGGGGTACAGTTGGGACATACCACTTTTAAAATAGCAGCTTCTGCAGATGATATACTAGTGCATTTGCAAAACCCGCAACAATTGCTCCCACTCTTGTTGGCTGTCTTTTGAGATGTCGGAGCCCACTCAGGGTTAAAGCTGAATATGGACAAATAGGAAGCAATGCCGCTTGATCAGAAACTACAAGATCGCTAGTTAGGTCCTTTACCATTGAAGTGGACGACCGGCTCCTTTAAGTACCTGGGAGTGCAGGTGACAGCAGACTTATAGCATCTTTACAAATTGAACACCCACCCCATGCTAAATAAGGAGCATAAACAGTTGCTTAGGTGGGAGACCCTACCTTTGTCACTGCTAGGGCACATACTGCTATATAAGATGACATTTCGCCCTAAGTGGCTATACATGTTTCAGGTCTTGCTCCTGCGAATGTGGAAAAAAGATTTGAATATCTAGCAACAGCAGCTATGTCGTTCCTGTGGTGAGGCTGGTGGTCACGGATATTTTTTGAGTGCTTGCTAGGAGGTGTGGAGCTGGGGGGGCATGGGACTGCCTTATTTAGCTTAGTACAATTTAAGTTGTATGCTGCGACATGTCAGAGACTGGCTATACCAAACTTCAACCTACACCACCACATTAGAGAGGCAGCTCCTTGGGGCAATGCACCCACTGTTCGTGCTCCATGCTCCTCGAGACCAGATAGATCAGCACTTGCGGACAAGCACAGTAGTGTAGTCTATGCAGGAAACCTGGAAAATGTTGTGTTGTCAATTGAAACAAAATGCTCAAATTTCAGGTCTCTTGCCCTTAAGGGGTAATCCGGACTTCCCAGCAGGAGGCATGTCACGAGTCTTTCAACACTGGGAACAACAAGGTTTGGTTTGATTGTCACAATTTATAAACCGGGAGAGCCAGTTTAAATTCCAAGAGGACTTCATGAAGGAATTCCAGATAGCCCCTAGTGATACATTTGCACTAATGCAGGTACATCATATAGGGACAATGAAACGGGAGGATCTGAGACTGGCATTCCTAGAGAGGCTGGACACTTTCTTTGAAATCACAGATAGAGAATGGGTGTCACTTTCACATATGCAAAAGGCGTGGGCAACATTGATGGAGCAACACTACCACCAGGAATTGGCGCAATGGTGGAACATGGATCTAGGGACGGAGTGAAACGGCAACACCTTGGTGCGAGCCCTTCGGCGGATACCACAGGTCACCAGTGCTGGTGCTCCGTGAGCTTCTGTACAAGGTAATTTTACAGGCCTTTTCCCCCCAGGTAAGGGCTAGGGCAGCAGGATTGGCCAACACTGGGAACTATCTTAAATGCTCAGAGACTAGGAGCATGCTAGGCCATCAATTCTGGCTATGCCCAGCAATACAGGGCTATTGGGTCAAGCTGCAAACATCTCTCTCTAAGGTTTTAAGTCAGAGAGTCAAATTAAAGATAGAGGGCCTCATACTAGGAGACCCAGTAGGTCTAGTAGTGAAGGGGAGGGGAACTAAGATTTTTGTACGCAAGGTCTGTCTGCTTGGACGCCAGGGTGTGCTGAAGTCATGGCTGGATCCAGAACCCCCAGCTTATTGGCAGAACAATCTGCATAAATTAATGCAGTTGGAGAACATTTGCTGCTCAGGGCTCAGTCCCAAGACATATGAAGTTCATGACCATCTGGGAACCTTGCATCCAGTCGCTTTCGCCCCCAGGAATGCAGCATGGTGCTGAATTGCATTTTTATTTAGATGGTGGGGCGTACACTGCCTTCAAGTCTCTCTCTCTGCCCAGGAGCCAATGTAGACCTATCTGAGTTGATTCGAACTGGTCACTGTACCTAGACTGCTGGATTCCAATGGGCACACATGGAGATGTGATGGGAGAACGAGTTTGATGTGTCTGATTGATTGTTTGTATATGGTAGTATTGTATTTTCTGAAACAACTGTATTCCTGAACCTGTTGATGTTGGCTATATGTTTTGGGGGGGGGGGGGGGGAGGGTTGGGTGGGATGAGGGATGGATATATATAATGAAAGGGAACAATAAAATGGAAAGATCTGTAACCATGCGTCTGTATGCAGACTCCTGGGCTGCGTAAGAGTCCCCGTCAGTCAGGGGGTCTCAGGTGTACTAGTTTACTGTTGGCTGTGTATAATAAAAATGATTTAAGCATAAAATGTTAAAACTAAAGGCCATGTGCACCTCAGCTTGGACATCCAAGTAAAAATTCTTGACAAAAGTGGATAGTAAAGCCAATGTTGCTGCCCAACAAATGTCTGCAGGGGCTAGCAAGCTCAGTTCCGCCCACCAGGATGCTTGCGCTTGGGTAGAATGAGCACGCAAACCTTACAGAACTGACTGGTTCTGCAACAGATCCACCGAGGCAATGGCCTCCTTAATCCAGCACTCCAATGCAGACTTAACCGCCACGTCACCTTACGCAGGACAGCAAACAGCACAAAAAGATATGAATTCTTTTCATAAGTCAGACTAACTTCCAAAAACCAGAGAAGCACTTTCTGGACATCCACAAGGTGAAGATCCTTACCATTCCCCCGATACTGCTCCTTAGAGGAGGGCAGGCAAACCACCTGATTCACATGAAAGGGAGAAATCACCTCAGGGAAGAAGGAAAGCACAGGCCGAATGGAAACTGCCTCCTCAGAAAAAGATAGGTAAGGATCTTGGCAAGACAGAGCTGGCAGCTCAGAATTCTCCTTGCAAAACATATCGACACCAAGAAGGTCTTGAGCATCAAATCCTTCAGAGTAGCACGTTTCAACAAATCAAAGGACTTCGACATCAGGGCCCCGAGCAATAGACACAGATCCCAGGAAAGGACCACAGACCAGAGGAAAGGACACATACACTGAGAACCCCCTGAAGAAATGTGAAACATCTGACTTACCAGCCAACGAACCTCTGAAACAGGACACAGCTGCCAACTGAACCTTCATGGAGCTAAGAGAAAGCCTTTTCTGTAGGACAGTCTGGAGAAGGGCCTAACAGAGATGGCACCTTGGCCGCCTCAGGAGCCAGCTGCCATGCGCTACGCCACACTACCACTCAAGGCACCAGACCCGCACATGCCAGGTTGGTAGACCTCCAGGCTCTGAGCAGAGTGGAAAACCACCACCACTGGAGAGTAGCTCGTACACGCTAACCATCTACTTACAGGAGCCAAGCTGTAAGTGAGAAATGAGCCGGGTCCTCCAGGACAAGTGGCCCCCGAGACAATAGACCCCGAGATGGAGGAAAACAAAGAGATGGCGCTTGCAGAAGCTATATCAGATCTCCAAATCATGCTTTCTTCAACAAACCCGATGCCACCAGAATAATCCTTCCTGGGTGGCGTTCCATATGCCAAACCACATGCCCCACCAGAGTCCATGGAGGAAACCCATACAGCAGATGGTCTGATTTAAAGGTTGAGCCAGGTTGCAGATGCCCTCGGAGCCCGTCGCTTTGTGGAGACTGAAAAAGCAGCACACTTTGTCATCAGATACCTCTCGGAGTGACCCTAGTGGCGCAGAAACAACTGAAACACCTCCTGACAACTCCCATTCTCCTGGAGCCAGAGCATGCTGTCTGAGAAAATCTATTTCCACAGTATCCACCCCAGCAAAGTGCAGAACTGACAAACTAGGAGGTTTCTTCACCAACTAAGCAAACAGGAGAGCCACCTCCAGGGCTACCCCAGCACTCCTTGTGCCACCTTGCTGACTGACATAAGTCATCATCGTGGCATTGTCTAAGAACACTTGAACCACCCAGCCTTCAGCTGGGGGCAGAAATGCAGAAGAGCCAAACTGATGGAACTGCAGGGAGGCAATGTGGTCCATCAATTTCCTTGAGGTGAGGGTCAACAGCCCTGGGCTGTTCGGCCTTGGCAATGGGTTCTCCAGCCCAAGAGACTGGCATCACTTGTCAGATGGATCAATGAGCAATCGTCCAGCAGCATGTCCTTCCTCAGAAGGCTGGGCTACTGCCACCACTGCTGGCTGGCCATCAACATCATTGGGAGTGAGAGCCAGAGCTGGAACCACTGAGAACTTGGGGACCACAGAGTCAAAAAGGACTGTTGGAGTGGCTGCATATCAGCATGTGCCCAAGGCACTATCACAATTGTCATCGCCATCAATCCGAGGAGCTGAAGATCAACCCGTACTCTGGGAGTCCGTTGTGAACAGAACCGTGCTAAGCAATCCAACAGACTTTGACTTTCTCCTCTGGCAGGAAGACTGCACAGTTGAGTATCGAAATATGCTCCCAGGAAATCTAGGGACTGGGAATGCAACAACTGGCTCTTTCCCCAACTGATCATCCAGCCGAGGCTTATCAGAAAGGACACCACTCGGGGAGATACCCGAGATGCCTCTGAAATAAAATGGGCTTGGATCAGCAAGTAGTCCAGATATGGGTGCACACAAATCCCTTAGCGCCATAGTGCCACAGCCACCACTACCATGACCTTAGAGAACATCTTTGGGGCAGTGAAGAGTCCGAATTGGAGGGTGGCAAACTGAAGGTGAGAGCCAAGCACAGCAAAACAGATACTTTGTTGATCCACCAGATCAGGATATGAAAATACGCCTTTGTCAAATCCAGAGATGCAAGGAACTCCCCTCAGTGCACCACTTTAATCATGGCTTGCAAAGTTTTCATCCAGAAGTGCATGACACCAATGTTCCCTCTAATTTTCTGTAGGCTGTGTGCGCATAAAATATCAGCTGTGTGTGGCTTTTGAAGGAAGGTTAAATTTTTGTGTGCCACATAACGACACTCGGAGTTATATACTTTAAAATTTAACTACACGTCAGAATACAGTATGTACACCAAATTGATTTTAATCAAATTAAATGAAAATAGATGATTACTAAATGAAGCGGGACATTTCTAGTAATTACAATCATAACTTTTAAATTTTAAGACGTCTGTGTTGTTTTCTATCAGAATCAGAGCCGTAATTTTTGTGCGCTCTGTTGTAAAGTATGTGTGCTCTCTCAGCGAGGTGTGTGCGCGCGCACACGCGCACAGCTTAGAGGGAACAGTGCATGACACCCAAGTGCTTATTGACATGCTTGAGGTCCAGAATGGGTTGGAACGTTCCTTCCATATCTGTACCATGAAACAAATAGAATACCTACCTTTGCCCTGATCATCCAGGGGAAAGGGCACCACTGCTGTCTGGAGAGGCAACTTGTCCAAATTGATCCGCATAGTGGCTCTGCTGTTCACAAACCCCAAGGGGAGAAGACGAAAGTGGCCGGGATCGGCTCTTTGCATTCCAGGACATAGCTGTACTGAATGGGGACAAGCACCTAATGATCCTTGGTGACCCGGGCTCATTCCTGAAAGAAGAGGCAAAGCCTGCCCCCAACCGGAGGGAACCAGGGAATGGGCCCCCAAACCTTCATTGTGCAGCCTGGGAGGGTCCTCCTCTGGATGGGACCAGGTCCCTGGGCCCCAGCGCTCCACAAAAGGACTGAGAATGAGCCCAAAGTCTATAAGCAGAGGGGAAAGAAAGGCTTCTTGGGCTGGTAGCAATGGGAGTCCTGAGACTCCCAGGAGTTTGACCAGCATGCCTGCAAGGAGCAGGCAGAGGCCAACAGAAAAGAGACTCCTGTCCACTTCACCAGTCCCCCAGAAGGTGAAGAGATTGCGTCTCACCCAGGTCCTTCGCCAGCTTCTCCAAATCAGAACCAACAGAAGCATCCCTTTAAGGCCAGATGGGCAATTGGGCTTTAAAAGATGGGTCTACTGCCCTGTGTTAGAGCCAAACCAACGCCATGTCACACTTAACAGGGCACAATCCCTGGCCGCTGGATGTCCCAGGGCTCACATGGCATCAGAAAGGAAAGCCATAGCTGACTCTAAAAGAGGGGTAGAATCATCTAGTGAGAGAGACTGAATCTACTAGAGCAGGGCTCGACATGTCAGGCCTGCACATACCACCAAATGAAGAACAGTAGCTGCCGCAGCAAACTAGTTCTTCAACACAAAGCCACCTTTTTAGGTTCAGAGTATCCTTTAAGGCTGATCCGCCTTCCGCAGAAATGGTGGTCCGTCTGGTAACCACCGTGACCTGCACATCCTCCTTGAAAATATTAAACCACCCAATGCACTCCTTCTCTGGGAGAACGTGCATCTTCTTATACACCCTTAGCGGGGAAATCGTGGGAATCTCACTCAGAATGGAACAGGCTCTTGAGCACCTCCAGGAATGGAAAGATTGTAGTGGATTTCCACATACCTTGCAGGAGTGGATGCATCCTCAGTTCCTGCTCCGTGTCTGGAGCATCCGCCAAGCTCAAGATGGATAAGACCCTGGGAATCAGCGCCTCCAGTTTCTCCTCCCAAAACAGGTAGATAACGTTGGCCTCCTCACAATCCTCTGAAGGCGAGAGTATTTCTTCATCCACATCAGACATCTGAATCCAAACCACAGTCCTAATCTTGGACAGATCCCAGCTGATCCCCATCTCCAGGGGGTGCCCCCTTTGCTGGGGGGTGCTTAGCCATAGGCAATCATACAGGGCTTCCACTCTCAGTCTGCCCCTCACGAGACTGTGCTTGGGGGAATCCAGAGGCCACAGGGTCTGAATTTCCACACACGAATGAGCAGGCCTGTGGTAAAAGGGAAAATAATTCTAGGGAGGACAATCTGGACTCCAGAAGCTCTCCCTGCGGAAATGCCCCCTCTATACCAGGGGACTTAGTCACCGTTGATCCTCTAGAAGTCTGGAAGCGGCACACAGAATGGTTGCTGGATCCTCCGGCTGGCTGGTTATCCTTACCTACAGTGCCATCCACCAACTCCTGACCCAAGTCAGGTAAGGCTGGACTAACGACATCCCCCGGTGTAGAGTGGGGGAGGCAATCCCTCCAGGGATGACTCAGAAGCTGCCATGCAAAAAGAGCAGAGTTCAGAAGCTGGAGATGAGGCACCTTGCTCACCACAGGCCAATGTTTCCTGGAAGAAGAGAGTTAAGGCAAATATCACAACAGCGCATGCTAAGGCAGCGGTGGCAGAGGTGATGTGTGTTAACAGCATTTACACAGCAACATGCATTACAGGTACTTTGGTAGGAATGAGTGTTGGAACTATTTCAGCGGAACGCATGCAAAGACCATGCAACCGCCAGGCACACAACAGTAAAAATACTTATTAATGCCATGCAGGAAAGGGCAGGATACCCCACACCACACCAACAGTCACCAGTGATCCACCCAAATTGTGCCCCAGATGGACAGAATCAGGAGCCCCCAACAAGGACAATGATGAGGTCAAGCCTTGGTACTCACTCCCTGAGAGCCCCAGACAGAAATCCATGCCAGGCTCCGCTCTACTCCCCTGAAACTGTTTCTCTGGCTTTGCAGATATTTACGTTTAAGGTGGCTGGTTGGCAAGCAGAAAGAGTGGGGGGACGGGACAGAGGAGTAGATAGGGGATGCTGAGGTTGTGTGAGGCTGCTGGATTCTTCCAAATCCTTTCAATTTTCTGGCTGCTCAATAGGGTCGTATCATGATAACAGCATGGAGCTGAACCAATTTTCCCTCCTCCTATGGCTACCGAACAGACTGCATCATGCTCAAATGAGAGTCACCCTCAAGGTAGTCGTTCACAAGCATTTAAATCAATCTTTTCCTCTCAATAATTCAGGATTTTCTTCAGTGTGGAGAAAATCCATCCACCATAAGATGGAGACAAAAAAATATTGAAGAGACCTCTAGTGGCTGAGGCAACTAGAGGCAGGGGAGTGATGTCACTGAAATCTGGGCTTTTCATTGGTTCTTTGTCTCCACTAATCTGCTGGTAGGTGAACACAACCCACTTGTCTGGACTGGTCTAGCAAATTTTTTCTTTCCTCCATTTGCATGCTCAGGCATGTCTGTGTGGCAAATTTGGTTAAAACAGTCATGGTAATGCGGGACTCAAGGCTGATGTGTAACCGCATGGGCATGTAAACTAATGGTGCACATGAGGTACTTTGAGGTACTTGTGTGTGTGCGAATCAATGGTTTGATGTGCATATCTATTTCCATGGGGAAAGTTTAATTGGTTTACCTATGAAAATGTGAGGTTGACATGTCAGCGCTTTGGGGATGGGGGAGGCGGAGGGGGGAGTAGGAGTAGGGAGTGGCTATCAATATTGGGGATGTTTGTCAGGGAGGGGCTGATAGGGTGGGGTGCATGTGCATGTCAGTCTGTATAGAAGCAGCTGTCAGTACTGAGATATGTTTGTCGGGGTGGGGGGGGAAATGACAGGATAGGGGGTGTATAAGAGGCTGCATGTGTGAGTCAGAGTGCATGTGTGTGTGACAGATAGAAAGCTGCACGTATCAGGAGACTGTATGTGCCTCATGTGTAGCTGTGACATGTAAGTTTCTCTCTCCCTTGCCCTATTACCTCTCCTTGCCCTACAATACTCTCCTTCCTTACCTTCCATCCAACTTTACTATCTCTCTTCCTTTCCTGTTTTTCATACCTTCCCTTTGTTCTTTATAAATTATTTTTACATATACATGTCACCATTAATAAGTGAACACAAGCATAAACAACTTATATGGAGAATATCCCCTAAGAAAATGAAAATAAATCCAAAAACAGAAATACAGTGCAATTAGCCCACCAATACAGGAAATAGAGGATCCAAAAAATAGGAAAATTAATTCTTCATACAAACAATAAATCAAGGGCTACCTCCACAAGACCTGCCTCTCCATGGGCCATTACAACGGTGCCTGTGAGAGTTGTGTCAAGGTATTACCCCTTCCCTTCTTCCCTTTGTTTTATTGTCTAACCCCGCCCCTCAAGCTCCACTTGTCCTCCTCCAATCTACTACTCCTTACCTCTAGCCCAAATTCTTCCATAAAGCTCCACCCACTTCACATCTAACCCCACCCCTTACCTCGATGCTCCGCTCCCTTCTCTTCCTAGCCACCAACTCTTTTTATTGTGAGCATAAAATTCTGGCAGAATTAGGGACTCCTGCTGACATGTTAAGGCCACAGCTCCTGTTAGCTGCAAACTCCTCTTTTTTTTCTTTTTTTTTCCCACAGCAGCAGCAGCCTCAGATCCTTCCTGCTGCTGGCAATGATCTCTAAGCAACTACCTAAAGACAGTAATCTATTAGGGTAAGATCACAAAAGGAAGGAGGGGATCTACATATGTAACAAAAAGATCACTGGCATAATTAAAGCCATTGATATCTAAGTCTTCTACAAAATGAGCCGGGGGGGGGGGGGGGGCAAGAAAAATAATCAAACAAAAGGCCACTACAAAAAAATTAGAGTTTAAGCAATTTTTTTTTAAGTGAGTGCAACAAACAAAGAATAGAAGGAAAAAGACCTCAACTCTATAGGAGTCAAACAACCGACCAATCTCAGGCTTTTTCCATTCATGCCAATGTTATGGCTCACTTATACTACATTACAGGTCTGAAAAAAATCTTTATACTGTATATATCATGCAAAAAAAATCCTCTCTCTCTGTTTTAGCATCTTGCAATTCAGTGATCTACACTGCATTAAAATTAATTAGTCAAACAGATTACTACTTCAATTTTGACATTTTCATAGACAGCAATTACTTATCTTCTGTTTCTGCTGGCTTTATTATTTGCATAGATTTGTCTCTACTGACTTCCCTGCTCAACTCATGCATCACCACCACCACCACTCAGACGCTGTCAGTACAGCTAGTCCAGGGATGGGCAAACTTTTTGACTCGAGGGCCGCAATGGGTTCATATATTGGACCCGGGGGCCGGACCAAAATTACCCACATAGTGACAGGGTGAAAAGTGGAGTAGCCGCCTTGCAGTTTGAGGAGGGATAGAGCCAGGGTTTCTCGCGACCCCCTTGGGGCTCTTCCTTTGCAAACATCAGTACCGCCGCCGCCGCCGGACCCCCCTCCTCCCCCCCCCCGCAGCAGGAGTCAGGACTTACTGCACTTATGGTGATGCACCAGCTCTGGGTGACAGCAGCAGGGAAGCCAAGATTCAGATCCAGCTTCTTCCACTAGGACCTTGGGCAAATTCACTTCGCCCTCCACTGCCTGAGGCACAAACGAGATGGTGAAGACCACTCGGACAGGGAAATAACTTGAGTACCTGTTTGTAACTTGCCGTGAAGTCGGACTTGTGAAAAGATGAATAAGTGAATCTCAAATCCCCGTCCCCCGGTCTGCAGCCTACTTTGTTGACACACTGTTCCTGTAATTATCCCAAGTCACATTTTAGATTAGATCACTTGAAAACAAATAAATTTACCAGCATTATCTGCCGCCCGCGACCAGTTTCTATAGGTTTTACTTCTACTGCACTTTTCCGCCTTCTTTGACTATTTAGATTAAAACGGGTTGTTCAGGTTCTTCTTCTTGCAACTTGGTTTGCCTCTTCGTCAGTGTTAAAACAGAATCAGCTTTTCCGTTCCTGCTAGTTCGGGTGTAAAACCTTTGGACGCCTTAGCACTTCGGCAGCTACTGTTTGCCTTCAGTACTGCCCTTCGCTCTCTGGTAATTAGGTTAACACAGGAAAACCCACCATGCGTACCGTTGCTCTTTCTTCCCGCTCCACATGGGCTGCGGCCTGTCTCGTGCCGACCTCTCTCTCTCCAGCTCGGGACCGCTGCTCGCACTCAAGCCCCGCCTACGAGCCTCGGGCTCTCCAAAGAAAGCACAGTTACTTACCTGTAACAGGTGATCTCTGGGAACAGCAGGAATTAGTCCTCACATATGGGTACGTCGGTACCGACGGAGCCCGTGCGGGAAAGCTCCCCAGCTTCTTAGAATAGAAGCTTTTGGGACCTCCCACTGCACATGCGCACTGCCTTCCCGCCTTCCTGAACAGCTCTCCTCAGTTTCGAGTTTATAGCTGAGTCAACAGAGAGAGGACAGGAAGATAGATAGATAAAAGATACAACTCCTAGGGGAGGTGGGTGGGTTGTGAGGACTAATTCCTGCTGTTCCCAGAGATCACCTGTTACAGGTAAGTAACTGTGCTATCTCCAGGAACAAGCAGGAATAAGTCCTCACATATGGGGACTCCCTAGCTTAGATGCATGGGATCCCCTGTAAAGGTTCGCCATCTTCGTATGGATCTCAGGCATCCATTCTGGGAAGGTGGGCAGGAGTTGTTTAGGAATGGAACAGGTGCTTGAGGACAGCCTGGCCAAACAAGGCATCCCGGCGGGAGTCCTTGTCCAAACAGTAATGGGCTGTGAAGGTATGAACCGAGGCCCAGGTAGCGGCTCGACAGATCTGATCTATGGAAACAGAGTGCAGATGAGCCATAGAAGTTGCCATGGCCCTCACATTGTGAGCAGTGACATGGCCTTCCAGAGAAATGTTTTTGCTCTGGTAAGCAAAAGAAATACACTGAGCAATCCAATTGGAAAGTGTACGCTTGGAGACTGGAAGTCCCAAATGGGAAGGATCAAAGGCCACAAAAAGTTGAGAAGACTTTCGATGTGGCTGAGTCCTATTAAGGTAAAAAGCGAGAGCTCTTTTACAATCCAGAGTATGAAGGTTCCTCTCTGCATTGGATGCATGAGGAGCTGGAAAAAAGACAGGTAGATATACCTCTTGATTAAGATGAAAAGGCGAGACCACTTTAGGCATAAAGTGGGGATTCGTCCTAAGGACCACCTTATCATGATGAAATCTTGTGTAAGGTGGATTAGCCACTAAAGCCTGCAGCTCACTGATGCGGCGAGCCGAAGTGACTGCAATGAGGAAGATGACCTTCCAGGAAAGAAATTTCAAGGAGGTGGAAAACATTGGCTCAAAAGGTGGCTTCATAAGTTGACCGAGCACTAGATTCAAATCCCATGCGACCGGGGGTGGTCTGATGGGAGGTTTAGTGAGAGTCAGGCCTCTCATGAATCTTGCAACAAGAGGATGAGAGGAGATAGGTTGTCCATTTATATGTTGCAAGGATGCTGCAATAGCACTTAAATGGACTCTTACCGAATTCGTCTTGAGGCCTGCATTGGATAGATGCAGGAGATAATCAAGAAGAGAATTCAAAGGAAGTGCCAGAGGGTCAAGACCCTGCTGAGCACACCAAATGGAAAAACGTTTCCATTTGAAAGCATAGGAACGCCTGGTAGAGGGTTTCCTAGAGGCAGAAAGGATATCTTTCACTGGTTGGGAAAGATGAAAGTCTTGAAGGCTTAAGCCTTCAGTAACCAAGCACTGAGGTGAAGGGATTTGGGGTTTGGGTGCCACAAAGTCCCCTCCTCCTGAGACAGGAGGTCTGGCGCAGCTCCCAGATCCAAGTAGGATCCCTGGGAGAGCTGTAGAAGTAGAGGGAACCACACTTGGCGTGGCCAGCGTGGAGCTATGAGGATCATAGTTCCATGATCCCTCTGGAGTTTGAACAGAGTCTTGGGAATCAAAGGAATGGGTGGAAAGGCATATAGGAATGCCTGACTCCAATTCAGGAGAAAGGCGTCCGTAGCCTGAGCTCCCTGACACGGAGTTCTGGAACAGAACCGGGGAAGTTTGGCATTCCACGGACTTGCAAAGAGGTCTATGTCCGGGGTCCCCCATTCCTGAAAGATTCGGTTTATTTGGTCCAAATGTAGGGACCATTCGTGTGGCAGCAGAACTCGACTGAGCCTGTCTGCCCGAGAGTTTTGAACTCCTGGGAGATACACTGCTAGCAGGTGAACCTGATGCTCTCTGGCGAAGGCCCATAGTCTTAGAGCTTCGTTGCAAAGCGACAGAGAGCCCGTCCCTCCTTGTTTGTTTATGTAAAACATGGCCACCTGATTGTCCGTCTGAACTAGGACAGTGAGGTTGGCTAGGAGGGAGTGGAAGACCTTGAGGGCAAGGTAAATTGCTCGCAGTTCCAGAAGATTGATATGAAGGGTGGTCTCCTGTAGAGACCAAGTGCCCTGAGTGGAGAGAGTTTGCAGATGGGCTCCCCACCCTGTTTGGGAGGCATCTGTTGTGAGGGTTGCTTGGGGTAGCAATGGTTGAAATGGAGCCCCCAACAACAGATTCTTGGTGGAAGTCCACCAGTGGAGGGACCAAAACAGACGATCGGAGGTTTGTATTTGGTCTGAGAGCGCTCCTGACGCCTGAGTCCACTGAGTGGCCAGGGTCCATTGAGCTGCTCTCATATGAAGACGAGCATAGGGCACCACATGCACTGTGGAGGCCATATGACCCAGTAGGCGTAGCATTTCCCTGGCTGTCAAGTGAGTGCTGGACTGAGCTTGGGAGGCCAAACTCAGGAGGCGCTGGCCTCGAACATGTGGAAGGTAGGCCCTTGCAGTGATGGTGTCCAACTGGGCCCCTATGAATTCTAGAGATTGAGTAGGGATGAGTTGGGACTTGGGAAGGTTTACTACCAGTCCCAGATACTGCAAAAGGCTCCTTGTGTGGTCCAGGGAAATCTGGGCCTGTGACTGAGTTGGAGCTCGGATGAGCCAGTCGTCCAGATATGGGAAGACAAAGATTCCCATGCCTCTTAGAAATGCGGCTACGACTGCCATGCATTTTGTGAATACTCTTGGAGCAGAGGCTAGACCGAAGGGGAGTACTCTGTATTGGAAATGTTTTCCCTGAAACAGAAAGCGAAGATACTTTCTGTGGGATGGATGGATGAGTATATGTGTATACGCATCCTGTAGGTCTAGAGAACAAAGCCAGTCCTGACCCTGGAGGTAAGGAAGGAGAATGCCGAGAGACAGCATTTTGAATTTCTCCTTGAAGAGAAATTTGTTCAATTCTCTCAGATCTAGGATTGGTCTGAATCCCCCTGTCTTCTTTGGAATGAGAAAATAAGGGGAGTAGAAAACGGACCCTTGTTGAGGAAGAGGAACCTCTTCTATGGCCCCTTGGGCAAGAAGAGAGGAAACCTCTTGACCCAACAGGGTTAGGAGAGATGGGGGAGAATTGAATGGTCTCACCATATGATGGGGAGGAAGGCTGGAGAAATGAAGTTTGTAACCCTCTCGAATGATAGAGAGGGTCCATTGTTCTGTTGTGATTTGTTCCCATCTGGGAGCAAAGTGAACCAACCTTCCGGGTATGGTGAGAGGTTCTGGTTGTGTTAGAACCAGAAGTGGCAAGTTCCCTAGGAGCAAGTCAAAACCCCTGAGGGGTTGGAGCCTGCTGAGCTACAGTAGCTGCTGCAGGCTTAGCTCGTGCTTGTTTGGATTGCTGACGCTTAGCAGTATAGCGAGGTTGAGAAGACTGCTGGCCAGTATTTGAAGCAACTCTGGCCTTCTTATAGTAAGGCCTTTTAAAAGACTTTTTCTTAGTAGGAATTGAAGTGGACTTTGAAAGTCTTTCCAAGGTGGCATTTTCAGCATCCATCTGGGTGGCTTTGATTTGCCACTCTTCCCCAAATAAGTTCTCACCTGTACAGGGCAGATTCCGTAAGCCATCTAGAACCCAAGGTTCCAGATCAGAGGCCTGGAGCCAAGCAAGACGTCGGGCTGCAATAGCAATGCCCGAAGCCCTACTGGCTCCCTCAAAGGAATCATATGCTGCCCTATTAGAGAACTTAGAAACCTCTAAGAGTTGTTTCACTAGGGAAAGGAATCCCTGCTTTTTATCCTCAGGGATAAAGGGGGCAAAATGCCGCACCTTTTTGGCAAGTTCCTCCAGGAACATGCCCATATAGAGACTGTAGGAATTAATCCTGGCTATAAGCATACTAGCCTGGAAAATTTTCCTACCAAAAGAGTCCAAAGTCTTACATTCCCGTCCTGGAGGGGTGGAAGAGTGCCTTTTGGTACTCCTAATCTTCTTCATTGCAGACTTCACCACAATAGAGTGGTGGGGCAATTGAGTCTTTTGGAAACCAGGAGAAGGAGGGACCCTATACATGGTGTCCAACCTACGGGAATAAGGAGACAAAGTCAAAGGATTTTCCCAGAAATCCATCAGTTGTTCTTGAAGGATTTCATGGATAGGCAGGGTAACTGCCTCCTTAGGGGCCTTTGAGTATCCCAAAATATCCAGTTTTTTGGATCTGGGTTCCTTTTCAGAGGATGTGGTAATAGAAAGGGCTGTAGCCATATCTAAAACAAAGTCCTGGAAGGACAAATCCTCTGGAGGGGACATTCTCCTTTTAGGAGAAGAGGGCTCCTCAGGTAAGTTGAGTGAAAACTCAGCAGAATCATCAGAGGAGTGAAAATCCTCAGAGGAATCGGTGCTTTCCTCTAACGCACGATACGCGTACCGATCGGTATCGATATCGGGCGTATCGGGTATGGAACCGGTATGGAGCGAAAGCCCATACGGTACCGACTTGCGTTTAGAGGTGGACGGCCTCGATACCGGCATGGCGGACGATACCGGTATCGGGCCCGGAACCGCTGAAAGCGGAACCGATGGCGTTGCAGCTTTAATGAAAGCCATGACGGCCTGCTGCATGGACTGTACAGTATCGCCCATGGACGCCATAGCTGCCTGGATGTCGGTACCGGAGTGACCCGGTACCCCAGAGCAGGCTAACAGGTGATCTGTCGAGGCCGTAGCATCGATATCAACCTGAGACCCCTGAATTGGCGTTTTTGGAAGTTGGACTTCCCGCCGGGGTTGTTTGGCTGGGGCAGAGTCCTCAAGTTCTAAGCTAAGAGCCTCTCGATGCTTTGAAGGAGATTTGCTCTTTGAGGACTTGCCCACAGAAGGTTTGGTTACCTGAGATCCATCCGGAGAAGAAGAAGACCTGGATGACTGTGATGCTGTATTCTCTGAAGCAAACAGCACATGGAATTTGTTGGCCCGGTTCTGCAGCCCACGTTTAGACATGTGGGAGCAAGATGGGCAGTCCGGTATGGAATGGTCAGGCCCCAAACATTTCAGACACCATTCATGGGTGTCTGTGACTGAAATAACAGCATTACATTTGGTACACTTCTTAAATCCAGGGGCTGGCTTCTCCATGAGGAGAAATTGAGTAGGCCGAGAGGCCTCTCTGAAGTGACCAAAAAGCTAAAAAATAAGAAAAAAGAATTATAATTTTTTAAAGAAAGAAAGAAAAGACCGGCGATACCGGTATCGGTATGGGGAAGGCAGGTACGCGGTCTAAAGAAACAAATAAAATAACAATTTCTTCAGCGGTGACAGGAACACGACCTGCTGGCTCCGCGGAAAAAGAGAAACTGAGGAGAGCTGTTCAGGAAGGCGGGAAGGCAGTGCGCATGTGCAGTGGGAGGTCCCAAAAGCTTCTATTCTAAGAAGCTGGGGAGCTTTCCCGCACGGGCTCCGTCGGTACCGACGTACCCATATGTGAGGACTTATTTCTGCTTGTTCCTGGAGATACCCCACGCACACAGAACGTCACCCCTCCAGCGGCTCCATCCGGGGAACTCTCGTCGTGGTGCTTAACGCTCTAAAGCTCAATGCCTAGAATCTATTTTTAGAAGTTATTTTTCTCCACTGCATCATACACCAAGAATCTTAGCTAGCGCTCCGCGGGCCGGATTAAAAGGTCCGCCGGGCCGTATACGGCCCGCGGGCCGTAGTTTGCCCATTCCTGAGCTAGTCAGTAAAGCGTCATGTTAGTCCCATTGGAGATTGAAGATCACTCCCTAATGCAGCCCTCAGCAAAATGCTGCATCAAGAAAACTATGAATTTCACTCAGCACTATTGTTAATAGTTTCAGTACTATATAGCCTGCTGAAAGTCATACTAACAAGGGTGTAAAAAATCAACACCACAATTGAGGAACTGCAAAAAACTTTTTTTCTGTAAGTTTGGCAAGATGTGACAAATTTGAAATTGGCTGATAATTAAACAAAATAGCTACATTGTGTAGGGTTTTTTGAGAACTAGATGGACTATAGCTTGTTTCCAGAGATCCAGAATTGAGCCTTGAGCTAAAAAAACGTATTTATGATATAGTAAACTAAAGGTAACAGACCAAAAGAACATTCTTTAACCTACTAAGATATCAGAGGGTAAATAGACAAAAGTGAGAAGCAAAACTGTTGGCAAAAGGACCATGGGCAGAAGAATCCACTATTATCGTATTTGCATTAGCTCGTACATTAAAACACAGCAAACAGTTTCTTGGGTGATTTACATAAGTATCAATCAACCACAAGTAGTAAGATTGCTTTGCTGATTTTACACTAGAACTACAGAACTGTTGATGTTCTCTGCACAGAGCTAATGATGAAGGGGTATTTAAGCCTACGCCAAAACATTTTGACCCTCCTTGTCTGATGCTTAAGCAGGTGAAGGCCATAATGAAACCATGAATGGAGACATTTTAAAGAATGCAAAATTACATGAGATGGAGCAAGCACTGGCTTTCCATCCCCTTCCATGTACAATTTAAGATTCTAACACCAGTGCACAAAGCTCTGTACAGTAAATACCCTCCTTACTTGGCTTCTCTTATAATTCCTATATCCTCTCCTGTGCTCTGCATTCTTCCCAGGAAAACAGTCTTTGCATTCCCTTCATCTCCCTATCTAGGCTTGAATATATAAGATCTTCCGTTTTCTTCCCCACTTCTCCAACCCTACGGAACTCACTCCTCTCACGGCTCTGCACTGAACCTTCCTACAAGAAGCTCCTTGCTGCTCTTAAGACCCACCTTTTTTGCTGGACATTCAGGGGTCCTGGCAGAAGCAGAGACAGGGCATTTGTCTACTGCTCTTGTTGCTCTCTGCTTGGTGACTGTTCTATCTTATTCTGCTTTTTTATTCTACAATGGTGTTCTTTTCTGTTGCCATAACTATGTGAAAACTGCTTTGATATTGTACTGAAAGGGAGTATTAAAAAATCTAAAAGTAATAAAGAATGAAGAATAAAAGCAGATTTCAATAGTATTATTCCAGGAATAAACCTGATTAAGAGGAAGAGAAACAAAATCTGAAGGGAAAAAAAGAGTTAATATTTCCACAGAGATCTTATTCAGGTTCCTTATTAAAGAGTGGATCTGCCGGGAAGAGAGAATAATTCTGTAATAGTCAAAGAACATACTATCAAGAAATGATCTGACCAGGTAAATGGAACAGAAGTAGCATTTTCCTAGTTTAGAGATGGCATCCCTAAATTGATAGATCAAGAGTATTGTCAGCAGGATGAGTAGGGACAGACATATGTTGATGAAAATAAAGCTTTCATGTCATTCATGAGTAGTCTTGATCTAGTAGCCTCTCTCTAGTAACATGAATATTTAATCACCAAGAATAATTAAATTGAAGCAACTGACCACAATATCTGCTAAAGTAGAATAAAACTAGATCCCAAGCAGACCCATCCAAAGAAAGGGGAGGGGGGAGGAAATATAAATGGAGGAGCACATGAATAGCTACGGTAAACTCCAAATGGACAAGTCAAGCCTCGAGATATTTAAATATAGGATGATGCAATTCTTTTGATAGAAGAGTGAAGATAAAATTAAAGCCAAAACACCTCCAGCTCTAGAGGGTCAGTTGGCAGCAACACAGGAAAAACAAACAGGCGGGAAACAGTAAGTTAAATATGCTTCTTCTCCACCATACAACCATGTTTCCATAATACAAAGAATATCAATACCATTATTGAGATTAAGATCATGAATTAACTTCATCATATTACACAATGACCTTGGACTGAATACTGCAAGCTGTAAATTGACCAAATGACCTGGAAATGGGAAAAACAAGTGAGGTGATCAAATCTGCAGATGACATAAAATTTTAAAAAGTTGTCAAGTCACAAGAGGAATGTGATAAATCAGGAGACTGGGCATCCAAACAGCAGATGAAATTTAATGTGGACAAGTGCAAAGTTATGCACTTAAGAATAAATTCAAACTACAATTACACAATACAAGGTTCCATATTAGGAACCATCACCCAGGAAAGCATCTAGGCATCATCGTGGATAATACTTTGAAATCATCTGCTCAGTGTGTGACGGCAGCCAAGAAAGCAAACAGAATGCTAGGAATCATAAGGAAAGGAATGGAGAATAAAACCAAGGATATCATAATGTCTCTGTATTGCTCTATGATGCGATCACTCCTTGAATATTGTGTGAAGTTCTAGTTGCCACATATAAAAAAGGGCTTAGCATAAATTAGAAAAGGTAGAGAGGAGAGTGACCAAAATGATGAAGGGGATGGAAGGATACCCCTACGAGAAAAGGTTACTGCTCTGCAGCTTGGAAGAGACGCGACTAAGGAAAGATATGATAGGTCTATAAAATAATGTGGCGTGGAATGGGTAAACACAGAGCGGTTGTTTACTCCTTCATAAAGTAGAAAGACTAAGGGAAACACAATGACGCTATAAAGTAGAACATTTAAGACTAATCAGAGAAAATATTTTTTCACTCAAGTCTGGAATAAGTTACTGGAGGATGCAGTCAAAGCTGTTTGTTTAGCTGGGTTTAAGAGCGTTTTGGACAAGTTCCTGGAAGAAAAGTCCATAAATCATTATTAAAGAGGACTAGTGAAAATCCACTGCTTACCCATGGGATAAGCAGCAAGGAATTGGTCTATTTTTCTGAGAGCCTGACAGATGCTTATGACTTGGATTAGACATGATTGGAAACAGGATACTGGGCTTGATGGACCTTTTGGTCTGACCCAGTATGGCATTTCTTTATGTTCTTAGAACAGAAACTGGATTTATTTGTTAGATATGCCTCTTTGTATGATACAAAATAACTATCTGTGGAGAAACGTGGAACATAACTGGTGGAGGAGACAGATGCCCTCAAATGAAAGGAAAATAATTATTGAAAAGCATAAGCCTGTCTTGTTTGAAAAGCAAAAAAACGACAGAGGCCCCCAAAAACAAAACTGATAAAGGCACAAACCAAACCTTCTGCATAATAAGTGGAGGGACATTTTGAGCTCAAGGAATTTATTCAGGTAATAGACCTTTGAAAGCTGTCCTAACATTGCCTCCATATGTCATCCTTTCCAAAGAAAGCAAAATATTTTCTGTTTCTTTTTCGCTGTATGAAGCTTTTATGACACTTAAATCTTTCTAGGTTTATACCTCAGACAGAATGCCTCTAAATCTCACTCTTTGGGGCAGTTCACTCTTGGCACCTCTGGTTCATACTAAAGACAGTGGAGTGGCTTAGCCAGATTAAAGTGAACGTACTCAAAAGAACCATTTAAAACCCAGACCCAAATCCGATAGCAAATTTGTAGCAGGACTTCAAGACTGCTGTCCACAGGCTATCCATAGCCAACTTGGAAGAGCCCAATAAGAAAGGGCAAAAATGGCACCATCACACCATGCAAAGTTAGTACACACTTACTCTAAACATCTCATGGATGTTATTACTGCAAAAGGGACTTCCACAAAGTACTGCATCAAAGGCTGTCAAGATTTAGACAACACTTTTTGGTTTCTTATTCTTATTCTCAAGAGCAGAGATGTGTCTCTCCATACAAAGATTTGACTTGTTCAAGCCATGGTATTTTCAATAACGTCATATAAATGCAAAAGTTGGACAGTGATAAAGACAGATAGGAAGAAAAACAATGCCTTTGAATTATGGTGCTGGCGACGAATACTGTGTATACCATGGACTGGCCAAAGAACAAACCAGTCATCACTAGAGGAGATCAAACCTAAGCTTTCTTTAGAAGCTTAGATGACATGAAGTCGACTTTCATAATTTGGACACACTATGCGAAGAAATTGTTAGAGAAAAACATCATGGTTAGCAAGGTAAAAGGTCAACGCAAAAGAGTAAGGCCAGCAATGAGATGGACTGAACAATAACAGCAGCTATGGGTGCCATTCTATCAACAATGAACTGCCTAACTGAACACAGTTTAGGACAACTAGCCAGAGGGTCACCATGAGTCGACACCGACTCGACAGTACTTAAAAACATTCTTAATTTTTTTTTGTTTTTTCATGTTAGAAAAGGTCCATGTTCTGAATATGACATTTTACTTACTGGATAATGTCCTGTCCTTGAGTCCTGATAGACTGGTCCAGACAAGTGAGTTGTGTTTCCCCTACCAACAGAGGGAGAGATAGAAAAATCCAGGTTTCTGATGACCTCATCCTGCAGTATATCTGGAGCAGCTAGGGGCATACAATCCCAGTATTTGAACTCAAGTCCTGGATAAGAACAACTGGCTGCACAAGCCTCAATGAGGGCAAGAACTAACAGTCCCAGGAACATAACTGTATGCAGAATACCTTTAGGCTAGAAGGTTTGCCAAGAGGAATGTAGCCCGCAGGGCAAAACCACAGAAAATAGCACAACAGATTGTAATATATCATAGCACATCCCAGGGGGTGGGTCCTGGACTGGCCTAACAGGACTCAAGGAAAGGACATTATTTGGTAAGTAAAATGTCACCTTCCATACTGTCTTGTTAGGCCAGTCCAGACAAGTGGGGTGTATCAAAGCTACACATCCACTGCGCGGGAAGACGACACAGCAGTCTTCAAGACCTCTGCGCTGAAGGCCTTGCCCATCAGAGCCTGGACATCCAAGCAGTAAAGTTTGATAAAGGTGGAAAATGATGATCACTCTGCTGCCTGACAGATGTCTATGGAAGTGACTGAACTGCACTCCACCCCACCCAGGGGATCAGCCAGTTTCATAACAGATACAGTTGTAGTCAACATTATTGGCATCCTTGCAGTTCAACCCTTTAATTTCCAATATCTCCTATAAAAAATAAAAAAATAAAAAAAAGGAGGGGCAGTGAAACGGTTTTGGACTACATATGCACACATATTTGACATATAAAAGAATCAAATAAAATAAGACCAATTAAAAAAAGGAAACAGTATAAAAACTGGGACATTGCCAGGACATGATTATTGGCACCCTTATAAACAATTCAAATCCGTTTGAACAGAAGAACCACATTCCCATTGCAGTAACATTAGATGCGCCTGTGATCAATTGTCAGTACTCACATGACTTGAATCAACCAATGAATGATGATTCTAATGTTTAAAATGACCACATTTACTCCCTGTTCCATTTTTACAATGGTGAAGAGAAGAGTTGCCTGAGATCGTCAGAAAAGTTATTATCACCAAACATCAGACTTCAAAGGAATACAAGGCCATCTCCAAAGACCTTGGGATTCCTGTGTCTACAGTTCGCAATTTTATTAAGACGTTTTGTGCTCATTGAACTGACAAGAACCTACCAGGATGTGGTGGGAAGAGGAAAATTCATCCAAGTAGTCTTCGAAGGTTAGTGTGAACTGTTGGAAAAATATCACATACAACATCCAAAGAGCTTAAAGCTGACTTGGAGCAATCTGGAATGGTGGTTTCAACCCGCACCATACACCGTGCACTAAGCAAAGAAAGACTTCATGGGCGAAGGCTAAGGAGAACGCCAATGCTCAAAGACAGACATAAAAAGGCACGCCCAATCTTTGCCCAAACCCACCTTGAGAAATCACAATCCTTCTGAGAAAATGTTCCGTGGACAGATAAAACCAAACTTGGGCTCTTTGGCAATACAGACTAGGGATACATTTACAGGCGAAGAATGAAGCTTAAAAGGAAGAGAACACCCTTCCTATAGTTAAATATGGTGGAGGTTCCATAAAGTTTTGGGGATGTGCTTCAGGAACTGGAGGCATGTAACTTATTAAAGGAATAATGAAGTCAGAAGACTACCAAGGTATTTTTGAATGAAATGTGCTATCTAGTGTCAGAAAGATAGGTCTGAGTCGAAGGTCATGGAGTCTTCCAGCAGGACAATGACCCAAAACATACTGTATATACAAAAGTATGGTTAAAAAGAACATAAGAACATAAGATATGCCATACTGGGTCAGACCAAGGTCCATCAAGCCCAGTATTCTGTTTCCAACAGTGGCCAATCTAGGTCATATGTACCTAGCAGTTTCATGAACAGTTTTAAAACTTATTGTTTTAAACTGGTCAGCAATAAGTCCTGATCTTAGTCCAATCAAGAACCTTTGGAAAGAACTGAAATCTGCCATTGGAAAAAGGAATCCTATAAACATTCATGAGCTCGAACAAACTGCAGTTGAAGAGTGGGAGAAATTACCAGCAGACAAATGTACAAAACTTATAGATAGCTACAAGAAACGTTTGGAAGCTGCCATCACTGCCAAAGGTTGAGCAACCAAATATCAATGAAGGGTGCCATTAATCTCTCCAGGTCATATTTTGTTTTTTTTTTCTCAGAAATTCCTACATCTAAGTTGCACAGACATCTTTATTTTTGTTGTATACCTTTGAAGTTGCTATTAAAATATTATGATTACATACAGTTGGAATATTTCCAATTATTTCTCAAGATATTGTACACAATATACCTAAAATGCAAAGGTGCCAATAATGTTGACCACAACTGTAGGCTGAGACCTATCTTCTCCTTTACCCGGTGGCTGCTTCGCCCTTCCGCAGGCCTGCAAAAAGGACAAAAAGTCTATCCTACTTATGGAAGGAGTTAGTGACCTTTAGGTACTGAAGAAGACCCCTCTTATAGGTGAAGGTCCTTATCCTACCACTGGCATTGTTCTTTAGCGAATCAAGGAAAGCAGACCCACCTGGTTGACATGGAAAGCCAATACCACTTTTAGGCAGAAAAGTAGCTAACAGACCATAAAAACAAGGCCTTCTCTGAAAAGGACAGACAGAGATCTTGGCACGACAAAGCCTGCAACTCTGAGATGTGTCTTGCTAAGCAGACTGCAACCAAAAAGCCAGTCTTAAAAAGGAACAAACACTTGAGCGTAGTCTTCCTCAAGGGGTCAAATGGCTCAGCCTTCAAGGCCTGAAGAACCAAACAGAAATCCAAAGGAGGAACTACCAAGCACAGGGAAGGACGTAAGCATTCAACTCTCTGCAGGAAATAGACCACATGTGTGTGTGAGGCCAAGGAGCGCCCCACCACGGCCCTCTAAAAACAAGCTAAGGCTGCCATTTGAACCCTCAGCGAACTGAGGGAAAGGCTCTTGTCAAATCTATCCTGGAAGAAGAGCAGAGCCAGCAAGTCTGCAGTGCTAGGACTGGCCTGGCTCTTCCAGCACCAATGCTCAGAGACTCCGAACACACACATAGGCAAAACAGGTAGAGCCTCTCAGAAGCGTGGAAAATACAGCACAAGATAGCCATTACGTACTAAGCGTTGCCTTTCAAGAGCCAAACCATACACGAGAAGGGAGCCAGAGATAGTCCAGCACAACCGAACCCTGCCTCAAGAGCCTCTGCACCGACGGGAGCCAAAGAGGGGGCCCTCTGCCAAAGGCAAATCAGATCTGCATACCAGTGAATCTGGTGCCACCAGCACTACTGGATCCTGATGGCGCTCTACACAATGAAGCATTTACCCTACGAAAAGCCACAGAAGGATATACATACAGCAGAACCTGATTTGGCCAAGGTTGAACTAGGCTGTCCACATCCCCAGAGCCCACGCACCCTGGTTCTGGCCCAAGTTGCCATCAGATCCATCTCGGTGTGACCCCACCTGTCCAGGATCCATGGGAATGCTAATCAGTTCAACTCCCACGCTCTGTGATGGAGGGAGTGACAACTGAGATGGTCCACTTCTTCTACCACAATATTCTGCCCCAAGAAATTCCGCTCTGCCCAACAGAAAATTAGGATCATTTCCTGGGAGACCCCAGAACGCTCCATGCCCCCTTGCTCACTGACATAGGCCACCGCCATGGCATCGTCCGAGAAGATCCAAACTGCTTTGCCTCAGATTATGTCCCAAAGATGTATGACAGCCGAACGAATGGCCCATAAATCGACTGCAGGTGAGAGCCAACCTGTCTTCCATATGTTTCAGTGAACCTGGGCAGTCTGCCACGGCAAGGAGCTCCCCAGCCAAACAGATTGTTATCTGTCATCAGCAGAAGCCACTGGAGATTGTTCAGGTGAAGGCCTTTCAGCCATTCTTTCCCAGATTAGCACAGTTACTTACCTGTAACAGGTGATCTCCGGAACAGCAGGAATTAGTCTTCACATATGGGGGTTCGTCGGCGCCGACGGAGCCCGCACGGGAATGCTCCCCAGCATCCAATCAGAAGGCTTTTGGGAGCATCCCTCGCGCCTGCGCGGTAGCTTCCCACCCTTCCCACTGCCTCTCCCCAGTTGCGTTTAATAGCTGAGACAGAAGGAGAGGAGAGAAGAGGAGAGGAAGGAAGAGAGAGAGAGAGAGAGAGAGAGTTACAACTCCTAGGGGAGGTGGGTGGGTTGTGAAGACTAATTCCTGCTGTTCCGGAGATCACCTGTTACAGGTAAGTAACTATGCTATCTCCAGGAACAAGCAGGAATGAGTCTTCACATATGGGGACTCCCTAGCTGAGGGTGCCAGGGGAGATCCCAGAATGCGCGCCCCTGGACAGGGCGGCATCGCCCAACCTGGATCCCCGGCATCCCCGGAGGGATGGAGGGTAGGAGTTGAGAAGAGTTGCCAAGGCACAGCAATCGAAGACTACAGGGGAGTCTTCAAACACGTCAATTATCATTAAACAGTTAATGATCTAGCACAATCTAGAGCTTACCTACTGGATTGTAGAAGGCAGAGCTGCGACGGGTACTGTAGATGCAGTAGCGAAGTCTTCAAGGGAACTTCACTGCAGAGAGGACAAAGTTCCCAGTCCGGGCGGGCTGGAGACGCAGGTGTCAACCGGCACCGGAAAGACGGCAGGTCTTCACGAGGAGCTCTAAGAAGCTGAGAACTCCAGTAGGAGCAGAGTCCCCAATCCGGAGGACTAATCAGAAGACTGACCGATCTGGGAGAACCCAGCCCGGAGAAGAACAGAAGTGTACCCCGGGATACCGAGGGGTACACTGTCTACCGTAGCCGGCAAGGGATAGGAAGACAATGGGTTCGAAAACCTCCAGACAAGGAGGCGTAAACCAAGGGGCTGTTGACATCACAGCAAGTTTAAGCATAACCGGTCCGAGCACCCGAGCCGCAGAACGCAGGCAAGTGGGCCGGCCGGACCCCATAGGAAATAACAAAACATCAGTACCGACAATTGGGGGATAGTCGGTAAGACACAGGGCGCTATAACATTTCCCAAAAAGCGCCCACCTGTACCGACATATATCCAATAACAGGTATAGATGTATATCGGGCTACAGGTGGGCCCGGGAGCGCCCACCCAGGTTACTCAACCGGTATGGACACGTGAGAACGATACTGCCAACTCGGACCGGCCCTTGATCCACAGGAGGGTGCCTTCCTGGAAGGCGGCGGGGGGAAGGGCCATCTAAGTGATGGGCCTATGTGCGTGGAGCAGGGCAGATCGGCGAGAGTAGCAGTATGGTTGGGTGACCGCCAGATCAGTTGGGTAGGAGCACATCAGGAGTACGTAGACCCCTGAGGCGTCCACCTGGCAGTCACCCAAAACGTGTCCTCCGTGCCACAGGGAAGGCAGGAGGATAGAAAACCCTATAGCCACGGGGTGACCGTGGGGCCATCTCCGGCCTATATTAAAAAAACCCCTCAGGGTTAGGGCCAATGACCTCCGCCGCTCCGAAGAGTGCAGGGAGCGGAGCGGGGGATTGGCAGGGGTTAGTAGGGCCCCTGTCCACTGTAGCCTGACGGACCCAGGGATTTCTCTGCGAGAGCAGAGACACAGATCAGGGGGGGGGGGGTGGGTGGTCCGGCCCTGTCGAGGAATGGTTCGGCCACGCTTGGAGAGTAGCGGCCAAGGCCTACACTGGGAGAAGGAGATTCGGTTCGCGATCCCCTCAATCCGGGGCCAGGCAGAGGGGTGAGGAGCCAGGCTAACCTAGCGTGGGAAGGTTCCCCCCCCCCTGGGGGAGGGGGGCTTCATACCTCCCATCAAGCAGCCGAACCGCTTGTTACACTGAAAGAACCTCAGTGTAGAACTGGACCGTAACTTCATGTAAGAGGAGTTAAGTGCAAACTGCCGCATACCGTAGCCTAAGGCTGCCTGGCATGGGCAGCCTGGCGTGGGCCCTGGCACTGCCGAACAGTGTGAGACATCCCTGGCATGGGCGCACCCGGCAGGTGGGCAGAGGGATGAAACCTCCTCCTCTTCGGACAGGAGGGTCGGGAAGGACATTTCCTACCCCTGGGAGAGGGGGAGGGCTGCGGGCGGCCAGTGCCAAACAGGTCGGCGGAGCACAGAGCGACCTGACGCAAAGCCTCGCCATTGAAGAGGTTCTCCCCGGTGCACGGGGAAGTACCCAGGTTATGTTGTGCCCAGCTGCACAAGTCGGAAGCCTGCAACCAAGTTGTACGACGTGCCCCTATGGCTACCGCAGAGGACCTGCTAACTGACTCGAAAGAGTCCACGGCAGCCCGAGAAAGAAACCAAGAGATATTCCTGCAATGGTAAAGAAGCAAGGAATAGTCAGGGGCCCGAGGGGCCGACACAAAGGGAGACAAAAGAGATAACCTCTCGGTGACCTCCCGCAGCGCCAGGCTCATATAGAAAATATATGAGAGAATCCTGGAAGCCAACATGGACGCTTGGAAGGATCGCCACCCAAAGTTGTCCAGAGTTTTAGACGCATGATTCGGGGGGCAGGAAGAGTGCTTCTTCTTGCTTCCGACCTTCCTCAGGGCCGATTCCACCACAATGGAATGATGGGGAAGCTGGTGCGTCTGGAAACCCAGAGAGGGGGGCACCCGATACCGGGCATGCATGGCCGCAGGCGGCGCCGGTACCTGTAAGGGCGAGCGCCAAATCCCGAGCAGGAGATCCCGCAGGGAGGGAGGTAAAGGAAGCATTACGGCCGCCTGTTCCGCAGTACCCGGACTTAGCGAAGGGCCCGGAATAGGAATGGCGAGCAAGACCGCCATGTCAAGGAGGAAGTCCTGAAAAGACGGCTCTCCCAGAGGGGCTATCCCGGGGGAGGCAGAGGTGGAGGGGCCCGCTTGAACACCAGGGGACCCACCGTGCTGGTGCACGGGAGGAATCGCTCTAAACAGAGGAGGGTACTGACAGTCCCAATTCGAGGCAGACGGTACTGCATCGTCAGAGCCCGGGATTGACTCCAAGCGGGGCATCGAAGGGAGCGACGTCCCCGACGGGCCCACGGGACTCGGCCGTGGTCCCGAATCCGGGGGCAGGGCCGCCCCCGGGGCAATCCGCAAGGGCGGCTGAAGTGGTGCTGAGGCCGCTGGAGAGCAGGCGAGAGCGGCACTGCGCCGTCGGAAGAGACCGGGGTCGGATCCGAAATGCGCCGGAGCCACGCTTTCCAGACTGGAGATCGATTCGAGGCTGGGCATCGAACCGAGCGACGCCTCCTTAGGGGGCCCCGGTGTCGGCGGCCGCACCGGTGCTGCCACTCCCGCGAATGGAGTCGGGGTCGCGACGATCGGTGCCGAGGGCAACGAGGGCTTCCCAGGCCAAAACTCGGCGAAGAGGGAAACACCCAAAGTCGGCTCCGACGCCGGGAGAGAGGCCCTCCTAGGCGCCGGGGTTCTGCCCGCGCCCGTTTTATTGAGCGGGAAACCCTTACCCTTACCCTTACTACGTACTACGCGGCCTCGATGGTACCCAGGTAACCCGCCGACGAGCCCCAGCAGGGAGCGAGACGCCCAGCCCCGGCTCCGCAGCGCTTCTTTGGGTCGACTCGACCGAAGGACCCGGGTCCCGCGGGCAAACTCCAGGGACGAGCGGAGCACTCGACGCCCGCGTAGATGCTGGGAGGTCGGTGGCATCCGGGGGAGGCCCCGGCCCCGCGCAAGGTGGGGGTGCCGACCCGCCCGACCGGGATAGATCGATCGGCTCCGCAGGGTGAGCCCGGAGGCGACCCCTGGCGAAGAACGGGGCCCTTGTTCCCGAGACCGCCGCAGGAGGGGCGGAGCCGCTCAAGGCCAGTACCACCCCCGCGGAAGCCGGGGCGAGTCGATCGGCCTTGGCGGAGCCGAGGGCACCCAGTGCCAATCCTCGGCGGGGAGTGGGGCCACCGACTCCGACGCCGAGGACTTGGTCCCGCTCGAAGCGGTCACCACCTCCGCACATGGCAGGGGTGTGGGCACGCCATACCGGGTCAGGTTGGTCCGACGATCCCCGGTGACGAGTGGAACACTCTACACCGACGCCGGGGAATCGGCACCGCCGAAAGCGGGTACCGCCCCCGCGCAGGGCCGGGATGCCGTAGAGCCAGACTGGGTCGAGTCGATCGGCCCCGAAGGCACCGAGGACACCAGTCGACAGTCCCTGGCGAAGAGTAGAACACTCGACGCCGGCGCCAATGCCGAGGGATCTGCACCGCTCGAAGCGGGTGCCACCCTCGGGCATGGCTCGGGAATGTTCTGTGAGGAGCGAACCTCAGGAACAACCCGAAACCCCGTGGAGGCTCTGGAGCCCGAAGACTCCCTCCAGGGTGTAAGGGACTGGAGGGGAAGGCCGGAGCCGTCGTCATGCGGCGCATGAGACTCACCCCTCAAGGCTCGGTTAGTCTTAACAGACTGTTGTTGGGTTACCTGATCCTGGCGAGGAGAGAACGCCGACGACCGCTCCTCAGAGGGAAAGACGTCATCGAGGGACACTCGAAACAGGGAGGGTCTTCTCCAGACGCTGAAGCCCGGGGAACCGGGGGAGAAGGGGTCAGGGCCCCAACAGGAGAGACACCAGGCGTTGGAGTCGGACCTCAGAATAACACGAGGAGGATGCTCCTCGAAGGAAATAAAGGAAAACAAAAAATAAGGAAAAAAGGGGGCACCAGCGGTGCCAGAGTCAGCGGGGGAAAAAACCGCGACCACAGGAACAAAAAAGAAGAAAAGGTTTCTGCGGTGACTCCTGTCGGCTCCGCGGAAAAACGAAAACTGGGGAGAGGCAGTGGGAAGGGCGGGAAGCTACCGCGCAGGCGCGAGGGTTGCTCCCAAAAGCCTTCTGATTGTATGCTGGGGAGCATTCCCGTGCGGGCTCCGTCGGCGCCGACGAACCCCCATATGTGAAGACTCATTCCTGCTTGTTCCTGGAGATTAAATCACTCCTCAAAGCATTCCTTTTCCAGAAGGTATTCAACTTCCCACCCTCTGACCCTCCCCCTTTGTCTTACTCTTGAATGAATGGATTTCCTCTCCTATCAGCATGAATGGAGTTCTGTTTCGCTCCTCTTCTTTTTCTGCATTTTTAGCAGTTTTATTGTACATCGCTCTCGTGCTTTTTAAGGCAGGTTAATCAAATAGGAATAAACAAACATGAGCAGGTTGCTCCCATCATTTCAGGCTGGCCACCACTAATAGGGAAGAGGAAGCCTGATGTCATAGTCCTGGGAGCAAGGAGATCAGTAGGATAGCAAGGATCTTTATAGTGGGCACATATGAACTCATGCTCAGGGGATCATCTTGATCGTCATTGCCATCGAACCTAGGAGTTGGAGGTAATCCCAAGCCTTGGGAGAATGCTGCCTCCAAAAATGCCCTCAACTGAGAGCACAGCTTCTCCATTCCCTTCTTGGGCAGGAACCACTTTCCTGAGCTGGTGTCAACCCATGCCTCCAGGTACTCTGACAATTGGGTAGGCTCCAGGTAGCTCTTGTAGTTCAACACCCAGCCCAGACTTTCCAAAATCTGCACCACTCTGGATGACACCTGAAGAGCTTCCAAAAGCAACCTGGCCCGAAAAAGCCAGTCATCCAGGTAAGGATGCATACAATTCCTTCATGCTGCAGCCACAATGATAACTTTGGTAAATGTTCTTGGAGCAGTAGAGACACCAAAGGGTAGAGCAGCAAACAAAGTGTGAGCCGAGAATAGAGAAGCACAGAAGTGCTGCTGATCCTTGGAAGTACACTTTGGCCAAGTCCAGCAATGTAAGAAACACTCCTCACCGGACCACTCATATGACAGACCTTAATGTTTCCATGCAGAAGTGAAAAGTCCTTAGGTGAACATTGACATCACTGAAATCCAAAACCAGGCGGAAGGATCCATCCTTCTTTGGCACCACAAAGTAAATGGAATATCGGCCCTTACCCTATTGGCAGATGGCAATACAGCCTGGAGACTGAGGAGCTTTTCCAGAGTAGCCTGAATGGTGGCTTTCCTAGCTGCAGACCTGCATGGAGATATCAGAAAGGCATCTGGGCTGGGGGGAGGGGGTCCTTGAATTCCAGCGAATATCCAAACTGAATATGTCAAGCACTCGCCAGTCTGGGGTCATACATGCCCATTCCTGGAAGAAGTGACTGAGCCAGTCACCAACAGGAAGCACCCTGGAATAGACCCCCAATCAGTAATTGCATCTGAAGGGAAAACTCAGATCTGGATTAGGAGGGACCCATGCAGGGTCTGTGAGTCCCTCAAAAAGGCTGAGTCCAGGAACAGAAACTGGAGGGAGGAAAGGACAGCCTCTCTGGGTGGTATTTCCAAGAATCCCTGAACCCCCAAGACTCCCAGTGGCAGGAGAGAGGAGAACGTGATGCAGGGGAGAAAAGGCCATGCTTCCCAGGCCCTTTAGGTCAATCCTCCAGATGATGAAGCCTGGATGCTCCTAGCTCCTTGACCAGCTTCTCCATGTTCTCCCCAAACATAAAAGCTTCTCCTTGAAGCTAGTAAGTCCAGATAACCAGAACTTGGATGCCATGTCTGCTGTCCAATGGCAAAGCCAAAACTAGCAACGTGCCACCATGGAAAGGCAATATCCTTGGCTACCAAGTGGATCAATCATACATAGAGTCCACCAAGAAAGCTGCTGCTGATTCCAGAAGCAAGCATCGAAGTGTCATCCTGTGGGAACAATTTGATACAATGGAGCACGGCACAAGCTGTAAGCCCACCGTAAACTACTGTCTGGAGAATAAGAGGTGGCTGAACAATGGCTGTTTAGGAAGTCCTCAGCCTTGCGACCCACTTAATCCTTAACCTCGCTTGGATTGAGGGGCTCTGTTCTGTCTTGGTTTTCTTCTCATCTCTCCCATTGCACTTTTAGTGCATTCTGGTGGATCCCCTCTACTGCCACCCCACTTTCAGTCGATGTACCTCAGGGCTGTCTTGGGACCTCTGCTTTTCTCTCTCTACACTCAGTCCCTTGGTACACTTATTTCCTCCCATGGTTTCAGTACCATCTTTATGCTGATGACTCTCAGATCTACCTCTCTACACCTGAAATCTCTCCAGAAATTCAGTCCCAGATCTCGGCCTGCTTATCCAACATTGCTGCCTTGATGTCTCATGCTGTCTGAAATTGAACATGGCCAAAACTGAGCTCCCTATTTTTCCCCCTAAACCCAACTCCCCCCCTTCCTCCCTTCTCTATTTCTGTGGATAACACTCCACTGCTCTCCTCTCCATTTCCTCAGCTCGCAACCTTGGGATCATCTTTGACTCTACTCTCTCTCTCTGGGCATATCCAACACAAAGCTAAAACCTGCAGCTTCTTTCTCTATAACATCAGCAAAATCCATCCCTTCCTTTCTCCTCACACTAAGATCCTTATCCACTCACTAGTCACCTCCCACCTTTGACTATTGTAATCTTCTCCTCACTGGTCTCCCTCAGAATCATCTCTCTCTCCTTCAAAGTGTTCAAACTCAGCTGCACAGCTTATCTCCCACCAGTGTCGCTATGCTCATGTAACCCCTCTTCTCAAGTCACTTTGCTGGCTCCCTATCAGTTTCTGCATCTAGTTCAAACTTCTCCTACCAACCTACAAGTGCATTCATTCTACAGCTCTTTATTACCTTTCCTCTCTTATCTACATAGTAACATACAGTAACATAGTATATGATGGCAGATAAAGACCAATATGGTCCATCTAGTCTGCCCAGCAAAGTGGCAAGAGTAGGAGCACTTGCCGCTCCGTGCAGGTCACCCCTCCCCATGCCTTTGTTTAGGGGTGTATCCACCACTCCGTGTAGGTCACCCCTATTTGTTCAGATATAAAAGATAGTTATGCTTATTTTGATTTTATCCTGTTGCTATAAAAGGGATCCACTGTGTCTGTCCCATGCCATTTTGAATTCTGTCACTGTATTTGCCCCTACCACTTCTATCGGGAGGGCATTCCAGGCATCCACCACCCTTTCAGCAAAAAAGTATTTCCTGACATTGCCTTTCAGTTTACACCCTTGCAGCTTCATGTTATGCCCTCTAGTTTTACAACCTGACTCTTCACCCCTCATCGGGAACTACGCTCTTCTAGCAGATTCCTTTTATCAGTGCTCTTCTCTGCCACTGTCAACTCCAAATTTGGTTCATGCCATCTTGCTGATCCTTATGCCTGGAATAAAACTACCCGAGTCCAGGGGTGATGGAAGGCCTTTTATTTGGGGGGGGGGGGGGAGCACTGCCCTAAACTTTGCCCCAAGCTGTATCCTAACTTTGTCCCAAGAGCTCCATCCCGTGGGCAGAGACCCTGGAGGGTTGTGCTGTAGATGGAGGAAGTAACCTTCCCTCACCACCTGCAGGTCCCTCTAGTCTGTGGTAATGCTGGCCCATCTGTGGGCAAAAGTGGTCAGACGAGCCCCCTGTGGGCGGAGGTGGATTCCTGGGGAGGGGAGGCCCAGCCCCGAGAGTCAAAAATCCCCCCCCCCCCCCCGGTTGGGCGGGAGCTGGTGTCTGAGGCTTGGGAGCCTTGGTCTTCCTGGGCCCATGTCCCTGACTTTTTGGCTATGAGGCCTGATGTGGTTGCCCAGAGTAAGGCTGGTAGTGACCGGCCTGGGAGTAACCCTTTTTCCCTGAAGATATTTTCATGGGGAGGGCAGAGGTCTTCTTGGACAGCCTTTGCCGGATCACTACCTCAGCCTCAATCTCAGCTGCCCTGTCAGACATCGGTTTCCCGAATAGGTTCTCGCCATTGCAGGGGACATCTAACAGCTTTTCCTGTACCCTCTGCTCCAGGTCTGAGGTCTGCAACCAGGCATGGCACCAGGTGCCAATGCCAGCAGCTGCTACTCTGGCTGCAAACTCAAACCCATCGTAGGCGGCTCGGGAGAGGAATTTGGAACAGTCCCGAATGCCTGCCGCTAGGGATTGGAACCTCTGCAGAGGTTCCCCGGCAAAGCCCACCGAGAACCCCAAGAGCTCCTGTATCAGGCCTTTAAGGTACATCCACATATACAACTCATATGCCTGTATCCGGCACTCAAGCATGGTGCCCTAGTAGTACTGGCGCCCAGGGCATCGAAGGCCCAGGCGTCCCTGCTGGGGGAAACTGACGAGTAGGTCTTTTGACTCTTCAGTTTCTGCATGGTGGACTCCACCACCATTGAGTTGTGGGGGAGTTGTGGCTTATGGAACCTGGGGCCCTTCCGAACGCAGTAAATGGCATCCAGACGCCAACTGACCACTGGCACAGAAGCTGGGGTCTCCCACATCTTGAGTAGCAGTCTTTCGAAGATGGATGGAACTGGCACCATGAGAGTCTCCTTGGGAGGGGACTCATATTGCAGGATCTCGAGCTCCTTGGTGCGTGGATACTCCTCCAACTCCGTCTGGATGGAGAGAGCCCAGGCCATGTTGCGGACAAAGTCATGAAAGGCTACGTCCTCAGGCAGAGAGTGGCACCGAGGCTCCGGGGGAAATGGCTCCGAGGGAACATATCCCTGTGCCAGGAGGTCTCCAGCAAGGTCTCGTCCTCTGTTTCCCAATCAGAATCCGAAGGCGTTGAGGAGTCGGCCCCGGGGACAGCCCCGAGAAACCGGCCTCCCCAGAGGACCTGGGGTCAGACTCCCAGAAACTCGTCAGGGAAGACTGGATCCCCGAGGAGCGTGATCAAGACCTCGATCGACGCCAAGGATTTACCTAAGGTCGGTGGCGCTCGGTACCTAGTTCGACATCCAGGGACTCTCGAGGTTTGGGGGCCCGGTTTCAGGGCCGATGATGCCGAGAACACAGACATCAATGCCTGCTGCAAGGACAGGATGGAGGAGAGGCTCTGCTCCATGGCCGCCATGCAGGACTTGAGGCCTGATGGCTATGCAGCTCCTGGAATGACACCAAGGGTCCCGGGTCTGACGCCGGCACTCTGGAGAGTGCGTCCTCGAGGAGGACTACAGGCTCACAGGTCCTGGCATAGTCTCCACCGGCTGAGGACTCTTGTCTCGAGACCTTCTGAGGGTGCTGCTTGGAATCGCCTGAGTCCCGGCAAGGAACTCTGCCAGGCTTCATCGGAGGCACCTCCTTCGGAACCTTCTTCTTTTTCTTGGGAGGGTCCGGGCTGCGCCAGAGGAGCCACCGCCACGGGATTATGAGGATGCCCAGACCTCTTGCGAAGGGCTGGCTTTGGGGCTCAGTGATGGAGAGGCTGGGGCAGAGTCAGATCTTGGAAACAGCTTCCCTTGCAACGCCGACCACCGTTTGTTTGTTTTGGGGGTCATGGCCTGGCACCGGTCACAGGTGGATCTGTCGTAGTTTGGACCCAGGCAACAAATACAGCAGTCATGAGTGTCAGTGACTGAGCTAGTCATACTGCAGCAGTCGCACTTCTTGAATCCACCGGGAGTCATGGTGGGAAAACACCCGGCCGGGGTCAACAACCCATGGGTGAAAAATGGCACGAAGGCCGGTTGAGGAAGAAAAAGGGATAAGAGCCGAGAGTGGCGCCCAGGGTGCCGTCTCGAGGCAGGAAGGAGACCAGTACACTACTGGAGGAAGGAGAAATTTGGCGCTTTTTCCAGGGAAGTAAAGGACTATGTCCGTTGGGCTCCACGGGGGGGGGGGGGGGGAAAGACTGAGCAAGATGGCACCCTTGGGTGGGAAGGGGACCATGCATGTGTGGTAGCATTTCCAAAGGCTTTCTTTGAAAGCTGGGGAAATGCTCCCATATGTGAGGACTAACTTCCTGCTTGTTCCTGGAGAAAGGTCTTTCTTCTGCCCGTCAGCCTGCTACTTACCGGATGTGATCAGGCAAAACCCTTCCTGTCTGCCATTGGAGGTCACATCCCGGCAGGCAGAATAGTAAGGGTCTTTGTCATGATCGCGGCCAGCAGGCAGCAAGCTGTCTAAAGGGATCCCATCCCCCCCCAGGCAAAAGAAGAAGAGAAGAGGACAGACAGAAAGGTCTTCTCTTCTTCTGCCCCCAGGGGATGGGATCCCCACGGGCAGCCTCCTGCCTACCACTGCGATTTTTGGTGGGGCCATGGCCCAAGTGGCCCATCACTTTCCGACACCTATACCTGAATCTGTGCATCGGGCTCCTTCTCTAGCCCTATTTAAATCCAGGCTAAAAACCCACCTCTTTGAAGCTGCTTTTGGATCTTGATGCTCCATACGCTAGTCCCCCAGTTTCGCTATGTGATTTGTCTTGATTAGTTTGTAAGCTCTGATAAGCAAGGACTGTCTCTTACATCTATATGAACAGCACTGTGCATGCTTGTAGCACTATACAAATGATTAGCAGTTGTTAGTAGTAAGGGCTGCACCACTTTGCACTTAGTAAAAGTCGTCACCTACGCATCCATCTGAGCAACTGAATTTAGGCAGCTAGGTCCTACTGAGAGAAAGTACAGAGCCTACCCCCTTTCAACAGGGCGGCAGGCGAGTCCCATTCTGTGTGTATCTTGTTCTTCAGGACCTCCAGGAAAGGAAACACACTGGAGGGTTTTCTGACCGCCTCCAAAAGGGAATGCACTTGCGCCTCCTGCTCCACCAATGCATCAGATAGCTGCAGTGCAGAAGAAACTTGATCAATCAGTGCCACCAATTCTTTCCAAAACAAGGCACTTAGATCTGTACTCATCCCCAAGGTGCCAAGCAGCAACAGTGCTGCGCTCAGTGCTACTTCTCTACAGACAAGTCCTGTAGCCACATACCTCTTGAAATCTTCTTCCAGTCTTCAGGGGACAGCTGGGGAAGGGAAAGGGGAAGGAGACACTGAGGCTGTGCTAGGCTTGGGTCCTGATCCACCAATTCTGGCTGTTCTGTCCTTATCTTGTTAAGGATTGGTTGAACTGAACAGACACCCCCTCTTCCTTTGGCAAACCCAGGAGGGCACTGGTGTTATGGGAGACCCAACAGGGGCCTCCCATGTTGAGCTCAAGTGAGGAAGCCGCCCCCCCCTAAGAGCATTATTCATGAGCTAAATCAATTGTTTTCAAAGTTTTCACAGAGCTGCTCAGATGTGTCCACACTCTGCTAGAAATAGAGAAATACTGGGACTATATGCCCTAGCTGCTCTAGATATAGTGCAGGATGAGGTCATCAGAAACCACTGGATTTCCCTCTGTCTCCACTTTTGCTTGTATTGGCCTGGCCTAGCAGGACAATATGGAATGTATATTTCCTTTTTCACAATCTGCTGTCTAAAACATATAAGGATGCAAAGACTTCTACAAAGCACTATAGGCATATTTACTAAACCACTACCTGGTAGTGTGGAGTGGAGGAGTAGTCTAGTGGTTAGAACACTGGCTTGGTAACCAAGCAACCACGGTTCGATTCCCACTAGCACTCCTTGTGGCCTTGGGCAAGTCACTTAACCCTCTATTGCCTCAGAAGAAAGGCCTGGCAATCTACTTCCGGTGACACTGCCAAGAAAACCCAGGAGCTTCTGGGTCGCCAGGAGTCAGGACTGACTCGAAGGCACACATTGCATTTTTACCTGGTAGTGTGGGGTTTAGCACACGGTTTGGGCACGATGCTAAAAAAGTAGCATGGGCCAACATACCAAAAATCCCACACTATGTGGCAGCGCGCATTGGGGCAGGCAATAAGCAGCACATCACAGCTAGTATGGGCATTAGTAGACTGTTAACTTCACTTCCTGCCTTTAGCGCCACCCATTGTGCCCACATGTCTGCTTGCATAATGCCGCATCTTGGGCCCGTGCTAACTGCAGGGGGATGGAAGCACACACCCCCTGAAGTTAGTGCTGAGCACCTGCGCTAGTAATACAGCCCACACACGTTATTGGTGCAGGCTTTAATAAGTATGTACATATAATGTACTTTAGATGGCACAGTATCTACTGGTGGTAATTGGGATGCACATGCACATCTTGATACAGATCTGCTCTTCCTATAGAACAGCTGACTGGGGCTCTGTTGTAGCACAAGTTGGTGAGCTCTTCATGAATATACCAGCATTCCCTGATACAGACCTACTTTCCCATTGCCACACACATGCTGGCTAGGAACAGGGTGGCAGCAAAGATCAATGTAGTATACATAGCACCCACCGTGGAAATCTACACCTCAAGTACAGGTGCCGGGGTCCAGGGAAAAGGGCTGAGAGTGAGAAAAGAAAGAGAGAGAAAGGGGGAAGGATGATGATAAAAGATTAGGTGTGGCAGAGTGAGGAGTATAAAATACTCTTGAATGCAAAATGTTTTATGGATATTGGCTAATATTGATGCACATTATTATGTTTTTACATTCCTCAATTATATAATCCTATTTTAAATAATAATAATTACAACAAAGCTACTGGATATTTTTTATGTCTTTGTTACATTACAATCTACAAACTGAGAAGAAATTCTAGTGCTCTCATTTACTTAGTTCCTCTGTTTTTGTTTGTTTCCTCTTTTCCTTTTTTCTTTCCCCCCTACTAAATCTTGCAAAATCTCCTAAATTTTGTTCGCTTCACTGCTTCATTCTCTCATTAACTTGTCTCTTGCCCAGCCCCTCATCTCTCTATTCTGTTTTAGAAAAGAGGTGCAGTCATAAGAGAGGAGATCATAGAGACAGTACCACATGCAATTTTCCCATCATTATTTTCTTTTCTCACTCACTGCCCAATTCACTGAATTAAGACACCTGACACAAGGGTACTGGAATCAGGGAGAGCTTTATCAAGGAAGAGAAGCATTCAAACTCCTAACAGACACTACCAGAAGCCTCTTACCAACTCATTCTCAAGGCAGTCACACTTTTTTACCCTACAATGATTCTTTAGGGGCACATATACTTTCATCCTTAGATCTATAGAGGGCAATTTTATAACAGGGAACCCAGGGTTAAGGCAGCCAAAACATGACTATTTTAAGCCTATTTTATAAAGACAAGTAGGCACCTACTTATCTTTATAAAATACTAGGATAAGTGGCAGAGATCATGCACGAAATTAGGGAGCAGACATTTATACCTGCTTTATAGAAGATGTAAATCAATGCATGTAAAGTCTGCAAGTATATCAACTCCATTGTACACATGTTCACACTGAATTCCCAATACTCGGTCTCATTGTACATATGTAAGTAGTTTAGTTTGCATTCCCCGTTTATCCAAGTTATTACTCCTGTTCTATGTAAAGCATAAACATGTTATCCAAGTTGTTTTCTCCTGTTCTATGTGAAGCCAAACAGTTTGTTATGGTCATTTGGTTGTATGTAAACCGCGCTGACAATAGTGCGGTATATAAGAAATTGTAATAAATAAATAAATAAATAAATAATACACTTAAAAAAATAAAATAAAATAGATCAACACATATACTTGTAAACATATAACATATAACTTGTGCTCCACCCAAGCCCTGCTCCCAGCTATGTTTATGTTCATATCAACATGTGTGTTTTTACCGTAGTTGGTATTTTATAAGAAGCCCAATACATGTGAAAATAACTTTATAAAATTACTCCTATAATGTCCAGTTAGTTCTTCTTACATTGGCTTTGGTGGTTTATCAGAACTCTTTCAGAATGAAAACAACCTAAGTATTGGATGTTTCCACTCAACTACATAAACAAAATATAAAATATAAATTGAAGTTACTGGTGGGCACATTAAAGCAAATGCCCACCTCTGTATGGTAACAGAAGGCAGCAGCAATGCCATTCATGAAAAAAATTATGGTGTACTGTCACACGAATACCTACACCAATATGTTTCCTTCGGGGCAATTTCTCCAAATGGTGAAATTAGACCTTGTGTAAATTTTCTTTCCTGGAGTCCCTCCAGTCCAGTCCAGTCCAGACCAGACTCGTGTGTTATGCTCATCAACCAGCAGATGGAAAACGAGAAAAAACGAGTTGAAAACAAAAACACTCATCCTTAAGTAGCCTGTGCCATCATGCCAAGCCAATATGAACCTCACCAAGCAGATGAACGGAGCTCTAAATCCAAGTTCTCCACCAGCACCTCCGTCAAGCACTTAAATTTAACACATTTCTTTTTTTTTTCCAAATAGCAAACCCCCTCCCCGCAGGAGCCCAGAGGGGAAAAGCAGAAAAAAACCCCACAGTGGAACCCCCAGCAACTAACCGAACCACTGGAAGCTGCTAAGCGAACAAGCAGCTGCCCCGAACTCGTCTGCTCTAGCAAATACACTCTTCAAGAACAGACGCGAGACAGAAAATGACTCACAGCTAAGGCCCTAGTGGGTTCTGGACTGGACTGACTACAGGAAAGAAAATTAGCAAGTAAGGTATAAATTTCACCTTCCAAATTATCCCTCCAGTCCAGTCCAGACATGTGGAATATAACAAAGCAGTGCTACCGCTGGGTGGGTACCGAAACACCAGCCTGCAGCACCCATGCCCCAAAATTTTCATCCTGTCGGGCCTGGACATCCAGCCAGTAATGACACGTAAACGAATGCAGGGAAGACCAGATCGCTGCCTTACAAATGTCCTGGGGCAGAACCAGACTAAACTTCTGCCCACAAAGAAGCCTGAGTCCTAGTAGAGTGAGCCTTCAGACCCAACAGAATCACTCACCTCGTCAAAACGTATGCGGATGCAATACCTTCCCTGATCCATCAAGAAATAGATGCCGTAGAGGCCGCCTCACCCTTCCTGGGTCCTCCAAACAGGAAAAAAGTCGCTCCAAGCTCCTAAATCACCCCATAACCTTCAAGTATTGTTTGAGTGACAGAAACACATCCAGCAAATGAAGAATATAGGACTCAGAGTCCTGAGAACTGGCAAAAGCTGACAATGCCACAACCTGGTTTAAGTGAAAAGCCGACATCACCTTTGGAAGAAAGGAAGGTACTGGATGAAGAACCACCTTCTCTCTGAAAACACCAAATAAGGCTCCCAGCATGACAGGACCTGCAATTCTGAAATACGGCACGTAGAACAGATCACCACCAGACCACCACCTTTGAATGTCAGAACCTTTAGAGCAGCTCCCCCAAGAGGCTCAAATAGAGGTGCTGGGAGAGCTGAGAGAACCAAATTCAGATCCTAGGATGGGACTACAGGATGACAAGGGGGTCGTAGATGCTTGACACCCCAAAGGAAACAGACAGACAATGTCCCCATGCGAGGCTACAGACTGATCCTGCATGGACTCCGGAAGCAAGCCAAAGCCGAAATCTCTTCCTTCAAGGAGCTCAAGGCCAGTCTGCAAAAATACCAAAATCTCAGGGAGATAAGCTGCTAGAGGTCTCATCCCCCACTTGCCACATCAAGCCCTTAAAGATGACCCAGGCCCGTATATACGCTAACGAAGTGGACTTTCTCCGGGCCTGAAGTAACGTATCAGTCGCCTGCGCAGAATAGCCCTTTATGCCTCAACTGCACCCTTTCAAGAGCCAAGCCATGAGAATCTAGCCACGTCCGGCATCCACACCGACCCTTGAGTCAAAAGATCAGCCTCTCGGGGAAGAGGGAGGGATCCGCTAGCAGCAGCCACACCAGATCTGCATACCAAGGATGTCTGAGCCAATCTGGGACCACACACACCGATGAGTGGCTACAGGGGAAACACAGGAGCCTGTGTCTGAACTAGGGCATCAAGCTCTTCCACCATGTTTTCTCTACGGCGGCTGAATAACAGATTCGCCTTGGCGTTCACCAGGATCGCCCTCAAGTCCATCATTTTTATTTATTTATGTGACTTTTTACCGCCATTTTGAGTAATCATAGTGGTTTACATTATTAACTTATTAGGAGTTTAGTGTGATATTCTTTAACGTTAACGTGTTGACGGTATTTTCCTAGCACTACTAAATATTTTTCTCTGTTTTCTGTTGTTTTTGCTGAACGTCAGGTGCGTTCTAGTTTTCACAGCTTTCTTTTTAGTAATCTTATGTCATGTGTGTACCATTGTTTTGAGGTGTTCTTACTGGTGGGGTGCAGTGGTTGGGGTCTGAATGCAATCCTAGAAATGCTATTGTTCCAACTGTGCATAAGCTCATCAATATCCTTTTTACTTGTGTCAATGGCGTTGAGAAGTTTTTTAGTGAAGGCGTCTTTTTCAAAAGGTTTAAATTCTGGGTATCGTTTTGTCGAGTGTTCAGTTGGATGTTCATGAAAATGTTCAGCCTCTATGGCGAACTCAATGAGATGATGGCCTGACCATGGGACTGGAGTTATTTGTGGGCTGTTATTTGGTTGTGTATAGATATCTTGTGGGAGGAATATAAGGTCAAGTATATTCCCTTTGTTATGGATAGGGTCTTTTATAATTTGTCTAAAGTATGTCTTTCGTAGCATTAAGAAATGATGTGATGTGCAGTTTGTAGTGAAGTAAGATTGAAGTCTCCTAATAGGATTACCTTTTTCTTACAGGACATGATACAGTTTCAAGGATATTTGTAAGGCCATTGGGATCTGCAGTTGGTGGTCTATTGATTAGATAGAATGTCATGTATCTATTCTTGATGATCAGCAAACCTATATCCGATACCGTGCAAGAGTTTAAGTGATGGATTTAATGTCTTTTTTATGATGATGAGCACTCCTCCTCGATGTTTATTTGTTCTGGGTGAGTGGTATATTTCATAATTAGTGGCCCTCAGTTGGTTCAGTAGGACACAATCTACTTTGAGCCATGTCTCAGTTATAAAAATTATATCCGGGTTGGTATTATGTATGTGATCTGATTAGACTGGGATTTTCTTTTTTATTGATCTTGCATTTATGTATGAGCACTTTACAGCAGAGTTGTATATTTATAACCTACCTGTTGGGAATTAGGTTTGTTGATATCAATAGTGTTGATGAGGATTAATCTTCAGTTGTTAGTGTTGTTTTGAGCTCTGTAGATTATTGTGTGTAATGGAGGTACTTTGAGATCTCCATAATGCATGTGTATTATTGGGATGAGTTGATTTTGCAGATGGGTAATTGGGCATTTAACTTTATGGTTAGGTAGGAAAGTAACAGTGTGCTAAAGATTATACTTATTATTAATTGGGTGTTCATCTTTGCTGAAAGCTGACAAAGTTAATACAGTATTTAATAATATTCACAGTAGAACTGGGTTTTCTATGTGGTTAGATTATGGTTTCTATGTGGTTAAATTATGAGGTTTAACTTAGGTCAACATGTTGAATAGGCAAAAAAGTATCAAATCCTGGCTTTGTTTAGGATACAATATAAGATTAAATGTACAGATTAGCATTACATGCAGCGTTTGACTGTAATGAAGAAAGTGACAGTTTGCCGCATCATATTAATAAGATGAGTTGTAAAAACGGCTGATCATGGCTAGTTTTTAAGAGGATAGCATTACTTCTGGTATTTTACCATTAATACAGCCTAGACTTGAGTGTCTTACTTGATTCCAGTAGAGCTTTCAATGAATATCTAATTACCACACCTAAGGGTCACGCCAATGGGCCCTCTGGCGAAACCCTCAGGCGTGGGTGCAACTTGTCAGCGTGCAGCTTTATCTGTTGGAGGCAGGCTGAACGTGCTCCAATTGCCGGGCTGATTGGAGGATACTGCCAGGGGCAGGGAGGGGCTTACCTCCTTGGAGTTCAGGCAATCAGTCCTGTGTGCTTGCAGAAAGGCCGGTTCTTGTCGGTGCACAGCTTTTATCTGTTGAAGGCAGGCTGGAATGTGCTCTGATCATGGGATGACACCATTGCTCCACAATCAACTGAAATGCAGACTCCAACAGAGACCACTCCCCTGTGTCCAACAGATGCAGACTCAGATTACTTGCTTGCACAATTCTCCTTCCCAGATACATAAGCTGCCAATGGCAGAAGATGTGCCCAGTGAAGAAGCCGAATCACCTCCGCTGCCACCTGGCGATTGATGTAAGCCATCATCGTTGCACTGTCAGACAAAACCCTCACTGCCCACCAACAAACGAGGGAAAGAAAAATCTCCAGGGCTAGACGCACTGCTTGTGTCTTCAAAACGACTGATGGGCCACGAGCTCTCCAGAGATCACCTGCACTGGGCTACCTGCAAGAGGCACTGTGCCCTCTAGCCAAACAAGCTGACATCCATGGTCACCACCACCCAGTCAGAGGTCTCTAGAGGCATCCCCACAGCAAGTCTTGACGAATCCAGCCACCAACACAAACTCGACCTGACTTCACCCCAAAGGGCAAGCCAAACATCCATGACCTTCAACTGTGGGGACCAATGTGACAGGAGCGCCGCCTGGAAAGGCTGTATATGCAGCTGGGCCCAAGGCACTAACTCCAATGAGGCTGCCATGGAACAGAGAACCTACAGATAATCTGACACTTTCAGATGAGGCACTCTCCTCAGACCTGCGACTGCAACTTCGCTATCTTGCCCTCCAGCAGACATAGCAAACCCTGCTGAGTGTCGAAGCAAACTCCCAGGTACTCCAGGGACTGGGATGGAGTCAGATTGCTCTTTGCAAAGTTGACAATCCAACCTAAGTCCTGAAGCAGACTTATCACATGGGCCGTTGCTTCCTAAGTCTCCAGAAAGGACTTCATCCAGACCAACAAGTCATCCAAATACAGGTGGACCAGAATGCCCTGCTATTGCAGCGCCACCACTATCATCACCATGACCTTAAACAACAGAGGGGACATGGCAAGGCCAAATGGAAGAGCTTGGAATTGAAAATGCCCTTGTGGAAGCACAAACTGCAGAAAACGCTGGTGTTCGGGACGAATGGGAAAGAGTAGTTACTCACCTGTAACAGGTGTTCTCCAGGAGCAGCAGGAATCAGTCCTCACTTATGGGTGTCATCGACGCCGATGAAGCCCCAGTGGAGCATTTCCCCAGTTTTCCATGAAAGCCTTTGGGAATGCTGGCACGCATGCGCGGTTCCCTTCCCGCCTAAAGGTGCCATCTTACCTCAGTCAAATGACATAGCTAAGAACAGCACACAAAAATTGAAAAATGAACTATGTACAACTGCAACTCCAAGGGGAGGAGGGAGGGTAGTGAGGACTGATTCCTGCTGCTCCTGGAGAACACCTGTTACAGGTGAGTAACTACTCTTTCTCCAGGACCAAGCAGGAAGTCAGTCTTCACTTATGGGTGACTCCCCAGCTCTGGGCTACCAGGAACCCAGGCGGAACAAGAGAACTCCCTCTAGTCTCAGCAACACAGAAAAGGCTTTCCAAGAAAACAACCTCCACAGGTAGCCCAACCAGAGGGCAGAAGTTGCCTAGACCTCAAAGAGATTCCTGAGTACTGCTTGGCCAAAAGCACTGTCCCTACGGGACTCCCTCTCCAGACAGTAGTGGGCTGCAAAAGTCTGGCTTGAAGACCAAGTAGCAGCCCTGCAGATGTCTTGCAATGGAACAGAGCAGAGATGAGCCACTGATGCAGCCATTGCCCTCACACGGTGGGTCGTGACCCTACCCTGCAAAGGAAGGTCAGCCGCCTTGTAAGCCCAGGTGATACAGTCAGCCACCCAGATGGACAAGGTACACTTGGACACAGGCCTCCCCAAGTTATTGGGGTCAAAAGAAAGGAAGAGCTGAGAAGCCTTCCTGTGACCTTGCGTACGTTCAAGGTAGAAGGATAAGGCCCTCCTACAGTCCAAGGTATGGAGAACTGTTTCAGCCTGACTTGCATGAGGCCTAGGGAAGAAAGTAGGAAGAACCACCTCCTGGTTGAGGTGGAAAGAGGAGACAACCTTAGGAAGGAACTTAGGGTGAGTCCTGAGGACTACCCTGTTTTTATAGAACCTGGTGTAAGGTCTATCACAGACCAAGGCCTGAAGCTCACTCACTCTCCTAGCCGAAGTAAGGGCGATCAGAAAGAGAGCCTTCCATGAGAGGAAGTGTAGAGAGCAAGTAGCCATAGGCTCAAAAGGTGGTCGAGTCAGCTGCTGCAAGACCACATTCAGCTCCCACTCAGAAGCAGGAGGACGGATGGGAGGTTTGAGCAGTAACAAACCTCTGAGAAACCTGGACACCAAAGGGTGCACAGACAAGGAATGTCCCTCTACTAAGGAGTGGTGAGCTGCCAAAGCAGAGAGGTGGACCCGAACAGAGTTGGACTTGAGACCTTGATTGGACAAGTGCAGCAGGTACTGAAGCACTACAGACACAGCACAGGAGAAAGGATCCTCTGCACGTAACTGACACCACACAGAAAACCTCTTCCACTTGAGAGCATAGGTTTTCCTTGTGGACTGTTTCCTAGAAGCTAGGAGAACCTCCTCAACTTCTTTAGGCAGGCCCCAGGGAGCCAACACTACCCTTGCAGCCTCCATGCCATCAGATGGAGGGATTTGAGATTGGGATGCAGTAGAGAGCCCTGATTCTGAGAGAGAAGGTCGGGCTGCAATCCCAGAGGCAGAGGGAGATCCACCGCCAGTTGAAGCAGGAGGGGGAACCAAGGCTGCCTGGGCCACCTGGGAGCCACCAGGAGGACTGAGGCCCTGTCTTGGAGAATTCTGAACAGTGTCCGGGCCACCAGGGGGGTGGGAGGAAACGCATAGAGTAGGCCCTGAGTCCAGGGAATCAGAAAAGCATCTGCTGCTACCCTCAGAGGATGTGGTTGCCTGGAGCAGAACCGTGGCAGCTGGTTGTTTAGAGGGCTGGCAAACAGGTCTATGGAGGGAAGACCCCACTCCAAGAAAATCTTTTGAACTACCAAAGGATGTAGCTGCCACTCGTGTGGTTGCAGAATCCTGCCCAATTTGTCGGCCATGACATTCTCCTGGCCTGGAAGGTAGACTGCCTTGAGGAGCATGTTGTGTCTCAGGGCAAAGGAACAGAGGACTTGTGCTTCCTGACAAAGGGGTTGGGAACCAGTCCTTCCTTGCTTGTTCACATAGAACATGGCTGTCTGGTTGTCTGTTTGGATCAAGACAGACTGATGGGCCAGGGAAGCCAAGCGGATAGCTCTGAGCTCTAGGAGATTGATCTGCTGGGACGCCTCCCAAGGAGACCACAGACCCTGGGTGCACTTGTCTAGGCAGTGTGCTCCCCAACCCAACAGAGAGGCATCGGTGGTCAGCACCACTGTATGAGGAGGTATCTGAAAGGGCACCCCCACCAGCAGATTGGGGGGGTGTAACCACCAGTTGAGGGAGGTCAGAAAACGGTGGGACACACTGATCCTGTCTCTGAGGCTGCCTGAGGCCTGTGACCACTGAGTCCGAAGGCACCACTGGGCAGGCCTCATATTGAGCCTGGCATTGGGGGTCACCTGAACTGTGGACGCCATGTGGCCTAGAAGCCTGAGACAGAGTCTGGCGGAGACCAGGGACCTGTGCAGAAACTTGCTTGCAAGGTCCATGAGCCTTTGTGCTCGGTCCACTGGTAAGAATGCTCTTGCCAGCTGAGAATCCAACCTTGCCCCTATGAATGCCAAGTTCTGGGAGGGGAGCAAAGTGGACTTTGCGAAGTTGATGACAAAGCCCACCTTTTGGAGCAGGTCTATGGTTCTGTTGGTGGCCTGCTGGACCTCGAGAGACGTCTGGCCTCTGATGAGCCAGTCGTCCAGGTAGGGAAAGACAAAGATGAGCTGATTTCTCAGGTAGGCTGCTACCACTGCCAGGCACTTGGTGAAGACTCTGGGATCGGAAGTCAGCCCAAAAGGCAGTACCCTGTACTGATAGTGGTTTCCTCCCACAATGAACCTGAGGTACTTTCTGTGGTCTGGATGAATGAGGATGTGAGTGTAAGCATCTTTTAGATCTAAAGAGCATAGCCAATCTCCCTGCTGGAGGTAGGGCAGAAGAGTTCCAAGAGTAACCATCTTGAACTTTTCTTTCACAAGAAACTTGTTTAGGTTTCTGAGATCCAGAATGGGTCGAAGACCACCGGTTCTCTTTGGCACCAGGAAATACCTGGAGTAAAAACCATGACCTTGGAAGTGGGGAGGCACAGGCTCCACCGCCTTGTCCAGCAACAGACCCCTGAGCTCCTGGAGAAGGGCTGTATGCAGGGGAGGCCTGGAAGGCTCCCCTGGAAAGTGTGGCGGAGGTAGTTGGTGAAAATGAAGGGCATAGCCTCGATGGACTATGTCCAGCACCCAACTGTCCTGAGTTATCAGGGGCCCACTGGTGGGCGAACAAGGCTAGGCGGCCTCCTGTGCAGGGCTGGGTCTGCAAGGGAGGTTTGGCTGTACTCAAGGAGTCAAAAACCCCCACCCTGCTGAGTGGAAGCAGGGGCCGGAGGCTTGGGGGCAGTCTGCCTACGGGGCCCATTACCACGGCCCTTGGCTTGCTGACCCTGTGGGGCAGGTTGGGCAGCCTGATAATGTGGGTACTGTTTGTAGGCAGTGCCCTTCCTCGGGTAAAAGGGCTTTTTACCCGGGCCCTTCTTTTTATGTGAAGGGGCAGAGGTCTTCCTGGACAGCCTTGTCCTGGTGAGGTGCTCAGTCTCGAGCTGTGCGGCCTTCTCGGCCACAGGCTTGCCAAAAAGGTTTTCACCTCGGCAAGGGACATCGACCAACTTGTCCTGAACCCATGGCTCGAGGTCCGATGACTGCAGCCACGCCTGGCGTCGAGCCGTGATGCCAGCAGCCGCTACTCGGGCTGAAGCCTCGAAGCCATCGTAGGCGGCGCGGGACATGAACTTAGAGCATTCCCGTATCCTCGAAGACAAGGACTTAAAACTCTGCAAGGGTTCCCCGGAGAGACCAGCAGAGAACCCGGCCAACTCCTTGGCCAGGTCTCATAAATACATGCCCATGTACAGCTGGTAAGTCTGGACACGGCAAGCAAGCATGGAGCCCTGAAAACACTTTCTGCCGACTCCATCAAGGCTGCGGGCCTCCCTACCGGGAGGCACCGCAGAGTGCATCTTCTGACTTTTCAGACGATGCATGGCCGATTCCACAACCATAGAATGGTGCGTCAGCTGTGCTTTCTGGAAGCCAGGACTCTTGCGGAGTCGATAAATGGAATCGACTCGCTTGCTCAAAACCGGCGCCGAGGCCGGTGCCTCCCACATCCGGAAGAGGAGCAGCTCCAGCATCGGAGGAACCGGGACAGTAAAGGCCTCCTTCGGAGGAGAGTCGTACTGCAGAGCATCGAGCTCCTTGGCTCAAGGCTCTTCCTCGGGGTCAGCCGGGATAGCCAGGGCAGTGGCCATATCCCGGATAAACTCAGAGAACCTAGTATCCTCCGGAGGGGATCTACTCCGGGGTTCAGACTCAGGTGAGTCCGAAGGGACACACCGAGTCTTAAAGGTGTCAGGAGACTCCTCATCTTCGGTTTCTCATGCAGACTTGTCCGAAGTCGAGTCGGGGTCCGACGCCACGGGGCCCCTGGGCACCTGCCCCGACGCCGGAGGCACCGGCGTCGAGACCCTCGGTCCCGAACGGGAGGTCAAGGGAGACCTCGACCGAGGACGACCTCGAGCCGCAAGGGACTCGAGTATCGGCTCGGTCTCCGGGGTCGACTTGGAAGTCGATGTCCCGGTGGTCGGGGCAGATGCGCCAGACAGGCTGGCCCATCAATGCCCGCTGCTGATCCATGAAGGCAGACATTCTGCTCTCCAAGGCTGTCAACCTGAGACTCAGCTCGGGTGACACAGCAGCCGACTCGGGCCCCGGCGGCGCCGGGCCCGACGTTGGTACTCGGGGAGGCGAGTCCTCGAGGACAACAGGACTTACGTGCCCAGCAGACTCCGGTTCTAAACGAGGAACTTTGGTCGGCTTCTCCTGGTCCACGGGCCCGGGACGATGGTCGGGGGTCTTAGACCTGGACCTTGAGGGTCCAGGGACCTCCACCAACGCCGCCCTCGCGAGCCGCTTCTTCCTCTTACGTTCCCTCTCGGGGGACCCCCTGTCCGAGGAGCTCCGACGCCTCTCAGGATCAGAATCCCGAGGTGTCGAAGACTCAGACGAGGTCCGGGCACGAGCAGAGGCCGAGTCGGAGAAAAGCCTTTCACTTTGCTGCTGACGACTTCGGAGGGCCTTGGAAGACATTTTTCCACATGGCCCGCACGTTTTAGAATCGTGGTCTGGGCCCAGGCACCGAAGGCAGCAGTCGTGTGTGTCGGTGAGAGACAATCTTTTTACACCGATCACACTTTTTAAAACCACTGGAAGACATGGGGGAAAAAAGGGTCCCCGCGAGGTCAAAAGACCGGCCTTCCAGGGAAAAAGAAAAAAGTTTAGGCGCGAACGCCTAGCCACTAAGGGCAAAAACCGAAAAATAAAAAAGGGGGTTCGATACCGGTGCACCGATCCCGGCGGGAGGGGAACCAACATCGAATCCGAAGAAAAGAAGCGAAACGACGCTAGAAAAAAATCTACTTTTAACCGGGAAAACAGGACACACGTCCGATGGGCTTCACGGAAAAAAAGAGACTGAGGTAAGATGGCACCTTTAGGCGGGAAGGGAACCGCGCATGCATGCCAGCATTCCCAAAGGCTTTCATGGAAAGCTGGGGAAATGCTCCGCTGGGGCTTCATCGGCGTCGATGACACCCATAAGTGAGGACTGACTTCCTGCTTGGTCCTGGAGAATATGCAGATATGCTTCGGTCAGATCCAAGGAAGTTAAGAATTGTATTTAACATTTTTAAAACCATTTTATCATTCAGTCAAAGCAGTTTAATGTACATTACCAAGTTTACGTTACGATGTAAACAGAGACATTGATAACTTTGATTCTTCTGAATTTTTCCTGACGAACTGGTACTATCATGGACCGCAGAGTCTCCATGCAAAACAGAGAAACCCTGAGGGCCCTTCAAATCCAAAATGGGATGCCAAGAACCTTCCTTCTTTGGAACCACAAAACAGATTGAATAATGACTCGTGCCCCATTTGTCCCGGGGCACCAGATCGACTGTTTTAAGTTGCAAGAGACAGGCTAACATCATGTGAACTACCTGTGCCTTGGTGGAGGCCCAGTAAGGAGAAACCATGAATGTGTCCAAGAGAAGCCTGGCAAACTCTAGTACGCAACCTTCCCAAATCACTTCCAAGACCGAGCGTCCACAGTGACCTGGGCTCAAGCAGAGTAAAACTATTGGAGACGACCGTCCACCAGCTGCACCTCTTCTAGGGCCACCAAACCTTCACTGGGAAGGCTTGGCCACTTCCGAACAGCCTCAACACTGCCACCTCGACAGCCCCTACGAAAGGAGCCCCTCGGCAGAAATCTGGATCATTGTGGATTAACCCCCCTAGCTGGACAAAACTTCCTCGAATCTCAACCATGACCAAGAAGAGGTCCCTCGGCCAGCAGCCTTGGGCTTATCTTCCTAAAGCCTAGGCACCTTAGTGTCCCCTAAGTCCTTCCACTAACTTCTCCAGATCATCTCTGAACAACCGCCAACCAACAAAGGGGAGTTTACTCAACCGCGTCTTGGGAGGCCACATACCCTAACCAGTTTCTCAGCCACAAGAACCACCACACAGCCACCACTGTAGTCAACCTACCCAAAGTCCATAGCAGGACAGCCAAAAATACAGTCCCAGACTACGTAAGCCACCTCCTCTAAGGCCATAACCTCCCCCTGAATCCTCTAGGACAATCGCATACAAGCTTGAGCCACATAGGAGTCACAAATAGCCCCTTGTAAAGTCAGGGCAGACACCTCAAAGGCCTGCTTGAGCAGCGCCTCCATTCTGGTGGTCCTGCGGGTCTTTCAAAGCCACACTACCTTCCACTGGGATTATAGTCTTCTGCATGACTGCTGCCACCAAGGCATCCACCCGCGGAAGACGTAACTGGTCTCTCTCCTCCAGTGGAACTGGATGCAGCCTGATCATGCTACGACCAATGCAGAAGCCCACATCAGGAATCTTCCAGTCAGCATCAATCATTATCTCCTTCAATGCCCTGTGGACCAGAAAGGAACAAGCCGGCTTATGGATACCTTCTAACAGCAGATCCTCCGCCGCCTCTGGACCCAAGTCCTCTGCAATCCACAAGGCAGCCAAGGTCTGCACAGTGAGGGTAGGGAGCTCATCCCTGTGGAAAATGTGCACCACAGAGGGATCTTCCCCTGCAGAGCGCTCCCCCTCTTCAAGGTCCTCATGGAATTCCTTCTCCAGGAGGTCCGAGGACCCCTCCAAATGCCTCACAGACCCCACATGGAGGCATCATCATCTTCCAGAGACCTCTCTCTACATGGGCATTTAGCTGTAGAGGGAGGTCTCTGGACCCCGTGCTGATGCCCTGCTTTAACACAATAAGCCTAATGAGGCAAGAGAACAAACTCCAGAAAAAAGGGGGGAGGACTCTCCACCTCCCTACAGGACCAGGGGCTCAGCAAGTGCCTGCTGAGAGGAACACACATTCTCCAAAATGGCAGCTGTTCCCACCAAAACCACAGGATTTCTGACATCCATACCAGCACAATCCAGCTCCCCTGGTACTTCAAAAAAACGTCCCCAACACTCCCAGGCTGCTAACAAGTTGATCAGCGGCAGCCATGCTCTCCCTCATGCAGCTGTGACAAAGCCTGGTCTCTAGAGTTGGGCCTGACGGCTGCTGCAGACTGCACAATGATCATGCTCGGCGGCCCGGGCTACCTCCCCCCCCCCCCCCGTGAAAAAAAGAAACCCTCTAACTGGCTACCAATGGCTGCGTGTGGGGGGGAGGTTCTGTGGCTGCCGCTGCTTCTTCCCATGCTTCCCTTATTTAAAAAAAAAAAAAAAAAAAAAACGAACTTTACTGTCAACCGGGCAGAACAAGGCTCAACCTCTGGCCTTCTCCCAAGTGTTGGGGAGAGGGAAAAGAGGGAGCAGCCACAAACCTGTGGACCCCAAGGCAAAACTGAAGGGTGGCTAGAGGAGAGCGGAGGTAGGGATCCAGATCCACCGGGTTCTGCACCCCAAAGCAGCCCAGCACCATCCAGTACCAACAAAACAGCACAGGCTATGCTCATTCACCTGCTGAAAAATATTGGCTTGGCATTAGGACACGGACTACTTAAGGAGGAGTGTTTTCAACTCAGTGTTTCTCAGTCTTCATCTGCTGGTGGATGAGGATAATCCACATGTCTGAAATGGAATGGAGGATGATTTGGAAGAGTTATTTTTGCGCATACCATAAAAGTCATGAATCTCACTCAAAAGTCAGGCCATGTATAGTATAATCGCAATCTCTCTAACTTCTTGCTAATGCTCGGCATAGTACCTGCATTGTGCCGAAGAGTGCCTCCTTCTGCAGTTCGTAAGATGTAACATGTACAGTTGTGATCAACATTATTGGCACCCTTGAAGTTCAACCCCTTAATGTCCAATATCTCCTAAAAAGAAAGTGGTCAGTGAAATGGCTTTTGACTATATATGCACACATTTGACACATAAAAGAATCAAATTAAACAAGACCAATTAAAAAAAGGAAATAGTATAAAAACTGTGTCATTGCAAGGACATAATTATTGGCACCCTTATAAACAATTCAAATCAGATTGAACAGAATAGCCACATTCCCACTGCAGTAAAGTTAGACACATCTGTGATCAACTGTCAGTACTCACATGACTTGAATCAACCAATGAATGATAACTCTAATGTTTAAAATGGCCACATTCACTCCCTCTTCCATTTTCACAATGGTGAACACAAGAATGCTGCTTGAGATGGTCAGAAAAGCCATCATCATTAAACTTCAAAGGGGTATAAGGCCATCTCCAAAGACCGTGGAATTCCTGCATCTACAGTTCGCAATGTCATTAACAAGCTTTCTGCTCATAGAACTGTCAAGAACCTCCCACGAAGAGGAAAGTTAATCCAAAAAATCTTCGAAGGTTAGTGTGAACTGTTGGAAAAACACCAAGTACAATATCCAAAGAGCTTAAGGCTGACCTGGAGCAATCTGGAATGGTGGTTTAAACCCACACCAAACGCCACTCACTAAACAAAGAAGGACTTCATGGCGAAGGCCAAGGAGGGCCCCACTGCTCAAAGACAGACATGACATAAAAAGGCACACCTGATCTTTGCCCAAACCCACCTTGAGAAACCACAATCCTTCTGAGAAAATGTTTTGTGGACAGATGAAACCAAACTTAAGCTCTTTGGCAATGCAGACCAGCAATATATTTATAGGCAAAGAAATGAAGCTTAATAAGGTAAAACACACTATTCCTAGGGTTAAATATGGTGGAGGTTCCATAATGTTGTGGGGCTGTTTTGCTGCCTCAGGAACTGGAGGCATGGAACTTATTAAAGGAATCACAAAGTCAGACAACCATCAAGGTACTGTGGAGTGAAATGTGCTACCTAGTGTCAGAAAGATAGGTCTGGGTTGAAGGTCATGGGTCCTCCAGCAGGACAATGACCCAAAACATACATCCAGAAGTACAAAAGAATGATTAAAAAGAAACAAATGGACTGTTTTAAACTGGCCAGCAATGAGTTCTGATCTCAATCCAATCGATAACACAGGTACACTACCAAAACACTGCCTCCAGTTTTGCAACTGATTCCTATAGATTTTGGGGTGCTGAATCCAGGAAAAATAGCCAAAATGTTCCATCACGTCACGTTTTCTTGCAAAATTAGATTTCTTACCCATATAAGGAATGTTCACATAATTTCTTTTTAGCCGACTGCAGTTTATTTTCTTGGTCCAAAAGAGAGGTTGTAATGGTTAACTAACTAGAAACACTCCCTCATGATATTTTAGAGTGTTTTGTATTCATTTTATACATTAACAGGACAATTGGGAGGCGGGGGGCTAAATCCAGTACTCGCGCTGGCGCATGTTCTTTCCTGTTCGCCTCGCCTCGTTCGCTCGCTCAAACACGGTGGTTGCGACATGAACGTTCCTGTCAAATTTCAGTTTCTTGCAAGTTCATTATTACCTTTTGTTTGCTCAGTCGTAATCCAGCTTCATTCCGAAGTGGTTCACTACAGTTGTAGTTTGCAGTGCTGTGTATTTGTGATGGCTCACAGAGCCAGAGGTTGCGTCAACTCTCCGGACAGTTTTTTGTTTTATTTGTGGGGAATATACCGTGAAAAAGCGGCAGAGGAACATTTCTGCATTTATTAAAAAAGTATATTTCGCCTATTTCGGTTTGAAGTTAGGCGATCAAGACAAACCGTGGGCTCCTCACAAAGTGTGCAAGACATGTGAGGAAGATCTACGCTTATGGATGAAAGGTAAAAAACAAGCATTTCGTTTCGGAATACCTATGATGTGGCGTGAACAAAGAGACCACAGCAGTGACTGCTATCTTTGCTCTTGCATTGTGAAGGGATACAACTTAAAAAATAAGAACGTAATAAGTTACCCCAACCTTCCCTCAGCAATTAGGCCTATGCCTCATAGCAACAAAGTACCTGTGCCTGAACCACCAAAATCTTTGGATCATATTTGTGTGGACGGTTCTGATCATGATGAGACTCATCAGATGGCTTTTCCCGATGAGTCCAGTACTTCCGAGTTTGAAACTGAACCAGATCCGAAACCTGAACTTTTCTCTCAAGCTGAATTGAATGATTTAGTCCGGGATTTAGGACTCCCAAAAGATGCTGCCCAACTGCTAGGTTCTCGGCTTAAACAGAAAAATCTATTGTCACCAGGAACAACCTTTTATTGGTACCGCAACCGCGAGACACAATTTTTGAAGTATTTCAGCAAAGAGGAAGATTTGGTATTTTGCAACGATATATACGGAGTGATGGAAAAGTTTAAACTCAAGTATGATCCTGCTGAATGGCGACTGTTCATTGATTCGTCAAAAGACAGCATAAAAGGTGTTCTTCTTCATAATGGCAACACATTCGCTTCAGTTCCTATTGCTCACTCTGTTATTCTCCAAGAAAAATACGAGAATTTGGCCCTGATTCTTCAGAAGATTCGTTATGATGAGCATAAGTGGATGATTTGTGTAGACTTTAAAATTCTATCCATGCTATTAGGGCAGCAATCCGGTTTCACCAAATATCCCTGCTTCCTTTGCTTGTGGGATAGCCGGGCCCGCGACCTACACTGGGGGAAAAAAGACTGGCCAATTCGGGAGTATTTGAGACCCGGTGAGAAAAATGTTCTTCATGAGAGCTTGGTACCTTGTGATAAAATTCTATTACCACCTCTCCACATTAAGTTGGGTCTCATTAAGCAATTCATCAAGTCCCTTCCAAAAGATGGTGAGTGCTTTCGGTACCTTTGCTCAAAGTTCCCCCGACTTTCTGAAGCAAAGCTAAAGGAAGGAGTGTTTGTTGGCCTTGATATAAGGAAACTCATTTCAGATGGAGCATTCGCTGAAACGATGTCTGAGAAGGAAAAAGAAGCCTGGGATTCCTTCAAGGATGTTGTTCTCAAATTCTTGGGGAACAGGTGGGATGAGAACTATAAGGATATTGTTGCCAGGATGCTCAATGCCTTCAAAGAACAAGGCTGTAACATGAGCCTGAAAGTCCATTTCTTGCACTCCCATGTGAACTACTTTCCCGAAAACCTGGGGGCGTACAGTGAAGAACAAGGTGAAAGGTTTCACCAGGACATCAAGGACGCAGAGAGAAGGTACCAAGGAAGATGGAACACCACTATGATGGCTGATTTCTGCTGGTTGCTGCTGCGGGAAACCCCAGATGAAAAATACGCCAAGCAGCGCACCAAGAGAAGCATTCGGGGGAAGAAGAAACGGGCCCACCAGGAGATTGATTGACCCAAGAATGACTTTAAAATCTAAACTGTGTTGACAAATATCGTGTTTTTACTAAACTTTGAAATAAAAATTTGCTAGTTATTACCACAGTGTCGGATCTCATTTATTAGAATTTTATTTTCACACCATCGGGTGTTTGTCTTCATGTATTGCAATGGTGCGGTTTGCGTTTTCTATTCTTACATACATACCTGTACAACATTTTTTGCACATTTCTTTGCTTTGCTTTGTGTCTAACCTCGTTCTTATATGCTCAATGTTTGTGCACATGTATGTGGCTGTTTTAAGTGCAGACAATTTTGCTACCATCACAGTGTGTTTTGTTGACATTACTCTATTCTTATGTGCTGCCTTGTTACAATTTTCTTTATTCTTATTTGAATAACTACTAAACAATTAGTATAAAGAATTCATCCAAGAAACTTTTATCTTGATCGCACTCAATCTGAAACGTTCACCTCAAACTGCCAATGTAGCAAAAATTCTGTACGTGATGGAGCAAATTGGTTACCAGATTTGGATCCAGCGCACCAAAAAACGTAAAAATCAATTGAAACAGAGGCAGTTTAAAAAAAAATTTTTTTTAGTGTACCTGTGTAACCTTTGGAAAGAGCTGAAATCTGCCACTGGTAAAAGGAATCCTGGAAACATTCATGAGCTGTAACAAATCGCAGTTGAAGAGTGGGAGAAACTACCAGCAGACAGATGTACGAAACAGTGTAGTTACTCACCTGTAACAGGTGATCTCCAGGGACAGCAGGAATTGAGTCTTCACATATGGGTATCGTCGGCACCGACTGAGCCCACGCGAGAACGCTCCCCAGCGCCGCATAGGAAAGCCCTTGGAAGCATTCTACTGTGCCTGCGCTGCTGCCTTCCCGCCTTTCCAACTCTCCCTCTTCAGTTGGGTTTGTAGCTGAGACAAAAGGAGAGAAGGAAAAAGGGAGGGAGAGAGAGAGAGACAGAGATACAACTCCTAGGGGAGGTGGGTGGGTTGTGAAGACTACCTGCTGTTCCAGGAGATCACCTGTTACAGTTGAGTAACTATGCTATCTCCAGGAACAAGCAGGAATGTAGTCTTCACATATGGGACTCCCTAGCTTAAAGATGCCAGGGAGATGACTCCAGAGAGAACAGCGAGACACAGGCTGAAGTGGGTCATGTTTCCTCACAAGGATCTCAGGTATCGAAACCCAGGACGGGGGGTAGGAGTTGTTCTAAGTCTGAAAGAGATGCTGGAGAACAGCCTGGCCAAACAAGGCATCCTGAAGGAAGGCCTTGTCCAAGCAGTAATGGGCCGCAAAAGTGTGGACAGAGGACCAAGTAGCTGCTTTGCAGATGTCATCAATGGACACAGAGCGAAGGTTGGCCATAGAGGCAGCCACTGCTCTCATATTGTGAGCTGTGACATGACCTTCAAGAGAAATTCCCTTACTCTCATAGGTAAAGGATATGCAGTCTGCAATCCATTTGGAGAGTGTTCTCTTGGAAACTGGTAAACCCAGATGACTGGAATCAAAGGCAACAAAAAGCTGTGAAGCTTTTCTATGCTGCCTAGTCCTCTAAAGGTAAAAGGCTAAAGCACGTTTACAATCTAGAGTGTGAAGATTCCTTTCTGCACTAGAGGCATGAGGCTTAGGGAAGAAGACAGGAAGGTAAACCGACTGGTTCAAATGAAAAGGCGAAACCACCTTTGGCATAAAGTGAGGATGAGTCCTAAGGACTACCTTATCATGGTGGAACCTTGTGTAAGGAGGGTCAGCCACTAAGGCTTGTAGCTCACTAATGCATCTTGCAGAAGTGAGAGCAATTAGGAAGATCACCTTCCAAGAAAGAAATTTCAGGGATGTAGTGGCTAAGGGATCAAAGTGCAGCTTCATAAGCTGTCCAAGGACAAGATTTAAATCCCATGCCACGGGTGGTGGCGGCTTAATGAGAGGCTTAGTTAAGAGTAGACCTCTCATAAAATGCGCTACAAGCGGCTGAGAGGAGACGGGTTGTCCAGCAAAGGGCGTGTGGAAAGCCGCAATGGCACTAAGGTGGACCCTTACTGAATTAGTTTTTAAGTCCAGAGGATGAGAGGTGGAGGAGATACTCCAGTAACGCCTCTACTGGAACGGAAAAAGGATTAAGTTCCTTCTCTGAACACCAGAAAGAGAACTTTCTCCACTTAAAGCATAAGCACACCTAGTGGAAGGTTTCCTGGAGGCCAAAAGGATATCTTTAACTTGTTGAGAGAGGTTGATATCGTGTAGTTCTAAGCTCTCAGCAGCCATACCATCAGGTGCAAGGACTGAGGGTTGGGGTGCAGAAGAGTCCCATTCTCCTGGGATAGAAGATCTGGAGCACACCCCAACTACAGAGGTTTGGCTTGAGAGAGACGTAGAAGCAGTGGCTACCACGTCTGTTGTGGCCAGCGTGGGGCTATGAGGATCATATGGCCCTCGTCTCTCTTAAGTTTGAAAAGAGTCTTGGGAATGAGTGGAATGGGCGGTTAGGCACATAGGAAGTCCTGACCCCAGTGGAGGTGAAAAGCATCCACTGCCTGACTGTTCCGAGAAGGAATTCTGGAACAGAATCAGGGAAGTTTGGCATTCTGAGGACTTGCAAATAGGTCTATATCTGGAGTTCCCTAGATCCGAAAGATTCAAGCAATTTGCTCTGAATGAAGAGACCACTCGTGTGGCAGTAGTACTCGACTGAGTTTGTCTGCTAGGAGATTCTGTTTGCCTGGGAGATACACCACTAGTAGGGGAATATGAAGGCCCCTTGCAAAGGACCATAGGTGCAGAGCTTCATTGCACAACACCTGAGAACCTGTTCCACCCTGCTTGTTCACACAGAACATGCCTACCTGATTGTCTGTCTGGAGAACTGTCTTGTAGCGCAGATGGTCCTGGAATACTCGAAGAGCGTAGAAAATAGCTCCGAGTTCTAGTAGGTTTATGTGAAGACAAGTCTCCTGCTGGGTCCAGAGACCTTGAGTGGAGAGATTGTCCAGATGAGCTCCCCAACCCAACTTGAACGCATCCGTCATCAAGGTAGCTTGATGCAGTGGCTGCTGAAAAGGTAACCCTACGAGTAGGTTTTCCAGCGATTGCCACCACTGAAGGGACAAAATGAGGCGTGCCGAGTTTCTGATTTTGTCCCCAAGATGACCTGATGCCTGAGTCCACTGAGAGGCTAAGGTCCACTGGGTTGCACGCATATGTAGTCGAGCATAGGGAACCACATGTACAGTGGACGCCATATGACCGAGCAACTGAAGTATTTCTTGAGCAGTCAGGACAGTTTTCACAGCTGCTTGAGAAGCCAGTTGAATTATTTGAGCACAGCAGAGCTGTGGCAGAAAAGCCCTTGACTGCTGCATGAACTCTAGGGATTGAGTAGGGGTAAGATGAGACTTTGGGAGGTTTATGACTAATCTCAGATATTGAAGAATTGCATTGTGCAGGAAAGAGCAGAGCTGGCCTCTGGAGCTGTTGGTGCTCGGATCAGCACGTCATCTAAGTAGGGGAAGACAAATATCCCTAGAGTCCTTAGAAATGCTGCTTCTACTGCCATACATTTTATAAAGACTCTTGGGCCGGAAGCCAGGTCAAAGGGTAGAACCCTGTACTGGTAATGTCTTCCCTGAAAGAGGAATCAAAGAAACTTCCTATGTTCTGCATGCATAAGGATGTGTGTATATGTGTCCTTTAGGTCTAGAGAGCATAGCCAATCCTGACTCTGAATGTAAGGGAGAAGTGTTCAGAGATATCATTTTGAATTTTTCTCGGAACAGAAACTTGTTTAACTCCCTGAGGTCCAGTATGGGCCTGTACCCTCCTATTTTCTTTGATATAAGGAAGTAGGGGGGGGGGGGGGGTAAAAGCCCAGGCCTTGTTGAGAAAGTGGTACCTCCTCTATTGCACCCTGAGCAAGGAGTGAGGTAACTTCCTGACACGAGAGTGGTGAGGGGGGCCGAGAACTGAACTCTCTTGGAGTGGAGAGAGGGGGCATACTGTGGAAATGGAGTTTGTACCCCTCTGTCACTATGGAGAGAGTCCAATGCTCTGATGTTATCTGCTGCCATCTCTTGGCAAAGTAACACAGTCTGCCTGGAACGTTGATTGGCTCTGGAATTTTTAGAGGTAGGATGACTAGGTTCTCTAGGAAGGAGTCAAAGATCTTGTGGAGGCTGTGTCTGCTGAGCTGGTTGAGCTCTGGGGACTCAAGCCTTTCTTTGTTGTTTCGGCTGCTGTTGCCCCTTCTAGGAAGTATGGAGTGGGCAGTTGACAGTATGGGTGTAAGAAAGATGAGCACTTTTTCAACAAGAAAAAGAAATTCTAACAGTCTCTTTCTTAGCTGGGTTGGCAGTGGTCCTTGAGAGCCTATTTAAAGTAGTGTTCTCGGACTCAAGTTGAGAAGCTTTGTCCTGCCAATCCTTACCAAAGAGGTTTTCTCCCATGCAAGGAATATTCCCCAGGTTATCTTGCACCCACTGCTCTAAATCAGATGCTTGTAACCAAGCAATCCGACGTGCACCGATGGAAATAGCAGAAGTCCTGCTAATACATTCGAAACAATCAAAGGTTGCCCTGTTCATGAACTTAGAAACAGACTTAGAAACATTCTGGGCATATTTAACAAGTGTAAGGAAAGCAGCCCTCTTGTCATCAGGGAGAAGAGGAGCCATTAGTTCCAAATCTTTAGTAACCTCCCAAATGAACATACCCATGTAGAGTATGCATGAACTTATTCTGGCTGATAACATAGAGGCCTGAAAACAGACGACCAAAGGTATCGAGAATTCTCACCTCATGGCGTGGAGGATTAGATGAATGTGTCTTGGCACTTTTAATTTGGCGCACTGCCGATTCCACAACCATGGAATGGTGTGGTAACTGCATTTTTTGGAACCCGGGACACTGTAGTACCGGAACATTGTATCGAGTCTTCGTTAAAGGTGTCTCCCACATGCTAAGTATGAGGTCATGCAAAATCTGATGTATGGGAAGAGTTGCAGCCTCTTTAGGGGTTGCAGGATACTGAAGAATTTCAAGTTCTTTAGCTCTCGGTTCCTTCTCGGGGGTCACGGTGATCGAGAGGCCCCCAAGCCACATCCTGTATAAAGTCTTGAAAAGACATGTCCTCCGGAGGAGACATCCGGCGTTGCAGGGAAGAAGAGGGATCCTCTGGAAGAACCGCTCCGGTACCGATGGAGTCATCGGAAGAATCGGAATCGAAGTATTGACGGGCTGCGAGTTTGAAGCTATTTGTGGGATGGCTCAATACCATAAAATCCAACATACAATTCACTGCCCATATTCATGACTATCATATTCTTCCGATGACTCCGTCAGTACCGGAGCGGTTCTTCCAGAGGATCCCTCTTCTTCCCTGCACGTTGAGGCTACTAACACTCTCCATCCTCGTCAAGCGGGTTTCCGACACGAGCATAGCACTGAAACTGTTCTTCTGGCACTTTTAAATGAACTTCATGTCGCTCCCGACCGCGGTGATGTCACTCTCATTGTTTCCCTAGATCTTTCCGTAGCATTTGACCTGATTGATCACCGGACTCTCCTTTCTCGTTTATTTGATCTTAGACTGCGGGGCACTGTCTTACAATGGTTTCGTTCTTTCCTCACAGCCTGCTCGTTCACTGTACAGTCTGGTAGCCATTCCTCCTCCTCTCTTCCACTCACTTGCGGTGTTCCTCAGGGGTCTGTTCTTTCTCCTTTACTATTTAATATCTTTCTCGCTCCTTTGCCTCTTTTGATTCAGCAGTACCCTGTATCTCCATATATTTACGCAGATGACATTATCCTTCTCTGTCATGTTTCTCCACTCACTCTGGATATCTCCCAATTGAACAACTGTCTTTCCCATATTGCCTCCTGGCTTTCCCAAAACTTTCTTCATTTAAATCCCTCAAAATCCACAGCTATGTGGGTATCTCTTAGTGGTTCCTGTCCTGCTGTTGCCCCCATGAATGATTCAACCCCTATTCCTCTTGTTTCCTCTTTCCGTTACCTGGGGGTCATTGACTCCTCGCTTTCTTTTAACACCCACATCTCTTCTCTCACTCGTCGGTCATTTGCAGCCCTACGTCAGATCAGAGCCGTTCGTTCACTCCTTCCATTTGATTCTCTGGTTACTCTTGTTCTAGCTCTAGTCATTAGTAGACTCTATTACTGCAACATTTTTCTAGCTAACCTTCCGAACTATCAGCTTCAGTGTTTACAATCTATCCAAAATACCGTGGCTCGCCTTATCACTTTTACCCATCGTTTTGACCATGTTACTCCCATTTTTCTTCGCCTGCACTGGTTGCCTCTCCGTTTTCGTTTTCAGTACAAGTTTCTCATCCTGATCCATCGCACTATCCATACTGGTAATCCTTTGTATCTTGCCGGCCTTATCTCCCTCCATACGCCCTATCGCCAACTCCGGTCCATTCATGCTAACCGTTTATCTTTACCCTCTCCATCACAAGCCCATCTGGAACAAACCCGACACTCTGCTTTCTTCTTTCTAGATCCACTCCTTTGGAACTCACTACCACCTTCCCTTCAGTTAGAACCCTCCTACCCTCAGTTCAAGATACTACTCAAAACTCATCTGTTTCAGCAAGCCTTTGATCTTCCTTCTAGTACCCCTCCCTGAATTTGTTGCTGGTTTTGTTTTGTTTAATGTCTGTTTTTGGTGTCCTGTCTCTCTGATTGTTTTGTTTTGGTTTTTTGAAAGTTCCTGTTTTAGCTACATGGCTTTTACTTACTTGTGCTGTCTTTCCTTTGCTTTCCTATTATTTATGGCGTTTTCTTCTATAGTTTGCAGTGTGGACTTTTTGATTTTATTGTACACCGCTTAATGTTTCGGCCAAAGCGGTCTATCAAATGTTTTAATAAAGATAAAGTACACCTGTTACAGGTGAGTAACTAGGCTTTCTCCGGGAGCAAGCAGGAAGTCAGTCCTCACATATGGGACTCCCCAGCTACAGACTACCAAAAGCCCATAGCAAAAACAGGGCTCCATCATGGGAAGCTGTAAGCAGCAGCAATTTAGTCCATGTCCACAGACTACAGTAGGACCCCTGTGTCTGATGAACCATCACTCCGGTAGCCCAAACACAGAAGGGTCGGAGGGAAGGAGTTGCCTAAATCCCGAAAAGGTTACGGAGCACAGCCTGGCCAAAGATACTGTCCCGTCGGGACTCTTTCTAGGCAGTAATGGGCTGCAAAGGTATGGACTAAAGACTAGGTGGCAGCCCAGCAGATGTCCCCATCGGAACGGAGTGCAAATGTGCCACCGAAGCCACCATAGCCCTGACACGGTGCACCATGATGCGGCCGTCCAGCGGGAGACTCACCTGCTCGTACGCGAAGGCAATACTTTCTTTCACCCAAGTGGACAGCATACATTTGGTCACCACCTCCCCCAGCCTATTGGGGTCACAGGAGATGAAAAGATGAGAAGCTTTGCGGTGGCTCCAAGTGCGTTGGATGTAGAAGGACAAAGCCCTCTTACAGTCCAAGGTGTGGTGGACCGTCTCTGCCCAACTGGAGTGAGATCTTGGGAAGAAGGTAGGGAGCACTGCTACCTGGTTGAGATGGAAGGGCAACACTACCTTCGGTAGGAATTTGGGGTGCGTGCGAAGCACCACTCTGTTCTTGTAGAACCTGGTATATAGCGTGCCTCTGCCACAAGGACCTGAAGCTCGCAAACTCTGCGAGTGGAGGCAAGCGCGACCAGGAAAGCCACCTTCCAAGAGAGGTAGCGGAGGTGGCAGGTAGCTAGGAGGTTCAAAGGGCAGGCAAGTAAGCTGCCCCAGCACCACGTTAAAGTCCCATTCAGTTGCCGTAGGGAAAACCAGGGGCTTCGATAGGAGCAGGCCCCAAAGAAAACAGGTCACCAATGGCTGAACCGAGAGGGACTTACCATCCACTGGATGGTGGTGTGCCACCAAGGCACTGAGGTGCACCCGGACGGAGTTAGACTTGAGCCCAGACTGAGAGAGGTGGAGAAAGTACTGTAACACCCACCAGACAGGAGAAAGGATCAGCCCCGTGATCGGCACACCAAACAGAACCTGCGCCATTTGAGGGTGTAAGCCTTCCTAGTAGAGGCCTTGCGAGAGGCCAGCAGGATATCCTCCACTTAACCAGGAGGTTGAAGGGGGCCCAGAGTCACCCTCTCAGCAGCCACGCTGTCAGTGACAGGGATCCCAGATTGGGGTGCAGGAGAGCGCCTCCCTTCTGAGACAGAAGTCCCGGGGTGGTCTCAAAGGGGATGGGGGTGTCCATCATCAACTGAAGCAGCAGCGGGAACCATGGCTGCCTGGGCCACCGAGGAGCTATCAGGATGAGAGAGGCCCTGTCACGGAGGGTCCTGAACAAGGTCCTGGCGATCAACGGGGTGGAAGGGAAGGCATACATGAGGCCTCCCGATCATGAGACCAGGAACGCGTCTGCTGTCACCCTGGAGGAGTGGGCCTGCTGGGAGCAGAAGCAGAGCAACTGAAAGTTGTCCAGGCTGGTGAATAGGTCCTTCACGGGTTCTCCCCAGAGCCGACTGGCTACTCTGGGGTCAAACTGCCACTCGTGCAGCTGGAGAACTCTGCTGAGCCCGTCGGCCAGCTGGTTGTCCTGACCGGGCAGGTACACTGCCCGCAGGAGGATGCCCTGTTAGGACTGTGTACGAGCAGAGGGCTAGAACCTCCCGACAAATGGTACGAGACCCCGTCTCCCCTGGTTTGTTCACATAGATCACCACCACCTGGTTGTCTGTATGGACCAGAACTGGGTGGTGACACAAGTGGTGTCGGAAGGCCCTCAGGGCTAGGTATATGGCTCGGAGCTCAAGAAGTTTGATCTGCTGGGTGCTCTTGTCTGGTGACCAGTTGCCCTGGGTGCGGAGATCTCCACAGTGGGTTCCTCAGTCAAGCAGGGAGGCATCCGTGGTGAGGACCCTCGAGGGGCTTGGGGCCTGAAAAGGCATGCCCACCTCAAGATGCTGGGGAGACTGACACCAGACCAGGGAGACCGCCAATTGGCGGGTCATGGAAACCTCAGAGGTGGCCTGTGACCACTGGTCCCAGACACACCACTGCGCCGCCCACATGTGGAGGTGAGCGTCTGGGGTTACGTGGACCGTGGAGGCCATTTGCTCGAAGAGGCGCAGAAGCAGCCGAGCGGACACCGAGGGACGGTGCTGCACGTTCCGAGCTAGAGACCTGAGATGGTCGGCTCAGTCCCTGGGCAAGAAAGCCTTCGACAGAAGTGTCGATCTCTGCCCCAATGAACTCCAGACACTGGGTTGGGAGGAGGTGAGACCTGGGGTAGTTTATGACAAAGTCCAGGTGTTGTAGAACCTGGATCGTGCATTTGGTGGCCTGCTGTGCCTCCCTTTATGAGCCAGTCGTCCAAGTAGGGGAAAACGAAGACCTCTTGGAGCCGGAGGGAGGCGGCCATGACTACCAGGCAGTTTGTGAAGACTCTTGGGGCAGAGGCTAGGCCGAAGGGGAGCACCCTGTACTGAAAGTGCCTGCCCCCCACTACGAACCACAGGAACTGCCTGTGGTTGGGATGGATGAGGATGTGTTGGTCTAAGGAACATAGCCAGTCTTCCTGCTGGAGGTCTGGCAGCAAGGTTCCAAGGGAGAGCATCTTGAACTTCTCCCTCACCAGGAATTTGTTGAGGTTGCACAGATCGAGGATGGGCCTTAGGCCCCCTATACATTTTGGCACGAGGAAGTACCTGGAGTACAACCCCTTGCCCTTGAGATGATGGGGCACCGGTTCCACTGCTTTGTCCTCAAAAAAACCTGCCAACTCCTTCAGAAGAAGGTCCCTGTGGAGGGGAGACCTGAGGGGCTCTCCCGGGAAATAAGGGGGAGGTGTCTGAGTCAGATGAAGGAGATAACCCTCCCTGACAACCCGAAGAGCATATGAATCGGTGGTGATGGATAACCCCTGTGGGGAGAGATGCTATGCTCAAGGAGTCAAAAGCTCCCCCCTGGCCGGGCCGGAGCCAGTGCCTGGGGCTTTGGAGTCTTTTGCTTATGTGTACCATACCCATGTCCGTTGGCCTGTTGACCCTGCTGGGGAGCCAGGGAGATGCCGGATATGGCGGGTAGTTTCAATAAGCAGTTCCCTTCCTCGGGTAAAAGGACTTATTACCCGAGTCCTTCAGTCGGGAAGGGGCAGTGGTCTTCTTAAATAGCCTGGTCCTCGTCATGAACTCGGTCTCCAGCTCGGCAGCCTTGTCAGCCAAAGAGGTTCTCTCATTGGCATGGAACATCGACCAATTTGTCCTGAACCCACTGCTAGAAGTTGGATGACTGAAGCCAAGCTTGGCAGCGTGCACCGATACCCGCCACGGCTACCTGAGCTGCCGACTCGAACCGGTCATAGGCCGATCGAGACATGAATTTGGAGCACTCATAGACCGCCTTGGCTAAGTTCTTGAACCACTGCAAGGGTTCCTCGGAGAGACCAGCCAAGAACCCAGCGAGTTCCTTCGGCAGGTCTCTCAGGTATATGCTTATGTATAGCTGGCAAGCCTGGATGCGGCAGATGATCATTGAGCCCTGGTAGCACTTTCTGCTGAGGGCATCCAAGGTGCGGGCCTCCCTGCCAGGGGGTGGGGGCACCGAGGAGTGCGTCCTCTGGCTTTTCAGATGACACATGGCCGACACCACCACCATGAAGTTATGTGGCAGCTGTCACTTTGGAAGCCCGGGCTCCGGCGGACTCAATACATCGAGTTGAGCTGTTTGCTCACCACCGGCACCGACGTCAGTGTCTCCCACATTTGGAGCATAAGCCATTCCAGGATGGGAGGAATGGGCACAGTGAGCAATTCCCACGAAGGGGCCTCGTATTGGAGGGAGGATTTCCAACTCATCTGCCCGAGGGTGGTCCTCTGACTTGGTCTGGAATGCCAGGGCCTTAGACATGTCCTTGACTAAGTCCAGGAAGCCATGTCCTTTGGCAGGAACTGCCGCCGAGGCTCCGAGACAGGAGCGTCAGAAGGGATGTCGCGGTGGTGACGGGTATCAAGCGACTCCTCGTCCTCTGTCTCCCACTCGGAGTAGTCCGTTGAGGACTTGTACGGGGGCTGTTCTGCGGGCCTCGGGGCCCCCAAAACCCTGCAGCCGGTGCCCAGCAAACTCGCTGGGGATGACTGCGGTCCCATCGAGTGGGACTCAAGAGTGTGACCTTGGCTGAGGATAGACTTGAGGCCGAAGGACCTCGAGGATCATCTCAGCCTCCAGAGACGTCTTGGACCTCGAGAGCCCAGTGGTTGGGGCGGATGAACCAGTCGTGCCGGACAACAGTGCCCGCTGCTGGTCCATGAAGGCAGAAAAACTGCGCTCCAGGGCACCATTCTGGACTCCAAACCAGAAGGCTCTGCAGCCTTTGGCACGTGCACGACGCCGGTTCCCCTGAAGGGAAATCCTTGACGAGGATGGTGTCTGGGGACTGAGGCAGGTCCACGGTCGGATCCTTCCGGGGGACCTTTGCAGGCTGCTCCTTCTCCGACGCCTCGGACAAATGTCTCGGATTGCATAAACAGGCACGGGGAGGCCCCGGCTGGTCGGAACCATCCAAGGATGCTGCCTTCAGGGTTTTTTCTTCTTCCTGGGTTCCCTCGAGGAAGACCCCTTTCTGAGGGCCCACAACGAGTGTTCTGCCCGAGATGTTGGGGCCTCAGATGAGGCCCTGACCTTTGGAGGCATCGGGGACTCGGGGGGAAAAAAACAAAAAAAACCCACCTTATTGTGCTGCTGCTGGCGGCTCTTGAGGGCCTTGCTGGACATCCTCTTGCAGAGACCACAGGCTGCCGGGTCGTGGTCTGGCCCGAGGCAGTGAAGACAGCAGTCCTGTGTGTCGGTCAAAGACATGATTTTGGAGCATCGATCACACTTCTTAAAGCCACTGGTAGCCTTGGGGGGAAAAAAGTACCCCTGAGAGGTCAAAGACTCTCCGGACTGCCAGTGGGAGAAAGAAAGGGCGCAAAGACGCCAGACAAAAAAATAAACAAAGACTACATAAATAAACCAAACCAGACGCCGAGGCACCAAGGTCGGTAGGCGGGAAGAGTACTGGTGCGATACCAGAGGCGAGTGTGAAACTCAGAGAGAGAGAAAAAATATCAACTTTTTCCGGGGACAAGCCAGACAACGTCTGAAGGGCTCCGTGGAAAAAAGGAGACTGAGCAAGATGGCACCCTTGGATGGGAAGGGGACCACGCATGCGTGGTAGCATTTCCAAACGCTTTCTTTGAAAGCTGGGGAAATACTCCAAGCAGGCTCCGTCGGTGCCGACGTCACCCATATGTGAGGCCGACTTCCTGCTTGTTCCCAGAGAATTACAGAGGACTACAAGAAATGTTTGGAGGCTGTCATCACTGCCAAGGGTTGGGCAACCAAATATTAGTGAAGGGTGCCATTAATCCTGTTCAGGTCATATTTTGTTTTTTTTCCCTCAGAAATTACTAAGATACACAAATATCTTTTTTCTATACTTTTGAACATACTATTAAAATATGACGACATACAGATGGAATATTTCCAATTATTTCTCAAGATATTGTACACAACATACCTAAAATGCAAGCATGCCAATAATGTTGACCACAACTGTATGGGTCCTCTGTGGAAAGGGAAGGGGGTCATTCAGTGAAAGGAAGGGGGGCTATAAATAAACTAATTTGGAAAAATACTCATCATAGCTAGCAAACAGAAGGATTTAACCCTTTTCCAAACATGCTACAGCAAGGAGGAGGGGGTAGGAACCTCTGCTGCCTTTGGGTCAAAAGCTGAGCTCCTGAATGCAGAAACTGGAGAAGACGTGGACACAAAGGGGTATGCTTTCTAAACCGGGCTAACGCTTAACCCGGGCTATCTGCAACTAGGTCCCATTGAATAATATGGGACCTAGTGGCAGATAGCTCGGGTTAACCGTTAGCCCGGTTTTAGTAAACATACCCCAAAATATCAACTAGGTTAAGGATAGAATTACCTCATCATTGTTGTCCTTTCCTCAACAAATACAGACGTGTAGAAGACCAGTCATATAAATTCCTGGTCCATTGTGGTGAGCAATAGTGGAAGTCTGTATTCGAGGACTGCAAGTTTCCATTGGGTTCTGAACTGCTAACAGGTATGTCATAACTAAGATACTTGCCTAGTTTTTATTGCCCACCTGCTTTACTTAGAGATCTTCACATCCCTAGACACGTTGCTATCCAAACACAGAAACCTCTCAAGGTGACATTTTACTTACCAGTTAATGTCCTTTCCTGGAGTCCTGCTAGAGCAGTCCAGACAAGTGGGTTGTGTTCCCCTGCCTGCAGATTGGTGGAGACAAAGACCCAATGAAAAGCCCAAGTTTCAATTACATCACTCCTATGCCTCTATTTGCTTCAGCCACCAGAGGTCTCTTCAGTATTCATCCCAAAGCATATGGGAGAAACATGGCAAGCCTCACACCACCTCATTGTTGCCCACGATTAAGGCTGTGTGAGGCTTGCCTTGTTTCTCCCATATGCTTTGGGAAGAGAATTATGTACAGGAAAGCATAAACAGAAGGCTGTCAGTAGAAGACAAAAAACATGCATTGCCAAGTATAGAAATCATAGCGGACCCAAGGGTACCGCAGCAGCAGAACAAAGCAAATACAGTTTCAGGGGCGGGCCCTGGTCTAGCAGGACTCAAGGAAAGCACATTAACTGGTAAGTAAAATGTCACCTTCTATATCATCTTGCTAGACTAGTCCAGACAAGTGGGATTTACCAAAAGCTACGACTCCACTGGACAGGAAGACGACAAAGCAGCTCGCAAAACCCTTGAGCCAAAAGCCATGCCTACCCGTGTGTGGACATCAAAACAGCAATGCTTGACAAAAGTGGAAAGTGATGCTCATATTGCCATCTGAAAAATGTTCGCAGGGGCTACCAAGCTCCACTCCACCCAAAAAGACGCTTGCACTCGGGTTTAGTTTAGTTTATTTGCATTTGATATACCGCCCTGTGTTACATCAGGGTGGTTCACAAGTTAAATCAGAAAGAGGCACAAGATCAGAAAAGGGAAAAGAACTACAATTTTTGACAGAAAAGAGGAAATAAAGAGCGTAAAGATAGGACATAGGAAGATTTAGACAAACAAATAAGCCAGGTCATGTTTGAGAGACTGGGAGATTGTAAGCTGTGCTGAAGAGAGGGGTTTTCAACTGTGACTTAAAGGAGAAATAGTTTGTTTCAAGTCGGAGTGTGGTGGGCAGGGAGTTCCACATGGCTGGACCGTGGAAGAAGAAAGCAGAGTGACGGGTAGATTGAAGGTGAGCACGTGAAAGTGAGGGGAGATGAAGGCGATTGACATGGATTGAGCTGAGGGAACGACGGGGGGTGTGAAACTGAAGGAGGTCGGTGAGGTACTGTGGCATATGAGTATAGATGGCTCGGTGAACTAAATTTTAAAGCGAATACGGAACTCAATGGGAAGCCAATGCAAGTGGATCAGAAGTAGTAAGACATGATCCCTATGGGATGAACAGGTGATAATCCGGGCTGCGGTGTTCTGTAATAATTGTAGGCGACGTAGCTGAGTGCGGGTGATACCTGTGAAAACGGAGTTGCAATAATCAAGACGAGAAAGTACAGTAGATAAGGTGAGGGTAGTCAGGGCAGAGGGAGAGAGAAAAGGACGTATAGAATGTATTTGGCGTAAGAAGTATTATTTTATTTATTTAGTGTCTCTTATACCATGCTATTTAAAATCAGTGTGGTTTACATACAACAGTAACTTATGCAGTGTGGCCTAGGCTGCGCTATATTTACAATGGAGCAGGTGCTGTAACTTGGACATCACTAGGATAACTATTTACAGGTTGGAAATCAAGTCAGGGTCCAAGCGGGACTATCAATGGGTAGAGACTATTTACAAAAGCTATTTACATGGTATGCATGGTCAGTAATGGCGCCAATGGGTGTGGCTGCCTCATCGTGTGCTGGGTGTGCTAGTGGGGCAGTCCTGATGGGGGGGGGGGGGGCAGTCCTAGTGGGGGGGGCAGTTTGTGGGCTGTCGTTACAGCAGTGCTTGAGAAAAAGATGGTGCTTCAGTGCCATCCTAAATTGGGCAAGGTCGGAGATTGCCCGGAAGTAGGAGGTTTTTGTAAGGTAAGAGATATGATCCTTGAAAGAAAGAATTAAATCAAGCTGAACCCCAAGATACTGGAAAGAAGAGACCAGAGGAATGAAGGAACCATCAATAGAGGGTGCAAATGAAAGGCAAAGGTTCCCAAAAGTGAACCAGGTACAAGAGGTCTTAGTCAGATTGAGATGAAGGCAGTTAGTAAAGAGCCATTTAGATACAAGAGCAAGACAAGAATTTAGAGGAGTGAGATCAGGATGAAGGACTAGTGTGATGTAGAACGATGTCGTCGTCTGCGTAGAAGAAGGCAGAAAGACCGGATTGCTAAATGCAGAGGGCAAGGGGTGCAAGAAAAAGGTTAAACAAAAGGGGTGCCAGAACTGATCCCTGAGGAACACCACAGGGAAGGGAGGTGGGAGCAGAAGAGCAGTGTGGACCAGAGGGTGAAACCACAGAGAAAGAGCGGGAGGATAAGGAATAAAACCAACGATAAACTGTGCCCCAAAGCCCAGCATCCCGAAGACGAGAGAGGAGAAGAGAGTGATCAACTAGGTCAAAAGCAGCCGAGAGATCTAACGAAACCACCACAGAAATATCACCTTTGTCATGTGAGGAATGGAGATTGTTAAGAAGTGCTACTAGAACTGTGTCTGTACTGTGACCCTGATGAAAACCAGACTGTCTTGGATGTAGAAAGTTTATAGAGAGTAAGTGTTAGGAAAAGACAGTTCTTTCTGCGATTTTTGCAAGGAAGGGTAGGTTGGAGACAGGACGGTAACTGGCTGGGATGAGTGGATCAAGAGTGGGCTTTTTCAAGATGGGACGAACCAAGGCGTGTTTCCAGAGGGAAGGGAAGTATCCAGAAGAAAGAGGTATTGATTATGGTGAGAATGTAAGGTATGAGAGCAAGCGAAGGCTTGGGTAGAATGGGTGTACAAACCCTCTGGAACCAACCAGTTCTGCAACAGATACACTGAGGCAATGGCCTCTTTAACGAGGCGCCCCAAAGATGACAGCCACCGCGTCACCATTTCATGGGCCAATAAATCACAAAAAAATGGTCAGACTTACAAATTTGTTACCTCCAAGTACCGGAGAAGCACTACAAGGCGACGATCCTCATCCGTGCCCCAACACTGTTCTGTAGGGGAGGGTCGGTCAGGCAGACCACATGGTTCACATGAAAGGGAGAAATCACTCTAGGCAAGAAGAAACACACAGGCCAAATGGAAATGGCCTCCTTTGAAAAAGACAGATAAGAGAGTCTGCAGCTCGGAAATCCACCTTGCAGAACAAATCGTGACCAAGAAAACTGTCTTAAAGCATCAAATCCTTTGAAGTTGCACACTTCAATGGCTCAAGGCTGCCAATATCAAGGCCCTGAGAACCAGACATAGATTCTAGGAAAGGGCCACAAACTGGAGAGGAGGCTGCAGATGCCGAACCCCCTGGAGAAAACGCGAGACTTCCGGGTGCAAAGCTACAGACTTACCAGCCACTGGGCCTTGGAAACAGGCCAAAGCTGCCACCTAAACTTTCAGGGAGCTAAGGGAAAGGCCTTTCTCCAGCCCATCCTGCCAACTGCCAAGAGCCATACTATCGCTCAAAGAGGCACCAGACCCACACGTATGCTAGTTTAGTAGACCTTCTCCAGGCTCCGAGTAGAGTGGAGACCACTGCCAGAGAATAGTCCTTATGCACTGTCTCCTTTCAAGCGCCAAGCTGTAAACGAGAAGGGAACAGAGTCCTCCAGGACAATCTGTTTCTGCCACAATAGGTCCAGAAGCGGAGGCAACCGAAGAGGTGGCGCCTGCAGGAACCGCATCATGTCTCTGAACCACACTTTCCTCAGCCGATCCAGTGCCACCAGGACAATCCTGCCCGGTGGCATTCTAAATGCCGGAATCACACCCCCCATTATGGGCCACAGAAGAAACTTGTACAGGATGTGCTGACTTAACCAAGGCTGGTCCAGGGCACTGATGCCCATGGACCTCGTCTCCGTGTGACGACTGAAGAAACTGCAAACTTTGACATTGAAGTGGGTCACCATCAGATCCATTTTGGGGCAACCCCAGCAGCACAGGATCAACAAACGCCTCCTGACTCAACTCCCACTGTCCAGGATGCAGAGTGCACTAGCTGAGGAAGTCCCTTTCCACACTGTCCACCCCAGCAATTTGCTGAGCTGACAAGGCTAGGAGGTTCTTCTCCACCCAGGCAAATAGGAGAACTATCTCCAGAGTTCTCCAGCATGCCTTGTGCCACCTTAGTGATCGACATAAGCCACAGCTGTGGCGTTGTCTGTAAGCACTCAAACCGCCTGGCCCTCAATCAGGAGCCAGGAAAGCAGAAGAGCCAACCTGATGGCCCTTACCTCGAGGCGCCTGATGGGCCACATGCCTTCTCTGTGGTTCCAATGGCCCAGGGCCACACAGTCTTGGAAATGGGCTCCCCAGCCCGAGAGACTAGTTACCCTTGTACACAGTTAACATTCCTAGAATGATGTTACTACAACTATCTTCCCTATATGTTCAACCTCCGACCCCCTTATACTGTTAAATGTATGCACACCTTTGTTACTTTGTATTATGTTCAAAGCACTGTGTTACCTGTAAACCATCTTGACTCATAGAAAGATGGTATAAAAGAAGAAGTTAAATAAATAAGTCCATCGTCGGAGGATCCAGGAGAAATTGTCCAGCAGCACGTCCTTCCTCAGATGACAGGGCTGCTGCCACCATCACAGCCTGGACTTCACCATCAATGGGAGGAGGAGCCTGAACTCCCAAGAACTCGGGGATCACCAAATCAGCAAGTACCGCTGGAGTGGTCACATGTGAGCATACGCCCACAGCACTCTCTCTATGGTCGCTGCCATCAATTTTTTTTTATTTAACAGGTTTTATATACCGCTTTATCATTTCAATCAAAGCGGTTTACACTGAAACTTAAACTTGGTAATGTACATTAAACAGGGGCATTGATAACTTGGATATTTCTGAGGCAATGGAGGGTTAAGTGACTTCCCCAAGGCCATAAGGAGTGCTAGTGGGAATCGAATCCTGGTCTCTGGGTTCCCAAGCCAGTGTTCTTAACCATTAGGCTACTCCTCTACTCCAAGGAGCTGAAGATAATCCCAGACTCTGGGGGCTTGCTTCGCACAGAACAGCGCCAGGCAATCCAACAGCCTTTTGACTTTCTTCTCTGACAGGAAAATTCTGCCCACTTGAGTGTCAAAACATGCTCTCAGAAAGTCCAGGGACTAGCAAGGCAACAGCTGGCTTCTTTCCCCGATTGATCACCCAGCTGAGGCTTTCCAAAAAGGACACCACTCTGGTCACCACCTGAGATGATTCTGAAAGGGAACGGTCCCTGATGAGTCAGTCATCCAGATATGGATGGACACAGATCCCTTGGTGCCATAGTGCTGCAGCCACCACTACTATGACCATGGAGAACATCCTTGGGGCAGTGGATAGCCCAAAAAGGGAGGGTGGCGAACTGATAATGACAGCCAAGCACAGCAAAACGCAGATTTTTTTTGCTGATACACCCCAATCAGGATATGAAAATATGCCTTGGCCAGATCCAGAGAAGCCAAGAACTCTCCATGACACACTGTTTGAATCACAGAGCACAAGGTTTCCATCCGTAGGTGCAGGACGTGCAAGTGCTCGTTGATTCCCTTGAGGTCCAGAATGGGTCGGAAGGAACAGTCCTTTGGTACCACAAAATAAATGGAAGTATCTGCCCTTGCTCCACTCATCCAGGGAGTGGGCACCACTGCTTTTAGGCGCACTAACTTGTCCAAGATGGTCCGCAGAGCGGCACCTTTGCTTGCAGACCTATAAGGGGAAATGATGAAGGCATCAGAAATTGGCTATTTGTATTCCAGTACATAGGCGAACGGAATGGTGTCTAGCACCCAGAGATCCTTGGTAATTTGGGTCCATTCCTGAAAGAAAAGGCAAAGCCTGTGGCCCACCAGAGGAAACAGGGAATCGGCCTCCAAACCTTCACTGCACAGCACAGGAGAGTCCCCTCCTCTAGAGAGGACAGAGTCCTTGGGTCCACGCGCTCCACGAAAGGATTGGGAACGAGTCTGAAGGCTGGAAGCAGAGGGAAAGAAGGGACTTTTGTTGTTACCGACCTGGAAAACCTGAGACCCCCGGGGATCCAGCCAGCATGCCTTCAGTGGACAGGCAGAGAAAGGGGCACTAGCCCGCTTCACAGGCTCCCTGGACCCGTCTTCCGGAAGACTAAGATTTCGTCTCCACCAGGTCCTTTGCCAGCTTCTGCAAATCGGCTCCAAAAAACAGCTTCTCGTTAAAAGCCAGTTGGGCTAACTGGGCTTTGGAAGATAAGTCCACTGCCCACTGCCAGAGCCAAATCCAACACCATGACACTGTCATCTACAGGAATAGTAGTCTGTCTGGTAACAGCCATGACCTACGTATCCACCTTGGGAATAACAAACCACTGAACGCACTCCTCCTTTGGGAGAGCGTAGATCTTCTTTCACACCCTTCTCCTTAGGTGGGGAGTCAGGAGAGTCCCACTCCAACTGGATCACATCTGGGAATGGGAAGACAGTAGTGAATTTCCCATACCCCTTAAAGGAACAGGTGCACCTTTGGCTCCTGCTCAGTGCTAGAAGCATCCATTAAGTTCAGGGTGGATGAGACCCTGGCAATCAACGCCACCTCCTCCTTCTGGAATAGGCGGATCACTCCAGTCCATTCATCTTCTGAAGGCAAGAGTACTTCTTCATCCACATCAGAGCCCAGTACAGAGCCATCTGAATCCAAGTCATAGTCAAAATCCCAGACAACTCGCAGCTGTTCCCCATCTCCGGTGGGTGCCCCTCACTGGGGGCGTTTAACTAAAGGCAATCAAGCAGAGTTTCCACTTTCAGCCTGTCCAACATGAAACTGCACCCAGGGGGCATCCAGAGACCACAGTGTCTGAATTTCAAAGTTAGAGGGACCAGGCCTACTGCAAAAAAGAAAAGAATTCCAGGAGGACAATCCAGAGTCCAGAAGCTCGCCTCTCAGAGATGACGCTCCAACACCAGGAGGCAGTGTCGCTACAGACCCCCTAGAGAATGAAAAGCGGGTCACAGCACAGTTGCCAGACCCTCCGGCTGGCTGGATATCCTTATCCATAGCACTATTCACTGCCTGCCCAGAGGCAGGCAAGGCTGGACTAACTGCATCCCCCAGCTGAGAGAGGGGGAGCAGGCCCTTCAGGGATGACTCCGAAGCTGCCAGACAATTAAAACAAAGTCCAGAATCCAGAGATGAGGCACCTCACTTGCCACAGGTCAAACAACGTTTCCTGGATGAAGACAGAGTTAAGGCAAGAATCACAACAGTGCATGCTAAGGCCGTAGCAGCCTGAAAGACAGACATTAACTGCACTTTTATTACAAGGCACGTTACAGGCACTAGAGAAGGAATGTGCATTGGAGCCACTTGTGCGGAATGTGTGCTAGGACTGTATGACTGTCAGGTGCACAATAGGTAAAAATGCTACTAAGGTGTGCGGAAACCCCCACACCGTGCCAACAGTGACCAGCAGTCCACCCCAAATTGCATCCTGAGACGACAGGATTGGAAGCCCCCAACACGGAAAATGACGAGGTCAAGCCTTCCTAATCACCCCTGAGAGTCCCAGACAGAGAATCCGTGCCAGGCTCAACTTTACTCCCCTGAAACTGTTTTATTGGCTTTGCAGCACTGTGTTTAAGGTGGCTGTCAGACAGATCCCTCAGAGTCTTCTGCAATCTTTGGGAGAGAGCTGGGGGGGGGGGGGGGAGACAGATGAGGAGAGAGGGGGTGCCAAGGCTGGGTGAGGCTGCTGCACTCTTCCAGATCCTTCTAAATCCTTTTTCTGGTTGCTCAACAGGCTCTTATCATGATAAGCACATGGAGCTAAACCAATTTTCCCTCCTCTTATGGCTACTGAAAAGACTGCAGTCTAGTGATGTCTCCCACATCGCACTCAGGAGAGTGTGTCACCCTCAAGGTGGTCATTCATGCACGTTTAATCAATCTTTTCATCTCAATCTTCAGAGAGGAGAAAATCCATCCACCATCAGCTGGAGACAAAGAAATACAGAAAAGACCTCTGGTGGCTGAGGCAAATGGAGGCAAAGGAATGATGTCATTAAAACCTAGGCTTTTTATTTGTTCTTTATCTCCACTGAACCACTTGTCTGGACTGGTCTAGCAGGATGATATGGAATACCTTCTTTAACTCTCTGCATGGTTTACAATGAAGGTAATTTAGAAGTAATATATGTATTTTTGTTTAATTTCAAACAGCATAAGATGGTATCTTTGTTAGGACACAATAGCTGATACGATGGGCACCTTAATCACAGTGGTAATTACAGGGTTTAAATTATATGTTTGACAAAACCTTAAGAGCTATACTAAATTCTGCACCATAGTCTATATCAGTGATGGCTAACCTTTTTGAGCCCGAGTGCCCAAACTGCCGCACAAAACCAAAGAATTTCCTCAAAGTGCCAGCACGTCAATTAAACCTCAGCTCAGTTACACATGCAGAACATAGACCATCACCAAACAAGGAATCACAATTTAGAAACAGGAAGGCAATAATTAAACTGGGAACCCCAAAAGCCAAACTTGGAATGTACAACACTGTAGAAATAAAACTATAAATTAATTTCCTCTTGTACCAAACAAAGCACAGACGTTAATGATGCACATTTCCCAGAGGTTTCATATTCCAGTTAATAAATTCAAAATAAAGATATCTTTCTACCTTTTGTGCATTTTTTTTCAGTTGCAATTGCTCCAGCCACTTTCTTCTGGTTTCTTCATGTTTTCTGCTAACTCTCCATCGTCTGCTGTCCATTTGTTCTTTCTTCTCTCTTCTAGTCTTTTTTTCCATTCTCTCTCTCTACATCTGCTTTAACATACTAATCTTTCTCCTTTTGCTCTTTCCTCATTCCTATTTCATCCACACAAATTTTACCGCTCCATCCTCAATCCCCACTTACTCTCCCAATACCCGGCCAATTGTAGATTTTTCATTCCTCCCACACAAAATATTTTTCCCCTCTCCATTTTACTCTCCCAGCCCCATCCCATTCTAATCCTCCCCCAACATCAGCTCCCTTCTAGTTCCAGTCTCACCCAGCATCCATTCCTTTCTAGTCCCTGCATCAGCCCATTTCCAGTCCTAGCCCCCCATCAACCCATTTCCAGTCCTAGCTCCCCCATCCATTTTCAGTCTGAGTCCCTTCATCAGCTCATTTCCAATCCTAGCCCCCCATCAGCCCATTTCTAGTCATTTCCTAGCCCCATCATCAGCCCATGTCAAATCATAGCTCCCCTCCACTCAGTACAATTCCAGTCCAAGCCCCCCCCATGAACCTACTTCCAGTTCTAGCCCCTCCATGAGTCCATTTCAATTCAAGCCCCCACCACAGCCCATTTCCAATCTTAGCTCCCCCCAACAGCCCATTTCCAGTCCTATCCTAGCTGCTCCATCAGCCCATTTTCAGTCCTAGCTCCCTTCCCTCACAGCCCATTTCCATTCCAAGCTCCCTCCCCATCAGCTATTTGCAGTTCAAGCCTCCCCTTCCACTCAGCCCATTTCCAGTCATAGCAACCCCCCAACCCATTACCAGTCCTAGCCCCCCATCAACCCACTTCCAGTCCTAAACCCCCATCACCCCATTTTCAGTTTAAGCCCCCCCTATAACCCATTACCAGTCCTAACCCCCCATCACCCCATTTCCAGACATCCCCCATCAGCCCAAAGCCCATTACCAGTCTTAACCCCCCCATAGCCCATTATCAGTCCTAACCCCCCCATAGCCCATTACCAGTCCTAACCCCCCATCAGCCCACTTCCAGTCTTAACCCCATCAGCCCATTTCCAGTCAGTCCCCCACAGCCCATTGCCAGTCCTAAACCCCCCCCCCATCAGCCCACAGCCCATTACCAGTCCTAACCACATCAGCCCACCTCAAGTCCTAACCCCTCCCCATCAGTCCATTTCCTGTCCTAGCCCCCCCCCCTTAGCCCATTATCAGTCCTAACCCCCCCCATAGCCCATTAGCAGTTCTAACCCCCCATCACCTCATTTCCAGACAGCCCCCCATCAGCCCACAGCCCATTACCAGTCTTAACCCCCCCATAGCCCATTACTAGTCCTAACCCCCCCAACAGCCCACAGCCCATCCAGTCCTAACCCCTCCCCATCAGCCCATTTCCTGTCCTAGCCCCCCCCATAGCCCATTATCAGTCCTAACCCCCATCACCCCATTTCCAGACAGCCCCCATCAGCCCAAAGCCCATTAGCAGTCTTAACCCCCCATAGCCCATTACCAGTCCTAACCCCCCATCACCCCATTTCCAGACAGCCCCCATCAGCCCACAGCCCATTAGCAGTCCTACCCCCCTTAGCCCATTAGCAGTCCTACCCCCCCTAGCCCATTAGCAGTCCTACCCGCTACCCCCCCCCAGCCCATTAGCAGTCCTACCCCCCCCTAGCCCATTAGCAGTCCTAACCCCCCCCCCATCCCATTAGAATTCATAACCCCCCCCCCCATGGCATATTAAAAAAAAAAAAAAAAGCTGGCTTTGGCTGCTGCCGCTGCCGCGGCAGAATGCAATGTCCCGCGGGGCCCCCTCCGCCCGCTAAGCCCCTCTGCAAGGGCTTTCAGATTCGCGAGGGAGAGCTTCTCCCTCGCGTCTCTGTTAAGCCCGCAGGGGCTAATGGGAAATTTCCCATCAGTCCCTCGCGTCTAAAGGGGCTGATGGGAAATTTCCCATTAGCCCCTGCGGGCTTACCAGAGACGCGAGGGAGACGCTCTCCCTCGCGAATCTGAAAGCCCTTGCAGAGGGGCTTAGCGGGCGGAGGGGGCCTCGCGGGACACTGCACTCTGCCGCTGCCGCGTCCGCGGCAGCAGCCAGAGCCAGCTTTTTCTTTTTTGCGGACCTACCCGCGTGCCAGCTGCAAGGTCTTCGCGTGCCACAGCTGGCACGCGTGCCACAGGTTCGCCATCGCTGGTCTATATCTACCACACTAAAAGCATGGAAAGGGGAAGGGAAGAGCAAGAAGAAAAGGCTACTAAACCAAATTGGACAGATTACATGACTGATTTTTCCAGCATACATCTAATCTATTCTGTGTAGGTTGGTATCTGCAGCAGAGGTCTGAACTGAACTCAAAGTTCACAGCATTTGGCTTCTTGGTCTATGCCTATGATGAACCCAGTAGACCTGTTTATTCAAAGAATACTTTAAGGACTAATGATATTCCCCTCCACAATTAATAAGACACCTCCCACATAGCTGTATATAAGTTGAAATGTAAATTATTGTTATAATTAAGTTGTTATGCTAAGAACTGTTCTATGAAAAGTTAAAGTTCCATGTTAAATGTAAACTGCTTTGATTTCATGCTTAAGTGACAGAAAACCAGTTAAATAAATAAATAAAAAAATCAATCACTGAAGGAAGGTGTCCATAAAATTAATTTATCAAATGGATTTTTAGCTTGCAAAACTTGGTCACTTTCACTGTACTTCTGTAGTCCCCTTTTTGCATGCAGCTACTGTTGTAAGAGGGATACTTCCTCTTCGTCTCTCCGGGCCAGTCCAGGTACAGTTGGGTAGTCAATCCCTTCTAGCAGCTGAGGACTGAATGCTGAAACTTTTGCTGACAGATGTAATAGCTCCCTCTAGTGTTAGCAAGTCAGACTTCAGTCCTCAGCAGCTAGAGTGGATGTATCTCTGGCAGGCTCCCAGGAGAGACGAAGTTCTTTAGACAGTGCAGACAGCTTAATTTAAAAAAATAAATAAAGAAAAGAAAAGAAAACATTGAGAATACCGATAAGAGGTTTCAGAAGCAAAAGGCAACTCAACTTAAAGCTTTGTTAGGACAGAGAACTTGCTCACTGGCCCTAGCAGGGCATAATAGCAAGCAATTCCCTCTTGTTCCTCTGTAGAGGGGGGGGAAAAATCGGAGGCACGGATAATTCAGCGATCCTTTCTTTAAATTTGATTTTTTATTTTTGATGTAAAGTCGGGGGCACAGCCTGCTTCCAGAGGATCCGCTGAATTTCATGTGGGCTTGAATGGAGCTGGGAGCCCCAGTATCCTTTTCCCGCGATGGTTCCCCTAGTCTCTCTTTCGCTAGCAGCGGAAATTTAGAGATCGTGCCTGTCTGTCTTTTACTGAGGTAAGCGGCGATTTCTGACTTCTGGTCTTGGGGCTCCAATCGTTGTTGTCCGGTTAGTGTTTCTGCCGCCGGCAGGAGGTTTCGGCGCCATTTTCTGAGTACCGCGTTTTTTTTCTGGATCACCAGTTTTCATAGCGTTTTGGCTTGCCGGGGGGCTTCGGTTATTGTTGCTGGGTTGTTTTTAGGGTATTCTATCCAATGGAGAGTGCAGGTTCCGGTGAGCTATCGGGGGATAAGCTTCAGGGGAAGAAGCTGTCAGCGGCAGCCACGCTTCCTTCAGACGCCGCTCCTGTTCCTGCGCTTTTGCAGCGCTCAGGGAAACGAAAATCAAAGTCTCACAAAGAGCTTTCCGTAGGGGACATCAATAAACCTTTGTCTCCCGGTTCTCAGGGGGCTTTGGCATCTTTTTTTCTCCCCGGACTTTATTTTGGCTTTACATAAAGCCTATTTACTAAAATTGTCTTACCCAACGGAGGGTGCAGCTGCAGGGGATCAGGGGCTTTCACTGCAAAAGGATTCTCAGCTGCCCGATCCCGGTGAGGGCTCCTCTTCTCAGTTACCCTGTAGGGATTTTTCTCATGAGGAGCGAGTCCCTCATTCCTCTGACTCTCTCCTGCCTGAGGAGGGGGAGATCTCCTCTGAGGTAGGGCTAGACTCTTGGCCTCAGGAGTTGGAAGACGGGGAACTGGGGCCAGGAGAGGACCCTAATGTGTTTAGGGTATTCCAGAAAGAAGAGCTGGGTGCGCTGATTGTCCAATCTCTCTCTGCGTTAAATATTGTGCCTCCTTCCTTGCAACAAGAGCCTCTGGAGGATCCCTTATTACAAGGTTTTAAGGCAGAGCAGCGCTGCTTCCCTATGCACAGGATGATTAAGCAAATGATAGAGTCTGAGTAGGAGTGCCCGGAGGCTAGCTTAAGGGGGGGGGGGGCGTTCCATTGCCCGCCTTTACCCGGTCCCTCAGGAAGAGAGGGAGTTGTTGAGGATGCCTAAAGGTCGACGCTCTTGTGTCCGCAGTTACGAAGAAAACCACGATTCCAGTAGAGGGAGGTGCTGCCCTGAAGGATGTTCAGGATCGGAAGTTGGAAGCATTTCTGAAACAGGCTTTTGATGCTAATGCCCTATCCCTACAAGCGTCTGTTTGCGGGGCGTTTGTGTCCCGGGCCGTTATTCGCTGGATTCAGGGAGAGCAGGCTGCTTTGAAACAGGAGGACTCTCCTCCGGAAGGCGCTAAGCTTGAATCAGCAGCGGCGTATTTAGCGGATGCCTTTTATGATTTGATCAGGATTTCAGCAAAGTCCATGGCTTTTGTCATAGCGGCTCGGAGGTTTCTTTGGTTGCGCAATTGGGCAGCGGATACATCATCTAAATCCAGTCTTAGTAAGCTTCCGTATAAGGGCAAGTTACTATTTGGGGAAGCGTTGGAAAAGCTTGTGAAAGATTTAGGCGACTCAAAAGGGGGTCGTCTTCCAGAAGATAAGCCTAGAGGGGCTAAGACCAATCCTATGCTGCGGGGGCACAATAGAGAGATTCGTCGGTTTCGCGGTTCTAGATTTGTGCCTTACCAAAGGAGTCGTTTTCCTTCCAGGGGTCAGTCCTTTCGAGGGGCCCGGGGGTTTGGCAGAGGGTTCTTTAGCTCTCAGCAAACCCCTTCTAAGAAACCGCAATGAAGGGAGGCTGGTCCAGACGGAGATCCCGGTAGGACGACGTTTGCAGGGGTTTCTCTCTGCCTGGGCCGCGGTTTTGGAGATCATCTGCGACGGCTATGCTCTGGAGTTCGCTGCTCCAGTGGCGGATGCCTTTGTGTTCTCTCCCTTTGGTACTCGGGCAAAGAGCTGAGCGGTCGCGGACACCCTTCAGCACTTGTTGGACCTGCGGGCGGTGGTTCCGGTTCCTCCAGACCAGTGCAGTGTAGGTCGATACTCGATTTACTTTGTAGTACCCAAAAAGGAGGGTTCTTTTCGTCCGATTCTGGATCTCAAACACGTGAACCGGTGCTTGCAGGTGCCACATTTCCGCATGGAGACTCTACGTTCCGTTATTCGAGCGGTGAGGCCGGGAGAGTGGCTCTCTTCCATAGATCTCACGGAAGCTTACCTACACATTCCGATTTGCCTGGAGCATCAGCGTTTTCTGCGGTTTGCAGTCCCCATGGGGCATTTTCAGTTTCGGGCGTTACCGTTTGGTCTAGCAACTGCTCCTCGCACCTTCACCAAGGTTATGGTAGTGGTAGCGGCAGCTCTTCGCAAAGAGGGAATTCAAGTCCATCCCTATCTAGACGATTGGCTCATCTGGGCGAGTTCTCGGGAGGAATCAGTCGCGGCGACGGCTCGGGTGGTGCAGTTCCTGGAACACCTCGGTTGGGTAATCAATTGAGCGAAGAGTCATCTTCTTCCCGTGCAATGGTTGGTTTACCTCGGGGCCGTATTCGACACAGAGGTTTGGTTCTTCTTCCGCTGGACAGGGGGAGGACGCTGATAGGTCAAGTGGACGCTTTTCTTCAGCTCCGGGTCCCAACAGCATGGAGGTATCTCCAACTGTTGGGGTCGATGGCCGCAGCTTTGGATCTGGTGCCTTGGGCCAGGGCGCACATGCGTCCTCTGCAGTACGCCTTGCTCTCCAGATGGTCTCTGCAACTTCATCCGCTCTCTCGATGGCTGCCCTGTTCGGAGGAAGTCCGACTCAAGTCTTCATTGGTGGCGAATTCCGGCTCATCTTCATGCAGGAGTGCCACTGCAGGAGCCGGAGTGGATTTTGGTCATGACAGATGTCAGTCTGTCCGGCTGGGGGGCTCATTGTCTGTCCCAGGTAGCGCAGGGAGCTTGGTCGTTAACAGAGAGCAGGTGGTCTATCAATCGTCTCGAGCTTCGAGCGGTTCGGTTGGCGCTTCTACATTTCTCGGATCTGATCGCAGCGCGGGCAGTTCGAGTGTTTTCAGACAGACAATCTCGTAACGGTGTCCTACATCAACAAGCAGGGCGGCACCGGCAGTGCTCTGTTACTTCAGGAGAGCCGGGTCCTGCTACAGTGGGCGGAGTTGAACCTTTCTTCGCTTTCGGCGGCTCATGTAGCCGGAAAGGACAATGTTCAAGCCGATTTTCTCAGTCGGCATCGCCTGGACCCCGGAGAATGGGAACTGAATTCGTCGATCTTCCAAGAGATCTCTCTTCGTTGGGGTCACCCGGTTATGGACCTCATGGCGACCCTGTCCAATGCCAAAGCGTTTCGATTTTACAGCAGACGCAGGGAACACATGTCGGAGGGCCTGGACGGGTTGGTCCAGCCCTGGCCAGAGGACAAGCTTCTGTACGTCTTACCCCCTTGGCCGTTGATAGGGCGTGTCATTCGGAGAATATCACTTCACAGGGGCAAGGTGATTCTCATTGTGCCGGATTGGCCCAGGCGTCCTTGGTATGCGGATCTGGTGCGGTTGCTAGTAGCTCCTCCTTGGAGGTTACCCTCTCAAATCAATCTCTTGAGTCAGGGTCCAGTTCTCATGCCTCAGGTGGATCGATTCTTGCTTACGGCTTGGCTCTTGAGCGGGAGCGTTTGCGGCGTAGAGGGTACTCGGAGTCTGTGATCTCTACTATGTTAAAGTCCAGGAGGCGTTCAACGACTTTATCGCACATACGGGTGTGGCGCATTTTTGAAGCATGGTCTAAAGAACGAGGGGTCTCTCCCCGTTCCGCCGGCTTACCGGAGGTCTTAGCGTTTCTTCAAGGCGGCCTAGACAAGGGCTTAGCTCTTAACACTCTCAAAGTGCACTTAGCAGCCATGGCGTGTTTCCGGGGCCGAGTGCAAGGCTGGTCTCTGGCGTTGCATCCGATGTGCAGCGGTTTCTTCGGGCGGCTAAGAATATTCGTCCGCCTCGTCGTCTGGTGGTGCCTCCTTGGGATTTGACTTTAATACTCGAAGCCTTAACGGGTCCGCCTTTTGAGTCGGAACTGCCTGGCAGCCTGCGGGAGTTTTCTTGGAAAACGGCTTTTCTGGTGGCCCTATGCTCGGCTAGGAGGGTTTCGGATTTGCAGGCGCTGTCCTGCAGGGAGCCGTATCTTCATTTCTCGAAAGAGAAAGTAGTTCTGCGGCCCGTTCCCTCGTTTCTGCCAAAAGTGGTATCCGGCTTCCATATGAATCAGACAGTTTCGCTGCCTACCTTTCAGTCCCACGGCAATAAGCTGGACCGGGCGCTGCGCAAGTTGGATTTGGGGCGCGTTCTCCGGAAGTATCTTCGGCATACAAAGCCGTTTCGAAGGTCTGATCGGTTGTTTGTGTTGTTTGGAGGTCCTCGTAAGGGGTTAGCGACGACCAAGGCTTCTATCGCCCGATGGGTAAAACAAGCGATAGCTAGAACTTATGAGGCGAGGGGTAGGTCGCCTCCGCGGGAGCTCAGAGCACATTCGACAAGAGCACAAGCGACTTCTTGGGCGGAGATGAGTTTGATTCCGCCAGGGGATATCTGTCGGGCGGCAGCCTGGTCCTCTCTGCATACCTTCACAAAGCATTATCGGTTGGATGTGCAGGCACGTGAGGATGCTACGGTGGGGGCCTCGACCATTTTGGCGGGGCTCGCAGGACCCTCCCCAGTTTAGGTACTGCTTTGGTACTGCCCAACTGAACCTGGACTGGCCCAGAGAGACGAAGAGGAAGGAGAAATTAGACCTTACCTGCTAATTGTCTTTCCTTGAGTTCTCTCCGGGCCAGTCCAGGTCCCACCTAGGGAAGAACAACCCAAACTATGGTTACACGATGCAAGGTTCCACATTAGGAACCACCACCCAGGAAAAAGATTTAGGCGTCATTATGGATACCATGTTAAAACCCTCGGCCCAGTGTGCAGCGGCGGCCAAGAGAGCAAATAGAATGCTAGGTATGATAAGGAAAGGAATGGAAAATAAAACAAAAGATATTATAATGCCTCTATATCGTTCCATGGTGAGACCGCACCTTGAATATTGTGTGCAATTCTGGTCGCCGTATCTTAAAAAGGATATAGCGATTTTAGAAAAGGTACAGAGAAGAGCCACCAAAATGGTAAAGGGGATGGAAGGATACTCCTATGAAGAAAGGCTAAAAAGGTTAGGGCTCTTTAACCTGGAAAAGAGACGGCTGAGGGGAGCTATGATAGAAGTCTATAAATTAATGAACGGAGTGGAACGGGTAAACGTAGATCGATTGTTTACCTTATCAGAATATAGAAAGACTAGGGGACATGCAATGAAGCTACAGGGTAAACTATTTAAGACTAATAAAAGAAAATATTTTTTCACTCAACGTGTAATCAAACTCTGGAATTTGTTACCGGAGGATGTAGGCTGTTAGTGTAGCTGGGTTTAAAAAAGGTTTGGACAAGTTCCTGGAGGAAAGGTCCATAAACCATTATTAAGAAGTGACCGAAGATATCAATGCTTGACCCAGTACAAGCATTGTGAAACTTGTATCTCTTGGGGAAACTGCTAGGTACATATGACCTAGATTGGCCACTGTTGGAAACAGAATACTGGGCTTGATGGACCTCGGTCTGACCCAGTATGGCATATCTTATGTTCTTATGTTCACCCAAGTGTTTTTGTGAGCTGTGGTTCGTGGCGGGTCTCTTGGTGCGTTCGCATTTTCAGTACAGTCTTTTGCGCACTTCTGCGCTTGCAGATCTCGATCGCGTTTGGAAAAGGATATTGGAGAGTTCAGGCTCCCTGGGAGGGGACTCTTCATACTGCAAGGATCTGGAGCAGCCCTGCTACAGTTTGGTATGGGGGCGCGCTTCTGAGCACCATTGGTCTGAGTTGCCAGTTTTTTTTTTCAGGTTTTTGAAGTTTCGAGTTGGTTTGTCCTTTAATTAGGAACGGGTTGGATAGTTCGTCCTCTGCTTTGACAATAGATAGCTCCCTCTAGTGTTAGCAAGTCAGTTATTACATCTGTCAGCAAAAGTTTCAGCATTCAGTCCTCAGCTGCTAGAAGGGATTGACTACCCAACTGTACCTGGACTGGCCCGGAGAGAACTCAAGGAAAGACAATTAGCAGGTAAGGTCTAATTTCTCCATAAGCCATCCAACCTAGCTCGGCTACAAACTGTTAGCCAAGCATCCCTATACTGTTAGCCACAACCCTCTGCACCAAAGCCATAAATCTTTGATTTAGTTTGATTAAGTGTTTGCCAGGATAGTCAGATTGTTGTCATAGCCTCATTGTCAAATAATGCAATGGTAATTTTATCTTCAGATACCGAAATGAATTTTTGCTTGTAGTGTATTTTACTCACAACACGTCAGCAGGTCCTTCAGTTATCAGCTCTGCATACCCTGTGTGCCAGCATTAAAGCAGCAGTTATAGTACTTATAAGCAGACTGGTGCAGAATTCCTTTGACTCTCAGAAATCCTCCAAAAAACTGCTTTTAATTAGGCATGCATATAAGGGAGGTAACCTTTAGGCACCCCTGAGCAAAATTTCAGTTATTCCTAAAGTGAACAAGAAGCTGACAACCTTTTCATGATATGAAGTTAAATACCGGATTCATCCAAAAATAAATTAAATGGTACTTTCACCTCTCAAAATTAAATATTTAGACAGTTTTGTATACCGCCTTATCCTTCAATCAAAGCGGTCACAACACAATTGGGGGATACATTTAACACGCGGGGATATGAGACACATACACTAATACTTACAGGGAACATGGGCTATGGAGGGTTAAGTGGCTTGCCCAAGACCACAAGGAGCATCTGTGGGACTAGAAACCCCAGTCCTTCCGGCCCAAGGTTGCTGTCCTCTAGTGGCATCTTGCTGCACATTTTAATCATAGGATTACTATTTGCTGGTTGTTAACAGTTCTAAAAATAATAAAACACTGAATATGGCAGGTGCAAGAGTTTGGAAACCTTCCAGTTGATTCATAAAAAGTTGTTAATAGGGCCCAAAAGGTCTAAAGGCCTATTTTAAGAAAGATGATGTTGCGATGGCAATAGTTATAATTTCAGCCTTTTCTAAAATAACAAATAGGGAGATGCAGGACTGCATGTGTGTGCAGTGGGGGAGCCATTTTAGAAACACAGACATTGTAAAAATCCATGGCAGCAACTTATTACTTGCATGTGCAGTTTACCCATTTTGCAAGCCTACACATATAAATGCTGCCAATTAGCTACAGAGGCCGCTATTTTAATCTAATTTAAATTTGGAGTAAATAATAAATCGGGGGGGAGGGAGGGGTTAAGGAGGATACCCCATAAATCATTCTTATAAAAGGCTGGCTGAAACACAGAACAGGTTTAAATTCCTATGTGCACCGTTACAGATACATGTATTTTCTATATGAAATGGGGAATACATATGTAGACTTCTGGCACACCCTTATACAACCTCTTGAAACATTCACATACCAAGAGCATTCATGTATAAAATTGGATCCTTTCTAAAATGATCATTTACACATTATATGCCTGATTATGCATGTGTAAATCATGAAAAAGGCTTCTAAAATAACCTCACAGGTGTATTCTTAGGCCTTCAGTCAAATAAAGACAATTCCATAGTTGAATAAATATTCTGAACCTTCCAACCTTTCAGCATGTAATTGCTTTTTGACAATCATTGCTCCTCTAGGCTGTTTTCTAGCTTTTGAAAATGAAGATAATTTACTCTTTCAAAGCAGGAGAAGGCTATAACAAAATAAAAATCTCTGAAACTTTTCACGTAGCAATGTCAATTGTTAAACCCTGCTAAGAAATGGAAGTTACAACATACTACTGGAAGACCAAGAAAAGTTTCTGATAAGAGCTGCTCAAAACCTGGTCAAATCTGCAATACACAACCTGCAGACTACTACAAATGATATCCTGAAAGGATTTTCCAACAATGGAGTAGTTGTCCACAGTATTGCTTGAAAAACAATGAACTACATGGGAGAGTTATCAGAACTAAAAACCTTTATTAGGAGCTCATTACCTAAAGGCAGCAAAACGCATTCCAGGCAGCTTGAAACTTTTGGAATAAGGTACATTAGACTGATGAAACAAAAATTGAACTGCTCAGCCACAATCATACAAGATACATTTAGAGAAAAAAAATAAAGAGGAAACATTTGAAGAAAACAGCACCCTTCCAAAGCTAAGCATGGACATGGATCTGTTATGCTTTAGAGTTTTGTGTCGGCTAGTGACCCAGAAAATACCAGGCATGTGGAATAATGGATTAAACTAAATATAAACATAATCTTCATCATCATACATTCCCCAGTCAGTGAAAAAGTTGGATTAGGGCTGGTGCACGGATACTAGGAACCCCCGGGTGAATTTTTAATTTTGCCCCTCCCCCAAGTCCAGCATCTCACTGCTCCCTCCCTTCTCCCCTCCATAGTCCAGCATCTTCCTGCCCCCTCCCCCTCCTTTGTAGGCTAGCAAGTTCTCCCTTTTGCCTCCCCCCCCTTCCCACCCTGCCCTCCTGGCAGTTTAGCATCTCTCTTGCTAGTCCAACATATTCTGTCCCCCCCACCTGGTTGTCTTGCAGCTATCCTTTCTCCTTCCACTGCATCAGTGCCATGGCAGGCACCACAGCCAGAGCTCAGCAGGCAGACTGGCTGCTAAACCATAAGAAAGCACAAAGCCTCAACACATGCACATGCTAAAGAAATACCACATCCCTCCCCTCTCCATAACAGCCCTGTGCCTCATTGTGGTTTTGCTGCCCATCTGCCTTCTCAGCCCCAGCTGTTCTGTCCACCTCAGACTGAAAGAGGGGATGAAGGAATTTAATACCCATCTTGGCTGCCCAATGACTTCTGCTGCTCACAGAACCTTTGTGCTTTAGGCGACTGTTTAGTTCACCTAATGGAAACGTCAAAGCTGGGTTGGATATTCATCAAGACAATGATCTGAATAATACTTAGCCATGAAATATTTCCAGGAAAAGAAAGTTAAGTTTTTTGGAATGGTCTTCACAGTGCCTAGACTTGGATATTATTTAAAAACTGTGGGAGGGGGGGGATCTCAAACATGCTAGGAGACCTTAACCGCACATCTACAGCTCCAAACAACGCAATAGCCTTCCTTGAAGCTATCGAAGCCCTTGACTATACACAACTCATCATTCAGCCAATCAAAGGAAACACCCTTGGCATGATCTTCCTACCACAAACCGTCCTCAGAAACCACTCCATCTCACCTCCCACAATCCACACAGTCCCCTGATCCGATCATAAAATAATCCCCATCCTTACTCCACACAACACACTGACCCAGAAACTACCCCGCACAGAACCTATATCACGCAGGTTTCAAAACCTAGAAAAGAAGGACTTCCTGGAAAGAATCCTACCACAACTACAAAACACTCCTGATGACCTCAACACCCTCATACAAACCTGGAACAAAACCATAACCGATACAGCAACAAAACTACACACACCCACGCACCACCGAAAACACAATATGGTATACAACACACTTAAAAGACATGAAATGCACTCTCAGAACCATAGAGAAAAAGTGGAGAAACACCAGATAGCACAGTTACTTACCTGTAACAGGTGATCTCTGGGAACAGCAGGAATTAGTCCTCACATATGGGTACGTCGGAACCGATGGAGCCTGCGCGGGAAAGCTCCCCAGCTTCCCAGAAAGGAAAGCTTTTGGGGCCTCCAACAGCGCATGCGCACTGCCTTCCCGCCTTCCTGACCAACTCTCCTCAGTTCGAGTTTAAAGCTAAGACAATAGAGAGAGGAAAGAAAAGAAAGAGAGAGATACAACTCCTAGGGGAGGTGGGTGGGTTGTGAGGACTAATTCCTGCTGTTTCCAGAGATCACCTGTTACAGGTAAGTAACTGTGCTATCTCCAGGAACAAGCAGGAATGAGTCCTCACATATGGGGACTCCCTAGCTAAGATGCCGGGAGATCCCCCCCCAAGGGTATGAGACCCAGAAGGGTTCCTCATCTTCCTATGGATCTCAGGCATCCATACAGGGAAGGTGGGCAGGAGTTGATTAAGAATGGAACAGGTGTCTGAGGACAGCCTGACCAAACAAGGCATCCCGGCGGGAGTCCTTGTCCAAACAGTAATGGGCTGTAAAGGTATGAACCGAGGCCCAGGTGGCTGTTCGACAGATCTGATCGATGGATACAGAGTGAAGATGAGCCATAGAGGTGGCCATGGCTCTCACATTGTGAGCTGTGACATGGCCCTCCAGAGAAAGGTTCTTACTTTGGTAAGCAAAAGTGATACACTGAGCAATCCAATTGGACAGTGTTCTTTTAGAGACTGGAAGTCCTAAATGAGAAGGATCAAAAGCAACAAAAAGCTGAGAACACTTTCGATGTTGCTGTGTCCTGTGGAGGTAAAAGGCAAGAGCTCTTTTACAATCCAGAGTATGAAGGTTCCTCTCTGCACTGGATGCATGAGGAGCCGGAAAAAAGACAGGTAGATATACCTCTTGATTAAGATGAAAAGGGGAGACCACTTTAGGCATAAAGTGGGGATTAGTCCTAAGGACCACCTTATCATGATGAAACCTTGTATAAGGGGGATTAGCCACTAGGGCTTGCAGTTCACTGATACGGTGAGCTGAGGTGACTGCAATGAGGAAAATAACCTTCCAAGAAAGAAATTTCAAGGAGGTAGTGGCTAAGGGTTCAAAGGGTGGCTTCATAAGCTGACCAAGAACCAAGTTTAAGTCCCATGCTACCAGAGGAGGGCGAATGGGAGGCTTAGTTAAAGTTAGGCCTCTCATAAATCTTGCAATAAGAGGATGAGAGGAAACAGGTTGTCCATTGAGAGGTTTAAGGGATGATGCAATAGCGCTCAAATGGACCCTTACTGAATTCATTTTAAGGCCTGCATTGGAGAGATGCAGGAGATATTCCAGTAAAGAATTTAAAGGTAGTGCTAAAGGGTCAAGACCCTTTTGGAGCACACCAAATGGAAAATCTTTTCCATTTAAAAGCGTAAGAACGCCTAGTGGAAGGTTTCCTAGAGGCATGGAGGATATCCTTCACTTGCTGAGAAAGATTGGAGTCTTGAAGGGCTAGGCCTTCAGTAACCAAGCTCTGAGGTGAAGGGACTTGGGGTTTGGGTGCCACAAAGTCCCCTCCTCCTGAGACAGAAGGTCTGGAGCAGCTCCCAAGTCCAGGGAGGGGGCTTGGGAGAGATGCAGAAGTAGAGGGTACCACACTTGGCGTGGCCAGCGTGGAGCTATGAGGATCATAGATCCTTGTTCCCTCTGAAGTTTGAACAGAGTCTTGGGAATCAAAGGAATGGGTGGAAAGGCATAGAGGAATTCCTGACCCCAATGAAGGAGGAAGGCATCCTTGGCCTGAGCTCCCTGACACGGAATTCTGGAACAGAACCTGGGAAGTTTGGCATTCCACGGACTTGCAAATAGGTCTATGTCCGGGGTTCCCCATTCCTGGAAGATTCTGAGTACCTGATCCATGTGCAGGGACCATTCGTGTGGAAGCAGAACTCGACTGAGTCTGTCTGCCCAAGAGTTTTGGATTCCTGGGAGGTATACTGCCAGGAGATGGATTTGATGCTCTCTGGCGAAGGCCCACAATCTTAGAGCTTCGTTGCAAAGCGACAGAGAGCCAGTCCCTCCTTGTTTGTTTATGTAAAACATGGCTACTTGATTGTCGGTATGAACAAGGACTGTCATGTTGTTGAGCAGGGTATGAAAGACCTTGAGAGCAAGGAAAATTGCTCGCAGTTCCAAAAGGTTGATATGAAGGGTGGTCTCCTGTGGAGACCAAGTGCCCTGAGTGGAAAGGTCTTGGAGATGAGCTCCCCAACCCATTTGGGAGGCATCTGTTGTGAGGGTTGCTTGGGGTAACAACGGTTGGAAGGGGGCCCCCAACAACAGATTTTGGGTGGACATCCACCATTGGAGAGACCAAAAGAGATGTTTTGAGGTTGCTATTTGGTCTGAGAGAGCTCCTGATGCTTGAGTCCACTGGGTGGACAAAGTCCATTGAGCTGCTCTCATATGCAGGTGAGCATAAGGCACCACATGAACTGTGGATGCCATGTGCCCTAGCAGTTGTAGCATCTCCCTGGCAGTCAAGTGGTTTCTGGACTGGGTTTGAGAGGCCAAGTGCACTAGACGGTGGCAACGGGCTTGAGGAAGATAGGCCCTTGCAGTGGTGGTATCTAGCCAGGCCCCTATGAATTCTAGGGACTGAGCAGGGGTGAGTTGAGACTTTGGCAGATTGATGACAAGTCTCAGATACTGCAGTATGCGTCTGGTGTGGTCCAGGGAAGTCTGAGCCTCGGACTGAGATGGAACTCGGATGAGCCAGTCGTCCAGGTATGGGAAAACAAAAATTCCCAGGGTGCATAGAAATGCAGCCACTATTGACATGCATTTGGTGAACACTCTTGGAGCAGAGGCTAGACCGAAGGGGAGTACTCTGTACTGGAAATGTTTTCCTTGGAACAGAAACCGTAGGAATTTTCTGTGGGATGGATGGATGAGTATATGCGTGTACGCATCCTTTAGATCTAGAAAACAAAGCCAATCCTGACTCTGCAGGTATGGAAGGAGAGTACCTAGAGAGAGCATCTTGAATTTCTCCTTGCATAGAAATTTGTTCAATTCTCTCAGATCCAGAATGGGTCTGTATCCCCCTGTTTTCTTGGGAATGAGAAAATAAGGGGAGTAAAACCCTGACCCCTGTTGAAGAAGAGGAACCTCTTCTATTGCCCTTTGGGCAAGAAGGGTGGTCACCTCCTGACCCAACAGGTGCAGGAGAGATGGGGAGAATTGAAATGTCTCACCATGGTATGGGGAGGAAGGCTGGAGAAATGTAGTTTGTAGCCCTCTCTGATGATAGAGAGGGTCCACTGTTCTGATGTGATTTGCTCCCATCTGGGAGCAAAATGAGTTTAACCTTCCTGGAATGGTGAGAGGCTCTGGCTGTTGTAGAGCCAGAAAAGTTAAGTTCTCTAGAAGTAAGTCAAAAGCCCTGAGGAGGTTGGGACTGCTGAACTGTAGCAGTCCCTCTGCAGGTTTTGCCCTGGCCTGTTTAGATTGCTGACGCTTAGGAGCAAAGCGAACTTGGGAAGATTGTTGGCCAGTATTTGTGGAAAATCTGGTCTTTTTGTAGAAAGGCTTCTTAAAAGATTTTTTCTTGGCAGGGGTAGAGGTAGACTTAGAAAGTCTATCTAAAGCAGCATTCTCTGCATCCATTTGAATGGCTTTGATTTGCCACTTCTTGCCAAACAGATTTTCACCTGTACAGGGCAGATTGCCCAACCCATCTTGGACCCAGGGTTCTAGGTCAGAGGCCTGGAGCCAAGCAATTCTGCGAGCAGCTATGGCAATGCCTGAGGCTCTGCTAGCACCCTCAAAGGAGTCAAAGGCAGTTCTGTTGGAGAACTTTGAAACATCTTGGGTATGCTTTAACAAAAGAAGGAATTCCTCCTTCCTATCCTCTGGGATAAAGGGGAGGAAATGGCGTATCTTCAGTGCAATCTCCTTCAGAAACATGCCCATATAGAGGCTGTATGAATTGATTCTGGCAATAAGCATACTGGCTTGGAAGATTTTCCTACCAAAAGCATCCAAAGTCCTACATTCTCTTCCTGGGGGAGTGAAGAGTGTCTTTTGGTACTCTTTATCCTTTTCATAGCTGACTGTACCACAATGGAGTGGTGAGGAAGCTGAGTTTTTTGAAAACCAGGAGAAGGAGGGACACGATACATGGTGTCCAAACGACGAGAATGTGGAGATAAGGTGAGAGGAGTCTCCCATAAGTCCATCATGTGTTCTTGAAGAATTTCATGGATGGGCAAGGTGACTGCCTCTTTGGGAACCTTAGAGTATCCTAAAATATCTAATTTATTTGCTCTAGGTTCTTTTTCAGAGGTTACTGAAACTGAGAGCCCCTTGGCTAGTTCAAGAATGAAGTCTTGAAAGGACAAATCCTCTGGAGGAGACATTCTCCTCTTTGGAGAAGAGAGCTCCTCAGGAAGAGTAAGAGATACTTCAGCAGAGTCTTCTGAGGTATCGGAATCATCAGAAGACTCGAAGTATCGTCTATTAGCTTCCAAAGATTGATACGCGTATCGACCGGTATCCACATTGGGCGTACCCGGAACCGGATCGGTATAAACCCCGGAACCGGGAACCGGAACCGGTATCCTGGTGAAGTGGGTGCTCTGGGTACCGGTATCGGTTGTGGTACCGGAACCGGAAGCGGAACCGCTTGGTGCGGTACCGAGGGCGTTGCAGCTTTAATAAAAGCCATTATGGCCTGCTGCATGGATTGAACGGTATTATCCATAGACGCCACGACTGCCTGGATGTCGGTACCGGTATGGGCCGGTACCCCAGAGCAGTCTAACAGGTGATCGGTCGAGGCCGTGCCATCTATGTCATCCTGTAACCCCATAGGAGGAGCTTTGGAAGCCGGAGCTTCCCGCCGGGGTTGTTTGGCTGGGGCAGGGTCCTCAGGGTCAAGCCCAAGGGCCTCTCGATGCTTAGAGGGAGATTTGCCCTTTGAGGACCTGCCGGAAGAATGTTTGGTTACCTGAGATCCATCAGGAGAGGAAGACCTGGAGGATGCTGATGCTGGAGTATCTGTAGAAAACAGCATATGAAACTTGGCTGCTCGGTTCTGTAAGCCACGATTGGACATCAGAGAGCAGGATGGACAATCCGGAATGGAGTGGTCAGGCCCCAAACATTTAAGACACCATTCATGGGTGTCTGTGACTGATATAGTACCGCTACACTTGGTGCATTTTTTAAAACCAGAGGCTTGTTTCTCCATGAGGGAGAACTCTGTGAAGGCCTAGAGGCCTCACAGAACAAACACACCAAGTGGGGAAAAATAAGATTTATTTTTTTTTTTTTAAGAAATAAAGAAAAAAGACCGGCGGTACCGGTCCGGAATCGGGGAAGGCAGACAAGCGGCCAAAGAAACAAATTAAAATAACAACTTCTTCAGCGGTGACAGGAACACGACCTGCTGGCTCCGCGGAAAAAGAAGAACTGAGGAGAAGAGTTGGTCAGGAAGGCGGGAAGGCAGCGCGCATGCGCTGTGGGAGGCCCCAAAAGCTTTCCTTTCTGGGAAGCTGGGGAGCTTTCCCGCGCAGGCTCCGTCGGTTCCGACGTACCCATATGTGAGGACTCATTCCTGCTTGTTCCTGGAGATCACCTGATAACCTAAACACCTACATGCTCAAGCTACAAGAATACCAGACAGCCACATATAATGCAAAAAAGGAATATCACAAGAAAATGATTCCGAGCTCACTAAATCACCCTTGAGAACTCTTTGAAGTGGTTAAATCCTTAACAAAAGACACAACTCAACTAAAAGAGCAATCAAGCCTAACTTCACAAATGATAGCTGGCTACTTCTAGACCCTGACCTCATCCCACAGTAGCAACATAAATGCCCTTACGGATTCAACCAACCAACAAGTCATAAAACCTAAAATCATCTGGAATTCTTTCCCAGCAATTACAGCCGAACACCTAGAACGAGTACTTACAAGTATCAATACAACTAACTCCCCACTCGACCCTTGCCCAGTCAGCTGGATCAAGGCTGCCAAACGAAAACACCAACAATACCCCAAATCATCCAGCTATCACTGCAACAAGGATATATACGCCCAGAACTCAAAATGGCATCCATTCGCCCAGTAAAAAAAGGAACAGCAATAGACATAAACCAGCCAACCTCCTTCAGATGCATAGCCAACCTCCCATTCACGGTTAAAGTGCTAGAAAAAAATTATACTACAACAGCTCCAGGATCACGTTGACTCACACCTCCCACTCAATCCCCAGCAATATTGATTTAAACACTACCATGGAGTTTAATCCCTCATGACTGCATTAGTGGACAACCCAACACAGGATTTATACGGATCTTCCTTAACATCAAAGCGGCATTTGACTCCATACCACATAACCTAATCATTCAGCAGCTTCAAGCAATCGGACTAGGAGATATGTTATTCTCTTCCCCTATAAACATGATTTTCAACACCCTATAATATGCATACTCCAAGTTCATTATCCTGTTATAATGTACCACCATTTTGTTATAATGTAAACCGCTTTGACCACAGGATAAAGCGGTATATAAAAACTGCTAAATAAATAAATGCCAGAAATTCTGAGAATATTTCTGAACCAGAAGAGCTCTGCAAGGAAGAGTTGGGGGAAAATTCTAAAAATCAAGAATTTAAAAACTCTTGGCTGGCTATATCAAATGTTTCCTATATGTGTTAAAGGGTGTTACTAATTTCAGTCAGTACTTTGCATCTGCCATAATCACAGTTGGTTTTTTTATTTTTAATTTGTAAAAAAACGGCGAACAAACAGTAATTATGCAATAACATTTCCAGAAAAACATGTTTAACATTGCACCATGTACAGTTTGTATCAGCTTCTGTTTACTTAGGGATTCACAGAAACATATGATTTGATCAGGGATGCCTATACTTTTGCACAATTGCATACAGTACATTCATATTTTTCCCCATATGTGCAGTTCCAAGAAAAAAACACCAAAAAACCCCAAACACACCACACACTAAACAGAATACTGGATTTCACTAGCTTTATAAAAAGTAGATTTTACGTTTTCACGCAATTACATGCAAATCTGGAATCATAAGAAGTGTCATGCTGGGTCAGATCAAGCCCCACAGCTTGCCTTCCACAGGGATTAGTTTGAGTCACCTGTAAGCGATGATGTTTTCCACGATGCTCACTCCGAAAAGCAAGAAGTAGTGATCCTGTGAATTTACCAGACTAATTGATCCATCCTCCAGGAAATGGTCCAAACCCTTTTACAACTCAGCTATACTATTAACCTTGACCACATTCTCCAGCAACAAATTCCATAGCCTAGCTGTGTACCGACCAAAAAATATATTCTCTTAAATTTGTTTTAAATCTACTACCAGTTAGTTTCATGGAATATGCCCTAGGTTCTGATACTATTTGGATAGCATTTCTCCATTAACCTGTTCCACCCCACTTATGATTTTATAAACCTCTATCCAAGGCCGGCCCAAGGGTTTCAACCACCCCAGGCAGAAGCCCCGCCCATGCTCCCCTCTCCCACTCCGGCGGCAGGGGATGGGAAGGGAGGCTTCTCAGTTTGATGTAGCAGCAGCCTGCAGCAGGCCATGTGCTTTTGGCACACATGGCCTGCCGCTTCTGACCCCCCCTCCAACATGATTTCCTGTCGGAGGGGGCTGAAGCAATGCGCCATGTGTGCCAAAGCATATGGCCTACCACAGGTACCATGCCATCCACAGAGGTCTGCCACCTAACCTGCCTAGTGGACGGGCTTGCCCTGCCTCTCTCATATCACCTTCTCAGTCATCTCTCTCAAGCTGCAGAGCTTTAACCAGTTCAGCCTCTCCTCATAAAGGGAGCCATTCCATATCTTATTTTAGTTGCCCTTTTCTAGCTCTGCTACATTGGACATCAAAAACTGAACATAGAACTCTAAAGTGTATTATACAAACCTTTTCCAAAGAAAGAAAAGCTATAGAACTAGAAGGTATGAAATGTAGCTGTTCAGAGGTAATCCTAACAGAGTCAGGAAACAGAAATTACACTTACCTGGTAATTGTAGTTCCTGGAGGATCCAGTTTAGTCCTCCACATCCGGGTAGTGCACCTCCTCCTGCAGCTCGGAGACTGGACCAATCAGAATCTTCCCATGTTAGGATGTCTGCTGCTGGATCTCCCATCATCCCCCAGTGAACTATTGACAAAGCAGACTCAAAGAAGCAACACATGAGATAACTATAAATAGTAAACCAGAAAGAACGTAGTACCCTTAATTGCTTAGTGACCCCTTCCAAAAACGAGGAAGCCAAAATTCTGCACAGCGCCTCTGATTGCACCTGAAGAAAGAAGCAGTCCTAAGCCAGCCACCCGAACTGAACAGCTGGCAAAAGAAAGAAGAAGCGAGCCCGGGATACGACAACCCGAAGAAACAGACTGAAGCAAGTCATCGCCAATCACCGTAAGCACGCCGACACAAACAACCGTGACACTTGGGAGGGAAGGACGACTAAACTGGATCCTCCAGGAACTACAATTACCAGGTAAGTGTAATTTCTGTTTCCTGAGCGGTAATCCAGTTTAGTCCTCCACATCCGGGATGTAACAGAGCAGTCAACATCGGGCGGGACCCTGCCAACCGGCACGCAACACCACCGAACCAAACCGAGCATCCTGAGCGGCAAGCACATCCAAGCGGTAGTGTCTATTAAAGGTATGAAGAGACGACCAAGTAGCTGCCTTACAAATGTCCGCAGGAGGAACAAAACTATGCTCCGCCCAGGACGTCGCCTGAGCCCTGGTAGAGTGGGCCCGCAAACCCACCGGAACCGGTCGATGCTGTAAAATATAAGCCGAGGCAATCGCCTCCTTAATCCACCGGGCGATGGACGCCTTAGCCGCCGGCTCTCCTTTGCGGGGTCCGCCAAAAAGCACAAACAAGCGATCCGTCTTATGGAACGTATCGGACACCTTCAAGTAACGACGAAGGACGCGCCGCACATCTAGACAATGTAAACCCTCGTCCGTAGGACCGTCTGCTTCCAAATGAAGGACCGGAAGATATACCGGCTGATTCAAATGAAAAGGCGAAACCACCTTAGGTAAAAACGAGGGCACCGGCCGAAGAACCACGCGATCGAGAAATGGACAAAAACGGCTCCCTACACGACAGCGCCTGCAACTCAGAGATGCGCCTCGCCGAGCAGATTGCCACCAGAAACACCGTCTTAAGAGTGAGATCCTTAACCGACGCTCTCGAAGGGGCTCAAAGGGTGCGCGAACCAAGGCCTGTAACACAAGGTTCAAATCCCAGGAAGGAACGGATACTCTGCGTGCAGGGCGCAACCTCAATACCGCCTTGAGAAAACGGACGTCCGCATGCATCCCTAGAGAAACCCCGAGAACCTTGCCCCGGTAGCACGCCAGCGCTGCCACTTGCACCTTCAGAGAACTGGCCGCCAAACCTTTATCAAAACTGTCCTGCAAGAAACTGAGAATTACCGACACCGAAGCCGCGCGAACCCCACATCGCGAACACCAATCCTCAAATAACCGCCACACTCGCACATACGCCAGCGATGTGGAAGGCTTCCGCGCCCGGAGGAGCGTGGCAACCACCTCAGGGGAATAACCTCTTTCTTTCTCAACCGAGACCTCTCAAGGGCCAAACCGTAAGCGAGAATCGATCCACCTGAGGCATCCGCAACAGCCCCTGAAGAAGCAGATCCGGAAGTGGAGGCAGTTTCCAAGCCACTCCGTGACGCAAGCGAACCAGATCCGCATACCACGGTCTTCTCGGCCAATCCGGGGCCACCAGTAAAACTCGCCCCCGGTGCGCTTCGATGCGCTGAACGACCCGACCAATCAGCGCCCAAGGGGGAAAGACATAAAGAAGACCGTCCGTCGGCCATGGCTGAATTAACGCGTCGATGCCCTCGGACATGCGTTCTCTCTACCTGCTGAAGAACCAACCAGTCTTCGCTGACTGGAACATTGCCATAAGGTCCATAATCGGAGGTCCCCATTTGCGCACTATCTGCGCGAACACCTGCGGGTTCAGTTCCCACTCCCCGGGGTCGACCCGCACTCTGCTGAGAAAGTCCGCCATCACATTGTCTTTTCCGGCGACAGAGCCGGCAAGCGGGATTCCACTCAAGCGAACAAGACCTCTGCCTCGGATTCCATGGCCACACTGCCAGTGCCGCCCTGGCGGTTGATGTAGGCCACCATCGCCGAGTTGTCCGAGAGAACGCGCACTGCTGGCCCCGCACCAACTCCTCGAGGGCTTGCAGCGCGAGTCTCACCGCCCGCAGCTCGAGGCGGTTGATCAACCAAGATGCTTTGAGAGGGGACCATGTCCCCTGCGCGAAGCGGCCTTCGCAGTGGGCTCCCCAGCCCAACAGACTCGCATCCGTGATGAACGGGATCCAAGAGGGCTGCTCCAGAGGAAGCCCCATCCGGAGGTTCGTCGAGCACAGCCACCACCGGAGCGACAAACGGACCGATCTGGGACACGGCAACCGCTTGTTCAACGAATCCAATTGGTTCGACCAGCGGCGTAACAGGGCTCTCTGAAGCGGCCGCATATGAAACCGGGCCCAAGGCACCACCTCGCTGACGGAGCGGGAATCCCCAAGAAAGAGCGCACTAGACTCCGCAAGGCCTGGACACGGCGCTCAGGTAAGCACACCAACCCTCTCGCCGTGTCGAAATGAACTCCGAGGTATTTGAGGGACTGCGTTGGCTCCAAATGACTCTTGTTCTCGTTGACCACCCAGCCGAGGGACCGCAGCAAGGCCACAACCTTGTCCGTGACCTGCACACTCTCCTCTTTGGACTTCGCCCGAATCAACCAGTCGTCGAGGTAAGGGTGGACTAAGATACCTTCCTTGCGCAAGGCCGCCGCAACCACCACCATGACCTTGGTGAAGGTGCGGGGATCTGTGGCGAAACCGAAGGGCAATGCCTGAAATTGAAAGTGACCCCACGGGAATGCGAACCTTAGGAACTTCTGGTGGACCGCTCGGATGGGAATGTGTAAATAGGCCTCCGAGAGATCAAGAGAGGAAAGAAACTCTCCTTGACGCACCGCTACTATGACGGACCGCAAGGTCTCCATCCGGAAATGTGGAACCCGAAGGAAACGATTCACGCCCTTGAGATCTAGAATCGGGCGTAGCGACCCATCCTTCTTTGGCACCACAAAATAAATGGAGTAGCGACAGACGCCGCGCTCGGGAGGAACGGGAACCACCGCGCCCAATGCGATGAGCCGACTCAATGGCCCCCGAATGGCCTGCACCCTCTGCTCGTCTCTGCAGGGGGAAAGGACAAAGGCGTCGGGAATTGGCATAGCAAACTCTAGGGCATAACCTTCTCTGATTATCTCGAGCACCCACTGATCTGACGTGATTTGGGCCCAGGAAGGCAAAAAGTCCCGAAGACGGCCTCCGATGACTAACCCTCCTTCCGGAGCCCGCCTCGCTTCATTGCGGCTTACGACCAAAGGAAGAGGACGCCGCTGCGAATCCTCTTCCCGCCCCCGAAAACCTCGGCCTCTGGAACTATACCGGCCGCGCTGGGAATCCCAAAATCGGGAAGAATGAAATTTGCGAAAGTCACGAAACTGACCCCGCACCGACGGCAAACCTCTACTCAGCTTAGGCTTATCTTCGGGCAGCCGACCACCCTTGGACCCCCCAAGATCCTTTACCAATTTATCCAAATCGTCACCGAACAACAACTTACCCTTAAAGGGAAGCTTACTGAGTCGGGACTTAGAAGAACCAATCGGCCGCCCAATTCCGCAGCCATAAGGATCTGCGCACCGCCACCAAAGAGGCCATACTATTCGCCAATGTTCTAATCAAATCATACTGCACATCCGCCAGATACGCAGATCCCGACTCTAGCCTAGTCACCTCCAGCAAGCCCTGCTGATCCAAACCGGGGAGCTGCCTCAAGCGTTGAGCCCAACGTAAGCAGGCCCTAGCCACCCAAGCCCCACAAATGGAGGCCTGCAAAGACAAAGCATTGGTCTCAAAGGACTGTTTCAACAACCCATCTATCTTCTTATCCTGTGCGTCCTTCAAGGCCGCACTGCCTTCCACCGGAATGGTAGTTTTCTTGGTGACTGCCGACACCGCGGCGTCCACTCGGGGCGATCTAAACCTCTCCTTGTCTTTATCCGCCAACGGATAAAGGCGGTTCATAGTCCGAATGCCCTTAAGGCCGGATTCAGGATGATCCCACTCAGCTTGAATCATCTGCTCCACAACACGGTGCACCGGAAACACCACTTGAGAGTCCCGCACCGCCTGAATGAGAGGATCCTCCAAGCCGTCCTCCTCAGCAGAACGAGGAGCAGCGAGATTGAGAGCATGAAGAGATTCCGTAATCAAAGGCACCAACTCCTCCTTACGAAAGACCCGAATTATCCGGGCCTGATCCTCGGGTTCTGGGATCTCCCCGTCTTCCAATTCGTCAACAGCACCTTCCGGATCCACCTCTGCATCAGCATCCTGCCAGCTCAAGTCGTCATGGTCCAGGTCTATGGCGCGAAGGCGCTTAGCCGAAGGCTGGCCTTCCTGCCTGGCCTCTCCACCTGGAAGGGATGACCGGGGCGACGGCCAAACGTCTGGCAACTTGCCCGAGCGCCCCAAGCGAAAAGCCTGGTGCATAAGCAGGACAAAGTCCGGGGAAAAATCCAGAAAGGAAGATGCTGCCGTTGCAATCGGCCATGTGCCCCCCTGTCCTTTAGGAGGGGCCGTAGACCCAGATGGCAAGAGGGTCAGGAGAGGGACCACCGTCCGCCTGCACCGTCGGGCTTCCGGGGCCAGACAATTCCTTATGCTCCAGTTGGTGCTCTAAACTGGTGGAAACAGAGGCGCAGCCCTTGCAGACCCCAGAGTCATCCACCGCCCCCCTGCGCGATCCGCAGATAACGCACTGCGGTCTGGCAGCCATGCTACAGCAGTCCCCAGGGAAAGGAAAAGTAAAGTTAATTGAAAGCAAAGGTAAAGTAAATGTAAATGAAAAACTGAAAGAAAGCAAAAAGAAAAGCTGCTTTTTTTTTTTGTGTTTTTTTTTTTTTTTTTAAGAACCAGCAACTGGAAACTGCAGTGCCCCCCTCTCCCAGCAAAAACGCTATTCCAACAGTGCGTTAAGTGGAAGGAAAAGGCAGTTAAAGCACCCTGCTTGCTGGGCGGGAAAAAACCGGGTCTGGAAAATGGCCGCTGGCACCTTTAGCCGGCGGGAAAAAAAGGCGCGAAAAACCACCGAAAAGAAAAATGAAAAATGAAAGAAATAGCAAGGTAAAGAAGGCAAAAAATGGGGAAAACAGCCCCCAACAACTGGCGACACTCACCGCACCTGACTAAAATCGCCGCAGCAACTCCTCACCCGAATTTGGAGCGGGAGCAACAATGGCACCGGCTGTCAGTCACAGAGGGAAAGCAGCACGGAGCGTAAGAGGAAAGCCAGCCTGCTGAAGAGGGGCTTCCTAAACGCTGCCGGGTGACCGGAAAGGCAAAGTCCTCCTCCGAATAGTCCTGGAGGAAGGAGCTAGCCTTGGACTAAAGAAAACAGCCTTCAGAGACAAGCAGCAGTGCAGTGCAGGCACGGCTCCCGATCGCAGCCAGCTCTTTTGCTATGAATGTAAATTTAAAGCGACAGCTACCTAAAAAAAAATAGAAAGCAAAAACAAAGCTATAGAAAGGAAAAAACTCTAGTGTTGCCTCTAAATGTCCCAAAGTGAGCCTAACCCCAGGTACACACGTCCTCCAGCTGCCAGGAGACTGGACACACTGGGGGATGATGGGAGATCCAGCAGCAGACATCCTAACATGGGAAGATTCTGATTGGTCCAGTCTCCGAGCTGCAGGAGGAGGTGCACTACCCGGATGTGGAGGACTAAACTGGATTACCGCTCAAGAAATACTTTTTCACAGAAAGGATGCTGGATGTCTGGAATGCCCTCCAGTGCATGTGGTAGGCAAAAAAAAAAAAAGTGACAGAATTCAAAAAGGCATGGGACAGACACAGACCATCCCTATATAACAAGAGGATGAAAAAAACAACCCCACCAAACTTATATAACATTTATACTTCAACAAATAGAGGGGGATAACCTGTACGGAGCAGCAGGCACTACTACTAATCATTTGTATAGCGCTACAAGGCATACACAACACTGTAAAGAGACATGTAAGATGGTCCCTGCTCATCAAGGCTTACAATTTAGTCAGGATAGACAACACAACAGCTGGGGACTAGGATATGTCTAGGGGAATGGTAAGGAAATACATAGTTTGAGAGCAGGCGAGTAATGTGGATCAGGATCCAATAGCAGCCTTGAAGAGGTGAGTTTTTCTCTGGATTTGAAAAGGACCAGAGATGAAGCCTGGCATACCAGGTAGTTTGTTCCAGGCATAAGGAGTAGCAAGGTGGAAAGATCGAAGTCTGGAGTTAGCAATGGAAGAGGAAGGCACAGTTAACATTGTTGTTTACCTGTAACAGGGTTCTCCATAGACAGCAGGGGTATGCAGTCACACTCAATAGTGAAGTCCCTGGACTGAGCCTTGAGTGGGTCTCCCACAGCTCAGAGAAGATTTGCTGCTTCACCGAGCATGCGTGTCCGCTTCCCGCTTGCTTGTGCCGAGAGAATCAGTTCGTATCAGAGAAAAGGAGAGAGAAAAAAAATTGGGAACAGATATTTTTTCTTGTTTTTTTGAGGAGCAGGCGGGCGAGTGTGACTGCATATCCCTGCTGTCTATGAAGAACCCCCGTTACAGGTAAGCAGCAACGCTTTCTCTGGAGACAAGCAGAGGAATGCAGTCACACTCAATGGCGAGTCCAGAGCTAGGAGCCACCTGTTCAGGTAGGTATGGTTGTCTGAAACATCTGTCATTGGGCAGCCTTTAAAATAGAATGAAAATTCCACTTGTTAGTAGGAGACTGTGAGACACAGAGTGACAGAGCATGAGAGAATTTCTGGAGGAACTTCAGATAAGAAAGATCCTCAGGCGGATCATCTTGGATGTCCTGTTCCAGAGGAAACAGAACAGGGTCATCCTCATAGGATTTCAATGGCTCCCAAGAATAAAGAGGAAGCAAGCGAAATGTCCTCATCAAGGGGTGAAGTCTTGCGCCAATCAATTAGCTGAGAGGATCCCATGACCTCCGGCGTGGGGGGTAGCCAGGGATCCAAGGACAAGTGATGAGTTTCAAGCTCCTGTGGAGAGGCCTGCAAGAGAGAGAAACTATCCTGAAGAAATGTCTGGAGAAGTGAGAGGAGGGAAGACTGAGCCAGTAGGGCTCCCTGTGTAGGAGGCTGTCAGGTGTGGAAGGCAGGGACTTGGCACTTTGTATGGTGCTTACCTGACTGCGCTGGCAGAGGGAGCCGATGCTTATGCTTAGCTTTAGCCTTTTGACCAGACGGGGGCATGTCTCCCATAGTTGCCGAGGAGGAAGCCAAAGTACTGGGAGTCAGTTCAGGAGGGGTACTACCCCATGGCAGGAATAGATGAGAGGAAGCACCAGACCCCACAACAGAGACTGGAGGTGATAATACCAGTACTTTATAGACCCCCCCCTTGGGCCTGTGCTTGGCCCAATGGGGGGGGGGGGGGAGGATGAGGAGTCTGACATGACAGCTGGCCTCGCTCTAGTAAAGTGAGAGAGCTGGCCCTGCAGAGGTGGTAACACTGAGGAAGGCCTGGTTCCAATATGAAAAAAAAAACCAGTTCCATGACTTTCAAAATATCAAAATTAAGGCGAGATAGCTGGCATAGCTTCTCTGCTGTTTGAGACTTGCTCAAAGCTCAGTCCGGGGACTTCACCATTGAGTGTGACTGCATCCCCCTGCTTGTCTCTGGAGAAAGAAGTGATCTGCCAAAGGAGTGGAGTTCCCAAGGAGGAGTGTAGGGAGAGATAAGAGGAGAGGCAGTGAGGAGCAGCAGAATGAATGCACTTATAGGTCAGTAGGAGAATTTTGACTGGATATGAAAACAGAGAGGGAGGCAATGAAGCAACTTAAGAAGAGGGGTTACAGGAGCACAGTGGTGAGACATCCAGGCAGCAATGTCAGATAGGCAGGCAGAGATACGGGCCTGGATTCCCAGAAAGATTTCAGGTGTAGAGAGGTAGATTTGAGAGTCACCAGCATAAAGATGGTACTGAAAACCATGGGAGGAGATGAGTGTACCAAGGAACTGGGTATAGAGAGAGAAAAGGAATGGACCTAAGACAGACTGCTGGGGCAGGGCCAGCCCATCCACTAGGCAAGCCAGGCAGTCACCTAAGGCAGCCAGCCCGGGTGGGTGGTGGCAGCGGCACACTGAGCAGTGGTGGGCGGCAGCACACATGGGCGACTGTGCCGCCCTCCCAGCTACTGACAATTTTGTTTGGAAAGCCGCTACTTTTGGAAATGCTGCCCGCCTTCCCCTTCCGAGAGGCAATCAGAAGCAGCTTGGTTTGGCAGAAACCCTTGGACTGGCCCTGCCTTGGGGTACACCAATTGAGAGTGGGATAGCAGTAGAGGAGGATCCGCCAGAACAAACACTAAATGTGCAGTGGGAAAAAAGAAGAGAAGAGAACCAGGATAAAACAGAGCCCTTAAAAACAAGGCAGGACAAAGTATCGAGGACAAGTTGGTGGTCAACAGTATCAAAAGCAGTAAAGGGGGTCAAGAAGGATGAGGATTAAGTAAAGGCCCTTGGATTTGGCCAGGAATAAAGTCACTGGAGACTTTGGCAAGAGCAGTTTCAGTAGAATGTAGAGGTAGCACTCTAGCCACCATACTGGGCAGACAAGACGGACCATACTTGTCTTTATCTGCCACCATTTCCTCTGTAATACTTAAAGTGCAACCACCTTTTGATCTATACAGGGGCATTACAATTCCATAATTTTATTCACTATTCCTTTCTGTGCAATTCCTAGCATCGTACAAGCTTTTTTGATCAGCGCCACACGCTGAAATGAGGTTTTCATTATATTGGCCCACAAGGACTCCAAGATGTTTTTCTTAGGTGGTGACTCATAACTCCAAATCCAGCATTGTATACGCATACTTAGGACTAATTTCTCTTACATGCATTACTTTGCACTTGTCTACAAATTTCATCGGCCATTTAGACACCCTGTCTGTCTTGCATGGTCCTCCTGCAAATCTCTAGAATTTACTCACATTTTAATATCTTGAACAATTTCATCATGAGCAAGAAAAGCATTCATTTTACTTATTTTTGGATTTAATACACTGCTGAGGCAGACCACCACCACTAAGACTGCATTAACCTAACTAGTTCCTATTTACAAATAAGAAACCCCTTTACATGACACTATTTTAGCACATTCCATGAAAACCATTTCTATGTATAATCTTTCTGCTGCACTCTTGTTTTTGTTTTGCAATTTTAGGAAAGATGCTGGAATGCAGCATGCATGTGGGCAGGCTCCACTCTACTTACTATTTCTCCAAGCAGAACCACATTTTCTCCTCTTACAACAAATATCCCACGGGGAATGTCACCATACTTTTTGCCGACATGAATGCGCTCGACCGTCTGATGCAGCACCAAATTAGCTGTCATGTTCCCCAAAAAAATAATAAAAAAAAAAGTTAAATACAGTTTCCTCATTCAGTAATGTGGGGCAGCACAAGCACAGATCATAAAGCCATATTGTCTGCTTTAATTTCTCCTCGCTTTAATTTTTCCTTAAACCATGTATTTTTTTAGATTGAATAATGTAAATAAAGACTATGGAATAATAAATTCACCCTGCTTTTTAATGTTACGGTTGGGCTGATATGGGTTGCATCTGTTTGTTGATATGCAAACATATCCATATGTTGAAAGTGTAACCTTTTCTATCAATAAATAAGATGAGAATATGTTATGTCAAGTAGGGGAACATTTATAATCAAGACTAAAATAAGGTAGTTGCTGACAAAATGTTTTCATGACCTTGTATGACAAAACCCATCATTTTGCCAAAAATTTCTTCCACCTAATTTGAATCCTTACAGGATAAACTTTTCATCAATGGAACCAGTAAATCCTATATATTAAATCTCACAATTTCATTGATACATTTCCACTATCTTATTTGTCGGACTATTTTAATCAAAGCCGCTATAATCAGCTGCTTCTAACTCATTAGTCCATTTTATTCTTTGATCATAATAAAAAGTACTTTTTTAAAACATTTTTAAAATTAATTTGTGTATTTTAAAAACTTGCGCAAGAGGAAATTAGATCCCATAATCTCACATCTTAATCATGGAACTTAAACCACGCCGACTGTGACTGTCACGTTTCAAATAGATTAACTTATTCTGCTTCAGGGCTACAAAAATTCCATTGAATAGTTTTCACTTATCTGCATCCAAAAACCTTAACCGTTCATTCATTCCTCCACTGCGCATAAATGTCCTTCTGTCATCAAGTGTCTGTGAGTGTCCTCTGCTTAGCAAAAAATGGCCTTGGCTTTTTTATTTTTTTTTTTAGAAAACTACACTCTGCCTCTTCGACACAATTGGTTACATTTTTAAAGAGCCCTCAAGTCCATGACTCTTATATCCCATAAAAAGTATTTTCTGATATTTACCTCCTCAGAAGATCAAAATCATCATTATAACAAAGTGCACCAGTCTATTTGCTGGTTTAAACCTCTCGGAGAAATAGTATTTAATGTAAAAATCCAATATTGTTCCTTATAGTTCAAACTTGCCTCATAATTATCTTCTCCCCACTTCGAGGGTACATGATCCAAAATACTCCACGCAGACCCTGAAAAGTGTGGTTTAAGGTTAAACAATGTTCCACAATAAAAGCCTAAGTATTCTTTATATTGATCCGCGATCTGTATTTTCTGAGGCGTTGGCTCATAAAAGGTTTAGTGCGACCTATGTATAATCTCTTACAAGGCCATTGAAGTGCATAAACCATATATGTAGACACACACTATGTACTCCATTGTGATTTAACCGGAGATCGAGATCCTGAAGGTGTCCATGAAGTACCTTTGATGGTATACTGGCAGAAATTGCAATTGCCACAAGCAAAGTAACCTCTTTTCTCCCCCTTGCTTATTTCTTCTGTTTCCCAAGGAATAGAACGACAAACAAAATTAGCAATATTTTTCCCCGCCGATGAGTTACAAGGGGATGGTCCTGAAAACAATCATGACCTTGTAGTATATTCCAAAATGTATGTAAAAAAGCTGCTCTTATTGGAGCCTTGACTGAGAATGGTACCACACAAACCAAATTGTCTTCATCCAATCGCTGTCTTGGGAGCAGCAGATAGATGTTCCCGCTGAACATTCAATCCACGTTTATAAGCCCTTTCTATTACTGAAAGGGAATATCCCCATTCTACACAGAATTCAATATACTTTCATGCCTGTTTTTTATATTAGAGAGACTTTGTTTCAATTTGATGGGATGATAGCTAGTAAAAGGTTGCTCCTCATCACTGGTTTTTCATAGAGTTGAAAGAGATAAGCGAGGGCAAGAGGAAAAAAAAAAAAAGGTGGTCACTTTGCTTGTGGCAATTGCGATTTCTGCCAGTATACCATCAAAGATACTTCATGGACACCTCCAGAATCTCGATCGCTGGTTAAATCACAATGGGGTACATAGTGTGCGTCTACATATATGGTCTATGCACTTCAATGTCATTGTAAGAGATTATACATAGGTCGCACTAAACATTCCATATTATATATAGGTTGCACTAAACGTTCCATAATCTAATGCCTTTGTATTGATCATAGATCAATACAAAAAATATTTTGTCTCCTATTGTGGAACATTGTTTAACCTTAAACCACACTTTTTTTTAAAAAATATAATTTGTATTTTATTCAATTTTCTGCATAATCTTACAACTTGTTGCAGACCTTCAACACTATGTCATACCAATTTACATTCCAACATTTGATAACTTGTTTATCCACTTGTATTTCTCTATATCTCCCCCTCTTCCCTCCCTTTATCCAAATGTCTTATCTATTATGCTTACTTCCGTTATCCTCCCCATCACTTCCTTTATCCCTTCCGTCCTTCGCGCTTCATATCACTGCCACGTGTTTCTATATTTTCGCATATGTTGCAGTTGCACATAGACTCCACACTTCCTCCAACCTTCCTACTACTTCTTTTAGTGGTGGTATTTCTGTATTCTTCCACCATCTAAGAAGGCTCATTCATGCAGTTATTATGCAATATCCTAGAAAAGTTGCCAATCCCTCGTGTCCTTCCCGTTACCTCATTTAGTGCTAGCATAGCTGGGGTTATTTTGACTTGCACCTTAGTGATTTCCCCATATGGTCCCTCTCCTTTTGTCTTTTCCTCGGGGTCCCATATCTTCACTTCCATAGTTCCTTCCCCTTCTGCTTCTATATGTATCCAGCCTGGGACATCCTCCACCTCCCTCCATGCAAATACTGCTCTAAGTTGCGCTGCTGCATAATAGTTAGCTATACAGGGTACCCTCAACCCCCCCCCCCCTTCTCTCTGCTTATACATAGTGTTTCTTGCTAACTTTGGAAATTTCCCTTCCCAGATAATTATGCAATTTATATTTTGCAACTTTTCCCAATTCCTTTTTAGGCACTTTACACAGAAGGGATGCAAACAAATAGTATTCATGGCAACACATTCATTTTCACTATTAATATTCGTCCCAGCCAATATAAAATGTAGTCCCGTATACTTAGAAAGGTCTCCCCTAATGCTTTCTGTCACTCTTCGATAATTCCACTGCTTGATATTTTCTGAAGGTTTCCCAACCGGATGCCTAAATATCTAAAATGTTGACTGACCCAGTTAAATTGAAAGTGCTTTTTCAGTCTTTCTGCCAAATCCAATGTTAGGTTATCCCCAATACTTCAGTCTTACTGTAATTTATTTTATACCCTGCTATTGCACTAAACCTCTGTATTACTTTCATCAATACAGGCAATGTGGTTTGGGTTGTCTCAGAGTAAAAATAATATAGTCTGCAAATAATGCAATTTTTTTCTTCCTGCTTCTCCATCTGAACTCCCTTTATATCTGTTTCTTGTCGGATAAATTCTGCCAATGGCTCTATCATTAGGGCGAATAAGAGTGGCGACAGAGGGCATCCCTGTCTTGTTCCCCTTGCTAAGTCAAAGCATTCAGAGTATCCTCCATTTACCCAAATCCTTGCTCTTGGGTGTTTGTAGAGCACTTTTATCCTTCTTAGAAAATTCCCTCCCAATCCAATTCACTCCAAAATTTGGAACATATATTGCCATTCCACTCAGTCGAATGCTTTCTCTGCGTCCACCGTTACTAATACTGCCTGTTCTTTTGATTTATGGAGGTGCCATGCTATATTAGTAACTTTCTAATGCTGTCACTCCCTTGCCTCCCCTTCACAAACCCCGTTTGGTCCTTATGAATCAGTTTGAGAACCACATCTTGAATGCTGTTCGCTAGTACCTTTGCTAGTATTTTTGCATCCAGATTAATCAGTGATATGGGAATATAGGAGCCGCACACCCCTCTATCTTTTCCTGGTGTTGGTAGAATTGTAATGCCCACCTCTTCCATGGATTTTGGGATTCCTTCTCCTTGGGAAAACTATATTAAAAACTTGGGTTAGGATCGCTGTCACCTGTTCCATCATTACTTTATAGCATTTTGCCATAAACCCATCTAATCCCGGGGCCTTTCCTATTTTGAGAGTCTTAATAGCATCCTTGATTTCTTCTTCATTTATTTCCCTGCCCTATTCTTTCTTTATCTTCTGGGTCTAATTGTTTCAAGTTGCATTCATATAAAAATGCATCTACTTCTTCCTGTCCACTGGTAATTTCACTTTTGTATAAATTTCTGTAATACTCTAAATACTTTACTAATCTCTGGTGTGTGGTGGACTATTTCCCCTTTGTTATTTCTGATCCCTTCTATATATGCCGCTTGTCTTTTGGCTTTTAAGCGATTTGCTAAGCTCTTGCCTGCCTTACTGACGTCTTCAAAATGTGTTTGCTTTAATATTGCTAATCCATATGCTATTTCTTGGGCTCTCAGCCTGTTTAATTTCCTCGTGCTTTAACTAATTCTGCAATTATGGCTGGGCTATGACCGCTTTGATGTCTCTCCTCTAGTTCTTCTATCTGCCTTAGAAGCTCTGTTTCTACTTTTCCTTTCTCTCTTTTGATTCTTGCTACTAGACTAATTAACTTCCCTCCGAGTACGGCTTTTAGCCCATCCCACACCATACCCAGAGTCGCCACACCATTTAGGTTGAAATGTAAATATTCTTGTATATCTTTTCGGAGCTTATCGACTTGGTTGTCATCTTCTAACAATGAATCATTTAGTTGCAGAGGCGCGAGGAGAGTAGCCATCACGTCGGGGGTGAGAGCAGGAGCTCCCCCTTCCTCCTTAAGCCGCCAATCAGCAGCCATCAAGAACGGCACAAAATCTGCTGTTGCAGAGGCGCGCCCACGCCTGAGGGCCTCACCAGAGGGCCCTTTGGCGTGGCCCTTAGGCATTGGTCCGTGGCGTCTGCTGCTGGAAGTTACATTGATGGCTTTGGCTGGACTGTCCGTGCTTACTTACTGTGGTAACTGTTCAGTGTATATCTCCTTATCTTGCCTGTATGACTGTCTCTATCCTTTAATCTGTCCTATCATATAAATGGCGTTCTTTTCCTATTTTCCTTGAATGATATAGTATTGTAAACCGCTCTAATGTCTTTTGGCCTGAGCGGTATATCAAATCTCAATAAACATAAACATAGTTTCCAGAATTTGATTCCTTCAATCTTCCTCACCTAAACAGAATATTACACTAACTAGGGCGTGATCTGTCCACATTATTATTTCTTATTATTGCGGGCCCGCGCCTGAGGGCCTCGCCAGAGGGCCCTTTGGCGGTGGCCCTTAGGCGGTGGAGATTAGGCGCAGTTGAAACATCATCCACTGAACCGCAACAAGGCTGCAAGTATCAAGAAGCCTGACTCACATGACCAAAACTCCGATAACGGACAGAAAACGAAAGTGCAGCAATCAAATGACTGACAGCTTGAGCTCCCCAGGCCGGGTCTGAGCTCGCCGGTCCCGACCACCACGCTCCACGAGATTCCCATAGCTGGACCAAAATTCGACATCAAGAGCTTTCAACTACAACGATATCACCCAGGTAATCAATTACTGGACTTATCTACCTCCTGATGCAAAAGACCACTGTGCAACCCTGGCCTAACCCCCCCCCCCCCAAGTAGGAGCCAACATACCTCTGTATATATAATGTGTAAATTCCCCACTGTCACAAGCCCTGTTCTCCTCAAGCCAGCTGTTACATTGTAAACCCCTACCAACTCTAAAGGCTACTACTGTTTATTTAGAGCTAAATGAAACCAAGTATCTCTAACCAGCAAGTTGTTACATTTCAATGCAGTAACCCAATAACCTTCTTGCAATAACCTTAAGACTGTATCGCACAATACTGTATCTGTTTATACTGAGTGATAGGTAACGATAGGACTGTATCGCACAATACTGTATCTGTTTATACTGAGTGATAAGGAACGTTAGGACTGTATCCCTATTTTGTTAAAGTAATAAGAAACGCTGTACCCCAACCCATCTATCCCTGCTAGACTGTTGGTACCCAACAACTATCTTGTCGGCCTACACTAACACATCTCTAGGCCAGCTGCCTTGACTTCACCCCACACTGCGCCACTCGAATCCAAAATCCAAATATTTCTGGCAGACATAAAATGGAGCCTGCTCACACCTTCCTGATTTTGTGCATGTGTATACTAACATCTTCATATAGAACCATCCCACACTCACAATACTGCATTCCTCTACTATATACACCAATCTACCTTCTCCACCCCACCCCCTCCATTACCCATCCTGCATCAATACAACTTAAATCCTATCACCACCACACAAACACCAAGTAAATTACCCCAACGACACACCCATATCAAAGGGAACAAATCTCAAAAACACCCTAAAACCAAAGCAAAGAACACTATTGGATCTCAAATACAACTCACACGAACCACACACCAAGAACATCACACATGTAACATTATCCTTATTAATGCTAGGTCAATAAGGAATAAAACGCATATTATCCACAACATTCTAACTGACGAACAACCAGATATCCTATGCATAACAGAAACATGGCTCACTGACTCAGACTCTGCAACAATGAATCAAATACAGAAGCCTGGATACCAACTATACAACTGCCCACGCATCAACAGAAGAGGAGGCGGAGTCCTTATAGCAGCCAAAACCAGCCTTCAACTCACAACCACATCTACGGTCACAAATCCCGATCTTGACCTACTTAAAGTCGAGAGCATGGCATTATCCATCTGCCTAATCTATCGACCTCCCTCACCACAGCACGAAACACTAGCCACAGCACTAGAAACCATCACATCCACACAAAGCAAAAAATTCCAGATCATCCTCGGAGATTTGAACCTAGCATCAATTCCTCCGTCCCACACGGACTCCTTCTATGAAGCCATCGACCAATTGGGTTTCCAACAAATAATAAGCAACCCCACACACGATAGAGGAAACATCCTAGATATGATTTTCATACCCAGAAATCCACAACAAAGCAATGAACCACCTAAAATAAACATAACTCAAGTACCATGGTCAGACCACCACCAAATCAACTGTAAACTTAAACTACAGTGCCAACCCAAAAACTCAAAGGAGATGAGAATGACCAACCCCATTAGGAAATTCAGCAAACTCAACGAGGAACACCTCATAAGCACCATTGCATCCCACATAAACCTAGATTCCACAGACCTAGACGAACTAACAGATGGAACACACACATCCAAATACATCTAACCCAACTTTGAAACACACATCAAACCCACATAAGATCAACTCGGAACCCTGGTACACAGGAACTCTAATAAAATCAAAAAGGGAGCTCCGTAAAATAGAGAGAAAATGGAGACAAACCAAATCCTCCGATCTCAAAACTAAATACATGGCCCATCTCGCAAAATACAAAGACGACGTGAACAATGCAAAAAAATTACATCACACCAACATCCTAAACAAGGCAATCAATCGCCCACGAGAGTTATTTGAACTAGTCAAATCACTAACCAAAACCGACCAAAATGCCAACCTCAACAAATCCATCAAGGTCCAAACACTGGCAAACCACTACGCGACCAAACTGACGGCCCCTGGTCCTCCACCCCCCCCCCCCCCACCAACACCACAAATCAGAAGTGAGAACAACACAACGCAAAACCAGTTATGGGAGCACTTCCACAAAATAGGAACCCAGCAAATCACAGCCATTGTCACAAGCCTGAAAAGCACCACCTCCCCACTAGATCCCTGTCCTGCATCCTGGATCAAGGCAGTGAAACAAGACATAGCACCTCACATAGCACACATAGTTAACCTATCCCTACAACAAGGAATCATGCCCTCAGAACTAAAGAAATCAGTCATTAGACCAATCCTAAAAAACACTACACTCAACGGAGAAGACCCAGCCTCCTACCGCCCCATATCAAGTATCTCATTCCTGGCAAAGATCATAGAAAAAACGGTCCTTCTACAACTCCAAGACCATCTGACTGACAGTGCTCCTCTTGATGACCAGCAATATGGCTTCAGGCAACATCATGGAGTTGAAACCCTGTTACTAGTTCTACTTAACAACCTCCTAAAGGGCCTTGAAAACAAAAAGAAAATGTACATTCTTGTATTCATTGACATCTCAGCTGCCTTTGATACAGTTAATCATGGGACCCTCATAAATAGGATAAAATCAATAGGAATAACAGGAACCCCACTAAAATGGTTCTCATCCTACATCTCAAATCGAACACAACAGGTTCAATTCAACGGAGAAAAAGCAGAATCTTTCTCACAAACACAGGGAATCCCCCAAGGCTCTGCTCTCTCAGCACTTCTGTTTAACATATATATGCAGCCACTATGCAAAATTTTCTCACGGCACGAAATTAATTACCACATCTATGCCGATGATATCATGCTATACACACAACTAGACACTAAAAACCCAGACTACAACCCACTGGAGACATGTATCGGAGAGATGCAAGACTGGTTACAACAAAGTAGCATGTCAATTAATCACAAAAAAACCGAAGTAATGTATATCTCCAAAGAACCGAATTTTGACCCTCCCACATCAATAACACTATGTAACAACACTTACCAAACAAAAAAAGAAATAAAGTATCTAGGAGTCACATTTGACTGTGACCTAAAGATGGAAAAACACCTCCGAAAGACCAACAGAGCAGTTTTCCACAAGCTTAGAGTGCTCCAACCCATTCGGAATATTATTGATCCCCAAGACTTCAGAACAGTGGCCCAAGCACTCATCATGCCACATTTTGACTACTGCAACGCCATCCTACAAGGTTTACCTAAAAAAACCCTAAACATATTACAAATGGCACAAAATGTAGCTGCCAGGGTCATAATGAAGAAAAATCTAAGTGACCACATCACACCAGTGCTAATTCAATTACACTGGCTACCCATAACAGCTCGCACAAAATACAAAATACTAACAACCACCTTCAAACTCATCCACAACTTAGCACCTTCCTTCCTCAACAACCTAGTAAGATTGCAACCTCCTACCCGAAACAGAAGAACCCACAATTCCAACATCCTTCACACTCCAACAGATATAAGATCTGCCAAAACTAACACCAGCCACAGGGCTTTCTCATATGTGGCGCCAACACTGTGGAACCAACTCCCACCAGAACTACGAGCTAGCAATGACCTTCTAGACTTCAGAAAGAAACTCAAAACGCACATTTTCCAATCACATTTCAACCTGAACTAAACCCACAGATGGAGCAGCCCCTGACCACTGTGTCCAAGAAGATTATCCTGTATATATGTATTTATGTATATCTGTAAATGAACTCCCCCATAGCTAAGAAGTGTTAACTCTGTATGATGTGCTTTTCTGACAATCTGTATGTAAGCAAAATTTGTACCTGCCTTGATTCGACAGTCCAAGAAGATTATCCTGTATATATGTATTTATGTATATATGTAAATGAACTCCCCCATAGCTAAGAAGTGTTAACTCTGTATGATGTGCTTTTCTGACAATCTGTATGTAAACAAAATTTGTACCTGCCTTGATTCGGCAGTTTCACAATAGTAATCCTACCCGCCTCTGATCGCTGGAAGGAGCAGGCTACAAATGCTTGCTAAATAAATAAATAAATAATTGTGCCCCGTTCTGCCTCCTGGGCCTTTGATATCCATTTTCCACTCCCCCGGATCATATCCAGACTACTATATGTTCCATGTATATGTGAAAAAAAAAAAGTATACTTGCGCTCGCCTGGGTGCCTGCTTCTCCAGATGTCCACTAATCTCAACCTCTCTGTTTCTTCAAGCTGTCTCCACGTCTCCCACTTGCTTGCCCTCCACTATTATCTAGCCTCGGATCGTAGTTAAGTTAAAGTATCCCCCTGCTATTATGGAGATGTCTCCCAACTCTTCCAGTTCTTTTAAGATTTTTTCATATGCTTCCTTTTGGTGTTCATTAGGTCCGTATATGCTTATCACCCAAATTTCCTCTTTTCCTATTTGGAGACGAACCCCCTACCCATCTCCCTTCTTTGCTTCTGCCTACTCCTACTATTGTGTGGCAGTATGTTTCACTTACTAGGATTCCCACTCCTCCTTTTCAGGGGTTTGCTCTTTGTCCTGCCAGTACAGCTGTCGGATTTTTTTTTTTAAGTTAGCATATATTCTTGCCTTAACCGTAAATGTCTCTCTTGGACACAGGGGATGTCTGCGTTTAGACGTCTGCCTTCTCTTTCTAATAATTGCTTTGTGTGTCAAATGCGTAGCCCTTTAGCATTTATTGTGGCTACTGCTAATTTTCTCTTATTCTTATCTGAAGCGAAGCTTACTCCTTTTCCTCCTCTTCCCCCCCCTTCATTATCTCACTCTCTTCCTTCCCCCCTTTTGTCTTCCCCTCTTATTCCTCAGTCCTCCTTTGTTTTCTTCTTAATTTTCTCCTTCCCTTTCCTGTCCCTCCTCTTCTCCCCTTCCCCCCATTGCATCTCCTTAACCAGAGGTGTTGCCTGGAGTAGTGTGTTCCTTACCTCTCCTGCCTTCTCTTCTCAGTCTTCTCTTCTCTTCTGCCCCCTCCCTCTCCTGCTTCCTCCCCCTTTCTTCTGATCCCTCCCCCTCTTGTCCCTTAGTCCCCACATTTGGCCTAATGTTTTTTGGTGGGGTTTTTTGGCGTCTCCCCCCCCCCCCCCAACCATTCCCTTCCTTGATTCTCTCTTTTCCCTTGCTCAAATCCTCCTTAAAGTTCCTTTTTTATTCATATTCATATTACCCTCCTTCCCATCCCCCTTTATATTAATTCACATACTACCTTATTCAAACATTTCAGTAGCAGCTCCATTTCCCCTTTTACCCCTTTGTCTTAACCTCCTTCTCCATACTTCCATATCATTATATTATTTTTTGCAGTCCTTTTGCTATGCAATTGTCTATTATCTTTTAGGTCCATCGTTGCAGTCCTTGCCTCTGCCCTCTCTCTGTTCTTGATGCATTCCTCTTGTCTTGTTTATTTCCTGTTGCTGTTCTCTTTGCTGTTTTTGACCCGCTGCTTCTTTCTCTTGCTCATTCGGTGTTCCTTGTTGGTTCACTCCTGCTTCTTAGAATGTTATCTCAGCTTCTTCTACCTAGTGCACTCACCAAGTTTTCCCTTTTTGGGTAAATAACAGTCCAAAGGGGTGCAGCCATCTATATTTAATTTCCGCTCTTCTCAAGGTTTGCGTTATTGGTTGCATTGCTCTTCTGCGTTGCAGGGTGAAAACTGACAGATCCTCATATAGAGTCACTGGGTAGCCTTGCCAGTGTAGGATCCTTAAGCTCCTCATTTTAGTCGTGATGTGCTCCTTCATTTTGTATCTGGTCAGGCAGATAATGTCTCTGGGTTTGTTTACTCTTGGTAATCCTAATGCTCTGTGTACTCTATTAATATGTCCTCAGGGGTTACCACTTTCCCCCCCCCTTTCCTGACCACTTCAGAGCACACCGAGGCTGCTACTTTTGCACTGTCTTGAAACTCTATCTTCCGGTATTCCCCGGATCCTGAGGTTGTTCCTTTGAGAGCGGTTCTCTAGATCTTCTAACTTATATTGTATTGTATCTTGCCATTTTTCCATTTTTGATTTCCATTGCTGCATTTCTTTTTGTTGCTGTTCCATCTCTTGTAGTCTATTTTCATGGTCTCCAGACTTGTGTGTTAGCTCTGCAATGTCATCTTTTAAATTGCCAATAAGTTCATGCGGCTCCATTTTCACCATTTGTACTTCAGTTTTTATCTCTGTGAACCACTGCCATAGTTTCAGTTTTGTTATTCCGCGCGCAATTTCTCCACCCTGTTACTGGTTGTTTATGCGTGCTTGCACTTCAGCTTGTTCTGCACTCTGTCTGCCTCGTGTTGTTTTCCACAATAGTGTGTTCGCTGCTGCTCACAGTTGCCCCTGCGTATGCAAATTCTCTTAGGTCCGCCACCTTTCTTCTTGTTGTCATCCTAACCCTTTTGGCCTGGCTACCCGGATTTATAGTATTTATTTTTGTTGTCTTCTCTAGGAGTGCCTCTGTCGGTTCTATTTAAATGTGTCTTTGGGGCCTGTAATTCAAACCAACAGTGTATTCAATTGTTCCACTCATGCACTACTCATTTAGATGCACCCACCTTCTCTGCTGTTTCTGCCTTTTTTCACTGTGCGTCTTGCTGGGGTTTCGCCTCTAAGCTTTCACTTTTCCTGTATTTCTCTGGTTTTGCCTTCCGAGCCACTGCTTTCACCTCTCACCGCCTGCCCGCTCTGCTTTCGCTACTCCTCACAGATTCAGCTCCTCCCTGCCCGTCATCTTGTCTTCCTCCCGTTTCTCCATCTCGGCTCCATTCAGTGGTGCTCTCTCTCAGCCGTGTTCCGCCGCCTTTCTTCTTGGCCCCTGCTGTTCCTGGAGCTTCTCGCCACCCATCTTTTTACTCTGCTTGGAAACTTTTATTCCAACGTTTGCAGGATTGGCGCCAGAGCAGTTCTTTCATACCGCCATCAGGCTAATGTGATGTCACTTCCTCCTCTAAACCACACTTTTCAGGATCTGCGGTGGAACATTTTGGATCATGTACCCTCAAATTGGAGAAGAGGTAATTGTGAGGCAAGTTTGAACTATAAAGAAGAATATTGGATTTTTACATTAAATACTATTTCTCTGAGAGGTTTCAACCAGCAAATAGACTGGCACACTTTGTTCTAATAACTTTTGATCTTCTGAGGAGGTAAATATCAGAAAAGAGATGACTTTTTATGGAATATAAAAGAGTCATGGATGTGAGGGCTCTTTAAAAATGCAGCCAATTGCGTCAAAGCAGCAGAGTGTAGTTTTCTTCAAAGAAAGCCTTGGCCATTTTTTTTTTTATAAGCAGAGGATGCTCAGATACTTGATGACAGAAGAATATTTATGTGCAGCAGAGGAATGAATGGACAGTTAAAGTTTGGACGCAGATAAGTGAAAATGATATAATGGAATTTTTGTAGCCCTGAAGCAGAATAGGTTAATCTATTCGAAACGTGACAGTCATGGTTGGCATGGTTTAAGTTCCATGATTAAGATGTGAGATTATGGGATCTAGTTTCCTCTTGCACAATTTTTTAATATACACAAATTAATTTCAAAAAAAGTATTTATCATAATAAAAGAATAAAATGGACTAATGAATTAGAAGCAGATTATTATAGCGACTGATTAAAATAGTCCGACAAATAAGATAGTGGAAATGAACCAATGAAACTGTGAGGTTTACTATACAGGATTTACTGATTCCATTGATGAAATGTTATCCTGTAAGGATTCAAATTAGGTGTATTTGGAATTTTGAATCCACAATGGCTTCCAGTAAATAGGCAGTTATGTATGCATATACTGAAGATTAAATATCAGATATTTTGAAGAATATTCCTGATTTAGGCCCCGCAGATGAAATCACAAAGTGAGAAGCGGGCTCAGCTTTAGGAGCTATATAAGAAACAAGGATGGACACAATTACATAGCTTGTCGCTCACTCAATATATACGTACAGGCACTTCACCAAGAGGGGTGCTTGTGTTAAAAAGCCCCTAAATTATATATCGAAGGGGATGAGTCCTTTCTAAAAAAAAATGGAATGGGATATTATCAAAGTGTACTTTAGATCTGATGCTATTACTAGAGGAAAATTGTCAGCTACAGAGGTCTCTGTAACAGAATCTATTGGAGGGGGAATTGAAGGACAGCATGGAGGATGAACTGTTTAAACAAAAAACATTTGAAGTAAAGGAACAAGTGCATAAATATAAAAACTATCAGGGTGTTAAAAGCGTAGTTACTCACCTATAACAGGTGTTCTCCAGGATCAGCAGGAGTCAGTCCTCACATATGGGTGACGTAGGCACCGATGGAGCCCCCACGGAAGCATCTCCCCAGCTTTCAAAAGAAAGCCTTTAGGAGATGCCACCAAGCATGTGTGATCCCCTTCCCGCCTTTGGGTATCATCTTAGGCAGATGACACAGCTAGAGCCGACAAAAGAAGATGGCAAAAATTGTACAGCAACTCCAAGGGGAGAACTGAGGACTGATTACTGCTGTCCCTGGAGAACACCTGTTACAGGTGAGTAACTATGTTTTCTCCAGGAACAAGTAGGATGTCAGTCCTCACATATGGGACTCCCTAGCTACAGGCTGCCAAGAACTTGTAGAAAAACATGGCCTAGCCATGAGCAGCTGCAAGTGAGTCTGAAGAAAGACTCTAAGGATCCTAGTGTCCAGGAAAAATCATCACTCCGGTAGCATGAACAAGAAGGATTGGAGAGTAGGAGTTGCCTAGACCCCAAAGAGATTACAGAGTATGGCCTGGCAAAAAAGGCACAGTCCCATTGGGACTCCCTCTCCAGGCAGTAGAGTGAGCTGCAAAAATGTGAACTGAGGACCAGGTGGCAGCCTGGCAGATGTCTGCCATAGGGACAGAACGTAGGCTTGCAACTGAGGTCACCAAAGCCCTGACGTTGTGTGCTGTGACCAGGTGCTCCAACGAGAGCCCAGCCTGATCATAGGTGAAGACAATGCAGTCCACCATCCAGGTGGACAGGGTCCACTTGGTAACAGCCTCCTCCAGTTAACTGGGGTCGCAGCAAACAAAGCGCTGTGAGGCTTTGCGGTGGCCCTGGGTACGTTTCAGGTAGAAGGAGAAGGCCAACGCTGCCTTGTTGGCGTGGGGCATGGAAAGAAGGTGGGGAGCACCACCTCCTTCGGAAGGAATTTAGGGTGGGTGTGAAACATGACCCTATTCTTGTAGAACCTGGTGTAAGATGGCTCGGCCACCAAGATCTAAAGCTCACTGACTCTGTGGGCAGAAGTGAGAGCCACCAGAAAGATGACCTTCCAGGAGAGATAACGCAAATGGCAGGTAGGTAGAGTTTCAAAAGGAGGCTTGGTGTGCTGAGTCAGAACCATGTTGAGGTCCCATTCCACTGGGGGCAGGCAGATGGGAGGCTTAGGAGAGCAGAAGGTCCCACATAAATCAGGTAATCAGGGGCTGCACAGAAAGAGGTTTGACCTGTATGGAATGATGATGCACGGAGAGCGCGCTCAGCTGCACTCTGATGGAGTTGGACTTGAGTCCGGTTTGTGAAAGTTGAAGAAAGTACTGCAGCACAATGTGCACCTGGCAAGAGAATGGGTCAACCCATTGCTCTACACACCATACTGAGAATCTGCAGCACTTGAAAGTGCAGGTCCGTCTCGTGGAGTTCTTACAAGAGGCCAGCAGGACTTCCCCACCTTCCTTCAGAGGTTGAAGGGTGTTAAGGCTACCCCTTCAGCAGCCATGCTGTTAACAGGGACCCCAGGTTGGGGTGAAGAAGGGAGCCCTCCTCCTGGGTCAGTAGCCCTGGGGCATTCCCCAGAGGGACCGGAAGCTCCATCGAGAGGAGGAGCAACAGGGGAAACCAAGGCTGCCTGGGCCACCAGGATCATTGAGGCCGTGACCCGCAGGACCCTGAAGAGGGTTCGGGCAATTAGTGGCATGGGAGGGAAGGCATACGGAAGGCCCTCCAACCATCAGATGAGAAAGGTGTCCGCCGCTACCCGAGACAGATGCGGTTGGGGACAGCAGAAGTGGGGTAGCTGAGCATTGGTTGGGCTGGCGAAGAGGTCCAGAGCTGGGATTTCCCAGAGTCAGAAGAGCCGCTGTGCCACCCTGGGATCTAGTCACCATTCGTGCAACTGGAGGACCCTGCTCAGCCTGTCCACTAGGGCACTGTCTGGAGACTGTGTGCTATTGTTCAATGTAAACCGCCTTAGAGCAAAGAAGGTATATTAAAAAAAAAAATTAAATAAAAAAATTAATAAATTGTCTTGGCACAGAAGGTATACCGCCATGAGGAGCATTCCCTGACCGATCGGATCCGAGCAGAGGGCTACTGCCTCCTGACAGAGGTGCTGAGACTCTGAGCTCCCTGCTTGTTCAGGTAGAACATTGCAACCTAGTTGTCCGTTTGGACTAGCACATATAGGTTCCGCAGGCGGCGGAGGAAGGCCTTGAGCTCCAGCAGGTTGATCTGTTGCTGGCTCTCCACTAGGGACCATTACCCTGTGTGCACAGTTCCTCGCAGTGGGCACCCCAGCCCAGTAGGGACGTGTCTGTGATGAGGACCCTCTGGGGATTTGGGGACTGGAAGGGCATGTCCTCCTTCAAGTACTGTGTTTCCTGCCACCAGTCAAGCGACTCCGCTCGCTGATGGGATACTAAGACCTTGTCCCGGAGCCAGCTGTGGCTTGTGTCCACTGTGAGCGGAGTCACCAATGAGCTGCCTGCATGTGGAGGCGGACATTGGGAAGCACAGACTGTGGATGCCATGTGGCCCAGTAGGCGGAGTATGGATGACGCCGACACTGTTTGATGGCATTACACCTGTGGCCAGAGCCCTGAAATGATCTGCCCTGTCCAAGGGAAGAAAGGCCCTGGCCTGGAGAGTGTCCAGTTGAGCTCCTATGAACAAGTCCTGCGTTGGAGTGAGGTGAGATTTAGGGTGGTTTATCACAAACCCCAAATGCTGCAGGGCCTTGATGGTGCAGACTGTGGCCGTGCCTCCTTTACGAGCCTGTTGTCAGGTATGGGAAGACGAAGACCCCTTGGAGACGGAGGTAGGCGGCCACCACTGCCAGGCATTTGGTGAAGACTCTTGGTGCGGAGGCTAGCTTCCCCCACCATCTTGCCATCTACCCTATCATCAGCTCTTGAGCTTCACCACTTTCTCCCTCTCATTCAGCCATCTCCTCTCTCTCTGAAACAATCTCACCCTTGTTACTGCTGTGTTGTCTCCTCTCTGCCCCACATTCTTCTACTCCTCCTCCTCCTTCTCTCTTCTGGAGATATCAACCCCAACCCTAGCTCCCCTAGACTTCCATCACACTCCCAGAATAGATCTTTATGCAACAGCTCGAATCTTATTCATATCCCTCTCTTCTCACTCTTTCATGTGCCTTGTGGAACGCACATTCCATCTCAAGTAAACTTGTCTTTACTCATGATCTTTTTATCTCTAATGCTCTCCATCTCCTTACTCTCAGACCTGGCACCTCCCTGAGGATGCAGCTTCAGTCACTGCTCTCTGTCATGGTGGCTATCAATTCTCCCGCACACCTCATCCAACTGGCTGTGGTGGAGGTGTTGGGCTTCTACTTTCTCCTTCCTGTCAGGTTTCAACCTCTCCTCCTGCCTCATTCTCACACCTTTTCCTCCTCTGAAGTCCATTGCATCTGGCTTTTTACCCCACTACCTCTCCGACTAGCTGTTAATTTATCAACCCCCTGACAAGTCAACCTCTACCCTTTCTCTCTGACCGATTCCTGGCTGTCCTTTCTGGATTCATCTTCCGCCTCCCTTATTCTTGGGGATTTTAACATTCATGTTCATAACCCCTTCAATCCTTATGCTTTAAAGCTCCTCTCCCTTACCTCATCAATCTCCAGCTTTGCTCTACTGCCCCCACTCACCAGCAAGGCCACTGCCTTGACCTTGTATTCTTCTCTAATTGCCTACCCTCAAACTTCTGTACCTCATTTCTCCCCTTATCAGACGATCACCTGCTAAGCTTCACTCTTCATCACTCACTGCCTCAACCTCGCCCTCTTTATATCCCCTTTAGAAATCTTCATTCTATCAACCCGTTGGCTCTCTCTAACACTGTCTCATCACCTCTTTCCTCCACTATGTCATCTGAGTCTGCTGATAAGGCAGTAGTTTCCTATAAATATGGCACTCTCCTCTGCTCTGGATGCTCTTGCTCTGCCCATGCCACGTCCTATGAGGCATACTGTATCTCAGCCCTGGCTGTCTTTCACTACCTGCTATGTTCCTGCGCCCGCTCAGCTGAGCATGCTTTGCTCAAATGCCACACCCTTGCGGACTTTCTACATTTCAAATTCATACTTGTCTCTTTCCAGTCAGCCATAGCACTCGTCAAACAAGACTACTATGTCCATCTGACTAAATCTCTTGCATCTAACCCTCGCCGTCTCTTTACAACTATAAACTATCTCCTCAAGGTGCCTCTGCCTCCGACCCCCTTCCTCCCTTTCTGCCCAAAGTCTGGCTGACTACTTCCATGACAAAATCCACAAAATTACACTCCAATTCCCCACGAGGTCAGCTACTCCCCCCCCCCCCTCCTCACTTCCAGTCTTCCCCCTCTACCTCTGCTACCCTTTCTTCCTTTCCTATGATCTCCGAGGAGGAAACCATTCACCTTCTTTCCTCATCCAAACTCACTACCTGCTCCTCTGATCCTATTCCCACCTGTCTCCTTAGCTCCATCTCCTCCACTGCAGTCCCCTTCCATCTCATATTCTCAACTGCAACTGTCCCTGCAGCCTTCAAGCATGCTGTGGTCACTCCTCTCCTCAAGAAACCCTCACTAGATCCTACCTGTCCCTTCTCACTATCAACCAATCTCCCGCCTCCCCTTCGTTCCTAAACTACTTGAACGTGCGGTTCACTACCATTGCCTTGACTTTCTCTCCTCTCAAGCCTTTCCAGATCCTCTACTATCTGGCTTTCATCCTTTACATTCTACCGAAACAGCTCTTACCAAAGTCTCCAGCGATCTGTTCCTGGCAAAATCCAAGGGCCTTTACTCGATCCTCATCCTTCTTGACCTTTCTGCTGCTTTTGACACGGTTGACCACAATCTTCTCCTTGATACCTTGTCCTCGCTTGGTTTTAAAGGGCTCTGTGCTATCCTGGTTCTCTTCTCTTCTCTTTACCATTGTTCTTTCAGAGTTTGTTCTGGTGGATCCTCTATCATCTCACTCTCAGTTGGTGTACCCCAGGGATCAGTCTTGGGTACACTCCTTTTCTCTCTTTATACCAATCCCTTGGTGCACTCATCCCTTCCCATGGCTTTCAGTACCATCTTTACACTGACTCCCCCCCCCCAAATCTAGCTTTCTACACCTGAAATTTCTCCGGCAATCGAGGCCCGGATCTCTGACATTGCTGCTTGGATGTCTCACCACCGCTTGAAATTGAACATGGCCAAAACTGAGCTTCTTATTTTTCCCCCTTAACCCTCCTCTCCCCTTCCTCCGTGGATAATTCTACTCCTCCCAGCTTCCTCAGCGCGCAACCTTGGGGTTGTCTTTGACTCCTCTCTCTTTCCTTCTCCACACACATCCAATTGATGGAAAGAAACAGCAGGTTTTAGCTTTCTCTACAACCAATAAAATTCGCCCATTCCTTTCTGAACACTCTACTAAAACACTTATCCACTCCTTAGTCACCTCCCTTCTAGACTACTGTAGCCTACTACTTGCTGGTCTCCCTCTGAATCATCTCCCCTTCGATCTGTTCAACACTCTGCTGCGCAGCTCATCTTCCACCAGCCTCGTCATGCTCATATTACCCCTCTTCTCAAGTCTCGTCATTCGCTTCCTATCCGTATCCAGTTCAAACTTCTCTTGCTGACCTATAAGTGCATTCACTCTGCAGCTCCTCAGTACTTTTTCTCTCTTCTCTCCCTACACCCCGCCTCGGGAACACCGCTCTTGTGGCAAATCGCTTCCATTGCCAACTCCAGACTTCGCTCCTTTTACCTTGCTGCTCCTTATGCCTGGAACAAACTACCCGAGTCTGTTCGTCAGGCACCTTCTCTGACCCTTTTCAAATCCAGGCTGAAAACTCACCTCCTCGCTGCCACTTTCAGATCTTGACTCACCTAATGTCCTTAGTGTTTCCTTACCATTCCCCATAACTGTATCCCATGTCTACAGCTACTGTGTTGCCTGTCTCTATTAGACTGTAAGCTCCGATGAGCAGGACAGTCTTTTACATGTGTCTGTGCAGCGCTGCGTATGCCTTGTAGTGCTATACAAATTTTCAATAGTAGTAGGCCGAAGGGTAGTACCCTGTACTGGTAGTGGTCACCCCCGACTATGAACCTTAAGTACTGCCTGTAACTGGGATGAATAAGGATGTCGGAGTAAGCATCCTTTAGTTCCAAGGAGCCTAGCCTATCTCCCTGCTGGAGGTAGGGCAGCAACGTTTTAAGGGAGAGCATCTTGAACTTCCCCTTCACCAGAACTTGTTCAGGTTTCGCAAGTCCAAAATGGGCCTTAGGCCCCCTGTTCTTTTTGGGACCAGAAAGTAACGGGAGTAGAAGCCCTTGCCCCTGAGGTGGAAGGGTACTGGTTCCATGGCTCTGTCCCTGATAAGGCCTGCAAGTTCCTGCAGTAGCAGGGCCTGGTGCAAGGGAGTCCGAGGGGGGCGCCCAGTCCAACGGAAGGAGGGCCCAGGCGTCTGTGGCCAGCCACCGATGGGCAAAGTAGATCAGACGCCCTCCTGTTGGCAGCTGCTGCCCCATGGAAGGAGATGCTATGCTCAGGGAGTCAAAACCCTGACCCAGCCTGGGCAGGAGTCAGTGTTTTGGGCTTAGAGCCCTTAGAGGCTTGCGTTGGCCTTGGCACTCTCCTTTGCCCTGGTGACCCAGCTGTGAGGTCTGAGGGGGCCTGGTATTGAGGACAGCCTCGGTAAGTCTGGCTTTTTCTGTGAAAAGGGGGCCCGCTCCCCAGAAAGGTGGAAGTCTTCCTGGAGAACTAAGTCCTCATGATGAACTCAGTCTTGATCTCCACCGAGACAGAGGACGTCAAGGAGTTTCTCCTGGACCCACTGCTCAAGGTCCAATGCCTGGAGCCAGACCTGGCATCGGGCATAGATGCCTGTGGCAGCCACCTTCACGTTGTCTCGAGCCACCTACGACAGCTTCAAGTCCATGTACTTCAAGCACTCCCCGACACACTTTGTGGGGGTTTGGAATCACTGGAGGTGATCACCGCTGAGACTCGCCGAGAAACCTGTGAGTTCTTTTGCTAGGTCTCAGAGATACATGCCGATATACAGCTGGTAGGCTTGGATTTGGCAACCCAGCATCAAGCCCTGGTAGCATTTGCATCCAAGGGCGTCGAGGGTACGGGATTCCCTGCCCGGGGGCAAGGAGGAGCGAGTCTTCAGGCTTTTCTGCCGGCGCATGGTCAACCATACCACCATAGAGGTGTGTGGGAGTTGCGCTTTCCGAAAGCCGGGGCCCTGCTGGACCTGGTACATGGTGTCGAGACGTCAGCTAGCTATAGGCACTGATGCCAGTGTCTCCCACATCCAAAGAAAGAGTCGCCCGAGGATGGCGGGGACAGAAACAGTGAGGGCCTCCTTAGGTGGAGCCTCATACTGAAGGATGTCAAGCTCTTCCATGCGAGGATCCTTCTCCAATTCCGTGGTGAGAGACAAGGCTTTCGCCATGTCCCGGACAAACTCAAGGAATGATGTGTCATCGGGTGGGGACAGACGCCGGGGAGATGGGTACAAGGGGAGATCATGGTGCTTACATGTCTCCAGGAAGCCTCATCCTAGGCCTCCCAGTCTGAGTAGTTGGTCGAGGACTCGAGGCTAGACAGTGCTTGAGATGCCGGGCTTGGATCAGGTCTTCAGTGACCCACAGCTACTGCTTGGCTGGAGCCACAAGTGCTTGCCAGAGAGGATCGCGCTCCCAAGGACTGGAAGCAGGATAGAGATCCTCACCAAGGATCAGCTCGAGGCTCTCGAGGATCGTCTCAACGGCCCGGGGAGTCCTCGATGTTGAGGTCCCTGTGGTCTCAGCACGAACTTCCTTGCTGTGGAGGTAAGGAAGGCAGTGCCACTGCATTCCAATGCCGTCATTCTGGCTTTCCAATTAGGAGTTGTAGCCTTCGGTCTGGACACCGGGTTGGCTGGGTCCGGCATCGGTGAGGAGATGGGAGTACTCGAAAGGACAGTCCTCGAAAGTCTGTGACCCGTCACCAAAGGCCTCGGTGTCTGTTTTGGGCACCTTCATCAGCCGCTCCCACTCCAACTCCTCTGATACCCTCAGAGGACCGTGGGACCTGGCACGGGACTTGCCGTGTGTCCCCGACTCCCAGGATGAAGTCCTCAAGAATTTCTTCTTCTTGTGCTCACGCTCCAGGGAACCCTTGTCGGAGTATCTGCGGATCTGATCGGGTGCTGTGGGGACTTTACATGATTCCGAGGATCCGTGTGGAGCCTTAGAGCGTGAGGCTACTGGGGCAGAATCTGACCTGTGGAAGATGTCGTCTTGCTTCTGTAGATGACTTTGGATGGCCTTTGCGGACATCTTTATGCACAGCACGCAAACATTTGGGTCATGGTCGGCACCTGGACACTGGAGGCAGCAGTCATGTGTATCAGTTAGGGATATGTTCTTCGCGCACCAATCACACTTTTTGAACCCATGGGCCATTGGGGCAAAAAAGGACCCCTGTGAGGTCAAAGACCCTTGACATGGCCAGTGGTTAGAAAAGGGCATGAAACCGCACTGGAAGAAAAACAAAAAATGGTTCAGACTCGATGCCGGGGCAATGGGGCTTGGAGGCGGGAAAGGAACCAGTGCTAACCGGAGAAGAAAGGCCACTTCTATGCACAAAAATATCAACTTTTTTCTGGGGAAAGACGACAGATGTCTGTTGGGCTATACGGAAGAAGGGAGACTGAGTAAGATGGCACCCTTAGGCGGGAAGGGGACCCACATATGCGTGGTGGCATCTCCCAAATGCTTTATTTGAAAACTGGGGATGCTTCCGTAGGGGCTCCATCGGCACCAACGTCACCGATATGTGAAGACCAACTTCTTGCTTGTTCCAGGAGAAACTGAAGAAAGTTTGTTGTGATCAAACTGATTTTGAAGCCCAGTCGATATATCCATGGATGAACAAGAAAGAAGAACCTCAGGATAGGATATATACTGGCTATAACTCAGAGGAAAATGAGTCTAGTGGGGAGGAATATGTGCGTGATCATCAGCAGGATTTTTGGAAAGCCAACAATGCCATGTCAGAGGCAGAGGCCGGTACAGGGGCCGTTGACCGAGACAAACCGATTACGGCACCTCCTGGCAGGGTCCCATCATCCGAGCTGAGCAAAAGATACGCCATACTAAATATCTCCGCCAGACTTTAACCCCTGAGGAAGTGATGGTTCTAGATTTGGGCTTATCATTTGTGACTACTACTACACACTGGATGGTTGATATGAGGGCAGCCTTATATGGCTTCTTCTCTAAATTGATGGTCAAATTGTACTTTTCTACCCATGCTTGTCCCTCGGACCCCTCCATTGTTAAAACTCATTCTAAATGGATCCCGTCTGGACTCCTGGATCCTTTATTAGTTGCATATCAGCAATTAGGGTTAGCTGAGGTAGATTCACTGGGAAAGTAGATTTTTGCCTATTAAATGGAATCTGACACAACATCAGTATAATATTTTACAAAATTTAGCAGCGAATAATAAAATAATTATACCCACAGCTGACAACGGAGGGGCAGTGGTAATACAATTACACAGTACAACACAGAAATTAAACAGCAATTAACTAATATTAAGTATTATTGGCCCCTTATGGAGGATCTTAATGAGAAAATTATAAAAAAAAGTGGAAACTCTGGTGAAGTACAGATATTTATTAGGATATTTAACCTCCTCAAAAGTTACCTTTTTATGTAACACACCCTCTACATCATGCCAATGATACACAAGAACCTTCTAGTCCCCCCAGGTCGTCCAATTGTCACTGGTAACAATTCAGTTCTTGAACTGTTGCAATCTTTGACAGGTTATTGAATCCTCTGGCTGTTAAAGCAAAATTGTATATAAAAGGATACAACTCGGATGCTAAATTTCTTGGATATGTTGGATAATGTGCAGAAGGATTTGTTGGTCACATTTAATATCAATGTCCTTTATACCAATGTAGACCAATGAGAGGTATTGGAGGTTTTGGCCACATTGGATTGGCAGATAGTCCAGTTAGACTACCAAAATCATATATCCTTCAACTGCCCGGAAGGTGGCACGGTTTCAGGGACAATTGCCACCGCTGTCAGCTCCAGAGAGGGACACAGAGTACCCCCACAGTCAACGCTCTAGATAACCACCTTGTTGGCCTGATGGTAGTGCCAGCCCTGCTCCACCACCACTCCAGAAAAGATGCCACATACTGCCTCCACCACTCCTCCTGTGAAAAAATGTTTTACAGAGATTGCTCCACAGTCTACTTCCATGGAACCTCATATCATGATCCCTTGTTCTTGAACATATTTTCCATTAAAAATGATCTGGAAATGGCTCAGTGATTTAAATGATACATGCTTCCATATAAGTCCCCAATTTGATTTATGAGTTGGGACTTCTGCTCCCCGTCTGGGGCTGGGAATACTGCAAGGCAGCATTCAAAGCACTCATGGGAGGGAGGACATTGTGGCCACTGTGTGAAGTGATGCCTGGATGGTCAAATTAGGGGCTTGTGGTTGTTTATGTTTTATAGTTTTACTATACTGTTCTTTGATACAGAGTGGCTCAAAATATAACGGAATTCCATATAAAAAACCACAAATCTTAATACATAATATAAACAAGAAAGAATGAACAAAGAAAAAAAGAATTAAATCATAAAATTAGTTTCATAAAAACATATAAACTGGGGGCGTTCCAAGATGGCTGGTGAGCAGTCGACCACCGATGTTGTAAGAGGCTCACTACTCCAAGGGGGAGCAGTTTCTGCAGGTATGGAAGCCATTTCTATGGACCAGCATGCATATGCTGGATTGATAGAGGGGCATCTAGACCAGAGTATGGCAATGCTGGGAAAATCAAAAGAGGGGACCTTTCCGTCTCTCACTGCTGAGCAGCAGATGTCCGGCCACCCACCAGGTCAGTCGTTGGTTACTCCATCCCTGCCTAGTTTTTCTTTGAAGTGTCCTGAAGCAGTTTCTTGGAGACTATTTGGCAAGCGATTGCTGACCTGGATACGGTCCTTGTAGCGAACATGGAGTCTCTCTCTGTTAAAGTTTCATCCTTGGAACAACATGTTACGAATGTGGAGGAAAAGGTACAGGGTTGGAAAATGCATATTCCCAGTTGTGAAGAATGGCTTGTTAAACTTTCCAGTTCAAAGACACTTTTAGTGAAAGATATCCTTTTGCAAAATAAGATGGAAATTTTGGAAAATGTTGTTAGGCAGTCAAACATTAGGATAATTAACATTCCTACAGTGACCCTAACTCTTCCTCAGAAGGGCTGTCAGGTAAGGTTTGCCTCTTTACGGATGATACCAAAATCTGCAATAAAGTAGACACACAGGAAGGAGTAGATAACATGAGGAGGGATCTAGCTAAGCTCGAAGAATGGTCTAGAATTTGGCAGCTGAGATTTAATGCTAAAAAAATGCAGTCATTCATTTGGACTGCAAAAATTCAAGGGAGCGGTACATTGCAGGGGGTGAAGTACTTCTGTCCACAAAAGAAGAGCGGGACCTGGGCATGATTATGTCCGACAACCTTAAAGTAGCTAAATAGGTATAAAAGGCGACAGTGAAAGCTAGAAGGATGCTTGAGTGCATAGGGAGAGGAATGACCAGCAGAAATGAGGAGGTGATAGGGCCTCTGTATAACTCTTTGGTACGACTTCATTTGGAGTATTACCGTATTTTTCGCACCATAAGACGCACCCGACCATAAGACGCACCTGGTTTTTAGAGGAGAAAAATAGGAAAAAAATATTCTGAACCAAATAGTGTAATAGTGCAGTTACCGTAATGTCACCCACTGGGATGGCGTTAAGGGCACCCACGCTAAGGCAGCAAGTGCGGTTGGTGTGAGTTACCAACACCCGCATCAACCACGAATTGCCCTTAAGGCTTCTGTTCTGCCCCTGACCTCCCCAGTCCCCATCCCATCGCATGCTACTGTTTAGCATGACGCTCTTACCACGCACTAAACTCCACACTACTGGGTAGCGCACTTTACTAAACATGTCCCTGGTGTGATCCAGTGAGACATACCGGTAATCTAGATGTGTAATGGATGAATATCCGTCTACATGTATCCATTGTTTAAAGTTCATAGCTAGTACCCCTCCTCTCGCATGGCAAACCATAAAGATGCTGTTTGAAAATGCACGCCTGCTTTCCCACTAGGACCTCTGCCTATTACTGTATCTTTACTGAGCAAGCATAAAACCTCTTATAGATCTGAGACGGTCTTAGATGGTTTGCAGCACTACTCTTTAAAATTTAACCAGGCAAATCAATTTTTCTATAGCACTGCGCTAAACGTTTCCTTGCGCAGCTGCTGAGAGCACTGCCATTTCCTTACATAGAGCGCACGCTTGACAGCTGAAATCAGCATCAATTTCCATATTTAGACTTGGCTACAGAAAACCAGATCTCATTAGCAGTGAACTGCTTTGCACCGTTGAATGCACATCCTCTGTGGTTAAAAAACAAAATGTTTGTGTCTTGACTTTATAAAATTTGCTCTTATTTAGGTTGGAGTAATTGTTGGAGAATTTCAGAGGTTTTATTCAAACATTCTCTTTAAAAGGCAGAAACTGGAGTCTGCTAGAGCACAGCTATGCTGGCAGCAGTGGTGAGAAGTTGAAGTGAGAAGTTGCTCCGAAACATTTGGAAAGTACCGTAGCTGGTAGGATTCGAACAGTTTCTAGAAGGAGTGCCTTGCAGTTTTATTGCAAACCTTGTGTATACTGCTACATGTTAAAGTCACTTATTAACTTACCGGTAATTGTAAAAAGAGAAGGAAAGAACATGCAATTCCATAACCCTACGTTCTCTCCCCCTTACTACACCCGGATCTACAGAGCATCTGCTACACACTCTAGTTTTCTATCAATGCTTGCACCCTGAGTATACTGGTCGAGAAACTGCAAGAGTCTGGCAGTGGTTTCAAATTTAAAGGAGAGTTGGGACAGTTAGGGGCTTGTTTACAAAGCCGCGGTAGCGGTTTCCGCTCGTTATCGGAGCCGCGGCCCCATTGATTTCAATGGGGCCGCGGTTGCGATCGCGATCGCGAATCACTACCTCTGCTTTGTAAACAAGCCCCTTAATTTTCATTTTAAAAAAAAAGTCATAGCTTTGGACTAGCGCTTTTTATTAAAGTCATAGCAGAAAACATGAACAGACCGGACAGAAAACAAGTCAGCAGAGTTTCCCTAGTGGAGACATGCATACGCCGAAATGAAACCCACTTTCATTATGTTACATTTCTCTTATACAGGCAGAACTTTGACACCACATTTCCATTTGACTTACCGTAATAAATGAAGAATTAGAACAATGATTGTGGTAAACATTTTACCTCAGAAGCCGAGACTGGAGTGAGGGGCATGCGCACTGCTGTGTCCTGTAACACCGCCTACTACATGCTATCCTCCAATAGCATACGGCGGTGACACAGCACAGCAGCAGCATGCATCTCCTGCACAGATCGGCTTCCCGAGGACAAGGTAAGGTGAGGGGGGACCCGCTGCCGCTTTGCAACTTCTTGTATTCGCACCATAAGACGCAGGCACTTTTCCTCCCACTTTCTGGTGAAGAAAAAGTGCGTCTTATGGTGCGAAAAATACGGTATATGCAATTCTGGAGACCACACCTTCAAAAGGATATAAACAGGTTGGAGTCGTTGCAGAGGGTGGCTACTAAAAATGGTTAGTGGTCTTCATTATAAAGCATGAGGACATACTTAGAGATCTTAATATGTATTGTAAACAGGGGTGCTTGTTGTGAAAGTTCCACGATCTTGGCAAGGCCATGAATTTACTTGACTTGCAAAGGATTGTGGGTGTTGTAGTTCATTCACACAAAACTAGCCGTTTAACAAGAATAAAGAATTGTAGTTGCTCGAGTGTAAAGCAGAAAACAGATTTTATTTATGGGGTGTTATTCCCTCGCACAGATATGCTTGGTAACATCAACAGGATAATTTCTCCAGGAGTTTTATTCCAGAAACAAAACAAATAAGGCAACTGAATTACTTATGCAACAACTTAGTAAAGACCTTGATGGAACAGAAAAGGTCTTTCTTCTAGCCCCTGCTAAACAACTTTCTTAGCAGTGCTGGAATGAAAAATAAACCCAAAAGGAAAATTCTCTTTATCAAAAAAAACAGCTTTCTTCCTTTCACACAGAGAAGAAGTTTTTTTTCAAAGTCCCACGTGCAATGTTCCCTCTAATTTTCTGTAGGCTGTGTGCGCATAAAATATCAGCTGTGTGCAGCTTTTGAAGGAAGGTTAAATTTTTGTGCGCCACATAACGACACTCGAAGTTATATACTTTAAAATTTGACTACATGTCAGAATACAGTATGTACACCACATTGATTTTAATCAAATTAAATGAAAATAGACGATTACTGAATGAAGCAGGAAATTTCTAGTAATTACAATCATAACTTTTAAATTTTAAGACGCCTGTGTTGTTTTCCATCAGAATCAGAGCTGTAATTTGTGTGTGCTCTGTTGTAAAGTATGTGCGCTCGCTCGGCGAGGTGTGTGCGCGCTGTGATAAGGAAGCTTATCATAGCTCAGGAAGATGCTATAGAAAAGGTGAAGTGAGACTGAACAAGCAACCTGTCAGTTCTGGTAGAAATAAGAAAACAGAATTTTCCCATAAAAGACTACCAGTCCCAGAATGCACCAGGTTTCCAACAGCCATTAGAGGAGCTGAAGTGGGGAAACGTGTGGTCAATCAGGAGGGCTATGAGGTAATCCCTAAGCACTCATCTCAAAGGGCAGGGCCTGATTCAGCACAGCTGCGCTGTATTAGGGAGGAGCACTCATCTAAGCAGAATAAAGGTAGAGTTTATTCTACAGAGAAGGATCCTGAGAATCAGCTTGAGCTTGATCATCTTCATCATCAAGAGGATCATCAGAAGCAGAAGCCAAACCGGACGGACAGAGGGAAAGAAACCCTTTGGAAGAAAGAGGAGAAAAGCCTTTGAGAGGTCTAGAAGAGTCCAGAGCAGTACGTATACTGGGAGGCATTCCAAGGGCCAGCATACACCATTGGACTGGGGAAAGCCAGAGGAATGGTGCTGCAGAGCTAGGAATCTCCAGACGGTACCTGTGAGGGAGACGGCTGCACGTGGAAGGGACCCTAAGACCCGTGCCAGAAGGTATGTGAAGAGAGATCCAGTGTCCAGGGATCTGGATTGGAAGGCTGGACATAAGAACTGGACTACATACTGGCCAGGCTATATAGAGAGGAACTCTAACAGCAATGGAAGCTCAGGTATGAACACTGATCTATGCCCTAGCTATAACCTTGAAAGACAGCAGGGAAACAAGTATTCTCCTGAAAGTGCTCCATTGGGACATTCATCTGTGCCAATCCATGATATTGAACCCATGCTTGTTAAAGAAGAGGGGGTGATAGCAGATGAAGAATCTGTTTACATGGACTGCTCTCTGTCTAAACTCCTTTGGTGATTTTCTGTTGTAAAGTACAGCAACCATCACAAAGAAATACAAACTTGTTCTTTAATCTACTCAGAAAAGCTCCCGAGTAAGATTTTTAGCCACGCAGTAGAAAGCAAGCCAGCTAAGGGGTTTCAGCTGGATAACTGCTAGCAATTGAGCCTTACCTAATTGCTTGTGATCTAGGAGAGAATCACTTCTGAATCTATGTGGGAAGATATAAGAAGTTAACCTGAAAAGAACAGTTTTTTTTTCTTTCTTTGTAGCTTTTGGTTTGTTGTTTGATACATGCTAAGGAAATATTAGCTAAGCCTACAGAAAAGACCAGTTTGTTATCAACCAGGTCTTATTTCTTTTGCTTTGATTGCCTGACAAGTTCAAATGTTGTTTTCCTCATTTTGTTTTTCCAAGTTTAACACTGAAAGCAAGTAACCTGATTTATGTGCTACCAAGCATATCTGTGTTGGGAGAAATAACCCCATAAATAAATATCTTATTGGCTTTACACTTGAGCACAACTAAATTATTGTCAGCAGCTGTGTCTGGTGTGAATGAACTGCATTGCCCACAATCCCTTGCAAATCATAGAGATATATGCACTTGCCAAGACTGTGAAGATTCTCACCCAGGCAGCCGTCTGACAGCGCGCACACGCGCACAGCTTAGAGGGAACAGTGCCCACGTGCACTTGTGCCTTGCTCTAATCACAGGTGCTTAACCAGCTGCAAAGCATTGCTGGCCCACTCTCCACGTGACTCCACTTTCCCCAAAGCTTTCTCTCAAAGAAACTTTTCTGGGAAGCTAAAAAACAATACAGTTCCTTTTGGTGTTTGATCCTTATCTGAGGATTACTTTAGAACAGCAGCTTAGAAAGAGAACAATCCATACATTCATCTTCCTCATTTGATATTTCCCCTTGCTCTTGAAATATCATAGGATCACTTTCATACACTGGCTCAGAGGATTTCTCTAACTGATCTCTACCAGGATAGAAACTGTTTCCCTGCTGTCTTCCTTGTGCAAAGCTAGGGAACAGATCAGAGTTCATACCTGAGATCACGTTGTCATTAGGTTTCCTCTCTGGGTATTTTGGACAGTAGGTAGCAAAGCTTCTGTGCCCAGCTCTCCAGTCAGAATCTCTGGACTTCAGGTCCCTTTTCCCATACCTCCTTAAATAGGTATTAGAGCTCCTTCTTTCTGTAGATGCAGCCGTCTCCCTTACAGGTGCTGTCTGGGGGTTCCTGGCTGTATACCTCCAAGCCTCTGGCTTCCTCCAGTCCAATGAAGAATGCTTGCCCCAGGAATCTCTCTCAGCATACGTACTGCCTTGGGCTCCTTTCTTAAACCTTCTGGACGTTTTGCTGTTCTTCCTCCTGTTCACAATCTGTCTCTCCTTCTCCAGCTCTTGCTGTCTCCGTTCCTCTTTCTCCCATTGCTGTCCTTGCTGTCTGTCTGATGAATTCCTTCTAGCTTTAAAGTGCCTAGATGGCCGCTCCACCCTAGCACACTCCAGGTGTTCTGAATTAAGCCCTGCCCTAGGAGATGTGTGACTAGGGATTACATCATTGCTTCTCTGATTAGGCACACGTTTCCCTACTTCAGCTCTCCTAGAGGTTTTCTGTAAACCAGTGCATTCTGGGTCTGGTAGTCTTTTAGGTAAACACTCTGTTTTACTGCTTTTACCAGCCAGCACAGGTTGCTTATTCAGAGCCAATTCACCTCTTGTATTATTTCTTCCTGAACTATGATAAGCTTCCTTATCACAGTATACTTTAGAGGAAAGGCAGGATAGAGAAGATATGATAGAGACATTTAAATACCTGCATGGCATAAATGCACAGGGAGAGAACTTCTTCGATTGAAAGCAAGCTCTGCTACGAGGGAACATAGGATGAGGGTGAAAGGGGATAGACTCATGAGTAATGTGCAGAAATATTTCTTTACAGAAAGAGTGGCAGATGCGTGGAATAGTCTCCCAGTGGAAGTGGTAGAGCACTGGACAGTATCTGAATTCAAAAAAGCATGGGACAAACACAGAGGATCGCTAAAAGAAAAAAAGGGGGCTATTGTAGTAGTTGATATGGAAGGGCAGACTGGATAGGCCATGTGGTCTTTTTCTGTCGTCATGTTTCTATGTTAATAACCAATACTGTAAGTCTGCTTGCTGCTTACAGTCTTCATTCTCCTTTCTTCTAGAGTTTTGAAGAATCATTTCTTTTGTTGGTTGTGGGCTTGTCTCTTTTCTGGTGTATAATTTTTTTCTTTTTGTAGATGTATTATTGATGTTCTGCCATGATGGATTTTTTTCTGTACAAATATTCCTACTTGAGAAATTGTAAAATTCATTAAAGATTACATATATATTTTATTGATTGATTTCTATTTATAGTTTGTATGTTCAAACAAAGTAAGCAAAAGAAAAGCAGAAAAAGAACATAAGGACATGCCATACTGGGTCAGAGCAAGGTCCATCAAGCCAAGTATCCTGTTTTTAACAGCAGCCATTCCAGGTCACAGGTACCCGTCAGGTTCCCAAAACGGTACACAGATTACATGTTCCTTATCCCAAGGTAAGTAGTGGATTTTTATAATGGTTTATGGACTTTTCCTTCATGAACTTGTTCAAACCTTTTTTAAAAGAAGCTACACTAACAGCTTTTACTATATCCTCTGGTAACGAATTCCAGGGTTTGTTTGCGTGTTGAGTGAAAATATAATTTTCTCCTAAGTTTTAAATTGGCAGTACTGTAGCTTGTGGTGGAGAAGCAGCCGCTGAGGGCAGAAAAAAAAAGGGAAAACTGCCTTTTTTTTCTTTTACCCATAAAACTGCAGGCACTGAAAGAGTTAACACCAACACTAAAGGTAAAGATTTCTCACAGAGAAGTGCAGACCTAAGCACACGCCCTGTTCCCATGGAGATAGAGGGAGGAGAAGGGAGTGGTTTGGGGGAGGAGTCAAAGGGGATAGGACAGCCCCAAACATTTAGGAACGGAAGCTGCACTTATACAGCAGAGAAGGAGAAAGAGAGGGGGAGAGAGAAGGAAGAACCGTATGAGAGAGAGAGGACACAGACACAGAGGACACGAGGGTTCCAGAAAGGAAGGACAAGAAACCCAGGGAAATCCCTTGCACAGAAGCAATTGAGAACCAGGAGCAAAGAGCTGACAAGGCCGGTGGAAAGCTCAGGGGAGGAGTCCTCAGAGGAGGAAATATTCTCCAAGAGGTCATGGCTCAACTCTTCTCCTAGTAAGGAATCTGTAAGGAGGAAAAGCAGCACTAATAAGGTGAGCCCTTTACAACGTTTGAAAGGCTTATTAGACAAAGAGGGTTTTTCCTGCCCTTCCCCCACAAGCTCTCACACTGTTAAGGGTACCTGGGAGAAGCTCCTAAGGGCTGTGCAAGCTAGTGAGGCTTCTCAGGAAGATACCAGGGGAAACAGTTACCAGGAAGAGTCTAGCGTGGAGGATATGGACTTGGGAGACACTGTGGATTTAGACAATGTCTCAGACATGGAAATAAGCTGTGCAATCTGTGCTAAAGAAGTATAAAGGAACCGAATAGGGTTTGAAAGCAGAAAGAAACCCAGCTGGTCTTGATTACTGAATGCATCTGTGTTACCTCGTGCTAAGTAAAAGAACTGAAGGAAGTTTGGTATCTGGAAGAAAAACCAGAGGTTCTTTTACAAGGACATTTTAAAGCCCATTACTTTTTAGCAGTGCTTTTAAAAGTAGCTGTCCTGTTTGAAGCTGCTTGGGAAGAAGCTGTGCTGAAAGTTTGTATTATAATTGGAAAATAATTATATTGCTTGTGAAAGTATCTAGGTGGGCCAGGAAGTTTTGCTACACCTACTGTGAAGTAACAGAGGGTTGTATAGCGCCTCCTGGAGACCAGGAAACAGAATACTGCTGAAAATAGAGTTTTATCAGAAAGCAAGTTTGAAAGCTGTATCAAGCCAAGGACTGTATAATAGGCTTGTGTGCTGTTATTTGGAGAAGTATCCTGAATTTTGTTTTGGTCAACTTCAATCAATTCATGTCAAAGAATTGAACCGGTTAGGAAATCCTTGTTTCTAAAAATAAAGAAATATTTCCTGCGACCTTTGCACTTGGCTCTTATCCTTTAGGGGACACAACTACATGCTACTGGGCTAATTTCAACAAAGGACAATCGGCGCCTCCCCTGTAGCCCTAGGCAACCGCCTGGCCACACGGGGGCGCGCCGACAAGCTTCATTGGCAGTCCCCTAATCTTTCTACTTTTTGAAGGAGTAAACAGATCTATGTTTACCGGTTTCACTCCATTCATTAATTCATAGACCTTTATCCAGGGTAAGCCCAAGGGTTTCTGCCACCCTAGGCAGAAAACCCGGCCTCGCTGCCACCCCCCACAGCTGCCATAGCCGCCACCCCCCCTCAGCTGCCATTGCCGCCACAACCCCCACCCAGCTCTCACCGCTGACAACCCCCCCCCAACCAGCTGCCGTTGATTCCGCCTGGGGCAGGCAGTGGCAGCGTTTCCAAAAGCGGCAGGCCATGTGTGCCGAAGGACATGGCCTACCGCAGGTAAGAAAGTGGTGGCAAAAAGCTGCCACTGTCCGTCTCCATCCCCAAAAAGGAATTGGTGGCAGCTGGGGGGGGGGGGGGGGAACAGCACGGCCGGTCATGTGTGCTATTGCCACTGCCCATCAAGGCTGGATGTCCAGCTAGCATCATATCTCCCCCTCAGCCGTCTTTTTTCACATGTTTTTTTAAATTTTATTTTGTATTTCTTTTTTATACCGCGCTCTTTTAGAATCAGTGCAGTTTACATGTATACTAACAGGTACTTTTTATTCCCTTGTCCCCGAAGGGCTCACAATCTAAGTGTACCTGAGGCAATGGAGGGTTAAGTGGCTTGCCCAAGGCCACAAGGAGTGGCCATGGGACTAGACCCACCAGTCCCTCCGGCCTGAGGTTGCTTGTCCCCATGAGGGAATTGAACCCCCGGCCTTCCGGCCTGAGGTAACCTGTCCCAACCACTGAACCACTCCTCCCTCCTTAAGTTGAAGAACCCTAACCTTTTAAACCTTCCCTCGTAGGGGGACCCTCCACCCCCTTTACCATTCTGGTGGTTTTTCTGTGCCTTTTCTAATTCTGTATACCCTTTTTAAGATATGGCAACCAGAATTGCACACAATGGCATGATAAGAGACATTATAATATTGTTTTATACTCCATCCCTTTCCTTACAAAAACAGGATGGCAGAAAAAGAACACATGGCCTATCTACTGTAGTCTGCCCGCCTATATTAACTATAATAGTCCTCTTTTTTCCTTTAGATATTGTCTGTGTTTGTCCCATGCTTTTTTGAATTCAGATACTGACCTTGTTTCTACCTCCTCCACTGGAAGACTATTCTATAAGAACAAATAAGAACATAAGATATGCCATACTGGGTCAGACCAAGGTCCATCAAGCCCAATATCCTGTTTCCAACAGTGGCCAATCTAGGTCATACGTACGTAGCAGTTTCCCCAAAAGACACAGGTTCTGCAATGCTTGTACTGGGTCAAGCATTGATATCCGGAGTCCCTTCTTAATAATGGTTTATGGACCTTTCCTCCAGGAACTTGTCCAAACCTTTTTTAACCCAGCTACACTAACAGCCTTTACTACATCCTCCAGTAACAAATTCCAGAGTTTGATTACGTGTTGAGTGAAAAAATATTTTCTTTTATTAGTCTTAAATAGTTTACCCTGTAGCTTCATTGCATGTCCCCTAGTCTGTCTATATTCTGATAACAAACAATCGATCTACGTTTACCCGTTCCACTCCGTTCATTAAATTTATAGACTTCTATCATATCTCCCCTCAGCCGTCTCTTTTCCAGGTTAAAGAGCCCTAACCTTTTTAGCCTTTCTTCATAGGAATATCCTTCCATCCCCTTTACCATTTTGGTGGCTCTTCTCTGAACCTTTTCTAATAACGCTATATCCTTTTTGAGATACGGCGACCAGAATTGCACACAATATTCAAGGTGCGGTCTCACCATGGAACGATATAGAGGCATTATAATATCTTTTGTTTTATTTCCCATTCCTTTCCTTATGATACCTAGCATTCTATTTGCTCTCTTGGCTGCCGCTGCACACTGGGCCGAGGGTTTTAACATGTTATCCACAATGACGCCTAAATCTTTTTTTTTCCTGGGTGGTGGTTCCTAATGTGGAACCTTGCATTGTGTAAACATAGTTTGGGTTGTTCTTCCCTAGGTGCATAACTTTGCACTTGTCCACATTAAATTTCATCTGCCATTTGGATGCCCAGTCTTCCAATTTATCAAGATCCTCTTGCAATTTTCCACAATCCTCTTGGGTTTTAACAACTTTAAATGGTTTTGTGTCATCTGCAAATTTGATAACCTCACTCGTTATTCCACTTTCCAGGTCATTTATTAATATGTCAAAAAGCAGCGGACCCAGCACAGATCCCTGGGGTACACCACTATTCACCTTCTCCATTGGGAAAATTGGCCATTTAGCCCAACCCTCTGCTTTCTATCTTTTAACCACTTCCTGATCCACAGTAGTACACTACCTTCTATCCCATGACTCTTTAGTTTTGCCAAATGTCTCTGATGAGGGACCTTGTCAAAGGCTTTCTGAAAGTCCAGATACACTATATCAACCGACTCACCTTTGTCCACCTGTTTATTCACACTTTCAAAAAAACATAACAGATTAGTAAGACAAGATCTTCCTTGTCTAAAGCCATGTTGGCTGTCTCCCATTAGGCCATGACTATCTACATGCTGAGTAATTTTATTCTTTATGATGGTTTCTACCATTTTTCCCGGTACTGACGTCAGGCTCACCGGTCAGTAGTTTTCCGGATCACCCCTGGAACCCTTTTTAAAAATTGGTGTTACATTGGCAATCCTCCAATCTTCAGGTATTACAGATGATTTTAAATGAAAGTTCACAGATTACTAATAGCAGGTCTGCAATCTCTTATTTCAGTTCTTTCAGGACCCTTGGATGTATACCATCCGGCCCAGGTGATTTGCTACTCTTCAATTTATCTAATAAAGGGTGAGCCAGTCAAACCTGCATTTTTGAAAAGGGCGGGAGAGCCGTGAAAGTGGGCGGAGCGAGTTAGCAAGGTTACCATTGTGTCCCCCACAACTAAGCATTTCAGTCGCCATGGAGCAGTGGTCTAAACAACAACGTTCATTCGCTGTGAAAGCGTTTTACCAAAGTGGTAGTTATGCAGCCGCTCAGCGTCGTTTCCGGACGAATTTTCAAATTAATCGAAATAAGCCAGTGCCGTCTGTTAATTCAATCAAATTGTGGGTGACAAACTTTGAAGCAATTGGTGAAACGAGAAGCAGAAGGGGTGGCAGTGCAAGATCAGTGCGAACTCCCGCGAATATTGACCGCGTGAGAGTTGCTGTGGAAAGAAGCCCTCGGAGATCGGCGCGTCGACAGAGTGCTGCGCTTGGCATGGCAAACACGAGAGTCCGAAGAATCTTGAGGTTAGATTTACACCATCACCCGTACAAAATTCAGGTTGTTCAGGCTATGAATGAAAACGATTTTGCAGCTCGACGGCGTTTTTGTCAAACGTTGTTGGACATGTTTGATGAAAACGAGGACCTTGTTCACAACCTGTGGATGAGCGATGAGGCACATTTCCATCTCTCCGGTTTTGTGAATAAACAAAATTTCCGATATTGGAGTGATGAAAACCCTCAACAACTCCATCAAAAACCACTCCATTCAAGCAAGGTAACAGTTTGGTGCGCAATGTCCTCATTGGGAATCATAGGCCCGTATGTTTTTGAAAATGACAGGGAGCAAGCAGTTACTGTGAATGCACAACGCTATTCGGAAATGTTGCATTCGTTCTTCATTCCTCAGCTTCGTCAACATGGAATGAACAATGAAACCTTATTCCAGCAAGACGGTGCCACAAGTCATACAGCCCGTGTGAGCATGAATGTTCTCAACAATGTTTTTCCAAATCGGGTGATATCCCGAAATGGAGCAATTTCTTGGCCTCCCCGATCGCCCGACCTCACAGTGTGCGATTTTTTTTTCTTGTGGGGGTACCTGAAGAGTAAAGTCTTTGAACAACGACCTCCAACACTTGGGGAACTCAAGAGGAGAATCCGGTTGGAAATTGAGAGAATTCCTCAGCATATGCTGCGTGATGTGATGGGCAGTTTCAGAAATCGCCTACAAGAATGTCTCAATCGGGAAGGACACCATCTTACTGGCATTATTTTTAAACAGTGAATGTTGTTTCTTAAATGCTTTTTAATGTACATTAAGATAGTAACAATAAAATTTTGACATATCCATCCGTTTATTTTTTACAGTCATTTCAAAAATGCAGGTTTGACTGGCTCACCCTGTAGTTTTAATACATCTTCCCGATGTATTGATATTTCCTTAAATTCTTCCGCACCTTTAAATACCACTTCAGTCATGGGTAACATCCCTACATCTTCCTCAGTAAAGAATTCATTCAGTCTCTCCGCTATCGCCTTGTCGCCTCTTAGTGCCCTTTTAACTCCTCTATCATCTAATGGACCAACTGACTCTCTCACAGGTTTTCTGCTATGAATGTACTTGAAAAAAATCTTTATTTCGCGTTTTTGCTTCCGCAGCAAGCTTCTTCTCAAATTCTCCCTTTGCCTGCCTTATCAAAGCCTTGCATTTGACTTGACAATGCTTGTGCTGTTTCCAGGTTCCGTCGTTTGGCTCTTTTTTCCATTTCCTGAAAGATGCTTTTTTGGCAACAACAGCCTCTCTGACCTCACCTTTAAACCATGCTGGCAGTTTTTTGGACTTCCTTCCACTTTTCTTAAAGCGTGGAATACAGCTGGTCTGGGCTTCCAAGATAGTATTTTTCAACACCACCCAAGCATGATGTAAGTCTTTAACCTTTGCAACTGCTCCTTTTAGTTTTTTCTTAACTATTTTCCTCATTTTATCATAGTCGCCCTTTCGAAAGTTAAAAGGTAGTACTGTGGATTTCCTTACCATCCCTCCTCCACTAATTAAATCAAAGGCGATCATGCTATGATCACTATTGCCAAGTGGCCCCAACACCCTTATCTCCTGCACTAGATCTGGTGTTCCACTAAGGACTAGGTCTAATATGGCTTCCCCTCTGGTCGGTTCATGAACAAGCTGTTCCAAGAAGCAGTCATTTATGTCATCTAGGAACTTTATCTCCCTAGCATGTCCTGCCGTGACACTGACCCAGTCAATAGTGGGGTAATTGAAATCACCCATTATTATTACTGCGCTGTAACTTTTGTTAGCTTCCTTGATTTCTTGGAGCATTTCATCATCCATTTGTTTATTCTGGCCAGGCAGTCGATAGTACACCCCCACTGCCATCGCCTTCCCCTTTTTACATGGAATTTCAATCCATAGAGATTCTACAGCAAATTTTGTTTCCTGCAAAACTTTAATCCTTTCTGACTCAATGCCCTCTCTAACATAGAGTGCAACCCCTCCACCAATTTGATCAGCTCTATCATTACGATATAGTTTGCACCCAGATATCACAGTGTCCCACTGGTTGTCCTCCTTCCACCATGTCTCTGATATTCCATTCATATCTAACCTGTCATTTAGTGCTATATATTCTAACTCTCCCATCTTATTTTTTAAGACTTCTAGCATTTGCATACAAGCATTTTACAGACTATTTTATTCATATTAATTTGGCTATTGGTAGACATGGGTTATTTGGAATCTTTAAACTGTCTGCTCCATACTCAAGGGCATTTGGGCTACTTTACTCTTTTTTGATAGTATCCTTCAAGGATACATTCTTCCGAACCATCTGCTCTTGGGCGACTGTCGGCTTTCCCCTATTATCTAGTTTAAAAGCTGCTCTCTCTCCTTTTTAAAGGTTAAAGCCAGCAGGCTGGTTCCATCCCGGTTAAGGCGAAGCCCATCCCTTTGGAAGAGCCCCTCCTTTCCCCAGAATGTTCCCCAGTTCCTAACAAATCCAAAACCCTCATCTCTGCACCATTGTCTCATCCACGCATTGAGACTCCGGAGCTCTGCCTGCCTTTTGGGTCCTGCGCGTGGAATGGGAAGCATTTCAGAGAACGCTACCCTGGAAGTTCTGGATTTCAACTTTCTACCTAAAAGCCTAAATTTAGCCTCCAGAACCTCCCTACCACATTTTCCTATGTCATTGGTACCGACATGTACCAAGACAGCAGACTCCTCCCCAGCACTGTCTAAGACCTTATCTAGGTGGCGTGTGAGGTCCGCTACCTTCGCACCAGGCAGGCATGTTACCAGGCGATCCTCATGTCCACCAGCCACCCAGCTATCTACATGCCTAACGATCAAATCACCAACTATTACGGCTGTCCTAACCCTTCCCTCATGGGCACATGGCCCTGAAGAAACTTCCTCGGTGTGAGAGGGTTTTACATCACCTGGAGGACAAGTCCTAGTTACAGGATCACTTCCTGCCACACCAGGGTGATGCTCTGTCACGTGACCTCTTTCCTCCATGGCAACAAGGATGCTGCCAGACTGGAGGTGGGACTTCAGGACTATATCCCTATAGGCCTCGTCTATGTACCTCTCTAAGTCTGCTACTCTAGCCTCTAGAGAACGGACTCGTTACCTGAGAGCAAAGAGCTCCTTGCACCTAGTGCACACGTAAGACCTCTCACCAACTGGGAGAAAATCATACATTTGACACTCAATGCAAAAGACTGGAAAGCCCTCATCTCGCTGCTGGACTGCTGTCTGCATCTTAGTTTTAAGTTTTTGTTTAGATCTTTAAGTTCTTTACTTACTAAGGGTTGCTATGGATATTTGTACCAATAAAACTGTACCTAATATGTTTAATATACCTTGTTCACCTGAAGCTTAATTAATCTCAGGTCCTTAGTGTATGACTGATTTGGGTAACGAGCTTCACCTGAGAGCACCTCCTGTCTTTTAAAATGTGTAAGTACCTATAAAGCTACGATTATCCCAGGGGTGGGAAATAACACATATTAAAAGAGGGCTGCTACACAGTACTCATTCTACTCATCTATCACTCTTTCCATAAAGAAATATTTCCGCTTATTACTCCTGAGTCTATCCCCTTTCACCCTCATCCTATGCCCCCTCATAGCAGAGCTTGCTTTCAATTGAAGAAGCTCTCCTCCTGTGCTCTTATGCCATTCAAGTATTTAAACGTCTATCATATCTCCTCTATCCCGCCTTTCCTCTAAAAGTATACATATTAAGATCCTTGTCTGTCCTCATATGCTTTATAATGAAGATCACTAACTATTTTAATAGCTACCTTCTGCACTGACTCCATACTATTTATATCCTTTTGAAGGTGTGGTCTCTGGAATCTGATGAGGTCACACCAGAGACTTAGAGAGGCAATACCACCTTTTTCTGTGGCCATTCCTCTCCTTATGCACCAAGCATCCTTCTGGCTTTCACCGTCACCTTTTCTACCTCCGCCAATGGGTAGTGCACCTCCTCCTGCAGCTTGGAGACTGGACCAATCAAAACTTGGCATTCCTGTAAGTAATGTGCTGGCATTCCCTTTCAGCTCCAGTGAACTATTGACAAAGCAGACTCAAAAGAGCAACAAATAAGTAGCCAACCTCATAAAACTATCGTAAACTATGAATAAATGTGAAATGGAAAAACTTCGCAAAAAGTACATAGAGTCATCTTGAAGGAAGGTCTGTCCCGTGCCCCCCGCCTGCCGAGCCAGAGACAGCCTGTGAGAGAAAAGGGACAAATTAGTTAGACTGAACCGAAGGGTTGGTGTTAAACCGAACATACTCACCTGTACCAACAGCTCCCCAGATTGAACGCGTGCCGTGCCAAAATAGACACCCGAGGGCGGGGATGAGGACTAAGCTGTCGTCACTCAAGGAACTACAATTACCAGGTAAGTGCAATTACTATTTCCTTATCGTTCCTCCAGCTTAGTCCTCCACCAATGGGATGTAACAGAGCAGCACTAACGGGAGGGACCCTGCCAGCCAGCACGCAAGACCGCCGAACCAAAACAGGCATCCCTCGCCGCCAGAACATCAAGCCAATAGTGCTTGCTGAACTTATGCAAAGACAACCAAGTCGCCGCCTTACAGATTTCCAGCAGCAGTACCAAAACTGTACTCCGCCCAGGACGCCGCCTGCGCTCTAGTCGAATGAGCCCTGAGACCCATCAGAGCAGAGCGACCCTGCAGCAAATAGGCGGAAACGATCGCCTCCTTAATCCACCGGGAGATTGAGGCTTTCGCCACAGCCTCTCCTTTCCTGGGACCCCCAAACAAGACAAAACAACCAATCTGACTTGCGGAAGGAGTCGGTGACTGACAAATAACGGCGCAATACTCTGATGTCTAAGCGACTAAGCCCCCGGTCCGAAGCCTGTTCCCCCGTCGCACGCAAGACAGGCAGAGAAACCACCTGATTCACATGAAAGGCAGAAGCCACCTTAGGAAGGAAGGAAGGCACCGGTCGGAGAACCACCTTTTGCGAGGAAAAAGAGAGAAAGGGTTCCCTACATGAAAGCGCCTGAAGCTCCGAAATACACCGAGCTGAACAGATGGCCACCAAAAACACAACTTTCAGAGTCAAATCCTTTACCGAGGCTTGCGATAAAGGTTCGAACGGAACCCTACTCAGCGCACGCAGCACCAAGTTGAGATCCCACGGAGGGACCGTAAGTCAACAAGCCGGACGTAACCTGGACACCGCCTTAAGAAAACGCCCCACATCGACGTGCGTCCCTAGAGCTACGCCGTGCACTTTGCCTCTGTAGCAGGCTAGAGCCGCCAGCTGCAGGCGCAAGGAGCTAGCGGCCAGACCCTTATCGAAGCCGTCTTGCAAAAAGTGAAGCACCACCGGAACAGAGGCCGTGGCAGCCTGGATCTGATGCCTGGAACACCAGTCCTCGAAAATGCGCCAGACGCGTACATACGCGAGCGAAGTGGAACGTTTATGTGCCTGAAGCAAGGTCGCAACCACAGACTTGGAATAACCTTTTTTCTTTAGCCGCGCCCTTTCAATGGCCAAGCCGTAAGCAAGAATCTCTCCACCCGCAGCATCAGGAGTGGGCCCTGAATCAACAGCTCCTGAGACAACGGGAGACGCCACGGAACCCCGTCGAGCAAACACACCAGGTCGGCATACCCAATCCGGCGCTATCAACAGCACTCTTCCATGATGCGCCTCGATACGCTGGATCACCCGACCGAGAAGCGCCCACGGAGGAAAGACGTAGTGAAGACCCATCGAGGGCCACGGCCGCATGAGAGCATCGATTCCTTCCGACATGGGTTCCCGTCGTCTGCTGAAGAACCGACTCACTTTTGCTGAGTGGAAGGTCGCCATGAGATCCATTACTGGCATTTCCCAGCAGTGTACTAACTGCTCGAAGACGGTGGGATGCAGCTCCCACTCCCCTGCATTCACTTGCACCCTGCTGAGAAAATCCGCCATCACGTTGTCTTTTCCGGCTATGTGCGCCGCCGATATCGCTTGCAATCGCAGCTCCACCCACACAAACAGACTCCGGGCTTTTTCCTTCATGGCCGTACTTCCGGTGCTGCCCTGTCGATTTATGTACGCTACGGTCGCCGCAGTGTCGGACAGCACCCGCACCGCTCGCCCCGTTAACTGAGCCTCGAAGTTCTGCAGTGCCCGAAATACCGCTCTCAGTTCCAAACGGTAGATCGACCAATTGCTCTCCTCCGGCGACCTGAGACCCTGTGCAAAATCTACTCCGCAATGGGCTCCCCAGCCCGCTAAGCTCGCATCCGTCAGAGGAAGCCACTCCGGCTGCTCTAAGGGCATTCCCGCCCTCAGGACAGACGGTTGCAGCCACCACTGCAGGTCTCTCCGGACCTGCGACGGACAAGGAAGCCGTGTGCTCAAGGGGTTGGACTGAGTTGACCAACGGCAAAAAAGGGCGCTCTGCAACGATCGCATATGAAACCTGGCCCAAGGAACAACCTCCAAAGTTGCCGCCATCGTCCCCAGCATCTGAAGGTATTTCCACGCCGACGGTGCTGCGAGCTTGCGGACGTCCCGCACCAGGCGCTGTAGGGCCAGAGCCCTTCATTCTGTCAGGAACACGGAGCCCTTCTGAGTATCGAACAGCACCCCCAGGTACTCGAGCACCTGTGTGGGCACCAGGCGACTTTTGAGGGGATTGACCACCCATCCGAGGGACTCCAAGAAGGATACCACCTTTGCTGTGACCGCTAGGCTCTTGGCTCGGGACTTTGCTCGAATCAACCAATCGTCCAGGTACGGATGGACTAAGACCCCTTCTCTTCGTAAGGCCGCTGCCACCACCACCATTACTTTGGTGAACACGTGGGGTGCCGTAGCCAAACCGAAGGGAAGAGCCTGAAACTGGTAATGCCCCCAGGGAAGAGCGAAACGCAGAAATCTCCGATGGGACGCCCGGATGGGAATGTGCAGGTAAGCTTCGGTGAGATCGAGAGATGTCAAAAACTCTCCCTGCCAAACTGCGACGATAACGGATAGCAGTGTCTCCATCCGAAAATGCGGCACTCGAAGACAGCGATTGACGCCCTTGAGATCGAGAATGGGATGAAGGGAGCCATCCTTCTTTGGCACCACGAAATAGATAGAATAAACGGCCTAAGCCGTATTCTGCTGGCGGAACGGGGACGATCGCTGCCAACTGAAGTAGACGGTCTACCGTTTGCCGTACCTGGAAAGCTTTCTGAGGGTTTCGGCAGGGGGACAGGACGAATGAGTCCAACACCGGCGTTGCGAGATCTAAGGCATATCCGTCGCGGATGATCTCCAAAACCCACTGGTCGGACATAATGTGGGCCCAGGCAGAGAGAAAACCCCGAAGGCGACCCCCGAGTGGTTGAATCTCTGCCGGGACCCGCCGCCCTTCATTGCAGCTTTTGAGTGACTGCGGGGGACGCAGCCGCAAATCCTCTACTAGCCCCCCGAAATCCACGAAAGCTCTGGGACCTAGACACAAATCGTCCCCTCGGGGACCCTGCAAAATGGGGGGAACGAAACTTCCGAAAGTCTCTATACTGCCCCTGAAAGGCCGGCGCCGACTTACCACGCCTGGGCTTATCCTCCGGCAGCCGACCTCCCTTAGGTCTCTCCCAGGTCCTTAACCAACTTCTCCAAATCTTCACCAAACAGCAGCCTCCCCCGAAACGGAAGCTTGCCTAGCCACGCCTTAGAAGAACCATCAGCTGCCCAATTCTTCAGCCAAAGAGCCCTACGCGCCGCTACCAAGGAACCCATACTGTTTGACAAGGCTCTGATGAGGTCGTAGTGCACGTCCGCTAGATACGCCGAACCCGATTCTAAGCGCTGAAGCTCCCGCACTGCGTCACACTCCAAGGAAGCCGACTGCCTCAGGTGTTGGACCCAACGAAGGCAAGCTCGCGCGATCCAAGCTCCAGAAATGGAAGCCTGCAAAGCCACTGCGTCCGCTTCAAAGGATTGCTTCAGCAAACCATCCATCTTTCGGTCTTGCGCTTCCTTCAAGGCTGCACTGCCTTCTACCGGGATCGTGGTCTTAGTAACCGCTGACACCGCCGCATCAACCTTTGGGGAACGGAAGCGTTCCTTGTCCTTGTCCGTTAGGGGATACAGCTTGTTCATGACCCGAACCCCTTTAAGACCGGACTCGGGAGTATCCCACTCCGCCTGGATCATCTGATCAATCACCTTGTGAATAGGGAATACCACCTGCATCTGACGCACCGCCTGAATGATGGGGTCCGCAGCATCCTCTTCCTCCGTCGGTTGCTCTGCCGCCAAGCGGAGCGTCTGCAGGGCTGCTGAAATCAGGGCCGGCAATTCTTCCTTACGAAACACCCGAATGATCCGCGCTTGGTCTTCGAGTTCAGTAATCTCCCCCTCTTCTAACTCATCCTTGTCCACGTCCATATCCAACTCAAGCTCCTACGATTCCTGCCAATCGGCTTCAGCAAGGGAGAGATGAGCCTGGCGCAACCACTTGGGGCTTTTAATCCCCAAGCCGCACGGTCCCCCACCGGCGACCACACCCCCGAGGAAGCGACGGGCAATGCACCACTCAGCTGCCACTGCCGACTGCGACAAAAGGCTTGATGCATCAGCAAGATAAAATCCGGACAGAAGTCGTGCATTGGGGAAGAGCCCCCCAGATCCAATTGCCCACCGACTATCCCGGATACGGCTGACGGAGACGAAGCAGAAGGACCTGCCACCACCGCTTCGCCCTCCTCCCCCACAATCGCCCCCTGACCAGCCGGGGCCATGGAATGTTCCAACTGCTGTTCCATAGAGAGGGAAACAGAGGCGCAGTGACGACAGATGCCCGTTTCCGCGCTGGCCCGCCTACGGGTGCCACAGATGACACACAGAGCTAGAGGGCATGGGCTCCAACCGTGAAGGGCCCTAGGACCCCTGGTCCCCAGTAAGCACCAGGCCCTAGGAAAGAAGTCACTCCTGCCGTCTAAAGAGCACTGCTCTTTCCCTTAGTGTGGGGTTTTGTTTTGGGTTTTGTTGTTGTTTTCACTGGACTCTCAAATAAAAAACAAAAGAGACTGTCTGAGAAGAGTACAATTAAAAACGAACTCTTTCTGAGAAGGGAACCGCAAAATCAGCTGTTTAAAACGCGGGAAAAGAAAGAAAGAAAAACCCCGAGGGCAAATAAACCCACGAAACTGCAAGGACGAAAGAGAGAATTACCTTATGGAAGCTTGCAAACCGGCAGCGCCGAGAAGAGAGCAACTCCGGAGCTGCACGCTGCCACGCTGAGGCACAGAGACCTCGGGAGCCGCGTGCTCAAAATGGCCACGACTCCACAGAGAACTCTTTGACGCGCTTTCCCTGCGGTCCCCCATCGAGCCATTGCACAGGCCGGCGTGGCGGACCGCACTCCGATCCGGCCTCTCCTGGAAGAGTGAACCGAGGAAGCTGCAAAGGGCCGTATCCGCCCGTTCCGGTCCCCAGCCCAGCCCCTTAGGCCGAAAGGGAAGCAAGCTTAAACGCCGTGGACTGCCGGGAGGCAGAAATCGGGCCGCTGGGGTACCGCAGCAGGAGCTCTGCCCCGAACAGTCCAGGGACAGAGATCCTCTCCGACAGGCAGTCAGGCTGTAAAACAAACTTTGGCTTGGCAGGCGGGGGAACCCGAAGGACAACCCCCCAAGCCGTCTCCTGTCACTTAAGACCTGTCGGCTTGAATTGTTCTCTTTTTTTTTTTTTTTTTTTTAAAGAAACAGCCCAAGCCAATTAGCCAAACAAAGGGAAATAAAGAAATTTAGCAACTATCCTGCTCCTTATCTGTTTCTCCAGTGAGCCCAGCACCTAGGCTCACTATGTCCTCCTGCTGCATGGAGACTGGACACACTGGAGCTGGAAGGGAATGCCAAGTTTTGATTGGTCCAGTCTCCAAGCTGCAGGAGGAGGTGCACTACCCATTGGTGGAGGACTAAGCTGGAGGAACGATAAGGAACAAACAAACAATCAGGCCAAGGTCCCGCTCTCCTTTCGTGGACAGAAGTACTTTCCCCCCCCCTCCCCCTATACTGTACTGCTCCCTTGGATTTTTGCAGCCCAAATACAAGACCCTGCATTTTTTAGCATTCAATCTCAGTTACCAAATTCTTGACCATTCTTCAAGCTTAGCTAGATTCCTCCTCATGTTATCTACACCTTCCTGTGTGTTTATTCTATTTCAGATTTTGATATCATCCGCAAAGAGGCAAATCTTACCCAACAGCCCTTACGCAATATCACTAAATGAAAAAAAGAAAAGAATTAGACCAAGGACAGATCCCTACGGCACACCACTGGTAACCTCCTCCTCCTCAGAGTGAGCTTCATATACAAGTACCCTTTGTTGCCTCCCACTCAGACAATTTCTAACCCAATCACTTTTAGAGCCCATCCCTAGGGTGCTCAGTTTGCTTATAAAAGTCACCTGTGTGGAAGTGTCAAAAGCGTTACTGAAATCTAAGTATACCGCCATCTGGGGCTCTCCCTCAGTCCAACTTTCTGGTCACTCAGTCAAAGAAATCAAATCAGATTTGTTTGACAAGACCTGCCTCTGGTAAACCCATGCTACCTTGGATCCTGCAATCCATTGAATTCCAGAAACCTCACTATTCTCCCTTTTAAACAGCGTTTCCAATAATTTACTCACCACAGAGGTTTGACTACCCAGCCTGTAGCTTTCAACCTCATCCTTACTTCCACTTTTGTGTAAAGGGACCACATGTGCCTTTCTCCAGTCCTCTGGGACAATGCCAGACTCCAAAGAAGCATTGAAAAGGTCAATCAGTGGAGCGGCTTGAATTCCTTCAATATTCTCAGATGTATCCCATTGCTTTGTCTAGTTTTAGTTTAGCTAGTTTCTCATGAATACAATCTTCTGAAAATCGTTCAAGATCTCCTCATTTCTGTTCCTACTTGAAGGGCCAGGAGCAGGACCTCGGAAAACGCCCACATCTGTGAACACAGACAGAAATACTTGTTAAGCAATTCAGCTTCATCCTCATCAGCTTCTACATATTCCTCCTCTTCACCCTTGAGTCTGACAGTATTTTTTTGCACTTCCTTCTCTCACTAACACATCTGAAAAATGTCTTCCTCCCCCCCCCCCATTTTATTGCATTGACTGTTTCTTATTTTTGTATCTTTGCTTTTCCGACTACTTTGCTAGCTTCACTTATATTTTTCCAAATATTGATGCTTGTCTTCCTCTCTCTGCTCTCTTGTATTTTATGAAGGCCTCCTTTTCAGCTACTTCTTTTGAGAACCATAGTGGCCTCCTTTTCCTTTTACATTTATTTACCTGTTTAACAAAAAGGTTTGTTGCCCTTAAAATACCTCCTTTCCGTTTTTCCCATTGCTTTTCTACATCCCCCAGCTATTCCCATTCCGCTAATGACTCTAGGTATTGTCCCATCTTGGCAAAGTTAGTGTTCCTAAAGTCTAAGCTCCTCACTTTTGAACAGATTTTTATCAGCCCTAATATTGAACCACACCATCTGGTGATCACTAGATGCGAGACAACCTCCCAATATGATATCAGAAACACATTTTCCCCATTGGTAAGCACAAAGTCCAGTATGGCCCCTTCATGTGTGGGTTCTGTTACCAGTTTATAGAATAGTTCTCCCTATAGAGAATCTAGGATCTCCTTATTTCTAGATAACACCGCAGCAGAGATGTACCAAACAACATCTGGAATAATGAAACCACCTATCAATAGCACTTCTCCTTTCATGGCAATACTGCATATGTCTTCTATTAAATCCTCATCCACTTCTCCTTGTGATGTAGATCTGTATATTACACCAATGCAAATGAATTTCCCTTTCCCTCTTTCTAGTTTAACCCTTTAACTCTTCGCTCCCTTTTAAGCCCTGTAATTCTATAGCGTCAATGTTATTTTTTACATTTCATGCCACTCCTCCTCCCCTTCTTACTACCCTGTCCTTCCTGAATAAAGTATAGCTCGGTATAATTATATCCCAGTAATGGCTTGTCCATGAACCATGTCTCCATAACTGCTACTAAATCCAAGTTAGCACTTATATTAAAGCCTCAACATCTGGGATTTTATTTCCCATGCTATGGGCATTTATACACACCGCTTTCCAGATTCCTAGCTTTCTATTTGCTTCTTTGGCCGCCACTGCACATTGGGCAAAGAGTTTCAACATATTATTCATGACAACATCTAAATCCTTTTCATAAATGGTAGTTCCTAATGTGGAACCTTGCATTGTGTAACCGTAGTTTGGGCTGTTCTTCCCCAAGTGCATTACTGCACTTGTCCACACTAAATTTCATCTTATATTTGGACGAACAGTCTTCCAATTTATCAAGGTTTTCTTGCAATTTTTCACACCCCTCCTGTGTTTTAACAACTTTAAGTAATTTGTCATCTGCAAATTTGATCACCTCTCATTATTTCCATTTCCAGGTCTTTTATGAATGTGTAAGAAGCAGCGGGCCCAGCATAGATCCCTGGGGTACTGCATTATTCAGCTTTCCCAATTAAGAAAATTGGCCATTTAGCCCGACTCTGTTTACTATCTTTTAACCAGTTCCTGAGCCTCAATAGTTCACTGCCTCCTATCACATTACTTTTTTTTATTTTGCCAAGAATCTCTCATAAAGGGACCTTGGTCAAATGTTTTCTGAAAATCCAGATATAATATATCAACTGGCTCACCTGTATCTCTACCTGTTTATTCACACCTTCAAAAAAATAAACAGATTACTAAGACAAGACTTTCCTTGGCTAAATCCATGGAGCAGAAATATGTTCTGTTCTGAGGTGCTATGCTATATGGTCCAGGATGGTCACTGCAATAATCCAATTAAAGTATGTATGTGGGGAACAAAAGGAGAGAATGACGATATAAAACAGGAGAAAAAAATCCCTAGGTAGCGCAAATGAAGGCTCATAGCACCAGATCCCAGCGGGGTTCTGACAGGCTGAAAGAAAAAGGAGCAGAAGAGAACAGCTGGGCCCAAAAATAAAGTTTGCTTCTTATTTTGAAGATATTCAAATACCTGAAAGTAATTCATAATGCACATCTCCCGTTTCTCCTCTTCTCTAGTGTAAGCATTTTAAAGCCTGTGATAAGGAAGCTTATCATAGTTCAGGAAGGAGCTATAATAGAGGTGAATTGGCACTGAACAAGCAACCTGTCTTTTCTGGTAGAAATACTAAAACAGAATGTTGTCATAAAAGACTACCAGTCCCAGAATGCACCAGGTTTCAAACAGCCTCTAGAAGAGCTGAAGTGGGGAAACGTGTGTTCAATCAGGAGTGCTATGAGGTAATCCCCAATCACTCATCTCCAAGGGCAGGGCTTGATTCAGCACAGCTGAGCTGTGCTAGGGTGGAGTATCCCTCTAAACAAGTTAAAAGTAAAACATATTCTACACAGAATCAGTGGAGGAACTCAGAGCTCAAGGACAGAGAGAGGAAGCAGCAGCATCAACGTGGAAGGAAGAAGAGGAAAACATCTTGGAGGTCTAAAGAAGGAGCCCACAGCAGTACGTGTGTTGGGAGTCATTCCAGAGGCAAGCATACTCCATTGGACTGGAGGAAACCAGAGGAGTGGGGTTACAGAGCCAGGAATTCCCAGACAGCACCTTTGAGGGAGACGGCTGCATTTGGAAGGGGCCCTAAGACCAGTGCAAGAAGGTATGTGAAGAGAGACCCAGTGTCCAGGGATCTTGATTGGAAGGCTGGACATAAAAGCTGGACTACTTACTGGCCAGGATATCTGGAGAGGAAACCTAACAGCAAAGGAAGCTCAGGTATGAACACTGATCTATGCCCTAGCTCTTCACTTGGAAGACAGCAGGGAAACAAATATTGTCCTGAGAGTGTTCCATTAAGGAATTCCTCTGAGTCAGACCATGATATTGATTCTATGATAGTTGAAGAAGAAGGAGATATTTTAAATGATCAGAATGAATACATGGATTGCTCTCTGACTAGGCTGCTGTGGTAAAATACTTTCATAAATACAACCATCATCAAAAGGAACTATAACTTGTTCTTTATCTACCCAGAAAAGCCTGCAAGAAAGCTTTAGGGTAGGATTTGAGCCACGTAGAGAAAGTGAACCAGCAAAGGGGTTTGCAGCAGGCTAATTATTGGTAATTAAGCCATGCACAGTTGCACGTGAGCTCTGAAAGGAAACTTCTGTTTGTGTGTGGAAATTCAAGAAAGTTATCCTTGAAAAAGAACAGTTTTTGGTTACTTTTTGGGTTTTGTTTTTGCTTTTGGAGCACTGTTAAAAGTTATTATCAGGAGCCCTCAAAAAGACCTTTTCTGTTTCCCATCAAGGTCTTTTATTGTTTGATTGCCTAAGAAGTTCTGTTGCTTATATCATGATTTGTTTTTCCTAAGTACAATACTGAAAGCAAGTGTCCTTTTGTGTTACCAAGTAAATCTGTGTGGGAGAATTAACCCCATAAATAAAATATATTTTTCTTTGCTTACACTCGAGCAACACAACTCATTATTTTGTGAACGGCTGATTCTGGTATGAATGGACTACATCCCCCACAATCCTTTGCAAGTCATAATAGTATTTTGCCTTTGCCAAGACTGTGGATATTCACGCCCAGCGCCCCCGTTTACAAGCCATAAGTCATCTCAAAGGGCTTGCTGTTCAAATCCTAGACCAGCCCTTGACAAGTTTTCTTGGGATCTAGCAGCCAGCCTAAAAATCGAAGAGCTGACTGCCAAAACCTAGATCACAGTGCCACTTGGGTGGAACGTGCGTTAGGACCACACGATCACCAGGTGCACAATAGGCAAAAACGTTACTAACACGTACAGAAAATGGCGGGAAACCACCACACAGTACCAAGGTTGCTAGCAGTCCATGCCGAATAGGAGCTCTTGATACCATCTCTGAGGGGCAGAAACAAGGACAATGATGAGGTCAAGCCTTAGTACTTACCCCCCTGAGAGCCCCAAGCAGAGGATCCACTCTACTCCTTTAAAACAGTTTCACTGGCTGGCTTTGCAGCACTGTGTGTAAAGTGGCTGGCAGGTTGATTGCTCCAATAGCCTAATGCAATCTTTGGGAGATGGCGGGGGGACGCTGAGGTTGGGCGAGGCTGCTGTACTCTTCCAGATCCTTCCAATTTGTGGCTGCTCAACAGGCCCCTATCATGATGGTAGCGCTATATAAATGCTCAATAGTAGTAGTAGTAGTAGTAGTAGTAATGGCATGGAGCTGAACCAATTTTCCCTCCTCCTATGGCTACCAAAGAGACCACAGTCTAGTGGAGCCTCCCACGTCACGCTCAAGTGAAAAAGTCACCTTTCTGTAATCAAGGTGGTCGTTCAGGAGCATTTAATCAAATCTCTTTTCCTCTCAATGCTCAGATTTTCTTCAGAGTCGAAAATCCATCCATCTGTTGGAGACAAAAATACTAAAGGGACCTCTGGTGGATGAGGAGAACAGAGGCATAGGAGTGATGTCATTGAAACCTGGATTTTTCATTGGTTCTTTGTCTCCACCAATCTGCAGGTAGGGGAAAACAAACCACTTGTGTGGACTGGTCTAGCAGGGCGATATGGAAGAAACAATTAGCTTGATGCAATGTATGCTGCTGTTAGTGCAGACAATAGCGCAGTATTTGTGCAGGATTTTCTGCCTTAGTATGGGCGCAGAATGCAGGAAGGAATCTAATGCGAGCATAAACCATGTGCATACAGCAGCATACCGTCTATTGAAATGGATAGTAATGTAGTTGTCAACTTGAGTGAATAAAAATAACAAGATCCTTTATTTAAAAAACTGACTCAGAGGTCCTGCATATTATCAGAAAACTGAGTGCACCCCTTACTTTAAATCACATACTATCTGAGCTCCATTACTCTTACAAGACACACACTGCTACTACACATAGTTCCACATACCGGGAACATCAGGAGAGTGACTAAGTAGAGAAAGTATAATAAGCATATTCATGCTATGATCCTAAATTAATGTCAAGAAACTAAAAATGTTTGTCCATGCTTCAATCATCACAGTACTTCATATAAAGTAAATTCAAAGCCACTTATTTTGTTAAACTTCACAGGAAGTGATGAGGATAGCATAGCAATCTCAAGTCACTGAAGTATAACCCTATCGGAGACAAATATTATATATAGCTTTCAATCAGCTTGTGTGCACGCACGTGTGTATTTTATATATATGTGCACATGCACACATGCTGCATTGAAAAATAAATCAAGTTAAAGAAAAGCACAACTTCTGGGAAATGAACATCCAGAGTCATAGAAACTTTGCAAGCATCTCTTAAAGAACAAATCAAAGAGGGCAATAAAGAAAGAAAGAAAAGAATATAAATGTATACAAAAATATTAAAAGAGGCTCAACTATAAAAATGCATGTTGACCACCGCCAAAGCCACAGCCACTTATGAAGCCTCATGAAAAACAATGTACAACCTTCCCTTTCATGCACTCGTTTACTGAAAAAAAGAAAAAAAAGCCAGTACTCCAGTGAGTTAAGGTTCGCCCTCTACTTGACTGCCGCTGCTCCTTGCGCGAACAACTTGCTGAGGAGGCTGAGCTTCTGTTGAGACATTTGGGGCTCTGTGTTCGCAGCTCTCAGGTGATTGACTTGAGCTGCCAGGGGCAGAGGAAGCTCGCTGACTGGCTGGCTCTGGAAGGGAGAGAAACAAAAAAGGGGAAGGGAAGGAGGAGCGGCACGTGCTTGGGATCGCCACAGGCAGGCACCGGCTGCCCCGGCCACGATCAGCTTGCAACAGCTAGCACTTCTGTCCATATGCTCTGAGCCCCAGGCGTCAGGGCTGATTTCTTTGGTCATCATGGCAACCCGACACCTAGATTTTTGTCAAGCCCTACCCTAGATCACTGTAGCAACCCTTCTCTGGATCATGTCCAATCTATATCCTTCTGGAGGTAACAGCCTACAGAACTGAATATTCTAGATTAGGTCTCACCAATGACTTGTACAGAAGCATTATCTCCTCCTGTTTCTGTGGTTCTGCCTCTCTTTAGGCACGCTAGTATCCCTCCTTTAAAAATCATTGGATTTAATCATCACAAAACCTTTTCCAGTTTCATGGACATCAGCCTCATTTCCCCAACATATACTGCTTTTTCAGATTTCTGCAAACCAAATTCCTCATTCTGCATTTTGTAATGTTTAGTACCCAGGGCTGGTGTAAGGATATTGGGCACCTTAGGGAAACCTTCAGCCTTAAGCCCCTTTCCCAAATTACTACAGCAGTCCTCCCATAACAATCCTGTAAAAATTCATGATTGGACATAATTCTTTTAAACTTTGTGTGCGCCCACTCTCCCAGCAGGTAAAAAAATATGCTGATGGCTCTGAGGTTTTGTGGTTGTCAGATCTATTGATTTGCTTTCACTTTTGTTGACTCTCAGAAGTTACTGCCTTAGGTGGCATCTATTTGCCTAAATGTTAGGATAGCCCTGTTAGTACCTATATATAAAAAGTAATAATCATCATCACATAGCACACATCTTGTCCCTCAGGTATCAAATGGCAATCCTGCAGCACAGTTTCTGGTGCCTCCTAATGGCAGAACATACACTAGCAATAAAAGTGTCCTACAAATGCATGCAGGGGATTCTTTGGGAAGTAAAAAGGAATTTCCTCAAATTAAAATGCCATACTGCTAAGAAATGCCCCTTTTCCCCTAGTGATCCTATTTCTAACTCCCACAATCATGGCACATAACCACTGCACATTTCTACAGGAAAAAAGCACAAGTATTTTGACTTTTTATGCTTGCACTGTCATAGCACACACAATAACGTCAAAAATCAATCATACAGCTACATGATGCTCAAACATTTAACATAAGCTGTTTGAAAAAGGCATCTGTTAAATCACAGTGTAAGCTAAGAAATTGGAACTTGGTTTCCTAGTCATTCTGAAAATAGGCACTGAAATAAAAGAGTAGGGGGAAAAGAGTAAACACCTGGACAAAAAGGCAAGTAAGCACCTGATGCCTATAACAATATTAAGGTAATTGATTGGGTGAGTTTCATGCACAAGATAAACAGGTGTTTTTTGAAAACATACCAAACTGGTCTATGCTTCTTAGATATCCTATTAGGGTCCTGCCATCTCGAAGGAGCACCAAGTGTTTTTCTGAAAGAAAAAATCAGTAAAGGATAAAGGAAAACATCAAAACAAGTGCATGAGCAAAAGCACAAAAGGATATGGGAAAGTAGTTAAAACATAGTTACTAGATGCCATTGTGTTTTTAAATGACATAACTCCTGCATTTTTACAGTCTTTTTGAAAATTATAAAAGTTGATTTAAATGCCTATAATTGACCTAGCTACTGTATACACACTATGGTCTTTATTACACTGAGTTGTTGCACTCAGGTTGATTAAGGTACTATCTCAAAATATCATTTAAGAAAACAAGCTTGCTATCAGGAGATTTGAAATAAAACCATGGCAGTGTCTAGATCTTTTATGGAAAGGCACAGAATTGATGTTATGTTTTTTTCCACTTCCAAAGAAATTCCACCTTGTTTGACCAGTAACAGATACGGCCAATACCATATAAAATCTAATTTGAGGAATGGGGAGAGAATTAAGTATATTCTGTATAACTATATAACCAAGAATTTTTTCATGAAAACAAAATGAAGACAAACAGCTTTTATACAGAAAGACTCTCTTTACCTCACCCCCTTTTCCAACTGCAATACCTTTACGTGTTATACTCTATGCATCCAGTCAGCGTACTCAAGACTTCCACTGGAACGGCTGCTAATTCTCCCAAGAACTCATCCTCTTTCCTTCTATAAGGATTGCACCATATAAAGACAAAATTGATCCCTCAGATTCGAATAAGCAACTGAGCGCCTAGTATGGCATATCTTATGTTCTTATCGACCCCTGTCGAACACAGAGAGCCCAGGGTCTCCCCTGACCATCACCGAGAACAGGGCCCTCAGGAGCCAGATTAGGGGACCCGAGTGGAGTGAGTCATGAATCCGCAGAAGAGGACTCGAGATACCTCCCGGCCACTGCTGAGTACGAGGTATAAAAGTGTAAATGGAAATGATAAAGCCCTGGGGAACGCAATACTAAGCAACATAGGGTCTCTGAGCTGTTGCTGCATACAGGGAACCCAGGGGCAGGAATAGGTGTGTTGCAGAGGCCCGCGGGAGCTTAGCGTGGAAAAATAAGGGGAGAGGGGTGGAAGATTCAATGAACTAATCACAACATACACAGTCATAGCCCCCGAGGCTCAAAACGTCTGCACTCACTGTCAATATCCTCAATGAGGCTAGCCGTGCCCGGCATGTAATTCATGGTGCAACTGGTACTTCACCTCGGTACACTCACAGCCAGCTCTTCATCACATAGAATACCCTCCATCTCCACAGAACGGAAATGCCGCCATCTTCACGGGCCGCCACTTCCGCTTCAACTGAACTCCGAGAGTTCCGCACAATGATGTAAGAGGAAGAACGTATCGCCATTCGCCGAGCCAGGAAATAAAACAGCACTAACGTCAGGGGGGTATCAATCTCCCCCAAATCATCAAAACAAATGATCCGTTCTGATTTTGCTCCATTGTATGCACGGAGGTGTCCTTGTGATTTTTTAGGAACAGAAATGCGCACATCAATGCATGCAATGAATCAAAATCACGATCGGATCAAGCTGTTCATTTGAAATGAGGGGGAGGCGGGGGAGGGGTGAAGTTGCATCCCTAACTATCACCATGTTAACGACAGACAAAACCATGTGATGAAATGTAAAGCAGAGCTCAGTATAATGAGAAACAGAACAATGCAAAGTCTCCAAGTAAGAAAGGACAGCAGTCCTGTTTTATGAAACTGGTGCACTTTCTTCTCAGAGGGACATAATTGATAAATTAAACTTTATGTTACTTTTTTAAAAAATTAAACCAATGAGTTTCCAGCGCTCATTTTTACCTGTCAACATTGTTTTCTCAGGTTCTCTGTCACAAGAGATTTTCTTCAGGGTATTCGAAATAATCAGGCAGAGGCTGACAATGTATTTAGCCTCTTTTTTTTTTTAGAATAAGCTATAATAGTACCATTAAGGTGAGAAAGCAATATTCTCGGGCTTTTGTTGAAAACATACATACATAGCAAAATAGCATTTCTAATAGAAGTATAGTTACAGTTTGTATACAGTTGTTGATGAAGTTATAATTACGGCTGCTAAATCACTGTATGTGTGTAATTTATTTAGAAATAGTAACCCAGTAAGAATGAAGTACTTAAAAAATATGTATACGTTATAAATACCAGAAAGCAGTAAAATCAGTGCCTTATTTTTAAGGCTGTAGTTACCCCTTTAAGAAAGCCGGCGCAGCTTACACTTGGGAACCGGAGTCTCCAGACTTCTCTAGCCCTGTCTCCCTCATGAGCTTCAGCGATTGGCTAGTTAGGATTACGAGTGGGCGGTGCCCGAAACCAACGGCAGCAATTGGCCGAGTGGAGAGTTGCGTCAGGGCTTCCCGGTAGTCTTTTCCTCTTGAAAGCTGTGTGGTGCAGAGAGCTATAGATGTCAGCTCGGTTGGGGACTTAAAGTGGGCGGGCCCCCATTGGGGCCCGCTTTGCTTCCGTGAGAGTCTCGGAGGCAGTAGGAGAGGTTGAAGTCTAGGAAAGGGCGATCTATGTCTGCTCTACGGAAGCTAGGCGGAGGGGGGGATGGCGGCGGCGGGCCTGGATACGGTCGTCACTATGGAGACATGGTGGGGCAAGAGGCGCTGCTCGAACCACCCTGGAAGATGGAGAAGAGCTCACGCGGACAGGAAACCTGGTCACCGGGTTACTACTATTCCCAGGAGATGGGCCAAGAATGGCCCGATCAGCCCCGGGCTGGTGGCCGACAGGTAGTGTCCTTCATCCCTCGGCCTGCTGGCCGGGAAGGTCAGTAATCTACATCTGCTGGTAAAGTTGTTATCTCATGCCAAATCAGCCGAACAAGCTGAACGCACTCCTGCTTCTGCCCCATGGAGAGGTAATTCTGATTTCACTAAGAAAATCTGAACTGCAGCTCCATAGGTGCCAGGAGACAAAAAACAAAAAGACTTGATCCCGTTGGTTTGGTTAACCCGAGATTAAGTGACAACCCTACCAGTAGATAATTCAGGATTTGCATGTCTATTCTGGTGGCATTATGGCTAGTTTAATTTTCAGGATATCTACAATTAATGTTTTGTTTTGCCATACTTCACTTTACTGCCCTTCATTTATACTAGCAAAATGGTGTACACTCTGTGTAATATCTTATGGTCCACCAGGACATGTTTAGGAAGTCTGGTGGCAATACGCATGTCATCAGGGCTGCTAGATGACAACTGATATAAATGTCCTGTTGTGGAAATTGGTGACCTTAACTAGAATTGCCATGGGATCCCTTGCTGGTGCACAAAGGGAGAAATGAGTTAATGTGACCTTTCTTCTCTAAGTTATTGTAAAATTCCATGTAAATTTAAAGTGAGAGCCCCCCCCCCCCTCCTGTTTTCACCTAAAAAAAAAAAAAAGAACTTCACCCTGTCTTCAGTGGTGCTCATCCACAAATCTGTCTCCCTCTCTTCCCCTTTCCCCAAGCTCCATTTCTCCTGTATGTTAGGGAAAAAAATCAAGAACCTGACTGGCCTATATGGCGAGCCCTTCTCACATGTGCTCCTAATTAGTGTAGTATGTGCTGGGGATATTCTCCTTCATCTGAACCCTTAAGGTACTACCACCATTGGCACCAATGGAATTTCATTAAAAGAAAAGAGAATGCTATGGCATAGTACATCTGGCTATAATACAATAACTGTAAATTACTGCTGGAAAATTGTGGCTCATCTCCTTCACATAAAGTGAAGATACCGAACATACCATAAAAACATAAGAAATGCCTTACTGGGTCAGACAAAGGTCCATCAAGCCCAGTATCCTGTTGCCAACAGTGGCCAATCCAGGCAACAAGTACTTGCTAGATCTTACAATTGTGTACATGAAAATGTATACTGAAACACGTGTGCACACACATCCCATGTTTACTATTGAAATAGCTTTTATAGTCCAGTTGACCTGAATCATTACTGTTATAAATGCCTCTGTCCAATACATGTCTGTAATTAAAACACCATGGATACATTCCAGGTGTGCTTACTGTGTTGCCTGAGGCTTCAGTTATTTCATAGGTGCTGAGGTAGCTATGTCATTTAAAATGAATCGGGGTGCTTGGCATATTTGTATCTGTGCACACATTCCTAGCACTAGGATTCTATGAAATCTGCTGGCATCATTTACGCTTAAAGAATTATTCCCTTCTCTCCCTCCCCAGTAAAAGGTGAGAATTTATTATTTTTATTCATTTATCTCTGTCTTGCTTTTGCCAGCTATTTTAACTAACTACTGTTATGTTCATCCTTTGAAGTTAACAAGCACAATGCTTAAAAGCTTAGAATTGTCACTGCAGATTCCAAAATGTGGTTGGCTTAGCTAAAAGAGAAACTGTTCTAAAAATGTAGCCAGACTGAGACTGTGTTAAGAATAGATGTTACATGCATCTAACAAAGTGGATTCTTGTCCTTGAAAGCTCTTGCCTTAATAAATGGCTTAGTCTGTAAGGTGCCACCAATGGGATCCATTTAATTCAAAAACTACTCTTTTCAAATTGCCGTGTAATGTAACTAGGGCAGTCATGAGGCAAGGTTGAGGTGTTTTTTCAAAGCATACAGACTACAGCAGAAAAATGAGAAGTGATTTGTTGAGAATGAAGTGCCAAGATTCACTAGTACATAAAGTTCAATGTAATGCAGTATTGTGGTCACATCTACAAAACATCTCTTGGTCATTTGGCTATTTGCTGATAATGTTGGTGGTTAAACTAACTAGTGGCATGTTCACCACATTCTATGACGGAGGTCCCAAAACCTTTCAAGAGCAGGGCCACATATTCTAAATCACCGAAAGGGGGACCTCTGTTTTCTAAATTGGATGAGGGTTTTCCACTTAGAATGAGTTTTGTTGCTGTGTTATGCTATCCTCACGTTCCTCCCTCATTTGATGGGACCCAGGAACCCCACCAGTCTTATTGCCTTTGTTACTTTTTTTTGCCATGCATGGAAGTAAAATATTTTCCATGGGCTGAATTCAGCCATGGGTGGGAAAAGTATGGTGGGCTAGAAAAGAGATCCATATGCCATAGCTTGGGGGCTCCTGGTCTGTTAGATTGCTGCAGTATCTCTGAAATTTGTTATCAAGTAGCTAATGAAAGATGGTAGTCAGATGAGTGTTAGGCGTATTTTCACATAAGTACAGCATGTATTGAGGGTTCAGCCAGCTGGGTAAACGTTTGTCTGTGCATGTTTATTTGCATATGCATGCATAAACATGTGCAAACAATATTGACTATGTTAACCCCTCCCCCCCCTTCCCCAAACTAGCAAAATGAGCCAGTGGAATTCCCAGTCCTGCCAACATGAAGAGCCAGGGCTGGAGTCCCAGGTCTCATTAGCTAGAAGAGAGGGGGCTGTGGCCTTCAAAGACCAGCAGATGAGGGACAAAAGAAGGGGCAAGTAAAGCGCTGGAGCCTAAAGAAAGGGGCAGGGTTAAGAAATAAATGGGTGGGGCATAAGGGAAGAGGTTGTGCTAGAAGAGGAAAGGAGAAGAAGAGTAGAGCATAAGAGCAAGGGCAGGGTTAGAGGAGGAGAAAAGAGATAGTAAGTACATTACAGGATAAGGGAGGAGATGGAGGGGATGAAAGGCCTGAGAGAATGAAAGGTTAGATAGCGGGAAGGGGGGAATGTTTGGGTGGAAGGAAGGATAGTGCAAGAGGGCAGTGAAGGATAGGAAGGGGAGAATAGTGCAAGGGGATGGGAGAGATTAGGAGTGGATACACGAGAACAGAAGCATGCACACAGACACCCTACAATATACACACAACCACCATGCCCCCCACACAGCCCCCAAGGCACATGCATACTAGTATACATACATATAAGTATGTGTGTGTGACATTCTGCGTGGCACACGTATACCCCACACATGCCTTATTCTGCAAATGGGAGAAATTACATTTTTCAATGTGGTGTTTTCAACTAAATTCGGAAAGAATTATACAAAAGGGGTCAAGAAATGTATGTCCGTTCATCTATCTGGGAGCAAAAGGAAATCTAAGAAAATTTAATAGAATGGGATGAAACTTGGCATGTGAGAACTAGCAAAAATCCACATAATTGAAAAATGGGCTACATCAGACCAGGGGTTCCCTAAAAATGACCCAGTGCATTTCTATGGGAGAAGTAATTCGAGCTTCTATAGCTATACGGTGAAACATAGCAATCGGGGAATTCTACTTTTCTCAATATCCCAAACTGCCCCACCCCCAAAATCTGACCCGCTCCAAACCCCAAAATACTCCCTATCAATCCACCAAATGTCCCACCACAACCCCCCCCCACACAACTGCCTTGCCACCTGCAAATTGCCCCATCCCAAAAACAACCTTCTACAACTGCTTTACCACCCTATTAACCATCCACCCCCAAAACCACAGCACAAACTGCCCCACCCCAACAGCCACTTGCAAATTCCCCATCCACTCAAAATACCCCCTTACAATTGTCCCAGCACTCCACAAACTGCCTACCCCTTGCATCTCCTCTACTATTCCACAAACTGCTCTCATCCCCAAAAACCACCCTCCCTGCAACAGTCCTGCCACCCTGCAAAACCACTTATTATGAAAGGTCTCATTTGAGTCAGTGATGGTATTGCTGCCTTTTAGGAGGGAATTGACCTAGCAGTACTGAGTATTGCAGCTTCTCGGTGGCAAACATCTGGAAAGAATTTATATAAATATTGCTTACCAATATCTTTAGTGCCCCACAGTTGCTCAAGAAATAGATTATTTTAAAATGTTTTACTCTCTGGAAGTTTGTTTTTGCTTTGCATAAGTGGTTGCAGATAATTCAAAACCTGGTACTACTCAATAATAATAATTTGTATAGCGCTACAAGGTGTACCCAGCACTGTACATATAGATGTAAGACACAGTCCTGCTCATTGGAGCTTACAATGTAATCAAGATGAAAAAAGATCGCAAAACTGGGGACTAGAGTATGGCAAGATACACTTAAGTAGTGGAAACTGAATTTGTTTGCTGTGCTTTAGTGAAATATTTTTAGCTCTGCATCTAAGCTTCATTGATCTTTCCTATATAGTAAATTATGATTGGATTCCCTTAATTGCCCCATGCAAGGAATTCTTAGAGTAAGAGAGCCTTCTCACAGCTTTTGGTATTAGTCTGAAATGGCATGTGTTGGATGTTGTCCAACAGAAAGCTACCTTTTTCTCTGTATAGCAAAGTAGTTTACGGTCCTCGAGTCTAAGACCATCTTCATTCAGGGATCATGAGAGAAGGAGACATCCTTTGGATAAGTGCAATTTGAACATGACCTTTTCTAAATGGACAGCTTTACAGTTTCACTTGGTGCCCAAACACATAGCACTTCAGCTGGCTTGCAATTAGAGTGTATATCAAGAGGGCAGTTTCCAGAAGCCATTTACCCAGGTGAATAGGCTATTTTGAAAATTGTCTGCCTTTCTGGTGAAAGTAGGCACACTTTTTTTTAATATTTTAACAGTTTTTATAATGCCTTTTTTCACATCATTTCAAAATGTGCATATTTTTACCCATACTGAGTGGACTTGTACGCAGAAGGCAGGATTAAGTTGGGGACTGCAAAACTCTGCACGTTGTTTCATCTGAAAAATGTATCTACAGAAAAAGCAGGTAACATTTTTTTTCCTTTAGGAAATTTTTCAAAGTGAAGGTATAATATCATTACTCTGAAAATGAATACAAACGCCACAGGTAAAAAAAAAAAAATACCTACTAATACTGCAATAATGTGGGAAGTGTGAAACCTGTCTTAAATATGGCATTTTAGAACAGATGACTAGAATTAGTCCATACTTTCATGGTGTGTGTGGTGTTTTTTTTTTTTGTCCTCTATAGGATCAGCCTTACCCTGCTTACAATCCCGGTTACTGGAGCTCTTTAGAACATCCTCAGGCTGCATACCCAAGTGCTTATTCTGTGGGACTAGAAATGCAAAGCCAGGTATGATGCAGCCCTTAGACAGACAATTCTTCCTGCCTTAATCGAGCCATCTCTTCTGCATGTGCTGTGACCTCAGCATCAAAGGAATGCTTTTCTGTCAAGTTAATCTCCCTTAATAGCATGAGCCCTAAAGGCAGGTGTGACTAACAAACCCGTACTTTATAATTTTCTTTCAATTATTATGCTCAAGTTTGTCATTCGGAAGTTCCGCCCATTGGTGCTGGCATGTTAAAGGGCTTAAGGTGGAAACTGAATTTGTTTGCTGTGCTTCAGTGAAATATTTTTAGCTCTGCATCTAAGCTTCATTGAATTCCTTGTAAGCAGAATACCAAGAGTTAACAGGGGTGTTAGCAGTGAAGATACTGGCAAAGAAAACGCTGGATTTTTTTTTCTTTATAATTGCAACCGGCAAAGAAAGGACTAGAACTCAGCAAGAGCAAAGGCTAGAGAGAAAACACAGCTTCAACAGCACCAACATTTCTGCCATCGGTAAGAACTATGGGCTGAGAAAGCTAGGCACAGGAAATGGCTTATAGCCTCACCTTTTTCCTTGAAGCTGCTATCTGCAGGGTATCATGCTGTGTGCTCCAAGTTTGAAACTGGATTGCAGAATGAGCAAGAAAGCAAAAATGCAGTACTGTGAAAAGTGTCTTAACAACTTTGTGCTATTATTTTTTCCATATATAAACACTCTATTCTGTTTCCTGCCCTTTATGTGAATTTGGGGTGGTGGGTGGCAGGAAGGCACTGTGCAGTCAGTCAAGGTAAGGCTTGATTAGGAAGTGACAGTTTGGGTTGGGGAGGGGCAAGTTCTGTTCTTGTTCAGTAGGAATAGTTAAGATCTCCCAGAAAGAAGAGCCTGCATGCATTTGCAGAGGAGATGCAATATTTATTTTTGGGGATTTTGATTGATTACTTTATCAATAAATAGTTCAAGGCAAGTTTTTCCAGGTACATTAGGTATTTTACCTGTTTCTGGAGGACTTACAATCTAATTTTTATCTGAGGCATTGGAATTTGAACCCTGGTTCTCAGTCTGCTGCATTAAACTCCTCTATAAACGCCATTCTAAAGACATGACTAAGCTTGATGATTTAGTTGACTATTGTGCTAACAGGAAGGGCTGTATGCAGCATTTGTGGTCAAATTTAATAATGGAGCTCTGTACTAATGTGGGTGGTTCAAACAGGAAGATCTTGGTAATGCTGCCAGCCCTGGGAGGGTGGGGAAAAAATTGCACTGTTTAGGTAGGCACTTCTGACTGGTACAGGCATACATTTTTTAAGCACATATTGAAAATAATCAACTACAAAATTATGCAATTCTTGCTTTTAGATTTGGTTTTCTGATTTGTGATGCATGCTCAATTCAAGAGATTAATTTCTTTGGTAAACTCACTAAGCTGTCTGGTCACCTTTGGCTGGTGTGATCACATTGTAGATATCAGTCTTGGTGCAGATGCTATGCCTGCCTGCCTAATTCAGCTGTGGTCAGGGATGGATGTTGGGAATAACTTCACTCTGAGCATCTGTCACTGTTTGCAACTTCCATTATCAAAAATGGATGCTTTTACAATGGTATGCATTTCCAAGGGGGAGAGATTTACCTGCAACACCTGCCTGCTCATTTGAGAGATTCATGGGGGCAGCCTGGACCTGGCAGAGTACTGCTTAAGGAAACTGCAACTGGAGTGAGACACTCTGGTCCCCCAACCACACACCCCCACTGACATCAATAGGTGCATAGCATAAAAGTGAGTCTGTTCTGTGACATGTGACCGAAGGGATAGGTCTGCCCCTTTGCCAATTTGATTTCAGAACTGCCCAAAAAGACACAAGGACATGGAAGAGGAAGAACAAAAATAAAGCAGACTGTTTTCTAGGACAATTGTAGGACCCATGGATATGCATGTATGTCACCTAAGAAGATTGAAGCAGTAGGTAGTCGGGAAAGGGTAATAGGCTCTCCCACTATGTGGGAGCATGTTGCAGCTCCGTTGATAGGACTCTGCCTCCCCCACCAACGTATGTAGCTGACCCAGGTGACTCTGAACTGAGTATAGAGCCTCTGCCTGCTTTGGCTAATTACAATCTGGACTGTGTTCAAGGGATTAGTACTGCTGGCTTGTCTGTTGTGACATGTCATCTCCCACTTGTTGTTTTTTCAACAGTTGATGCAGATGCTGTAAGATCTGGTGGAGTATCTAGCCAAGAACTTGCCTTAAGCTATCTGGACTGAAGTATCACATACAGATTCATTTTAAGAACTTTTTGGCATGTATAAATATTGTTTTTGGGAACATTTGTGAAAATTTGGAGGAACAGGATAATAGACTTAGGGGCTGTCTTACTAAAGTATGGTATTTTTTGTGCCCCTAATGTGTAGTGTTTGGGTGTGGGTGTGTGTTTTTTTTTTTCCTTCTAGAGTCAAAATGAATGTTAAGTGCCACTGCACCGTGGTGGTTCAGATGTGCCTGAAAGTTACCACTCTGTGAAGCCGCTTTGCAGGCATGTTGGCCTGTGCAAATTACCACTGGTGGCACTTACTCCACCTATTAAAATGGCATTAGCTGCATCTGAACCATTGCAAAATTCTTTCATGCTAACTGCATTAGTTTCATATGCCCTTCCCTACTGCAGTTAGCAGGGTAATTAACAGGTGGTAAGAGTTACCATGGGCCCTTGTGCACAGATATATGTTCACTGCTCAGTGCACTTTAGTAATAGGGCTGTTTAATATTGTGGACCAAGCCACTTTAAGTTAGAATCACAGATGTTGTTGTGGAAAGGGGAGGGGGGTGGTAGGCTGCTGGGACATCCAGTATTAAAGATAGCTTGATCCTCCATAGGAATATGGACCTTCTTGGAAATTTTGCATTCTGGGAATTTGTATTTTTAAAATTTTCCTAAGACACACTTTGCTTTCTGCAATAATATTGCTCAGGAAGTATTTTAGAAAGGTGCTAGATTTGGCTGATGCTGAATCCATTCCCATCTTATTTGTATTATGAATCTGGCTATTCTGTAATAGAGTTCCACTGAAGAGGAGGAGCTCTGCAAATCTGGACTTTTCCAAATTCTTTGAATCATCAGTTGATGCAATTCTTGAGAGCTACCCATCTTGTGGCACTCCAGAATGAGACTGATATTTAGGATTTTGTGGCTGTATTTTGGGGAAAAAAAATTTTAATGGCCAGAAGATTAAGCGAGGTTGCTTACCTGTAATAGGGGTCCTCCCTGGACAGATGGATAAATCAACCATGTAAAAAATGGTAACATCGCTGATGAAACCAGACTAGATTCACTCTCCCAGAGTCCAGAAGAGTTCAGAAAACTCTGGGCATGTGTGAGTACTCTCTCCTCGGTTACTGTTGTTCCTCCCCATCAGTCTGTTTGAAAGCATAGTTAACGTCAATCGTAAGTGGAGGCAGGAGAGATGGTGTGGCCGATTCTTCCTGCTGTCCATGGAGAACCCAGGTTACAGATAAGCAGTCTCTCACTTAATGGACCTGTAGGGTATACTCTGCCACACAAGTGACTATTCCTGAGATGAGGGTGCAAAAGTAGTTGGTATTCTGAATGTAGATTAATCCTTGCAACCTGGGTTATTTTTGCTGTGGTAGGTTAAAGCTTAGAGAAACTAGGAAGTGTGGCTTGAGAGTGACAATATGTGCTGGTGCAGTAGCAAAGACCAGTCATGAGCATCCTTGTGGAGAAATAGTAAAAGGGAGGGGTTAGTAGCCATGGTGGTTAAGTGCCTTCGAGAGTCCTGGTGACCCTCTGAATAGTTGTCCTAAATCGTGTTTGGTCTTCAGTCGGGCGATTATGCTGCCAAAAATGCCCTTAAGAAAAGAGATCTGGTTGGAGGGTCATGATACAAAGCAAAGACAAGTGTATGTTCTCTGAGGCTATGCATTTCTGGTTGGAACGTGTGAAATGTATGTATTATGTATGCACACATGTGGTTGTCTACATTTCGGAAGAAATGGAGAATAACAGGAAGGGGAGAAAAATGACCTCAGAGAAACATTGTGCACGGGTTTGTTGTGGCAAGAATGTGATAAAAAAATAGGAATAGTAGCTATGAAGACAATTCTTCATGTGAGGCGTAGCCAGTAGGGGTGCCTTTTGAGAGCTCTTTTGAGTGCCTCGAGATGGCATATAGAATGTTAGAACTGTGAGAGAGGGACCAAGTGAAATATAATTATATATATAAAACTTCCCTGTTGCTGATCAGAGTGGTACACCATACATGCAAGTCTATAGCATTGAAACAAACTGGGTTCAGATCTGAGATTGAAAATTAGTGCAACATAGACAGAGCCAGGGAGACTAAGCATCTAGGCTCTAGTCATAGTAATAGAGCAGAGATTTTAAAATAAAATCTTCACAGCAAGGCAATGTTACTCGGAGTGTCTGCTCCACCGAAAGAGAAATTAGAAATTAATCCATTATAGGGAGATGGTGTGGAGACCTCTTAGGATAGGCTCTTCTAAACAAGTGTGAATAGTACAGTTGATGTGGCTTTTCACTGCGCAAACGGCAGAAAAGGAGCACAGAGATCTCTGACCAATGTTGATATGGCTCAAAGGAAAGGAGTATTTGAAGAATACAGATCAGGGCTTGTGCATTGTCAGACCAATGCTCATCAAGGCCAATAGCATAGTAATGAACCCCCCCCCCCCCCGGGGGGGGGGGTAAAATAGGAAATTTCTTCTTATTCACTTTATTAATAATGGCTTATGGACATTACCTCCCACAATCAGCACCTGTATACTATTAGTTGCATTTAGATTATGCATTGGTTGATGAAAAAGATTGAATGTTCATTGTCTTATGCAGTTCTTGTGGCACAAAACTAAGGACATGGTGCTCAACAAAACAGAAATGTTTCATAGTGATTCAAGTTGACAGCAGAAATTCTTGCGTGTGTTTGCTTTGAATGCTTATCTACAGGAGGGGTGGATGTGGAACCCTTACATGTAAAGAATGAACCTGGCCATTCATTGTTTCTCTATATGATTCAGAGTATTAAAATATTGAGTAAAAGGACTTTATATGCCAAAACGAATGCAACCCTTTAGGCATCTGTTTTATACTGGGATGTCTCAACAAGACTAGTGTAGCAAAAACAACCAGGCCTGCAAAAGCAATGGGACGAACTTCATCCATGCCCCACCAATCCAGGCCAGACAAATGGGTTGCGACTGTCCACCAGCAGCTGGAGACTGATTATGCAAATTTCCAGTGATGTCGCCTGTAAGAGCTGAGGGCCTTCCTCTTTGCTTTAGTATTTCAGTCTTCAGCAGTTGCACAGCCATACGGTAGTTCTGTCGGGTCTGGCTCTGTTATTTTTCTTATATTGTTTTCTGAGTGAGGGAATTTGGAAAACAGAACTGACTCCGGGACAGAGGCCAGGACTGCACATTACTGGATTGGAGAGCCTATTGAAAAAGAAAAAAGTCGTCTTGCAGCAGTCCCATTCAGAGCCCTTAAGTGGAGGAAGAGACCTCTCTGGAAGCACCACAAGCCATTTCATCAGCCGTGGTGTCTCGTGGTGGTGGTGGCCCCTTCATGGGAGCAGAGTATTAGGCCACTGCCTGCCCTGTTACTACTACTGTAAGTACCTTGAGTCTGTTATTTGTACCCATTGTGGTCTTCTGTTTGTTTCAGTTAGTCATGCAAGGAGGAGGGGCTGATCGCAAGCAAGCATGCCATCCTCCAAACTGACATGTGTCTCTTGTGACACCTGTCAGAGTTCCCTCTTGCTGATGGGCTCCTGCAAGGCCTCTGAGAGCTGGCAACTAAAGAAGGGATGGCAGGGGTCAGTTCATGGATGCTTTTCTTCCCAACGGTGCGAAACTTCTGCATTTCTCCAGCAGCAGCCATTTTGGAGCCTTCTGCCAATCCAGCAGCCATTTCTGGGGAGCAAGCTGCACTGGCAGTCAGAGCGGAGGCCTCCATGGAGCTGTCACAGGTGGAGGAGCTCCTCTGGAGAGAACTCCCTATTTTCCCCAGAGTTCATACTTTTTGCTCAATAGGGCATACAAATTAGATAGGGAGCAGGGCCGGGAAAAGGCCCTGATGACCATGAAGGTCTTGAGCTCCATGAGAAATTTGCTCCCTTGAGGGCTGCAGTCTCTAGCCAAACGTTTGCAAACAGAGCTTATGGAAGAGGATGATTGCTCCCCCGATGGCAGGGAGGATCCTGGAGACAGAGACCTTCCGCCACTAACACTCTTGGACTTGAGAAAGGGGAACTCTGTCATGGGGGCTATCAATTCTCCCACACGCCACGTCCCATTGGCCGTGGTGGTGCTGTTGGGCTTCTACTTTGTCCCTCCTGCCAATCAATGTTCCCTCTAATTTTCTGTAGGCTGTGTGCGCATAAAATATCAGCTGTGCAGCTTTTGAAGGAAGGTTAAATTTTTGTGCGCCACATAACGACACTCAGAGTTATATACTTTAAAATTTGACTACACGTCAGAATACAGTATGTACACCACATTGATTGCACTAGAAAATATTGTAGAACTTGTGAAAACTGTAAATACACAACAACTTTTAAATTTTAAGATGTCTGTGTTTTCTATCAGAATCGGAACCGTAATTTTTGTGCGCTCTGTTGTAAAGTATGTGCGCTCGCTCGGCGAGGTGTGTGCACGCGCACAGCTTAGAGGGAACAGTGCTGCCAATTCCAACCCCTCCTGCTGCCTCAGTCTCACTCCTTTCTCTCTTTTGAAGTCCACTCCATCCGCCTTTTCACTCCACTTCCTCTCCGGGTAGCTGTTATTTATCGACCTCCTGACAAGTCTGCTTCTGCCTTTCTCACTGACTTTGACTCGTGGCTTTCCTTCTTTCTGGATTCCTCTTCCCCCACTCTTATTCTTGGGGATTTTAACATTCATGTTGATAACCCCTCTGATCCTTATGCTTTAAAGCTCCTCTCCCTTATCTCCTCGTTTGACCTCCAGCTTTGTTCCACTGCCCCCACTCACCAGCATGGCCACTGCCTTGACCTGGTATTTTTCTCTAGTTGCTTACCCTCAAACGTCTGTAGCTCAGTTCTTCCCTTATCTGGCCATCACCTTTTAAGCTTTGATCTTCATCACCCACTGCCTCAACCTTGTCCTGTCTCCTCCAACCTATCTAGAATTCTTCATGCTATGGATCCCTTGGTTCTCTCTTCCACTATTTCTTCATCTTTCTTCCACTATGTCATCCAAGTCTGTTAACGAGGCAGTAACTTCCTATAATGCTACACTCTCCTCTGCTTTGGATGTTCTCGCTTCGCCCATGCCACATCCTGTGAGATGTTCTGCACCCCAGCCCTGGCGTTCTTCCACTACCTGCTATCTACATTCCTGTGCCTGTTCTGCTGAGCGTGCTTGGCTCAAATCCCACTCCCTTGCAAACTTTCTACACTTCAAATTCATGCTTGTCTCGTTCCAGCCAGCCATAGCTCTTGCCAAACAAGACTATTATGTCCATCTGACTAACTCTCTTGCCTCTGATCCTCGCCGTCTCTTTACTACTCTCAGCTCTCTCCTCAAAGTGCCTCCGCCTCTGATCCCTCCCTCCCTTTCTGCCCAAAACCTGGCTGACCACTTCCATGACAAAATCCACAAGATTACACTCCAGTTCCCCACAAAAGTCAGCTACTCCCCCTCCTCACTTCCAATCTACCCCCCTCTACCTCTGCTACCCTTTCTTCCTTTTCTATGATCTCCGAGGAGGAAGCCATTCACCTTCTTTCCTCATCCAAACTCACTACCTGCTCCTCTGATCCTATTCCCACCTGTCTCCTTAGCGCCATCTCATATTCTCAACCTATCGCCCTCCATTGCAACAGTCCCTGCAGACTTCAAGCATGCTGTGGTCACACCTCTCCTCAAGAAACCCTCACTTGGATCAATTAGGACAGGTGGGATCATCTCCCTCCTTCCCTTCATTTCTAAACTACTTGAACGTGTGGTTCACCGCCACTGCCTCGACTTCCTCTCCTCTCTTTTTTTTTTTTTTTATTTATTTTTTTTTTTTATTTAAACTTTATAACAGTACAAAAGGACACACACATAATCACATCCACAATAGAATCATATAGGAAACCCCCCCCTCCTCCCCCCGGTCCGTCATACCCCCATTTACAGAAACCATTCCCAATCATCAATCCGCAAAAAGAAAAAGAAAAGAAAAGAAAGGAATCAATCAATACCGAATTACATTTTTCCAACTCAAGTATTTCTCCCATACATTATGGGACATTTTAGAACCATTGTTCTGGAGGGCCGTTGCCTTGCTCCTCAGGTAAGTAACGTCTAGGGACACAACATATTCCCCCATCGTGGGCGTAGTGGTCTGCTTCCAATTCCTAGCCAACATTTTCCGATATGTGACGCACCCCACATTTACAAAAAAGTTTTCGGCTGGAGAGTAGTCGGGTAACCGCTCCCCCAGTAGGGCCACTGCGGGGTTCGGCTCAATGGGCTTCCCCAAAATATCGCCCAATAAGCCAAATACCTCCCCCCATCGTATCGATACGATTGGACAGGACCACCATATATGAAAATATGTTCCCCGTGTCCCACAGTCCCGCCAACACCTGTCCGACTGCCCTGGGAACATACCATGTAGCCGCTCGGGCGTTAGATGCCATCTATACAACAATTTATAGTTGTTTTCAATATAGCTGGCCGCTAAAGCACCTTTGTAACGAGATTGAAAGATGTCCGCCCATTCCTCCTCCGCCCATCGAATCCCCAGGTCTTCCTCCCAATGCTTTTGAAAAGAGCCCTTCCGCCCCCCGGTCTCCATCATATTATAAAACTTAGTCAATACCTTTTTCGTTTGCCCCATCAGAAATACCCTCTCAAGCTCTGTGCTTCCTCTCCTCTCTTGCCCTCCTAATTCCTTTACAGTCTGGCTTTCGTCCTTTACACTCTACTGAAACTGCTCTTGCCAAAGTCTCCAGTGACTTGTTCCTGGCAAAATCCAAGGGCCTTTATTCTGTCCTCATCCTTCTTGACCTCTCTGCTGCTTTTGACACAGTTGACCATAACCTTCTCCTCAATACCCTGTCCTCGCTTGGTTTTAAGGGCTCTGTACTATCCTGGTTCTCCTCCTTTCTCTCCCATCACTTTCAATGTGTGTTCTGGTGGCTCCTCTGCTATCCTGCTCCCAGTTAGTGTACCCCAAGGATCTGTCTTGGGTCCGCTCCTTTTCTCTCTATATACCCAGTCCCTCGGTGCGCTCATCTCTTCCCATGGCTTTCAGTACCATTTGTATGCTGATGACTCCCAGATCTACCTCTCTACACCTGAAATCTCTCCAGTAATCCAGATCTGATCTCTGCCTGCCTTTCTGACATTGCTGCTTGGATGTCTCACCGCCGCTTGAAATTGCACATGGCCAAGACTGAACTTCTTATCTTTCCCCCTAAAACCTCCCCTCCTCTTCCTCCTTTCTCAGTCTCTGTGGATAACTCTACTCCTTCCTGTTTCCTCGGCCTGCAATCTTGGGGTTGTCTTTGACATAGAAACATAGAAATATGATAACGAAAAAAGACCACATGGCCTATCTAGTCTGTCCTTCCATATCAACAACTACAACAGTCCCCTTTTTACCTTTTAGAGATCCTCTGTGTTTGTCCCATGCTTTTTTGAATTCAGTTACTGTCCTCATCTCTACCACCTCCACTGGGAGACTATTCCACGGATCTACTACTCTTTCCATGAAGAAATATTTCTGCATATCACTCCTGAATCTCTCTCCCTTCACCCTCATCCCATGTCCCCTCATAGTAGAACTTGCTTTCAATTGAAAGAGGCTCTCTCCCTGAACATTTATGCCACAGAGGTATTTAAACATCTCAATCATATCACCTCTATCCCGCCTTTCCTCTAAGGTGTACATATTAAGATTCTTCAGTCTGTCCTCCATATGCTTTATAATGAAGACCACTAATCATTTTAGTAGCCACCCTCTGCACCGACTCCATCCTGTTCACATCCTTTTGAAGGTGCGGTCTCCAGAATTGCACACTGTACTCCAAATGAGGTCGCATCAAAGACTTTTATACAGAGGCATTATCACCTCCTTTTTTTTTTTTTTCTGCTAGCCATTCCTCTCCGTATGCACCCAAGCATCCTTCTAGCTTTTGCAGTTGCCTTTTCTTTTTTTTTTTTTTAACTTGAACTTGTTATTGGTTTTACTGAATACACAGCAAGAAAAAACAGTCTGTAACAGTAACAATTTTTCCCCCTCCCTCAATTCCGCCGTTGCCTTTTCTACCTGTTTAGCTACTTTAAGATCATCAAACACAACCACGCCTAGGTCCCGCTCTTCTTTAGTGGACAAAAGTACTTCGCCTCTCTTTCTCCTCACACATCCATCTGATAGCTAAGACCTGCCGTTTCTTTCTCTATAACATTAGCAAAATCCGCCCTTTCCTTTCTGAACACACTACTAAGATGCTTATCCACTCCTTAATCACCTCCTGTCTTAACTACTGTAACCTACTCCTTGCTGGTCTCCCTTTGAATCATCTCTCTCCCCTTCAATCTGTTCAACACTCTGCTGCACGGCTAATCTTCGCCAGCCTCATCATGCCCATATTCCTTTGCGTCCCTCTAGTCCAGTCCTGGAACCATAGAGTTGTCAACCTCCACCAGCAGCTTTGGAGACTGAAAGATGTCATCGTTCTGATGTCACTGGTACAAATAGGCTAGATCCGCCCCCTTCCACCAGTACTTTGTCTCCAAGCAACTTGGAGGTTCTGAGCCCGGGACTGGGCTCAGGAGGAACAAATAAGCAGAGCTTAATTCTCTTAGTAGCCCTGATTTGGGTGGGTTAGTTTTGTTTTTTGAGTTTTGATTTGTTTTTTCTTTAGGGGTGCCTGCTGCTGCTGACAGAGATCCTGTGCTGCTGTGGCCGTTTCTCTCTTCTCTGCTCCTCTCTTGCTGAGCTCCCTTTCTCCTTCCTCCCCTCAAAGGGATATCTGAGTGCCCCACGATTTAAACGAGCACAGGGGTGTGTCTGGGTTACAGTAGCCTCCCTGCTCCCAAACCCGATTTGGAAGGGTGAGGAGCAGGTAGAAGGCCGAAGTGACTGGCAGCAGCAAGGCAGTACTACTGAGGTCTCAGTCAGTCCCGGGAGCTGACGCCGTGTGAAAGGCTGTGCTCCCGAGGGGTTTAGCGCTGCCCTTCCTTCCTCTCCTCTCAGCATCGCGGTGAGTACCCCTGAGCTTTGGGATTCGTTGGGGGAGTGCTTTATTAGACTGTAGTGGGATCCGGCGGCTCCGGAGGATGGCTGGGGGCCTGGCCGCGTGACTTTTGGCGGCGCGAATGTTGCGGTGGCCATTTTGGGTGCCAGTTTTTTCAGCGCCGGTTTTCTTCGGCTCTTTTTCACGGTCTAGGAGCTTCATTTTTAGATCAGACTGGCAGGGGGCGGCTAGTTAGGGCTGCCTTGGTGGAATTCAACCAAAAAAAAAAAAAATAAAAAATAAAAAAAAAAAAAAAAAAAGAGAGAGGACCCCTAACGGATATGCTCCTGGGCTGCAAAGCTAGATAATATGCCTGCTAAGCCACGCTGCCTCATCTGTGGAGTGAGGCGCGGAGAGCTTTTGGAAGCTGGAGTGTGCAAGGTCTGTTCCTTAGAGGCCGTGGGCATGGAGAAATCCTTGGGGGAAGGCTCTGGGGATCAGGCAGAGGCTTCCTTCGATGGCAGGGGGTCCGAGACCGCCTCCTTAGCTGCTTCGGAGCCGGTGGTGGGTCCGTCCTCGGCTTGGAGTGCTCCTTTGTCGGAGGGGTCCCAGGGTGCCGGAGTGGCGGGCATCCCTTCGGATTTCTTCACGCTACTGCAGAAGGCCTTTGCCTTGCTGCAGCCCGAGTTGGGAGCTCAGTCTCAGAGCCCACCTGGCCGGAAACGACCGGGGTCGGGGAGTCTCCCGGAGGGGGAGATGGTCCCGCCTAAGAGACGTAGGGAGGTTCTGGAATCGGCCCCGGAGGCTGGGTTAGATGAGGAGGTAGGTGTGCATGACCTAGAGGTGGACGACACCTCGGACGAGGAGTTGGAAGAAGGAGAATTGATGGACGCGGAGCAGCAGAGCAGAGTAGTCCATGTGTTTAGGCGGGAAGAGCTGCCAGCATTGATTGCTGAGACGCTAAGGACTTTGAACATGCCCGCCGGGTCCACGTCCTCTGAGGAAGCGTTGGAGGACCCGCTTTTGCAGGCCGTGCGAACGTCGCAACGGGTGTTCCCCATACATAAGAGTCTTTCGGAATATGATTCAGGAGGAATGGGACTCGCCGGAATCTGCATTGCGGGGGACCAGGGCCTTGGCCCGTTTATACCCGCTCTCCGAACAGGATAGGGAGCTTTTTCGTTCTCCAAAGGTGGATGCGGCGGTTTCAGCGGTCACGAAGAAGACCACCATCCCGGTTGAGGGAGCCGCAGCGTTAAAGGATGGGCAGGACAGGAAGTTGGATACCTTGCTGAAGCAGGTGTTTGATATATGTGCCCTATCTCTGCAAGCCTCCATCGTGGGGGCGTGGGTGGTGAGAGGCTGTTTACGGTGGTCTCAACGACTTCAGGGTTCCTTCTCGGAAGAACAGGCCGGGGATGTTGCACGGCTGGAGTCGGGCACGGCCTACTTGTCTGACATTCACTACGATCTCATCCGCGGTCTGGCCAAGAGTATGGCCTCGGTGGTGGCGGCTCGCCGATATCTGTGGCTACGTAACTGGTCGGCTGATGGATCTTCCAAAGCGAGGCTGAGTAAGCTCCCCTTTCGGGGAAAACTACTGTTTGGGGAAGATCTGGAAAAGTTGGTTAAGGACCTCGGGGAGTCCAAAGGGGGTCGCCTCCCGGAGGATAGGCCGAAGCAGGGTCATACAACTTCGGGGTCCAGAGGCCTTCCAAGGGATTTTCATATGTTTCGGTCTTCTCGTTTTCATCAATCGCAGAGAGGCAGGTTTCCAGTACGTGGCCAGTCGTTTCGGGGGTTCAGAGGGGCGGGCAGAGGTTTTGGCCCCTTTCAGTCCTCGGGTACTAAGAAGCCGCAATGAGATAAGGCAGACCCAGGTGGAGGAGGTGCCTGTGGGAGGAAGGTTGCGGGATTTCTACCCTGCCTGGGTCCAAATTACCTCAGACCAGTGGGTGCTAGAGGTCATTCAGGAAGGCTATGCTCTGGAGTTCCAGCGGCCCGTCTTCGATTCCTTTGTTCTTTCCCCGTGCAGGGCTCCTCGGAAGCTTCAAGCGGTAGCAGACACCCTGCGGCGTCTCCAGCAGCTCGGAGCGGTGGTGCCAGTTCCGGAAGGCCAGTGCGGTTTCGGTCGATACTCCATTTATTTCGTGGTCCCCAAGAAAGAGGGTACCTTTCAGCTGATTCTGGACCTAAAAAGGGTGAATCGTTGCCTTCGCGTGACCCACTTCCGGATGGAAACCTTGCGTTCCGTCATTGCGGTGGTTCGGTCAGGGGAATTTCTGGCGTCTTTAGATCTTATGGAAGCTTATTTGCATATCCCCGTGCGGCAAGAACATCAACGCTTCCTACATTTTGTGGTGCCGATGGGGCATTTTCAGTTCCGGGCGTTGCCTTTCGGCCTGGCGACGGCTCCTCGGACATTCACCAAAATTATGGTTGTGGTGGCAGCCGCTCTTCGCAAGGAGGGGATACTGGTGCATCCTTACTTGGACGATTGGTTGATTCGGGCGAAGTCGATGGAGGAGAGCTCGGCAGCCACCATTCGGGTGGTCGGTTTGTTGGAAAGCCTCGGTTGGGTGGTCAACGTGGCAAAAAGCCGGCTGACTCCCTCTCAAACGCTGGAGTACTTGGGAGTGCGCTTCGAGACACGACAAGGAATGGTGTTTCTCCCCAGCAAGAGGGCGCAGGCTTTGAGAGAACTTGTGCAACGGTTTCTGGAGCGCAGGGCACCGACAGCCTGGCAGTATCTGCAGTTGCTAGGCACCATGGCGGCTACGATCGACTTGGTGCGGTGGGCCAGGGCGCATATGCGGCCCTTGCAGAGTGCTCTCCTCCGGCGTTGGTCTCACCAGCGAGATGCATTGTCGCAACGTCTGCCGTGTCCGCCGGAAGTGCGTTGGGCCCTTCAATGGTGGTTGCGTCCCGACAGTCTAGTACAGGGCGTGCCTCCTGGAGCCTCCTTTCTGGCGGTTGGTCACGACCGATGCGAGTCTCGCAGGATGGGGAACGCCTCATGAGGGAGCGTTTGCTCAGGGGACTTGGTCGCTGGAGGAGCGCCAATGGTCCATCAACAGGTTGGAGATGCGAGCGGTGTTTCAAGCTCTTCTGGAGTTCCAAGTGACTTTACGTCAGGAGGCGGTACGCATGCTTTCCGACAACGCGACGACGGTTGCCTACATAAATCGGAAAGGCGGCACGGGTAGTGCATCCCTAGAGGAGGAGGCGAGTGTGCTGTTGGCCTGGGCAGAACAGAATTTGAAGGCGTTGTCAGCTCAGCACGTCGCCGGCGTAAACAATGTCGAGGCGGATTTTCTGAGCCGTCGCAGGGTGGACCCGGGGGAGTGGGCTCTCCACCCGGAGGTCTTCGCGCTGATTGTGAGACGTTGGGGGATCCCGGTGATGGATCTCATGGCGACCTTGGAGTCTGCGAAGGTGGAGCGGTTCTTCAGCAGGCGGAGAGAGTGGATGGCGGAAGGCCTCGATGCCTTGGCGCAGCGGTGGCCCATAGAGGGTCTTCTTTATGTGTTCCCGCCCTGGGCGCTCATAGGCAGGGTGATCCAGCGCATAGAACGGCACCGGGGTCGGGTGGTGCTGGTGGCGCCGGATTGGCCAAGGAGACCGTGGTATGCGGATTTGATTCGGATGTTGGCAGACGCTCCGTGGAGGTTCCCGCTCCGAGAGGATCTGTTGGTACAGGGGCCGCTGCAAATGCCGCAGGTGGGTCGATTCTCGCTTACGGCTTGGCTCTTGAGCGGGCTCGGTTGACGGCCAGGGGGTACTCGGCGGCAGTCATTGCTACCCTCCTGAGGGCGCGCCAACCGTCGACGTCGCTGGCGTATATCCGCGTATGGCGTGTCTTTGAAGCCTGGTGTTCCGAGCGAGCCCTTAATCCCTTGAGGACTTCTGTCCCCCATATCCTTTCTTTTTTGCAGGCTGGGATGGAGAAGGGGCTCGCGGCCAGCTCCTTATGGGTGCAGCTGGCAGCTCTTTCCTGTTATCGGGGAAAGGTTCAAGGTCAGGTGATCGCGGCGCATAGTGATATTCGGCGTTTCCTGCGAGCAGTGTTGTTGCTGAGGCCGCCAAGGCGGACAATTATTCCTCCGTGGGATCTCAATGTGGTGTTGGAGGCCTTGCTAGGGGAACCGTTCGAGCTCTTGGGTAGGGCCTCGCTGAAGGATTTTGACCCTGAAGACCATCTTCCTGGTAGCGATTTGTTCCGCCAGAAGAATTTCGGAGTTGCAGGCGTTGTCTTGTCAGGAACCCTATTTGTCCTTTTCGGATGACAGGGTTGTTTTGCGTACGGTTCCCGCCTTTTTGCCGAAGGTAGTGTCCGATTTTCATGTTAATCAGTTAGTGTCGCTGCCGGTGTTTTCCGCGGAACAGAAGACTCAGTCGGGTGGCCGCTTGCATCGGTTGGATGTGTGGCGGGTGCTCAAGAAATATCTCCGTAGGATGGCGTCGTTCAGGAAGTCTGACAGGCTCTTTATCGCCTTCGGGGGCCCGCGCAAGGGCGAGGTGGCGGCAAAGTCCTCTATTTCTAGATGGTTAAAGGAGGCTATTGCTTCGGCCTACATTTTTGAAGGGCAAGGAGGTTCCGGTGGGCCTGTGGGCGCATTCCACTAGAGCGCAGGCGGCGTCTTGGGCGGAAGTCAGCTTAGTGCCAGTGGCGGATATTTGTAGGGTGGCGACCTGGTCCTCGTTGCATTCTTTTGCCCGGCATTATCGCCTGGATGTGCAGGCGCGGGGAGATGGCCGGTTTGGTTTGGCTGTTCTTCAGGCTGGGATTTCTGGTCCCTCCCGTTGATATTCACTGCTCTTGTTACATCCTCTATGGTTCCGGGACTGGACTAGAGGGACGCAAAGGAAGAGTAAATTAGACTTACCTGCTAATTGTTGTTCCTTAAGGAACTCTAGTCCAGTCCCGGATCCCTCCCAGTATTCGTATGGAGTACAGCCTGAAGTGTCATGTGAGAGGAGAACAAGGAGGGGGACAGGTAGGGGCCATTAATTGGATTTTTTTCAGCGAGGTTGAGCGCAGAGAGGCGATGAGATGAGACGGGGTCTCTGAGACTCTAATTTGTTGGCTGCAGCAGGTGCTAGTGGGCGCTACAGTGCGATAGTCCTGTTTTGTTCAGGGCTGTTATTTGTCTATTCGTAAGTTCAGTTTCTGTATAAACCGCCGTCGGCAGGGGCAGTGGGTGTTCTTGTTTTTTCACTGCTACCCTGTCTTGTTCGATATTTTCATATAACTACTTATTTGTTGCTCTGCTGAGTCTGCTTTGTCAATAGGTGCTGGTGGAAGGGGGCGGATCTAGCCTATTTGTACCAGTGACATCAGAACGATGACATCTTTCAGTCTCCAAAGCTGCTGGTGGAGGTTGACATCTCTATGGTTCCGGGACTGGACTAGAGTTCCTTAAGGAACAACAATTAGCAGGTAAGTCTAATTTACTCTTACTCCTCTTCTCAAGTCACTTCATTGGCTCCCTATCTGTTTCCACATCAAGTTCAAACTTCTCCTGCTGACCTATAAATGCATTCACTCTGCAGCTCCTCACTACCTTTCTTCTCTTATGTCTCCTTACAACCCCCCTTGGGAACTCCGCTCTTCTAGCAAACTGCTTTTATTTGAGCCCTTCTCTTCTCTTGCTAACTCCAGACTTTGCTCCTTTCACCTTGCTGCACCTTACGCCTGGAACAAACTACCTGTGTCTGTACGCCAGGCACCTTCTCTAACCCACTTCAAATCCAGGCTGAAAACTCACCTCTTCACTGCTGCTGCTTTTGGATCTCGACTCACCTGATCTCTTGGCACCTGTAAAGTTCTCTAAGTTGGAGTCCGCTTCAGCCTACTTGGCTGACTTCCGCTATGACCTAGTGCGCACCTCCTCCAAGAATATGGCACTGGTTGTAGCATCTAGGCATTTTCTGTGGTTGCATATTTGGGCTGCCGACGCGTCCTCCAAGCTCAGGTTAAGTAAGTTCCCCTTTTAAGGGTAAGTTTCTGTTGGGGGATGCTCTGTAGGAGTTGGTCAAGGGTCTGGGGGAGACCAAGGGAGCTAGCTGCTGAAGGATAAGCCTTGGGGAGGCAAAAGGCAGCAACAGCAGGCTCGGAGGGGAGCATTATTTTTGACACTTTCAGGCAGCGTGCTTTGTTCCTCCAGCAGGGTTGCTTCTCATACTGGGGTCAGGCCTTTTGGGATAGAGGCCATCCCATGGATATTACACTGGATCCTCTTCCCTCCACTAAAAAGTCACAATGAAGCAAGGGGGCCCAGGAGGCGATAGAAACATGGCATGGCCTATGTAACTTTTCTCCAATATGCTCTATCTAGTCTGCTCTTCCATATCAACTACAATAGTCCCCTTTTTACCTTTAGAGATCCTCTGTGTTTGTCCCATGCTTTTTTGAATTCAGATATTGTCCTCATGTCTACCACCTCCACTGGGAGAGTATTCCACACATCTACCACTCTTTCTGTAAAGAAATATTTCTGTATATTAGTGCTGAGTCTATCCCCTTTCACTCTCACCTATGTCCTCTCATAGCAGAGTTTGCCTTCAATTGAAAGAGGTCCTCCTGTGCATTTATGCTATGGAGGGATTTAAATGTCTGTTGTATCGCCCCTATCCTGCCTTTCCTCTAAAGTGTACATATTAAGATCTTTAAGTCTGTCCTCATGCTTCATAACGAAAACCACTAACCATTTTAGTAGCCACCCTCTGCACTGACTCCAGCCTGCCTATATCCTTCTGAAGGTGTGGTCTCGAAATGCACACAATACTCCAAATGAGGTCACACCAGAGACTTATATAGAGGCATTATCACCTCCCCTTTTTTTTTTCTGATGGCCATTCCTCTCCCTATACACCCAAGCATCCTTCTGGCTTTTGCAGTCCTTTTTTCTTTTTTTTTAACCTGGTTAGCTACCTTTAAGATCTCCAGATACAATTATGCCCAAGTCCCACTCTTCTATTGTGAACAGAGGTAGCTCACCCCTACACTGTACAGTTCCTCTGAATTTTTGCAGCCTAAATGTGTGACCCTGCATTTTTTTTAACATTAAATTTCAGCTGCTATTTTTTTAGACCATTCTTCAAGTTTAGCTAGATCTCTTCACATGTTGTCGACTCCTTCCTGTGTAGCTACTCTATTGCAGATTTTTGGTATCTGCAAACAAGCAAACCTTACCCAACAGTCCTCCTGTAATATCACTGACAAAGATGTTAAATAGAATCGGATCAAGGACAGATCCCTGCGGCACACCACTGGTAACCTCCTCCTCAGAGTGAGCTCCATTTACCTGTACCCTTTGTCACCTCCCACTCAACCAATTTCTAACCCAATCAGTAACTTTAGGGTCCATCCCTAGGGTGCTCAGTTTGTTTATAAGTCTCCTGTGTGGAACGGTATCAAAGGCTTTACGGAAATCTAAATACACCATATTTAGGGCTCTCTTGGTCCAACTCACTGGTCACCTAATTGAAGATATCAATCAGATTTTTCTGACAAGACCTGCCTCTGAAGTCATGCTGCTTCAGATCCTGCAAGCCATTGGACTCCAGAAACCTCACAATTCTCTCCTTTTAGAAGCCTTTCCAATAATTTCCTAACAGAGGTTAGACTAACCAGCCTGTAGTTCTCAATGTCATCCTTACTTCTGCTTTTGTGTAATGGGACCACGTGTGCCTTTCTCCAGTCTTCTGGCACCACTCCCAACTCCAGAGGCATTGAAAAGGTCAGACAGTGGAGCTGCTAGAACGCGTACCCAAGATCCCTCAGTATTCTTGGATGTATCCCATCTGGACTCATGGCTTTGTCTACTTTTAGTTTAGCTAGTTCCCCTCTAACAGTCTTCTGAAAATCATTTGAGATTTGTCACTTCTGTTGCTATCTGTGGGTGTTTTCTGAGATCCTGCTCCAGGCCCTTCATCTGTGAACACAGAACAGAAATATTTGTTAAGCAATTCTGCTTTATCCTCATCAGTTTCTACATATTACTCCCCTGCATCCCTGAGTCTGTCAATACCACTTTTGCCCTTCCTCCTCTCACTAACATATCTGAAAAGTGTCTTATCGTATTTTATTGCATTGGCTAGTTCTTCTTTTTTTGTACCTCTGCTTTCCTGACTACTTTGCTAGCTTCTCTGTTTCTCCAAATATAGATGCCTGCCTTCCTCTCTGTGATCTCTTGTATTTCATTAAGTCCTCCCTCTTTCTTCACCTTCTCAGCTGGCCTCATTTTACATTTAACTTTTAACAAAAAGTTTTGTTGCCTTTAAAATATTCCCCTTCATTTTTGCCTACTGTTTTTACCACCCCTGGGTCCAAATCACCTTGATCAGTGGGTCCTGAAGATAGTTGGCAAAAGGTATCCCCTAGAATTACAGCACCTGCTCTCAGATGCGTTCAAGGTCTCCTTGCAAAGTGCCAGGGAAGGCACAGGTAGTAGAGTGGACTCTGGAATGCATTCTGGCACTGGAAGCTATAGTCCGGGTGCTGGCAGACCAATGTGGCACTGGTCAATACTTATCTATTTTGTGGTGCCCAAAAAAGAAGGCTCCTTTCGGCCCATTTTTTTGACCTCTAACACATCAACAGGGTCCTAGGAGTTCCCTGTTTCTACATGGAGACACTGCCCTCAGTCATGGTGGCTATGCAAAAAGAGTTCCTGATTGCTTTGGACTTCACTAAGGCGTACTTGCACCTTCCATTCCACCCTGACCATCAGCAGTTTTTCTGGTTTGCAACATCCCTGGGGCATTTTCAGTCCCAAGCATTGCCTTTCGGCTTGGCTGTGGCACCCAGGAGGTACATCATGGTGATGGATGTAGCAGCTGTAGCCTCGAGGTGGCTCCCCCACCTCGAGGCTACAGCTGCTACATACATTACCATGTTGTACCTCCTGGGTGGGTGAACGAGAATACCCATCCTCCAATCTGGACGATTTGGCTCATTCAGGCAATGTCAAAAGAAGAGCCAAGATGAGACTCCACAGGTGATATCATTCCTGCAGAGCCTCAGCTGGGTCATCAACTTTGCCAAGAGTAAATTAACTGTCTGAACAACTCATGTATCTGGGGGCCTGTTTCACCGTGGAGAATGGCCTGATGTCATTACCAGAGAGGAGGATGGACAAGCTGCAGAGTCTTCTGCGCCAGTTCTTGTGGATGGCGATGTCCTCAGCCTGGCATTACTTCCAGGTGTTGGATCATGGCGGCGGCAGCAGCATTAGACCTAGTGCCCTGGGCCAGAACACACACGTGACCGTTGTAGAGAGTGCTTCTCTCGAGATGGACGCTGCAACTGCAGCGTCCTTGTCCTGCAGACTTCAATGTCAAAGTTGCATTACAGTAGTGGCTGAGCAGGAAGAATTTGAACAGAGGGGTCTCTCTAGAAACTCCAGACTGGGTGGTGGTCACCACTGATGCCAATCTGTATGGGTGGGGAGCACATTGTCTCTTCCACATGGCTCGGGGACAGTGGTCGGCAGAGAAACTCTTGGTCCATCAATTGCCTGGAGATCAGAGCAACATGGTGGGCAGTCCAGCAGTTTGCACCCCTGCTCAAACACAGTGGTAAGTGTTCTCAGACAACGCCTCAGCAATGGCATACTTGAAAAGACAGAGGAGCACAGGAAGCAAGGTTCTGGTGACGAGGTTGAGCCAATACTGTGGTGGGCCGAGTGGTACCTGCAGGCCTTGTCTTTTCTGGCCATGTGTGCCACCGACAACATACAGGCAGATTACTTCAGCAGACATTGCCTGAACCCCGCAGAATGGACTCTGGAGGACTCTATAGCCAGTGATGAATCTCATAGCATCTGTGAGCTGATGTTGGAGGGGTTGTGCTCTTGTGCAAACCTGGCCCAAGGAAGGACTCCTATATGTCCTTCCACCATGGGCCCTGATCTGTTGCTCCTGTTCAGTTTTTGTGGTATAAATCTAAGGATATGGAAATGTTCATAGTTTATATTATTGTGATTCAAGTTGACAGCAGAAATTGTCCTGAGAGTGTTTTTGTTTTGAGTGGTTACCAAAGGGAGGGGTGGATGTAAACCCTCTCATGCAAAGATATGAACCTGACCATACATGGTTTCTCTATACAAATTGAGTACATAAGAACATAAGATATGCCATACTGGGTCAGACCAAGGTCCATCAAGCCCAGTATTCTGTTTCCAACAGTGGCCAATCTAGGTCATATGTACCTAGCAGTTTCCCCAAGAGACACAAGTTCCACAATGCTTGTACTGGGTCAAGCATTGATATCTTCGGTCACTTCTTAATAATGGTTTATGGACCTTTCCTCCAGGAACTTGTCCAAACCTTTTTTAAACCCAGCTACACTAACAGCCTTTACTACATCCTCCGGTAACAAATTCCAGAGTTTGATTACACGTTGAATGAAAAAATATTTTCTTATATTAGTCTTAAATAGTTTACCCTGTAGCTTCATTGCATGTCCCCTAGTCTTTCTATATTCTGATAAGGTAAACAATCGATCTACGTTTACCCGTTCCACTCCGTTCATTAATTTATAGACTTCTATCATATCTCCCCTCAGCCGTCTCTTTTCCAGGTTAAAGAGCCCTAACTTTTTTAACCTTTCTTCATAGGAGTATCCTTCCATCCCCTTTACCATTTTGGTGGCTCTTCGCTATATCCTTTTTAAGATACGGCGACCAGAATTGCGCACACTATTCAAGGTGCGGTCTCACCATGGAACGATATAGAGGCATTATAATATCTTTTGTTTTATTTTCCATTCTTTTCCTTATCATACCTAGCATTCTATTTGCTCTCTTGGCCGCCGCTGCACACTGGGCCGAGGGTTTTAACATGGTATCCACAATGACGCCTAAATCTTTTTCCTGGGTGGTGGTTCCTAATGTGGAACCTTGCATCGTGTAACCATAGTTTGGGTTGTTCTTCCCTAGGTGCATAACCTTGCACTTGTCCACATTAAATTTTATCTGCCATTTTGATGCCCAGTCTTCCAATTTATCAAGATCCTCTTGCAATTTTTCACAATCCTCTTGGGTTTTAACAACTTTAAATAGTTTTGTGTCATCTGCAAATTTGATAACCTCACTCGTTATTCCATTTTCCAGGTCATTTATGAATATGTCAAAAAGCAGCGGACCCAGCACAGATCCCTGGGGTACACACTATTCACCTTTCTCCATTGGGAAAATTGGCCATTTAGCCCTACCCTCTTGCTTTCTATCTTTTAACCAGTTCCTGATCCACAATAGTACACTGCCTCCTATCCCATGACTCTTTAGTTTTGCCAAAAGTCTCTGATGAGGGACCTTGTCAAAGGCTTTCTGAAAGTCCAGATACACAATATCAACGACTCACCTTTGTCCACCTGTTTATTCACTCCTTCAAAAAAACATAACAGATTAGTAAGACAAGATCTTCCTTGTCTAAAGCCATGTTGGCTGTCTCCCATTAGGTTGTGACTATCTACATGCTGAGTAATTTTATTCTTTATGATGGTTTCTACCATTTTTCCCGGTACTGACGTCAGGCTCACCGGTCTGTAGTTTACCGGATCACCCCTGGAACCCTTTTTAAAAATTGGTGTTACATTGGCGATCCTCCAATCTTCAGGTATTAGAGATGATTTTAATGATAGTTCACAGATTACTGATAGTAGTTCTGCAATCTCATATTTCAGTTCTTTCAATACCCTTGGATGTATACCATCTGGCCCAGGTGATTTGCTACTCTTCAGTTTATCTAATAGTTGTAAGACATCTTCCCGATGTATATAAGTAATAAGACTTTGCCTAAAGGGCTGCCTCCATTTTGGCACTTAACTATACCTCCATACAACCAATGACCCAAATAAACCCTTGACGACTTCTTGCTCACATCAGTGAACAAAATACCAAGCTACCACTTTCTTTTTGTCGGGACCGACAGACCAGGGTAGGAGAGGAGAACCTCGCACCCAGTGTCTGAAGAACCCTTTTGTTCAAGTGAAATAGTGTGGAAACACCTATCCCCTGGAAGTGAGGTAGTGTAAAAACACTTATCTTAATTCATGGCGAAGAAACACGCTTCATAATAACGCCGGGTTAAATGCTACAACATGTATGTTTCAGGACCCCAAAGAGACCCTGCTTCAAGTGTGTTCCCGCTCAGCGGTAGTTTTTTACACTACCTCACTTCCAGGGGATAGATGTTTCCACACTATTTCACTTGAACAAAAGGGTTCTTCAGACACTGGGTGGCGAGGTTCTCCTCTCCTACCCTGGTCTTTCGGTCCCGACAAAAAGAAAGTGGTAGCTTTGGCATTTTGTTCACTGACTTTTTTGCTCACATGGGTCCATTTTGGCACAGCTGTTATACCAGGAAGTTTCAGCAAGAGGAGTAGTGTAGCCAAAACAACCAAGCCTGCAAAAGCGATGGGGCGCACTTCATGACTGGGCCACAATCTGGCATGCCAAGGCAGTGTTTTGAGGGCTTATCTTGGACTTGATCTCCTTGATGGCATAATATCTCTTGTGGCTGTATTGAAATTTAAGTCTTGCTCCCTGACCATGAAGACCCTTGTACCATGACCAGTGGCTTAAGCACCCTTACAACACATCCCCCCTCGTATCAGGAGGCCTCTTCCCACTCATTCTCCATCACATCAATGGGCGGAAACCCAGAGTGCAAAAAAAACCAACAAGGCCCCCATAGTGGGAAAGGGACAACTGGCTGCCTGAGTTGCAAGATGGGACCTGGAAAGTGTAGCTGAGGAAACAAAGGGTAGTTTCCTTTTTTTGGATCCAACAAACGTCCTGTGACATGAAGTCACCCCTCACAGCCGCAGTTGTGCTTGAGACTGAAGACTTACAATATACTTAAGTGTCTTATCTGTTATGGCCAAGTAACAAAGCCTTCACGGGTATTGTGCCAATAGCAGGCTCCAGAGATATTTGCTACTATCGTTTCTGTGCATTTGGGTTAGCGCTCCATGGGTTGTTCCTTACGATCTTAGCAAATGCCCCAAAGATAGCAGTTCTGGGTTGCTGAAATAACTTTTTCCTCACAGAAAAATATCCCATGGGTAACTGTGTATGTGGGCCTCGTGTGAGTTAGTTGCAACATAATAGGTGTATGACAAAATTATTCTCTTAAAAACAAATCCAGAAAATAACTTAAAAGAAATAAGAGCAGATTTGTTCCTGCTTGGCCAGGCAGATGAAGTAGACTGAGGGAGAGGAGCAACAGTCTGAGAAGGGACCACTTGCACATGCCCATAGTTTTCTGACTCTTCTGGGCTATAGAAGAGTAGATCCAGTTGGTGCCATCTGCAATTTTGCCATTCTTGTGTGGCTGATATATATCCTGCTTGTTCATGGAAAATATCCAGAAATATATTTATAAAGTTACACAGGTACTGAGAAGGCAATTCTTGAAATTTGAATCCAAAGGGTACTACTATCTTTGTCAGCTTCCTATTTTTCTGTGTAAATGTTTCGTTTTTTATCGGGATCAACTTGTCGGGTTTTTTTTTTTTTTGTGTGTTTGAACCTTAAACTTTCCTCCAGGGTGAGGTTTAGGTCTGGTTTTGGATACGTTTTTATTTTTATTTTGGACTACTTCTTAATTGCTTTTTTGAGGACAGCACGAATTGTATTTTATTTACATTCTCTTATATATCGCGCTATTCTGCATCAGTGCAGTTTACGTTGAACAAACTGAAATTACATTGAACAGGGCATTATAACTTGGAGATAACCCTCCATAGCCCATATTCCCTGTAAAATAGTTAAGTGGCTTGCCCAAGACCACAAGGAGCACCTGTGGGACTAGAAACAGAGTTAATGCAAGATTAGAATTTAGGAAGGAATCTGTCTCCTCTTGACGTAGGACTATATTTTATGGTTTTTGTTTTCTTGGATGATTTTCCTATATTGAATTCGTTTCTTTACAATATTTTTGTGTATCTTTTTGTTTTATTTTTAGGAAGTTTAAAATTTTGTTTCCATATTGTCCTGCTAGACCAGTCCAGACAAGTGGGTTGTGCCCCCCTACCAGCAGATTGGTGGAGACAGCCAATGAAATGCCCAAGTTTCAATGACAAAACTTCCATGCCTCTATTCACCTCAACCAACAGAGGGCCCTTTAGTATTCTTCTGTCTCCACTCTGAAGAAAATCTGAACAATTGAGAGGAAAAGATTGATTTAAACACTTATGAACGACTGAGGGTGACTCTCTCACTTGAGCGTGACGTGGGAGGATCCACTAGACTGTGGTCTTTTTGGTAGCCATGGAGGAGGGAAAATTGATTCAGCTCCATGCTCTTATCATAATAGCCTGTTGAACAGCTAAAACATTAGATGGATTTAAACTAGTTCTGACAACCTCGCACAACCTCCTCTGTCTCCTTGGCTCTCTCCTGAAGATCATAGATTCCTCTATCTGCCTGCCAGCCACCTTAAAGCACAGTGTCTGAAAAGCAAGAGAAACGGTTACAGGGGAGACAAGCTGAGCCTGGCATGAGGTGTGTGTTTGGGTTTTTTGTTTTCCAGTTGGGACTCTCAAGGGGTAAGTACCAAGGCTTGATCACATCATTGTCCTTGAGGGTTCCCGATTCTATCCGTCTTGGGTGCAATTTGGGATGACCTCTGGCAACCGTTGGAATGGTGTGGGGGCTTCCTGCCACTTTTTTTCTACACATTACTAGCACTTTTTACTATTGTGTGCTTAGTGGTTGCGTGGTCATAGTGCACATTCTACCCAAGCAACTCCAATGCACATTCCTACCCTAGCACCTGTTTTACACATTTGCTGTATAAACGTTAACTTGGGCTTTATGGCCACTGCAGCCCTTGGCACACACTGCTATTGCACTTAACATTTCCTAAAAGCAGACAGAGTTGTTTAACCTGTGGCAAGCAAGATGCGGCTTCTGGACTCTGCTGTTCTTGCATAGCAGCTTTTGAATTGTCCCTAGAGAGCCCCCCCCCCCCCCCTCAGCAGGGGGATGCAATTGGTCCAGCCTTGTCTGCTTTAGGGCAGGAGGTGGCAGATAGCACTGTAGGTAAGGATAACTAGCCAGCTAGTGACAATGCTCTTGGCCACTTCCCTTCCTCTAAAGATTTGACTGCTATGCACCCTGTTGATGGGGGGGGGGGGGGGGGTGTCATTTCTGAGAGGAGAGCTTCAGGAACTCAAATTCTCGGGGCCAGCCTGTCCACTAGGTGGTTGCTTAGGGCAGCAGAATCCACTCTGGGCAGCATGTCACACATGGCTTGCTGCCCCCTCATGCTGAGCCACACCACGCTGTGCCACTGCCCCCTGCTGCAGTTGATTCAGCAGCAGGCCATGTGCTTTGGTACAAATGGCATGCTGCTGCCTCCGACCCCAGAATTAGCGGCAGTATGGCTCATCACAGGAAGGGTGTCACACCAGGGCTTCTGCCTAGTGCAGCAGAAACCCTTGGGCCAGCCCTGTAGATTGTCCTCCCTGGTACTCTGTTCCTTTTGACAACTGGCCTGGTCATTTTAGCATGGAAATTCAGGCTCTGCGGCCTCTAAATTCCCCTGAGCAGTCTCATGAGGGGCAGGCTAAGTGGAAGCCATGTTTTTCATTTCCTATGGCTATACCTGGCAAAGTCGCCTTCTGGAGATGTGGAGGAGCTGGGGCCTGTTCAAGATCTGGTCTGTGACTTGGGCTCTGCTGTGGATGACTAAGTGCTTTTGCCTAGTTTGGAAGGAAGAATTGGCGATGTTTATTACCAGGGCCTTATCCACCTTGGACTTGATGGTGGTTCCAGGCATGGAGCAGGGGTCTAGTAAGGGGTGCAAAAATCCACTGCATTCTTTCTGTTCCCAGAGGTAATCAAGGTCATGATCTGGTTAGAGTGGGATTCTCCCGATTCCCGCCTAAGGGGCTAAGGATGTATAAGAAAATGTATACTGTACTGGAGAAGGAATGCATTGTATAGCTTGATAAGGTGGATGCGCAGGTCATGGTGGTTATCAGACGAGCCACCATACCTTTTGAAAGGTGGCTTCGGTATTGAAGAACCAGTTCAACACAGCGGCTATTCTTCAGTTTCCAGGCCTGCATAGACCACTGTTTCAAACCAGTGGATTCAGTCTCCCTCGACAGACAATACTATCACTCTTTTGGAGTCTGCTACAGCCTTCCTTTCTGATGCCATGTATGACCTGGTACGTCTGATGGCCAAGGACAGTGTTCTGTTGACAGTGGCATGGCGTTTGGATTTGGCTCAGATACTAGGCATCGGACACATCTCCCAAAGTCCGATCAGCCCAACTAGAGTGATTTGGAGAAGCTGGTGAAGGAGCTGGGCGAGACAAAACCTTATTGCCTTCTGGAGGACATGTCCAAGAGGCCTGTGAAGCAGGCAGGAGCCCTTTTTACCATAAGCCTCCATCCACTTTTTGCAGACGTGCTGGTAGGCTTTTCCAGGGAATCCATTATTCCCCTCTGCTCCTGGATTCCGGGCTCATTTTCAGTCTTTTTTTTGAGGAGTCTGTGGGCCCAGGGACTCTGTTACCTCCAGAGCAGGCCCTCCTGGGAAGCACGATGAAGGTTTTGGGGCCCATTCCTGGTTCCTCTGGCTGAGAGCAGGCTTCACCTATTCACTTAGGAATGGGCCCAGGTCACCAAGACTTTCTGGTTGCTAAACACCTTTCAGTAAGGATTTGTCTTGGAATGCAAAGAGCCAATCCCAAATGTGTTGATCTCCCTCTGTAGGTCCATGAATAAAAGGACAACTGTTCAAATCACCTCTGACAAGTTTGCTGGTTCTGAAGGCAGCAGTGCCTGTTTCCCTGGATGATCAGGACAAGAACAGATACTCTATTTCATGGAGCTGGGGTTAATAAAAAAAAGAATCATTCCAGCCATTCTGAACCTCGGGTGTCAATGCACACGTGTGCGGCCTGCACTTCCGGATGGAAACTTTGCAATTGGCGATTCAAGTGAGGTGATTTTTCATATCCTGATCCAGGAGGATCAGCAGAAGTATCTGCATTTGTCATGCTAGGCTCTCATTTGCAGTTTGCTGCCCTCCGATGCAGACTCTCCACTGCTCTAAAGACATTCTCCAAGGTCATGATGGCTGTGGTGCTGCGACACCAAGGGATTTGTGTGCATCCATGTCTGGACAATGGGCTCATCTGAGCCCACTCTCACAGGCATCTCGGGTAGTGACCCACGTGGTAGCCTTTGGAAAGACCTGGCAAAGTGGTCAATCGGGAAGAGCTAGTTTTTTGCCTTCCCAGTCCCTGGGGTTCCTGGGAGCTCATTTCAGTACCAGAATGGGCAGTGTGTTTCCTGTCAGATGAGAAATTCCAAGGTGATTGGATTACCTGGTGCTGTAGTGTTTTGTAACAGGCTCCCAGAGTCTGGGATTATCTTCAGCTCCCCGGATTGACAGAAACAACAATAGAAATGGTGTTGTGACTGCATCCTCCTATGCGGTTGCATCAATGGTCTCTGCTGACTTGGTGGTCCTCAGGAGTTCCAGCTCAGGCTCCCGCTGATGGTAAAGGCCAGCCTGCAGTGGTAGTAGCAGTCCAATTATCTAAGAAGGGCATACCATTAGAGTGTCCATCATAGATTCTTCTAATGATGAATACTAGTCTCTCAGGCTGGGGAGCCTATTGATAAGACTAAACAGCTCAAGGCGGTTGGAACTGCAGGGAGGCAGTGTGGTCCATCAGCCACCTCTAGTTGAAGACCATCAAGTTCTGCGTTTTCTTGCCTCTGGTCAAGGGTCGGGTGGTTCAGGTGTTCAGATAATGCCATGGTAGTGGCTTATGTCAATTGGCAAGGTATCATGAGTGCCTGGATGCCCTGGAGTTGGCTCTCTTGTTTTTTGTCTGGATGGAAAAGAACCTCCTAGCTTTGTCAGCTCAGCACTTTGCTGGGGTGGACATAGTCCCCTTCCACAATCTCAGCCAGCACTCTGTGGTTCCAGGAAAGTAGGTGTGGAGTCAGGAGGCATTTTTAAATTGATTCTTTGCCACTGGGGCCACCCAGAGATGGATCTGATGGTGACCCCCTTCTGATACCAAGTATGCTGCTTCAGTTGCTGCACAGAGATGGGGTCAGAGTGATGCCCTGGTTTAGCCTTGGCCAAGTCAGTGTTTGCACCTGGTGGGGCATGTGATTCAGCTTGTAGAGCGCCACTTGGGAAGGATTGCTCTGTTGGCCCCAGCTTGGCCAAGGAAAGCATGATTTGGAGATCTGATGCGGCTTCTGCAAGTGCCATCCCTTCGATTGCTGCTGTCATGGTCTATTGCATTAAGGACCAATTGTCCTGGCAGCCCTGGCCCACCTTCTTCCTTATGACTTGGCTCTGGAAAGGAGACAGCTGGTGCATAAGGGCTACTCCTGTGATGGTTCCACTCTGCTCAAAGTCTGGAGGAGGTCTACCAATTTGGCATACGTACAGGTCGGGTGCCTATAGGGTAGTAGTGTCCTGAGGGGATCAAGGTGCCATCTCTGTTGCCCTCATCTAGATTTCCCTGCAGTAAGGCCCTTTTGCTTGGCTCCCTGAAGGTTAAGGTGGCAGCTCTGTCCTGTTTGAGAGACCTGGTGACTGGTAAGTCTCTCTAGCCTTACATGTGGATGTGGTGCTCTTCAGGGGGTTCAGCATCTGTGTCCTCCCTTCTGGGATCTGTCCTGATGTCTGAACCGTTCAAGCACACTACGCTGAAGGATTTGACTCTCAAGCCTGTCTTGGTTGTGCTTTGTTCTGCAAGGCCACATCCAAGCTCTGTCTTGCCGAGATTCTGTTTTTTCAGAGGCGGCAGTTTCCATTCAGCCTGTGCCTTCCTTTCTACCTATGATGATTTCTCCCTTTCATGCGAACTTGGTGATGTCTGCCTGCCTGGATGCCCAGAGGGTGCTCCTCCAGTACCTGCAGGTTACAAATTCCTTCCATAAATTGGATCATCTGTTTGGGGGTTTTTTTTTTGTTTCTGCTATTTGCTTGCCTGCGCAATGGTGACGCGGTGACTAAGTCTACATTAGGCTGCAGGATCAAGGAGGCCATTGCTTCAGTGTGGCTGTTGTGGAATCGGCCATTTCCAGAGGGTTGTGTGCCCTCTACTTGAGTGTAAGCTTCCTCATGGGTAGAGCATAGCTTGGTAGCCCCTTCAGACATTGTCGGGGTATCATGGGCATAGTAATGTAGTATATGACTGCAGATAAAGACCAGCATGGTCCATCTAGTCTGCCCAGCAAGGCGGCAAGAGTAGGTGCACTTGCCGCTCCGTGCAGGTCACCTATCCCCATGGCTTTGTTTACGGATGTACCCGCCATTCCTTGTAGGTCACCACTAGTTGTTCAGATATGAGATATAGTTATGCTTTAATTTTATCCCGTTGCTGTAAAGGGATCCACTATGTCTGTCCCATGCCATTTTGAAATCTGTCACTGTTTGCCCCCCCCCCCACCACCACTTCCATTGGGAGGGTATTCCAAGCATCCACCACCCTTTCAGTGAAAAAGTATTTCCTGACATTGCCTTTGTTTGCCCCCTTGCAGCTTCATCTTATGCGCTCTAATTTTACAGTTTCCCCATCGTTGGAAGAGGTTTGTTTGTCCACTAATACTCTTTTAAGTATTTAAAGGTCTGAATCCTATTTCCCCTGTCCCTCCTCTCCTCCAGAGTGTACATATTTAGGGCTTCAAGTCTCTCTTCTCAGAAGACTTATAACGCAGGCTCCAAATCATTTTGGTCACCTTCCTCTGAACCGCTTCCAGCCTTTTTATATCCTTTGCGAGATACGGTCTCCAAAACTGAACACAATTATTCTAAGTGAGGTCTTACCAATGACTTGTACAGTGGCATTTAGTGCCTCTTCCTTTCTGCTGGTAATTCTTCTCTGTATGCAACCCAGGATCCTTCTGGCTTTTGCCACTGCCTTGTCACACTGTTTCGCCACCTTGAGATCATCAGAAACAATCACACCGAGGTCTTTCTCCTGGTCTATGCACATCAATCTCTCGCCCCTTATCGCATACAATTCTCTTGGATTTCTGCTTCCCAAGTATATGACATTGCACTTCACATTAAATCTTAACTGCCAAGCATTACTATACGCTTTGTCGAACATTTCTGCTTGGATGTTCACACTCAGGTGGACACAGCCTTTGGCTCAAGGGTTGCTAGTTGTCTTCCTGCCCAGTGGAGGTGTAGCTTTGGTACATCCCACTTGTCTGGACTAGTCGAACAGGAAGATATGGAAGGTGACATTTTACTCACCTGATGTTCTTTCCTTGAGTCCTGCTAGACTAGTCCAGAACCTGTGTTGGCTCTGTTCTGCAGTGGTAACTTTTTTGGTATGCTATCATTTCTGTGCTTTAACTTTGCAGGTCCATATTCTACTGACTGCTTTCTGCGTGTTCTTCCCTGTTCATAGTTCTGTTTGATCTCTTATTGTGGCCCACATTGAGGCTGGGCTTGATTCTCCTATATGCTTTGAGATGGATACTGAAGGGCCCTCTGGCTGAGGCAAATAGAAGCATGGGAATGATGGGCATTTCATTGGCTAAGTTTCAATGGGCATCTCTCACCAACCTGCTTGTAGGGGAACACAACCCACTTGTCTGAACTGGTCTAACAGGATTCAAGGAAAGGACATTTCTGGTAAGTAAAATGTCACCTTCCAGACAAGCTTCCAAGAAACTTGTTCCTGTTCTGCTTTGATAGATCTGTTTGTGTGTGTGGGTTTTTTTATGTAGCAAAAAATAATTTAGCGCTCTATATCTAATTTCCCCTTCATATTTGTGTTTTTTAGGGCATGGAGCCATATGTCAATGGAGTTTATGGTTCACCATATGTCTCTACTCCAGCGGGACCTGTAAACCAACAATATCCTACAAGTACCTTCTATTCTTCAGCACATACCCAGGTTCCATATCCCACAGAACCCACAACTGCATGTAAGACTTCTGGGGGTCCATCAGCTAGCTCACAATGGCCCTATTCCCACCAGGGCTGTCATATGGAAGGCCCTTCTCACAGAAACCAGGGTCCAGTGTACCAGCCTTGCTGCTCCCATCAGGTAAGGAGAGAAACGGCTCCAAAGGGAAAAGTTGTTCACCTATAGCAGCTGTTCTTCATAGACTGCTGGAAAAGCCCTCTTGCATAAGTGATGTCATCTGACTGAGCCCAGTGTGGGAGCATTCCCAGCTGCTTCTAAAAGCTTTTGGATACTACACTATACATTCACACATCTTGCTACTGCGATGTCATCTTAGACTGTCTAATTAAAGAGCCAAGGAAAACTAAATTCCTAGGGGAGGTGGGAGGGTTGTGAGGACCTTCCCTGTTTGTTCACAGAAGTAGTTTCTTACCTGTAGAAGGCAATCTGTGTGGACAAGCAGGGAAGGTCCTTATTTGATATATCGCAATAAAAACAAAACAAAAACATACATATCTGCATACAAACATTGCGGTTTACAATAAGAAAATTAATAAGTTGAGGAGGACAAGAATGCCAACTTCAAATAATAGGAAAGACAAAGAGAAGCCATAAGAAGGGAAAAGCACCCAGATACAGGGGAAGTAGCAAGGAAGGGGTAACAGATGGGGAGTGAGTTGGAAGTTAGGCCATTGAAGTTGAGAGGTTAAGAGGCTGGCCCTGCCAGGCTCGAGACAAATGAGAGCACCTCAAGGGTTTTAAGGGCATCTTGGACCTGTTATGCTGTCAAAGGCCTGAATGCAGCTTTGAACAGGTAAGATTTTGGTACCACCTTAAAGGGTTTTTTTTGGGTATTTTTTTTTGCTTGGTGCGGAGACAGGCAGGTAAACTATTCCACAAAGTGGGAGCTGCAGCAAAAAAGCTGAATTCATATTTAACAGTGGTTGGAGAAGGAATGTGTAATCGGAAGCTGTGCATAGAACAAGTGCCCTAGCAGGGGCATACAGTGTAATGAAGGAGAGGTATTTGGGAGCTATATCATAAAATGGCTTTATGTAAGAGTGTCAGGATCTTGAACAGGATGCGAGAGCTGACAGAGCCAATGGTACTGCATCAGCAAAGGGGTGATATGATCAAAGGTTCACACATAGGTAAGAGTACATGCAGCTGTGGGTTTTTTATACAGTTTGTAAATGTCTGAGTTGGTACTGAGGGAACACCATGTAGGAGAAATTGCACTATTCCAGACTGGAGATTACTGTGTGAAGCAGAACAGTCATTTGTGCAGACTTACCTAAGTATGGTTGGCACGAAAACGGCACAGTGTGAAGGACAACTTGACGTGCATTACGTGTGGGGGGGGGGGGGAAAAAGAGTTCAGGGTCCAGTAGAATGCCTAAGTATTAGAGGGTGGATTGCAATGTCACTGGGGCATGTATATGATTCCTTAGTTACAGGCTACCTTGAACAAAAAAGGAGTCAATAGCCCAACCGGGGCAACAATAAAACTATTTTTGGTGGAAACAGACCTTTTTATGTTTTCCTCTTTCTTTTTCAGGCTGAGTTGGTATATACTCCTTGAACAAATTTCAAAGTACTGATTGGCCAAAGCTGCTGTTGTGTTGGGAATCCCATCCAGGTAGTAATGGAGACCGAACACGTGGGCCACTGATTTAGCCATGGCTCTGACATTACAAGCCGTGACACAACTCTCAAAGCTTAGGCATGCCTGAGCATATGTAAAAGATGCAATCCGTGAGCCAAATTGATAATGTGAGTTTGGAGATGGCAACCCTCAGCTTGTTGGGGTCAAAATAAAACAAACAGCTGTATGGACTTTCTATGGGCTTCTATCCACTCTAACACGTGTAGCGTGGCGTCCCCTTTGTGAGAATGGAGTTTTGGGAAGAATTATAGAAAGGATGACTGGGTAAGATGAAACTCTGTAACCACCTTTCGAAGAAATTTAGGATGAGTACAAAGGACCACTCTGTTATGATGAAATTTTGTATAACGTGGATGAACAACTAGAGATTGAAGCTTACTCATTCTGTGTGCTGAAGTGACTGCCACCAGAAAAACGAGGTTACTTACCTGTAACGGGAGTTCTCCGTGGACAGCAGGATAAGTCAGCCACACTTGGTGACGTCCTCCGGGCGGAGCCGAGTGTACGGAAGTGCTCTCTCTAGAGCTCCGAAAGGTGAGCCCCCCTGGGCCCACCTTAGGTAGCCCATCCTACCGGTCCGCCCCCTGGTCCGGCCAGTGAGTTCCTAGCTAGCCAGTTCCCGGCCAGGGAGCGGATTAGGCATGCTGACCTCCTCCAGGGGAGGTGGGTGGGATTGTGTGGCTGACTTATCCTGCTGTCCACGGAGAACTCCCGTTACAGGTAAGTAACCTCGTTTTCTCCATGGACCAGCAGGATTGCGTCAGCCACACTTGGTGCCTCCCTAGCTGCAGGTATGCTGAGGTGGAGGAGGAGTAGCCTAGTAGTACATAGAGGATTAGGCGTGGAGCTTAGTGCAAAACTTTATTGCATTAACACACGTGAACTGTGCAATAACATAAGAACAAGTTGGAAGCTGCAACAACCAACAGCAACAACAACAATGTGTGAGTAGTGCAAGAAATGTGCAACAATGCAAATAGTGCAATAACTAGTGCAAGACAGCGGCTGTGCAATCGGCAATAACAAGGGTCTGGAGGGCCTAAGCCGTTTCTCTTGTGTCCATTGCCGTGGAGAGGACGGCTGTTCCTAGGGCGCAGTCCTCCTGCGCCTTGAGGTCGAGACAGTAGTGTTTTTGGAACGTGTGCGGAGAGGTCCAAGTGGCCGCTCTGCAGACGTCCAGCAGAGGAACAGAACGGAGGTTGGCTATTGTGGTGGCCATAGCCCTGAGCTTGTGAGGGCCCACTCTTGGCAGGTTCTGTGTGCCTGTGGGATCAAGGCAATGAGAGACACATGAGGCGATCCAGTGCGAAAGGGTTCTCTTGTTGACAGGCCTGCCTGGCCTGCTGGGATCGAAGGATACGAACAATTGCTCGCCTTTGCGAACGTGTTCCGTGCGTAGCAAGTATACCCTGAGGGCCCGTAGACAATCAAGCGTGTGCAGGCGGCTTTCTTCTTCGGAGGCGTGAGGTTCTGGGAAGAAAGCCGGAAGCTGAATGGATTGATTCACGTGAAAGGCAGAGGCCACCTTGGGCACGAACTTAGGGTTAGTCCTCAGAGATGCTCTATCCTGGTGCAATTGAGTATAGGGTGGATGGGCCATCAATGCTTGTAGCTCGCTGATTCTTCGGGCAGATGTGATGGCCACGAGAAACAGTGTTTTCCATGAGACATACTTCATTTCGGCCGACTGCAGAGGCTCGAAGGGTTCCTTGGTCAGGCTAAGGAGTACAGTGTTGAGGTCCCAAGCTGGGACGGGACGCCTGAGCGGGGGTTTTAGATTTGCCAGGCCCTTCATAAAGCGATTCGTCAAGGGTAGTGCTGCAATGGAGGTAGCCCCCATGGGCTGAGCATGGAAAGCTGCGATCGCAGAGAGATGCACTCTGAGTCTGCAGGCCAAGGCTGGATAGTGAAGCTAGGTACCGCAGGACTTCGGGAAGCGGGCAAGTGGTGGGCTGTAGGCCTTGTGATGCGCACCAAATGGTGAATCTCTTCCACTTGAGGCCATAGGACTTCCTGGTGGAGGGCCTCCTGGCCGCTAGCACCACATCTTGCACTTCTGACGGGAGCATGAGTGAAGAGAGGCTCATCCGCTCAACTTCCAGGCAGTGAGCGCTAGGGCTTTGAGGTTTGGGTGCATCGTTTTGCCTCCGTCCTGCGTGAGTAGGTCTGGCTTGAGTGGCAGGCGTATGGGTTCCACTTGTGATAGGCGTTGTAGGAGAGCAAACCACATCTGTCGTGGCCAGTAGGGTGCCACTAGGATTGCTCGAGCCTTGTCGTGGGCCAGCCGCTGGAGTGTCGCTGGAATGAGAGGTGTCGGGGGAAAGGCATACACCAGAGACCATTCCCCCCAGTACACGTCGAATGCATCCGCTGCCAATCGTTTGCTGGATGGGTGTCTGGAGCAGAAGAGTGGGCATTTCGTGTTCTGCTCCGTAGCAAACAGGTCGATGCTCGGGCGGCCCCAACGGCGGAAGAGACTCTCGGTGACTTCCGGGAGGAGTGTCCACTCGTGCGGCTGCAGCTGTCTGCTGAGCTTGTCGGCTAAGGTGTTCTGATTGCCGGGTAGATAAGAAGCCCGGAGATAGCACCCGTGTGTCAGGGCCAGGGACCAGATCTGTAGAGCTTCCTTGCAGAGGGAGCGAGACGCTGTGCCCCCCTGCTTGTTGATGTAGAACATAGCCACTTGGTTGTCCGTCTGGATGAGGACGGACTTGTTCTGTACGTGATTTAAGAACGCTTTGAGGGCATACTTGATGGCTCTCAGCTCCAGGAGATTGATGTGCAGGAGTGTCTCCTGCGGGGACCAGGCCCCTTGTGTGCTGAACTGTAGAGTGTGAGCACCCCAGCCCAAGTTGGATGCGTCCGTAGTTAGGGTCAGTTGGTGCTCGGGCGGGTGCATGTCCTTTCCCCGCGAGAGATTCTCCGGAACAGTCCACCAGTGCAGCTGAGTCTTGATACTGGCGGTCATGGGTATGCGGGTGGAGAGGGGTTGCAGGTGTTGGTTCCAGTGAGAGCGTAGGTGACACTGTAGTGGCCGCATCCGCAACCTGGCGATGTGGATAACAGACGTTGTGGCGGACATGTGGCCCAGAAGGCGTAGGATGGACTTTGCCGAGGAAGTCTCCGCAGAAGCCAGGCTGGACGCAAGCGATGTCAGAGCCGCAAGCCTGCGTTGTGGAAGGAACGCCTTCGAGAGCTGGGTGTCGATCTCCGCCCCGATGAACTCCAGCCTCTGTGAGGGGGTGCGCTGCGACTTGTTGTAGTTGATCACGAACCCCAGGGAAGATAACAGAGACTCGGTTATGCTCAGGGCTTCTTGGAGCTCCGATGATGATGGGGCTGTGAGGAGCCAGTCGTCCAGGTATGGAAAGATGGATATATTCCGCCTGCGGAGGTGCGCTGCGGGTACTGCCACACACTTCGTGAATACTCGCGGAGCTGGCGAGAGGCCGAAGGGAAGGACTTTGTACTGGTAATGTTGTCCCAGTACAGTGAAGCGAAGGTATTGCCTGTGTGACTTGTGGATGCGGATGTGGGTGTAGGCATCCTGCAGGTCCAGAGAAGCCATCCAGTCGCCGGCTTGAATTAGGGGTAGGATGGAGTTGAGGGAGTACATCCGGAACTTTTCCTTGACGATGAACTTGTTGAGTTTGCGGAGGTCGAGGATGGGTCGGACGCCGCCTTTCGGTTTGGGGATGAGGAAGTACCTGGAGTAAAACCCAGAGTTTATCTGGTCCGCTGGTACCTGCTCTATGGCACCGGAAGACAGCAGATGGATCAGTTCGGTGGCCATGGCTAGGCGAAGATGCGGTGGTGTAGCGCTGATGGGACGGGTACTTTGGTGAGGCGTAGAGCTGAACCGTATTCGGTAGCCTTCTCGAATGATTTCGAGAACCCAGGAGTCGGAGGAGATGCTTTGCCACTCGTTTAGGAAGTGAGTGAGGCGACCCCCGATCCGGATGGCCGCCGGGGGGTAGGCGTCAAAAGGATGGCCCACTCTTCGCAGGGGGTGGGTTATTCTTCTTTTGTTTGCGGTCCCGCTGTGCGTTGCGTTGGAGAGCGGGTACGTTGTAGGAGTTGTTTCTGTACTTGTTAGGCTGCCATTTCCTGTTGGTGGGGTATTTTTTGTTGGAAGAGTAGTACGAGCGCCTGTGGAAGTTGCCCTTATGCGCTCCACTATGGCGCTCGAAGCCTTCTTCTGCAAGGGTTTGCAGAGTGGTGCAGTGCTCCTTCATATCGTTGACGGTGTCTTTAACTTTGTCTCCAAAGAGCGATTCCCCTGAGCAGGGTGCGTTGGCTATACCGTCATGTGTGTCCTCACGGAGGCCGGAGGCTCTGAGCCATGCCCAGCGCCTCGCAGATATAGCCGTGGCGGCGGTGCGCGAGGCCGTGTCGAATGAGTCAAAGGTTGCGCTTGCCAGGTGCTTGCTGCATTCAGACAAATCGAGAAGGGCAGTGGAGAGTAGAGCCTGGGAGTCCTTGGGCAGGGATGCCATAGACGTTCGCAAGGTCGCCATGCAGGTGTCCAGGAACAGGACTTGCTGGAATTGGTGAGATGCGATTTTGGCGCTAAGCATAGCCCCCTGGAACACCTTCTTCCCGATGTCGTCCAGGAGCTTATTGTCTCTGCCAGGAGGGCTACTGGCGTGGGTGCGCGAGGACTTGATGCGCTTGAGCGCTGACGACACGACAATGGAGTTGTGTGGGAGCTGGGGGTGCGAGAATCCAGGTGCAGGCTTCACTTGATACTTGTAGTCGAGCCGCCTGGGAAAAGGTCTCCCAGATGCTGGTGTCTGCCACAGTTTAGAGTGATTGTCCAGTAGCCTCTGGTGTACTGGCAGTGCGAAGGCAGGTTTTGGTGTCGCGAGGTATTTTAGAACCTCCGGGACCGTCTCCCCCGAGTCCTCGGTGACATTTAAAGCAAGGGTAGAGGCGAGTTTTGCCAAAAACTTGGGGTAGGTGAGGTCCTCCGGAGGCGGGGGGTCCTCTGTTTCAGCGGACTGCGTCTTCTCGGAGTTGGAATGCTCGGTGGAAGCCGACCCCACCACCGCTGCCTCGATTTCGTGGTCCTCCGCGGTGCAGTCAGGCGAATGGACTTCGCAGACTGGGTCAGGTGAGGGTTCACGTACAGGTTCTGTGATCCTCCCCTCCGGGGTAGAGGTAAGCGCTGCTCCCGGAGGTGTCTGTGCATGCCCTGCGCTGGGGGAGAGCGAGACGCGTGCCGAGGGTGTTGTTGATGCAGATTGTCTCACCAGCTGGGTTAACAAGTTGAGGATAGCCGAAGACGAACTGTGTCTGGATCTGCTGCGCCTGGAAGAGCTCCGCTGTCCGGTGCTGTCGCTGTGGGATTCATCCCTGCGGTTCCTGCAGTGCTGGGAGCGGTGGCGGTGGTGCCTGCTGTGCCTGCGGCGTTTCGCTCCGTGTCCAGAGTCACTGCTGCTGCTGTGCCCGCTGTGCCTGGTCCGCTTCCCGCGGTGGGAAGATCTATGCCCCGAGGTGCCCTTGTTGTGGCTGCTGGTGTTTGAGGGGTTAAGGTTTTCAGCATGTCCCCCGAGCTCACTGCTGTGCAGGGGGTTGAGAGAGGGCAGATATGAGCTGCTGTAGGGCTCCCGTGCTGCAAATCCCGCGGCGATCAGGCTGTTCGGGTTGTGGAGCAGGGTCAGAGCTTCCCCGAGGCACGGAGGGGCAGAGCTCTGAACAGTGTCTCTGAGCGTTGAGGCCACGCCCCCTTCGTGGGCGGAGTTGGAGGACCCCGGCCGAGGCTGGGAGGACTGAAGGAGGGCGCCATCTTGGACAGCATGGGGCTTGAGAGCAGAGGGCTGCCGCGTGTAAAAAACAGTGTCTGCAAGCCCCAACGCGTGCAGAAGAGCAGCCGGAGATAATTTAGCGGCAGAGCTCACCTCCGATGGACCGCGGGTAGCGGCGCTTGGTCCGGGAGCGGCGGCAGAGTCCAAAACAGCAGCCGGAGACAGGGTATGAGCAGAGCCTACCTCCGTGGGAGCGCGGGTGGCGGCGCTTGATCGGGGAGCAGTAGCAGAGTCATTGCTGTGCACCGGGCTGGGAACGGAGGCCCCATATGGCGCGTCCCGCCGGGAGGGAGTCCAGTCGGCAGCAGTGGAGGCCCGGCTGAGGATGGAGGCCCGTACAGGCACATCCTGGGCCGGCGGAGGATCAGCAGGAGGCGTGGAGACCGCATGGTAGCCTTTCTTCATCCCTCCACAGAGGGAACATCCATGGGAGGTATGTTTCTTGTTGCCACATTGAGGGCATTTCTTTGCATGGTGTTTTGGCATGGTCCAGCCAGAAAACGTAAACCAAAGAAAAAAACAAATGAGAGCAGAGCAGGGTCCGTCTTGCTGGCAAGGCGGAAGAACGAAAACTGGCCGGACCAGGGGGCGGACCGGTAGGATGGGCTACCTAAGGTGGGCCCAGGGGGGCTCACCTTTCGGAGCTCTAGAGAGAGCACTTCCGTACACTCGGCTCCGCCCGGAGGACGTCACCAAGTGTGGCTGACGCAATCCTGCTGGTCCATGGAGAATAAAACTTTTCAGGTTAAGAATTTCAGAGGACAGGCACTGAGGGGTTTAAAAAACTTTCATCAGCTGCATGAGAACCACATTGAGGTCCCAAGATACTACAAGTGGCTTATAAGGAGGTTTGAGCAGGAGTAAGTCCCACATGCAGCGAAAAACTAAGGGCTATACAGAGATGGATTTACCCTCTACATCATGGTGATACGCTCCAATTTATGGAGGTGAACACTTACAAAGTTTGACTTGAATCCAGACTCTGAGGTGTAGAAAGTATTCAAGCAGTGTTTGTATGGGACAGGCAAAGAGATCTATGGACCACCAAACAGCAAACCTTTTACACTAGAAAGAATAAGACTTTCTCCTGGAGGCTAAAAGGATATTGGTGACACTAGCTGGCATATTGTCTGCTCTGTGTTAGCCCTCATAGCTTGGATGTTAAGAGGCTAGTGACTTGATGTTGGGATGCAACATCGTCCTGTTCTATAATATCCTGGACCATGGGATGATGATGATCCAAGGGCTGTAGAACAGAGATAGTGTCCATCTGTCCAAGAAGGGTCAAGGTGTCTTCTGCAGCAGACTAGCTAACCTACTGAAGAGGGCTTTAAACTAGATTTATTGGGGATGGGTGAAGAGAGGCCCCAGGTAAGTGAAACATTAAACACCTCTGTAGAAATGGGTAATAAGAGCAACATCTTGAAAGCAGTGTGTATAAATGCCCATCCATGGGAAATAAAATCTCAGATGTTAAGGCTTTAATGGAAGAGGCTGACTTGGATTTAGTGGCAGTTATGGAGACATGGTTCACAGAAAACTATGATTGGGATGTAATTAGACCAGGCTATACTTTATTCAAGAAGGACAAGGTTGGAAGCAGAGGAGGTGGAGTGGCACTATATGAAAAAATATTAAAGCTATAGACTTGCAGGGCTTAAAAGGAAGAGAGGAGGCACTGTGGGCAAAACTAGAAAGAGGGAAAGGGAAATGCATTTGCATTGCAGTTATATACAGATTGCCCTCACAAGGCATACAAGTGCACAAAGATTTAATAGAAGACATACACAGTATTGCCATGAAAGGAGAAGTGCTACTGATAGAGGATTTCAGTATGCCAGATGTGGATTGGCACACCCCTGCTGCGGTGTCACTTAGAAGTAAGGAGATCATGGATTCTCTACAGGGAGAACTATTCTGGCAACTGGTAACAGAACCCACACATGATGGGGCCATACTAGACTTAATGTTTACCAATGGGGAAAGTGTCTCGCATCCAGTGATCACCAGATGGTATGTTTCAGTATTAAGACTAGGGCTGATAAAATTCCATTCAAAAGTGAGGGTCTTAGACTTTAAGAAAACGAACTTTGCCAAGATGGGACAATACCTTAAAGAGTCAATTAGTGGGATGGGAACAGCTAGGGGATGTAGAAAAACAGTGGGCAAAACTGAAAGGGGATATTTTAAGGGCAACAAACTTAAGTAAAAAAAATGTAAAAGGAAAAGGAGGCTGCTATGGTTCTCAAAAGTAGCTGAAAAGGTGACGAAAAAGAGTGAGGTCCTCATGAAATATAAGATCACAGAGAGAGGAAGACTGGCATCTATATTTTGAGAAGCTAGCAAAGTAGTTAGGAAAGCAAAAGTATAAAAAAGAAATAGCCAATACAATAAAATGAGGGGATAAGACATTTTTCAAATGTTAGTGCTTTTGGATCTTGACTCTCCTGATCTCCTCCTCCTACCCTTGCTTTATTCCTGCCTACACCTTCTGTGTTTTGACTAGATTGTAAGCTCTGACGAGCAGGGACTGTCTCTTTCTTGTTTGTACAGCGCTGTGTACGACTTGTAGCACTATATAAATGCTCAGTAGTAGTAGTAGTAGTGGTCTTGTCAGATTCGAGGGTGCAGGGGAAGAATATGCAGAAACTGATGGGGACAAAGCAGAACTGCTTAGCAAATATTTCTGTCCTGTGTTCAGATGAAGGGGGGGGGGGGGAACGCACACAAATAGGAACAGAAGCAATGGGGATCTCAAACTATTTTCAGAAGACATTTTGTTTTGTGAGGAACTAGCTAAACTAAAAGTAGACAAAACCATGGGTCCGAATGGGATACATCAAAGAATACTGAGGAAACTTGGGGACATTCTACTGGCTCCACTGTCTTACCTTTTCAATGCTTCTTTGAAGTCTGAAGTGGTGCCAGAGGACTGGAGAAAGGCACATGTGGTCCCTTTACACAAAAACGGACATAAGGATGACATTGAGAAGTACACTCTGATTAGTCTAACCTCTGTGGTTTAGTAAATTGTTGGAAAGGCAAATAAAAAAAGAGAATAGTGAGGTCTCTGTAGTCCAATGCAGGATCTGAGGCAGCATGGATTCACCAGAGGCAGGTCTTGTCAGATGAATCTGATTTCTTTGACTAGGTGACTAGGGAGTTGGGCCGAAGGAGATCCATAAATGTAGTGTATTTAGATTTCAGTAAAGCCTTTGACATTGTTCCACACAGGTGACTTATAAACAAACTGAGCACCTAGGGATGGACCCTAAAGTGACTGGGTTAGAAATTGGTTGAGTGGGAAGCGACAAAAGGCTCAGGTAAATTGAGCTCACTGAGAAGGTTACCAATGGTGTGCTGCAGGGATCTGTCCTTGGTCCGATTCTTTTTAACATCTTTGTTAGTGATATTGGGTAAAGTTTGCTTGTTTGCAGATGATACCAAAATCTGCAATAGTGTAGACACCCAGGAAGGAGTAAATAACATGAGGAGGGATCTAGCTAAGCTTGAAGAATGGTCTAGAATTTGGCAGCTGAAATTTAATGCTAAAAAACAGTGCAGGGTCGGGCATTTGGGTTGCAAAAATCCAAAGGAGAAGTACAGTGTAGGGGTGAAGTACGTTTGTTCACAAAAGAAGAGCAGGACTTTGGCATAGCTGTCTGATCTTAAAGTAGCTAAATAGGTAGAAAAGACGACTGTAAGCCAGAAGGATGCTTGGGTGTATAGGGAGAGGAATGGCCATCAGATAAAAGGAAGTGATGATGCCTCTGTTTAAGTCTCTGGCGCAACCTCATTAGAAATATTGTGTGCTGTTCTGGAGACTGCACCTTCTAAAGGTTATAAACAAATTGGAGTCGGTGCAGAGGATGGCTACTAATATGGTTAGTGGTCTTAGTTTTGAAGCATATGAGGATAGACTTAAAGATCTTAATGTATAGAAGAAATGTGGGATAGGGTAATATGATGGAAGTATTTATATATCTATGGCATAAATGCACAGGAGGGTCTCTTTCAATTGAAGGCAAGCTCTCCTGTGAGGGGGGGGGGGCATAGGGGATAGACACAGGAGTAATATGCGGAAATATTTCTTTATTCCATGCATTTACCACTTTTTGTAGTCTTCCCAGTGGAGGTGTGGACATGAAGACTGTATCTGAATTCAAAAACGCATGGGATAAACAGGATCTTTACAGGTAAAAAGGGAACTATTGTAGCTGATATGGAAGTTCAGCCCTCACTTGGTTTGCAGCTTGTCGTACTGTGAGGGCTTGTGTGCATCAGTGATGCTGAGAGCTAAACTATCGGTAGTTTAACTACTGGCAGGGTCTCCCAAGATGGACAGGTCTCAGCTGAGGTGCCAGACCAAGACAAACCACCCATCTGGGCAGCAGCAGAATGGGATAGTGTTGACGGCGGAGGATCACATTTCTGTGACAACAGCAACAACACCAAACTTAAACTGCGTGGAAGAAAGGCCCGGCAATCTACTTCTGTATCTTGCCATGAAAACCCAATGGATAGTGTGGTACCCAAGCCTGGGCCAGAGGCTTACAGCTATGGGCTGCCTTGTTTGTCCTTAAATGAACTGTATTTTCCATTTGTCACCAGCAATGCACTCTGGGACTTGTAGTTGAGAAAATTGTATTCAAAAAGACAAACTGTAGTTGTGCAACCGGAGGTTGAGGCAAACAAGAATATTTTTATTATTGTGGATTTCCACACGCATTAAAGTTCTGTACACAAACACAAAAATGGATAACTTCTCCAGTAACAGAAGAGTAAACAAAAGGAAATTGTACTTGAAGTAAATGCAGCACAAGTCTCTTTAAACACAAGCAGCTGTCTTCGTGACAAACATAACACAGCCTTATGAGCTCCTTCTAGCAGAAATTCCTCCTTTCTTCTATAAAAGCTTCCTTAGCCTTGCACACAGGAACTTATGCTTCCCTAAGACAAAGAGAGAAATACATCTGGCAATCTTCTGGTGAAGACTGTGACTCGGGTAATTCTATCTGCATGGGCTCTGGTACTGCAGCTGGTTTATCTCTACTCCTAGCCTCAGCACTTTCTTCAGGCTTTCTGGCTTGTAAGAATTCCCAAAATTCATTCCATAATTTCTCCTTTTGGTCATAAACATGTACATAAGGAGAGTAAGCTTCTCCCTGAAATGCTTGCTTCAAAGCTTTTACTGAGTTCAAATTAACTTCCCTGCTAACGGTTGGGTCCTGGTTCTTTCCCCAGTGAAACAAATCCACCCACCTTTTGTAAGTTGAAGTTTTCAGCTTAGGATTCTGAATACAGGATAAAGGTACCTGTTCCCACAGGTTTGCAGCCTTTCTCCCAGAAGGTTGACTGGCTTTTGGTTTAGGAACCTTTCCCAGACATGGAGTGTTTCCTTCTCTGATCTTGGCTTTCAGCAGCTGGAAATCAGCACACTCACGTCTCTCAGGTATCCATGAGCTCCTAGGACCTGGACTCAAACTGGCACCTTCTCTCCCACAACTGGAACTCTTTGAACCAGATGAACTCCTGGAACTAGCACCCCTGTTCCTCCAAGCTGAACTCAAACAAGAGCTGTGAACTCCCTTCTTCTGTTTGAAGACGGGTTTAAAAACCTGTTTCCTTCCTATCAGAGCTTCCTCTGAGCACGTGTGCTCATAAGCAGCAGCTAAGCCTGCCTCCTCATTACAACTAGGGCGTGGCTTGGCTTGGCTTTTTTTCATAGTAGCTTTCCTACCTCTCTGTAGAGCTGAGCTGTCAGTTTTAAAGGTACACATGTCTTTTTTTTCTATTTCCATTTTCTCCTGCTCACTCTCATCACCACAATAGTTACAACAAAACAAATTGTGCTATGGTGCTGGAAGATGAGACCCCCAGGTCGGAAGGCACTCAACTAGCTACTGGGGAAGAGCTGAAGACTTCTCAGAGTAAAGCCAGCGTTTATGATGTGGTTGGATCAAAGCCCTCGGGACGTCTGACTGCTGATGTAGCTGCACATGAAATGAGTCAGAAGCTGTAAAGATGTCTTAGGCATTGGAACATGGAACATGCGAAGCATTAACCAAGGGAAGTTGGAGGTGGTCAAGAATGAAATGGAACGTGTACAACTTGATCTGTTGGGTGTCAGCTAACTGAAATGGACTGGCATCGGGCACTTTGCATCAGATGATCACATGGTCTACTATGCTGGAAATGAAAGACAAAGAAGAAATGGTGTTGCATTTTATAATAAAGAAGAAACTTGCAAGAACTGTAATGAAATACAATGCAGTCAGCGAACGCTTAATCTCTATTTGTCTACGAGGAATGCCTATCAACACAACTATAATTCAAGTATATGCCCCAACAGCTGCAGAAGAGTATGAAATTGAAGAGTTCTATGAACAAGTACAAGCTGAAATTGACAGAACATGCAAACAGGATATCCGGATAGTCATGGGTCACTGGAACGCAAAAGTTGGCAACAAAGAAGGTAAAGAAGTTGGGGAAAATATGGACTTGGCAACAGAAATGAAGCTGGAGAAAGACTGATAGAATTCTGCAAGACCAACAATCTTTTCATCTCAAACACCTTCTTCCAGCAACACAAGCGGCAACTGTACACATGGACTTCACCCAATGGATTGTATAAAAATCAAATTGACTACATCTGTGGAAGTCAATGATGGAAAAGTTCTATAATATCAACAAAGACAAAACCTGGAGCTGACTGTGGGTACAGATCATCAACTACTAGTATGCAAACTCAAGCTAAAGTTGAAAAAGAGCAAACCACTCATGAATGCAACAAAATATGACCTTGAGAATGTACCACTGGAATTTAAAGACTGCCTGCAAAATCAATTTGCTGCTTTAGATACAAATGACAGAGCTCCAGAAGAGTTATGGAATAACATCAAGAAGGTTGTGTTGGAAGAAAGCAAAGTCTCTACAAAAGGTGAAAAAGAAAAAACGGGCCAAAATGGATGACTGAAGAAACTCTGAAAATTGCCCAGAGAAGCTAAAGCCAGAGGAGAAAGACAATCACAGAACTCAACAGATTTCCAACATACAGCAAGACAGGAAAAGTACTACGACGACGCATGCAAGGAAATAGAAGCAGAAACTATTAGAGGAAGAACAAGATCAGCATTCCTAAAGCTACAAGAGTTAAAGAAAAAGTTCCAGCCTCAAATTGGAATGTTAGAACCTTGAGCATCTTGTATGTTGAATGATGCTGAGAAGATCAAGAAAAGGTAGAAGGAATATACAGAGTTTTTATATGATAAAGATCAAATGGACCAACAGCCGTTTCAACCTGTACCTTATGATCGGGAACCATTGGTGATGAAAGAAGAAGTTGAAGCAGCACTGAAAGCCTTATTAAAGAATAAAGCACCAGGCATTGATAGCATTCCCATAGAAGTATTAAAACAATATGATGCAGCTGTTACCGTACTTACAAGGCTCCGCCAAGAAATATGGAAGACAACATCATGGCCAACTGACTGAAAAAGATCTGTGTTTATACCAATACTAAAGAAAGGGGATCCAACTGACTGTGGAAATTATTGCACAATCGCTCTGATCCCACATGCCAGCAAGATTCTACTGAAGATTATTCAAAAGAGATTACAACCATACTTGGAACAAGAACTACCTGAAGTGCAAGCAGGGTTCAAGAAAGGGCGAGGAACGAGAGACATCACTGGGGATGTGAGATGGATCCTTGAAAAGACTAAAGAATACCAAAAGGATATCTATTTGTGCTTTACCAACTATAGCAAGGCTTTTGACTGTGTAAACCATGAGAAACTCTGGGCCACCTTAAGAAGCATGGGTATACCAGAACACCTGATCGTACTCTTGCACAATCTGTACATTGATCAAGAAGCAACAGTTCAAACGGAACAAGGAGAAACAGAATGGCTTAAAATAAGCAAAGGTGTAAGAAAAGGCTGCATACTTTCCCCTTACCTGTTTAATTTATATGCAGAACAAATCATCAGAGAAGCAGGATTGTATGAAGACAACAGAGGTGTGAAGATTGGTGGAAGACTCAACGACCTTCGCTATGCTGATGATACCACATTACTGGCTGAAAGTGAAGATGATCTGAAACATTTGCTTCTCACAATCAAAGAACATAATCTCAAAATGGGCCTGCACCTTTAATGTAAAGACGACAAAGATCATGACAGCTGGCATAATCAACAGGTTCATCATTGAAGGAGAAGAAATTGAAATTGTGAACAACTTTAACCTACTTGGATCAACTATCAATAAAGAAGCAAAAAGCAGTCAAGAAATCAGACAACACATTGCTCTTGGCAGAATGGCTATGAAAGACCTAGATTCTCAAGAGCAGAGATGTCTCTCTCCATACAAAGATTCACCTTGTTCAAGCCATGGTATTTTCAATAACATATGGATGTGAAAGCTGGACAGTGAAAGATAGACAGGAAGAAAATTGATGCCTTTGAATTATGGTGCTGGCGGCGAATACTGTGTATACCATGGACTGCCCGAAGAACAAACCAGTCGGTACTAGAGGAGATCAAACCTAAGCTTTCTTTAGAAGCTCAGATGACAAAACTTCAACTTTCATACTTTGGACACATCATGCGAAGAGAGAGATCATTAGAGAAAGACATCATGCTTGGCAAGACAGGTCAATGCAAAAGAGGAAGGCCAGCAATGAGATGGATAGAGACAATAACAGCAGCTACGGGTACCAGTTTGTCAACAATGAGCCGCCTGACTCAAGACCGAACACAATTTAGGATAGCTATCCAGAGGGTCGCCATGAGTTGACTCCGACTCGACGGCACTTAACAACAACATGGAAGTTCAGACTAGATAGGTCATATGGACTTTCTCCAGGAACAAGCAGCAAGTCGGTCCTCGCATATGGGTGACGTTGGCACCAACGGAACCTGCGCAGAGCATTTCCCCACTTTCAAAGAAAGCCTTTGGTAATGCCACCACACATGCGTGGTCCTCTTCCCACTTAAGGGTGCTATCTTACTTCAGTCTCCCTTTTTCCACGAGCCCTTCAGACTTATGTCTCGTCCCTGGAAAAAATGTTTTCTCCTAATATAATTTTGTCTTTTCCAGCTAGTGCCGGTTCCCTTCCCACCATCTCGAGCATCACTACCTCTGCTGTCCGGTCTCTGGATCCATTTTTCCTTTCTTTCGCCCTTTTTGTGCTTTTCATGCCCTTTTTAACTGCTGGCCGGTCGAGGGTCTTAGACCTCGCAGGGGCTTTTCTTGCCCCGATGGCCTCTGGTTTCAAAAAATGAGATCGGTGTTCTAATAACATATCTCTCATGGACACCCATGACTGTCTCCAGTGTGAAGGAGCTGACCATGATCTGCGGCAATGCTCCCTCTGCAAAAAAGTCTTCTAAAGCCATCCAGAGTCGCTGGCAGAAGCTAAATGATATCTTCCATAAGGCAGACTTGATACTGGTATCCCTGGTAGCCTCTCGCTTCATGGCCCTGCAACCCTTGGAGTCGCCCAAGGCCTCGCCACGGACCTGCAGGCACTCCGACCAAGAGTTCCCCAAGCATGAGCGAAAGACTGCGGCAAGGACAGAGGCTGGGGGGGGTCAGACAAGCATGAGAAGTCACGCGCAGTGTCTCTCAGCCTCCTATGGCAGTCGGTGTCCGAGAGAGCGTGGCAGAGAAAAGTACCTCAAACCGATGTGGAGGCCTCCGGCGATGGCACCCAGTCTCCCAAGGGTCATCCCGAGGGAATGACCTCCTTTCCTCCTCGATGCCTGACCCAGTCACCCCGGCATTGGTGTTGCAGGGCCCCACTCCCGAGTGGGACGCCCAAATGCTGGCCTTGGAAGGCAGCGTTTCCGCGTTCCTCTGCCTAGCAGGCGCTGATGCCTGGCTCTGCCAGCACGCACGAGACTGCAGGGACCTCGACCTTGAAGACTCCCCAGGCTGCCACAGTGACCCCCGAGAGCCAGATGCCTCATGAGGGTTCTCAGCAAGGGTCTTGATCTCTGTCCTGTTCCTCAGGTGTGAGATCATCTCAGGCAAAACCCTCTGGCTCTGACCCCTCCCCCCCCCCCCAATACAATATACCAAGCACTTATCTTACCACACTTTGACTTTGCCAACGCTATTCTCCAAGGTCTCCCTCAATCATCTCTAAATCCGTTGCAACTTGCCATGAATGCCGCAGCCAGAATCTTAGTAGGAGCAGCAAGATGCGACCATATAACGCCTATCCTAATACAACTTCATTGGCTCCCCGTTCAAGGAAGGCTTACATTCAAATCTTTGTTACTCACCTTCAAATCTATCCATGGCATCACCTCCCCCTCATTAACCAACATCATCCAGCCAGCTCCTCCCAACAGAACAAGGAGAACCCCATCTACAAATGTGCTAGTAATTCCAAAGGCTTCAACAAAGTACACAACCGCAACATCTAACAGGGCATTCAGTATCTATGCCCCAAAATGTTGGAACGCATTACCACCAGGCATCCGTGCAATTACTGACCTATCACAATTCAGAAAGGCTCTCAAATCCCATTTATTTACTCAATACTACCAGATTAACCCTACCCCTACATAAGTGCCTCTCCCTCACCCCCTCAAGTTAATATATCAACTCCATTGTACACATGTTCACACTGAATTCCCAATACTCGATCTCATTGTACATATGTAAGTAGTTTAGTTTGCATTCCCCGTTTATCCAAGTTATTACTCCTGTTCTATGTAAAGCATAAGCATGTTATCCAAGTTATTACTCCTGTTCTATGTAAAGCATAAGCATGTTATCCAAGTTGTTTTCTCCTGTTCTATGTGAAGCCAAACAGTTTGTTATGGTCATTTTGTTGTATGTAAACCGCGCTGACAATAGTGCGGTATATAAGAAATTGTAATAATAAATAATAATAATAGTCCTCCACGGACTATTTGGACTGGAAATCTTATGGGAAAGTCTCACCGAGACCTTCCCTTAAACCCATCCCCACCAACCCAGAGGCGATGGTCTCCTTCCGATGACACCTCCCCTTTCCCCCCCCCCCTGGAGTTTGTCCAGGGTATAGCATGGGTCCTTGCGCTTGCCACTGAATCAGAGGAGGATCCCCAAGCGGAGGAGCTAGATATCCTCCAATAAGAGGCACCAGCGAAGGAAACCCTTACCGTTCTGGTTCCTTCTCTGTATGTGGGAGACCCCCCAGCTTCAGTCCCCATTGTCCAGCAAATGCCTGGACTCTTATGTATAGGGCCCAGTGGGGACCAGGGTTCCAGAAGGCACAGCTTCCCCACATTTCAATCTTCAATGATTGTTGAATCGGCCATGCATAAATAGAAGAGCCTGAGGTCTCAGACTTACTTTTCAGTCTCCCCTGATAGTCTCCTGTGCTCTTGATGCCCTCGGGTGGAAAGCTTACCAAGGCTCCATGCTATCATGCCGCATCGAGGTCTACCAACTGTATATTGGTATATTCCCCCGGGACCTCACTAAGGAGCTTGGAGGATTTGTGGCAGGTCTCGATGGGGACCATCTCCGGCGCTCTAAGTCTGTCAGAGAGTGCTCTAAGTACCTCTCACGAGCAGCATATGATGGCTTAGAGTCCTCCACCTGAGTAGCAGCAGCCAGCATCGGCGCCCACTGGCAAGCTTGGCTCCAATCATCTGAGCTGGAGCAGTGTGTCCAGGAGAAGCTCCTAGATGTCTCTTTCCTTGGGGAGCAGCTCTTTGGTAAACCAGTGAAGGATGAAGTGGCCAAGATTGAGACAGAGTAAGTCATCCATACTTGGCTCTCTCGGAAGACCTCCTCCCTCCCCAGGAAGAAGCCGCAGGGCAAGAAACCCTTTCATCAGAAAGGGGCACCCATACAGGGGCTACCCTCTGTACCCGTCAACAGCGACCCCAAGCCAGGGTGGTTGGAGTAAGAGCGTGGCCCATGGACCCCGCAAGCCTAGGACAAAAGATCCAACCACCGGCCCCAGCGCAGCCAGTCTCAGGCCTCCTCAAAGACAGGACGGTAGAAACCGTCCCTCCACACTTCAGAGGAAGGGGGTTTACTTCTGGTACTTTTCATCCCAAAGAGAACAGGAGGTATCCAGCCCATCCTCAATCTGAGGAACCTGAACAGATTCCTGTGTGGGCGAAGTTCAAAATGCTCTCCCTTGCAACACTGCTGCCCTATCTCCAGCAGGGCGATTGGCTATGCTCCTTGGACCTTAAGGATGCTTATGCTCACATCCTCGTCCATTCCAAGCACAAACAGTATCTGCATTTTGTGGTAGGAGGGAACCACTACCAGTACAGGGTGTTTCGCTTTGGACTCTCCTCCACCCTACAGGTCTTCACTAAGTGTCTTGCGGTAGTAGTGGCCCAATTCCAGTCTGCCAATCTAGACAACTGGCTCATAAAAGGGGACACGACCTCGGAAGCCCTGCAAGCCATGGGCTGCATGATCTGGTTTCTGCAGCACTTGGGATTCATGGTCAAATACCCAAAATCCCACCTTACTCTGGTACATCAGATATGCCATACTGGGTCAGGCCAAGGTCTATCAAGCCCAGTATCCTGTTTCCAACAGTGACCAATCTAGGGCATACATACCTAGCAGTTTACCCAAAAGACACAGGTTCCACAATACTTGTATTGGGTCAAGCAGTAATATCCTGGGTCCCTTTTTAATAATGGTTTATGGACCTTTCCTCCAGGAACTTGTCCAAACCTTTTTTTAAACCCAGCTACACTAACAGCCTTTACTACATCCTCCAGTAACAAATTCCAGAGTTTGATTACACATTGAGTGAAAAACTATTTTCTCTTATTAGCCTTAAATAGTTTACCCTGTAGCTTCATTGCATGTCCCCTAGTCTTTCTATATTCTGATAACGTAAACAATCGACCTACGTTTACCCGTTCCACTCCATTCATTAATTTATAGACTTCTATCATATCTCCCCTCGGCCATCTCTTTTCCAGGTTAAAGAGCCCTAACCTTTTTAGCCTTTCTTCATAAGGGTATCCTTCCATCCCCTTTACCATTTTGGTGGCTCTTCTCTGAACCTTTTCTAATAATGCTATATTCTTTTTAAGATATGGCGACCAGAATTGCACACAATATTCAAGGTGCGGTCACACCATGGAATGATATAGAGGCATTATAATATCCTTTGTTTTATTCTCCATTTCTTTCCTTATGATATCTAGCATTCTATTTGCTCTCTTGGCCGCTGCTGCACACTGGGTGGAGGGTTTTAACATGTTATCCACAATGACCCCTAAATCTTTTTCCTGGGTGGTGGTTCCTAATGTGGAACCTTGCATCGTGTAACCATAATTTAGGTTGTTCTTCCCTAGGTGCATAACTTTGCACTTGTCCACATTAAATTTCATCTGCCATTTCGATGCCCAGTCTTCCAATTTATCAATATCCTCTTGCAATTTTCCACAATCCTCATGGGTTTTAACAACTTTAAATAGTTTTATGTCATCTGCAAATTTGATAACCTCACTCGTTGTTCCCTTTTCCAGGTCACTTATGAATATGTCAAAAAGCAGCGGACCCAGCACAGATCCCTGGGGTACACCACTATTCACCTTTCTCCATTGGGAAAATTTGCCATTTAGTCCTACCCTCTGCTTTCTATCTTTTAACCATTTCCTGACCCACAATAGTACACTGCCTCCTATCCCATAACACTTTAGTTTTGCCAAATGTTTCTGAGGGACCTTGTCAAAGGCTTTCTGAAAGTCCAAATACACTATATCAACCAACTCACTTTTGTCCACCTGTTTATTCACACCTTCAAAAAACATAACAGTAAAGATTAGTAAGACAAGATATTCCTTGTCTAAAGCCATGTTGGCTGTCTCCCATTTATTTATTTAGCTGTATTTATATCCCGCTTTTCACCGGGTCAAAGCGGTCATTTGGGAGATACATTTAACACAAGGGAATATGACACACATACGCTAATACTTACAGGGAACATGGGCAATGGAGGGTTAAGTGGCTTGCCCAAGAACACAAGGAGTGCCTATAGGACTAGAAATCCCAGTCCCTCCAGCCTGAGACTTGAACCCCTGGCCCTCCGGCCTGAAGTACCTTGTCCTAACCACTAGGCCACTCCTCCCAATAAGCCATGACTATCTATATGTTCAGCAATTTTGTTCTTTATGATGGTTTCTACCATTTTTCCCGGTACTGATGTCGGGCTCACCGGTCTGTAGTTTCCCAGGTCACCCCTGGAACCCTTTTTAAAAATTGGCGTTACGTTCGCCATCCTCCAATCTTCAGGTATTACAGATGATTTTAATGATAGTTCACATACATCTTCCTCAGTAAAGACCGAAGCAAAGAATTCATTCAGTCTCTCCACTATCGCCTTGTCGCCTCTTAGTGCCCCTTTAACCCCTCTATCATCTAATGCAGCGTTTTTCAACCACTGTGCCGCGGCACACTAGTGTGCCGTGAGATATTGTCTGGTGTGCCGTGGGAAAAATTCCAATTTCATCCGTAACATGTGGCCTCTGCTCACAAATTAGGGTTGCCAACCGGCCGGTTTTCAGCCGGCCTGGCCGGTTTTTCCATGGCCAGGCCGGCTGCCGGCACAGTTGTAAAACCGGCCATTGAAAAGCCGTTTTTTGCTCTGGCCGCAAGATCGGGAGCGGCCAGAGCAAAAAACCGGCTTTTGTGCCGAAGTCCGCGGCGCAAACGCGATCGCGATTCCCTATAGCAGTGCAGCCGCTGGTTCTGCTTTGTACAGAGCAGCGGCTGCACTAAACTTACATTGAAAAGTAAAGAGAAACTGTGTCAGGAGCCCTCCGATCATGCAGAGCCCGAGGAAGTGATGTCATGGGGGCGGGCTCCTCACAGGCTGTCTTTCCTTTTCAAATTAACTTTAGCTGCAATAAAGTTAATTTGAAAAGGAAAGACAGCCTGTGAGGAGCCCACCCCCATGACATCACTTCCTCGGGCTCTGCGATGACCGGAGGGCTCCTGACACAGTTTCTCTTTACTTTTCAATGTAAGTGTAGTGCAGCCGCTGCTCTGTACAAAGCAGAAGCAGCGGCTTGGGCAGAGGGGGTGTGTGTGTGTGAGTGAACCAGCAAGGGGGGGGGGGGAGTGTGAGTGAACCAGCAAGGGGGGGGGGAGTGTGAGTGAACCAGCAGTGGAGGGGGGGTGGTGTGAGTGAACCAGCCAGGGGGGGGGGGATGGTGTGAGTGAACCAGCAGGGGAGGGGGGGTAAGTGAGTGAGTGACCCAGCAGGAGGGGTGAGTAAGTGACGGGGGTGGGTGAGTGAACCAGCAGTGGAGGGGGGGGGGGGTGTGAGTGAACCAGCAGGGGAGGGGGGTTGGTGTGAGTGTTTGATTCCTATTCAAGAGAATTACTTTATATATAGTCAATATAGGCACAGAGGTAAATTTTTTTAACATTTTCTAATGGTGGTGTGCCTCGTGATGTTTTTCATGAAAAAAGTGTGCCTTTGCACAAAAAAGGTTGAAAAACACTGATCTAATGGACCATCTTACTCTTTCACAGGTTTTTTGCTACAAATGTACTTGAAAAAGTCTTTATTACATGTTTTTGCTTCCGCAGCAAGCTTCTTCTCAAATTCTCCCTTTGCCTGCCTTATCAATGCCTTGCATTTGACTTGCCAGTGCCTGTGCTGTTTCCAGTTTTTGTCATTTGGCTTTTTTCCATTTCCTGAAAGATGCTTTTTTGGCAACAGCCTCTCTGACCTCACCTTTAAACCATGCTGGCAGTTTTTTGGACTTCCTTCCACTTTTCTTTAAAGCGTGGAATACAGCTGGTCTGGGCTTCCAAGACAGTATTTTTCAACAACATCCAAGCTTGATGTAAGTCTTTAACCATTGCAATTGCTCCTTTTAGTTTTTTCTTAACTATTTTCCTCATTTTATCATAGTTTCCCTTTCGAGAGTTAAAAGGTAGTACTGTGGATTTCCTTACCATCTCTCCTCCACTAATTAGATCAAATGCGATCATGCTATGATCACTATTGCCAAGTAGCCAAAATACCCTTTTCTCTTGCACCAGATCTGGTGTTCCACTAAGGACTAGGTCCAATATGGCTTCTCCTCTGGTCGGTTCATGAACCAGCTGCTCCAAGAAGCAGTCATTTATTTCATCTAGGAACTTTATCTCCCTAGCAGTCCTGCCTTGATACTGACCCAGTTGATACCGGGATAATTGAAATCACTCATTATTACTGTGCTGTAACTTTTGTTAGCTTCCTTGATTTCTTTGAGCATTTCATCATCCATTTGTTCATTCTGGCCAGGCAGTCGATAGTACACCCCCCCACTGTCATTGCCTTCCTCTTTTTTTACACTGAATTTCAATCCATAGAGATTCTACAGCAAATTTTTGTTTCCTGCAAAACTTTAATCCTTTCTGACTCAGTGCCCTCTCTAACATAGAGCGCAACCCCGCCACCAATTTGATCAGCTCTATCATTACGATATAGTTTGTACGCAGGTATCAGTGTCCCACTGGTTGTCCTCCTTCCACCATGTCTCTGAGATTCCAATCATATCTAACCTCATCTAGTGCTATATATTTTAACTCTCCCATCTTATTTTTTATACTTCTAGCATTTGCATAGAAGCATTTTAGAGACACTATTTTATTCATATTAATTTGGCTATTGGTAGGCATGGGTAATTTGAAATCTTTAAGCTCTGTCTGCTCCATACTCAAGGGCAGTTGGGCTACTTTACTAAAAGCAGAGAGGTTCCAAAAAAAGAGTAGTGTCCTTCAAGGATACATTCTTCCGAACCATGCACTCTTGTGCGACTGTCTGCTTTCCCCTATTGCAAATGCAATGTGTGCCTTCGAGTCAGTCCTGACTCCTGGCGACCCAGAAGCTCCTGGGTTTTCTTGACAGTGTCACTGGAAGTAGATTATCTAGTTTAAAAGCTGCTCTATCTCCTGGAGTTCATAGGGGCTCACTTGGATACTTTTCAGGCCATGGCTCCCTTCCCTGGGACAGGGCAGACTGCCTCAGATTTCTGGCGTCCGACATACGGAGCTTCCACGTGGTCGATGCTTCACCTTCTCGGCCACATGGTCTCTTTTTCATGGCTCCCTCTCAATACACTTTATCTCTCAAGAAATAGCATAAAGAAAACTGTAGGACCTAGTTTTGGGTACAGTAGCAGGCTGAGAGAGCATGGCACTATGCAAACCTATACTTCAAAAGGGGCAAACTAGTTAGGGCAGTGAGCTGAGAATCTGGGCAAGTCATTTTCACCATCCATTGCCTTTTGGTATAAACCAGAAATGCAAAGGGTGGACCATCTCAAGAATGAGGGGAGGTGTGTTTACTACTTTAAAAAAAAAAGTGCCCAAGGGATAAATCAAGAAAGATGTAAGCCTTGAAAATGCTTTATGAATAGCTTCCTTAGCGTCCCTCCAGGCTAGTCCTGAACCTTTTGGGGGTCTTGCTCCTCCTCCAGCAGCTTTGGAGACTGAGAAAACGTCACTTCTTTTGATGTCACCGGTATAAGTAGCCCGGATCCGCCTCCTGACATCAGTATTCTCAGTCTCCAAGCAGCTGGAGGGCTGGTGAGCCCAGGTTTAGGGCTCACTTAGAGGAGCAATTAAGCAAGGAGAGTTAAGTTTTTGGGGTTTGGAAGTTTAGTTCGGCTGGGGGTAGTGCTGTTAGGCAGTCCCTGTGCTGAGCTACTTATTCCTACCTGATCTTCAGCTAACATTTCTCTGTGACCCTTCCTCCCCGTCCCCTCCCGTCTTTTCCTTACTGTTTTGTGGTGAATCAGCTTAGAGCGGAGTGCTGGGGAGGTGTACTGTCCTCCGGTTCCCGAACCCACCAATTGGGTGAGGAACCGGCAGAAGAAGCACAGAAGCAGCCAGGAGCAAGCCTGCCAGTCAGGGGCCGAGGTTTTCTTACCGGCGGGACTTGGCAGGTTGATTGGAAAGCAGACGGCTGTGCTTAACCCCGGGCGCAGAAGCCGCGATCTCGGCTGAGCGCAGAGGGGGCTGGACTGCGCGAGGAGAGGTGCTGCTTACAAGGTAAGGGGGCCGGGGTCGTCGAGCTTCTCTTTCACTATGGTGGAGATCTCGGGCCGCGTGTGGGTCCCGCGGTAGGCTGCGCTTCCGGAAATCGCGCGCGTGGGGGAAAGCCTGGTCAGGTGAACGGCCGGGGGTTTTCTTGGCCCGTTTTTTTCAGTTTAAAGGCCTCGTTTTTCATTTTGTCTCTGGGCATTGAGGTGCAGGCAGTATAAAGGAGCCGGTTCGGTTATATATAAAATATATATATATATATATCCTTGTTTAGGTTTGTCTGCGCAATCTGAGCAGGACTGGAAGATTTTTTGCCTTTTCTCTGGATCAGGCGCTATGCTGACAATCCCTCTGTTTGTTGTGTGGGTCCAAGCGAGGGGCTGTTTCTGAAGCGGGGGTCTGCAAGAGCTGTTTTAAAGAAACAGTGCCCATGGAGCAGGGCCTTGCAGAGAGTGGTGGGAGCCCAAGGGAAGGGGCTTCGGATCTCTCTGTGCCTCGGGAGCTGGGGGAGCCCTCCCTGGAACCGCTGCCAGGACCGTCTTCTCTGCAGGAGAGTCGGGGGTCGCCGAGCCAAGTCCCGGGGGGCTTGGAGGCCATCTTCTCCCCACAGTTTGTAGTGCTCATTCAGCAAGCGTTTGCAGGGGTGCAGTGTAAACCTTCCCCTAGCTCGGCAGAAGGGGGTTTGGCAGAAAAGCGCCCGGGTACCCTGCTAAGCTTAGGTGGCTTAGGGATACCGGCAAAGAAGCTTCGGTCAGGAAAGGAGCCGTTGGGTCTGTGTCGTCCGAATGCGTGGAGTTAGAAGACCTAGGGCAGGATTTAGAGTTGGAGGATGACTTAGAGGAAGGAGAGATTACCGAGCAGGAGGACCAGGCCCGAGTGGTTCGGATTTTTCGCAGAGAGGAGTTGCCGGCGCTCATAGCGGAGACCCTTAAGGCGCTTAATATGCCAACAGGCAGTCCGGCAGATGAGGTGGCGTTGGAAGACCCCTTGTTGCAGGCTTTTCCTAAGTCGCAGCAGGTTTTTCCTGTGCACAGAGTGTTTAAAGAAATGATACAAGGTGAATGGCATATGCCTGAGGCTGGCCTGAAAGGGTCCAGAGTTATGTCTCGGCTCTATCCTTTGGTGGAGCAGTATCAGGAGTTGTTTAAATCTCCCAAGGTGGATGCCACGGTCTCAGCGGTTACGAAGAAAACTACTATTCCGGTTGAAGGCAGTGCTGCGCTGAAGGATGCGCAGGACAGAAAATTGGACACCTTGTTGAAGCAGGTCTTTGATGTTTAATGCGCTGTCCCTCAGGGCGTCCATTTGTGGAGCTTGGGTAGCCAAGGCTTGTCTGCGTTGGGCGCAGGGGCTGCAGTCTGGACAAGTGGTAGATTCGACGGCAGAAGCGGCCAGGATAGAGACGGGAGCGGCTTATTTGGCTGATATTCATTTATTTATTTATATTTCTTATATACCGCACTATTTGCAATCAGCGCGGTTCACATGGAACAGAAACATCCGACAACTTAAATATGTCTGGTCATTACATTAAACAGGAAATGCAATTTGGAAAAAGGGTACACTATATACATATGAGGTGTACTGAGAAAGGATAATGTTTGGTGTTTACATTATGATCTCGTTCGAGGTTTGTCCAATAGCATGGCGTCGGCAGTGGCGGCCCGGAGGTATCTGTGGTTGCGAAATTGGGCGGCGGATACTTCTTCGAAATCTAGACTTAGTAAGCTGCCGTTTAGAGGTAAGCTTTTGTTTGGTGACGATCTGGAGAAGCTCGTGAAGGATTTGGGGGAGTCGAAAGGGGGCCGGCTCCCTGAGGATAAGCAGAAGCAAGGTCGAACGGGGCTGCCGGCTAAAGGCCAGCAAAGGAAGTTTCGGCGTTTTCGTTCCCTTAGGTTTGGACAGGTGCAGAGGGGTCGGTTTGCCTATCGTAGCCAGGGGTTTCGAGGCTTTAGAGGAGCGAGTAGGGGGTTTGGAGCCTCGGCCTCCAATTCTAGAAAGTCGCAATGAAGCCAGGGGGGCGCCTGCGAAGGTTTTACACTGCCTGGACCCAGATCACGTCCGATCAGTGGGTGCTGGAGGTTATCCGGGAAGGTTATGCCTTGGAACTTCGGCGTCCAGTGACCGATTCGTTCGTACTTTCTCCGTGCAGGGCGCCAACGAAGTACGCTGCCGTGGAGGAGACCCTGAAACGTCTGCTTTTTCTCAAGGCCTGGAGGCACTGGAACCACGGCCAATACGGCTGCGGTCGATACTCCATTTATTTCATGGTGCCAAAGAAGGAAGGGACCTTTCATCCAATTTTGGATCTCAAGCGCGAAAACCGCTGTCTCCAAGTGTCTCATTTTCAGATGAAGACGTTGAGGTCTGTCATCGTAGCGGTGCACAAGGGCGAGTTCCTTACGTCGCTCGACTTGTCGGAAGTGTATCTTCACATTCCCATTCGGCAGGAGGAGCATAAATTTTTGAGGTTCGCAGTTACGATGGGGCACTTCCAGTTTCAAGCTTTGCCGTTTGGCCTGGCAACTGCGCCGCGGGCCTTCACCAAGGTGATGGTGGTGGTGGCAGCGGCGTTGCGGAGACAAGGCATCCTGGTGCACCCTTATCTGGACGACTGGTTGATTCGAGCAAAGTCCGAAGAGGAGAGCGCCGTGGCCACAGGCAAGGCGGTGGCATTCTTGGAATCCCTCGGTTGGGTAGTCAGTCGGGCCAAAAGCAGGTTATGGCCTTCTCAGACCCTGGAGTATCTGGGGGCTCGGTTCGATACGAGGGTTGGAAAGGTGTTTCTTCCGCAGAGCCGGGTGCAAGGTTTGAGGTGTCTCATCCGCAAGTTTCTCTGCAGCAGGTGCCCGACGGCCTGGCACTACTTGCAGTTGTTAGGGACAATGGCGGCGACGATCGAGGTGGTGCCCTGGGCGAGGGCGCACATGAGACCTCTCCAGAGAGCGTTACTAAGACGCTGGTCCCATCAGAACGACAGTCTTTCGCAGAGGCTGCCCTGTCCGCAGGAGGCATGCCTCTCTCTGCTATGGTGGTTACGGACCACGTCGCTAGAGAAAGGGATGCCGTTGGAAGTGCCCGAGTGGATTCCCCTGACGACAGATGCCAATCTTTCAGGTTGGGGAGCGCACGTTCAAGGCAGGTTCGCACAGGGGGTGTGGTCCGTTCAGGAGAGGACGTGGTCCATCAATCGGTTGGAGTTGAGAGCTGTATTGCTGGTGCTGGAGGCATTTCGGGAGTGCCTTCACGGGAAAGCCGTCCGAGTATTCTCCGACAATGCCACGGCGGTGGCATATATCAACCGACAAGGGGGCACAAGCAGTCAGGCACTGGAAGCCGAGGCCGACCAGTTGTTCGTGTGGGCCGAAAGGCATCTGTTGGCGGTCTCAGCGGCGCATGTCGCAGGAGTGGAGAATGTGCAAGCTGATTTTCTCAGTCGGGTAAGAGTAGATCCGGGAGAATGGGCCCTTCACCCGCAGGTGTTCGAGCTGTTGGTTCAGCGGTGGGGCACCCCGGTCATGGATCTCATGGCGACCTTTCAAACTGCAAAGGCAAGTCGGTTCTTCAGCAGAAGGCGAGAGAGAATGTCGGAGGGCCTGGATGCTTTAGTTCAGCCGTGGCCGATGGACCGGCTGCTCTGTGTTCCCGCCGTGGGTCTTAATCGGCCGGGTTCTTCAGCGCATCGAACTTCACAGAGGGCCGGTGGTTCTCATTGCGCCGGATTGGCCGAGGCAACCGTGGTATGCGGATCTCGTCAGACTCTTGGGGGACAAGCCATGGAGGCTGCCAGTTCGGAAGGACCTCCTACTGCAAGGTCCGCTGTTGATGCCTCAGGTGGATCGATTCTCGCTTACCGCTTGTCTCTTGAAAGGGCAAGGTTGACGGCGCGAGGTTATGCGCCGGCTGTAGTGTCCACGTTGTTGAAGGCTTGGAGGAGATCAACTTCTTTGGCGTATGTGCGAGTTTGGCGAATATTTGAAGCTTGGTGTGCAGAGCACAATGTTTCAGCCTTACAGGCTTCCGTTTCGCAGGTACTGGCGTTTCTGCAGGCTGGATATGAGAAGGGTTTAGCGGCTGCTTCTCTGAAGGTGTAGTTGGCGGCGTTGTCGTGCTACCGCGGGAAAGTCAGAGGTCAAGCGCTTGGTGGCCACCCAGATGTCAAGCGGTTTTTGAGAGCTGTGGTTCTTTTGCGTCCTCCGTGTAGGCAGCTCGTCCCGCAGTGGGATTTACGGTTGGTTCTGGATGTTTTGGGGCAAACGCCTTTTGAGCCGTTGGCTAGGGCATCGTTAAAGGATCTGACCTTGAAGGTGGTGTTTCTGGTAGCGATTGCTTCCGCCAGGAGGATTTCAGAGCTACAAGCGTTATCCTGTAGGGAGCCTTTCCTGGTTTTTGGTGAGTCCAAGGTGGTATTGAGGACGGTGCCATCCTTTTTTGCCTAAGGTGGTGTCCCTGCCGGTGTTTGCGACAGGCGGGGAGGCTGCCGCTGGTCAGCAGTTGCATAGGTTAGACATTAGGAGGGCTCTAAAGAGATATTTGAAAGCTACCGCATCCTTCAGGCATTCGGATAGGCTGTTTGTGTTTGGGGGTCCTACCAAAGGTCAAGCAGCATCAAAAGCTTCCATTGCTAGGTGGCTGAAGGAGGCGATTGCGTTGGCATATCTTGTAAGAGGTAAACCAGTTCCGGACGGTTTGAGAGCGCATTCGACTAGAGCACAGGCTACGTCCTGGGCGGAGCGTAGTTTAGTTCTGTTGGTGGAAATTTGTCGGGCGGCTACTTGGTCGTCTTTGAATTCCTTTATCAGGCATTACCGGCTGGATGTGCAGGCTCAGGGAGATACCTGTTTTGGCTCGTCTGTGCTTCAGGCGGGGGTGTCAGGTCCCTCCCGTTGATTCTGTGCACTGCTCTGTTACATCCCCAAAGGTTCAGGACTAGCCTGGAGGGACGCTAAGGAAGGTGAAATTAGACTTACCTGCTAATTGTTGTTCCTTTAGGACCTCCAGGCTAGTCCTGTATCCCTCCCAGTGTTTATGTGGACTAGCGCCTGAAGCAATGCAGGTATGACAGGTAAGCTGCTCGGGGAGGGTCTTCCCAAGGGTGGTCCGTTGGGAGAGATGGTTATGGGGTGCGTATACCTACACTCACTCTATTTTCCTTTCTGTCAGGAAATGGGAATCTCAGCACGTGAGAAGTATGGGGGGGAGGGGGGGCGCAAGGTTTTGTTTTTTCTATATCGTGTCGCCCCCTTTTAGTTTTCTTCTCGATTCGGTTGAGGATGTTTTTGTTAAAATTACTACTTAATTGTTGCTCTGGTGAGTGTGCTTTGTCAATAGGTTACTGATGTCAGGAGGCAGATCCGGGCTACTTATACCGGTGACATCAAAAGAAGTGACGTTTTCTCAGTCTCCAAAGCTGCTGGAGGAGGAGCAAGACCCCCAAAGGTTCAGGACTAGCCTGGAGGTCCTAAAGGAACAACAATTAGCAGGTAAGTCTAATTTCACCTTTCCTTGGTGCCTCTGAAAGGCATAGAGTGGAGGCAGCAATAGGGTAGTTTTTAAAAGGAGTTTGACCAGAAAATTAAATATTTACCTGGGTAATTTCCGAGTCTGAAAACATCCTTCCATTTGTTATGCACACAGCTACATTTATAGCAGTGGGCTTTTCTAGCCCAAATTTTTAGAGGGGAAACTATATGGTAGTGGCCACACTAGAGATATTCACTCACTGTCATACACTCACTTACTTCTGGTGTTGTGCTGCTATCCGCTGCTCACCTCTGCCCATCAAACATGTGTATCTGTTTTGCATCTGTCTGTGACTGAGTGCAGAGAAGAGTAGCAAGGTAATTTTGAAAGTAGCAATTCCCTAACTGCTATGTCTCACTGTAGCAAAAATTCTATGCTGCAGAAGTTGAAATTGCTTCTTCCATAGAAATGCACTGGGCAGTTTTTTGGGAAGCTTATTTCTGTAGCATCGCCAGTTTTTTCAGATGTACCTTTTTTTTTTTTTTATTTTTTTTTTTTTTTTTTTTTTTTTTTTTTGAGATTTACTTTATTCAAGCTCTTATTCTTTCCAACAAATTGGGTTGGAAAAAATAACAAGTGGGGAAAGAATGCAGAGCATGGCTCATGGAATTCTTTGCAATCTTTGTGGGTGTGTTTATACAGGTACTTGTCTCTCTTATTTGTGCACTTTGTTTGTCTGTGCATTCTTGCATGTTTGTGTGAATGCTTGCATATATTTGTGTATGTGTGGACATGTTCGTATGTGTATTTTATACCAGTTTGTTCTGTATGTTTGTACCAGTCAGACAGTCCTCCACCTCTCATCTTTCCCAATCAATCAGGAGTGGTTCTATCATTAGGCAGGATGAGGCAGGGGCCTTAACTGGCAAACTTTTGAGGATGGCAAAAAGTCCCCCCCCCCCCCCCCAACATCTCGACAATAACTTCTCGCTCTGTTTCCAGGCAGGAGGAGGCTGCTTTTTCTCCTCAGACCACCCAAGTGGGATCACATTGATGATGGCATTGTGGGGGAAATTGAGGTTATCTTGGCACTTCCAAAGCAGCAGTGCAAGGCAGCTCGGTCTCCAGTCCCTGCACTTGCTTAGTCTGTTCTGCCCCTCTGAAACAGGAGCACTCCATTGGAGGGGGAAGGACTGACAGGTTAAGCATGCACTGGGTCTTTAGGCTCCTGTACTGCCTAACCCAGAGCATGCTGTACTGGCTTCTGGGCTCCATCTGTCCCCACTGTTTCCCTCCCCTTTCCCACTTACATGCCAGTACATTATTTCACAAGCTTGCTTTTATTAGTGGGTTCCAACGGCCACAGCTTGCAGAACACCATAACATTACTGGTAGAGACAACAATGCAGACCAAGAACCAAAATCACTGTGATAACTATCCATTTACCCTGGACTTACTGTGGAGGGGTACCATCTCCTCATTACCCAGTTCTAAGGCCTCAACCTGCACCATGGCCAAGATTTCCCCTTTTCATCCCTGCTGCCAACCACTGTGTCGGCACCCGGGTGCAACCCTGTGTTTTCTGGTCTTTGTAACCGAAGCCAGGTACCCCCCCCCCCAAATGGTACCTCCTGGGCCCCCCTCTTCATGTGGTACCCCCTTCCTTTTTTGGTGAGGTCCTGCCACCAGGAGGGTCTAGCCCAACTTGCCCCATAGTGAGTACCATAGGATCGCATTGAACAACTCTAGGCTGATCTAATTCAAGTGAATCCCATCTCCCTTATACACCATTGTCCCCTGCCAAGATGCCCTTGTGCTCCACTATCACTCCCCCCCCTGCCCAAGCCCATACAAACATTCTCTACTTCTGTATTTGGTTTCTTTCTGTTCTTCTCTATACCCTCTGACTGTATGGCCCCTATCCATTTTTGTTGGGGGATGATCTGGGACCAGATAACGCCCACCCCCAGCTCAGTGCTCTCCACACCATGTCCACCTTGGTCTTTGGCCTTAGTGGACACCAGATCGTTACTGCCCAAATTCAGGATGATATCTGGCAGGTGGTTTACCTGGGGCTGGCTGAGCATGGGATGCAGCTGATCCCACCATATTCCCTCTTGCCCAGCCACCATTATGTTCAGTGTCTGGGTGGAAGCAGAGTTGCTTTCCTAAACAACTCCCCACCACTTTCCTTCTTGCCCAGTAGATAAAGGAATGACTGACTATCCATATAGAGATCCCTCTGCAACTTAGTGGGTAAGAGGAAAAGGTGTTAACCCATGCTGCTTAATGCCTGATGTAAAGCTTGTACCTGTCAGAGGCCCACCTCTTGATAGCCTGGATCTGCCTCGCCCCAAAGCTCAAACTGTGACCTGTAGTTGCTGTGCCTATTGCACTCAAACCCTGCCTCCTCTACTGCCCTAAGTCACAGGGCTCTGAGCTGGTACTGAAATAGCCAAGATCTGTCACTATGCCATAGAAGGGCTCCCACTAGTGGCAGGTGTACTTGCAGATACTGGCTGAGATAGGGCAGAGGTCCCGCACTGCAGTGGTGTTAAGCCACACGATTTTCCCTTTACGGAGCTCACGTGGCTTCAACTTGCTTTAGAGCAGCCTTAGCTTGCCTCTCCCACCACTGTGACATCCTCCATCCTAAGGGCGGTGCCTGCTGTGTCCAACATGGATCGGGGTATGGCCTCGCTCATCCGGAAAGCACCAAAAAACATAATTGGAGTGGCTAGCCTAAATAGTTCCTCCTCTAAACCATCCCTGGTCACCTCACTGCCCTCAGTATTACTCCCCTAATCATGGGCAGGGTGACTGGCCTGTGATCGTCAGGTCGCTGTGTGGCCTCCCTAGCCTAGCCCTCCATTACCTTCCTAACCATGAATTCCTTCATGCTCCCTCCTCCCCCCATGTGCCATCGTATTCTGCTGGCGTTCAGCATCCAGTGTTCCATATTTCCTTGGGCAAGAGTGTCGCCCAGGGCACCGCAGTCGGGGTGAGCCTGTGGAAGCACTGGGACTGCACTCCCCTGGCACATGATTGGCGGTGATGTATGCATTCCGCTCCAAACTCGGCAAAACCAACTTTGTAACCAACCCCATGACTCTTCCTGCCTTCACTGTTTATTAATGGCATAAACAACTGCCATGTTGTCTGACCAAAATACTATCCTTTTATTAGTGAAAGGGGGCCTTCACATAGCCAATATGACCATAATCAGGGACATCTTAAACATAATGTCCTTGGTGATATCCAACCTGTGCCACTCTTCCAGCCATCTCTGGTGACCCCACTGGCCCCTGAAACAAATCTGTCTATGCTGCTTGCCACATTTGTAAAACACCTCCCCATCCCGGTTGCTGGTGGGGCTTCCCTCCATATGTTCCTGCCATCGTACTTCACCAGGAGCTCCTGCCACACCGCTAGGTCCTCTCTCATGGAGGTGTTGACCCTAAAGAAGTGATGTCTCCTACAAACTCCTCTCATGGTGTCTGCTAGCCGCCTTATGAAGGCCCTGTTCATGAACATCACCCTGCTTGCCTTGCAAAGTTCAAGTGCCCCATCGGGGACTGCATCTGCTTCAGGGTTCCTTGCCACCAAAATTGCTTGGATGGTTGCATTCAAAACAGTTGCCTTAGCCTCCAGGTGGTGTGTCACCATTTTCCTAGTGTTTGTTTCAATCCCTAGGAAGGACAGCTGCTGAGATGGCCCTTCAGTCCTCTTCTATGCGAGGAGGACCCACAATTCCATGGCCTTGCACTGAAAGGTCTCTAGGTTGTGCTGGCAACCCTGCTGATCACCAATCAAAACAAAATATCATCCAGGTAATGTAGGATTCTCCCCTGGCCTATGTCCTTCTCAACCATCCATTGGATGGTGGAGGTAAATTCCTTGAAATATGCAGGACACACAGCACCCCATTGGGGGACGCATTTGTCAAAATAACAGCCCCCAAACCAGAATCCCAACAAATGGAAGGTAGCTGGGTGTATCAGCAATAACCTGAAAGCTGCCTCCACATCACTCATTGCCAACCAAGCCCCTCTGCCCTTAGCAGATCTAGAGCCTGATCCACGGAGGCATATTTCACTGAGCAGACTGCCTGTTCTAAATGGTCATTCCCCAATTTGCCATCAGGGTACGACAAGTGGTATATAAGCCAGTACTCCCCTGGTTCCTTCTTTGTGACCAGGCCCAAAGGTGAAAATGTCAGGTCTGGGATGAGCCTGCTTCCAAAGGGGGCCTGCTGTCCTGCCTAGCTTCTGCTCCTTGATTAATCTTTTCCTGCACCACCTCCTTTTGCTCCAATGCCGATTTTGAGATTTCCTGCCACCCACGGGCCTGTAGGGCCATTATAAGGAATCTGGAAACTGAGTAAAACCATGTATTAGCCAATGAATTTTCTGCCTGTCATACCCTGTCAAATTTTGCTGCAGTGCCCCCAGCTTAATGGATATAGTGGCCCACCCCAAACTCCCGGCTTCAGCAGTTATTGGCAGTCTCCCCCCTGTTTCTTCCCACATCTAGACTGAGTGTACTCCTTCCCTGCAAATCGTGCAGGCATGTGTGTACTTAAAAGCATTGTTGAATCTGCAGGCTCCCCCATTGAACAGCCTGCACACCCACAGCGTGTGTTAATGGTGGTAGACAAAAGGGGGATGCTGCTGCTTTTCCAGGTGCAGAGTCTGCCCTTTCCCTAAAAGGGCTGCTGTTTGTGGTCCTGGATTCCTCCCTTGCCAACCATGCACAGGGGCCCTGCTCGCTCTAGTACCCCACTGTCCTTGCATTATCAGCCTAATCCATAGGTCTATGTCCTTTTGGTCCCAGCTAAGCCCCTTATTACCCACCATGTTCCTACAGAACTGCTTGTCGTATTCCAGCCACACACTGCCGCCATACACCCTGTAGGCTTCGCAAATACTATCCTGGTATTTGAATAGCTCTTGATATTCTGGGTGCTTTTCGCCGATCCCTGGCAAGAACACGAAATGCTGCACACCAATTTGCAATCGTTCTCAGGACACTGTCCGTTCTCTTCAAAGATAGTTTACATTTTGTTGCGGGAACCCAGACGTTTGCAGTTAGCATTACTCTGCCGAATGAGCAGGGAGAATGTCCATGTAATCGTCCTTCCAAATCGTTAACTTTATTGCCGTGGGCACATGGCTGTCCAGCGCACTTGTGATGCACGCATATTCTGCCAGCCTTGCCTCTGACACCAGCACCCCCCCCTCTCTTTGATTCTTCCAGCTGACTGCCCACGGTAGTGTGGGCGGCGCTAGGGTTCGCGGGCAGGCCCGGGGCCGTCTGCCCCGCTCTTTGCGCCATGCTGTTCCTTGTTATCAACTGCACCAGGCTCTGTAACAGTTCAATGACACTTGGCTGCTTGCCTCCCACACCTGGGTTGCAATCGTAATCCCCCTCCCCTACTCTGGGTTACCTGAGCTTAGCTCGCTGCTCCGCTCCTTCCCTACAATCACTCATTCCTCCATTCACACTTGCTCCTCCCCACAATCGCCTGTTCCACCCGCCTCCCTTTGCCCCAGCACATTGTCTTGAAGTACAGATAGAAATTGTTCATACTCTCCTTTCCATGTGCAGCCGCCAAGCTCACACCCCTGTCCCTTGGCATCCCCAGCTCCACGTCTGGAGTTCCCTGAAGCAAACTCAAGCAGAGCCTGCACGCATCCTGCTCCATGGACAGTGGTCATGGCCCTTACCTTGTTCATGTGGCGGTGCTGCGTCCACCTCTGTTGTCTCCCTGCAAGTCTCATGCTCTCATTGATCAGGTGAGGGTTGTGTCCTGCCCTGGCAACCTTCCCATTATTCCTGGCATTGCTCCTCCCCTGGGCTGTGCTGGACTTGCTCTGTGCTGCTCCGCTTTGACCCTTTGTCTTCCTCAGCTTCTTTGTCACCTGGCCTCCATCTTTCTTGTCCTCAGTCTTCCTCTTAGCTCCCTGGTATCTGACACTTTCTGTGTGCATGTTGGCGCCATGCCAGCTCTCTTTGCCCAGTCCAACGTGCAGTTCTCCTTTAAATGCTGCAACTGGCCTGTGGCTCTAAGCTCTTGTCCCCCCAGCTGTCATGCTGGCCAGAGGTTTCCCTGCCTTCGCACTTCCTCTCCTTTTGCAAGCATTCTCTCTCTTGCTCTTCCCCCCCCCCCCCCCCCCGGGGCTTTGACCATGCAGTAGAATAGTTTAGAGAGGGGGGGGGGGGTTTAGCTGGATCTCCAGGAATAAGCAGGAATGTAGTTCTCACATATGGGTATTGTCGGTACTGACGAAGCCTGCGCAGGAACGCTCCCCAGCGTCCAATAGGAACGCTTTTGGGAGCATCCCTCAGCACATACGCGCTGCCTTCTCGCCTTTCCAACTTTCTCTTCAGTTCTTCGTTTTCCGCAGAGCCAACAGGACCTATTCCCTGTCACTGTAGAAAATTCCGTCTTTAAAACTCTTTTTTGTGGTCGTGTTTGCCTACCGCACGATGCCTACCAGTACCGCCAGTTCTTTACTTTTCCTAAAAAAAAAATAAAAAATTGTACTAAGTGTGGCGGTACCATTTCCGTCACTGACACCCATGATTGGTATCTAAAATGTTTAGGACCTGATCATTCTCCAACTGAATGTCTCTTCTGCATGGGGATGACCAAAAGAGGAAGACAGAACCGGGCCGCAAAGCTCGGTACCCTCTTTTCTTCAGATGCCAGATCCATTGCATCGACATCGTCAAGGGCCTCTTCTTCCTCCCATGGATCTCAGGTAACTAAACACAAAAGCCGGTCCTCAAAGGGTAGCTCTCCTGCTAAGCATCGAGAGGCCATTGGTATTGCCCTTGAGGGAACCACACTGGCAAAACAGCCCCGGCGGGAGGCTATGGCTTCCAAAGCATCGATGGGGCTTCAGGATGTTCTCGAGGCCTCAACCTCGCAAGAACTACCTGTGCCATGCTCAGGGGTTCTGGCCATTCTTACCGGTACAGACACCCAGGCATCGGCAGCATCGATAGACCAGAGATTTCTTGCTATCGAACGCAGTATCGCAGCTCTTCTCTCAGCTGCAGTACTGGTGGTCCCAAGGGCACCGGTGCCAACATGGACACCGATGCCTGTACCGACGGTACCAGCCCCGATGGTAACTCTTCCCATTCCACCTCCGGCTGGAGTGGATAAAGTGGTACCGGGTCACCTCGGTACCGACTTCAATCGGTACTGGGATCGTGCTTTGCAGGAGCATCGGGGTCAAGAATACTTAGATTCTTCCGATTCCGAAGACTCTGACAATTCTGCTGGCAGTAGAGGGTTTCTCCTAGAAGAGCCCTCTTCTCCCCAACGCAGAATGTCACCTCCAGAGGACATGTCATTTCAGGATTTCATCCATGATATGGCTAAAGGTCTTTCAATCACAGTAGCTCCTGAAGAGGAACCCAGAGCAAAGGAATTCGAAATCCTCCAACATCCTAAAGCTCCTAAGGAGGCAGCTACTCTGCCTATCCATGAAATTCTGCATAGCTTGATGCTCAGAATGTGGGAAACACCTCTGACTACTTCTCCTCACTCTAGGAGATTTGATACTATGTATCGAGTCCCACCATGTCCTGGATTTCCTGCCACACCATTCAATGGTAGTGGAGTCAGCCATGCGTAGGATGAAAAGTGCAAAAAGACATGCATCCAATCCTCCAGGTTGTGAATGCAGGACTCTGGATGCTTTTGGACGCAGAACTTTTCAAGCTTCCATGCTTTCAGCTAGGATCAGCTCATATATCCTATATGGAATGTTCTTCAAAGAAATCACAGGAGACTTGGAACTTATGAGCCCATTTCTCCCAGATGATAAGAGACAAAACTTTCTTACTCTGGTTAAGCATGCTCAGGATGTCTCCAAGTTTGTCAATCATGCAGCCTTTGACTGCTTTGAATACATCAGCAGAACTTCTGCTATTGCCATTGGTACATGACAGATTGCCTGGCTACAGGCATCAGACTTGGAGACTTGGGTACAGGACAAGTTAGGCAACATTCCTTGCATGGGAGAGAATCTCTTTGGCAAGAATTGGCAGGAGAAGGCTAACGAGTTAGATGCTGACAATTCTACCTTAGATTGTCAAAGTCTACAACCACGCCAGCCAAAAAGAAGCCTTATAAGAAACCCTCTTTTAGCAAAAAGAGGAAGTTTTATCCTTCCTATAGACTCCAGGTCAGGTTGCCCAGAAGGGACAAACTAGACGACAAAAGAAACCAAAAGGCCCGATAGCCCAACCAGCTCTCCAGGTTCAGCCCCCTCAGAAGGGCTTTGACTCCTTCCTAGAGAGCTTTGCCTTCCTGCCTCTGAGGGGTCCTCAACCCCCCAATATTGCCGGCAGGTTATGCCACTTTGTCAACAGATGGCATCAGATAACAGCAGAAGATTGGACTTTGTCCATTGTAGGGGAGGGGTACAAACTTCATTTTCACAGCTTACCCCCTCCTACAATTCTAAAGCAGTTCAAGTCACAAACCTCTGCAGACAATCTGCTAGATCACGAGTTCTCCACACTTCTTGCCCAAGGGGCAATAGAGGAAGTACCCATTCTTCAACAGGGTGCAGGGTTCTATTCCCCCTATTTTCTTATTCCAAAGAAAACAGGAGGACACCGACTCATTCTAGACCTCAGAGAATTGAACAAATATCTGTTTCGAGAGAAATTCAAAATGATTTCTCTGGGAACTCTTCTGTCATACCTTCAAAGCCAGGACTGGCTTTGCTCTCTAGACTTAAAGGATGCATACACTCACATTCTTATCCATCCAGATCACAGGAAATTTTTACGTTTCCTTTTCAGGGGAAGACATTTCCAGTACAGGGTTCTTCCTTTTTGGTCTGGCTTCAGCACCAAGAGTATTCACGAAATGCATGGCAGTAGTAGCTGCATTTCTATGAACCCTGGGGATTTTTGTCTTCCCTTAGACGTCTGGCTCATCCGAGCCTCCACAGTGAAAGAGGCCAGCACTGCACTGTCCTGTACAATGCGAATCCTCCAATACTTGGGATTGGTAATAAACTTCCCGAAATCTCAACTAGTTCCTTCCCAATGCCTAGAATTCATAGGAGCCTGTCTGGATACCAGACATGCAAGGGCTTTCCTTCCACAAGTCCAGTGTCTTCGCATAATGCAGTTAGTTTCCCAAGCAGCAGGCAAATCCTCCCTCACTGCTCGGGAGCTACTGCAGTTACTGGGACACATAGCATCCACAGTTCATGTAGTCCTATATGCTCACCTCCACATGTGAGCAGCTCAGTGGACCCTCTCCACACAGTGGACACAGGCCACGGGTCATTTGTCGGACAAAATAATCTCTCAACGACTAATTTTGTCCCTCCAATGGTGGCAGTCATTAGAAAATCTGACAGTAGGGTCTCCTTTCCATCAACCCCTCTTTCAGGCCACCCTAACAGATGCATCACAGGTGGGTTGGGGAGCACACCTGAATCATCTCTCTACCCAGGACACCTGGACTCCACAGGAGGTTGGTTTACACATAAACCTCCTGGAGTTAAGAGCAATTTATTTAGCTCTTCGAGTGTTCCACGCCCAGCTCAGCTATAAGATAGTCCTAGTCCAGACGGACAATCAGGTAGCCATGTTCTATGTGAACAAGCAGGGCGGGACAGGTTCTCTGTCGTTATGCAACGAAGCTTTACGACTTTGCGGCCTCGCCAGAGAGCATCTAATTCACCTTCTAGTGGTATATCTTCCAGACATTCAAAACCTTTGGGCAGACAAACTCAGTCGAGTACTGCTACCTCACGAGTGGTCACTCCACCTAGACCAGGTGGCAAAGATATTTCATCTCTGGGGCACTCCAGACATAGACGTCTTTGCAAGTCCACTGAATGCCAAACTTCCCCGGTTCTGTTCCAGGATTCTGGCGCACAACTGTCAGGCAAGGAATGCCTTCCTCCTTCACTGGGGTCAGGACTTCCTTTATGCCTTCCCACCCATTCCCCTCATCCCCAAGACACTCTTCAAGCTTCAGAGAGACAGGGGTCGCATGATTCTCATAGCACCATGATGGCCACGCCAAACGTGGTATTCCCTGCTTCTGCAGCTCTCTCAAGCAGCACCTCTGGAGTTAGGGCATGCTCCAGATCTCCTTTCCCAGGAGAACGGGATGCTATGGCACCCGAATACCAAGTCCCTGCACCTCACGGCCTGGTTGTTGAAGGCTTAGACCTCCAGGATTTCAACCTGTCCCAGCAGGTAAGATATTCTTCAGGCTTCTAGGAGACTTTCCACAAGAAGATCTTATGCCTTCAAGTGGAAACGTTTTACTATATGGTGCTCCAAGAAGGGGTTAAACCCCCTGGTCATACGCTTAGAATCGATACTAGAGTATCTCCTTCACGTATCGAATTCTGGTTTAAAGACCACTTCGGTAAGAGTCCATCTTAGTGCAATTACAGCTTCTTATAAGTCTCGAAATGGACAACCAATTTCCTCTCCTCTCATCCACTCCTATCGAGATTTATGAGAGGCCTTTTATTAACTAAACCTCCCATCAAGCCACCACCGGTAGCATGGGATCTAAATCTAGTTCTGGGGCAGCTCATGAAGCCGCCTTTTGAACCTTTAGCCACTACAGCCCTTACGTTTTTGACTTGGAAGGTCATCTTCCTCATTTCAATCACCTCTGCCCATCACATTAGTGAATTGCAAGCTTTAGTGGCTGATCCTCCTTATGATGAAATCTAGTACAAGGTTGTTCTTCGAACTCACCCACACTTTATGCCAAAGGTGGTTTCGCCTTTTCATTTAAACCAATCAATTTATCTTCCTGTATTTTTTCCGAGGCCTCACGCCTCTAGTGCAGAAAGAAACCTTCATACTTTGGATTGTAAAAGGGCCTTAGCCTTTTACATTCAAAGAACATAGCAACATAGAAAGTCCTCACAACTTTTTGTAGCTTTTGACCCTAGTCATTTGGGACTTCCAGTCTCCAAAAGAACTTTATCTAAATGGATTGCCCAATGCATATCCTTTACTTATGAGAGTAAGGGTCTTCCTCTTCAGGACCATGTCACAGCTCACAATGTGAGAGCCATGGCAGCTTCTATGGCTAATCTCCACTCTGTGTCTATTGATGACATTTGTCGAGCAGCCACCTGGGCTTCGGTACACACCTTCACAGCCCACTACTGCCTAGATAAAGCCTCCCGTCGGGATGCCGCCTTTGGCCAAGCTGTTCTTCAAAATCTCTTTCAAATCTAAACCAACTCCTACCCACCAACCCTGGTGGGATGCCAGAGATCCATGGGAGGAAGGATTTTCACCTTCAGTGGCACCTTCCTGGGGCTATCTCCCTGGCATCTTCAGCTAGGGAGTCCCCATATGTGAGGATTACATTCCTGCTTGTTCCTGGAGATAGCGTAGTTACTCACCTGTAACAGGTGATCTCCGGGAACAGCAGGAATTTAGTTCTCGCAACCCACCCACCTCCCCTAGGAGTTGTCTCTCTCTCTCTTTGTCTCTTTCCTCTCTCCCTCTATCCTTTCACTCAGCTACAAACGTAACTGAAGAGGGACAGTTGGAAAGGCGGGAAGGCAGCGCATGTGCTGAGGGATGCTCCCAAAAGCGTTCCTATTGGATGCTGGGGAGCGTTCCCGCGCAGGCTCCGTCGGTACTGACGATACCCATATGTGAGGACTAAATTCCTGCTGTTCCCGGAGATCACCTGTTACAGGTGAGTAACTACGCTTGATGCACATGGCTGATCCTGAAGTCGGGAGAGCTGCTGCTGCTCCTTCTAGCTGTTCTCGTGGCTGAAACTTACAGGCTGTTCCAGACAGTGCTGCACTTCGGCAGCCACCCCAGACTAGGTTATCCCTCCAGGCCTACCTATATGTACATGCTTAGGCCTCCTCTGACGTGGCCCTCTCCAGCTGCCATCGCCCAATGCCAGGCTGCCTCAAGATCGTGTCTTGCGCTCCTTTTCCTGAGGTTGGTGTTACCTTGATGTTTCTCTGTGCTGCTGGGTGGAGGAAAGCAAGCTGCAGTTGTCTGACTCTTGACTGCTACAGGAGCTCTTGCAGTTCCAGGCAGAAAGGAAGGGCAGCCCTCCCCCCCACCCCCACTGCCTATCTATCCGGGCTGTCCCTGGAGGCCCTCCTCCACCCAGCAGCCTGGTTATGTGGCCAGCACCCTTTAGCTGCTGGCCTGCCATTTCACACACATTCTGTGGTAGATGGCATGGCAGCTAGGGGTGGAATAGGAATAGCAGAATATGCTGCACTAGTGGGAAAGGGAGGGAAACACAAGAGATGCAACATGGGGGGGTAGGGAAGGGAGCAGGGCTAGCCCATCCTCTAGGTGGTCAACTAAGGGGCAGACCCTAGTGAGCAACATCACTAACCCAATGCCTTAGGAAGCAGCTGCTGAATTGCTGCATCAGTGGCGTGGCGGGCTTTAAAACGCCCGTGTACATGTGCAGAGTTCCACTCTACTGCTCTTCACCCTCCAAGAAAGTTGCAGCAGAGGGGGGGCAGGAGCAACAGGCGATGAGCATGTGGGTACTTTAAGGCCCAACGCAGCACTGAAGCAGCAGTTCAGCTGCTGTGGTTTCAGTACAAGGTGGGGCAGCATGGCAGGCTGGATGGAGGCACTGTATTTTTGAGGGGGGGTGTTGCAGCATGGAGGGTCTGCCTAGGGTGGCAGAAACCCTTGAGCTGCCACTGGAAGGGAGTGTGCATGGGAAGGGAAGCAAGGACGATATGCTGGATACCAATGTTGCCTTTTAAGATGACCGGTAATTCTACTCCATCAGTTTCAATTACTGAGAGCAGGGAAGTTCTTCAGAAACTTCAGCATTCCTGCCCCTTCTGAACTGAAACCACACTATTCCCACATCACACCCAATGATAGGAATATGGAGGGAGAACTCCTGTGTATTGTACACTGAATGCTACTAGACACCAGGAGAAAAAGAGGAGGGAGAGAGAGATGGTAGATGCTGGGCATGGGAAAAGGAAGAGAGAGAGAGGGGTGAGATGCTGGATACAAGGGGAGGAACAGAAAGAAGGAAAAGATGGAAAGCTGCAAGTAGATGTACTAAAGAGGGAGCTTGAAGACTGCATGGTGAGAAGGCGGGGTGAAATGTGAATGGATAGAAAGCAGAAAAATAGATTTTAAAAAAGTGAAAGAGCTGTGCACCAGATGCATGTGGGGGGGGGGGGGGGGAGTAGAGGATAGGAAATTGAAAATAAAATCAGTCTTTGGTTTTTGCTTTCTTCTGTCTTAGCTTTCTTTTCAGAGTCTCCTGTCCATTTGAAATTATTGGAACATGTCCGCTGCTGGAATATAGATTTTATTTTATTTATTTATTTACATTCTCTTATATACCGCGCTATTCTGCATCAGTGCGGTTTACATTGAACAAACTGAAATTACATTGAACAGGGTATTATAACTTGGAGATAACCCTCCATAGCCCATGTTCCCTGTAAAATAGTTAAGTGGCTTGCCCAAGACCACAAGGAGCACCTGTGGGACTAGAAACCCCAGTCCTTCCGGCCCAAGGTTGCTGTCCTCTAGTGGGATTTGAACCCCCGACCTTCAGTACCTTGCCCCAACCACTAGGCTACTCCTCCACTCAGATCTCCAGATCTGCTGTTTTTCTATTTTGCACTAGTACAGGGGAAAATGTCATATTGGTTCTATTTCTCTGGTGTTGCACTGGATGAATAATGTTGCTTTTTGGGGTTTCAATCTAATTTTTATGTATATATTTCTGTTTTAGTTTGTCATCCTTTTATTCTGCACTTTAGTGAGGGTCGATCTGTGTCCTGCGTGTATGACTGAGGCCAGGTATTCTTTTAGTATGGAGTTTCTATGCAGGGCAAGCATTAAGGAGTACAATTTAATACAACATTCCTGAGCATATGCTAGGGAGATAAAGTTTCTAGATGAAACAAATGACTGCTTCCTGCAGCAGCTGGTTCATGAACCGACCAGAGAGGAAGCCATTTTGGACCTAGTCCTTAGTGGAACACCAGATCTGTTGCAAGAGATAAGGCTGTTGGGGCCACTTGGCAGTAGTGATCATAGCATGATTACGTTTGATTTAATTAATGGAGGAGAGATGGTAAGGAAATCCACAGTACTACCTTTTAACTTTCGAAAGGGAGACTTGATAAAATGAGGAAAATAGTTAAGAAAAAACTAAAAGGAGCAGTTGCAAAAGTTACTTACATCAAGCTTGGGGGGTGTTTAAAAATACTATCTTGGAAGCCCAGACCAGTTGTATTCCACACTTTAAGAAAAGTGGAAGGAAGTCCAAAAAACTGCCAGCATGGTTTAAAGGTGAGGTCAGAGGCGGCTGTTGCCAAAAAAAGCATCTTTCAGAAAATGGAAAAGAGCCAAATGAAAACTGGAAACCACACAAGCACTGGCAAGTTAAATGCAAGGCATTGATAAGACAGACAAAGAATTTGAGAAGAAGCTTGCTGTGGAAGCAAATTTTTTATTTATTTTTATTTATTTTATTTAACAAATGCTTATATACCGCTACCTTCCAGAAAGATCAGGTGCGGTTTACAATGGAACAATTTAAGCAGGGTAAACATTCTGCTTTTTACATAGAACATAGGAAACTGTGGTTATACATTACAATAAAACGTTTTAAAAAGGGTAAACATAAACTGTAGTTATACATTAATAATTGTACATGTGATGTATCAACTATGTACAAATGCGAAATAAAGACTTTTTCAAGTATATTCGTAGCAAAAAAACCTGTGAGAGTCTGTTGGACCATTAGATGATGGAGGTGTAAAAGGGGCACTAAGGGGACAAGACCATAGTGGAGAGACTGAATTCTTTGCTTCGGTCTTTACTGAGGAAGATGTAGGGATGATACCCATGACTGAAGTGGTATTGAAAGAAATATTGATACCGGGAAGATTTATTACAACTATTTGATAAACAGGAGTAGCAAATCACCTGGACTGGATGGTAGACATCTAAAGGTGTTGAAAGAACTGAAATATGAGATTGCAGGCCTGCTATTAGTTCACAGATTACTACCATTAAAATTATCTGTAATACCTGAAGATTGGAGGATGGCAAGTGTAATGCCAATTTTTGAAAAGGGTTCCAGGAGTGATTCGGGAAACTACAGACTGGTGAGCATGACGTCAGTACCAGGAAAAATGGAAGAAGCCATCATAAAGAACAAAATTACTGAACATGTAGATAGTCATGGCTTAATGGGAGACAGCCTACATGGCTTTAGACAAGGAAGATCTTGACTTACTAATCTGTTATGTATGTTTTTAAAGGTGTGAATAAACAGGTAGACAAAGGTGAGTCTGTTGATTACACTATATCTGGACTTTCAGAAAGCCTTTGACAAGGTCCTTCATCAGACTTTTCGCAAAACTAAAAAGTCATGGGATAGGAGGCAGTGTACTAGTGCGGATCAGGAACAGGTTAAAAGATAGAAAGCAGAGGGTAGAGCTAAATAACCTATTTTCCCAATAGAGAAAGGTGAATAGTGGAGTACCCCAGGGATCTGTGCTGGGTCTGCTGCTTTTTAACATAGTCATAAATGACCTGGAAATGGGAAGAACAAGTGAGGTTATCAAATTTGCAGATGATGCAAAACTATTTAAAGTTGTTAACCCATGAGGATTGTGGAAAATTGCAAGAGGATCTTGATAAGTTGATAGACTGGGCATCCAAATGGCAGATGAAATTTAATGTGGATATGTGCAAAGTTATGTACCTAGGAAAGAGCAACCCAAACTATGGTTACGTGATGCAAGATTCCACATTAGGAGCCACCACCCAGGAAAAAGATCTAGTTGTCATCATGGATAACATGTTAAACCCTCTGCCCAGTGTGCAGCGCAGCCAAGAGAGCAAATAGAATGCTAGGTATCATAAGGAAAGAAATGGAAAATAAAACAAAGGATGATATTATGCCTCTATCATTCCATGGTGTAACCGCACCTTGAATACTGTGTACAATTCTGGTCACTGTATCTTAAAAAGGATATCGCATCATTAGAAAAGGTATAAAGATCCATCAAAATGGTAAAGGGGATGAAAGGATACCCCTATGAAGAGAGGCTAAAAAGGTTAGGGCTCTTCAACCTGGAAAAAAGACAGCTGAGGGGAGATTTGATAGAGGTCTATAAATTAATGAATGGAGTGGAATGGGTAAGATAGATCGATTGTATCTCCAGGAACAAGCAGGAATGTAGTCTTCACGTATGGGTATCGTCGGTACCGACGGAGCCTGCACGGGAATGCTCCCCAGCGTCCAATAGGAAAGCTTTTGGGAGCATCCCACAGTGCCTGCGTGCTGCCTTCCTGCCTTTCCCAACTGTCCCTCTCCAGTTCTTCGTTTTCCGCTGAGCCGACAGGTCGCACATCCTGTCACTGCAGAAAATATTCCCGTTTATTCTTTTTTCTGGTTGCATCTGCCTTCCTTCGCTACACTGGTACCACCGGTTTCTTTCCTTTTCAAAAAAAAAAAAAAAAAACCTTCTGGAATTTCTTCCAGCTACTTTTTCCTTCAGGTGCCAAGCGCCATTTTGGGCACTGCCCAATTTTCCCTCTAACATGGAAAAACCCGCTTCGGGTTTTAAAAAGTGTTCTAAGTGTGGCAGTACCATCTCTGTCACCGAAACCCATGAGTGGTGCCTCAAATGTTTAGGTCCTAATCACTCTATTTCAGAGTATGTTGCCTGAGGGGTCGGCAAAACCGAGCTGCTAAACTTAGCACCCTTTTTCCCTCCGATGCAGCGTCTGTGGCATTGACGTCTTCCAGAGCTTCGTCTTCCTCCCATGTATCTCGGGTAACTAAACATAAATCTGGCCGGTCCTCAAAGGGTAGATCTCCTTCCAAGTATCAAGATGCCTCTGGCGTTGCCCTTGAGGGACTTGTACCGGCAAAATTGCCCTGGCGGGAGGCTTCGGCTTCCAAAGCACTAACAGGGCTCCAGGATGTTCTCGAGGCCCCAACCTTGGCAGAACTACTGGTGCCATGCTCTGGGGTACTGGCTGCTTCATCCGATACTGATACCCAAGCATTGGCAGCATCAATAGATCAGAGATTCTTGGCTATTGAATGCAGTCTGGCGGCTCTTCTCATGGCCTCGATGCCCTTGAAACCGCTTCAAACAATTCAATCGGTACCAGCACTGACTGCTTCGACATCGGCAGGTTTTCTACCGGGACCGAGTCAAGCTTACCCATCCGGTATCGACAAGTCGGTACCGGACCCCTCCGACACCGACTTCGATCGGTACCGGTATCGTGCCTTGCACAATCACCCGGATCGGAGATACTTTGAATCCTCGGATGAGTCTGAAGACTCTGAAAGCTCTGCCGATACCAGAGTACTTCTTTCCGAGGATTCTTCTCCTCAACGTGGGTGTCTTCTCCAGAGGATATGTCCTTTCACGATTTTATCCGAGATGTGGCTCGAGGTCTTTCCATCACAGTGGCTCCTGAAAAAGAGCCTAGGGCAAAGGAATTGGAAATCCTGCAATACCCTAAAGCTCCCAAGGAGGTAGCTACTTTACCTATTCATGAGATCCTGCATGATCTCATGTTATGGATGTGGGAAACACCTCTAACCACTTCTCCTCACTCTCGAAGGCTCGACACCATGTATCGAGTTCCTCCTTGTCCTGGATTTCAAAAAACTCAGCTACCACACCATTCCATGGTGGTGGAATCAGCTATGAGAAGGATCAAGAGTGCAAAAAGACATGCATCTAATCCTCCAGTATGTGAGTGTAGGACTCTTGATGCCTTTGGACGTCGAACCTTCCAGGCTTCCATGCTTTCTGCCAGGATCAGTTCCTATATATTATATATGGGAATGTTCCTTAAGCTCTAAATCTCCAGTGACCTCCTCCTTTATGAGCCCTCTCCTTCCTGATAAGAGGCAGGATTACCTTGCACTTGTCAAACATGCTCAGGATGTTTCCAAGTTTGTAAATCGTGCAGCCTTTGACTGCTTTGAGTGCATCAGCAGAACCTCTGCTATTGCCATAGGTGCACGTAAGATTGCCTGGCTCCAGGCATCTGACTTAGAACTTTGGGTACAGGACAAACGGGAATATACCTTGCACAGGAGAGAATCTCTTTGGCAAGAATTGGCAGGAAAAAGCTAATGAGATAGATGCTGACAATATCACCCTGGATAGATTGTCTAAATCTACAGCTGATCCTGCAAGGAAAAAATCCTACAAGAAACCATTCTTCTTCAGTAAGAAGACGACGTCTTACCCCTCCTATACCAACAGTGACATCGTGTAGGTCAGTCTGCCCAAAAGGGACAGCAGGGACAGCCTAGGCAAAGAAAATCAAAAGCTGCTAAGCCTCAACCTGCTCATCAGACTCAACCTCCACAGGGGCTTTGACTCCTATCTAGAGAACGTTGTCTTCCTGGCCCTGAACAGTCCAGAACCCTCCACCATCCCAGGAAGGTTATGTCATTTTGCCCCCAGATGGGAGCAGATAACAGCAGAAAGTTGGACTCTGCTCATTGTAAGAGAGGGATACCAGCTTCACTTCATCAGCATGCCCCCTCCTACAATGGTAAGACAGTTCAATTCTCAGACCTCTCTCAACGACCAGTTAGGTCAAGAGGTCACTTTGCTTCTTGCCCAAGGGACAATAAAAGAGGTACCCATTCCCCAACAGGATACAAGGTTCTACTCCCCCTATTTCCTTATCCCAAAGAAAAAAGGAGGACACAGACCCATTTTGGACCTCAGAGAATTGAACAAATTCCTGTTCAAAGAGAAGTTCAAAATGTTTTCTCTAGGAACTCTGCTGCCATACCTTCAGAGTCAGGAATGGCTTTGTTCTCTAGATCTCAAGGATGCATACACTCATGTTCTCATCCATCCAACTCACCAAAAGTTTCTTCGCTTTCTATTTCAAGGGAAGCACTACCAATACAGAGTTCTTCCTTTTGGCCTGGCCTCGACACCAAGGGTGTTTACAAAATGTATGGCTGTGGTGGCAGCATTTCTTCGCACCCTGGGAATATTTGTCTTCCCTTACTTAAATGACTGGCTCATTCGAGCCCCGTCAGAGCCAGAGGACAGGATTTCTCTATCTCGCACAATGCGTATCCTTCAGTATTTGGGACTTGTCATAAACTTCCCAAAATCCAACCTAGCTCCCACTCAGTCTCTAGAGTTTATAGGAGCTCTGCTGGATACCAGACAGACAAGGGCCTATCTTCCACAGCCCCGCTGCCTTCGCATGGTGCAGTTAACTTCCCAAACAGTGCTAGAGCCTCACCTCACTGCTTGGGAAATGTTACAATTGCTAGGCCACATGGCATCCACCATGCATGTGGTTCCTTATGCTCACCTCCATATGAGGGCAGCCCAGTGGACTTTATCCACTCAATGGACTCAGGCATCAGGTTGCCTGTCAGACAAAATAACAAATACGGATCGTCTTATTTTGTCCCTCCAATGGTGGCAGTCACCCCAAAACCTTTTGGTGGGGTCCCCTTTCCAACAACCCCCACTCCAAGCCACTCTGACAACAGATGCCTCACAGGTGGGTTGGGGAGCTCACCTGCAAGGCCTCTCTACCCAGGGTACCTGGACGCCACAGGAGACCTATCGACACATCAGTCTCCTGGAACTCAGAGCAATCTTCCTTACTCTTCGAGTATTCCACACCCAGCTCAGCTACAAGACAGTCCTAGTTCAAACGGACAATCAGGTAGCCATGTTCTATGTGAACAAGCAGGGCGGAACAGGCTCTTGTCGCTCTGCAACGAAGCTTTGCGAATATGGGACCTCGCCAGAGAGCATCAGATTCACATCTCCTTGCGGTGCATCTTCTAGGCATTCAAAACTCTTGGGCAGAAACACTCAGTCGAGTTTGGCTTCCACACGAATGGTCTCTCTATACAGGCTAGGTGGCCAGAATTTTTCAAATTTGGGGAACCCCGGACATAGACCTCTTTGCAAGTCTGCTGAATGACAAACTTCCCCAGTTCTGTTCCAAAATTCCAGCTCAGGGTTGTCAAGCCAAGGATGCTTTCCTCCTCCATTGGGGTCAGGACTTCCTGCATGTCTTTCCACCCATTCCCCTAATTCCCAAAACCCTGTTCAAGCTTCAGAGACAGAGGTCATATGATTCTCATAGCTCCACATTGGCCACTGCAAGTGTGGTTCCCTCTGCTTCTACATCTCTCTCAAGCTCCGTCTTTGGAGTTGGGAACTGCTCCAGATCTCCTGTCTCAGGAGGACGGGATGCTGTGGCATCCCAATCCCCAGTCTCTGCATCTCAGGGCCTGGTTGCTGAAAGCCTAGAACTTCATGGTCTTAACCTTTCGCAGCAGGTAAAGGATATCCTTTATGCTTCCAGGAAACCTTCCACAAGACGCTCTTATGCTTTTCAAGTGGAAAAGCATAAGAGCGGCTCGCAGAAGCATATGATGCTCGCAGAAGGGTCTTGACCCTCTTGTGATACCTCTGGAATCATTACTGGAGTATCTCCTTCATTTGTCTAATACAGGGCTGAAGACCAATTCAGTGAGTTCATTTGAGTGCTATTGCAGCTTCTTTCAAGCCTCTGAATGGACAACCTATTTCCTCTCATCCTCTCATAGCGAGATTTATGAGAGGCCTTCTTTTAACTAAGCCTCCCATTAAGCCACCACCAGTGGCATGGGACTTAAATCTGGTTCTTGGGCAGCTCATGAAGCCGCCTTTTGAACCGTTAGCTACTACCTCTTTGAAATTCCTTTCCTGGAAGGTCATCTTTCTTATTGCAATCACATCAGCACGTCGCATCAGTGAATTGCAAGCATTGGTGGCTGATCCTCCTTATACAAGGTTCCATCATAAGGTAGTCCTTAGGACTCATCCACACTTTATGCCAAAGGTGGTGTCACCTTTTCATTTAAACTAAGCGGTTTACCTTCCTGTATTCTTCCCAAGGCCTCACGCCTGAAATGCAGAAAGGAATCTTCATACTTTGGATTGTAAAAGAGCTTTAGCTTTTTACTTGCAAAGAACTCAGCAACATAGAAAGTCCTCTCAACTTTTTGTTTCTTTTGATCCTAGTCATGTGGGACTTCCAGTCTCCAAGAGAACACTGTCCAACTGGATTGCACAGTGTATTTCTTTGCCTATGAGAGTGAAAACCTTCATTTGGAAGGCCATGTCACAGCTCACAATGTGAGGGCCATGGCAGCCTCTATGGCTCATCTTCACCCTGTGTCTATCGACGACATCTGTCGAGCAGCTACTTGGGCCTCTGTTCATACCTTCACAGCCCATTACTGCTTAGACAAGGACTCCCGCCGGGATGCCTTGTTTGGTCAGGCTGTTCTTCAACACCTGTTTCATACTTAATCAACTCCTACCCACCATCCCTGGTAGGATGCCAGAGATCCATGGGGGGAAGTGGAGCTCTTTCACAAGGGCACACAACTTCTGGAGTTTCTCCCTGGCATCTGCAGCTAGGGAGTCCCTATATGTGAAGACTACATTCCTGCTTGTTCCTGGAGATAGCATAGTTACTCACCTGTAACAGGTGATCTCCGGGAACATCAGGAATTTAGTCTTCACAACCCACCCACCTCCCCTAGGAGTTGTATCTCTCTTTCCCTCTCTCTTTGTCTCAGCTTTAAACTCAACTGGAGAGGGACAGTTGGGAAAGGTGGGAAGGCAGCACGCAGGCACTGTGGGATGCTCCCAAAAGTTTTTCTATTGGATGCTGGGGAGCGTTCCCGCGCAGGCTCCGTCGGTACCGACGATACCCATATGTGAAAACTAAATTCCTGCTGTTCCTGGAGATCACCTGTTACAGGTGAGTAACTATGCTTTACATCATCAGAACATAGAAAGATTAGGGGACATGCAATGAAGCTACAGGGTAACCTATTTAAGACTAATAAGAGAAAATATTTTTATCAAATGTGTAATCAAACTCTGGAATTTACCAGAGGATATAGTAAAAGCTGTTATTGTAGCTGGGCTTAAAAAGGTTTGGACAAGTTTCTGGAGGAAAGGTCCATAAACCATTATTAAAAGGGACCTGGGAGATCACTGCTTGACCCAATACAAGCATTGTGGCACCTATGTCTTTTGGGGAAACTGCTAGGTACTTATGACTTAGATTGGCCACTGTTGGAAACAGGATACTGCGCTTGATGGACTTTGGTCTGACCCAGTACGGCATATCTTATGTTCTTAACCCTGGTGCCACAGGGGTCCCCAACCCCGCCCAAAACTGAAAAGGACCCAATCTGACAATTGCTTTTGGTGCCCTCTCTCAAATTTCTGTTCTAGGTCCTTGCATCTCTAACACCAGTCCCGTTTCTGTGTAAGAATCCATAGTAATCCAATCCTGTAAAGTTGATTGCCTGCTTTTGTAAGACAGCCAAAAATGGATATAGGCATTGCACTGGTTTTATAGTGACCTAGATACCTGTCCTCTGGCAGTGGGACTAAGGCTACCAATTAATTTCACATAAACCACCATACACTTTGAACTCATGATTTTGAGTTCCCTATTGACCCAAGCTACCTGTGATCCAGTAGGAGAAGCTTTGTAGTTAGTTTAAATTTTGGATGTAATCTCTAATCTTTTGCCCATTGTTTCCCTTATTGTTGTAGACAACGGGTATGCACATCCCCTCCTATCCCTATGGAGATGCCCATCCTAGGATACCACAGCAAGGACCACCACCACCACCACCACCACCACCGATGAGATCTCAGGAAGATGGTTGGCCTCAGCAGGGAGTTTATGGCATGCCACCGCATTACCCTTGGCCCCCTGGCCCAGCAGCTTCTCCTCGTGATGTGCACTCCAATTCATTTCCCACAGGATCCACTTCATCTTGGTCAGGCACTGGAATGCCACATGCATCAAGTGATTCAAGGGTAAGGGGAGATATTATGTTCAATAAATGTGTGTTGCTTTAAGTATCCAAATCGTTTTATTAGCTTTACTAAAAGGAGGGAAAGGATGAGTCAGCTAACAAAGTGAAAACGGCAGCCCTCCCAAGCTCTTCTCACAGTATGTGTTAGGGTAGTGGTATTTACTTCCATTTCTCAAGGGCTGCAGTTTGGTCAGATTTTCAGGGCCTCTCTAATGAATGTGCATGAGACATTTTGCATGCATACCACCTCTATTGTCTGCAGATCTCATGTATATTCATCAGGATATCCTGGAATTCTGTGTGAAAAAGGGCAGACAAAACTGAATGGCACCACAATCAAGACCCAGAAAATAAACAATGCAGTAAAATAACCATAAATAAAGCTTAAATAAAATAAATACAAAAAAATCTCACACTTTAAACCCAACACTGCCACATTTCAACAAAGTCCTTCAATGAAGGTACATAGACATGCATGCTGTTAATTAATGAATCACAAAACAGAGGCAGTGTACTCCACAGGAATGTAAACCAAACAAAAAATAGTGGTAGTCAAACAAAACAGCAAGATAAATAGGTACAATTTTAATAACAGATAATTACAAACCAAAAATATCATACAAAAGCACTACATAAAAATGCCCATAAACACTATTTAAAAAGAGCCCAACACGTATTGACCCAAAGCCTGCATCTGGAGCAAATGTCCAGTAACGCGACGTGTTGCCTCCAGAAGGTTAGTTTTACTTTAACCCCTTTATCTTATTTTTGATTTATTCTTGTTATGTTGTGTCAGGTTTTTGAGTATTGGTTTAGTCTGTGCTAGGGTATAGTTTTAATGATATGATTTATGTCATACAAAAGGCTTTTATGTAAAGCTTACATTATTATTTTTACCTGTATTGTGAATCTCTATTTCATTATGAAATAATTTGCTTCATCCGCTTGAAATTTGCTCCCGATGCAGGCTTTGGGCCAATACGTGTTAGGCTCTTTTAAAATATTGTTTATGGGCATTTTTATGTAGTGCTTATATGTATGATAATTACAAAACCATAAAAACAAATATCTGTTAAAATTGTACCTGTTTATCTTGCTGTTTTGTTTGACCACCGCTATTTTTTGTTTGTTTGATTAATGAATGTAATCCAAGCTGGAAAAGCCATGCTAAGGAGCAATTGCACAAAAAGGCCTCTTCCAGCTCTAACACAACCTCAAATGTCTGCATTCTCTAGAGGCCATGTTGGATTTTAATCTGTGTTTTTGTTTTATTTATTTTATTAAAGTTGTGTTATGGTTATTTTATTGTAGTATTTTCTGGCTCTTAATTTGTCTTATTTTTTTATGCATTGTTTTTGTGGACTAGGTTTCTCCCATTTTGCTATTCTTATCCTGAAATCTGACCTGTTTGTGGTTTACAGACTGGGGGTGAATACCACATCATTAGGGTATGACTGGAAATAGACTTCTGGCCGCAGAGTAAATATCTAAAGAACTATCAGCTTTGTAATTGCCATCACCAATCATGTTAATTCTGCACCACTATCAACAGTTATAATGCTTTGCTTTATATTTTATCATTTCCATTTGCAATCTTATATTCATTTGACAGTAAATTCTAGCTTTTAAAATGTTCTCCCTCCTATGTTTATTGTGCCAAACTTTAAACCAAATATTGATCTGTGCAAGATGAGCAAACATTTTTGGGATAATTGCAAAGGATAGGCAAGAAAAGATTATGTCCTGGGCTCCAAGATGATTGGGGGGGGGGGGTGGAGGAAGGCCACATCCACTTTCTGAATCTCTCAAGTGGGTGAGCCCATGAGCCTGAAAGGGAAAGGGGGTCACAAAGCAACCCCTTACCCATGGTTCCATTTTGTCCAGTGACTGCCCTGATGACATCAAGGCTAATAGTCAGAGTCTAGGCTGCTGGCATAAAATACCACTGAAGCAGCCCCCACAATGTGGGAGGTCCAACCCAGAAGAGGGTCCAGTAATCCCAACAGCAATGACAGCATTAATATCAGAGCACAGCAAACGTCTTCACACTTAAAAGATGTTTGCCACCGTGCTGCCCCTCTCTCTCTGAAGCACTGCTCCATGGCAGTCAAAGGCCTAGGAAAGCATTCCCATTGATGGGCCAAAATCTTGCAATAGCTGAGATTTTGGCCCCTCAATGGGAAATGCTCTCCCGGACCTCAGACTGCCACAGAGCAGCACTTTTACAGAGAGAGGTAGTATGGTGCAGCAAACCTAAGTTAGTTGTGATGTCTGCTGGCAGGTGCTTGCTCGCCTTTTCCCAAAATGTTCATGATGAAGGGACAGAAGGGGAAAAGCATTCCCTCTTTTCCCCCCTCCTTTTTGTGGTCACTGCCCTTGTTAGGAGTATCTCTAAACAAATCTTGCTTGGGGGAGGGGTGCCCTCATTTAAATATGCCACTGGTCTAGGTGCCTAAGTAAGCCTAAAAAGTTGGCGGCAACAAGGGCAGATTTAAGCTGGGAAAAGATTTACAGTTGTGGTCTATTATTGGTACCCTTGCAATTTAACCCCTTAATGTCCAATATCTCCTAAAAAATAAAAAAGGTGGCCAGTGAAATGGCTTTAGACTGTATATGCACACACATTTGACACACAAAAATCAAAACAATACCAATTTAAAAAGGAAATAGTATAAAAACTGGAACATTGCCAGGACATGATTATTCAAATCCATTAAAAAACAATCCACTTTTCATTTTTTTTGGGATTATATTTAAAGTAAAATAAAAATATGTAACAGCTAGCACGTCACTTTTAATGTTGGAATCTTTGTCATGAGGAATACTGCTTCTTGTAACAAATTTTCCTGTTTGTGTTTTTAGGTAAACCTTAAATGATGAACCATTCCTACAAATGTGTATGAGCACAACTATGTGTGACCCATCAAACCCTTTAACTTTGATACATTTTCACAAAAACCTCATAGCACATATTAGTTCCTTTTACTATCATATATCATCATTATCTGATTCCCAATGTGGTGAGTCACGTTCAGTGTTCAATCGGCTCACAGCTCAAAAGTTCCGCATATAGTTCCAGCAGCCTCCATTGATACAAACCGCTATTTGCCAAGTTGTCAATTCTCCTCCAGTCTTGCGAACACGGCACTGCATTTAGAGCTGACTATCATTCGTGCTCTGTATTAACGCTCCAGTGGGAAGAACATATCACCATTTCCTTGAGAAGTCCATCCTGATAGGTTTCACAAACAAACGGTTCCCAAATAATCCAGCTGCTTTTAAATCCTATGGCTTCAAAAATGATAGGCTTGCTCACCCATTCATAACGGACTCCCCCAGTCAAGTTCTTGATTTAAGCCTGCTGGAGAAACCGTGGCTAATTTTAAAATCCATGATTGCGGGAGAAAGTGATGGCACCAGGCTGAATGGCCGCATCATGATAAAGCTCTGAGAACCAATCCTACTTTGAAGAGGAAAAAAGGAGGTGGCTCCCTAGGAGCGGCCTTTTTAAAGGAAGGAGGAGCTAGCAGAAAATCGGAGAAAGCAGCAACGTGGCGGAAAACGGCAGATCTAAAAGAATTTAGCTTTCAGCAGCCACAAGCAGTCCCACAAAGGAGAGGGCAAGATGGCTGACGACCATGTGCAGGCTAGTAAACATACAGAAACGGACTCTTAGGTGGAGGGGGCAGTCAGGGGAGACTCCCTGGGACAGATCACCAAAGTGAATATGAAAAAGTGGTTTGCAGAAGTCCGGAGAGACATTCCTGGGGTTAAGGAGGAGGTGGCAGTAATGGTGGCCGGTCTCAGAACAGAAGTGACCGGGGGTGGGGGGGGCAGCATTTGGAGGAGCTGGAAAATAGGTTAGAGGACACTGGTTCAGTTGTGGAAGAACTGCAAAAGGAATGGCAAAGATTGGAGAAGGCCCTAAAATTGGAAGATCTGGAGAATAGATCACTGAGACAAAATCTCAGAATCAAAGGTGTCCCTGAAGGGGAAAGTTATGCAGTTTGTGCCAGGATAGTGAAGGAAATCTTTAAACAGCTACTAGAAAAGGAAACAGGTGAAGGAGAGGAAGACATCAAAATAGACTGAGCGCATAGGACCCTGGGCCCAGTAAAAAGTAACCAAATGAGATGACATGGTATATATCAACAAACATCAGATGTGCTCTACTAAATGCCAGATCTATCAGGAACAAACCAAATACTATCCTTGATCTAATCCACGACAAGAAGCTTGATATAACATGCATCACTGAGACCTGGATAGACGACACAGACCAGGTCATATTAAATCAAGTAACCCCAACAGGATACTCGGCATTCAACTGCATCAGAGCACAAAAGAGAGGAGGAGGAGTACTAATACTCACCGGAAAGGATTTCAGATTCAAAATAATCGCCTCCACTAACACAATTGAATCCAACACACTCGCTAAAGCCAACAAATACCTAACCATCTCCCTCACATACAGATCACCTGGCACCACAACTGAACACCTATCCACAGTAATTGAAACAATATGCGCACATAACAGAAGACACAAACCTCTAGTTGTACTAGGAGACTACAACCTAACATCCGCACCCACCAGAGAAACTGCAACGTTCTTAAAAGACATGGAGTCACTAAAATACTGCCAGACAATTAACGCCCCAACACACAAACATGGTGCAACTCCAGACATGATATTCATGCCAACACAACTGGTGGAACAGAACAAAACTACAAAACCAACAATCACCCCAGTCCCCTGGTCAGACCACCATGTAATTGAATTCACCATGACCCTGAATAACCCCACCCAATGCAAAGAAGATGAAAGAATAATCAGACGGTTCAAAACATTTGACAGAGAATCATTCATCAATGAAATCAGTCCACAACTTCAACAGGAACAAGACACCCTGGATCTTAATATAGAAGAGTGGAACACAATAATAGCCAATGCAGCATCTGCCCCAGCCAACGATGAACCACAAACTTGTAAAAGATCCAACGCCCCATGGTATTCACAAGAAATAAGAATTGAAAAGCGCACACTAAGAAGACTAGAACAAAAATGGAGACAGGACAAGTCACACAACTTCGTAACACAATACAGAGACAAACAACGGGAATATAACAATCTAATAAATGAACGCAAACAGCAACACCATACCAACCTAATCATGAAATCTACCACTAGACCAAGAGAATTTTTTAGCATTATCCAAAAGCTTACTAAGAATGACACACAACAAAGCACCAACCATCTTGACCCCAAAAATATGCAGACTACATGAAGTCAAAAAAACATAAGCCAAACAAACTCTGCCTCACAACAAACAAAAGATCACACGATAAAAAAGAAACATCAAACATGGGAGAGCTTCAACATACCAATAAAACAGCAAGTAGAAAACATATCTGGTCTAAACACAACTTCTTCACCATCAGACCCATGCCCACTGTCATGGATCAAAGCCACAAAAAGCCAACTCTCATATCACATTAAAAAAAATCGTCAAGGATTCACTCCAACAAGGATACATGCTGCAATCCCTAAAGCATGCAATGATATGACCAATACTTAAAAATAGCAATCTGAGCCCATCTGAACCAAAATCTGGACTTTCAGAAAGCCTTTGACAAAGTCCCTCATGAGAGACTTTTGGCAAAACTAAAGAGTCATGGGATAGGAGGCAGTGTACTACTGTGGATCAGGAACTGGTTAAAAGATAGAAAGCAGAGGGTAGGGCTAAATGGCCAATTTTCCCAATGGAGAAAGGTGAATAGTGGTGTACCCCAGGGATCTGTGCTGGGTCCGCTGCTTTTTGACATATTCATAAATGACCTGGAAAGTGGAACAACAAGTGAGGTTATCAAATTTGCAGATGACACAAAACTGTTTAAAGTTGTTAAAACCCAGGAGGATTGTGGAAAATTGCAAGAGGATCTTGATAATTGGAAGACTGGGCATCAAAATGGCAGATGAAATTTAATGTGGACAAGTGCAAGGTTATGCACCTAGGGAAGAACAACCCAAACTATGGTTACACGATGCAAGGTTCCACATTAGGAACCACCACCCAGGAAAAAGATTTAGGCGTCATTGTGGATACCTTGTTAAAAACCTCGGCCCAGTGTGCAGCGGCGGCCAAGAGAGCAAATAGAATGCTAGGTATGATAAGGAAAGGAATGGAAAATAAAACAAAAGATATTATAATGCCTCTATATCGTTCCATGGTGAGACCGCACATTGAATATTGTGTGCAATTCTGGTCGCCGTATCTTAAAAAGGATATAGCGATTTTAGAAAAGGTTCAGAGAAGAGCCACCAAAATGGTAAAGGGGATGGAAGGCTACTCCTATGAAGAAAGGCTAAAAAGGTTGGGGCTCTTTAGCCTGGAGAAGAGACGGCTGAGGGGAGATATGATAGAAGTCTATAAATTAATGAACGGAGTGGAACGGGTAAACGTAGATCGATTGTTTACCTTATCAGAATATGGAAAGACTAGGGGACATGCAATGAAGCTACAGGGTAAACTATTTAAGACTAATAAAAGAAAATATTTTTTCACTCAACGTGTAATCAAACTCTGGAATTTGTTACCGGAGGATGTAGTAAAGGCTGTTAGTGTAGCTGGGTTTAAAAAAGGTTTGGACAAGTTCCTGGAGGAAAGGTCCATAAACCATTATTAAGAAGGGACCCAGGATATTAATGCTTGAACCAGTACAAGCATTGTGGAACCTGTGTCCCTTGGGGAAACTGCTAGGTACGTATGACCTAGATTGGCCACTGTTGGAAACAGAATGCTGGGCTTGATGGACCTTGGTCTGACCCAGTATGGCATATCTTATGTTCTTGTCCCATCTCTAGCCTGCCATTCCTTGCTAAAGTCATGAAAAAAGCAGTCCAAAGGCAACTTCAGGACCATATAGATATCAATGCCCCTCTGAATATACATCAGCACAGATTCAAGCCCCAGCACAGCGTGGAAACACTACTCACCTCCCTCTTTGACAATCTCCTAAGAGGCATAGACAACAAACGGCTTCCTGCTAGTGTTCATGGACATCTCGGCGGCCTTCGATACCGTGTCACATCCTAAGCTACTGCAATGCTTACAACAGATAGGACTATGCAAGAATACCTTAAAGTGGTTTACATCATACCTGGAAAGGCGAATGCAACAAGTCCAAATGCGATCAAAAGAAATCCTTACAATTCCCCGTCACGCAGGGAATACCTCAAGGCTCAGCCCTATCTTCAATGCTCTTTTTTTTTTTTTTTTTCAATATTTTATTTTGAACCATCAAACAAAACATCAAATACAGAACAAAAGACAATCGCTCCCTGGGGTGGACTCTGATCCCCAAGGCTCGAGATACATAGATGGTTACATAGTTTTTAGGATAGTACCCCTACTTCCCCCCTCCCCCACCCAACCTCCCCCCCCCGATAAACCCTTCCCCCCCCTCCCCCCCCAAAAGCAGTACCCACCCGGACCAGCATATATATAACATTACCGAACCTCAGTAGGTCTCCACATACAAACAGGGCTATCAACAGCCTAATTGCAGGGTTACATTACGTATCCGAGGACTCAACTTTTGAATATAGGGCTCCCACAGTAACCAGAAAGCAGACCATCGCTTCACATGACCTCGTGCTGCCCGACACTCCAGGAGCATAAGTTGATGGAAGGAGTTCCGCCACTCCCAAAAAGAGGGAGGGTGGCTGTCCCTCCACCCACGTAGGATGGGGCCCTTACCCACCAGACATGCCTTCCGCACCAGCCAGCGACTCCATTTCCCCTTTGGAGAGGTGAGACCCAGGAGATCCAAGACGATCAAGGCCGCGTCCCAGTGAACAGGTTGTCCAAGGAGGTCGGCCATAAATAGGGCAATTCTATGCCAGTAGGGGCGTATGCGCCGGCAGCCCCACCACATATGATACAAGGTCGCCAGGGGCTCCGCACAGCGTGGACAGCTACCATCCACAGTCAAATGGCAGCGAAGGGCTCGCCGCGGAGAGAAGTGAACCCTAGTTAAACACTTAATTTGAATTTCTCGCCAGCGAGCACCATCCGCCAGGCTCGCCACTCTCCGGAGGGCCACCAGAATAGTGCCACAGGGAATCTCCCGACCCAGTTCCGCCCCCCAGGCTCTTTCCACACCGCTGTAGTCTGGCTGTGGTCGAAACTGCTCCAACCGAAGATGGAAGGTCCGAATAGACGGCCGTTCGACTTCGCCAAACCCAAAAAATGCTATTATCTGGGCCGAGCGGTCGCCACAGAGTTCCGACCCTGGAAGGGAAGCCACGTAATGGGCCACTTGCATATATGCAAAGAAATGTAGGGGCCCCAATTCATATTCGCGGGATAGCATGGGAAAGTGCTTAGGTTTGCCCGCCAGGTCCACCACATGGCCCAGAGTATGCACTCCTCTCTCCCCCCACAGACGAAACGTCGCGGTTTCAGTGCCTGGGGTAAAATTGGCATTGCCCCGAATAGGTAACCAGCTCGACACCTGCCACCGACGGCCCCAATAGGCATTCAATTTCCGCCAGGTTTTATAAACCGGGGCCAATAACACGCTGTCCGCCAAATGCGTAGGCCACCTACTTACCTCCAGGTGCAAAAGGGCCCGTAACGAATGGGGTGCCACGTATGCCTCCTCAAATGCCCTAGGGGTATAAAAATCGTTATCCCCGAGCCAGTCCCCCAAATGGCGGGCTTGACAGGCCAGTACATAAGCACCAAGATCTGGGAGTCCCCATCCCCCCCCGCGGATCCTCCCCATTAGTCTACGATAAGAGATACGAGCTCTCGACCCCCTCCATAAAAAGCCCCGAAATTCCGCCTCAAAGCGCCGGATATCCCGACGAAGGATCCAAACAGGGAGGGTCTGTAGCCAATATAAGATCCGCGGCAGGAGGACCAATTTGATCGCTGCAATTCTCCCCATAAGGGAGAGAGGGAGGGGTAGCCACGCCTGCAGCTGAGTCCTCACCTTAGTCAACATCCGTCGCAAGTTAATCCTATATAGGTGATCTGAATGACAGGACAGTACAATCCCCAGGTATAGGAACTGGTGCTCAGCCCATCGAAGGGGAAATTCGCCCACCCAGCTGCCCCGAAGTCGTCCAGAGACATCAAGGGCTTCAGACTTATCCCTATTGATATTAAACCCTGCAAACTGCCCGAAGGCGCGGAACTCCTGTAAAAGAAGGGGTAGGGAGTCCCCGGGAGAAAGCAAGTGCACCAACAAGTCATCGGCAAAGGCCGAAATCTTAAATACCTGAGGCCCAATACCTACTCCATGGATTGTCCGCATACCCGCCACTCGGCGTAAAAGAGGGTCCAAAGAAAGAACAAAAAGGAGAGGAGAGAGGGGGCAGCCCTGACGGGTCCCCCTCTGCAACGAAAAAGGCTCTGATATGACCCCATTACAGAGTATCGCTGCGGTAGGATTGGCATACAAACTGTCGACCATGTTACAGAACGACGGCCCCAAACCATACTGAGGGAGAATGAATCGCAAGTATTGCCAATCCACCCTGTCAAAGGCTTTTTCTGCGTCAAAGCTAATCAAGAGAGAGGTCAAATGTCTATGCTGAACCCATTCTAAAGACGCGATGATCTTGCGTAAGTTACGGACCGCGTATCGCCCCTTAACAAAACCGACCTGGGACTCATGGACCAGCTGCCCCAAGAACTCCGCCAAGCGGTCCGCCAAGATCTTAGCCATTAATTTAAGGTCGAAATTAAGCAAGGAAATCGGACGATACGAGGCTGCAGAAAGAGGGTCTTTTGCCGGTTTGGGGATAAGAACAATATGAGCATGGTTAGCCCCCCACCGAAAAGAGCCCTGCTGCGCTCTCCGATTATGTACGGCAGCCAGCGTTGGGGAGATCTGTTCATTGAGAATTTTATAGAATTCGGCGCCTAGTCCATCGGATCCTGGGGATTTGTAGCAACTGGCTTTGGAAATAGCCCCTTGCAGCTCAGCCACCGTAATTGGCTGATCTAACTGTGCTCTCTGCTCTATTGAGAGGCGAGGCAAGTCCAGTCCCCTCACATAATCCGCCATCTGCGTGGGAGAAGTCGCCTCCGCAGCGTAAACATTCTGAAAGAAGGAGCGAAAGACACGCGCTATCGCCGGGCTTTCCCTGTGTAAGGTCCCAAGATCATCTCGCAAAGCGGGCACCAATTTAGAGCCCCGGGGTCCGCGAAGGCACCGAGCCAATAACTTCCCCGGCTTGTCCCCATAGCGGTACAATTGATAGCGATAATACAATACTGACTTCTTTGCTCTCTGGTGTAAAAGTTCGTTTAATTCCATTTGAGAGTCCCATAGCTGCTTTTTTAACCCCGCAGTAGGAGTGTGAGCCCAGCGGCGTCGCAATTTCGTCACCAAGCTCTCTAAGGCCATAATACGTTCGGCCCTTAATCGTCGTTTTCTGGCAAGAAATCCAATTATATCTCCCCTCAGTACGACCTTCGCTGTTTCCCAGAGCAATTCTGGGTCATCTTGATGACCCCTATGGTCGGCTTCGAATTCCTGCCACCGCCGCTGAATAAATGAGCGAAATTGGGCGTCTCTATATAATTCCAATGGAAAACGCCATTGGAAGGCCCGTGAAGTACTCCCACTCCAGAAGACTTCCATCCACACAAATGCATGGTCAGATATCTCTACAGGCCCTATCTGGGCGTCCCCCACCTTGGCAAACAGCCCAGCGGATAACAACAAGTAGTCTATGCGTGCACTGGTGCCATGGGCCCGGGATTGGTGTGTGTAGTCCCGCTCGACCGGATGTAGTAATCGCCAGGGATCCACTAACCCCAGCCTGGAACAGAAACGTCGCATTGCCCGAACCGTCGCCATTCTTTCTCTTTGCTCCCCCGCTTTAGAGGTATCGAGATCGACGTCCATGACCCCGTTGACGTCCCCCCCCAAAATAACGGGGAGCTCCGGCCACGTCTCAAGTGTGGAGGCAATGCGCGCATACAGGGACAAATCAAGTACATTGGGACAGTACACGCTACCAAGAACTACCGGCCTCCCCTCAAGGACTCCCCGCACCAGTACATATTCAATGCTCTTTAATATCTATATACAGCCCATATGCAAGAACCATAATCTATGCTACCACATTTTATGCTGATGACATCATGGTGTACGCTCCAGTCAGCTTACTGGCACTAAACACTACACCAATAACAAAATCCATCAAAGAAAAATCCATCAAAGACATGAATGACTGGCTCATTGCCTCAGTTTTGTTGTAGTTGACTGTTAAGTTGTTGGCTATGTTCATCACCAGGAACCCCACATTCACACCCCCACAAACCATAAGCATCCTAGACAAACACACAGTAGTCAAAGAAGAAGTTAAATATCTGGGCATAACACTAGACAGAGCTCTGAACTTAAAATCTCACATCAACAAAACTGCACACAAGGCATATCATTAATTGAAAACAAACAGTCAGACAAATCAAACCAATGCTCCGTCAAGACCACTTCTGTACAGTATGTCAAGCACTCATCATACCACTGCTTGATTATGGAAATTCACTATATCAAGGCCTTCCTCACCAGACACTACACCCACTACAGCTGGTACAAAACACCACAGCACGCATCATTACAGACACCCCAAGGACCGAGCACATCACTCCTGTCCTACAACAACTACACTGGCTCCCAATGGTGGCAAGAGTTAAATACAAATCAGTCATGATAATCTTCAAAGTCATTCATCATCTCTCAATGGATATACTCCAAAACATTATAACAAGAGACATCAGCAATAGACCAAGAAGAACCAATAATAGCCTGCAGGGGTGCTGATCATGTTATCACAAAACCAAACAAACAGCCTCAAAAAGAGTACCATCACTACTGGCATCCTCCATATGGAACTCCCTACCAATGAGCCTGAGAGCTTTAGAAGACCTCACAGACTTCCGCAAAGACCTCAAAACATGGTTATTTTTAGAAACCTATGAGCATTCAAGCAACATCCCTTACCCAAACAGTAACACTAACATCACTGCCAACTAAACACACACCCCCATACCATTCACACGAACAAACTTATCACACCACATTAGTAAATACCTTTATGTTAAATGTTACTTCAACTGTACTGTCTAAATGTCTACATGTACCCTAATGTTAAATGTAATCCTCCAATTGTGTTGTCATGTGACCACCTTGATTGAAGGAAAAGGTGGCATACAAATCTGTCTAAATAAATATTTACATGACTACGGGACAAAGGAACACAGCTGCACAAATGAGGAAAGCAGTGCAATTTTTGTGGAGATGGAATATCATAGCAGTATTTGCGGACATTGCCATGGCAACACTGGTGAGGAGGTGGGCATAGAGTGGATACACTGTCATACTTAAGCAGGAAAAAGTACGATATAGATGGCTGTACCCACAAGAACTGGCCTTTTACGAAAGACTGAATCATTAAGAGCAGACAGAGGAGGATTTGAGAGCAGCAATGTTGGAGATGAAGCTCAAGGAACTGCCCAAGAACACAGGAGGGCCAAGATCTCCCAGGAACTGAAAGGACTTGCAACAGAAATGAGAAAAGGTGGAATAGCATTGCAGATAGAAGAACCAGCAGGAGGTAGATGGATCCTAGAACCGGACAATTACAGGAACTATATCCACAGCTGGAGAGCACCTCTCTCTACATAAACAGTATTTGGCGGTTTTGGTCCGCAGTAGGAGTACCACTCCCTGCAGAGGGAGAAGGGTATAGTATGAGACACTAAAGTATTATAGAAATGAATGTTGTGAATTGTGAGTATATACAAGGTGGGGGGGAGGGAGGGAATGGAAAATTGGGGAGGAAGAGGGGAGGGGAAGAGATGATACCAAACTCCCACTACATGTGCTGACGACCTCTCATTAGTTCTTGAAATGGCTTGCAACCACCCAACTAAGTTTAAACCACTCTGGCTGCTAGGAGACTTCAATCTCCTAGCACTCTCACGAAGCACGCCTCTGCCTTCATGGATGCTATGTCTACATTTAAGTTATAATCAACAAATTCAAGCCCCTACCCACACTAGAGAAAATACCTTGGACCTCATCTTTGCACCTTCATCCATTCCTGCTACTAGTAACCTTCACCAACCACAAATCATACCTGTACCTCATCAATGAACCCCCGGTCTGCCTTGAATTATACTGCGCCTCAAGCTCACAGTTTTTGACCTTTCATCAAAGAAGCATTCCTTGAGGACGCACTACCCAGTCTTAAATCTGACACCTTGATCTACCTGAACTAGTAAAGACATGGAACTCCACCTTAAGCAAGGTCACACTCCTTCCACAGCATACGAGAGCCACTAAAAGGAACCAAACAGCTATCTGGTTTACAGATGACCTAAGAAAGTCCCTGCTACATCTCAGGAAATTGGAGGAAAAATGGCGACACTCAAAACATTCCCAAGATCGCACCATTTATATGAAGACCCTTCAAGAGCATCGCAATGCAGTCAATCAGAAAAGAATATCACACCAACATCCTGATGTGCACTCTTAACAGACCCCATGAGCTTTTTAACATCATTCAGTCCCTTATAAAAGACAACAAATCAGCATACCGAAGACACTTCGCTCCCACATGACTTCTCTACTTACTTTCAGAACAAAACCAATGGGATCCCCCTTAAAATTGTAAATACTCTGACTATCCTCCTATTGTAGGCATTCCTTCTAGTGAAGATACCAACATCCCTGTTTTAAGTGCCTTCCACCCATACTCCGCTGAGCAAACCGAGAACATAAGAGGCCTCAACTCTACTACCTCTCTCCATCCGATCCTTGTCCATCCCATTGGATTAAGTCATCCTGTGCTGAACTAAGTCCCTACATTTCTAAAATTTTACAGCTCTCCTTCACCAAAAATGTGTTTCCATCACTGCTAAAAACTGCAACCATCCGATCCCTACTTACGAGTTATAAATTGAATCCTGGTGATGTAAACTCTTTCAGGCCAATATCTACCCTGCCCTTCCTGGCTAAGATAGCTGAGAAGATAGTGCAGAAGCAAATTCAAGACCATATTGATGTCTGTGCTCCATTAGATGACCACCAACATGGATTTCACCTACATCATGGGGTCGAAACTCTGCTAGTCACCCTGATAAACAACTTAGTCATGGGCATGAGTAAAACCAAACATGGGTTTATCCTAATTTTCTTAGACATTGCATCTGCCTTCAATACAGTTTCACAACCTCCTCCTTACCCAACTACAGATGAAAGGCATTCAGAACTTAGCCTTGAACTGGTGTAAATCTTACTTAGCAGACCAACAACAAATGGTACATGTTGGAATGCAATCTTCATCCGGTTTCTCTCAAACTCGGGGTGTTCCCCAAGGTTCCTCCTTATCTGCATTACTTTTTAATATTTACATCCAGCCTGTCTGTAACATTATTAAATCATATGGCATACTTTACCACAGCGATGCTGATTGATGTGCTGCTCTACACCCCTTTCTCCACTGACAGCCCAAATTACAAGGAAATCAGACTGCTTTAATGCTGTCTCAGACTGGCTGAAACTACACAACTTACGTGTGAATTGCAAGAAAACAGAAGTTCTATTCATCACAAAGGACCCATCATTCACACCTCCTACGTTCCAGGTAAAGGATGCAGAGCTGATTACTAAACAAGAGGTACGGTACCTGAGAATCACCTTAGACTAACACCTAAATATGAAGTTGCACATAACATCACTAGAGCTACCTAAACTAAGAACCCTCCGTCACCTTGCTTGAATTTGCTGGACTTCCGAACTGTATGCCAGGTGCTTATTCTTCATGGCCTGCCAGACTGTGCAAGTCATCCCCTACAGTTGGCAATGAACACTGCAGCATGAACCCTGTTTGGAGCCTCGATACATGAGCATATAACACCTATCCTGAGATATCTCCTTTGGCTCCCTATTGCTAGCTGTCTTGCATACAAAGCCCTCATAATGTCATTCAAGATACTCTACAACCTCTCTGCAATTTGCCCTAGAAGGGATCCTGCAGTGGACACCGGACAATAGAACCAGAAGATCTAACATGGCAAATGCTCTTACTACCCCATCTGCAGTAACTGAATTCAAAAAAGCATGGGACAAACACAGAGGATCTCTAAAGGTAAAAAGGGGACTATTGTAGTTGTTGATATGGAAGGACAGACTAGATAGGCCATGTGGTCTTTTTCTGTCATCGTATTTCTATGTTTCTGTAATAAGAAAATGCTCCCAAACTGCAAGAAACTGAACCTTCAGCCTATACACACCACCTCTCTGAAACTTCCTCCCCATCCCAATCTGCTCCATTTCAGACTTGTCTCCATTCAGGAAAGCACTAAAGACACATCTGTTCCAATTTTATTATGAACAAGTTACATAGGCCCACTGGAGCTAATCTCTTTCATTTAGATACATAAACCTGCCCTGATCCAAGCTCCTTACATAAGCTAGATTCAACTACTTATCTTGGCCCATTAACCACCTTGTAAATAGTTCACCCCTTTTACTACCTGTCTCCCCCTGTTCTAATCTAATTATCTGTTATATTTAGAAACTGTATTATATTCAATGTTCCATTTCTCTAAATCTTGTTCTATGTAATGTATGTTTTGTTCCTTGTAAACCGCACTGATTTCTAAATAGTGCGGTATATAAAACCAACCAACCAAATAAATAAATAAGGGTGGGCCAGGACAGGAAAGGGGAAGTGGGAAAGGAAATGGGTGGGCAGGAGGTTTGGTGAAGTCGTTCTCCAGGACCAAGCAGGAAGTCAGTCCTCACATATTTTATTTATTTATTTATTACAGTTTCTTATATACCGCGCTATTCGGTATCAGCGCGGTTTACATCATAACATAACTACCATAACGACAAGTTGTCAGGTTTTACATCGAACAGGGATACAAACTTGGATAACAGGGTAAACTATGTACATAAGCTATTTACACGGCAAGGATAGGTAAAAATCAGAAAATGAGTATGAGGGCATTTCTAGAGGGGTCTAGCGTGGGTCATTTATTGAGAGGGGTATCTAGGTTTAATTGCTGGCTGGGAAGTATTGGAGGAAGAGGTGGGTTTTGAGTGCCTTCCTGAACTGATATAGATTGGTTATGGCCCTAATGTCAGGGGGTAGTGCATTCCAGCATTTGGGGATGTATAAACTGCACGCCCTGTTTGTGGTTGTCTTGTTGCATTTTGCCGATGCCTTTGGTGTGATTAGAAGGTTGACAGCTGTTGCTCTTCTGGATCTGTTGGGGGTACAATGTGGATAAGATGTGTGAATGAGGCGGAGGAAATACCTTTGATTGCCTTGAAAGCTAATAGAAGTGTTTTGAAGGTGATTCTCCCATGAATAGGTAGCCAGTGTAGCTGTTTGAGAATGGGAGTCACGTGGTCGCTTCTGGTTGCTCCGTAGCCGATGAAGCCCCAGCGGAGCATTTCCCCAGCTTTCCATGAAAGCCTTTGAGAATGCAGGCACGCATGCGCGGTTCCCTTCCCGCCTAAAGGTGCCATCTTACCTCAGTCTCTTTTTTTTCCGAGAAGCCCATCGGACGTGTGTCCTGTTCTCCTGGATAAAAGTGATTTTTTTTCTTCGGCGATTTTTGCTATTTTTCTCCGGTTCGACACCGGTTCCCCTCCCGCCGGGTTCGGTACACCGGTATCGAGCCCGTTTACTTCATTTTTCGGTTTTTACCCTTCGTGGCTGGCGGTCGCGCCCTTTTTTCATTTTTTCACTGGAAGGCCGGACTTTTGACCTTGCTGGGGCTATTTTTTCCCCGATTGGCTTCCAGTGGTTTCAAAAAGTGTGATCGGTGTAAGAAAATTATGTCTCTCACCGACACACACGACTGCTGCCTTCGGTGCCTCGGCCCTGACCACGACCCCAAGTCGTATGGGCCATGTGGGAAGATGTCTTCCAAGGCACTAAAGAGTCGACAGCATCAGAAGGAAAGGTTTTTCTCGGACTCTGCTTCCGGCCGGGCCCGGACCTCGTCTGAGGCCTCGACATCTCGGGATTCCGATCCCGAGTGCCGTCGAAGCTCCTCGGACAGGGGGTCCCCCGACCGGGAACGCAAGAGGAAGAAGCGGCTCACGAGGGCGGCGTCGGAGGAGGTCCCTGGTCCCTCGAGGGCCAGGTCTAAGACCCCCGACTGCCATCCCGGGCCCATGGACCAAGAGAAGCCTGCAAAAGTTCCTCGCGTGGAGCCGGAGTCTGCTGGACACGTAAGCCCCGTAGTGCTCGTGGACTCTCCTCCCAGAGAGCCGCCGCCAGGGCCCGAGTCGGTGGCTGCTGCGTCTCCCGAGCTGAGTCTCAGGATGACAGCCTTGGAGTGCAGACTGTCTGCCTTCATGGAGCAGCAGCGGGCACTGATGGCCAGCCTGTCTGGTGCATCTGCCCCGACCACAGGGATGTCGACTTCGAAGTCAACCCCGGAGACCGAGCCGATACTCGAGACCTTCGTGGCTCGAAGTCGTCCTCGGTCGAGGTCTCCCTTGACCTCCCGTTTGGGACCAAGGGTGTCGACACCGGTGCCCCCAGCGTCGGGGCGGGTGCCTCGGGGCCCCACGGGGTCGGACCCTGACTCCTCCTCGGACGAGTCCGCCTGGGAGACGGAGGACAAGGAGTCTCCCGATACTTTTAAGACTCGGTGCGTCCCGTCTGACTCACCGCAGTCTGATCCCCGGAGTAGATCCCCCTCCGGAGGACACTAGGTTCTCTGAGTTCATCCGGGATATGGCTGCTACCTTGGCTATCCCTGCCGATCCCGAGGAAGAGCCTCGAGCCGAGGAACTCGATGCTCTACAGTACGACTCTCCTCCGAAGGAGGCCTTTACTGTCCCGGTTCCTCCAATGCTGGAACGGCTCCTCTTCCGAATGTGGGAGACCCCGGCCTCGGCGCCGGTTCTAAGTAAGCGAGTCTATTCCATTTATCGACTCCGCAAAAGCCCTGGTTTCCAGAAAGCACAGCTACCACACCATTCCATGGTAGTGGAATCTGCCATGCATCGTCTGAAGAGCCAGAAGATGCACTCCGCGGTGCCCCCCGGCAGGGAGGCCCGCAACCTCGATGGCATCGGTAGGAAGTGCTTCCAGGGGTCGATGCTTGCTTGCTGTGTCCAGTCTTACCAGCTGTACATGGGCATGTACTTGCGGGACCTGGCCAAAGAATTGGCCGGATTCTCTGCTGGTCTCTTTGGGGAACCCTTGCAGAGATTTCAGACCTTGTCCTCGGGGATTCGGGAATGCTCAAAGTTCATTTCACACGCCGCCTACGATTGGCTTTGAGGCTTCTGCCTGAGTAGCGGCTGCCGGCATCGCGGCTCGACGCCAGGCGTGGCTGCAGTCATTGGACCTCGAGCCATGGGTTCAGGACAAGTTGGTCGATGTCCCCTGCCGAGGTGAGAACCTTTTTGGCAAACCCGTGACCGAGAAGGCCGCTCAGCTCGAGACAGAGCACCTTACCCGGACAAGGCTGTCGAGGAAGACCTCTGCCCCTTCACATAAGAAGGGCTCGGGTAAAAAGTCCTTTTACCCGAGGAATGGCCAAGGGCCAGGGTAATGGGCCCCGTAGGCAGAGGACCCCCAAGCCTCATGCCCCTGCTACCACTCAGCAGGGTGGGGGTTTTTGACTCCTTGAGCGTAGCCTCTCCTCCACTGCTCTCCCCACCCTGCACAGGAGGTCGCCTCGCCCTCTTTGCCCACCAGTGGCCCCTTATCACCGGGGACAGTTGGGTGCTGGACATAGTCCACAATGGCTATGCCCTCCATTTTCACCAACTGCCTCCGCCATATTTTCCAGGGGAGCCTCCAAGGCCTCCCCTGCACACAGACCTTCTTCTACAAGAGCTTCATGGTCTGTTGGTGGACAGGGCGGTGGAGCCTGTGCCTCCCCACTTGCAAGGTCATGGATTCTACTCCAGGTATTTCCTGGTACCCAAAAGAACCGGTGGCCTTCGACCCATTCTGGACCTCAGAAACCTCAAGTTCCTGGAGAAAGAAAAGTTCAAGATGCTTACTCTTGGGACACTTCTGCCCTACCTCCAGCAGGGAGATTGGCTATGCTCCTTAGATCTAAAGGATGCGTACACTCACATCCTCATTCATCCAGACCACAGAAAGTACCTCAGGTTCATTGTGGGAGGAAACCATTATCAGTACAGAGTACTATCTTTTGGCCTGACCTCCGCTCCCAGGGTCTTTACCAAGTGCCTGGCAGTTGTGGCGGCCTACCTGAGAAATCAAGGCATCTTAGGGAAAGACAATCTGGACGACTGGCTCATCAGGGGTCAAACATCCCTGGAGGCCAGACAAGCCACCCTCAGAACCATTGCTCTGCTTCAAAACGTGGGTTTTGTCATAAACTTCGCAAAGTCCACTTTGCTCCCCTCCCAGAACTTGGAGTTCATAGGGGCAAGGTTGGATTCTCAACTGGCAAAGGTATTCTTGCCAGAAGACAGGGCCCAAAGACTGATGGACGTGGCAAAACAGTTTCTGAACAAGCCCCTGGTCTCCGCCAGACTCTTCCTCAGGCTTCTGGGACACATGGCTTTGACAGTACATGTGACTCCCAATGCCAGGCTCCATATGAGGCCTGCACAGTGGTGCCTTCGGACTCAGTGGTCTCAAGCCACAGGCCACTTACGAGACAGGATAAAGGTGTCCAAACCCCTTTTGGCCTCCCTCAGCTGGTGGCTACATCCACCCAATCTACTCAAGGGGATGCCCTTCCAAATGCCAGAATACTCGGTGGTCCTCACCACCGACGCCTCTCTAAAGGGCTGGGGTGCTCATTGTCTGGACAAGTGCACTCAAGGCCTCTGGTCTCCCTGGGAGGCAGCCCAACAGATCAATCTGCTGGAACTTCGGGCTATCCGCTTGGCTCTCAGAGCTTTTTCTCCGGCCCTGGCTCACCGCTCAGTCTTGATTCAAACAGACAACCAGGTAGCCATGTTTTATGTGAACAAACAGGGCGGGACTGGATCCAGACTCCTTTGTCGGGAAACTCAGGACCTTTGTTCCTTTGCTCTGAAGCACAACATGCTTCTCAAGGCGGTGTACCTTCCAGGCCAGGAGAACTGCCTGGCCGACCGATTGAGCAGAATTCTGCAGCCCCATGAGTGCCAGCTGCATCCCCTGGTGGTTCGGAGGATCTTCCTAAAGTGGGGTCTCCCTTGGATAGATCTCTTTGCCAGCCCGCTGAACAAGCAACTGCCCAAGTTCTGCTCCAGGCAACCGCATCCTTTGAGGGTAGCACCGGATGCCTTTCTAATGTCCTGGTCTCAGGGCCTCCTGTATGCGTTTCCTCCCATGCCCTTGGTGGCCCGAACTCTTTTCAAGACTCTTCAGGACAGGGCCTCAGTCCTGCTGGTAGCTCCCAGGTGGCCGAGGCAGCCTTGGTTTCCACTTCTGCTTCAACTGGCAATGGATTCCCCACTACCTCTGGGGTTGCAGCCCGACCTTCTCTCCCAGGAGCAGGGTTCCCTTCTGCACCCCAATCTCAAAGCTCTCAATTTGATGGCCTGGAGGCTGCAAGGGTAGTTTTGGCTCCCTGGGGCCTGCCTCAGGAAGTTGAGGAGGTTGTCCTAGCCTCTAGAAAGCAGTCCACTAGAAAAACCTATGCTCTCAAATGGAAGAGGTTTTCTATGTGGTGTCAGCTACGTACAGAGGATCCTTTCTCCTGTACTGTACCAGTAGTGCTTCAGTACTTGCTGCACTTATCCAATCAGGGACTTAAGTCCAATTCTGTTAGGGTCCACCTCTCAGCTCTCGCAGCTCACCACTCACTGGTGGAAGGACACTCTCTATCTGGGCACCCCTTGGTGTCTTGGTTTCTCAGAGGCTTGCTCTTGCTCAAGCCTCCCATCCGTCCTCCTAATCCTGAGTGGGCGCTGAATGTGGTCTTGCAGCAACTGACTCGCCCACCTTTTGAGCCTATGGTTACTTGCCCTCTACACTTCCTATCTCCAGGAACAAGCAGGAATAAGTCCTCACATATGGGTACGTCGGTACCGACGGAGCCCGTGCGGGAAAGCTCCCCAGCTTCTTAGAATAGAAGCTTTTGGGACCTCCCACTGCACATGCGCACTGCCTTCCCGCCTTCCTGAACAGCTCTCCTCAGTTTCTCTTTTTCCGCGGAGCCAGCAGGTCGTGTTCCTGTCACCGCTGAAGAAATTGTTATTTTATTTGTTTCTTTAGACCGCGTACCTGCCTTCCCCATACCGATACCGGTATCGCCGGTCTTTTCTTTCTTTCTTTAAAAAATTATAATTCTTTTTTCTTATTTTTTAGCTTTTTGGTCACTTCAGAGAGGCCTCTCGGCCTACTCAATTTCTCCTCATGGAGAAGCCAGCCCCTGGATTTAAGAAGTGTACCAAATGTAATGCTGTTATTTCAGTCACAGACACCCATGAATGGTGTCTGAAATGTTTGGGGCCTGACCATTCCATACCGGACTGCCCATCTTGCTCCCACATGTCTAAACGTGGGCTGCAGAACCGGGCCAACAAATTCCATGTGCTGTTTGCTTCAGAGAATACAGCATCACAGTCATCCAGGTCTTCTTCTCCGGATGGATCTCAGGTAACCAAACCTTCTGTGGGCAAGTCCTCAAAGAGCAAATCTCCTTCAAAGCATCGAGAGGCTCTTAGCTTAGAACTTGAGGACCCTGCCCCAGCCAAACAACCCCGGCGGGAAGTCCAACTTCCAAAAACGCCAATTCAGGGGTCTCAGGTTGATATCGATGCTACGGCCTCGACAGATCACCTGTTAGCCTGCTCTGGGGTACCGGGTCACTCCGGTACCGACATCCAGGCAGCTATGGCGTCCATGGGCGATACTGTACAGTCCATGCAGCAGGCCGTCATGGCTTTCATTAAAGCTGCAACGCCATCGGTTCCGCTTTCAGCGGTTCCGGGCCCGATACCGGTATCGTCCGCCATGCCGGTATCGAGGCCGTCCACCTCTAAACGCAAGTCGGTACCGTATGGGCTTTCGCTCCATACCGGTTCCATACCCGATACGCCCGATATCGATACCGATCGGTACGCGTATCGTGCGTTAGAGGAAAGCACCGATTCCTCTGAGGATTTTCACTCCTCTGATGATTCTGCTGAGTTTTCACTCAACTTACCTGAGGAGCCCTCTTCTCCTAAAAGGAGAATGTCCCCTCCAGAGGATTTGTCCTTCCAGGACTTTGTTTTAGATATGGCTACAGCCCTTTCTATTACCACATCCTCTGAAAAGGAACCCAGATCCAAAAAACTGGATATTTTGGGATACTCAAAGGCCCCTAAGGAGGCAGTTACCCTGCCTATCCATGAAATCCTTCAAGAACAACTGATGGATTTCTGGGAAAATCCTTTGACTTTGTCTCCTTATTCCCGTAGGTTGGACACCATGTATAGGGTCCCTCCTTCTCCTGGTTTCCAAAAGACTCAATTGCCCCACCACTCTATTGTGGTGAAGTCTGCAATGAAGAAGATTAGGAGTACCAAAAGGCACTCTTCCACCCCTCCAGGACGGGAATGTAAGACTTTGGACTCTTTTGGTAGGAAAATTTTCCAGGCTAGTATGCTTATAGCCAGGATTAATTCCTACAGTCTCTATATGGGCATGTTCCTGGAGGAACTTGCCAAAAGGTGCGGCATTTTGCCCCCTTTATCCCTGAGGATAAAAAGCAGGGATTCCTTTCCCTAGTGAAACAACTCTTAGAGGTTTCTAAGTTCTCTAATAGGGCAGCATATGATTCCTTTGAGGGAGCCAGTAGGGCTTCGGGCATTGCTATTGCAGCCCGACGTCTTGCTTGGCTCCAGGCCTCTGATCTGGAACCTTGGGTTCTAGATGGCTTACGGAATCTGCCCTGTACAGGTGAGAACTTATTTGGGGAAGAGTGGCAAATCAAAGCCACCCAGATGGATGCTGAAAATGCCACCTTGGAAAGACTTTCAAAGTCCACTTCAATTCCTACTAAGAAAAAGTCTTTTAAAAGGCCTTACTATAAGAAGGCCAGAGTTGCTTCAAATACTGGCCAGCAGTCTTCTCAACCTCGCTATACTGCTAAGCGTCAGCAATCCAAACAAGCACGAGCTAAGCCTGCAGCAGCTACTGTAGCTCAGCAGGCTCCAACCCCTCAGGGGTTTTGACTTGCTCCTAGGGAACTTGCCACTTCTGGTTCTAACACAACCAGAACCTCTCACCATACCCGGAAGGTTGGTTCACTTTGCTCCCAGATGGGAACAAATCACAACAGAACAATGGACCCTCTCTATCATTCGAGAGGGTTACAAACTTCATTTCTCCAGCCTTCCTCCCCATCATATGGTGAGACCATTCAATTCTCCCCCATCTCTCCTAACCCTGTTGGGTCAAGAGGTTTCCTCTCTTCTTGCCCAAGGGGCCATAGAAGAGGTTCCTCTTCCTCAACAAGGGTCCGGTTTCTACTCCCCTTATTTTCTCATTCCAAAGAAGACAGGGGGATTCAGACCAATCCTAGATCTGAGAGAATTGAACAAATTTCTCTTCAAGGAGAAATTCAAAATGCTGTCTCTCGGCATTCTCCTTCCTTACCTCCAGGGTCAGGACTGGCTTTGTTCTCTAGACCTACAGGATGCGTATACACATATACTCATCCATCCATCCCACAGAAAGTATCTTCGCTTTCTGTTTCAGGGAAAACATTTCCAATACAGAGTACTCCCCTTCGGTCTAGCCTCTGCTCCAAGAGTATTCACAAAATGCATGGCAGTCGTAGCCGCATTTCTAAGAGGCATGGGAATCTTTGTCTTCCCATATCTGGACGACTGGCTCATCCGAGCTCCAACTCAGTCACAGGCCCAGATTTCCCTGGACCACACAAGGAGCCTTTTGCAGTATCTGGGACTGGTAGTAAACCTTCCCAAGTCCCAACTCATCCCTACTCAATCTCTAGAATTCATAGGGGCCCAGTTGGACACCATCACTGCAAGGGCCTACCTTCCACATGTTCGAGGCCAGCGCCTCCTGAGTTTGGCCTCCCAAGCTCAGTCCAGCACTCACTTGACAGCCAGGGAAATGCTACGCCTACTGGGTCATATGGCCTCCACAGTGCATGTGGTGCCCTATGCTCGTCTTCATATGAGAGCAGCTCAATGGACCCTGGCCACTCAGTGGACTCAGGCGTCAGGAGCGCTCTCAGACCAAATACAAACCTCCGATCGTCTGTTTTGGTCCCTCCACTGGTGGACTTCCACCAAGAATCTGTTGTTGGGGGCTCCATTTCAACCATTGCTACCCCAAGCAACCCTCACAACAGATGCCTCCCAAACAGGGTGGGGAGCCCATCTGCAAACTCTCTCCACTCAGGGCACTTGGTCTCTACAGGAGACCACCCTTCATATCAATCTTCTGGAACTGCGAGCAATTTACCTTGCCCTCAAGGTCTTCCACTCCCTCCTAGCCAACCTCACTGTCCTAGTTCAGACGGACAATCAGGTGGCCATGTTTTACATAAACAAACAAGGAGGGACGGGCTCTCTGTCGCTTTGCAACGAAGCTCTAAGACTATGGGCCTTCGCCAGAGAGCATCAGATTCACCTGCTAGCAGTGTATCTCCCAGGAGTTCAAAACTCTCGGGCAGACAGGCTCAGTCGAGTTCTGCTGCCACACGAATGGTCCCTACATTTGGACCAAATAAACCGAATCTTTCAGGAATGGGGGACCCCGGACATAGACCTCTTTGCAAGTCCGTGGAATGCCAAACTTCCCCGGTTCTGTTCCAGAACTCCGTGTCAGGGAGCTCAGGCTACGGACGCCTTTCTCCTGAATTGGAGTCAGGCATTCCTATATGCCTTTCCACCCATTCCTTTGATTCCCAAGACTCTGTTCAAACTCCAGAGGGATCATGGAACTATGATCCTCATAGCTCCACGCTGGCCACGCCAAGTGTGGTTCCCTCTACTTCTACAGCTCTCCCAGGGATCCTACTTGGATCTGGGAGCTGCGCCAGACCTCCTGTCTCAGGAGGAGGGGACTTTGTGGCACCCAAACCCCAAATCCCTTCACCTCAGTGCTTGGTTACTGAAGGCTTAAGCCTTCAAGACTTTCATCTTTCCCAACCAGTGAAAGATATCCTTTCTGCCTCTAGGAAACCCTCTACCAGGCGTTCCTATGCTTTCAAATGGAAACGTTTTTCCATTTGGTGTGCTCAGCAGGGTCTTGACCCTCTGGCACTTCCTTTGAATTCTCTTCTTGATTATCTCCTGCATCTATCCAATGCAGGCCTCAAGACGAATTCGGTAAGAGTCCATTTAAGTGCTATTGCAGCATCCTTGCAACATATAAATGGACAACCTATCTCCTCTCATCCTCTTGTTGCAAGATTCATGAGAGGCCTGACTCTCACTAAACCTCCCATCAGACCACCCCCGGTCGCATGGGATTTGAATCTAGTGCTCGGTCAACTTATGAAGCCACCTTTTGAGCCAATGTTTTCCACCTCCTTGAAATTTCTTTCCTGGAAGGTCATCTTCCTCATTGCAGTCACTTCGGCTCGCCGCATCAGTGAGCTGCAGGCTTTAGTGGCTAATCCACCTTACACAAGATTTCATCATGATAAGGTTGTCCTTAGGACGAATCCCCACTTTATGCCTAAAGTGGTCTCGCCTTTTCATCTTAATCAAGAGGTATATCTACCTGTCTTTTTTCCAGCTCCTCATGCATCCAATGCAGAGAGGAACCTTCATACTCTGGATTGTAAAAGAGCTCTCGCTTTTTACCTTAATAGGACTCAGCCACATCGAAAGTCTTCTCAACTTTTTGTGGCCTTTGATCCTTCCCATTTGGGACTTCCAGTCTCCAAGCGTACACTTTCCAATTGGATTGCTCAGTGTATTTCTTTTGCTTACCAGAGCAAAAACATTTCTCTGGAAGGCCATGTCACTGCTCACAATGTGAGGGCCATGGCAACTTCTATGGCTCATCTGCACTCTGTTTCCATAGATCAGATCTGTCGAGCCGCTACCTGGGCCTCGGTTCATACCTTCACAGCCCATTACTGTTTGGACAAGGACTCCCGCCGGGATGCCTTGTTTGGCCAGGCTGTCCTCAAGCACCTGTTCCATTCCTAAACAACTCCTGCCCACCTTCCCAGAATGGATGCCTGAGATCCATACGAAGATGGCGAACCTTTACAGGGGATCCCATGCATCTAAGCTAGGGAGTCCCCATATGTGAGGACTTATTCCTGCTTGTTCCTGGAGATAGCACAGTTACTTACCTGTAACAGGTGATCTCTGGGAACAGCAGGAATTAGTCCTCACAACCCACCCACCTCCCCTAGGAGTTGTATCTTTTATCTATCTATCTTCCTGTCCTCTCTCTGTTGACTCAGCTATAAACTCGAAACTGAGGAGAGCTGTTCAGGAAGGCGGGAAGGCAGTGCGCATGTGCAGTGGGAGGTCCCAAAAGCTTCTATTCTAAGAAGCTGGGGAGCTTTCCCGCACGGGCTCCGTCGGTACCGACGTACCCATATGTGAGGACTAATTCCTGCTGTTCCCAGAGATCACCTGTTACAGGTAAGTAACTGTGCTTTCCTGGAAGACTCTCTTGCTGATAGCCCTACTTCGGCAAGGCGGGTGAGTGAGCTTCAGGCCCTAGTCTGTGATAGGCCTTACACCAGAATTTATAGGAACAGGGTAGTCCTTAGGACTCACCCAAAGTTCCTCCCAAAGGTTGTCTCCTCTTTTCACTTCAATCAGGAGGTGGTTCTTCCAACATTCTTCCCTAGGCCTCATGCAAGCCAGGCTGAAGCAGTCCTGCATACCCTGGACTGTAGGAGGGCCTTATCCTTCTACCTTGACCGTACGCAAGGGCATCGAAGGGCTACTCAGCTCTTCGTCTCCTTTGACCCCAATAAGTTGGGGTTGGCTGTGTTCAAGCGTACCTTGTCCTTCTGGGTGGCTGACTGTATCACCTGGGCTTACAAGGCGGCTGACCTTCCTTTGCAGGGTAGGGTCACGGCCCATCGTGTCAGGGCAATGGCTGCCTCAGTGGCTCATCTCTGCTCTGTGCCCTTGGTGGACATCTGCAAGGCTGCAACTTGGTCTTCAAGCCAGACGTTTGCAGCCCATTACTGTCTGGAGAGGGAGTCCCATAGGGACAGTGCTTTTGGCCAGGCAGTACTCCGGAATCTCTTTGAGGTTTAGGCAACTCCTGTCCTCTGTTGGGCTACCGGTGGAGGTTGTGTCCTTGAAAAGCCTTTCTTTGCTGCTGGGACTAGAGGGAGGCCTCTTGTTCAGCCTGGGTTCCGCGGTAGCCCAGAGCTAGGGAGTCGCCCATATGTGAGGACTGACTTCCTGCTTGGTCCTGGAGAAAGAGTAGTTACTCACCAGTAACAGGTGTTCTCCAGGAGCAGCAGGAATCAGTCCTCACAACCCTCCCTCCTCCCCTTGGAGTTGCAGTTGTACATAGTTTGTTTTTACATTTTTGTGTGCTGTTCTTAGCTATGTCATTTGACTGAGGTAAGATGGCACCTTTTAGGTGGGAAGGGAACCGCGCATGCGTGCCTGCATTCCTAAAGGCTTTCATGGAAAGCTGGGGAAATGCTCCGCTGGGGCTTCATCGGCGCCGATGACCCCCATATGTGAGGACTGATTCCTGCTGCTCCTGGAGAACACCTGTTACAGGTGAGTAACTACTCTATCCTTGCTGATGGAGGTAGCTGGGACAGCAGGAAGGGAAAAGGGAAGGGAGGGGGAGAGGGGGAGTGGGGATAGGTTTGGAAAGGAAAGGAGAGGAGAGGGGGTGAGAATAGTCACATTGAATGTTAAAGGGTTAATGTCCTGGCAGAAAACGACGAAGCCTGATTCGGGAGGGGAGGTGAAAATGGGCCAATATTATTCTGATTCAAGAAACACACATGACATCAAAACAGGGAGGGTATGCTAAGAACTAAAGAATACCCTCAGGTATATTTAGCAGGAAACAAAGACAAGGCCAGAAGGGGGGGGGGGGGGGGGGGAAAAAAAGTTTCCAGAAGCTTACACATTGAGGAGGGGAAAGTTAAGAAGGATGGAGAGGGGGGATGGCTGATATAGGAGGGTAAGATAAATAACAAACTGGTAGGGATAGTATGTGTGTATGTCCCAAATGAACGACAAGGTCATTTCTATAAGATGTGCAAAAAGATAGCTGAGGAAGTTGAGGCCCCTATAGTGGTGGGGGGGGACTTTAATATGACACTCATCCATGAGTGGATAATTCAGGAGGGGGAGGATAGGGAAAACAAAAAAAACAAATTAAGGTTGATGGCAGCTATAGGAGTAGTGGATGTATGGAGGCACAAAGTGGGGAATAAGGATTACACATACTACTCCCCTGTGCATAACACATACAGCCGAATAGATATGATTTTAATGGATGAGTCATTCATCCTCCAAGTGGGAGAGGTGGGCATAGACCAGATTGAATGGTCGGATCATGCAATAGTGGAGGTAGAGAGAGAATGGGGGGGTAAAAGAGGAGGGACTACAGTTTTGGAGGTTAAATGAAGCGCTTCTAGAAGACAAAAATCCAGTAGACAGATTAAGAATATTAAGCAAAGCGTTTTTCCAGAATAATCCTACCCTGAGGATGGGATGAGAGGTGGTGTGGGGGCGAGCAAAAAGCAGGAAAAATGTCAGAAAGAGGAACAGCTAAGGGGGGAATTGGCACATTGGGCTAATAAACATAAAAGAGAGGGGTGAAAGAGACCACTGCAGGCAATGGAGAGGATACGGGCAGAGCTGCAAAAGATTCAGATAGAGAAATGGGCCTTTTGGTTACATAAGATACAGCAACAGAACTATCAATATAGAAACAAAATGGGGTTTCCGATATAATGTAGTATATAATTGTCCCTCTTGTTTGTATACTACTACATCCAAAAATTCAAGGTGCTGTATATGATAATGCATAAAATTACTTTTCCTCCATGTCATCCAAAGAGATATCAAAGGTAACTTGTTTTTTTTCTATGGTTGCTTTGAAGGTGTTACATCAGAGGGCCGACATTGTAATACGCAGGACTGAACTGATAGAGGAGCAACAGTCATGCAAACTAATAGAACAATACAGATCTCATTTATTCAATCAATTATCTGACATCTATTATTAATTGTTTCCACATAATCTAACCCCTGAATTAATAGAGTAAAGAACTTGTAATGGGACCATTATCAACTGTGAATGGCTTACTAAACATGAAGTGACCTTTTTGATTTGCAAAATACCCATCATTTATACAGTTCTGAAGGTGCATTAATCTTTAGATTGATTGCTCTCCAGGGAGACCAGTTGTTTCATGTTGAGGCTCTGTACTTGAGCCTTTATCTAAATTTTGTAATATTTTTCTACAACCATCAGCACAAAGTAGATTCTTTTATAAAAGACACAATCCATTTTATTCAGTGTTTACAGTCTTTAACTGAGGTACATGATTCTACTTGGTTGGTAACTCTTGATGTCAGTGCCTTTATATATAAAATAGACCAACATGAAGCATTCAGTCAAAGAGGGGGTATCATTAGAATTACCATCCAGGATTCCTCGTAGTTTCATTCAACAATTCCTGGCGTGGGTACCAACTAAGTATTGATTTTTCAAACATAGAATTATTTTATCTGCAAATTTATGGAATAGTGATGGCCCCTTCAGCAGCTACATTATACATGGTGGACTTTGAAACAACTCATGTGTATACTTCTAGATGGTTCGCCCAGATTCTGTTATGGGTGAGGTTTTTGGATGACATCTTTTTTCTTTGGCAGGGCTCTGAGCATGATTTAAAATTATTTTTGTATTGGCTTAATGATGTAAAGACTAACACTAAATTTACCATGCATTATCATATTCAGTGCCTTGAATTTTTAGATGTATTAGTATACAAACAAGAGGGACAGTTATATACTACATTATATCGGAAGCCTGTTCAATGAAACACCTTGCTTCAGTATCACAATTTCCAACCTATTGCTTTGAAGAGGGGGCTACCATATGAACAACTCCTCCAATTATGGAGGATTTGTTCTACCCATGAAGAATATAAAATTCATGCCAGGGATCTATTCTCAAGACTGCAGATAAAAGGTTATCCGGATCAGTTGTTTGTTAGGGCCCATAAGAAGGTGTGTTTTACACTTTGAGAATGGCTATTGGGGGACATTAATTCACCTGTTTGTTCCACCTTCAACGTTTGTCTTTGGAGAAGCAAACCAATGATTTACAAAAATTTGTGGGAGTGCTTCCTTATGTGACTTTATCCCATCAAATCCAGAACGTATTGAAAAAACATTTGGTCAGTTTTAAGTCTGCATGGATGTTTTTGAAAGTAGCTACAAATTGCCTATACTAGAGGTTCTAGTATACAAGATTATGTTATGTCCACAGTGTCATCTAAGGACAAAGCACAGTATGGGATAGCTTCTGAAGGCATGTTTGGCTATTATAGATGTGGTCAAAAAATAGTAAAAAAAGACCCACCAACAAGACACCAAAAAATCAAAATATTAAGAAATAAAAACAAAAGAACACAACCAGACACAACATGAGTCTCCAAGAAACACTAGCAAAAAAACAGGAGAAACAACAATGTTATAGAGGAAAAAAAAATACCTTAACAGAAGAGGGTGAGCCAGTCGAATGGCAAAATGGACACTAAATAATGCCTAAACAATTGACTATGTGCAAAAAAACATCAACGGTCAGAAAAACAACTCTATAATGGAGAAACTGAGCCAAACAAAAAAACTCAGATCCCCAAAAACCTACATTGCTTGATGTAAAAATAAATACAGTAACAGTAATTAGCAACCTAATCCACCAAGGGTATTTGCGCTTCATAAAGCATCAAATGAATAGAAAAGCTGAAGAAACTTAGCTCAAGCATCGATGTAGCAATATTCAACACAGCAGAATGGATACCACAGGAACAGCAGCAATCATGGCAACAACCTGGAGCCTCGACACCAGGTGTTTTGGTGAAACGGCTTCTGCAGGGAGTTCTGCAAAAACATTGCTAATCCTGGAAAAAACACAAATGAAGAAAAATTCTCACAATCTGACCATGTACAAACTACAAACCAAAAGAAAAAATGAAAAAATAAAAGCTGACATTAAAGTAAGTTAAAGTGAAGAAAGCACCAATGCTAAACCTGCCGCTCAAACTGTCAACATGAAAAAGCAAAAAACGCCAAGCATGCACAATAATAAAGGGGAATCCCAAGTGATGTCAGGAAATCCCTAGAAGTGCGGCAGGCAGAAAACCAGAGGTAAATAGCCAAAAACAAAAGAGGTTAGAAAACCACCTAGCCCACCCAAACAACATGAAATTCAAAAGCAGGCTTTTCATTTAATGAAATCATTTAAACCTGCTGGTGGCAGTGTTCAAATGAAAAATCCAGCACTGCTCCAGATGAATCAAGGTTTTATCCCAGTTGCCACCATAGATGGAAGGTAAACATTGAGTGGATTACTAAACATTTAAGGTCCTCAAATTGATGTTGAAAAGATTGCCATGTTTTACCAGAGGTTCCCCCTCATTCAGATGTTGAAATTTGCTTCTGTGTTCCATAAGATGTACCCGTAACATATGTCGCGTCTTCACCACATATCCTAGACCACAAGGGCATAAAATCACTATTACAAGTGGTGGTATGATATAATTGATATGTCTGATGGTTATATTGGAAAGACTGGCACGTCTCCATCATAAAGCAGACTGAGCAGTTGCCACAGCTGCTATGGCCAGGAGTCAAACATTGTGGCACTGCACCAATATAAGCTGAAGGATGCAAGATGTCTCTCAAATTGTGATTTCTAGTATACACTGATCTAATCCGAAGCTGCCTTAGACCAGGAATGAGATGAATGATATGAGAATGATGAACAATCTTAGAAAGCCTGTAACTAAGTGGATTGAAGCGAGAAACCTAATGGACAAAGCCTGTATCTGAAGACGCAGAACGGTCACGAGGGATAAGTAACCATCCACGATTATTGTATCGAGCATGAGTACGAGCCTGCCGAATCAGATGAAAAGGATATTCACGGGCAAAAAAAGCATCTTCAAGATGATATGAATGTAATTTATACTCAGATACTGTAGAACAGTTTTGACAATAACGAAGGAACTTGGCCAATGACACACTATTCTTGAGCCGCTGAGGGTGTGCACTCGAAAAATGAAGAAAGGCCATACGATGAGTAGGTTTACTGTAAACCATAGAAACCAAACAATCATCTTGACATATCGGAGAAACATCTAAAAAAGAAATTGATGCTGCACTATATTTCAATGAAAAGGAAATATTGTCATCACAGTTATTAAGCCAATGATGAAATGATAGCAATTGTTCCATGGAACCAGTCCACAATAAAAAAAAAAAAAACATCATTGATGTATCGAACCCATAAAACGAATATGGGATTGAAATGGCCTGTCTGCCAACCACTGTCTTTCAAAATGAGCCATGTACAAATTGTCAATTGAGGGCGCCATGGTAGCCCCTATGACAACCTCTTGTTTGCTGAAAAAACTCCCCACCGAAACAAAAAAAAATCTTCATCATTGCTAATGTCATGAGTTGAATAATAAATGTAATTTTTGAAACACTCAAATCTTGACGAGCTAGAAGAGTCTCACGAACCACCGCTATAGCAGCAGTTTGAGGAATACTGGTGTATAATGAGGAGACATCCATCGTGACCATCAATAACCCAGCTGGTAGATCCCTATCATGACCATCAGCTAATATCTGAAGAAAATGCATAGCGTCTCGCAAATAGGATAGAATCTTAAACACAAGCGGCTGTAAAAAAAAAATCTACATGTATTGATATGAGTTCTAAAAGCTAACCCCGTAACGAGACAATAGGCCTTCCAGGAGGATTGATGGAGTCTTTATGAATCTTCGGAAGAATATAAAAATGAGGAGTACGAGGATGTTCAGCACAAACAAACATGGCTTCTTTCTTGTTCACCAGATGTTGTGCCAAAGCCTGAGTGACGTTCTCTTTAATAATAGCTTGAAGATGAAGCATGGGATCAACAGGCAATAAAACGTACGTTGTACGATCAGCTAGTTGATGATGAACTTCAGCAACATATTCAGAAGAATCCATCATGACAACTGCTCCACCTTTATCAGTCTGATGAATTATGATGTTATGAAGCCTATGCAACTCTGATAAAGCTTGTTGTTCTGATAATGATAAACTATGAAAAATCTTACCACGAGAAGTCTCTTCTAATTTATGAATATCCAACAGAACAAGCTCATGAAATATCTGTAAAGTTGTGTGAAGCGGACCTGGTGGAGTCCAAGTCGAACGGAAAAGTAACTTAATTCTATCAACCAGATCACCAGTAGGCATTTCTGAAGATGGAATAGATGAAGCTGAATGTTCATCAAAAAAAAAGCTTTCAAATGTAATTTATGTAGCAGTTGTTCCAATTCAAGATGTACTTGAAACCCATCATAATGAATCCACAGGACAAAAGAAAGGCCCTTCTCCAGCACCTGTGTCTGTAAAGGTGTCAAAGTCTGAGAAGATAAATTAAACTACAAGCCTTCTGGATCCACAGCTGGTTGTGACCGGGTCAAGGATAATGAGATGATACCTGACTGTCATTTTGCCTCCCCCGGCTGCAGCCTTGGCCTTTCCGTTTGCAGGTGCCCTTGCCTTGCTCTAAAAAATCTTCTGAATAATCAGAATATTCAAAAGATACATGATGGTGCTTCCTTTGATCAGGCTGCATCCATACATAAACAAAACCAGTCTTTATAATCTGATCATCTCTACGCAGTTTAGATAACTTGAACCTCTTAATCTCCTGATGAAAGGATTCCATCTGAGACTGCAGACGCTGTAATTGAGAGATGAATACATCATCTTTATGGCTTTAAGAGTGGCTATCACCTCATTAAAAGCTTTGGTGGCATTGACCATCAGAACCATTAGATCTAACGAACATTTTTATTCAGAAACTTATTTCAATTCTCTACATTATAGATATGGAACTTGTAACTTTTGTGAGCAAGCCTTGGTTGGGTCTGATTGGATTGACTCTACTTCCCATGAGAGAACCTTTTCCTGGTGGTATACTACTTGTACCACAGAATTTGTGGTTTACATATCCATGTCCATGTCATTTAAAATATGTTTGACGTATTATCCGCCCAGTGAAATCTCGTCTTCGGGAACATAAGTCCTAAATAAACGACGAAGTTTTAAGCACACCTATTGTAAACCATTGCATATCTAACAATCATGAATTTAAAGACTTGTGATGGCGGGTTCTGGATTGTGTTACATTTGATGTACGAAGGGGTAATAGAGAGCAAAAACTACAGCTGTTGGAGCAATAATGGATTTTTAAATTGGCCACGGTTTTCCAGCAGGCTTGAATCAAGAACTTGATTGGGAGAGTCTGTTATGACTGGGTGAGCAAGCCTATCGGTGGTTCGTCTATCCTATCACATTTGAAGCCATGGGATTTAAAAGCAGCTGGATTATTTGGGAACCATTCGTTTGTGAAACCTTTTATCAGGATGGACTTCTCAGAGAAATGGTGATATATCCTTCCCATTGGAGCGCTTATACAGACCATGAATGATAGCTCTAAACACAGTGCTATGTTCGCAAGACTGGAGGAGAATTGACAACTACGCAGATAGCGGGTTGTAGTGTTGTTGAAGGCCACTTGAACCTCGCGCTGGAACTATATGTGGAACTTTTGAGCTGTGAGCCAACTGAAAATGGAAAGTAACACACCACGTTGGGAATCAGATAATTGGTCACATAATATATGTGGTTGAGGTTTTTGTGAAAGTTCATTGAGGTTAAAAGGTTTGGTGGATCACACATGGTTATGTTGATGCACATTTGTAGGAATAGTTTCACCATATTTTTTTTTTAGGTAAACCTTATATGATTAAATAGGAAAATTAGTTACACAAGGTGGTCTTCCTCATGATGGATTTCAACATTAACAATGAAGTGCTAGCAGTTACATATTTTTGGCCTACTTTTCAGGTTTTTGTTTTTTTTTGGATATGATTATTGGCACCCTTATAAGCAATTCAAATCAGTTTGAACAGAAGAACCATATTCCCATTGCAGCAAAATTGGACAAACCTATGATCAGTTGTTAGTACTCGCATGACTTGAATCAACTAATGAATGATGACTCTAATATTTAAAATTGCCACATTCACTCCCTGTTCCATTTTCACAATGGTGAAGACAAAACAGCTGCCTAGAATTGTCAGAAAAGCCATTATCACTAAACATCAGACTTCAAAAGGTTACAAGGCCATCTCCAAAGACCCTGGGATTCCTGTGTCTATAGTTTGCAATGTTATCAAGTAGTTTTCTGCTGTATGGCACTGTCAGGAATCTCCCATGGTATGGTAGGAAGAGGAAAATTAATCAAAGAAGTCTTTGAAGGTGAGAATGAAGTGTTTGGAAAAACACCACGTACACCATACAAAGAGCTTGAGGATGACCTGGAGCAATCTAGAGTTGTGGTTTCAACCCATACCATCTACCGTGCACTAAACAAAGAAGGACTATATGGATGAAGGCCAAGAAGGACTCCACTACTGAAAGACAGATGTAAAAAGGCACGCCTGATCTTTGCCCAAACCCCCCCTTGAGAAACCCCAATCTTTCTGGGAAAATGTTTTGTGGACAGATGAAACCAAATTTGAGCTCTTTTTGACAATGCAGATCAGCACTACATTTAGAGGCAAAGAAATGAAGCTTATAAGAAAAACACTCTTCCTATAATTAAATATGGTGGAGGTTTCATAATGTTGTGGGGCTGTTTTGCTGCCTCAAGAATAGGAGACCTTGAAGGTATTGAAAGAATCATGGAGGGCTGAGGACTACCAAGGTATTTTGTAGGACATTGTGCTACTTAGTGTCAGAAAGCTAGGTCTGGATCGAATGATATGAGTCCTCCAGCAGGACAATGACCAAAAACGTACATCAAACTACAAAGGCATGGTTAGTTAAAAAGGAAATTGGACTGTTTTTAAAATGGCCAGCAGTGAGTCCTGATCTCGGTCCTATCAAGAACCTTTGGAAAGAGCTGAAAATTGCCATTGGTCAAAGGAATCCTGGAAACATGCATGAGCTGGAACAAATCACAGTTGAAGAATGGGAGAAGCTACCAGCAAACGGATGTATGAAACTTCATAGATGACTGCCTCCAAAAGATTTCTTGTAGCCACCACTGCAACAAAATATTAATAAAGGGTGCCATTAATCATGTCCAGGTCATATTTTCTTAGATGTAGTAATTTATAAGAAAAAAAAAGTTGCACAGATCTTTTTTGTTGTTGTATACCTTTGAACATAATTGTTTAAAATATTTTGAATCACTACTATATGTGGTCTTGTTGCTTGGGCGGCATCAATCATGTGTGGCGTTTTTTCAAGCAGTAACAGTCAGAAAAGGACCAATCGAAGGAGATGGGTGCAGCATCAATAATAGCCCAGTTTTATGCTTTTGACACACCCCTGAGGAAACTCGGAGTGAAACGTGTGTGAGGTACCGAAAAACGACGTTGGGAATAGCAGACCATTAGGAAAATAAGTTAAGCAATCTTCATGAGAATACAACGCAGTCATGTTATCTTTTTATGATTTCAAAGAACTTTTTATATATTAAGAGTGAAGGAATGTAAAAAAGAAAAATTCATTGACAGGATTAAAGAAGAATAAAATTGCAGGGGGAGGTCGTTGATGCAAATAGGCACAATAGCTTGATGAATCTATACTGTCAAGACTAGTGCCAAGAGTCTGAGACCTCCTCCGTAGCTGAATGGAAACCCTGATTGCGGAAGAGCGGGGACACATTTATAAATCTAAGGGGTATATTTTCACTTTTTAGTTTCTATTTGAGTATAAAATATTTTGAATGACATACAGTTGGAGTACTTCCAATTATTCTCAAGCTATTGTACACAACATACCTAAAATACAAGGGTGGCAATAATATGGACCACAACAGTAGGAGTTTAGCACTTATGCTTGGCACAAGACATCTAAATTAGTTTCTTAAAACTAGGCATATTAATGGCTGACTTAAATTTAAGAATTAAGGGCCTGATTATGTGAAAGGCATTTATATGATTTACAGCCTAACAAACCCTGTAAATGCCTTAAATGGGGATATTCAATGGCACCTACACGGTTAGTGCTGTTGAATATCCTCGTATATGTCCCTTATGTGCTCTGCTGCTATCCGGTTAGCATCAGGGCATATTGAGGTCATTCCAGGGTGGAGACTGTTGCTAACTGGTTAGCACCACTACTAGGTTAGCGATCTGCGGCTAAAACTTTGCCAGTTTTTGGCTTGCCTCGTTTTGGCTGTGAATGCCAACTGGGTAGTGGTGCACTATCGCAGCTACCCACTTAGGCTCTGTGGCAGTTTCCGCTAGAAGCCAAAACCATATATTCAATGCTGTTGCTGCGGCAATGAATATCCAGAGTTAGGGGCGAGCGGGCAGGGCTATGTGCCATAGTGGCGCACAGTCTGCCTAGTTGAATATGTTCTCTCTGCTGATAGCAGGGGATGTGCAGGCACACTTCTTGTGATGTCTTCTGGATGGAACTAGCATGGGTAGTGCTCTCCCTTTTTGCTTATGTGGTATTCGCCCTTAGGACAGGAGCACATTTTCTTTCTGTTCTTCTTTTATGTGTGCACTGGTGTTTCCCCTTTAAACTCATAAGGACATAAGAAATACCATACTGGGTCAGCCCAGTATCCTGTTTTCAATAATGGCCAATCCAGTTCACAAGTACCTGGCAAGTTCCCAAAAAGGTAGATAGGGTCCACAATGCTTGTCCCATGATTAGCAGTGGATTTCCTGGGTCTTCTTTAATAATGGTTTATGGATCTTTACTCCAGAAACTTATCCAAACCTTTTTTTAAACCCAATTACACTATAACAGCTTTTATTACATCCTCCAGTAATAAATTTATCTCTTCCTCCTGTTCTCTTACCGGACTGATGTGTTGCAGCTCTCCTCCTCTTGTATGAAGACAGGAAGTGGGTTTGGCAGTGGCGTATGGCATATCTGACCTCTATTGCTCCTCTTTAGAGTCCATGCTGGTACCCTTTGGGAGTGGGAGGAGGAGGAGGGGGAGGTGAAGCAGCATCATTCTGCAGACCTCCTGTCTCAGGCCACGATAGGGTACTGTTGGCTTAATGAAGAAGTTTAGCTCACCTGGACAGCCAGACTTTTTAAACTTATCAGTGCTGCCCCAGACTAAGGGAATTTGTGGCCTTCATGACAGGGACTACATCTACACACCAAAGCCATCTCCATTTTCAAAGCTGCCTCTGGAGGAGGAGCTTCATAAAAAGCACAGAAGCCAAAAGACCTAGGATAAAACATGGAGGTCCATGGAAATACCCTGACAGACTTCAGCAAGGGGTCCTGCTAGTAGTGTAGCATTACAGCAGAGTAACAGTGCCCCCCTCCACTGCAAAGTAAGAAACTACTGGAACAGTGAGGGAGGGCCCAACATCCAAATGAGATGCCTGTGTTGGCTTCACAAGGAGACTACACTCCTCCCTGAGACCACCTACCATCATAGAGAACTCTAAATAGCACTATACTCCACCTTCTTCAGATAGCTCAGAACTACTCCTAGCTGGGGGGGGGGGACGAGCATATCTAGCTCCAAATATCTCTGCCCAGCAGGCCATTTTCACAGACTCCTGGGATGCAGGTCCATGTCCTGAATCTTACCCATCTTTCTTTTTTTTCCTTTTTATACTGTGCTCTTTAGCATCAGTGTGGTTTACATGTATACTAACATGTACTTTTTATTCCCAAAGGGGCTCACAATCTAAGTGTACCTGAGGCAATGGAGGGTTAAGTGGCTTGCCCAAGGCCACAAGGAGTGGCCATAGGACTAAAGACCCCAGTCCCTCCAGCCTGAAGTTGCTTGTCCCCATGCGGGAATTGAACCCCTGGCCTGGGGTAACCTGTCCCAACCACTGAGCCACTCCTCCCTCCCATTTCTTCCTGTCACAAGAGGATGGGATGGTTGTCCCCCTATCTAGCAACCACTCTCCAGGATCCAGAGGACTCTTGCTCAGTAGGTAGCTCTATGTATGTCTGTGATCAGGTCAATAATTTCTTCAGCCCTCCTAGGATATGACCACCTACTGATAGCTGCTTTGTAGAGGATCAACTGGATAATGCATTTTCTCCCAGGTTTCTCACCAAATCTCTATCTAAAGATATTAAACTTAGGCGTAGCTGAAGATTGGAAAACCAGTGGTAATTCCAGCCCATTTTATAGGCTGTGGGGGTTCAGCATGAGGCTGTAGCTCCCCCAGTGCACCAGGTGCTCCAAGACCTACAGCTCAATAAACTGAAGCCCCCCTCACTCCAGGCAAGCTGCCTCTAAGTGCCACGAATCACCTGGACCAATCGCCTGCAGCAGGCCACTCCAATCTCAGTTGTCTCTCATCAGTCAGTAATGTTGGAGGCAGTTCTTCGGAGATACAAAGCAGCCAGATCCAACAGCAGCTATCCACTAGGCAAGAACCATAAAATACTAGACATAGAGGGCAGGAAGATCTACCAAGGCACCATGCTAATATAAATCCTAGCCCGCCAGATGTAGATACTTAGTTATCACATCCTGTAGCAACATAATATGGAGGTGGTAAAGGGTTACTGCAAACACATCTCGGGAGCTGCCAGCACAAGCTCACCAAATTATCCAGGAATGTGCTTTTCATTTCATCAAAGACAGCTGTGATGCATATGACATGGCATCGCACACAGTGACATTTAGCCATTGGGGCATGCAGAACAGCATGGCCGTGGAGGTTTTCATGGAGTCCAGATGTCCACAGTTGCCTAGCAGTTGCTGCATGTTTAAGAGAGCCTCTTCGGGGGAAAAAAGTAAAGAATGCAGTGCTGCAGATCAGACAATTGTTCTACAGTCCAGGAAGTCTCCTCTCAAGCTGTTGAACAGTTGTTTTATAGGCAGAGGTCTTCAACCCACATATAAGAATTGGTACCTGCAACATTTTTTTTCAACAGTTCTATCCAAGAAGGTGCTACCAGCCATACTATAGACCACTGCCTTGGCATCAGGCCACACAAGCACATCTGCAACATCAAAAACCTCTCGAGAGGAAACAACTTCCTCAGCCTCCTGCCCACAAAGGGACCAGAGATGATATTGAAAATCCTAGACCATCACCTACCTGTCCAAGTGAGAGAGCTAGAATGTCTGAATAATCTGACAGTAAACTCTTCCTCCAAGGCTCAAAGAGGGTTAGGATTCTACTCCATTTTTTTCTTCATTTCTAAAGGAAGATAGGTCAGATCCCATCCAACAATTTAAGCAATATCAATTGGCTTATCAAAAGAGAGAAATTCAAGAAATACCTTAGCCCCAATCCTCCCATTTGTAGCTCACAATGATGAGCTGGTCTCCCTGGAATTTAAGGATACTTATACCTACATTGGCATACATCCTGTCCACTGTCATTTTTCTGCATTTCACCTTCCTAGACTGCCACTATTACACTTGAGTACTTCCATTCAGCCTCTCTTCCTCCCCAAGAGTCTCTTTACCAAATGCCTGGCAGTTGTGGCTGATCACCTTTTGGGGCGTAAAAACGGTTTTTATTATGACTCTCACCAGCTAGTCATGGCGGTAAAGTGTCTACACCATCAAAGGTGATGGTTACCCCAGCGAAGATTATATATGCAATGGTGAAGCCTAGGCTGTCTTAGCAATGAACCAAAATCCGCATTAATCCCAGTTCTGGTGCACAGCCTTAGAACTACAGTTGCTTCCATATCCAACCTTCACTCATTCCATATTTCAGATATATGTTGGGCTTCAACCTGGTCCTCTGTCCATACATTTACTAAACACTACTGCCTGGACACCCCCTCCCCCTGGCAGCATGATTGTATCTTCTGGACCATCTGTATTATGCAACCTCTTCCCCACGCAATCAGTTTCACTACCCATGCTACTCCTTAGGTTACCAGTCTACATGATTTATTATGGTGGCTCTTTGCTCCAGATTCATTAGGATGGGGCTTACATGTCCCCTGCTGTTGGCAGAGAAAGTTAAGCTGCTTACATATATGGGCCTCCCAAAGCAAAGCATCCGCCGCCTTCAGCTAGCTCAAAATACAGCGGCTAGAGTAATCTCGCAAGTCCCAATCAAAGATCACATTGCACTGGCTACCAATTGAGAGTAGAATAAAATTCAAAGTTATTCACACTATATTCAAAATCCCTCCAAGCAGAACCATCCACTTGCCTGAAAGCTTTTATTTGAGTCAATCTGGAAAACAGAACACGAAGTAGTAACAATAAAAATTCTCTTGAGGTACACACTGAATTCAGAAGCTGCAACTCAACAACGTCCAAGAGAGCCTTCTCCCTTTACGCCCCACTATTATGGAATTCACTTCCTGCCTTCATAAGACACTAAGGATCCTAAATCTTTCTGTAAACTTCTAAAAACATTTCTGTTCAAGGAGCACTTTGGCGAACTAATCACTTAGTTCAAAATTCTCCAACTAAAGCAACAGTCCTGCTCACAGTGCAAGATGCTTTCAAGTTCAGTGTACTTAAACAACATGCTTATTTATCTATCATTTCTTATATACTGCCTTTCATGATATCAAGGCGGTTTACATTGAACAAACTGAAATTACATTGAACAGGGCATTATAACTTGGAGATAACTATTTTACAGGGAACATGGGCAATGGAGGGTTAAGTGGCTTGCCCAAGACCACAAGGAGCAACTGTGGGACTAGAAACCCCAGTCCTTCCGGCCCAAGGTTGCTGTCCTCTAGTGGGATTTGAACCCCTGACCTTAGGTACCTTGCCCCAACCACTAGGCCACTCCTCCACTCCACTTAGTTCTCTATATATAGTTATTGCTTAAATTGGCTGATAGCTGTTTTACGTTATTTCTTCCCTTAATCCCCATCACTCCTTGTTCACAATGTTACATGTATTTTTTGTTAAAGGTACTGTTCAATTCTTTGAGTTAATTGTATACCGCTTTGATTCACGAAAGGCGGTAAATAAGCATAAATAAATCTCTCTCTCTCTATATCTATATATATTAGGGGGTCGCTGTAGACAGCAGGAGAATACAGCCACATCTCCAGCTAAGGGACAGACTGAAGGAGGAGGAGCAATGTTTAAAAGGGAAATGTTGGTGCATGCACAAAAAAAGAACTGAAGGAAAATGCTCCCACGCTAAGGGAGAGCATGGTACATACCATTTCTGCCCAGAAGATGTCACTGGAAGTGTGGCTGCCTTCCCCTGCTGTTTCCAGAAACCCCCTATTACAGAGGTAAGTAACTTTAGCTTTAGGCTCCTAAATTTAAGTGATTTTCAGCTGAAAATTTAGGTTTCTAATTTTGGCTGAAAATAGGGGACAAATTAAGAGACCTAACTTAGGTTCCTAAGTTTTGGAGCTCAGCTTGTTTTGAATATCGGACCCATTTTCTTAAAAAGTGGATGAGACAGTATGCCCTTTTATTTAAAACCTGGTATCTTTTTATAAGAGAATATTTTTGAGCCAAATAAGAGAGAACTTTGATTAAAAGAAATGAGTCAAGAACTAACAGGCAAAAGAAACAAGATTGATACTGAATATTTTTGTGCTATAAAGTTTGACTTGAACAGCAGTGTACCTTGGCTGTAGAGGTATGTGCTGTGGTATAGGGATTGGAGTTCAGATCCCTCTTGCCCATCCATTGGATCTGGGTTCACTGTAGAGGTGATGCATCTGGAGCCCTCACCACTAAGGCTATGAAGAACAAAGACAAAAAGGAAAAAGGTAGAAAAAAAGCTTGACTACTGTAGATTTTGTAAGGTTGAGCTGAAATTTGCAGGACATAAGTTTTTCTAAGGCAAAAAAGCATGCCCCACAAGGGGAGTACTTTTAAAGAATGAAGAAGAAAAATGAATCAACAGCATGTCTTTTTCTATCTGTTCACAGGATCCCTTTTCTCACAAGAAGCCAGAGCCAGGAATTAATCAACCTGGCTATTACCCTGATCCCAGTCCCCAAAACACGGGTACTAATCATGACCGAAGACCAACCCCTCCTCCCCGCAAAGCACATTATAGCACTTCACCACAAATGTATGAAAATGTTCCCAAGAGAGATCCTGTTTGCCAAGACATAAGTTCCACACCCTGCCACCCATCTCTGTCCTCTGATACCCTAGGTAGCCATCCAGCGATTCAAAAAATTAGCCAGATCCTGGAGCAGGTTCAGGTCCTGGATGGAGAGGTGGATGAATTTTTAGGGAAGAGGACTGAGAAGACTTACCGGTGCCTGGAAGAACTTCTCACCAAGCAACTGCTGGAGTTGGATTCAGTGGAGACTGGTGGTCTGGAAAGTGTTCGGCAGGCTCGGAAGGAAGCGGTCAGAAAAATCCAGGCAATCTTGGAGAAACTGGAACGAAAGGCTTTGTGAACCCAGGAGCTCTCCCAAAGATCCAAGTTAATTACTTTTATTTTTCCAATATCTATCACTCCCTTTCCCTGACTGACTGAAGCAATAAATTCTCTCTGTATGTTTTCTTTAAACTGAAAAAGAAAATTCCAACACATTAACCCTGGGTCATTTCAGAGATGATCAAGAAAGCTGGAGGTCTAATACTGCCAAACAAGGTGCTTTCCTTGCAGGAAGTTCCTCATCCATTCTGGCCAGAAGTTATGTTGACCCATTTTATAGAAAATGAGAGCAAGGAAAAAACATCTTTATTTTCTTTTGTTTTAGATAGTTTTGGAGGGGGGGGAGGGGTTGTTTTGACAAGGCTCAACAGATCAGATTGTTGCACTAGAAAGCAGAAGTCACCAGGGGTGGGTGTACTTGATATCCCCCTGTGCTGGTGTTCCATTACTGTAACCATGCTGACGTCCTCTCTGCCAATGTCCTTTAGCATAGCAAAAACTGCACTGGTGTGGCATCTCCCTGATTTCTTAAAGGGTGTCTTCACTAAAAACAGTTCCTGCAGGCAGCAGGCCTCAAACTCATCACTGCCATAGATCGCTTATAAAAAAAGTGCTCCTTGTTTTTTCAAAGCACTACTGCCGGTGCTGTTTTTGCTGCTGTGAGGTGGACTGGAATTTGGCAGTGGTTTTCACGCCGGGAGGATTTCAATAGGATAAGTGTGTGCAGAACATTTTTCTTGTAGGCACATTATAGGAAATGTCCTTGGATGTGGCCCATAACTGAGCATCATGTGTTTCTTTGCTGTATCTAGCATTTTCTGTCTCTCAAACTGCAATGTAATAATAAATTAAAATCTTTGTCAAACAGAGATGGTTAACAATGCCTGCATCTTGCTTAATCCATGTAGGAGGCACGTTCAGTTTTTCTTCTTGTTTCATGCACTCCTGGTAGAGTTCACCAAAATGATTTGCTAATTTTATAAAAATTTAGGGTTATTTTTATCTTCACAATCCCTGATAAGTGCCCATTGCGTTTCATGTATTTCCCCCCCCCCCCCCAACTTTCTGGTGCTTGATTATTGCAGCTTATTTTATAGGCCAGACACCCAGGCATGCTGGACTTTACCATGTTTTCATATTTGTTACTATATATAAATATGTACATGCATATATAGAGAGAGATGTAACATGCTGGACCACACAACATGCTGACTACAGCAGGAAGACACTGCAATAGCTCTGTTAGGGTGAGTTTATGGCAATATTAACCAGCATGGTTTGAAACATGATTTTATTAAAAAATAAAAGTAATTTGAAGACTAAAAAGAAATTGTTTTTAATATTGGAAATACTTACATGGGATGGGCTGTATTAACTATTTCCTTAACACTAAGTGAAAATCCATTTTTATACCGCTGCGTAAAATATTTTACTAGCTAGGAAATTTTATAGAGCAGATTAATTTTAAGAAACACCATGCCCCCTCCATGATACCATTAGACATAATGTAAGCACTTGATTTATTCCCACGTAGAAGTATGCAGAGACCTTTACCTTGTAGTGCAACATGTGATGGACTTGGGTTATATGAACAGTAAAATATTTGCTTGGTACAATAATGCCATAATTGGAAGTCAATGGAAGAAATAAAATGTCATATTCTGAGGGAAAATAAATGTAAGCACATGTATTAATTAGTGAGTTTTTATTGGTTCAGAAGGCTTTATATTTTTTTTCTATACAGCATGGGTTCCCAACCCTCTGCTTCAGCTTTGTTGGGTGGCAGGGTTTGGGGGGAGGGTGTAGTGGTGCAGCAGCATTCAGAGCCCTGGTAGGATGAGAGAATTCCGAGCCATTGATCAATAGCGATACCTAATGGCTAGCGTGGGGTACATATACACAACATTCCAGAGAGACCTGCAGTTTGTTGCCTCTGGTTAAGGATTGTTGGTGTGATAACTGGTTATAATGTAAAAGGGAAAGTTAAAAATGCTTGAGGAAATAGTGCATGCTGCCATGCAGAGGAGAATCTGTCATTGTGCAGTAGTGACAAATAGTGACTAGATTTTAAGGTCCACATTAGACAGTTTCAGAAGTAATCATAATTTGTGACTTTCAGCCAAGGACTGTGGCTGCAATAGCCATCTTGTACAGAGGAGGAATATAAAATAGGGGGTGAATCCTGGGTATTTTAAATGAAACCTCATTCTGCTGTAGTCCAACAGCAATCTGTTCCAGGAAAAAATTGTAGATCGAAAACATTAATTAGGAAAGGGAATCCCAAGTAGCCATAGGCACATAGGGGGCATTTTTACTAAAATGTGGGTTCCTGCCACGTGTTCTGCCCTAAAAATGAGCATGGGGTGGTTTTGGCCCATGCTAAAAAATGCAGGCATGCCCCACATTTCCTCATGTAGCTAGCACAGGTTTTGCACCACCCTTGTGCTCATTCTATTTGCCACTTTCAACGTGGGTGCACTTGCTCTGCTCCTGAACCACCCAGTCTCTGCCCCAGCCCATACTATTTGAGTAGTATGGGATTTTTAGCACAGCTACATTTTTGGCACATGGTAAAGTTTACCATGGTGCACTTGGTATGCGCTGAACCCCGTGCTACCTGGTAGCACGGTTTAGTAAACATGTCCAATAGTGATGTAGGGCCAGGATGGGTTCTGATTAAGCTGGGAACCAAAAAATGCAGTAAGGAAGGTGCTAGATCAGAAAAGGGTCTTGGAAGTTATAATTCTTTGCCTCCTTTACAGAGCTCTCTTCCCCCTACTATGGATTAATAAGAACACAAGATGTGCAATACTGATCAGACCAAAGGTCCATCAAGCCTAACACCTTGTCTCCAAGAGTAGTCAAGTCAGGTCACAAGTATCCAGTAGGATCCCAAGGAGTATTCATACCTAATGATAAGCAGTGGCTTTCCCAGATCTACATAGTTAATAATGATTTTTGGACTTTTCTTCTGGGAACTTATCTAAACCCTTTATAACTCTAGCAATGCTAACTATCTTGACCATATCTTCTACCAACAAATTTCATTGTTGCATTGTATGTTGAATGAAAAATGATTTCCTTTGATTTGTTTTAAATGTTCTGCCTATTAGCTTCATAGAGTGTTCTCACATCTTAGTGCTATTTGAAAGGTAAACAACCATGCCTGTTTACCTGTTTCCACACCCCACTAATGATTTTATAAGATTTTTGTCATATCTCTTCTCTAAGCAAGAGCCCTACCCCGTTAAGCCTTTTTTCATAAAAAAGGAACCATTCCATCCCTTTATCATTTTGGTTGCTTTTATTAAACCTTTTCTAGTTCCACTCTTATCTTTTATGAGATGGAATGACTAGAACTACACACACTACTCAAGGTACTGTTGTACCATGGGTAGATACATCAGCTTAGTATTTTCCATTTTACTCTCTCTTTCTCTCTCTCTCCCTCCAAATCATTCCTGAAATTCCATTTGCTGCACACTAAGCTGAAGATTCTAGATTTATTATTTGCCTTTTGCAAAGCTGAGCTCAAGTAAGAGTTATTTCCCTGTCCAAATGGGCTCACAATCTAAGTAGTACCCAAGTTACGTGAGGGTGAAGTGACTTGTTCAAGGTTACTTAGAAAATCCATGGGAAAAGCAGAATTCAAACCCTGGCTTCCCTGGTTCACATCTTGCTTAACTATTAAGCCATTATTTGAGCTCATTAAAGCTTAGGAACCCAGTTAATCAGGCCATTCAAAGGTAGTGGCCTAGCAAGAGCTGATTTTTTTTTTTGGGGGGGGGGGGGGCAGTGGGCATACACATCTGAACCATGCTAGTTATACTCATCAACAAATAATGCTTTCAAAGGCAGCTGACAATGGATGTTCTAAGTAGTCTGCAACAGCTGTGATTTATTGTGAGCAACAGTTTAAAATTTCAAATTCAGTTGTTTCAAGTATGTACAATGCTTTTTGCTAGGGTTGGTGCTGGGTGCACATGATTGCTGTGCTCCCTACCCCCTCAGCTAGATTCCAGTGGAGCCCTTCACAGGCTTCTTATCTGTCCTAGCAATAATTTCATGAGAGTCTGGGCACTTGTTACATGTACAGTTTTATTAAAGTTACCAGATTTATATACTACTACTCTACAGTGTCAAGTGCCAGATAAATAATGAAATACAACAAAACCCTAATGCCACTGCCAACCCTACTTATGAAAAGAAAGCACTATAAATATTTATATCGGGCCCTGAAATACTAGTACACCTCCTATTGCAAAAATTGAACAAGAAGGACTGCTCATCACTACACAGCATGCCAATCACACAAACAGCCACTCACCAAATACAGAAGAATGGACCACAAATTAGAAATAGAAATATTCAGACAAAATTTTAAATGAAAAGCCCAAGAAATCAGGCGCTGCATGCGATGTGACACTAGAAAAATATGACACAGAAATGTATTTCCTCTTGTACTATGCAAAATACAAAGACATCAGAAATGCATATTTCCCAAAGCTGATGTATTCCAATTAATAAATTAAAAACAAGTTGAAAAATGCATACTCATAATGTGAAACAAATGGCACATTTCCCTGTCCTTCCTTTGTAAACTCATACACGGCTGAGGGGGGGGGGGGGGCACTGGGTGCGAAGACACATCTTAAGTGTGTCTTATTAAGGTAGCAATGAATCTGAGCTTGTAAGGGCCATCTCATGTATATGTTTATGTCTGTGTAGCAGTCGAGTGTGATGCAAGAATAGTGTGGGTGTGCGTATGTATAGTAAGGGAGATATGATAGGGATGCAGGATGGGTGTGTGTATGCTGCAGAGAGGGCATGTTTGAGTGGATGTGTATGTTATGCTGCAAAAATGGCATGTGTCCATGTTTATATGCTGGGGTGATGTCTGTGTGCATGTGTTTGGGGTGGGGGTAGGCTATGCATGTGCATATATGTAGTTTGGGGGTTGAGGTATGTAGTGTGGTAGGGGGTGTATGTGCATGTATGTAGTGAGGGGTAGAGAATATTGGTGGGGGTGTTACGGTATGTGTGTGTGTGCTTGCATGTATGAGGTTCAGGAGTGGAGTTGTGTATGTGGTGTGGGATTGGGATGTAGTAGGGTGAGGGTGTCTGTGCATGGTGCGAGGATGGGGTTATGCCTCTTGGCATACAAAAGTTCTAGTTCCTCCCACAGATGCACTTTTTCCTGAGCTGCCCCTCCCACCCTTCAGCACCTCATTCCTTGGCCATCTCTGAGCCCCTCTGCCCATTCCCATCCCCCCCCCCCCCTACACTCATCTGCTATTTTTCCCATCTAACCCTTAATATTATTACTACTGATCATTTCTATAGTTCCACAAGGCATATGCGATGTTATACAAACACATGTAAAAGACGGTCCCTGCTCATCAGAGCTTACAATCTAATCAAGACACACAACACAACAGCTGAGGACAAGAATACATATAGGGGAATGGTAAGGAAACACATAGGAGACAAAGCGGATCAGGTTCCAAAAGCGGTCTCAAAGAGGTATGTTTTCAGCCTGGATTTGAAAAGGGCCAGAAATGAAGCCTGATGTACAGATTCAAGTAGTTTGTTCCAGGCATAAGGAGCAGTAAGGTGAAAGGATAGAAGTCTGGAGTTAGCAGTAGAAGAAAATGGCACAGATAGAAGCAATCTGCCAAAAGCGTGAAGTTCCCAAGAAGGGTGTAGGGAGAGATAAGAGAGGCAGGGTAGTGAGGAGGAGCAGCAGAATTAGTGCACTTATAGGTCAGTAGGAGAAGTTTGAACTGGATACGGAAACATAGGGAGCCAATGAAGCAATTTGAGAAGAGGGGTTATATTAGCATATTTAGGCTGGGGGAAGATAAGCCTCACAGCTGAGTTTTGAACAGATTGAAAAGGAGAGAGATGGTTCAGAGGGAGACCAGCAAGGAAGAGGTTTCAATAGTCTAGACGGGAGGCAATTAAAGAGTGGATAAGTGTCTTAGTAGTATGTTCAGAAAGGAAGGGTTGAATTTTGCTGATGCTATAGAGAAAGAAACGACAGGTTTTAGCTATCAGTTGGTTGTGTGTGGAGACCTCTCCCCCTCTTCTGCTATGGGGGGATAGGGTCCTCACCAGCAGGCAGCTCTCTTCTAGGCTGCAGACATGGTTGCAGCTTGCAGTATTAATTCCAGTGGGGGGTTGGGTCCCTGCTAGCAGGTAATTCTCATCTTTGCAGTAGTTATGCCTGCTGCACTTCTGCAGAAAATGGATGGGGTCCCCATAAACTTAGCGCTGCCTGCACCCCTCTGTTAATAGAATGCATAGATTTGTTTGTGCAAGTGAAAACAAATCTATATATATGGCAGGGGCGGCCCAAGGGGAGTGCGGGGCCATGTGCGGAGACTCGGTGCGGGGCCTCATTTGCATAAGGGTCCTCATTTGCATAAATATTTGCATAATGTTACCATACACAAACTTTTAGTAAACATGCCTCTTAATGAGTGTATGAATAAAGAAAGACTAAAAGACTTCTACATTACTATAATCCAGTGCCAACCGCCAGACACATTAGGAACTACTACAAACACTGCCCATTTAGAACCCATAGCAAACCCGCCGTATCCTAACAGCACTACCAGGACTCATAAAGCACCATACCCTACCTATCAAAAGGAAACGCTGCAAATATTAAACCAATACATTTCAGAGAACAACAATACATGACCTACTGGGGAAAGAGAACAAGTGGCAATGTCAAATAGGAATTACATAAACAGAATACCTCAGCTCAGTTACACATGAACAGAACATAAACCATCACCAAACAAGGAATCACAATTTAGAAACAGGAAGACAATAATTAAACTGGGAATCCCAAAAGCCAAACTTGGAATGTACAACACTGTAGAAATAAAACTATACATTAATTTGCTCTTGTACTAAACAAAGCGCAGACGTTAATGATGCATATTTCCCAGAGCTGACATATTCCAATTAATAAATTCAAAATAAAGAGATATTTTTCTACCTTTTGTGCATTTTTTTTCAGCTGCAATTGCTCCAGCCACTTTCTTCTGGTTTCTTCGTGTCTTCCGCTAATTCTTCATTGTCTGCTGTCCATTTGTCTTTTCTTCTCTCTTCTAGTTTTTTTTCCATTCTCTCTCTACATCTGCTTTAACATACTAATCTTTCTCCTTTTCCTCTTTCCTCATTCCTATTTCATCCACTCAAATTTTACCCCTCCATCCTCAATCCCCACTTACTCTCCCAATATCCGGACAATTGTAGATTTGTCTTCCCTCCCACACAAAATATTTTTTCCCTCTCCATTTCACTCTCCCAGCTCCATCCCATTCTAATCCTCCCCCAACATCAGCTCCATTCTAGTTCCAGTCCCACCCAGCATCCGCTCCCTTCTAGTCCCCGCATCAGCCCATTTCCAGTCCTAGCCCCCCATAAGCCCATTTCCAGTCCTAGCTCCCCCATCTATTTGCAGTCCCATCCAAGTCCCTCCATCAGCTCATTTCCAATCCCAGCCCCCCATGAGCCCATTTCTAGTCCTTTCCTAGCCCCACCATCAGCCCATGTCAAATCCTAGCTCCCCTCCACTCAGCCCATTTCCAATCCAAGCCCCCCATGAGCCTACTTCCAGTTCTAGCCCCTTCATGAGTCCATTTCAATCCAAACCCCCACCACAGCCCATTTCCAATCTTAGCACCCCCCAACAGCCAATTTCCAGTCCTATTCTAGCCCCTCCATCAGCCCATTTCCTGTCCTAGCCCCCCCTCACCCATTTCCAGTCCTAGCTCCCTCCCCCTCACAACCCATTTCCATTCCAAGCCCCCGTCCCCATCAGCTATTTGCAGTTCAAGCCCTCCTTCCACTCAGCCCATTTCCAGTCCTAGCCTCCTCATAGCCCATTACTAGTCCTAACCCCCCATCAGCCCATTACGTCCTAACCCCCCATCACCCTATTTCCAGTCCTAGCCCCCCATCAGCCTATTTCCAGTCTTAGCCCCCCTCCCATAGCCAATTACCAGTCCTACCCCCCCATCAGCCCATTTGCAGTCTTAGCCCCCCATAGCCCATTACCAGTCCTAACCCCCCCATCACCCTATTTCCAGTCCTAGCCCCCCCATCAGCCTATTTCCAGTCTTAGCCCCCCCCCATAGCCAATTACCAGTCCTACCCCCCCCCCATCAGCCCACTTCCAGTCTTAGCCTCCCCCCCCATGGCCCATTACCAGTCCTAACCCCCCCCCCATGGCCCATTACCAGTCTTAACCCTCCCCCCCATCAGCCCATTACCAGTCCTAACCCCCCCCATGGCCCATTACCAGTCCTAACCACCCCCCCCCATCAGCCCAATTCCAGTCTTAGCCCCCCCATAGCCCATTACCATTCAAAACCCCCCCCATCTGCCTTTTTCCTGTCCTACCCCCCCCCATGGCCCATTACCAGTCCTAACCACCCCCCCCCATCAGCCCACTTCCAGTCTTAGCCCCCCCATAGCCCATTACCAGTCCTAACCCCCCCCATCAGCCCATTTCCAGTCCTACCCCCCCACTTCCAGCCTTAGCCCCCTCCCCATAGTCAATTACCAGTCCTACCCCCCCATCAGCCCATTTCCAGTCTTAGCCCCCCCATCAGCCGATTTCCAGTCCTACCCCCCCACTTCCAGCCTTAGCCCCCTCCCCATAGCCCATTACCAGTCCTAACCCCCCCCCATTTGCCATATTAGCCCCCCCATAGCCCATTACCAGTCCTAACCCCCCCCATCAGCCCATTACCAGTCCTAGCCTCCCCCCCCCATGGCCCATTACCAGTCCTAACCCCCCCCAGCCCACTTAGCCCCCCCCATGGCCCATTACCAGTCCTAGCCTCCACCCCCCATGGCCCATTACCAGTCCTAACCCCCCTCATCAGCCCACTTAGCCCCCTCCCATCGCCCATTACCAGTCCTAACCCCCCCCCCCATCAGCCCACTTCCAGTCTTAGCCTCCCCCCCATAGCCCATTACCAGTCCTAACCCCCCCCCCCATCAGCCCACTTCCAGTCTTAGCCTCCACCCCATGGCCCATTAACCGTCCTTAGCACCCCCCCCCCCTGTCCCATTACCATTACTAACCTGCCCCCCCCCGGCCCTTTACCTCTCCTCACCACCCCCCCCCCCCATCAGCCCACTTCCAGTTTAGCCTCCCCTCCCATAGCCCATTACCAGTCCTAACCACCCCCCCCCTATCATTCCAAATTAAAATAAAAAAAAACCAAACTGGCTGCTTCTGCCGCGGCAGCATCAAGAGCTCTGCCGCGGGGCCCCCCCTGCCCGGCAGAGCCTCCGTGCATCCTCAGCAGCTTTCTTCATGGCCAATACGCAGGCTTCTTGCAGAGCCGCGAGAGTTTCTTATCTCGCGGCTCTCTTAATCCCGCGGGGTTGATGGGAAATCCCATCACCCTCGGCGGGATTAACAGAGCCGCGAGAAAGGAAACTCTCGCGGCTCTGAAAGAAGCCCGCGTTTTGGACATGAAGAAAGCTGCTGAGGATGCACGGAGGCTCTGCCGGGCAGGGGGGGGGCCCCGCGGCAGAGCTCTTGATGCTGCCGCGGCAGAAGCAGCCGGTTTGGTTTTTTTTTTTAAAACTTGGGATGCTGAAGAATGTTTTTTGCGCGGGGCCCCCTGAAACGCGGGGCCCTGTGCAAAAAACATTCTTGCTCAATGGACGGGCCGGCCCTGTATGGATGGAGGCTCCATAATAAGCACTATCATCAGGACAAATTGGTGCCTAATAAAATACTTTTTTTGCCTATTTTTGTCTGGGTATTGTATTTTCTCTGTGACCAAGCAGGAAGTAAGTTCTCACGTATTGGTGATATCACTGACGGAGTCCCGCACGGAGTGCTCCCCAGCTTCTAAAGAAAGCCTTTGGGGGTACACTGTGCATGCACCCCTGCCTCCCCACCTGCTACGGCGCCATTTTCTCCAGTGATCTTTTTTCTGCAGAGCACCTAGGACATGTTCCTGCATTCCTTGCTACCTGTCGTCGGCTCAGTTGGTGTTACAAAGTTAGGTTTCCTTTTTTTGTTTTCTTGTCTCACTTTTAGCAATTTTCACCCCTTTGTGGTTGTTGTCCTGCCCACTCCAGCTCTCCAGTTTTGCTGCAGTGGTGTTTTTAGACAGGTCTAAGCCAGCTAGTGGCTTAAAAAAAATGCACCAAGTGTGGCAAGACCATCTCAGCCACCGACCGCCACAACTGGTGGTTAGAATGCCTTGGACCTGATCATTGGCCGTCATCCTGCAAGTTTTGCTTTTAGATGACGTGCTGAGGACTGAAAGGTTGGGAAAACAGAAAGAGTCGCTCATCGGATTCAGCATCGTCAACCCCTACCCTGTCAAAGCCCTCCAAAGTTTCTGAGGCATCCAAGGGGAAGGAGCTCAGTGCCCAGTCTGAGCCAAGGGGACTGAGCAATGAGAGGAGACTCTCTGATGAGATCCCATCTATGTTGAAGGGCGAGACCGGGAGAAATCCTGGGTGCACCATCATTGCAGCCCTCCTCCGCGCAATGTGGAGAGCAATGTCTGGGAGCGACTGGCCAAACTTGCCCAGTGGGAGGAGTCTACCCAAAAAGTGGAGTTGACCCCCATTGTCCAGGAGGGCAGCCAGATATTTCCCGATGCACCCAGTCATCATGGGGTCCTCACCCGAGGTGTTGATGCCGGTGTCCATGCCTGTGGCATCAGCCCACTTGCAGGTGGTGGTTCTGGAGGAACACCTTTGAGCCCTCGAAGCTCACTTGGTGGTGGTTGTAGCCTTATGAAACATGGATGTTGCAGTATTGGGAGTATCATCACTGCACTCCATCCAGCCCTTTCTGGAGATCCATGCCCTGCCCACCAAGGTAGGGACATCGGGCGGGAGATTGGAATATATATTAGTTCCCAGGGCAATCTCCCTGTCCAGCATGTCAGAATCCAATGCCCAGGGGCACCGGCACCAGCACCCCAGTGTCCATGCTGTATCCCATGCCAAGGAGCAGGCAAAAGGAGGAGACCCGGTGCTACTTTGACTTCCTCTCGGAATCCGAATCAGAATGGGAGTCTGAGGAGGAATCAATTGCTTCATACCTCTGGTCTGACCTGTCGCCTCCCCCCAAGTGATACAAGTTGCCCCCAGAAGACATATCCTTCCAGGACTTCATCAGGGACATGACCAAGGCCATCCCCTTCTCTCTGGAATCAGAGGAGGAACCGAGGGTGGAGGAACTGGAGCTGCTCCAGTACCACTCAGCTCCCAGGAAAGTGGTGACAGTCCCCTTGCACCATGTCCTGCAGAGATTGCTGCTGTGGCTGTGGAAACACCTCTCACGGTTCCCCATCATCAGCCGGAGACTCGACTCCCTGTATTGGATCCAGAAGGCTCTGGGCTTCAAAAAGCCTCAGTTACCACATAATTCCATCGCAGCGGAGTCAGCTTTGAAGCGGGCTAAAAGCACCAAGACTCATTCTTAGGTGCCCCCGGGCTGTGAGGCTCAAACCTGTACTCCTTCAGGAGAAAATGCTATCAGGGTTCCATGCTGGTTGCCAGGGTCCTGGCCTACCAGACCTATATAAGCATGTTCCTCAAAGATATACTGGACCTGACAGACTTTGCTGCCATCATCCCTGAGGACCATCGCAAGGACTTTTGGGCCCTGGTGACCCACGACAAAGACTGCTCCAAACTCATGGTGCGTGGCGCCCATTATGCCTTAGAGTCTGCAGGCAAGGTGGCAAGGTTGCTGCCTGCCGGCTAATATCACTGTAGCCCTCCAACCTGAACAGTGGGTCCAGGACAAGATCACCAATGTTCCCTGCCAAGGGAAGAACCAGTAGAGGAGAAGGCAGAGGAGCTCGAGAAGGAGCATGTGACTCTCTCAAAGCTCTCCGGGAAAACCGTGGATCTCACATGAAAGAAGTATCAGGCTAAAAAAAATCTTCTACCTGTGCCCACGCCAGTATTACCCTAGCCAGCCGCAGGCACAACCCCCCTCCCCCGCCAGCAGTGGAGAAGCCCAAGCCAGGGGCAGGCTTTTCACGGGTTCCTCAGGAGCATAAGTTAGCCGGCTGCTGTTCGCCGGAGTACCCCTGCAGATAGGGGGCAGCTTATCCACTTCACCCACCGGTGGTCCCTCATCACCTCGGACACTTGGGAGTTGAAGACCATCCAGAGTGGATATCAGCTGCACTTCACCTAGCTGCTATCCCCAGGGAATAACCCATGGACCCCGTGCACTGGAGCCTGTTGCAGGAAGAAGTCTCTGTTAGCTGACTTAGCCATAGAGCCGATTCCCCTGGCTCAGGTCAATCAGAGCTTCTATTCTAGATATTTCCTGGTCCCCAAAAAGACCAGTGGGTTCCGGCCCATCCTGGACCTGTGAAACTTGAATTGGTTCCTTGTGCGTGAGAAGTTCAAATGGTCTTGCTAGGGATGTTGCTCCTGTATCTTCTATGGGGTGATTAGCTATGCTCCTGGGATCTAAAGAATGTGTACTGTCGTGGGGAGCGCCCTCTACGCCTATGGGCAATCCATGGCAAAGATTATATTTAGGGAGCCACCGGGAACGTAAGGTTCATTTGCGTAGTAAAATGTTCTTATCAGTTCCGGCTGCCTAAAAGAACTTAGCAACAAAACCAAGTGGAGGGAATTAAGGCTTTTATTCCCCGTCAATGCAAGGGTTCAAATTAAGAGATGAATAATGAAACAGAAAAGTCCTTTCTTGCAAAAGGTCACCAGTATTCAAGACAAGTGCTTAATTGTTACACTTCACAATTAATGCAGAGGTCAAAAAACAGGAATTCAGTTCATTCCAAAAACATCAACATTTTCATAGACTCTTCTATTTTACTCAGTTACTACAGACTCTTGACATAAGGCTGTGCACAGGTCACACTCCATCTGCTCTGGTGGTGATAGGGAAACTGTGTCAATGCATTCTGTCTCCATGCATTCTTCCTCACTAAAATCACCAGGGGAACAAACACTGTCCCTGTCTGACTCGTGTTGGTGTGCTATGCCTCTGGGGCCTTGTCTCCAATAAGGGTCTGTTCTCAGGGCTTTAGGGATTTTACTAAACCAGTCTGGTTTCTCCTTCCTTGTAAAGCGAGGACTGGTTTTCCCAGGGCCTTTATGCTTCATGCATTTACTAGCATCAATAACTGTTTCATACCTGGAACTTTGCTGGCTTGACTCCACAGAGTTTTTCCTTTCAGCAACTTTCCTGTTGTAGCAATGTCTCTGCCCCTCAGCATTAGGCAGGGTTGTGCTTCTTGGCAGTTTAGTAAAACCTGGTTTGGACTCTCTTTCCTCCCTTGGTAAGAACTCAGGTTTATTATAAAATGCCTTTCCTCTCTTGCTTGGTAAAACTGGGTAATTATTCCTCAGAGACTGTGAGCTTCTCACCAAACCATTCCCTTTGGCTTCTGGCTTAGCTCTCTCTCTTCTGGAGTCAGGAACACTGGAAGAACAGGGCGTGGCACAGCCTCTAACCTCAGAGCTGGCTCTAACAAACCTCCTTGGGAGAGCTGCACAATCAGCCTGGCCCTTCTGGATTTCACCCTTGTAAACCCTGTACCTGTGGGCTTGCTCCTCTAGGATTTCTTCACTGTTCCTTCTCAGGTCCTTCTCTTTCTCTTTCCTTGGTGAAGCCGTGCTCCCCTATGTAGCCGTGCTCCTCTTCCTCAAGGCAGCTGGACCCCGTCCTAGATCTCTACCTCCACTTCTACTCCCACTGCACAATGCTGCTGGACTGCCTTTCCCTAAGGCAGCTGGACCTGGACCTCTCTGTGTAGCCATGCACCTCTTGCAAGCATTCAGCTCTGGCTTATAAGGAAATCTTTCCTGCCTGACTTCCGAGGTCATTTCCAGGTGCAAGTCATTAGGCTTTTCAAGCTCATTAGCTCCTGAATGTTCCTTCCTGCTCCCTCTAGCTCTGCCTGAAGGTAATTGCACACCTAGCTTCTTAAAAGAAACAGGATTTCTTTTCAAGTTTTCAACTTTATCAATACCCACATCATGACAGTACACATACATCCTGATCCACCCAAGTCACAGACAGTACCTACGGTTCGTGCTGGATGGTTTCTCTTTGGGCTGGCCTCAGCCCCATGGGTCTTCATGAAGAGCCTGGCGGTTGTGGCCACCTATCTTTGGACCATGGGGGTCTTCGTCTTTCCGAACCTGGACAACTGGCTCATCAGAGGTCCCATGCTGGATGGCATCCAACAGTCTGCCAAGCTCACCATTCAGGTGTTCAAGTGGGTAGGCTTCATGATCAACTACCCAAAGTCCCATCTCCAGGCCACACAGTGGCTAGAGTTCATCATGGCCCTCCTCAATCCCACTTAGGTGCGGGCCTTTCTACCGGAAAACGGCATGCAGCAGCTCATTGCAGTGGTGTTCAATGTGCTGTGCCTGTGCCACACAACGGCCCATAAGATGTTACGAGTTCTCTGTCACATGGCTGCCATGGTGCATGTCACCCCTCAGGCCCATCTCTTCATGCATGGACCCTGAGCAGGCAATGGAAGCAAGGGACAGGCTGCCTCTGGGACAGGGTCATAGTCATCATGCATCTGGAGAGGCCCCTCGACTGGTGACTGAGGCCGGGGAATCTGCTGAAAGGCCTTCCATTCCAAGCGGCAGTCCCATGCAAGACGCTCACAAAAAAGCCTGTGGTCCGAGCAGGAGAGCCTGCTTCAGATCTACTTTCTCGAGCTTCAGGCAATAGTAAATGCCCTCCGTGCCTTCCAAGTGTACCTGGCCAATCAGGTCGTCCTGATCCAAATGGACAACCAGGTAGCGATGTTCTAGGTGAACAAGCAAGGGGACACAAGCTCATACCTTCTCTGCTGGGAGGTTGTTCAACTGTGGAAGTTCACCCTACTCCATGGCATGGACCTCTGGGCAACTTACCTGCTCAGCGAACTCAATGGTTTGGTGGACCAGCTCAGCCAGGTGCTTCAGCCGCACAAGTGGACCCTCAAGGGGGTGGTGGTGAACCGGATCTTTCAGGAGTGGGGAACTCCAGTGGTGGATCTCTTCACGGTGGCTTGGTTCTGCTCTCGGAGGCTGGCTAGCAACCACCTGGCCTCAGACGCTTTCCTTCTCTACTGGGCGGAAGGCTTACTGTATGCATATTCCACCAATACCACTCATAGCAAAAACCCTCCAGAAGCTTCAGGTCAACAAGGGCTCCATGATCCTCATTGCTCCCTACTGGCCTCGGCAACCATGGTTTCTGCTGCTGCTGCTGCAGCTCTCGCAGAGGGTGCCTCTCCACCTGGGCTCTGTCTCAGACCTCATCTCGTAGGAGGGTGTAACTTTGCTGCACCCCAGTGCCCACTCAATGGCCCTCACGGCATGGATGCTAAGCAAGTAGTCCTCTCCTAGCTCAATCTTTCAGAGGGCATTACCAACATTCTTCTGGTTTCCCGCAAAACCTCGACCCGCAAGGCTTACACACTAAAGTAGCAGAGTTTTGCCGCCTGGTATGTGGGCAGGGTGCTGGACCTCTTCTGTGCCATGGATCAGCTGCTAGAGTACCTTCTGCACCTCTCTGACTCTGGCCTAAAGTGCCATTCAGTGCAAGATCACCTTAGCTCGATGGGGGCATACCATCACAGCTCCAGGGAGAAGCCCATCTCGGTCCAACTGCTTGTGGCTCGGTTCATGAGGGGTCTGCTCCACTCAGTCTCCATTCAAGCCCCCAACAATGGCTTGGGATCTCGTGGTACTCGCCCAGCTGAAGCGGGCCCCATTTGAGCCACTGGACTCATGTCCTTTGAAGTTCCTGACCTGGAAGGTCTTCTTTCTGGTGGTGGTAATGTTGGCGTGACGCATCAACGAGCTCCAGGCCCTGGTTGTTCACCCTCTGTACACCAGGTTTTACCAAAACAGAGTGATGCTCTGCACCCACCGCTGCTTTCTACCAAAAGTGGTCTCTGTGTTCCACCTCAACCAGGAGACAGTCTTACCGACTTTCTTCCCCCAGCCTCATGCTAACTGGGGAGAGGCAGTGTTGCATACGTTGGACTGCAAGCGAGTGCTGGCCTTCTATCTGGAGTGCATGAAAGAGCACCTCCAGTTCACCCAGCTAGTCGTTTCCATAGATCCCAGTAGACTGAGTGCCGTGGTCTAAAAGTGCACATTTTCCCTTTGGCTAGCGGACTGCATCACTCATATGTATTTCCAGGCTGGGTTAAGCCTTGAGGGTAATGTCATGGCTCACAATGTCTATGCAATGGCTGCATCGGGAGCCAACCTCCACTCTTATTCTGCAGAGGAAATCTGCAGGGCTGCGACATGATCTTCAGTCCATATCTTTGCAGCCCATTACTGTCTAGATGGGGATTCCTGACGGGACAGCAATTTGGCCAGGCTGGGCATCTCTTTGGGTCTTAGAGTCATAGTAACATAGTAAATGATGGCAGATAAAGACCAGTATGATCTATCTAGTCTGCCCAGCGAGGCAGTAAGAGTAGGTGCATCTGCTGCTCCATGCAGGTCACCCCTCCCCATGCCTTTGTTTATGGTTTAGGCACTTGATATACTGCCCTTTACTATGCGCATCAGAGCGGTTTACACACACACACACACATATATATATATATATATATATATATTGTGATCCCGCCCCCTTTTTCAGTACCCGTAGGTAGGGGTTAAGGAGTTTAAGTTCCTTCTTCAAACTAATGCTCTGTCACTTCCTGGAGCAGGGCTCGTAGGGAAATGTAGTTTATCACCAGTTCAAATGAAGAGTAGTGTGACTCAGAATGTTTTCAAGCAAAAAGGGATTTATTTCCCCTCCCGGGGTTGGACTCCACAAGGATAAAAGGTAACACAAAGTTATCTGCTCTTTGGCAGAAAAGGACAAAAATAAGAATAGCTTCCTTCAGCATAAAATAAACATTTCTTTCCAGCCGGTTAAACTTCACCGCACTGCAGCATACAGCTCTGTTCTTCTCACAGCCAGCTTGTATTTTCTCCACCATATATTTCTAACACAAAGATATTATCTGTTCAGACAAGGTAATCGTGCAATCCATTTCCTCTGTGGGATAATTCATACAGGATGGCTCTGTGTCCATAAGTTCCACCTCTGAGGTAGGGATAATCTGACCAGTTCTTTCTAGGGCCGTGCCCTTTTCTCCAACCCTGAGCTTTTCAATACTCTCAGGATTTAGGTACTGTTTAAAACCAGTACCGTAGCCCCAACCTTCCAGGTCATTAAATTCACAAGGATTCCTGTAATCCCAGCCCTTGGGCTTACCTGGGGACCTGGCTGTGGAAGCTTTTCTCTGGGGTTTAAAAATGCCAGTTGGTTCCCTGCTGAACCTGTGTGAGGCAGTTTCCAACTGCCTTCCTGGCTGCTTATAATCCAGAGTATGCTTCAGCTGGTCTGGTCTGCTCCTCCTATAGCTCTCAGCCGGAGCCTCTGACCTCCCTTCAGCTGGAAACTCCATCCACCTTCTGACTGGACGTCTGCTTTCCTTCCTCTCCTCTCTCTCTCTGCCTGCTGGGGCTTCCTTATGAGACACCTTTCCTGGGTAGGGCCTGGCTCCACCCCCTAGCAGGTGTTCAGAGTTTCCCCGTGACTCTCTGCTAAGCTGATAGCAGGGGCGTGTTTCCTTCTCTCGGGCCTGGTTTCCCTGACAACTGGTAGCCATATGCCTTTGTTTATCTTGCAGCCCTGCACTTTCTACCTGGTTTTTAAGCATTTCTACCGGGCCAGAAGGACTTGCTATGTCACAATATATATATATATATATATATACACAAACAGGTACTTTTTATTCCCTTGTCCCCAAAGGGCTCACAATCTAAGTGTACCTGAGGCAATGGAGAGTTAAGTGGCTTGCCAAGACCACAAGGAGCACACCGCAAATCACCTTCCTTTCATCCAAGTGAGTTCCGCTTACCTTCACCTTCTGTCGTTTGTCAGTCAACCAATTTCTGATCCAGTTCACCACCTTGGGACCCATTCCCAAGCTATTGAGTTTATTGATAAGCCTCCTATGAGGAACAGTATCAAAGGCTTTGCTGAAATCTAGGTAGATCACATCCATCGCATGCCCTTGATCTAGTTCTCTGGTCACCCAGTCAAAGAACTCAATCTGATTTGTTTGGCAAGATTGTCCTTTGGTAAAACCATGTTGCCTCAGATCTTGCAACCCGTTGGTTTCAAGAAAGTCCACTATTCACTCCTTCAGGAGCACCTCCATTACTTTTCCTGCCACAGAGGTAAGGCTTACCAGCCTGTAGTTTGTCACTTCTTCTCTATTACCACTCTTGTGAAGAGGTGCCACATCAGCCATTCTCCAGTCCTGTGGAACTTCTCCTGTCTCAAAGGATCTATTAAAAACATCCTTTAACGGCCCTGCAAGAACCTCTCTGAGCTCTTTCAGTATCCTGGGATGTATCCTATCTTGTCCCATGGCCTTGTCCACTTTCAGTTTTGCAAGCTGTTCCAACATATCATCTTCTGTGAATGGTGTGGTATCTACTCTATTCCCATTTGTATATTTGTCAATCACAAATTGTCCTTCTCCAGGATTTTTTTTAGTAAAAACGTAAGTATTTGTTTAGCATTTTCGCTTTTTCAATGTCACTTTACACAAATCCGTTCCCGGCACTTTTGAGTCCTGTAATTCCACCTCTGATTTTCCTCCTCTCTAGAATATACCTGAAAAATGTCTTGTCGCCATACTTCACATCTTTAGCCATCTGCCTTGGATTTTGCTATTCTTATTTCTCTTTATGTCTCTTTTAGTTTTACCCTGTATTCTTTTCTGTGTTCCTCTGTTTGTGAACTTCTGAATTTTGTGAAAGCTATGTTTTTTGCCTTTATTTATGCAGCTACTTCTTTGGAGAACCAAATAGGTTTTCTTTTCCTCTTGCTTTTATTTACTTTCCTTACATATGCATCTGTTGCCCCTTTTATTGTCTCCTTTAGTTTAGCCCACTGCAATTCCACTTCCCTTATCCCCTCCCACCCTGCCAACTCCTCCTTCAGGCACTTGGTCATTTTACTAAGTCAATGTTTTTGAAGTCTAGGACTTTGAGCTTGCTATGATTGGACTCCGCCTTGGCTTTTATTTCAAATCACACCTTGTGATGATCACTGCTGCTCACCTGAGCACCCACCTGGATATTTGACACGCTATCTCCATTGGTGAGTATTAAATCCAGCATCGAGCTTTCCCTGGTTGGTTCCATCACCATTTGTCTAAGTAGTGGATCTTGGAAGGCATCCGCAATTTTTTTTTTGCTTCATTCCAGATTTTCAGAAGGAATACTCCAATCCACATCGGGTAGATTAAAGTCACCCAATATGATCACCCCCCCCCCCTTTCATTGCTATCTTTGCCATCATTTACTATGTTCCCCTGTTACTAATGAAGTTCATCGAGCCTTTGATCGTGGTGATGTTTTTCTTCTCGTTTCTCTTGATCTTTCCTTAGCCTTCAATGTAGTTAATTACAGCATCCTTCTCTCCCATCTTCATGATATTGAGATTACGCGAACTGTACTCAAATGGTTTCATTTTTCCTTTCTGGTCATAACTTTCAGGTCACTTTCAATTCTCTCATCCCCTAGGGGTCCACAGTGCTCTGTTCTTTCTCCCCTTCTCTATTTCTTGCCTCACTAACACACCTGGTGCAGTGTTTTGGTGTCTCTGCCTATTATGCAAACACTCTGCTTGTGATGCATACCTATCCCCTCGCTCCTGATCTCCCCTATGAATGATTGTCTATCTACTGTAGTTTCCTGGCTGTGTGACAATCACTCACTCTTGAATCTACAAAAAACTGCTGCAATATGGCTATCTCCTTCTATAAGTCCTTCCTCCATTGCTCGAATTCTTTCAGACTCCCCCATTACTCTGTTCCCAACCCTTACTTATCAAAATCATTCTAGATGCTTCCTTTTCTTTCCATGATCACATTAGTACAGTTATCCGACACTTGTACTTCTCTCTTCACCAAATTCAATCTGTCTATTCTTTTCTATCCCCAACATCCCTTGCTATGCTTCTTCTGAGTCTAGTCATTAACCACCTTGATTACTGTAATATTATGTATGCAAAGTTAAAAGATTGCAAACTGTCCAGAACTCAGCCGTCCAGATTCTTTCTCACACTTTAAATTCGATCACACCACACTCCTCCTCATGAATCACCACTGGCTTCCTGATCAATTTCAAATTCAGTTCAAAATCCTCTGCTCTGGTTCCCCTCCCTATCTTGTCTCTGTTATCCTACTCCTCCCCCCCCCCCCCCATCATGTCCTTCAGCATCTACAAAGAACTGATTGTATCTGCCCCTGCTTCTCAGGCTCATCTTGAGTCTACTAGACATGCTGTCTTCTTTTTTGCTGCCCCTAAACTCTGGAATAACCTACCCCCTGATCTCCATTTGGAACCCTCCTATTTCCGATTTAAATCCACTTTGAATATTCATCTGTTTCAGGTCACTTTCTCCTTATTCAAATAATGCAATTGCCTGTTAGCTTCCTCCCCTCCTGCTCCCTTTTCTTCTTGTGTGCCTGACTTTACTATTTTAATTGGAGTTCCATATCATCTTGCTAGACCAGTCAAGACAAGTGGGTTATGTTCCCCTACCAGCAGATAGGTGGAGACAAAAAAACAATGAAAAGCCCAGGCTTCAATGACATCACTCCTATGCCTTTTTCGCCTCAGCCACCAAAGTCTCTTCAATATTTCTTTTTATTTATTTATTTATTTACATTCTCTTATATACCGCGCTATTCTGCATCAGTGCGGTTTACATTGAACAAACTGAAATTACATTGAACAGGGCATTATAACTTGGAGATAGCTATTTTACAGGGAACATGGGCAATGGAGGGTTAAGTGGCTTGCCCAAGACCACAAGGAGCACCTGTGGGACTAGATACCCCAATCCTTCCGGCCCAAGGTTGCTGTCCTCTAGTGGGATTTGAACCCCTGACCTTCCGGCCTGAAGTACCTTGCCCCAACCACTAGGCCACTCCTCCACTTCTTTGTCTCTAGCAGATGGTGGATGAATTTTCTCCTGTCTGAAGAAAATCTGAAGAATTGAGAGGAAAAGATTGATAAAAAATATTTGTGACAAATCACTTTGAGAATGACTCTCTCACTTGAGCGCGATGTGGGAGGCTCCACTAGACTGGTCTTTTTGGGAACCATAGGAGGAGGGAGAATTAGTTCAGTTCCACGTTCTTACCCTGGATAAGAGCCCGTTGAGCAGCCAGAAAATTGGAAGGATCTGGAAGGATGGAAGAGTGCAGCAGCCTCACATGATCTCATCACCCCCTCCCTCCTCTTCTGTCCCCCCTGCTCTCTCCCGGAAATTGCAGAAGACTCTAAGAGGCATCTGCCAGCCACTTTAAAAAATGCAATGCTGCCAAGTCAGAGAAGCATTTTCAGGGGAGTAGAGCTGAGCCCGATGTGAATCCTCTGTCCGGGGCTCTCAGGGGGTGAGTCATTGTCCTTGTTGAGGGCTCCCGATTCCATCTGTTTGGGATGGACTGCTGGCAACCGTTGGTGCTGTGTGGGGGTTTCTCGCTGTTTTCTGCATGCATTTGTATTTAATATTATGTGCCAGGCAGTCATGCAGTCCTTGCACATGTTCCACCTGAGGGCTCCAATGCGCGTTTCTATCCTAGCGCCTGTAACGCATGTTGCAATAAAGACGCAGTTAACATGCGCCTTCTGGGCTACCACAGTCTTAGTGCCCACTACAGTGATACTCGCCTTAACTCTCAAGAAACATTATTTGGCATGTGGCAAGTGAGGTGCCTTATTTCCAGCTTCTGTACACTGCCCTTCTTGCATGGCTGCTTCTGAGTCATCCCTGGAGGACCTACTCCCCTCTTTCAGCTGGGAGAGGGCATTACAGATAAGGATATTCAGCTGGCTGGAGGTTCTGGTGACCGTGCTATGGGCCTCTCCTCGTCCTCAGGGGTATTGACAGCGACTATGTCCCTTAGTGTAGGGGAGTCATTTCCGTGAGGAGAATTTCTGGAATCCAGATTGTTCTTCCTAGGACTCTTTTCTCTTAACAGCAGGCCTGGTCATTCTGGCATGGCAATTCAGACCCTGCAACCCCTGGAACCCCTGAGCGCAGTTTTGTGAGGGTCAGGCTAAAGGTGGAAGCTCTATTCAATTAATGGCTAGGTGTCCCCGGCAAAGGGCACCCCACTGGAGATGGGGATCACTGGGATCTGTCTAAGCTTTGGAGTGTGGCTTGGACTGAGATGTTTGATATGGAGGAAGAAGTACTTTCACCTTCAGAAGATTATGAGGATGACGTCTGCCTTTTCTGGTAGATAAGAACTACAGGCGTTGATTCCAGGGCCTTATCCACTCTGAGCTTGGCGGATGCTCCAGGCACGGAGCAGGAACTCAGAGAGGTTCTTGCAGGGCCGTTAAAGGATGTTTTCAACAGATCCTTGGAAACAGGAGAAGTTCCTCAGGACTGGAGAAGGGCTGATGTGGTACCTCTTCACAAAAGTGTTGACAGGGAAGAAATGACAAACTACAGGCCCGTCAGCCTTACTTCTGTGGCGGGAAAAGTAATGGAGGCGCTCCTGAAAGAGCGAATAGTGGACTTTCTCAAAACCAACAGATTGCATGATCTGAAGCAACATGATTATCTCCAGGAACAAGCAGGAATGTAGTCTTCACATATGGGTATCGTCGGTACCGACGGAGCCTGCGTGGGAACGCTCCCTAGCGTCCAATTAGAAAGCTTTTGGGAGCATCCCACAGCACCTACGTGCTGCCTTCCTGCCTTTCCCAACTGTCTCTCTCCAGTTCTTCGTTTTCCGCGGAGCCGGCAGGTCGCACTTCCTGTTATCGCAGAAAATATACCTTTTATTCTTCTTTTTTGTGGTCGCGTCTGCCTTCCTTCGACACTACACCGGTACTGTCGGTTCTTTCTTTCTTTCCTTGTAAAAAAAAAAAAAAATCTTTTCCTGGAGTCTTCCAGCTTTTTTCTCCTCTGGTGCCACGTGCCATTTTAGGCACTAGGCCCAACTTTCCTCTACAATGGAAAAACCCGCCTCGAGTTTTAAAAAGTGTTCCAAGTGTGGCGGTACCATCTCCGTCACCGACACCGACACCCATGAGTGGTGCCTCAAATGTTTAGGTCCTGACCACTCTATCTCCGAGTGTGTTGCCTGTGTGATGATGTTGAAGAGGGGTCGGCAAAACCGAGCTGCTAAACTTAGCACCCTTTTTCCCTCCGATGCAGCATCTGTGGCATCAACATCTTCCAGGGCTTCGTCTTCCTCCCATGGATCTCAGGTAACTAAACATAAGTCTAGCCGGTCCTCAAAGGGTAGATCTCCTTCCAAGTATCGAAATGCCTCTGGCATTGCCCTTGAGGGACTCACACCAACAAAACTGCCCCAGCGGGAGGCTTCGGCTTCCAAAGCATCATCGGGGCTCCAGGATGTTCTCGAGGCCCCAATCTCGGCAGAACTACTGGTGCCATGCTCTGGGGTACCGGCCGCTTCGCCAGGTACTGATACCCAGGCATTGGCGGCGTCGATAGACCAGAGATTCTTGGCTATTGAACGCAGTCTGGCGGCTCTTCTCTCGGCATCGATGTCCCCGAAACCGCTTCAGACAATTCAACCGGTACCGACATCAGTACCGGGGCCAATTGCATCGACGTCGGCAGGTGGACTACCGGTACCGACGCAGGCTATGCCTTCTGGTACTGATAAGTTGGTACCGAACCCTGTTGATACCGACTTTGATTGGTACCGGTATCATACGATGCACGATTACCCGGACAGGAGATACTTTGAATCCTCCGACGAGTCTGAAGACTCTGACAGCTCTGTCGATACCAGAGTACTTCTTCCTGAGGATTCTTCCTCTCCTAAGCATAGGATGTCTCCTCCAGAGGATATATCCTTCCAGGATTTTATCCAAGATGTGGCTTGAGGTCTTTCCATCACAGTGGCTCCTGAAACAGAGCCTAGGGCGAAGGAATTGGAGATTTTACAGTATCCTAAAGCTCCTCAAGAGGCAGCTACTTTGCCTATTCATGAGATCTTGCATGATCTCATGCTAAGGATGTGGGAAACACCTCTCACCACTTCTCCTCATTCTCGTAGGCTCGATACCATGTATCGAGTTCCTCCCTGTCCTGGATTTCAAAAAACTCAGCTGCCCCACCATTCCATGGTGGTGGAATCAGCTATGAGAAGGATCAAGAGTGCAAAAAGACATGCATCTAATCCTCCAGGACGTGAATGTAGGACTCTTGATGCCTTTGGGCGTCGAACCTTCAAGGCCTCTATGCTTTCTGCCAGGATTAGTTCCAACATTTTATATATGGGAATGTTCCTTAAGGAAGTTACAGGAGATCTAGAGCTTATGAGCCCTCTCCTTCCGGATGATAAGAGACAAGATTATCTTGCACTTATCAAACATGCTCAGGATGTTTCCAAATTCGTAAATCGTGCAGCTTTTGATTGTCTTGAGTGCATAAGCAGAACTTCTGCTATTGCCATAGGCGCACGTAGGATTGCCTGTCTCCAGGCATCTGACTTGGAACTTTGGGTACAGAACAAATTGGGGAATATTCCTTGTACTGGAGAGAATCTCTTTGGCAAAAATTGGCAAGAGAAAGCTAATGAGTTAGATGCTCATAATCTCACCTTGGATAGATTATCAAAATCTACAGCTGATCCTGCAAGGAAAAAGTCCTACAAAAAACATTCTTCAGTAGAAAGAATAAGTTCTACCCCTCCTATACCCAACAAGGGCATCGTTCAGGTCAGTCTGCCCAAAAGGGTCAGCAGCAACCTAAACAAAGAAAAACAAAGGTTGCTAAGCCTCATCCGGCTCAGCAGACTCAGCCTCCACAGGGGCTTTGACTCCCATCTAGAGAACTTTGTCTTCCTGGCCCTGAACGGGCCAGAGCCTTCCACCATTCCAGGAAGGTTATGTTATTTTGCCCCCAGATGGGGGCAGATAACAGCAGAAAGTTGGACTCTGTCCATTGTAAGAGAGGGATACAAGCTTCACTTCCTCAGCATGCCCCCTCCTACAATGGTGCATCAACAAGGTGCAGGGTTCTATTCCCCCTTTGTCCTTATTCCAAAGAAAACAGGAGGGCACAGACCCATTTTGGACCTCAGAGAATTGAACAAATTCCTGTTCAAAGAGAAATTCAAAATGATTTCTCTAGGAATTCTACTGCCATACCTTCAGAGTCAGGACTGGCTTTGTTCTCTAGATCTCAAGGATGCGTACACTCATGTTCTCATCCATCCAACTCACCGAAGATTTCTTCGCTTTCTATTTCAAGGGAAGCACTACCAATACAGAGTTCTTCCTTTTCGCCTGGCCTCGGCACCAAGGGTGTTCACAAAATGCATGGCTGTGGTAGCAGCATTTCTCCGCACCCTAAAAATATTCGTCTTCCCTTACTTGGACGACTGGCTCATTCGAGCCCCATCAGAGCCAGAGGCCAGGATTTCCCTATCTCACACAATGCATATCCTCCAATATTTGAGACTTGTCGTAAACTTCCCAAAATCCAAACTAGCTCCCACTCAGTCTCAAGAGTTCATAGGAGCCCTGCTGGATACCAGACAGACAAGGGCCTATCTTCCACAGTCCCGCTGCCTTCGCATTGTGCAGTTAGCTTCCCAAGCAATGCTAAAGTCTCACCTCACTGCTCGGGAAATGTTACAATTGCTAGGCCACATGGCATCCACCGTGCATGTGGTCCCTTATGCCCGCTTCCATATGAGGGCAGCCCAGTGGACTCTATCTACTCAGTGGACTTAGGCGTCAGGTTGCCTGTCAGACAAAATAGCAACCTCAGATCGTCTTATCTTGTCTCTCCAATGGTGGCAGTCACCCCAAAATCTGTTGGTGGGGTCCCCTTTTCAGCAACCCCCACCCCAAGTAACTCTAACAACAGATGCCTCACAGGTGGGTTGGGGAGCCCATTTGCAAGGCCTCTCTACCCAGGGTACCTGGACTCCACAGGAGACCGATCTACACATCAATCTTCTAGAGCTCAGAGCAATCTTTCTTGCTCTTCGAGTGTTTCACACCCAGCTCAGCTACAAAACTGTCCTAATTCAAACGGACAACCAGGTAGCCTTGTTCTATGTGGACAAGCAGGGCGAACAGGCTCTCTGTCACTCTGCAACGAAGCTTTGCAACTTTGGGCCCTCGCCAGAGAACATCAGATTCATCTCCTTGCAGTGTATCTTCCAGGCATTCAAAACTCTTGGGCAGTTGCGGGCAGAGAGACGTCGGAGGATTCGGGGCAGATCATCAGCTCCTGGACTGCCTGGACTGCCGTTGCTAGTATTGGCCTCAGCGTTCCCTCTGTGCCTCAGAAGATCGGGCAGGCGGGCGTCCCGGGCACCTTCATTTCTGGCGGGGACTTTCTTCCCTTTAAACAGCAGTACTTGGTGCGGGCAGAGAGACGTCGGAGGATTCGGGGCAGGTCATCAGCTCCTGGACTGCCGTTGCTAGTATTGGCCTCAGCATTCCCTCTGGGCCCCAGGCACCCTTTTTGTCTTTTGGGACTTTTTTTGTTTTATGTCCTAGGTTATATATTTGGACTACTCTTTTGACCGCGGAGTGTGTCCGCGGGGCGTGGTTCGAAGGGGCAGGTTTTGCCCCTTTGGCGCTCCTTCGGTGATACTGCAGTGGCTTTGCTCTAGTTTGCCCCTATTTTGTTGCAGCGCAGCAATGGGGAAACGGAAGGCGAAAAGCGCGGATAAGGGTCCTGAGACCGGTTCCGGAGGAAAACCAATCGGTCCTTTGGACAAGCATTTCGCGCCAGTCCCATTTGCGCAGTCTTCACCAGATGGAATCTCCCTTAGTACCAGTGGGAGATCTCCTCCTCCATTACCTGCTCCTTTGCATTTATCTGAATTGTCTGTTAAGTCTCCCGGAACAGCAAGTATAACTAAATTTCCTATTGTATTTCCTATGCCTGTAAAGTCTGTGTCATTGAATAACTTAACTGATGTTTCTTCTGAGCCCTCTGGCGGTGAGATTACATTGAAGGATATATGGTCCGCTTTATTAACTATCGACAAGAAAGTATCTTTGACTTTAAATGCTCTTTGTACTTTTTCTCAGGAAGCTGTTGTAACTTTACAGCAGCTTGATGAGCGAGTCAGTTCTGTCGATAAGAGTTGTTGTGCAAATGAATTCTCAGGTCCATTCACTTGTGGCTGCACATGCTGCTGGGGTTGAAAACTCCTTAGTGTTGTATTCTCGAGTGGAGGCTCTTGAGAATTCTTTTCGTTCCTGTAACCTTCAGTTTTTGAATTTTCCGCATACTTCGTTACTAGCACCTAGAATACTTTTGGAAAAGTATTTTAAGGAAATCCTCAATATTCAGGAACCTGTTGTTGTTTTGTAGGCTTATTATTTTCTTTCCAGCACTAAAAGTGTCAGTCCCACCGAGGGGGATTTGGATGAAATTGTTCCTGTTATATCGAATCTTACTGCTTTTTTGGAAGACTCTACAGATAAAATTACTTCTCGCTCTACTCTATTGGTTACGTTTGCTCCCGCCGAAGTTAAACAGCGGATTCTCCGTGCTTTTTTTAAAAAAGAAGTCTGCTCTGTTTTGCGGTCAGGCTATTAACATTTTTCCTGACGTTTCCCGCGAGACTCAGCTTCGACAAAGGCAATTTTTGGTACTAAAACCTAAGGTTTTGGCTATAGGTGCTACCTTCTTTTTACGTTTTCCATGTAAATGTGTGATTGGTTTTGAAGGAGCCTCTTATATTTTCATGGATGTAACTCAGTTGGAGAAATTTGTTAATGATCGCTCAGGTGCAGGGACTGGAATTAGTACTGGTTGATAGTAATGTTCTCCAAATAGTGTAGGCTTATTTGCCTGGTTTTCTTTTCGTTCCCTTTTCTTGTATTTAGTTTCTGCCCATATCTCTTGATGTGGACTATATCATTGTATTATGTTTCTTTTCATTGTATCTTTAGACAGCTTGTTCTGTAATGTGATTTACCTTTCTGATTTGGTGTAATTTCACTAAAATTCAATAAAAAAAAACAAAAAAAAAACTCTTGGGCAGACTCAGTCGAGTTCTGCTTCTGCACGAATGGTCTCTCCATGCAGACCAGGTGGCCAAAATTTTCCAATTTTGGGGAACCCTGGACATAGACCTCTTTGCAAGTCTGTGGAATGCCAAACTTCCCCGGTTCTGTTCCAGATCTCCGGCTCAGGGGGCTCAGGCAAGGGATGCTTTCCTCCTTCACTGGGGTCAAGACTTCCTGTATGCCTTTCCACCCATTCCCCTAATTCCCAAAACCCTGTTCTAGCTTCAGAGAGACAGAGGCCACATGATTCTCATAGCTCCACATTGGCCATGGCAAGTGTGGTACTCTCTGCTTCTACATCTCTCTCAAACTCCCTCCCTAGAGTTAGGGTCTGCTCCAGACCTCCTCTCTCAGGAGGACGGAAAGTTGTGGCATCCCAATCCCCAGTCTCTGCATCTCAGGGCTTGGTTGTGAAGGCCTAGATCTCCAGGATCTTCCTCTTTCTCAGCAAGTAAAAGATGTTCTTCAAGCTTCCAGAAAACCTTCCACTAGATGTTCTTATGCCTTCAAGTGGAAAAGGTTTACCATCTGGTGTTCTGAAAAGGGTCTTAACCCCCGTGCCATACCTCTGGAATCGTTGCTGGAGTATCTCCTGCATCTGTCTAATACAGGCCTTAAGACAAATTCAGTAAGAGTCCATCTGAGTGCTATTGCAGCTTCACTCAAGCCTCTAAATGGACAACCTGTTTCCTCTCATCCCCTTGTAGCAAGGTTCATGAGAGGCCTCCTTTTAACAAAGCCTCCCATTAGACCACCACCGGTGGCATGGGACTTAAATTTGGTTCTTGGTCAGCTTATGAAGCCACCTTTTGAACCTTTAGCTACTACCTCCTTGAAATACCTTTCTTGGAAGGTTATCTTTCTCATTGCAATCACATCAGCACACCGCATCAGTGAATTGCAAGCACTAGTAGCTAATCCACCTTATACAAGATTCCATCATGACAAGGTGGTCCTTAGGACTAATCCACATTTTATGCCTAAGGTGGTCTCGCCTTTTCACCTCAACCAAGAGGTCTACCTACCTGTCTTTTTTCCAGGACCTCATGCATCACCTGCAGAGAGGAATCTTCATACCCTGGACTGTAAAAGAGCTCTGGCTTTTTACTTGCAGAGGACACAGCAACATAGAAAGTCTTCCCAACTCTTTGTTGCTTTTGATCCTTCTCATTTGGGACACCCAGTCTCCAAGAGAACTCTTTCCAACTGGATTGCCCTATGTATTTCTTTCGCCTATCAGAGCAAGAACATTTCTCTGGAGGGCCATGTCACAGCTCACAATGTGAGAGCCATGGCAGTCTCAAAGGCTCATCTGAACTCTGTCTATCGACGACATCTGTCGAGCAGCCACTTGGGCCTCGGTTCATACCTTCACAGCCCATTACTGCTTAGACAAGGACTCCCGCCGGGATGCCTTGTTTGGTCAGGCTGTTCTCAAACACCTGTTCCATACTTAATCAACTCCTACCCACCATCCCTCAGGGGATGCCAGAGATCCAGGTGGGGAAGTGCAGCCCTGTCCCAGGGCCACACAACCTCTGGGCGCTCTCCCTGGCATCAAAAGCTAGGGAGTCCCCATATGTGAAGACTCATTCCTGCTTTTCCTGGAGATAGCACAGTTACTTACCTGTAACAGGTGATCTCTGGGAACAGCAGGAATAAGTCTTCACAACCCACCCACCTCCCCTAGGAGTTGTCTCTCTCTCTCTATCTCTCTTCCTTTCCCTCTCTCTCCCTCTTTGTCTCAGCTATAAAACTCAACTGAGGAGAGACAGTTGGGAAAGGCGGGAAGGCAGCACGCAGGTGCTGTGGGATGCTCCCAAAAGCTTTCTGATTGGACGCTGGGGAGCGTTCCCGCGCAGGCTCTGTCGGTACCAACGTACCCATATGTGAAGACTTATTCCTGCTGTTCCCAGAGATCACCTGTTACAGGTAAGTAACTGTGCTATATGGAAGTCAGCATCATGAATCTGTAGTTTGGATTATTTTTCCCTATGTGCGTCATTTTGTTCTTGTCCACATTAAGAGTGGAGGAGTGGCCTAATGGTTGGGGCAAGGTACTTCAGGCCGGAAGGTCAGGGGTTCAAATCCCACTAGAGGACAGCAACCTTGGGCCGGAAGGACTGGGGTTTCTAGTCCCACAGGTGCTCCTTGTGGTCTTGGGCAAGCCACTTAACCCTCCATAGCCCATGTTCCCTGCAAAATAGTTATCTCCAAGTTATAATGCCCTGTTCAATGTAATTTCAGTTTGTTCAATGTAAACCGCACTGATGCAGAATAGCGCGGTATATAAGAGAATGTAAATAAATAAATAAATAAATTAAATTCCATCTGTCATTTAGATGACCAGTCTCACAATTTTATGTCATCTGCAAATTTCATCTCCTCTCTTGTTGTTTATTTATTTTATTTTATTTATTTATTTCAACTTCTTATATACCGCACTCTTTGACATCAGCGCGGTTTACAAATAACAGAAAGAAACCAGAACAACAGGCTGTTTGGTATTACATATAACAGGAGTATCAACTTGGATAACATGGGAGAACTATCTACATGGAGTATATAATCTAATAGCTAGATAATATGCTTGAACTATTTACATAAAATTAGCAGGAATGTTTGGAACAAGAGAGATACTGTGGATTGTATTAGGGTGAGGCTGTTATGTTCCCTTTTCTAGATCATTTATTAAATCCATTTAAAAGCACTGATTTCAGTACAGATCCCTGGAGCACTCCACTACTTAGCTTTCTTGGGGCAGCATCTCCAAATGGGTTCATTTTGTGCATACCATGGCAATAATGAACTTCATTCCTAAACCAGAGCATGTGCTGTGTGATCTTAATCTCTCAAATTTACTGCTAATACTCTGTAGCATAATAATAGCAATACATTATCACCTTTTTATCTGCAGGAATCCAGTTAGCTGTAGTTAGTCCTTTCAATTTTCTCATTATTTCCCTTAATTTATTTCCTCCTACAGCCAATTCAGGAACAGGTTACTGCACTGAGAAAACTGATAATTTAGTTCTACACTCAAATCTGAATCCACAGTAGGGAATTGACTTCTATCGCATAACTTTTTAATTTCCTGAAGAGTCTTTCATGAGGCACTTTGTAAAGCAGTAAGGTACACAGGTACCTTTCTTCTCAGTCCTCCCTGTCAAGGTTTATGACTGAGGCCAAGAGGCTTACATCCTGGAGATGAATGCCTAGCTGTGTAGTCATCGAGTGTGTTTTGGCTTCCTGAACCATAGCATAATTTTCCAAAGGATACCGCGTAGAGAAGGCATCTTTCTATTGAAGGGGAAAAGTGTCTTCCACAACAGTCTGGCTAATCTACTAATCTATCGGGTAAGTAAAACATTAAAAAAATGTGAAAAGGGGAAAAAAGGCAATATCTGGACATTTGCATATACTAATGCCCATTGTCTGTGAAATAAAGTTCCAGATTTAGAAGCTGTTATGGAAGAGGCTGACTTGGATGTAATGGCACTCACGGAGACATGGTACATCAAAAATAATGATTGAGACAGTTATACCAGGCTATAATCTATTCAGGAAAGATAGGGTAGGAAGAAAGAGTGGCGCTATATGTAAAAAATAATATTAACGCTATAGCAGAGTCGTACCGAGCCAGAATCGCGTGCCCCCCTCCTCCCCATACCTCCATCCAGCCACTGCCTGCTCCTGCCCCGCTGCTGCCACCTTCTGTTTTCTCCACAGCGGTGCCAGCAGCAGGGCAGGAGCAGGCAGCACTGGACAGAGATATGGGGGGAGGGGTGGCACGCGCCCGATGTTCAAGTTACAGCAGCGGCGGCAGCAGATATGATCCATCCCTGCTCTGATATTGCGTTCGAGCAGAGAGGGATCAGACCTGCAGAAAGACCTCTGAAAAAGCTTAGCAGGCGCATTTTGGCTGCCTGCTGTTCCCTGCCGCTGCTGAGAGAACAAAAAGTGGCAGCGGCAGGGCAATAGCAGGCAGCCAAAATGTGCCCCCTAAGTCTTTGTGTCTTGTGCTGCAGCACCGCTCGCACAGGGCTAAGTATGGTAAAGTGCTATAGAACCGTAGGGCTTATAAGAGAAAAAGGAGCCACTGTTGGTTAGTGTGGAAAGAGGGAATGGAAAATCTATTTACATTGGTGTGATATACAGACCTCTTCCACAGTCAGGAGAAATAGACAGAGGTTTAATTGAAAATATTCATAATATTGCTATGGAAGAAGAAGTATTATTGACAGGAGATTTCAATTTGCCAGATGTTGATAGCAATATCCCTGCTGCCATGATATCCAGAAGTAGAATGATCCTGGATTCTCTAGAGGAAAAACTGTTCCAGCAACTGGTAATGGAACCCACACAGGAGGTGCAATAATAGACTTGGTACTTAAAAATGAGTGAGTGTTTCTGATGATGTAATGGGTGATATGGCATCCAGGGATCACCAGATGGTGTGCTTTGATATTAGGATTAGAGCGGAGGTTGTTCATTCAAAATTGATGTCTTAGATTTTAGGAAAACTAACATGGTCAAGATGGGGAAATACTTGAGGAGTTATGAGTTGGATGGGAACAGCTTGGGGAAGTAGAACAACAGTGGACAAAACTGAAAGGAGAATTTTCAAGAGCAACAAACGTTTTTGTTTGGAGAATAAACAAAATAGGAGGCCACTACGTTTTTCAAAAGATGTAGCTAAAAAAGTAAGGAAAAAGAGGTTAGCCTCCATAACCTATAAGAGAGCACCAAAAAAGGAAGACAAACAACATTATCTGGAAGAACTAAGGGAAGCTGGTAAAGTAGTCAGGAAAGCAAAAATGTTAATACAAAAAAAAAAAGACAATACAGTCAAACATAAAATAGGGGGACAAAACTTTTTGTAGGTATGTTAGTGATGGTAGAAAGTGAAACGATGGCATTGTGAGATCCAAAGGTGAAGGGGAGGAATACTCGTACATAGAGGCTGATGAGGATAAAACAGAATTGCTTAAACATTTCTGTGTTCAGATGAATGGCCGGGAATAAGACCTCAGAAAACAAACACAAATAGGAACTGAAGTAAGGTAGAACTCAAAACTATTTCCATAAGGCTGTGTCATGAGGAGGTAACAAAACTAAAAGTGAACAAAGCTTTGGGGCTGGACAGGATTCATATAAGGGTATTGAAGGAATTAAGGATTTGAGATGAGTGAATGTGGTTCCTGTCCACAAAAGCAGAAGTAAGGAAGAGGTTGGTAACTATAGACCGGTTAATCTGACTTCTGTGGTGAATAAATTAAATGCACAATGAATATGCATGAAACATTTGCATGCAATGGAGGCAGTGCATGTAAATCGATCTCGTGCATATTCATTGTGGGTATCCTGAAAACCAGGACCGGCTTGAGAAATACTAAATTAATGGAAATTCTGCTAAAGCATGGGATGGTGCAGTTTTTGGAATCCAAGAGAGTACAGAATTCAAAACAGTATGGGGTTATTCTGTGCCACGAATACTGAGGATGGACGGCCCAACAGGACATCCATCACTGCTATTTGTTCCTTCCCCGGCCAGTTCTGTGGGGAAGTTAGATGGGAGCAGGGAAGGGGCGGCTCGGGGGCAGAGTCTGGGCGGAGTCCAGGCAGTCACCAGCCCTGGACATACAGGATCGATTCTAATGTTGGCCCTGTATGTCCAGGGCCGGCGACATTTGTGGGGAAGTTATTCCACCTCCGAGGCCAGATTGGGGGTTGGGTTGCAGGGAATTAGCTTTAATTTCCGGAAGCTGGCATCGTGGCTCTTCAATGGCGCCACAGCTCTATTGAAGAGCCTTAACTGAGTTGGCCGGGAACAGTCCTGCACATGCAGGCCAGACTGAATCGCAGTCCTGGCCTGCATTTGCAGGACTGCTCGCGATTCTGATCCCGCGGGACTAGGCGTGCCTCGTGGGATCAGAATTGCGATCCCCTCTGTACGTCCGGTTCAGATTGGACATACAGAGGGGATTGACGTCCAGGATGGAATCAAGCCCTATGGCTTTACTAGAGGTAAGTTCTGTCAGACAAATCTGATTTCTTTGACTCAGTGACCAGAGAATTGGATTGGGGGAGAGTGCTAGATGTGTTCAGGGCCAGCCCAAGGGTTTCTGCCGCCCCAGGCAGAAGCCCCAGCCATGCCTCCGCCCCCACCCCCCCCCCCCCCCCCGCTGCCGCTGATTACAGTGTCAGGGGCAGCTAGGCTCAGCAGTAGGCCATGTGCTTCGGCACATATGGCTTGCCACTTCTGACTCCCCGAAGTTTTGTTGAAGGGGGATCAGAAGTGGCAGGCCATGTATGCTGAAGCACATGGCTTGCCGCCAAACCTAACCGCCCCGACACCGGAATCAGCATGGGGGGAAGGGCGGCACAGCAGGCCATGTGTGCTAAAGCACATGGCCTGCTGCGTCGCCCACTAAGGTCTGCTGCCCTAGGCAGCTGCTTAGCCCATCTAGTGGATGGGATAGCCCTGGATGTGGTATCTTTAGAGTTCAGCAAGGCCTTTGACACTGTCCTGCATTGGCGACTTATAAATAAGCTGAATGCCCTTGGGATAGACTCTAAAGAGACTGACTGAGTAAGAAACTGAGTGAGAGGCAACAGAGGGTAGTAGTAAATGGAGTTCACGCTGAAGATAGGGGCGTTACAAATGGCATGTCACAGAGATGGGTCTTTGGTACTGCTGTTTATAACATTTTTGTAAGTGATATTGAGGAAGGAGAAATTAGACCTTACCTGCTAATTGTCTTTCCTTGAGTTCTCTCCGGGCCAGTCCAGAACATATGGGTAGTCAGTCAATCTCCTCCTCTAGCAGCTGAGGACTGAAACACTGATTCTTGTTGCCAGGTTACCCAGCTCCCCCCTGGTGTCAGAAGGCAGTCTTAAGGTATCAAAGCAGAAAACTAAACTCGATAACTGACACCGAAAAAAACAACAAACCCATGCTAACTACAAATAGTGGGCGTGTAAGAACTTGAAAGAGTATCACAGAAGGTTTCTTTTTGTGCGCTTTTTCCTTTTTTTTTAAACCTCCAATACAGAGGAGCTCTTTGGCTTATATATACTAATGGTTGAAGCCGAAAAACAGCATACCGCTCACAGAATATAGAAATATATGGGGTGGGTTCTGGACTGGCCCGGAGAGAACTCAAGGAAAGACAATTAGCAGATAAGGTCTAATTTATCCTTCCTATTCGTCTCTCCGGGCCAGTCCAGAACATATGGGTAGTACCAAAGCAGTACCTAAACCCGGGAGGAATCTGTGAGCCCCGCAACAACGGCCGAGGCCCCCACACACGCATCCTGCCGGGCCTGCACATCCAGGCGATAGTGTCGTGTAAACGTATGAAGAGAAGACCAGGATGCCGCCCGACAAATATCCACCGGCGGCACCAAGGCCGACTCTGCCCACGATGCAGCCTGACCTCTGGTAGAATGAGCTCGAAGCCCGACTGGAACTGACTTGCCTTTTGCTTCGTAAGCAACTCTTATCGCATGTTTCACCCATCGAGCTATGGAAGCCTTGGTGGCCGCCTTTCCCTTCGACGGACCTCCAAACAGAACGAACAACCTGTCCGATTTACGAAACGATTCAGTCTCCTTAAGGTACCTATGGAGCACCCGACCCATATCTAACTTTCGCAGAGATCGATCGAACAAACCCGCCCCCGTCGCCGTGAAGGTGGGTAGCAAGACCGGTTGATTCATGTGAAATGCGGACACCACTTTAGGCAGAAAGGCCTGCACCGGTCGCAAAACCACTTTTTCCGTCGAAAACTGAAGAAACGGTTGTCTACACGAAAGTGCCTGCAAATCCGAAATTCGCCTTGCTGAACATAATGCCACCAAGAAAGTCGTTTTCCATGACAACTCCCGGATACTACTGGACGTACGCGGCTCAAAGGGAGGCTCCGTCAAAGCCTCCAATACCAAATTCAAATCCCAAGGGGGAATGACCTGTCTAACCGGAGGCCTAAGGTTTTTGGCCGCTCTAAGGAACCGCAGAACATCTGGATGAGCGGAAAGGGAACTTCCTTGAACCGGTCCTCGATAAACCGCCAGAGCCGCTAACCGTACCTTTAGGGTGCTAAGAGCTAGTCCTTTCTCCAGCCCGCACTGAAGAAACGCCAGAATATCCGGTAGGGAAGACTTCCCCGGCCGGACTGTCCGATCTGCACACCATGCCTCAAAAACGCGCCACACCCGAATGTACGCTAACGACATGGAACGCCTTCTAGACTTTAACATCGTGGCTATAACAGCCCCCGAATAACCCTTGCGGCGCAAGCGCTCCCTCTCAAGAGCCATGCCGTAAGCAAGAACCGATCCGCCTGTGGCATCTGGACGGGCCCCTGATGCAGCAAGTCGACTCGAGTGGGCAACCTCCATGGCGGCTCCACCAGAAGTCGCATCAGATCCGTGTACCACGGTCGCCTGGGCCAATCCGGAGCAATGAGGATCACCATCCCCTCGTGTCTCGCCGCCCTCTGAATGACCCGACCCACTAACGGCCACGGAGGAAACACGTACAGCAGCTGTCCTAACGTCCAGGGTTGAACTAGGCCGTCGAGACCTTCCGACATATGCTCCCTGCGCCTGCTGAAAAACCGCGCTGCTTTGGCATTGCTCAGAGTCGCCATAAGATCCATGACCGGCTGACCCCATCGCAACGTGAGCTCGTGAAAGAGTGCTGCATTGAGTTCCCATTCTCCGGGATCCAGCACGTGCCGACTGAGATAATCGGCCTGAACATTGTCCTTTCCGGCCACATGAGCAGCCGAAAGCGCCTCGAGATGTAGTTCCGCCCATTGGAACAACTGTTGACTCTCCTCCAGGAGAAGAGCACTGCCCGTGCCCCCCTGGTGATTGATGTAGGATACCATCACCAAGTTGTCGGAGAAAACTCGCACTGGCCTGCCTTCGAGAAGGCTTGCAAACTCCACAAGTGTGAGACGCACCGTTCTCAGCTCTAGCCGATTGATCGACCAAAGACTCTCTTCCGCTGACCAGGATCCTTGCGCTGAGACAAACAATGCGCCCCCCAACCGGTCAGACTGGCATCCATAGTGACCAAAACCCACTCGGGCAGCTCTAGCGGAACCCCCGCTTGCAGATGCTTCGGAACTAACCACCAACGAAGACTGACATGCACCTGTTCCGGACAGCCCAACCGACGCGAAAGCGGATGATGCTGTGGAGACCACCTCGAAAGCAGGGCCTGCTGTAGTGGCCGCATGTGCGCCCTGGCCCAAGGAACCATATCTAAGGCCGCCGCCATCGATCCCAGCAATTGCAAGTACCTCCAAGCCGTCGGAGCCCTGACGCGCAAAAAAATCCGTCACCTGCGAGAAAATCTTCTGAACCCTCTCCGGAGGTAGAAGGATGACTCCTCTTTCCGTGTCGAAGAAAGCCCCGAGATAAGTCAACTGTTGTACCGGTTCCAAACGACTTTTCGCCTGGTTCACAATCCAACCGAGATCCTCGAGAAAAGCCACTACCCGAGCGGTCGCCTTGACGGACTCCTCCCACGACGCCGCTCGAATCAACCAGTCATCCAGATAAGGATGAACCTGGATTCCTTCTTTGCGCAGAGCCGCTGCCACCACCACCACCATCACCTTAGTAAAAGTGCGCGGCGCCGTCACCAGACCAAAAGGTAAAGCCCGAAACTGAAAATGACCCATGGGAACTGCAAACCGAAGAAACCTCTGATGTTCCGGCCTGATAGGAATGTGCAGATAGGCCTCTGTCAAATCTATGGAGGACAGAACCTCTCCCGGTCGAACCGAGCGGATAACTGATCTCAACGTCTCCATCCGGAAATGAGGAACGCGCAAACACCGGTTTACGTGTTTTAAATCCAAGATTGGCCGAAAAGAACCCTCCTTTTTGGGAACCACAAAATAAATCGAGTATCTACCGAAGCCGTACTGGTCTGGAGGCACCGGAACCACTGCTTGAAGCCGCAACAAACGCTGCAATGTGTCGTGGATCGCCGTCCTCTTTGAGAGAGGACCGCACGGAGAGAAAACAAAGGCGTCCGCCAGAGGCTGGTCGAACTCGAGAGCATAGCCCTCTCTGATAATCTGGAGCACACACTGGTCGGTAGTAATGGCGGCCCAAGCGGAGACAAAGCCCTGTAACCGACCTCCTACCGGAATCTCCCCCTGGGCCAGCCTCACTTCATTGCGGTTTCTTAATGGAGGCTTGTGGGGCACCAAAATAGTCTCTACTGGAACCTCTGGCTCTGCGAAAGGACTGCCCCCGCGACACAAAACGACCGCGCTGATAAGGAGTAAAGCGAGATCCCCGAAACTTACGAAAATCACGCCCCTGGCCTCTTTGGAAGGAGCCCTGCTTCGCTGCTTTTGGACGGTCTTCGGGGAGACGCCCCCCTTTGGAGTCTCCTAAATCTTTAACAATCTTTTCTAACGCCTCTCCAAAAAGTAGCTTACCCTTGTACGGAAGTTTACTGAGGCGTGCCTTGGACGAAGCATCCGCCGCCCAATTCCTTAACCAAAGAAACCGCCGAGCGGCAATCATGGAAGCCATCGACTTCGCTGAAATCCGAACCAAATCATAAAAGGCATCCGCCAAATACGCCGCCGCCGACTCTAGCTTAGCCCCCTCCCCAGAAGGAGCCGCCTCACCATCCTGTCCTGGACTCATTTGACTGCACCTGATAGAGGCTCTGGACACGTATGCCCCACACACGGATGCTTGCAACGCTAGCGCACTGGAATCAAATGCCTGTTTCAAAAGCGCCTCCAATCTGCGATCTTGAATATCTTTAAGGGCTGTAGCTCCGTCCACTGGAATCGTGGTCTTCTTGGTGACCGCTGAAACCAGCGCATCCACCTTAGGCATACGCAATAACTCTCTCTCCCTCCTGGGGCACGGGATATAAACGCGCCATAGCTCGAGCTCCTCGCAAGGATGCTTCAGGGCATTCCCACTCAGATTCTATCATCTGTTTAATCACTCTGTGCAGAGGAAAACATCTTTGTTCCGCCTTGAAACCCTGTAACAAGGGATCCTCTAAAGGTTCCTGCTGAACCACAGGAGGCACTATATTAAGCGCTGCCAGAGACTGCGTAATCAACGCTGCCAGCTCTTCCTTCCTAAAAACCCTAAAGATATTAGGATCATCCCCAGGACCCAACTCTCCTTCCTCCAAGTCTGCGGGCCAGGACTCCAACCCCGGGTCTGACAATAGCTCTCCTTCCTCTGGCCCTAGAGCCTCCGCAGCCAGAGAAGCTTTTTCTACCTTTGTGTCCCAAACCGTTGCCATCGAGGAGACCCCCTCACCTGGATCTGGCATCCCAGAGTCCCCTCCCTGAGAAACTAGCACGGAGTCAGGCATATTTGTGCAAGGAGTTTGAGCTTTTTTAAGCAAGTAAGCCTGGTGAAACGCCAAAATAAACTCCGCCGAGAGCAGAGTCCAAGGACTCTGGAACCACTGACAATTTCGGCTGCCCTTGCTCCTCAGTGCGATGCACTCAAGACTTAGCTTTGCACTTCCCTGACTTAGCTTGTAGAGCTGACGAAACAGCCGGCCCTTCCAACATGGCCGCCGTTCCTGCGCTTTCCACCGAAGCCTTAAGACGGCCTAACTGCTCGCTTTGAGGTCCCTGCTGTTCCTCCATAGCGCAGCCCATCCGCCCCCCCAACGGAGCCCCTGTGACCGATAGAATGCGCTGAAACTCCCCGAACACCGAAGCGAACTGAGCACCGCCCGCTCACAACGAAGCTGTCCAGCACTACACTTAGATAAGAGAGGAACACACGCGGCGGCGCCTGTGGGCCAGTAAGTAGAAGAAAAACGCTGAAGTAATTACCTGAGCAGACCAAGTCAAGGCCGCCAATTCTGCTGTTCGCGATGCCGCTGCTAGCAGCTACAGGAGACAGATAAAATGGACGCAGGGAGACAGTTTCTGGGGCTCCCAGAGCTGTTCCCAATGTCCCGAGCTACCGAAGAAGAGACAGGCTCTGCCTCGTTCTCCGCGCCGATTCTTCGGCTTACAAACGCTAGTGGCTGATCTGCTCTTACTCGTTAACCGACACAATAAAAGCACGTATGTGCAGATTCACCCTGCTAGGGCAAGAAGCACAAACTCTTCTGTGTTAACTCTTTGCCTCCTCCTACTATTGCTAACCAGAAAGGTAAGGTAAAGAAAAATAAAGGTTCTATTGTCCTTGTGGGGAGCTTGCCATCCACACATCCAGCTCAGCTGCTGAGGACTACAAGACTGCCTTCTGACACCAGGGGAGAGCTGGGTAACCTGGCAACAAGAATCAGTGTTTCAGTCCTCAGCTGCTAGAGGAGGAGATTGACTACCCATATGTTCTGGACTGGCCCGGAGAGACGAATATGAAGGTCTGTTGGTAAAGGTATGCTTCTTTGCAGATGATACCAAAGGAGAAATTAGACCTTACCTGCTAATTGTCTTTCCTTGAGATCTCTCAGGGCCAGTCCAGGAAAGTAGGGTAATCAACCTCCTCTAGCAGCTGAGGGCTGAAAAGAACTGAAAACTCTTTGCTGACAGGCGCAGTAGCTCCCCCTGGTGTCAGAGAGAGTCAGTCAGTCTCATAGTTTCAAAGCAGCGGACCTAAAAACGTACTGAGCCAGAAGAAAATAACAAAAGAACTACCATCAAAAACTCAGTGGAGAGAAGGATAAAGGATAAAGAGTGTACTTTAACAGGTCCTTTTTTTTTTTTTTTTTTTAATATTAATTTTTTTTTTTTTTTTTTTTTTGCGAAAACATGCCTGTCCACAATGTCTACCAATGTCCCCAGCTCCGGCCACCCGCTAGGCAACCTGGTATAGGTGGAAATCTTTAGCCGAGGACAGTAACCAAACGAATTCTCGCAGACAAAGAATGGGAGGGTCCTGGACTGGCCCGGAGAGATCTCAAGGAAAGACAATTAGCAGGTAAGGTCTAATTTCTCCTTCCTATTCGTCTCTCTGGGCCAGTCCAGGAAAGTAGGGCAGTACCAAAGCAGTACTTACAACCGGTAGGGTCCTGCGAGCCCCGCTAATACCGCCGAGGCCCCCACCGCAGCATCATCCCATGCCTGAACATCCAACCGATAGTGTCGAGCAAACGTATGCAAGGAAGACCACGTTGCCGCTCTACAGATATCCACAGGCGGAACCAAGGCATACTCCGCCCATGAAGTCGCTTGACCCCTAGTGGAATGAGCTCTGATCCCCACCGGAGCCATCATGCCCATGGACAGATAAGCAGCCCGAATGGCATGTTTCACCCAACGAGCAATAGAAGCCTTGGTCGCCGCTTTTCCTTTAGCCGGACCCCCAAACAGGATGAATAACCTGTCTGATTTCCGAAACGGTTCCGTCTCCTTAAGATATCTACTTAACACACGCCCTAAATCTAAGCACTTCAGCGACCGATCCCACCTTTCCCCCTCAGGAGGACAAAAGGTAGGAAGGAACACGGCCTGATTCAGATTAAAATTAGAGACTACCTTAGGCAGAAAAGACGGCACCGGCCGCAACACTACCTTCTCCGCCGAAAACTGAAGGTACGGCTCCCTGCAGGCGAGCGCCTGCAGATCTGACACTCTGCGAGCGGAACACAAAGCCACTAAAAAGGCCGTTTTCAAGGAAAGCTCTCGGAGATTACCCGGCGACTTGGACTCAAACGGCGGCCTCGTCAGAGCTTCCAACACCAAATTCAAATCCCAAGGAGGTACCACTGGCCGAACTGGAGGACGAATGATTCTGGCCGCCCTAAGAAACCTCCACACATCCGGATGCGAGGAAATTGAATGACCCTGCTCCTTCCCTCTATAACAGGACAGGGCCGCCAGCTGCACCTTAAGAGTGTTGAGGGCTAGACCTTTCCCCAGACCCTCCTGAAGGAAGGCCAAAATGTCCGGTAACTGCACACCAGAAGGGCGAACTCGCTGTTCCGCACACCATGCCTCAAAAATGTGCCACACCTGAATGTACGCTAACGAAGTAGAGGGCTTCCTGGACTTTAACAGAGTGGCTATCACGGACGGGGAGTATCCTTTATGCCTCAGCCGCCCCCTTTCAAGAGCCAAGCCGTAAGCAAGAATCGATCCACCCGCGGCATTAAGAGAGGACCTTGGCACAACAGATTCATCCAAGCGGGCAACCGCCAAGGAGGAGCGACCAACAGACATATCAAATCGGCATACCATGGACGCCTGGGCCAATCCGGAGCCACCAGGATCACCGTCCCCCTGTAGCGGGCTATCTTCTGAATAGTGCGACCGATTAGTGGCCATGGAGGAAAAACATATAGGAGCTGATCCGACGGCCACGGCTGAACCAGAGCATCGAGACCCTCCGACATGTGCTCCCTGCGCCTGCTGTAAAACCGCGCCGCTTTGGCATTTGCTTGAGTGGCCATGAGATCCAGAACCGGCTGACCCCACCGCACTGTGATGTCGTGAAAGATCGCCCAGTTCAGTTCCCATTCTCCGGGATCTATTGCATGCCGACTGAGATAGTCCGCCTGAACATTGTCCTTTCCTGCCACATGAGCTGTCAAAATCGCTACGAGATGCGCTTCCGCCCACTGAAACAGCCGTTGACACTCCTCGAGAAGCCACCCTCTGCCCGTGCCGCCTTGCTTGTTGATGTACGAAACTGTCACCAAGTTGTCGGAAAAAAACGGAACTGCTCGCCCCTCGAGCAGATCGGCAAACTCCACCAGCGCTAGCCGAACTGCCCGCAGCTCCAACCGATTGATGGACCAAACTCTTTCCTCCGTTGACCAGATGCCCTGCGCTATTCGGGTCAGGCAATGCGCCCCCCAACCAGAAAGGCTGGCATCGGTTGTGACTAACGCCCAATCCGGCAGGGCCAAAGGCACACCGGCTTACAGGTGTGCCAGAATCAACCATCACTGGAGACTGCGCTGCACATCCGCCGGACACGGCAACCGCCGCGAGAGAGGATGATTTTGTGGGGACCACCGTGTTAGCAAGGCTTGCTGAAGAGGCCGCATATGCGTTCGAGCCCACGGCACCAGGTCTAAGGCCGCTGCCATCGACCCCAACACCTGTAAATATCTCCAAGCCGTGGGAGCCTGAATGCGCAGAAACGCCGTCACTAGCGAGAAAATCTTCCGAATCCGTTCTGCGGGGAGAAAAACTGAGCCGACCTCCGTGTCGAAGAAAGCTCCCAGATAAGTTAATTGCCGTCCCGGCTGCAAATGGCTCTTCGCTCGATTGATGACCCAACCGAGTTGCTCGAGAAACTGCACTACCCGTGCAGTCGCTGAGAGAGACTCCGCAAGGGACGAAGCTCGTATCAACCAATCGTCGAGATACGGATGGACCTGAATCCCTTCTTTCCGTAGCGCCGCTGCCGCCACTACCATGACCTTGGTGAAGGTACGTGGAGCGGTAGCTAGCCCGAACGGCAAGGCCCGGAATTGACAATGACCCATGGGGACCGCAAACCGAAGAAACCTTTGGTGTTCTGGTCTGATGGGAATATGCAGATATGCTTCCGTTAAATCTATGGATGACAGAAATTCCCCCAGCTTTACCGATCGGATTACTGACCTTAAGGTTTCCATCCAGAAATGCGGTACTCGCAAGCAACGATTCACACATTTGAGATCGAGAATGGGACGAAAAGAACCCTCCTTTTTGGGAACCACGAAATATATCGAGTATCGACCTAAGCCGCACTGGTCGGTGGGCACAGGTACTACTGCTTGAAGATGTAACAACCGCAACAAGATGTCGTTGACCGCAGCTCGTTTTGTCAGCGGACCGCACGGAGAAGCCACAAAGGCATCTGACAGTGGGTGAGCGAACTCCAGAGCATATCCTTCTCTGATAATTTCGAGAACCCACTGATCCGTAGTGATGCTGGTCCACGCGGAGAGAAACCCCTGCAACCGACCGCCCACAGGAATCTCCGCCTGGACCAGCGTCCCCTCATTGCGGCTTTTTGGAGGAGGAGAGTTGGGCGTTAAAATAGCCCCTATTGAAGCCTCTGGCTCCACGAAAGGACTGTCCTCTCACTACAAAACGGCTACGCTGATAAGGCGAAAACCGGGACCCTCGGAAGCGGCGAGAATCGCGCCCCTGACCTCTCTGCAAGGAAGGTAGTCTAGCCGCTCTCGGCCGGTCTTCGGGAAGGCGACCCCCCCCCCTGGAATTGCCTAAATCTTTCACAATCTTTTCCAATGCCTCCCCAAAAAGCAGCTTGCCCTTGTACGGAAGCTTACTGAGACGGGCCTTAGATGATGCATCGGCTGCCCAGTTCCGTAACCAGAGAAAACGCCGAGCAGCTATTACGGATGCCATGGACTTCGCAGAGATCCGCACCAAATCATAGAAAGCATCCGCTAGATAAGCCGCTGCCGACTCCAGCTTTGCGCCTTCTGCCGACGATTCCTCCTCCTTATCCTGACCACGGTCACCCTGAAGCCAGCGGATCGACGCCCTAGACACATATGCCCCACAAACTGAAGCCTGCAAGGCCAAGGCACTGGAATCAAAGGCTTGCTTTAGGAGCGCTTCTAACCGACGGTCCTGAAAATCCTTCAGAGCTGCCCCACCTTCCACCGGAATTGTTGTCTTTTTAGTAACCGCCGACACGAGGGCATCTACCTTAGGCATACGCAATAAGTCCCTATCATCTTGGAGAATGGGGTACAGGCGAGCCATTGCACGACTCCCCCTTAGGGAGGCTTCAGGGCACTCCCACTCCGATTCAATCATCTGCTTAATGACCCTGTGAAGGGGGAAACAGCGCTGCTCCGATTTAAACCCTTGTAATAAAGGATCTTCTAACGGCTCCTGCTGAATCTTAGGGAGCACGAGATTTAACGTACCCAGAGACTGAGTAATTAATGCTCCTAACTCCTCCTTCCTGAAAACTCGAAAAACATTAGGATCCTCTCCTGGTCCTAACTCACCCTCCTCCAATTCCCCAGGCCAAACGTCAAGACCTGCTTCTGACAGGATTTCGCCGTCTTCTGGCAGCTGAGACCCTGACCCCAGAGGACCCGAGTCTACCAAGGGTGCTTCCACGCCTTGCAGCAATGAGGAGACCCCTTCCCCAGGGTCTGTCTCAGAACACTCCAGCCCTTTAACTGCTGACACACAAGTTGCAGCATGAGAACCAGAGGACTGTGACTTCTTTAGTAAATAAGCACTATGAAGTGCCAAAATAAACTCTGCCGACAGAAGAGAGTCCCCCGATGCTGGCCCCACTGACAGAGATGGCTGCACTGCTCCCACAGCTGAAGGAGCTTTGTGCGACTTAAGATTTCTTCTTCCCCGACTTTACCGGCAGCGCGGGAGAATCGGACGGCTGAGATAAAATGGCTGCCGTTCCCGCTCGTTCTGCCATGCTCTGGGGCCTGACTGCCCCCTCATCTCCTGATTCCTTGCTTTTTAGGGTCTCCATGAGAGAAATAACCTTAAGAAAGCAATCTAAGAATTAAAAGTAAAATTAAGCAACGAGAAGCGCACCACAGCGATCTGCACAGCCGGCTCCCAAACCTCGGAAGACAAGCGCGTTTCGAAGCGCACTAGCCAGGAAACGAGACCCCAGAACCCGATAAGCAATACCGCGCGACGGCGCTGCTAAAGCCCAAAACCATATGAACCCCCGGGAAATAGGTCCTACCTGAAAAGCTATAGCAAGGTTAAGGCTGCCTGGATCCGCTCCCCCGCTGCCAGCGGGTAGCCGGAATCGCAGACATCAGAGACATGGAACTGCAGTCTGGGGCTCCCAGAGCTATTACAATTGTCTCTTACCGCATAAATCTCCAAGAAGCAGGCTCTGCCCCTTAAATGCACCGACTTAGTGGTGCTGGAGAAAACGGAGGATTCCCTTTTTTTTTTTTTTTTAAAGAAAGACAAAAAACAAACGGAAGGCTGCCACGCTGATGAGCCCTGCTAGAGCCCTTCAGTCAGCGTACATAACTCTGAATCCTCTGATGAGATTTAAAATATATAGAAATACAGCCTTTTTGTTAAAGTACCATCCGGTTCCTACTAGTCCCTCCGGAGCCTGTCAGCTACACAACTCGCTCAGCTGCTGAGGACTGAAAGACTGACTGACTCTCTCTGACACCAGGGGGAGCTACTGCGCCTGTCAGCAAAGAGTTTTCAGTTCTTTTCAGCCCTCAGCTGCTAGAGGAGGTTGATTACCCTACTTTCCTGGACTGGCCCGGAGAGACGAATAGGAAATCTGTAATAACATTAACATCCTGGAAAAATATAAGGAAGGATCTAGTGAAGCTTGAAAAATGGTTGAGAATTTGGCAGTATTTAATGCTAAAAAATGCAAGATCATGCATATGGGCTGCAAAATCTCAAGGATTCATACAGTATGGGGGGAGGAGTAATTTAATGAATGAAAGAAGAGCAGGGCCTGGAGATTATATCAGATTATCTTAATTGGCCAAACAGGTGAGATTTCCGTCTGAAAATTCAAAGAGCTAATTAAATAAAAAATACTCACAAGTACTAAATTAAACAGGCTGGAATGATTTCCTTTCCCTGGAACGAAGATGTTTTCAAATATCTCACAGGGGTGAGTATACTGTGAATCTGTTTTCTCCATTATGCACTGTTAAACAGTTACATTCTGATTATTTCTCATTACTTCCAGCTTGTCACCTTTCCCATTTCTAAAGAGCTAAGTAACTCAAAGAACAGTTAAACCATTCTGAAATGCACTGTCTAAATTTCCCTGAAATATAATTCTCTCATTTGCAGGAATCTATTCATTTTCACAGCCAGCACAAGTCATTATTCTTTAGAAACTCTCTTTTTAGATTTATTTTACAAGATAATATTACAGTGTTGAAGCTTCCTTATTTCTGGCGAGAATATAAATACATAGAGAGAGAGAGAGAGAGAGAGGATTTTTTTGTTTTTTAAAATAAGTTCATGTGACTAGAGAGCCCAATGTCTAGGAGGGATGCAACTCCTGAAAATGAAGGGCTTCTGAAGAATGGTGTTCCTCTGCAAGACTGTCCTCTAATCTAACGGTTTCCTACCTTCATAATTCTAAAACAGGTCTTGACAAATTTTCCCAGCTTACAAATTTAGGAGCTGGTCCCAAGACCTAGGTTGCAGTGTTCCCACCCCCTACCAAAAGTGTATATTGCTGCTCCTTTATTAGGACCTGATTTACTGTTTTCTATTTTCTGCAGGAAAATGAGGTTTAATAAATTAGGCCCTTAATGTGCCAGTGCACAATGCCAACAGAAGGTAGTGACTCTTCTTCTTCTTCCCCTCCCACCACCCCCAATGAGCATACTGTCATCCCTCCACACCTTGCCTTCACCCAGCTCTCTCTCATAACCCCTCAGCCTCTCCCTCTTCATAGCCCCTCTATAGACTTCATCCAGTCGCTCTCTCCATAGCCCTCCCCCAGCCTCTCTCTCTCTCTCTAGCCCTCCCAGCCTTCACCTAATTTCTCTCTCATAGCTCCTGCATCCTGCCTTCACTCAGTCTCTTTCTCCATAGACCTCTCAGCCTTCACCCAGTCTCTCTATAGCCATCTCCCAGCCCCTCTCTCCCTAGCCTCCCCAGCTTTCACCTAGTCTCTCTCATGCTGCTTTCACCCAGTCTCTCTCTCTCATAGCCCCACCAGCCTTCACTAATGATATGTACCCCCACACTAACTGCAATGTGCTCTCCATGTCCACTCCCCACCCCATCATGCACTGTGCAGTTACCAGGGGAATTAGCAATCACTGTCATGCCAGCGTGGTAACAGTTACCATGCGCTAAAATGCACTTTAGTAATAGGGCCCATGTCTCTAATGTTTGATTACAGAAAATAAATATGTATCCTTATGTCTTTAACTAGACAGCATTAAGCATCTCTTTGCGCTTTGCTGTTTCCTTCAGCTCCCAAAGCACTTGTGTTTTCTTAAAGAATTCTCACAGTTTTGTTCATTTTAACTTTCGACCCTTGGGATTTTTTTTCAGAATCCCTTTCCCACTGCTTTCTTCTTGCTTTACATTACATAGATTTTCTTACCTTTTCCCCTTTTTGTTACAGAAACAGGGCACTGACAGTTTCTCACAGCTGCTTCTCCCACAGATATCGGGCTCCTGGAAAGCAGATATTACTCGCAGGCACAGATTCCAGAGCATCTCTACGGAAGCTTCCCCATGGAAATCTAATTTTATTTCATCTCATTTATTAGATTTATATGCCATCTAACCTTCTGGACAGTTTACAACAATCATAACCATCTAAAATTATTAAACACTTAAAACACCACCAATTAAATCACTATAAAATAAATATTAAAATAAATATGTACAATTAAATCAATACAGCACCTGGTTTAAAACTAAATAACCATTTAAAACCTCTTTTGCTGCATCAGTACTAAACACAGTTTCATTTTCCCCTCTAGGAATCAAATTTCCTCTACAACAGTCCTTCCTGTTGCTAGTTTCAGCAGGATAAGTCAGCCACACTTGGTGACGTCATCCGACGGCGCCGAGACGGAAGTACTCTCCATAGCTCAGAAGGGCTTTCCGCCCTTCTGAGCATGGGCCAACTGGCCCCACCCCCCTGCCCGCCCCTAGCTAGCCAGTACGTCACTAGCTGAGCCTTTTGCCGCTAGGAGGCGGGCACCAGGACGGAGGCCGACCCCATCCCAGGGGAGGTGGGCGGGTATGTGTGGCTGACTTATCCTGCTGTCCCCGGAGAACTCCAGTTACAGGTGTAACTCCGTTTTCTCCTAGGACAAGCAGGATGAGTCAGCCACACTTGGTGCCTCCCAAGCTGCCATGTGCTGTGGAGGATGGGGAAAGGCCGAGACCTTCTTCAGGTCTGGCATGACAGCATGTTGCAACAAGAACACGTAGGCCCATGTAACATGTAGGCCTATATCTAGGCCTGTAGAGGCGATGCACGCATGTGCCGTCGTAGTGTTGTAAAAACACATAGGCCTGCAGGAACCTAGAGGCATGAGTGGCAGAGCGCACGTGTGCAGTAGCAGGGTGCAGTTACCAGGCACCGTATGATGGCTTGCAGTCGGGATTATAGTTAAAAGGGGCGCCTCTGTGAGGTAGCAGAGGTGCAGGCCCATCGAGCAGTAGTGGTGCGGGAGTAACTGCAATGAGGACATGGAGCAGTAGTGGTGCAAGGTAGCTGCATCAGAGGAACATCGCTAATAAGAGGGCTCTCTTTTCGCGTTCTTTTTCTTTCTTTTTTTTTTTTTTTTTTTGTGTAGTAAACTCCGTGACTTGTTATTGGAGGAAGTCATAGAGCCGTTAGTGAGGAAGGATGAGAGATAACCGGCACTGGGGAACTTATGCCATTGGGCCGGCATGATTTATATAGGCAAGTGTTGGAAGCAGAATAATGGACGTAATGGGCCTCGTTTGATCCTTAATGGTGTACCATCTGGTCTATGTTATCAGGAAGGCGAACATTTTGCGCCGAGAAAGGTGCGCACCGGGATAGCAAGCCAGCATCGGCTATGCTATAAGAGTGGTATGAGGTTGACCACTAATGCTGCAGTGCCCATAAGTCAGTTCCAAGCTGGGCGGCCTTTGGAGGTGGCAGTCCAGATCGTTGGGGCTGTCTGGTCGACAAGAACTCACGGCCTTACACTTCTCAGTGCGGTGCACCCATTACCGACGGTGTTTGGTGCACGGGTGATGAGATAGTTCCTGTGGCAAGGCCTTGGTGCCTTGCAGATGTGTATTACATGGGCAGGACACAGGGGAGAACCTCTGGGGATGCATGCAATGTGTGCGTGCTTGTGTGCATGCCCTTGGCGTGGCTTGGGTTCTTGCCTGAAGCCGAGCCTGCAGGACCTTGCCTGTAGCCGACTCCTTGCCTGTATCCAGGCAGCTGTGTCCTGCGGAAGTGTCAGTGGGGCTTGGACCCAGAAGCCTGGGTAGTAGACTGCTGTAAGAGCCGCTGGGCCTACATCTTCCTTGGTGCAAGCGGAATATCTAAGGGTGTAGTCAGCTGTGACTGGACAGGCTCGTGTACTGTTCTGTGTATATCCCAGGCATACCAGAGATCCACTCCAGGCCAACATGCTTTGGACAGCAGCGGGTTGTCAAGAGCAACGGTTATGTGGAGGCTGCTGCTCGTTCATGTGAGCCATAGCAGCTGCTGCTCGTACATGTGAGCCACAGCAGCCATTCAGTCGTGTGTTGATAAGTAGAAGACCACAGGCTCAGGTCTGGATCACAGCCTGTCAACAGGGTCAGGCTCTGGCACTGGACCGTCGGCATGCAGGATGCAGGTCTGTAAGCGATGAGGCCCACCGAAGGAGGACACCTATGGTTGAGCTCCTGTATGATTCCGAGGGGGAAGGACTGCCAAGAGCATCTGCTCCTTCGCTGTCCGGGCCCTGGAGTGCCGCTTCGTTGCACCATTGCAACTCCCCAATATGGTCCTCAGCCGGCCTTGGACCTGCGAATCGAGCCTGCGCCCCGCTGGCCAGGTACACCTGCCTTTGTGCATGCTGAGGCAGGTTGCTCTTGGGTAGATGGGAATGAAGATCCAGACTGGGGTCCATGAGCCTGTCACTCCGCCTTCATGCCTCCCGTGATGTTAGGTGCAGTGCCACAGAGTTTACTGGGGCAGGTGCTCTCTGCGGGGTGGGAAAGATGACCCGTGTCATGAAGATGATGAAGGTGGTGTCTTCTCCAGTTACGGGAGGAGTGCATGGGTCCTGAGGTGGTTCGCCAGAAGGCTCAGGGGTAATGGGCGGCCTGGTTGATGGCCTGGTTGATGGATCACAGCAAAGGTCCCAGATGGGCAGCGGCGGAATTGTCGCTCCAGATTCCCGGGCCGTCATGAGAAGCTGTTTGGCAGCACTGTTGAGTCCGAGAAATGGAAGGGCATATCCCAACCAGATGGTGGGATCACAAACCTGATGGTGGGTAGTGTTTACCTCTGACGTTTGTCAGGTGGGGATGCCCAGGGACCTATGCAACTGTGGTAGAGAGAACATCCAAGTCTGTCAGGTGCCGAATTTAGGATGTGCATCAAGCGGATGCTCCGGGGCTGCCAGATCAACATGTAAGATCAAGTTGACGCTGCTTACTGGTTCTTGAGGTCATGCACTAACCAAAGGGAGATGTCTCTGACAGCCTAACTAAAGGAAGCCCACTGTGGGATTGAACCGTGATGTCTGCCACTGAGGTCATCTCCTTAACCATTGTGCTACATCCATAGGGTTCTTAGTCCCCTTGGCTGAAGAAGGGCATGCAGTGCAGGGTCCCCAGCTGGGATCTGAGCCTGTGACCTTCTGTTCGACGACCCATCGACTATGTATACATCGACTGTGTATACTGCACCACCCCACTGCGAATGCCACCAGTGGTGGAATGACAAGCTTCCTTAGAGTCTTTCATTGTAGGCCATCCTTTAGAGGCTACAAGGGATGCAGGGAGTTGACCTTTTAGTCAGCCTTATTGTTGCTGATGCGGAGCCTCAGGCCCCCCCCCCCTTTCCACGCAGGCTCTGGGAGGAAGGAGTGGCATGCAGCAGCATGTTTTTTTTTTCTTTTTAGGATTCCTTCTTTTCTAGCTGCTGTCCTGGGTACCGGGGGTAGTCGGTTAGAGGTGACCGCACAAGCCATTCTGGGCAGAGGCCAGTGCGAAATGCCAAGAGGACACACAGTGTCATGTGGTGACAGTGGGAAGTAGCTGCTGTTGTTGGAGGAGCCTGATGCTGGGTGAAGCATTGGTATGCGCTTAAGGTGCACGCGCTTAGGGTGGGTTGAAGGTCCTGAGTTTAAGGTATGCCGAGGGACTAAGGTGCAGGCGCATGAAGTTAGAAGCCTGAAGTTGTAAGGGCTTCACCTTGAGGCGCCCGAGCTTAAGGCACCCATGGTTCTAAGATGCCTATTCCTTGGCTGCCCGATACTGTGATCAGTAACCTACTGGCGAGTATGCTGTTGGCACCATGCAAGTTCGTGCCCCGGCCCCTTTAAGAGAGGGCCCCTCCAGCTGCACCAAGCCTGTAGAGGGATGGGGGGGTGGGTGTATGAACCCTGGCTAGAGGGATTAGGAGGAGCATCTCCGAGTGATGATGGAGCAATTCACACCTCTCCTTCTGTCTTGCATCGGCTCAGTTTTAGGGCACTGATGAGTGCACCAGGAGGAGCTGAACCTGTAGCGTGTTACATGTGCCTTGGCAGCGGTGCATTGCAGTGGCATTGCTGGAGTGGTCCCGCGTCGACGCCAGCAAGTCATGTTCCCAATGAGAGCCGAATTGTCAGCTTACTGCGCACCAGGAGACATCTGCTTCCAGATGACTTCACAGTAACATGGAGCATGTTACGTGTGAATTGGTAGCGATGTGTATTGGTTCCCTCATCGGCATCAGCATAGTTGTGTGCTCCATGACAAACTGTGGCGCAGAACTGACAACCTACTATGCTGAAGAGATTCCCTCTGTCGGTGCCAAAGGAATTGAGAAGCAGGCAGTGTGTGTGCTCAGATTCCCTGTTAGTGCCAGAAGGAACTAAGAGTTATGGTTGCGATTTGATGGGAATTGCGGGGCTCAGTTTGGTAATGCGACTGACTGAGGCCATGGTTGTTGGCCAGCGGAGGACAGGGGCAGTGTGCTCCAGTCTCATGGCCCGGCATCTGCTGTTTTCCAGAAGCTGAAGTATGTGTTTTTCCCAGGATCCTCAGGCAGCTATCCCCAGCTTCTGATGCTGTCCTGGAGCCCCTGCCTGATAGGTGGCTAGTCAGGCTGGGGGGGGCCGCACGCGTTCCCTCGGCGGGTCCGGCACCAGGGAATAACGAGTGGAGCGCCCCGACGTGCTTGTGTCATAGAGCGACTGCCAAAGGGCAGAGTCGGATGCCGACTCGCTTCTCTCTCAACTTTGCCTCCAGATCGTGTGCAACTCCGTCCCAGCTCCCAGCCTGATCGATGCGGGGGGTGCAGTCTCCGCCTTTCAGACGGCTAGAGGTGAGCTAGTTTGCAACCTTTTCTTGTGGCTCGATGGTAAGGGGCTAAGAACCGGGCTGGGGACTGCAATGCATAACGCTGGTAGCATTGTGCTTCACGGAGTTGCTCCCCCTTCACCTCTTCATCGGGCCATTCTGGGAGACGCCTCCGCTTCTGCTGGGATCAGCGCTGACCAACGGCGCTGCAGGGAGGAGCCGTGATCCGAGCTGTAATTTGTGTTACCCGGGCAGTAAGCAGCGTTCCAGCAGATCGGTGCCGACCAATGGCGCCGAGAGAGGGGGGAGGAGCCGGGGCAGCGTTCCAGCAGATCGGTGCCGACCAATGGCGCCGAGAGAGGGGGAGGAGCCGGGGAAGCGTTCCCGCAGATCGGTGCCGACCAGTGGTGCTGAGAGAGGGGGAGGAGCCGGGCCCGTGATGCAACGGGAGTGTCCTCAGTGTGCCTAGATCGGTGCCGACCAATGGCGCCGAGGGGGGAGGAGCCTCGCCCGTGATGTAATCGTGCAAGATGGCCGCCGCCATGAGGGCCTCGTGGCTGGCAGTATCGGGGATGCAGGAAGGCCTCACCGAACTCTCTGGGACAAGCAGGATCGGGATCGGCGGGATCGGGGATGCAGGAAGGCCTCACCGAACTCTCCGGGACAAGCAGGATCGGGAAAAATGCCTGACAGGGGGAGAGAGCTGAAGTGTAGAAGGCAGCCGACACAAGGAGGTATTCCGCCGGAGGTCTCCTGAGCGATGTCCTTCACTCCCCTTCGCACCAAGCGACGTAGAAGCAGCACCGTAGGGGGTCCCAGAAGGGAGATTCCATGCTACGGGGAGCAGAGCTATCCGTCGGAGGCCTACGGCTGGAGATGGGAGGCCTCAGAGGCACATCTCGGGCTGCAGGTGTAACGGCGGCAGCGACTCTTCACATTAGGAGTGCTGCTTGAGCCAGGCATGCGGACCGAAGGAATGGGAGCTCAGCTGCAAGATCTGGAGAAGGAGGTATGTTAGAGGGCTAGCCGGGGACGGAGGCCCGTTAGGCACGTCCTGGGCTGCCGCGCTGGCTGGGCTTCCCCTCAAGCCCCATTCCTGGAGACTTTTCCCCGCGGACAGCTCGAGCATGGGTCCCATGCTCACGGCTGGATAGATAGGTATCTGAATAGAAGCAAGAAGAAGACAATTAAAGCTGATAATACATACGTGTAAATGAGAGAATTTAATTTTGATTTGGTGGAGAGTAGCAAAGTCCGTCTTGCTGGCAAGGCGGAAGAACTAAAACTGGCTAGCTAGGGGCGGGCAGGGGGGTGGGGCCAGTTGGCCCATGCTCAGAAGGGCGGAAAGCCCTTCTGAGCTATGGAGAATACTTCCGTCTCGGCGCCGTCGGATGACATCACCAAGTGTGGCTGACTCATCCTGCTTGTCCTAGGAGAACTGTTTGAACCTCCACCCTTAATCTTCACCTTCCCCATCTCCCCTCCTCTCTCGCTTAATGATCCAGTAGTTGAACATCCTAATGTTAAATTCAGTTCACTGCATGCAAATTAATTAACAAGTTCATTGTTGCATTATATTGCTCGGTTATGTTCTATTGCCTCGTTCTATGTAAATCTTAAAGTTCTGTTCCAATGTCAGGATAATTCTATTTGTTCCCTGTAACCCGCTTTGACTTTATGATAAGGCTGGATATAAAAGCAGTTAAATAAATAAATATCCTTAAAGAGATGGTACCAGCCACTTCCACCGATTGTGTGAGTACAAAGCAAGACTTAACTCCCAGTTACAAAAATCTTCATGCATTAGGGATATCCATAGGCAAACATTTTCAGTTCATTTTCTGATTTTTCAGACTTTTTTCTCCATGGTTTTTTTGGGTTAATTTCAACACATTCTTTTTAATTACATTTTTTAAACTTGTATTAGAACTTTTTAACACATGCAAATTGATTGTATGGGTGTTAATTTATAGATTAACTGCATTAAATCAATTTTGCATGCATTCCATTTTTTTAAGGCCCATTAATGAACCAAATGTGTGCTAACAAGGACACATGCACGTAGTGCCCTTTAATGACTTTAATATGATATAGTGAGCAGTTGACATTAAGGAAAAAAAGATGTGGCAAATGGTGTCCCATAACTGGGGACACAGTGAAAATCCACACAGAAATGCCCTGTAAATCACAAAAAGTTTCCACTGTCTGCAGAAAATTAGCAGGATGATGTTTTATTATAGACCTTCTCACTTAGGGATGAAAATCATCAGGATCCATTGCCTCACCCCTCAAGATTTTGCTGATATGACACATTACTCTAAGGAAAAGAGAGAAATGCTCTTTATTTGCTTGAAATAGTTGTTTGCTGATTCATGAAAGTAAATTAAAATAAAACAGATTTTTGACTATACGCCAATGCTGCTTTCATGAGTCTGCCAACTATAAACTGAAATTTTTAAAATAAACAGTAATGAACTCCATATCTACAGGGGGATATCAGTTTAAGGGGCATGTTTACTAAACCGTGCTAAGAATCTGCATCTTAGCATGTGTTCAGTGCCAAAAAGTAGTGCAAGAGGTATGGCTGACCCACGCTAACTGTTGAGGGGATTCCCAGCAAGTCCCCATGCAGTTAGCATGGTGCAAAGCACACCACCATGCTAAACATGCAAATGCAATTAACATGGGTGCACTTACCACCAACTTTTGAGCTAGCAGTAAGTGTACCTGCACTAACTGCAACATTGACAGTTAGCACACGCTAATGATGCCCAAGCTAATCACAATCTGCTGGCAATACCCACCCTCCACCCCTAACCTGCCCAGTCCCTGCCCAATTACAAAGTGGTTAGCATTGTATTTTTAGTATGTGGTAATGGTTACTGCAGTCCCTTGCTGTTTACCACACACTAAACCCCATTAACTGTTCGTGCACTTTAGTAAACATGCCTCTAAATATGAAAGACGTTTTTATTCCCTCTTTTATTTCTGCTCTTTCCTTTTGCTAAAATTTTGTCTCCTATATATTCCTCCTCCAGCCCTTCCTCCTCCAGCCCTTCCTCCTTTCCACTAAACCTCCACACAGCTGGTGATGTTTAAAAATCATTGTAAATTGTAAAAATATTGCAAAAGTCGCAGAAAAATCTAAAACTTGCTAAAATTTGGGGTGGGGGGAGGTGTGTACATTTCTAGTGCCCATGCTGAAAACTGAAAGAAGAGGTTGTGCTTATGTAATGTGTGTGGGAGGGAAGAATTCTGTTTTTTAAGCAGAAATATTAAACCTACATTCTCCTCAGCTCACCCCATGCAGCCTGTGAAGTGATAGCTGGCACGCAGCAGTGTTCTTAGTGGTTCTGGGTGGGGCATTAACACAGGCCTTTTATCTCTGAACTGTCTTTTAAAACTTGCTTTAGCAATTCTGGAACACTGGTATGTATGCTTGCGTCAGACTGAATCAGAAGCTTGATCCTCAGGTCGCACACTTGAAAGGCTTCAATCAAAAACATTTCTCATTTCATTTATTGGATATTTTACCTGCCCTTACAGGAAGCACAAAGGAGAGTACAATAAGACCCATATAAGAACATTGATCCTGATATTCAGTAGTGGTGGCTAGCGTTGCTAAAGCAGCTGGCCGACATCGCTGAACTTTAGACCCAGATATTCAATGCCAGGGCCATATCTGCCCACCAGCATTGAATATTCAGGTCAGCCGGATAGCAATGAAGCTAACTGGGCAGTGACATATTCAGTTAGCTTCTATGGCAAAAGTTAGGCCTGCCTTTAAAGTACTTAACTTTCATTGCATTGGAATAACCGGGCAGTGTCTCAATATCGCCGCTACACGGTTATCAAAAGGTGCCACCTCTACTCCTCCCATGGCTAGCACTGGGGCATGCAGCAGCGGCACCTGCGGATATTCAGCAGCACTAACCATTTTAATGCTGCTGACTATCCCACCCAAGGCGATTAACGTAATTAGCACGTCTACTAACCACGTTAATTCCTTTAAATATCGAGCCCATGCAATTCTATAAACCTTTAAAGACAATACAATTCAGTGTAAATGGAATAATGTAAAGCAGCAACACCAGAAGCCTACACAAGACTCTCCACCAAAGTATACACTCAGCAACTCCAGGGAAATAAAAATGTTTTTTACCAACCTCCTAAACCCTACAAGATCATTAATAAAACATATGGGTAAAGGAAGCCCATTCCACATAAAAGGCAGAGAGCAAGGCAATACCCTAGCTGGAAGCCTGGCTGAACGAAACAAATTAACCCTGGGAAACGGAAACAAACCAGCATCTTGGGAGCGAGTAACCCGCATAAGATGGTACTTCTGCAGATCAGCTGACAAATATTTAGGACATAACTTATGAAAAATCTTAAAGGCAGTAACCAACAACTTAAACTTGATTTGCTGAACCACAGGCAGCCAATGAAGAGCCTACAAAATAGGTGTAATTTGATTCCTATGGCCTGCTCCAACTAACAACTTTGCTACTGCATTTTACACCCTTTGTAGCCTCCCCAAGGCCCTCACAGTAAAATCGAAATACAAAGTATTACAGTAATCAAGTCTCGCAAGAATCAATGACTGTATAAAGGTTGCCATATCCTGATGATCTAAAAAATGAATGCACCTTTGTCAGTTAGCGGATATAACAAAAACACCCCTTCACTACCTGAGAAATCTGTGAATCTAATATGTAATGCGCTATCAAAAAGTCTTCCAAACTTTGCACCTGTCCTTTTGCTTCCAACTGTACTCCTTGCCAAGACAATTTTGGTGGACTAAAGAATGATCACATAGGATGCTCCCAAAATACCTCTGTCTTCTGACAGTTCAAAAACAACTTATTTCTTCTCATCCCATCATCAATATCTATCAAACAGACCTCAAGTCTGTGCAACTGATGAGCCCAGGCCTTACCCAGAGGAAGATAAAACCGAGTATGAACAGAGTCTCTCAAATTTACTGTTAATGCTTACTGTAATACTTGCATCATGCCAAAGAGAACTTCCTTCAGGAGTTCATAAGATGTAACAAGTATAGGCAACTTGTCAAGGTGGATTGGAAATTCTTCTTGATCGGGTCTGTGGCTCCCGCTACGACTGGAAATATTTCTGTATCTGTCTGTCACATTTTTTTGGTCTCTAACTGCACTTCTTGGTACTTGAGGATCTTCTCCCTCTTTACTCAAGTCAAAAAATAATCGTTTAGAACTGACACCTCTATTATTTATATATCCTTATGATGTTTTTCTCTTTTACTACTATGTTGGGATTCCTTGCATCCAACTTCCTATCCATACTCACCTGTAGCAGGTGCTCTCTGGGGGCAGCATGAAAAGTCCTCATGTATGGGTGATGTCATCCAAAGAAGCCTCACACAGAAGTATTCCCAGCTACTTCTAGAAACATTGGAAGCTCCACTGCACATGCCTCTTCCTGCCCACTGCCACGGTGCCTTCTTATACTCAGTCTAGTACAATAGCTGAGGAAAATTCAATTCCCAGGGGAGGTGAGAGGGTTGTGAAGACTTTTCCTGCTGTCCATGAAGAACATCTGCTACAGGTGAGTAACTACCTTTGCTCTGTAGACAGACAAGAAAAATGTCCTCATGTATGGGACTCGCTAGCTACAGGCAACCTTGAACAAAAAAACAGGGGATAATACAGAGCCCAACCATAGCAACATACAAACTGTTTTTGTTGGCAACAAGCCTTTTAAAGTTTTATATTTTTTTCTTCTTTTTTTTTAAAAGGTAGCCTGAACTGAAAAAAATGGGCCTGGGGGGATGGAGTTGGATTCTACTCCCCAAACAGATTCCTGATTGGCTGAAACTACTGTTGCATCAGGAATCCCCCTCCAGACAATAGTAAGATGTGAATGTGTAGACAGACGTCCATGTTGCAGCCTTGCAAATTTTTTCCATGGAGACCAAGCGCAAGTAGCCACCGACGAATCCATGGCTCTGACATTATGAGCTATAACTTGACCCTCAAGGCTTAGGCCTGCCTGGGCATTAGTGAAAGAGATGCAGTCTGCGACCCAAACTGACAAGGTGCATTTGAGGATAGCAAGTCCCAGCTTGTTGCGGTCAAAAGAAATGAAAAGCTGGATGGACTTTCTATAGACTTTTATCTGCTCCAAGTGGAAAGGTAAAGTTCGTTTGCAGTCTAACATGTGTAGTGCAACTTCCCCTCTCTGAGAATAGGGTTTTGGGAAGAATATTGGAAGGACAATTGATTGGTTAAGATGACATTCTGTAACCACTTTCAGAAGAAATTTGGGATCAACACAAAGGACCACTGTGTTGTGACGCAATTTTGTATAAGGTGGATGAACCACTAGGGCCTGAAGCTCACTCACTCTGTGTGCTGAAGTGACCACCATCAGAAACAAAACCTTTCAGGTCAAGAATTTCAGAGGACAAATATTGAGCAACTCAAAAGGAGTTTTTATCAGCTATTCAAAAACCACATTGCAGTCTCAAGACACAGTGGATGGCTTATAGGGAGGTTTGAGCAGAGGTAAGCCCTGCATGAAGCGAACAACTAAGGGCTGCACAGAGATGTGTTTGCCCTCTACCCTCGGTAATATGCTCCAATTGCACTGAGGTGAACCCTTACAGAGTTGGGCTTCAATCCAGACTCTGAGAGGTGTAGAAGATACTCATGTAGTGTTTGTGTGGGACAGGGAAAAGATTCTAGGCAGTGTTCCTCATTCCAAAGAGCAAACCTCTTCTACTTGCATGAATATGACTCTCTCATTGAAGCCCTCCTGGAGGCCAAAAGGACATTGGTAACACCAGCTGGCAGATTCAGAGTGGACATCCTTAGCCTCTCAACTTCCAAGCTCTGAAGGCCAGGGATTTGATATTGGGGTGCAACATCTCCTGTAATATCAGATCCAGTGCCTGCCTGATTCATACTAGTTCCCAAATGTAAAGTTCCAGAAGGAGAGAAAACCACAGTTGGTGGGCCAATAAGAAGCGATGAGAATCATCATAGTTCTATCTGTTTTGAGCTTTAGGAGGATCCTGGCAATGAGAGGTAGTAGAGGATATACATACAGAAGATCCTTCTCCCCAATCGAGGAGTCAAGCTAGTTTGCTGTGTCACCCACTTTGGAGCAGAACTGATCCACCTGGGCATTCTGAGAAGTTGCAATAAGATCTATCGAAGGGGTGTCCTACTCTTGAAAGATGTGCTTCACTACATCCCTGTCTAGGGTCTATTTATGAGGATGGAGGACTCGACTCAATCTGTCTGGCAGCGTGTTTTGTTCATCCGGCAAGTAAGTGACCCTCAACTCTATCCTGTGGGAGATGAAGGAATTCCACAGCCTAACTGTCTCCCACCATAGGAGGTATGACACCATTCCTCCCTGCTTGTTGATATAAAATATGGCTGACTGTTGGTTTGAATCAGTAGTTTGGTTGGATAACCAATCTGTGAAAGGTCTTAGAGTATTTACTGTAACTCTGATTTCCAAAAGGTTGACCTGATATAGGCTTTCTTGGAGGGATGGTGTTCCCCGAGTATGGAACCCAATGAGATATGCTCCCAATCCCAGTTTGAAAGCAACTGTCATCAACAATTTTCATGGAAGAAGAATTTGAAAAGGAAGACTTTTTGCCAGACTGTCTTGATATTTCACCAGTCCAGAGAATGAATGAGTGGACTGCTAATGAACAGAAGGTCTCAGATTCCCTGTGGCATGTGACCAAAGGATACTCATTGTCTATTGAGCTTGCCTCATATGGAAACATGCCAAGGGTGTTACATGTACTGTTAACACCATGTGGCCCAGTAATGCTAACATGGCATGAGCTGACACCTGCTGACTCAATTGAGTCTCCATGACAGTCGGGATAGTCTGTCATGTGGAAAGAAAGCTCTCACTTGAGTTGTGTCAAGCAGAACTCCAAAGAATTCCAATTGTTGGATGGGATGGAGATAGATTTTGGATAATTTATTACAAACCTTAGCAGCTGCAGCACCCAAATGGTCATTCATGTTGATTCTAAAACTCCTAGAGTGGTACTCTTAATCAACCAATCATCCAAGTAGGGGAAGACGTACACTCCCAGTCTGCATAGAAATGCTGCTGCCATGGCAAGACATTTGTAAACACATAAGGAGCTGACGCGATGCTAAAAGGCAGAATGTGATACTGGAAGTGCTGCTGCCCTACTACAAATCTGAGATACTTCTTATGACTAGGATGCATCTGTATGTGGGTATATGCATCCTTTAGATCCAGAGAGCATCATCAAGCTCCTTTTTGAAGATATGGGAGTAGAGTGCCTAGAAAAATCATTCTGAACTTTTCTCTGATCAGATATTTGTTCAGATCTCTTAGGTCTAGGATGGGACAGAATCCCCTTGTCTTTTTGTTGACCAGGAAATACCTGACCTAAGAGGTCTGAACAAATATCTGATCAGTAACTTGTAACTGGTGGCAGAAAAAAATTCCAGCCTCGAATTGGAATGCTACAAGATGCTCAAGGATCCATATTGAACGATGCTGAGAAGATCAAGAAAAAGTAGAAAGAATATACAGAGTCATTATACCATAAAGATCAAGTGGACCAACAGCCGTTTCAACTTATACCTTATGGTCAGGAACCATTGGTGATGAAAGAAGAAGTCGAAGCAACATTGAAAACCTTATCAAAGAACAAAGCACTGGGCATTGATGACATTCCCATTGAGTTATTACAGCAATCGGATGAAACTGTTACCATACTTACAAGGCTCTGCCAGGAAATTTGGAAGACAAATTCATGGCCAACTGACTGGAAAAGATCTGTGTTTATACCAATACTGAAGAAAGGTGACCCAACTGACTGTGGAAATTATTGCACAATCGCTTTGATCCACATGCTAGCAAGATTCTACTCAAGATCATTCAGCATAGACTACAACCATACCTGGAACGAGAACTGCCTGAAGTGCAAGCAGGGGTCAGGAAAGGGAGAAGAACGAGAGACATTATCACGGATGTGAGATGGATCCTTGAAAAGACAAAAGAATATAAGAAGGATATCTATATGTGTTTTATTGACTACAGCAAGGCTTTTGACTTTGTAAACCATGAGAAACTCTGGGCCACCAGAACACCTGATCATTCTCTTGCACAACCTTTACACTGATCAAGAAGCAACAGTTAGAACGGAACTAAGAGAAACAGAATGGTTTAAAATCAGCAATTTATATGCAGAACAAATCTTCAGAGAAGCAGGACTGTATGAAGACAACAGGGGTATGAAGATTGGTGGGAGACTCATCAACAACCTTCGCTATGCTGATGATACCACATTACTGGCTGAAAGTGAAGACGATTTGAAACATTTGCTTCTCAAGATCAAGGAATATAGTCTTAAAATGGGTCTGCACCTTAATGTTAAGAAGACAAAGATCCTGACAACTGGCAAAATGAATAAGTTCATCATTGATGGAGAAGAAATTTAAATAGTTGACAACTTTAACCTACTTGGATCAACTATCAATAAAGAAGCAACAAACAGTCAAGAAATCAGATGACGCATTGCTCTTGGCAGAATGGTTATGAAGGACCTAGACAAGATTCTCAAAAGCAGAGATGTCTTTCTCCATACAAAGATTCGACTTGTTCAAGCCATGGCATTTTCAGTGACATCATATGGATGTGAAAGCTGGATGGTAAAAAAAAATAGAAAGAAAATTGATGCCTTTAAATTATGGTGTTGGTGACGACTATTGCGTATACCATAGACTGCCCGAAGAACAAACCAGTCAGTACTAGAGGAGATCAAACCTAAGCTTTCTTTAGAAGCTCAGATGACAAGACTTCAACTTTCATACTTTGGACACATCATACGAAGAGAGAGATCATTAGAGAAGGACATCATGCTTGGCAAGGTGGAAAGCCAAAGAGGAAGGCCAGCAATGAGATGGATCGATACAATAACAGCAGCTATGGGTGCCAGTCTGTCAACAATGAGCCGCCTGACTGAAGTTCGAACACAGTTTGGGACAACTATCCAGATTGTCGCCATGAGTCAACACCGACTTGACGGCACTTAACAACAACAATCTTAAATGGGTTGCATTGTAGCTTCATTGTGTGCCCTCTAGTCTTTCTACTTTTTGATGGTGTAAACAACCAATCTATGTTTACCTGTTCCACTCCATTCGTTAATTTATAGACCTCTATCATATCCCTCTTCAGCCATCTCTTTTCCAAGTTGAAGAGCCCCAACCTTTTAAGCCTATCCTCAAAGGGATATCCTTCCATTCCCTTTACCATTTTTGTTGCTCTTCTTTGTACCTTTTCTAATTCAGCTATATCCTTTTTAAGATATGGTGGCAGAATTCCACACAGTATTCAAGGTGTGATTGCACCATGGAACGATACAGAGGCATTATAATATCATTTTTTTTATTCTCCATTCCTTTCCTTATGACTCCTAGCATTCTATTTGCTTTCTTGGCTGCCGCTACACATTGGGAGGAGAGTTTCAACGTATTACCCATGATAACACCTAAGTCTTTTTCTGGTGGTGGTTTCTAAGATGGTACCTTGCATTGTTTAACCATAGTTTGGGTTGTTCTTTCCTAGGTGCATAACTTTACACTTTCATCTGCCATTTGGACATCCAGTCTTCCAATTTTTCAAGGTCCTCTTGCAATTTTTCACAATCCTCTTGTGTTTGAAGAACTTTGAATAATTTTATGTCATCTGCAAATTTGATTACCTCATTCATTATTCCTATTTCCAGATCATTTATGAAAATGTTAAAAAGCAGAGGGCTCAGTAGATATCCCTGGGCGTACTCCACTATTCACCTTTCTCTATTGAGAAAATTGGCCATTTAGTCCTACTCTCTGTTTTCTCTCTCTTAACCAGTTCCTGATCCACAATACTATACTGCCTCCAATCCCATAGTCTCTCATGAGGGACTTTATCAAAGACTTTCTGAAAATCCAGATAGACAAAGGTGAACTTGTATCTGCTTATTCACACCTTCAAGAAAAAGTATAACAGATTTGTAATACAACACCGCAAAAGCACAAATCACACTGAACACAAGAGAAACAGTCACAGGCGTGAATAAACCGGAAAGACAGAGTCCTTTATTAAACCAATGGCCGCCCGACACAGGCCGTGTTTCGTACCCTTCGTCAGGGGCTAGCCAGGCAAAGAAACAGGTAACTTCCCTACATCTTCTGCAGTAAAGACTGAAGCAAAGAATTCATTCAGTCTCTCCGCTATGGCCTTGTCCTCCCTTTGCTCCCCTTTTACCTCTCTGTCATCCAGTGGTCCAACTGACTCTCTCACAGTTTTTTTGCTACAAATGTACTTGAATAGGTTATTATGCATTTTTGCTTCCATGGCAAGCTTCTTTTGAAATTCTCTCTTTGCCTGCCTTATCAATGCCTTGCAAATAACTTGCCAGTGCTTATTTTGTTTGCGGTGTTTGTCATTAGGCTCTTTTCCATTTCCTGAAGGATGTTTTTTTGGCAACAGCCTCTCTGACCTCACCTTTAAACCAGGGGTCTCAAACTCAAATTGCTTTGAGGGCCAAATGAGGACTTGTAAAATAACCCGGGGGCCACATGAGACGTGGGACCTCATTTGCATAAGGGACCTCATTTGCATAAATATTTGCATAATGTTACCATACCCTAACTTTTAGTAAACATGCCTCTTAATGAGTGCATGAATAAAGAAAGACTAAAAGATTTCTACATTACTATAATCCAGTGCCAACCGCCAGGCACATTAGGAACTACTACAAACAAATACTGCCCATTTAGAACCCATAGCAAACCCGCCATTTCCTAACAGCACTACCAGGACTCACAAAGCACCATACCCTACCTATCAAAAGGCAACACTGCAAATATTAAATCAATACATTTCAGAGAATAACAATACATGACCTACTGGGGACAGAGAACAAGTAGCAATGTCAAATAGGAATTACATAAACAGAATATCTCAGCTCAGTTACACATGCAGAACATACACCATCACCAAACAAGGAATCAAAATTTAGAAACAAGACAATTAAACTGGGACCCCCAAAAGCCAAACTTGGAATGTACAACAACACTGTAGAAATAAAACTATAAATTAATTTCCTCTTGTACTAAAAGCGCAGACGTGCACATTTCCCAGAACTGACATATTCCAGTTAATAAATTCAAAATAAAGAGATTTTTCTACCTTTTGTGCATTTTTTTCAGTTGCAATTATTCCAGCCACTTTCTTCTGGTTTCTTCGTGCCTTCTGCTAACTCTCCATCGTCTGCTGTCCATTTGTCCTTTCTTCTCTCTTCTAGCTTTTTCCATTCTCCCTCTACATCTGCTTTAACATATTAATCTTTCTCCTTTTGCTCTTTCCTCATTCCTATTTCATCCACTCAAATTTTACCCCTCCATCCTCAATCCCCACTTACTCTCCCAATACCTGGCCAATTGTAGATTTGTCTTCCCTCCCACACAAAATATTTTTCCCCTTTCCATTTCACTCTCCCAGCTCCATCCCATTCTAATCCTCCCCCAACATCAGCTCCCTTCTAGTTCCAGTCCCACACAGCACCCGCTCCCTTCTAGTCACTGCATCAGCCCATTTTCAGTCCTAGCCCCCCATCAGCCCATTTCCAATTGTAGCTCCACCCCATCAGCCCATTTCCAGTGCTAGCTCCCTCCCCTCACAGCCCATTTCCATTCCAAGCCCCCTCCCCATCAGCCATTTGCAGTTCAAGCCCCCCTTCCACTCAGCCCATTTCCAGTCCTAGCAGACCCTCAGCCCATTATCAGTCCTAGCCCCCCCAAAGCCCATTACCAGTCCTAACCCCCCATAGCCCACTTCCAGTCTTACCCCTCATAGCCCATTACCAGTCCTAACCCCCCCATCACCCCATTTTCAGTTACCCCCCTCATAGGCCATTACCAGTCCTAGCCCCCCCCCCATAGCCCATTACCAGTCCTAACCCCCCTCCCACCATCAGCCAAGGTAGATTTTAAAAAAATGTATATTTGCTGCTGCTGCCGCCGCAGTATTAAGCGTCCCGCGGGCCCCTCTGCCTGGCAGAGTCCTCTCCTCCCTGCAGCATCAGCTCCAAAAGTGGCGGCTTTCAGAGCCGCGAAGAGAGAGAGTTTCTCTCTCGCGGTTCTGAGGAGCAGCGAGAGAGTCTTCAGAACCGCGAGAGAAACTCTCTCTCTCTTCGCGGCTCTGAAAGCCGCCGCTTTTGGAGCTGATGCTGCAGGGAGGAGAGGACTCTGCCAGGCAGAGGGGCCCGCGGGACGCTTAATACTGCGGCGGCGGCAAGTTTGGATTTTTTTTTTTTTTTTACACGCCGGTAAGTGCTTCGCGGGCCGCACAAGATGCTCTCGCGGGCCACATGCGGCCCGCGGGCCGCGTGTTTGAGACCCCTGCCTTTAAACCATGCTGGCAGTTTTTTGGCCTTCCTTCCACTTTTCTTAAAGCATGAAATACATCTGGACTGGGCTTCCAAGATAGTACTTTCAAACAATACCCATGCATGATTTTATTTATTTATTTAACAGGACTTTTATACCGCCTTCTCATACAATCAAAGCGGTTTACATAGAACTTCAAAAAATGATGTAACATATTAACCTTTGCAGCTGCTCCTTTTAGTTTTTTCTTAACTATTTTCCTCATTTTATCATAGTCTCCCTTTTGAAAGTTAAAAGGAAGTTCTGCGAATTTCCTTGCTTTCTTCCATTTATTAAATGAAATGTGATCATGCTAAGGTAACTATTGCCAAGTGGCCCCAAAACCTTTATCTCTTGCACCAGATACTATGTTCCACTAAGGACTAGGTCCAGAATAGCTTTCTTTCTTGTCAGTCCATGAACCAGCTGCTCCAAGAAGCAGTCATTTATTACATCTAGAAACTTTATCTCTCTAGCATGTGCTGCTGTGACATTGACACAGTTGATACCGGGGTAACTGAAATCACCCAGTATTACTGTGTGGTAACTTTTGTTAGCTTCCCTGATTTCTTTCATCATTTCATAGAAACATAGAAACATGATGACATAAAAAGACCACATGGCCTGTCTAGTTTGTCCTTCCATATCAACAACTACAACAGTCCACTTTTTACTTTTAGAGATCCTCTGTGTTGGTCCCATGCTTTTTTGAATTCAGTTACTGTCCTCATCTCTACCACCTCCACTGGGAGACTATTCCATGGATCCACTACTCTTTCCGTAAATAAATATTTCCGCATATCACTCCTGAATCTATCTCCCTTCACCCTCATCCCATGTCCCCTCGTAGCAGAACTTGCTTTCAATTGAAAGAGGGTCTCTCCCTGAACATTTATGCCACGGAGGTATTTAAACATCTCAATCATATCACCTCTATCCCGCCTTTCCTCTAAGGTGTACATATTAAGATCCTTAAGTCTGTCCTCATATGCTTTATAATGAAGCCCACTAATCATTTTAGTAGCCACCATCTGCACCGACTCCATCCTGTTCACATCCTTCTGAAGGTGCGGTCTCCAGAATTGCACACTATACTCCAAATGAGGTCGCACCAAAGACTTATAGAGAGGCATTATCACCTCCTTTTTTCTGCTAGCCATTCCTCTCCGTATGCACCCAAGCATCCTTCTAGCTTTTGCCGTCGCCTTTTCTACCTGTTTAGCTACTTTAAGATCATCAGACACAACCACGCCTAGGTCCCGCTCTTCTTTAGTGGACAAAAGTACTTCACCTCCTATACTGTATTGCTCCCTTAGATTGCTGCAGCCCAAATGCATGACCTTACATTTTTTAACATTAAATCCCAGCTGCCAAATTCTAGACCATTCTTCAAGCTTAGCTAGATCCCTCCTCATGTTATCTACACCTTCCTGGGTGTCTACTCTATTGCAGATTTTGGTATCATCCACAAAGAGGCAAACCTTACCCGACAGCCCTTCCGCTATATCACTAACAAAGATGTTAAAAAGAATCGGACCAAGGACAGATCCCTGGGGCACACCACTGGTAACATCCTTCTCCTCAGAGTGAGCTCCATTTACTTGTACTCTGTCGCCTCCCGCCCAACCAATTTCTAACCCAAGCAGTAACTTTAGGGTCCATCCCTAGGGTGCTCAGTTTGTTTATAAGTCACCTGTGAGGAACAGTGTCAAAGGCTTTACTGAAATCTAAATACACCACATCTAGGGCTCTCCCTGGTCACCCAGTCAAAGAAATCAATCAGATTTGTCTGACAAGACCTGCCTCTGGTGAATCCATGCTGCCTTGGATCCTGTAATCCGCTGGACTCCAGAAACCTCACTATTTTCTCTTTCAGCAGCGTTTCCAATAATTTACTCATCACTGAAGTTAAACTAACCGGCCTGTAGTTTTCAACCACATCCTTACTTCCGCTTTTGTGTAAAGGCACCACATGAGCCTCTCTCCAGTCCTTTGGCACCACTCCCGACTCCAACGAGGCATTGAAAAGGTCAGTCAGTGGAGTTGCTAGAACGTCCCCAAGTTCCCTCAGTATTCTAGGGTGTATCCCATCCGGTCCCATCGCTTTGTCTACTTTAAGTTGAGCTAGTTTCTCACGAACACAGTCTTCTGAAAATTGTTCAAGATGTCCCTCGCTTCTGTTCCTATTTGTGGGTGTTTTCTGAGGTCCTGCTCCTGGTTCTTCATCTGTGAACACAGAACAAAAATATTTGTTAAGCAATTCCGCTTTATCCTTATCAGCTTCTACATATTCCCCCCTGCACCCTTGAATCTGACAATACCACTTATGCCCTTCCTCTTCTCACTAATATATCTGAAAAATGTCTTATCCACCCATTTTATTGCATTGGCTATTTCCTCCTCCTTTTGAATCTTTGCCTTCTTGACTACTTTGCTAGCTTCTCTAAGTTTTTCCAAATAGAGATGTCTGTCTTCCTCTCTGTGTGATCTCTTGTATTTCATGAAGGCCTCCCTCTTTTTCTTCACTTTTTCAGCTACTTCCTTCGAAAACCATAGCGGTCTCCTTTTCCTTTTATTTACCATTTTAACAAAAAGGTTGGTTGCCCTTAAAATATCCCCTTTCAGTTTTGCCCACTGTTTTTCTACATCCCCCAGCTGTTCCCATCCCACTAACGACTCCCTGAGGTATTGGCCCATCTTCGCAAAGTTAGTCTTCCTAAAGTCTAAGATCCTCACCTTGGAATGGATTCTAACAGCCCTAGTCCTAATACTGAACCACACCATCTGGTGATCACTGGATGCAAAATGATCTCCCACTACAACATCAGAAACACTTTCACCATTGGTAAGCACCAAGTCCAGTATGGCCCCTTCACGTGTGGGGTCTGTTACCAATTGCCTGAATAGTTCTCCCTGTAGAGAATCCAGGATCTCCTTACTTCTAGATGATACTGCAGCAGGAATGTGCCAATCAATATCTGGCATATTGAAATCTCCTATCAGTAGCACTTCCCCTTTCCTAGCAATGCTGCGTATGTCTTCAATTAACTCTCTGTCCACCTCTTCCTCTTGTGAGGGAGATCTGTATATCACACCAATGCAAATAGATTTCTCTTTCCCTCTTTCTAGTTTAACCCACAATGCCTCCCTCTCTCCCTTTTAAGCTCTGTAATTCCAAAGCTTTAATAGTAGTTTTTACATATAGTGCCACTCCTCCTCCCCTTCTTCCTACCCTGTCCTTTCTGAAAAAAGTATAGCCAGGTATAGTTACATCCCAATCATGGTTTTCTGTGAACCATGTTTCTGTAACTGCCACTAAATCCAAGTCAGCCACTCCCACCAAAGCTTCAACATCAGGGATTTTATTTCCCATGCTACGAGCATTTATACACACTGCTTTCCATATGTTACCCCTGTTACCCATTTCCATAAAGGTATTTAATGTATCACCTACCTGGGGGCTTTCACTTACCTGGGGGCTTTCTTCACCATCCCCAACGAATCTAGTTTAAAGCCCTCTTCAGTAGATTAGCCAGTCTACTACCGAAGATGCGTTGACCTTTCTTGGACAGATGGATGCCATCTCTGCTCTGCAACCCTTGAAACAGCATCCCATGGTTTAGGAAACCAAAACGCTCTTGATGACACCATCCACGCAGCCATGCATTCATCTCCAGGATGCGAGCCTCTCTGCCTTGGCCTTTACCCTCAACAGGGAGGATTGAAGAGAACACCACCTGTGCACCTAACTGCTTCACCCTCTGTCCCAGAGCCATGAAGTCACTTTTGATACATTCCGAGGTATACCTGGCAGTATCATTTGTTCCAACATGGATTAGTAACATTGGGTAATAGTCAGTGGGCTTGATGAGTCTCGGCAACTCTCCATAACATCTTGGATTTTGGCATCAGGCAGACAGCATACCTCTCTGGACATCAAGTCTGGTCGGCAGATGGACGCCTCAGTACCCCTCAGAAGAGAGTCTCCAACCACCCACTACCCTTCGTTTCCTTGTGGTCACTGATTCTGCAACTTTGGGGTACTTGAGCTCTGCTTCTTCCCTTTCCAGGGATGCTTTCACCTCCTCCACTTCCAGGGCTGCATAATGGTTCTTCAATTCAAGGGCTGGAGAAGTTGGATTGGTGATTTTGCAGGCCCTGGTGACTTGTGTCCAACCATCGACATTCTGTTTGCACCCATCTTCTCCTGTGCTGGAGAGCTTGGTTGCTGCAAGCATCTCATCAATGTACTTCTCACTGTCTTGAATGCTCCTCAGCCTCGCCACCTCCTCTCCGAGTTCCTCCACTTGTTTCCTCAGAGCTTCAGCATGCAGGCACCCTGCACATGGAACTGGTCCTTCAACTGGCATTAGGACCTCTGTCTGGACCGAGGCAGAAGCTGTAATGGGGGCAACAGCTTTAGCAATACAATTTTTCCCAGCCATTGTTCTGTTTGTAGAGCTTAGGTATCTGTTAAAGCAAAAGAGAGAGATCTACCAAGTACCAGCCAGTTTCCCAGCTGTCCTTTCAGAGAAAAAGCAGTTAAATCTCTTTAATTATATTCAAAATGTGCTGGTCCAATTCTCTGAGATGTGTTAAAGGGGGAGGTTCCCTATAAAGCAAGGCTGCTCACTAGGGGTGGGTGGGAACTAACATCATTTATCTGTCCATTCTGGCCAGGTAGTACATTGTCACTGCCATTGCCTTCCCCTTTTTACATGGAATTTCTATCCATAGAAATTCTACAGGGTTTTTTTCCTGCAGAACTTTAATCCTATGTGACTCAATGCCCTCTCTAACATAGAGCGCAACCTGTCCGCCAATTTGATCTACTCTATCATTGCGAAATACCCAGGTATCACAGTGTCCCATTGGTTGTCCTCCTTCCACCAGGTCTCTGAGATGCCAATCATATCTTACCTTTCATTAGTGCTATAAATTCTAGCTCTCCTATCTTAATTTTAGACTTCTAGCATTGGCATATAGGCATTTTAGAGGTTGTATTTTATTCATATTAATCTGGTTATCAGTTGATATGTGTAATTTGGAATCTTTCAGCTCTATACTGAAGGGTTACTTTTATCTTTGCTGGTACCTCTCTGTCAGGATGCTCTAACTTCCCTGTTTTGTTACTATCCTTCAAGGATACATCTTTCCGAACCATGCACTCCTGGGCAACTGTCATCTTTCTCCTATTATCTAGTTGAAAAGCTGCTCTATCTACTTTTTAAAGGTTATTGCCAGCAGCCTGGTTCCATCCCAATTAAGGTACAGCCCATCCCTTCGGAAGAACTCCTCCCTTCCCCAGAATGTTGCCCAGTGCCTAACAAATCCAAAACCCTCTTTTTTGCACCATCGTCTCATCCATGCATTGAGACTCTGGAGTTCTACCTGCCTTTTGGGTCCTGCGCATGGAATGGGAAGCATTTCAGAGAATGCTACCCTGGAAGTTCTGGATTTCAATTTCCTACTTAAAAGCCCAAATTTGGCCTCCAGAACCTCCTTCCCACACTTTCCTATATCATTGGTGCCAACATGTACCAAGACAGCAGACTCCTCCCCAGCACTATCTAAAACCTTATCTAGGTGGCACGTGCGGTCTGCTACCTTCACACCAGGCAGTCATGTTACAAGGCATTACTCATGTCTACCAGCCACCCAGCTTTCTACATGCCTAATGATAGAATCGCCAACTATAACAGCTGTCCTAACCCTTCCCTCATGGGTACATGGCCCTGGAGAAACCTCCTCGGTGTGAGAGGGTTTTACAGGTCCTAGCTACAGGATCACTTCCTGCCATACCAAAGTGAACTCTTTCCTCCATAGCAACTGAGAGGCTACTAGATTGGAAATGGGACTTCAGTACTATGTCCCTGTAGGTCCCATCTATGTACCTCTTTGTCTTACTTATGTCCTTCAAGTTTGCTACTCTAGCTATCAGAGATCACACTCATTTCTTGAGGGCAAAGAGCTCCTTGCACCTAGTGCACACGTAAGACACCTCACCACCTGGGAGAAAAAATTGAACATGTGACACTCAATGCAAAAGACTGGATAACCCCCATCCTGCTGTTGGACTACTGTTTGCATCTTAGTTTTAAGTTTGTTTAGCTATTTACGTTGTTTACTTAAAGTTGCTATGGATACTTGTACTGATACAACCATACCAATTATCTTTAAGGGACATTGTTCACCTCAAGATTAATTAACTTCAGGGCTTTAATCTTTTCCAGGTGATGATAACCAGCTGAACCTGAAAGTGACTTTGACCACCCTTCCACCTTTAATAGGTTTAAGAGCCTCAGGTGGGTGGGAGTCAGAGTGGATGGAAGGGAACTAGCATCTAGTAAAGGCTGGCTTGCTATACATAATCCCAGACTTGTGCTTCTAAGGTAATATGTTAACAATTTCCTGGGTAATTCACACAGCCCTTGGTTTGATAGAGGGAGCCCTTTCAAATTGCCCCTTTGACCTTTAACTTGACTTTGACACCTATTTAAAACAAATTCTCAGATTTCTTGCCTCCTAAGTGGAAGACCTCTTTGCAAAATTATCTAGAATCAATGTATCTCTTTCAACTCAAAGAATATTTTACCCTATTCTTCCTTTTATGCTAAGCTATAATCTGATTTGATTTAAATTAAAAGCTCTCTGTTGATACTAGGCCCTGACAGGTTTAAATTTAAAACTAAATGCTATCTGCTAATATTAGGCCCGGACTGAGTTAACAAATACAATGGATTCTAAACTACACAGATTTATCAGTTTTAACCCAAAGAATTCCCCTTTGCCCAAGATTTTGAGAATTTCCCAGAAGTAAATATTTACCAGTGCAGATGTCTTTCTAGCAGAAGCAATCCTTTTTGGTAGTCCTTCAAAACTGAGAATCACAGAGCTCTGGTTGAACTATTTATGCCTGTGCTTCTAAGATAATCTGTTAACTACCTTTTGGTAGTTTTACTGAGGTGTATTGCTCACATGGGTTTGAAGAGAAGTACAACACAACACAATGACCATACATATGTGAGATATATATGCTATCTATGCCATCTAACATCAGCTGGTAGGCCAAAGACACATTCTCCTATAATCAAGGTGAGGGGCCATCTGCCCACATGAACGGGGCTCATGGCACCAGGATAGCCCCCTGTATGCACTCTTTACATGATTCTGTGTGCAGGAGAGGTGGTGGTTTGACAGCATATACAGTACTGGTGTCAAACCTTCATGTCTGCCAACTGTTGTAACACCTCATTTGCATGCCCCACCCCCAGCTGTATTCTGCTATCTCCAAGTCTAGCTATGTGGCCAGTACTGGCTGTTTCACGGAGTACAGGTGTTATCTCCCAACTCCTCCTCATCCATCACACCAGTAGCCCTCTCATTTATCCAAAGCAAATGCACTTTCAAGAGTGGCATAACTTTGAATGTGTGTGTGTGTGTATGTATTGTCATGAGGTGCAGAGATCAGAGCCCGCAGAGACAGGAGATTTTGATCAGAATAAAGCTAACTTTGACAGCTCAGAAATAAACATGGAGGAGGGTTGGCATAGAAACGGTACACAAACCAATTCACGTAGTGCTAGGGAATGCCCAAACCAAAAGCTACCTCGTGGCTCATCAAGAGATAGGGGGACAGCTGATAGGGGGCGGAGCCCAAACAAATACCAAATGCAACACATTTAAAAATCCCTTACCTGAGAGAAGGGGCAGGGCAGCAAATACAGAGAGAGCAGCAAACACAGAGAGAGCAGCAAATACGGAGAAGGCAGCAAACACAGAGAGAGCAGCAAGCACAGGAAGTCCCAGTCGTAGAAGAAGCTTTGAGAGAGAAAGCTTCAACGAGGAAGAAAGCTTTGAGAGACATGCTGACCAGAGGAGACTGGTAAGACGGTGCTGCGCTGTGAAGCCCAAGGGAGACTGCCTGGAAGAGCAGTACACGGCTGACCATTGCACCAGAGAGCTCTGCTGTCGTGGAAGCAGAGATAATTGCTCTGAAACCCAGTTAAGGCAATTCCAGCCTTACAGCTCAAGGTACCCAGCAAGAGAGGATTATTTTCCTGAGGCTAATTTGTTGCCCAAAAGAAAAGCTAAGCAAACACGAAGGGAGGAGTTTTCCCCCGTGCAAAGCTGTGTTCAAGGGAGAAAGCTTGGAAGAAACTTGTTGGAAGGTAGGAGTATTCTTCCTAATAGCAGGAAAGAAGAGTATAGCCAAATTCCCTGCACTTACCAGGAACTCTGTGACTCAGTTGAGAGAAACAGCAGCAATTACGGTAAATACCCAGACTCCTCTAAGCTGTTGGGGGAAGGAAATACCTTAGGCTATAGAGAGGAACCCGGAAGGCAAGGTAAAGGTTTCAGCCCACGGGAAACCAGTCAAGACATTGAACACATGCAGTGTGATTTTTATGAGGACCCGGATACTGAGGTATTTATGGATTGTACATATACTTTTTCTGACAGCATACAATCTTTGTGTTAAAGTGCTACAAGGGCTGTTTCACAGGAGAAAACAGACAAAAGGAGTTTTGGGAAAGAAACTGTTTTCTTTGCATTTTTCATTTCTTTTGGCTGAAGATAAGCATTGCCTGAGTTCAAGTTAATTCTTTGTTTGTAGTTCCAGACGCATGGTCTTTGTGTTACCTTGTTTTCATGGTTTAAGAATCCAACCCTGGGAAGGGAAATAAATCCTATTTGACCTTATCACTCTGACTGCAACTACTTATTTCTACTGGCTGTGGAACTACATTACCCAGAAGGCTCTGCTAAGCCTCATTATAATATTCCACAGTTATCAAGGAACTTTACCTCGCTCACTTTTCTTCATGCCCATGGCCTCTGGGAGGGTGAGCGGGCGACAGTATATATATATATATATATATATATATATATATATATATATATATTGTCACAGAGCTGACTCATTAGTGACCCCTATGGAGACAAAGGATAGTGCAGCTCAAGGAAATAATAACATTTTGAGAAAGCACATGGTGGAAAGTTGCCATGGGCAACGTAAGCAAGTGAGGTCATGAGCTTGGGAGACACACCCAGCCAATAGGGAAGCCAGGGGATTTTCACCTGACTCTAATCAGCTAGGGAGTGGTGCAGCTAGGAAATACCTAGATAAACCCAGCTCACAAGCAGTAAGGCAGAACAGGAACGAGAAACAGAACAAGACCCAGACCAGGACCGAGTTCAGGACCAAGGCACAGCCTAAGAGCCAGGCCAAGAGCCAGGATAGGAGCTGGAGAGAAACCCAGAGAAGGAACTGGACGCATGAGGACGAGAGAAGCTGTGAAGAGAGCGTGTCTGAATACCCCATTGGAAGCTTGAATGGAAGTCTGAGTGAGTCCGAGGAATGCTTGAATGAAAGGTACAGACAGTTTGACACAGCCAGTGAGAGTGAATGTAACAGCCCAGAGTGGAGCAGAAACAGAAGACAAAAGGTACAAGCCAGGAAGTTTTATTCCGGTGCACAAAAGGGGAGTTCAGAGCTTGGAGATAAGGGACAGTTTGTGAAACCCTCCAAAGCCAGCCTAAGGGGAGCAGAGAAACTCCAGTACCCTTTTAATAAGCAAAGGAAAGGCTTTTTACCTGAAGAAGTAACACACTCTGAAAGGTATGTGAGACCCAGAGTTTCCAAAGGGCTGCCGTCAGAAGTTCCAGCTGGTTCCAAGTTCCTGAATAGAGCAGAGCTCAGAGCAGGAGTAATTCCACCTAATAGTTGGACAGGGGAATTCTTTAACCTGCTAAACAGAGGTCAGCAGAGGGGAGGCTCCTATTACCAAAACAGGAGTAATTGTGGTAATCACAAACAGTTTTCCTGTAGTGGAAAAGAACGACGTCACAGCCAGGACGGACTGTTTGCTAAACCCACACAGAGAGAAAGTACAGAGGGATTAATTCCGGTTGAGGAGCCGATGCAATGTGAATCTTCTATAATTGAAGGGAATATTGAAGAAATGGAATGTAGCCTTTCTTTGGCAGATAATATAATCTCCCTCAGATAAAGAAGAATAAGCAGCCTGACAAAGTGAAGCAAAGGCCTTATTCTGGGTGGCTACAGGTCTGTGTTTAAAGTACATTTTCTGTTGTTAAAGAAGCTGAAAGAAAGCTATTTTTGTGTTCCAGTTTTCCTTCTGTTTTACCCAAGAAGGGTTTTATTTTGTTTCTGTAAATATTTGAATATCCTATCTGGGAAAGGGAAATAAAGCCCTATTTACCTTATTCGGTTGTCCACAACTATTTTTGTGTAACTGGCAGCAGCTACAACTACCAAGAGGCCAGTTACACTAGGGTCTAGTGCAATACCTAAGCTCACCGGTAGGTGCACTAAGAGGGCCCGTGACAATATATGTGTTGTATGTGCTTGCTGCCCTAGCAATTACTTATGTGCTGCAGGTTTTGTGGGTGTCAGACTGCAGGGCTTCGCTGCTGTAGCACACATTCTATGCTGCCTGTCTGCTACTGATGCCCTACATAAGTGCCTGGTTCAATTCTGGACATTGCCATGCAGCATTGTCAATGATGGCATATGTGTGAGAGTTCACAGCCTTAAACTGCTTGTCATTCATGCCCGGGATGTGTGCTGCTGATGCGCTAGCAAGGCAGGTGCAACTACCATCTGGGTGGAGGCTGTCAGTAGTAGCACCAGCACTAGAGGTGCCCTTGTGCTTCTGACACGCACACCAGCCACATGCTGTTGCTACAACCCACTCTCCATCCCAACTGCACTCTAATCTCACCTATTCATGCACTGCTCTAGTAGCACAATGTTTTTAGTACAAGATCCTTCTGGCCGCGCACTCCCCACTACATGACAAAAACGTGCATTAGCCCCATGCTAAACCTCACGCTCCCGACTACCACGCTTTAATAAACATGTCCCATAGCAAATAGGCCCCACTGAGAATGGAGCTTGCATTAAATCATGTGTGTTAATGGGCACAGGCCTTGAGAAATTGTGTGTCGATTTAGGAGCCACACCAATATCTTAGGAGCCAGCGCTCATGACCTCCTCGTGCCACCCCCCCCCCCCACCCCAGTTCTCTTGCACTGGACTCATGTTCTCAAGTCTCGTGAGACCAGTGCCAGAGTTCCTTCACTGTGTGTCACCTTTAGATAACAACAGTTTTAGCTTCAGATAGCAAGTGTCTGTGTGGTGCAACGGTGGTGTACCAGTCTGTATGTGGGAAGTGGTGGTAGGTGCCTTTGTGTGGGTGGTGTGCAGAGCTGTGGTGCATGTGTGTGTGTGCTGCACAGCTGGAGAGCTTGTGTGTGTGGGGTACATTGGTGAGATTCCTGTGTGTGTGCGTGTGTATGTAGTGTGGAGCTGAGGTACATGTCTCTCCTATGGAGGTGGGGTACCTGTGTGTGGTGTGGTGTGCTTGTGTGTGTTCTTGGGGGAGAGGAATGCACCTCTGTGCTTTTTTGTCCTCATGCATTCATCCCTTTAACCTTTTTCTGTTTTCTTTGCAGACTCTCCCCTTCCCCTGCCCTCTTCCCCTCATACTCCCATCTCCTGCCATGGATTCCTGCCATCCTCTTTCCTTTTCTTTTTTTGTTTCTGATCCTTTAAGATTTAAGTTTACTTGCCCCCCCCCCCCACTTCCCCTTTTTTTTGTTTCTGGCTTTTTAAGATTTAAGCTCACTACCCCCCCCCCCCTCCTCTTTTTTATTTCTTTTTTTATTGCAGGCCTCGACTGGCTGGGATCCACCTGGGCAGCCTGCTTCCCCTCCTGTTCTATCGGTGGGAATCTGATCGCCTGCAGGCAGAAGAGAAGGGGGGGGGGCTGCCATCGCTGCCCAGATATAAGTTGTCTGCCCATAGGAATCCTATCTCCTGTGGACAGAAAGTTTGCATCTGGGCTGCGATCGCGTCTATCCCCTTCCCTTCTGCCCATGGGAGATTGGATCCCCGCAGGCAGCAGAAGATTGGATCCCTGTTGGCAGTCAGAGCCAGTCATGTTGCAGGTGTTTCAAGTCCCAGGTCTGAATTTTTAGTCGCCATGGTGACCTGGGGTTTGTCAAGTCCTATGATAACACATTAACCTAGGTTAGTAAATGAAGCTATTGGAGATAGGGAAATACTTACTGTACCAGAATGTAACGCCTTTTATTCTAAATATAAATAAAAGGTTGGGGTAGGAGGGAGAAATGAGGCATATTGTGCAAGTGCCATTTGTTGCTAAGTCAGGGAGAAGAGGGTAATTCTGAATATTTGCATCAGATGCTAGAGCTACTGTTGGCACAGAGAGTGCTATATAAACTTTTATCTGGTTTCTTCATTTATGACGATGGTACTGACTGTCTTCAGCAAGCAATATCACATGCTACAGTCAAAGCAGAAATTGCTCAATGCTCTGACACAGATTTAAATAACTTGTAAAAGTGTACTGTACCATCACCACTGCAGGACAGTGAGGTCAAGTATCTTGCCTAAAGTCACACAGTGAATGCAGGGGTTTGGAGTGGAGTCTGTGTTTCCAGGTTTCTGTAAATATGAACAGCAGATGTGCCATACTGAATCAGATCAAAGGTCTATCAAGCCCAGCATCCTGCTTCTGACAGTGGCCAATTCAGATCACAAGTACATGGCAGGATCCCAAAGGGTAGCACATCTAGAGATAAGCAATGGATTTCCAAAGTCTAATTGGCTAATAACTTTTTCTCTATGAATTTGTCTAAAACATTTTTTTAAACTAAGTTATGCCAACTGCCTTCACCATTTTCCAGTAATGACTTTCACAGCTTCATTGAGTGAAAAAAATGATCTGCTCTGAGCACATTCAGTAGGATGGGCTAAATATAGAAAAAAATGTTTTTTTGATTTGTTTTAAATGTGCTACCTTTTAGGGGCATATTTATCAAAGCATGGTAGCTGGTAGAATGAGGTTTAATGCTGAGTTAACATACGTTTGGACCACGCAGTAGCAAGGAGCGTGTGGCCCAAAGGTGATCATGCTAAAAATGCTACGCTACCCAAGCAGCATGTGAGTAGGCAGGGTTAAGGTAGAGAGTGGGCGAGGAGAGTGCAGAGACAGGGCATGCAGCTGGGGCAGGCTTGCTAGTCACAAGCTAGCTACACAAACATGCCACTAGAGCAGGCACCAGTTGTACTCGCTGTGCTTGTGCATTCCAAACACAGTTGGTACGTGAGTGTTAGGAAATATGGAGGGCAAACGTAGGGAAAGCACAATTACTTACCTGTAACAGGTGATCTCTGGGAACAGCAGGAATTAGTCCTCACATATGGGTACGTCGGAACCAACGGAGCCTGCGCGGGAAAGCTCCCCAGCTTCCCAGAAAGGAAGCTTTTGGGGCCTCCCACAGCGCATGCGTGCTGCCTTCCCGCCTTCCTGACCAACTCTCTTCAGTTCGAGTTTAAAGCTGAGACAATAGAGAGAGGAAAGGAAAGAGAGAGAGAGAGATACAACTCCTAGGGGAGGTGGGTGGGTTGTGAGGACTAATTCCTGCTGTTCCCAGAGATCACCTGTTACAGGGAAGTAACTGTGCTATCTCCAGGAACAAGCAGGAATGAGTCCTCACATATGGGGACTCCCTAGCTAAGATGCCGGGGAGATCCCCCTCCAAGGGTTTCTCATCTTCCTATGGATCTCAGGCATCCATTCAGGGAAGGTGGGCAGGAGTTGTTTAAGAATGGAACAGGTGTCTGAGGACAGCCTGACCAAACAAGGCATCCCGGCGGGAGTCCTTGTCCAAGCAGTAATGGGCTGTGAAGGTATGAACCGAGGCCCAGGTGGCTGCTCGACAGATCTGATCAATGGATACAGAATGAAGATGAGCCATAGATGTGGCTATGGCTCTCACATTGTGAGCTGTGACATGGCCTTCCAGAGAAAGGTTCTTACTCTGATAAGCAAAAGAGATACACTGAGCAATCCAATTGGACAGTGTTCTTTTTGAGACTGGAAGTCCTAAATGAGAAGGATCAAAAGCAACAAAAAGTTGAGAAGACTTTCGATGTTGCTGCGTCCTGTGGAGGTAAAAGGCAAGAGCTCTTTTACAGTCTAGAGTATGAAGGTTCCTCTCTGCATTTGATGCATGAGGAGCTGGAAAAAAGACAGGTAAATATACCTCTTGATTAAGATGAAAAGGTGAGACCACTTTAGGCATAAAGTGGGGATTTGTCCTAAGGACTACCTTATCATGATGGAACCTTGTATAAGGTGGATTAGCCACTAAAGCCTGCAGTTCACTGATGCGGCGAGCAGAAGTGATTGCAATAAGGAAAATGACTTTCCAGGAAAGGAATTTTAAGGAGGTAGTGGCTAAGGGTTCAAAGGGTGGCTTCATAAGCTGACCAAGAACTACGTTTAAGTCCCATGCCACCGGAGGAGGCCGGATGGGAGGTTTAGTTAAAGTTAGACCTCTCATGAATCTTGCAATAAGAGGATGAGAGGAAACAGATTGTCCATTGATAGGCTGAAGAGATGCTGCAATAGCACTCAAATGGACCCTTACAGAATTGGTTTTAAGTCCTGCATTGGAAAGATGCAGGAAATATTCGAGTAAAGAATTCAAAGGTAGTGCTAGAGGGTTAAGACCTTTGTCTGCACACAAATTGAAAATCTTTTCCATTTAAAAGCATAAGCACGCCTGGTGGAAGGTTTCCTCGATGCATGGAGGACATCCTTCACCTGTTGAGAAAGATTCAAGTCTTGAAGGTCTAGGCCTTCAGTAACCAAGCTCTGAGGTGAAGGGACTTGGGGTTTGGGTGCCACAAAGTCCCCTCCTCTTGAGACAGAAGGTCTGGAGCAGCTCCCAGATCCAGGGAGGGTGTCTGGGAGAGATGCAGAAGTTGAGGGTACCACACTTGGCGTGGCCAGCGTGGAGCTATGAGGATCATGGATCCTTGATCCCTCTGATGTTTGAATAGAGTCTTGGGAATCAAGGGAATGGGTGGAAAGGCATATAGGAAGGCCTGACCCCAATGAAGGAGGAAGGCATCCTTGGCCTGAGCTCCCTGACACGGAATCCTGGAACAGAACCGGGGAAGTTTGGCATTGTACGGACTTGCAAAGAGGTCTATGTCCGGGGTCCCCCATTCCTGAAAGATTCTGAGTACCTGATCCATGTGCAGGGACCATTCGTGTGGAAGCAGAACTCGACTGAGTCTGTCTGCCCAAGAGTTTTGGATTCCTGGGAGGTACACTGCCAGGAGATGGATCCGATGCTCTCTGGCGAAGGCCCACAGTTTTAGAGCTTCGTTGCAAAGCGACAGAGAGCCAGTCCCTCCTTGTTTGTTTATGTAGAACATGGCTACTTGATTGTCGGTATGAACAAGGACTGTCATGTTGATGAGGAGGGTATGAAAGACCTTGAGAGCAAGGAAAATTGCTCGCAGCTCCAAAAGGTTGATATGAAGGGTGATCTCCTGTGGAGACCAAATGCCCTGAGTGGAGAGGTCTTGGAGATGAGCTCCCCAACCTGTTTGGGAGGCATCTGTAGTGAGAGTTGCTTGAGGTAACAAAGGTTGGAAGGGGGCCCCCAACAACAGATTTTGAGTGGATATCCACCACTGGAGAGACCAAAAAAGACGTTTTGAGGTTGCTATTTGGTCTGAGAGAGCTCCTGATGCTTGGGTCCACTGGGTGGACAAGGTCCATTGAGCTGGTGGTAATGAGGGGGAAGGTACAGGGGGATGGGAGGGGGAGGAGGGGGGTGAGGTGGAGGGGCACGGGGCGGGAGGTATAGGATAGGGAGAGGATAGCGTGGAAGTAGGAGGGCATAGGGAGAGGGAAGGGGGGAAGAGGGTATGGATGGAGGGAGGGGGGAGAGCGGGTTGAAGGCGGGCAGGGGGTAGGGGTGTGTAAAGGCTTAAGGCTGGGGAAGGTAAGGGGCGCACTACTCCTGAGTTATCCTCTGGAAGAGACGGAGGATGGGGATGGGAGGAGGAGGGAGGGGGGATGAGGGCTTGAGGAGGTCGAAGGGGGGGGGCGAGGTAAGGGGGGGGATGGAGGGGGAGGGAGGGGGGTATGGGAAGCGTAGAATGTTCAGTATTATGACCTTAAATGTGAAGGGGCTGCGAACTCGACAGAAACGCCAATTGGTGGGGAGAGAGGGTAAGAGAATGGGGGTCGATATTATGTGTATACAAGAAACGCATTTGCGGGTGGGGCAGGAATACTTGTTGGAATCTAGGCAATTCCCCAAGGTAGTTTTGGCGGGCCAGAGATTAAATTCTAGGAAAGGGGGGGTGGGCATTTTGGTGGGGGGGGGGGAGTACCACACCTTGGTGAAGGAAGTTAGACGGGGGAAAGGAGGGAGATGGGTGGGGGTATTATTGCAAATTGAGGAGGAGGAGGTCTGGGTGATCAGTGTGTATGGTCCTAATGAGAAGCAGGGGGAGATGTACGAGCAACTCTTGAAAGAATTGGAAGGCCTGGGGAGTACACCAATAATCATGGGGGGGGATTTCAATTTAGCGTGTAACCCTAGGATTGATACCAGTGGGGGGCAGGGGGGAGGAGGAAGGGGGGATAGACGAAGCCTACACGCGCTGCGGGAGCGCCTGGGCTTGGTGGATCTGTGGAGAAGTTGGCATCCGGGAGAACGGAAATATACTTACTACTCACCAGTGCATAGCTCTTATAGCAGGTTGGACATGCTTTGGGGGGGGAGGAATCTGGTTGGACAGAGTGCAGGAAGTGGAACAAGGTCAAATTACTTGGTCGGACCATGCCCCAGTGAGTGCACGCTTTGATATGGGATGGAAAGATGAGAGTTTAAAATTCTGGAGACTTAACAATTCCCTGCTGGAGGAGGAGAAACATGTGGAGCAGCTTAAGGCTCATATAAAGGATTATCTCCAGCTAAATGATACAGGGGAGGTGTCTATGGGGGTGCTTTGGGACGGTTTAAAGGCGGTGATTAGGGGACAGCTGGTTGGGTTGGGGGCGCGCGTAAAACGTGAAAAAGGGGCCATGGAATGTGATTTATTGCAACAGCTGCGGCGATTAGAGGGGGTGCATCAGAGGGCGGCAGATCCAGGTACCCTTACGGAAATACAAAGGGTGAGAGGGGAGCTGAGTACATTGCGGGCCCAAGAGATAGCATTCCAACTGGCGGTCTTGAAGCAGGCCCATTTTGAAGGTGGGAATCGGCCAGGGAGGGTGTTAGCCAGTCGCTTGAAGGGAAGGAGGCAAGCAGGGCATGTTGTGGGCATTAGGAGCAATAAAGGTGAGTGGGTTCAAACCTCCAAGGGAATTAGGGGGGTGTTTCGGGAGTATTATAAGACTCTGTATGAAAGTGAACTGGAGGTGGGAGGGAGGGACACTACGGAATTTCTGGAGGAATGTGGGCTGGCACAGGTGACGGAGGAGGAACGGGAGCATCTAGGGCGGGAGATTCAGGAAGAGGAGGTGCGGAGGGCTATAACCACATTGAAATTGGGAAAGGCGCCAGGGCTGGATGGATACACGGCAAAATTTTATAAGGTTATGTCAGAACAGATCACGTCCATATTTACCAAAGTAGTCAATAGGGTGCTTCAGGGGGAGGGCCTCCCGCGCACAATGACGGAGGCCGGTATAACGGTTTTGCCGAAACCAGGGAAGGATAAGGGGGTTTGTGGTTCGTATAGGCCCATCTCTTTAATCAACCTAGATGCAAAGCTATTGGCAAAGATCTTGGCCAACCGTATCCAGGACATTGTGCCACACTTGATCCACCCGGATCAGACGGGCTTTGTGAAGGGACGTCAGGGTAGCGATAATGTGCGAAAGATTTTGAATATTATGTGGCATCTTCAGCGGACTAAAGAAGAGGCCGTGTTAATCACCGTAGACGCGGAAAAAGCATTCGATCGGGTGGAGTGGTCCTTCATGTTTCAAGTCTTGGAGAAAATGGGGTTTGGAGAGACGTATGTCCGTTGGCTCAAAGCTCTATATCAGGGCCCGAGTGCTAGGGTTCGGGTTAATGGGGGATATTCGGAGAGTTTTGAGCTACATAGAGGTACCAGACAGGGCTGTCCGTTGTCACCCTTGCTGTTTGCCTTGGCAATAGAGCCGTTGGCGGCATATATTAGGCGACTGGGGGACATTAAGGGAGTACAGATAGGTGGGCGGGAGGAAAAGATTGGACTATTTGCAGATGATATTATTTTCACCCTGACGCAACCACTTACGACGCTACCAGTGCTAATGACGGCTATACAAAGGTACAGCCGCTTAGCGGAGTATAAAATTAATCAAGGGAAAACAGAACTGCTGGGATTCAATCTGGCGCCCAGGGTGGAAGAGAGTCTGCGGCATCATTTTAAATTTAGGTGGCTGGAGGGGAGTTTCAGGTACCTGGGGATCCAGTTGGGGAACCCTCTCACTAAGATTAAGCAATGGAATTATCAGGGACTGGTTGAGAATATAAGGCAGGACTTATCACGGTGGAGGGGGCTGTATTTGTCTTGGATGGGGCGTATTGCAGTAGTAAAAATGAATGTTCTTCCAAGGTTGCTGTTTGTTTATATGTCATTGCCGTATCGGTTGGTCCGAAAGGAAATAGCTAGGATGCAAAATTTGTTGCTGCAATTTATTTGGGATGGAAAGCGACCAAAAGTAGCCAGGGCGACCATGTATTGGCTTAAAACGGAGGGGGGGCTGGGGGTTCCATCTTTGCTCCGGTATTATGAAGCGGCGCAACTTCCGGCCCTCTTTGCCTGGAAGGAGGGGGTGGAGAGGCCTGGGTGGGTGGGGATGGAGGGGGAGGCGGGGACCGAGGGGGGAGCCTGGATCTGGGACCCTGGGGGGGGGAGGGAGGAGGCTGGGAGAAGAGAATCCCTACAGAGCCCTTACCAGGCAGGTTTGGATGCATTGGAAGGGGTACCTGTTAGGGGGGAAGCAATACTCACGAGAAACTCCAATCCAGATAGCCATGAAGGGTAGGATGGGGGAGGAGGCAGGGGTCTTTAGGAGATGGGGGCGGAAGGGTTACGGACGTTGGGACAATTGGTGGGGGAGGGGGGGAGGATTAGAGGCTTTGAGGAGTTGCAGCAGAAATACTGTTTGGAGAGGCATGGCAGGTATGCTTATGCTAGTCTATGGTACTGGCTTCAGAGGAAGGAGGTGAAGCGAGACTGGATGGCGAAACCCACGCCCTTTGAGGAGATGATGGGGAGTACTGGGATGCCAACTAGGACTATATCGAAGTTATACCGAATCCTTGGGGAATCCGAGCAAGGGGTCGTACGGGGCCAGAAGCAGTGGGAGGAAGACCTGGGGGGGCAATGGGACGGCGAGAGGTGGGATAGAATCTATATCAGAACTCATAAATTAGCACCGGGTACAGCCATGCTGGAAAACAGCTATAAGCTAAGGCTGAGAATGTATTGGACCCCGGTGTGGCTACATGCTCTATACCCTACTAGTTCGGATCAGTGTTGGAAGGGGTGTGGGGCTAGAGGAGACTTGCTGCATATGGTGTGGGGCTGCCCGGTAGTTCAGGAATATTGGAGTGGGGTGGAAAGACTCACGGTTGGGGTGCAGACAGGCTTTACTCCTAGTATGGTAATCTTGAATGAAGGGGGGATGGGAGAGGGCGGGAGAGACAGGGGGAGACTACAGGGGTATTGTGTAATTGCAGGGCGGATGAGTCTTCTCTGCTGGTGGAAGAAGCCGGATGCTCCCCCCTTAGCGGAGGTGGTGGGGGGGAATGGAGCAGCTTTGGGGGTACTGTGCAATAGAAGCCCATCGAAAACATACTGTTCCACGATTTAATAAGGTGTGGGAAAGATATGAACACTGGAGGGTGGAGAGGGGGGGGGGATCTAGATGAAGGATGGGGTGGGGAGGGAAAGGGGGGGGGGAAGTGGAGAATTTGTGGTCATTATGCTGGGGTGGTTTTCTAAGGGGGGGGGGGTAATATGGCCGGTGGGTGGGCGGGAGGTTAATAGAATGTGGGTGGATGGGGGGAGGGCGGGGAGAATTTCTGCTTGGGATAATGTAAAGTTGTATAAGCGGGGTTAAATTGTATATTGTATAAGCTGGGCAAATAGTACATGGGGGGGGGGGGTTTGGGTGACATGGAAGACATATGGGAAAGCACTAGGAACAGGGGCCTTCCCAATGGTCACTGGTTAATGTGATTAAGGCCATAATCGATGTTATAGTATTTGTTTTGTATTTGAGCATAAGATTAAGGGGACGGATAGCCGTTGGATGGAATGTTTTTGTTGATGTATTAGTGTGCTTCACGTTATAGAGTAAAGGGTATAAAGAAGTGTATAACTGGATGGGAGGCGGGGTAGGGGGGGGAATTTATATCGAAGAGGGTGCTTATGCTCATGGGTATCCGATGTGGAGGAGGTGGGAAATGAAGTCTGACTGTGTGCAAAAGTTGATGACTATGTTTGTAATAGTTGATGACCGGGAATGTACAGTGTGAAAAAATGATAATAAAAATTATAAATTTAAAAAAAAAAAAGGTTTTTTCTTGGCAGGGGTAGAGGTAGACTTAGAAAGTCTATCTAAAGCAGCATTCTCTGCATCCATTTGAGTGGCTTTGATTTGCTACTCTTTGCCAAAGAGATTTTCACCTGTACAGGGCAGATTACCCAAGCCTTCTTGTACCCAGGGTTCCAAATCAGAGGCCTGGAGCCAAGCCAGTCTGCGAGCAGCTATGGCAATGCCAGAGGCTCTGCTTGCCCCCTCAAAAGAGTCAAAGGCTGCTCTGTTGGAGAACTTTGAAACATCTTGAGTGTGCTTTAGCAAAAGAAGGAATTCCTCTTGTTTATCCTCTGGGATAAAGGGGAAAAACTGACGTATCTTTAATGCAATCTCTTTCAAAAACATGCCCATATAGAGGCTGTATGAACTGATTCTGGCAATAAGCATGCTAGCTTGGAAGATTTGTTTCCCAAAAGCATCCAGAGTCCTACATTCTCTTCCTGGAGGGGTAGAAGAGTGTCTTTTGGTACTCTTTATCTTTTTCATAGCAGACATCACCACAATAGAGTGGTGAGGAAGCTGAGTTTTTTGAAAACCAGGAGAAGGAGGAACCCGATACATGGTGTCCAAACATCGAGAATGTGGAGATAGGGTGAGAGGAGCCTCCCACAAATCCATCATGTGTTCTTGAAGAATTTCATGTATGGGTAAGGTGGCTGCCTCTTTGGGAACCTTAGAGTATCCTAAAATATCTAATTTTTTTGCTCTAGGTTCCTTTTCAGAGGATACAGATATGGAGAGTCCTTTAGCTACTTCAATAATGAAGTCTTGAAAGGACAAATCCTCTGGAGGAGACATTCTCCTTTTTGGAGAAGGGGGCTCCTCAGGAAGAGTAAAAGAGACGTCAGCAGAATCATCTGATGTATCAGAATCTTCAGAGGATTCAAAGTATCGTCTATTTGCTTCCAGAGATCGATACGCGTACCGATCGGTACCGACATCGGGCGTACCGGGAATCGGAGCGGTATCGAAGAAAGCTCCGGAACCGGAGACCGGAACCGGCATGCTACTGGAAGTAGATGCTCTGGGTACTGGTATCGGTTGCGGTACCGGAATCGGAACCGATTGTCGCGCGGTACCGATGGCGGTGCAGCATTAATGAAAGTCAGTAAGGCCTGCTGCATGGATTGTACCGTAGTACCCATAGCCGCCACAACTGCCTGGAAGTCGGTACCGGTGTTAGCCGGTACCCCAGAGCAGTCTAACAGGAGATCGGTCGAGGCCGTGCCATCGATGTCTACCTGTAACCCCATAGGAGGAGCTTTGGAAGCCGGAGCTTCCCGCCGGGGTTGTTTGGCTGGGGCAGGGTCCTCAGGGTCAATTGCAAGGGCCTCTCGCTGCTTAGAGGGAGATTTGCCTTTTGAGGACTTGCCCGAAGAATGTTTGGTTACCTGAGATCCATCAGGAGAAGAAGACCTGGAGGATGTTGATGCTGGAGTATCGGTAGAAAACAGCATATGAAATTTAGCTGCTCTGTTCTGTAAGCCCCTTTTGGACATCAGAGAGCAGGATGGACAATCCGGAATGGAATGGTCAGGCCCCAAACATTTAAGACACCACTCATGGGTGTCTGTAACTGAAATAGTACCGGTACACTTAGTGCATTTTTTAAAACAAGAAGCTGGTTTTTCCATGAGGGAGACCTGAGAAGGCCTAGAGGCCTCACAGAAAAAATACACCAAGTGTAGAAAAAGTAATTATATATATATATATTTTTTAAATAAACGAAAAAAGGACCGGCGGTACCGGTCTGGAATCGGGGAAGGCAGACACGCGGTCAAAGAAACAAATTAAAATAACAATTTCTTCAGCGGTGACAGGAACACGACCTGCTGGCTCCGCGGAAAAAGAAGAACTGAAGAGAGTTGGTCAGGAAGGCGGGAAGGCAGCGCGCATGCGCTGTGGGAGGCCCCAAAAGCTTCCTTTCTGGGAAGCTGGGGAGCTTTCCCGCGCAGGCTCCGTCGGTTCCGACGTACCCATATGTGAGGACTCATTCCTGCTTGTTCCTGGAGATAACACATAAGAAAAAAATAAAGAAAATACGTGAGACTACCTGTTTTGGAGGGGCTGCATAGTGCAGCTGCCATGGCAATGGACCTCAATAGCCTGAGAACCATAGAACCAGGGTCTCCAGGTCAGGAGTGACCTTGCTGGAACAGTGGGCAAACAACCACAGAAACTGCATCAGCTGTCTCGACTGACTGCTGTTCACGTCTGCATATGCAGCAGATAGTTGTCAGAGGGCTGCCGGTGGTATGTGCTGGGAGGATGTCAGGAGATAGGGGCCTGTGCTCTATGATTCACCCAGCACTGGCCACATAGCCAGAGTTGGAGCCAGCAGAGTACAGCTGGTGGTGGGGCATGCAAATAAGGTGTTGTGCATACTGGCTACATGACCCCTACCTCCTCTGCATGGGGGTACATGTAGCAGTGCATACATGCACCTGGGGTGCCAAGCCATTGCCATGACCATATTCCTGTGGGCAGATGGTCCCTCATCCTGATTGGTGTTCCTTCCCTGGTCCCCATGCCCAGGAGTTGAAGCATTCCATGAAACTGGCCACCTCCATGAGACTCTTTCCCATGAAGGAAGCATAGGTACCCTCTGTGGACTACTCTCACCCCCCCTTGAAGATAGCAGGCCAGAGGAGTGGGTATCCTATATGGTGGACCATGGGGGTGCTTCTCGACCCTATGTGGTAGAACTACTGGCTGGCAGGCTGCACCAGAGTAATAATAATATGAGAGATGGTACAACTGAATCAGATAGAGCTTACGATTGTGAAGGGCAGTAAAAAAAAAAGATACACTGTAAAATGTCTCTGGCGGCATCCAAGATTTGGAAAGTTAAGATTGTTATTGTGTAGGTATTGCTAATAGTTACATTGTTGAGCTATTTGTCAAGCTATGTATTTTTAAAACATCTTCATCCTAACAATGGGGTAAAACCAGGATTGGATCAGTCTGTCCTTGTTTATCCTAGAGATGCTTTGAGTTGATCTAAGTTTGCGTTGCATCAGCATTCTAAGGTTTATAGCAGGCATTCCTAGCAGGGGCTATACATTTCAAGGAAAGGTAAGAGTTTGTGGCTTTTTAAATTACTAGCTCTCTGCCTGGGAGCTCTTAAAAGGGTTTTAGTACATTTTTAAAACAAAGTTACATTCTTTTTGGTGCTTTAGTTTAAAAGGGGAAATATTTTCTTTAGTGGAGTAGGTTTAAAACTCTGCTTTAGTATCTTTCTCAGCTCTTCGAAGCTACTGACACCTCAGTGAGCAGTCTTGCTTTATAGGGCACCTCCCCAATTAACAATACACAGGGACTTGGAACAGCATATTCTGAACATACTTAAAATTTGAGGTTTAATTGCTTTTTCTTTGAAAGGACAGCTGGGAAACCGGATGGTTCTTTGGTAGGTCTCTCTCTCTTTTGCTTTAACAGATACCTAAGCTCCACCAACTTAACAATGGCTGGTAAAAATCGTATCCCCAAAGCTGTTGCCCCCATAGCTTCTGCCTCTGTCCAGACAGAAGTCCCAATGTCAGTTGAAGAACAGGATCCATGTACAGGATGCCTGCATGCTGAAGCTCTCAGGAAACAAGTGGACTCATCATTGACTATTACCCAATGTTGCTAATCCATGTCGGCACAAATGATACCGCCAGGTATCCCTCTGAGCATATCAAAAGTGACTTCTTGGCTCTGGGACAGAGGGTGAAGCAGATAGGGGTGCAGGTGGCGTTCTCTTCAATCCGCCCTGTTGAGGGTAAAGGCCAAGGCAGAGAGAAGCTTGCATCCTGGAGTTGAATGCATGGCTGCGTGGATGGTGTCATCGAGAGCGTTTTGGTTTCCTGAACCATGGGATGCTGTTCCAAGGGTTGCAGTGCAGAGATGGCGTCCATCTGTCCAAGAAAGGTTGACGTGACTTCAGTAGCAGACTGGCTAATCTGCTGAAGAGGGGTTTAAACTAGATTTGTTGGGGATGGGTGAAGAAAGCCCCCAGGTAAGTGACACATTAAGTACCTTTATAGAAATGGGAAAAGGGGCAACATATGGAAAGCGGTGTGTATAAATGCCCGTAGCATGGGAAATAAGATACCAAATGTTGAAGCTTTAATGGGAGAAGCTGACATGGATTTAGTGGCAGTTACAGAAACATGGTTCACAGAAAACCATGACTGGGATGGTATACCAGGCTATACTTTATTCAGAAAGGACAGGGCAGGAAGAAGGGGAGGAGGAGTGGCACTATATATAAACAATAATATTAAAGCTTTCGAACTACAGAGCTTAAAAGCAAGAGAGGAGGCACTGTGGGTTAAACTAGAAAGAGGGAAAAAGAAATATATTTGCATTGGCATGATATACAGACCTTCCTCACAAGAGGAAGTGGACGGAGAGTTAATTGAAGATATACGCAGCATTGCTAGGAAAGGGGAAGTGCTACTGATAGGGGATTTCAATATGTCGAATGTTGACTGGCACATTCCTGCTGCAGTATCATCTAGAAGTAAGGAGATCCTGGATTCTCTACCGGGAGAACTATTCAGGCAACTGCTAACAAAACCCACATGTGAAGGGGTCATACTGGATTTGGTGCTTACCAATGGTGAAAGTGTTTCTGATGTTATAGTGGGAGATCATTTTGCATCCAGTGATCACCAGATGGTGTGGTTCAGTATTAGGACTAGGGCTATTAAAATCCATTCAAAAGAGAGGGTCTTAGACTTTAGAAAAACTAACTTTGCCAAGATGGGCCAATACCACAGGGAGTCATTAGTGGATGGCAACAGCTGGTGGATAAGAACATTAGATATGCCTTCTGGGTCAGACCAAGGTTCATCAAGCCCAGTATCCTGTTTCCAAAAGTGGACAATCTAGGTCACAAATACTGTCGCGCCCTTCCCCCGCCTAGGCGGCTGCCTGACGAGGAAAGGGGGTGCGAATGTTCCTTTCAATAAACTCCAGGGCAAAGGCCTCTGGGATTTGTAGTACTTGAGCAAATGTAGTTGTAATAAAAAGTGCTGAGCCGAGAGTTGAAAGCAAACGCAGGAATATTTTTTATTCGCCTCCCTTAATAGCGGGAACTTCAAATGAAGCTTGGTATTCACGTGTACAAAACATCCACAAGAAACTAAGGTCAGAATTGCTCTTGCTTACTTCAGCAAACAAATGTTATTTCTCCAAAAATAAAGCTTCTCTTCACAGTGCTTTAACTAAACTCAAAATGTTAATTGAAACTTCAATGCAGCAAAATTATAGCAGACAAACTTTTCTTCAATGCAGCAAAATTATAGCAAACAAACTTCTCTTCTTGGTTTCAAAAGCTTTAAGGGTTTCAATTAGTTATCCAGAGACTTCAACCGTCTTCCTTAGCAAGCCTCATTTAAAGCAGCAGCCATACTAATTAAAACTTCTTTGCTCTTTGAAACACCATGCATATCACAGAGATGGAATTTTCTTCACACTTATATTTCTAAACATTCTTACTTCACTACCAGGGATAACTCACATTCCATAGCCTCTTCAGGCTCACTCAAAAGATCTTTTTCCCCGATGTCCATTGACTCACATTCTAAACATGATTGTTCTGTGATGTCGTTAGAAAACAGCTGTTCCCCTCGAGCCTTCCCTCCGTACACAGCACTGTTCTCTGCACAGGTTACTTCCTGATCCTTTAGCATACGTTTTACCAGTTTTAAAACATTCAAAGTTTCTTTACTGAGAGGCTTCCTTCTCAGCCCTTCCTGGGTTCTTGAACCAACCTCAGGTTTCCTATAACCCTGGTGCTGGTTGAACTGTTGGAGCTGGCTTAGAGGATATCTTTCCCTCCACTTGCTGTCTGGGGACTTTTCCTGAGACCTTTGGCTAATAACTTTAGCAGCAATACCTTTGGGGAGTTTCTTCAGCAATGCTTCACTGCCTTCTCGTCTCTCTTCCTCCTGCAAAAGTGAAACTCTTGCTCCGAATGAGGCTCCCTCTCAGACTCCGCCCCTGAATTAGAGTCAGCTCTCCTCCACTCGTGTCCTGGCAATCTCCTTGGCTGCCTTGGGAATCCTGGTAATCCTGTTGCCTGCCTTGGAAAACTTGGCAGTCTCGGCAATCTTGTTGCTTCCCCTGGCTGTCCTGTGAATCTATCTCTCCCTGTTCTCTGGGGCTTATAAGCGTGGGACTGGCCAGTATCTTTCCACCCCGCCCCCAGCTGTCCTGCATTACCACCCTCAGTTGCCATGGAGCTGGGGCGTGGCTTTTGGACAACAACCTTTGACAGTTTTTTTTCAGCATCAGCTGCACTTGTAAAATGACCATTTCTTTCCCTTTCCCTATGACTAGGGGAAACTGCTTGTACTTTTTCTATCTCCATAGGGACCTGGCTGTCCTCGCCACCACAGTACCTAGCAGTTTCCCCAAAAGACACAGGTTAAACAATGCTTGTGTTAAAAACAGAGGGCAAAACTGAAACGTGATATTTTAAGGGAAAACAACCTTTTTGTTAAAATGGTAAATAAAAGGTAAAAGGAAAAGGAGACCACTATGGTTTTCGATAGAAGTAGCTGAAAAGGTGAAGAAAAAGAGGAAGGCCTTCATGAAATACAAGAGCTCACAGAGAGAGGAAGACAGGCATCTATATTTGGAAAAAACTTAGAGAAGCTAGCAAAGTAGCCAGGAAATCAAAGATTCAAAAAGAAGAGGAAATAGCCAAATATTCACTAAAGAAGAGTGGGACCTAGGCATGATTGTGTCTAATGATCTTAAAGTAGCTAAACAGGCAGAAAAGGCGACAGCAAAAGCTAGAAGAATGCTTGGGTGCATAGGGAAAGGAATGGCCAGCAGAAGAAAGGAGGTGATAGTGCCTCTGTATAAGTCTTTGGTGCGACCTCATTTGGAGTATTGTGTGCAATTCTGGAGACCACACCTTCATAAGGATATAGACAGGCTGGAGTCAGTACAGAGGGTGGCTACTAAAATGGTTAGTGGTCTTCATTATAAAGCATATGAGGACAGACTTAAGGATCTTAATATGTACACCTTAGAGGAAAAGCGGACTATGATTGAGACGTTTAAATACCTCCATGGCATAAATGCACAGGAGGAGAGCCTCTTTCGATAGAAAGCAAGCTCTGCTACGAGGGGACATGGGATGAGGGTGAAAGGGGATAGATTCAGGAGTGATATGCGGAAATATTTCTTTACGGAAAGAGTGGTGGATCCGTGGAATAGTCTCCCAATGGAGGTGGTAGAGATGTGGTACCTACGTACACCAACAGAGAAGCACTACGTCCACATGCTAAACGATTTCATATCACTTTTAATTATGCAACAATGTTCCTTGACATAAACAGTATTTGTAGTTTTTTTATTTGTAATAGTTTTCACACATAATTGTAATCTTAGTCGATATGTGTATTGACTTTATTTTTTTATTTTATTATTGCTGTGTTATTGTTAGTATTATTTTCTTTTTTATTCAATATTTTATATTAGTATTGGATAATTGTTTATATATGTACGGTCTTCATCATTTGGAATAAGAGTATTAATCATTGGCGAAAATCATTGAGAAGGTTGTACAACAGCAACTTCAACATCATATTGAGACAAGTGCACCCCTTGACCCCTGCCAGCATGGCTTTCGTGAATTGCATGGGGTTGAAACACTCCTAACCACATTATTCAACACCCTTATCATGGGAATGGACAACATTAAACAAGGTTTTGCACTTGTCTTCCTGGACATTGCAGCTGCCTTTGACACTGTATGTCACGAAATACTTCCCTCCCGCCTCAGCGAGAAGGGCATCCAGGGTAACGCCCTTACATGGTGTGCATCATATCTAACAGATCGATGGCAACATGTGCGCGCCGGCCCCTCCACCTCTGCACCTTTCCTACAAGAAAAAGGCGTGCCTCAGGGATCATCACTTTCAGCCCTACTATTTAACATTTACATGCAGCCCCTATGTAATCTAATCCATTCCTTCAACATTAACTGTCTAATTTATGCCGATGATGTTCTCCTCTACATGCCTTTCCTGTTAGACAAACCAGACTTCACACCCCTCTCTGCCTGTTTCGATGCTGTTACAGCCTGGCTACTCGCGCAGAAACTAAGAATAAATTTTAAGAAAACAGAGGTCATTTTCCTCACAAGAAATAAAACTTTCAAACCACCTAGCTCCCTGAAGGTCAGGGATGCGGAACTCCTAAGCAAGCCTTCAATCCGATACCTCGGAGTTATCCTTGACCAATATCTCAACATGAAGGACCAGATAAGCAATATGGTTAAGGCAATATACAATAAAATCAGAACACTTCGCCACCTCAGACAACTGCTGGAACCAGAAGATTTTCGGACACTCTTCCAAGCTTTAGTGACCCCGCATTTTGATTACGCGAACGCCATATTACATGGCCTCCCAAAAACCACCATAAACCCGCTGCAACTAGCCATGAATGCAGCCGCCAGAATTTTGCAAGGGGCATCAAGGAAGGCACATATAACACCAATCTTAAAAAACCTTCATTGGCTTCCAGTCCAAAGCAGGATTGCGTTCAAGGTGCTGACACTGTCTTTCAAAGCCATAAACAAATGCTCCTCTTCATCAGTCATAGATCTCATTCAGCCTACACCCCCCAACAGAGTTAGAAGGTCAACCACTATCAATACTTTGATCCTCCCTAGACAGATCACAAAATGTTCACAAGCAACCAGGTCAAGAGCCTTCTCGCTTTATGCCCCTACATGCTGGAACGCCCTACCATCCTATTATCAGATCCATCAAGGACATCACCCAACTCTTATATCATCTAAAATTAAAGAATACCATACTGATCTACTGAACCGATCATTGAACAAGCCTCATGACCTGTTCAACATAGTTAAGTCCCTAACGAAGGAACCATCAGCCTCATAACCAACGTTGATACAACCTCAAGATTATGCTGACCACCTGATAGCCAAAACCAGCAACGTCAGTAAAGCCACTCTATCTCGCCCTACCATGAATCCACCCAAGCAGCTCACCACCTTCTCGACACCATCACAGAAAAGCATTGAGAGCATCATTGCAAGCATCAACGCCACCACGGCCCCTAATGACCCTTGTCCAGCGCTCTGGATAAAGGCACTACGCCATGAAATCAGTCCCATAATAGCAAAAATCATCGACCTCTCTTTCTCCTCTGGGCAGTTCCCAACAAGCCTTAAGCAGACATCCATCAGGCCCCTCTTAAAGAATTCCAAACTTGATGCCCTGAAGGTCGAATCATACCGACCTATATCTATCATCCCGTTACTAGCAAAGATAATCGAGAAGGTGGTACAACAACAGCTACAGGATCATATCGACACGAATGCCCCCCTCGACACAAGCCAACACGGTTTTAGAGAATCTCACGGTGTCAAGACACGCCTCACCACACTCATCAATACACTCATTAATGGGATTGACTCCATCAAACAAGGATACGCACTAATATTCCTTGACATCGCCGCAGCATTTGACTCTGTAAACCACGAACAACTCCTGATTCGGCTGCACGATAAAGGGATAAGCGCCTCAGCATGGCACTGGTGCAAATCTTACTTAACCGACAGATGGCAGCAGGTAAAAACAGGATCCACAACCTCCATGCCATTCAAACAGCAATATGGGGTACCCCAGGGCTCCTCCCTCTCGGCACTCCTTTTTAATATTTACATGCAACCGATATGCGAGATAATTCAATCATTTAACATCTCTTGTCTACTATATGCCGACGATGTATTACTCTTTACTCCATTTACAATCGAAACCCCAGATTTCACTCAATTGGTAAACTGCTTCAATGCCATAACAGACTGGCTCCTCTCCCAAAGTCTCAAAATCAACTTTAAGAAAACAGAAGTCCTATTTGTGACAAGGAACCAGTCCTTCATACCTCCAACAACCATACGGACAAGAGATGCAGAACTTACAAGCCGACCCCACATCCGCTATCTAGGTGTGACTATAGACCAACAGCTCAATTTCAAAACACACATTAACAACATAATCAAACAAATATACCGTAAGATAAGAACCCTACGACTTCTTCGACCTTTACTACACCCATAAGAGTTCAGAACAGTCTTCCAAGCACTGGTGATCCCCCACTTTGATTACGCTAACGTAATCCTACAGGGCCTTCCCAAAAACACCCTTAGCCCATTGCAATTAGCCATGAATACGGCCGCAAGATTCCTGAGTGGAGCATCCAGAGCAGACCACATCACCCCGGTCCTCAAAAATCTACATTGGTTACCAATTTACTGTCGGCTATCATATAAAGTAACCATCATCACTTTCAAAATTATTAACAAGATGGCCCCCTCAGCTCTACTGGACCTCATACACCCTATACCAGCAAACAGAGAAAGAAGAACATGCACTGCCAACACACTATCGATTCCCAGCGAAATCACAAAATGTACCACAACAACCAGGAATAGAGCATTCAAGTATTATGCCCCTAGCTGCTGGAATGCACTCCCCGCTCCCCTTAGAGCCATCAAAGACCTAGGTCAATTCAGAAGAGCGCTTAAGCACCACCTCTTTCTTTTACACTACTCACAGTCCCCCAACATTCCATCATCCATGAACATGTAAACCCTTACCAACGCTGTACATACTACTGAATGTAAATAGATGTAAATTGTTGTATATAGTTACCACCAGTTCAATCCAAGTTATTTCTCCCTGTTCATTGTAAGTGCTCCTATGGCACAACACCGTTTTATGTGAACCGCGTTGATTTTTAAGTGCGGTATATAAGAAAAATAAATAAATAAATAAATTAATTAAAAATTTAGGAAAGCACTTAAACACCACCTGTTCCTACAGTACTACATGGATCAGGGACACCCTCTACATCAAGCCACATGCGACGACCTATACAGACAACCCTCAAAAAACAACCACGTAATTCTGAATCCAAGCCTGCCAGACCCTGAGCCCCCTGACAAGTAACAACACATTCTCCTCAATTTCATCAAGACTCCTGATAAGCCAATTTGTACTTACATGATTTATGCCATGATATATGATGTTAATCTACTTGTATATAGTTACCCTGTTAAAATCTCTGCATATCCCAATGTTTCATTGTAAGTTCATTGCAGTTCAGACCTCCTGCACTGCATAGTTAAATTGCTTGTATACAGTTACCCTGTTAAAACTATGTTTTATTGTAAGTTCAGTGCAGAGCTCCTGCACTGTTCAGTTTTGTTAGATGTAAACCGCACTGATCCCAAAGAGCGCGGTATATAAGAAAGCTAAATAAATAAATAAATATTAACATAATGGTTCATTGATGGGCCTCTCATTTTTCCATGTTTACTTTTTAATCATAATGCGTTGTGATGAGGAGAGCCCTTCTGAACTGATGGAAATAGGAAAAGATAGTGAATATACCTTTAAGGAAAGAGACATTCCTGAAATTCACAGGTTCCAGACTGCAGTCAAAGAAAGAAAGCACGGAGTTGATAGAGCCAGTTTGCCACACCCAAGCTCTGCTGACGTAAGTGCAAGCTTAGGGAGTAATGGCAAACACCTGTGCAGAGACAGAGAAAGGCTAGCTAAGAAGCAGCCTTATAAACCCTGCTCAGAAAGGGAGAAAGGGGTTCAGGATCAGGTTGCAGTTTGTCAACGGGGGCGCTGGGTGAGAATGTCCACAGTCTTGGCAAAGGCAAATATTAATATGACTTGCAAAGGATTGTGGGAAATGTAGTCCATTCATACCAGACTCAGCCGTTCACAATAAATTAGTTGTGCTTGCTCGAATGTAAAGCAAAGAAGATATTTTATTTATGGGGTTATTTCTCCCAACACAGATATACTTGGTAGCACATAAAAAGGAATACTTGCTTTCAGTATTATAATTAGAAAAACAAATAAGGAAAAACAACAGCTGAACTTGTTAAGCAATCAAATCAAAAGCATAAAGACCTGGATAGGAACAGAATGGTCTTTTCTGTTGGCACTGCTAATATCTTCTTAGCAGTGCTTCAAGGAACAAACAAAACCCCACAAAGTAGAAAAAAACTGTTCTTTTTCAGGGATAACCTCTTGTATCTTCACATACACTCAGAAGTGTCCCTTTAGAGCTCACAGGCAATTAGGCAAGGCTCAATTGCTAACCAGTACCAGCTGAAACCCTCTTGGCTGGTTTACTTTCTATTACGTGGCTAAAATCCTACTCAGAAGCTTTTCTGAATAGATTAAAGAACAAGTTTATATTTCTTTGTGATGGTTGTTGTATTTTTGTAACAGCATATTACCACAGAAGTTTAGACAGAGAGCAATCCATGTACTCAAAATCCTCATTCATCACATCTTCCCCTTCTTCAATTATCATAGGTTCACTATCATGGATTGGCCCAGAGGAATTTCTCAATGGAACAGTCTCAGGACAATACTTGTTTCCCTGCTGTCTTCCCAGTGAAGAGCTAGGGCATAGATCAGTGTTCATACCTGAGCTTCCATTGCTGTTAGAGTTCCTCTCTAAATATCCTGGCCAGTATGTAGTCCAGTTCTTATGTCCAGCCTTCCAATCAAGATCCCTGGACACTGGATCTCTCTTCACATACCTTCTTGCACTGGTCTTAGGGTCCCTTCCAAGTGCAGCCGTCTCCCTCACAGGTGCCGTCCGGGGATTCCTGGCTCTGCAAACCCACTCCTCTGGCTTTCCCCAGTCCAATGGTGTATGCTTGCCTCTGGAATGCCTCCCAGTATACGTACTGCTATGGACTCCTTTAGACCTCCCAAATGCTTTTCTCTTCTTTCTTCCAAAGTGTTTCTTTCTCTCTCTGTCCGTCAGCTCTGGCTTCTGCTGATGATGGTCAGGATGATCAAGGTGCTTCTGATCCTCTCGATGAACATGCTGCTCCTGATGATTCTCTGTAGAATAAGCTTTTCTTTTATCCTGCTTAGATGAATGCTCCACCCTAGCACAGCGCAGCTGTGCTGAATCAAGCCCTGCCCTTGGAGATGACTGCTTGGGGATTACCTCATAGCCCTCCTGATTGAACACACGTTTCCCCACTTCAGCTCTTCTAATGGCTGTTGGAAACCTGGTGCATTCTGGGACTGGTAGTCTTTTATGGAAACATTCTGTTTTATTATTTCTACCAGAACAGACAGGTTGCTTGTTCAGAGTCACTTCACCTCTACTATAGCTCCTTCCTGAACTATGATAAGCTTCCTTATCACAGGTTCAAACTGTTTGTGTTCCAGTTCCAGCCCAGAATCGTGGGCAAGTTCAGAGAGTTCAGCGTGTTTCAGCTATTCCAAGAGTTCAGAGAGAGGAACTCAGAGGAGGAAACATCAGGGGAAGGAGAAGGACGTGGAAGGAGCCTGAGAGCCAAGAAACCACGTGTGCTTTGCTTAGAGAAAGAAAGCAGGGAAGTCTTCTACCTCGGGTCTCAGACCGAAGGTTTCAAGCTGCTCAAAGGTGGGTGAATAAGGCTATAGCTAGAAGTAACCAGAACCCAGCCTGGAGCAAGGAACTGTGGCTGAACAACGGAGAGGAACCAAGGCAACTGAACCAGGGAGAGATATCCCATATTAGAGGTACAGACATTCCTTACCGGGGAAACCAGTGCTGGAGGGAGGTCTAGGATTTCCCCAGAGCATTCACCGAGGAGCAGATTGTGGGAGTTCAGAGCCAGACGTATATGCTTTAGAACAAGAGGATATGCAAGTGGACTGTGCGGAGCAAAACTCCATATCAGGTGAATTGCCAATCTTTATCTTTATTTAAAATTTGATAAACCGCTTAGGCCGAAACATTAAAGCGGTGTACAAAGAAAATAAAAGGTCAACACTGCAAACTACGGAAAAGAACGCCAAAATTAACAGGAGAGAAAGAGAAAGGATAGTGCAAAGCAAAAGACAAAACAATAATCACAACCAAGCACAGACTAACTCAAATAATACTGACAGACAGGGGAAAACAAGACCAAGATTCAACTGGGACAAGACAACAATGAACTGCTGCATCAGGGGGGGAAGTCTAAAGGAAGGTCAAATGCTTTTCGGAATAGATAAGTTTTAAGGGAAGCTTTGAATTGAGAATAAGAAAGCTCAAGACGAAGGGACGAGGGCAATGCATTCCACAACCATGGGCCAAGGAAAAAGAAGGCCGAGTGACGAGTCTTTTCAAGATGTGCACGGGAGGGGGAAGGCAAGGACAAACGATTAGCGTGAAGAGCACGGAGCTGGCGGTAGGGCGCGTGCAGGGAAACCAAATCAGCCAGGTACAGAGGGTTATTGGTGTGGAGAGCGCGGTGGGTGAGAATGAGAATTTTATAATGGAAGCGAACGTGCAGGGGCAGCCAGTGCAGGCGGAAGAGAATAGGAGTGATATGATCAAAACGGCGGGCAAAAGTGATGATACGGGCAGCGGTGTTTTGAATAAGTTGAAGACGCCGGAGCTGATAATTGGGCAGGTTGGCCATGAAAACATTACAGTAGCCGAGTCGGCTAGTGATTAGGGCAAGAACGAGAGTGACTAGGGATTCTAAAGGAAGAAGTGTGCGAACAGCTCGGATTTGACGAAAGATAGCAAAACAGCGCCTAGTGAGGGAGGAGATATGATCATGAAAGGAAAGAATCAAGAACTACCCCGAGGTACATTATGCCAGACAGAAGCTATGAAAGTCTGTTGATAAGAAATGCTTGATAAAGAAAGGTCTTGAGAAGCAGTGTGAATGAACCTAGTTTTGTTTTGCTAAGAAATACCTACTAACTCAAGAGAACGTTGCCAGCTTCTACATATTTGTGTTTAAAGAAGCAGAAGGTAAATGAGGACATTTAACTTTGCTTAAACAGAGAAGCTGTATTTTGTTTTGCTGATTACCTTATGAAAACAACTGCACATGTTTTAAAAGCTTATGAAGCTTCCTCAGTTCCAGCTTATGTATAATTTCTGAAGTACTGCTTGGAGAAGAATATCCTGACGTTGTGTGTTTGAACCTTAATGCTTTTTGGGGAAAAATAAACTTTTGTCTTTGCCATTAACCCTTGGCTCACACGACTATCCTTGAACGAGGAAAAACTACAAGTCCCAGAAAGCCTCACTGTGGACAAGAATAGTGTTTAATTCCTTTATTAGAGGACTAAAATTGGCAGCCCTATGCCTCTAGGCCCTCGGCCGGGGCTGGGGTCACGACAGCGTTTATATTTATGTTTTTATATTTTGTAGTTGAGCCATCTTAGCCCTTGATGAAGGCATAATGAAATACGGCCTGTGTTGGGCCAATGGCTTAAGTTAATTCAATAAAACCGATCCTTCCTTGCTATCCACATTTGTTTGACTGGGTGGTAGAGATGAGGACAGTATTTGAATTCAAAGAAGCATGGGACAAACACAGAGGATCTCTAAAGGAAAAAAGGCGACTGTTGTAGTGGTTTATATGGAAGGACAGACTAGATAGGCCATGTGGTCTTTTTCTGTCGTCGTGTTTCTATGAGTTGCCAAGTTACCCAGTTCCAGGAGCGAGAATTTAAGCCAGTACAGGATTTCTGAATCTCATTCTGATGCATTCTGGGATCTGCAGCACCAATTCCAAAAAGAGTAAAATCAGGGCCTACAAATACCATAATCCATTGCAATGCAAATTTAAAACTAGAATTGGCAAAAGATCTCATTCCTAGAACTGGGTAACTTGGCAAATCTGTTATAGTTATGTAGTTGTTCAAGTTCCCCATATATTTGTTGGCAACATTTCAGAATGCTTAAGGAATAGTAGGCTGGCGGAGACGAGTTTGTAATTTTGTTGTACTAATGATCTGTTTATAATCCACACTGTAATTTTTTTAACCAAATACTGTTTTAATCAAGTTTTTAATTGTTCTGCTATGTAACCATTGGTCTCATCACCTTGTTATTATGTGAAAGGGAGTATATCAAATAAATAAAATATTTGTATTTTTTATAGTAAAGGTCTGACAGTGTATTTATTCCTTGTGGCCTACATTTAACTGGCAGGACAGCTGACTCTGCTAAAGTTTGCAGACTTTCACCTCTGTCCCTTATTTTTGACTTGGTTAGGGGTTGGCTAGACTTGTACATAGTCCCATGAGTGATATTTTAAGTCAACAATGGACTAAAACCTCTTTTTTTCTTGTTAGATGTTCCATGCTTATTTCACAAAGAACCTGGCCCTAAAGGTTCCTGTACAATAGAGCTCCAGCTCTTTCAATCTAATTATGTAATGCAGAGCAGATTATTCTGGAAATCCAGAGCAAATGGCTTTTCCTCTCACCTGCCAAACACCAAAAATTTGATGTATAAGGGATTGCAAAACAAGCATAAGCTAATCATACATGGTCTTTGCAGTCTTTGTTAAGTATATAAGAGAACTGAACATAAATTTATGTAATAATTCTAGGAGTGAAACAGAGAGAAGGTGATGAATTGGTGAAAGATAAAATCTTGAAAGAAATATCAATAATAATGCACAGGTTTTCTTGCTTTTATTTTATTGTTTGCCCCACTCCATTATCTTATGTATTTTACTAGTACAGATTTTAAGCTTGCTTTAAAGATATTTGTGGGATACTTCTTTAGATTGTCTTGTTCAGTTTTCACTTAAAATGTATTTTCTGATTGTGATGTTGTTTAAAATGTAATAAACATTATCAAAAATCAACAGATTCTTGTTTTTAAATTTCAATGGTGAAACTCTGAATTATCTCTGGATTTAATCCAACTACCTCACGCAGGTGTATTTAAGAATAAATTAAACATTTTCACTCATACTACCACACAGATGTGGAAAGACCTAAACCCACAACTGCTGTCTAAAAGGGAACAAGAAAAGCTGAGAAATGTAGAATCCTGTATTTTGAGCCCCGTTTACTAAAGGTCTTCTCCCATTTTGTGCCTATGGGAAAAATGCTTAGTAAACAGCAGACTGTGTTCTACTATCTAGTCAGGCACTGCGATGTCATTAAGCTTTGACAAAGAAGCCTTATCATTTGCTGTCAACATAAAACAAAAAAAAATCAAAATAAGATGCTCAGTCATGAAACTAAGGATTAACAATATCTGTGGTCAACAAGTAGCATTGAATACAATGTTTCACAACCCTTTCTTAGTTTATTACATGACTCTTTCAGTGGTGTCCCTGAATTGTCTGTCCAAGTTCTATTTCTTTATCTTATCAGCTATATGGGCGTGGAGTCACTTCTCTTATATACCACACAAACTGGTTATTGCATTTCGACTGAACATTCACCATTTCAGGTTGGCTCTACTTTCTGCATCATTCTAGATAAGTGAGGGTGATTTTTTTAAATGGATATTAGTCAAGGGTTTGAAAAAGAAGACTCCTAATCAAGGTAGGTGGCTTTTTTAAATCTCCACTGACAACTTTCCAGGCAAAAATCACAATGAATTTCATGTCCTAGCTCAGTTTCATTTTGAAATCTTATTTATGCATTAATTCACCATGTCAAATGTATTTTATTGTGGGCAGGATATAAAACATTGAAATATTCTCCAGCTTAAAACAAGTCCAGCTGAAAAAAAAGCCCTAGTTTTAGAGCCAGGTTTAATTTCTAGCACATAACCAGCTTCAAAAAATGGAGCCAGTCTGCCAGATTAATAGTATGTGGCAATGTAGCACCCCGGATCTTGATCCATATGTGATCTTTCTGTATTGTTTGGAAGAGGTGCCTAATTGAGGAGGGGGGATAATAAACGTATTTTATCTGTCCTAAGGTCTTCAGATCTATTTTTATTGCATATTTTACCTTTTTCCATAGAAGATGACTTAGCTTTCTGTACTGGGAGTCACTACAATCAGGAAAACTAGAGTTCAAATCCCACTTCTCTCATTGCCAGTGAAAATCATTTTAATCACCTGTAGCTTCAGGTACCCTCCTACCCACTTAGACTGTAAGCTCTTTAGAGAAAGTCATCCTATCTGAAAAAAAATCATTAACAGTGAAGCAAAAAATAAATAGAAAAGTGATCTATAAAGTAAAAGAAAAAAAACACCACTCCTGATTGCATTCATACTGCATATCTTAGTAGAGCACACTGCACGGAAAGCACAGTTACTTACCTGTAACAGGTGATCTCTGGGAACAGCAGGAATTAGTCATCACATATGGGTACGTCGGTACCGACGGAGCCCGCGCGGGAAAGCTCCCCAGCTTTTCAGATTAAAAGCTTTTGGGGCCTCCCACTGCACATGCGCGCTGCCTTCCCGCCTTCCTGACCAGCTCTCGTCAGTTCGAGTTTAAAGCTGAGACAATAGAGAGAGAGGACAGGAAGATAGATAGATAGAGATACAACTCCTAGGGGAGGTGGGTGGGTTGTGATAACTAATTCCTGCTGTTCCCAGAGATCACCTGTTACAGGTAAGTAACTGTGCTATCTCCAGGAACAAGCAGGAATAAGTCATCACATATGGGGACTCCCTAGCTAAGATGCCTGGGAGATCCCCCTCCAAGGGTAAACCATCTTCGCATGGATCTCAGGCATCCATCCAGGGAAGGTGGGCAGGAGTTGTTTAAGTATGGAACAGGTGTTTGAGGACAGCCTGACCAAACAAGGCATCCCGGCGGGAGTCCTTGTCCAAGCAGTAATGGGCTGTGAAGGTATGAACCGAGGCCCAAGTGGCTGCTCGACAGATCTGATCTATGGACACAGAGTGAAGATGAGCCATAGAAGTGGCCATGGCTCTCACATTGTGAGCTGTGACATGGCCCTCCAGAGAAATGTTCTTACTCTGGTAAGCAAAAGAAATACACTGAGCGATCCAATTGGAAAGTGTACGCTTGGTGACTGGAAGTCCCAAATGAGAAGGATCAAAAGCCACGAAAAGTTGGGAAGACTTTCGATGTGGTTGAGTCCTGTTGAGGTAAAAGGCAAGAGCTCTTTTACAATCCAGAGTATGAAGGTTCCTCTCTGCACTGGATGCATGAGGAGCCGGGAAAAAGACAGGTAGATATACCTCTTGATTAAGATGAAAAGGCGAGACCACTTTGGGCATAAAGTGGGGATTCGTCCTAAGGACCACCTTATCATGATGAAACCTAGTATAAGGTGGATGAGCCACTAAAGCCTGCAGTTCACTGATGCGGCGAGCCAAAGTGACTGCAATAAGGAAAACAACCTTCCAGGAAAGAAATTTGAAGGAGGTAGAGTCCAAAGGCTCAAAAGGTGGCTTCATAAGCTGACCTAGAACTAGGTTCAAATCCCATGCTACCGGAGGAGGTCGGATGGGAGGTTTAGTTAGAGTCAGGCCTCTCATGAAACATGCAACAAGAGGATGAGAGGAGACAGGTTGTCCATTTATAGGTTTTAAGGATGCTGCAATAGCACTCAAATGGACCCTTACTGAATTCGTCTTAAGGCCTGCATTTGAAAGATGCAGGAGATAGTCCAAGAGGGAATTCAAAGGAAGTGCTAGAGGGTCAAGACCCTGCTGAGCACACCAAATGGAAAAACGTTTCCATTTGAAAGCATAAGAACGCCTCGTGGAAGGTTTCCTAGAGGCATGAAGGATATCTGTCACAGGTTGAGAAAGATTAAAGTCTTGAAGACTTAGGCCTTCAGTAACCAAGCTCTGAGATGTAGGGATTTGGGGTTTGGGTGCCACAAAGTCCCCTCCTCCTGAGACAGAAGGTCTGGCGCAGCTCCCAGGTCCAGGGAGGATCCCTGGGAGAGATGCAGAAGTAGAGGGAACCACACCTGGCGTGGCCAGCGGGGAGCTATGAGGATCATAGTCCCGTGATCCCTCTGGAGCTTGAACAGAGTCTTGGATATTAGAGGAATGGGTGGAAAGGCATAGAGGAATTCCTGACCCCAATGCAGGAGGAAGGCATCGTGGGCCTGAGCTCCCTGACACTGAGTTCTGGAACAGAACCGGGGAAGTTTGGCATTCCACGGACTTGCAAAGAGGTCTATGTCCGGGGTCCCCCATTCCTGAAAGATTCTGCGTATCTGGTCCATATGTAGGGACCATTCGTGTGGAAGCAGAACTCGACTGAGTCTGTCTGCAAGAGAGTTTTGAACTCCTGGAAGATACACTGCAAGAAGGTGAATTTGATGCTCTCTGGCGAAGGCCCATAATCTGAGAACTTCGTTGCAAAGCGACAGAGAGCCTGTCCCTCCTTGTTTGTTTATATAGAACATGGCTACCTGATTGTCTGTCTGAACTAGGACAGTCAGGTTGACAAGGAGGGTATAGAAGACCTTGAGGGCAAGGTAAATTGCTCGCAGTTCCAGGAGGTTGATATGAAGGGTGGCCTCCTGTGGAGACCAAGTGCCCTGAGTGGAGAGGTTCTGAAGATGAGCTCCCCACCCTGTCTGGGAGGCATCTGTTGTGAGGGTTGCTTGGGGCAACAAAGGTTGGAAGGGGGCCCCCAACAACAGATTCTTGGTGGATGTCCACCATTGGAGGGACCAAAATAGACGGCTTGAGGTGAGTATTTGGTCGGAGAGCGCTCCAGATGCTTGAGTCCACTGGGTGGCCAAGGTCCATTGAGCTGCTCTCATATGCAGACGAGCGTAGGGCACCACATGTACCGTGGAGGCCATGTGGCCCAGAAGTCGCAGCATTTCCCGGGCTGTCAAATGACTGCTGGACTGAGCTTGGGAGGCCAAACTCAGCAGGCGTTGGGCCCTGACCTGAGGCAGGTAGGCCCTTGCAGTGATGGTGTCTAACTGGGCCCCTATGAACTCGAGAGACTGAGTAGGGATTAGTTGAGACTTGGGAAGGTTTACTACCAGTCCTAGATACTGCAGAAGACGCCTTGTGCGGTCCAGGTAAATTTGGGCCTGGGACTGAGAGGGAGCTCGGATGAGCCAGTCGTCCAGGTATGGGAATATGAAAATTCCCAGGCCTCTTAGAAAGGCAGCTACGACTGCCATGCATTTGGTGAACACTCTTGGAGCAGAGGCTAGACCGAAGGGGAGTACTCTGTACTGGAAATGTTTTCCCTGAAACAGAAATCGAAGGTATTTTCTGTGGGATGGGTGGATGAGTATGTGTGTATACGCATCCTTTAGGTCTAGAGAACAAAGCCAATCCTGACTCTGAAGGTATGGAAGGAGAATGCCCAGAGAAAGCATTTTGAATTTCTCCTTGAACAGAAATTTGTTCAATTCTCTCAGATCCAGAATTGGTCTGAAGCCCTCTGTCTTCTTTGGTATTAGAAAATAAGGGGAGTAGAATCCCGTCCCCTGTTGAAGAAGAGGGACCTCCTCTATTGCCCCCTGGGCAAGGAGGGAGGAGACTTCCTGACCCAAGAGGGCCAGGAGAGATGGGGGAGAATTGAACTGCCTCACCATAGTATAAGGAGGAAGGTCGGAAAAATGGAGTTTGTAACCCTCTCTGATGATAGAGAGGGTCCATTGCTCTGATGTAATTTGCTCCCATCTGGGAGCAAAGTGAGCTAACCTTCCGGGTATGGTGAGGGGCTCTGGTTGTTCTAGAGCCAGAAAAGTTAAGTTCTCTAGGGGCAAGTCAAAACCCCTGAGGGGGTGGAGCCTGCTGAGGCGTAGCAGACGCCGCAGGCTTTGACCTTGCCTGTTTAGGTTGCTGACGTTTAGCAGCAAAACGAGGCTGAGAGGATTGTTGGCCAGTATTTGTGGAAAATCTGGACTTCTTGTAATAAGGCCTCTTAAAAGACTTCTTCTTGGAAGGAGTGGAGGTAGACTTAGAAAGTCTATCTAAGGTGGCATTTTCTGCATCCATTTGAGTGGCCTTAATTTGCCACTCCTCACCAAATAAGTTCTCACCTGTACAGGGCAGATTTCGTAAGCCATCTAGGACCCAAGGTTCTAGATCAGAAGCCTGGAGCCAAGCAAGACGTCGGGCTGCTATAGCAATGCCCGAAGCCCTACCAGCACCCTCAAAGGAATCAAAAGCTGCCCTGTTGGAGAACTTTGAAATATCCAAAAGGTGTTTCACTAAGGAAATGAACTGCTCCCTCTTATCCTCAGGGATAAAGGGGGCAAAATGCCGAACTTTTAGAGCGATTTCACTGAGAAACATGCCCATGTAAAGACTATAGGAATTAATCCTGGCTATAAGCATAGTAGCCTGGAAACTTTTCCTGCCAAAAGAGTCTAGAGTCTTACATTCTCGCCCTGGAGGAGTAGAAGAGTGCCTTTTGGTACTCTTTATCTTCTTCATTGCAGACTTCACCACAATAGAATGGTGAGGCAACTGGGTTTTTTGGAAACCAGGAGAAGGGGGACACGGTACATGGTGTCCAACCTGCGAGAAGAAGGAGACAATGTTAGAGGAGCCTCCCATAAGTCCATCAAGTGTTCTTGAAGGATTTCATGAATAGGCAGGGTGACTGCCTCTTTAGGAGACTTAGAGTATCCTAAAATATCCAGTTTCTTTGATCTGGGTTCCTTTTCAGAGGATGAAGCAATAGAAAGACCTTTAGCCATTTCTATGATGAAGTCCTGAAAGGACAAATCCTCTGGTGGAGACATTCTCCTGTTAGGAGAAGAAGGCTCCTCAGGAAGATCAAGGGAGAACTCATCAGAATCATCAGAGGAGTTAAAATCCTCTGAAGAAGCAGAGTATCCTCTATGTGCTTCCAACGCACGATACGCATACCGTTCGGTATCGACATCGGGCGTACCGGGTATGGGATCGGTACCGGGCAAAAGTCTGGATCCGGCATGCGGAACCGATCTGCGTTTGGAAGACGATGGCCTCGGTTCCAGTATGGAAGCCATTACCGGAACCGGTACCGCTGGCTGCGGTACCGAGGGCGTAGCAGCATTAATAAAAGCCAGAATGGCCTGCTGCATGACTTGGACAGTAGTGCCCATAGACGCCACTGCTGCCTGGATGTCGGTACCGGTATGGGCCGGTACCCCAGAGCAGTACAACAGGTGATCTGTCGAGGCCGCGCCATCGATGTCAACCTTTGACCTCATGATTGCTTTGGAGGCCGGAACCTCCCGCCGGGGTTTTTTGGCCTGGGCAGAATCCTCGAACTCAGAATTGAGAGCCTCTCGATCTTTAGAAAGAGATTTGCTTTTAGAGGATTTGCCCACTGGAGTTTTGGTTACCTGAGATCCATCCGGAGAGGAAGACCTGGATGACTGTGATGCTTCTGAAGGAAACAGCACATGGAACTTGTTGGCCCGGTTCTGCAATCCACGTTTCGACATCTGGGAGCAGGATGGGCAGTCCGGTATGGAATGGTCAGGTCCTAAACATTTAAGACACCATTCATGGGTGTCTGTAAGAGGAATGACAGCACTGCACTTGGTACACTTTTTAAAACCAGGAACTGGCTTCTCCATGAGGAGAATTTGTGTAGGCCTGAAGGCCTAACAAAGTACCAAGCTGTGCTGAAGAAAAGAAAAATATATATATATATATTTTTTTTTTAAAAGAAAGAGAGACTGGCAGTACCGGTTTCAGAATGGGGAAGGCAGGTACGCGGTCTAAAGAAAACAATAAAATTAACAATTTCTTCAGCAGTGACAGGAACACGACCTGCTGGCTCCGCGGAAAAAAAGAAACTGACGAGAGCTGGTCAGGAAGGCGGGAAGGCAGTGCGCATGTGCAGTGGGAGGCCCCAATAGCTTTTAATCTGAAAAGCTGGGGAGCTTTCCCGCGCGGGCTCCGTCGGTACCGACGTACCCATATGTGATGACTTATTCCTGCTTGTTCCTGGAGATATAGTTTTGCATTCATCTTACTTCCGTTATTTGAAAATTCCTCTCATGCATTTTCAATATAGGCATCCTGGAAACCCAACTCGTTTGCAGCCCGAAGACTGTCAGTGAGACTAACACTGCATTCTGAACTCCAGAAGCGCTCTCTTTGTAACAGGGCAAGGGCTAAGATAAACACTAGCAGGAATTCTGAGACTGAGATGATATCGAAAATACTTGTTCATAAGGTGTACAGTATGTACAGGCAACATATCAAGATTTGCTTGGAAATTCTTTTAAATCAGGTCCACGGCACCCAATACAACTGGGAAAATTCTGCATTGTTTCACCACATTTTCGTGGTCTGCGAGTACTTTCATTGGTATTTGAGAATCTTCTCTTTCTCCACACCTAATTGTGAGTAGCTACCTGGCTGTCCAGTGAGCTTATGAAATTATCATATTGCTAATATCGCAGTGAGCTTATGAAATTATCATATTGCTAATATCGCTGCAGATCAAACTCAGAGACTTGTACAGCAATATACAACAGCGTCACTGACCCAAGTTATCCCAAAGCTGAAAAATCAGGTTTACAAAAAAAGTTATTATTTAGGTTTGCCTGCCATTTGGGCAAATTCCAGCTTCCAAACTGGTTATTTACTTGCGAAACCAAAGAATTCCTTGTTCAAAATCCAAGTATCTAATGACTTTCAGGCTTATATAACCATGTCACTATTTATGCAAATACCAAGATCCTCCCCAGTTGGCTTCTCTTGCTTTTGTCTCTTCCGTCTCCCACGACGCCACTCAATCAGCCGAATGTAAAGCGCGCGACTAAAACCGGTTTGAGCCGAGCGCAAGCCTAACTTGTCGCCCTGATCTCGCGAGACCAAGGAGAAAATACGGATGCCTGAATGGCTCAAACTTATGGAGAGTCGTGCGGTGTTGGTTTATCAGTGGCTTCACGGTAGATTGAAGAACAGCAAGGTATGCAGGCAATTGGCACAGAGGTTAGAAGTTAAAAGCATGCTGGGGTGGGGAGAACTGGGGTAGGCTAGTTCGCTGACCGGGTGGGGTTGGTTGGGGTGGGCAGCTGGCTAACTAAGGGCACCACTTGTAAGGTGGGGGTGGAAAATGCTTTATTGGGAAAGGGAAGTGTTTATGTAACATTTTTATACCGCCTTTCATAGTGTCAAAAGCTGTTTACAGTAAACGTGGTTATTTGCAATGCAATGAACTTTAAAGCAGTGACTAATAAGTTTAACTTTGGTAGCATGGAATAAGCAACTGGTGAATACAACATAAATAGAAGTGAGTGGCATTTTGCGGTTTACACGGGGTCTGACATTTGGTTACAAGTTGGAGGAAACTTTTATATACATAGTTAATGTGTGTTGTGTATCGTACTTGGTGGATGTTACTCCCTGCCCCTATTTTGGTACAACTCCCTTTCATATCGTCGCCCTTCTCTCTTCTATCCTGTGTGCGCACACACACACACACTTCCATCCACCCACCAGCTTACAAGCCTGCCTCCTCATGCCAGTTATTCCCCCTCCCCTCCCCTCCCCTCCCCTCCCTTTTTTCAGGCCTATAAGGTACTAACCCTAGTTAACCAGCTCCCTAGCCATGCTTGCCTCAACCCTACCCCAGCCAGCCTGCCAGCTTTTTGTCTCCCACACTTTTATTTGTTACCTCTAGCAAGCCTGTCTTCCTCAACCTCTCCCAACAACCTGCTTCATTCTCCCTTCAGCCTGCTATCAGCCTCTATCAACTTCTCCCAGTCAGAGCCTGGGAACCTCGTTGCTCTTCAGTCTCCGAAGCAGCTCAGGCACTGTTTGGCTTTGTGCAAGTGTGAGTTTTACTGGTGCTTGAAGTCTTGCATCGGTTGCACGAGAACACAAGTACTTGCATGACTCGGATATACACAGTCTCACAGTTTCAGTGACTTCAAGAGATACTGACACACCACAGAAAATGTTGGAGGGGCTGGGGCCCTGGTGGCCCACCCTTTTTCAGCATCTATAACTGGGGAGACATTAATAAGATTGGCTTCTTGTGTGGTGCTCTCCAACTTCTAGCTCTTACTGAAACCTGGCTCCTCCCTGATGACACTGCTGCAGTTGCTGCCCTTTCTCATGGTGGCTAACAATTCTCGCACACTCCTCATGCCACTGGCTGTGGTGGTGATTTGGGATTTCTGCTTTCTCCTTCCTGCCAATTTCAATCCCTCCCTCTACCTCAGTCTACTCCTTTTCCTCCTTCGAAATCCACTCCATCCGCCTTTTTAATTTCCTTCCTCTCCAGACAGCTGCTATCTATAGACCACGTGACAAGTCCACCTCTACCTTTCTCTTGACTTTAACTCATGGCTATCATTATTTCTAGATTCTTCTTCCCCTTCCCTTATTCTTGGTGACTTTAGCATTCATGATGATAACCCTTCTGACTCCTATGCTTCCAAACTCATTTGCCTTACCGCCTCGGTTAACCTTCAGCTTTGCTCTTCTGTCCCCAATTATAAGCATGGTCATTGTCTTGACCTTGTTTTCTTCTTTAATTGTTTACCCTCTAATTTTCTGTTTCTCAGCCTCTTCTCTTGTCTGGCCATCACCTGGTTGGCTTCACTCTTCTTCACTCCCCACCTCAGTCACGCGCAGTCTCCTCCTATCTTTCTAGGAATCTTCATGCTATCGATCCATTAGCTCTCTCCACTATTGTCTCATCACCTCTCTCATCCACTTTGTCTTCTAACTCTGTGATGGGGCTATAGTTTCCTATAATACTGCTCTCTCCTCTGCTCTGGATTCTCTTGCTCCCCCTATCCTACTTCCTATGAGGTGCACTATACTTCAGCCCTGGCTAACTTGAGCTGCGTGCATTTTGCTCAAATCCTGCTCCCTTTCTGACTTTCTTCACTTCAAATTCAGGCTTACTTCTTCCAATCTGCCATAGCACTCACCAAGCAAAACTACTATATCTAACACTTTTGCCTCTGACCCCTGTTGTCTCTTCTCTACTCTCAACTCTCTCTTCAAGGCACCTTCACCTCTGACCCTCCCCCTTTCTCTTTCTGCCCAAACCCTTGCTGACTATTTCCACAACAAAGTCCACAAGATTACACTCCAATTCCCCTCAAGATCAGCTTCATCCCCCCTTCAATACCAACCTTTTCTCTCAATCTCTGTTACCTTTTCTTCCTTTTCTAAGATCTCCAAAGATGAAACCTCCCATCTTCTTCCCTCCTCTAAACTTACTACCTGTTCCTCTGATCCTATCCCCCTCCATCTCCTCCTCTGTCATCCCTCCATCACACACATTCTCAACCTATTATTCTCTACTGCAACTTTCCCTGCAGCCTTCAAGCATGCTCTGGTCACACCTCTCCTCAAGAAACCTTCACGTGATCCTACTTGTCCTTCAAATTATCGATCCATCTCCCTTCATTTCCAAAATTCTTGAATATGCAGTTCTCCGCCATTGCTTTCATTTTCTCTCCTCTCAAGCCCTCCTCAATCCATTTCAATCTGGCTTTTGTCCCTTACGCTCTACTGAAATGCCCTTGCTAAAGTCTTCGGTGACTTGTCCTGACTAAATCCAAAGGGCTTTACTTGGTCCTCATTCTTCTTGACCTTTCTGCTGCTTTTGACACTGTTGACCACCACCTTCTCCTTGATATGTTGTCCTCACTTGGTTTTAGGGGCTCTGTACTATTCTGGTTCTCTTCTCTCCCATCGCTCCTTCAGAGTCTGTTTTGACAGTTCCCTCTCTACTGCTATCCCTTTCTTAGTTGGTGTACCCCAAGGGTCTGTTCTAGGCCCTCTCCTTTTCTCTCTCTATACCCAGTCCTTTGGTGCTCTCATCTCCTCCCATGGCTTTCAATATAATTTTTATGCTGATGACTCTCAGATCTATCTACACCTGATATTTCTTACACTCAAAGTCCATATATCTGCCTGCTTATATGTCGTTGCTGCCTGGATGTCTCACCGTCGTTTAAAGTTGAACATGGCCAAAACCAAACTTCTTATTTTTCCCCATAAATCCTCCCCCCACCCCTTCCTCCCTTCTCTCTCTGTTGATAATACTCTTGTGATTCATGTTTCCTCGGCCCGTAACCTTGGAGTTATCTTAGACCCCTTCCTCTCCTCCCTGTCCTCCTCCACACATATCCAACAGATAGAAATAACAGATTTTTTGCTTTTTCTACATTAACAAAATTTGCCCCTTCCTTTCTGAATACATTACTAAAACACTTATCCACTCTTTAGTCACTTCTCGCCTCAACTATTGCAACCTCCTTCTTGCTTTTCTCCCTCTGAGTCATCTTTCCCCCCATCTATCTGTTCAAAACTCTGCTTGCCTTCTAGTCTTCCGCCAGCCCCAATATACCCATATAACTCCTCTTCTCAAATTAATTCATTGGCTTCCCTTCTGTTTCTGTTTCCAGTACAAACTTCTCCTTCTGATCTATAAGTGCATTCATTCTATTGCTCCTCACTACCTTTTCTCTCTTCTCTCTCCCTACACCCCTCCTCATGAACTCCGCTCTTCCTCTGGCTTGCTTCTCTCTATGCCCTTCTCTTCAATAGCTAATTCAAGACTTTGATCCTTTTACCTTGCTGTTCCTTATGCCTGGAACAAACTACCTGTATCTTTACGTCAGGTTTCTTCTCTCCCCCTTTTTAAATCCATGCTAAAGGCTCACCTCTTTCAGGCTGCTTTTGGATCTTAATCCTTTCTTCTCCTGTCTCATTACTCTTCCCTACTGTACCCTTGTTCTCATCTGTTGTACTGTCTGTCTTGATTAGATTGTAAGCTCTGATGAGCAGGGACAGTCTTTTATATGTGTCTGTACAACACTACATATGCATTGTAGCGCTATATAAATGAATAATAATAATAGTAGTAGTAGTGCTCTGCACTGATTTGGCTTCTTGTGCCTCTAGGTAGTGCCAATGTGTGCAGCGGTGTCACAGGAACCATCCCTGGTAGCGACAGAAATTCCAGACAGTTCATTGGAGATACTGGATGCAGAGCATGTGTATGAACCAATGGCACCACACTGGTTTTACTGCAAGGATTACTGGGCTCCTTTCAGTAAAGAGGATTCTCGCAAATTGGAAGCTGCGCTTACCTCAGGTAATTGAAACAGCTTTGCAGTATCTGAGTGCTCTCTCTTAAAGACTTTTAACAAGAGGAGGCTACCACCTATCTGTGGTGCTAGTAATATATCAGCAGATGAAATTCTCTTCCAGCCATCCGAGAAAGAGACAACCTGGAAATGGAGTAATAGAAAAGCCAGGAGAGGGCGGGGGGGACTGTCCAGATATGCTAGCTTGTTCCGGGTGCTAAAACTCTATGGAGTAAGTTTTATAAGGGATTTGAGCATGTAAAATAGTGTGTTATATTCTGTAGTGGGCTCTATACTAAGTAGGCACACAGACACATTTGCCTTCCCCAAATGCTGCCTTTTTCTATGTGACACATGCGCAGGCATTCCCAGGGGCAGATAGATGGAAGGGGAAATTTATGCATACTCCATAACATACATGCATATGCTCCTATACACACACACACAAAATATGTGTGCGCTTAATTTCCCTGGAGTAAATTTTAAAAAGGCACATAGGTGCCCTGATCATGATAACTTGCTAAAGTCTGCCTTACTTTCTAACTAGCTTTTCTGACTGTTTAGTTTTCACTATGACCAGGGCCGTCCTTTACCCTGATAGTAAGCTGAGTGGCCTTTAGAGATCTGGAGCTCACCTCTGACAGCCGCTGAAGTGAGGAGCGCCTGTTTTCTTCACTTTGGCAGCTGTATTGTAGTGTAGGCTGCTGGCGTTCTGAGTGCTGGGAAATGGGAAGTTCCCTTTGACCTCTGGCGCGTCAGTGGCCTACACTACAATACAGCTGCCAAAGTGAAGAAAAAATGTGCTTTTCACTTCGGCAGCTGTCAGAGCTGAGCCGGAGACTCTCCGGCTCCCTCTAAAGACATTCGGACAGCCAGGGGGCTCTTCAGGGGGTGGCTAAGACTGGAGATGGGCTGAGTGGGGGGAGGGCTTGGACTGGAAATAGCTTATGGGGGGCTAGGATTGGAAATGGCTGATGCTGGGCTATGTTTGGAAATGAGCTGATGGGGGGGACTAGGACTGGAAATGGGCTGATGCAGGGGGATGGGAGAATGGGACTAGAAGGGAGCGGATGCTGGGTTGGGCTGGAACTAGAAGGGAGCAGATGTTGGGGGAGGACTAGAATGGGATGGGGCTAGAGGAGTGAGGATGGAGAGGGGAAAAATATTGTGTGGAAGGGAAGAAAAATCTACAATCGGTTGGGTATTGGGAGAGTAAATGGGGATTGAGGATGGAAGGGTGAAATTTGAGTGGATGAAAAAGGAGGAAAGAGCAAAAGGAGAAAGAACAGTATGTTAAAGCAGATGTAGAGAATGGAAAAAAAATCTAGAAGACAGAAGAAAGGACAAATGGACAGCAGAAAGTTAGCAGAAGACAGAAAGAAACCAGTAGAAAGTGATTGAAACATTTGCAACTGAAAAATAAAATGCACAGACAACAAAAGGTAGATAAATACTCTTTTATTTTGAATTTATCAACTGGAATATGTCAACTCTGGGAAATGTACTAAACAAAATGCAGATGTTAACGATGCACAAGAGGAAATTAATTTATAGTTTTATTTCTCCAGTGTTGTACATTCCAAGTTTGGCTTTTGGGGTTCCCAGTTTAATTATTATCTTCCTGTTTTTAAATTGTGATCCCTTGTTCTTTGGTGACGGTCTATGTTTTGCATGTGTAACCGAGCTGAGGTATTCTGTTTATGTAGTTTCTATCTGACGGTGCCACTTGTTCTCTTTCCCCAGTAGGAGATGTATTGGTATTCTCTGAGATGTATTGGTTTAATATTTGCAGTGTTGCCTTTTGATAGTTAGGGTCTGGTGCTTTATGAGTCCTGGTAGTGCTGTTATGATACGGTGGGTTTGCTATGGGTTCTATATGGGCAGTGTTTGTAGTACTTCCTAATGTGCCTGGCGGTTGGCAGTGGAGTATAGTAATGTAGAAATCTGGTAGTCTTTCTTTATCCAGACGCTCATTAAGAGGCATGTTTACTAAAAGTTAGTGCATGTTAACATTATGCAAATATTTATGCAACTTAGGTCCCTTATGCAAATAATGCCCTGCAATGAGTTTCCGCACATGGCCCCGCACCCCCCTTGGGCCGCCCCTGACTGTAACCATAGTTAATCAGAGCTGTGTGGTGTTTCCTCTCTGACACCTGATTAGGAAGCATTTTTGTTAAAAGTGTTTAGACACGCTTTTTTTCAAGTATCATATTCCATGCCATAAGTGATGACAACTGCTGCTGCATGTTCAGAACATTGTGTGCAGTTTTTACTCTGTTTTTGAGGACTTGTCTCATGTGCATGAAGTTAGCCTTAAAAACTGTCGCTTCTGAAATTAATACATCTTTCTGTTTCTGGTGTAAATCTTAATGCTTGCTTGTGCCCACTTAAATCCCTTGCATTTAAGCTCGGTCTTATCCTTACAGATGTTATGGGTTTACTGTGCAGCACTGTCTGAAGAAAGGAACATTAGTCCTTAATAGGGTCAGTGAAATGGGTGATCATCCTGCTTACCTGATTTCTGACATGCTAGAAGTCTGTTTTTCCCTCTCTGCATAAAAGATTTCTAAATAACTTATTTTCCAATTTAAGCATAAAAACATGGCCAGGTCTGGTAATCATAGGCTGATTGAAGTTTGTCAGGACACTCTATGTGCGTTACAGACAGGGTATAGATCACGATAAGTAAAAAGATAGGAGAACAGGGGATAGTGCGAATATAAAGGCACATTTTAGATAGTACATGGAATTCGGAATTGAGATATCAAGATTGGGACATACTGATGATATTTTAGAAACAGCTTTGTTAAAGGTGGAGCCATTTCTAAACTACATAGAAGGAAGTGTAAGAATGCATGGGGATTTATGGGAAGAATCAACAAAAGCAACTCGATTTACAGTGCGAGTGTAAATACCGGCATTTCACAAGGTACATAAGCCCCCAGGTACGTGAAACATTATATACTTTTATAGAATTAGGTAAAAGGGCAACACCTGGAAAGCGGTGTCTATAAATGCCTGTAGCATGGGAAATAAGATTCCTGATGAGGCTTTAATGGGAGAGGCTGACTTGGATTTAGTGGCAGTTACAGAAACATAGTCCACGGACAACCATGACTGGGATATAATTACACCAGGCTATACTTTACTCAGGAAGGACAGGATAGGATAGGGTAGGAAGAAGGGGATGAGGAATCGCACTGTGTGTAAAAAAAAAATATTATTAAAGCTATAGAATTACAGGGCTTAAAATGGAGAGAGGAGGCAGTGTGGGTTAAACTAGAAAGAGGGAAAGAGAAATCTCTTTCCATTGACATGATATACAGACCCCCCTCACAAGGCGAAGACGTGGACGGAGATTTAATAGAAGACATACACACCATTGCCAGGAAAGGGAAAGTGCTACTGATAGGGGATTTCAATATACCGGATGTTGATTGGCACATCCCTGCTGCGGTGTCATCTAGAAGCAAGGAGATCCTGGATTCTTTACAGGAAGAACTATTCAGGGAACTGGTAACAAAACCCACACGTGAAGGGCCATACTGGACTTGATGCTTTCCAGTGGGGAAAGTGTTTCTGATGTTTTATAGTGGGAGATCATCTTACATCCAGTGATCACCAGATGATGCGGGTCAGTATTAGGACTAGGGCTGATAAAATCCATTCAAAAATGAGACTCTTAGACTTTAGGACAACTAACTTTGCCAAGATGGGCCAATACCTCAAGGAGTCGTTAGCAGGGTGGGAACAGCTGGGGGATGCAGAAAAACAGTGGGCGAAACAGAAAGGGGATATTTTAAGGGCAACCAACCTTTTTGTTAGAATGGTAAATAAAGGTAAAAGGAAAAGGAGGTAGCTATAGTTCTGAAAAGAGCTAGCTGAAAAGGTGAAGAAAAAGTGGGAGACCTTCATGAAATACAAGAGATCACAGAGAGAGGAAGACAGGCATCTATATTTGGAGAAACTTAGAGAGGCTTGCAAAGTAGTCAAGAAAGCAAAGATACAAAAAGAAGAGAGAACCAATGCAATAAAATGGGGGGGTTGAGACATTTTTCAGATATGTTAGTGAGAGGAGGAAGGCCAAAAGTGGTATTGTCAGACTCGAGAGTGAAGGGGAGGAATATGTAGAAACTGATGACATACATCTGAGAATACTGAAGGAACATGGGGACGTTCTAGCAGCAAAACTGACAGACCCTTTCAATGCCTCTTTGGAGTATGGGGTGGTGCCAGAGGACTGGAGAGAGGCAGATGTGGTCTCTTCACACAAAAATGGAAGTAAGGATGTGGTTGAAAACTACAGGCTGGTTAGTTTAACCTCGGAGGTGAGCAAATTATTGGAAATGCTACTGAAAGAGAAAATAGTGGGGTTTCTGGAGTCCAGTGGATTACCGGATTCAAGGCAGCATTGCTCATCAGGGGCAGATCTTGTCAGACAAATCTGATTGATTTCTTTGACTGGGTGACCAGGAAGCTGGACCAAGGGAGAGCCCTAGATGTGGTGTATTTAGATTTCAGGAAACCATTTGACACTGCTCTGCACAGGTGAGTAATAAACAAACTGAGCACCCTAGATATGGACCCAAAAGTTACTACTTGGGTTAGAAATTAGGTTGAGTGGGAGGCAACAAAGGGTACAGGTAAAAAGAGCTCACTCTGAGGAGAAAGAGGTTACCAGTGAAGTGCTGTGGGGTTCTGTCCTTGGTCCAATTCTTTTTAACATCTTTGGTGATATTACGGAAGGGCTGTCAGGTAAGGTTTGCCTCTTTGGGAATAATACCAAGATCTGCAACAGAGTAGACACGCAGGAAGGTATAGATAACATGAAGAGGGATCTAGCTAAGCTTGAAGAATGGTCTAGAATTTGGCGGTTGAGATTTAATGCTAAAAAGTGTAGGGTCATGCATTTGGGCTGCAGTAATCCAAGGGAGCAGTACAGTATAGGAGATGATGTACTTCTGTCCACGAAAGAAGAACGAGACCAGGCACGATTGTGTCTGACTATCTCAAAGTAGCTAAACAGGTAGAAAAGGCATGGTGAAAGCTAGAAGGATGCTTGGGTGCATAGGTAGAGGAATGGCCAGCAGAAGAAAGGAGGCGATAATGCCTCTGTATAAGTCTGTATAATACCTCATTTGGAGTATTGTGTTCAATTCTGGAGACCACACATTCAAAAGGATATAAACAGGATGGAGTCTGTTCAGAGGGTGGCTACTAAAATGGGTTAGTGGTCTTCATTTATAAAGCATATCAGGACAGACTTAAGAACCTTAATATGTATATTTTTAATAGGAAAGGGGGGACAGAGGTGATTGAGACGTTGAAATATCTCTGTGGCATAAATACTCTTTTGATTGCAAGCAAGCTCTGCTACAAGGGGATATAGGGTGAGGGTGAAAGGGGATAGACTCAGGAGTAATATGTGGACATATTTCTTTATGGAAAGAGTGGTAGATGTGTGGAAGTCTCCCAGTGGAGGTGGTAGAGATGAGGACGGTTTTGTTGTTGTTGTTAAGTGCCGTCCTCATCCGACTTCGCCCAGTTTAGAAAAGCACTGAAGCACCATCTCTTCATCCAGCACTATACTGATTCATATGACATCTCCCAACCAGGCGCACCCAGGAACCAGACCACCACCCCCACCGCGGCCACCCTACAGGATTGCAACCCCACTCACTAGATCACGAGACAATCTGCAGATGGAATTGTGCACATGCTTTGACTAGTCAATCTGTATATAGTTAATAAATCTGTAAATAGTTGTGAGCTGACCACGTCTCCTGTGACAGCTAGCTTGCCTGTACATAGTTACCCTGTCAGTCCTGTTTAGAAACCCCTGTTCATTGTAAGTCCAGTTGTGGGCCCTGCCTGTGCTGCATGAGTTGTTAAACGTAAACCACACTGATTCTAAAGAGCGCGGTATAAAAAAGACATTAAATAAATAAATAACCCTCTGGATTGTTGTCCTAAACTATGTTCGGTCTTCAGTCAGACAGCTCATTGTTGACAGACTGGCATCCATAGCTGCTGCTGTTGTATCGATCCATCTCATTGCTGGCCTTCCTCTTTTGCGCTGACTTTCTACCTCGCCAAGCATGATGTCTTTCTCTCTTCACATGATATGTTCAAAGTATGAAAGTCAAAATCTAATCATCTGAGCTTCTAAAGAAAGGGCATCCATAGTGTTTTTCTCTCATATTATGGGAATTAATGGCTTACTCTTTATTCAAGGTTGCAATATTTTAAAATTATTGGTTATACAGTGTGTTAAATATGTCTTGTTTTTGTTTCTTACTTTAGTTTATAGTGAAATGCTAATAGGTGATAAGCACAGACCTCCTCTCTTTTTTGGTGGCCTTTATTTCAGTTGTAAAAATTCTCCTTTGCAGAGAATGACCCAGTTATTGCTACAGATGGGGGTCGCTATGATGTACTGCTGAGGCAGAGGATGCGGTATGCTGTGTACTGGGATGAGGAAGTTTCAGAAGTGAGACGCTGCACTTGGTTCTATAAGGGAGAAAAGGATAATAAATACATTCCTTACACTGAGGATTTCAGCGAGGTGTTGGAGGTAAAACAAATAAGTCAATTTTGTATAAGATGTGTATAGGCACTCTAGAGATGATATGATTATACTAATTGGGCATATCTACTAAGCCAGACAGCAGAAATATGCTATAGCCTATTCCAGTGGCAACTTCCTGTACTTTGGATATGAATATCTCTGAGCACTAGTTTCACTCTCTAAATGTAAAGCAACCCTGCAGTGAGCTTAAATTTATTCCTGTCGTGGTATACACAAAACCAAGTTGTCGGGCATGGGCATGATCTCAAAATGGTTACTGGGAGTACAGTGTGGGTTCTAATCCCACCACTGAGGTTTGGATTTAGCTTGTACTTTTTCTTTGGCAGCTACATTCAGGCACAGTTGCCATTTCTCTTCCCCTAGAGTGGAGGAGTAGCCTAGTGGTTAGAGCAACTGCCTAGTACCCAGGCGATCAAGGGTTTGATTCCCACTGGCACTCCTTGTGACCTTGGGCAAGTCACTTTACCTTGCCTTGGAGGAAAAAAAAGCTGGCAATCTACTTCTGGTGATACATTGCCAAGAAAACCCAGAGGCAGCTGGGTCACCAGGAGTCAGCACCGACTTGATGGCACTAAAAAAAAAAAGAAGACTTATGCTTTAAGGGGTCTTTTTACTAAAGGTTTTCTCCCATTTTGCATCTATGGGAAAATGCTTAGTAAATAAGACCCTAAGTTTGTATCTAAGGCAGTGGAGAGTAGAGTAATCTGTCCAAGGTCACAAGAAGTGCTCAAATACAATACAATTTTTATTTAGCGAGAGCTTTTCCCAATAGAGGCCTAAAGTGAAGATATCAAAAATACAGTTTAAAAAATGATAAAAACCATGACGGATATTATAAGATAAAAAGCAATGGCAGTAGACCATGGGGTGCCGTTTGGGGCAGAGAATCTAAATGTGCACAGCTCTGTGTACCTCCAGCAATTAATTCATAAATTTAATATTACTGATTAATCCCCATACTTAGTAGTTCCAACCATTTACAGAATCTCCTAAAAGACTATAAAACACCTGTAAAGAAGGGGTATATATTCTGTTCAGAATTCTAACCCTCCCCATCGACAGACTCTCCAGGTACTCTCTATTCTTTCCTGCTTAGCCTGTGCTGTCCTGCATCCTGTGGCCACAACCTTAAAAGTACCTTATCTGTTTGCCAGATGCAGTGGGGAAGGGTTCTCAAACTGTGACTCATGAGCCACTAGTTCCAGTGAGTCTTGGGTGATAATCGGGTGTATCTTAAAGCCCCAGTTTCATAATTGTCCCACCGGGCCAGGCCAGTACGTATGGGTTTTCTCCGCCCACCAGCAACTGAGGGCTGACCATGACAGAATTCTGATGTCACCTTATAAGAGCTCCCCCTTCAGCTCCAGATTCCAGTCTTTCAGTCCTCAGCAGCTGGGAGAAGACCTTTGTGTAGTGGACTCCTCTGAAAGGATGATTATTTATTTTTAATTCAAGGGAACAGAATAAACAGGAGGCTTGCTTGCTGTTGCTGGGGTCCTTCACCTTCCTAAACAACTGTGTGGGTGACTGGGCTGGCAGTGCAGTGCTACAGGGCCTGCCTGGTCCCTAGCTCTAGCAAAGACACAGGGTGGCCTGGGGGTTAAACTACCTGGGTGATCCAGTCGTCGTCCCCCCCCAGCGGGATGGTGCAGATACTGGTGAGCCACAGGTTGCTGGACGTCCCTTTGCTCTGTTAGTGCTTTGTGGCTGAGCAGTTTGTTCAATAAAGCAAAAGAAGAAAAAAAAAAGATGGAACCGGAGCACCAGAAAAGTGGCAACAGTGGCAGTGTAGGCTTGAGTCTTTGAGTTTTTGTTGGATAGTTCGTCGGTCGCTTCTTCCTCCCTCCACCTGGGTTCATCTGCCTGCTTCGTCCCCCATTCACCTTGGAGCACGCAGCTCTCTGTCAAAGTCCTTACCTCCCTCTTCATGCCAGTCAGGCTGTTCAGAAGCAGTGGAATTCATCGCACATAGTTGGGGGGGCTCGATTTTGAGCAGCATGATCATGCCCGAGGATTGGGAGAGGCCAGTGACTGATTCAGGGCACCTTGAGGAGACTGCAGTTTTGGCGGGAACAGTGGCCATTCACTGTCTCACTTAGGAAAGCAAGGTAAGAGAGAGCAAGAAGTGGGAAACTCACATGTTACAGTAGCTCCTCCAGAACCTACAGTGAATATTCCTGAGGTATTGGAGCCTCTTTTTTGCTAGATTTCATTTTAGCCTTGCCATAAGGCTTACTGTCTTAAATGCAAGCAAGCTGGAGTTTCAGGGACCAAAACATCTCAGAGCTCGGCCTTGGATACACTGCAGGAGGGTGACCCTGAATATAGGGTGCCTCTGGTTAAGAGAGCTAGAGAAGATCCTGATACCTGGCTGGGTCAGGACTCTCCACCATCCCAGACTTTGGAGGATCTCAGGAAGGGTCTTTCGGACCTCGGATGAGCTGGGGGGGTGGGCACAGCTTTTGGAAGAGGGTGAAATTCCTTCAAGAGAAAATCCAAATGTAGTTAGGGTGTTTCACAGGGAGGAATTGTCGGCTCTCATTAAACATTCCTTGGTGGCATTGAATATTGTGCCCCCACTTGCTGTGGTCCCTTACTTGGTTTGCAGCTAGTCACGCTATGAGGGCTTGGATGCATCAGTGATCCTGAGGGCTAAGCTATCAGTACGTTAACTACTGGCAGGGTCTCCCACGATGGATAAGTCTCAGCTGAGGTGCCAGACCAAGACAAACCACCCATCTAGGTAGCAGTAGAATGGGACGGTGTTGGCAGTGGAGGATCATATTTCTGTGACAACGACAGCAACAGTAAAATTTAAACTGCATGGAAGAAAGGCCTGGCAATCTACTTCTATATCTTGCTACGAAAACCCAATGGATAGTTGCAACAAAAAACTATCCAGAGGGTCACCATGGGTCAACACTGACTCAACGGCACTTATTAATGCCTGCAATGGTAGACGAGCCCCTGGAAGATCCTTTTGCTTCAGGGTTTCAAGGGGGCTCAGGTGTGCTTTCCAGTCCATCGGATGATTGATTCTGAATGGGAATATCCAAAGGCTATGTTGCGGGGTAGCAGGACAATGGGCCGCTTTATATGCTATACCGCAGGATGAGAGAGACTACCTGTGCATGCCAAAAGTGGATGCCGTGGTCTCGGCTGTGACAAAGAAGGCCACCATTCTGATAGAGGGTGGTGCTGCTCTCAAGGATCTCCAGGACCGCAAGCTAGAGTCGCTTCTGAAGCAAGCTTTTGATATCAGTGTCTTGATGCTGCAAGCCACTATCTGCAGGGCCTGTGTGTCCAGGGCTTCAATCCGCTAGATTCTGGAGGGACAGGCGGCATCGGAAGGTGCGAAGCTGGAGTCTGCTTTGGTGTACTTGGCAGATGCCTTCTATGGTTTGTTGTGGTTCTCATTTAAGACCATGGCCTCGATTTGCGGCGGCCCGCCGCTTTCTGTGGCTGCCCAATTGGTTAGCAGATGCTTCCTCAAAGTCCAGGCTCAGTAAACTCCCATTTAAGAACAAGTTGCTGTTTGGTGAGGCACTGGATAAGTTGTTCAAAAACCTAGGTGATTCAAAGGGAGACCGCTTGCTAGAGGATTGTCCGAAGGGCCTGAAACAGTAGGCACCGCCACGGGGTCTGCCTAAGGATTTCCAGAGGTTCCGGGCCAACTTGTTCACTCTGACTACGGCTACTACTACTATTTTATTTATTTATTTTATTTTATTTTTTTATTTAGCTGTATTTATATCCCGCTTTTCACCGGGTCAAAGTGGTCAATTGGGAGATACATTTAACACGAGGGGATATAGGGAACATGGGCAATGGAGGGTTAAGTGGCTTGCCCAAGACCACAAGGAGTACCTATAGGGCTAGAAATCCCAGTCCCTCCGGCCTGAGATTGCTGTCCCCAGGTGGGACTTGAACCTCCGGCCTGAAGTACCTTGTCCTAACCACTAGGCCACTCCTCCCTAAGCATTTGTGTAGCACTACAAGTCATACGCAGCACTGCAGACATGTAAGAGACAGTTCCTGTTCATCAGAGCTTACAATCTAGTGAACACAGACAACACAAGCTGTAGATGGGGATAAAACAAGGGGAAGAGGTAAAGAAACAAGGAGAGCGGGTAAGCCAAGATCCAAATGCAGCAGCGAAGAGGTGAGTTTTCAGCCTGGATTTGAAAAGGGTCAGAGAAGATGCCTGGCATACAGACACAGGTAGTTTGTTCCAGGCGTAAGGTGCAGCAAGATGAAAGGAGCAAAGTCTGGAGTTAGCAATAGAAGAGAAGGGCACAGATAGAAGCAGTTTGCCAGAAGAGCGGCGTTCCCAAGGGGGAGGGTGTAAGGAGAGATAAGAGAAGAAAGGTAGTGAGGAGCTGCAGAGTGAATGCATTTATAGGTCAGCAGGAGAAGTTTGAACTGGATGCGGAAACGGATAGGGAACCAATGAAGTGACGAGGAGGGGTAATATGGGCATGACGAGGCTGGCGGAAGATTAGCCGCATGCAAAGAGAGCATTATGGAGACAGAGGGCATTCCTTTCAGGGTTACAGAGGTTCTGATGGGGGTTCGTACTCTGCCCCACAGGTCCCCGCCAAGACACTCGATGATGTCAGGACAGCCTGGACGGAAATGGTGGTGGTCGGTTACAACAGTTTTTATTCTATCTGGGCCAGTATCACAACTGACCAATGGGTACTGGAGATAATACGAGAGGGGTATGCACTGGAGTTTGCAAATCCCCTTGCCGATGCTTTCGTTAAGTCACCTTGCAAGGTTCTGGAGAAAGCACAGGCGGTCCAGGAGACACTGGAGCGGTTGTTGCATCTTGAGGCAGTGGCTCAGTACCCCGAGACCATTGCAGAATAGATAGATGGAGTATCGATTTTGTGATGCCCAAGAAAGAGGGAACTTTCGACCTATCCTAGACCTCAAATAGGTTAACCGTGCCCTCAGGGTTCTGCTGTGCTCACTCAGCTCGGAATATGAGATGGCAGGGCAACAGTTTGAGTTTGTTTTCAGGCTATCCCCAATGACTGTACGTCGGAGAGATTTGCATGCATGGCCTCCATGGTATATAAACAGTTAAACAGTATAAACAGTTCAATACCAACTGCAGCAACACATAGATACAACAAATGCACTTGATGACCACCAATATGGTTTCCGACAAGCTCATGGAGTAGAAACACTTCTACTTGCATTATTTGATAAGCTATATAAAGGCATTGAAAATTCCAAGAAAATGTTTACATTGATATTCATTGACATAACAGCGGCATTCGATTCTGTGAATCATAAGACTCTCATAACAAGACTGGAATCATTAGGAATAATGGGAACCCCCCTAAAATGGTTCACATCCTATATCTCTAATAGAATACAACAAGTATACTTTGACCAAAGCTCATCCACTGCATTCCCTCAAACACAAGGTATTCCGCAGGGATCCGCTCTATCCGCCACACTTTTTAACTTATACCTAAGACCCATATGCACAATATTTCAAAAGCACAAAATTAACTATCATTTATATGCAGATGATATAATGCTTTATATACAATTGGATATATGCAACCCAGATTATAGCCACATAGAGACCCAGATATGGCTTCAACAAAACAATATGAACATTAATCATAAAAAAACGGAGGTAATGTTCATAGCTAAAAACCCAGAATTTTAAACACCCGCCCACAATACTACTAAACAATATTTCCTATAACACCAAACAAGAGTTAAAATACTTAGGAGTGACTCTTGATAAGACCCTTAGCATGGAAACCCACCTAAAAACTAAAAATCCTACAACCACTACGCAATATCATAGATCACTCTGATTTTAGAACAATAATACAAGCAATTATAACTCCACACTTGGACTATTGTAACAGCATCCTACAAGGTCTACCCAAAAAAACAATCAATATACTCCAAATGGCCCAAAACGTCACAGCTCGAATACTAATGAATGTACGGATTTCAGATCACAACACACCCATATTAATGGAACTTCACTGGTTACCTATCCAAGCACGCATAAATTACAAAATAATAATCACAACGTTCAAGCTAATACACAATATCGCTCCATCCTTCCTTAACACACTTATTAAAACACAACCCCCTAACAGAAAAAGACGAGCACACAATCAAAACACCTTGCAAATTCCACCATCTATATGTAAGGTAAAAATGAATACCAGCAATAGAACATTCACTTACCTAGCCCCCACACAATGGAACAAACTCCCAGACACACTTAGAGCCAACAAAGATCTCCAATCATTTCGAAAAAACCTCAAAACACACCTATTCCGAGAATATTATAACCTATCTGAAATAACCTAAATCCAGATTATATCAAGTATACATCTCAACATAGAATCTCCAATAACCTCTTAGTCACATGATCCCAAACCCAACAGAGAAGATTACGATATACATAATACAACAGAAAATATTAATACAACTCATTAGGAATGCAACTTCCCCAGTATGCCATTGTAAATATCCTGTATGTAGTTAGATAAACATGCTCGTTCTCTTTATGTAAATAGTTTAAAATTTGTTTGACCTCTGTTTTGTTTCCTGCTGTTTATGCATAATTTAAATGTTAAAATGTAAACCGCTGCTGATCACTGGAAGGAGCGGTATAAAAATAAGTTCAAATAAATAAATATAAATCTATCACATGCATATTCATTGTGGAAAGTCTAAAACGCCATTGTTTAAACACTGACTATAGAATACATTTTGTTTTGTGATGAGTCGTATTTGATTTAGTGGCTCTGACAGCAAAGATCCTGGGTCAGTATTTGTGCTTTATTTAATTTTTGGGGGAGGAGGGTGTCACCTGCTTTATGAAATTTATTGTTATCAGCCTAGGCCTTGTTTGCTGCTGAGCTTGCTGTGACTCAGCCTTTTATTGCTTCTTGCAGGAGGCTTACATGCTGGCCGTGACACTGGATGAATGGAAGAAGAAGCTGGAATCTCCTTCCAGGGATGTGATTATATTGCACAACCCAAAGGTAAAAAAAAAGTGTCTATGAATTCCTTGCTGGGTGGATAGCACAGGAGGAGGGAGCTACTTGTGTAAAGCAGTTCTGCCCAAGGAGACCAGAACTGACTGTAACAGTGCGTGGGTTTAATCCAGAAATGTCCTTTAGGTGTGAGAACTATTCATAAGAGTGTTCCAGATTGTATTAGCCATTTTGATGGACTGTCTGAACCATCAGGTGCTAGGATGTGCCAAGGGTTACTTGGGCTTTAGGAAGAAGCTAGAAACACATCCAGATATGCGGAAGTAAATAAATATGAGTTGATGTATAGAAGAATTTAGCTTATTAGTACTGAATTTTAGCTCATGAGGGTTTGTGATGTTTAAGTATGCATTTTGATGTTTTTATTGTCAAATTTTGTTTGTCTTGAATCCCACCTAGATGCATTGAGATGGGCAGGATAGATACATAAATGTCTGTGTTTTATTCCAGCTAATGGTACACTACCAGGCAGCTGCCATCTCAGATGAATGGGGCACCACACCTACAGAGCAAGGCCGTCCAAGGACTGTGAAACGAGGAGTGGATAGTATCTCTGTGACCATTCCCCCTGGTAATTCATTTCCCGCTTCATGTATTCCAGCTATTGGGGTAGAGTGATATCCAGCGCACTTGTTTTATGTCATATGTTTATGGGAGAACTGGCAACGGGAAATCCAGTGGATCTGTTTCCCACATGTCCTGTGATGAGAAGGGGAGGTATATGTCCAGGTACTATATTAGGAGAGGAACTGCATCACTGGTAAATCAGACTGCACAGGGATATTGGTATTCCTGACTATTGCTGTATGTTAGAGAAGTGAAACCAGAAGTGAAATACTCCTCAATTAGGCTTCTCCATCATTTGAAAAAGAAATGCCCAAGCAGGGTTTCAGATCAAAATCTGTGCTTAGATAGCAGGTGGGGCAGTGGAGGTATCTTAAGATTTCTCTAATATTTATATTTGGAGTCAGCCCTATCCTCTTTACTCTTCCCAGAATAACTTAGGTAATTCATGTTTCCAAATCATCCTGCTAGACCAGTCCAGACTAGTGGGTTCTATCCCCCTGCCAGCAGATGATGGAGACATCGAAAGAACCAATCGGAAGTTTCAGTGACATCATCACTGGCACATGTATGTGCTCCCCTAGGGGATAGCTTCAGTATTTTCTCTGTCTCAGCAGATGATGGACTTCAGCTAGTCTGCTCCTGGCAGCCACTTTGAGAGTGACAGTCCAGTGTAGCTCTTTTTTGTTACCAGACATCCCCAGAGCATACACAAGGTGCCCCTCTGGGGTTTCCTGGGATTTTGCTGGTGTGCTGCTGATCAGGTAGAGCAGAGTAGCCCTCAAGGGTAAACCCGAGTTCCTGAGAGGAGCTTTTCTGTCCGGCTTTTATTTCTTTGTTTTGTTTTTCATTTGGTTAACAGAGCAAAAAAAAAGACACAAACCTCTGGAGCTGTGCCAGTGAAGCAGTTTACCTCAGCTAGTGGCTGGTTCCTGCAGGCCTTGTGTGGTAATTGTGAGTACTACTGCACCCTTTCCCTCTCTTGACTTTATTTCTTGACATGTGATGGCTCTTCTGTAAAATGCCTGCCTTCTAACTCAAAGGTCACTGGTTTGAAAACAGCTTCTGACCGAGAGGGGAAAAAAAGGCAGTTGGGTAAAAAAAAAAGCAAGCAACAAACAGACAGCCAGATGTGCCTTTCTCTTCAGCCTTTAAACGCGGTTCTTCTCACCTTTTCTCTTGTGGTGTTTCTTTACTGGGCCAGCTGGGGTTTTTTGTTTTTGTTGTTTTTAGCTTCTTTCACTTGCGGTTTGTCTCCCAGATTGATCTTTATTTTTTCACCACAGGAGTCCTTTTTTTTTTTTTTCCCCCCCCCACTGTTTTTGTACTACGTTCAGTTTTTGTATTAGCATACCTGCTCTTTTTTTTCTGTGAAACAGCAGTGCCTCACGGGTTTTTTTTTCCCCTCTCTACGGATTCCCTCTTCTCTTCAGCGCTGCCTTGGCTGTGGCTGCAAGTGCTGGGTTTTGATAGACAGCCTCTGCACTTCCTGCACGTCTGACCCAGGGGGAAGTTCTTCGGCAGGCATGTCTTCTTCACCTTGTGAGGTTGCAGAGAGTTCAGCTGTAGCTTCTCCTTCAGCCCCCCTTGCACTGGCCCCATGGGGGGATGTTTGTCTGTCTTCCTCCTGTTCTTTTGCCAGAGCAAGGACAGCCTCCTGGGAAGCCCAGTTCATCCCAGTTTGTTCTTGTTCTGTCAGGCCTGGGATCTTTGGCATTCAAGCTCTGTGGCCATTCCTTCCAAAGCCCCCTCTCCAGGGACTTCTGGTCTGTCAGTATCCAAGGACCCGTCATCCAGAAAGCGAGTAAGGTCAGTGAATGAGGTCTACCTTGCCTGCTTAGGATATGGAGCGGCCCTCCAAGTAGGTCCCCTCGGCTCCTGGAGAGTGGTATCCCTCAGAAAAGCCAGTTTCTGAGGAGGACAGTCTGGTCAGTGAGTTTGACTGCAAAGACGGGGAGTTGTCGCCTCCAGAAAAGGATGCAGATCTTTAGGATGACTCCCATGATGTACGTCTTTTTGTTGTTGTTGTTGTTGTTTTTTGAAGGAGCTGCTGGCTCTCATTTCTCAAATTGTGGAGTCCCTCTATATTGCTGACTGTCCAGAACAGCAGTACTCCACCCATCCCAAGTCTCGGGCAGATCTCATTTTTAGAGGCATTTGTGATCTGTCTAGACTAGAGCCTTCCCTTTTCCATAGAGCTTCAGCAGATGGTTTCCCTGGAGTGGGACTCTCCTGATGCTTCTTTGTGCGCAGCTTCTGGGCCATTTTTATGTCTGGTCACCTGCGGACCTTGCTAAGTGGCTCTGCTTTCTTAAGGGCCCTGGTGGCAGTTGTAACTAAGCATACCACTGTCCTGGTGGAAGGAGGAGTGGTGCTCCAGGATCAGCAGAATAGGAACATTGAAGGTCTTTTGAAAACATCTTTTTCTGCCTCCTTCGCTCTGCAGGCTTCTGTCTGTAGGGATTTAGTGACTTGTGCCATGCTCAGATGGATTCAGCTCCTACCGCATGACTCTTCTTCACCCTGTTTTGGAATCAGTAGCTGCCTTTTTGGCCGATGCCCTCTATGACCTCCTTTGGTTGGCAGTGTAGTCAGTCACAACAGTTAGTGGTGAGGCATTGGTTGTGGCTTCATCACTGGAATGCTGATGCGGCTTCCAAAGCCCACCTGGCCAAGCTGCCATTCAAGGGCTAACTCCTGTTTGGGGAGAATCTGGAAAAGCTTGCCAAGGATTTGGGTGAGGTTAAACCTTTAGCATTTGCCTGAAGAAAATCCAAAGGGGCTTCTCAACTGTCGGGCACTGGGACATTGTCCTCGTCTTCCTCCAGTGTTTTTGAGATTTGTACCACTATCGGACTGGCAAGTCATCTTATTTGACGCCCAAATCGAGTGGCAAGTTGCAGACCTTTCAAGGGATCTGTCGACCTGTGGACAAATACCCCTCTTCCAAAAAATTCTCCAGGGCCGCACATGCCTCCCGCTGAAGGGCCCAGGGCCTGTTCCAGGGTGCCGCAGGTCTTTTCCCATGACTGGGCCCGGATTACCACAGACAGATGGGTCCTTGACATATCATCCCAGGATTATGTTCTCAACTGCGTCAGATCCATCAGAGATGCCTTTATGATCTCCCCTGAGGGTTAACCTGTAAGAGGGCTGCAGTGTGTGAGACTCTTCAGCGGCTTCTGCAGCTTCTGGCAATTTGTCCAGTTCCTCCCTCCGAGGTCTGATCCGGACGCTATTCCATCTGCTTAGTTCTGACCCATCCTAGATCTCAGAGGGGTCAAACGCTGTTTCAGCATGCCATGTTTTTGCATGGAAACCTTGAAGTCTGTGCTTCAAGCGGTCCATGCGGGCAACTTAGCTTCCCTGGACCTTGTGGAGGCTTACTTCAATATTCCTATCCAAGAAGGCCGGCAGCGTTTGTGGGGAAGTTAGACAGGGGTGGCCTGTGGGTGGAGTCTGGATGGTCTTAACTTCCCCACACAACTGGCAGGGAAGTTAGTCGCAGCCAGGTGAAGGCATGAATAGCAGGGATGGACATCCTGTTGGGCCATCCATCCCCGCTATTCGTGCACAGCTTAACCCCCAATGCATCTGAATAGCTACTGACAGAGTTCCTACTCGCCCGGGTCGAGAAGGCGATAACCGAGAAAATCCGCTTGCACATTTTCTATCCCAGCGATGTGCTGGACGTTACTTTTATTGTACTGCCAGGATGCAGATAGGGCAGGAGGGGCCAGAGGACATCCCCCGCAGCTCAACCCCAGCTTAGCACGACCCCTGATCTGGCCTCCTGCGGGGTGTTCACTTTATTTTGCAGCAGCTGGCATTGTGGCTCATCGATGGAGCCGCGGTGCCATGGCAACATGATGCCATGGCACCCGCGGCTCCATAGAAGAGCCTTGACTGAGTTAGCCAGGGACAGTCCTGCACTTGCAGGCCGGACTGAATCGCAGTCCCGGCCTGCACGTGCAGAACTGCTTGCGATCTCATCCTGCGGGGCTAGATGTGCCCCCACGGGATCAGAATCGCAATCCCTCTGTATGTCCGGTTCAGTCCGGATGTGCAGAGGGAATCGATGTCCGGGACGGAATTGGGCCCATTGTGAACTGGGGAGGTCATCCCGCTCTGACCTTTATGGCCACCTTGGGCAATGCCAAGGTTTCTGCCTTTTCAGTCATTGGAGAGAGCCAAAATCCTAGGGTCTAGATGCGCTGCTCCAGCCCTGGCGTCCATCTCAGATCCTCTATCTGTCTTTCCTCCATGGGCCTTGATCGGCCGGGTTCTCCGGCATATAGAGACATATCTGGGTCAGATGATTCTGATGGCGCTGAATTGGTCTCATTGTCTTTGGTATGCTAACCTAGTTTGCCTCCTAGCAGTGAAACCTCTGAAGCTCGGCTCTTGCAGGGACCTGCTGGGACAGGGGCTGATCATCATGACCGACCTTTCTCCCTACTTGCTTACGCTTGGCTCTTGAAAGATGCCGTCTAGCTTGTAAAGGATACTCTGCTCAGGTTCTGGCTGCTTAGCTTAAAGCATGGCGCCCTTCTACGTTGCTAGCTTGCGCTAGAGTTTGGCATTTATTTGTGTCCTAGTGCTCAGCCCGTGCAGTTTCACCATAGCAAGCCCAAATATCAGATCTCATGTCCTTTCTGCAGGATGGCTTTAACAAAGACCTCGCCTTTAATTCTTTGAAAGTGCAGGTGGCGGCCCTCACCTGTTTTCGTGGCTCTGTTGGGGGTTGCTTGCTTGCTTGCCATTCAGATATCAGGCGGTTTTTTTACATAGAGTACATGCCTTTCATCCTCCATTTCATCCGCTTATCCCTTCTTGGGACTTATTCTTGGTTCTCTGAGCACTCAAGCGGCCATCTTTCGAGCCCTTGATAGCCATTATGTCGACCTGGTGTGTTTCTGAGCTGCAGGTGCTTTCCTGCCAGGATCCCTTCTTATCCTTTTCTGCAGAAGGGGTAACGCTCAAGACGGTTCCTTCCTTCCTTTTTGTCTAAAGTTTTATCCCACTTCCATGTAAATCAGTCCATCTTGCTCCCATCATTTCTGGAGGGGGAGTATTCTATAGGCTCCATTGATCTTCGCTTGTTGGATGTCATGTGGTCCTTGTGCCATTATCTGAAGGTTATTAATTCCTTTTGGCTCTCGGATTTCTTGTCCTGCTTTCTGACCTCCTATAAAGGGGCTGCGGCTTCTAAGCATGCCATCATGCAATAGATCAACCAGGCCATTGCGTCGGCTCAGCCTGATCCTGTAAGTCTTAAAGCTCATTCTATGCGAGCGCAGGAAGCTTCTTGGGCGGAACACTCTCAGGTTGCTCCGATTGACATTTGCTGGGCAGCGACCTGGTCGTCCTTGTCTACCTTTGTCCAATGTTTATTTATTTTATTTACAGTTTCTTTTATACCGCGCTATTCGACATCAGCGCGGTTCACAGTCAACATATAAACCACACGTCTCAATTAATTGATCTGTGCTTACAATAAACAGGTAAAATAAACTTGGATAAACATTAAACAGGTTAACACCACCCTCGGGTGGTATAACTATGGTACTTCCCACTAGTCTGGACTGGTCTAGCAGGGTGATTTGGAAGGTGAAATTTTACTTACCATTAATTTCCTTTCCTGGAATCCTGCTAGAGCAGTCTAGGACCTGCATGCTCTGAGAACCAGTCTTGCTGACCTTCAAAATCAACCTTGTGTTTAGCTCAGCTGTTGGCGATTCTTCTGCTTCTACTGATTCCAGCGTCTCTGCTGCCTTGTATATAGTTGCACGTTTGTGCAGTAGTTATTTTGCTTTAGCCTGTTCTGAAGTTCTCTTGCTTTGCCAGTGACATACTGAAGCTCTCCCCTAAGGGAGCACGTATACGTGCCAATAATGTCACTGAAACTTCTGATTGGTTCTCTCTCTGTCTCAATCATCTGCTGTCAGGGGGATATAACCCACTAGTATGGGCTGGCCTCGCAGGATTCCAGGAATTAATGGTAAGTAAAATTTAATCTTATGAATCTCCTTTATCATTAGACCCAAAGCAATATACATGATATCACAATGCAATAATTATTTTTCCACCCAGTCTCGAAGACCACCTGTGTAATATAGTTCCTGTGTCATAATATACGCCCAACCTCATTTCCTTTTCTCACTAAAAGCTTGAAAGAATAGTCAAGCCTTAACTAGCTTCCTAAATCTCAAATAACTGTTGCATCCTTGCACTTGTTTTCCTCCCTCCCATAGTTCACTCACATCTTGCCTTTGTTCTGGATTATGGTAGTAATTTGGATAGCATTCTGAACTGTTCTTGCCCTTGTATATATATATATATATATTTTTTTTTTAGAAGAGACATTGAAAATCGATCATTTAGTATTTATGATTCATGGAATTGGGCCAGTCTGTGATCTTTGGCTGCGGAGCATCGTTCAGTGTGGTGAGTTAATTTTTTTTGGAATGAGAATCGTGAGTTACCTGGGTTTTAAATTGCATCGATATACTCGCTGTATGTTGCATTCCCAGAAGGATCGACTATTGGTAATCCGTTCTGTTAAGATTATGTGTAAGATCTGGCACCATGATAAGGTTTTTTTCATGCATGCATCTCTTCTTTAGAATGCTTTGCATGGGGAAAGTTAGGTTAATTGATGATCTTAGTATTCCATAAAGCACTGAAGACCTTTTTAAGAGAGCCTTTGGGGAGGAGAGTGTTTTGTAGTAATTTATTGCACCAATTAGATTACTTTCTATATTGTGTTTGTTAAGTCTAAGACTACTTCCAATTCATCCTGTCAGACTAGTGGGTATTCACCCCCTGCCAGTAGATGATGGAGGCAGAGGAAAAAAAAAACAGAAGCTTAAGCCGCTGCCCCCCTCCATACCCCACACACTTTGGGAGTAAACCTAGGACCCCTAGGGTAAGCTTCAGTATTTCTGTCTCCAGCAGATGGTGAACTTCAATTTTGTAGCTCCTGACAGGCAATTTCTTCCTCGGTTGGCTCCAGGGCACACGAGGTGCTCCCCTGCAGTGTCCCAAGTCTGTCCTGATGCTGTGCTCCTGATCAGGAGGATCAGTCGAGCCCCTCAGTGAGAGTGAGGTCTACTGTTCTCGAACTGCTCAGCCCTCTGGAATGATTACTTCATTGCCCTGTTTATTTAGTTAGCATTTATTGTATTAATTTTTTTTTGATTGTTTAATGTACAAGAGCTTATCTGTTGAGGAATTCTGCAGGGCAGCTATTTCAAGATAGAGGACACCAGATGTCTCCTTACCCTGAGTCTCATCTCATCCGTCTTTCCATCCTTCCCCTATCGTGTAACAACGTCAGCAGCAATCCTCTGGTACTGGCTACTGCCGTGTTCTCACTCTTTGTTGCTAAGGCTTGCAGCAGTGTTTCTTGCTGAATGCAGCACACCATTTCCCTCATGCCTTTACTGAGCAGCACCATTTTCTGAGCTGTGCTGGTTTGCCAATGACATCTGCACAACCTGCTCCCTTCAGGGTGTCTGTTTTCTAGCGTGACAGGACAGCACAGGTACTGTTTGGGAGACTTGACTAGCACTTTTGTTTGCCAGTATTAGTTTTTGCCATGATTGTGATTTCCTTTGGTGTGGGGTTTAATTTTTTTTCTGTACAAAAACTACCGTTTTGTTTTTTATTTATTTAACCAGTTTTCTATACCGCCTTCAATCAAAGCGGTTTACATTATGTAATCACTACAAACAGGTACTGGATATATTCCCTTGTCCCCAAAGGGCTCACAATCTATGTGTACCTGAGGCAATGGAGGGTTAAGTGGCTTGCCCAAGGCCACAAGGAGTGCCTATAGGATTAGAAACCCCAGTCCCTCCAGATGGGACTTGAACCCCCAGCCTGAGATACCATGTCCTAACCACTAGGCCACTCCTCCCTTCTGTTCTGTGTGCTCACAGTCTGTCAGAAATGGGGCCACAGGCATTCTATTTCCAGTGTGGTTTGACAAGTCAGCAAGGGGTGTGTCTCCAGCCCTCCAATGCTGCTTGGGCTGCAGCAGGCAACGTTGCCATCTAAAAGACCAGTTTTGTTCATCTTGTGCAGGATACTACCAAAAGCAGAGGGGTTCCACAAAAGAGTAAAGTAGCCCAAATGCCCTCAAGTATGGAGCAGACAGAGCTTAAAGATCCCAATTTACCCATGTCTAACAATAGCCAAATTAACATGAATAAAATACATTCTCTAAAATGCTTGTATGCAAATGCTAGAAGTCTAAAGAATAAGATGGGAGAGTTAGAATATATAGCACTAAATGAAAGGTTAGATATGATTGGAATATCAGAGACATGGTGGAAGGAGGACAACCAGTGGGACACTGTGATACCTAGGCACAAACTATATCGTAATGATAGAGCTGATCAAATTGGTGGAGGGGTTGCGCTCTATGTTAGAGAGGGCATTGAGTCAGAAAGGATTAAAGTTTTGCAGGAAACAAAATTTGCTGTAGAATCTATATGGATTGAAATTCCATATAAAAGGGGGAAGGCGATGGCAGTGGGGGTGTACTATCGAGCACTTGGCCAGAATGACCAAAAGGATGATGAAATGCTCAAAGAAATCAAGGAAGCTAACAAACGTTACAGCGCAGTAATAATAATGGGTGATTTCAATTACCCCGGTATCGACTGGGTCAGTGTCACGTCAGGACATGCTAGGGAGATAAAGTTCCTAGATGAAATAAATGATTGCTTCTTGGAGCAGCTGGTTCATGAACCGACCAGAGGGGAAGCCATATTAGACCTAGTCCTTAGTGGAACACCAGATCTAGTGCAAGAGATAAGGGTGTTGGGGCCACTTGGCAATAGTGATCATAGCATGATCGCCTTTGATTTAATTAGTGGAGGAGGGATAGTAAGGAAATCCACAGTACTACCTTTTAACTTTCGAAAGGGAGACTATGATAAAATGAGGAAAACAGTTAAGAAAAAACTAAAAGGAGCAGTTGCGAAGGTTAAAGACGTACATCAAGCTTGGGTGTTGTTGAAAAATACTATCTTGGAAGCCCAGACCAGCTGTATTCCACGCTTTAAGAAAAGTGGAAGGAAGTCCAAAAAACTGCCAGCATGGTTTAAAGGTGAGGTCAGAGAGGCGGCTGTTGCCAAAAAAGCATCTTTCAGGAAATGGAAAAAAGAGCCAAACGATGAAACTTGGAAACAGCACAAGCACTGGCAAGTCAAATGCAAGGCATTGATAAGGCAGGCAAAGAGAGAATTTGAGAAGAAGCTTGCTGCGGAAGCAAAAACGTGAAATAAAGACCTTTTCAAGTACATTCGTAGCAAAAAACCTGTGAGAGAGTCTGTTGGTCCATTAGATGATAAAGGGGTTAAAGGAGCACTAAAAGGCGATAGCGGAGAGACTGAATGAATTCTTTGCTTCGGTCTTTACCGAGGAAGATGTAGGGATGTTACCCATGACTGAAGTGGTATTTAAAGGTGCGGAAGAATTGGAGGAAATATCGATACATCGGGAAGATGTCTTACAACTATTAGATAAACTGAAGAGTAGCAAATCACCTGGGCCGGATGGTATACATCCAAGGGTGTTGAAAGAACTGAAATATGAGATTGTAGACCTGCTATTAGTAATCTGTGAACTATCATTAAAATCATCTCTAATACCTGAAGATTGGAGGATCGCCAATGTAACACCAATTTTTAAAAAGGGTTCCAGGGGTGATCCGGGAAACTACAGACCGGTGAGCCTGACGTCAGTACCGGGAAAAATGGTAGAAACCATCATAAAGAATAAAATTACTCAGCATGTAGATAGTCACAACCTAATGGGAGACAGCCAACATGGCTTTAGACAAGGAAGATCTTGTCTTACTAATCTGTTATGTTTTTTGAAGGAGTGAATAAACAGGTGGACAAAGGTGAGTCGGTTGATATTGTGTATCTGGACTTTCAGAAAGCCTTTGACAAGGTCCCTCATCAGAGACTTTTGGCAAAACTAAAGAGTCATGGGATAGGAGGCAATGTACTATTGTGGATCAGGAACTGGTTAAAAGATAGAAAGCAGAGGGTAGGGCTAAATGGCCAATTTTCCCAATGGAGAAAGGTGAATAGTGGTGTACCCCAGGGATCTGTGCTGGGTCTGCTGCTTTTTGACATATTCATAAATGACCTGGAAAGTGGAATAACGAGTGAGGTTATCAAATTTGCAGATGACACAACTATTTAAAGTTGTTAAAACCCAAGAGGATTGTGAAAAATTGCAAGAGGACCTTGATAAATTGGAAGACCTGGGCATCAAAATGGCAGATGAAATTTAATGTGGACAAGTGCAAAGTTATGCACCTAGGGAAGAACACCACAAACTATGGTTACACGATGCAAGGTTCCACATTAGGAACCACCACCCAGGAAAAAGATTTAGGTGTCATTGTGGATACCATGTTAAAACCCTCGGCCCAGTGTGCAGCGGTGGCCAAGAGAGCAAATAGAATGCTAGGTATGATAAGGAAAGGAATGGAAAATAAAACAAAAGATATTATAATGCCTCTATATCGTTCCATGGTGAGACCGCACCTTGAATACTGTGTGCAATTCTGGTCGCCGTATCTTAAAAAGGATATAGCAATTTTAGAAAAGGTACAGAGAAGAGCCACCAAAATGGTAAAGGGGATGGAAGGATACTCCTATGAAGAAAGGCTAAAAAGGTTAGGGTTCTTTAACCTGGAAAAGAGACGGCTGAGGGGAGATATGATAGAAGTCTATAAATTAATGAGCGGAGTGGAACGGGTAAACGTAGATCGATTGTTTACCTTATCAGAATATAGAAAGACTAGGGGACATGCAATGAAGCTACAGGGTAAACTATTTAAGACTAATAAAAGAAAATATTTTTTCACTCAACGTGTAATCAAACTCTGGAATTTGTTACCGGAGGATGTAGTAAAGGCTGTTAGTGTAGCTGGATTTAAAAAAGGTTTGGACAAGTTCCTGGAGGAAAGGTCCATCAACCATTATTAAGAAGGGACCGAAGATATCAATGCTTGACCCAGTACAAGCATTGTGGAACTTGTGTCTCTTGGGGAAACTGCTAGGTACATATGACCTAGATTGGCCACTGTTGGAAACAGAATACTGGGCTTGATGGACCTTGGTCTGACCCAGTATGGCATATCTTATGTTCTTAGACTATCAAGGGGCCCGTCCACAGCAGTTAGCATGAGTCCTTTTCATGAGAAAGCTAGTCTTGCACGGGACAACTCCTATTTCTACCCCAGTTTCATCCATCTGGGGATGTGTCTCACTCTGGAGATGCTCTCCCCCGCCCCCCACCATACTTTTGCCTGAATAGAGCTTACAGACCCTGCAGCCTTCAGCTCCCCATCAACAGGAAGAGGCTTCGGATTCACAATTCATGCACCTTTTCAAGCAGGCATGGGAATTGTGGTAATCTTGGCACCGCGATTACCCCACCGACAACTGTAGATACGCCTCCGCTGCAGCCTAGGAAGAGAGCCCGGGCACCCTCAATCTCTCAGGACAGGGCTCGGGCTAAAGATTGCTCTCCACTCGCTGAAGACAGGGACATCTTTTCAGACTTGCACAGCGGAAGCAGTGCCTCGGACTGCGGAGAGTTGACGCCTTTGGAGGAGGACTCAGAGGACCAGGAACATGGCCAATATGTGCATTTGTTTTGTAAAGACAAGCTGCTGGTGATAGCTCAGATCAGAGAGTCTCTGGTTGCACTGGATTGGCCCCATTGTCTGTGGTATGCCGAACTTGTTCAGTTGACTGTGGCGAATCTAATGTCACTTGGGTCTCCTCTGGCAGGGGCTCATCCTGCTGGAAGACCCTGCTCCTTACTCACTTACGGTTTGGCTCTTGAGCGACGATGTTTTGAGGTACAAAGATTATACAGAATCCATTGTCGCTACATTGCTGAAAATTCAACGATCTTACATGTCTCGGGCATACACCAGAGTATGGCGATTGTTTTGTTTGAGTGCCGGGCACGCCAGGATTCAATCTCTCCTTAATGGGCACAGGTGCGGGATATCCTATCCTTCCTGCAAGCCATATTCAAGAAGGGCCTATTACTACTACTGAGCATTTGTATAGTGCTGCACAGACATGTAAGAGACTGTCCCTGCTCATCAGAGCTTACAATCTAGTTGAGACAGACAACACAGAAGGTGTAGACAGGGTTAAAAGAAGGGGGAAAGGTAAAGAAACAAGGAGATCAGGTGAGTCAAGATCCAAAAGCAGCAGCAAAGAGGTGAGTTTTCAGCCTGGATTTGAAAAGGGTCAGAGAAGGTGCCTGCCATATAGACACAGGTAGTTTGTTCTAGGCGTAAGGTACAGCAAGATGAAAGGAGTGAAGTCTGGAGTTAACAAGTCTGCAAGGGAGCGGGATTTGAGCCAAGCATGGTCAGCAGAACGGGCACAGGAACATAGATAGCGGGTAGTGGATGAAAGCCAAGGCTGGGGTGCAGAACGCCTCACAGGATGTGGCATGGGTGGAATGAGAGCATTCAGAGCAGAGGAGAGTGCAGCGTTATAGGAAGCTACTGCCTTGTCAACAGACTTAGATGACATAGTGGAGGAAAGAGATGAAGAAACAGTGGAAGAGAGAACCAAAGGATCAATAGTATGAAGATTTCTAAATAGGTTGGAGGAGACAGGACGAGGTTGAGGCAGCGGGTGATGAAGATTGAAGCTTAAAAGTTGCTGGTCAAATAAGGGAAGAACTGAGCTACAGAAGTTCGAGGGTAAGCAACTAGGGAAAAATACCAGGTCAAGGCAGTGGAGCAAATGAGGAGGTAAAGGAGAGGAGCTTTAAAGCATAAGGATCAGAGGGGTTATCAACATGAATGTTAAAATCCCCGAGAATAAGAGTAGGGGAAGAGGCATCCAGAAAGAAGGAAGCCCATGAGTCAAAGTTAGTGAGAAAGGTAGAAGTAGACTTGTCAGGAGATCAATAAATAACAGCTACCCGGAGAGGTAGTGGAGTGAAAAGATGGATGAAGTGGACTTCAAAAGAGGGAAAGGGGTGAGACTGAGGCCGCAGGAGGGGTTGGAATTGGCAGGAGGGAGAAAGTAGAAGCCCAACACCACCACCATGGCCAGTGGGACAAGGCCTTTTCCTCAATTCCTTGAAGGTCCACATTGCAGCGTTGACCTGTTGCTGGGGACCACTTCAGGGCCATTCCCTTGCCTCCCATAGAGATGGTTTTTCTGCATTGGGTTCACACCCTACAGCCCCCGATATGACTGGTAGTACTGTCGTGGGACCTTACCGTGGTCATCCAAGCAATAACCCGGGCACCCTTTCAGCTTTTAAAGAGGGCAATCTTAATAGATCTCGCCCTGAAGGCTGTATTCCTAGTGGCCATTGCCTCATCCTGTTGGCTCTCCGAGTTGCAGGTGTTATCTTGCAGGGATCCCTTTTTGTCCTCCTCACTGGAAGGCGTTTCCTTGTGCACCGTGCCTTCCTTCCTTCCTTACCAAAGATCTTGTCGAAATTCCATGTGAAACCAGATGGTGTCATTTCCCTCCTTTTTCCAGGGAGCAGTGTTCAGGGCGCAATTCCAACCTCTATTTGCTGAATGTTAGCAGAACGTTGTTCACTATCTTAATATTACTAATCCTTTTTGCCTCTCCAATCATCTCTTTCTTGATTTCAGGGGCCTGCAAAGGGCAGGCAGCCTCGAAATCAACTATTGCTCGCTGGACTAAGAATGCCATTGAATCTGCCTATATCCTGCAGGGTAAACCAGTCCCCAAAGGTCTCAAAGCCCATTCCACGCAAGCACATGTGGCGTCATAGGTAGAAAGATTGCGGGTGGCTCCACTTGATATCTGTCAGGTCATCTTTCTCCATGTTCGCCCGACATTACTGCTTGGATCTGCAAGCTCGGGAAGCAGCTAGCTTTTGGGCCACAGTGTTGGTTGCAGCTATATCTTCCCGCCCTGGGGTAGCATAGCTTTGGTACTTCCCACTAGCCTGGACTGGTCTAGCAGGGTGAGTTAGAAGGTGAAATTTCACTTACATTAATTTCCTTTCCTGGAATCCTGCTAGACCAGTCCAGGACCCACCCCATATCATGCTCTGCTAAGAGATTCAGCTGGCCAACACGCATCTTATTCCTCCGATGCTCAGATGTCATCTTCTCCTCCTGTCAGATGGCCATGGCTGTTCTCTGCCTATGTACATAGTTGGCTTCTTATAGCCTTATTCTTAATATTATTCACGATAACCTAGTCCGGTTCATAGTTCCTTTCAGTGGGCTGGGAGTTCAAGTCTTCATGCTTTGCCAGTGGTATACTGAAGCTGACCCCTAGGGGTCTTGGGTTTACTCCCAAAGGGGGGAGTGTGTTAACCTCTGGGGTTTTTTTTCCCTCTACCTCCATCATCTGCTGGCAGGGGGCAAATACCCACTTGTCTGGACTGGTCTAGCAGGATTCCATGAAAGGAAATTAATGGTACGTGAAATTTCACCTTGTGGGGAAGAGGATAATTGGGTCTTGGGTGCATTGTATACTGCACAGAGCAGCTTGTGGTATATAAGTGTAACTAACTAACTAATAAGTAGTAAGTTGTTCCCACAGTGCCATTAAGGAAGCTTTTATGGAGGAGTAGGGATTTGCAAGTCAAAGCGTTGGGGTATGGATTGGGAGGATGTCTAGGTTCAAGATTGCCTTTTACTACTGTCTTGGTGACTTTAGGTTAGTCCCTTTTTATCTCTTGCTATTTGTCTTAATTGAATATGGTCACATTTATTTACTTAAAGCTGCATTTGTCCTAGAGACAACAGGTTTTTTAAAATTTAATTTAAAAAATTTTTTTGTGGCTGTAATGCCTTTTCTTGGACGAATTTAAGAATACTCTGATACTGCTGAGTTTGAGACATATATCATCCCCCCCCCCCCACGTTTTGGGTGACATGACATTTTTATGACATTCTAAACCATTCCAAATTGCTTGCTGCGGAATAAAGCACACTTAAGATTTTGGAGACGGTCTGAATTGTTTTAACAGTTCCATTTAATTCCTGACAGCAGTTTGTAAGCCATGACAAGGCTGGAGACTATTGCAAGCAGTTTCTCAGCAACCAACACATTATTCCATTAATAGAATATTGTTCTCCTGAAATAATTGCAGCCTGAAGTGGGCTCTGAATTATAGGTCTTGATGCAGAGTTGGAATTCTTTCCAGTGAATGATTTTCGTGATGTTTCCCTGAACCTGCTGAACACTCACTTCAAGAAAGCCCTGGATCAGGACAAGGTTGGCCGGGTGGAGTTCCTCCCTGTGAACTGGTACAGCGCTTTGCACGCAGACACGACGGGTGTAGACAAGTATGTAACTTCTTAGCCAACACTGATCAGCACAGCTGAAAGAAAGCAGTTCCCCAAAGTCATGCTCACCTTTGAAAAGTGGTATTCACTTATGCAAGGATGTTTTAAAGGGGTACTGGTAAGGGAGAGGGATGATTTTTCAGCTGAAGGGATGCAGGATAGGCTTGGAGTGGGATACTTCACCATATATTTTTTGCTAAGTAGTATATGGAACTGAAATCCAAAAATGTTCAGATCTATCTCCAGGAATAAGCAGGAATGTAGTTTTCACATATGGGTGATGTCAGTGCCGACGGAGTCCACATGGGAACGCTCCCCAGCATCGATTTGGAAAGCTTTTGGGAGCACTCCACTGTGCCTATGCAGCTGCCATCCCACCTTTCCAATTCCCTCTCTTCAGTTCTTTGTTTTCTATGGAGTCAGCAGGAAGCAAATCCTGTTACCACAGCAAAACTTTCTTTTTGTAGATAGTGCCTCTGCCTTCCCACCGGCATCGTTGAAGAAATCACTGGTTCCCTTTATTCTTTTCTTTCACGTCTTTCTCTATCATCTTTAAAAAAAAAAAGAAAAAAAAAAAAAAAGAACTTGAGCGTTGACGCCCTTTTTTTTAGGCCTTAAGCCTTCCATAGCCTTCACATCCTCGAAGGCATGGAGAAACCAACTAGTGGTTTCAAAAAATGTTCTAATTGTGCCAGCACCATTTTGGCAACTGGCACAAATGACTTGTGTTTAAAATGCCTTGGCCCAGACCACCAGCCAAAAGACTGTCCCCTCTATCAGAAAATGACATTGAGAGGCCTACAAAACCAGGCTTCTAAATTTTGGAGTTGCCTTCGCTTCAGACGGGGTATCGATGGCATCCATGTCCTGGAGGGCCTCATCCTCCCATGGATCTCTGGTATCTTCGAAGTCCAAGCATAAGGCCGCATCGAAGTCCAACAATACTTCCCAGGGGAAGATCTCGCTGAAGGTATCATGACCCCTCGGGTGTTGCCTTGCAGGTGGATCAGCCTGCAAAACAGCCCTGGTGGGAGGCCCTATCCTCCAAAGCCATTGAGGGGCCCAGGATGCTCCTGAGGCTTCGACCTCTGGAGAGCTACCGATGCCATGCTCCCAATCATTGGCAACCTTGTTAGACCAGCACATACTGGCCATCGAGTGGAGCTTGGCATCCCTCCTTGCAGCCTCGGTACCCATAAAACCCTTGGCTACAGGCACTGCCCCGTCAATACCGGTTACAGTACCGACATTGACACTGGTTCCGAGCATGACATCAGGGCTGCTGCAGATGACAGACATCACTCCCACCCATGCCATCCCTTGATACTCTTACCAGTGCCAAACCCAAGCTGCTTACCAAGGCCAATACCTCTGAACATCGGTACCGGCATCTAGCTTCTGGCAAATACCGTTCCCATTGATACTTCGAGTCCTCTGATTCCCCTGGGTCACTTGGTTCATGGGGGTCCTGGACCTTCCTTTGGACCCTTCCCAGCATCAACAGCGACACATGTCCTTCCAGGAATTCATTCGAGACCTAACCAAAGATCTCTCTATCAAAGTAACATCAGAGAAGGAGCCAAGAGTGGAGGAATTATAGATCCTCCAGTACCCAACAGCACCCATGGAGACCGCATCCTTCATGACCTTATGCTCCTTATGTTGGAGACGCCTCTCATGATCTCACCTCAAAATCGTCATCTCGATACCATGTATTGTGCACCAGAGTGTCCCGGCTTCCAAAAGCCATAGCTTCCACTCTACTCCATGGTGGTTGAATCGGTGATGTGCTGAATCAAAAGCTCGAAGACTCACTTCTCTAATTGTCCAGGTAGAGAATTGAGAACTCTTGACGCCTTTAGGCGTCAATGCTTCCAAGCATCCATGCTCTCGACTAGGATTAACTCATCCTCCTACATGGGAATGTTCATGAAAGAGTTATCCAGGGATCTCAAGGCCTTTGTTCTTCTCCTCTCAGATAACAAAAGGGCAAATTATTTTGCTCTAGTTAAGCATAGCCAAAATGGTTTGAAGTTTGTCAATAGGGCCACCTTTTGAAGCCTTTTGAATGCACAAGCAGGGCCTCAGCAATATTCATTGTTGTACGTTGAATAGCATGGCTTCAGGCATGGGCAACATAAGCTGGGCAACATACCTTGCACAGGGGTAAACCTCTTTGGCAAAGACTGGCAAGATAAGGCCTCTCAATTAGAGTTAGAAAATACTACTCTAAAGAGACTGTCCAGAGTAACAGCTGACCCTGCTAGGAAAAAGACACTTGCAAAGAAGTCCTTCTACAATAATAATAATAAGAAGAAATTTTTCTCTTCTTATCCTCCTGCTTCTCAGTACCGGGGTTAAGCCCTACAGAAGAGGCAGCAGCTTCCTAAACAACAAAAGAATAATTCGCAACCAGCTCTGCAGCCACAGTCTGCACCTGGTTTTGACTCTCTGCAGGACTCCCACCCCCTCCACACAGCAGGCAGACTGTGCCAGTATGCCTACAGATGGCACTTCCTCACCTCAGAGCAGTGGACACTCACCATAGTTCAGGAAGGGTACAGACTTCATTTACAAACTCTGCCCGCCTCCACTTTCATGGGGGAATATCAAACGCAACCCCCACTTACTGCTCTCCTACAGGATGAGGTGTCCTCTCTTCTGTCTCAGGGTGCCATAGAAGATGTCCCAACATCCCAACAGGGAATGGGCTTCTACTTTCCGTACTTTCTCATTTCAAAGAAAACCGGAGGGTATAGGCCCATTCTGGTCCTCGGAAAACTCAACAGGTTTTTAGTCCATGAAAAGTTCAAGATGATCTCTTAGGACTCTTCTTCCCTACCTCTAGAGTCAGGACTGGCTCTGTTCTCTAGATCCAAAAGAAGCGTACACACACATCCTCATCCATCCAGGACACAGGAAATACCTATGTTTTCACCTTTCAAGGAAAACAACATCAATACAGAGTTCTTCCCTTCGGACTGTCCTCTGCCCCAAGAGTCTTCACAAAGTGCATGGCGGTCGTAGCCGCTTATTTAAGAACTCTGGGGATATTCGTCGTCTTACTTAGACGACTGGCTCCATAAAAGCAGATGCCTCCCAAGGGGCACAGCTTTCCTTGCATCGTACCATCATAGTACTACAACACTGGGATTTATGATAAACTTACTAAAATCCTAGCTCACTCCAACTCAAAAACCTAGAGTTCATTGGAGCCCTGCTAGACATCCAACAGTCCAGGGTGTTTTTTCCCCAGCTCAGTTGGGTCCGTCTAGTTGAACTAGCATCCCAGATGTTCCTACGAGACCGTCTGACTGCCCGAGAGATGCTTCAGCTCCTGGGGCTCATGGCCTCTACAGTACATGCCGTTCCATATGCCCGACTACATATGCTGACAGTCCAGTGGACTCTTGCCTCCCAGTGGAAGCAGGCCTTGGGCTGTCTCCAGGATAGGATCCGACTAACCACATCCCTTCAGTGGTGGTGGTCTCCCAAAAAATCTGCTCATAGGGTCACCTTTTCAGATGCCTCCACTTCAATGCACCCTAACGACGGATGCCCTAGCGAACTGCACCGGTCTCACGAATGGGGTGATTTCACCATTGCTGTTTCTCTGGATCTTTCTGCTGCATTTGACGTCGTTGACCATCGCACCCTTCTTTTCCGTCTATCTGATCTTGGTATCCAGGGCACAGTCCACCAATGGTTTCGGTCTTTCCTCTCTTCCCGTTCCTTTGCTGTCAGATCGGGCCCCACCTCTTCTGCCTCTATTCCCCTTCACTGTGGTGTACCCCAGGGCTCTATCCTTGCACCACTTCTTTTCAATGTCTTTTTCGCCCCTCTTGCCCTCCTCATACAGCAATCCGGTCTGTCCGCCTACTTTTTCGCGGACGACATTCTTTTGATTCACCATACTTCTCCTTTTAGTCCCAGATCTCTCACCTCAATGATTGTCTTGCCTCCATTGCCGATTGGTTCCATAGTAACTTTCTCATTGTTAATCCTTCTAAGTCAGTGGCTATCTGGTTCACATTTGGTGCTCCCTCCCCTACCTTGATGCCACTTATGTCCAACTCGCCAATCCCCCTGGTCCCAACTCTTCGTTACCCTAGACCCTTCACTCTCATTCCATCAGCACATTTCCGGAGTGGTGTGTAGCTCCTTTTTTCATCTTCGTAAGATTAGGGCTGTTTGATCTCTCCTCCCACTTGCCTCACTCACTACCCTTGTTCTCTCCCTGGTAACCACTCGGCTCGATTATTGTAACTCTCTACTCGCCGGACTCCCCCAATATCAACTCCGAAGACTACAACTAATCCAAAACACAGCTGCCCATCTTCTTACTTTCTCTTCCCACCGAGACCATGTTACTCCCTGTCTTCTTTCCCTTCACTGGCTCCCTATCAAGGCTCGATATCTTTACAAGATCCTTACCATCACTCACAAGGTCCTTCACACTAACACCCCCCAGTATCTGGCCGACCTTTTCTATCTCCAACCTACTCCCTGCCTGCTTCGTTCCGCACATGGCAGTCGTCTTTTTCTACCATCCCCCACTCAGGCCCACCTCGAGTCCACCCGTCACGCTGCTTTCTTCTTCGTAGGCCCTGCCCTTTGGAATTCCCTCCCATACCCTCTCCGTACCAAAGCATCTTTCCCCCGGTTCAAGGCTCTTCTTAAAACTTACCTTTTCTGTCAAGCTTTCAATTGTCCCGCTCCCCCCAACTACCCACAGCTAGCTACCTGCACTAGCGCCCACTCAACAACCAAAATATCCCATTACCCTCCATAAACCTTTCCTCCCTCCCGATTTACTCATCTCCCCATTGTGCTCTTCCCCCGGTGTTTTCACTCTGTTGTCCTCTGTCCTTTCCTGCCTCTCTCTCTCTCTCTCTCCTTTCCTGTCAATTTATGGCATTTCTTTCACGCAGCCTCAACCTTTTATTGTACACCGCCTTAACACCTCGGTAATGGGCGGTATATCAAATGTTGTAAAGAAAGATAAAGATGCCTCCAAACTGGGTTGGGGAGCCCATCTGGGCAACCTGACTACACAGGGGCTCTGGATAGCGCAAGAGTCACAACTCCAGATCAATCTCCTAGAACTTCATACTATCTCAAATGCCCTCCGGGTGTTTCAACACTACCTTGGAGCACAAGAAGTCCTAGTCAGGATGGACAATCAGGTTGTCATGTTCTGTGTGAACAAGCAGAAAGGAACAGGCTCTTGGGCCCTCTGCGAGGAGGTGCTACACCTGTGGTCCTTTGCCATTGTTCATCAAATACACCTCCAGGCAGTGTGCCTCCTGGGGGAGATCAATGTCTTGGCAGACACACTGAGTCGCATCCTTCTTCCCCACGATGATCTTTCCATCTGGACACAACATCCTACGTCTTCCAGACTTGGAACTGCAGACCTAGATCTGTTCGTGACTCCCCAAAATGCCAAGCGTCCTCACTTCAGCGCTCCTTGTGGTCTTGGGCAAGCCACTTAACTATTTTACAGGGAACATGGGCTATGGAGGGTTATCTCCAAGTTTTATAATGCCCTGTTCAATGTAATTTCAGTTTGTTCAATGTAAACCGCACTGATGCAGAATAGTGCGGTATATAAGGGAATGTAAATAAGTCTGTACTAGTTAATATTTACATTTGTTTTCAAATTTTATTGTTTATTTTATTGTGTTTATTGTTTTTGGTTATATGATGTTATATGTAAAACGAACTCTGCTTTGTTGATTGTTGTTTATTGTGAACCGCAACTGATCTATGGAAGATGCGGTATATAAGTGATTGTTAAATAAATAAATATAAATAAAATAAGAACTCCAACATCCACCAACTAACTAGTGGATGCCTTCCACCTACACTGGGGTCAGGGTCTGCTTTATGCTTTCTGTCCTATACCCCTCATTCCCAAGACACTTTTCAAGCTTCAGTCCGACAAGGGCTCCATGATACTCATAGCCCCTCACTGTTTGCAGCCACCGTGGTTCCACTGCTACCACGTATGACTAGGACTCATCCTATGCGATTGGGATCTGCGCCTGATCTCCTCTCCCAGGACAATGGCTCACTACTCTATCCCAAGCCACAGTCTCTCCGCCTCACAGCTTGGCTGCTGAGAGCATAGCTTTACAAGGCTTTGATCTTACTCCAGAAGTTAAGGAAATCCTTTTGGCTTCCAGAAAGCCCTCCACCAGACATTCATATGCTTTTAAGTGGCATAGATTCTCTGTAACCCAGAAAGATCTCAATCCCTGTTCTGCTCCAGTGGAGCCACTCCTCCAGTATCTCCTCCACCTGTCCTTAACAGATCTAAAGACAAACTCGGTGAGAGTCCACCTCGGTGCCATTGCGGCCTCTCACCATCTACTGGATAGACAGCCCATCTCCACGCAACCACTAGTAGTGCTTTTGATGAGAGGTCTCCTGCTGTCCAAACCGCTCATTAAGCCACCTTTGGTAGCTTGGGACCTCAATGTCATTCTAGTGCAACTTCTCAAGCTGCTCTTTGAACCATTAGCTACAACCTCACTTAAGTTCCTCTATTGGAAGGTAATCTTCCTAATTGCCCTCACTTCAGCTAGATGCATTAATGAGCTTTAGGCTTTGGTGGCGGATCCTCCCTATACCCGCTTCCACCATGACAAAGTAGTCCTTCGGACTCACCTGCACCTTTATGCCAAAGGTGGTATCTCCCTTCCATTTAAACCAGTCAACTGGAAGGTAAATTTTCTTTCCTAAACTGCATGAATCTAGAGTGGAAGCAGCTCTGCACACTCTTGACTGCAAATGTGCCTTGGCTTTCTATCTCCAAAGGACTAGTTCACCATAAAGCCTAGCAGCAGTTTATTTCGTTTGACCCCAGACACCTGGAATTACATTTTTTTTCTAAGCGTATGCTCTCCAAATGGATAGTGGACTGCATTTCATTTGCCTATGACAAAGCAGGTCTCTTCCTGGAAGGGCATGTCCTTGTTCACAATGTTCGCACCATGGCCACCTCAATGGCAAACATATGTTCAGTAGCCATCGACAAAATTTGCAAAGTAGCAGCTTAGTCTTCTGTCCATACTTTTGCTGCCCATTATAGTCTGGACAAGGTATCCATCAGGATGCCATGTTTGGTTAGGCTGTACTCAGCACCGCTTTCAGACTTAGATGCAACCTAAATAATTTCATAGAGCAGGTTTTACAGTACTAATAGGGCACAAACATTCTAGATCAGAGGGAGAGCAGAATGGTGGCATTTCTTGAAAAGAGCTTGTATGTTTCTCTATCTGGCTAATTTTTTTTAAGGTTTCTAGAAAAGAAAAAACAGAGAGGCCTGGTAAAAGATTCTTTTGACCTCCATTAGGATGCTGTGCACGTTTTACTCAGCACTTACTCTTTTAGTCATAATAAATCTGAATACTTGGGAAGGTCGCTAAGCTCTGGGAACTTGTTCAGCATGATCTGCCCACTTGTCTAAATGTCAGCAGAGCTCTCTGGAGGAATAGAATGATCCATAAACTAACTTCTGACAGAAGTAAGTAGTGCAGTGTAACTATTTTAAGACAAATTGCATACATGGAGAATGTTATGACGTTTGCAGAGATGAGGCAGTTAGAATATTAACTCCTTTTTTTTTTCTTTAATCTATTAAGAATCATCTAATTTTGCAAGTGTAAGATTGTTAGGGAATCTCCATAAATTTAAATAAATTTTTTTTTTTTAAATTTCTCTATGAAATAGTGACATACGGCGAATCACGCTGCCAAGTATTTGCCGCCTACGCCATTTCACCAATGAGACGCTGCTGGATCTCTTCTTCTATAGCAGCCCCACTTACTGCCAGACCATCGTGGATACTGTGGCAGGAGAAATGAACCGATTGTACAGGCTTTTCCTGCATAGGAATCCGGGTTACCAAGGGACCATCTCTGTAACAGGTCACAGTTTAGGTGAGGGACCAGTTCTGCACACCCCATCAAAGCATCAACATTTAGGGGCTTGTTTACTAAGCAGCAGTAGCAGCTTCCGACATTGGTCAGAAGCCGCTACCCCTGCTTAGAGATCTCATTGTAAAAAGTAATGAAAAAAATCTTGAAACTTCAAAATGTATTTCTGGTTTGTTGCTAAAGGAAAATCTAGATTGCCAATTTAGAGGATGAATTACCAAGTTAAGCAAGATCTGGTGCTTTGCTGGAATGGATGGATAGACTTAGGGATATGTTTGCCAAAGGTTAACGTGCATTAATGAAAGTTAATGCGCATTAAGTACTACCACAGCCCATTCATATCTATAAGTCATGACAGCAGTTAATGTGCATTAATCTTTAATCATACCCCTTGGTGACTATTGGAATCAGGACATGGCCCAACTGAAGAGATTTTAGCATCTAAATGCAAATTTAAAATTATTTTCCAAGATGGGTCATTTTTTTATTCTGTAATAAAAATGTATGTGTGTGTATTAAAACTTGATTTTTGTTTATATTTCTAGCTATATACCTTTTGAGGTTATTCCATTTTCAAATTATTAAATACATTTTAAATCTTTCTCATTTTGAAAATTAGCTGCTTTTGTAGACATCAGTAGCCCTCAGAAATGAAAGAACTTCCACTCATATTAATAACATTTGTGTGTGAGGTGGTTTTTTTTTTAATGCAGACAAACATTAATCTCCTTTCCCATATGGAAGGTCACAGAGTACATGGTGGTGGAGGAATTAGAACTTGAGATCTAACCTGTGAGTTATTTAACTCAAAGTAGAATTCTTTTTTTCTATTTATGGGTTTGGGGGTGGAGGCTTGGTGGGCTTCAAATTTGCACTTTTTTTTCCTTTGTGTTCGAACATGAGTGCATATTGGCTGTATAGTCTAGTCCAATGTCTGATCTAGTCTTTTACTGGTCCCGTTTCCAACAGGATCCCTCATTCTGTTTGACCTCCTGACTAACCAGAAAGAACTAGTGAAGAGCGGTGATCCTCCAAAGATGGTAATTTCATTTTATTGAGATACTAATTATATCCTTGGTTTTATTAATGAGAAGTCTGCATGTTTATCATTAAGAAACATGGTGAGATCAACCATTAGGCAAGACAAGGCAGTTGTGTGGGGTGGCAAAAGAGAAATAGCAGTCAAAACAAAACAATAGATGCTGATGGCCATGCAAACTCAAAGTACAGTCGGCACTTTTTTTTTGCCTGCAGTGAAACAAGTTTCATATTTTAAAGTATGATGTTCAGTTATGCATCTTTACAGGATTGTTGTGGGAGGGGTGCTATTGAGATGATCTTGATTGAGTGTAATTATCAAAATCTTGAGTGAGGCGAGAGGGGGCAAAGACTGGAGGTCCACCTAGAATACCCTATTAACAAAAATAACACATTTATGTCTGTCATAGTATTCATTCCTTGTTTGCAAGCTTTGTGAAACTTTTGTTGATTTGAACCTGTATAATATCTTATCTTATCCCTTCAGTCCAATCCAGACACACGGGTTTATGATCTCCTGCCAGCAGATGGTCACTGAGAACCACTGGTCTGATTATATCATCCTACTGTGTATAGGCCCTGTGCAGCCTCTGACCATCCAGTATTTCTCAGTCTCCAGCAGTTGGAGGTGGCATTCTTTGTGCAGGCTGGCACTGGACTGGAGAGATCCTTAAGGCATTAGACTTTGTGCTCCTGTGAGGGCCTGATGCAGTAGTAGCGGGTCCCTTCCCTTACTTCCTCTTGGTTGTGTGTGTGTTTGTGGTTTTGTTTTGTTTTTAAATTTGTATGGAGGTATGCTGAGGCAGTTCCCTCTTTTACCCCTTTCTCAGCTTTTGGGAGAAGGCCAGGGGTTTGAGTTTGGGATCTCTGCATAAAGTTATTTACAAAAGAAAAGTGAAAAATGTGGAAGAACAAGGCCTACCATGGAGCTCTACATTGGGGAAATGCCAGTGGGGCCAGATCAGATTTTCCTTCAAAGGAGGATTGATGTTCTTTCAGAGGTGAGTTTCACCATGCCGGGGAAGACCAGGAGCACATAACCTCACAGGTGGAGTATAGCTGCCACTGCGTGGCCTGTGGTAGCCACCGGACATACATGTTAGATGCCAGTCTGTACCACAATTGTGAGGCAGAGCATACAAGGTGTGACGAAAAAAAAAACATTTATGGGACAGTCTTGTTTCATTATAAAATCTACAGAGAAATTATACATTGTCCCCTTCAAAGTAATCCCCCCCCCAGTTAATGCACTTCTGCATTCGCTTCTGCCACTTACGGAAGCACTCAGTAAAGTCCTCCTCCTTGAGGTCCTTCAGCTCCCTCGTTACAGTGGCCTTGATCTCTTCTACAGAAGCAAAATGAGTTCCTTTGAGCACAGTGTTCAGCCTGGGGAAAAGCCAGAAGTCGCACGGTGCGAGATCTGGGGAATAAGGAGGGTGGTTGAGAGCTGTGATCTGTTTGTTGGCCAAGAACTGCCTCACACTGAGCGCGGTGTGTGCGGGCGCGTTGTCGTGTTGGAGCAGTCACAACTTGTCTCTCCACAGAGCCCGCCTGCTGTGCTGAACCCGGTCATGGAGGCGATTGAGGACCTGCTGGTAGAAGTGCTGGTTGACTGTCTGACTCTCAGGCACAAACTCATGATGGACCACTCCCTTCTGGTTGAAAAATGCGATCAGCATGACCTTGATCCTTGATTTGGACATGCGTGCCTTCTTGGGTCTGGGTGACAGTCAAGTCTTCCACTGCAGGCTCTGTCTCTTGCTTTCAGGGTCGTGCTGGAAGACCCAAGTCTTATCTCCTGTGATGACTCGACCAACGAACTCTGGATCTTCTCGGATCTTCTCTAGCAAGTTTTGACAAACATTGACCCGGTGCTCCTTCTGGTCGTCTGATTTAAAAGCTTGGGCAACATCTTGGGATCTGTGCTGGGTCCGCTGCTTTTTGACATATTCATAAATGACCTGGAAAGTGGAATAACGAGTGAGGTTATCAAATTTGCAGATGACACAAAACTATTTAAAGTTGTTAAAACCCAAGAGGATTGTGGAAAATTGCAAGAGGATCTTGATAAATTGGAAGACTGGGCATCAAAATGGCAGATGAAATTTAATGTGGACAAGTGCAAGGTTATGCACCTAGGGAAGAACAACCCAAACTATGATTACACGATGCAAGGTTCCACATTAGGAACCACCACCCAGGAAAAAGATTTAGGCGTCATTGTGGATACCATGTTAAAACCCTCGGCCCAGTGTGCAGCAGTGGCCAAGAGAGCAAATAGAATGCTAGATATGATAAGGAAAGGAATGGAAAATTAAAACAAAAGATATTATAATGCTTCTATATTGTTCCATGGTGAGACTGCACCTTGAATATTGTGTGCAATTCTGGTCGCCGTATCTTAAAAAGGATATAGCGATTTTAGAAAAGGTTCAGAGAAGAGCCGCCAAAATGGTAAAGGGGATGGAAGGATACTCCTATAAAGAAAGGCTAAAAAGGTTAGGGCTCTTTAACCTGGAAAAGAGACGGCTGAGGGGAGATATGATAGAAGTCTATAAATTAATGAACGGAGTGGAACGGGTAAACGTAGATCGATTGTTTACCTTATCAGAATATAGGGGACATGCAATGAAGCTGCAGGGTAAACTATTTAAGACTAATAAAAGAAAATATTTTTTCACTCAACGTGTAATCAAACTCTGGAATTTGTTGCCGGAGGATGTAGTAAAGGCTGTTAGTATAGCTGGGTTTAAAAAAGGTTTGGACAAGTTCCTGGAGGAAAGGTCCATAAACCATTATTAAGAAGGGACCCAGGATATCAATGCTTGAACCAATACAAGCATTGTGGAACCTGTGTCCCTTGGGGAAACTGCTAGGTACGTATGACCTAGATTGGCCACTGTTGGAAACAGAATACTGGGCTTGATGGACCTTGGTCTGACCCAGTATGGCATATCTTATGTTCTTATGTTCCATTGGGAAAATTGGCCATTTAGCCCAACCCTCTGCTTTCTATCTTTTAACCAGTTCTTGATCCACAGTAGTACACTGCCTCCTATCCCATGACTCTTTAGTTTTGCTAAAGGTCTCTGATGAGGGACCTTGTCAAAGGCTTTCTGATAGTCCAGATACACTATATCAACCGACTCACCTTTGTCCACCTGTTTATTCACACTTTCAAAAAAACATAACAGATTAGTAAGACAAGATCTCCCTTGTCTAAAGCCATGTTGGCTGTCTCCCATTAGGCCATGACTATCTACATGCTGAGTAATTTTATTCTTTATGATGGTTTCTACCATTTTTCCCGGTACTGACGTGAGGCTCACCGGTCTGTAGTTTCCCGGATCACCCCTGGAACCCTTTTTAAAAATTGGTGTTACATTGGCGATCCTCCAATCTTCAGGTATTAGAGATGATTTTAATGATAGTTCACAGATTACTAATAGCAGGTCTGCAATCTCATATTTCAGTTCTTTCAACACCCTTGGATGTATACCATCCGGCCCAGGTTTCCAAAATGGAAGGAGCTTTTTGCTCTATTCTGTATTTAAAGCAGGTGAACAACGCTCTGAGGGTTCAATTGTTCTGAATGGAGACCTTGCAGTCTGTCATGGTAGCAGTTTGACAAGGCTGGTATTGGATGTCCTTGAATGTTATGGAAGCATATTTCCATATTCCCATTCAGCTGAAGCACCAGAAGTACCTGTACTTTGCAGTCCCTTTCCTTCGATTTGGCCATGGCTCCTCAGACCTTTACCAAAGTAATGGTAGTATTGGCAGCTTCTCAGAAAGAGAAAAAAAGAGAGGAGAAATTCTGATGCATCCATGTTGTTGTTTAAGTGCCATCGAGTCTGAGTCGACTCATGGCGACCCTCTGGATAGCTATCCTAAATTGTGTTCGGTCTTGAGTCAGGCGGCTCATTGTTGACAGACTGGTACCCGTAGCTGCTGTTATTGTATCGATCCATCTCATTGCTGGCCCGTCCTCTCTTGCGTTGACTTTCTATCTTGCCAAGCATGATGTCTTTCTCTAATGATCTCTCTCTTCGCATGATGTGTCCAAAGTATGAAAGTCGAAGTCTTGTCATCTGAGCTTCTAAAGAAAGCTTAGGATTGATCTCCTCTAGTACTGACTGGTTTGTTCTTCGGGCAGTCCATGGTATACACAGTATTCGCCACCAGCACCATAATTCAAAGGCATCAATTTTCTTCCTGTCTATTTTTTTCACTCTCCAGCTTTCACAGCCATATGATGTTGTTGAAAATACCATGGCTTGAATAAGTCGAATCTTTGTATGGAGAGAGACATCTCTGCTCTTGAGAATCTTATCTAGGTCTTTCATAGCAATTCTGCCAAGAGCAATGCGTCCTCTGAGTTCTTGACTGCTTGTTGCTTCTTTATTGCTAGTTGATCCAAGTAGGTTTAAAGTTGTTCACAATTTCAATTTCTTCTTCAACGATGAACCTGTTGATTATGCTAGTTGTCATGATGCATCCATACCTCAATGAATAGTTCATCTGGGCAAAATCCTTTCAGGACAGTTATCGTTCTGTGGAGCATGTGATGAGTTTTCTCCATGGCAGCTACCTTGGATTTGATGCCTTGGGCCAGGATGCCTATGTGCCTTTTACAGAAGACCCTATTGTTGCATTGGTTGCTGCAGCAACACCAACTGTGTATGAGACTGTTCTTGCAAGGGGAGGCCAGAGCGAGTCTGTCCTGGTGGTTGGACCACTCAGATGTTGACAGGAATGAGTCTTGATTTTCCAGAATGAATGTTGGTCACCATAAATGCCAGCTTGAGCATCTGGTGGTCCTACAAGGTCATCGGCTGCCAGAGGAGAGTGCTTAGTCGATCAGTCATCTGGAGATGCAAGCAGTTTTTCTGTTTCTCAGAGTCTTTTTCCCCTTGATCAAGCACAAGTGAGGATAATGTTTGACAATGTGGCAGCAGGAGCCTACATCAATTGCCAGGGTGGGACAGAAGTTCCCAGGTGGTGGTGGAAGTGGCACTACTCCTAAGGTGGGCGGAAGACCATCTGTTGGTGCAGTTCACCTCTCATGTGGCAGGAAAGGAAAACATTCAGTTGGATTATTTGAGCCAGACCCTGCTAGATCCGGGATAATGGTCTCTCTTGGAGTCTGCCTTCCAGTTGATAATGCGGCACTATGGGATACCAGTTATTTATTTTTATTTTATTTATTTATTTATTGAACGGTTTTATATACAGCCTTTCAGAAAAATCAAAGCGGTTTACATAGAACAAAACTTGAACATTACATTGAAACTTATTCAAACAATTGAAATTACAGTGAACATTAAATTGTACATAATAGAAAAGGTAATTTGAGGGTTATGACATTGTCAGTTATGGATCTAATAGTATTGGCAGCCAACACCAAAGCAAGTAGGTTCTTCAGCCAGCAAATAGAAGATCTAGATGCCTTGGTACAAAGGTGTCACCACAATAGTAGACTGATTCAAAAAGTGGAGTCCTATCCAGGGCTGATGGTGTTGGTGGCTCTGGATTGGCCACAGTGATTGGCTTGGTAGGTGAATCTGGAAGAGCTAGCAGTGGAAGATCCATTGTCTCTCCCTTGAGAGGGCAAGACTGAGGAAAAGAGGCTCTTCCTTGCAGATCATTGCTACTTTGCTTCATGCTAGGAAGCGGTCTATCTCTCTAGCTTATGCATGGCTGTGGAGAATTTTTGAGAGCTAGTGTGAGGAACATTATCTCCATCTGTTAGGTTCTTTGATCCTGCACGTTTGGACCTTCTTGCAGGATGGCCTGGAGAAAGGGTTAACTTAATTCTGTGAAGTTGCAAGTGGCAGCTCTTTCCTGTTTCAGAGGTCGGCACCAGGCTCTCTCTCTAATCTAGATGTGGTACACTTTTTGAGGGGAGTCTGGCACTTGAGACCACCGTGCCATTTGGTACTTCTGCCATGGCATCTCAATTTAGTGTTGAAGGCATTATCTGCTCCTCTCTTTGAACCCCTCTGGGACATTTTGATGAAGGATTTGATTGCTGAAGGCTGTGTTTCTGGCTGCTATTTGCTCTGGAAGACTAATTTTGCAGCTGCAAGCTTTGTGCAGACAGCCATTTTGTTTGGGATTAAGCCAATTTCCTCTTTTTTTTTTTTTTTTTTCCCCCTGCCCAAGTTTGTTTGTTTTTTATTTATTTGGATACTTTTCTATACTGCCCCTTCCAGCGACCAGGGGCGGTTTACAATGTAACAAAACATAATGCATTGAACATCGTTGGTGTCAGCCTTTCATCTCAATTAGTCTGTTACTGTACTGGGGTTTTATGGCCAAGGACTGTTCGGAGGCATAGGTATTGCATAAATTGGAAATCCATAAGGTGCTGCATAAGAACCTAAAAAGAACATGGAGCCTGATTATTCAAAATGATTAAATACGGTTAGCAAAACTGCTGTGTTAATCATTGTGAACAAGATATCAATGGCTGCCAATGCTACACACCCTGATGCCAACCGGTTAGCATCAGGGCATGCTGGTATTGTTACATAATGTTCGATGTAAAACCAAGCTCTTGCTTTGTGGATTTTGTTTTATTGTAAACCGCAACTGAACTCTGGAAGATGCGGGATATACAGTAAATGATTGTTAAATAAATAAATTAAATAAAATAGTTAGCAATATGCGGCAAAAGTCAGGCTCAAGTCTGCTGCATGTCGCTAACTGAGCAGTGGCTCAATATCACTGCTGCCCAGTTAGCGAGCGACCAAATATGGCTATCCCAGATATGCAGAGCTGGGGCTGGATATGACCCTGGCATTGACTATCTGGGTTTAACTTTCAGCACAACGGCTAACTGCTAGTGCTGAATATCAGGCCCATGTTCTTTCCAAAGCTCGGATCATCTGTGTTCTTTGGTAGTCCAGAAAAGGTGAAACAGCATCTAAGGCTTCTATTGCTTGTTTGGATAATGGAGGCCATTGCTTTGGCTTGTCTGCTTAGGGATGGGTGGTTCAGCCAGGATGAAGAGCTCATTCAACTGGAGCTTAGGTGTCTGCCCAGTCAGAGTATCAGCTGGACAGGGTATTTGTAGGACAGTGACGTGGTCACCCCTACATTCCTTTGTGCGCCATTATAGGCTCAATTTGTAGGCCAGGCAGGACGTGGCTTTTGGAGTGCAGGTGCTGCAGGCCAGCTTGTCCGGTCCCACGCATCGTTAGGAACTGCTTTGGTACTTCCCAAGTATCTGGACTGGCCTGGAAAGACATTAAGGAAGGCAAAATTAGGCCTTACCTGTTCATTTTCTTTCCTTGCATCCCTCTATTCCAGTCCAGTATCCACCCTGGGTATAGTCAGCTGGGAGTCCATCCTCTCTCGAGTCATTGTCAGAAGATAGATGGAGAGTGGAAAATTTCAATAGTGGGCTCGGTCGCCTTTCACTTATTTGGAATTTGGCAGTGTTCTTTTTGTTGTCTGGGGTGCCAGTGAGCCACTTTTCCACTTCATTGTCTCCAGGCCCTCTTGTTATAAAGAAACAAACAAAGATATGTATGTGCATATATAATATATATTTGGAGTACAGGTCAGTCTGCTGGTTTGTTGAAATACTGACTGGTGAGAGGCTGCACAGGACCCTTATAGGGTGATGTCGTCAAATTGGTGGTTCTCAGTCTCCATCTGGTGGCAGGAGAGCATAAACCCACATGTCTGGACTGGACTAGAGAGATTCAAGGCAAGAAAATTAGCATGTAAGGCCTTATTTCACTATCAGTAGTATACTAACAAAACAGTTTGAAAGTTGCTTGTGCTGTGATGGGCTTATAGCTGTTTTCTGTGCTCAGGAAATGTGTGCAGATTTCCATGTGTAGCACCTGCAGCCATGTTTATGTTTAAGCCATGACTGAGCTCAGAGTAAGAACTGGAGTGGCTAAAATAGTTACTGAATGGGAGTCTAAGCATGTCCAACTAGTTTTTTTTATTGAGAAAGGGGGATGATCTTGCTGAAATCAGACTAAATGACTGCAGGGGCAGCATGTGGTGCTATGTGAAAAATGTTGACAACAGGGATCCAGAAATGAAAGAAAACGCATGTTATTTTTTCTTATGTGATGTGTCCTCAGGGCCTGAAGGAAGATGCTGGGGGAGATGTCGAGGCTCTGCAGTGTGTCCTTCAGAAGCTGGAGCTCTCAGAATACTACGTACTCTTTCAAAAAGAGAAGATCGATAAGGAAGCACTGGTAAAACTCTCTTCTCCCTGGTCCCCATGTGAAGATGCCTCTTTATACTGCATGTTAAAAATCCCCATTTTGCATAGGGCACCTAGGAAGAACGCCAGCAACCATCTCACAAAAAAACCATGTTAAAATAAAAGAAGAGCAGTATCACTTGGGGCTTTACACATGTGAGAACCGGTAACTACAAGTTTTAAGTGCGGCTCTTGCAACATATAGGTGTAAGTGCTGGACTGCTCAAGAGGAGCTAAGTAAGGAGCCACGTGAAATAACCTTTTTTATACTTGAGGTGGTGTTAAAAACCACAGAAAGGAGCACATTTGTCACCTCGGTTACTGGTGGAGAGTGCAGATCCAAATGAGCTGGTAGCTGACACTTGTACAAGCCTCAGAGCAACTGTAAATGCTGATGTGGAAATGTTTAAAATGTATTTGAATTTCTCATTATAAAATGGGCATTCCAAATCATCCTGCTAGACCAGTCCAGACAAGTAGGTTGTGTCACCCTGTCAGCAAATGTTGGAGATGGAGAAATCTACAAGAAGTCTCAGTGTTCAGCCCTTGTGTATGTATATATGTGTGTATGTATATATAGGCTCCCCTAGGTGTCTCATTCAACATTTCTCTGTCTGTAGCAGATGTGGATGTTCTTTTCCTTTGCTTCTGGCAGACACTTTGAGGGGGCCTTGCTAGTACCCTTTTGAGCGATTTTTGGAATTGTGGACATCTCCAGAGCACACATGAGGTGCTCTTCTGGAGTTTCCCCACTACCTGTGTGAGTAAGCTCCTGATGAAGAACATCCAAGGGAGGGTGGGCTCCCAGACAGGAGACTCAGAGCCCAAAGGGGGAGCCTCACTATACTCTGTTCAGTGTGAACGGCTTTATTCCCTAGCATTTTTTATTTTATACCTACTCCAATTTGAGTAGCGCTCTTAAAGCATTTGTCAGATCAGCAGCACTGACAGGCGCAGGCTCTGAGTAACACAGTCCTTCCCCGCCCCTCCCCCTCCCCCCATCTGGATTGACAAATTTTGAAATTTTTGGGGACTTTATTTTGGTAATCATGTCTCCAGACTGTTCCTCCTCAGCTAGCTGCCACTCCTTTTGGCTGTGATCTTCCTGCCAAATTTTCCTCCGCTGGCTGACTCTGCGGTGTGGAGATTGCTGTGGTGGCCGTTTTGGATTTTCTTAGTTGCTTTCCCGTAGCTCCAGAGCAGTTTTTTTTTTCTTTTTGCGATTTCATCCTAAAACATTAAACTGCCTTCAGTTACCGACAGATTACCTCTTCTGGTTTAGTCTGCAATGGCAGCGACTTTGTCACATTGCATCACCTGCAACCTTAAACACCGGTACTTGGTAGAGCAGTTGTGCACAGTATGTTCAGCCGACCCAGGGAGGCCCTCATGAGTGCTGGGACCGCCTGAATCGTGACCACAGACCTCTGACATCTTCTCCAGATCCTCCTTCGCTAGACACCGCACTTCAAGCCCTGGCTATTGTTGCCCCTTCCCCATCCCTGTTGTTGCCCCAAGGCTCAGGGGAGGAGGTCTTTCAAGCCTCCAGTTCCTCATATCTGGACTCAAACAGTTCATGGCCTTATTTAAGAGGGCCTGGGCCCTTTGGAAGTTTGAGGTTACCCCCACTTGCACAAGTGCGGCATCTGTGGCGAAAGCTGTGCATATTGAGAGCTCTTTCTCTAGGAAATGCTCTAGGGAAGAGCAGCCTTCCTCGGGGGGGTGGGGGGGCAGCATGCCCACCCAAGGTAGTGTTCTGGGATTCTGCCACAATGGAGGATGGAGAGCGTCGTTCAGTGGATGGCAGTCTCAGTAGCACATCTGATCATGAGGATGGCAAATGGTCTCCTCCGGGGGACCTCGATGATGACCAGGATGATACTCAGGACGTCTGCTTGTTCCACAAGGATGAACTGTCGGCCCTCATCATGCAAATTTCGGAGACCCTTAGAATCTCGGATGCTCCAGACCAGCAAGACTCCACCCCTGGCAAGTCTCGGGCGAACCCAATTTTGGTGGGCATAAAGAAGCCCTCCAAAGCTTTTCCCTTTCCTTTGGAATTGCAGCAGATGGTCTCCCTGGAGTGTGATTCCACCGATGCCACTTTACGCTCTGCGAGGCACTTAGGCTGCTATTAGGTCTGGTCCCTGGCTGACCTTGAAAATTAGCTCCATTATCTCAAGGTACATGTCCTGGTGACAGCGGTCACCAAATATACCACTATTCCGGTGGAGGGCGGTGCGGCCCTCTGTAATCAGCAGGACTGCAAAGTGGAAGATCTCTTGAAAACTGCCTCTTCCTCCTTTTCCCTCACCCTCCAGGCCACAGTTTGTGGCATACCAGAGATCTTATACTGGCCAGGAACAGCGTCAGCAGAGCAGCTCCTCCTCCAGCCACGTCAGGCAAAGATTCAGGAAGTAGGTAAAATCTCTCCCGTGCGGTTTCTATAACACTGTTTTTGTACATTTTCGGAACAAAGTTGTTTCCACTGCTTTTGCAGGATACAGAATGCAACCCCTAGGGGAGCCTCTATATATACCAGGGCAGAACACTAAAGCTTCTGGTAGATTTCTCTGTCTTTAACATCTGCTGACAGGGTGACACAACCCACTTGTCTGGACTGTCTAGCAGGATTCCATGAAATGAAATTAACAGCAAGTGAAATTTCTCCATACGTGTATTTTTGTGGACTGCCCAGAACATGCCACTTCTGCATGCCACAGGATGCATAGATTTAAATGATGTGCAACCCTTCTAAAATGACCCCCTAAAGCAGGGGTTCTCAACCCTGTCCTCGGGACCCACCTAGCCAGTCGGGTTTTCAGGATAACCACAATGAATATGCATGGAGACATTTGCATATAATGGAGGCAGTGTATGCAAATCTCTCTCATACATATTCATTGTGGTTATCCTGAAAACCCGACTGGCTAGGTGGGTCCCGAGGACAGGGCCTAAAGACATATATCAGGGTCCAGGTTCTTACTACCTATATACCTATATAAGAGAAATAAATAAAAAATAAATAAAATGAATATAGAGAGAGGTTTTTAAGGAAAAATAGTCATGATATCGGGAATGCTTTCACTGTATGGAATAAACCATCTTCCCTGATTTGAGAAACATGAAGGCTGTACACATAAGGCGAAGTGCTGCTGAACAGCACAGTTGCATAGACAGCAGGAAAGCCGCCACACTAGATGGTTTTGTCCTCCAGGCAGCACTTCTTTATGACATATCCTTCTTGCTTAGGAAGCCCTTCCTTTTAAAGCCTCTGAGCCATGCGGGTTTCCTCTATAATAAACCAAGACCTTTCCTCCTTCATTTTAGTCCATCCCCTAGCTGTTGCTGCTGCTGTCTATCTGCAGGAAAGGTGGGAGGGAAAGTGTGGCTGCATTCCCCTGCTGTCTATAGAGAACCTCTGTTATAGGTATGCAATGCTTTCTCCATCGACAGACAGGGTGAATGCAGTCCTGCGTGGTGAATCCAAGCTTAGGGTTGTCTTGCTGAAATTCATGTTAGCGACCCCAAATACTTTGCAGGTGGTGGAGATGCTCACAGGGCAAAAAGATTGCAAAGCACAGACTGTCCAAGGCATTTTCTTGTTGCAGTGTGGCGTCCAGGCAATAGTGTTTTGAAAGTGTGAACCAAGGACCAGGTGGCCGTTATATAGATGTCCACAATGGGGGGTGGAGCAAAGGTTTGCAATAAAAGTAGCTGTGGCTCTAAAATGATGTGCTGAAACTTTGGGAGCAGCTTGTCTTTACAGTAACAGAAGCTGATAGAGTGAAAAGTGTAGCAAGACAAGGGAGCATAGGGGCCTCACTGCTTGGATTAAACATAACAATTGAGAAGTCTTCTATATATCTTCGTTGCCTTGCAGATAAAACAAGAGGAAACAGCAGCAATCAAGGGAGTGTAGAACTGACCCTGCATGATTAGCATGAGGTTTGGCAAAAGAGGTTGGAAGAATTATGGATCGGTTAACATGAAATTCTTAAACTAATTTTGGTAGGAACTTAGGATAGATGTGAAGGATTATCTTGTTACAGAGGAATTGAGTCTAAGAGGGATAGTGCACTAGAGCCTGCAGCTCACTAACGGCTCTTGTAGAGGTGGTGGAAACTTAAAAGTATTTTTCCAAGATACATGTCTCTTGGTTCCCAAGCCAGTGTGCTAACCATTAGGCTACTTCTCCACTTGCACAGCCAGAGTTGTCCTACCTATGGTGACTAATAAGATAAAAGCTTATGGGGAAGTGGCAGGTTTTAAAATGAATTTGAGCAAAACTGAAGTGATGGTCTAGAAAGGTCCATAAGGGAGTGATTTGCTTTTAGATGGCTCACAAAATCCCTAAAATATTTGGGGGCCCATATTACAGTAGAGGAAGACAAGTTTTTTAAGTATATGAGCCGCTGGTGGCAGGTTGCTGAAGGATCTGTCCAAATGGGAGAGGGTGGGATTGTCCTAGTGTGTAGAATGGCCAGTGTGAAGATGAATGCGCTACCAAGACTATATAATATCTTTTTCAGACCTTCCCTGTGAAGGTTCCAGAAAGGTTCCTGATGGAGGGGGATTCAGACGAAGATTTTCAGATTCATTTGGGTGTGACACCTATCTAGGCTAGCCAAAGAGATTTTTATACAGGCAAAAAGGGAAGGGAGCAGGGAATCCCAAACATTTAGGGTTATTATGTAGCGGCACAGTTGGTGTTTGGGATTGGAAAGGGAGGGAAAGCCTTGGGTGAGAATTGAGCAGAATGAGGTGGAGTGTGTGCCTCTTGATTTGGCTTCCAGGCTTAAAGGAGCAGATCAGAGAAATACATAATCCAATAACTAGGTGGACCCTGACATAATGGAGAGTGCAGGCGAGGGAGGAGGTGGGGAAGGAGATATGGTTTCATACCCAAATTTTCTTAACAAAGAGTTTGCCCAGGTGTCCTCTATAAAGAATTTTGAAAGTGGAGGGAGTAAGATTTAGAAACAGTAGGGCAGATGCTAAAGAGGCAGGGGGAGTGTAAATCAATGGAAGAAATTGGGGAGCAATTTACATTAGAAGGGAAGGAAATTTAGAATGGCCCAAGTAAGTCAACTTTTGAGTAAAAAGAGGGGTGTGAGGTTAAGGGCTTGGGAAGGAAAATGTCTGTTGGTGAATTTATTTGAGATGCGTAAAGGGAGAAAGGGGACTGTTGGCAGACCTCTATAGCCCAGTGCCCCATAAGGCAGGAGGGCGGTATAGTTTACAGAGCATGGAAGCAGGATCTGAAGGGGTGGGGGATTGAGAATTATTAAGAAGAAATTCTCCAGGAACAAGCAGGAAGTCAGCCCTCACATATGGGTGACGTCAGCGCCGATGGAGCCCTCGCGGAAGCATCCTCCCTCCGGCTCAAACTTGATTCTTTGTAAGAGCCAAACAGGCGTCTTCTCTATATACCCGTTCTTACGATCAAGAATCAAGCTTGAGCCGTGAATATTGATTGTAAGAACGGGTATGGTGCTTATGCTATAAATATTTTAGAATGTATTTAGGTATGATTTTTAAGTATTTATAATGTTGTAGACAGGATCTTAAGTATTTATGTATTTATGGTCTTACAGTTTATAATTGCATCATGAACAACCCCTTTTGAGTTTTACCGGGTGCACAGATGGTTGAGACAGATTGGTTTTTATAGACTCTCTTGTTTTTATGAGTTCATTATAAATGTGGTAATGGTGTATTTATAATGCTATATTTAGTATCTTAATTATTTATGTATTTATAGTTTTATATTTTATAATTTTAGTGAATTTTTATGAGTTACTCTTGATTGTTTCTACTGTGTCCATAGACAACTTTTTCTACTGACTCACTCCTTTTGCTCCTACTAGTCTATTATGAATGTGATAATAAAACTATAGTGGTTACACATAGTGCAATGGGTTCTATATTAGTTATATACATTTCACACACCCTTTCAATAATCTTCACTTATGACAAATATGTTTTTTAGATTTAGATTTCTTAATTTTTAAATGGTGGTTTTATAATACATGGTTTTATATTATTTTATTATGTGTTTTTACATGATTTTATTTATGAACGTTTATTTTTCTAGTTTTATTTCTATTAGTTCTTAACTGGTTTTTTACATATTCATGATGGTTTTGTATGATTTCATATGTGTTAATTATCATTATTTTATTTGTATGTATTGTGATGTTTATGTTCATCTGTATGCAGCACGCCTGAATCCCCTGAGGAAGTGAATACGAAACACGGCCTGTGTCGGGCTCTCAGATTGTTGAATTATTGAATAAAAGTATCCTTCTAAATTCTAACCACGTATCATTGACTGGGTGTCTTTTGAGCGACGTGGTGTGGTGCTCCTTTGGTGGATCAGGTTTCAAAAAGTGCACCAAGTGTGGCGGTACCATCTCCGTCACCGACACCCATAAATGGTGTCTAAAATGTTTAGGTCCTGACCACTCTATCACGGATTGTATGTCCTGTGCCATGATGTCTAAAAGAGGTCGGCAGAACCGAGCTGCTAAGCTCAGTACCCTGTTTCCCTCTGATGCAGCTTCAGTGGCATCGACGTATTCCAGGGCTGCTTCTTCCTCCCGTGGATCTCGGGTAACTAAACATAAATCCAGCCGGTCCTCGAAGGGTAGATCTCCTTCTAAGCATCGAGATGCCTCTGGCGTTGCCCTCGAGGATTCTGCACCCGCAAAATTACCCCGGCGGGAGGCTTCGACTTCCAAAGCATTATCGGAGTTCCAGGATGTTCTCGAGGCCTTGACCTCGGCAGAACTACTGGTGCCATGCTCTGGGGTACCGGCGGTCTCCTCCGGTACCGACATCCAGGCTCGGGGCCTCTCCATTACTGTGGCCCCTGAAACAGGGCCAAGGAGTTGGAAATTCTACAATATCCTAAAACTCCTAAGGAGGCAGCTACCTTGCCCATTCATGAGATTCTATATGATCTCATGTTTAAGGATGTGGGAAACACCTCTCACCACCTCTCCTGATTCTGGTAGACTCGATACTATGTATCGAGTCCCTCCTTGTCCTGGATTCCATAAGACTCAGCTTCCTCACCACTCTATTGTAGTGGAGTCAGCTATGAGAAGGATCAAGAGTGCAAAAAGACATGCCTCTAATCCTCCAGGAAGTGAGTGCGGAACTCTGGATGCTTTTGGACGTCAGGTCTTCCAAGCTTCCATGCTTTCTGCCAGGATCACTTCCTATAGTCTGTGATAAGGAAGCTTATCATAGCTCAGGAAGGGGCTATAGAAAAGGTGAAGTGTCTCTGAACAAGCAACCTGTCAGTGCTGGTAGAAATGAGAAAACAGAATTTTGCCAAAAAAGACTACCAGTCCCAGAATGCACCAGGTTTCCAACAGCCATGAGAGGAGCTGAAGTGAGAAAACGTGTGTTCAATCAAAAGGGCTATGAGGTAATCCCCAAGCACTCATTGCAAAGGGCAGGGCTTGATTCAGCACAGCTGCGCTGTGCTAGGATGGAACACTCATCTCAAAGGGCAAGGCCTGATTCAGCACAGCTGCGCTGTGTTAGGGAGGAACACTCATCCAAGCAGAATAAGAGTAGAGTTTATTCTACAGATGACCATCTTCATGATCACCTTGGATATCCTGAGAAGCAGCTTGAGCTTGATCATCAGTTTCATCTGAAGGATCATCAGAAGCAGAAGCCAAACCGGACGGACAGAGAGGGAAAGAGACCCTTTGGAAGAAGGAAGAGAAAAGCCTTTGAGAGGTCTAGAAGAGTCCAAAGCAGTACGTATACTGGGAGGTATTCCAAGGGCCAGCATATACCATTGGACTGGGGAAAGCCAGAGGAATGGTGCTGCAGAGCTAGGAATCTCCAGACGCTACCTGTGAGGGAGACGGCTGCACGTGGAAGGGACCCTAAGACCCGTGCCAGAAGGTATGTGAAGAGAGATCCAGTGTCCAGGGATCTGGATTGGAAGGCTGGACATAAGAACTGGACTACATACTGGCCAGGCTATATAGAGAGAAACTCTAACAGCAATGGAAGCTCAGGTATGAACACTGATCTATGCCCTAGCTATAACCTTGAAAGACAGCAGGGAAACAAGTATTCTCCTGAAAATGCTCCATTGAGAGATTCATCTGTGCCAATCCATGATATTGAACCCATGCTTGTTGAACAAGGGGGAATAATAGCAGATGAAGATCCTATTTATATGGACTGTTCTCTATCTAAACTCCGTTGGTAACTTTCTGTTATAAAGTACAGCAACCATCACAAAGAAATACAAATTTGTTCTTTAATCTACTCAGAAAAGCTCCTGAAGCAGGATTTGACCCACACAGTGGAAGGCAAGCCAGCTAAGGGGTTTCAGCTGGTAACTGCTAGCAATTAAGCCTTACCTAATTGCTTGTGAGCTAGGAGAGAATCACTTCTGTATCTATGTGGGAAGTAATCAGAAGTTAACCTGAAAGAACAGTTTGTTTCTTGTTTTGTGGCTTTTCATTTGTTGTTTTCCTGATTTTGACTTTGTTTTTCCAAGTTAACACTGAAAGCAAGTAACCTAATTTATGTGCTACCAAGCATATCTGTGTTGGGAGAAATAACCCCATAAATAAATATCTTATTGGCTTTACCCAAGAGCACAACTAAATTTATTGTCAGCAGCTGTGTCTGGTGTGAATGAACTACATTGCCCACAATACCTTGCAAATCATATAGATATATGCACTTGACAAGACTGTGAAGATTCTCACCCAGGCAGCCGTCTGACAAGTCTCTATATGGGAATGTTCCTGAAGGAGGTCACAGATGATTTAGAGGCTTTAAGTCTTTTTCTTCCTGAGGATAAAAGACAGGTTTTTCTCACTTTGGTCAAACATGCCCAAGTTGTTTCAAAATTTTCAAACCGTGCAGCCTTTGACTGCTTTGAGTGCATAAGCAGAACCTCGGCTATGGCCATAGGTGCACGTAGAATTGTTTGGCTCCAGGCATCTGATTTAGAGCTCTGGGTACAAGACAAATTGGGAAATATCCCTTGTACTGGTGAGAACCTGTTTGGTAAAGATTGGCAGGAAAAAGCCAATGAAATGGATGCTGAAAATTCTACCTTGGATAAATTATCCAAGTCCACTGCTGATCCTGCTAGAAGAAATTTGTTTAAGAAACCATTCTTTTCTAAAAAGAAAAAATTCTATCCTGCTTATGTTCAGCAGGGACGTTATATGCAGGTCAGCTTGCCAGGAAAGGTCAGCAACCACCCAAACAGAAGAAAGTAAAAGCTGCTAGGCCTCAACCGGCCCAGCAGGCTCAGCCTCCACAGGGCCGTTGACTCTCATCTAGAGAACCTAGCCTTCCTGGTTCTGGAGGGACCAGAACCTTCCACCATTCCAGGAAGGTTGTCATTTTGCCCCCAGATGAGGGCAAATAACAGCAGAGCATTGGACACACTCCATTATAAAGGAGGGGGTACAAACTTCATTTTTCAAGCATCCCCCTCACACAATAGTAAGGCAGTTCAATTCTCCGACCTCTCTCATCAACCTGTTAGGTCAGGAGGTCGCTATCCTTCTTGCCCAAGGGGCAATAGAAGAAGTACCCCCCTCATCAACAGGGTACAGGGTTCTATTCCCCTTATTTTCTTATTCCAAAGAAAACAGGGGGTTACAGACCTATCTTAGACCTCAGAGAATTGAATAAATTCCTTGTCAAGGAGAAATTCAAAATGATTTCTCTCGGATCTCTGCTGCCATACCTTCAGAGTCAGGATTGACTTTGTTCGCTAGATCTCAAGGATGCGTACACCCATGTTCTCATCCATCCAACTCACAGAAGGTTCCTTCGGTTCCTTTTTCAGGGAAAGCACTACCAATACAGGGTGCTTCCATTTGGCCTGGCCTCAGCACCAAGGGTGTTCACGAAATGCATGGCTGTTGTAGCAGCATTTCTCCACACTCTAGGGATATTTGTCTTCCCTTACTTAGACGATTGGCTCATTTGAGCCCCAACAGAGTCAGAGGCCAGGACTTCTCTATCCTGCACAATGCGTATCCTTCAGTATTTAGGGCTGGTAATAAACCTCCCAAAATCCAGTCTGACTCCCACTCAGTCTTTTTATAGAGTTCATAGGCCCTTGCCTTTGTGGCATCCAGGGAAGCTCCTATCTTCCCCAGGCCCGTTGCCTTCGCTTGGTGCAGTTAGCTTCTCAAGCAGTGCTAAAGCCACATCTAACTGCTCGAGAAATGTTAAAACTACTAGGCCACATGGCATCCACCGTGCATGTGGTTCGCTATGCTCGCCTCCACATGAGGGCAGCTCAGTGGACTTTATCCACCCAATGGACCCAGGCATCAGGATGCCTTTCAGACAAAATAGTAAACACAAGTTGCCTCATTTTGTCCCTCCAGTGGTGGAAGTCCACTCAAAACCTGTTGCTGGGGTCCCCTTTTCAGAAACCCCTACCCCAAGCAACTCTCACAACAGATGCTTCTCCAATGAGTTGGGGAGCTCATCTGCAAAACCTCTCCACCCAGGGCACCTGGTCTCCACAGGAGAGTTATCTACATATCAGTCTCTTGGAGCTCAGAGCAATCTTTCTTGCTCTGCGAGTGTTCCACACCCTGCTCAGCTACAAGACAGTCCTCACTCATACGGACAATCAAGTAGCCATGTTCTATGTGAACAAGCAGGGGGGAACAGGCTCTCTGTCGCTTTGCAAGGAAGCTTTGCGACTATGGGCCCTCGCCAGAGAGCATCAGATTCATCTTCTGGCAGTGTATCTTCCAGGCATTCAAAACTCTTGGGCAGACAGACTCAGTCGAGTTCTGCTTCCACACGAATGGTCTCTGCATGCAGACCAGGTGACCAGGATTTTCCAACTTTGGGGAACCCCGGACATAGACCTCTTCGCGAGTCCATGGAATGCCAAACTTCCCCGGTTCTTTTCCAGAATTCAGGCCCAGAAGGCTCAGGCCAGTGATGCTTTCCTCCTTCATTGGGGTCAAGACTTCCTGTATGCCTTTCCACCCATTCCCCTAATTCCCAAAACCCTGTTCAAGCTTCAGAGAGATAGAGGCCATATGATTCTCATAGCTCCACACTGGCCACGGCAAGTGTGGTACCCTCTGCTTCTACGTCTCTCTCAAGCTCCCTCCCTGGAGTTAGGGTCTGCTCCAGATCTCCTATCCCAGGAGGATGGACTGTTATGGCATCCCAATCCCCAGTCTCTGCATCTCAGGGCTTGGTTGCTGAAGGCCTAGATCTCTATGATCTTAATATCCCTCAGCCAGTGAAAGATATTCTTCTCTCTTCCAGGAAACCTTCCACAAGACGCTCTTTATTTTTATTTATTTATTTAACTGTATTTATATCCTGCTTTTCACCGGGTCAAAGCGGCTCTTATGCTTTCAAGTGGAAAAGGTTTACCATATGGTGTTTGCAAAAGGCTCTTAACCCCCTTGCGATACCTCTGGAATCATTGCTGGAGTATCTCCTTCATTTATCCAGTGCAGATCTTAAGACTAATTCAGTAAGAGTCCATTTGAGTGCTATTGCAGCTTCCCTTAAGCCTCTAAATGGACAGCCTATTTCCTCTCATCCTCTTATAGCAAGATTTATGAGAGGCCGCCTTCTAACTAAGCCTCCCATTAGGCCACCACCGGTGGCATGGGACATAAACCTGGTTCTGGGCAGCTCATGAAGCCACCTTTCGAACCTTTAGCTACTACCTCCTTGAAATTCCTTTCTTGGAAGGTTATCTTTCTCATTGCAATCAGCACGCCGCATTAGTGAGTTGCAAGCGGTAGTAGCTGATCCACCTTATACAAGGTTCCATCATGACAAGGTAGTCCTTAGGACTCATCCACACTTTATGCCAAAGGTGGTCTAGCCTTTTCATCTGAACCAAGCGGTCTACCTACCGGTGTTTTTTCCAAGGCCTCATGCATCAAATGCAGAGAGGAATCTTCATACCTTGGACTGTAAAAGAGCTTTAGCTTTTTACTTACAAAGAACACAGCAACATAGAAAGTCCTCTCAACTCTTTGTTGCTTTTGATCCTTCTCATTTGGGAGACTTGCAGCAGCGCATCTCTTAGTCCTCCCTCTGCCACAGGACTCCCCACCTCGGCCTCCCACCCGTTGACAGCCCCCAGCAGTCCTTCGGAGACTGCCATTGAGCCAATTTATGCACGAACTCAGATAAGGATACATTCTCTCCCTGTCTCCTATTTTAAAAAAAACAGCAAGATTTGTCCTGCTCGCTCCACTGATAAACTGCCCCCGGGTAGGGAGCGAGTATAGTAGCACAGCTGGTAGTATGCGAAAATTTGGGGTTTCTGCAGGTTATACTCTTTACTAAGTTCTGAGAGTGACTTTATCGTGTCATCCAGGGTGAGCATGTGACCTATGTTTCAAATGCCCTGCCTTCCCCATTCGCTAAAAGTACGGTTATCCAACCTTAGTTGAAATCTAGGGTTACTGCATATTAGTAAAAATCTGGAGGATGTTTCTGGTGTGTTACATTTAGCACACAAATATCGCCATGCCATCCATATGGGTTCAATCAGCAGGCTACGTTTAAGCCGCTGCTACACCTCTGTGGTATTAAGATAAAGAACTGCCATTAACGAACAAGGCTTAACAAATTCCTCTTCGAGCTCTCTAGAGGTATGTTGTTCTGATTGCCCGATCCAATCCCTCAAATGTCTCGCCCTCACATATCAAGCAATATCAGGAATCTCTACCCCTCTCTGGGTCCATGAGCCCCGAAGTTGAAAGAAGAGTATGCGAGCCAAGCTTCCCCTCCATATGAATCTTCACAGCTCCCGTTCTAATCATTCGATATCCAGGTGTAAAAAGCGCATCGGCAAGGTCTGTAGCTGTAAAGCAGCTTAGAGAACAAAACCATCTTAAACGCCGTTACCCTACCCAGCAACGATAAAGGCAGCGGATTTCACTCCCGCATTTTGTTGATAATGTGTTCCAAAATCTTAGCCCAGTTCCTGCGATATAACTGGGCAGGATACCTCGGCATATGAATCCTTAAATATCTAAACTCCCCTTCTGCCCATTTCAGTGGAAAAGTTGTTCCCCACCCTTCGTGCACCGCGCCCAGTACATCCAACGCTTCTGACTTATCCTGATTTCAGTTTTAGTCCCGCCAACCTCCTGTAAGAATTTATTGGCAGTAATAGTCTGGGCAGTGCCACTTGCGGGCGTGTGATGTGCACCAATAAGTCATCTGCAAAAGCTGCCACCTTGAACTGACATTGACCGATCCTAACTCCTGAGATCCCCTCACACTCCTCCAAGAATCAAATAAAGGGATCTAATGATAGTATGAACAACAAGGGTGAGAGGGGACACCCCCTGCCTTGTCCCCCTCTCCAAGGGGAAGGGGCCCGACAGCATTCCATTGGCTAATATCGATGCTGAGGGCTTCGAGTATAGGGTACAAGCTTGTTGAAGAAAATTTCCCCCAGCCCATAACAGGGCAACAGCCAAAAAAGGTACTCCCAGTTGACCCTATCTAATGCCTTCTCAGTGTCAAAGCTGATCAGACCAGTGGCTTTAAGCAGTGTGATCGGTGCTCTAAAATTGTCTTTAACAGACACACATGACTTCTGTCAACGCTGCCTCGGGCCAGACCACAACCTGGCAGCCTGTGGCCTCTGCAAAAGAATGTCCAACAAGACCCTCAAGAGCTGCCAGCAGCAACGCCATAAGATGTTCTCCCCCCCCCCCCCTCCCGAGTCCCTGGTGCCTCCGAAGGCCAGGGCCTCATTTGAGGCCTCGATGCCTCGAGCGGAACCTTCCATACCAGAGCACCATCATGGGTCCTCAGAAAGGGGGTCTCCCTTGAGGGAACCCATGAAGAAGAAGAAACCTCAAAGGCGGCATCCTTGGACTGTTCCGACTGGTTGGGTGCCCCACGGGCCCAGTCCCGCAGTCTGAGATGCTTGTCCAAGGCTTCAGAGAAGGAGCGACCCGCAAAGGTCCCCTGAAAGCACTTGACTTTGGCCAGCCTTGGTCCCCAGACAACATCCTCGTTGAGGATTCCCCTTCAGGGGAGCTGGCATCGGGCCCGATTTCCCTTGGTGCCTGCGCCAGAATGGTGGCCCTGGAGTGCAGTTTGTCTGCCTTCATGGACCAGCAGCAGGCGCTGTTGTCCGCCACGACCGGTTCATCCGCCCCGACCACCAGGCCCTCGACATCCAAAACGTCCCTGGAGGCCGAGCCGATCCTTGATGTCCTTCAGCCCAGAGTCGATCCTTTACTTGAGGTCATGATCCAAGTCCCGTTTGATGGGACCGCGATCTTCCCTGGCAAGTATGCCAGGCACCGGTCGCAGAGCATCGGGAGCCCTGAGGCCCACAGAGCCCTACAAGTTCTCGACGGACTACTCCGAGTGGGTGACTGAGGATGAGGAGTCCTTTGACACACGTCGCCACTGTGACATCCCATCCGACTCTCCCGTCTTGAAGCCTCATCGGCAGTCCCCGCCGGAGGATATGGGCTTCCTTGATTTTCTCAAGGATATGTCAAAGGCCCTGGCCTTCCATATGGAATTGGAGGAGGACCCTTGGGTGGATGAGTTGGAAATCCTTCAGTATGAGGCTCCTCTGAGAGAATCTCTCACAGTGCCAGTTCCTCCTATCCTGGAACGGCTGGTGCTTCGGATGTGGGAGACACCGTTGTCTGTACCGGTGGTGAGCAAATGACTTGACTCGATGTATCAAGTCTGCTGGAGCCTGGGCTTCCAAAAGTCACAGCTGCTGCATAACTCCATGATGGTGAAGTCGACAATGCGACTCCTCGGTGCCCCGCCGGCAGGGAGGCCACACTTTGGACGCCCTCAGCATAAAGTGTTACCAGGGTTCAATGCTCATCGACAGCATCCAGGCCTACCAGCTGTACATGGGCAGGTACCTGAGAGACCTGGCAAAGGAACTCGCCGGGTTCTCAGCTGGTCTCTCTGAGGAACCCTTGCAGCAGTCCAAGAATCTGGCCAAGGCAGTCCATGAGTGCTCCAAATTCATTTCTCGAGCTGCCTATGGCGGGTTCGAGAAGCGGCGGCAGGCATCGGTGCATAACACCAAGCTTGGCTACAGTCATCCGACCTCGAGCAGTGGGTTCAGGACAAACCACTACCAATGGACGTACATACTATAAGTACCACCAAAAAATAGCACTCTGCCACGTAGGCAACCAAGGAACACAGTCAGGAGACGTGGCAGGTAAATAGGCCTTTATTATCCCACGGATCAAGCGTGCCAACCCGACACTGGCCGTGTTTCGTATTACACTTCCTCAGGGGTTTACGGCTCACTATGAATAAACACATATAAAAACCAAACACACCACAAATAAATTACTATTTAACATTGTAAAAAACTATTAAAAGAATAAATGAAACTCATAACATGTAAAATGTAAAATATAAAATATGAGTTCATCAAATAAACCAGAATAAAAACAAAACCCAAAACATGATAACCAATGATAAAATAATCTCAAATAGTAAAACTATAAATACATAAATTCATAAATAACCATGCACTAACTAAAAGACAATAATATAATATCTAAAAAGACAGTAAACATGAAAATTAATATATAAATAATATGTAAATTATACATGTTTGATAAGGAAGACATCGTTGACTAAAAACCACTTATTGGTATAACTAAATTAAAGCTAAAAGGAGAGAGAGGAGGACAACAAACTTAAATTCTCTGACTAAAACGTAAAAATGATTACATGTAACCTTCAGAGAATGAGAAACAATTAAAACCTGATAAATATGACATAAAAATTGTACATATTAGAAGCAATTATACTCTTACCGCTATGACGTCCCGTGCAACACGGGCGTACTCCTGATCTTGCTGACACCAGAGATGGCTGGTGCGTGTACAATATAATTAGAATAGTCTAATAAAATAAATAAAAAATAAAATTATAAATATGCACATACTACATTTGACTGATCATAGCCATGAAAAATGAAATGAAAAGAAATGAACCACCCGTATGTAACCACGAGAAATTATAGTACACTGGGACTTTTTAAAACTTTAGAACACCGGACTTAGCAGATTGCTAAAACAAAATAAAAATTGACGTGTTTACATTGTATTCTCTCACTTATCTTCAATCATTATACTCATTGCACTCAAATATGCATGTAATTGTGTAAAGCGATCCTTTCACCGGGACCCATCTTTAACCCGCGATCTTAAAACATTGCATAAATCACTCTACTCATGAGGAACCACTTGCCCGACCTCCCGGTTGTCCTGTGCATAATACGTCTGATCTGAAAATTACAGACCACATTTGTCTTAAAAAATGTGTACATAATAATAAATAATACATATGTGAACCACTAAAAAACTTACACAAATGTGACCAACTATTTACATTGTATTACTACGACTAAAAAGACTAGATACTATAGCAAGGAACTCGTCTGTCAAAGAAATGACGTTGCTGACGGAGCCGGCAAGACTCCTCTCATTAAAAAAACTACTTCAATTCTAGTAAAATCGGAGAGGAGCGATATTTCCTTTGTGCAACACGTCCTCTAAATACTAAACAACATCAATTATGCCAAATCTTTTCATAAAAATAACGTTTACAAACCTGCAATTACAAGGGGAACCCTGCTCTCGAGCGGATTGCCAGCTTATACACATTGAAGCGCCCGCACATGCGCCATAGGGATTTAAAGCACAACTTTGGCAGGAACCCTAACAAATAAAATTATATGTCCCATATTTATGTAATAACCATCTATTTATTAAAACTACCCTAAAAACAAATAAATACTTCTAAAATAACACAACTGTATTTTAAACCATTAGTAAGTGCAAAAGGTGAGGTTTAAAAATGACAGCTCTGCCGAACGAACTCGGACCAACCACCGCTGGCAGGAGTTGTGATAAATAAAATTGTTTATCTAATGTTTATATAAAAACCTATCTACTATTATGACTACCCTAGGGGACAGGTACCACCTTAACTGTGTGTAAATAAACTTATGAATTATATGAATCATGTGGTAATCTTGGTGGAAAATATGCATGTAATTGTGTAAAGCGATCCTTTCACCGGGACCCATCTTTAACCCGCGATCTTAAAACATTGCATAAATCACTCTACTCATGAGGAGCCACTTGCAAGTAGTGATTTATGCAATGTTTTAAGATCGCGGGTTAAAGATGGGTCCCGGTGAAAGGATCGCTTTACACAATTACATGCATATTTGAGTGCAATGAGTATAATGATTGAAGATAAGTGAGAGAGTACAATGTAAACACGTCAATTTTTATTTTGTTTTAGCAATCTGCTAAGTCCGGTGTTTTAAAGTTTTAAAAAGTCCCAGTGTACTATAATTTCTCGTGGTTACATACGGGTGGTTCATTTCTTTTCATTTCATTTTTCATGGCTATGATCAGTCAAATGTAGTATGTGCATATTTATAATTTTATTTTTTATTTATTTTATTAGACTATTCTAATTATATTGTACACGCACCAGCCATCTCTGGTGTCAGCAAGATCAGGAGTACGCCCGTGTTGCACGGGACGTCATAGCGGTATGAGTATAATTGCTTCTAATATGTACAATTTTTATGTCATATTTATCAGGTTTTAATTGTTTCTCATTCTCTGAAGGTTACATGTAATCATTTTTACGTTTTAGTCAGAGAATTTAAGTTTGTTGTCCTCCTCTCTCTCCTTTTAGCTTTAATTTAGTTACACCAATAAGTGGTTTTTATTCAACGATGTCTTCCTTATCAAACATGTATAATTTACATATAATTTATATATTAATTTTCATGTTTACTGTCTTTTTAGATATTATATTATTGTCTTTTAGTTAGTGCATGGTTATTTATGAATTTATGTATTTATAGTTTTACTATTTGAGATTATTTTATCATTGGTTATCATGTTTTGGGTTTTGTTTTTATTCTGGTTTATTTGATGAACTCATATTTTATATTTTACATTTTACATGTTATGAGTTTCATTTATTCTTTTAATAGTTTTTTACAATGTTAAATAGTAATTTATTTGTGGTGTGTTTGGTTTTTATATGTGTTTATTCATAGTGAACCGTAAACCCCTGAGGAAGTGTAATACGAAACACGGCCAGTGTCGGGTTGGCACGCTTGATCCGTGGGATAATAAAGGCCTATTTACCGTACATACTATAAGTACAGACTGTAGATAAGTGTAAATTGATGTACATAGTTACCACCAGTTGAATTTTCCAAGTTAATCTACCCTGTTCATTGTAAGTGCATATCTCCAGGAACAAGCAGGAATCTGGGTATCGTCGGTACCGACGGAGCCTGTGTGGGAACGCTCCCCAGCGTCCAATCAGAAAGCTTTTGGGAGCATCCCACAGCGCCTGCGTGCTGCCTTCCCGCCTTTCCCAACTGCCTCTCTCCAGTTCTTCTTTTTCCGCGGAGCCAGCAGGTCGTGTTCCTGTCACTGCAGAAGAATTTCCTTATTTCTTTATTTCTTTTTGTGGTCGCGTCTGCCTTCCCCGACGTTCTACCGGTACCTCCGGTCTTTCTTTTCTATAAAAAAAAAATAATAATAATTTATCTGTGTTTTCCTTTTCTTCAGGTGCACCCGCCTTTTTGGGCCTTGTTGTTGTTGTTAAGTGCCGTCGAGTCGGAGTCGACTCATGGCGACCCTCTGGATAGCTATCCTAAATTGTGTTCGGTCTTCAGTCAGGCGGCTCATTGACGACAGACTGGTACCCGTAGCTGCTGTTATTGTAGCGATCCATCTCATTGCTGGCCTTCCTCTTTTGCGTTGACCTTCTATCTTGCCAAGCATGATGTCTTTCTCTAATGATCTCTCTCTTCGCATGATGTGTCCGAAGTATGAAAGCCGAAGTCTTGTCATCTGAGCTTCTAAAGAAAGCTTAGGTTTGATCTCCTCTAGTACCGACTGGTTTGTTCTTCGGGCAGTCCATGGTATACACAGTATTCGCTGCCAGCACCATAATTCAAAGGCATCAATTTTCTTCCTGTCTGTCTTTTTCACTGTCCAGCTTTCACATCCATATGATGTTATTGAAAATACCATGGCTTGAACAAGTCGAATCTTTGTATGGAGAGACACATCTCTGCTCTTGAGAATCTTATCTAGGTCTTTCATAGCCATTCTGCCAAGAGCAATGCGTCGTCTGATTTCTTGACTGCTTGTTGCTTCTTTATTGATAGTTGATCCAAGTAGGTTAAAGTTGTTCACAATTTCAATTTCTTCTCCTTCAACGATGAACCTGTTGATTATGCCAGTTGTCATGATCTTTGTCTTCTTTACATTAAGGTGCAGGCCCATTTTGAGACTATGTTCTTTGATTGTGAGAAGCAAATGTTTCAGATCATCTTCGCTTTCAGCCAGTAATGTGGTATCATCAGCATAGCGAAGGTTGTTGATGAGTCTTCCACCAATCTTCACACCTCTGTTGTCTTCATACAGTCCTGCTTCTCTGATGATTTGTTCTGCATATAAATTAAACAGGTAGGGGGAAAGTATGCAGCCTTGTCTTACACCTTTGCTTATTTTACACCATTCTGTTTCTCCTTGTTCCGTTCGAACTGTTGCTTCTTGATCAATGTACAGATTACGCAAGAGAACGATCAGGTGTTCTGGTATACCCATGCTTCTTAATGTGGCCCAGAGTTTCTCATGGTTTACACAGTCAAAAGCCTTGCTATAGTCGATAAAGCACAAATAGATATCCTTTTGGTATTCTTTAGTCTTTTCAAGGATCCATCTCACATCCGCAATGATGTCTCTCGTTCCTCGCCCTTTCCTGAACCCTGCTTGCACTTCAGGTAGTTCTTGTTCTAGGTATGGCTGTAGTCTCTTTTGAATAATCTTCAGTAGAATCTTGCTGGCATGTGGGATCAGAGCGATTGTGCGATAATTTCCACAGTCAGTTGGATCACCTTTCTTTAGTATTGGTATAAACACAGATCTTTTCCAGTCAGTTGGCCATTATGTTGTCTTCCATATTTCTTGGCAGAGCCTTGTAAGTACGGTAACAGCTGCATCAGATTGCTGCAATACTTCTATGGGAATGCTATCAATGCCTGGTGCTTTGTTCTTTGATAAGGCTTTCAATGCTGCTTCAACTTCTTCTTTCATCACCAATGGTTCCTGATCATAAGGTATAGGTTGAAACGGCTGTTGGTCCACTTGATCTTTATCATATAAAAACTCTGTATATTCCTTCCACCTTTTCTTGATCTTCTCAGCATCATTCAACATAGAACCTTGAGCATCTTGTAACATTCCAATTCGGGGCTGGAACTTTTTCTTTAACTCTCGCAGCTTTAGGAAAGCCGATCTTGTTCTTCCTCTAATAGTTTCTGCTTCTATTTCCTTGCAAGTGTCATTGTAGTACTTTTCCTTGTCCTGTCTTGCTGCACGTTGCAAATCTCTGTTGAGTTCTGCGATTGTCTTTCTTTCTCCTTTGGCTTTAGCTTCTCTGCGTTTCTGGGCAATTTTCAGAGTTTCTTCCGTCATCCATTTTGGCCGTTTTTGCTTTTTCACCTTTTGTAGAGACTTCTCGCTTTCTTCCAGCACAACCTTCTTGATGTCATTCCATAACTCTTCCGGAGCTCTGTCATTTGTATCTAAAGCAGCAAATTGATTTTGCAGGCAGTCTTTAAATTCCAGTGGTATATTCTCAAGGTCATATTTTGGTGCATTCATGAGTGGTTTGCTCTTTTTCAACTTTAGCTTGAGTTTGCATACTAGTAGTTGATGATCTGTACCACAGTCAGCTCCAGGTTTTGTCTTTGTTGATGTTACAGAGCTTTTCCATCGTTGACTTCCACAGATGTAATCAATTTGATTTTTATACAATCCATTGGGTGAAGTCCATGTGTACAGTCGTCGCTTGTGTTGCTGGAAGAAGGTGTTTGAGATGAATAGATCATTGGTCTTGCAGAATTCTATCAATCTTTCTCCAGCTTCATTTCTGTTGCCAAGTCCATATTTTCCAACTACTTTGCCTTCTTCTTTGTTGCCAACTTTTGCGTTCCAGTCACCCATGACTATCAGGATATCCTGTTTGCATGTTCTGTCAATTTCAGCTTGTACTTGTTCATAGAACTCTTCAATTTCATTCTCTTCTGCAGCTGTTGTTGGGGCATATACTTGAATTATAGTTGTGTTGATAGGCAATCCTCGTAGACGAATAGAGATTAAGCGTTCGCTGACTGCATTGTATTTCATTACAGTTCTTGCAAGTTTCTTCTTTATTGTAAATGCAACACCATTTCTTCTTTGTCTTTCATTTCCAGCATAGTAGACCATGTGATCATCTGATGCAAAGTGCCCGATGCCAGTCCATTTCAGTTCGCTGACACCCAACAGATCAAGTTGTACACGTTCCATTTCATTCTTGACCACCTCCAACTTCCCTTGGTTCATGCTTCGTACGTTCCATGTTCCAATGTGTAAGACATCTTTACAGCTTATGACTCTCATTTCATGCGCAGCTACATCAGCAGTCAGACTTCCCGAGGGCTTTGATCCAACCACGTCATAAATGCTGGCTTTACTCTGAAAAGTCTTCAGCTCTTCCCCAGTAGCTAGTTGAGTGCCTTCCGACCTGGGAGTCTCATCTTCCAGCACCATAGCACAATTTGTTTTGTTGTAACTATCCATTGGGTTTTCATGGCAAGATACAGAAGTAGATTGCCGGGCCTTCCTTCCGCGCAGTTTAAGTTTGGTGTTGTTGCCGTTGTCACAGAAATGTGATCCTCCGCCGTCAACACTATCCCATTCTGCTGCTGCCCAGATGGGTGGTTTGTTTTCGTCTGGCACCTCAGCTGAGACCTGTCCATCTTGGGAGACCCTGCCAGTAGTTAAACTACCGATAGTTTAGCTCTCAGCATCACTGATGCACGCAAGCCCTCACAGCACGACAAGCTGCACTCACTTGGTTTGCAGCTTGTCGTGCTGTGAGGGCTTGCGTGCATCAGTGATGCTGAGAGCTAAACTATCGGTAGTTTAACTACTGGCAGGGTCTCCCAAGATGGACAGGTCTCAGCTGAGGTGCCAGACGAAGACAAACCACCCATCTGGGCAGCAGCAGAATGGGATAGTGTTGATGGCGGAGGATCACATTTCTGTGACAACGGCAACAACACCAAACTTAAACTGCGCGGAAGGAAGGCCCGGCAATCTACTTCTGTATCTTGCCATGAAAACCCAATGGATAGTTACAACAAAACAAATTGTGCTATGGTGCTGGAAGATGAGACTCCCAGGTCGGAAGGCACTCAACTAGCTACTGGGGAAGAGCTGAAGACTTTTCAGAGTAAAGCCAGCATTTATGATGTGGTTGGATCAAAGCCCTCGGGAAGTCTGACTGCTGATGTAGCTGCGCATGAAATGAGAGTCATAAGCTGTAAAGATGTCTTACACATTGGAACATGGAACGTACGAAGCATGAACCAAGGGAAGTTGGAGGTGGTCAAGAATGAAATGGAACGTGTACAACTTGATCTGTTGGGTGTCAGCGAACTGAAATGGACTGGCATCGGGCACTTTGCATCAGATGATCACATGGTCTACTATGCTGGAAATGAAAGACAAAGAAGAAATGGTGTTGCATTTATAATAAAGAAGAAACTTGCAAGAACTGTAATGAAATACAATGCAGTCAGCGAACGCTTAATCTCTATTCGTCTACGAGGATTGCCTATCAACACAACTATAATTCAAGTATATGCCCCAACAACAGCTGCAGAAGAGAATGAAATTGAAGAGTTCCTTAGGACCCAAAAATTTCCTTAACATGGAAAAACCTGCTTCAGGTTTTAAAAAGTGCACAAAATGTGGCGGTACCATTTCCGTCACCGACACCCATGAATGGTGTTTGAAATGTTTAGGTCCTGACCACTCCATCACAGATTGTGTGTCCTGTGCTATGCTGTCTAAAAGAGGTCGACAGAACCGAGCTGCTAAGCTCAGTACCCTGTTTCCCTCTGATGCGGCTTCGGTGGCATCGATGTCTTCCAGGGTTGCTTCTTCTTCCCGTGGATCTCAGGTAACTAAACATAAATACAACCGGTCCTCGAAGGGTAGATATCCTTCTAAGCATCGAGATGCCTCTGGCGTTGCCCTCGAGGATTCTGCACCAGCAAAATTACCCCGGCGGGAGGCTTTGGCTTCCAAAGCACCATCATCGGGGTTCCAGGATGTTCTCGATGGCTCGGCCTCGACAGATCTCCTGGTGCCATGCTCTGGGGTACCGGCGGTTTCCACCGGTACCGACTTCCAGGCATTGGCAGCGTCTATGGACCAGAGAATTCTGTCCATAGAATGCAGTCTAGTGGCTTTCCTTGTGGCATCGACGCCCTTGGTACCGCGACAGACAACTCCACCGGCATCGGTATCGCAACCGGTACCGATAGCATCGGCATCGGTGTCTGCTATGCCGGTACCCTGTCCTCCGATGCCCGCCTGTACCGATTCCCCGGTACCGGTTATTCCCGATACCGATTTTGCTCGGTACGGGTATCGGGCTCTGCAGGAGCATCCAGATAGACGATACTTTGATTCCTCAGAAGAATCTGAGGACTCTGAAAGTTCTGTCGATGCAGCGATGATTCTTCCACAGGAGTCCTCCTCCCCTAAACGCAGGATGTCTCCTCCGGAGGACATGTCTTTCTAAGACTTCATCCGAGAGGTGGCTCGGGGCCTGTCCATCACTGTGGCCCCTGAGACAGAGCCAAGGGCCAAGGAGTTGGATATTTTACAATATCCCAAAACTCCTAAGGAGGCAGCTACCCTACCCATTCATGAGATTCTATATGATCTCATGTTGAGGATATGGGAAACACCTCTTACCACCTCTCCTCATTCTCGTAGGTTAGATACTATGTATCGTGTCCCTCCTTGTCCTGGTTTCCATAAAACTCAGCTTCCTCACCACTCTGTTGTGGTGGAATCTGTTATGAGAAGGATTAGAAGTGCAAAAAGACATGCCTCTAATCCTCCAGGACGTGAATGCAGAACTCTGGATGCTTTTGGACGTAGAGTCTTTCAAGCTTCCATGCTTGCTGCAAGAATCGGTTCCTATAGTCTCTACATGGGAATGTTCCTAAAGGAAGTTACTGATGATCTACAGACTTTAAGTCCCTTCATCTCTGAGGATAAAAGGCAGGAGTTTCTCACTTGACTCAAACATGCCCAAGATGTCTCTAAATTCTCCAACCGTGCAGCCTTCAACTGCTTTGAATGTATAAGCAGGACCTCGGCTATTGCCATAGGTGCACGTAGAATTGCTTGGCTCCAAGCATCTGATTTAGAGCTCTGGGTACAAGTTAAATTGGGAAATATCCCTTGTACTGGTGAGAACCTGTTTGGTAAAGATTGGCAAGAAAAAGCCAATGAAATGGATTCTGAAAATTCCACTTTGGATAGACTATCCAAGTCTACTGCTGATCCTGTTAGGAAAAAGTTGTTCAAGAAAACACCTTTTTCTAAAAAGAAAAGATTTTATCCTGCTTATGGTCAGCAGGCATCTTCTGCAGGTCAGTTTTCAACCAAACATCAGCAACCACCCAAACAGAAGAAAGCAAAGGCTGCTAGGCCTCAACCGGCCCAGCAGCCTCAGCCGCCTCAGGACCTTTGACTTTCAGCTAGAGAACGTAGCCTTTCTGGCTCTGGAAGGACCAGAACCGTCCACCATTCCAGGAAGGTTATGCCATTTTGCTCCCAGATGGGGGCAAATAACAGCAGAGCATTGGACACTCTCCATCATAAGAGGGGTACAAACTTCATTTTTCAAGCATGCCCCCTCCCACAATAGTGAAGCAGTTCAATTCTCCGACCTCTCTCATCGACCTGTTAGGTCAGGAGTTTACCATCCTTCTTGCCCAAGGGGCAATAGAAGAAGTGCCTCTTCATCAACAGGGCACAGGGTTCTATTCCCCTTATTTTCTTATCCCAAACAGGGGGATACAGACCTATCTTAGATCTCAGAGAATTGAACAAATTCCTTGTCAAGCAGAAATTCAAAATGATTTCTCTCGGAGCTCTGCTTCCATACCTTCAGAATCAGGATTGGCTTTGTTCTCTAGATCTCAAGGATGCGTACACCCATGTTCTCATCCATCCAACCCACAGAAGGTTCCTTCAGTTCCTGTTCAAGGAAAGCACTACCAATACAGGGTGCTTCCTTTTGGTCTGGCCTCAGCACCAAGGGTGTTCACGAAATGCATGGCTGTGGTAGCAGCATTTCTTCGCACTCTGGGAATATTCGTCTTCCCTTACTTGGACGACTGGCTCATTTGAGCTCCAACACAGTCAGAGGCCAAGACTTCTCTATCCTGCACAATGCGTATCCTTTAGTATTTAGAGCTGGTAATAAACATTCCAAAATCCAGTCTAACTCCTACTCGGTCTCTAGAGTTCATAGGAGCCCTGCTGGATACCACAAAGGCAAGGGCCTACCTTCCCCAAGCCCGTTGCCTTCGCTTGGTGCAATTAGCTTCTCAAGCAGTCCTAAAGCCCTTTTTAACTGCTCGAGAAATGTTAGTTACTAGGCCACATGGCATCCACCGTGCATGTGGTACCATATGCTCGCCTTCACATGAGGGCAACTCAGTGGACTTTATCCACCCAATGGACCCAGACATCAGGTTACCTGTCAGACAAAATAGCAAACACAAGTCGCCTCATTTTGTCTCTCCAGTGGTGGAAGTCCACTCAAAACCTGTTGCTGGGGTCCCACTTTCAGCAACCCCTGCCCCAAGCAACTCTTACAACAGATGCTTCTCCACTGGGTTGGGGAGCTCATCTGCAAGACCTCTCAACCCAAGGCACCTGGACTCCACAAGAGAGTTGTCTACATATCAATCTCTTGGAGCTCAGAGCAATCTTCCTTGCTCTGCGAGTGTTCCACACCCTGCTCAGCTACAAAACAGTCCTTATTCATACGGACAATCAGGTAGCCATGTTCTACGTGAACAAGCAGTGGGGAACAGGCTCTCTGTCACTTTGCAACGAAGCTTTGCGACTGTGGGCCCTCGCCAGAGAGCATCATATTCATCTTCTGGCAGTGTATCTTCCAGGCGTTCAAAACTCTTGGGCAGACAGACTCAGTCGAGTTCTCCTTCCACACAAATGGTCTCTGCATGCAGACCAGGTAGCCAGGATTTTTCAACTTTGGGGAACCCCGGACATAGACCTCTTTGCAAGTCCGTGGAATGCCAAACATCCCCGCTTCTATTCCAGAACTCCGGCTCAGGGAACTCAGGCAAAGGATGCTTTCCTCCTTCACTGGGGTCAAGACTTCCTGTGTGCCTTTCCACCCATTCCCCTAATTCCCAAAACCCTGTTCAAGCTTCAGAGAGACAGAGGCCACATGATTCTCATAGCTCCACATTGGCCACGGCAAGTGTGGTACCCTCTGCTTCTACATCTCTCTCAAGCTCCCTCCCTGGAGTTAGGGTCTGCTCCAGATCTCCTATCTCAGGAGAACGGAATGTTATGGCATCCCAATCACCAGTCTCTGCATCTCAGGGCTTGGTTGCTGAAGGCTTAGATCTTCAAGATCTTCATCTTTCTCAGCAAGTGAAAGATGTTCTTTATGCTTCCAGAAAACTTTCCACTAGACGTTCTTATGCTTTCAAGTGGAAGAGGTTTACTATTTGGTGTTCTGAAAAGGGTCTTAACCCCCTTGCCATACCTCTGGAATCTTTGCTGGAGTATCTCCTCCATTTGTCTAATGCAGGCCTTAAAACAAATTCAGTAAGAGTCCATTTGAGTGCTATTGCAGCTTCCCTTAAGCCTCTAAATGGACAACTTATTTCCTCTCATCCTCTTATAGCAAGATTCATGAGAGGCCTCCTTCTAACTAAGCCTCCCATTAGACCACCTCCAGTGGCATGGGACTTGAACCTGGTTCTTGGGCAGCTCATGAAGCCACCTTTCGAACCCTTAGCTACCACCCCCTTGAAATTCCTTTCTTGGAAGGTTATCTTTCTCATTGCAATCACATCAGCACGCCGCATTAGTGAATTGCAAGCACTAGTAGCTAATCCACCTTATACAAGGTTCCATCATGACAAGGTAGTCCTTAGGACTCATCCACACTTTATGCCTAAGGTGGTCTCGCCTTTTCATCTCAACCAGGAGGTCTACCTACCTGTCTTTTTTCCAGGACCTCATGCATCAAATGCAGAGAGGAATCTTCATACCCTGGACTGTAAAAGAGCTCTAGCTTTCTACTTACAAAGGACACAGCAACATAGAAAGTCCTCTCAACTCTTTGTTGCTTTTGATCCTTCTCATTTGGGACTTCCAGTCTCCAAGAGAACACTGTCTAACTGGATTGCTCAGTGTATTTCCTTCGCCTATCAGAGTAAGAACCTTTCTCTGGAGGGCCATGTCACAGCTCACAATGTGAGAGCCATGGCAGCCTCAATGGCTCATCTGCACTCTGTCTATCGACGACATCTGTCGAGCAGCCACTTGGGCCTCGGTTCATACCTTCACAGCCCATTACTGCTTGGACAAGGACTCCCACCGGGATGCCTTGTTTGGTCAGGCTGTTCTCCAACACCTGTTCCATACCTAATCAACTCTGGTAGGATGCCAGAGATCCATGGGGGGAAGTGGAGCCCTTCTCAGGGACACACAACTTCTGGGGTCTCTCCCTAGCACCTAAAGCTAGGGAGTCCCCATATGTGATGACTAGATTCCTGCTTGTTCCTTGAGATAGCATAGTATCTCCAGGAACAAGCAGGAATGAGTCTTCACATATGGGTAACGTCGGCGCCGACGGAGCCCGCACGGGAATGCTCCCCAGCATCCAAACAGAAGGCTTTTGGGAGCATTCCTCGCACCTGCGTGGTAGCTTCCCGCCCTTCCTACTGCCTCTCCCCAGTTTTCGTTTTTTCGCGGAGCCGGCAGGACGTACCTCCTGCCACCGCAGAAACGTTTTTTCTTCTTTCTTCTTTTTTTCTGTTTCTTGTGGTCGCGGTTCTTCTTTTTTCCCGCCGACACTGGCACCACTGGTGCCTTATTTTCCTTACTTCCATATTTTTCCTTCGAGGAGTTTTTCCTCGAGTCCTCTTAGGCCTACCGGGCTTTCCAGCATGGAGCCTTCTTCCCCTAAGAAGTGCCCCCACTGTTGAGACTTCGTTTTCTTCTTAGACTCCAACGCCTGGTGTCTCTCCTGTTTGGGCCCTGATCCTTTTTCCCCCGGTTCTCCGGGCTTCAGCGTCGGGAGGAGACCCTCCCTTTTTCGAGTGTCCCTCGATGACATCTTTCCCCCTGAGGTGCGGTCATCGGTTTTCTCTTCTCTCCAGGATCAGGTAACCCAACAACAGTCTATTAAGACTAACTAAACCTTGAGGGGTGAGTCTCATGCGCGGCATGACGACGGCTCCGGCCTTCCCCTCAAGCCCCATAAACCCCAGCGGGAGTCTTCGGGCTCCAGAGCCTCCACGGGGTTTCGGGTTGTTCCTGGGGTTCGCTCCTCACAGAACACTCCCGAGCCATGCTCGAGGGTGGTACCCGCTTCGGGCGGTGCCGACTCCTCGGCATCGGCACCGGCGTCGAGTGTTCCACTCTTCGCCAGGGACTGTCAGCTGGTGTCCTCGGTACCTTCGGGGCCGATCGACTCAACCCAGCCTGGCTTTCCTGTCTCCCAGCCGTGCGCGGCTGGGAATCGTCGGCTGGTGTCATCGGTGCCTTCGGGGCTTACCGACTCGACCCGGTCTGGCGTGCCTACATCCCTGCCATGCGCGGAGGTGGTGCCCGCTTCGAGCGGTACCGATTCCTCGGCATCAGTGTCGAGTGTTCCACTCTTCGCCGGGGATCGGACTCGGGTGCCCTCGGTTCCTTCAGGGCTGGCCGACTCGGTCCAGGCTTCCGCGGAGGCGGTACTGGCCTTGAGTGGCCCCGCCCCCCTGGCGGCGGCTTCGGGGTCGAGTACCCCATTCTTCATCGGGGGTCGTCATCTGGCTCCACCTTCAGAGCCGATCGACCTGTCCCGGACAGGCGGTTTGGCACCCCAACATTGCGCGGGGCCGGGGCTGACCCCGGACAGCGCCGACCTCCTGGCGTCGCCGCGGGCGCCGAGTGCCCCACTCGTCACTAGAGTCTGCCCGCGGGAGGCCTCGGGACCTTCGGTCGCTCCGGCCCAGAGAAGCGCCGCTGCCACAGCACCAGGGCAGTGCATCTCTCTCCCCGCCGGGGCTCGTCGGCGGGTTACCTGGGTACCCTCGAGACCGGCTAGTACGTCCCGCAAGGTTTTCCCACTTGGTAAAACGGGCATGGGGAGAAACCCGGCGTCTAGAAGGGCCTCTCTCCCGACTGCGGAGGCGGCTTCGGGTATTTCCCTCTTCGCCGAGTTTCGGCCTGGGAGGCCCTCGATGCCTGCGGCGCCGATCAACGCGATCCTGATCCGCTTTCCAGGATCGGCAGCGCCGCCGCCGGGGCCCTCTAGGGAGGCGTCGCTGGCTTCGCTCGGTTCGATGCCCAGTCTCGAATCGATCTCCAGTCTTGAAGGCGTGGCTCCGACGTGTTTCGGAGCCGACCCCGGTCTCTTCCGACGGCATAGTGCAGAGCTTGCCGGCTCTCCGGCTGCCTCGGCGCCACTCCAGCCGCCTTCGCTGGCTGTTTCGGGGGCAGTCCCACCCCCGAAGTCGGGGTCGGGGCCGAGGCCGCTCCCTTCGATGCCCAGCTTGGAATCAATCCCGGGCTCTGACGATGCAGTACCAACCGCCTCGAGTCGGGACTGCCAGTATCCTCCTCTGTTTAGAACGATTCCTCCTGCGCACCAGCACGGAGGGTCCCCTGGTGGCCAAGTGGGCCCTTCAACCTTGGCCTCCCCCGGAATAGCTCCGCTGGGAGAACAGTCTTTTCAGGATTTTCTCCTTGACATGGCGGACTTGCTTGCCATTCCTCTCCCGGGCCCCTCGCTAAGTCTGGGTCCTGCGGAACAGGCAGCCGTAATGCTTCCTCTGCATCCTTCCCTGCGGGATCTTCTGTTCGGGATTTGGCGCTCACCTTTGCAGGTTCCTGCGCCGTCTACAGCCATGCACGCCCGGTATCGGGTGCCCCCCTCTCCGGGGTTTCAGACACACCAGCTTCCCCATCATTCCATTGTGGTGGAATCGGCGCTGAGGAAGGTCGGCAGCAAGAAGAAGCACTCTTCTTGCCCCCCGAATCGTGCGTCTAAGGCGCTGGACAACTTTGGGCGACGGACCTTCCAGACGTCCATGTTGGCTTCCAGAATCCTTTCATATATTTTCTATATGAGCCTGGCGCTTCGGGAGGTTACTGAGAGGTTATCTCTTTTGTCTCCCTTTGTGTCGGCCACTAAGGCCCCCGACTATTCCTTGCTCCTTTACCATTGCAGGAATATCTCTTGGTTCCTTTCTCGTGCTGCCCTGGTCTCTTTTGAGTCTGTTGGCAGGTCCTCTGCTGTTGCCATCGGGGCGCGTCGTACAGCCTGGTTGCAGGCTTCCGACTTGTGCAGCTGGGCACAGCATAATCTGGGTACTTCCCCGTGCACTGGGGAAAACCTCTTCAATGGCGAGGCTTTGCATCAGGTTGCTCAGTGCTCCGCTGACCTCTCTAGCGCTGGCCGTCCGGGCCCCGGGGGTAGGAAATGTCCTTCCCGGCCTTCCTTTCTGAGAAAGAGGAAGTGTCATCCCTCCGCCCACCTGGTCGGAAGTGCCAGGGCCCGCGCCAGGGTACTCATGCCAAGCAGCCTTAGGCTCCTGGATGCGGCAGTTGCGCTTAACTTCTCTTTCCAGAGGTTTATTTCCAGCTCTACACTGGGGTCCTTTTTAGTAGGTCAAGTGGTTCGGATACTCGTTCAGGAGTTTAAGGAGCTCCCTCCCTCGTTGTGGAGGGGGACCTCCACTACACTAGGATAGCCTGGCTCCACATGGCTATTCTATCCTTCATTTGACTTACCCTTCGGGGCGTCCTTCGAAATCTCCTCTCCCGGGGTTCTCCTGCTTGAGGGGATCACGCACCGACTCTTCCTTCTTCCAGTGTAGACCCTCGCCGCTACCCCCCCGAGCATGGTCCGGACAAATCCTCGACAGGGCCGGACCATTCCCGCCCTATTGTCTGTCTTCTCTGTTCTTACAGGGAGACCACCTGGTTCTGTCCATTTGCTGCGCGAGTCCCAGTGTGCTATTAATGCTCCCGCGTGCCACTTCGGCTATCTGGCGCACTAACGCTCCCCGAAGGCCCGCGTCCTAGCTCCTGGGTCGTGGCGGCATGTCTGACTCCTGTCAGTCTTCTACACCGCTCCCTGCCTTCTTCAGAGCGGCGAAGGGCATTGGCCCCTGTCCCTTTAGGTCCTTTTCCTATATGACGGGGGTGACGTACACAGTCACACCGTGGCTATATGGCTATTCTGTCCCCTTGTCTTCCTTGTGGGACGGAGGACAAGTTTTTTTTTCTGCGTGACTGCCAGGGAGTCGCATCGGAGGCCTACTGCTCCTGGTGTGCTTTTTCTTCAACTGCTTGGCCTTTCACGCAACCATACTGCTCCTCTCTCCAATCTGCCCCTGTACCACGCAAATAGGCTCATCACTTGGATGGCCCTTCTCCCGCCACCCTCCAGGTGGGCGCTCTCATGTGGATCAGGGGCAGGTCCGAGCTCGCAGTATTGTTCTCACGTGTGCATGTTCCCCTGCGTACACGTTAGTACCTGGGTGGGCGTTCCCGGGCCCACCTATAGCCCGATATACATCTATACAGGTTGTTGGATATATATCGCTACAGGTGAGCGCTTTTGGGAGATGTTATAGCGCCCTGTGTCTTGCCGACTATCTCCCCAATTGTCGGTACTGCCGTTTTGTTGTTTCTACGGGGTCCGGCCAGCCCGCTTGCCTGCGTTCTGCGACTCGGGCTCTGGGACCGGTTCTGTTTAAACTTGCTGCTGTAAAGTTAACAGCCCCCCCCTTTTTTTGTTTACGCCTCCTTGTCTGGAGGTTTTCAAACCCAATGTCTTCCTATCCCGTGTCAGCTAGGGAAGACGATGTACCCCTCGGTATCCCGGGGTACACTCCTTTCTTCTCCGGGCTGGGTTCTCCCAGATCGGCCAGTCTTCTGCTTAGTCCTCAAGGTTGGGGACTCTGCTCCTCCGGAGTTCTCAGCTTCTCATAGAGCTCCTCGTGAAGACCTGCCGTCCTCTCCAGTGCCAGTTGACGCCTGCGTCTCCAGCCTGCCCGGACTGGGAACTTCGTCCTCACTGCGGTGCAGTTCCCTTGAAGACTTCGCATCTACAGTACCCGTCGCAGCTCTGCCTCCTACAATCCTGTAGGTAAGCTCTAGATTGTCTGGATCATTAACTGCTTAATGATACTTGACGTGGGTTTGAAGACTCCCTCTGTCGTCTTTAGGTTGCTGTGCCTTGGCATCTATTCTCAACTCCTACCCCCCATCCCTCAGGGGATGCCGGCGATCCAGGTTGGGCGCTGCCGCCCTGTCTAGGGACACGCATTCTGGGATCTCCCCTTGCACCCTCAGCTAGGGAGTCCCCATATGTGAAGACTCATTCCTGCTTGTTCCTGGAGATAGCACAGTTACTTACCTGTGACAGGTGATCTCCGGAACAGCAGGAATTAGTCTTCACAATCCACCCACCTCCCCTAGGAGTTGTATCTCTTTCTCTCTTCCTTCCTCTTCCTCTTCTTCTGTCTCAGCTATGAAACTCAACTGGGGAGAGGCAGTAGGAAGGGCGGGAAGCTACCACGCAGGCGCGAGGGATGCTCCCAAAAGCCTTCTGTTTGGATGCTGGGGAGCATTCCCGTGCGGGCTCCGTCGGCGCCGACGTTACCCATATGTGAAGACTAATTCCTGCTGTTCCGGAGATCACCTGTTACAGGTAAGTAACTGTGCTTACTCACCTGTAACAGGTGATCTCTGGGAACAGCAGGAATTTAGTCCTCACAACCCACCCACCTCCCCACCTCCCCTAGGAGTTGTATCTCTCTATCTCTTTCCTTTCCCTCTCTCTTTGTCTCAGCTTTAAAACTCAACTGGAGAGAGGCAGTTGGGAAAGGCGGGAAGGCAGCACGCAGGCGCTGTGGGATGCTCCCAAAAGCTTTCTGATTGGACGCTGGGGAGCGTTCCCGCGCAGGCTCCGTCGGTACCGACGATACCCATATGTGAGGACTAAATTCCTGCTGTTCCTGGAGATCACCTGTTACAGGTGAGTAACTATGCTTTACTGCACAATACTGTTGTATGTAAACCGTGCTGATTTTTAAGAGTGCGGTATATAAGAACAATAAATAAATAAATAGATTGGTCGATGTCCCATGCCAAGGAGAGATTGGCAAACCCATGACTGACAAGGCCGCCGAGCTGGAGACAGAGTTCATGACGAGGACCAGGCTCTCGAGAAAAAAAAAATAAATACCGGGTAAAAAGTTGTTCTACCGAGGAAAGGGGCTGCTTACGGAAATGATTGATTGCTTGCTTGCTTCTATACCATCCCTTCCAGAGATCAGGGGTGGTTTACAAATAACATAACAAGTTACATAGAACAGTAGTAAAACTATTTACATAGTAAAATGGGATTATTTAAACTACCCACCTTTTCAGGCCTCCCCAGCTCCCTAACAGGGTCATCAGGCCAAGGGACATGGGCATGGCCCTCGTAAGCAGAAGGCTCCAAAACGCCAGGTACCCGCTCTGGCCCAGCCAGGGGGGGGAGTTTTTGACTCCTTGAGCATAGCCAATCTACCCCAAGGAGATCAGTAGCCCACAGGGGGGACATCTGCCCAGAGGTGATTGACCATGACCATTACTAAATAAGCGCGGTATATAAGAAAAATTAAATAAATAAATAAAATATCACCACAGACTCCTGGGCATTTTGAGTGGTCAGGGAGGGTTACCTCCTTATTTCCCAGGAGAGCTCCTCTGGTCTCCCCTCCACTGGAACCTTCTAATGAAGGAATTGTCAGGTCTTCTCAAGGACAAAGCGGTGGAACCGGTGCCCCACCATCTCAAGGGCAAGGGGTTCTACTCCAGGTACTTCCTTGTGTCGAAAAGAACAGGGGGCCTAAGGTTTATCCTTGACCTGTGCAATCTCAACAAATTCCTGGTAAGGGAGAAGTTCAAGATACTCTCTCTTGGAACATTGCTGCCTTATCTCCAGCAGGGAGATTGGCTATGCTTCTTAGACCTCAAGGATTGCCTATACCTCATTCACCCCAACCATAGGCAGTACCTGCGGTTCATTGTGGGGGGCAGGCACTTTCAGTACAGGGTGCTCCCTTTCGGCTTAGCCTCTACCCCAAAGGTCTCCACAAAAAGCCTGGCAGTGGTGGCCGCCTTCCTCCATCTCCAGAGGATCTTTGTCTTCCCCTACCTGGATGACTGGCTCACAAAGGGAGGTACGGCCTCAGATGCAGAAGGTCACCGCACACACCATCCAGGTTCTGCAGCACTTGGACTTTGTCATAAACTATCCCAAGTCTCACCTCCTCCTCCTCCTCCTGGCACAGTGTCTGGAGTTCATCGGGGAAAAGCTCGACACTCTCCAGTTGAAGGCCTTCTTGTCCAGGGACCAAGCCAATCATCTCAGGACTCTGGCACGGGACATACAGTACCATCCCTCTGTACCCGCTCAGCTTCTTCTGTGCCTCCTCGGGTACATGGCCTCCACGATCCACATCACCCCAGATGCTCACCTCCACATGAGGGCAGTGTAGTGGTGTCTCTGAGACCAGTGGTCTCAGGCCATGGGACGCCTCAGAGACAGAGTTTCGGTAACCCGCCAACTGATGGACTCCCTGGTCTGGTGGCAATCTCTGCAGCATCTCGAGGCAGGCATGCCTTTTCAGACCCTGAGCCCCTCCAGGGTCCTCACCACAGATGCCTCCCTGCTTGGCTGGGGAGCTCACTGCGGGGAGCTTCACACCCAGGACAACTGGTCACCAGAGGGGGAGCGCCCAGCAGATCAATCTCCTGGAGCTGCGGGCCATATACTTAGCCCTGCGAGTTTTTTGCCACCACCTGTGCCACCAGCCGGTGCAGGTCCAAACGGACAACCAAGTGGCAATGTTCTACTTATGTGAACAAACAGGGGGACACGGGGTTTGTGCCCTCTGTCAGGAGGCAGTGGTCCTCTGCTCGTATGCAGTCCAACAGGGTATCCTCCTACGGGCAGTGTACCTACCAGGCCAGACAACCTTCTGGCTGACAGGCTGAGCAGAGTCCTCCAGCTGCACGAGTGGAAGCTGGACCCAGGGTGGCCAATTGGCTTTTTCAGATTTGGGGGGAGCCTGTGATGGACTTGTTCGCCAGCCTGGACAACTTCCAGCTGCCCCGCTTCTGTTCCAGGCGGGCTCACCCCTCCCGAGTGACAGCGGATGCATTCCTTGTCTCATTGTCAGAAGGCCTCATGTACGCCTTCCCTCCCACGCCGCTGATCGTCCAAAGTTTGTTCAGGACCCTCCATGACAGGGCCTTGCTCATCCTGATAGCCCCTCGGTGGCCCAGGCAACTGTGGTCCCGTTGATCCTCTGGTTGATGGTGGAGACACCCATCCCCTTGGGGACCTCTCCAGGATTCCTGTCTCAGGAGGGGGGGCGCTCTTCTGCATCCCAACCTGGGGTCCCTGTCACTGATAGCATGGCTGCTGAAAGGGTTACACTGGCCCCTTTCAATCTCTCAGTTGAAGTGGAAGAGATTCTGCTGGTCTCTTGCAAGACCTGTACTAGGAATGTTTATGCCCTCAAATGGTGCATGTTTTCGGCTTGGTGCACTGAACACAGGTTGACCCCGTTCTCCTGCCCAGTGGGACTGGTGTTACAGTACCTTCTCCACCTCTCACAATCCGGGCTGAAGTCTAACTCCATCCAGGTGTACCTTAGTGCTCTAGTGGCGCACCACCACCCGGCAGATGGCAAGCCCCTCTCGGTTCAGCTTGTGGTGACCCGCTTTCTTCGGGGCCTGCTCTTAGCGAAGCACCTGGTTGGTCCTCCGGCAACCGAATGGGACCTCAACATAGTGTTGGGGCAGCTCACTCGCCCACCCTTTGAACCTCTGGCTACCTGCCACCTTCGCTATATCTCTTGGAAGGTGGTGTTCCTGGTTGCGTTCACCTCCGCTCGCAGAGTTAGCGATCTTCAGGCCCTAGTGGTGGAGATGCCTTATACCAGGTTCTACAAGAACAGAGCGGTGCGTCACACACACCCCAAATTCCTTCTGAAGGTAGTATTGCCCTTCCATCTCAACCAGGAAGTAGTACTCCCTACCTTCTTCCCAAGACCTACTTCTAGTTGGGCGGAGATGGTCCTTCACACCTTGGACTGTAAGAAGCTTTGTCCTTCTATATCTATCGCACTTAGGGCCACCCCAAAGCTCAGTTTTTCATCTCCTACGACCCCAGTAGACTGGAGAGGCGGTGATCAAGTGTACACTGTCCACCTGGATGGTGGACTGTATCGCCCTCGCCTATGAGCAGATGGGGCTCCCACTGGAAGGCCGTGTCATGACGCACCGCATCATGGCGTACCATGTCAGGGCCATGGCGACTTCGGTGGTAAACGTGCGCTCTGTCCCAGTGGTGGACATCTGCCGGGCTGCCACTTCATCTTCAGTCTGCACCTTCTCAGCCCATTACTTCCTTGAAAGAGAGTCACAATGGGACAGTGCCTTTGGCCAGGTTGTGCTCCATAATCTTTTTGGAGTTTAGGCAACTCCTACACTCCGACTCTTCTCTGTTCAGGCTACCGGAGTGCTGGTTTCATTGGACACAGGGGTCCTACTGTGGTCTATGGACACAGACTCAATTGCTGCTGCTTACGGCTCCCCGTGAGGGAGCCCCTGTTTTTAGCTATGGGCTTTTGGTAGCCTGTAGCTGGGGAGTCTCATATGTGAGGACTGACTTCCTGCTTATTCCCGGAGAAAGCATAGTTACTCATCTGTAACAGGTGTTCTCCGAGGACAGCAGGAATCAGTCCTCATAACCCTCCTTCCTCCCCTTGGAATTGCTCCTTTACCATTTTTTATTTTTGCCATCTTTTAGCTATGACATCTGACTGAGCAAAATGACACCCTTGGGTGGGAAGGGGACTACGCATGCGTGGTGTCATCTCCCAAAGGCTTTCTTTGAAAGCTGGGATGATGCTTCCGCGAGGGCTCCGTTGGTGCTGATGTTACCCATATGTGAGGACTGATTCCTGCTGTCCCCAGAGAACACCTGTTACAGGTGAATAACTACACTTTTGAGTCCATGGCAAAAATGAGCATTTAAGCTCAGGTGCAAGAAAATTGCTGTAAACTGATTAAGTTGGCTAAATGAGGGATTGGAGGGGGTAGTGCTGGAGAGGCTGTATACACAAATGGATTTTCCTACGTATATGGCAGGAATACCCGGTAAATCAGGGGAGTTTTTGAAGCAGGTATGGAAGGTGTTGGAAGAGACACTAAAGTGTAGTTTGGGGTTGTTGACCATGATGATTGGTGGGGAGTACTGAAGATGAGTATATCAAACTGGTGCATATGGAATGGTGGCAGCTAGGAGGCTGATCGCAGGTGGCAAGTGGGGCCACCAGGGATAGTGCTATGGTAGGCAGAGATGTATGATATATACAGATGGAGTAAAATGGCTGTGTTTAGACTGCATCAGTGGGGGAAGCCCCAGAGGATGTTGGTGGTACTGGAAGAGCAACTTCTGAAATAGAAACCAAAGTTGGTGAAAGGCGAAGGCGAATTAAGAGGGGGAGGGGAGAAGGTTAGGGGGAGAAGGGTGGGTTGGGAGGGGGCTGAAGGTTTTTTTTTTTAGGGAGGGTTAGGGGAAGGAGCAAGGAGAGGGGATATTTGAACAAGTGGGAGGAAGAGACTGATTAATAAAATGGACATGCTTTAAAGTTGAGATCTGTTAGGTTTTCCTTAAGTTAATCAGGAGAAATGAAGCAGGTTAATTCTGAGTGGGGTTGTTTGATAGTCTGTTAAAAATCTGAATGTATTGCTATGTACTGAAGCATATTATAAAAATAATTTACAAAAAAAAGGAAGTTCAAGTGGAGAATCTTGAGTGCTACCGCTCGTAGGCTTCAGGCTCATAGTTATAATGAAGTACTGCTGGCTAAGCTGATTTCCTCAGGGTTCTTGAAGAGTAGAAGCAATAGCAGTGAAGTGCTTTCTTTAGGAAACCTTTGCAAGAGGCATAAAAGAGAATTATTTAGATCATCCATTGCCTGTGATGGCGTGACAGGTGTTGACTTGAGTATAGGTTAGGGTTAGGCCTTACTAGTGAACTTTTTACTACTATTACTAATAAACATTTGTATAGCACTACAAGGTGTATGCAATGCTGTACATATGGACGCTGTAAGACACAGTCCCTGCTCATCAGAGCTTACAATCTAATCAAGATGAAAAAAACATTGCAAAATTGGGGGCTAAAGTATGGCAAGACACACATAAGTGGACAAGAGAATGAAGAGCATCAGGATTCAAAAGCAGCCTCAGAGGTGAGTCTTCAGCTTGTACTCGAATAGGGCCAGAGAAGGAACCCAACATACAGACTCGGGTGGTTTGTTCCAGGCATATGAAGCAGCAAAGTAGAATGAACGAAGTCTGGAGTTGGCAGTGGCAGAGGAGGGCACAGATAAAAGGGATCTGCCAGAGAAGTCGAGTTTCCAAGGAAGAGTGTAGAGTGAGATGAGACTAAAGGTAGTAAGGAGCCATAGAATGAATGCACTTGTAGGTAAGTAGGACAAGTTTGAACTGGATGCACAAATGCATAGGGAGCCAGTGAAGTGACTTGAGAAGAGGGGTTACATGAGCATAGCGATACTGGCGGAAGGTAAGCCATGCAGCTAAGTTTTGAACAGACTGAAGGGGAGAAAGATGATTCAGAGGAGAACCAGTGAGGAGCAGGTTACAATAGTCAAGACGAGAGGTGACTACTGAGTGGATGAGGTCTTGGTAGTGTGTGTAGAAAGGAAGGGATGAATCTTGCCAGTGTTATAGACAAAAAAGTGACAGGTTTAAGCTATCTGTTGGATGTGTGCAGAGAAAGAGAGTAGAGTTGAAAATGACCCCAAGGCTGCAAGCTCAGAAAACGGAGGAGTGTAGTGTTATCCACAGAAATAGAGAAGGTAAGAAGGAAGGATGTGGGTTTAGGAGGAAAGATAAGGAGCTTGGTTTTGGCCATTTTCAGTTTCAGATGGCGGTGAGACATCCAGGTAGCAGTGTCAGATAAGCAGGCAGAGAACGGAGCTTGGATTTCTGGAAAGATTTTGGGTGCAGAAAGGTAGATCTAAGAATTGTCAGCATAAAGATGATACTGAAAACAATGAGAGGAAATAAGTGCACCAAAGGAATGAGTGTAGAAAGAAAAGGAGATGTCCCAAGACAGAGCTCTGAGGTACACCAACTGAAAGCGGGATGGCAATAGGGGAGGATCCACCAGAACATACACTAAATGTGCAATGGGAGAGATGAGGAGAAAACCAGGACAGGACAGAGCCCCTAAATCTAAGCAAGGATAGGGTATTGAGGAGAAGGTGGTGATCAACAATGTCAAAAGCAGCAGAAAGGTCAAGAAGGATAGGAATAGAGTAGAAGCCTTTAGATGTGGTGAGGAGCAAGTCTCTGGAGACTTTGGCAAGAGACATTTCTGCGGTGTATAGAGAATGAAAGCCAGATTGCAGTGGATCCAGAATGGCTTAAGAGGAAAAAGTCAAGACAGCAGTGGTAAACCGCTCGTTCAAGTAGTTTTGAAGCAAAGGGGAGGAGAGAGAGAGGCTGATAACTGGAAGGACAGGTAGAATCTACTGAAGGCTTTTTGAGGAGAGGTGTAACCCCACGGCATGTTTGAAGGCCACAGGAAAAGTTGCAGTGGAAAGTAATAGATTAAGGATATGACAGATGGAAGGGATGATGGTGGTAGAAATAGAGCTGCTTAGATGGGTGGGAAGGGGAACAGAGGAGCAGGTAGTCAGTTTGGAGGAGGATAGAAGATTTGCAGTTTCCTCCTCGGTGATTTCAGAAAAGGAAACAAGAGTGAGGGAAGGATTTGGGATTGAAGAGGGGGAAGATGAGGTGGAGGTGACCCTGTGGAGAATTCAAGTCTAATCTTCTGGACTTTGTCATGGAAATACTTAGCAAGGTCTGGGCAGACAGTGAAGGATTGGGGGAGGAGGGACCTTGAGGAGAGAGTTGAGCATAGCAAAGAGACAGCGAGGGTCTGAGGCAAGAGTTAGTCAGATGGAGATAATACTCTTGCTTGGCGAGTGCTATGGCTGATTGGAAAGAGGTTAGCATGAATTTGAAATGTAGGTAGTCAGCAAGGGTACATGATTTTAAGCCAAAGGCGCTCAGCTGAGCGGGCACAGGAACATAGGTAGTGAGTTGTTGGACAGCCAGGGTTGAGGTATGGTACACCTCACAGGACATGAAGTGGGAGGAGCAAGAGCATCCAGAGCAGAGGAGAGTACAGTGTTATAGGAACATACGGCCTCATCAACGGACTTAGATGACATAGTGGAGGAAAGAGATAAGACAGCAGTGGAGATAGCTGAAGGGCAGATGGAGTGAAGATTCCTCAACATGTTGGTGGAGATCAGGCAAGGTGAAGATGGGGGGATGGTTAAGGGTGGAGGTTAGCAGGTGATGGTCAGATGAGGGTAGAACTGAGGTGGAGAAGGTTGAGGGTGAGCAGTTGGAAGAGAAGATGAGGTCACAGCAATGGCCATGCTTGTGAGTAGGAGCAGAACAGCACAACTGGAGGTTGAATGAGGAGGTTAGGGAAAGAAGCTTTAAGGCATAAGAGTCAGAAGGGTCATCAACGTGAATGTTAAAATCCCCAAGAATAAGGGAAGGGGAAGATGCATCCAGAAAGGAGGAGAGCCAGGAGTCAAAGTTGGTGAGAAAGGTAGAGGTGGACTTGTTTGGGGGTTGATAAATGACAGCTGCCTGGAGAGGTAGTAGAGAAAATAGGCAGATGGCATGGACTGCAAAGGAATTAAATGGAGACAAAAAGAGGGGCTGAAATTGGCAGGAATAAGAGTAGGAACCTAACATGGCTACCAAGGTGTATGGGAAAATAGGTAGGTTCCGTGAAAGAGGGCAGTGACTGAAGCAGAATCTTCTGGGAGAAGCCGAGTTTCAGTAGGATCCAGGAGATGCAGAGTATTTGAGATCGAGAGGTCATGAATGAAGGCAAGTTTATAGAGACTGTTAAATGTGGGGTTTTTTGGATGAAAATAGGTCCTGGAGGACTGGCAAGCCTCTTACCTCTGGGTCGGGTGTTACTGTGGTCCTCACTTTGCTTGGAACACTCTTAGTAGCCTTGTGGTGTCCCTCCAAGGAGACTTTGAGTTGTCTGTGCCATGCCTCAGCAGAGGATGGGGAAGGATATCTTGTGTGGAGGAGCATGTCAGCTAAGTAGGCTGTGTACTTCAGTTGTTTGAACTGCCATAGATGTGGTTTCTGTTTTCTTCTTACTCGTCCCCCCTCCCCCCAACTGATGCCTTTTCCAGCTGAATTGGGAGAGAAGTTCTCCCTAATGCAGTTTTCTGCCTCTGCAGATATCTGAAATGGCCCCGGGGAGGGGGGCTGTGGCTGAAGTGAACATATTGCACTATTTGAGTGTTCCTTTTAGTACTTGTTGCTATCTGGCTTTTTCTATGGAGAGGAGAAGGAGAGCAGAAAGGATGGAGGTGGGGCCTTGGCTCATATAGAGGAGACTGAGCATGCTCGGAAATTTTAAAAGGCAGGGCTTCCTGAGATGGAAAATATGCCACACACTTGGTCCATCTGTATTCCCCCTGCCTATCAACAGAGAATTCTAATCTTAAAAAAAATAAACCTTTGATATCTTTTTCTGTTCAAGATTATTAAAAATAAATTTAAAATTAGGCTTAATTAAATTAGGGTGACATCAAAGAGCAGAAAATAATGTATTCCTTCATCCTGCACCTCCTGTGCTATTTATTGTTTTCAGTTGTAGAAGAATTTGATTTCTCACTTTATGTACTGTATAGAATATATGCCTTTTTTTTTCTCTTCTCCACTCTCCCCCCCCCCCCCCCATCCAGGTTCTTTGTACAGAAAATGACTTGAAAGAACTGGGAATCCCTATGGGACCAAGAAAGAAAATATTGAGCTATTTAAAGACACAGAGGAGCAGGCAGGTAATGCATGGCAGGAGGGAGAGGAGACGCTAACTTCCCCTTATCACCTGAGATTTTGCAGCTTCCTGGCATTCTTCCTATTGCTGTTATTGATGCTTGGTGGGAGACTGGAGAGAGCAGCAAAGACTCCCTAATCCGCTGGTGCCGTTTCTTTTGTTCTAAACATAAGTGAGCAGTAAGAAGATATTAATCTCATTCTTATTTCTTCCCTTTATTTATTGCTTGCCAAAAGGCACTGGGTTTCTAAACACTGATTTTACTCTTCCGGTGGTTCTGTTTTTCATCTGTGCTTGCTTTTCTAGAAAGAAAGGTGTCAGTACTCCAGGCAGGATTCAAGGTTTATATGAATAGGAATTAGCTGGGGGATGGAAAGAGACAAGATATGTGCTTGGGCACACACAATTTTTTTTTCTCTCCCTTCTCTCCCCTCCCCAACCCCAGAATGTTTTTTCTCCTATCTTGCTTCTAAAACAGTCCCTTGGCTACAGAGCAGATTTCTCCTTCCTTGGGTCTTTGAAGGCTGCTACCTTTACCTCCTCCCTGACAAGGGGGGCCAACCGGAAAAGGTATTGTCAAGGAAGCAATCCAGGGCTTATTCAGCCTGAAGTATATTTGCTTTCTTTTTTTATGAACAGGTTAGCAGCACAGTAACTGGGAGGGGAGGAGAGAACTTCCTTTTGAGCAGATATTCCAGGCTGAGGGGCAGTGAAAGAAAAGGAGCATCGCCCTGGCTGTCCACGGAGAGGACTGAGGGGGAGTATTCACCATCCTCCCGCTCTGAAGCCCCCGACGATAAGTCGTCCTCTGGTCCAGCTTGTGAGGCCTCTGAGCCCCACCAGATGTCTTTGGGGCCCCGAGCATTGGACCTTGCAGAGGACTCTGCCCGGGAGTGCTTACGGGAAGGCAAGTGCAGGCTAGGCGCACTGGAAGGTAAAACGTCTGCTGCCGCGTCAGACATAGCAGGCTCCGAGCGCCAGAGGGCCCAGGCCTGCTTAAATAGTGATAAAAATTGCGCATCGGATGTAGGCAGAGGCTCTTCCCCCGCTAGAGCTGCCGTATTGGTAGTTTGAAGAAGCAACAGGGGGGATCAGTAAGCTCCTCCGTTGTATGAGTAGAAAGCGGATTGTTAGTTGAAGCTGTTAAAGCAGGCGGAGCAGCAGTAGCTGAAGACTCGCCTGTGTGAAGAAAACAGGCCCCACAGAGCCTGTCCTTAAGCTCCTTAGCTTTTTTGCAGCAACTGATGCAGCGTTGAGAAGATGAGGGCATTGTGAAGCTTCTCGCTTGAACAAAAGCTGTGCTGAAGGTGGCCGACGAAGTCAGATGCAGAGAGAACAAAAAATGGCCGTCGGCTGAAAAAGCCTGCCAAAAAACGGCACGACTTAAAAACGTGGTGTGATGGAAAATGCCAAACAAACCCCCTGATCTGGTGAAAGGAACTAAACTAAGGCTGGTAGAAGTGCCCCCGAAGCAGAGGAAAGGAGTCGCGCTTTAAAAAGAAGTTTTGTGAAGAGTCGGCGATCGTGGAGGATTGCGCAATTGCGGCAAAACGGCTGCGAGGAGCCAGAATGTCCCGACGGCCCAAAATATTTTAATAAATGCTTTTAAAATGATCTCACGGTCAGAGAACACTCTCTCTGCCATCCTCTGGCCACTAAAGCCGAGAATCAAAGGCTTAAATATCGTCCCAAGCCCAACCGCCACGAGGGGGGGGTACAGACAGCTTGCTGAAGTACTCGCTGTTCTCCATGCAATTCAAGCAGGGGAGCCACAAGAAAGGCAAGGCTGCAGAGCTGGTGAAAGTATCCCCCTGCAACTGGCAGATCAAGCCCTCCTGGCCTGGAGCCAGTAAAGTGATCCCGGGGGGGGGGGGGGGGGATGGTAGGAACTCAACTTATATTACTACCAGGAGCTCCTACAATGAGGATCAGTGAGCTGGGTAATGCAGGGGAACACCTCTTGTGTGCCCTGCAACTTCCAGGCAGCTATATAAAACGGAAGGAACAAGTAATCAAGAATAAGAAGGAAAACCACCATCTGCTGAAACAGAGAAAATACTGAGGGTGTCCCCTAGGGGTGGACCTATATGAGCACCGGATCCTAGCCAATCAGCTTCTGGTGCAGTTTTTTCTCTGTCTCCAACATCTGCTGGCAGGGGGGCATAACCCAATTGTCTGGACTGGTCTAGCAGGATTCCAGGAAAGGAAATTAATGGTAAGTGAAATTTCTCCTTTTTCAGCCTGAAGTATATTTGCTTTCTTTTTTATGAACAGGTTAGCAGCGCAATAACTGGGAGGGGAGGAGAGAACTTCCTTTTGAGCAGATATTCCAGGCTGAGTGGCAGTGAAAGAAAAGGAGCAATAGTTCTGGTTGCCAACATCAGTGATTGTTTGAGTAAGCTGTTTGGGGCTGTAGCAGGAAAATGTGCTGCAGAAATGGAGAAAGGGAAAAAAATCCTCCCTGCCCATGGCTGCTACACCTGCCCAGAGGTCGGATTAAGATTCTGCCACCCGTAGGCAGGACGTTCGGATCCTCCCTAGGAGCTCGGAGAGCTGAGAGGAGCCCCCTGAAGACTGGAAAGTAAGAGTTGGGGTGTTTGGGGCAGAGTGCCATAGGTGGTGTCTCTCTTTTTGAAATGGCATCAGGGATGGCCCAAAGTAAGTGTGAGAAGACGTCTGTTTTGACCTGGGTACTTTGTGTGTTCAATATTAGGCACACTAGGCAGTTGCCAATGGCAGGAAGAAAGATGCTGGTACTAAGTACAGCAGGAAAGACCCCTGGCTTTCATTATTTTTAAGTGCTCTGCTAGTATGAGATATTGGATCTGGTGGTCTTAAGGCTGATGTAGTTTTCAGTAGATGATTAAAATAAGAGCAGTAATACAATTTTTTTTCTTGGCAAGTGCACAACACTATATACCATATTGCCCAGATTATAGGTCGTCTTGTGTATAAGTCGCAGAGGCCAAAATTGTGGATTCTACTGGTATAAGTCTCCCCACTATATAAGTCACTGGTACTAAAAATAAAGCACAAGACAACACAGCTGTCTTTTTAAAAACCGATTTATTCTGTTTAACTTTCATTTTACAGTAACACTCTTGAAAAGTGCATAACATAGCAGCCCATTCCACATAAGATTTATTCTGTATCACTTTTGGGAAAGCCATTGAAGTCCTCATCTTCAGTGTCACTATGAAATAGTTCTTCAATTTCAGCTGCCAATTCATGTTCATTATTGTCGTCTTATTTGTCTTCATCTTCACGATTATCGGGGCCTTTTAGTATCTCGGCTTTTACAAAACCTGATTTATTTTATCACTCACACACCCCCACCATGCTGTCACAACCCACCTAGAGAAAAGTAGTGTGGCACATACGGCTGGTAGCTGCGAAACTGTGTTCTCTGTGGCACATCCAGTTTTCCCATAGGCGATGCAACACAGCTTTGAATCTTCTGTTGATGGAAATGTGAAGCGGTTGATGCATTTTTGTCAAACCCCCAGGTATAATAACCGGGACAGTGTTCAGAGATTTTATTTTCTTCTTTTATGTCTTCAGTGAAATGGGTCCTCATGCTATCCATGACAAGTAGCTCTTTCTGTTTTTTGAAAAATCCGTCCGGCCGCTTACTAAAGCATCGCTGCAGCCATTTCAACATCATGCTCTCATCCATCCGTCCTTTCTCATTCACATCAACCACAATGTTGGTTGGTAAAGCTTCACATGGCATTGTCTTCCTTTTGAATATAATCATAAATAGCAGCTTCTTTCCACTTGCACAGCAGGCCATCACCACTGTAAAAAGTGTCTTTTCATTTCCAGTGGTTCTAATATTTATTGTTCTAACCCTCTTTTGACAGACTGTTCTCCCTAATGGGATGTTGAAGGTTAAGGGAACCTCGTCCATGTTGAAGTCCGGTGTCACTGTATATGTGTTGATTTGTTTGTTTACGAATTCCCTGAAATTCCATACTTTATCCAAGAAATCAGCAGGCAGCTGCTTGACATATGGTTGTTCTTTGTCTGTTGCTTAATTTATTTATCATAAATTGGTAGCACCACGAATTCCCAGATTTGAATTCCTCGATATTCATTTCCCTGGCGATATGAACTGCTTTGAATCGCATCTGCACAGTGGACAGCTTATGGCCCTGGGCCCTCCGCTCAATGACGAACTGAAGCAGACAAGCTTCTAATTCAGGCCACCATGCTTTGTGGCTGCGATTTGCCTTCTTGCTGCTTTTCATCAAGGTTGGTCTTCCCTGTGCCTTCCTCTAGTCTAATTTCTCAGTTATCCCAAAAATTAGCTTGGCAGCTCTGTTACCATGTTCTTCTGCGTAATGAATAACTTTCATGTTTAATTCTGCGTGTATGAGTTCCGCACCTTTGCTGTCACCATTTTCTGTGGGGTTAAAAAAGATTTGTTTTGTAACTGAAATTTGTCCGTTATGCTATTTAGTATGTATTTACAAGTATAGTCCAGGTACATACCAGTCTGCTGATCGGAGGGTCTGCTTGCAAGCATTGGGAATACAGCGAAGGATCCAGGGAGAAAAGCCATCCATCATGCAGATGCGAATATTTATCTGCGGTTCTAGGGGCATGGTCCACCGCATAAATTTATTAGATAGGTCACTCCGTTGTATAGGTTGCGCCATCAATTCCCGATGTAAAAAAACAATGTCTTATATTCCAGGAAATACAATAGTTGATTGCTGTGAAAATTTTGCATCTGCTTAGAAACCTACACCTTTGGGTGCTGTCCTGCAGTGTGGTTGCAAGCAGACGGTATGGTGGGAGAAGACATACCTAGAATTTGGTCATTCGCCCATGTCCCTCCAGTCCAGTCCAGACAATTGGGTTGTGTCCATCTACCAGCAGCTGGAGACTGATTATGCAAATTCTTTTGTGATGTTACCTTATAACCATTGAGGAACTTGCCTCCTACTTCCAGTATCTTCAGTCTCCAACAACTGGAGGGCAAACTTCCCTTGAGGGGTTTGTCTGATTGATTAAGTTACCTGGAGGTTAGGAATTTGAGAGAGGAGATTAGTAGAGCTGTCCAAGATTAATAAAGATTGCAGACACTCACTGAGGTCTTCTGCACAGTAAAATTGCAGCCAGAACAGAAAAAAAAAAAAAAAAGTCAGGTCAGAGCTCTTCTGCTGAGCGGGGCCTTTGTAAGAGTACTCCGGAGCCCTTCAGTGGGTAGAGCAGACCTCTGTGGAGACCCCATGAGTCATTGAGTCAACATCGGGGTCTCCCGATGCTGTGGGCAGCTAATTGCAAGTGATTTAAAAAGCCTGCCTCACTGTATCAGCCTGTCGCAGTAAGTCTACTGGGTTCCTTGGCGGTTTATTCTTTTGTGGCAGTGAGTGTTTTCAGCTCTTGGGGTAGCGCATGTCACAGTCCCGGGCTCCAAATTAGTGTGTGCCGCATGTGGAGCACGTCACAGTTCACTGTCCCAAGCTGGGTGCTGCTGGGTGTGCGAGAGTGAGAGCCAGGAAATTAAGCAGTGCAGGAATGCGGGCCAGCTACCGGGGTGGGTGGCCTGTGGTGAGTCCAGGACGGTGATGGTGAGCTTCTTCCTGTCCCTTAGGCAGGCAGGACATTTCCTGTACTGACATGCCGGTGGCCATTTTGTCAGCGGGAGGCAGCTATCCCACGGCCATTTCTGTGTCTGAGCAGTCACCAGTAAAATTACAGGGGGAGAAGCAGGGTTCTTCTTTTCCCTGGAGTTTATTTTGTTACTCCATAGGGCTTATAGGATGGAGAAGAACCAGGGGAGTGGGGCCTTCCTCTCCTCCCCTCTGGAAAAGCCTTGGGGAATAAGCTCTCTCTCTGTGCAGGGGGAAGCAGGCATCAGTTAAGCACTTGCGCATGGTTCATGAGGTGGCTGAGGACTGGGAAGAAGAGGACACCTCAGGGGGAGGGGAGGATGCAAAGGAGAACCTCTCGGTCTCAGAAGAAGACCCGGAAGACTTGGGCTTGGAGGAGGGGGACCCTGCCCCTGGAGAGGATCCCACAATAGTGCAGGTTTTCCATTAGGAAGAACTGTTACCCCTGATTTCCTAGTCCTTAGCGGCGTTGAACTTGCCTTTCAGGTCCTCGTAAGAGGAACTTCTGTTGGAGGCCCCTCTGCTGCAGGGGATGCGCACATCACAGAACTCATTTCCTGTTCATAGGACCATCATGCAGATGGTCAAGACGGAGCAGGGAGCCCTTGAGGCGGGGCTATGGGGAGGTCTGGTGATGGCCCAGCTCTTCCTTGTCCCACTGGCAGAAGAGGAGGAGTTTTGTACCCCTAAGGTGGATGCCTTGGTCGCAGCGGTGACCAAAAAAACCCCGATCCTGGTGGAGGGCGGTACCACTTTCAAGGATCCGCAGGACCGTCTGCTTGAGGTGCTGTTACAGCAGGTGTTCAGGGTGAATGCCTTGTCCTTACAGACCTCCATCTGCAGAACCTATGTAAGTACGAGCCTGCATGCACTGGGTTCAAGCCCTCCTGGGTCTGCTCCAAGATCCGGGTGTGGAGCCGGGGGGGATTCCTAAGTTGGAATTGGCCACGGTCTACTTGTCGGATTTTTGTTATGATCTCGTATGCTTCTCTTCCAAAAGTATGGCATTGGTTGTCGCGGTTCGCCATTTTCCGTGGTTGTGTAACTGGTTGGCGGATCTGTAGGGCTGGTACCTTTTTAGAAACTAATGCCTGAACCACTGGTATGGCTTCCTGTTACAAGATGGGGCCTGCTCTGAACCAAAGACTGAATTAAACAAGATGGATTCCTGTTTTGTTATAACTCAGCATTAAAACTTGCAGATCAAGCAGTTCTGCCAGTTTAGAAGTATTTTTCCAGCTGACTACATGCAGAAGAACATGGCTGAGACTTTCATTGTGCTAGCATTTGCAGTAATGTATGAACCGGCACCTCAGCAACTTTCGCACCATGGACCTTTGTTTGCAGAAGGACCACCTATTAGCTGTTACCAGATTTGCTGAAGATGACATACAGGGTTCGAGTCCAGCCATTCACCAGTTCTTCAGGACAAGAATTATACGGCTATACACTGGAACACAGAACTCGGAAAGAGAGAAAGAAAGAAGGAAAAAAAGAGAACTCGGAGAAGAGAACAAGATGGAAGAGAATAGACAGCCCAGAAAACACATCTGCAGCACTCTGAAACATGCAGAGACTGGCAGAACATCTGGGAACTTTAAACTTTTGATACAGACTTTTTGCTTGCTTTCTCTCTCTGGCTGGATAGTCAGATACTGTCCAAGGGCAAAATCTCAGGACGGAGGGACTTTCTCCCACAGACCTGCAGATCTGTGTGACCACGCAGTTCATTTCAGCTGATGATGGACCTCTGCCATACTTTGACTTCGTGCCATGCCGGACCCAGCCACTAGTATTCTGGCGAGAGCTTAAGGTACTGATCTTTAATTTCTCCCTGGAGTTGGGGCTAGCTAAGACAGACAGATTTATTGTACATCTGAGTGCAGTGTGAATCAGTGACATTGGTTTCTAAAACAGAGATTAGATCAATTGGTAATGTAACATAGGGCTGAATAACATGCTACCTCAGAAAGATAATTTATGCTAATATTTCCACTATTTTTGCTATCAAAATAATTTTTATACAAACAGGGCTTGTTCTTGTTTTATCACATGGTTTGTTTGCCAGGTAGTCTTATAGAATCCTGGGAAAAGAAGGGTAGCAGTATCCCCTAGACCAGTGGTTCTCAACCTTTTTTGTACCGTGACCCCTTTTACTATTGGTCAACTTGTGGTGACCCCCAATGATAAAATCAAATGGGTCTCTCTTTCTTTACTGTTAACGCATTGTTGCTATAATCATTTGTTGAATTGTTAATATATTATAGGCCTTTACAATATGTTTTTATTTATAAAATTTACTTATTTAAACCACAATAATTAATCACAATAACAAGTAACAATATTTGATTTCAAAATTGATGATTTTGTAGTCAAATCACTAATATGAAATAAAATTATTTTTTCTACTTTTGTTGTCTGACCAATTTATTCTCTGATCATGCTGGTCCCGATCTGAGGCTTCTGCTTTCCTGTCTTCTCTTAGCTCTCTTTCTGTGGTCTATAGTCCATCTGCCATTTCTTATCTCTTCTTTCGTTTTCTTCACTTCTTTCCATCAGCCTATTTCCAGTCCCAGTAACCCTCCCCAGTATCAGCTCCTTTCCAGTCCTCACGCTAAGTACCTTCCAATGTCATTCCCATGACTGCCACTAGTGTCCATTCCCCTCCTTTCCCACTGACCAGTCCCTTCTAGTACAAATACCATGGCAGCCCCTCTCAGATCCACTCCCTTGCAGTTCCATTCTTCCATCAACTCGTATCAGCCCATTTGTAGCCTTAGCCCCCAGTTTTCTTGCAGGGCCAGCAGCTCTATCGTCCCCTCCCCCCAATCAGCCCATTCCCAGTCGAAGCCCCCCAATCAGCTCGCTTCCAGTGCTAGTCCCCCCTCAACCCCATTACCAGGGCTAGCCTCCCCTAATCTGCCCAGTACCAGTCCTACCCCCCCATTAGCTCATTACCAGTCCTAGCCTCCCCTAATCAGCTCATTCCAGTGCTAGTCCCTCCTCGACCCCATTACCTGTGCTAGGCTCCCCTAATCAGCCCATTACCAGTCCTACCCCCCCATCAGCACATTACCAGTCCCAACCCCCCTTGATCAGTCCATTCCCAGTCCTAGCCTTCCCTAATCAACCCATTACCAGTCCTAGCCCCCCCATCTGCCCATTATAATCCTAGCCGCACTGTCTCTCCCCTCTGTCCAGCATTTATCCCCGTCTGTCCAGTACGTCCCCCTGTCTCTTCCCTTTGTCCATGTCAGCTCCCTCTCCCTCCCTCCCTCCCTCCCTCCATGTCAGCCCCCCTCCCTCTATCCATCCATCCATGTCAGCCCCGTTACAGGTTCCTGGCTCCCCTCTCCCCATGTCTGCCTCCTTCTGCAGCCACGGCTCCCTGCCTCTTAGGGAACCGTGGCTATGCCTGTAAAACCATTGTGGAGCCTTTCTGTCTCTAAATGGGCTCCGTGCAGCATTGTCCCACCTCCAGAGGAAGTGGTAAACAACTTCCTTTGGATGCGGGACAATGCTGCACGGAGCCCGTCGAGAGAGAGGCAGGAAGGCTCCACAACTGTTTTACAGGCATAGCTGCAGTTCCCTAAGAGGCAGGGAGTCGCGGCTGCAGAAGATTAGAGTCTGAGTTTGCCGCTGCCGAGAAGCGGACTCGGCAGCGGCAGCAACTTGTGCACTTTTTTTTTTGTTTTAACAGCGGAGTGAGGCGACCCCCGCTAAATCCTGTGGCGACCCCCATGGGGGTCACGACCCACAGGTTGAGAACCGCTGCCCTAGACCGACCGAGTATTTATATATGTATATTTATCTGCTACAGATCTCTCTTCCAAAATCCGGTTGAGTAAGCTGCCCTTTAAGGGCAAGCTGCTGTTTGGAGATCCGCTGAAGGAGCTGGTTAAAGATTTTGGTGATTCTAAGGGGGGTAAGCTGCTGGAGAACAAACCTCGAGGAGGTCGGGGGCAGACAGGCCCATCGCGGGGAGGGGCGAGAGATTTCCATCACTTTTTAGGGCGGCATGCTTTCCCTCCTCGCAAAGAGGATGTTTTCTGTTAAGGGGACAGTCCTTTCAAGGCAGGAGCCCCACCTGTGGATACTACGTGGGGTCTTCCGGGGCCTCCAAGAAGCTGCAATGAAATGCGGGGGGCCCAGGCATCAGGGGAGCATATTAGCAGATGCCTTCAGCACTTCAGTCACTCTGGCCAGAATGAACAAATTGATGATGAAATGCTCAAAGAAATCAAGGAAGCTAACAAAAGTTACAGCACGGTAATAATAATGGGTGATTTCAATTATCCTGGTATCGACTGGTTCAGTGTCACGGCAGGACATGCTAGGGAGATAAAGTTCCTAGATGAAATAAATGACTGCTTCTTGGAGCAGCTGGTTCATGAACCAACCAGAGGGGAAGCCATACTGGACCTAGTCCTTAGTGGAAAACCAGATCTGGTGCAAGAGATTAAGGGTGTTGGGGCCACTTGGCAACAGTGATTATAGCATGATCGCGTTTGATTTAATTAGTGGAGAAGGGATGGTAAGGAAATCCACAGTACTACCTTTTAACTTCCGAAAGGCAGACTATGATAAAGTTTGGAAAATAGTTAAGAAAAAACTAAAAGGAGCAGTTGCAAAGGTTAAAGACTTACATCAAGCTTGGGTGTTGTTGAAAAATACTATCTTGGAAGCCCAGACCAGCTGTATTCCACGCTTTAAGAAAAGTGGAAGGAAGTCCAAAAAACTACCAGCATGGTTTAAAGATAAGGTCAGAGAGGCTGCTGTTGCCAAAAAAGCATCTTTCAGGAAATGGAAAAAAGAGCCAAATGAGGAAAACTGGAAACAGCACAAGCACTGGCAAGTTAAATGCAAGGCATTGATAAGGCAGGCAAAGAGAGGTGCGATGGACCTTGGTCTGACCCAGTATGGCATATCTTATGTTTGTTCCAAATAACATCAGATCAGTGGGTGTCGGAAATCATTCGCGAGGACTATGCTCTCAAATTCCAGCTGACAGACGGCTTCATGTTATCCTCTTACATGGCTCCAGGCAATCCGCAAAGCTCTACAACAGTTGTTTGCCATCTAGGCCATCGTACCCATGCTGTCAGGGCAGCAAGGGTCAAGTCGATACTCTATTTCATTATCTATTTCATGGTGCCCAAGAAGAAAGGTTCATTCCAACCCATCCTCGACCTCAAGCACATAAACGCCCCACTATGGGTTCCGCAGTTTCATATGGAAATGATATGCAGTCAGTCATAATGGTAGTGCAGAGGGGGAAGTTCCTTACTGTGCTGGACCTCACTAAGGTGTACTTGCATATTCCCATACATCTAGACCAGGAATGGGCAAACTACGGCCCGGCGGACCTTTTAATCCGGCCCGCTGTATGAGTTATCCTGGTGAACAAATGGACTGCTGCAGAGGGAGCCGGGGAAGCCCGCGCGAAGCCGCGGCTCCCTCTGCACAGCCCGCCAGCGTGAAGAGCCTTTACCTTCCCGCTGGCGGCTGTTTCAATGAAGCCACGAATGCCGCGAGAGGTTAAAGGGCATTGCCTTTAACCTTTCCCGGCATTCGCGGCTTCATTGCAACAGCCGCCAGCGGGAAGGTAAAGGTTCTTCATGTTGGCGTGCTGTGCAGTGGGAGCCGGGGCCTCGCGCGGGCTTCCCCGGCTCCCTCTGCAGCCCCTTAGACAGCGTGGGGCTCTTCGGGGGGGCGGCTAGGACTGGATGGGCTGTGATGGGGGGGGGGAACGGACTGGAACTGGGCTGTGATGGTGGGGGGGGAGAACGGACTGGAAATGGGCTGTGATGGGGGGAAACAGACTGGAAATGGGCTGTGAGGGGGGGGGGGAGAACGGACTGGAACTGGGCTGTGATGGGGGGAAACAGACTGGAAATGGGCTGTGTTGGTGGGGTGAACGGACTGGAAATGGGCTGTGATGGGGGGGGGACTGCAAATGGTCTGTGATGGTGGGGGGGATAGGACATGAAATGGGCTGTGATGGGGGGAGGACTGCAAACGGTCTGTGATGGTGGGGGGGATAGGACTGGAAATGGGCTGTGATGGGGGGAGGACTGCAAACGGTCTGTGATGGTGGGGGGGATAGGACTGGAAATGGGCTGTGATGGTTGGGACGGACGGACTGAAAAAGGGCAGGCATGGGGGGAAACAGACTGGAAATGGGCTGTGGTGGGGGGGGGGAGAACCGACTGGAAATGGGATGTGGTGGGGGAACGGACTACAATTGGGCTGGGTTGGGGGGAGGACTGCAAAGGGGCTGTGATGGTGGGGGGAAGGCACGTAATGGGATGTGAGGGGGGAAACAGACTGGAAATGGGCTGTGATGGTGGGGGGGGGGGGAGAACGGACTGGAAATGGGCTGTGATGGGGGGAAACAGACTGGAAATGGGCTGTGATGGTGGGGGGGGATAACGGACTTGAAATGGGCTGTGATGGGGGGAGGACTGCAAATGGTCTGTGATGGTGGGGGGGATAGGACTGGAAATGGGCTGTGATGGTGGGGACGGACGGACTGAAAATGGGCTGGGATAGGGGAAACAGACTGGAAATGGGCTGTGATGTGGGGGGGGGGAACAGACTGGAAATGGGCTGTGATGGGGGGGGGACAAATTGGGCTGGGATGGGGGAAACAGACTGGAAATGGGCTGTGGTGGGGGGGGGAGAACAGACTGGAAATGGGCTGTGGTGGGGGAACGGACTACAATTGGGCTGTGATGGGGGGAGGACTGCAAATGGGCTGTGATGGTGGGGGGAATGGACGAAATGGGCGGTGATGGGGGGGACCGTGGTCTGGACGTGGGCTGTGGTAGGGCTGGATTAGGACTGTGTAAATGTGTTTGAAATTGAGAATTGCAACAACAAAGCTATCTCCTGACTTTGATGCCTTAACAAAAAAGGGAGACCAACAACACTGTTCACACTAAAATTGAAGGTACTATTTTATGAAAGAAATACATTGCATAAAAGTTTTGTAAAATAACTCTTTTTATGCTTTTCTACCTTAAATTAATCTAAACATTTAATGTTACAAATTTAAATTTAATTTATATTAATTCACACATACACACCGTCCATCTACTCTTGGTCCGGCCCCCGGGTCCAATATATGAACCCATTGCGGCCCTCGAGTCAAAAAGTTTGCCCACCCCTGATCTAGACCATCAGCGCTTTCTCAGGTTTGTCATTTGGTTGGGGCATTTTCAGTTTCAGGCGCCGCCTTTTGGTCTAGCAGTTATGCCCAGGACCTTCATCAAGGTCATGTGGTAGCAGCGGCAGCCCTAAGGAAATGGGGAAATTTTGATCCATCTGTATATGTATCATTCGAGCCAAGTCGAGGGGTAAGAGTTGGCCTGCAAGTTGATCCCCTTTCAACAGTTGTTTTTTTTCTGGGAGCTTGATTTGACATGGTGGTCAGCCTGGTCTCATTGACGGAAGCGCACATACCCCTGATCTCGCCCACCATGAACCACTGATTCAAAGCTATACTAACCTGTCCATGTCCAAAGTCTGTCCCACGTCCAAAGTCTGTCCTATGTCGAAATCATCAATGTTGCCTCCTCGGTGATGGCCCCACCCGTATCCTTGATTTCTCCACCCATTAATGTAACGCCGCTTTGACCCGGTGAAAAGCGGGATATAAATACAGCTAAATAAATAAAAATAAAAGAGCACATCCTCAGGATCCAGAATCTTCTGTGCCATTTTTTTTGTGGATGTTGCGGCTTTCGGCATGGCATTATTTGCAGCATTTGGGGCTGATGGCTGCGGCACTGGATCTAGTTTTCTGGGTCTGCTTTCATATGTGGCCTCTTCAAAGGTCTCTGCTGTCACATTGGTCACCTCAGTATCATCCCCTGTCTCGCAGGCTTCAGTGCCCAAGGGACATCAAAGTAGAGCTACAGTGATAGTTGCAAGAGAGCAACTTGAAGAGGGGAGTATCGTTGGATCAGCCGAATTGAATCATGGTGACCACGGATGCCAGTCTCAGTGATTGGGGGCACATTGTCTCTCCCAGATGGGAGACATGGTCGGTGGAGGAGAGTTCCTGGGCCATCAATCATCCTGAGATTCGGGTGGTTTGGATGGTGCTACAACACTTTGCCGCGCTACTGGAGGCATAAATAATGTGAGTGTTTTCGGACAATGCCTCGGTGGTGGCATATATCAACAGATAAGGCAGCCCAGGCAGTGCGATTCTAGCAGCGGAGGTGTCTCTGCTTCTTCAGTGGGCAGAGGACTATCTAAGCGCCCTGTCAGCAATGCACGTGGCCAGCAAGGACAATGTGTAGGCGAATTATCTCGGCAGGCATTGCATAGATGCGGCAGAGTAGGGTCTGGCAGACTGTGTTTGCCATGATCGTTTGGCACTGGGGTCAGCCGGTAATGGATCTCATGGCGACCATAGACAACGCCAAGGCCAGTCATTTCTTCAGTTGACGGAGGAAGTGGATGTTGTAAAGTCTGGATATCCTGGCACAGCCTTGGCCACAGGAGGTGCTCCTATACTACTTTCCTCTGTGGGCCCTGATCGGCTGGTTGCTGCAGCACATTGCCTTACTCAGTGGGTGAGTGGTACTGGTAGTTCCCAATTGGCCTTGGCGTCCTTGGTACGCTGACCTGATCAGTTTTTTGATGGATCCGCCGTGGCGCCTTCCACAGACCTCCAACCTGCACGTGCAGGGGCCGATCAGGATGTCACAGGTGGATCGATTCTCCCTTACAGCCTGGTTCTTGCGCGGGCGCGGTTACTGAAGTGAGGGTACCCACCCAAAGTGATTTCCATGCTGTTAAAAGCAAGGAAGAAATCCACCTCTTTATCGTATGTGTGAGTGTGGCAGGTGTTTGAGGCTTGGTGCGTGCAATGTAACCTGCAGCTGCTTGGCACCTCAGTGTAGATATCTTGGTGTTCCTTCAGGGTGGTATGGCTACACGGCTAGCTTTGAATTCTCTCATGGTGCACAGGACAGCGCTAGCTTGCTACCAGGAAAAGATTCAGGGACCCCGTTGGTGTATAATCTGGATGTTAATCAGTTCCTGCGGGCCATCAAGCAGTTGAGGCCTCTGCTGCAAGTAGTTGTTCCTTCCTGGGATTTAAATTTAGTGTTCTCAGGATTAGTCATCTCGCCCTTTGAGTCCTTGCATCAGGCTTCTTTGAAGGACCTGACTCTGAAGATGGTCTTTTTGGTGGCCATCTGCTCAGCCAGGTGCATTTGTTACAGGCATTGTCCTGTTGGGAACCTTTCCTCCTGATATCGAAGAGCAGGTAATTCTCAGAACTGTACCATTTTTCTTTTTACTGAAGGTGGTTTCTCCATTTCATATCAATCAGGCAGTTACCCTCCCGGTGTTTTTTGACTCTGTTGGGGAGGGGGGAGACGCTAGCCTTCATTTGCTGGATGTCCAGAGAACATTGCACTGTTCCTTGAAGCATATGTGGTCCTTCCAAAAGTCAGATTGCTTGTTTGGAGGGTCTTGGCGGGGGGAGGTCATGCCAAAGGTATCCCTCTCCTGTTGGATTAGGAAAGCTATTAACTTTGGTCTGCACTTGAGAAGATATACAGTTGCAGAGGGACTGCGGGCACACTCCATTCGATCCCAGGCCGTCTCCTGGGCAGAAGTTAGTTTTGTGCCTCTGGGGGACATTTGTTGTGCTGCAACAAGGTTCTCCTTGCAAACATTTGTGAAGCATTACCGTCTGGATGTGCAGGCGGGGCAGGAGGTACGTTTTGGTGCGTCTGGCGGGGCTCGCGAGTCTCTCCCATAGTTAGGTACTGCTATGGTACATTCCGCTTGTCTGGACTGGATTGGAGGGATAAGAATGAAAGGAAAACTATGAATTCTGTTTGTTAGTAGCTGCGAGCTGCCCGAGGTAGGACTGTGATGAAGAGGTCCTTGGTTCCAGGAGTAAGATATATGCCCTGCGGCTGGGAGATAGGTGTTTGGACCCTCTGAGGGGTTCATAAGTTTGACTAGAAAATTTCAAAAGAGAAAATAATATTTGGGGAAAAAAAAGAAAACAAAAGACATTTAAAGAACGAGTTTTCAAAACATATATGCAAGTTCAATTGATTTTTGTGCCGTTCGGTTGTCGAGTAGCTGGACAGTCTCTTCTGTTCTTCTGAGCTCTATCGGTGATGTATAGTTTTTGTTAGGATTATTTAGAGTTGTTTTGTCAGTCGGATACTGGAAGTAGGAGGCAAGTTCCTCAGTGGTTATAGGGTGACATCACAAAAGAATTTGCATAATTAGTCTCTGGCTGCTGGTGGAGGGCCTCTGGACTGGATCGGAGGGCCTCCATTAAAGTAAATTAGCAGGTAAGCTCCAATTTTCCCATAGAAGACGTAATCCATTGAAACTGCACAACTTTCTTTTGGCCATCCCTACATAGGATTGCCACAAATTTGCAATGGCTCCAAAGAAGGTCCAAAAATCCCTTGCAGATTTAATACTGTTTAATATTAGTGTTCCATGAATGCTGGTTTGAGCTGGCCTGAGGTCTGTGCTGGTCACCTATCCAGCAGTGTGGGCACATTTATTGTTATATCATGGGAGGGGGACATTTGTTGCTGCTGCTGGCACAGATACAGCACTGTCTTAAGGTGAAAGGTTTTCAGACTCCCAAACTGTAGTTAGAGTAACCAGTGGGACCTGCATGCATCCCTCAGGCTATGTGCAACCTCTGTTCCATATCGTCCTGCTAGACCAGTCATAAGAACATAAGATATGCCAGACTGGGTCAGACCAAGTTCCATCAAGCCCAGTATCCTGTTTCAAACAGTGGCCAATCTAGGTCATAAGTACCTAGCAGTTCCCCCAAAAGACACAGGTTCCACAATGCTTGTATTGGGTCAAGCAGTGATATCTTGGGTCCCTTTTAATAATGGTTTATGGACCTTTCTTCCAGGAACTTGTCCAGACCTTTTTTAAACCCAGCTACACTAACAGCTTTTACTATATCCTCTGGTAACAAATTCCAGAGTTTGATTAAACATTGAGTGAAAAATATTTTCTCTTATTAGTCTTAAATAGGTTACCCTGTAGCTTCATTTCATGTCCCCTAGTCTTTCTATATTCTGATGACGTAAACAATCTATCTATGTTTACCCATTCCACTCCATTCATTAATTTATAGACCTCTATCATATCTCCCCTCAGCTGTCTTTTTTCCAGGTTGAAGAGCCCTAACCTTTTTAGCCTCTCTTCATAGGGGTATCCTTCCATCCCCTTTACCATTTTGGTAGCTCTTCTCTGTACCTTTTCTAATAACTCTATATCCTTTTTAAGATACAGCAACCAGAATTGCACACAATATTCAAGGTGCAGTCACACCATGGAACGATACAGAGGCGTTATAATATCCTTTGTTATATTTTCCATTCCTTTCCTTATGATACCTAGCTTTCTGTTTGCTCTCTTGGCTGCTGCTGCACACTTGGCGGAGAGTTTTAACATGTTATCCACGATGACACCTAAATCTTTTTCCTGAGTGGTGGTTCCTAATGTGGAGCCTTGCATCGTGTAACCATAGTTCTCCAGGAACAAGTGGAAGTCAGTCCTCACTTATGGGTGACGTTGGCACCGACAGAGCCCGTGTGGAGCAATTCCCCGGCTTTCAAATAAAGCCTTTGGGATTGCTGCCACGCATGCGTGGTCCTCTTTCTGCCCAAGGGTGCCATCTTGCTCAGTCTCCCTTTTTCCACGGAGCCCTTCGGATGCATGTCCTCGTCCCTCGAAAAACATTTTTCTTTTTTGGCCTTCTATTTTCCAGTTGCACTGGTCTTCTACCCATCCTTCCCCTGCTCTGCCTTTTTAGAGCTTAGTGGACGGTTCTCTTCACCTTTTTTGCCAACGGGCTTTGCGCCCTTTTCTTTGCCTAACCGCTGGCCACGTGGGTCTTCGACCTTGCGGGGGCCATTTTTCCCCCTATGGCCACTGGATTAAAAAAATGCGATAGATGCTCCAAGAACATGTCGCTTACGGACACCCACGACCGTTGTCTGTGGTGCCTCAGAGCTGACCATGATTGGAGCTCTGTTTGCTCTATAAGAAAATGTCCTTTAAAGCCCTGCTCAGTCGTAAGCAGAAGTTCGAAGACATTTTCAGAAAGGCCGCCTCGGAATCCCTGGTGGCGCCCTCGGTCGTCTCTCCTCCGGTGAGATCCCCCACCTCGGCCCTGCGCTCTCGACAGCACTCCGACTAGGGGTCCCCTGAAGTGAAGAGGCGCAAGAAGAAAAAGGCCTCAAAGTCACTGTTAGGGGCCCCTGACAAGCATGAGTGTTCCCGCGCTCGGTCGCTTAGCCCTCTTCGGCGTTCCCGAGAAGGCGCCCGGTCTCCTGAGGGCTGTCCCTGTGAGGACCCTCTCTCCTCCTTGAAACCTGACCCCTTGTCCCCGGGGTCAGCATCACAGGGCCCCACTCCTGTGTGGGAGTCCCACATGCTGGCGCTGGAACGCAGCGTTTCTGCGTTCATCGCTTCCCAGTAGGCACTCACAGCCAGCTTTGCTGACTCGCTTCCAGAAACCATGGATCCTTCGCGTGGGACACCAAAATCCGTCCAGGAAATCCCCGAGAGCCACAGGCCTCGTGTGGGTCCTCAACGGCAGTCTCGCTTGCCCTCCCGTTCCGCGGGGACAAGGTCTTCCAGGGCCTCTGGCTCCAAGTGGGCCTCGGCCGCTGGACAGGGCGACCGGCTCAGACTCATCATCCGAGTTCTCGGACTGGGAGTCCGATGGAGACACCTCCCCAGAGATCCGTACTCACCGGGATCTTCCATCGGACCCCTCCCCGCCCACGTTCCAACGGTGCTTGCCACCCGAGGACACCACCTTCCTGGTGTTCGTCTGGGACATGGCACGGGCTCTCAACCTGGCCACTCAGGCCAAGGAGGACCATTGAGCTGAAGAGCTCGACATCCTTCAATACGAGTCCCCACCTAAGGAGTCTCTCACTGTTCCGGTTCCTTCCATCCTGTCCCGGCTGCTGCTCCGCATGTGGGAGGCATCTGCCTCGGCCCCCATCTTGAGTAAGCACCTCAACACTATATGTACAAGGTACAACGTGGCCCTGGGTTTAGAAAGACCCAACTTCCCTACACCTCCATAGTGGTGGAAACAGCCATGAGGAAACAAAAGGCCAAAGTCACACTTGTCAGTCCCTCTGGGCCGGGAGTCGAGAGCCCTAGGCCGCAAGGCCTACCAAGGCTCCATGCTTTCTTGTCGCATTCAAGAGTACCAACTATACATGGGCATGTTCTTGTGCAACTTGGCTAAGGAGCTCGGAGGTTTCTCAGTGGGCTTTGGGGGCGAACCCCTCAATTGATTCAGTGCTCTGTTGAAATCCATCGCAGACTGCTAAAGTACCTCTCCCGAGCCTCCTACGATGGATTCGAGTCCTCAGCTCGGGTGGCGGCACGGACTTAGGGGCCTGCCGCCATGCATGGCTCCAATCGTCAGATTTAGAGCAGTGGGTGCAGGAAAAGCTCCTGGATGTCCCCTGCCTTAGCGAGCAGCTCTTCGACAAGCCGATGGAGGATAAAGCCATGGAGATAGAGACTGAGTTCGTCACCAGGACCCGTCTCTCACGCAAGACCTCCACCCTCCCCCCGGAAAAAGCTTTTCTTTCCAAGGAAGAGGGCCTTCAGTACTGTGGCTACCCTTTGTACCCGACCACCTCCATGCTGACCACTCCGGTGCAGGGGAAGTCTGGCCAGGGGCTTCGCAAACTGAAGGGGCCCAAGGCCCAAACCCTGGCTCCGCCACAACCCGCTCAGGGATTTTGACGCCATTCGCATAGCCTCTCGCCCTCCGGTGGTTCAGCAACCAGTGGGGAGGACACCTATCTTCTTTCGCCCTTCTGTGGACTTCCATCACCTCGGACACCTGGGTCTTCCAGGTCGTCTGAGACGGCTATCGCCTTCGCTTCGACAGGCTTCCACCTCCCTTCTCCCCGGTGGAGCCTCCTCGACTCCCCGCGCACCAGGTTTTCCTGCAGCGGGAACTAGTCTCTCTCCTCGCCCAACAGGCGGTCGAGAAGGTCCCTCTGCACCTTCGAGGTCGTGGCTTTTATTCCCGGTACTTCCTCATCCTGAAAAAAACGGGAGGTCTACAGCCCATCCTCGACCTCAGAAAGTTAAACGCATTCTTGGTGTGGGAGACATTCAAGATGTTATCATTTGGAGTCCTGCTGCCCTTCCTCCGGCAGGGCAACTGGCTATGCTTCTTGGATCTAAAAGACGCTTATGCTCACATTTTAATCCACCCCAGCACAGGCAGTACCTGCGCTTCAGGGTGCGGGGACAGCACTTCCAATACAGGGTGCTCCCCTTCGGCATTGACGTTCACATCACGGGGTCTTCACGAAATACCTCTCTGCAGTCGCTGCCTGCCTCAGGCGTCAGGGCATACCGGTCTTTCCCTACCCTGACGACTGGTTCGTTACGGGACCCTTGGTTGAGGAAACGCAGCGAGCGACGTCGCTCACAATCCGTCTGTTGGAAGACCTAGGGTTCTTGGTCAACTCTCAAGTCCCACCTCGAGTCAGTGCAGGCCTTAGAGTTCATCGGGGCACGTCTCTATACTCAGCGGGCGACCGCATTCTTGCCAGCGGATCGCACTGACTGCCTCTGAACCTTGGCGGCTCGGGTCCAGAGCACCCTCCGAGTCACAGCTCAAGCTATGCTATGCCTCCTGGGCCACATGGCCTCCACTATCCATATGGCTTCCCATGCCGCTTACACATGCAGACAGCTCAGTGGTGCCTCAGCGGCCATTGGAGCCCGTCCATCGGTCACCTCGGGGACCCCGTCAGGGTCCTTTCCAACCTTCATTTGTCCCTCAGTTGTTGGCAAAACCCCTGCAACCTCCTCCGGGGGTTGCCCTTCCAGGCCCCACAGCATGACGCGGTGCCGACAACGGATGTCTCCCTGTTAGGATGGGGGGAGCACACTGCGGGTCGATGTGCACACAGGAGCAGTGGTTGCCCAAGGAATCAAAGCAGCAGATAAATTTTCTGTAACTCCAGGCGATTCAGTGGGCCCTAAGGGCCTTCGAGGACTACCTCAAGGGGTGGTCGGTACTCATGTAGACCGACAACTGCGTGGTGATGTTTTACGTCAACAAGGAGGGGGGGTACTGGATCATGTTCCCTTTGCCTGGAAGCAGTCCTCCTCTGCTCCTTCGCTGTCCGTCGGAGGATGTCCCTCAGTGCGGCCTACCTTCCGGGCCAGGAGAATGTCCTAGCGGACAGGCTCAGCAGGATCCTTCGCCCTTACGAGTGGTGGCTGGATTCACGAGTGGCCGGTTGGCTGTTTCTTCGATGGGGGACGCCAGCGATCGACCTATTCGCCAATCCCCAGAACACACAGCTCCCACGCTTTTGCGGGCCGGTACCGCACCCGAGCAGGGAGGGTGCGGATGCATTCCTTCTGAGATGGGCCTCCAGTCTGCTCTATACATTCCCTCCCATTCTTCTCATTGCGAGGACCCTCATCAAGGCTCAGCGGGACCGGGCATCAGTGATCCTCGTAGCCTCCTCGTGGCCTTGGCAGCCCTGGTTCCCATTTCTGCTCCGGCTGTTGACGGAGCACCCTGTTCCCCTGGGCTCTGCCCCGAGCCTGCTAACGCAGGAGGACGGTTGGGTGCAGCACCCAAACCTGATCTCCTTATCCCTCACGGCCTGGCAGCTGAACTGGTCTTCCTAGCTTCGCTGGCTCTCCTGGAGGAGGTCCTCCTCGTGTCGAGGAAGGACTCAACTAGACAAGCCTACGCCTTCAAGTGGTGGCGCTTCTCGGTCTGCTGATCAGGGCTCCAGATCGACCCATTCTCGTGTCCCATTTGATGGGTCCTTCAGTACCTCCTCCATCTCTCGAGGGAAGGTCTCAAGTCATAGAAACATAGAAACATAACCACAGAAAAAGACCATATGGCCTATCTAGTCTGTCCTTCCAAAACAACTACAACAGTCCCCTTTTTACCTTTAGAGATCCTCTGTTTGTCCCATGCTTTTTTTGAATTCAGTTACTGTCCTCATCTCTACCACCTCCACTGGGAGACTATTCCACGGATCCACTACTCTTTCCGTAAAGAAATATTTCCGCATATCACTCCTGAATCTATCTCCCTTCACCCTCATCCCATGTCCACTCGTAGCACAACGTGCTTTCAATTGAAAGAGGCTCTCTCCCTGAACATTTATGCCACGGAGGTATTTAAACATCTCAATCATATCACCTCTATCCCGCCTTTCCTCTAAGGTGTACATATTAAGATCCTTCAGTCTGTCCTCATATACTTTATAATGAAGACCACTAATCATTTTAGTAGCCACCCTGTGCACCGACTCCATCCTGTTCACATCCTTTTGAAGGTGCGGTCTCCAGAATTGCACACTATACTCCAAATGAGTTTGCACCAAAGACTCATACAGAGGCATTATCACCTCCTTTTTTCTGCTAGCCATTCCTCTCCGTATGCACCCAAGCATCCTTCTAGCTTTTGCCATCGCCTTTTCTACCTGTTTAGCTACTTTAAGATCATCAGACACAACCACGCCTAGGTCCCGCTCTTCTTTAGTGGACAAAAGTACTTCACCCCCTATACTATATTGCTCCCTTGGATTGCTGCAGCCCAAATGCATGACCTTACATTTTTTAACATTTAAATCCCAGCTGCCAAATTCTAGACCATTCTTCAAGCTTAGCTAGATCCCCCCTCATGTTATCTACCCCTTCCTGGGTGTCTACTCTATTGCAGATTTTGGTATCATCCGCAAAGTGGCAAACCTTACCTGAAAGCCCTTCCGCTATATCACTAACAAAGATGTTAAAAAGAATCGGACCAAGGACAGATCCCTGGGGCACACCACAGATAACATCCTTCTCTTCAGAGTGAGCTCCATTTACTTGTACTCTTTGTCGCCTCCCACCCAACCAATTTCTAACCCATGCAGTAACTTTAGGGTCCATCCCTAGGCTGCTCGGTTTGTTTATAAGTCGCCTGTGAGGAACAGTGTCAAAGGCTTTACTGAAATCTAAATACACCACATCTAGAGCTCTCCCTCGGTCCAACTCCCTGGTCACCCAGTCAACGAAATCAATCAAATTTGTCTGACAAGACCTGCCTCTGGTGAATCCATGCTGCCTCGGATCCTGTAATCCGCTGGACTCCAGAAACCTCACTATTTTCTCTTTCAGCAGTGTTTCCAATAATTTACTCACCACCGAAGTTAAACTAACCGGCCTGTAGTTTTCAACCACATCCTTACATCCGCTTTTGTGTAAAGGCACCACATGAGCCTCTCTCCAGTCCTTTGGCACCACTCCCGACTCCGAGGCATTGAAAAGGTCAGTCAGTGGAGCTGCTAGAATGTCCCCAAGTTCTCTCAGTATTCTCGGGTGTATCCCATCCGGTCCCATCGCTTTGTCTACTTGAAGCTGAGAGAGTTTCTCACGAATAGTCTTTTGAAAATTGTTCAAGATGTCCTTTGCTTCTGTTCCTATTTGTGGGTGTTTTCTGAAGTCCTGCTCCTGGTTCTTCATCTGTGAACACAGAATAAAAATATTTGTTAAGCAATTCCGCTTTATCCTTATCAGCTTCTACGTATTCCTCCCCTGCACCCTTGAATCTCTCACCACTCTTGCCCTTCCTCTTCTCACTAATATATCTGAAAAATGTCTTATCCCCCCATTTTATTGCATTGGCTATTTCCTCCTCCTTTTGAATCTTTGCCTTCTTGACTACTTTGCTAGCTTCTCTAAGTTTTTCCAAATACAGATGCCTGTCTTCCTCTCTCTGTGATCTCTTGTATTTCATGAAGGCCTCCCTCTTTTTCTTCACTTTTTCAGCTACTTCTTTCGAAAACCATAGCTTTCTCCTTTTCCTTTTACCTTTATTTACCATTTTAACAAAAAGGTTGGTTGCCCTTAAAATATCCCCTTTCAGTTTTTCCCACTGTTTTTCTACATCCCTCAGCTGTTCCCATCCCACTAACGACTCCCTGAGGTATTGGCCCATCTTCGCAAAGTTAGTCTTCCTAAAGTCTAAGATCCTCGTCTTTGAATGGATTCTAACAGCCCTAGTCCTAATACTGAACCACACCATCTGGTGATCACTGGATGCAAAATGATCTCCCACTACTACATCAGAAACACTTTCACAATTGGTAAGCACCAAGTCCAGTATGGCCCCTTCACGTGTGGGGTCTGTTACCAATTGCCTGAATAGTTCTCCCTGTAGAGAATCCGGGATCTCCTTACTTCTAGATGATACTCTAGCAGGAATGTGCCAATCAACATCTGGCATATTGAAATCTCCTATCAGTAGCACTTCCCCTTTCCTAGCAATGCTGCGCATGTCTTCAATTAACTCTCTGTCCAGCTCTTCCTCTTGTGAGGGAGGTCTGTATATCACACCAATGTAAACAGATTTCTCTTTCCCTCTTTCTAGTTTAACCCACAATGCCTCCCCTCTCCCTTTTAAGCTCTGTAATTCCAAAGCTTTAATAGTAGTTTTTACATATAGTGCCACTCCTCCTCCCCTACTTCCTACCCTGTCCTTTCTGAAGAAAGTATAGCTAGGTATAGTTACATCTCAATCATGGTTTTCTGTGAACCATGTTTCTGTAACTGCCACTAAATCCAAGTCAGCCACTCCCACCAAAGCTTCAACATCAGGGATCTTATTTCCCATGCTACGGGCATTTATACACACTGCTTTCCATATGTTACCCCTGTTACCCATTTCCATAAAGTTATTTAATGTATCACCTACCTGGGGGCTTTCACTTACCTGGGGGCTTTCTTCACCCATCCCCAACGAATCTAGTTTAAGGCCCTCTTCAGTAGATTAGCCAGTCTACTACTGAAGACGCGTTGACCTTTCTTGGACAGATGGATGCCATCTCTGCTCTGCAGGCCATGGAACAGCAGCCCATGGTCTAGGAAACCAAAACGCTCTCGATGACACCATCCACGCAGCCATGCATTCATCTCCAGGATGCGAGCCTCTCTGCCTTGGCCTTTACCCTCAACAGGGAGGATTGAAGAGAACATCACCTGTGCACCTAACTGCTTCACCCTCTGTCCCAGAGCCATGAAGTCACTTTTGATACGTTCCAAGGTATACCTGGCAGTATCATTTGTTCCAACATGGATTAGCAACATTGGGTAATAGTCAGTGGGCTTGATGAGTCTCGGCAAACTCTCCGTAACATCTTGGATTTTGGCACCAGGCAGACAGCATACCTCTCTGGACATCAAGTCTGGTCGGCAGATGGACGCCTCAGTACCCCTCAGAAGAGAGTCTCCAACCACCACTACCCTTTGTTTCCTTGTGGTCACTGATTCTGCAACTTTGGGGTACTTGAGCTCTGCTTCTTCCCTTTCCAGGGATGCTTTCACCTCCTCCACTTCCAGGGCTGCATAATGGTTCTTCAATTCAAGGGCTGGAGAAGTTGGATTGGTGGTTTTGCAGGCCCTGGTGACTTGTGTCCAACCATCGACATTCTGTTGGCACCCATCTTCTCCTCTGCTGGAGAGCTTGGTTGCTGCAAGAAGCATCTCGTCAATGTACTTCTCACTGTCTTGAATGCTCCTCAGCCTTGCCACCTTCTCTCTGAGTTCCTCCACTTGTTTCCTCAGAGCTTCAGCATGCAGGCACCCTGCACATGGAACCGGTCCTTCAGCTGGCATTAGGACCTCTGTCTGGACCGAGGCAGAAGCTGTAATGGGGGCAACAGCTTTAGCGATACGATTTTTCCCAGCCATTGTTTTGTTCGTGGAGCTTAGGTATCTGTTAAAGCAAAAGAGAGAGATCTACCAAGTACCAGCCGGTTTCCTAGCTGTCCTTTCAGAGAAAAAGCAGTTAAATCTCCTTAATTATATTCAAAATGTGCTGGTCGAAAACTCCGTCAGGGTACACTTGAACGCCATTTCGGCAAACCACCTTCTCGTCGAGGGTAAGCCCCTCTCGGGGTAGCCGTTGGTCTCCCGCTTTATGCGGGGCCTTTTGCTATCTAAGCCGCCCATCCAGCCTCCCCTGCTGGAATGGGATCTGAATGTGGTACTCACACAACTGATGCGGCCACCCTTTGAGCCGATGACGACGTGTTCGCTTCAGCATCTGTCCTGGAAGGTGGTCTTCCTGGTGGCGCTGACCTCGGCCCACCGAGTTAGTGAGCTCCAGGCCCTCATGGCTCTTACACCAAGTTCTATAAGAATAGGGTGGTCCTCCGTACCCACCCCAAAATCCTTTCTAACGTTGGCTCAGATTTTCATATCAACCAGGAGATAGTCCTGCCAGCCTTCTTCCCAAGACCTCACGCCGACCAGGCGTCAGCAGCTCTTCACACCTTCGATTGCAGAAGGGCTCTTGCCTTTGCAGTGCACTCGGGCTCAACGCAAGTCTGGCCGACTCTTTGTGACCTATGATCCCAATAGACCGGGGCAGGCAGTTACCAAATGCACCCTCTCTTATTTGGGTGGCGGACTGCATTGCCTTTGCTCACACGAAGGCAGGTGCCCCGTTAGATCGTCGAGTCACCACGCATGGGGTCCGGGCCAAAGCAGCCTCGGTGGCCTCGCTGCACTCCATGCCCCTGATGGACATCTGCCGGGCGGCGACTTGGTCTTCAATGAACACCTTTGCTGCACACTACTGCCTGGAGAGGGAGTCCCGCCGGGACAGCGCCTTCGGCCAGGCTGTATTACGTAATCTGTTCGGGGTATAAGCAATTCCTGCCCCTCCGACCCTTCTTCACGGCTACTGAGGGATTCGACCCAAGGACTCTGGCTCCTTCAGACTTCGGCTTCTGCTCATGACCTCGTGGAGGCGTTTTTTAGTTACAGGTTCGGTAGCCTGTAAAAGGGAAGACCCATAAGTGAGGACTGACTTCATGCTTGTTCCTAAAGAAAGCGTAGTTACTCACCTGTAACTGGTGTTCTCCAGGGACAGCAGGAATCAGTCCTCACTACCCTCCCGCCTCCCCTGATGAGTTGCTGGAATTTTGTACTTCCCTTGCCATCTGCTTAGTAGGGCTCGAGCTAAGGGACCTGACTAAGCAAGATGGCACCCTTGGGCGGGAAGAGAACCACACATGCGTGGCAGCAATCCCAAAGGCTTTCTTTGAAAGCTGGAGAATTGCTCCGCGCGGGCTCCATCGGTGCCGTCGTCACCCATAAGTGAGGACTGATTGCTGCTGTCCCTGGAGAACACCTGTTACAGGTGAGTAACTATGCTTTTGGGTTTTTCTTTTCTAGGTGCATAACTTTGCACTTGTCCACATTAAATTTCATCTGCCATTTGAATGCCCAGACCTCCAATTTATCAAGATCCTCTGGCAATTTTCCACAATCTTCATGGGTTTTAACAACCTTAGTTTTGTGTCATCTGCAAATTTGATAACCTCAATCATTATTTCCTTTTCCAGATCATTTATGAATATGTCAAAAAGCAGCGGACCCAACACAGATCCCTGGGGTACTCCATTATTCACCTTTCTCCGTTGGGAAAATTGGCCATTTAGCCCTACCCTCTGCTTTCTATCTTTTAACTAATTCCTGATCCACAATAGTACACTGCCTCCTATCCCATGACCTTTTAGTTTTGTCAGAAGTCTTTGAGGGACCTTGTCAAAGGCTTTCTGAAAGTCCAGATACACTATATCAACTGACTCACCTTTGTCTACCTGTTTATTCACACCTTCATAAAAAACATAACAGATTAGTAAGATAAGATCTTCCTTGTCTAAAGCCATGTTGACTGTCTCCCATTAAGCCATAAAAATATACATGTTCAGTAATTTTGTTCTTTATGATGGTTTCTACCATTTTTCCTGGTACTGACATCTGGCTCACTGGTCTGTAGTTTCCCGGATCACCCCTGGAGCCCTTTTTAAAAATTGGCGTTATATTGTCCATCCTCCAATCTTCAGGTATTACAGATGATTTTAATGATAATTCACTGATTACTAATAGCAGGTCTGCAATCTCATTTTTCAGTTCTTTGAACACCCTTGGATGTATACCATCAGGTCCAGGTGATTTGCTACTCTTCAGTTTACCAAATAGTTGTAATACATCTTCCAGTTTTATATTTCTTTCAATTCTTCCGCAGCATCTCCTTTAAATACCATTTCAGTCATGGGTAACATTCCTACGTCTTCCTCAGTAAAGACTGAAGCAAAGAATTCATTCATTCTCTCCGCAATCGCCTATCCCCTCTTAGTGCCCCTTTTACCCCTCTATCATCTAATGGTCCAACTGACTCTCTCACAGGTTTTTTTCTACAAATGTACTTGAAAATGTCTTTATTACGCGTTTTTGCTTCCACAGCAAGCTTCTTCTCAAATTCTCTCTTTGTCTGCCTTATCAATGCCTTGCATTTAACTTGCTAGTGCTTGTGCTGTTTCCAGTTTTCGTCATTTGCCTCTTTTTCCATTTCCTGAAAGATGCTTATTTGGCAACAGCCGCCTCTCTAACCTCACCTTTTAAACCATTCTGGCAGTTTTTTGGACTTCCTTCCACTTTTCTTAAAGTATGGAATACAGCTGGTCTGGGCTTCCAAGATAGTATTTTTCAACAACACCCAAGCTTGATGTAAGTCTTTAACCTTTGCAACTGCTCCTTTTAGTTTTTTCTTAACTATTTTCCTCTTTTTATCATAGGCTCCCTTTCAAAAGTTAAAAGGTAGTACTGTGAATTTCCTTACCAGCCCTCCTTCATTAATTAAATAAAACGTGATCATGCTATGATCACTATTGCCAAGTGGCCCCAACACCCTTATCTCTTGCACCAGGTCTGGTGTTCCACTAAGGACTAGGTCCAAAATGGCTTCCCCTCTGGTCGGTTCATGAGCCAGCTGCTCCAAGAAGCAGTCATTTATTTCATCTAGAATCTTTATCTCCCTAGCATGTCCTGCCGCGACACTGACCCAGTCAATTGAAATCGCCCATTATTACTGTGCTGCAACTTTCATTAGCTTCCCTGATTTCTTTGAGCATTTCATCATTCATTTGTTCATTCTGGGCAGGCGGTCAATAGTACACCCCCACTGCCATCACCTTCCCCTTTGTACATGAAATTTCAATCCATAGTGCTTCTACTGCAAATTTTTGTTTCCTGAAAAACTTTAATCCTTTGTGACTCAATGCCCTCTCTAACATAGAGCACAGCCCCTCCACCAATTTGTTCAGCTCTATCATTGCGATATAGTTTGTACCCAGGTATGACTGTGTCCCACTGGTTGTCTTCCTTCCACCATGTCTTTGAGATACCAATCATATCTAACCTCTCATTTAGTGCTATATATTCTAACTCTCCCAACTTTTTTTTTTTTTTTTTTTATTATCACACAGCATAATATACAACACATAATATTGAAACTATAGTCACACTTAGGATATACAATCTATCTCCAGGAACAAGCAGGAATGAGTCTTCACATATGGGTACGTCGGTACCAACGGAGCCTGCGCGGGAACGCTCCCCAGCTTCCCAAAAAGGAAAGCTTTCGGGAGCATCCCACAGCGCCTGCGCGCTGCCTTCCCGCCTTTCCTTACCAACTCTCCTCAGTTCTTCTTTGCCGCGGAGCCAGCAGGTCGAGTCCTGTCACCGCTGAAGAAGTTCTTTATTTTATTTTATTTCTATGGTCGCGTGTCTGCCTTCCCCGACTCCGGACCGGTACCGCCGGTCTTTTCTTTCTTTCTTAAAAAAAAAAAAAAAAAAATCAATATTTTTTCCTCACTTGGTGTACTTTTCTTCTTAAGGCCTCAGGGCCCACAAGAAAATTTCCCTCATGGAAAAACCAACCTCCAGGTTAAAAAAATGCACTAAGTGTAGCGGTACTATTTCTGTTACAGATATCCATGAATGGTGTCTTAAATGTTTGAGTCCTGAACACTCCATTCCGGATTGTCCATCCTGCTCCCTAATGTCTAAACGGGGGTTACAGAACCGAGCAGCTAAGCTCCATGTCCTGTTTCCCGCTGAGGCACCAGCAGTAGCATCGACATCTTCCAGGTCTTCTTCTCCTGAAGGATCTCAGGTAACCAAACATAAACCTAGCAGGTCCTCGAAGGGTAGATCTCCCTCCAAGCATCGAGATGCCTCCGGGCTTGCCCTCGAGGATCCTGCACCAGCCAAACAACCCCGGCGGGAAGCTCCGGCTTCCAAAGCTCCTCCTATGGGGTTACAGGTTGACATCGATGGCACGGCCTCGACCGATCACCTATTAGAATGCTCTGGGGTACCGGCACAATCTACCGGTACCGACCTCCAGGCATTCATGGCGTCGATGGATCAGAATGTTCTGTCCATGCAGCAGGCTATTTCAGCCTTCATTCAAGCTGCGACGCTGGCGGTACCGCAACGAGCTCCGTTGTCTGTATCGGCTCCGGTACCGGCACCAGCGCCGATGCCGATGCCGGTACCGACGGCATCGACATCGACCAGGATACCAACTGCTGCGGTTCCTTGTCCAGGGCTACTTCTCGGTACCGATCCGGTACCGGGGATGCCCGATGTCGATACCGCTCGATACGCGTATCGAGCGTTAGAAGAGCACCCTGACAGGCGATACTTCGATTCCTCTGATTCTGATACATCAGATAAGTCTCCTGAAGTATCCCTAGCCCTTCCTGAGGAGACTTCTTCTCCAAAAAAAAGAATGTCTCCTCCAGAGGACTTGTCCTTTCAAGACTTCATAAGAGAAATAGCTAAAGGACTCTCTATTTCAGTAACCTCTGAATCAGAGCCTAGAGCAAAAAAATTAGATATTTTAGGATACTCTAGGGCTCCTAAAGAGGCAGTCACCTTACCAATTCATGAGATTCTTCATGAACACATGATTGATTTATGGGAGACTCCTCTCACTCTCTCTCCTCATTCTCGCAGGTTGGACACTATGTATCGTGTCCCTCCTTGTCCTGGGTTCCAGAAAACTCAGCTTCCTCACCATTCCATTGTGGTGCAGTCAGCTATGAAGAGGATAAAGAGTACAAAGAGACACTCTTCTGCTCCTCCAGGAAGAGAATGCAGGACCTTGGATGCTTTTGGTAGGAAAATCTTCCAAGCCAGTATGCTTATTGCCAGAATCAACTCATATAGCCTTCATATGGGTATGTTTCTGAAAAGTGGCAGAAAAGCTGCACACTTACCTCCCTTTTATTCCAGAAGATAAAAGGGAAGAATTCCGCATGTGGCTTAAGCATACTCAGGACATCTCCAAGTTTTCAAACAGGGCAGCCTTTGACTCCTTTGAAGGTGCCAGTAGAGCCTCAGGCATTGCCATAGCTGCTCGCAGAATTACTTGGCTCCAGGCTTCTGATTTAGAACCTTGGGTTCAAGATGGCTTAGGAAATCTGTCCTGTACAGGTGAAAATCTGTTTGGCAAAGAGTGGCAAATTAAAGCCACTCAAATGGATGCAGAGAATTCTGCTTTGGATAGACTTTCAAGGTCTTCCTCCATTCCTGCCAAGAAAAAAGACTTTTAAAAAGTCTTTTTTCAAAAAGGGCAGGTTTCCTTCCACTTCTGGCCAACAATCATCTACAGGTCGCTTTACCGCTAAGCGTCAGCAACCTAAGCAGGCCAGGCCTAAGTCTACAGGGGCTGCTGTAACCCAGAAGTCCCAACCCCCTCAGGGATTTTGACTTGATGCTAGAGAACTTAGCCTTTCTGGCTTTAACACAGCCAGAACCTCTCACCATTCCAGGAAGGTTAGCTCATTTTGCTCCCAGATGGGAGCAAATCACATCAGAGCAGTGGACCCTCTCCATCATAAGAGAGGGCTACAAACTTCATTTCTCAGACCTTCCTCCCCACACCATGGTGAGACACTTCAATTCTCCCACATCTCTTCTCGACCTTTTAGGTCAGGAGATAACTACCCTTCATGCCCAAGGGGCAATAGAAGAAGTTCCTCTTCTTCAACAAGGGTCAGGGTTCTACTCCCCCTATTTTCTCATTCCAAAGAAGACACGGGGATACAGACCCATTCTAGATCTCAGAGAATTGAACAAATTTCTATGCAAGGAGAAGTTCAAGATGCTTTCTCTGGGCACTCCCCTTCCATACATACCTTCAAAGTCAGGATTGGCTTTGTTCTCTAGATCTCAAGGATGCGTACACACATGTACTCATCCATCCAACTCACAGAAAATTCCTACGTTTTCTTTTCCAGGGAAAACATTACCAATACAGAGTCCTTCCTTTTGGTCTGGCCTCTGCTCCGAGAGTGTTCACCAAATGCATGGCAATAGTTGCTGCATTTCTACGCACTCTGGGAATATTTGTCTTCCCATATCTGGACGACTGGCTCATCCGAGCTCCATCTCAATCAGAGGCCCAGATTTCCCTGGACCGCACAAGGCGCATTCTGCAGTATCTGGGACTAGTAGTAAACCTCCCAAAGTCGCAGCTCATCCCTACTCAGTCCCTGGAATTCATAGGGGCCTGGTTGGATACCACCACTGCAAGGGCCTACCTTCCTCAGGCCCGTTGCCAACGTCTGGTGCAGCTAGCCTCCCAGATTCAGTCAAAGAGCCACTTAACTGCCAGGGAGATGCTACAACTGCTAGGCCACATGGCTTCCACAGTACATGTGGTACCCTATGCTCGCCTACACATGAGAGCAGCTCAATGGACTTTGTCCACCCAGTGGACTCAAGCTTCAGGAGCTCTCTCAGACCAAATAGCAACCTCCAAACGTCTCTTTTGGTCTCTCCAATGGTGGATGTCCACTCAAAATTTGTTGCTGGGGTCCCCCTTCCAACAGTTGTTGCCCCAAGCAACCCTCACAACAGATGCCTCTCAAACAGGTTGGGGAGCTCATCTACAAGACCTCTCCACCCAAGGCACTTGGTCCCCACAGGAGACCTCTCTTCATATCAACCACTTGGAGCTTCGAACAGTTTTTCTAGCTCTCAAGGTCTTTCATACCCTTCTCAGCTACAAGACAGTCCTTATTCATACGGACAATCAAGTAGCCATGTTTTACATAAACAAGCAAGGAGGAACTGGCTCTCTGTCGCTTTGCAACGAAGCTCTAAGATTATGGGCCTTCACCAGAGAGCATCAAATCCATCTCCTGGCAGTATATCTCCCAGGAATCCAAAACTCTTGGGCAGACAGACTCAGTCGAGTTCTGCTTCCACACGAATGGTCCCTGCACATGGATCAGGTACTCAGAATCTTTCAAGAATGGGGAACCCCGGACTTAGACCTCTTTGCAAGTCCATGGAATGCCAAACTTCCCCGGTTCTGTTCCAGAATTTCGTGTCAGGGGGTTCAGGCCAAGGATGCCTTCCTCCTTCATTGGGGTCGGGGCTTCCTGTATGCCTTTCCACCCATTCCCTTGATTCCCAAGACTCTGTTCAAACTCCAGAGGGATCAAGGATCTATGATCCTTATAGCTCCACGCTGGCCATGCCAAGTGTGGTACCCTCTACTTCTGCATCTCTCCCAAGCCCCCTCCCTGGACTTGGGAGCTGCTCCAGACCTTCTGTCTCAAGAGGAAGGGACTTTGTGGCACCCAAACCCCAAGTCCCTTCACCTCAGAGCTTGGTTACTGAAGGCCTAGACCTTCAAGACTTGAATCTTTCTCAGCAGGTGAAGGATATCCTCCATGCTTCCAGGAAACCTTCCACCAGGCGTTCCTATGCTTTTAAGTGGAAAAGATTTTCAATTTGGTGTGCTGGAAAGGGTCTTGACCCTCTAGCACTACCTTTAACTTCTTTGTTAGACTGTCTCCTGCATCTCTCCAATGCAGGACTTAAGACAAATTCAGTAAGAGTCCATTTGAGTGCTATTGCAGCATCCCTTAAGTCCATCAATGGACAACCTATCTCCTCTCATCCTCTTATTTCAAGATTCATGAGAGGCCTAACTTTAACTAAACCTCCCATTAGGCCTCCTCCGGTGGCATGGGACTTAAATTTCGTTCTTGGTCAGCTTATGAAGCCACCTTTTGAACCCTTAGCCACTACCTCCTTGAAATTTCTTTCCTGGAAGGTTATTTTCCTCATTGCAGTCACTTCTGCTCGCCGCATCAGTGAACTGCAGGCCTTAGTGGCTAATCCACCTTATACAAGGTTCCATCATGACAAGGTAGTCCTTAGGACAAATCCACACTTTATGCCTAAAGTGGTCTCACCTTTTCATCTTAATCAGGAGGTATATCTACCTGTCTTTTTTCCAGCTCCTCATGCATCCAGTGCAGAGAGGACTCTTCATACTCTGGATTGTAAAAGAGCTCTTGCTTTTTACTTACATAGGACACAGCAACATAGAAAGTCTTCCCAGCTTTTTGTTGCTTTTGATCCTTCTCATTTGGGACTTCCAGTCTCTAAGAGAACACTATCCAATTGGATTGCTCAGTGTATTTCTTTCGCCTACCAGAGTAAGAACCTTTCTCTGGAGAGCCATGTCACAGCTCATAATGTGAGGGCCATGGCCACCTCTATGGCTCATCTAAATTCTGTGTCCATCGACCAGATCTGTCGAGCAGCCACCTGGGCCTCTGTTCATACCTTCACAGCCCATTACTGCTTGGACAAGGATTCCCGCCGGGATGTCTTGTTTGGTCAGGCTGTCCTCAGACACTGTTCCATTCTTAAACAACTCCTGCCCTCCTTCCCTGGATGGATGCCTGAGATCCATAGGAGGACGCAGACCCCTTTCAGGGTCTCATATCCTTGGGGATCTCCCAGGCATCTCAGCTAGGGAGTCCCCATATGTGAAGACTCATTCCTGCTTGTTCCTGGAGATAGCACAGTTACCTGTAACAGGTGATCTCTGGGAACAGCAGGAATAAGTCTTCACAACCCACCCACCTCCCCTAGGAGTTGTATCTCTTTTCTATCTTTCCTTTCCTCTCTCTCTATTGTCTCAGCTTTAAACTCGAACTGAGGAGAGTTGGTTAGGAAAGGCGGGAAGGCAGCATGCAGGCGCTGTGGGATGCTCCCAAAAGCTTTCCTTTTTGGGAAACTGGGGAGCGTTCCCGCGCAGGCTCCGTCGGTACCGACGTACCCATATGTGAAGACTTATTCCTGCTGTTCCCAGAGATCACCTGTTACAGGTAAGTAACTGTGCTTTCACTACCATTGCACATTCTTCAGACCTTCTACACAATAGAAATATACCCTCTCACTGTGTGTACCTTACTGAATTACACATCAACCAATCCTATTAAGGGGTACATTTCCAAATATCTATCTCCGTTTACCCATAGGACTCATTTACTATATTGCATTCTCCAGTGTCTCTCATTCTTTTTATACGCTTATTGTATAACATATCCTATTAAAACATTCTGATTCTCTCTACCCTGTTATTGTGTGTTTAGGTTCTTATTATATATTTTAAAACCTTAAATTTTCATGTGATTTTTTTCCCCCAAAGGGAAGGGACAGACACCCAATAACGGCACACAGAACACATCTAAATACAGATTCACAGGAACAGCCACCAATACAAAAACTACAATTACCTTCCTTACCCATATGTTGCACCCTGCCCTCTCCTGTTTACCTCTCCCTATTTCCGCCCATCCCCTCCCTCCAAAACCCCCCCCTCCGCCCCACACACTCACCTCCCTCCCCCCCACCCCCACCCCCTCTCCTTTCCTAACCCTATTCCCCCCCCATACCCCCTACCGTGTCACATCCCTGCCTGCTCCTATCACGTATCCACCCCCCCTCCCCGTAATAGTTTAACAAAGAAGGGAAAGGAAGAGAACCCCCCCCCAACCTAGGCCATAGCTCATAATATCTCCCAGGAAAAACACCCCATGTTACGTCAAGCTTAGGACCCCTGACAGACAAGGGCACAAATGAAGCCCCAAAGCAAGCCTAATCCGTTGCCCCAGCCCCACCACCCTGCACAGCTCACCCCACTCCCCAGCAAACCTCTCCCCTCTCTGCCACCTATGGGCGGTTAACTTTTCCATTAAGGTCAAATTCTTGAGCCTGCTCACAAAATGCTCCATCGAGGGCAGCTCTTTCTGCTTCCAAGCCGCCGCTACTTCACACCGGGCCACAGACAAACATGCCAATATCACCCTTCCCCCTTGCAACCCCTGCCCCTCCCCCACCACGCCAACAAAATGATTTGTGGGGATCTGTCCACCTGCACACCCAGGTTCACTAGAATCCACTCCCGAATCCGTTCCCAATACCCCTGAACTTTCTGACACCCCCACCATATATGCCAAAAAGAGCCCACCTCCCCGCACTCCCTCCAACACAGAGGAGAAACCCCGGGGTAAATCTTGTGCAATCTTTCTGGCGTATAGTACCAGCGCATCAACACTTTATAACTGTTTTCTTTAAACTTACTAGAGCGCGGCCCTCTCTTTATCTGGTCCCAGATCTTCTTCCAATCCTTAATAGACACCGTCTGCCCCAAATCTCTTTCCCAATCCAGCATATACCTAAACTTCTCCTCCCCCTTATCCTGCACTCCCTTATATAATGCCGTAATCATCCCCTTCGAGCCACTCCTCCCATACCATATAGCCTCCATCTCTGAAACGTCCCTCTCCATCCCCTTTCTACCTAACGCCCTCCGCAGAAAGGAGCAGGCTTGCAGAAATGGAAACCTATCTCCCTCTCCCAAGCCAAACTCTCCCTTCACCTCTCCAAACCCCCTTAACCTCCCATCTTCCAGTAATTGAAAACCACACCGGAGGCCCTTCTCCCCCCATACATCAAAAGTACCGCCCTCCCAACCAGGTTTAAAAGCTCTCCAGCTGCGCCAGGGAGTCATAACTGAATACCAGGACCCCCTTCGTTTGACCTCTGGCCCTCTAACCTTATCCCACACCGACAACTGCCGTATTGCCGGTGTTCCATCTCCCAACTCCACCCTATCCCCTTTCGGGGCCCAAATCCAAGCATCTAACCGTCCCCCCAACACCCTCGATTTGTCCAAACTAACCCAGGGCAGCCCTTCCCCCCCCTTCTCGCCAATCCATTATATGTTTTATCTGAGCAGCTCTGTAATAGTCTCAGGTTAGGTACCCCTAAACCCCCCTCCTCCCTACCGGTGCACATCACCTTCCTGGAAATTCTAGGAGGTTTCCTCTTCCAAATATAATTAAATACCCTCCTTTGCAGTGCTCTCATTGCACCCTCGGGAACCTCGACAGGCAAGGCATGAAACAAATATAACAGGCGAGGTAGTACATTCATTTTAATGGCAGCAATCCTACCTAACCAAGAGGTCTCCAACCGCATCCACCCCTCCAGGTCATTACAGATAATCCCTATAAGGTTCGGATAGTTCACCTTATACAAATCTTCATATCTGCACGTTAACCTTATTCCCAGGTATCCCAAGGATTTACTCACCCATCTGAGGGGATATGCCTTCCTTAATCTCTCTTCCACCTCCCTACTCACCTGTACCTTCATTACTTCTGTCTTGTCAAGATTCATCTTAAACCCCGAGACCACCCCATATTCCTCCACTTCCCTCAACACTTCCGGCAACATTTATTTTTTATTTTATTTATTTATTTAACATTTCTTTTATACCGCGCTATTTTCCATCAGTGCGGTTTACAGAGAACAAAGTGACTCAATGAAAGCGAAGGCAATCAGAGTTTACATAAAACAGGGGAAAACAACTTGGAGTGAACTGGGGGAAACTATGTACAATTTACATATGAACAATTTACATATGAAACTATGTACAATTTACAAGTTACCACGTTAATCTTTCCATTGTTCCTAGGGTTATTCAATTACTCAGAGCAAGTGTGGGACAGCAGGGTACAATCTAGCTAAGGCTGTTTTACATAACCTGTCAGTTGCCCCTTGTGCATTATGTAGTTCAAGTTAAGATGTTGGGTGGAGGGGAGGGAGGTGTGGTGGGATAGTTGTGTTGTGAATAGTGCATGAGGAACAGGTGGTGTTTGATGGCTTTTCTAAACTGCATGAGGTCTCTGATTGCTCTGATATGGGGTGGAAGTTTGTTCCAGGCCCTGGGGGCATAGGACACAAATGCGCGTTTGTTTGTTGATTGTGCCCATTTTGTGGTTATTTTTGGGATGATTAGCGTATTGGCAGCAAGTGCTCGCTTAGGTCTGTTGCTGGGAGTGTAGGTAAGAAGCGTTGAGATTGATGAGGGTGATATGTTATTTAAGGCTTTAAATGTTATTAGGAGGGCTTTGTAAGTTATCCTACTGCTTACTGGGAGCCAGTGTAGCTCTCTTAGTATGGGGGATATGTGATCGCTCATAGGTATCCCACACAGGATACGGGCAGCAGCGTTCATCGCTAATTGGAGCGGGTTCAATGAGTTCTTGGGGAGGCCGTGTAGTATAATGTTTGCATAGTCAAAGTGGGATGTGACTATTGCTTCGAATATTGTTCGGAAGTTGTCAGGGTCCAGCATGGGTCTAAGGTGTCGAAGAGTCTTGATCTTATAATAGATGGACTTTACTGTGTGGCTTATATGGTTTTTGAATGTTAATCGTTGATCTAGTGTCACGCCAAGGTAGCGTATGGTGGGCTTTATTGGTAGTTTGGCGTCTCTGACCTTCAGGGTTGGAGGGTGTGTGAAGCTTTTGTTTCTCGTGATGGTTATAACCTCTGTTTTCTTAAAGTTTATTCTTAGGTTATTGTTTAAGAGCCAGTCTATTATCTCATTGAAGCAGTCAATGATGGTCGTGTAGTCTGGAAGCGTGACATTGATAGGTGTGTATAACAGCACATCGTCGGCATAGATGAGGCACGATATGCCGAAGGCACGGGTAATTTCACAGATTGGTTGCATGTATATGTTGAAGAGTAACGCCGAGAGGGAGGAGCCTTGGGGTACTCCCTGTTTTTGTTGGAAAGGTTCAGACGTGCTAGAGCCAATTCTAACTTGCTGCCATCGTTCTTCAAGGTATGATTTGCACCATTCCCAAGCTAGACCCTGGATACCCTTCTCGTGGAGACGGGCGAGGAGTTGGTCATGATTAACGGAATCAAACGCTGCGGAAATATCCAGGAAGATCAGCACAAAGCCCTCTTTGATGTTGTCTACCCCACAGATTAATGTGTTGCATAGGGAGGTCAGGAGAGTTTCAACTCCGTGGGCTTCTCTAAACCCGTGTTGGCAGGGGTCTAGGGGGGCCGAGGCGTCTGTGTTGTTGAATTTGTCTCAGGGACACTTTCTCAAGTATTTTAGCTAGTAGTGGGATACTTGAGATTGGCCGGTAAGACTCTTCCTTCTTTGGGTCTAGTTGGGAGTTTTTTAGTAGAGGCCGGATTGATGTCTGTTTAAGTGCTGCTGGGAAACTTCCTGTTGAGAATGACAGCTTTGTTATTTCTGCTATGATTGGGCTGAGTTCAGATCGCATTGCTCTGACCCAGTGAGCTGGGCACAGGTCGTTAGGCGCAGTGGTAGTGTTGATGGCGGCGATAATGTCTTCAATGTTCTTCGCTGTTGGGGGTGGGAGCTTCATGAGAGGCTCCACGTGGGGTGGAGCTTGTGGTTTTCCTGGACTGGTGGCCGTAATTGGTTGGAGGGCTTTGGATTGTATGTAGTTGGCATATGCTTGGGATTGAATTTGCTCATTTTGTGGCGGTGAGGGTTCTTGAGTTATAGATTTTACTAGATTGAAGAGTTCACGTGGTTTGTTCAGTGAGCGGTTGAGGAGCTCGGTGTGATATTCCTTCATTTTGGCCCAAATTGCTTCTCGGTGAGTTTTCAGGTGGGCTAGGTAATTAGCCTGGTCATCTGTGTTGTAGGTGCGCCTCCATTTTCTTTCGAGTTTTCTCAATAGAAGTAGGGACATCTTTAACTCTAGTGAGAACCATGGGGCTGTCGGCCTTTTAGTTGTATTATTCTTGTGCGTTACCTGATTGTTAGGCGGGGGCTGGCGTGCGTACAGCTGTAGAGTGTCATTCCATTAAGCGACCATGTCATTGAGGTTGACTGAAGGCTGGGAGAGCTTTGGGATTGCATGTTTGGACAACAATTCCTTATCAAGTGGTTTGAAGCGACCTGTGTTTGCTGTTGTCTTTGGTTTATGTTGGTTATACAGGTCCTGATGTGATGGAACCAGGAATGTTATTAGATAATGGTCAGACCAGGGGACAAGGGTGGTGGAGAGGTTAAAGTGGTCCTTACTGCCTGTGGCAATAGGTGGAGCGAAGACTAGGTCGAGAGTGTTCCCATGTTTGTGTGTGGGATCTGTTACGATCTGTGTATAGTTCAAATTGGCCATTGCGTCGAGGAATGTGTTGGCAAAAGTGGGTTGTGCAGAGGATAGATTAAAATCTCCCAAAATCCAGTTTGGTTTGGTTGGGTTTTCTGGGTTACAAGCTAGGTCGATTATATTTGATAGCTCGTCAGATAAGGCATTTGGAGCCCTATAGATAAGGTTGAGGGTGTTGTGTGTGTTTGCAATGGTGAGTGTGTCTAGATGATGTTTGCTGCTGGCTTGGATTGTCCGGTAATTGAGCTCATTTTTTGCTAATATGAGGACCCCTCCACCTCTCTTGTTAGCTCTGTTGCACGTGTAAACTGAGAAGTTAGGGGGTGTGAGTTGGTTTAAGATGACAGTGTCTGTGTCTGTTAACCAAGTTTCGGTGATCAACAGGATGTCTAGGTTAAGTGTGTTTACTAGATCTGTGATGACTGGCCATTTGTTGCGTGCGGAGCATGCGTTAATGAGTGCGCATTTACAGCCTTGACATACATTAATTGTGTAGACTTTTTTGTTAGGAGTATGTTCTAGGGATACATAAAGCAAGTGTGACTGTCTTTTGTGGTGCGAGTATCCTGGATCTTGGTATGACTTCTGGTAGTATTTTTTGTTTGTGTTAATGAGTCTGGGTATAAGGTTGTGATCAAGTGTGAGTGTGTTCGCGTCGTGAATGGAGGTGGAGAGAAAATAGAAGCATGAGAGGACTAGTATGGTGATGGCCATGGTTAGGCGTAGTGTGGCGCTTCACGGTGGATAAGCGTATTTTCTAGGCTTGGTTAAAACACACTTGTGGTTGTGTAAGTCAGAAGTTGGATAGAGGAATGTTTGTGACTAGCTGTGGGGGGTTTATCTTTCTCACAGTTGCTACTAGAGTTACAGAGTATCAAACATAACTGGAGATTGTTCCTTTGTTAGAAAGGAAGAAGGCAGGGTGAATACTTTGTTTCATCTAATGCCTTTGTAACATTCCTCTAAAATAAACTTAGATGCAAGCTGTATCAGGGGGAGTCTTAACACACAATTAGCAATTAAATGAGGCAAACTTAGATGGGAACTGTTTCTTTTGATGGCGAAAATGTAGACACAGGGTAATTACTTTACTTTGTTAGTGCAAAAGAGTCTTTCCGCAATACCATTTAAAGCTGCTGCATTTCTGTTTTCAGTTAGGTGCGACCCCCATTTCCTAGCAATTTGACCCCTGGTCACTAGCAATTTGTCTGAGTCATTGAAGATGGGAAGGAGAGCTAATGGCTCGGAGCGTTACCTTTTCCTCGTCGGGACTGCGATTGGGTAGTCCAGGCCTGATGGTCGTTTGTTCAGCTCTGTGATCCTGCTGGGCACTGATGTGTAATGCCAAGACGGGTTGGCCTAGGTGGCAATGCCAAAGGGCCCTCCGGCGAGGCCCCCAGGCGTGGGCCCGCCTGTCGGTGGCTGCTTTTGTTGTAGGTGTTCCTCCTCCCACAGCCCAGATAGGGCTGGAGGTCGTGAGCGGGAAGGCAGTTTGCTGGCTAGTTCGGAGTGCTCCGTGTCTGAGGACTGCAGCTGGTGGCGTCTGCGATGGATGGGTTCGTTCCAGGAAGAAGAGGGAGCTCAGACTTCGGGTAGTGCATCGTGCAGGCCACTATCGAGGGCCGCCGCCTAAGGGCCGCGCCAAAGGGCCCTCTGGTGAGGCCCTCGGGTGCGGGCGCACCGGATGGCGCTTCTGCTTTTAAAGTCGGACGTCTGCCCCGTTTGGGCAGCATGCCAAGATGTCCGGTTTCCCGCCGCTACCCCCGGAGATTTATTTATTTATTTATTTAAACAGATTTATATCCCGCTTTTTCCTTCAATCAAAGCGGTCACAGTACAATACAATACAAGGTTAAACAGAGGTGAATGAAACATATATCACTCTTCATAACATCAGAGTGGTAATAAAAGGGATTACATAACACAGGGAGTACATTACAGTACATACATAGAATAACTATACAGAATAAGTTACAACATGGGTTACAGTACATTACATACCATCTGCAAGGGGTGAAAACAGTCCCAGCCACCGCACCTCGCCCAAAGGCCAAGCCAAACCGTAACAGTAAGAAACCACAACAACCCAGACCAACAAAACTTCAGAAACAGACGCCACGGACCAACGCCTAAGGGCCACGCCAAAGGGCCCTCTGGCGAGGCCCTCAGGCGCTGGCCCGCCCTGGAAACGGCGGTTTTTATGCCGTTGAGCATGATGTCAGCTTGGCTTTTTAAGGAGGAAGGGGGAGCTCCTGCTCTCACCCCTGGTAGGATGACTTCTCTCCCGCAGCGCTGGAAACGGCTCGATCCCCGGCTGGGAGAGCTGCTGGCAGTCAGGGGGAGCGTCTCTCTCTCAGCGCCGGATGGCGCTTCTGCTTTTAAAGTCGGGCGTCAGCCCCGATTGGGCAGCACGCCAAGATGGCCGGTTTCCCGCCGCTACCCCCGGAGATGGCTCGATCCCCAGCTGGGAGAGCTGCTGGCAGTCAGGGGGAGCGTCTCTCTCTTTGTTGTGGTTTCCCCATATACAAGAGAATATCATCTGCATACAGTGAAATCTTGTGGTCCTCCCCCCCCCCCCCTTACTCAAGCCCACTATCCTCCTATTCAATCTAAGCTTTTCCGCAAATGGTTCCACTACCAGCGCAAAGAGCAGCGGGGACATTGGACACCCTTGTTTTGTCCCGCGCCCCACCTCAAAATCCTGCGAGTATCGTCCATTCACCTTGACGCGAGCCCGGGGGTCCTTATATAACCCCTGTATCCACTTCAGAAAATTTGGCCCAGCCCCCACTCTCTCCAACCCAGACATTAAAAATCCCCAGTGAACCCTGTCGAACCCCTTTTCGGCATCTATCGACATCAAGAGGAAATCTTCCCCCGATTGCCTGGCCTCCCATATTACTCCTATGACCCTCTTTATATTATCCGCCGCCTGCCTCCCCTTAATGAACCCCGATTGATCCCCCTTAACTAACCTGGGCATCCACCCCGCCAATCTATCTGCCAATATCTTGGCTAAAATTTTAACATCCACATTCAACAGGGAGATAGGCCTATATGACCCACAACTCAAGGGATCTTTCCCTGGTTTCAATAAGACCGTTATCCCGGCTGTTAACATTTCCTGGGAGAGCTCCCCTCCCTGATGTAACATTCCATTAAACACTCTCTCTAACAGCCCCCCAATTTCCCCCAAAAATACCTTATAAAAACTACCGGGTAACCTGTCCAGTCTGGGTGCTTTCCCCTCCCCCCCCCCCCCCCACCAATCTCCGCACCACCCTCCCAATCTCTTCCTCTGTAATGCAAGCCTCTAACTCCGCCCTCGCCTCATCTGGCAACCTTACCAGCAGAATCCCATCCAAATACCCAGAAATCTCCTCACCTCCTATCCCCTCTACTCCAGTATATAAGGCACGATAAAATTCCTTGAAGCATCCCCGTATTTCTTCATCCCCCCTCCGTATCGTCCCCCCTCCCCCTTAATCTGAAATATAGTTTAAGCCCCCTTTTGCTGTTTTAATTGCCGAGCCAGCAATCTGCTAGCTTTATCCCCAAACTCATAGTAAACCTGTTTCACCCTTTGTAATGTAAACGCCACTTGTTCTACCTGAAGGGCCTTTAATTCCTCTCTCACCTTCTCTACCTCCTGCTTCTCTCTCCGTGCCCCCGTCCGTCTAAAGGCCTCCTCCACCTCCTTCAATCTCCCCCTCAATACTTCCTCTTGCTTCTCCCTGTCCCGCTTCTTCCTAGCTCCCCACATGAGAAATCTACCCCTGATGACCGCCTTCAACCCTTCCCAGAGCAACAACTCCCTCACCTCCCCCGTATCATTAAAAGCTAGATATTCCTTCATCACTTTCCTAATATCCTCTACTACCTCCCGACTCTGTAATAAGCTCTCATTCAGTCTCCAAAATGTCGTCCCCCCTTGCTTAGGGCACCTAATAACCACTTCAACTGCCTCATGATCCGACCACCCCGTGGGTACTATAACCCCCCTCTCCACCTCCAGCATCCACCCCTTATCAAGAAGAATCATATCAATCCTACTCCAGCTGCTATGAGGGAGGGAAAAAAATGTATACTCCCGTCCCTTGGGATTAAGCACCCTCCATGCATCCACCAAATTCTGTTTCATCAGATTTCGTAGCCCCTGCCTATTCCCCCCTCCCCCATCTCCCCCCTTCGGTTCCCGATCTACCCTCGGATCCAACACCACATTGTAATCACCCCCCATCACAATCTTCCCCCCCCCCTACCCGCTCAATCAGCTCCCCCACATTGTCCCAAAATCTCCCCTGTTTACCATTGGGCCCATAAACTGACACAATCACAATGTCCTCACTACCTAGCTTCCCCCTAATTCCCACCACCCTCCCCTCCGAGTCCTTAAAATGCCCCCCTATTTGGATCCCACTCCCACTCCTCACTAATAAAGCAACCCCCCCTTCTTTACCTGTTCCTCTCTTTCCATTGCCCTTGATCAAATTGCTCCCCTCCGTCAGCGCTCGTCTACTCGTCGACCCTCACACCCCTGCTATCATCCTGGTCTTCGCCTACTCAGATCTCAACTCCGTAGAGCCGAACGACACTGGCGTAAATCTCCATCACCGTCCTCTCTCTCTTTTTTCAAATCTCAACATTCCTACTATCGCTCCCAGGTTCACCTTGCCAAGGCCTCATTCTTCTCTGCTGCTATCGCTGCTGCCCCCAATCAGACGCGTCACCTATACTCCACGCTCAACTTTCTCACCTCCCTTCACCCCTCTACTCCAGCTCAACCTGCTCACCCTCTCCCTACCCCTTCCCTCTTGGCCTCGGCTTTTTCCAACAAGATTTCTGCACTAAGGGCTTCCTTACCCCTCCATCCCCCTCCTCTGTCCTCTCCTCCCCCAGTAGCCTCTCCCCCTCCTACTTCTCCACTATCTCACACTTGGTCTTCCTTTTCGCCAACCTCCACCACGGAACTTCACCACCTTATCACCTCATCTAATAAAACTTTCTGTTCCCTTGACCCCATTCCATCCTCCTGGTTGCTTGTTCCCTCTCTATCTTTTCTTCCCTACTTGCAAACTATGTTGAACTCCAGTCTCTCCTCTGGCTCTTTTCCCACTCCCTGGAAGCACGCCCTCATCCGTCCATTACTTAAGAAACCCACTCTCGACCCTGTTGATCCTAGTAATTACCGTCCGGTTTCCAACCTTCCTTTCCTTTCCAAATTACTCGAGAAAATTGTCTTTGCACAGCTCACTCACCACCTGGATTCCACCAATCTCCTTCATCCTCGCCAATCTGGCTTCCGCACTGGACACAGTGTTGAGACTGTTCTTCTAGCTTTCACTAACTCCCTGCACACTGCTCACGACCGGGGTGACATATCGGTGGCGGTAGCACTTGATCTGTCTGCTGCCTTTGACCTGGTCGACCACTCCCTTTTTACTGTCTCATTTGCATGATACCGGCCTTCACAGTACTGTTACGTTGGTTTCACTCTTTTCTTTACTCTCGTTCTGCTGCTGTTACCTCTTCCTCTTCGGCCCACTCCCCCTCTGAGTCCTTTTCACTAGTCTGTGGGGTTCCTCAAGGTTCTGTGTTGGCTCCTCTCCTTTTCAACATCTTCCTCACTCCACTCACACTACTTATTCAGCAGTTTGGAATTACAGCCTTTTACTATGCCGACGACATTCTTCTTCTTCACCACACCTCCTCTGTCTCCCCCGACTTAGCCCCGTTGAATGCCTGCTTAGCTGCTGTCTCCGACTGGTTAACACAAAATTGTTTACACCTTAACCTTTCAAAAACCATAGCCATCTGGTTCTCCTACGGTCATCAGCCCCCGCCCCTGGCCCCATCCTTTTCTAATGCACCTGTCCCATTGGTTACCACTTTTCGTTATCTCGGGGTTCTTTTTGACTCAGATCTCTCCTTTTCTGCACATGTCTCCCATGTCTCTAAACTTTCTTTCTTCCACCTTCGTCAGATCCGTGCCATTCGCCCCTTCCTCTCTCCCTCTGCTTTAACCACTCTACTCCTCACCCTTGTTATTTCTCGTGTTGACTTCTCCAATTCCATCCTCTCTGGCATTTCTAAATTGCAGCTCTCACGACTACAACGCATTCAAAACACTGCCGCCCGTCTGGTTACCCACTCCTCCTCTAGGGACCACGTCACCCCCCTTCTTCTCCGACTTCACTGGCTCCCCGTCTTCTTTCGTATTCAATTCAAGCTTCTCATACTAGCCCACAAAGCACTGCATACTTCTACCCCGCAATACCTGGCCGACTTACTCCATTTTCACACTCCACGCCACACTCCTCGTTCATTCCACCTTAACAGACTTGCACTACCATACCCTTCACACGCTCATCTCCAGTCCACACGCTCCTCAGCCTTCTTTGCAGGCCCTGCACTATGGAACTCCCTCCCCCTCTCTCCGCCTCGAGCCCCACTACCCCACCTTCAAACGCTCCCTTAAAACTTACCTGTTCTCCCTCGCCTTTGATCTTCCCCCTCCCTAGTCCTGTCCCTCTTTCCCTCCCTCTGCCCTACCTGCTCTTGTCTCTATCGCTTTCTCTATTTGAATTGTAATTTCTTTTCCAGTTTCCGGCCTTGTGCCACTCTGTTTATATTTTTATTGTGAACCACTCTGCCTATTAATGAAGAGCGGTCAATCAAATAAATGAACATGAACATGAACATGCTCGGGGAAATTCCTATTCCTCATTCTTCCCACATCCCGCCTCCTTAAGTGAGTCTCCTGGACCAGCACTACATCCCATTGGTGCTTTTGCACTTCTCTAAATAACAAACTGCGTTTAGTGGGGGAATTTAACCCCTTCGCATTCACAGCCCCTATCCGCAGCATCCCACCTTAATCCACTCCCCCCTTAACCTAATCACGATGGCCCTGACTCCCGCCCGTGTAGGAACTGAACCCCCTTCCCCCCCTCTTCCTTTCCCCCCCATTCCCTCCCACCCCCCCTCCTCCTCGACCCCCCCCTCCTCCCCCCTTCCTTCCTCCTTCCATGCCTTCCGATACCATCTTATCCTACCCCTTCACTTATCCCTCATCCCCCCCAGATATTCACTATACAGGTTCAGCATGCCACTCACCCCCTTCTTCCACCGTCTCCTCTTACCTCCCCCGAAATACCACCCCATATTTAACCCCCATATCCCACCACCATACCATTCCCCTCATCAACCCTAGACATCCAGTGTCCAAGTTTCTGGGGCAGTAGAGCTCAATCGCCCCTACTCTCAGCCGGTCCACAGCACCTCTGCACAGCACCACCACTTCAATCATCGTCCTTCGTTGTCTCCTCCTCCCGCTCCTGGGGCAGCCGCTTCAACCTCTTCCCTTTCTCTCCCACATGCTGCCATTGCGATCTCGACTGTTGTTTCCCCACGCCTGCTTTGTGCAGCCCCCGTTTCTCTCGCTCATTAAGATGTGGTAAATTCTCACATCCCAGTTCTTCCAGCGCCGCCCACGCTTCTTCCAATGTTTTAACTTTCTTGGACACCCCATTCACTGACAACAGAATGCCAAAAGGGTACATCCATCTATATCTGAGGTTTTTCCCCCTCAAATATGCAGTGACCTCTCTCATATTTCTCCTCCTCTCCAAAGTCCCTCTAGATAAATCATTGAAGACCTCCACTTCATTGCCTTCCCAGGCAATTCGGCCAAATTTCCGGGCCGTCTGTAAAATTTGTTCTTTCATTGGAAAACTGGTCAAGCAGGCAATTATATCTCCCCTGCTTCTCCCTCCGTGGGCCAAGACTTCGGTGCAATCTCTCCACACCGATTGTGTCCATGCCAGGGCCCCCATCCTCCCCTAACCGCAGGATATGGGTACATAAATGTTGCACAATCTGCCCACAGTTTTTAAAAGTTTCTACTTCAGGAACTCCCCGGATCCTTAAATTATTCCTCCGGGGCCTGTCCTTCATCTCTTCCAGCTTCTCTTGTAACTCCTCGTGCATTGCTTTTATTTTTCCTGTTCAGCCGCCATTTCCTTGATCTCCTCCTCGTGCTGCTCTACACGGCCTTCCACATCTTCCACCTGCTGCCCCAAACAGCTCACCTCCTGTTAAATAGCCACCAGCGTTTCCTTCACGTCCCTCCTCATTGCTTGGATCTCCATCTGCATTTCTCCTTTAAACGCCTTCAGCCAGGCTTTCAGCGACAGTACCTCCGGCCCTTCAATCTGCACATCCTCCTCGTCCTCTGAGCTCCCCGACCGCGCTCCCGTCTTGGGGTCGGCCGACACCATCGCTGCCCGCTGCTCCTTTCGCACATACGGCGATTGAAAGTTCACCAATTTCTTTCAAGCAGCCATCACAAGGCAAGATACACGTCTCCCTTCCACTTTATCTCTGTGGGGGTTCCACAATTTTAGCTCAAATGCGGGGATCGGATAGGAGCTAGGCAACTAAGCCGCCATCAGCTCTGTGACGTCACCGGAAGCCGCTCCCATCTTATTTTTTAGACTTCTAGCATTTGCATACAAGCATTTTAGAGATTGTATTTTATTCATATTAATCTGGCTATCTGTAGACAGAGGTAATTTGGAATCTTTACACTCTGTCTGCTCCATACTCAAGGGCATTTGGGCTACTTTTGTCTTTATTGGAACCTCTCTGCTGATGTACCCTAACTCCATTCTTTTGGTAGTATCCTTCAAGGATAGATTATTCTGAACTATGCGCTCTTGGGCAACTGTCTGCTCTCCCCTGTTATCTCATTTAAAAGATGCTCTATGTCCTTTTTAAAGGTTAATGCCAGCAGCCTGGTTCCATCCCGGTTAAGGTGAAACCCATCCCTTCGGAAGAGCCCATCTTTTCCCCAGAATGTTCCCCAGTTCCTAACAAATCCAAACCCCTCATCCTTGCACCATCGTCTCATCCTTATATTGATACTCCGGAACTCTGCCTGCCTTTTGGGTCCTGTGCAAGGAACAGGAAGCATTTTGGAGAACGCTACCCTGGGAGTTCTGGATTTCAACTTCCTACCTAAAAGCCTAAATTTAGCCTCCAGATCCTCCCTACCACATTTTCCTATGTCATTGGTACGGACATGTACCAAGACAGCAGACTCCTCCCCAGCACTATCTAAGACCTTGTCTAGGTGGCGCGTGAGGTCCGCTACCTTCGCATCAGGCAGGCATGTTACCAGGCGATTGGCATGTCCACCAGCCACCCAGCTATCTACATGCCTAGTGATCGAATCACCAACTATAACAGCTGTCCTAAACCTTCCCTCATGGGCACATGGCCCTGGAGACTCTTCCTCGGTGCGAGAGGGTTTTACATCACCTGGAGGACAGGTCCTAGCTACAGGATCACTTCCTGCCAGACCAGGGTGATGCTCTCCTGTCATGTGACCTCTCTCCTCCATGGAAACAGGGATGCTGCCAGACTGGAGGTGGGACTTCAGGACTATATCCCTGTTGGTCTCGTTTATGTACCTTTCTGTCTTCCTTATCTCCTCCAAGACTGCTACTCTAGCCTCCAGAGATCGGACTCGTTCTCGCAGCGCAAAGAGCTCCTTGCACCTAGTGCACACTCAAGACCCCTCACCAACAGGGAGAAAATCCATACATGTGACACTCGGTGCAAAAGACTGGAAAGCCCCATCTCACTGCTGGACTGCTGTCCTCATCTTAGTTTTAAGGTTGTGTTTAAATATTTATGTTCTTTACTTATTAAGGGTTGCTGGGGATACTTATACTAATAAAACCATACCTAATACGTTTAATGTACTTTGTTCACCTGAAGCTTAATTAATCTCAGGTCCTTAATGTATGCCTGATGAGGATAAACAGCTGCACCTGAGAGTTAATATGGCACCTTCTTTCCTTTAAGAGATTTAAGCAACGATTATCCAAGGGGTGGGTGGGTGTCAGGGAGGGAGGGAAAGAAGACTTATTAAGAGCTGGCTGCTACACAGTACCTTAGAAGCACAGGACAGGGTAATCTGTAACCAATTTCCAGGTGGAGTCCCACAGCCCTTGCTTGGATAGAGGTAGTCTTGGGTTCTAAATTTAATGAGAAAGCTCTCTTCTGTGTGTTAAATTTTAAACTGAAAGCTCTTTGCTGCTACCAGGCCCTGACTGATTTAACAAATACACTGCTGGGTTCAGAGATTAATCAGCTTTAATCTAAAGAATTCCTTCCCCCCCCTCCCCCAAGATTTAGAAAAATTCCCAGAAGTAAATACTTATAATTGCAGATCTCTCTCCAGAAGTAGCAGTTCCCTTTTATAGTCCTTCAAGACAAGTGGGTTGTGTTCCTCTACCAGTAGATTGATGGAGACAAAAAAAAAGCCCAATGAAAAGCCCGAGTTTCAATGACATCTCTTCTGTGAATCTATATGCCTCAGCCATCAGACGTCTCTTCAGTATTTCTTTGTCTCCAGCAAATGGTGCATTGACTTTCTCGTCGCTGTAGAAAATATGAGGATTGAGAGGAAAAGAGATTGATTAAATGCTGGTGAATGACCACCTCAAGTCTTAAAGGGGTGACTCTCACTGGAGCATGACTTGGGAGCTAGACTGAGGTATTTTTGGTAGCCATAGGAGGAGGTAAAATTGGTTCAGCTCCATGCCCCTATCATGATGAGGGCCTGTTGAGCAGCCACAAATTGGAAGGATCTGAAAGAGTACAGCAGTCTTGCACAACCTTGGAGCCTCCTCCTCCTCCTCCTCCCCCCCCACCCCCCCCGCTCTCTTCCAAAGATTGCAGAAGGCTGTCAGAGGGATCTGCCTGACAGCCACCTTTCACACAGTGCTGTTAAAAAGAAACCCAGCCAGTAAAGCAGTTCCAGAGGCGTAGAGCTGAACCAGGCATGGATCCTATGACCCAGGGCTCTAAAGGGGTAAGTACCAAGACTTGACCTTGTCATTGTCCTTGTCAGGGGCTCCCGGTTCGGTCCCTGAGGGACGCAATTCAGGGTTGACTGCTAGTGATCTTGGTGCTGTGTGGGGGTTTTCTGCACGCATTAGTAATGTATTTGCCTATTGTGTGCCTGGGGTTGCGCAGTCCTAACGTGCATTCTGCCCAAGGGGCTCCAACATCTGCTCCTTCCATAGCGCCTTTAATACATGTTCTGTAAAAGCGCATTTAACTCGCGTCTGTGCAGCCTTAGCGTGTGCTCTTGTGATACTTACCCTAACTCTCTGCTTTCTTCCAGGAAATATTGTTTGACCTGTGGCAAGTGAAGAGTCTCATCCTTGGACTCTGCCTTTCCTGTATTATGGTAGCTTCTGAGTCGTCCCCTGGAGGACATGCTTTTCCCCTTAAAGCTGGGGGATAAAATTAGTCTGCACTTACCTTTCTCAGGCCAGGAGGTGAAGGATTGTGCTAAGGGTAAGGATGCTCAGCCAGCTGGAGGCTATGGTGGCTATGCTGTGGGACGCTCTTCATCCTCTAGGGAAGTCTGTGGTGGCTATACCCCCTGGTCTCAAGGAGCCTTTTTGAAGAGGAGAGCTTCCGGAATCCGGATTGTCCTCCCCGGAATTCTTTTCTTTTTTACAACAGACCTGGTCCTTCTGGTGTGGAAATTCAGACCATGCGGCCTCTAGGTACCCCCGGACGCAATCTTGTGCTGGGCAGGCTGAAGGCAGAAGCCCTGTTAGACTGCCTTTGGCTAAGTGTCCCCAGTGTGGGACACTCCCTGAAGATGAGGAACAGTTGGGAGCTATCAGAGATGTTGATTATGCCTCGGACCCAGATGAATGTGGAGGAGGACCTACTATCACCTTCAGAAGACTATGCAGAGGCCGGCGTGATCAGTCTGTTCCAGAAGGAGGAGCTGGCGGCATTGATTGCCATGGTCTCATCCACCTTGAACTTAGATGCTTCTGGCAAGGAGCCAAAAATACACCTGCTACTTCTAGGGGTACAGAAATCCACTACTGTCTTCTCGTTCCCAGAGGTGATCAAAGATATGATCCGGTCCGAGTGTGACTTGCCCGACTCCCTGCCTAAAGGGTTAAGGGTCTATAAGAGGATCTATGCTCACCTGGAGGAGGAGCATGGTGAGTGGTTTCACATTCCCAAGGTGGATGCACAGGTCACGGCAGTTACCAGACAGACCACCATTCCCGTGGAAGGTGAATCGGCCTTAAAGGATGTTCTCGATCGCAAGGTCGATTCCTTGCTGAAGAGCCAGCTTGCCGTGGCAGTATCTATTCTACAGTTGAGGGTGTGTACCAGCTTGACTTCTTGAGCACTGTTTCAGTGGATTCAGTCTCTTCCTGCTTGTTCCCGGAGATGTATCATCATAAGGCGGAAGTCACTCCTCACATATGGGTGACATTGGCACCGACTGAGTCCTGCAGAAGCATCTCCCCCAGCTTTCAAAGAAAGCCTTTGGGAGATGCCACCACGCATCTGTGGTCCCCTTCCCACCCAAGGGTGCCATCTTACTCTGTCTCATTTTTTCCGTGGAGCCCTTCGGATGTCTGTCTGCTTTCCCCTGAAAAAAGTTGATTTTCTTTAACTGAGTTTCATACCCTTCTCTCCGGTGGTGCACCGGTACTCTTGCCGGTTTTTTTCCCTTTGGCGCCTTCACACCCTTTTTCCAACTGGCAGCACCATGGGTCTTTGACCTTGCTGGGATACTTTTTTCCCCCATGGCTACCAGTGGCTTAAAGAAGTGTGATCGGTGTACGAAAATCATGTCCTTTACCGATACACACAACTGCTGCCTGCACTGTGGTCTTTGTAAAGAGATGTCATTAAGGCCCTTAAGAGCCATCAGCAGCAGCACGATTAGTTTTTCCCAGAGTCCCCGGTGTTTCTGAAGCCTCAGACTCCTGTGATGCCCCCGCAGACCCCAGTCGACACTGAGCTTTCAGAAAGGGAGTCTCCCTCGAGGGAACACAAGAAGAAGAAACCCTCGAAGGCAGCGTCCCTGGACGGTTCTGGCAGGCCGGGTAAGCCCTGAGTCAAGTCCCACAGTCCACACCACTTGTCCAAGGGCTTGGAGTGGGAGCGGCCTACCAAAATCGCCCAGAAGGAATCTCCCAAAGATCGACCCTGGACACCTGAGGCCATTCTCGTTGAGGACTCCCATTTGAGGAAACCGGCGCTGGGCCCAAGTTCCTTGGTGCCTGTGCTGAAGGCTGCAGAGCCATCTGGACTGGAGACCAGAATGGCAACCTTGGAGCGCAGCTTGTCTGCCTTCATAGATCAGCAGCAGGTGGTGGTGTCCAGCACGGCCGGTTCCTCCGCCCAGACCACTGGGCCCTTGACTTTGAGGATGTCTCTGGAGGCCGAGCTGATCCTCGGCAGAGATCTCATTCCAGGTCCCATTCTCCAGACCAAGGTCTTTGCTGGCTACCACACATGACACAAGCTACGGGGGCCTCCAAGGGGTTTGGGCTGGGCCCAGGCCTGGAGCCCCCAGGCTGCCCTCCCCTCAAGTCTTTCACTGATTACTTGGAATGGGAGACTGAGGACGAGGAGTCCCCTGAGACCTGTTCGTCCCCCTCAGAGTTTCAGCATCAGTCCCCACCCAAAGACATGGCATTCCTCGACTTTGTGCAGGACATGTCAAAGGCACTGGCCTTCCCAATAAAATCGAAGGAGGACCCTTAGATGGAGGAACTAGAAATCCTCCAATACGAGACCCCCCCACCAAGGGAATCGTTGACGGTACCAATCCCACCCATCCTGGAATGGCTCATGCTCCGCATGTTGGAAACACCGGCATCTGTGCCAGTTGTAAGCAAGCGGCTCGACTCAATATATCGGGTCCGCCGGAGCCTAGGTTTCCAAAAGGCACAACTGCCACATAACTCCATGGTGGTGGAGTTGGCCATGCATTGGCTGAAGAGTCAGAAGATGCACTTCTCGGTGCCCCCAGGTAGGGAGAACCGCACCTTGGATGCACTTAGCAGAAAGTACTACAAGGGCATGATACTCATTGGCTGGATCTGGGCCTACCAGCTGTACATGGGCATGTACCTGAGAGACCTGACGAAAGGAGCTCACCAGGTTCTCGGCTGGCCTCTCCAAGGAACCCCTGCAGTGGTTCAGGAACCTGTCCAGAGCCATCCATGAGTGCTCCAAGTTCATGATTTGAGCAGCCTATAACAGCTTAGAGTTGGTGGCTACAGTATCTGTAGCGGGCATTGGCACCCATCGCAAAGCCTAGCTACAGTCTTCTGACCTTGAACAAATTCAGGACAAATTGGTCGACATTCCATGCCAAGGAGAGAACCTCTTTGGCAAACCCATGACGGAGAGGACTGCTGAGTTGGAGATCGAACTCGTGATGAGGACCAGGCTCTTCAAAAAAGACAGCTACACTTCCCCGATGGAAGGGCTTGGGTAAAAAGCCCTTTTACCCAAGGAAAGGGGCTGCTTACAAAAACTACCCGCATTTTCAAGCCTCCTCGGCTCCCTAGCAGAGTCAGCAGGCTAAGGGACAGGGGCATGGCCCTCAGAAGCAGAAGGCTCTCAAGCCCCAGGTGTGTGTTCCAGCCCAGCCTGGGGGGAGCTTTTGACTCTTTGGGCATAGCCTCTCTACCCTAGGGAGGACAGCAGCCCACAGGTGGCCATCTCATCCACTATGCCCACTGGTGGCCAGCCATCACTCCAATTTCTGGGCACTCCAGGTGGTTAGGGAGGGCTACCTCCTCCACCTGGCACAGATACCCCCTTTCTTCCCGGGAGAGCCCCCCCCCCAATCCCCCCTCCACTGGGACCTTCTATTGCAGGATCTTGCAGGCCTTCTCGAGGACAAGGCAGTAGAATCAATACCCCCAATATTGCAAGGGTTCTACTCCAGGTATTTCCTCATGCCAAAAAGTACAGGGGGCTTATGGCCCATCCTAGACCTGCGGAACCTGAACAAGTTCCTGGCGAGTGAGAAGTTCAAGATGCTCTCTCTTGGAACATTGTTGCCTTACCTCCAGGAGGGAAATTGGCTATACTCCTTGGATCTGAAGGATGCTTATATCCATATCCTCATTCACCCCAGCCACAGGCAGTATCTTTACTTCATGGTGAGGGGATGCCACTACTAGTTCAGGGTATTACCCTTTGGCCTGGCATTCATCCCCAGGGTCTTCAAGTGCCTGGCAGTAGTGGCCGCCTACCTCTGTCTCCAAGGGGTATTCATCTTCCCCTACCTGGACAACTGGCTTACAAAAGGAGGCACAGCCGCCGAGGTGCAGCAAGCTACGGCATGCACCATCCACGTCCTACAACATCTGGAGTTCGTGATAAACCATCCCACGTCCCACCTCCTTCCGACATAATATCTGGAGTTCATAGGGGCAAAGCTGGACATTGTTCAGGCAAAGGCCTTCCTCCCCCTGGATCATGCTGACCATCTCAGGGAATTGGCTACAGATGTGCAGCACTGTCCCTCAGTGTCGGCTTGGCTTCTACTGCACCTCCTTGGCCACATGGCCTCCATGGTCCATGTCACCCCGGATGCCCATCTGCACATGAGGGTTGCCCAGTGGTGCTTTCGAGACCAGTGAACACAGGCCACAGGCTGCCTCCAAGACAGTCTCAATGACCAACCAGTTGGTGAACTCCCTGATGAGGTGGCAACATCCACAACACCTTCAGGCAGAAATGCCCTTCCAAGCCCTAAGCCCTCTAACGGTCCTCATAACAGACACCTCCCTAATGGGATGGGGAGCCCTCTGTGAGGAACTTCACATCGAGGACAGCTGGTCACAGGCCAAGGGCAACCACCAGATCAACTTTCTGGAGCTTCGGGTAATTTATCTAGCCCTCCAAGCTTTTCGCCACAGTCTGAGGCACCAGCCGGTGCTGATCCAAAAAGACAACCAAGTGACGATGTTCTACATGAACAAGCAAGGGGGCACATGGTCTTGCACCCTTTGCCGCGAGCGATGACACACTGCTCCTACGCAGTTCATCAAGGAATACTCCTACGGGGCAGTACACCTACCAGGCCAGATAATTCCCTGATGGACAAACTGAGTAGGGTCCTCAAACCGCACGAATGGTGGCTGGACCCCAGAGTGGCCACCTGGCTCTTCTGACTCTGGAGGACCCTGCGGGTGGACCTTTTAGCCAGCCTGGACAATTACCAATTGCCCCGCTTCTGTTGCCATCAGCTCCACCTGAGCCGGGTAGCGGTAGATGCGTTCCTCATCCCAAGAGCGGAAGGCCTCATGTACACCTTCCCACCCATGCCGTTGATTGCCAAGACCCTCTTACAGGCTCTTTGCGACAGAGCATCGTTGATCCTGGCGGCTCCACAGTGGCCCAGGCAGCCGTGGTTCCTGCTGCTTCTCCACTTATCAGTAGAGGCACTGATCCCCCTGGGCAGTTCCCCGGGGCTGTTGCCCAGGGTTTCTATCACTGACAGCGTGGCTGCTGAAAGGGTAACCTTAGCCCTTTTTAACCTCTCAGGAGACGTGGAAGAGATCCTGTTGGCCTCCCATAAGACTTCCACCAGGAGGGCTTAGGCATTCAAATGGTGCAGGTTCTTGGTGTGGTGTGTGGAGCAACGGGTGAACCCGTCCTCCTGCCCGGTGCAGCTGGTGCTGCAGTATCTCCTTCATCTCTCACAATCTGGGCTCAAATTGAATTCTGTCAGGGTGCACCACCACCCTGTCAAAGGCAAGCCCCTCGGCCCAACCTCTGGTGACCTGCTTCCTGAGAGGGCTCCTGCTGTCAAAACCCCCTGTCCGCCCTCCGGTGATGGAGTGGGACATCAGCATACTGCTGGCACAGATCACCCTCCTGCCCTTCGAGCCCATGGTTACCTGCCACCTAAGGTATCTCTCGTGGAAACTCATGTTCCTGGTGGCACTCACCTCTGCTCACAGGGGCAGCGAGCTCCAAGCCCTAGTAGCGGCGGTGCCATATGCCAGGTTCTACAGGAACAGGGTTGTGCTACGCAAACACCCCAAATTCCTCTCAAAGGTGTGGTGTCTTTTCACCTCAACCAGGAGGTGGTGCTACCCACCTTCTTCCTGAGACCTCACTCCTCCAGGGCAGAGACCGCCCTTCACACCTTGGACTGTAAGAGGGCCCTGTCCTTCTACATTCAACATACCCAGGGCCACTGAAAAGCTTCTCAGCTCTTTGTTTCCTATGACCTCAGTCGTCTGGGGGAGGCAGTGACAAAGTGAACGCTGTCCACCTGGGTGGCAGACTGTATCGCCCTTGCCTAAGAGAAGACTGGATGCTCGCTAGGCGGCCGCAGCCAGGTCATGCATACACTGTCAGGGCCATGACGGCATCTGGCAAACCTGCACTCTATACTGATGTTGGACATCTGCTGGGCTGCAACTTGATCTTCAGTCCATATCTTCGCAGCTCATTACTGCCTGGAGAGGGAGTCTCAATGGGACAGCGCCTTCGGCCAGGCTGTGCTCTGTAATCTTTTCAGGGTATAGACAACTCCTACCCTCCAACTCTTCTGTGTTCAGGCTACCGGAGCATTGGTTTCCATCAGGCACATGGGTCCTACTTCAGTCTGTATCTGCAGACTCAATTGCTGCTGCTTGCGGCTCTCCTTGAGGGCGACCATGTTTTTTCTCTACGGGCTTTTGCTAGCCTGTAGCTAGGGAGTCCCATATGTGAGGACTGACTTCCTGCTTGTTCCTGGAGAAAGCGTAGTTACCAGTAAAGGTGTTCTCCGGGGAAAGCAGGAATCACAACCTTCCCTCCTCCCCCCTTTGGAGTTGCTGTACAATTTTGCCACCTTCTTTTGTTGGCTCTAGCTATGTCATCTGACTAAGATGGCACCCTTGGGCGGGAAGGGGACCATGCATGCATAGTGGCATCTCCCAAAGGCTTTTTTTTGAAAGCTGGGGAGATGCTTCTGCGAGGGCTCTGTCTGTGCTGACGTCACCCATATGTGAGGACTGGTTCCTGCTGTCCCTGGAGAACACCTGTTACAGATGAGTAACTACGCTTTCTGTCTTGGAATCTGCTATGGCCCTCTTTTCTGCTGCTGTGCATGATCTGGTGTGCTTGGCGGCTAGGGATGGTGCCCTGACAACTGTCATGGCATTAGATTTGGCTCTGTCACTGGGCAGCGGACACATCCTCCAAAGTAGGTCTATAAATTAATGAATGGAGTGGAACGGATAAACGTGGATCAATTGTTTACGCTATCAGAGTATAGAAAGACTAGGGGACATGTAATGAAGCTACAGGGTAAACTATTTAAGACAAATAAGAGAAAATATTTTTTCACCCAACGTGTAATCAAACTCTGGAATCTGTTACCGGAGGATGTAGTAAGGGCTGTTAGTATAGCTGGGTTTAAAAAAGGTTTGGACAAGTTCCTGGAGGAAAGGTCCATAAACCACTATTAAAAAGGGACCCAGGATATCAATGCTTGACCCAGTACAAGCATTGTGGAACCTGTGTCTTTTGGGGATATTGCTAGGTACGTATGACCTAGATTGGCCACTGTTGGAAACAGGATACTGGGCTTGATGGACCTCGGTCTGACCCAGTATGGCATGTCTTATGTTCTTATGTTCTTAGCTCATCTGGTCTTTAAGAGGAAGCTCCAGTTTGCATCAGATTTGGAAAAGCTAGTGAAGGACCTAGGCGAGAAAAAAATCTTACCATGTCCCAGAAGACATGTCCAGGGGGCCTGTGAAGCGGAGAAGTGCCCCTTTCCTTGTTAGCTTCTGCCCAACCAATGAGGGTGCGCTGGCTGGATTCCCAGGAGTGTCAGGATCGTCATCCCTACTGACTGGGAAAATCTGTCTTCCCCTCTGCCTGAGGACTTCAGGCTCATTCTCAAGATTGAGAGCCATCACCGACTTAACTACATTCAGAAAAAAACTCAACACACTTGTTGAACATTTTGATGATCCACATATACTAGGAAAACGCTACCCAACCTAGTCTTTAACCAAATATCAGAGCACTAACATCTGCATTATAAAAACTTTACTCTAAGATATAAATTTATATCCTTCAAAATTTTGTACACTGCATTGTATATAAAGTTCTGACCCTAGTAATCATTTGTAATTGCCTTGTCATCGGTTCACTTTCCAATCGGCTGGAAGGTCGGGGGTTCAAATCTCACTAGAGGACAGCAACCTTGGGCTGGAAGGACTGGGGTTTCTAGTCCCACAGGTGCTCCTTGTGGTCTTGGGCTAACCACTTAACCCTCCATTGCCCATGTTCCCTGTAAAATAGTTATCTCCAAGTTATAATGCCCTGTTCAATGTAATTTCAGTTTGTTCAATGTAAACCGCCTTGATATCATGAAAGGCAGTATATAAGAAATGTTAAATAAATGTTATACTGTAATCATTTCTAATATTATAATGTAATATTTTTTTTCTGTTCATTGTAAACCTCTTTGCATGAAAGGCCGTATAGAAAACTCTTAAATAATAATTCTTGGTCCTTTCATGGAGCATGTGGACCTAGGGACACGGCCTCCTCCAAAGGAGGACCCTCCCAGGCTACGCAATGAAGATTTGGAGGGCCCATTCCGTGGCATCACCTCTTTCAGGAATGAGCTCGGATTACCAAGGATCGCAGAGTGGTAGACACCATTCAATTTGGCTTTGTCCTGGAATACAAGGAACCAATTCATGATGCCTTCATCTCCCCCTGTGGGTCTGCTGTCAAAGAAGCTGCGGTGCGGACCACCTTGGACAAGTTGCTTCACTGAAATGTAGTGGTGCTTGTCCCCCCAGACAAGCAGGGCAAGTGTAGATATACTCCATCTACTTTGTGGTGCTAAAGAAGGACTGTTTCTTCTGGCCCATCCTGGACCTCAAAGGGGTCAACCAGCACTTGTGCGTCCTGTGCTTTTGAATGAAAACCTTGCGCTCTGTCATTCAAGCAGTGCATCGAGCAGAATTCTTGGCTTCTCTGGAGCTGGTCAAGGCGTATTTCCATATCCTGATCTGGTAGACCAGCATAAGTATCTGTGATTTTGCCGAGCTTGACTCTTATCAGTTCACCACCCTTCCTTTTGGGCTCTCCACCCCCCAATGGAGTTCTCCAAGGTCATGATGGTGGCTGCGGTGCCAAGGGATTTGTGTGTCCATCCCTATGTGGATAACTGGTTCACCTGAGCCCATTCCCTGTCAGAAACATCTTGGGTGACGGCCCAAGTGATGTCCTTCTTGGAAAGCTTCGGCTGAGTGATCAGTCAAGAAAAGGGCCAGCTTTTGCCTTCTCAGTCCTTGGAGTTTCTGGGAGCACGTTTTTGACACTCAAGTGGGCAGAGTTTTCCTGCCAGAGGAGAAAGTCAGAAGATTATTGAATTCCCTAGCGATGTTCTATGCACAGCAGTCCTCCAGAGTCTGGGATTACCTTCAACTCCTCTGATTGATGGCAGCAACCATAGAGATGGTCCCGTGCACGCATGCCTGCATGCAACCGCTCCAGCAGCACTTGTAGACTTGCTGATCCCTGAGTTCTCAGAAGTTCGAATGCGGGCTCCAGCTCCCATTGAGGGTGGTCCAGCCTGTGGTGGTGATGGCAAACCTGTCATCTGAGGAAAGGCATTCCACGGGACAATTTCTCCTGGATTCTGCTGACAATGGATGCCAGTCTCTCGGACTGGGGAGTCCATTACCGAGACTGTATTACCCAACCTGCTATCCACGTTCCTGTGCTCACTCAGCTGAGCGCACTTGGCTAAAATCCTGCACTCTTGCAGACTTTCTACACTTCAAATCCATGCTTGCCTCTTTCCAGTCACTCACCAAACAAGACTATTATGTCCATCTGACTAATTCTCTTGTCTCTGACACTCGCTGTTTCTTTGCAACTCTCAACTCTCTCCTAAAGGTGCCTCCACCCCTGATCCCTCCTTCCCTCTCTGTTCAAACTTTGGCCAACTATTTTCATGACAAAATGACACTTCAATTCCCCATTAGGTCCACCCTATCCTCCCTTCCCCCTCTTCCTCTGCCATCCTTTCTTCCTTTCCTAAGATCTCAGAGGAAGAAATCACACAGTATCTTCTTTTCTTCCTCTAAACACACTTCTTGCTCCCTTGATCCTATTCATCGCCTTCACTGTCATCCCTTCCATCTCTTACATTCTCACCTCTCGCTCTCCACTATAACTGTTCTTGCAGCCTTCAAGCATACTGTGGTCACACCTCTCCTCAAGAAACCTTCACTTGATCCTATCTGTTCTTCTAATTATCGACCCTTCTCCTCTTTGTTTCTAAACTACTTGAACGTGTGGTTCACCGCCGTTGCCTTGACTTTCTCTCCTCTCAAAATCGTCTTGATCCACTGCAATCTGGCTTTCATCCTGTACATTCTACTGAAACAGCTCTTGCCAAAGTCTCCAATGACCTGCTCCTGGCAAATTTCAAGGGCCTTTACTCTATCCTCATTCTTCTTGACCTCACTGCTGCTTTTGACACTTGATCCCTACTTTCTCCTCGATACCTTGTCCTCGCTTGATTTCAAGGGCTCTGTACTATCCTGGTTCTCTTCTTATCTCCAATTGTTATATCCAAGTTATAATGCCCTGTTCAGTGTGATTTCAGTTTGTTCAATGTAAACCGCCTTGATATCATGAAAGGCGGTATATAAGAAATGTTAAATAAATAAATCAATCCCATCGCACTTTCAGCATTTGTGCTGGTGGGTCTTCCTTCACTGCTGTCCCTCTCTCAGTTGGTGTACCCCAAAGGTTTGTCTTGGGCCCACTCCTTTTCTCCTTTCTATACCCAGTCTCTTGGTACACTCATCTCCTCCCATGGTTTTCAGTACCATCTTTACGCTGATGACTCTCAGAGCTACCTCTCTACACCTGAAATCTCTCTGGTAATCCAGGTCTGGATCTCTGCCTGCCTATCTGACATTGCTGCCTGGATGTCTCACCGCCATTTGAAACTGAACCTGGCCAAAACTGAACTTCTTATCTTTCCCCGTAAACCCACCTCCCCCTTCCTCCTTTCTCTATTTCTATGGATAACTACACTCCTCCATGTCCTCAGCTCCCAATCTTGGGGGTCATCTTTGTTTCCACTCTTTCTCTGCACACATCCAACAGATAGCTAAAACCTGTTTCTTTCTCTATAATGGTGGTTCCCAACCGAGTCCTCAAGTACCCACAGGCTAGACAGGTTTTCAGGGTATCCACAATGAATATGCATCAGAGATCTGCATGCATTGCTTCCATTCTATGCAGATCTATCTCATGCATATTCATTGTGGATATCCTGAAAACCTGACTGGCCTGGGGGTACCCGAGGACTGGGTTGGGAACCCCACTGATCTGTAACACTGGCAAAATTCATCCCTTCCTTTCTACACACACTACTAAGACACACACACTCTTTAGTCGCCTCCTGTCTAGACTACTGCAACCTCCTCCTTGCTGGTCTCGCTCTGAATTATCTCTCTTCCCTTCAATCTGTTCAAAACTCAATTGTGTGGCTAATCTTTTGCTAGCCTCGTTTATGCTCATAGGACCCCCTCTCCAAGTCACTTCACTGGCTCCCTATCCGTTTCTGTATCCAATTCAAACTTCTGCTGATCTATAAGGGCACTCATTCTGCTGCTCCTCATTACCTTTCCTCTTTTATCTCTCCCTACACCCCTCCTCGGGACTTCTGCTCTTCTGGCAGATCCCTTCAATCTGTGCCCTTCTCTACTACTGCCAACTCCAGACTTCTATCCTTCCATCTTGCTGCTCCTTATGCCTGGAACGAACTACCTGAGTCTGTGCATCAGGCTTCATCTCTGTCCCTTTTCAAATACAGGCTAAAAACTCACCTCTTCAAGGTGGCTTTTGGATCCTGATCTGCTTCGACTATGTCTTTCCTTACCATTCCCACTGACGTTTCCTTGTCCTCATCTGTTTGTGTTGACCATCATAACTAGATTGGAAGCTCTGATGAGCAGGGACCATCTTTTACATGTGCCTGTTCAGCACTGCATATGCCTTGTAGCGCTATACAGAAGAACGGTAGTAGTAGCCCAGGGCCATTGGAACAACAGGGATATGGTGTGGTCCATCAGGTTGGCTCTTCTGTGTTTCCGACCCCTGGTCGAGGGCTGGGCAGTTTTATTGTTTTCAGACAATGCCACGGCGATGGCTTATGTCAATCGGCAGGGGGGCACAAGAAGCGCCGGAGTAGCCCTGGATGTGAATCTCCTGTTTGTCTGGGCAGAAAAGAACCTCCTAGCCTTGCTGGCTCAGCACATTGCCAGAGTGGACAACGTGGAAATGAACTTCCTCAGCTGGCACTCTCTGAATCCCGGCAAGGGGAGTTCAGTCAAGAAGCGTTTCAATTGATTCTGCGCCACTGGGGTCGCCCCGAAATGGATCGGTTGGCGAGCTACTCCCATGCCAAAGTGTGCTGCTTCTTCAGTCACTTCATGGAGATAGGGTCTGAGGGCGTCGATGTCCTGACCCAGCCTTGGCCCATTCATTGGCTGCTGTACCCGTTTCCTCAATGGCCCCTGGTGGGGCATGTGATTTGGCATTTGAGCACCACCCAGACTGGATTGTTCTGGTGGCGCCGTATTGGCCACGGAGGATGTGGTTTGGAAACTTGATTTGGCTCCTTCAAGTGCCTCTCCTTCAGCTTCCTCCATCTCAGAGACTATTGCGACAGGGACCGATCATCCTGGAGGATCTGACTCCCTTCTCGTTTATGGCATGGCTCTTGAGAGGAGACTGCTAGCGCATAAGGGCTACTCTCCAGCTGTAATCTCTACTTGGTGCCTGAAGGAGGTCTACCAAGCTAGCATGTGTAAGGATATTGTGCTTTTTTGCGCTTTGATGTGCTGCGCGGCATTTGGCTCCTCAGATGGCCAAGGTGTCCTCTCTGTTGGCTTTTCTGCAGGATGGCCTAGAGAAGGGCCTCTCTGTTAGCTCCCTGAAGGTTCAGGTGGCAGCTTTGGTGTGTTTCCGTAGTCCTGTGGTGAGCAAGTCCTTGGCCTTGCAGCCAGATGTCTCTCATTTTCTCCAAGGGGTTCAACATCTGTGTCCTCCCCTTTGGTCTGTGATCCCTTTCTGTATCTGGTGCTCAGGGCCCTGATGGCAGCCCTCTTTGAACCACTGTAGCGGCTACATTGAAGGATTGGATGCTCAAGACTGTTTTTCTTGATTGCAATTTGTTCTGCAAGGTGGATCTCTGAGCTGCAGGTTCTGTCTTGCAGAGATCCATATCTGTCCTTTACATTCTCGCCTAAAATGCTGTCTCCCTTTCACATGAACCAGGTGGTTTGCCTGTCCTCCTTCTCTAAGGAGCAGTGTCGGGGAAAGGATAAGGATCTTCGCCTTGTGGACATCCGGAGCTTGCTTCTCTGGTACTTGGACATTACGAATTCCTTTCATAAGTTAGACCTTCTTTTTGTAGTTTGCTGGCCCGTGCAAAGGTGAAGCAGTGGCCAAGTCGACTTTGGGGCACTGGATTAAGGAGGCTATAGCCTCAGCGTATCTGTTATGGAGCCGGCTGGTTCTGGAGGGTCTGCGCTCCCATTTTACTAGAATGCAAGCGTCCTCGTGGGCAGAGCGGAGCTCAGTAACTCCTGCAGCCATTTGTTGGGCAGCAGTGTGGGAATCACCTTCCACTTTTGTCCAGCATTACTGCTTGGGTGTCCACACACAGGTGGACATGGCCTTTGGCTCAACAGTTTTGCAAGCTGCTGTGTTTCTTCCCGCCCAGTGGTGGTGTAGCTTTGGTGTATCCCACTTGTCTGGACTAGTCTAGCAGGACATTATGGAAGGTGACCTTGTCTGTTAAGTAAAATGTTCTTTTCCTTGAGTCCTGCCAGACCAGTCCAGGATATGCCCCTGAAACTGTATTTGCTCTGTTCTTCTGCTGCGGTACCCTTGGGTCCACCATGATTTGTATACCTGGCTCTGCAGGCTCATCTTCTACTGACAGCCTTCTAGTTCTAACTTCCTGTACATAGTTCTCTACTGTTTACTCATTGTTGCCCACATTGAGGTTGTGTGAGGCTTGCTCTGTATCTCCCATTTGCTTTGGGACGAATACTGAAGGGGACCCCTAGTGGCTGAGGCAGACAGAGGCATAAGAGTGTTGTCATTGAAACATGGGCTTTTCATTGGTTCTTTGTCTCCACCAATCCCCTGGTAGGGGATCACAACCTGCTTGTCTAGCAGGACTCAAGGAAAGGATGTTATCTGGTAAGTAAAATGTTACCTTAGCGGCATTCACCTAATCTTTTTGTTGTCCTCCCACAGGCTGTTGGCAGTCTGCCATCCCCCAGCGGAGATGGCTCAAGTGAAACCTCCCAGGTACCCATTGCTGGCATTGGCATGCATGATAAAGTGGATTACGACTACTGTGACATCAGAATTGGACAGGTGATGAGACATGCTTTAGAGATTAAATAACTCAAATAAGTTCTGTTGTGTGCAGTTAGGTACTTCCATCTGAGTAGAGGTATATGAAGCAGGCAAAAGTGGTTTCAACAGATCATTTTTGACAAATGTGATCTCTCTGAGAGCCACCTTTTTTAAACAGGAGCGACATTATTCATGTACAATGAAGCTACCAGGGACTCAGGACTAGGATCCTGCATCTATAGTCTGCTGATGAAAAACATGCCTACATTTCACAGCATCAACATTTGCTTTAAAAAAGCAGAAAAAAAATAAATTGTTAATTGCTGATTTAAAAAAAATCTCTTATTGTATGAAACTATTAAAGTATTAGCAAGCAAATAACCATTCTTACCCTGGCCAAGGTCAGCAATACAGAGCTTCTGAAAGGGGAAAAATGTATATAGAAGATGGAAGGAGAGAGAAATAGAGGTCAGAGCTACTTGGAAGAGAATTTAGATTAAACTAACAAAGATAAAGGAAGGAGAGTGTTAACCGAGATGAAACTTGGAATGGCTTAAAATCTCAGCCTTGGACATGGCATGGGAAGAAGGGTAAACATACTGCTAAGATGCATGATTTCCTCTTGCTCTGGTTTGGGGTAGCACAGTAGCCCTAAACGTCACCATATTTAAAGGAATATGCACTACTGTTGCTGCTACTGCCATAAATACATTGTTCTTTTTCTTTTTGGTACCTTTAGGTTCCCGTTATCTATCCGCAACTGATCTTCAAGCCTCTTATCTTCTTTGCCTGGGGATCTCCCATTGGAATGTTCCTCACTGTCCGAGGTCTGAAGAGGATTGACCCATGCTATCGATTTCCCACATGTGGACACTTTCTCAATATCTACCATCCTGTATGTGAGATCTGTGCAAAGAGGGAGTGCAAGAGATTCATGCCCCACCTCTCACCTGTAATATGGGCAACTCCAATGGCACTGTGACAATGCCACACACTTGTGCAGGAGACCCAGATTTTAGTCCCAGGTCTGGCCTGCTGCTGCTTTGGCCATTTGGGGCTGGGACTCACACAGAAGTGGCAGGAACAGCCCCTGGGGGTTGGGATAATGAGGAAGTTGCAGCCTTTGTGTAGTGATGATACCTATGGGATTGAACTCGTACAAAATTCTGACAAGAATGGTGGTTTGTCCAAGACTGTTGCTGCAATGATGGGCTACACGAGAGGGGTTTACAAATAGGTGTAGACTTGAGGGGTAGGCATAGGCATAGTTGCCTGTTGAGTTTTAAGGGGGAGCAAGAACTAGGGGGAACAGAAGAGCAGGAAGGTTACCTTTCTCCACCCCCCCCCCCCTTTTTCAGATTGGCATGGCTTAGAGGGGGAAGAGGATCAGAGAGGCTACAGAAACAATTTTCAAAATTTTGTATTTCTTGATCTTACATTCTTAATCTCCAGGAACAAGAAGGCATGTAGTCTTCACATATGGGTATCGTTAGTACTGACGGAGCCTGCGTGGGAACGCTCCCCAGCGTCCAATAGGAAAGCTTTTGGGAGCATCCCACAGCGCCTGCGTACTGCCTTCCCGCTATTCCAACTCTCCCCATTCAGTTCTTCGTTTTCCGCAGAGTCAACAGGTCGCATACCCTGTCACCGCAGAAAATTCTTTGTTACTTCTTTGTTTTTTGTGGTCGCGCCTGCCTTCATTTGACGCCTACCGGTACCGCCGGTTCTCTTTTCTTCTTTCAAAAAAAAAAATAAAAAAAATATATATAGATAGATATAGATATTTGTTTTTATATAATGTATGTGTATGTATATCTTTTCTGAAGTACTTTCTTCAGAAGCCTTTTTCCTCTCGGTGCTAGGCGCCATTTTGGGCACCAAGCCCATTTTTCTTTTATAATGGAAAAACCAGTTACTGGTTTTAAAAAAATGTTCTAAGTGTGGCGGTACCATATCCGTCACCGACACCCATGACTGGTGTCTCAAATGTTTAGGACCTGACCACTCTCCATTGGATTGCCTCTCCGGTAGAAAGATGACCAAGAGGGGCCTGCAGAATAGAGCTGCAAACTCGGTACCCTTTTTGCTGCAGATGCCATGCCCGTTGCATCAACATCTTCCAGGGCTTCATCTTCCTCCCATGGATCTCAGGTAACTAAACATAAGTCTGCAAAGACTAGCCGGTTCTCAAAGGGTAGATCTCCTTCAAAGTATCGAGATGCCATCAGCGTTGCCCTTGAGGAAAGTTCACTGGGAAAACAGCCCCGGCGGGAGGCTTTGGCTTCCAAAGCACTAACGGGGCTCCAGGATGTTCTCGAGGCTTCCACCTTTGCAGAACTACTGGTGCCATGCTCTGGGGTCCCAGATGCTTCTAGCGGTACCGACACCCAGGCATCGGCAGGAACGATAGATCAAAGATTTCTTGCTATCAAACGCAGTCTAGCGGCTTCTCTAATGGCTTCGGTATCGTTGAAAACGCTTCAGACCGTTCAACGGGCACTGGTACCGACATCGGTACCGGTACCACCGGCACCTGCCTTGGCAGGTATACCCCCCATGCTGAGTCTAGAGTCCATCCCCGGTATCGAAGGATCGGTACCGAGACACCTAGATACCGACTTCAATCGATGCCGGTACCGTGCCTTGCACGAACATCGGGATCAGAGATATTTTGAATCTTCCGATTCCGATGACTGTCGATACAGAGCACTTCTTCCGGAGGATCCATCTCCTTCTCAGCGTAGAATGTCTCCTCCAGAGGACATGTCCTTCCAGGATTTTATTCGTGATGTGGTTCGAGGACTTGCAATCACAGTGGCTCCTGCAAAGGAGCCTAGGGCAGAAGAGTTAGAGATTCTTCAATACCCTAAAGTTCCTAAAGAGGCAGCTACTTTGGCCATTCATAAGATCCTTCATGATCTCATGCTGAGAATATGGGAGACTCCTTTAACCACATCGCCACATTCTTGCAGACTCGATACCATGTACCGAGTTCCACCTTCTCCTGGCTTTCAGAAGACTCAGTTGCCACATGATTCGATGGTAGTGGAATCGGCCATGCGTAGGATAAAGAGTGCAAAAAGACATTCTTGCAATCCTCCAGGCCGGGAGTCCAGGACTCTCGATGCTTTTGGGTGTTGATGCTTCCATGCTCTCAGCTAGAATCAGCTCATACATCCTATACATGGGGATGTTCCTCAAAGAGGTTACAGGAGACTTGGAGCTTATGAGCCCCCTTCTTCCTGATGATAAGACAGGATTTTCATGCTCTGGTTAGACATACCCAAGATGTTTCCAGGTTTGTCAACCGTGCAGCCTTTCATTGCTTTGAATGCATCAGCAGAACCTCTGTCTCCATTGGTGCACATCGTATTGCCTCGCTTCAGGCATCAGACTTGGGAAATTTGGGTACAAGATAAACTGGGAAACATTCCTTGAACAGGAGAAAATCTCTTTGGCAAGAAAAAACTAATTAGATTGACTCTGACAATATTACCTTGGACAGGTTGTCAGTCTACAGCCAACCCAGCAAAGAAAAGATCTAATAAAAACCCCTTTTTCAACAAGAAAAAAGTTGTATCCTTATACCCAGCAGGGTCACTGTCCAGTCCATGCTGCCCAAAAGGGACAACAGCAACAAACTAGACAACAGAAGAAACCAAAAGTCCCAAGAGCTTAGCCAGCTCAGCAGGCTCAGCCTCCTCAAGGGCTTTGACTCTTTTCTAGAGAACTTAGCCTTCCTGCCCCTGCAGGGTCCAGAACCCTCTACCATCCCCGGCAGATTATGTCAGTTTGCCACCAGATGGTACCAAATAACAGAGAATTGGACTTTGTCCATTGTACGAGAGGGGTACAGACTTCATTTTCACAGCATGCCCCCACCTACAATCATAAGACAGTTCAATTCTCAAACCCCTGTCGTCAGTCTTTTGAGTCAGGAGGTCACAATACTTCTTGCTCAGGGAGCAATAGAAGAGGTACCCATACCTCAACAGGGTACAGGGTTCTACTCCCCCTATTTTCTCATCCCAAAGAAAACAGGGGGACACAGACCCATTTTGGACCTCAGAGAATTGAACAAATATCTGTTCCAAGAAAAATTCAAAATGATCTCTCTCGGAACACTTCTGCCATACCTTCAGAGTCAGGATTGGCTATGTTCTCTAGATCTAAAGGATGCATATACTCATCCATCCAGATCACAGGAAATTCCTTTTCCAGGGAAGACACTTCCAATACAGGGTTCTTCCTTTCAGTTTTGCTTCTGCCCCAAGAGTTTTCACAAAATGCATGGCAGTAGTAGCTGCATTCCTACGGACTCTGGGGATATTCGTCTTCCCTTACTTGGACAACTCGCTCATTCGAGCACCCACAGCTCCAGAAGCCAACTCTGCTCTTACTCGCACAATGCGAGTTCTGCATTACTTGGGATTGGTCATAAACCTTCCAAAATCCCATCTTGCTCGTTCTCAGTCCCTAGAATTCATAGGAGCTCACCTAGATACCAGACAATCAAGGGCTTTCCTTCCACAGCCCCGCTGTCTTCGTATAGTGCAGCTAGCTTCCCAAGCAGCAGTAAAAACCTCCCTAATTGCTTGAGAAATGCTTCAACTACTGGGACATATGGCATCCACTGTACATGTGGTTCCCTATGCTCGTCTTCACATGCGAGCAGCCCAGTGGATCCTATCCTTTCAGTGGACACAGGCCTCAGGCCGCCTGTCGGACAAAATAAGAAACTCAGAACGTCTTATTTCATCCCTCCAATGGTGGCAATCGCTGGAAAACATTCTCATGGGCTTTCCTTTCCAGCAGCCCCTATTCCAGGCCACTCTAACAACAGATGCGTCCCAGTTGGGATGGGGGGCCCACCTGCACGATCTCTCCACCCAGGGTCTCTGGACCCCAGAGGAGGCTTGACTTCACATAAACCTCCTAGAACTCGGAGCAATCTTCCTTACTCTTCGAGTATTCCAAGCCCAGCTCAGCTTCAAGACAGTCCTAGTCCAGACCGACAATCAAGTAGCCATGTTCTATGTGAACAAGCAGGGCAGGACAGGCTCTGTCGTTGTGCAACAAAACTTTACGACTAGGGGCCCTCGCCAGAAAGCATCAAATTCACCTCCTCGTGGTATATCTTCCAGGCATTCAAAACCTTTGGCAGACAAACTCAGCCGAGTACTGCTGCCACACGAATGGTCTCTCCACTCCGACCAGATTGCCCGAGTATTCCAAATCTGGGGAACCCCAGACATGGACCTCTTTGCAAGTCCACAGAATGCCAGACTTCCCCGGTTCTGTTCCAGAATTCTGGCTCAAAACTGTCAGGCAAGGGATGCTTTCCTTCTTCATTGGGGTCAAGCCTTCCTCTATGCTTTCCCACCCATTCCCCTCATCCCCAAAACACTGTTCAAGCTTCAGAGAGACAGAGGTCATATGATACTCATAGCTCCACGTTGGCCATGGCAAACGTGGTATCCTCTGCTTCTACATCTCTCTCGGGCTACACCTCTGGAGTTGGGATGTGCTCCAGATCTTCTCTCCCAGGAGAACAGGGCGCTATGGCACCCGAATCCCCCAGTCCCTGCATCTCAGGGCCTGGTTGCTGAAAGCCTAGAACTTCAGGATCTCAACCTTTCTCAACAGGTAAAGGATATCCTTCAGGCTTCCAGAAACCCTCCACATGGCGATCATATGCCTTCAAGTGGAAACGGTTTACTATATGGTGTTCTACAAAGGGACTTAATTCTCTTGTGATACCTTTGGAATCGTTACTGGAATATCTCCTTCATTTATCAAATTCTGGTCTTAAGACCAATTTAGTAAGAGTCCATCTTAGTGCTACTGCAGCTTCTTACAAGCCTCTAAATGGACAACCTATTTCTTCTCATCCACTCATAGCAAGATTTATGATAGGTCTTCTACTAACAAAACCTCCCATTAGACCACCACCGTTGGCATGGGATTTGAACCTTGTTGTCGGGCAGCTCATGAAACCGCCCTTTGAGCCTTTAGCCACTACAGCTCTAAAATTCCTTTCATGGAAGGTCATCTTCCTAATTGCAATCACATCTGCACGACGCATTAGTAAGTTACAAGCTTTAGTGGCTGATCCTCCTTATACAAGATTTCACCATGATAAGGTTGTTCTTAGGACTCATCTTCACTTTATGCCAAAGGTGGTGTCTCGCCTTTCCACTTAAACCAGGCGGTTTACCTTCCTGTATTCTTTCCGAGGCCTCATGCCTCCAATGCAAAAAGGAACCTTAATACCTTAGATGCAATAGAGCCTTAGCCTTTTACCTGCAAAGAACGCAGCAACATAGAAAATCTTCTCAACTTTTTGTTGCTTTTGATTCTAGTCATTTGGGACTTCCAGTTTCCAAAAGAACTCTCTCTAGCTGGATTGCACAGTGCATATCCTTCGCTTATGAGAGTAAGGGGCTTTCTCTCGAGGGCCGTGTCACAGCTCAGTGTGAGAGCCATGGCAGCCTCTATGGCTAACCTCCATTCTGTGTCTATAGACTACATCTGCAGAGCAGCTACTTCAGCTTCAGTGCATACTTTTACAGCCCACTACTGTTTAGACAAGGACTCCTGTCGGGATGCCTTGTTTGGCCAAGCTATTCTTAGCATCTCTTTCAGACTTAATGCAACTCCTACCTGCTGTCCGGGTTTGGATGCCAGAGATCCATGGGAGGAAGCATGAACCATCTCACCATGGGTTTGCAGCTTCCTGGGGCCATCTCCCTGGCATCTTTCAGCTGGGGCGTCCCCATATGTGAAGACTACATTCCTGCTTGTTCCTGGAGATAGCGTAGTTACTCACCTGTAACAGGTGATCTCCGGGAACAGCAGGAATTTATTCTTCACAACCCTCCCACCTCCCCTAGGAGTTGTCTCTATCTCTCTCTTTCTCTGTCTCAGCTATAAATTCAACTGAAGGGGGAGAGTTGGAATGGCGGGAAGGCAGCACGCAGGCGCTGTGGGATGCTCCAAAAAGCTTTCCTATTGGACGCTGGGGAGCGTTCCCATGCAGGCTCCGTCTGTACCGACGATACCCATATGTGAAGACTAAATTCCTGTTGTTCCCAGAGATCACCTGTTACAGGTGAGTAACTACGCTTTCTTTTTTTCAGTTTATTTCCTGTTTTTTCTTTATTCTTTTATTTAGGTTTCCAGTTTTCATTTCACTACTCTCTCCTTAATTATTCTTTTTTTTCTTTCCACCTTGAAGGATTTAATGATGCATATATACTTGATTTAACTTGCTAAGAGTTTTGTTCATTGGATATATAATCACCTAAAATAAAAATGCAGTTGCGAAAATAGTATAGATCACTAAAAAAAACCCACATAATAGTACAAATTGTTTTGTTACACATTCTATTCTCTCAGCCTTTTTCTACTTTTCTGCCATCCCTTTTTTGGAGGGGGCAGGGGGGTTCTTTTTTTTATCCTTTCTATATGCCTTTATTCTCTTCTTACCTCTTAATTTTTTTACACCCCTATCCTAGTCCTTCCACTTCTCATATACTTGTCTCTGCTCCTATCACTTATTTCTCTTATCCTTAATCTCCTGCCCCTCAGTCTCCTCCTTTACCTTAACACACCTCTTATCCTCCTCTTTCAACTCTAGTCTTTCCTTCTCACCTCTGCCCTTTCCTATAAGCCAGCAGTGCAGGCCAGGGGGACTTAGCACATACAGAGTGCTGCCAGTACCATTGACCCCCCCCTCCCCCTTTCAGCCTACACAGGAAGTGCACTAGTAGATGGGACTGCAGGGATAAGCAGCACTGAGTATGCTTAAAGTCCTTGCAGCCTATTTTAGTAGGGAGAACAGAAGGCATGGAGGACTGCAGCTTATCTCTGCCTGACATTTACTAAAGGCCGGTAGCTGCCACCACCTTGGTGTTCTGGACCATACAGGCTTACATTAGACCACTTTTTTGGACATGCATGGGCATAGTTAGTCCCAAATTCCACCTAATGAGGTAGGGAAAATCTCCCATTTAATGGTTAAGGAAGACCCATGGTACTTGTTCCAATTGAGCTGAAAGCTCATGGGAAGAGGAGGAAGGCACTGGGCCAATTAAAAAAAAAATTGGTTGATTAAAAAGATCCCCTCTACTGGCTACAAATATTTCCCAAGCACAGAACTAAGAGGTTTAGGTGAAAAGTCTTTTTTTCTTGCTCTGGATCATCTCAAGCTTTTGATTTTTGCCCTTGTAATGTCCAAAATGACTACCTGTAATTCTATGTAGTCTGGTATCCTATCACTATAAAGCATTTACAGTTGTTGGGGGCATTTGTTTTGACAATGTTACCCTTCTCCCCATCTCTTTTCACTGACTTTTGGCTAGGCTGGTCTGAAATTTAAGATTCTCTGCCTGACTTGCCATGCTTACTATCTTGATCAACCTTGTACTTTAATCTCCCTATTCTCCAGGACCAAGCAGGAAGTCAGTCCTCACATATGTTTGACGTCGGCGCCGACGGACCCCTCGTGCGGAGCATTTCCCCAGCTTTCAAAGAAAGCCTTTGGGAATTGCAGCGCGCATGCGCGGTCCCCTTCCCGCCCAAGGGTCCCATCTTGCTCAGTCTTCTTTTTTTCTGCGGAGCCCGATGGACGTAGTTCGTTTTTCCCCGAGGAAAAAGTTGATTTCCCTATTTTTTCTCTTTTTTCTTCGGTTCGACGCCGGATCCTTTTCCCGCCTTGGACCGATACGCCGGTATCGAGTCCACTCTCTCTTTTTCGGTTTTTGTCCTTTGTGACTAGCGTTCGCGCCATTTTTCTTTTTTCCCTGGCAGCCCGGTCTTTTGACCTCGCAGGGGCCCTTTTTCCCCCGATGGCTACCAGCGGGTTTAAAAAGTGTGATCGGTGTAAGAAACTTATGTCTCTTACCGACACGCATGACTGCTGCCTCCGCTGCCTCGGACCCGATCATGACCCGATGATCTGTGGTCCGTGTGGCAAAATGTCCTCGAAGGCGTTGAGGAGTCGGCAGCACCAAAAGGATAGGATCTTTTCTGACTCCGCGTCCGGACGGGCCCGGACCTCGTCAGAGGCCTCAACGTCTCGGGACTCCGGCCCCGAGCAGCGTCGGGGTTCCTCTGAGCGGGGGTCTCCTTCGCGGGAACATCTCAGGAAGAAGAAACCCGCGAGGGCGTCGTCGGTGGACGCTCCTGGTTCCTCGAGGGCCAGGTCGCATAGCCCCGATAGCCGTCCCGGGTCTTCGGAGTCGGAGAGGCCTGCCAAACATCCTCGTATCGAGATGGAGTCTCCTGGATACGTAAGTGCTGTAGTCCTCGTGGACTCTCCTCCAGGGGAGCCGACGTCGGGCCCGACGCCATCGGGGTCCGAGTCGGGGGCTGCTGGGTCTCCTGAGCTCGGACTCAGGTTGACGGCCTTGGAGAGCAGCATCGCTGCCTTCATGGAACAGCAGCGGGCATTGATCGCCGGTCTCACCGGTGCATCTGCCCCGACCACCGGGACCTCGACGTCCAAGTCAACCCCGGAGGCCGAGCCGATCTTCAAGTCCATGCGGGCTCGAGTCGATCCTCGGCCACGGTCTCCCTCGGCCTCACGTTCGGGACCGAGGTCGTTGACGCCGGTGCCCTCGGCGTCGGGGCGGATGGCATCGGTGCCCGCCCGACCGGAGCCGCTCGATTCCTCCTCCGAGGAGTCGGGCTGGGAGACGGAGGACGAAGAGTCACCCGATACTTATCAGACTCGGTGTGTCCCATCGGACTCGCCGGAGTCCGAACCTCGGAGACGATCCCCACCAGAGGATACCCGGTTCTCGGACTTCGTGCGGGATATGGCCAAGGCCTTGGCCTTCCCCGCAGATCCCGAGGAGGAGCCGAGGAGTTCGAGGTCCTCCAGTATGACTCTCCCCCTAAGGAGGCCTTTACTGTACCGGTTCCTCCGATGCTGGAGCGGCTGCTCTTCCGCATGTGGGAGACCCCGGCCTCGACGCCGGTGTTAAGCAAGCGGGTCGATTCCATCTATCGAGTCCGCAAGAGCCCCGGGTTCCAAAAGACGCAATTACCGCACCACTCCATGGTTGTGGAATCGGCTATGCATCGACTGAAAAGTCAGAAGATGCACTCCTCGGTGCCTCCCGGCCGGGAGGCCCGGAACCTGGATGCCCTCGGTAAGAAATGCTTCCAGGGCTCTATGCTTGCTTGCCGTGTCCAGACTTACCAGCTCTACATGGGCATGTACCTCCGAGACCTGGCAAAGGAGATTGCCGGGTTCTCTGCTGGTCTCTCCGAGGAACCTTTGCAGAGATTCCAGGCCTTGTCCACTGGTATTCGAGAGTGCTCAAAGTTTATCTCTCGAGCAGCCTACGATGGCTTCGAGGCTTCAGCCCGAGTAGCCGGGGCCGGCATCGGTGCCCGCCGACAGGCTTGGCTACAGTCATCCGACCTCGAGCCATGGGTGCAGGACAAGTTGGTCGATGTCCCCTGCTGAGGTGAAAACCTCTTTGGCAAGCCCATGGCTGAAAAGGCTGCAGAACTCGAGACTGAGACTCTGACCAGGACTAGGCTGTCCAGAAAAACCTCTGCCCCTTCTCAGAAGAAGAAGGGCTCGGGGGAAAAGACCTTTTACCCGAGGAAGTCATCTGCCTATAAACCATACCCTCATTATCAGGCCTCTGCAGCTCCCCAACAGGCTCAGCAGGCCAAGGGGCAGGGTCATGGGCCCCGTAGGCAGAAGGTCACCAACAAAGGCCCCTGCTCAGCAGGGTGGGGGGTTTTGACTCAGCAAGCATAGCCTCTTCTCCTCACCTGGCTCACATCAGCACAGGAGGCCGGCTGGCCCACTTTGCCCACAGGTGGTCATCCGTCACATCAGATACCTGGGTACTCCATATAGTCCAAAAGGGCTATCTTCTCCATTTTCACCAGGTACCTCCCTCCTATTTTCCAGGGGAGCCTCCAAGACCCCCTCTGCACAGGGACCTACTCCTTCAGGAGTTAGCAAGTCTGCTAAAGGACCAGGCTGTGGAACCGGTGCCCCACCACCTGAGAGGTCAAGGCTTTTATTCCAGGTACTTTCTGGTACCAAAAAGAACAGGAGGCCTCAGACCCATCCTAGACTTGCGCAACCTCAAGTTCCTGGAGAGGGAAAAGTTCAAGATGCTTACCCTTGGAATCCTGCTGCCCTACCTCCAGCAGGGAGATTGGCTATGCTCCTTAGATCTAAAGGATGCTTATATTCACATCCTTATTCATCCAGACCACAGATAGTATCTCAGATTTGTTGTGGGGGGAAACCACTACCAGTACAGAGTACTTCCCTTTGACCTAGCCTCCGCTCCCAGGGTGTTCACCAAGTGCCTGGCAGTGGTGGCGGCCTACCTGAGGCTTCAAGGTCTTTTTGTGTTTCCATACCTGGACGACTGGCTCATAAGAGGCCAGTCTTCCCAGGAGGTCAGTCAGGCCACCCTTCGCACTGTGGCTCTGCTTCAGCACTTGGGGTTTGTCATAAACTTCACAAAGTCCACTTTGCTCCCGTCCCAGAACTTGGAATTCATAGGAGCAAGGCTAGACACTCTACAGGCGAGGGCTTTTCTGCCAGTGGACAGGGCCCTCCGGTTGATGGATGTAGCCCGGCAGTTTCACAGCAATTCCCTGGTCTCCGCCAGGCAATTCCTGAGACTTCTCGGCCATATGGCTTCCACGGTTCATGTCACCCCCAATGCCCGCCTGCACACGCGGCCTGCTCAGTGGAGCCTTCGAACTCGGTGGCATCAGGCCACAGGGAGCCTTGCAGACTCGGTGAGTGTATCCACCCTACTCGTCTCCTCTCTACAGTGGTGGCTTCATCTTCCGAATCTGGTACTCGGAGTGGATTTTCAACCCCCTCCGCATTCTCGAGTGCTGACGACAGATGCTTCTCTTCTAGGTTGGGGAGCACATTGCCAAGGGACATGTACTCAGGGTCTCTGGACTCCTTGGGAGACTGCTCAGCAGATAAACTTCCTAGAGCTACGGGCGATACGCCTAGCTCTGAGAGCCTTCTCTCACCTCACGTCGCACCAGTCTGTACTGGTCCAGACGGACAATCAAGTTGCCATGTTCTGCGTGAACAAACAAGGAGGCACAGGCTCCTTCCTTCTCTGTCAGGAGGCTCAACGGCTCTGCTCTTGGGCCGTCAATCACGGAATCCTCCTCAAGGCTGCCTACCTTCCCGGTCAGGAAAATTGCCTGGCGGACAGGCTGAGCAGGATCCTGCAACCACACGAATGGAGATTGAATCCCTTCGTGGCTCAGCGGATCTTTCTCAAGTGGGGTCTCCCCACCATGGATCTCTTCGCCATTCCTCTGAACCGGCAACTCCCGAGATTCTGTTCCAGACAACCGCATCCTCTCAGAGTAGCGGCGGATGCCTTTCTGATTCCATGGTCCCACGGCCTGCTATATGCGTTTCCTCCCACACCACTAGTGTCTCGGACACTGTTCATGGTCCTCAAGGACAGAGCCTCAATGATTCTGATTGCCCCCAGGTGGCCGAGGCAGCCGTGGTTCCCACTCCTGTTGCAACTGGCGGTGGACACTCCCCTGCCTCTGGGACTTCAACACGATCTCCTGTCTCAGGATCAGGGGTCTCTCTTGCACCCCAACCTCCAGTCCCTTCATCTGATGGCTTGGCTGCTGAAAGGGTAGTCCTGGCTCCCCTACTCCTGCCTAGAGAGGTGGAAGACGTTGTCTTGGCCTCTAGGCGGCAATCCACCAGGAAATCCTACGCTCTTAAGTGGCATAAATTCTCCACATGGTGTGCTCAGCACAGCGAGAATCCCTTCTCGTGCTTGGTAGCGGTAGTATTGCAATATTTGCTTTACCTCGCCAATCTAGGCCTTAAGTCCAACTCTGTCAGGGTTCACCTCAGTGCTCTCTCAGCGCACCACTTGCCGGTGGACGGAAGGCCTCTTTCCAACCACCCTTTGGTGGCTCGTTTTCTCAGAGGCCTCCTCCTGCTTAAGCCTCCTTTGCGTCCACCAGCCCCTGAGTGGGATCTGAATGTGGTTTTACAGCGGCTTACTTGTCCGCCCTTTGAACCTATGGCTACCTGCCCTCTCCGTTTTCTCTCCTGGAAAACCTTGTTTCTGGTAGCTCTTACCTCTGCTCGGCGAGTAAGTGAGCTTCAGGCCCTAGTGTCTGATCCCCCTTACACTAGGTTCTACAAGAATAGGGTAGTCTTACGGACTCACCCGAAGTTTCTTCCTAAGGTTGTCTCCCCTTTTCACCTCAATCAGGAGGTGGTTCTTCCGACCTTCTTTCCCAGGCCGCATGCCAACCGGGCTGAGATGGTCCTGCATACCCTGGACTGTAGGAGGGTGTTGTCCTTCTACCTTGACTGTACGCGGGAGCACCGGAGGGCTGTTCAGCTCTTCGTTTCTTTTGGCCCCAATAAGTTGGGGCTCCCTGTCTCCAAGCGTACTTTGTCCATATGGGTCGCTGACTGTATCGCCTGGGCTTATGGGGCAGCCGGCCTCTCGTTGGAGGGTCGAGTCATGGCTGCGTCAGTGGCTTATCTCCACTCTGTTCCGTTGGCAGACATCTGCCGGGCCGCTACCTGGTCTTTAAGCCAGACTTTTGCGGCCCATTACTGCCTTGAGAGGGAGTCCCGCAGGGACAGTGCTTTCGGACAGGCAGTACTCCATAATCTCTTTGGGGTTTAGGCAACTCCTACCCTCCGGCCCTGGTGTTGGGCTACCGGTCGGGGGCGTTCTCAGAGAAGATTCCTTCCTTACGTGCTGACGAGCTAGCGGGAGCTCATTTTTTCGGCTTGAGGTCTCCGGTAGCCTTAAGCTGGGGAGTCCCATATGTGAGGACTGACTTCCTGCTTGGTCCTGGAGAAAGAGTAGTTACTCACCTGTAACAGGTGTTCTCCAGAAGCAGCAGGAATCTGTCCTCACAATCCTCCTTCCTCCCCTTGGAGTTGCAGTCATATGATTTATTTTGCTAATTTTTTGCTGTCTTTTAGCTATGTCATCAGACTGAGCAAGATGGCACCCTTGGGCGGAAAGGGGACCGCGCATGCGCGCTGCAATTCCCAAAGGCTTTCTTTGGAAGCTGGGGAAATGCTCCGCACGAGGGCTCCGTCGGTGCCGACGTCACCCATATGTGAGGACTGATTCCTCCTGCTCCTGGAGAACAGCTGTTACAGGTGAGTAACTACTCTGTCTCTCCCTGCTGTTTATCTAGTTCAGTGTGCATATCTCGACTCCTTCCCACTCTGTCTAGGGGTCTCATGCCATTCTGCTTTTTCTTATTTGGGTCCCTCACCTCCCCTGTACCTTTTGGCAAGAGTTTGTCTATAGAGGAGCACAACACCTCACAGAAACAAAAACTTGACACAAAGGAGCAAGGGGTAAAAATAAGAGTCCTTTATTCTGAAAACATCCCAACATGGCTGTTATCAGCATGGCTGCCTTCCTCAGGGGGAAGCTCAAAAACATACATTAATAAAACATCAGTATCAAATATAAATAAAGGTTCTAAATGAAAACACTATAAATAACAAAATCCAAAATTGAAATGTATCCATACAAGAATGTTCGTTGGACCATCCATAGAACAAATAGTGAAAGCATAAAAATTATACATAAGGGGAAAATGTAAAACGTACCATATTAAAACATGTATAAATAAAAATAGAAAACAGGAGGTTAAAGTGTAATAACATAAGGGAGAATCTAAAAAACATGCAGAATAAACTTTCATACCATTTAATTTAATACAGCCAGAAGGGTAGGGCAAAAGGATGCTACAGGAGGGACACATGATAAACCAGAAAAAGGGAGCTGTGTGTGTGTGTATGTATATATGTATGTACGTACATACATACTGTGTATGTATATTTCTCCAGGAACATGCAGGAAGTCAGTTCTCACAAATGGTTGAATTTGGCACCGATGGAGCCGGCACAGAAGCATCTCCCCAGCTTTCAAAGAAAGCCTTTAGGACATGCTACCATGCTTGTGTCTTCAGAGCCTCTAGGTGCCCCGCAGCAAGCAACCCGATCGGCGTCGGGGAAGGGAGCAGGCAGGTGAGCTCCTCCCTGCTCCCCACCGTGAGGCCTATCAGGACGAAGAGACCAGCCTTAAAATCTTCAGCGCCTGAGGCGTGGGCCCGGGGCGTGTGCTCCGGTGCTCCTTAGCTGCTGGGGTCGAGCAGGCTTGATCGCTCCTCCATACATCGCCTCCAGACCAAACCATCTCACACACTGCACCGTGGTACCTTCAAGTAACTCTCTTCTGTCTTGCTTCCCACTGCCCGCCTAGAACTTGCTACCCACTGCCTGCACTATACTGCTACCCATTGTTGGCATTGAACTACTACCCACTGCCTGCATAGCACCACTACCCTCTGCTTGCTTAGCATTGCTCTCATTGTCTACATCGTACTGCTACCCACTGCTGGGCATAGAACTGCTACCCATCGCTGCATAGAACCGTTATCCATTGCTTATTCATTGCTTGCATAGTACTGCTACCCATTGTTTTGCATACTGTTGCCACCCACTGTTGCATTGAACTGTTATCCATTGTTGCATAGTACTGCTACCCATTGATTGCATAGTATCGTCACCCATTGTTGCTGAGAACGGTTATCCACTGCTTATCCTCTGCTTGCTACCCATTGCTTGCATTGAACTGCTACCCACTGCCTGCTTGTCTGCCTGTCAATTGCTGCCCGTTGTCTGCCTGGAACTTGCTACCCATTGCTTGCTCATACCTTGCTGCCCACCACCATGGCCCCACATCTTATTGTCCTCTTCATTTTCCTCCCCAGCTGCCTCCCCTCTTACCAACACTCTCCCTCCTCCTCCCCCTACCCTTCCTCACTTCCCCCTCCACTCTGCCCCCTAGCCTAGCACCTGCCCTTGAGCTTCCTCACACCATCCCCCACATTCAACCAGCCCCCCTCTCTACCTTCCTCACTTCTCCCTCCATCCTGCCCCCTAGCCTTGCACCGGCTCTTGAGCTTCTTCACACCATCCCCCGCATTCAACCAGCCCCCCTCTCTTTAAGGCAACCCCACCCTCCCTTCCGCCATACTATCTCCACTATACCTCGCTGTCTAATACTCCTTCTCCTTCTCTCATCTGGTAACATCAATCCCAACCCTGGCGCCTCCCCCCCCCCCCCCCGATTTCTTTCCCACACTAAAAAAAAGTTCCTCACGTACCCTAATCTCATCCACATCCCGCTCCTCCCTCCTTCTGCCCTCCCCCATTCATCCCACAATCACTTATCCATAAATATCAACTCCAACCCTACCCCCCAAAAATAATCCCTCACATAACCTACTCGATACCATTAATTTACCCCTCATTTCCCCTCCCTCTTCGAGAGTACACTCGCCTAGACACACCCACCCACACCCTGCTCCCTCTAATTCTCGGCTTTACCCTAGAAATAGACCCCCACGCTACTCTGATAGGAAATCTACACGTAACTTATCCAACCTTATCCATATCCCTCTCCTCCCCCCCCCCTCCGCTCTCCCGTTTTCATGTGCCCTATGGAACGCATGCTCAGTCATCAAAAAAACCCTTTTATTCATGACCTTTTCATCTCCAATGCCCTACACCACCTTGCCTTGACCGAGACCTGGCTCCCCCCAGACGACACCGCATCCATTGCCTCTCTCTGCTATGGGGGCTACCAGTTCTCCCATACACCTCGATCTACTGGTCGCGGTGGTGGTGTCGGCCTCCTACCCTCTCCCTCCTGCCAATTCCAACCCCTTCTGCCACCCCAATCACACTCCCCCTTCTCCTTCGAAGTCCACTCCATTCACCTCCTCTCACCACTTCCCCTCCGAATAGCTGTTACCTATCGCCCACCGGACAAATCCAAATCAACCTTCCTCACTGACTTCGACTCCTGGTTTTCTGCCTTTATGGATCCCTCCTCCCCCACTCTTATTCTTGGCAATTTCAACATTCACATTGACAACCCCTCTGACCCCCATGCCTTAAAGTTCCTCGCTCTTACCTCCTCATTCGACCTCCAACTTTGCTCCACTGCCCCCACACATCTACACGGCCACTGCCTTGACCTAATACTATTCTCCAACTCCTCTCCTTCAAACCTCCGCAAATCAATCCTTCCCTCATCTGACCATCACCTCTTAACATTTACTCTACAACTTCCACCGTCCCAACCTCGTCCTGTCTCCTCCAACCTATTTAGAAACCTTCATAATATTGATCCCCTGACTCTCTCCTCCACCATCTCTCCATCTCTTTCGGCCATTTTATCCTCCAAGTCCGTCAACGAGACATTATCTTCATACAATGCTACATTATCCTCAGCCCTTGACACTCTTGCCCCTCCCACCCCCACGTCCTGTCAAACGATCTACTCCCCAACCCTGGCTTTCACCCACAATCCATTACCTACACATCTGTGCCCGTTCTGCCGAACGAGCTTGGTCCAAAATCCGCTCCCCAGAAGACCTTCTACACTTCAAATTCATGCTTGGCTCCTTCCAGTCAGCCTTAGCACTTGCCAAACAAGATTACTACATCCATCTGACCAACACCCTTGCCTCTGATCCTCGCCGTCTCTTTAATACCCTCGCTTCTCTCCTCAAGGTCCCCCCCCCCGCCCCTGATCCTGCCCTCCCTTTCTGCCCAAACCCTCCCTTTCTGCCCAAACCCTAGCCGATTACTTCCACGACAAAATCCACAAGATTACCCTCCAATTTCCTACCCCCCCATCTACCTCCCCTCCTCTGCCATCCATACTCCCTTTGCCACCCTCTCCTCCTTCCTTCCGATCTCTGAGGAAGAAACTGCACTCCTTCTGTCCTCCTCCAAACCCACCACCTGTTCATCAGACCCTATCCCACCCATCTCCTACGTTCCATCCCCCTCACCATTGCCCCCTCCATCACTCATATCCTCAACCTCTCACTCGCCACTGCAACTGTCCCCGTTGACTTCAAACCTGCGGTTGTCACACCCCTCCTCAAGAAACCCTCACTTGATCCCACATGCCTTTCTAACTATCGACCCATCTCCCTCCTTCCCTTCATATCCAAACTACTAGAATGAGCAGTCCACCGTCGCTGCCTCGACTTCCTCACCTCTCAGGCCCTCCACGACCCACTTCAATCCTGCTTCCATCCCCTACACTCCACTGAAACAGCACTCACAAAAGTCACAAGCGACCTGTTCCTGGCTAAATCCAAGGGCCTCTATTCTATCCTCATCCTTCTTGACCTTTCTGCTGCCTTTGACACCGTTGACCACGACCTTCTCCTCATCACCCTCTCCTCGCTTGGCTTCAAGGACTCCGTACTATCCTGATTCTCCTCCTACCTCTCCCATCGCTCATTCAGCGTATGCTCTGGTGGCTCCTCCTCCTCCTCCTCCCCTACCCCGCTCCATGTAGGTGTACCCCAGGGATCTGTCTTGGGCCCCCTCCTCTTCTCTCTCTATACCCAAGGCCTTGGTGCGCTTATCTTCTCCCATGGCTTTCAGTACCATCTCTATGTCAATTACTCACAAATCTACTTCTCTACATCTAATATTTCTCCGGCAACCCAGTCCAAGATCTCTGCCTGTCTTTTGGACATCACTGCCTGGATGTCTCATCGACGATTGAAATTGAACATGGCCAAGACTGAACTCCTTGTCTTTCCACCTAACTCCTCCCCCCCCCACTTCCCCCTCCCTCAATCCATGTGAATGGGTCTACCTACTATTCTTCCTTTTCCCTCAGCCCGCAATCTAGAGGTTATCTTTGACACTTCTCTCTCCTTCTCCGCTCATATCCAGCTTGTAGCTAAGACCTGCCGCTTCTTTCTCTACAACATCAGCAAAATCCGCTCCTTCCTCTCTGAACATACTACCAGAACGCTTATCCACACCTTAATCTCCTCTCGCCTCAATTACTGCAACCTACTCCTCGCTGGTCTTCCCGTGAGCCACCTCCTTCCCCTTCAATCTATACAAAATCACGCTGCTCGACTAATCTTCTGCCAGCCTCGCCATGCCCATATTACTCCTCTTCTCAAGTTGCTTCACTGGCTCTCTGTCCATTTCCGCATCCAATTCAAGCTTCTCCTGCTGACCTATAAATGCATTCACTCTATGGCCCCTCAATACCTCTTATCTCTTATCTCTCCCTACGTCCCCTCTCGAAATTTGCGCTCCGCTAACAAATTACTTCTATCAATGCCTTACACCTGCACCGCGAACTCCCGACTGCGCTCCTTTCACCTTGCTGCACCTTACGCCTGGAACAGCCTACCTGTGTCTGTGCGCCAGGCATCCTCCATAGCCCTCTTCAAATCCAGGTTGGACCCACCTCTTCACCATTGCATTCAGGTCCTGACTCCTTCCTCATCTCACCCTAACCCCTTCAACGTTTATGACCAAACCTACAGTCCAAACTGTACCTTGCGTGAACTGACTAATGCTCAGTACTGTTTTAACTAATGTACTGTTTTTAACTAATGTACTGTTCTAACTAGATTGTAAGCTCCGATGAGCATGACTGACGGGCAGGGACTGTCTCTTGTATGTAGGCTACCTCTTGTAGGTTAGCTGTGCAGCGCTGCATGCGTGGCGCTTTAGAAGTGCTGAATAGTGTGTGGTCCCCTTCCCTCCCAAGGGTGCCATTTTGCTCAGTCTCCCTTTTTTTCCACAAAGCCCAACGGACATATGTCCTGTTCCCCCGGAAAAATCCTTGACAAAACTGTTCCTAAAACTTAGTTTTACGGTAGGTGTACTGGTTCCTCTTCCCGCCTCGAGTCATCACTTCCCAGCACCGTTCTCGGCCCTTTTTTTAATTGAGGTCTTCCCTTACCAGCGTTTGTGCCTTTTTTTGCCTGGGAGTCATCGACCCTGTCCAGGTGTCTCCCACCATGTCTTCCGGTGGGTTCAAAAAGTGTGACCACTGCAGTCAAAATATGTCCATTACTGACACCCATAACTGCTCCCTGGGCCCAGTCCATGACAGCACCTCCTGCAACCTCTGCCAGGCCATATCAGCCAAAACCAACAGGAAATATTCGGAGTTGCAAGAAAAGTTGTTCCCCAGGTCCGACTCTGCACCCACCTCCCCAGCACCGAGCTCCAAGTCCAGCACATCCCGTGATTCCCAGGCATCCTCATAGTCCCGTGGCCACAGGCCTCCGAGAAGACCCCGGAGTCGGAAAGGAAGTCGTCAAAGTTTGCCAAGGTTGCACCAGAGAAACCTGGTAAAACCTCACAGAGGGACTCGGACAACTCAGAGAAGTGCCCCACGAGGTTCCTCGAGGCCATAGTTCTCGTTGAGGATGCACTGCCAAAAGTGCCGGCACTGGGCCCAAAATCTTCTATGCCCACGCCGAAGGCTGCAGAGTCTTCTGGCTTGGAAACCAGAATGGCGGCCCTGGAGCAGAACATCACTGCTATCCTGGCCCTACAGCGGGCAATGATGGCCGGTTCCTCTGCCTCATCTGCCCTGACGACCGGGCCCTCTACTGCAAGGGAGTTCCCGGTTGTTGAGCCAAGCATTGAGCGCCCCTAGCCTCAAGACAGTCCTCTGCACCGGTCAAGGCCCTGGTCCCATTCACGTATCCGGTCCTCACCGGCCAGTGTCTGTGACTCAAACCTCAGGTCCTCCGCAGGTCGTCGGCTCTTTGGCACCAGCCTCGACAGAAGGAGTTGCAGAGCTTCTGACTCAATGTCACCCCTTCACTAGACCCTGCTGCTCACAGAGCTCCAGGTCTTCAGGGACAGCACAGGTGAACCGGTACCCAGATATCCGTGGGGCAAAGGCTTCTAATACAGGTACTTCCTTGTACCAAAGAGGACTGGGCCTCAGGCCTATTCTAGACCTGCAAAACTTTAAACAAGTTTCTGGTGAGGGAGAAGTTCAAGCTGCCCTACCTCCACCATGGAGATTGGCTTTGCTCCTTGGATCTACACCCCTAAACAAAGGCATAGAGAGGGTTGAGTGACCTGCACAGAGTGACAGGTGCACCTACTCTTGCCACCTTGCTGGGCAGACGGGTGGACCATGCTGGTCTTTATCTGCCATCGTATACTATGTTACTAAGTTACTAAAGGATGCTTACACACACATTCTGATCCACCCCTCCCACAGGCAGTACCTAAGGTTCGTGGTAGGGGGAGGGCACTACGAATACAGAGTGCTACCCTTCTGCCTCGCCTCCTCACAGAGTTTTCACAAAATGCCTAGCAGTGGTCACGGCCCACTTACGTCTGCAGGGGGCCTTCGTCTTCCTCTACCTGGATGACTGGCTTATCAGGGCAGCATGGCCGCAGAGGCCCATGAGGCCATAGGGCACGCAACTCTCCTGCTGCAGCACCTGGGGTTTATCATCAACTACCCAAAATCTCATCTCATCCCAGCCCAGAATTTGGAGTTCATAGGTGCTCAGTTGGACATCCTACAAGCCGAGGCTTTTCTTCCTAGGGAAAGGGCAGACTGCCTCCGGGAGCTAGCAGCGAAGTGCAGCACCGTCGCTCGATGCCAGCCCGTCTCCTTCTCCGCCTTCTGGGCCACATGGCCCCCACGGTCCATGTGACTCCGTTAGCCCACCTGCATATCCAAACAGCCCAGTGTGCCTCCGCGCTCAGTGGATGCAAGCCATGGGACTGGATCAGGATAGTCCCTTGACTAGTGGCAACTTCTTTGCCACCTCCAGGCCGGAATGCCTTTCCAGGCACCCCCACCCCAGAGGGTCTTGATCACGGACGCTTCCTTCCTTGGCTGGTCCCAAGCAGAATCCCTGCTACATTTCAATCTTCTAGAACTTAGGGCGATCTTTCTGGCCCTACGGGGGTTCTGTTAACGCCTGCAACACCAGTCGGTACTGGTACAGACTGACAACCAGGTCGTCATGTTCTACGTCAACAAGCAGGAGGGCATGGGGTCATACTCCCTCTGCCAGGAGGCAGTGGCCCTCCTGTCCTTTGTGGCTCGCAATAACATGGTCCTGCGGGCAGTCCACCTCCCGGGCCAGGTTTCAACAGGTTTAAATCTCTTCTCAAGACACACCTCTTTTGCTCCGCCTTCAACCTCCCTGTTTCTGCTACTCCTAGCTGAGGTTCTTTCCCCCTTCTTTCTCCCCTTAGTCCCTCTTCTTTCTGCTCTTCTCTTTCCTATCTCCTCTTTCCTGTTGACTATGGCATTCTTTTCCTTATCTGGCAGTTATTTTAGTCTATTGTGAACCGCTTTCGTGTCTTTTCGTAAAGCAGTCTACCAAGTATTAAATAAAGATAAAGGACAATCTTATGTTCTTATAACCTCCTGGTGGACAGACTCAGCAGGGTGCTCCAGCCGCACGAGTGGCGCCTGAACCCCAGGGTGGCCTTGCGGCTCTTCCACCTCTGGGGGACGCCCATGATGGACCTCTTTACTCCCCAGACAATGCGCAGATGCCCCGCTTCTGCTCGCAGCAGCTGCAACCAGCGAGGGTAGCAGTGGATGCCTTCCTGATCCAGTGGACGGAAGGCTTCCTCTATGCCTTTCCGCTGACCCCCTCTGGTTGCCAGGATCCTCTTCAAGGTCCAGCGTGAGGGGGCAGCACTGATCCTAATTGCCCCCAGGTGGCCTAGACAACCATGGTTCCCACTGCTGCTGTCCCTGTCGGCGGCACTCCTTGTCCTGCTGTGTTGTGCCCTGGACCTTCTGACTTAGGAGGGAGGCGCCTTCCTGCACCCCAATCCTGGGGTCTCTAATGTTAACAGTGTGGCTGCTGAAAGGATAGCCTTGGCACCTTTCAACTTCCCATGAGAGGTCAAGGAGGTCCTGTTGGCTTCCCACAAACTCTCCATGAGGCAAGCATACACCTTTAAGTGGTATAGATTCTTGGTATGGTGTGTGGAGAGGCGTGAGAATCCGTTCTCCTGCCCGGTGCAACTGGTGCTCCAATACCTACTGCATTTGTCTCACACTGGACTGAAGTCCAACTTGGTGAGGATGCACCCGAGTGTGATTGTTGCACACCACCACCCTAACGAAGGAAAACCTCTTTCGGGTCAGCCCCTGGTTTCTCATTTCCTCAGGGGCCTCCTGCTATCTAAGCCCCCTATCTGCACCCCCCACCCCCAGCGGTGGAATGGGACCTCAGTCTGGTGCTCTTGCAGTTTGCCAGGCCACTATTCAAGCCTCTAGCTACTTGCCATCTGCAGTATCTGTCATGAAAGGTAGCCTTCCTGGTAGCTCTCGCATCCACTCACAGAGTAAGCAAGCTTCAGGCCTTGGTGGCAGAGCTACCATACACAAGATTCTACAAGAACAGGGTGGAGCTCTGCACTCACCCCAAATTCCTCCCAAAGGTCATATCTCCTTTCCATCTCTACCAGGAGGTGGTCTCTCACCTTTTTCCTGCGGCCTCACGCCTGTTGGGAGGAAACAATGCTCCATACACTGGACTGCAAAACAGGCTCTGTCCTCCTACCTACAGTGGACACAGGGCCATTGCAAAGCTCCTCAACCTTTTGTTTCCTACGACCCCAACAGACTGGGGCTTCCTATGACTAAGCAAACTCTGTCCATTTGGGTGGCGGACTGTATTGACCTTGCCTATGAGCGAGCTGGGCTTTGCCTGGACCACCGGATCACAGCACGTTGCGTGAAAGCGATGGCCTCGTCAATGGCGAACCTGTTCTCAGTACCGGTGACAGAGATCTGCAGAGCCGCCACATGGTCTTCAATTCATACGTTCGCAGCTCACTACTGCCTGGAGAGCGAGACCCATCGGGACAGTGGCCTCAGCCAGGCAGTACTCCATAATCTTTTTGGGGTGTAAGCAACTCCTACCCTTCTGTGTTCAGATTACCAGAGTGATGGTGCCGTTGGACACTAGGGTCTTGCAGAGTCTCTCAGTGCTGACTCACTTTCCTTCTGCAACTCATGGCTAATCATCTTGGTCGCTGTTGGTGCTGTCGTGGTTCGGTCCTTGGCAGCCTGGAGCTAGGAAGTCCCATATGTGAGGACTGACTTCCTACTTTTTCCTGGAGAAAGCATAATTTCTCACCTTTAACAGATGTTTTCCAGGGACAGCAGGAATCATAACCCTCCCTCCTCCCCTGGGAGTTGCCTCCCTACCTTGTTTTAGTTTTACTACCGTCCTAGCTATGTCATTTGAGCAAGATGGCACCCTTGGGCAGGAAGGGGACCATGCATGAGTGGTGGCATCTCCCAAAGGCTTTCTTTGAAAGCTAAGGGGATGCTTTCACACAGGCTCAGTCAGCGCTGACGTCACCCACATATGAGGAATGATTCCTGCTGTCCCTGGAGAACACTCGTTACAGGTGAATAACTACGCTACATTCGCTATGAACCTGCATATGCTCTTTTGGCAAAGAACAGTGAAGAGAAGCAATATTGTAGTCAGGTGAGAGGTGGGAAGGGGGAGAAGAAAAGAGGAAGGGGAGGAGAGAAAAAAGGTCAAAGAATGTACTCTGTACACAGTAGAAACCCTGTGGAGTCGAGGTTTCTATCCACAGGCACCTATGTAGCAATAAGTCTGCTCACACCAAAAAAAATAATAAAACATTCTAAAAAAGAACAATCTCCAGGAACAAGCAGGAATGAGTCTTCACATATGGGTATCGTCGGTACCGACGGAGCCTGCGCGGGAACGCTCCCCAGCGTCCTTAAAGAAAGCTTTTGGGAGCATCCCACAGCGCCTGTGCGCTGCCTTCCCGCCTTTCCCAACTGCCTCTCTCCAGTTCTTCTTTTCCGCGGAGCCAGCAGGTCGTGTTTCCTGTCACCGCTGAAGAATTTCTTATTTTCTTTTATTTTTCTTTAGTCGCGTGTCTGCCTTCTCGATTCCGCACCGGTACTACCGCTTCTTTTTCTTTCTTTAAAAAAAAAAAAAATTCTACTTTTTTGTCTGTGCATTTCTTCTGGGGCCTCAGGCCCACAGAAATTTTTTTCCCTCATGGAAAAACCCGCCTCCGTGTTTAAAAAATGCACAAAGTGCAGTAGCAGTATTTCTGTCACCGACACCCATGACTGGTGTCTAAAATGTTTAGGTCCTGACCACTCCATTGCGGATTGTGAGTCCTGTTCCATGATGTCCAAAAGAGGGTTACAGAATCGGGCAGCTAAGCTCAGTACCCTGTTTCCCTCCGATGCAGCTTCCGTGGCATCGACGTCTTCCAGGGCTGCTTCTTCATCCCATGGATCTCAGGTAACCAAACTTAAATCTGGCCGGTCCTCAAAGAGTTCATCTCCCTCTAAGTATCGAGATGCCTCCGGGCTTACTCTTGAGGATGCCACACCGGCAAAATTACCCCGGCGGGAGGCTCCGGCTTCCAAAGCATTACCTATGGGGTCACAGGTTGACATCGATGGCTCGGCCTCGACCGATCACCTGTTACCACGCCTCAGAAACCTCCAATGAAGCAGACATCCTCACCCTCACCAACAAACACCTCTCGATATGCCTGATCTACCGTGCACCCACCACAACCATCGACCTACCACAGATACTACACCTCATCTCCGAAAGCACCAGCCCTTCGAAGGAACAAATTATCCTAGGTGACTTCAACCTCCCATCACTCCAGGAAAAACAAGCAGAAACCTTCCTCAACGCCATGACAGCTATGGACCTGACACAGATCATACAAGAACCAACACATGAAAAAGGAAACACACTTGACCTCATATTTCTAAACTCCCAAACCGCCTCCTCATACAGAAGACCGACAATCTCACCAGTACCGTGGTCAGACCACTACATCATCAACATATCCCACACCTATCAACTCAAAAATAACAGAGAAAACGAACACCACCCAAGGAGATTCAAAGCATTTAGCAAGGAAGACTTCCTAACGCAAACCCTGCCTAACCTACACACAAACTCCAACAATCTTGACGACCTGATCCACAACTGGAATACCACAATCTCCTCAGCAGCCAGCACAACTAGAAACAACACCAATACCAGACCCATCTCCTCAAAAGCCCGATGGTTCACCCCCAGCCTCTGAAAACTGAAAACCAGACTTAGAAGAACCGAAAGGAAATGGAGAAAAACCAAAAGCGACAGACAAAGCAAAATACCTCTACGAACTCAATGCGTACCATTCAGAAACTGACGACGCCAAAAAAACCTACCACACCAAAATCATCACAATAGCCATAAACAAACCTCGAGAGCTCTTCCAAATTGTCAAAAAACTAACAAGGGCACCCAGTAACTCCGACCAGCTGCCAGATATCCCCCCTGACCTTCTAGCCCGACAATACAAACAGCTTCAGCAACCACAAAGCTCACATCACTATGCTGAAACAACCAAGACAAATTCATACCCCATCCTGAACAAAGACTGGAATACATTCGACACAATCTCAAAAGAAGAAATATCTTCCACCATCTCCTGCTTGAACACCAACACCTCCCCGCTGGATCCCTGTCCCACCGACTGGATAAAGAAAACCAAAGAAGACCTCAGTGCACCACTAACCCACATCATAAACGAATCCTTCACCCAAGGACACATGCCAGACACCCTCAAGACCACAATCATTCGACCAACCCTAAAAAAGCACAACCTAGATCCCCTAGACCCCACCTCCTACAGACCAGTAGCGAGCCTCCCACTCACCGCAAAAATAATCGAGAAGATAGTCCAACGTCAGCTTCAAGAACACCTAGACGTCAACAACATACTGGACCCGCAGCAACACGGATTCCGACCATTACATGGGGTCGAGACCCTCATGACCACGCTGATGAACACCCTCATCATAGGAACCCAAGAGAAACACTCAGGATACATCCTAATTTTCCTGGATATATCAGCGGCCTTCGACACCATCTCCCATAACACCCTTATCCACAGACTCCAAACAATTGGGATCAAAGATACTGTACTCCAATGGTTCAGGTCCTATCTAACCAACCGACAGCAACTGATCCGCACCAAAACCTCAACCTCACCCCCCTTCCAGCAACATCAAGGAGTACCTCAAGGATCCACATTATCAGCCATGCTTTTCAACATCTACCTCCGTCCACTCTGTTCAGTCATACGCACTCACAATGTCAACTTCCACATATACGCCGACGACATAATGCTCTACGCCCCAATTACATCCACAGACCCAACAAACGACCAGCTATCAACCTGCTTCACCGACGTATCCAACTGGCTACAAGAGAACAACTTATCCATTAACATAAAGAAGACCAAAGCTCTTTTATAGTGACAAAAGACCCAGACTTCAAACCACCCACTCACCTCACCATGGGAACCACGCAAATTCAAATACAACCACACATAAGATATCTCGGCATTATCATTGACCAAGCCCTAACCCTTAAGCAACAAATCAACAAGACCACTAGAACTGTATTCCACAAGGCGAAAACGGTACAACGTCTCCGACCTCTCCTCGAACCACAGGACTTCAGGACAGTAATGCAAGCTCTGACACTCCCTCATCTGGACTACTGCAACATAATCTACCATGGCCTACCTGCCACACAAACCAATCCCCTCCGAACTGCCCTAAACACCACGGCCAGAATAATTCACAATGCAAAGAAACGGGACCACATCACCCCAATTCTGAGAGACCTTCATATTCTCCCCATCGAAGCAAGAATCAAGTACAAAGCTCTTCTACTCACCCACAAAACCATCCACCAAACACAAGGCACCCCACTCCGCACCCTACTGCCTCGCCCAACCCACAGCAGAACAACCAGACAATCCTCCAACAGCTCCATTGCCGTCCCCCACAAAAGAACCAAGGCAACACAACGGACCTGCAACAGAGCCTTTGAACTCTATGCCCCATCCCTCTGGAACTCTCTACCAAACCACATCAGGAACAATGGTGATCTCCCATCATTCAAAAAGCAGCTAAAAACCGTCCTATTCCAAGAACATCTCTGAATAGGAATCCCCCCTATTTCTCTTCAAGAACTCCAGACCAGTAACTTTGCTATCCTGTCAGTCTCTATGTTCATCCCAAAATCATCAATGTTGAGCCCCCGGTGATGGGGCCCCCCCCCCCCACTATTGATTCCCCCCCCCCCTGTTATATGTCCCACCGCTTTGACCCGGTGAAAAGCAGGATATAAATACAGTTAAATAAATAAAACTGGGGTACCGGCAGTTTCGACTGGTACCGATATCCAGACATTGGTGGTGTCAATGGATCAGAATATTCTGACCATGCAGCGTGCCATCACGGCATTCATTCAAGCTGCAACGCCTACGGTACCGCAACAAACCCTGTTGTCTGTACCCGTACTGATTCCGGTACAGGATCCGATTCCGGTTCCGATACCAGTACCGATTGCGTCAACATCAGCATCGATGGCAGCGGTACACTATCCAGTGATGCCTATCAGTACCGGCCTGGTACCGATTACTCCTGATGTCGATACCTCCCGGTACCGATTACTCCCAATGTCGATACCTCCCGGTACGCGTATCGGGCTCTACGAGGGCATCCAGATAGTCGATACTTCGATTCCTCTGAAGACTCTGATTCTTCAGAGGCCTCAATTGAAGCATCGGGCATCCTTCCTCAGGAACCCTCTTCTCCAAAAAGGAGAATGTCTCCTCCTGAAGACTTGTCTTTTCAGGACTTCATCAGGGAGGTGGCCAAAGGCCTGTCTATCTCAGTGACCTCTGAGACTGAACCTAGAGCCAAAAAATTAGATATCCTACAATATCCTAAGGCTCCTAAAGAGGCAGCCACCTTACCAATACATGAGATTCTTTATGAACACATGTTGGGTATATGGGAGACTCCTCTTTCCACCTCCCCTCATTCCAGAAGGTTGGACACCATGTATCGTGTTCCTCCTTTACCTGGTTTTCATAAAACTCAGCTTCCTCACCACTCCATTGTGGTAGAGTCTGCTATGAAAAAGATCAAGAGTACAAAAAGGCACTCCTCTGCTCCTCCAGGAAGAGAATGCAGAACTCTAGATGCCTTTGGCAGGAAAATCTTCCAGGCCAGTATGCTTGTAGCCAGAATCAACTCCTATAGTCTCTATATGGGGACGTTTCTCAAAGAAGTTACAGATCATCTGCAAACCTTATCTCCTTTTATGTCAGAAGATAAGAGAGAAGAATATATCACCTGGCTTAAACATGCACAGGATGTATCCAAGTTTTCCAACCATGCAGCCTTTGACTCTTTTGAGGGGGCCAGTAGAGCCTCAGCTATTGCCATAGGTGCACGCAGAGTTGCTTGGTTGCAAGCCTCTGATTTGGAATCCTGGGTGCAGGATGGTCTAGGTAACCTTCCTTGTACAGGCGAAAACCTGTTTGGCAAAGCTTGGCAAGCAAAGGCCAACCAGATGGATGCTGAAAATTCTGCTTTAGATAGACTTTCAAAGTCTACTACTGCTCCTTTTAGAAAGAGGTTGTTCAAAAAAGGATCTTTCCCAAAGAAAGGGAAATTTTTTTCTTATGGTCAGGCCTCTTCTCAAGGTCGTTTTGCTACAAAGAAGCAGCAACAACCAAAACAGGCCAAAACTCAGGTTGCGAGGACTGCTATGGTCCAACAGTCTCAGCCTCCTCAGGGCCTTTGACTTTCCACTAGAGAACTTAGCCTTTCTGGCTCTAGAACATCCAGAGCCCCTCACCATCCCAGGAAGGTTAGCTCACTTTGCTCCCAGATGGGAGCAAATCACAGCAGAGCAGTGGACCCTATCCATCATAAGGGAAGGGTACAAACTTCATTTCTTAAACCTTCCTCCTCACACCATGGTGAAACAGTTCAATTCTCCAACATCTCTCCTCAACCTTCTAGGTCAGGAGATTGCTACCCTTCTTGCCCAAGGGGCAATAGAAGAAGTACCCCTTCTTCAACAGGGCTCAGGGTTCTACTCCCCCTATTTTCTCATCCCAAAGAAAACAGGGGGCTACAGACCCATTTTAGATCTCAGAGAATTGAACAAGTTTCTATGCAAGGAGAAATTCAAGATGACTTCTCTCGGAACTCTCCTTCCATACCTCCAGAGTCAAGACTGGCTTTGTTCTCTAGATCTCAAGGATGCGTACACCCATGTTCTCATCCATCCAACACACAGAAGATTCCTTCGCTTCCTATACCAAGGAAAGCACTACCAATACAAAGTGCTTCCTTTCGGTCTGGCCTCTGCTCCAAGAGTGTTCACAAAATGCATGGCAGTAGTAGCTGCATTCCTACGCACTCTAGGAATATTCGTATTCCCATATCTGGACGACTGGCTCATCTGAGCTCCATCCCAGTTAGAGGCCCAGATTTCCCTAACCTGCACAAGGCGTATTCTTCAGTATCTGGGACTGGTAATCAACATTCCAAAATCCCATCTAACCCCTACTCAATCTCTAGAGTTCATAGGGGCCTTACTGGATACCACAACTGCAAGGGCCTATCTTCCCCAGGCCCATTGCCTACGCTTGGTGCAGTTAGCCTCCCAGATTCAGTTAAAATCCCATTTAACTGCACGAGAGATGTTGCAACTTTTAGGCCACATGGCATCCACGGTGCATGTGGTTCCCTATGCTCGCCTTCACATGAGAGCAGCTCAGTGGACCCTATCCATCCAATGGACCCAGGCATCAGGTTGCCTGTCAGACAAAATAGCAACCTCCAGTCGCCTATTTTCGTCCCTCCACTAGTGGAAGTCCACTCAGAATCTGTTGCTGGGGTCCCCCTTCCAACAGGTGTTACCCCAAGTAACCCTTACAACAGATGCCTCTCCAGAGGGTTGGGGAGCTCATCTACAAGATCTCTCAACCCAGGGCATCTGGTCTCCACAGGAGACACATCTTTATATCAACCTCTTAGAGCTCAGAGCAATTTTTCTGGCTCTGAGTCTTTCACACCCTGCTCAGCTACAAGACAGTCCTCATCCACACGGACAACCAAGTAGCTATTTTCTACGTGAACAAGCAGGGGGGAACTGCCTCTCTGTCGCTTTGCAACGAAGCTCTGAGATTGTGGGCCTTCGCCAGAGAGCATCAAATCCATCTCATGGCAGTATATCTTCCAGGAGTTCAAAACTCTTGGGCAGACAGACTCAGTCAAGTAATGCTTCCGCATGAATGGTCCCTCCATGGGGACCAGATAGCCAGAATTTTTCGGATTTGGGGTACCCCAGACATAGACCTGTTTGCAAGTCCGTGGAATGCCAAACTTCCCCGGTTCTGTTCCAGGATTCCATGTCAGGGAGTTTAGGCCAGAGATGCCTTCCTCCTTCACTGGGGGCAAGACTTCCTTTATGCCTTTCCACCTATTCCCCTAATCCCCAAGACTCTGTTCAAGCTTCAGAGAGACAAAGGGACTATGATCCTCATAGCACCACTTTGGCCACGCCAAGTGTGGTACCCTCTACTTCTGCATCTCTCTCAAGCTCCCTCTCTAGACCTGGGGTCTGCTCCAGATCTCCTCTCCCAGGAGGAGGGAACCTTGTGGCACCCAAATCCTCAGTCTCTTCATCTCAGGGCCTGGTTGCTGAAGGCCTAGACCTTCAGGATTTACACCTATCTCCAGGAACAAGCAGGAATGAGTCTTCACATATGGGTACGTCGGTACCGACGGAGCCTGCACGGGAATGCTCCCCAGCATCCAATCAGAAAGCTTTTGGGAGCATCCCTCGCGCCTGCGCACTGCCTTCCCGCCTTCTCCACTGCCTCTCCTCAGTTTTCGTTTTTCCGCGGAGCCGGCAGGACGTCGTCCTGTCACCGCAGAAACTTTTTTCTTCAAATTCTTTATTTCTTATTTTCTTGTGGTCACGGCTGTTCTCCCGCCGCCACCGGTACCGCCGGTGGATTTTTCTTTTCTTTTTCTTAAACTCAGGGAGATTTTTCCCTCAGTTTGTGTCTTTAAATTTTTTGGGCCTTCAAGGCCTCTCCACCATGGAGCCTTCGTCTCCTAAGAAGTGCCTTCACTGTGGAAGCACGGTTTTCTTTTTAGACTCCAAATCCTGGTGTCTAAACTGTTTGGGTCCTGACCCTTTTTCCCCTGAACACTCAGGCTGCAAAACTGTGAGAAGAACTTCCCTCTTTCGAGTTTCCCTCGATACCGTTTTCCCTCCCGAAGTGCGGGCACTGGTTTTTTCTTCTCTACAGGATCAGGTAACCCACAAACAGTCTGTTAAGACTAGCCAATTCTTGAATGGTAGGTCTCATGCCAAGCATGATGACGGCTCCGGCCTTGCTCTCAAGACCCCATTGGCATTAAAACCCCGGCGGGTGTCTTCGGGCTCCAAAGCATTTCAGGGGTTTCAGGTTGTTCCTGGGGCTCACCCCTCACAGAACATACCTGAGCCATGCTCGGTGGTGGCATCCACTTCGAGCGGTACCGATACCCCGGCATCGGCACCGGTGTTGAGTGATCCACTCTTCACCAGGAATCGTCATCGGGCATTCTCAGTACCTTCAGGACCGATCGATACGACCTGGACCAACTTTCCTGTATCGATAATATCGCCGATACCACCACCGACGTCGGTACCCTCTAGACATGCATCGATAGACTCGCTCCCTTCGATGCCAAGTCTGGAATCGCTTTCTAGTCTAGATGACTGGGTATCGACGCGTCTCGGAACCAATGTTTACCGATTCCGCGTACACGGTACCGAGGATAATCACCAAGGGATTTCACTTACCTCGGTACCGCTTGAGCTGTCTCCGATGTCTGCTTCGGCGCCTTCGCTATCGGTATCGATGCCGGTACCTACAACATCATCGGAACCAGCTCCTTTCATGCTTTTGTCACCTGGATCGCTCCTCTCTATGCCTAGTTTAGAGTCGATTCCGGGCATGGATGATACACTTCTGACAACTCATAATTGCCAGTTCCAGTATCCATCCATTGCAAATCCTGTTCTGCACCGGACAGGTATATCCTCCGGTGCCCAGGCTTCCTTTTCAGGTTTAACCTGTCCAGGGATGGTTCCCATAGGAGATCCTTCTTTTCAGAAGTTTCTCCTTGACATGGCAACCTTCCTTAATATTCCTATCCCTGGCTATGAGTCTTCTCAGGATTTTTCTGCAAGAAAGGAAAATGTAATGCTTCCTTTGCATCACTCTTTGCAGAATCTTCTTCTGAAGGTATGGGAAAAACCTTTAAGGGTTTTTTCACCTCCTACAGCAACTGATCTTCTGTATCGGGTGCCCCCCTCTCCAGGATTTCAAAAGCCTCAACTTCCCTATCATTCCATTGTAGTGGAATCAGCAATGAGGAAGGTAAAAAGCAAGAAAAAACATTCTTCTTTCCCGCCAGGGCGTGCATCTAGATTACTGGATGCCTTTGGACGTCAAACCTTCCAAACATCTATGCTAGCAAAAAGGATTCTCACATATATTTTCTATATGAGTCTATCCCTTCAGGAGATCACAAAGAAATTATCTCTTTTGACTCCTTTTCTATCAGAGCCCAAGGCTGCAGACTATTCCTTACTTCTTAGTCATAGCCAAAATATCTCTTGGTTTCTTTCTCGTGCTTCCCTAGACTCTTTTGAGTCTGTTAGCAGAACCTCTGCTATAGCCATAGGAGCACGTCGTAAAGCCTGGCTCCAAGCATCAGATTTGAATAGATGGGCACAACAAAGACTGGGTAATACTCCTTGTACTGGAGAAAATCTCTTCAATAAGGAGTCCTTACGTCAGGTTGCTCATTGCTCCACTGACTTTCCTGTTTCTGAGGGCCATCCTAAGCCCTCTCCTCCTTCAGCAGGTAGAAAATGCCCTACCAGACCTTCTTTCCCTAAAAGAAAGAGGTTTTCCTCTTCTCCTGCCCATCATTCGGATGTTCTCAAGCAGGGGAAGTCTCGCCCTGGTCTGAAGAATCCAAACTCTAGCCAGGCTGAATAAACACAGTCTTTTTATAACTACAGTTAATTTCTTTCAGCAGAAGTTTTTCATTGCTTTTCCATTCAAAACTCTGCTCAGGGATTCCTATTCTCAGGAAATCCATTTACTCTTCACTATGCTGAACTGTCAGGCTATTCATGTCTATAAGTTACAGAGTTTTCCACCTCTTCCTGACTAGAAGAGAGGTCTAGCAACTATCATATGATAGTTTCTCTGTACCAGCATGAATTTTTTCCTTCCATGGACTTACCATGTGGTAAGTCCTTCTTCAGTTTCTAGCTCTACCCTCTTTGCCAGGGTTTCCCCTGTAGAGTGGTACCCTACCATTGAAAGACTTTTCTTGTCTTTCTTTTCACTGTAGAGTTTCTTCTCCTGAATAAACTCTTTTCTTTTTCTGGGCAGCTCTGCAGACAGAGACAGCTTGCTCTATTTGTTCAGTCTGTTATCTCTGTTTGATACAGACCGACTCTCTCTGTTACCCTATTCAGTAGCTGCCCATGCAGGAGTTCCACGGCTTCCCTACTGGTACTTTGCCGTAAGTCCCAGTATTGTCTTCCACCACTCCTGTCTTGCCTTAGTAGTGATTCCAAGACAGTTTTCTACATCTTTCTTGGATAATCTTTTTCACTACAGGCTTCTTACACTTTACCCTTGCCATCTCCAATCTCTGGGTTTGGCACGTAATGGACGTGGCTGTCAGTTTTTCTCCATCAGCCAGTTCTACATCCCAGTTCTCCTGCATAATGCTCTCTGCAATCCTACTGAGAAGCTTTCCACTATGGGCCCTTGCTAGAGAGCATAAAGTTTCTCGAATGACTATCCATCATGGTTGAAAAATGCTTCCTCAGTCATCTCCTATGACTGTGGGGGTTCTTAATACCCTGCTATCTTAAAAAAAAAAAAAAAAAAAAAAAAAGAGGGAGGAGGACATATGCCTTCTCCAAATGAATGTCTGGGAGTTATCCCATTCCTTAGGAATATTCTCTTTTTTCTTGAAGCTTGTCCCCATGGTATCCTATTACTTCAAGGACAGCACATATTAATCTGAAAAACACCTGATACCTCCTTATCCCTCACGTAGGTCAACCTGGTATCTCATTCCATGCGTTTCTGTCCTTTTACCATGCTGGAGCTCCACAGGACTCCGGACTTGCTGTTTACAGACTAATATTATCCTCTGTTTTTTCACATAACCATCCTGATAATTCACTGGATTCCTTTATCATTTAACCTATCTACTCAGGTATATATATCTATATACATATATCTATATATATCTATATACATCTCTGTAGATGTATCTGCCTGTCAGCTAATTGTGCATATCCTATGCCCTTTAGATCTTATTTTAGATCTATCCATATATCTATATATATATATATCTATATATATATCTATATCTATATATATCTATATCTATATCTATATGTATATATATATATATATATATATGTGTGTATCTCTCCAAATACTTATCATAGGTAGATATGTATTTCCATACTTATCTCCTGACTGTCTATACTCATAAAGGTTTTTACCTTCCTGTATATTTCTGACAGTGGGCTTGCACAGTTTCACACTTTTCCACAGTATGTTTCGGCTATTTTTGCACACAACCATTGCTGTGGAACTGACAGCCCTACTGTGTCCTAGGTTGAAGTATCCCTGAAGCCAATGTCTTCCTCTCTCTCACCAGATAGGAAAGACATCTCAGATCTTCAGTAGATTTCAGATTCCATTCCTCCAACATCTGTCCTTCCTGGGAGTATGGGGTTCTTTTCATACTCTTTCCTCCCTCAGGGACTAGGTCTGTTTGTCCAGATAGGTCAGTCTTCCTCTTTTGCTCCTACCTCTAAATGCTTCTGTAGCCAAAAGAGTTTTCAGCTTTCCATGAAGCTTCCCACTAAAGACCTGCCGTGTTTGTGTTACCCCATTTAAATCCTGGGGTCACCTCTCACTTCCAGATGTCGACCTCCACCTTCACTCCAGTGAGGTCACCTTGAACATTTTTCTACTGGATCCCCAGTAGACTACATCAGCCTCTCTACTTCCTGCAATCCAGTAGGTGAGCATCATATGGTGATTGTTCATTTCAATATTATGATGTTAGTTCATTTCAATATATCTTTTGATAATGATCATACATACATGGACTCCTTCCGGGTAGTCCTCTCTTAGATTAGCTGTTTTTTCAGCAGCTCCTCTCCTTTCAACTCCTACCCCCCATCCTCAGGATGCCTGGCCATATGAGGTGTAGCATGTTTTCAATCTTCAACATGTTAGGGCTCCAGGTATCTTAGCTTGGGAGTCCCCATATGTGAAGACTCATTCCTGCTTGTTCCTGGAGATAGCACAGTTACTTACCTGTAACAGGTGATCTCTGGGAAAAGCAGGAATAAGTCTTCACAACCCACCCACCTCCCCTAGGAGTTGTATCTATCTTTCTATCTTCTTTTCCTCTTTCTCTCCTTTTGTCTCAGCTATAAAACTCAACTGAGGAGAGGCAGTGGAGAAGGCGGGAAGGCAGTGCGCAGGCGCGAGGGATGCTCCCAAAAGCTTTCTGATTGGATGCTGGGGAGCATTCCCATGCAGGCTCCGTCGGTACCGACGTACCCATATGTGAAGACTTATTCCTGCTGTTCCCAGAGATCACCTGTTACAGGTAAGTAACTGTGCTTTCTCAGCAAGTGAAGGATATCCTTCATGCTTCCAGAAAGCCTTCCACCAGACGTTCCTATGCTTTTAAATGGAAAAGGTTTTCCTTTTGGTGTGCAGAGAAGGGTCTCAACCCTCTTGCAATACCTTTGAATTCTTTACCAGACTATTTACTGCATTTATCCCATGCAGGCCTTAAAACAAATTCAATCAGAGTCCATTTGAGTGCTATTGCAGCATCCCTTAAGCCTCTCAATGGACAACCTATTTCCTCTCATCCTCTAATAGCAAGATTCATGAGAGGCCTTCTTTTGACTAAACCTCCCATTAGACCACCTCCAGTGGCATGGGACTTGAATCTGGTTCTTGGCCAACTTATGAAGCCACCCTTTGAACCCTTAGCCACTACCTCCTTGAAATTCCTTTCCTGGAAGGTTATTTTTCTCATTGCAGTCACCTCAGCTCGCCGTATCAGTGAGTTGCAAGCTTTAGTGGCTAATCCTCTTTATACAAGGTTCCATCATGACAAGGTAGTCCTCAGAACTAATCCACACTTTATGCCTAAAGTGGTCTCACCTTTTCATCTGAACCAGGAGGTATATTTACCTGTCTTTTTTCCAGCACCTCATGCATCAAGTGCAGAGAGGAATCTTCATACCCTGGATTGTAAAAGAGCACTTGCTTTCTACTTACAAAGGACACAGCAACATAGAAAGTCCTCTCAACTTTTTGTTGCTTTTGATCCTTCTCATTTAGGGCTTCCAGTCTCCAAGAGAACTCTGTCTAATTGGATTGCGCAGTGTATTTCCTTCGCCTACCAGAGCAAGAATCTTTCTCTGGAGGGCCATGTCACAGCTCACAATGTGAGGGCCATGGCAGCCTCTATGGCTCATCTTAACTCTGTGTCCATCGACCAAATCTGTCGAGCAGCCACCTGGGCATCGGTTCATACCTTCACAGCCCATTACTGCTTGGACAAGGACTCCCGCCGGGATGCCTTGTTTGGTCAGGCTGTTCTCAAACACCAGTTCCATACCTAATCAACTCCTACCCTCCATCCCTGACTGGATGCCTGAGATTCATGAGTGCAGGTGGAGCCCTTCCCAGGGACTCACAGTCTGGGTGATCTCCCAGGCATCTCTAGCTGGGGAGTCCCCATATGTGAAGACTCATTCCTGCTTGTTCCTGGAGATAGCACAGTTACTTACCTGTAACAGGTGATCTCTGGGAACAGCAGGAATAAGTCTTCACAACCCACCCACCTCCCCTAGGAGTTGTATCTCTCTATCTATCTTTCCTTTCCTCTCTCTCTCTTTGTCTCAGCTTTAAAACTCGAACTGGAGAGAGGCTGTTGGGAAAGGTGGGAAGGCAGCGCGCAGGCGCTGTGGGATGCTCCCAAAAGCTTTCTTTAAGGACGCTGGGGAGCGTTCCCGCGCAGGCTCCGTCAGTACCGACGATACCCATATGTGAAGACTTATTCCTGCTGTTCCCAGAGATCACCTGTTACAGGTAAGTAACTGTGCTATCCTGGAGGGGGGGGGAGACCTTGTGTAAAATGATGTAAAATGCCACAATGTCCTGGTGTTTCTTTTAGCAGGTGCCACTTTTTATTCTGATTTTTTTTTTTTAAGGTCTTTTAATGGCAGGACCTTTTTTCCTTTTTTTGTTTAAACTTTTCTTCCTTAAGTGTTTTTTGGCACCAAGAAGAGTATTTAAATAGCGCCTTTCACGGACTTGCCCGCACTTGCTATACTACTGTGAACACTGTATGAACTGACTGGCACTCGTGCGGTAAGTAGCCTTTGGCAGTATCCTTCGTACTTTAATTTCTTTTAGTAGTTTTTAACCATTGATTTTAAATGTTATCGGTAAATTATTTGTGGTTTGAACTTTGGCAGATTAACGCAACTCTTTTTAAACTTAGTCTAAAAATTTTTCTCGGGCGGCTTCTTTCATGTCGGCACTTGCTGCTTTCCTTTAATGTCTGCACTATATTTGTTACTTTTTATTCCTTAGATTCCAAATCCCCTTTTTTGAATATTTTTGACTATTTTGAGTATTTTTTAACTTTGTAATTCTAAACTCCTGAATGTTGGGATCCCACTGGGCTCGAGAGGTTGTAGATGTGTTTTTATTAGGGCTCTTCGCATCCTTGCTTTCCCAGTTAGGTATAGCTATCTTAGGTCTTGAAGGACTAGAAAGGGGGACTGTTACTTCTGGAGAGAAATCTGCAACTGTGAGTATATACTTCTGGTAATTTTCTAAAAAGAATTCTTTGTATTAAAGCTACTTAATCTGTGAACCCACTGTTTTTTTTGTTGGATCAGTTAAGGCCTAGTAGCAGCAATTAAAGTTTGAATATAAAACACAGAGGAGAACTTTCTGGTTCATTTCATACCCAGCAGAGAGCTTGTAGTGTACATTTAATAGTCACTCAGGGCCAAGTAACAGCAAAGTACTTTTAGTTTAAATTTCACACACAGAAGAGAGCTTTCTGGTTAAATTTAGAACCCAGCAGAGAGCTTGTAGTTTAAATTTCATAAGAAGTTAGAGCCTAGCAGCAGCTAAGAGCTATAATTTAAATCAAATCAGAATTTAGCTTACCTCAGCAGCACAAGACAGGGTACTGTGTAGCAGCCCTCTTTTAATAAGTGTTATTTCCCTCCCTCCCTCCCTCCCCACCCTTGGGATAATCATAGCTTTATAGGTACTTACACATCTTAAAAGACAGGAGGTGCTTTCAGGTGAAGCTCATTACCCAAATCAGTCATACACTAAGGACCTGAGATTAAGCTTCAGGTGAACAAGGTATATTAAACGTATTAGGTACAGTTTTATTGGTATAAATACCCATAGCAACCCCTAGTAAGTAAGAACTTAAAGATCTAGACACAAACTTAAAACTAAGATGCAGACAGCAGTCCAGCAGCGGGATGGGGGCTTTCCAGTCTTTTGCATTGAGTGTCACATGTATGATTTTCTCCCAGTTGGTGAGAGGTCTTACGTGTGCACTAGATGCAAGGAGCTCTTTGCTCTCAGGGAACAAGTCCGTTCTCTAGAGGCTAAAGTAGCAGACTTGGAAAACATAAGACAGACAGAGAGGTACATAGACGAGACCTACAGGGATATAGTCCTGAAGTCCCACCTCCAGTCTGGCAGCACCCCTGTTGCCATGGAGGAGAGAGGTCACGTGACAGGAGAGCATCACCCTGGTGTGGCAGGAAGTGATCCTGTAACTAGGACCTGTCCTCCAGGTGATGTAAAACCCTCTCGCACGAGGAAGTTTCTCCAGGGCCATGTGCCCATGAGGGAAGGGTTAGGACAGCCGTTATAGTTGGTGATTCGATCATTAGGCATGTAGATAGCTGGGTGGCTGGTGGACGTGAAGATCGCCTGGTAACATGCCTGCCTGGTGCGAAGGTAGCGGATCTCACGCGCCACCTAGATAAGGTCTTAGATAGTGCTGGGGAGGAGTCTGCTGTCTTGGTACATGTCGGTACCAATGACATAGGAAAATGTGGTAGGGAGGTTCTGGAGGCTAAATTTAGGCTTTTAGGTAGGAAGTTGAAATCCAGAACCTCCATGGTAGCATTCTCCGAAATGCTTCCTGTTCCACGCGCAGGACCCAAAAGACAGGCAGAGCTCCGGAGTCTCAATGCGTGGATGAGACAATGGTGCAGAGATGAGGGTTTTGGATTTGTTAGGAACTGGGGAACATTCTGGGGAAAGGAGGGGCTTCACCTTAACCGGGATGGAACCAGGCTGCTGGCATTAACCTTTAAAAAGGAGATAGAGCAGCTTTTAAACTAGATATTAAGGGAAAGCCGACAGTCGCCCAAGAGCGGATGTTCGGAAGAATGTATCCTTGAAGGATACTACCAAAAGCAGAGAGGTTCCACAAAAGACTAAAGTAGCCCAAATGCCCTCAAGTATGGAGCAGACAGAGCTTAAAGATCCCAATTTACCCATGTCTAACAATAGCCAAATTAACATGAATAAAATACATTCTCTAAAATGCTTGTATGCAAATGCTAGAAGTCTAAAGAATAAGATGGGAGAGTTAGAATATATAGCACTAAATGAAAGGTTAGATATGATTGGAATATCAGAGACATGGTGGAAGGAGGACAACCAGTGGGACACTGTGATACCTAGGTACAAACTATATCGTAATGATAGAGCTGATCAAATTGGTGGAGGGGTTGCGCTCTATGTTAGAGAGGGCATTGACTCAGAAAGGATTAAAGTTTTTTGCAGGAAACAAAATCTGCTGTAGAATCTATATGGATTGAAATTCCATATAAAGGGGGAAGGCAATGGCAGTGGGGGTGTACTATCGAGCACCTGGCCAGAATGACCAAATGGATGATGAAATGCTCCAAGAAATCAAGGAAGCTAACAAAAGTTACAGCGCAGTAATAATAATGGGTGATTTCAATTACCCCGGTATCGACTGGGTCAGTGTCATGTCAGGACATGCTAGGGAGATAAAGTTCCTAGATGAAATAAATGATTGCTTCTTGGAGCAGCTGGTTCATGAACCGACCAGAGGGGAAGCCATATTAGACCTAGTCCTTAGTGGAACACCAGATCTAGTGCAAGAGATAAGGGTGTTGGGGCCACTTGGCAATAGTGATCATAGCATGATCGTCTTTGATTTAATTAGTGGAGGAGGGATAGTAAGGAAATCCACAGTACTACCTTTTAACTTTCGAAAGGGAGACTATGATAAAATGAGGAAAACAGTTAAGAAAAAACTAAAAGGAGCAGTTGCAAAGGTTAAAGACGTACATCAAGCTTGGGTGGTGTTGAAAAATACTATCTTGGAAGCCCAGACCAGCTGTATTCCACGCTTTAAGAAAAGTGGAAGGAAGTCCAAAAAACTGCCAGCATGGTTTAAAGGTGAGGTCAGAGAGGCTATTGCCAAAAAAGCATCTTTCAGGAAATGGAAAAAAGAGCCAAACGACGAAACCTGGAAACAGCACAAGCACTGGCAAGTCAAATGCAAGGCATTGATAAGGCAGGCAAAGAGAGAATTTGAGAAGAAGCTTGCTGCGGAAGCAAAAACGCGAAATAAAGACCTTTTCAAGTACATTCGTAGCAAAAAACCTGTGAGAGAGTCAGTTGGTCCATTAGATGATAAAGGGGTTAAAGGAGCACTAAGAGGCGACAAGGCGATAGCGGAGAGACTGAATGAATTCTTTGCTTCAGTCTTTACTGAGGAAGATGTAGGGATGTTACCAATGACTGAAGTGGTATTTAAAGGTGCGGAAGAATTGAAGGAAATATCGATACATCGGGAAGATGTCTTACAACTATTAGATAAACTGAAGAGTAGCAAATCACCTGGGCCGGATGGTATACATCCAAGGGTGTTGAAAGAACTGAAATATGGGATTGCAGACCTGCTATCAGTAATCTGTGAACTATCATTAAAATCATCTCTAATACCTGAAGATTGGAGGATCGCCAATGTAACACCAATTTTTAAAAAGGGTTCCAGGGGTGATCCGGGAAACTACAGACCGGTGAGCCTGACGTCAGTACCGGGAAAAATGGTAGAAACCATCATAAAGAATAAAATTACTCAGCATGTAGATAGTCACAACCTAATGGGAGACAGCCAACATGGCTTTAGACAAGGAAGATCTTGTCTTACTAATCTGTTATGTTTTTTTTGAAGGAGTGAATAAACAGGTGGACAAAGGTGAGTCGGTTGATATTGTGTATCTGGACTTTCAGAAAGCCTTTGACAAGGTCCCTCATCAGAGACTTTTGGCAAAACTAAAGAGTCATGGGATAGGAGGCAGTGTACTATTGTGGATCAGGAACTGGTTAAAAGATAGAAAGCAGAGGGTAGGGCTAAATGGCCAATTTTCCCAATGGAGAAAGGTGAATAGTGGTGTACCCCAGGGATCTGTGCTGGGTCCGCTGCTTTTTGACATATTCATAAATGACCTGGAAAGTGGAATAACGAGTGAGGTTATCAAATTTGCAGATGACACAAAACTATTTAAAGTTGTTAAAACCCAAGAGGATTGTGAAAAATTGCAAGAGGATCTTGATAAATTGTAAGACTGGGCATCAAAATGGCAGATGAAATTTAATGTGGACAAGTGCAAGTTTATGCACCTAGGGAAGAACAACCCAAACTATGGTTACACGATGCAAGGTTCCACATTAGGAACCACCACCCAGGAAAAGGATTTAGGCGTCATTGTGGATACCATGTTAAAACCCTCGGCCCAGTGTGCAGCAGCGGCCAAGAGAGCAAATAGAATGCTAGGTATGATAAGGAAAGGAATGGAAAATAAAACAAAAGATATTATAATGCCTCTATATCATTCCATGGTGAGACCGCACCTTGAATATTGTGTGCAATTCTGGTCGCCGTATCTTAAAAAGGATATAGCGATTTTAGAAAAGGTTCAGAGAAGAGCCACCAAAATGGTAGAGGGGATGGAAGGATACCCCTATGAAGAGAGGCTAAAAAGGTTAGGGCTTTTTAACCTGGAAAGGAGACGGCTGAGGATAGATATGATAGAAGTCTATAAATTAATGAACGGAGTGGAACGGGTAAACGTAGATCGATTGTTTACGTTATCAGAATATAGAAAGACTAGGGGACATGCAATGAAGCTACAGGGTAAACTATTTAAGACTAATAAAAGAAAATATTTTTTCACTCAACGTGTAATCAAACTCTTGAATTTGTTACCGGAGGATGTAGTAAAGGCTGTTAGTGTAGCTGGGTTTAAAAAGGGTTTGGACAAGTTCCTGGAGGAAAGGTCCATAAACCGTTATTAAGAAGTGACCGAAGATATCAATGCTTAACCCAGTACAAGCATTGTGGAACTTGTGTCTCTTGGGGAAACTGCTAGGTACATATGACATAGATTGGCCACTGTTGGAAACAGAATACTGGGCTTGATGGACCTTGATCTGACCCAGTATGGCATATCTTATGTTATGTTCTTATGACATCTTATGTTAAGTTTGCCATGTTATGTATTGGCCTCTTATACAGTTTGTTTTTAATATCTTTATCTTGTTTTTTCCTGGTGGCTATTACCCCCCCTTACGGTTGCACTTTTTATTTGTGGCTTTTTATATCATTTTATACAAGGTCTTCCCCCTCCAAGCTTGTTCCTTTTTTAAAAATGTTATGTGTTATTTCTTTTGGTGTGAGCAGACTTATTGCTATATAGGTGCCTGTGGATCAAGTCCTTGACTCCTCAGAGTTTCTACTGTGTACTGAATAGGTTCAGAGAAGAGTCACCAAAATGGTAAAGGGGATGGAAGGATACCCCTATGAAGAGAGGCTAAAAAGGTTAGGGCTCTTTAACCTGGTAAAGAGATGGCCAAGGGGAGATATGATAGAAGTCTATAAATTAATGAATGGAGTGAAACGGGTAAACGTAGATCGATTGTTTACATTATCAGAATATAGAAAGACTAGGGGACATGCAATGAAGTTACAGGGTAAACTTTTAAGACTAATAAAAGAAAATATTTTTTCACTCAACGTGTAATCAAACTGTGGAATTTGTTACCGGAGGATGTAGTAAAGGTTGTTAGTGTAGCTGGGTTTAAAAAAGATTTGGACAAGTTCCTGGAGGAAGGGTCCATAAACCATTAAGAAGGGACCCAGGATATCCATGCTTGACCCAATACAAGCATTGTGGAACCTGTGTCTTTTGGGGAAACTGCTAGGTATGTATGACCTAGATTGGCCACTGTTGGAAACGGGATACTGGGCTTAATGGACCTTGGTCTGACCCAGTATGGCATATCTTATTTTCTTATGACTTTTTTCTCTCCTTGCCTTCCTTTTTTCCTCCCCCTCACCTAACTACATTATTGCTTCTCTTCATTGTTCGCTGCCAAAAAAGTATATGTGGGTTCGCTTTTTAAATTTACACACACACTCACACTCTCTCTCTCTCTCTCGTACACTTACACTTCGCTTCTTTTTGTTTATCATGTGTCCCTCCTTAGCATCCTTTTGCCTCACCCTTCTGGCTGTATTATATTCATGGTGTGAAAGGTGAAATTAGGTCTTACCTGCTAATTACCTTTCCTTGAGCTTCTCCGGGCCAGTCCAGGGAAACGCTAGGGTTGTCAATCCCCTTCAGCAGCTGAGGACTGAATACTTCAAGTTTTCCTGAGAGCCTAAGCCACTCCCCCTGAGGTGAATACTCCAGTCTACATCTGACAAAGCAGCCAACTTAACGCCTGAATTGAAACAAATAAAAACGTAGAACAGAGAAACTGATAAAACAGCCATATTCTCAAGGCATGAATCACCCAAACGTATGATACCCCCCAAATTCCACACTATTGTGTGTCTTTTTTTTTTTTATTACTTAGTTTTGTCTCTCAATGCATGGTTGCAATACAGCACCAAACAGGAGAAACAACTCCGTCGTACACTGGCAAAGAAACTCCAAAGCCACGCCTAACCGAAGAAAAATAAGTGTCTTGTAGCAGTCTTGCACTCCGACAGACGAACCAAAAGGGTGGGCCCTGGACTGGCCCGGAGAAGCTCAAGGAAAGGTAATTAGCAGGTAAGACCTAATTTCACCTTCCTTATCACTACTCCGGGCCAGTCCAGGGAAACGCTAGGGCAGTACCAAAGCAGTATCTAAATCCGGGAGGGACCCGCAAGACCAGCGATAATCGCGAAGCCCCAACTTTCGCATCCTCGCGAGCCTGAACATCCAATCGGTAATGTTTTGTGAACGTATGCAACGACGACCATGTCGCCGCCCTACAAATATCCACTGGAGGTACGAACGCAAACTCCGCCCAAGTAGTAGCTTGAGAACGAGTGGAATGAGCCCGCAGCCCATCAGGAGGCGTCTTCCCGCTAAGCTTGTAAGCTGCAGCAATAGCACGCTTCACCCAGCGAGCGATGGAGGCTTTGGAAGCAGCTTGGCCCCTTCTCGGACCTGCGAACAGAACAAATAACCGATCGGACCTGCGAAAAGACTTTGTATACTTCAAGTAGCTCTTCAAGACGCGACCCAGATCCAATTAACGGAGAGAAGGATCCATGGGTGAACCGGAAAGATCGGAGAAAACTGGCAATGCTACCGACTGATTAACATGAAACGCCGATACCACCTTAGGCAGAAACGAGGGTACCGTCCGCAAAAGAACCTTTCCAGGCAAGAACTGAAGGTAAGGCTCACGACAGGAAAGAGCTTGTAAGTCGGAAATCCGTCTGGCCGAACACAAGGCCACTAGGAAGGCTGTCTTCCACGATATCTCTTTTACAGAAACCGAAGAAGCCCCAGCAAACGGAGGACGGGACAAGGCTTCCAAAACGAGATTCAAATCCCAAGATGGCACCACCTGTCGCATCGGAGGTCTAATAAGCCGAGCCGCCCGAAAAAACCTTTGAACATCGCCATGCGTGGAGATACGGCGGCCCTGCACCGGACCTCTGAAACAAGTCAGAGCCGCCAAATGCACTTTCAAGGTACTGAAAGCCAAGCCCTTATCTAAGCCATCCTGTAGAAACAAGAGCAATTGCGGTAAAGTAGAAGACAGAGGCCGCAAAGACCGCTGAGAACACCAATCCTCAAAAACCCGCCAGACGCGAACGTATGCTAGCGAAGTCGTGGAACGCTTCGACCGAAGCAGGGTAGCAACAACGGAATCCGCGTAACCCTTTCGCTTCAACCGATGCCCCTCAAGAGCCAAGCCGTAAGCAAGAAGCGATCCACCTGTGGCATGAGAACCGGACCCTGACTTAACAAATTGATCCAGACTGGAAGCCGCCAAGGAGAATCTATCAATAGCTGCACCAGATCGGCATACCAAGGCCTCCGAGGCCAATCCGGCGCAATGAGAATCACCGTGCCCCGATGAGCCGCTATCCGCTGAATGATCCGTCCCAGCATCGGCCACGGAGGAAATACGTACAGAAGAATGTCGAGGGGCCAAGGCTGGACCAGCGCATCGAGACCCTCCGACATATGCTCCCTGCGCCTGCTAAAAACCGAGGCGCCTTGGCATTGGTTAGGGTGGCCATTAGATCCATCACCGGCCGCCCCCAGCGCAGCGTCAACTCGTGAAAAACCGCCGCGTTGAGCTCCCACTCCCCTGGATCGAGGACATGACGACTGAGAAAATCGGCTTGCACGTTGTCCTTGCCCGCTACGTGTGCCGCCGACAACGCCACGAGATGACACTCCGCCCAAGTCATTAATTCCTGACATTCGAGGAGGAAGGGCAGACTCCTGGTCCCGCCCTGGCGATTGATATAGGAAACTGTCACCGCATTGTCTGAAAATACTCGAACAGCCGCACCTTCGAGCAGGCGCTCGAAATGAAGAAGAGCGAGACGCACCGCCCGGAGCTCTAACCGATTGATCGACCACGAGGCTTCGATCGGTGACCAGGAACCCTGCGTCACCTGAGACTGACAGTGAGCTCCCCAGCCGGAGAGACTGGCGTCCGTTGTGACTAGTACCCACGGAGGATCCTGCAAAGGCATTCCCGCCTTCAGATGTGCGGGATCTAACCACCAATCCAGACTGTGACGGACGAGCTCCGGACAGAGAAGCCTCCGCGAGAGAGGATGAAGTTGAGGAGACCACCTGGAAAGCAACGCCTGCTGTAGAGGCCTCATATGAGCCTTGGCCCACGGGACCAGATCCAACGCCGCTGCCATGGACCCCAAGAGTTGCAAATAAGTCCACGCCGAGGGAGACGGACTCAGCAAAAAAGCTCGCACCTGCTCCAAGATCTTTAACACCCTGCTCTCCGGCAGGAAGACCAATCCTTGAGCTGTGTCGAAGAAAGCACCGAGATAAGTCAGCTGCTGCAAGTGACTTTTGGCATGGTAGGTTGGGTCATCAAACTTCTCCAGCAGTTGCACCACCCGAGCCGTCGCCTCGACTGAAGCCGCCCGAGTATCTGCTCTGATTAACCAGTCGTCGAGATACGGATGCACGCGAATGCCGTCCTTCCGAAGAGCCGCCGCTACTACCACCATGAGTTTCGTGAAGGTGCGAGGGGCAGTGGCTAGGCCGAAGGGCAACGCTCGGAACTGAAAGTGACCCATTGGGAGGGCGAAGCGCAAAAACTGCTGATGAGCTTCCCTGATGGGTATATGCAAATAAGCCTCTGTGAGATCTATTGACGAGAGAAACTCTCCCGGACGAACTGCCCGAATAACCGCGTGCAGCGTCTCCATGCGAAAATGAGGCACGCGTAAGACGCGATTTACATGTTTGAGATCGAGAATTGGACGAAAAGAACCTTCTTTCTTGGGAACTACAAAATCGAATATCGACCGAAGCCGTACTGGTCGCGAGGTACCAGAACTATGGCCTGCAGACTCAACAGGCGCGAGAGCGTATCGGAGATTGCCTGCGCCTTCGGACCGGGAGCACAGGGAGACTGCAGAAAGGCACTTGATAAGGGGGAAGCGAAATCTAGCGCATATCCCTTTTGAATAATCTCTAACACCCATTTGTCGGACGTTATCGCGGTCCAGGCCGAGAAAAATTCCCGTAGACGACCCCCAATAGGAATCGGAGCCTGGACCAGCAAACCTTCATTGTGTCTTTTTGGTAGCGGATGGCTGAGCATTAAAGTAGGGTCTACCGAAGCCCCGAGCTCCGCGAAAGGAACTTCCGCGAGATCTGAAACAGCCTCTGGGATAGGGAGCAAATCGAGCACCCCGAAATCTACGAGTATCCTTAACCTGACCGCGTTGACCGGGCAGTCCCCTAGCCGCCTTCGGCTTATCTTCCGGCAAACGACTGCCCTTAGAGTCGCCAAGGTCCTTAACAATCTTCTCCAGAGCCTCCCCAAACAGTAACTTACCCTTATAGGGGAGTCTACTAAGGCGCAACTTAGACGAGACGTCCGCTGACCAATTACGCAACCAAAGGAAACGTCTCGCCGCCACGAGCGAGGCCATAGACTTGGCAGCAATACGAAGCAAATCATAGAAGGCATCCGCCAAATAAGCAGCTGTCGACTCCAACTTAGCGCCTTCCGCCGGAGCCGAAGTCCCAGGATCCGCCGCGACCTCTCCTTGAAGCCAACGAATGGAAGCCCTGGAAACATACGCCCCACAAACAGCAGCCTGCAGCACAAGAGCGCTTGAATTAAACGCCTGCTTCAAGAGAGCTTCCAACTTACGATCCTGCAGATCCTTAAGCGCCGCTGCACTTTCTACCGGAATCGTGGTCTTTTTAGTCACCGCAGAAATTAAGGCATCAACCTTAGGCATGCGTAATAGGTCTTTTTCTCGTCCTGCAGAACGGGGTAGAGGCGAGCCAAGGCACGAGCACCCCTCAGGGAGGCCTCGGGGCACTCCCACGCGGACTCAATCATCTGCTTTATAACCCAGTGCACCGGAAAACAGTGTTGTTCGTCCTTAAAGCCCTGCAGTAACGGATCCTCCAAGGGCTCCTGAGAACCCGAAGGCAAGACGAGATTCAGAGCCGCCAAGGACTGAGAAATAAGGGCGCCGAGCTCTTCTTTCCTAAACACCCGAAACAGATTAGGATCCTCGCCCGGAGCTATTTCACCCTCTTCAAGCTCTCCTTGCCAGGGATCGAACCCTGCTTCTGACAGGAGTTCCCCGTCCTCCCCCAGCTGTGCCTCTGCTACCAGAGGCCCCAAGGGGTCTACATTCGACGGAGCCGTTAGCCCCGCTAGGGAAGGACCCTCACCAGCATCATTTGGAAGAGCTGTAGCCCGAAGCTCCCCCAAAGCAGGAGAACCGGAGGACTCAGGCCCAGATTGAGAAGACTTCAGCAAAAAAGCTTTATGCATCGCCAGAATAAACTCTGGTGAAAAAAAGGCAGGCACAGCTTCCTGAGCTTCAGGAAGGGCCCGGGGAACGTTTACTGTAACCGGAGGCTCCTTGGACGACTTAGATTTTCGTTTCCCCGACTTCGGGAGGACCGCGGGAGGAACGGACGGCTCCTTTAAAATGGCCGCCGTTCCCGCCAATTCCGGCACTAACAAGGACCTCTCAGGGTCTGAAGAGAGCTTGCCTTCCATCCCCTCTGAAAGAACGCCCGGCGTCTAAATACAACCGCGAAGCAGCACTCCCACAAAAACGGCGAAATCACTGTACCCCGACCGCCGCGAAAAGGAACGGAACAGAAGGCAAGCGACTCCCCGCAGCTCAAAGCTCACCTGAAGTACAGGAAACAGCGCGGCTCAAAGATCAACGTCCCGCTGCTAGCGGGAAAGCGATCCCTCGGTAGCCCAAAAGATAGAGGTTCACTGGGGCTCCCAGAACCAAACTACCAAGTAATGCAGACGCCCGAGGAAAGGCAGGCTCTACCCCCCTCCGCCCCCAGGCAGGCAGGCAAGGGCCATCCACACTGCTACCGGAGCTGTTTCTACTGCTGTGCTGACTTAAAGCAAGATGCACAAGGAGCCTTGGAGAATATAGCCACTATCAGCCCTGCTAGGACTAAAGTGCTATAAGTGAGGAAAACAAGAAAAATAACAAAGTGAATTTTATACAGGGAGATGGCTATCATCGATCCTCTTCAGCTGCTGAGGACTGAAAGACTGGAGTATTCACCTCAGGGGGAGTGGCTTAGGCTCTCAGGAAAACTTGAAGTATTCAGTCCTCAGCTGCTGAAGGGGATTGACAACCCTAGCGTTTCCCTGAACTGGCCCGGAGTAGTGATAAGGAAGTTTATTATGCATGTTTTTACCTTCTTTCTTATATTACATTTTTGCCTCCTGTTGTCTGTTTTTATTTATACATGTTTTAGTATGGTATGTTTTACATTTTTTTCATTATGTATACTTTTTATGCTTTCACTATTTGTTCTATGGATGGTTCAACAAGCATTCTTTTATGGATGCATTTTAATTTTGGATTTTGTTATTTATATTGTTTTCATGTAGAATCTTTTATTTATATTTGGTATTGATGTTTTATTAATGTATGTTTTTGTTTTTCGAACTCCCTCCCCGAGGAAGGCAGCTGTGCCAAAACACGGCCGTGTTGTGTTTTTAAGAATAAAGGACTCTTGTTTTTACCCCTTGCTCCTTTGTGTCCAGACTTTAGCAAGAGTCTTCATTTACAAGATTTACTTGTAAGCGTGCCCTTAAGACCTGGTTGTTCCAGCTTTCCTTCACGATCACCCCAAGGAGCAGGAATAGCATGAAAACCTTTTTTCTTTTTCCTCTTTTGTGTCTCCTCCTTTTCTATAATTTTTAATTGTAAACTGCCTTGATGGCCTGTTTTGATTCGAAGACAAGAAAGAAGGAAAGGGCCAGACAGTTGTAAATTACTAACTTGTACTCCAAAAAAAATTAAGACAAGTTGATGTCCAATGTAAAATTTATTACATTAATTGCATTCTTAGTGACCAGTAAATTGGAGATGAGAATGCTACCTGTGGTAGTATATGAGCTTCTACTTCCATAGAATAGGGTATTGGTGGCAGGTAAGGATCTTGTAAAACTTGTAAGCCCTGTTTTGCATAGAATGTGTTTGTGAAAAAGAGACATCTAGGTGTGACTGTAGAGCAGGGGACAGTATTTTACAAGAGGCTCTGAACACGGAATCTTTTGTAAAATCCGTATAAAGACATGCAGGTGTGCACGTGGATTTGCCACTATGCACAGCAGGAGGAACCATTTTATCAGTCTACCTGTGGGAAATCCGAGCATCATAAACACAGCAATTTCCACCAGTAGCTAGGCCATTTTGCAAACCTGTATATATGTGTTGCCAATTAAGTACTGAGGCCTCCTATTTTTATCTTTTAAGTTTCATTTTGTAGGAGGAAATAACTCCTTAATCCTGGCCTAATCGAGCAGTTTTTAAAAATCTATACGTGCCTTAGAGCTGGCATAGAATCTGACAAAAATGTTTTGCTATATACATAAATTCCCTTTGTAAAATGGGGAATTCATATGCATATTTTTGCCCTTCCCTAGCTATTTTCAAACCACAACTTCAGAAGGCTCCTTTGAAATCTCTGTGTGATGTGGATCTCCAAGTGGTAGCGATTTTCTGAAATTGCATTTACACATGTATTACACTCTACACATGTAAGTGCTGGTAGTTACACATGGAGATGTTTCTAAAATAACCTCCAGTGTGTCATTAATTTCTACTCTAGTCGAAACTTGAAGGCTTTATAAAAATACGAGGTGTGATCAAAAAGTATTGATTTGTTGTGTAGCTATAAAACAGTGCGTCGCACCACAGTGCTATTAAGCATGCAGTGACCTAGTTATGTGCTCTGCATGTGCAGAGTGTAGCATGGCTGCAGCACATCTGTACTATTTTTAATTACATGATGTTTGGTATCGCGTAAAAGCAGTTCGCCAGATTTATGATGAGTGAAAAAATTGAACAGCGAATTTGTATTCAATTCTGTATGGCGATGAATGCACTAGTCGGGCTCGAGTTTGACTGGTACAAATGTTTCCAAGAGGGCCACCAAAGTGGTTGACAGTGATGAACGATCTGGAAGGCCATCCACGAGCAGGAATGAAGACACAGTTGAAGTGCATGCTGCAATACACTCAAATCGTCGATTGACTATCAGGGAGCTTGCTGAGGACATGGACGTCACTTTGGGGTCAATACAGTCCATCCTTACTGTCGATTTGGGGATGAGATGTGTGTCTGCAAAATTCATGCTGAAACTGTCTCCTGACCCAAAAGGTCAACTGTCTGCAGCCAGGAAGTTGTTGGAATGCATTGAAAATGACTCAGATTTCATCAAAAAGATTACTGGTGATGAATCATGGGTTTATGGTTATGACCTGGAAACTAAGGCTCAGTCCTCACAATGGAAGACTCCAAACTCTCCCAGACTCAAGAAAGCCCATCAGGTGAGGAGCAATGTCAAGCTCAGTTTTCTTTGATTACTGGGGTATTTTTCATCATAAGTATGCTCCAAAAGGCCAAACTATCAATGAGGCGTACTATGTCCAAGTTCTGACTTGTTTGAGAGATGCAGCTCGTCGTAAGAGGCCAGAGTTGCACAAGAATGGTGAATGGTTGCTTCATCACAATAACCCCCAAGTTCATGCATCACATCTTGTCCAGCAGTTCTTGGTCAAACACCAAATCGAGCAAGTTGTCAGCCTCCATACTCATCTGACCTTGCACCCTGAGACTTCTTTCTCATCTCCAAAACAGAAATTATCACTGAAAGGAAGGAGATTTGAGACTTGGAGACCATTATGCAAAATTCGAGACAGCAGCTTCATAGCATAACGAAAGAGGCATTTCAAAATTGTTTCCAGCAGTGACAGGAACGCTAGAGGAAGTGTGTTTTATCAGAAGGGGACTACTTTTGAAGTAGACTTGAGTGCAATAACTGTCAGTGTTATACGTCTTGTGTTACTGTACAAGTCTCAATACCTTTTGATCACACCTCATATGTTTTGTGTAACTAAATGAGATGGTACGACAAGAGGAGAAGCTATTACATATCTAGTCCTTATAGAATGCAGAACCTGGTGTGTGGGGATACTTGGCAATAGCAATCACAATGCAATCAACTTTATTCTAATCTGTGGAAGGTGGACATTAAAAAGTACTGCTGTAGCACTTAATTTTAAAAAGGAAGACTATGATAAAATATGGAAATGATTTAAAAAAAAAAGTAAAAGGAATGGTTACCATGGCAAAGGTTTACAAGAGGTGTGGACATTATTTAAAAATTGCTATTATGGAAAGCCCATATAAAATATATTCTACACTTTAAAAAGGTTGAAAGAAGACCAGACAACTGCCTGAATAGTTTAATGATGATGCAGAAAAAGAAGTGAAAACCAAAATGTCATAATTCAGAAAATGAAGATAGCACTGGCAAGTTAGATGTAAAAAATGGTAATAAAGTTGTCCAAAAGATTTTAAAAAGAAGCATGCCCTAGAGGCAAAAAGGAATACTAAAAACTTTGCCAAGTACATTAAAAATAAAGAGCATGTCATGCAGTTGGACTGTTGAGATGACCTAAAGATAAGAGGAATGTTCAGGGAGAATAAGGAAATAAGAGAAAAGAAGCAGGATATTGGTGTTATACCCACACTAGAAACCACCTCTGATGGTGATTCAGAAGAAATAAAGATAAACAATATAAATCTACGAAATGCAATAGAGAAAATAAACAAACTGAAGAGTAACAAATCACCAGGACCAGATGTATTACTCCAGAGTTTTGAAAGAGCTTGAGAGAGTTTCAAATTACAAGTAACAGATTAGCAATCATTTTAAAATGGCCACAATTCCTGGGGACTGAAGGGTGGCCAATGCAATGACAATTTTTAAAAGGGCTCAGGAGCTGGTAAACCTTTTATCTGTGCCGGGCAAAATGGTAGAAGCTGTTGTGAAAAACAAAATTGATGACCATTTAAACCAGTGGCTCTCAACCCAGTCCTCTGGGACCCTCGGACCAGTCAGGATTTCAGGATATACACAATGAATATGCATATGAGAGATCTGCTTGCACTGCTACAACTGTATGCAGATCTATCTCATGCATATTCATTGCGGATACCCTGAAAACCTGACTGGACTTGGGGGGACCAGAGGACTGGGTTGAGAACCACTGATTTAGACAGGCATGGCTTAATGGGTATGAGCTGAAATTAGTTTAATAAAGACAAGTCTTGCCTTACTAAATTGATTTTTATTAATGGTGAAAAGAAATGTGTGGGTAAAAATGAGTTGATTTATAGTGTGGATTTTCAGAAGACATTTGACAGTCTTTCATGAGAGACGACTCAGGAAATTAAAGTCATGGGATAAGAAAGCAAGTAGTTGAAAAATAGGGCTTTGTCAATAGAAACTGAGAGAATTCTTGATAATGTACATTAAACAAGGACATTGATAACTTGGATTTTTCCGAGACAGTGAAGGGGTTAAGTGACTTGCCGAAGGCCAAATGGAGTGCTAGTGGGAATCGAACTGTGGGCTGTTCCCAGGCCAGTGCTTTAACTATTAGACTACTCCTGCACTCCACACCTTTTTCCAGCAACTGTACACATTGACTTCATCCATTGGATTGTACAAAAATCAGATTGACTACATCCGTGGAAGTCAACAATGAAAAAACTCAACAATAAAAAGAACTCAACATTGACAAGGACAAAACCTGGAGCTGACTGTATGGTATAGATCACCAACTACTAGTTGCAAACTCAAGTTAAAGCTGACAAAAAGCAAGCCATTCATGAATGTACCAAAGTATGATCCTGACAATATACTACTGGAATTTAAAGATTGCCTGTAAAATAGATTTGCCACTTTGGATACAAATTACAGAGCACCAAAAGAGTTATGGGATGCCATCAAGAAAGTTGTGCTCTTAAAGTGAAACATCTTTGCAAAAGGTGAAAAAGCAAAAACAGCCAAAATGGATGACCAAAAACTCCCCAAAATTGTTCAAAAATAGAGAAATGCTAAAGCCAGAGGAGAAAGGAAAGGTTTTGTGATAACAGAAATTTCCAACATGCAACAGGACAAGACAAAGCAGTACTACAGAAACACATGCAAGAAAATACAATCGGAAGCTGTTAGAGAAAGAACAAGATCAGCTTTCCTAAAGTCAGGAAAGTTGAACAACATTTCAGCCTCAAATTGGAATGCTAACAGATACTCAAGTATCCAGGCTGAATGATGCTGAGAAGATTTACTTAACCCTCCGTTGCCTGAGGTACACATAGATTGTGAGCCCTTTGGGGACAAGGGAATGTATCCAGTACCTGTTTGTAGTGATTACATAATGTAAACCGCTTTGATTGAAGGAAAGGGCAGTATAGAAAACTGGTTAAATAAATTATAAATAAAAGGTGGAAAGAATACACTAAGTTGTCCTACCATAAAGATCAAGTGTATCTCAACCTGTACCTTATGATCAGGAACCAATGGCGGCGAAAGAAGTCAAAGCAGCATTGAAAGCATACTATCCACCCCATCCTTAACTCAGACCTGTCGGACTTCAGAAAACAACTAAAAACCCAGCTCTTCAAGGAAGAATACAACTTATACACAGATCTAGAGACTCATTTACCATAAACCCCTTCTGTACAATGTTTCTGTTGGGTTCAGATATTACAATGTGATAAGAATGGGAGGCGGGAGGTGGGAGGCGACAAAGAGTACAAGTAAATGGAGCTCACTCTGAGGAAAAGGATATTACCAGTGGTGTGCCCCAGGGATCTGTCCTTGGTCCGATTCTTTTTAACATCTTTGTTAGTGATATAGCGGAAGGGCTGTCGGGTAAGGTTTGCCTCTTTGCGGATGATACCAAAATCTGCAATAGAGTAGACACCCAGGAAGGTGTAGATAACATGAGGAGGGATCTAGCTAAGCTTGAAGAATGGTCTAGAATTTGGCAGCTGGGCTTTAATGTTAAAAAATGTAAGGTCATGCATTTGGGCTGCAGCAATCCAAGGGAGCAATACAGTATAGGAGGTGAAGTACTTTTGTCCACTAAAGAAGAGCGGGACCTAGGCGTGGTTGTGTCTGATGATCTTAAAGAAGCTAAACGGGTAGAAAAGGCAACGGCAAAAGCTAGAAGGATGCTTGGGTGCATACGGAGAGGAATGGCTAGCAGAAAAAAGGATGTGATAATGCCTCTGTATAAGTCTTTGGTTCGACCTCATTTGAAGTATAGTGTGCAATTCTGGAGACCGCACCTTCAAAAGGATGTGAACAGGATGGAGTCGGTGCAGAGGGTGGCTACTAAAATGATTAGTGGGCTTCATTATAAAGCATATGAGGACAGACTTAAGGATCTTAATATGTACACCTTAGAGGAAAGGCGGGATAGAGGTGATATGATTGAGATGTTTAAATACCTCTGTGGCATAAATGTTCAGGGAGAGAGCCTCTTTCAATTGAAAGCAAGTTCTGCTATGAGGGGACATGGGATGATGGTGAAGGGAGATAGATTCAGGAGTGATATGCGGAAATATTTATTTACGGAAAGAGTAGTGGATCCATGGAATAGTCTCTCAGTGGAGGTGGTAGAGATGAGGACAGTAACTGAATTCAAAAAAGCATGGGACCAACACAGAGGATCTCTAAAGGTAAAAAGTGGACTGTTGTAGTTATGGATGGACAGACTAGATAGGCCATGTGGTCTTTTTCTGTCATCATGTTTCTATGTTTGGAGGGAGGAGTGGTCTAGTGGTTAGGACAAGGTACTTCAGGCCGGAGGGCCGGGGGTTCAAGTCCCACCTGGGGACAAGCAATCTCAGGCCGGAGGGACTGGGATTTCTAGTCCTATAGGCACTCCTTGTGGTCTTGGGCAAGCCACTTAACCCTCCATTGCCCATGTTCCCTGTAAGTATTAACGTATGTGTGTCATATCCCCTCGTGTTAAATGTATCCCCCAATTGACCGCTTTGACCCGGTGAAAAGCGGAATATAAATACAGCTAAATAAATAAATAAATAAAAATGAATACAACAAGATGACCACAAAATTCAGTAAATAGTTCTTAGTCAGTTCTCTGTAAAACCTTGTATCTCCTGGTCATGTTAATCCAATTGTTTAACTGTAAACCACTTTGAATTGTAGAAAGGTGTTATAAAAATAAGTTTAGATAAATAATTTATCAAAAAACAAAGCACTGGGCTGGGCATCGATGGCACTCCCATTGAAAGAATACAGGAATCAAATGCAGCTGTTAAAATACTTACAAGGCTCTGCCAGGAAATTTGGAACACAACATCATGGCCAACTGACTGGAAAAGATCTGTGTTCATACCAATACTGAAGAAAGGTGATCGAACTGACACTGGAAATTATTGCATGATCACTCTGATTCCACATGCCAGCAAGATTCTATTCAAGATCATTCAGTGGAGATTACAACCATACCTGGAACAAGAACTGCCCAAAGTGCAAGCAGAGTTCAGGAAAAGGGCGCAGAATAAGAGACATTATTGCAGATGTGAGATGGATCCCTGAAAAGACAAAAGAATACCAAAGGGATATCTATATGTGTTTTCTTGATGACGGCAAGGCCTTTGATCATGTAAATCATGAAAAGTTTGGGGCCACATTAAGAAGCAGAACACCTTATAGTTCTTATGCATAACCTTTTACATTGATCAAGAAACGAAAGTTCGAACAAAACAAGGAGAAACAGAATGATTTAAAATAAGCAGAGATGTAGAACAAGGCTGCATACTTTTCTCATACTTATTTAATTTATATGCAGAACAAATCTTCAGAGAAGCAGGACTGTATGACGATAACCAAGGCATGAAGACAGGTAGCTAATGCTACTGCATTACTTGTTGAAAGTGAAGACGATCTGAAACATCTGCTTATCAAGATCAAAGGAACATAGTGTTAAAATGGGGCCTGCACCTTAACATGAAGAAGACACAGATTCTTAAAACTGGCAAAAGCAATAATTTCATCCTTTATGGATCAATAATCTGTAATGAAATGATACAATCAGGATATCCAATGATGCATTGCTCTTGGCAGAAGAGCTATGAAGGACCTAGAGATGTATCTTTGCATATAAAGATTCAACTTGTCCAAGTCATGGCATTTTCAATTACATCATATGGATACAAAAGTTGGATAATAAAGAAGAGACAAGAAGAAAGTCAATGCCTTTGAATTATGGTGTTGGTGAAGAATACTGCATCTATCATGGATTGCCCGACGAACAAATCAGTTGGTACTAGAAAAGATCAAACCTAAACGTTCCTTTAGAAGCTCAAATGACAAATCTTTGACTTTCATACTTTGGACACACAATGTGAAGAGAGATCATTTGAGAAAAACATCATGGTGGGCAGTGTTGAAGGTTTGTGCAAAAGAGGAAGGCCAGCAAGGCAATAGACTGGTATCTTTAGTATTGTATCATTTCATCAATCACCAGATTGAAGGCTGAACATAGTTTAGGACAACTATCCACAGGGTCGCTGTGCATCTACATTGATTCAACAGCTCTTAAAAACAACAGTAGGAGGCAATGCCTTATTGTGGATTGGAAACTGGCTAAAAGACAGGAAATAAATTAGGATTAAGTAGTCATCTTTCTAAATAGGAAGGGGTCAGTGGTGGAGTGCCTCAAGGGTCTATACTGCACTGTTTAATATATTCATCAGTAATCTGAAGGAGCAACAAGTAAGATGACAAAGTTATTCAAAGTTGCTAAAGCAGCAGCAGATTGTGAGGAACTGCTGAAAGATCTTGAGACTAAGAGCCTGGGCATCTAAATTTAACGTGGACAGGTACAAAGTGATGCATATAGAGAAAATAATCCCAATTACAGATACGAAATGCTGGGTGCGCATTAGGAATTATCACCCAAGAAGAAGATCTTTAAGTCATTGTGGACAATATGTTGACATTTAGGTTTGGAAGTTTTGGATTTGTGTTGTAATTTTTACAGTTCTGACTATCCCCATCTCACAAAGGATATAATGGAGCTAGAAAAGGTTCAGAGAAGGGTAACAAACAATAAAAAGAATGGAACACCTCTTATGAGAAAAGGCTAAAGAGGTTTAGGGTTCTTCAGCTTAGAAAAGAGACCACTGAGAGGGGAATCCTAGAAGCTAAATCATGAAGGGAGATGAAATGGTTGTTTTACCTTTTCAAACAATATTAAAACAAGAGGATGCTCCATGAAACAAAGACCGGTAGACTGAAAACAAACAGTAAATGACATTTTTTTCATGCAATACATAATTTAGCTATGGAATCTGTTGCCAGGGGACATGGTCAAGGCAACTAATATAGCTGGGTTAGAGAAGAGGTTGGGAAACTTCCTGGAAGTAAAGTCCATTAACGATTATTAGCAAAGAATACCTGGAAATGAGCAATGAGAAATTTGATCTGTGTTTGGGATCTGCTGAGTACTTGTGACCTGGCCTACTGGATGCTGGTCTCCGTGGACCTTGGTCTGGCTCAGCATGGCATTTGTTTTTATTGTGGTTCTGTGTTCATTGTGGGTGGATTCTGCTCACTCAGCTTTTCTGCTCATGTTTCTTGCAGTTTGATCCAGTGGCTTATAGGATTGAGCCCATGGTGGCTACAGATATGGAGTTCGAACCCATGCTGATCCCCCACCACAAGGGTAGAAAGCGAATGCATTTAGGTAAGTCATTGGAAGATATTCTTCCATGTATAGAAGTGTCTAGTGTGCTTATCCCATGTTCTTCATACAGTACATCGACCATCAGGGAACACCTGTAAATCTAAGAAGAGTCCTTTTTTGGTAAAAGTGTAAAGATCAGCGGTACTTTGGATTCATGTAGCATCTCCCCTTGGACCAGGCTCCCATTATGATTTGTAGTTTAATATATCATGTATAAACTAGGGGAGAGTAAGCAACTACTCCCTCGCCCTTGTAATACAGTCCGTTGCAGAGCTAGCATGCAGGATTGGCAGCCCAATAGCTCTTATCAGTTGTTCAGTATTGTAATGGCTATGCTGTGCTTTCTCAGCCTGCTACATTTCCTGCTACTTTTACCAGCAATAGGTTTTGAGTTCCTAGTTGCTGCTGCTGCTTTGGATGCTTATATCATTTACCAGTGGCAGGTAGATTTCATTTTGCTTTTATTTTCCCACTGAAATTCACATCTAATTGGTTACTGGGATGCACCATCATGTATATATTCTCTCCACTCTCCTGTGAATGTGTATACAGACCCTCCAATGCTAACATTAGGGGGAACTTATCTTAGCTGTTCTGTGATCTTTTTTTGCTTGTTTTGCTTTTAAAGAACTGAGGGAGGGTCTAACAGATATCAAGAAAAATCTACTTGGATCCCTGAGGATTGCTTGGGAGTCCTTCACTAAACCTCCTGTTTCAGCAGGGGTATTACAAGCCACTGAGACAGTATTGGATAAAGCAACAGAGTCCCAGTCAAGCCCAGGCAAACAAAGTGGTGAGTTGTGTGGGGAAGTGGTCACAAAACAGGCCAGCGAATCTGTATGTATCACAGATTAAGGGTTTCACCCATTCAGCAACATTGACATATGTACTCTGCCCAAAGCTATGTTCACACTCTCTAGTATGCAGACATTCGGGAAGGAATACCTTAATCAAACTTGTTTCTCTCCTCCCTACAACATACAATTAGTCAGTTCTAACTTTAAACTTCTTTCTTCAGACTTGCTGATAGTGCTATTTTTAATGTTATTGGTTTATCTTAATGAAAACTCATATCCTAAACCATGACCTTACACCTCTTTCTTCAGACCCCCTAAATTAAATCCTTTTAAGTTATTGCACTCTGACTTGCATGTAGTTTACTGTTTTGGGGTGTATTGAGAATTTGCAGTTCTACATCTTTTCCTTCCCTCTAAAATAGCATAGTTATGAGAACATAAGAAATGCCATACTGGGTCAGACTAAGGTCCATCAAGTCCAATATCCTGTTTTAAACAGTGGCCAATCCAGGTCACAAGTACCTGGCAGGTTTCCAAAAAGGCACACAGGTTCCACAGTGCTCATTCCAGGGTAAGCAGTAGATTTCCCGGGTCCTCTTTAATAATGGTTTGTGGACCTTTCCTCTAGGAACTTGTCCAACACTTCTTTTTTTTTTAATCCAGGTACACTAACAGCTTTTACTACGTCCTCCAGTAACGAATTCCAGAGTTTGATTACGCATTGAGTAAAAAAAGTATTTTCTTTTATTAGTCTTAAATGGGTTACATTGTAGCTTCACAGCATATCCTCTAGTCTTTCTACTTTTTGATGGCGTAAACAACTGTTCCATCTCATCCTGCTAGACCAGTCCAGACTAGTGGGTTGATTTCCCCAGCCATCGGCTGATGGAGACAGAGAACCAATCAAAGCTTTAGCTACATCCCTCTCAGGCTGTAACCCACTACCCCCTAGGGGTCAGCTTCATTTTTTTTTCCTGTCTCCAGCAGTTGATGGACACACAATTTTTCTCCTGACAGACCCTTTGAGGGAGTTCTTTTAGTGCAGGCTTGTTTGGTCCTTCTGGCTGGTTATCTCCAGGATTCACTCGAGGAGATGTTCCTGGTATCCTGAGGGTTCACTCCTGGTCATGAGGATCAGTTCAGTACCTCAGTAGACGGGAGGGGCAGCTTCATTGGTTCAGCAACAGTATGCCCTGCAAAGCATATCTTTCTGCCTCAACAGCCTTATCAGGTTAAAAAAAAGAGAAATGCCTTCGGGGTCTGGCTGAGGAATGCGGTGCCTTCACGGTGCCTGACCAGACTGGGCGAGTGGCTGTCGTACAGATCAGTTCCCGCAGCGAATGTTTCTCTACTCGAGCTCTCCCCTCCCAATATATGGCTCTGTTACCACACAGGAGGTTGGAATCTCTGAGTTTTCTGTTGTCCTCCCCTTCTCCTCCTCCCATTGATGCTGGGGTCGGGCAGGGAGGCCTATCCGAGCCATGTGGTGGTTGCTGTCTGTTAGCAGTGTTAAGGAGAATCACTCTCCCTTCGCTGAGCACCGCCTCGCGGACAGTTTTCTCAGCCCGCCCAGCCTTGTTTGATACCCTTACCAACATGATCATTGCTGTGGCTCCAAAGCTCAGAGACAGAAGGAAACTCATCTGTAAACATGGACACACTTCCTGCCATTTCTCTGACAGCGGTGGCTCTGTGCAGCGCACGCCATTTTCTTGGGGGGAAATCATCTCCTCTGCCTTCACGCACTGCCTCGGCTGCAGCCATAAGCGGCGCCACCTGAAGGACCAAATGTGTGTAGCTTGCACATTGGATCAGGGGACAGCCGCCTCCCTAATGGCAGATCAGGGTGCTCAAAGTGTAGGGGAGCTCAGTCTCTCTCTTAGCGCAAGGCAGCCTACGGATAGCAAGGGGCCTGATGCAGCGCCTCCAGTTTTATCTTTAGAGGGTCAATCGGTGACGCAAGCAGGCTGCTCCTTGAGGCAGCCAGAGGCCGATGGTCAGTTTATGCAGTTTTTCACCCAACGTTGGGAATTCTGGCAGTCTGGGACCCTTAATTTCTCAGAGAAGTCTCCCTTCCCGGTAACTGAGCAGGGATCCGTGCCCAAAAAACGGTTCAGGAGCAAACAGCGACCCCAGGGTTGGCACCCTTCTCTGGAGGAGGGGGTCCTGTCTGATGCCGGGGAAGTTCTTTCAGGTCCTCTGAGTGTCGGTAGCGCTTCGGAGCAAGAGGAGGGAGAACTCTCCCCCTTGGAGGGCGACCGGGATGACTGGCAGGATCTGCGGCTGTTCAGTAGGTATGAGCTTCCTACTTTGAACAGATTGTGGAATCTCTTCATCTCACAGATTCTACGGCGACGACTGCGTCAGCTGCGGAGCACTCACAGCCAGATCCCATTATTGTGGGCATCCGAAAGCCTTCCAGGGCTTTCCCCTTTCCAGCGGAGCTTCAGCAAATGGTCTCCATTGAATGGGATTCTCCGGAGACCTCACTGTGCTCTTCACGGCAATTAAGTTGTATTTACGCCTGGACCCCAGCGGACATTGACAGGTGACTTTGTTTTCCTAAGGTGGACGTATTGGTGACTGCTGTCACCAAGCACACAACTATTCCAATGGAAGGGGGCATAACTCTAAAGGATCAGCTGGGACTGCAAGATGGAGAGTCTGCTGAAAATGGCCTTCACCTCCTCGTCCCTCGCCTTACAGGCCTCCTCATGCGGGGGCTTGACTACTTGCGCCTTATTGCGGTGGCTCCAGCTGCTACCGGATGACCCTGCCCTTGCACTCCTGGAATCAGCCACCGCCTTTCTGGCGGATGCCCTTTACGATCTCCTCCAGCTTGCTGCTCGTTCCATAGCCGCTGTGATAGTGGCACGTCGTTGGCTCTGGATCCGCCATTGGAATGCGGATCCGGCATCCAAGTCACATTTGGCTAAGCTCCCATTTAAGGGGCGTCTCCTGTTTGGGGAGGATCTGGAAAAATTGGTAAAGGAGTTGGAGGTCAAACCTCAACGTTTGCCTGAGGATAGACCTCGCCATTCTGTCCATAGATCATCTGAGGCCTTCTCAGAGACGCCCTCGGGGCGAGCTCATTTTCAGGACTTGTGGAGATATAGACTAGGGAAGTCCTTTGACACCACTTACCAACAGGGTTTCAAGGGGCAGTCTCGGCCCTTTCATGGATTTCGTCATTCGTGGGACAGTTTTTCCTCCTCCGCTAAGACCTCTGGGAGGGGTGCTCTTCCTGCTGACAGTGTTTCGCAGAGCCACGGATAAGGGGGCGATTTGAGCCTTTTCTCCCACGAATGGGCTGAGATTACATCGGACAGTTGGGTACAGGGAGTCATAAATCGGAGTTATGCTCTTGATCTTGCCAGGCCTATACGGGACGCCTTCCTGGTCTCCCCCTGCATCTCCGCAGCAAAGTGGTTTGCAGTAGATGAAACGGTGCAGTGCTTACTGCTACTCGGGGTAATCCATCCTGTGCCAGTGTCTGAGAGGTCCCAGGGTCAGTACTCCATTAATTTTGTCGTGCCAAAAAATGATGGCACCTTCCGTCCAATTCTGGATTGCAAGGGGGTCAACCGATGTCTTCGTGTGCTCCGGTTCTGCATAGAGACTTTGAAATCTGTCATTCAGGCAATCAGGCCCGAGGAGTTTCTCGCTTCACTGGATCTAAAGGAAGCGTATCTCCACATTCCGAATGTCCATGATCATCAAAGCTTTGTGCGGTTTGCCATCCTGGGTCAACACTATCAGTTCTGTGCTCTACCAGTCGGGCTGGCAACGGCTCCCCCACATGTTTTCCAAGGTCATGGTGGTGGCAGCGGCAGCGTTGCGAAAAGAGGGAATTCGTGTTCATCCCTACCTGGATGATTAGTTGATCTAGGCAGATTCCCTCAACGGGATTCTCTCTCAGCAGTACAACAAGTAGTGGCCTTGTTGGAACGGCTGGGATGGGTGTCAATCAGGCAAAGAGTGCGCTTCGGCCCTCTTGGTCACTAGACTTCCTAGGAGCCCACTTCAACATGCGCCTAGGCTGCGTATTTCTGAGGCAGAAAGGGCAGGAAAATTATGCAGGCAGATATGGGCCTTCGCTTGGCGCAGGTCGCCAATGGCATGGGAGTACCTACAAATTCTCTGTTCCATGGTGGCCACCTTGGACGTAGTCCCTCAGGCGCAAGAACACAAGAGGCCGCTGCAGCGGGCCCTGTTAGACTGCTGGTCGCCGGTGGAGCAGGATTACAAAGTGTCTCTTCCCCTCTCACTCTCGGTCCCCCATTCCCTTCAGTGGTAGCTTCTTCACGCCATTTTGATGAAAGGGGTACTCTTGGACATTTCATATTGGGTCGTAGTAACGACAGATGCGAGCCTCATCGGCTGGGGGACGCACTGTCAAGGCCGCTCTGTGCAGGGTGCCAGGTCCATGACGGAGGCCAGCTGGACCATCAACCGTCTAGAGGCCTGAGTGGTGCACCTTGCACTATGGCATGTCCTCCCACTCCTGCACTCCGGTGTTGTCCGACAATGCAACGACGGTTGCTTATCTCAATAGGCAGGGTTGGCACCAAGTGCCCGGGAGTGGTCCAGGAGATGAGGCTTCTCTTCTTGTGGGTGGAGTGTCACTTGCGAGCTCTGTCAGCACAGCACATTGCGGGGGTGGACAATGTTCAAGTGGATTTCCTTAGTCGGAACGCCCTCGACTCTGGCAAGTGAAAGCTGGTGTTGTGGGCCTTCAGCCGCATTGTGTGGAGGTGGGGTCGCTCATTTCTGGATCTAATGGCAACCTCGTCCAACACCAAAGCAGCACTTTACTTCAGCAGGAGGAAGAACCCGAGATCAAGCAGTATCGATGCTCTGGTGCAGGAGTGGCCTCCGGCTCGCCTTCTGTACATTTTTTCCCCATGGGCAATGATCGCCCGTGTGCTGCGGTGAATAGTAGCACATAGAGGAAAGGTAATCCTGGTAGCCCCGGACTGGCCCCGTCGTCCATGGTATGTCGATCTGATGCAGCTCACCAAGGCTCCCCCTCTGGTACTGGGCTCCCCCAGGGGGCTCCTACGGAAGGGACTGGTCCTCCTATACCACCCCGCTCCCTACTTGCTTATGGCCTGGCTCTTGAGCAGCATAGATTAATGCGTAGGGGTTGCCAGGAGTCCGTAGTAGCCACCCTGCTCAAAGCTCGGAGAGCATCCACGTCTGCAGTGTATGAGAGCGAGCCCATTCTCAAACCCCTTCTGCAAAAAAACCAGAACATGCGGTACCCACGCCCACCATGGCAAGAGGGCACGCTGCTTACACCAACGCGTGAAACGGCGCCAGACCTGGGCATACGCTGTTAGTAATGGGTTAAGAAGAGTTCTTGCTATGTTGCTGTTTCAGGTAAGAATTTTTTTGCTTTGACAATGGTAAACTGAAGCTGATCCCGGGGGGGGGGGGGGGAGGTAGTGTGCTACAGCCTGAGAGGGGCGTAGCCGAAACTTTGGTTCTCTGTCTCCATCAGCTGCTGGCTGGGGAACTCAACCCGCTAGTCTGGACTGGTCTAGCAGGATTCCAGGAAAGGAAATTAACGGCAAGTAAAATTTCACCATCTACATTTATCCATTCCACATCATTAATTTATAGACCTCTATCATATCTCCCCCTCAGCCATCTCTTTTCCAAGTTTGAGCCCTAATCTTTTAAGTCTCTCCTCATAGGGATATCCTTCCATCCCCTTCACCGTTTTTGTTGCTCTTCTCTGTACCTTTTCTAATTCTGCTATATCCTTTTTGAGATACGCTGACCAGAATTGCACACTATATTCAAGGTGCAGTCGCACCGTGGAACGATAGAGGCATTATAATATCCCTGGTTTTATTCTCCATGCCTTTACTTATGATTCCTAGCATTCTATTTGCTTTGTTGGCTGCCATTGCATGCTGGGTGGAGGGTTTCAGTGTATTATCCACAATGATGCCTAAATCTTTTTCCTGGATGGTGGTTTCTAAGGTAGTATCTTGCATCATGTAACCAAAGTTTGGGTGGTTCTAGGTGCATAACTTTGCACTTGTCCACATTAAATTTCACCTGCCACTTGGACATCCAGTTTTCCAATTTATCAAGGTCCTCTTGCAATGTTTTCACAATCCTCGTGTGTTTTAACAACTTTAAATAATTTTGTCTAATCTGCAGATTTGACCACCTCGCTCACTATTCCCATTTCCAGGTCATTTATGAATGTTAAAAAGCAGTGGGCCCAGCATAAATCCCTGGGGTACTCCACTATTCAACTTTTTCCATTGAGAAAGTTGGCCATTTAGCTCTACTCTCTGCTTTCTATCTTTTAACCAGGTCCTGATCCGCAATACTACACTGCCTCCAATTACATTACTTTTTAATTTTGCCAAGAGTCTCTCATGAAGGACCTTGTGAAAGGCTTTCTGAAAATCAAGATACACTATGTAATGTACATTATGTAATGCAGCTGCATTTATCTACCCCATATCACAGAGAGTATGTCTAGTTCTCTTCATGCCTATCTCTAGTGTGTGGGATACAGCACTGTCATTTGCAAGGTGGTGCCAGTTGCGTTGCTACCCTTTACTGTCTTGCTTAAGTTCAGATGTGAAGCCAGAAGAAGCGCCACATTCAGCAATGAAGGAGGAATCTCCACTTAATGTTGGGATGTTAAATAGAGGGCTGAGGTTTGATTATGTGCTACAGGAGAAGCCCATCGAAAGCTTTAATGAGTATCTGTTTGCACTACAGAGCCATCTCTGTTACTGGTAAGACCCTTGACTGCTCCCCCTATGCTAACATGGTGCCTCACTGTTATTGTTAAAAATCATCATAGTGCTCCCCACACCATGTAGCACTGCCTGAAAAATGACAAAAGCTGGTGGCATCTTTATAGACTGATTTTATTGAGGAATGAGCTTTTGAGAAGATGAGGTGGATTCTTGTCATCAAAATCTCATATCTTCATAAATTGCATAGGCTAAAAAGGGTCACCAGTCTGTCACTTTTGCTACTGCATACTAACATGACTCTCTCTTCTGGTTAGAATCCGGACCCCTGCAGTGTCATCTCTTACTAGTAGGATGACACCATCCCGTTTTCCGAGATGTAAACCAAAAAGGTCCTTTTATTGATGTTAGAATGATCAGATACATTCCTTAAAAAAATAAATAAATAAAAATATTGAACTGCGAATACGGGGGAATTTTACTTACCGATTAACTTCCTTTGCTGGAGTCCTGGCTAGACCAGTCCAGACCAGTGGGTTATCTCCCCCAAGCAACAGATGAGACAGAAAAAAACTAAAACAGTGCTGGGCATCATCACTAGCATTAAACCCAGTACAGCTAGGGGCATTCTCCAGTATTTTCATAACAAGCAAATGGATCCCACTGGCAAGTCCTCTAAAGGGGCCCCCAAATTATAAAGAGAATACAAGAATGGGAACTATATACAGAATCCACAAGAGCAGAAACAGATTGCTAAACCAGAAGGCCTTGAAAACAAGGCACAAGATTGAGTGGGTCCTGGACTGGTTTAGCAGGACAAAAGCAGGAGGACAATATCCACTAGAAAGACTGAGAGCTTAATATGTCAGAGGTCTGCCTAACACGTGTTGCGGTCAGAGGCCGCTTTCAGGGGACTGTGACCTCCAAGAGAGACATACAAGGGCATTATAATAACAAACATAATCAAACATAAAAAATCATAAAAACAATTGTCAATAAAATAATATAAGAACAAACAATGAAAATGAAAAGTCAAATCATAATAAAATCAATAAAACTATTGCATTAAAAATTATTAGAATGACATAATTAATCATTATTTAACATCCAAAAAAATAAGCATATAAAAATTAACCACTAAGAACAGTAATAAAAAATCATGAATACAATATGGACTATGGAGGAGTGACAATAGTGCCAGAGGTTACCAAGGCTTTTATAACTACCAAAAATAGTGGGTAGAAGAAAATACAAAATATATATTTATCAAAACGCACCATTCAAAAGTGACACGGGTGTGCTCTCAACTCTTCTGTAGTATCTGGCAAAAAAATAATAAAGGAAAGAGAAAGCAGTTACATAAAAGCATAACAGGAGAACTATAAACAAAAGGAGGAGGAGATAGTCTTCCTCCACACCTTAGAGGAAAAAAGAACTAACTTGTGGAGGTGTGTGGAAACACTCTTACCAGAGGAGGGGGAAGGGGGGAGATGGCAACATATTCAAGGGAGGTAGCATAGGTAGGATATAATAATAAGCTCAGTGTAGTCTTAGAGCAGGGGTCTCAAACTCAAATTGCTTTGAGGGCCGAATGAGGACTTGTAAAGTAACCCGGGGGCCGCATAAGACACGGGCCTCATTTGCATAAGGGGCCTCATTTGCATAAATATTTGCATAATGTTGCATAATGAGTGCATGGATAAAGAAAGACTAGAAAATTTCTATATTACTATAATCCAGTGCCAACCGCCAGGCACATTAGGAACTACTACTAACACTGCCCATTTGGAACCCATAGCAAACCCCCCGTATCATAACAGCACTACCAGGACTCACAAAGCACCAGACCCTACCTATCAAAAGGCAACACTGCAAATATTAAATCAATACATTTCAGAGAACAATACATGACCTACTGGGAAAAGAGAACAAGTAGCAATGTCAAATAGGAATTACACAGAATACCTCAGCACTGTAGAAATAAAACTATAAATAATTTCTTGTACCAAAGCACAGACATTAATGATGCACATTTCCCAGAGCTGACATATTCCAGTTAATAAATTCAAAATAAAGAGATATTTTTCTACCTTTTGTGCATTTTTTTTCAGTTGCAATTGCTCCAGCCACTTCTGGTTTCTTCGTGTCTTCTGCTATCTCCATCGTCTGCTGTCCATTTGTCCTTTCTTCTCTCTTCTAGTTTTTTTTCCATTCTCTCTCTCTACATCTGCTTTAACATACTAATCTTTCTCCTTTTGCTCTTTCCTCATTCCTATTTCATCCACTCAAATTTTACCCCTCCATCCTCAATCCCCACTTACTCTCCCAATACCTGGCCAATTGTAGATTTGTCTTCTCTTCCAGACAAAATATTTTTCCCCTCTCCATTTCACTTTCCCAGCTCCATCCCATTCTAATCCTCCCCCAACATCAGCTCCCTTCTAGTTCCAGCCCCACCCAGCATCTGCTCCTTTCTAGTCCCTGCATCAGTCCATTTCCAGTCCTATCCTAGCCTCACCATCAGCCCATTTCCAATCCTAGCCCCCCATCAGCCCATTTCCAATCCTAGCTCCCTCCCCTCACAGCCCATTTCCATTCCAAGCCCCCCTCCCCATCAGCCATTTGCAGTTCAAGCCCCCCTTCCACTCAGCCCATTTCCAGTCCTAGCAACCCCCCAGCCCATTACCAGTCCTAGACCCCCCATAGCCCATAACCAGTCCTAACCTCCCCATAGCGCACTTCCAGTCTTACCCCCCATCACCCCATTTTCAGTCTTACCCCCCCATAGCCCATTACCAGTCCTAGTCCCCCCCATAGCCCACTTGCAGTCGTATCCCCCATCACCCCATTTTCAGTCCTAGCCCCCACCATAGCCCATTACCAGTCATAACCCCCCCTGCCAATAGCCCACTTCCAGTCCTAACCCCCATCTGCCCATTTCCAGTCCTAGCCCCCACCATAGCCCATTACTAGTTATAACCCCCCCCAGCCCATTACCAGTCATAACCCCCCCTGCCAATAGCCCACTTCCAGTCCTAACCCCCATCTGCCCATTTCCAGTCCTAGCCCCCACCATAGCCCATTACCAGTTATAACCCCCCCCCCAGCCCATTACCAGTCATAACCCCCCCCCCTCACCCCTCTGCCAATAGCCCACTTCCAGTTCAGTCAGCCCCTCCATAGCTCATTACCGGCCAACAAAAAAACCCCCAAAACCCTGGCTTCTGCTGCTGCCGTTGCCGCCGTGGCAGCAGCAGAATCAATTGTCAAATTAAAAAAAAAAACTGACTTCTGCTGCTCAAGCAGCTGTCCTGCGGCCCCTTTCCCTCTGCCCGGAGATCCGACTCTGCTCTCAGCGGCGTGCTTTTCAAGCCGCGACGAGAGTATTCCCCTCTCGCGCGGTTTTTCAAGCCGCGCGAGAGGGGAATACTCTCTTCGCGGCTTGAAAAGCACGCCGCTGAGAGCAGAGTCGGATCTCGGGCAGAGGGAAAGGGGCCGCAGGACAGCTGCTTGAGCAGCAGAAGTCAGTTTTTTTTTTAAATTTAACAATTGATTCTGCTGCTGCCACGGCGGCAACGGCAGCAGCAGAAGCCAGGGTTTTGGGGGATTTTTGGTTTTCCGCCGTCGCGGGCCGCACAAAGTTGTCTCGCGGGCCGCGTGTTTGAGACCCCTGTCTTAGAGCCTATTCAGACAAGCCATACAGACCCACTACTTTTGGAAGTTATAAACACCTTGGTAATTTCTAGCACTATTGCCACTTTGCCATAGTCCCTATTGCATTCGTGATTTTTATTATTGTTCTTATTGGTTCATTTTTATATGCTTATTTTTTAGATGTTATTTATTTGTCAGTCTAATAATTTTTAATGTAATAATTTTGATTTTATTATGATTTGGCTCTTTTTGTTTTCAATGTTTGGTCAGATGTATTTTATTGAAAATTGTTTTTATGGTCTTTTAACGTTTGATTATGTTTGTTATAATGCGCTTGTATGTGTTTCTTGGAGATTGCAGTCCCCTGAAGAAGGCCTCCAGATGAAACACGTGTTGGACAGATCTTTGACATATTAATAAAGTTCTCGGTCCTTCCAGTGGTGTATTGTCATCCTGCTTTTGTTTGCTCCTAATTGATCTGCAAGTGGAGTGCTTCTCTCTCTGTGTGCCCCTGATCTAGCAGGACTCCAGGAAAGGAAATTATCAGTAAGTAAAATTTCCCCTGCCAGACCATCCTGCTAGACCAGTCCAGACCAGCAGGGAGTACCAAAGTTGCTCCCCTTCCAGGAGGGACTACAGTGCGGCCGTCAGCACCCTAGTGCCGAAAAGGTCTCCCAAACAAGTTTGGACATCCAAGTGGTAATACTTCACGAACATGGATAAGGAAAACCACATTGCTGCTCTGCAAATATCTAACGGTGACACAGAGGACACCTCTGCCCAGGAAGCAGCCTGGGCATGAGTAGAATGAGCTTTTAGGCCCGAAGGAGTGGAAAAAATGAACTCCTTAATCCAGTGGCTGAGGGTGGCCTTGGACACTGCCTGAACGAAACACAGCAGGAGCAAGGAGACCAGCACACCCTTTCAATGTGGAATAAGACTTTATTAATTACACCCCCATCCCCAGCAATGTTTCGGGAACTCATTCCTTCATCAGGGGTATGTAACTGAAGACCTGCAACATAAATAAATAAATAAAATTAAAACCATGAAAAGGACCTAATCATATGTATTAGCTTATAAATAACACTACAAATCACATAAGTTAAAATATATTAAGAACATACATGAGTTTTCCTATGATGTACTTATTTAAAACCCTCACTTGGTTTGCAGCTTGTCGTGCTGTGAGGGCTTGTGTGCATCAGTGATGCTGAGAGCTAAACTATCGGTAGTTTAACTACTGGCAGGGTCTCCCAAGATGGACAGGTCTCAGCTGAGGTGCCAGACCAAGACAAACCACCCATCTGGGCAGCAGCAGAATGGGATAGTGTTGACGGCGGAGGATCACATTTCTGTGACAACGGCAACACCACCAAACTTAAACTGCGCGGAAGAAAGGCCCGGCAATCTACTTCTGTATCTTGCCATGAAAACCCAATGGATAGTTACAACAAAACAAATTGTGCTATAGTGCTGGAAGATGAGACCCCCAGGTCGGAAGGCACTCAACTAGCTACTGGGGAAGAGCTGAACCATCCATCAAAGCCCTCGAAGTCTGACTGCTGATGTAGCTGCGCATGAAATGAGAGTCAGAAGCTGTAAAGATGTCTTACGTACTGGAACATGGAACGTACGAAGCATGAACCAAGGGAAGTTGGAGATGGTCAAGAATGAAATGGAATGTGTACAACTTGATCTGTTGGGTGTCAGCGAACTGAAATGGACTGGCATTGGGCACTTTGCATCAGATGATCACATGGTCTACTATGCTGGAAATGAAAGACAAAGAAGAAATGGTGTTGCATTTATAATAAATAAGAAACTTGCAAGAACTGTAATGAAATACAATGCAGTCAGCGAATGCTTAATCTCTATTTGTCTACGAGGAATGCCTATCAACACAACTATAATTCAAGTATATGCCCCAATAACAGCTGCAGAAGAGAATGAAATTGAAGAGTTCTATGAACAAGTACAAGCTGAAATTGACAGAACATGCAAACAGGATATCCCGATAGTCATGGGTGACTGGAACGCAAAAGTTGGCAATAAAGAAGAAGGCAAAGTAGTTGGAAAATATGGACTTGGCAACAGAAATGAAGCTGGAGAAAGACTGATAGAATTCTGCAAGACCAACGATCTATTCATCTCAAACACCTTCTTCCATCAACACAAGCGGCGACTGTACACATGGACTTCACCCAGTGGATTGTATAAAAATCAAATTGACTACATCTGTGGAAGTCAACGATGGAAAAGTTCTATAACATCAACAAAGATTAAAACCTGGAGCTGACTGTGGTACAGATCATCAACTACTAGTATGCAAACTCAAGCTAAAGTTGAAAAAGAGCAAACCACTCATGAATGCAGCAAAATATGACCTTGAGAATATACCACTGGAATTTAAAGACTGCCTGCAAAATCGATTTGCTGCTTTAGATACAAATGACAGAGCTCCAGAAGAGTTATGGAGTGACATCAAGAGGTTGTGTTGGAAGAAAGCGAGAAGTCTCTACAAAAGGTGAAAAAGCAAAAACGGCCAAAATGGATGACGGAAGAAACTCTGAAAATTGCCCAGAAACGCAGAGAAGCTAAAGCCAGAGGAGAAAGAAAGACAATAACAGAACTCAACAGAGATTTCCAATGTGCAGCAAGACAGGACAAGGAAAAGTACTACAAATACTCGTGCAAGAAAATAGAAGCAGAAACTATTAGAGGAAGAACAAGATCGGCTTTCCTAAAGCTACGAGAGTTAAAGAAAAAGTTCCAACCTCGAATTGGAATGTTACAAGATGCTCAAGGTTCTATGTTGAATGATACTGAGAAGATCAAGAAAAGGTGGAAGGAATATACAGAGTTTTTATATGATAAAGATCAAGTGGACCAAAAGCCGTTTCAACCTGTACCTTATGATCGGGAACCATTGGTGATGAAAGAAGAAGTTGAAGCAGCATTGAAAGCCTTATCAAAGAACAAAACACCAGGCATTGATAGCATTCCCATAGAAGTATTACAGCAATCTGATGCAGCTGTTACCGTACTTACAAAGCTCTGCCAAGAAATATGGAAGACAACATCATGGCCAACTGACTGGAAAAGATCTGTGTTTATACCAATACTAAAGAAAGGTGATCCAACTGACTGTGGAAATTATCGCACAATCGCTCTGATCCCACATGCCAGCAAGATTCTACTGAAGATTATGCAAAAGAGACTATAACCATACCTGGAACAAGAACTACCTGAAGTGCAAGCAGGGTTCAGGAAAGGGCAAGGAACGAGAGACATCATTGCGGATGTGAGATGGATCCTTGAAAAGACTAAAGAATACCAAAAGGATATCTATTTTTGCTTTATCGACTATAGCAAGGCTTTTGACTGTGTAAACCATGAGAAACTCTGGGCCACATTAAGAAGCATGGGTATACCAGAACACCTGATCGTACTCTTGCACAATCTGTACATTGATCAAGAAGCAACAGTTCGAACGGAACAAGGAGAAACAGAATGGTTTAAAATAAGCAAAAGTGTAAGAAAAAGGCTGCATACTTTCCCCCTACCTGTTTAATTTATATGCAGAACAAATCATCAGAGAAGCAGGATTGTATGAAGACAACAGAGGTGTGAAGATTGGTGGAAGACTCATCAACAACCTTCGCTATGCTGATGATACCACATTACTGGCTTAAAGTGAAGATGATCTGAAACATTTGCTTCTCACAATCAAAGAACATAGTCTCAAAATGGGCCTGCACCTTAATGTAAAGAAGACAAAGATCATGACAACTGGCATAATCAACAGGTTCATCGTTGAAGGAGAAGAAATTGAAATCGTGAACAACTTTAACCTACTTGGATCAACTATCAATAAAGAAGCAACAAGCAGTCAAGAAATCAGACGACGAATTGCTCTTGGCAGAATGGCTATGAAAGACCTAGATAAGATTCTCAAGAGCAGAGATGTCTCTCTCCATACAAAGATTCGACTTGTTCAAGCCATGGTATTTTCAATAACATCATATGGATGTGAAAGCTGGACAGTGAAAAAGATAGACAGGAAGAAAATTGATGCCTTTGAATTATGGTGCTGGCGGCGAATACTGTGTATACCATGGACTGCCCGAAGAACAAACCAGTCGGTACTAGAGGAGATCAAACCTAAGCTTTCTTTAGAAGCTCAGATGACAAGACTTTGACTGTCATACTTTGGACACATCATGCGAAGAGAGAGATCATTAGAGAAAGACATCATGCTTGGCAAGATGGAAGGTCAACGCAAAAGAGGAAGGCCAGCAATGAGATGGATCGATACAATAACAGCAGCTAGGGGTACCAGTCTGTCAACAATGAGCCGCCTGACTCAAGACCGAACACAATTTAGGATGGCTATCCAGAGGGTCGCCATGAGTCGACTCCGACTCGACGGCACTTAACAGCAACAACAACTTATTTAAAACGATTACAAAGGGTTCATAACTGTAAATTAATAACTTTAAACCACAAGCAATAAAACCATCAGAGGAATAAAATGAGAACTGATAAAAACAATAAATAAGTCTGTCCATCCTTGAAAATCTAGAGACAGTTAGAAACATTAAGACACAGAAGACAAAATAAAGCATGGTATACATGTGGCACAATGAGAGGACTCACTGTCTATCCTCTTGAAAGCAAAATCGTGTGCAGAGCAGAAAATTCTATGCATTCCCCCCCCCCCTTCCCCTCCCTTCTCCACCTCCTTCCCCTTCTCTTCCCCTCCTGCCTCCCCCACCTTTTTATGACTTTGGTGTCTCCCTTTTTAATTTTTATATATTACTCATTTTATTACATATGGTCTCTTTTTATTCTTAATCGCTGTGGTTAGTATTAGGTTCATCATCATTATTTCTTTCTGTCTTTTTTACTCATTGTTTTTTAGTTTGGTCTCCAGATGCATCATGGTTAGCTTTTTAGTAGCATTTTTTGGTTTTATATGGCTTTGGTTTTTAGGCTTTTGGTCCTTTCCCATTATTGGGGTTCCTCCAGTTTAAATTTATTTTTTTCAATGGTTCCTTCATCCCTATTTCTAGTTTTTTTTTATTTCTAATCTCATGGTTTTTATGGTCATTTTTACATAGAGTGATTTTAAACTAGATATCCGGGAATAACACATTACAATCATTTAGGAATACTCCAGTTGAGTCCACTATCATCAGACATGTTTTTCATTGATATAGCTCTTATATGTCTTCCCATGACACTTTTTGATACAAGGTCAGATGTGTCCTATAACAAATAATCATTATGAATACTTGTGGCAATGTTAATTTTATCTTTAGGGTCTCATGGCTATCTGTAGGACATAGGCAATATCTGAAATATTGGCTCCCCACCCACCCACCCCTTTTTACGCTGTGTCATACATAGCTCTCTGAGGGGTACGTTTCTATTGTCTCATATCCCCTTTTTCCTTAGCTTAGATTATAGGCATTTGCCTCCCTGGAACCTTAGGTGGTGGTTTTATTTGTTTTTAATTCTCTTTTTACCTCCCCCTTTGCCAATAATATCAGTTTATTTTTATTTTTCGCTAATATTTCCTATGTTTATAAAGCCCCTGGATCATGTTTATGTTGGATGTTTTCGGTTACATACCCCCTGATGAAGGCATGAGTTGCCGAAACACTGTTGATGTTGGGGTGTAATTCCACGTTGAGAGGGTGTGCTGGTCTCCGTGTTTCTGTTTGGTTTTGCAAGGGAATGTGCTTCCTTCTGGACTCCTTGGATACCGCCTGACCTTTTGCAGGGACCAACAGACAGGACAAAGAGATGGTCTGAGAACGGAAAGGATTTTTGATCTCGAGGTACCCGAGTACATCTGACGAACATTCAGGAAACTAAGGTGCTTGTCCTTCCCGGTACATTGAGCTGGGGAGAAGCATGTCAAGGAGACCACCTGATTGACATGGAAAGGCAACAGAACCTTGGGCAGAAAGGACCACAAGGTAATGCCCTCAGGAGAAAAAGACAGGAAAGGATCTCTATGGGAGAGGGCTTGCAGCTCAAAGACGCAATGCGCTGAGGTTATAGCCACTAGAAAGATGGCCTTCAAGGTCAAATCCTTAAGGGTAGCCTGTTTCAGTGGTTCAAAGGGCATGTGCATGAGTGCCCGGAGAACAATGGCTAGGTCCCAAGGAGGGAACGCCAGCTGAACTGGAGGATGTAACACCCAAACGCCTTTAATAAAACACACCATGTTGCAATGACAAGTGACCGACCAGCTATGGGACCACAGAATACGGCAAAGGGCTGCAACTTGCACCCGAAGGGAGTTCGAAGTCAACCCCTTCTGAATCCCATCCTGCAAGAAGGAGAGGATAGAGGGAAGTCATGGCCACCATGGTGACACTTTCCGTGCATGGCACCAATGCTCAAGAAAACACCAGACACTGTCATAGGCCAGTAATATAGACCAATGCCTGGCCTGCAAGAGTGTTTTCACCACTGCTGGAGAGTATCCCTTCCACATTAGGCATTGCCTCTCAAGAGCCCAGCCATAAGCAAGAAGGGAGCTGGGTCATCAATGATGATTGGGCCCTGCTGTAGCAGGCCCTCACCACCCCCTCCCCAATCGACAGAGGAGGATCCACCCAAAGACTAATGAAATCTGTATACCACGGATGCCGCAGCCAGTCTGGGGCTATGAGAACCACCAGATGGGGGTTACACTATTCTGCGAAGCACCCTGGGAATCAGGGGTCACGGAGGGAAGACATACAGGAGGGGAGCCAGAGGCCATGACTGGACCAAAGCGTCCACTCCCTTGGTCCCGCTCACTCTCCAACAGCTGAAGAAGGAATGAACCTTCAGGTTGGAGGGTGTCACCATGAGATCCACCACTGGGAACCCCCAGCGCTGCTTTATGCGATCGAATGTCCACGGTGCCAGCTCCCATTTGTTCTGATCGAGGAGATGGCAACTGAAATAGCCAGTCAGCCATCTAGCTTGGACACTGTCTTCACCTGCATTGTGCTGGGCTGAGAGTGCAAGGAGATGATGCGTTGCCCAGGGAAACGGGAGCTGCATCTCGCACGCCTCTCCTAGACAGTTCACACAAGCCACGGCCGTATCATTGTCCGACAGGACTCGCACGGCTGATTGATGGCCCATTTGGCCTCCATCCAGGACCAAGTGCCCTGGGCAGAGTGACTTAGACAGTGAGCCCCCAACCGGACAGACTGGACTTGATGGTTAGAATCACCCATGTCAGCATCTCCAGCGGCATGCCTCGAAGCATGTTGATGGAAGAGGTCCACCACCTGAGGCTGTGTCTCTCATTGCGGGGAAAAGGAAGCCAAACCTGGTAATCCTGAGAGCAGGGGGACCAGCGAGCTAACAGTGCTTTCCACAGAGGGCGCATAAGTGTGCAGGTCCAAGGTATGACTTCCAAGGTCCCAAGTCCTGGGTTACGAGGATGTCAAAAACACGCAGAGCTGATGGCAAAACTTCAGTCACCATTCTAGTGTGAGGAACATGCTGTCCAGGTGAGTGTCAAAGCAAATGCCGAGAAGTTCCATATCTTGGGATGGAATCAGGCAGCTCTTGTTGTGATTGACTACCCAGCCGAGCATCTCCAGCAGCTGAACCACCCGCCAGATGGCGCGATTAGCTTCAGGCAGAGATTTGGCTCAAATTAGCCAGTAGTCCAAATAGCGATGCACGCAGATTTCTTCACACCACAGAGCCACTGCCACCATGACCATGGAGAAGGTTCGCAGTGCGGTAGCGAGCCCAAAATGGAAGAGCACAGAGTTGGAAGTGCTGCCCCAGGATTGCAAACCTGAGGAAGCGCTGATCTGGATGAATAGGGATGTGAAAGTATGCCTCTGTGAGTTCCAGAGTGGTGAGGGACTCCCCCAGCCACATGGACTGAATCACAGACCGTAAGGTTTCCATCCAAACCTAGGGGACCTGCAAACTCTGTTTAACCCCCTTGAGATCTGGAATGGGGCGAAAGGAACCATCCTCCTTCAGGACAATGAAGTCGGGAGAATAGCCCTGAGGCGCAACAGTCTTTTTGAAGAGTGGAGCGAATGGCTTCTCATTTGAAAGCAGAGCCGCATGGGGACACTACAAAGACATCCTGAATGGGCGTTGTGCAGTCCAGTACATAACCCTTGCTGATAACATCCAAAAGCCAGCGATCTGAAGAGATAGAGATACAGTCCCATTCTTGCTGAAAGAGATGAAGACTCCGACCTGCTGTATTGTGGAATGGGGCCCCCCAGCCATCATCGGGAGGCGTGGGAAGAGGAAGCAGAATTCCTAGTGGTGCAAGACGACCCCTGGGCATGGCGAGCCCCTCAAAAGGACTGGCTGCGATTCCCAGAGCTAGTATAAGAAGTGGAGTGCTTCCTTGGTCTGTAGCAATGGGACTCGTGGAACCTTGAATGTGTGGAACTAGTGCTAGAAGATGTGGAGTGCTCGGAGGAGCCCTTGGGTCTATCCTCTGGTAAGAATTGTGGTTTAATCTCACCAAGGTCCTTAACAAGTTTTTCCAAATCTTCCCCAAAAATCAGGCCGCTTTTGAAGGGGAGACTGGTCAAGCGTGCCTTAAAAGCTGCTTTAGTCTACCAGTTCTATAGTCACAACCAATGGCAAGCCATGTTGGATGCCACCATGCCACAGGCAGCCAAACTGAGTAGGTTGTAGAAGGCATCTGCCAGAAAAGCTGCCATGGACTCTAAATGCGCTGAGTTTAGTCCTCTGGTGGTAATTGAACTCTGCGCAAAAGGGCCAGGGCTACCAAGCCTCTGCGCCTGGACACATGGACTGCTAGAGAGGACACTGAGAAGGCCATCTACTTTAGTCATGTGGATCTCAGAGGGCTGCTCCCCCTCCACTGGAATGGTAGTGCACTTTGTTACTGCCATGACCAGGGCATCCACCTTAGGATAGCGTAACAACTGCTGCAGATTCTCTTAAGACTAAGAGTAAATCTTGCCTAGATGGCGAACGGTATAGAGGGTGGCATCCAGAGTCTCCCACTCTTCTGACACCATCTATTGAAGCTTTGGTGGAAAAGGAAAGACCCTAGAAGGTGCTTTGATGCCCCTGAGAATTGGATCAGAAGATGACTGAACAGCCAAAGCCGATGATTCCAGGTTGCGAAGTTCAGATGCTAACTGGACAATCAAGGGTGCAACTTCTTCCCTGCAGAACAGATGGACCACCTGGGATTCACCATTGTCCTCACGGGAGGAAAATTCCTTCTTCCAAGCTAGAGGCGCCGGCAGAGGAGTTATCCAGGTCATCCAATCTCTGATCGTCATCCGAGGAAGTTCATATCCCTGAAGGACCAAGCCAAGGACTTGCACGGACAGAGCCATAGTCCACATCTCTAGTCTGTGAGTGCTTTCTGCTCCCTTTTGCGCTGGAGGACACGCAGGCTGGGACTGGGAAGGTGGTTGAGTACCTCCCATACCCCCCTTTCCATAAGGACCACGTGTGCTAGAAAAGTGCAGCAAACTCAACCGCATCGGAACCCTGAGCCGTGGATACCCACTGCTGCCTCCAATGGAATGACTAACGGGGGATGTGTCCCCTTCCAAGAAATAACCCGTGAGCTGTGTTGAAGGGAGCAGTAGAGGAGCCTCAGCTGAAGGAGCAGGCTCAAGTGGTAGGGCCGCTGACGCTGCAGGAGAGAGGCCTACCTTACAGGTCTTTCCCCGGGTCGGCTGCACAAGTGGCACATCCTGTCAAGCAGAAACCACTGCTTGCCGCAGCTGAGGCAGCGTGGGAGAGGAGCAGGCATGGCTGAGAATCTGAAAAGGCGCATGACTGCATGAACCCGAAAGCGGCAAGAAATCAGGCTGCAAGTCGAGCCGCACCAAAAACATTCCTCCATTGTCTCGCAGAATTGATTAGTGCTGAGCCAGAGCCGCCCCCCCCCCCCCCCCCTGTACAGTTGTACTTGTGATTCTGAAGAGAGGTCAGCTGTGGGGACCCTGCTTCTTCTCTGTGCAATCTCCTCCTCAAGCCAGGAGAGACAGTGGGAGCAGGGAGGAGAGAGGAGAGACATCACCCACAGTTCCTTAAAGGGGCCTGCGGTGCTGAAGTGGATTCTATAAATCTTTTTTTTTTTTCATTTATAAAATAAAGGAAGGGACAAAAGGAAAGAAGAAAAAGGGAAACGGGCTAGGCACCCCCTCGGAGGACTCTTGCAGCAACTGAACTGGCCCTCCTGGCTAGAAGTTGCCATCCCCAAAAGATAAGTCAAACCAGCAGAGTATCTCGTATACGCCCTGGTGATCGTGGACCAAGCAGGACTATGTGGCATCCTCGTGACGGCTAGCAGCAGCTGAAGGCCTAAACTGTATTGAGAAGATCAACCACTATCTGCTGAGACAGAGAAAAAACTGGAGAGTGCCCCTAACTGTACTGGGTGTAATGCTAGTGATGATGTCACAGCACTGTTCTAGGGTTTTTTTTGGGGGGGGGTTCTGTCTCATCTGCTGGTTGGGGAATATACCATGCAGGTCTAGCAGGATGATCTGGAACATATATTAGAAGTATTTGGCTGCTATCTAGAGCTGCGGTAAGAGGTTAGGGAACTTTCGGCAGATGATATTGAATACTGCAGTGGGTCATTGCTTTAATTTCTGGTAGGTTAATGAAGAAGGGAGAAATGAAGAGTTCATTGCTTTCCTATTTTCTCTGACAGGCAGTCAGAGGACACTGCATTGCTGGTTCTGAAAGAGATCTATCAGAGGCTGGGAACTGCCCTCGATCAACCCTTGTCATGAATTCATATCCTTCATTCGGTAAGTGTTTCCTGGCTTAATTTACTGAAGCATACCGTTAAGAAAAACTGAGACTAGTAACAACATGGTTTTCACCATGTACCTCTAACAGTTACTCTTTGGGGATAGCAGGAATTAGTCTTCACAAATGGGTGACGTCGGTGTTGACAGAGCTCGCATGGAAGCATCTCTCCAGCTTTCAAAAAAACCCTTTGGGAGGTGCACCACACATGCATGGTCCCCTTCCCGCCTAAGGGTGCCATCTTGCCTCAGTATGATATCATAGCACAAGACGGCAAAAATAAGTGGCAACTCCAATGATTCCTGCTTTTCCCGGAGAACACCTGTTACAGGTGAGTAACTATGCTTTCTCCAGGAATAAGCAGGAAGTCTGTCCTCACATATGGGACTCTCCAGCTACAGGCTACCGAAAAAACCTGTAAAAAGCCACGGGTGACCAGAAAAGGTGAGTCGTGAGCAGCAGCAACTGAGTCAGAAGACAACAAACCCACGAGCAACCTAAGTGTCCAGCGAGGAACCAGTCCACCGGTAGCCCGAACACATCAAGGGCTGGAGGGCAGGAGTTGCTTACACCCCGAACAAATGACTGAGTACCGCCTGGCCGAAGGCACTGTCCCAGGGGGACTCCCTCTCCAGGCAATAATGAGCTGAGGACTGGACTGAGGACCAGGTGGCAGCCTAGCAGATTTCCGATAAGGGAAAAGAAAAGGTTCAGAGAAGAGCCACCAAAATGGTAAAGGGGATGGAAGGATACTCCTATGAAGAAAGGCTAAAAAGGTTAGGGCTCTTTAACCTGGAAAAGAGACGGCTGAGGGGAGATATGATAGAAGTCTATAAATTAATGAACGGAGTGGAATGGGTAAACGTAGATCGATTGTTTACATTATCAGAATATAGAAAGACTAGGGGACATGCAATGAAGCTACAGGGTAAACTATTTAAGACTAATAAAAGAAAATATTTTTTCACTCAACGTGTAATCAAACTCTGGAATTTGTTACCGGAGGATGTAGTAAAGGCTGTTAGTGTAGCTGGGTTTAAAAAAGGTTTGGATAAGTTCCTGGAGGAAAGGTCCATAAACCATTATTAAGAAGGGACCCAGGATATCAATGCTTGACCCAGTACAAGCATTGCAGAACCTGTGTCTTTTGGGGAAACTGCTAGGTACGTACGACCTAGATTGGCCACTGTTGGAAACAGGATACTGGGCTTGATAGACCTTGGTCTGACCCAGTATGACATATCTTATGTTCTTATGTAACGCAGGCTTGCCACAGAGGCTGCCATGGCCCAGACACTGCACTGTGACCCGGCACTCCAGCAAGAGACCAGCCTGCTTGTAGATAGAGGCGATGCAGTCCGCTACCCAGGTGGATAGGGTGTGTTTAGAGACCGCCATCCCCAACCTACTTGGGTCAAAGGAGACAAGGAGCTGAAAAGCTTGGCAGTGACCCTGGGTGTACTCTGTGGGTAGAAGGATAGCGCCCATTTGCAGTTCAGTGTGTGAAGAATGGCCACCCTGCTGGCAGGGGTTATGGAAAAAAGTTGGGAAGTACCATCTGCTCTTTAAGGTGGAACAGAAACATCACCTGGGGCAGGAACTTGGGGTGTGTGTGGAACATGACCCTGTTCCTATAGAACCTAGTGTACGATGGGTCCGCCACCAACGCTTGAAGCTCACTGACCTGGCGAGCAGAAGTGAGCGCCACAAGGAACACTACCTTCCAAGTGAGATACGTTAAGTGGCAGGAGCCAAGAGGTTCAAAGGGTGACGCAGTAAGCTTTGAGAGTATAACATTCAAGTCCCACTCCACTGCCGGAGGGAGGATGGGAGGCTTTGATAGGAGGAGACCCCTCAGGAAGTGCGCCACTAATGACTAAGTGGAGAGGGTTTTGTCCTCGATTAGATGGTAGTGTGCTGCCATCTTGCTAAGGTGCATCTTAACCGAGTTAGACTTCAAGCATGCCTGAGACAGGTGAAGTAGATACTGCAGTACTAGCTGGATGGAGCAGGAGAAGGGGTTGATCCATCTCTCTGCACACCAAATGGATAACCTCTGCCACTTGAAGGTGTACTCCCTGCATGTGGAGGCCTTGCAGGAGGCCAGAAGCACATCCTCCACCTTGGCAGAGAGGCTGAAGGGGAGCCAGGGCTACCTGCTCAGCAGCCAGACTGTGAAAGTCAGGGAACCCAGGTTGGGGTGCAGGGGAGAGCCCTCTTCCTGCACGAGGATGCCTGGGTCACACCCCAGGGGTACCAGGGGTGTCGTGGACAGGCGGAAGAGCAGGGGAAACCATGGCTGCCTGGCCCACCTTGGAGCTATTGGGATCACTGTGGCCCTGTCACTGGATCTTGAAGAGAGTCTTGGCGATCAGGGGCATGGGTGGGAAAGCATAAAGGAGGCCCTCTGTTCATAAGATGAGGAAGGCATCCGCTGCCATCCTGGTGGGCTGCGGCTGCCGGGAACAGAAGCGAGGCAGCTAGGCATTGGCTGGGCTGGCAAAGAAGATCCATTCATGGGAGACTGCAGCACCAGAAAAGCCGGTGGGCTACTCTGGGATCCCAAGGCATTGTCCTGGCCTGGGAGGTATACTGCCCGTAGGAGCATACCGTTGCTGCTGGCATAAGTGCAGATGCTCATCACTTCCTGGTAAAGGAGGGACAATCTATGCCTCCTTCCTTGTTTATGTAAAACATTGCCAACTGATTGTCGGTCTGGACCAGTACCACTTGATTTCGCAGGTGGTAGCGAAACGCCCGGAGGGCTAAGACCACTGCCCGGAGCTCCAGGAGGTTGATTTGCTGGAGGATCTCTGCTGGCAACCAACTACTCCAAGTGCAGAGGTCACTGCAGTGGGCTCCCCACACCAGCTTAAAGGCATCTGTCATGAGGATCCTCTGAGGTGTGGGGGTCTGGAAAGGCATCCCTGCCAGTAGGTTTGTAAGTGTTGCCACAAGTTGAGAGGGTTGGCCAGGGGATGGATGATGGTCATGCTGTCTCGCAGGTGCCCCATGGCCTGGGACCACAGAGAGCAGAGTGCCCATTGGGCCATCTGCATCCGCAAGCGGGCATCTGGGGTGATATACACTTTTGACGTTATGACAACATGTGGTGGAGCATGTGGCAGGCTGAGGCTGAATAACTGCACTGGGTGTCCTCCGTGAGCACCTGGAGGACAGGGCCCTGGCCTGGACAATGTCCAACTGCGCCCCTATGAACTCCAAGTTTTGAGTTGGCTGAAGTTGAGACTTTGGGTAGTTGACTACAAATCCCAAGTGCTTGAGGACAAGGTTGATGTGGCCCTTTGCTTGTTATGCTTCGGTGGCATTGCTGCCCTTTACCAGCCAGTCATCTAGATAGGGGAAAACTAAGACCCCTAGAGCCTGAGGTGGGCTACGATTACAGCCAGGTACTTTGTGAAGATACTGTCTCTGAAGTGGGGTGAAAAAAGAATGTGTACACTCACATCGTCAACGTCCAAGGAGCATAGCCAGTCTCCCTGCTGGAGGTATGGCAGCAATGTTCCAAGGGAGAGCATCTTGAACTTCTTCCTTACCAGGAACCTGTTGAGGTCCCACAGGTCTAAGATGGTATGAAACCCTCCAATCCATTTGAGGACCAGGAAATAGCGGGAGTAGAACCCGTTGCCCCTGAGGTGGATGGGGACAGGTTCCATTGCCTTGCTTGCTAGGAGGCCTGCGAGTTCCTGCTGGAGCAGGGCCCAGTGGAGGGGAACCCTGGGGGGCTCTCCCAGGAAGAATGGTGGGCGCGTCAGCTGGAGATGGAGTAGGTAACCCTCCCTGACCACCTGGAGGGCCCACGTGTTGGTGGTGATGGCAGGCCACCTGTAGGCATAGATAACTAGATGACCCCCTGTGTGCTGCAGGGCTGCACCTCCTGGGGGAAGAGAGGCTATTTCCAAGGAGTCAAAAGCCCCCTCCAGATTCGCCGGGGGCGCGGTATGGAGCTTGGGGCCTTAGGCATATGTGGATCATGCCCCTGTCCCTTGGCCTGCTGGCCCTGTTGGGGAGCTGGGAAGGCCAGATACTGGGGGTAGTTTTCATAAGCAGTCCTCGTACCCCAAGAAAAGGAAGTGTTCTGCTCAAAGCCTTCCTCCAGGAAGGATCAACAGTCATCTTGGAGAGCCTGGTCCTTGTCAAGTACTCGGATTCCAACTCGGCAGCCTTGTCTGTCATGGGTTTGCCAAAGAGGTGGTTCTCTCCTTGGCAGGGGACATCGACCAACTTGTCCTGCACCCATTGCTCCAGGTCGGACAACTGTAGCCAGGCCTGGCGTTGCACACTAATGCCTGCTGCAGCTACTCTAGCCACCAACTCGAAGCCATCATAAGCTGCCTGAGTCATAAACTTGACGCGCACCCTGACTGCGGAGGCCAGGGTCCAGAACTACTAGAGAGGTTCCTCCGAGAGACCAGCAAACTCCTTTGCCAGGTCCTGCAAGTAGATGTCCATGTACAGCTGTTAGGCCTGGATCCGGCAGACAAGCATCGAGCTCCGGAAGCAGTTTCTGCCCATGGCATCCATGGCATAGGCCTCCCTACCCGTGGGCACCGAGGAGTGCATCTTCTTGCTCTTGAGCCTGTGCATGGCAGACTCCACTACCATGGAATTATGGGGCAGTTGGGATTTTTGGAAGCCAGGGCTCTGGTGGATCCGCTACATAGAGTCCAACCAACTGCTTACTCTGGGCACTGAGGAAGGTGTCTCCCACATGTGGAGAAGCAGCTATTCCAGGATGGGGGGAATGAGCATCGTAAGTGCCTCTTCAGAGGTGCCTCATACTAAAGGATCTCAAGGTCCTCAGAGCGAGGGTCCTCTTCCGATTCAGTAGTGAAGGTGAGGGCCTTAGCCTTCCTTGACTTTGTGAGGGATATGACAATCTCCTCGGGAGGGGATCGGTGCCACTTCTCCAGAGATGGGTCAGAGGGCACATCCCAGTGGTGATGGGTATCCAAGGACTTATCGTCCTCGGTCTCTGAGGCAGAGGAGGAGTCGGTTTCCCCAGGTCTCGGGGTCATACCTCCTGCTTCAGTGGCTCCGGAGCCCCGAGCAACAGAACAGAATAGTGACTGACGCCAAGGGACCTCTCAGGCTGGTGGCGCTTGAGGATCGACTCGACCTCCAGGGAGTCCCTCAACATGGAGAGCACCATTGTTGGGAGCGATGACCCAGAGGAACTGGGCATTAGAGCCAACTGCTGGGCCAAGAAAGCAGACAAACTGTGCTCCAGGGCCCCCATCCTGGCCTCGAGACTAAATGGCTTCACAGGCCTCAAGACTAGATGGCGCCATGACCTTCAGCATGGGCACTGAGGACTTTGGGCCCGGCTCCGTCAAAGGGGAGTCCTCTGAGGATGGCCTTGGGGGTCTGAGGCCGATTCCTCTGTCAATGGCTCCCGTTGGAGCAACTTGGAAGGCCTATCCCAGCTGTTGCCCTCTGCCTTGTATCAAAGGCTATAGGTACTGGGCTCATGGGATTTCCTCATTTTCCCTGACTCATCACCCAATGCGGTCTCCGAGAGTTTTTGGCTCTTCTGGCAGCCCTCATCTGTGGAGCTCCGACTGGAGGCTCCTTGACCTTGGAATCTGAAGCCGCTTGGTCCCTATGAGGGTCCAAGGTCCCGGAGGAGGACTTGGAGCGAGGTCTTGCGGACGTCTCCGGGGCTGAGTCAACTTTGTGGAAGATGGACTCCCAATGCTGCTGACGGCTCTTAAGGGCCTTGGGAGTCATCTGCTTATAGAGACAGCAGACCAAGGGATCATGATCTGGCCCGAGGCATCGAAGGCAGCAGTTGTGCGGGTCCATGCACGACATGTTGTTGTGTGTGTAGCGGTTGTACGGCTTGAAGCCACTGAATGAGGTCATGGCGGGAAAGATGGGCCCTCACAAGGTCAAACTCACTTGGCTTGGCCAGGAAAAAGATGTGAACCCGTGCCGAGCAAAAAATTTAGAAAAAAGCCTGATAAACATGATGCCAAGGCAAGCGGACTTGGGCGAGAAGCAAAAAAAAATTAAGACAAAAGCTACCAACTTTTTTCCGGGAGAAACAGACACATGTCAGATGGGCTCTGCAGAAAAAAGGAGACTGAGGCAAGATGGCACCCTTAGGTGGGAAGGGGACCACGCATGCGTGGTGCATCTCCCAAAGGCTTTCTTTGAAAGCTGGGGAGAGGTTACCATGCAGGCTCCGTCGGCGCCGACATCACTCATATGTGAGGACTGACTTCTAGCATGTTCCTGGAGAAATAGCTATAATGTCATATACATGGCAAAAGTGTGTATACCATAGACCAGGGATTCTCAACCCAGTCTTCAAGACACACCTAGCTAGTCAGATTTTCAGGATAGTCATAATGAATATGAATGAGAGAGATTTGCATACAATGGAGGCAGTGCATGCAAATCTCTCTCATGCATTTTCATTGTGGCTATCCTGAAAACCTGACTGACTAGGTGTGTCCAGAGGACTGGGTTGAGAACCCTTGCCGTAGACATTAGTGATAGGCACTGGCAAGAAGATATTTGATTTATTTTTGTCAATTTTTTTTTCAGAATTTTTTGTGCCATTCATTTAATTAGTTTTTAAATGTGCATTAGAACATTTTAATGCATGCAATCAATTTCACACACACACTGTTTAAGGTGAGCGAATGCATGCTAACCGCAGCCCAGCTTAAATAGTTATATATCCCCCGTATAGCTTGGTCTTGCCTGGTTCAAAACAGGTCCACTGTGTTCATGTCCTTGCTCCTCAAGAAAAAGTTGTTCTGTATTTTTAGCACAAGCTATACTCAAAAGGTGAGCTCCTAATCTACACCCTGATGAGAGAGAGAGAACCCCCATTGTCTGTTGCAGAAGGGCTGAAGGGAGATTTCATGGTTTAGTTTGGCCAAGTCAAATGGTGACCTTTGCCCCTATTGAAGTGCTTTGTGGCAAGACCTGAAAAAAGTTGTTTATGCAAGGAAGCCCTCAACTAATCACGGTCAAGAGTTAAAACGGTTCATTTGGGAAGAATGGACCAAAATTCCTTAAGGGGAAGAGACTGATCAATAATTAAAGGAAATATTTAGTTGAAGTTACTGCCTTAGTGGCATTTTACAAATGACATCCAAGTGAAATCTGGGACATCCAAACCTGAACATTTGGGGGGGGAAGCAGGCACATCCAATTTCAGGCCCGATATGGACATCTGTGGTGGCATCTGCATAGACATTCCCAGAATAGTATTTCTCCAGAAACAAGCAGGGGGATGCAGGCACACTCCATGGTTAGAGAGTAGTGGGCTAGGACCAGGGATCCCACTGCTGCTGTCATTGTGATTGGGCAAGGTACTGGGGATGATGGAGTGCTGCCATCTCTACAATCTCTGGAGGTTTTACGGACAAAATGAGCACTTTGCCGATGCCTTTTCGTGCCTGGAGCAGGTCTAACCTGTGACACGACTCCAAACGTCCAGGATGTTTTCTGAGATCAGGTGGTGACATCCAGTTCTTGGGAACGCCCCAGCCATGCCTCCACCACACCCCTGTTCAAAATTGGATGCCTCCAGAGACATCTCTATCCCCATTTTCAGACATCCAAAGCTTCTAAAATAACCCCCATAGTTACTGGATGAAGGGTTCACGTTAGTTTTTCACACAAGGAAGCTTACTGTTGAATCTTTTTGTTGAATAAATAATAAGCATTTTCTAGCTTCAGGAACAAGCAGGAATGTAGTCTTCACATATGGGTGACGCCTGTGCCAGCAGAGCCCGCACGGGAACGTTCCCCAGTGTCCAATAGGAAAGCTTTTGGGAGCATCCCATTGCGCCTGCGTAGCTGCCTTTTGCCTTTCCAACTCTCCCACCTCAGTTCTTTGTTTTCTGCAGAGCCAGCAGTAAGCAAATCCTGTCACCGCAGAAAATTCTTTAATTCCTTTTTTGTGGTTAGCGTCTGCCTTCCTGTCAACTCTGGAACCGTCTATCATTGTCTGTTCATCGGTTCTCTGTTTCTCCCTTTCTTACTTTTTTTTTTAAAAAGAAAGAAACTTTTCTTCAGGTGCATCAACACCATTTTGGGCCTTAAGCCCACCATACTGTCTACTGAGAAAACCAGCTAGTGGTTTTAAGAAATGTTCTAAATGTGGCAGTACCATCTCTGTTACTGACACTCACAACTGGTATCTAAAATGCCTCAGGCCCAATCACCAGCCTTTAGAATGTCCCCTTTGTAAGAAGATAAGAGAGGCCTGAAGTTAAAAGTTTGGAGCTCTCTTTGCCTCACATTATCGAGAGCATCATCTTCCTCTCATGGATCTCGGGTATCAAAGCACAGGTCTGCCTCAAAAACAGATAATCCCTCCAGAGATAGATCTCTTTTTAAGCATCGAGATGCCTCGAGTGTTTCCCTGGAGGTAGATCAGCTAGCCAAACAGTCCCGGCATGAGGACCTGTCCTCCAAAGCCATCAAGGGGCTCCAGGATGCTCCCAAGGCCTCTACCTCAGGAGAGCTCATGGTTCCATGCTGTGGGACGGTAGCGCAAATCTCTGTTACCGATACCCAAACATCGTGAGCTCCATGGATCAGCGTATCCTAGCCATCAAGCAGAGCTTGGCGGCTCTATTGACTGCTTCGGTTTTGATCAAAACATTACCAACGGTACCAACGGTACCACCGACTCTGGTACCGTCAACAGTACTAATGCATACTGCTACAGGATACATGCCGCTGGGTTCACTGCCACCCATGCCTGCTCTCGAGTCTATTCCCAGTACAGAGGTCTCATCCAAGCAGATCACCTGTCCCGATACCGACATCAACCAGTATGGGCAACTAGCAGAGCAGGAGCACCGGTCCCGCTGATACTTCAAATCCTCTGAATCGGAGGCTTCCGATGACAAATCACTAGATAGCTGAGGACTGCAAAGCCTGCCAGTGAAGCCCTCCCCTTCACTGGAACGGTGCATGTCCCCTCCCAAGGACATGTCTTTCCAGGAGTTTATTAGAGACATAGCAAGGGGTCTCTCCATAACAGTGACATCTGAGAAACAGCCTAGGGCTGAGGAATTGGAGATCCTTCAATACCCAACCAGCTCCTAAGGAGGCAGCCACCCTTCCGATTCACCACATTCTCCATGATCTCATGCTCCAGATGTGGGAGACTCCCCTCACAATCTCACCCCATACTCGATACCTGGATACCATGTACAGAGTAACAGAATGTCCCGGCTTCCAAAAGACACAACTCCCCCACTATTCAGTGGTGATGGAATCAGCGATGTGTCGAATTAACAAGTCTAAGATGCATTCTTCTAACCCTCTGGGTAGAGAATCGAGAACTCGATGCTTTTGGACGGCAATGTTTTCAGGCTTCCATGCTTTCAGCGAGGATTAACTCCTATGTACTCTACATGGGTATGTTCCTCAAGGAAGTCACCTAGTACCTTGAAGCCATGGCACCTTTTCTCCTGGATGATAAGAGGGTGATTATGTTGATCTAGTTAAGCATGCCCAGAATGTCTCAATTTAACAGAGCAACCTTCAATGCATTTGAGTGCATAAGCAGAGCCACGGTGATGTGCATCAGTGAGTGGCAGGATTGCATGGCTACAGGCCTCAGATGTTGAACAGTGGGTTCAAGATAAACTGGGCAATGTTCCTTGCACAGGTGAGAACCTTTCTGGCAAAGACTGGCAGGATAAGGCTTATCAGTTGGAGTCAGAGAATACCACTGTAAATAGGCTCTCTAGAGCTACAGTCAACCCTGCTAGGAAAAGGACAGCTGAAAAGAAAACCACCTTTAATAAGAAAAAGAAGTTCTACTCTTCTTATACGCCTGCTATTCAATACAAGGATCATGAGCCTCAAAAGAGGCAACAGCCTCCCAAACAACAGAAGAAGTTGCAAGTACCTGAGGCTCAACCAGTTCACAGCCACAGTCTGCGCCTGGCTTTTGACTTTTTCCTAGCCACCCTGCCTCTGGAAGACTCCTACCCCCTCCACATTTTTATTTTAATTTTTTTATTTATCCAGTTTTCTATACCGCCTTATCCTTCAATCACAGCGGTGGGCAATAGAGAGTTAAGTGGCTTGCCCAACGACTAGAAACCCCAAGTCCCTCCGGCCTGAGATTGCTATCCCCAGGTGGGACTTGAACCACTGGCCCTCCAGCCTGAAGTACCTTGTCCTAATCACTAGGCCACTCCTCCCCATAGCAGGCAGACTCTGTCATTATGCCCATCGGTGGCATCTCATCACCTCAGAGCAGTGGACGCTAACCATAGCGAAGGAGGGTTACAGACTTCATCTCCAAACTCTGCCCCCCTCCACCCTAATGGGGAAATATCATTCTCAGCCCCCTCTCACTGCTCTCCTTCTACAGGAGGTGTCTTCTCTTTTATCACAGGTTGCCATAGAAGAGGTCCCCCACATCTCGGCAGGGAATGGGTTTGTACTCTCCATACTTTCTCATACCAAAAAAGAGCAGAGGGTACAGGCCCATCCTGGACCTCAGAAACCTAAACAAGTTTCTGGTCCACGAGAAATTCAAGATGGTCTCTTTAGGGATCCTTTTCCCCTACCTCCAGAGTCAGGACTGGCTCTGTTCTCTAGATCTAAAGGAAGCATACACAGATATCCTCGTCCATCCAGGACACAGGAAATATCTATGCTTCATCTTTCACGAAAAACATTGTCAATATAGAGTCCTTCCTTTTGGACTTGCCTCTGCCCCAAGAGTCTTCACAAAGTGCATGGAGGTCGTAGCTGCATATATATATATAAGGGATATTTGTCTTCCCTTATTTAGACAACTGGCTCATAAAGGCAGACACCTCCCCAGGAGATTTGCCTGTCTCTGCTTCGTACCATGCAGATATTGCAACACTTAGGATTTGTCAACAGCAGGAATTTAGCCTTCACAACCCACCCTCCTCCCCTAGGAATTCTAGGGTTTTTTTACTCAGCTACAAACTCAACTGAGGTGGGAGAGTTGGGAAGGCAGCTATGCAGGCACAGTGGGATGCTCCCAAAAGCTTTCTTATTGGATGGTGGGGAGGGTTCCCATGCGGACTCCGTCTGTACTGACATCACCCATATGTGAAGACTAAATTCCTGCTGTTCCCGGAGATCACCTGTTATGGGTGAGTAACTACGCTTTATTGTCCATACAGGGCCAGTGCAAGGTTATTGGGTTCCGTAGGTGAACCTTCAGCTTTAAGTTCCCCTCCCTCCTCAACCAAGAGTTTGATAATTAAACTCAATAGTTATGATCTTTGAAAAAGCATTCCTCTACCCAGAAACAATCCTATGAAAATGCATAAATTTTACATCATACTTTTCAATATTAAACTTTGCTTTGTATGTATGTTTGTGCTTGCTTTCCCTATAAGTAATGTAAGAATGTATTGATGGCTTTTTGAGTTTGTCAGGCTTTGACTGCTGCTGCTTTTTGCTGCCTCTCAGAGGCTGCTGCTTTGTCACAGCCTAGTCTTGCTTAATGTTTGGGCTGCCTCTGTGTCCATCCCATACCGATCCAGACAAAATGAGTTGTGTCCATCTGCCAGCAAATGCAGGTGACGTCACTCTCCTTTATAGGGATCTGGTGGTGCCTTCAGCTCCTCATTGTTTGTCTCTAGTTGATTGTGTAGACATATAGCCTGGTGCAGTAGCAAGGAGTAGGTTGCTCCAGAGAAGACTATAAGCCCACATTCCCAACAGTCTTTTAGGGCTGATTCCCTTTCCATGTGGGAACCAATTCAGAGTCCAAGTTCCAACAACGATGGGCCAAGCACTAGGTGGCTCTTAGTGACTTTGATCTCTTTGTAATACCAGGATCTACTGACAGTGCATACTCCCTCTATTCTTGGAGAACAAGGAGGCAGTAAAGTCCCTTCCACACCCCCCCTCGAAAAGACTTGCGGCACAGCTTCTGCCTCAGACTACCTCCAAATCTCCTGTGGTGCTATATCTAATTTGGACTTTGTTCTTTCTCCTCTAGCTCCACTTGTTTCTGTTCAGTAGAAAAAAAATACTCTGTTCTACAGCTAAATCAGCTGCATTTGCCCTAGTTTGTGAGCAGGTGGGTGGTGCTATCTGTAAAGTCCAGAACCCAGCCAAAAATGAAGCTGGCTAGATTGCCAGGTTGAGCCCTGGTTTGTTTTTGGTGGGATTAACAATCATTTTACTACCACTTCATGCCAAAAATAAGTAAGTCAAACATATTCTCTCTAGGAGACGGATGAATAAGTTCTCCGGGAACAAGCAGGAAGTCAGTCCTCACATATGGGTGATGTCGGCACTGACGGAACCCTCGTGCGGAGCAAATCCCCAGCTTTCAGAGAAAGCCTTTGGGAATTGCATCACGCATGCATGGTCCCCTTCCTGCCCAAGGGTGCCATCTTGCTCAGTCTCCTTTTTTCCACGGAGCCCTTCGGACGTTGTCCAACGGTCACCGTGAAAAAAAATTTAAAAAGTTAGACATTTGTTTCTTTCCTTACCAGATCGACTCCAGTTCCCCTTCCCGCCTTTGGCTCGGTACACTGGTATCGAGTCCAGCTTGATTTTTCGTTTTTTGTCCTTAGTGACTAGTGTTCGCGCTCTATCTTTTTCACTGGCAGCCTGGGTCTTCGACCTTGCAGGGGCCCTTTTTCTCCCTCGAAGTTTGCCAGCGGGTTTAATAAATGTGATTGGTGTACTAAACTAATGTCCCTCACCGATATGCATGACTGCTGTCTCTGGTGCCTCAGGACTGACCACGACCCGAAGGTCTGTGGCCCATGCAGGAAAATGTCCTTAAAGGCCCTGAGAAGCTGCCAGCAGCAGCATGATAGCATTTTTCCTGAGTCCATACCTTCTCGGGCATGGACCTTGTCTGAGGCCTCTACGTCTCGGGGGGAACACTCCGAGCCCGAGCATCGTAGGGGTTCCTCGGAGAGGGGGCTCTCCCTCGCGGGAACATCGAAGGAAGAAAAAATCCTCGAAGGCAGTGTCGTTCGATGGCTTTGAACAACCTGGTCCCTCCTGGAACTGGTCGTGGAGCCAGCGGCCTGGTTCCTCCTGGGACTGGTCGTGGAGCCCCAAGTTCTGGCCCGGATCCTTGGATATGGAGCATCCAGCGAAGCTTCCTCAACAGGATATGGAGCAGTCAAGGCAGGTAACAACTGTCCTCGTTGAGGACTCCTCTCCGGGAGAATCAGCATCGGGACCTGATCTGGTGGCTGCGGAGCCTTCTGGACTCAGTCTGAGAATGATGGCCCTGGAGCGCAGTATGTCTGCCTTCATGGAGCAGCAGCGGGTGCTGATTGCCAGTCTTAAACCGGTTCTACCACCGGGCCACCGACGTCCAAGTCGACCCCGGAGGCCGAGCCGAACCTCGAGATCATGCGTACTTGAGTTGATCATCGACCGAGGTCCCTCTCGGCCTCCTGCTCGGGGCTGAGGTCGTTGCTGTTGGTTCACCAGTGTCGGGGTGGTCGATGCCGGGGCCCTCAATGCCGGAGCCCCCCTCGATTCCTTCTGGGAGACATCGGGCTGGGAGACAGAGGAGGAAGAGTCCCTGGACACAGGTCGGCACAGGGACGTCCCATCCGATTCCCCGTTGTCTGAGCCTCGGAGAAGGTCCCCTCCAGAGGACACGAGGTTCTTGGACTTTGTGAGGGATATGTCAAAGGCTTTGGCATTCCCCACGGAGTCCGAGGAGAATCTTCGAGCCGACGAGCTCGAGATCCTACAGTATGACTCTCCCCCACAGGAGGCCCTTACTGTACCAGTGCCTCCAATCCTGGAACGACTGATGCTCCACATGTGGGAGACACTGGCGTCAGCGCCGGTGATCAGCAAACGGATCGACTCTATGTATCGAGTCCGTAAGAGCTCTGGATTTCAAAAGGCACAATTGCCGCACAACTCCATGGTTGTGGAATCGGCCATGCGCAGGCTGAAGAGCCAGAAGATGCACTCCTTGGTGCCTCCTGGCAGGGAGGCCTGCAACTTGGACGCCTTCAGCAAGAAGTGCTTCCAGGGTTCTATGCTGAAATGTTGAATCCAGATCTACCAGCTGTACATGGGCATGTACCTGAGGGATCTGGAGAAGGAACTTGCCAGGTTCTCAGCTGGTCTCTCCGAGGGACCTTTGCAGCGCTTCAAGAGCCTGTCCACTGGCGTCTGTGAGTGCTCGACGTTCATGACTTGAGCAGCCTATGACAGGTTCGAGTTGGTGGCCTGGGTAGCTGCGGCAGGCATCGGTGCATGCCACCAAGAATGGCTACAGTCATCAGAGCTCGAGCAATGGGTTCAGGACAAGTTGGTCGATGTCCCATGCCAGGGAGAGAACCTCTTTGGCAAACCCGGCTGCAGAGCTAGAGTCCGAGTACACGATGAGGACACGGCTCTCAAAGAAGACCGCTGCCCCTTCTAAGAAGAAGGGCTCGGGTAAGAAGGCCTTTTACCCAAGGAAGGGTACTGCTTACTGAAGCTACCCCCATTTTCAGGCCTCCCCGGCTCCCCAACAGGGGCAGCAGGCCAAGGGACAGGGGCATGGCCCATGTAAGCAGAAAGCCCCCAAACCCCAGGCACCGGCTGCGTCCCCGGCCCAGCCTGGGAGTGGCTTATGGCTCTCAAAGCATGGCCCCTCTCCCCACAGGGGAAAGGCAATGCACAGGAGGAAGGCTTACCCTGTATGCCCACAGATGAACAGCCATCACCACCGATGCCTGGGTCTTTCAGATAGTCCATCAGGGCTCTCCTTCATTTGACCCAGGTACCTCCTCATTTCCCAGGAGAGCCCCTCAGGTCTCCCCTTCACTGGGGCCATCTTCTGAAGGAAATGGTGGGTCTCCTCGAGGATCAGGTGGTAGAACCGGTTCCCCACCACCTGCAGGGCAAGGACCTCTATTCCAGGTACTTTCTAGTACCAAAAAGGACAGGAGGCCTCAGACCCATCCTCGACCTGTGTAACTTAAACAAATTCCTGGTGAGGGAGAAGTTCAAGATGCTCTCACTTGGAATATTGCTGCCTTACCTCCAGGGAGACTGGCTATGACCCTTAGACCTAAAGGATGTGTATACACACATCCTAATACACCCAGACCACAGGCAATATCTACGCTTTGTGGTGGGAGGCAATCACTACCAGTACAGGGTACTTCCCTTTGGCCTGGCCTCCGCCCCCAGGGTATTCACAAAATGCCTGGCGATGGTGGCCGCCTTTCTCAGAATCCAAGGAGTTTTTGTCTTCCCCTACCTAGACAACTGGCTCATCAGAGCCACATCAGTCAGAGAGGTCTATCAGGCCACATCTCGCACCATCCAGGTGCTCCAGCCTCTGGGGTTTGTAATCAATTACCCCAAGTCCAGTCTTGTTCTCACTCAAAAACTAGAGTTCATTGGGGCCAGACTAGATACCCTTCAGGCGAGGGCCTACCTGCCAGCAGACAGGACAAAAAAGCTTCTGGCCTTGGCAAGCCAGGTGAGTCGCAGATCCCAAGTGTCAGCAAGGCACTTTCTGCGCCTCCTCGGGCACATGGCCTCCACAGTCCATGTGACACTGGATGCCCTTCTCCACATGCGAACTGCTCAGTGGTGCCTCAGACCAGTGGACACAGGCCACAGGTGGCCTCTGAGACAGGGTTGCGGTGTTCAAACGAGTGGTACAGTCCCTGGACTGGTGGCTTCAACCATTCCACTTAGAAGTGGGGATGCCTTTCCAGGCTCCTCGACACACAAGGATCCTGACCACAGATGCATCTTTGCTGGGCTGGGGAGCCCACTGCCAGGGGCTTTGTACTCCGGGGGGGGGGGGGCTGGTCTCCAAACGAGAGAACACACCAAATCAATTTCTTGGAACTCCGTGCTATCCATCTGGCTCTACGAGTGTTCTCACAGACCTTGGCTCACCAGCCTGGCTTGGTACAGACAGACAACCAAGTAGCCATGTTCTGTGTGAACAAGCAGGGCAGCATGGGGTCCTGCCTACTGTGTCAGGAAACTCTGGATCTGTGCTCCTTTGCAGTCCAACATGGCATTCATTTGCGGGTAGTTTACCTGTCAGGCCTGGACAACTACTTAGCCGACAGGCCAAGCAGGATTCTCCAGCCCCACGAGTGGCAGCTGGACAAGAAAGTAGTCCATTGGCTTTTTCAGACCTGGGGACAGCCAGTAACAGACTTGTTTGCGAGTCTACTCAATCACCAGTTGTCCCGGTTCTGCTCCAGACAGCCACATCTGCACAGAGTGGCTGACGACGCATTTCTCATATCATGGTCTGTGGGCCTCCTGTATGCGTTTCCCCCGACGCCTCTGGTAGCCAAGAATTTATTCAAGATCCTCCAGGGCAAGGCCTCGGTCATCCTGGTAGCCCCCAGATGGCCGAAGCCAGTGTTCCTTCTAACTTGCGTTGGGTTCACCGCCAACATTCCTGCCGGAGGGGAGGGGGGGGTGTGCAGAGCGATCGCTCCACCCCTTCCCCTACCGACAGGCATGCTGGCAGTGGACCCGGCCCAGATTAGAATACATTGCTAGGGTGCTAGACACAGGGTCTAACACATGCTGCAGCACCCTCGCAATTGTTTTCAATTTATTTATTTATTTACATTCTCTTATATACCGTGCTATTCTGCATCAGTGCGGTTTACATTGAACAAACTGAAATTACATTGAACAGGGCATTATAACTTGGAGATAACTATTTTACAGGGAATATGGGCTATGGAGGGTTAAGTGGCTTGCCCAAGACCACAAGGAGCACCTGTGGGACTAGAAACCCCAGTCCTACCGGCCCAAGGTTGCTGTCCTCTAGTGGGATTTGAACCCCCGACCTTCCGGCCTGAAGTACCTTGCCCCAACCACTAGTCCACTCCTCCACTCAATGTTCACTTTAATCTGCGCCAGGTCCAGTGGTGGGGAGGGACGGAGCGTCGATCGCTCTGCAACCCCCTCCCCCCCCCCACCGGCAGGAATGTTGGTGGCAGACCCAGCGCAGGTTAGAGGGAACATTTGCCGAGGCAACCCTGGTTTCTGCTTCTACTCCAGCTAGCAGTGGAGGCCCCCATCCCCTTGGGGTCCTCTCCGAATCTCCTGTCCCAGGAAGGGGGCACCCTCCTGCACCCCAGTCTCAGCTCCCTCAATCTAATGGCATGGCTGCGGAAAGGGTAGTGCTTACACCACTCCTCCTTCCAAAAAATGTGGAAGAGGTCTTGCTGGCCTCAAGGAGGCTGTCAACTAGATGGACCTATGCCTTCAAATGGCGTAGGTTTGGAGTTTGGTGCGAGGAGCAGAAGGTGAATCCTTTCTCCTGCCAGGTTGCAGTGGTATTACAGTATCTTCTCCACCTTTTGGAGTTGGTTCTGTAAGTCCAACTCTGTCAGAGTTCATCTCAGTGTCATTGCAGCGAACCACTTCCCAGTGGAAGGAAAGCCTCTCTCTGCGCATCCCTTAGTTTCTAGGTTCTTGAGAGGCTTGCTTCTGCTGAAGCCCCTGGTCCGCCCTCCAGTGACCAAATGGGATTTGAATGTGGTTTTAGGGCAGCTTACTCGGCCGCCTTTTGAGCTGATGGCAACCTGCCATCTCAGCTACCTTTCTTGAAAGGTAGTTTTCTTGGTGGCACTCACATCGGCTCGGTGAGTGAGTGAGCTTCAGGCCCTTGTCTCTGACAGGCCTTATGCAAGGTTCTATAGGAACTGGGTGGTATGCTGCACACATCCCAAGTTCCTTCTGAAAGTGGTCTCTTCGTTCCACCTCAACCAGGAGGTGGTGCTGCCTACCTTCTTTCCCAGGCTGCATGCCAGTCGGGCAGAGGACTGTAAGAGGGCGTTGGTCTTCTATGTTCAGCATACACAAGGCCATAGAAGGGCTTCTCAGCTCTTCGTATCCTACGACCCCCAGTAAACTGGGGATGGCTGTTTCCAAGCATCTGCTGTCCACCTGGGTGGCGGACTGTATTGCCTGGGCATACAGGGCAGCTGAGCTTCCATTGGAGGGTCGTGTTACGGCCCACTGGGTCAGGGCCATGGCAGCATCAGTGGCTCATTTCTGCTCTGTTCTGCTGCCAGACATCTGCCGGGCCGCCACCTGGTCTGTGGGTCAGACATTCGCAACCCATTACTGCCTGGATAGGGAGTCCTGACAGGACAGTGCTTTCGGCCAGGCTGTACTCCGTAACCTTTTCGAGGTCTAGGCAACTCCTGCCCTCCGACCCTTCTGTGTCAGGCTACCGGAGTGCTACTCTCTTAGATTCCTATTGTGGCTGCTTACGGCTCTTGTTGAAGGAGCCTATTTTTCAGCTGTGGGTTCTCGGTAGCCTATAGCTGGGGAGTCCCATATGTGAGGACTGACTTCCTGCTTGTTCCTGGAGAAAGCATAGTTACTCACCTGTAACAGGTGTTCTCTAGGGACAGCAGGAATCAGTCCTCACGACCCTCCCTCCTCCCCTTGGAGTTGCAGTCCTATTATATTTTGTTCTTTTTTTGCTGTCTTTTTAGCTATGTCATTTGACTGAGTAAGATGGCACCCTTGGGCAGGAAGGGGGCGCCTGTGTGATGCAATTCCCAAAGGCTTTCTCTGAAAGCTGGGGATTTGCTCCGCACAAGGGCTCTGTCGGTGCCGACGTCACCCATATGAGCACTGATTCCTGCTGTCCCTGGAGAACACATGTTACAGGTGAGTAACTACGCTTTCTGTGGAGGCTACGTCTCTACAGTCAGGTATAACAGAGCGCGCATAGTTCCAGCTCTGAGTTATTCAGCAGGTGATGTCATAGGCATGTTAGAGCTCTTCTCTCCTCCCTTTCTCCTTCCATTTACTACAGCAATGATAAAAACAGCCTGCAGAACTGGCTCTCTACACAGGTGAAACTTTCCTGGGTGCCACTTTAGGCTTATGATCCACTAATATTGCTGCAGCTTGAAAATTGGCATTTTTTTTTCCTTCAGAGTGGTCCTGCTCGGGCAGCACCTTTGGGTTTTCCTTGAGTCCTAATCCATGTCCTTGCACGAAGTACCCCTGGGTAGCACTTCACTGGCTGGGGCAGTCTAGGGAGTAGACTGAGCAAGAAGAGGAAACAGCAAGTATGACCAACAGGGGAAAACTGCCTCTTCAGAAGGGAATAAGGCCTCATTGGGGAGGCTATTCTTGAGAGATGAGCTGGTGACCTTTTTTTCAGGGCATGACCTCCTGGTATATCTCTTGGATGAGCAAGGATCCCCTATTCCTGGGTGCTTGAAGGCTTCCCTGACCCCACCCCAGTGCTTCCCACTACATATGATCACTGGAGATGGGACCTCCTTAAAACAACTAGAACAGAACATAATAAAAGTCATTCTGAATCAGCTCAAGGTCCATCAAGCTCACATCCTGTCTCTGAAAGTTGCCAGTCCAGGCTTTGCAAGTATACAGCAGATCCCCAAAAGGAGATCTATTTCTCATAGCTCATTTTTCAGGGATAAGCATTGGCTCAACAAAGTCCATTTGGCTGCTTATTTGTCATGGACATTTCCTCCAGAAACTTGCCCAAACCTCTTTTGAACCCTGTTTTGTTAGTTACCTTGACAACATCCTCCAACAACAGATTCCACAGCTTTAGTCATAATTATATTCCCTTCTTAGGGAATATGGTGTTGGAGCACTCAAGGGGATTGTCCTGGTTTTGTAAGACCAGTCAACTGGAAGAAAGCACAGTGTTCCAGGGCTCCTATGGCAGAAAAATGGTTTAAGCAGAGACTTGTTTTGTTTCTGTAGTCTCTCTCTCCAGGCACCTATGTAACATAGCTCTGTGATTTGAGTCCATGTGCATTTGAGTCAATATCCTCAAGATATTGCACCCCCATGGTGATTTTCCCTGTAGGTAACACTATACAGAGGAAGGTGGTCTTGAACGTCCTATATCCTGGCTGACAATTCCTGGATGGATTTATGGCTGGTGAGTTTCATGCAATGTAGATAAGTGATGACAGGAGCTCCTTTAGCTGAATCCTTTGTATGGCATGGTATTGCCTGGCTCAAGACAAGGTCATAATGTTTATGGCCATGCTACTCAGGAATGCCCCCAATGATTGGCAATCACTGCAATCTTGGCCTTTGTTGTGGTTTCTTCTTCTAAGAGAACTGCATCTTTTGGAGACACCCTGGAATTTTAGTGCCCAAAATTCAGAGACTGACCTGGGGTGCTTATAAGAAACGTCTCCTTTCCCTACCCCAATACCAATCCTGGTCAAGGCTGTTTGAAGCTACAAGCAATACTGCTCAAGCAGTTCTTTCCCCTTCCTTGTGAAGGTTGTCCAATAAAGTTGATTTGGCTGGGGTGGACTCTTTTATTGCCGACTGCTGTGATTTTGCTATGCTCCTTTACAGAAACACTTGAAGTCTTCTCACTGGGTGGTCAGACATTATGTGAAGTCACTTTATTGTAGACGTCAGGGGTGATGGTATTAGGTTGGTTCATCCAACTAGAGCTTCTGGGACTCCTTTTGAAGAGGTCAGGGGGCATAGCCTTTTCTGGGAGACCTGAAATAAAAGTACTAAGTCCCTCTACTCTTGGGGTACCCATCCAGAATGGTGGTTCCCCATATAAGCACACAGGGGCATTCTTTTTCCCTACAGGGATTATCTCACCAGATATTTATCACATTATTTGTTCTAGATATTCTCACTAACAGCTTCAAGCTCCCCTTATCCTAACCATGATCCAGCTATCATTTAGTTAAGGGATAATAAAGGTCTCCCTGTGCAAGAAGGGAATCTTGTTATGCCTTTAAGACACTTGGGTGTTTAGGGCTGAGGCAGAGAAGGAGAGTAGTTTAACTGTAGCTAGGAATCCATAGGTATGGAACCCCTAAGCAGACTGATTAGCTTGAAAAGTAATTTGTTCCTTCCTAATTTCTGAAATAAATGGTCCTATGGCCCTGAGTGTCAGGGGCTCAAGACTTCACTTTCACTATCCACAGCTACCCAAGCATTGTCCTTTCTGCAAGCTTGAGCCATCAAGGCAACAGATTTGAATTACAGAACCTTTGGTACATGCCCACAATGCATTTCTTGCAATTTGCACTTTTCTCAGGTCAATCACTATTAGCCGTGTGTCAGAGACTACAACCATACCTGGAATGAGAACTACCTGAAGTGCAAACCGGGTTCAGAAAAGGGTGAAGAATGAGAGATGACATTGCGGATGTAAGATAAATCCTTGAAAAGACTAAAGAATACCAAAGGATATCGATGTGTGTTTTATTGACAACAGCAAGGCTTTTGACTGTGTAAACCATAAAAAACTCCGAGCCATATTAAGAAGCATGGGTATACCAGAACACCTGATCGTTCTCTTGCACAACCTTTACATTGATCAAGAAGCAACAGTTCAAATGGAACAAGGAGAAATAGACTAGTTTAAAATCAGCAAAGGCGTACGACAAGGCTGCATACTTTTCCCCTACCTGTTTAATTTATTTGCAGAACAAATCATCAGGGAAGCAGGACTGTATGAAGACAACAGAGGTGTGAAGATTGGTGGGAGACTCAACAACCTTCACTTACTGATAATACCACATTACTGGCTGAAAGTGAAGATGATCTGAAACATTTGCTTCTCAAGATTAAGGAACAGTCTTAAAATGGGCCTGCACCTTAATGTAAAGAAGACAAAGATCCTGGCAACTGGCAAAATCAGTAAGTTCATTGTTGATGGAGAAGAAATTGAAATAATGGACAACTTTAACCTACTTGGTTCAACTATCAATAAAGAAACAACAAGCAGTCAAAAAATCAGACAACGCATTGCTCTTGGCAGAATGGCCATGAAGGACTTAGATAAAATTCTCAAGAGCAGAGATGTCTCTCTCCATACAAAGATTCAACTTGTTCAAGCCATGGTATTTTCAATAACGTCATGTGGATGTGAAAGTTGGACAGTAAAAAAAGATGGACAGGAAGAAAGTTGATGCCTTTGAATTATGGTGCTGGCAATGAATACTGTGTACACTCTGGAGGAGAGGAGGGATAGGGGAGGTATGATTCAGACCTTTAAATACTTAGAAAATTAATAAACAAACAAACAAACCTCTTCCAAAGACAGGGAAGCTGTAAAACTAGAGGGCATAACATGAAGCTGCAAGGAGGTAAATTGAAAAGCAATGTCAGGAAATACTTTTTCACTGAAAGGGTGGTGGATGCTTGGAATGCCCTCCCAATGGAAGTGGTGGGGGCAAATCCAGTGACAGAATTCAAAATGGCATGGGACAGATGCAATGGGTCCTTTATCTGCAGAGGTTCCCAACTCCAGTCCTGAAGGGCCAAACACCATTCAGGTTTTCAGGCTGTCCCTAATAAATATGCATGAGATGCATTTGCATGCACTGCCCCCATTGTATTCAGATGTATCATGTATATTCAGTAGGGACAGCCTGAAAACCTGAATGGTGTTTGGCCCTCCAGGACTGGAGTTGGGAACCTCTGCTTTACAGCAACAGGATAAAATCAAAATAAATGTAACTATCTAACTTTTCAACAAACAGGGGTGTCCTTCATGGAGCGGTGCGTTCACCCCTATACAAAGACAGGGGGAGGGGTGACCTGCACAGAGCAGCAGGTGCACCTACTCTTGCCATCTTACTGGGCAGACTAGATGAACCATACTGGTCTTTATCTGCTGTCATTTACTATGTTATGTATACCAAGGACTGCCCGAAGAACATACCAGTTGGTACTAGAGGAGAGGTTTCTTTAGAAGCTCAGATGACAAGGCTTTGACTTTCATACTTTGCATGATATGTCCAAAGAGAGAGATCATTAGAGAAAGACATTATGCTTGGCAAGATCGAAGGTCAACGCAAAAGAGGAAGGCTAGCAATGAGATGGATCGATACAATAACAACAGTCTGTCAACAATGATCCGCATGACTGAAGGCCGAACACAGTTTAGGACAACTATCCAGAGGGTTGCCATGAGTCAACACTGACTCGACAGCACTTAACAACAACCACCTCTAGAGGCTAGGAGTTTGAACAGGTGACTTTTTACAGACATGGATCTTACAGATTAGAAGGGGAGTTGTGGTCTAGGGCAACTGAAGTGGGGACAATAGTCCTAATGGAGAACCAAAGGCTACAGTTCTAGGCTGAGGTCAGAGCCAAATGTTTATAGTACTCCCAGAAATCCTGGCCTCTTGCTCACAAGATAATCCAGGTGGCAGTAGACAAGGCAATGTCATTAAATGACGGGAACAAACAAAATTAGTAGGCCTCAGCCACACTGGTAGGTGAAGCAAGTTTGGGCTGGGCTGGAGTTCTGCCTGCAGGACCTGACAGCAGCTCATTTGGTCAAAACTATCATGCAGATGAATATTTTGAGCCATTCATTTTGGGACTCTGAAGTATAAGAACTGGCAGGAGTGCCTTCTACCCTACAAGGGTCAGGTGGGATATCTACATGCATAGACCTAAGACTGCCAAAACTCTAAGATGAGCAAATACTTCCGGCAAAAAAATGAAAATACGAACCCAGAGGTTGGATAGCTTGGTAGAACCATGATGGGGTGAATGGGGACATTCTTTGAGTCAGTGTCTGAAAGGGGCAATTTAGGGGTATGCCTTCACTTTTTTACTCCATCAAATGATTCCTTCCTGGAGGATCCATTCTGTTTTACAGCCTTGGCTGTTGAGAATCAGCTTCCACAGCAAGGATAATTATGGCAGGGTTACAGGCTTGTGGCACAAAAGAGGACCACCTAGCAGATCTGTGTTTGAAGGTTCTGTAAGTTGTTTATAGAGGATATGCTGTTTTAACCTTTCAAGGATCCATTCCTTCAATCTTTTCTTTCATCCAGAGGACATTGAGGTGAAGGGAAAACTTGTTAACTCTCACAGCAGGTAGAAACTGGCTCTGGCTTGTTATGGAGACTGCTTCGCTATTCTCCTGGATGGGACACTTTTTCCACTGTATAGTCAAACATGCAAGACTTCTGCTGCAGGTAATCTCCTCCTCTGCTTGGAACCTGAGTTTTGTCCTTTGTTTGTTGCTCTCGAGCCTTACAGGGCAGCATCTAAGTCTTGTTGTTGAAGTCTCTCTTTTTGTTGGTCTTTGGTAATTTTAAAGGAAAGGGTATCTCTGCACCCAATACTTTCCCCCTTCTGAGGGTATTATTTCACCTGCTAGAATCAGGCTTTCTCACTTCTGACAGTGAGGATATCAGAAGATATAAGCAAGGGTAGGAATGGCCAAGTCTTGACTCTGTAGCAAGTCACCTTTTGAGATGTTTTATAGGTTTCCAGTTCCTTCTGAATTTTTAATAGGTCTTTTGTCTATTGACTTTTCCCACTTAAGGCATTGATTTTCAGGAGATGATTACTTCAGACCGTATCAAGATTTGCAGGTCCCAAAGGGCCATTGAGCATATTCAGAGGGCATAGGAGTCAATTTCTTTCTCGAAGATATGGGGAAGAAGGTAGTGCCCTTTCTTCCATGCTTTGAGCACTACAGTAGTGGTGTACTGAGAGCTATCATGGTTCTATCTCACCCGGTCTGAACAAAGTTTGGGTATGTCTCATTCATATGGATGATAAGTCTACCTTATTTGTTAATTTTCTTTTCTTTTCTTTTGTCCTGCCAGATAAAACCCCACCTAGGGAAGCCACATTAATCCAGGGCTCTCAATCTGACAAGTTCTGAAAACAAGTAATGTTGCCCACTCTGAAGGTAGATGACCTATTCCTACCATGGGTGTAAGGTCAGGATGTAATGAATGTATATGTTTTTTGCACCACTGTATATAGCCCACTCTGTACATAGCTCATACCAATCCAGCACACAATACAACACACACTCAACTTCACCCTCACTGCATGTATAACACACTCACTTTACTCGATTGTTTGCTGTGATACCACCTTGATTATTAAGATAAGGCGGTTTAGAAATACTGTTAATTAAATTAAATTAAGGTATTCTTGTGGCAGGCTTAGAAACCATGGAGTGAAATTTTGACTGCATGAGGTTTGGTTGTGATGGCAAATTGGAAACCAAAACACAGCAAGGATTGCTCAAAGTTCCTGGTTTGGGCAACCTATGATGCCTTGGAGAACTGCTGTGGTAGGTATTGGGGCCTGGAGACTTGCCTAGCTCCAGTTCTCTGACTTAGAACAGTCTGTTCAGCATAAACTGGTGAATGTACCGTGTCGCGGTGAGAATTTGTTCGGTGAACAGTTGGAGGAGAAGACTGGCACTATAGAAAAACAGCATATAGGCTCTCAAGGCACCCCAAACGTCTTAGCAGAAACAGGCTCCTTACCAGCAACAGCACAGAGAGAAAGCCCAACTAGCCCTGCAGCCAAAGCCTGGAGTGAAATTTTGACTGATTCCTCCAGAGCATAGCTAATCTACCAGAGGCTCCCGTGAGAAAGTGGGGAAAGCTCACACTTTTTGCCCAGACTCTCTTAGGTGCTACAGATAATCCAGAGTGGATACAGTTTGCACCTCTTCAAGCATATCACCTCAACCCTCTGTATCAGGAACTCCAGAAGGAAATCTCCACCCTTCTGCTGATCTAGAGATCAAGCTTGTACCACAGGAGCAATTAGGGTGGGGATTTTACTCCAGGTACTTTCTCATCCCCAAGAAAACAGAGGATTTCGTCCCATTCTGGACCCTGTACCTTCAAATAGGAGATTGGCTATGCTCCCTGGATCTGAAGGATGTGTATACCCAAATACCGATCAATCCAGCTCACAGGAAGTAGCTGATTGGTCCTGGGATGACAATACTTTCAGTATTGAATGCTGCCTTTCGGCCTAGCCTTGGCACCCTGCGTCTTCACAAAATGTCTTGTGATAGTGGCAGCTGCAACCTACCTCAGAACACCTGGTGGTGTTTGTCTTCCCTTACCTGGAGGATTGGCTGATTTTTTTTATTTTATTTTATTTATTTATTTATTTATTTAAGTACCATTCCAGAGGGAGTTTGAGAGTCCACACACATGACCATTCAGGTACTGGAGCAGTTAGGGTTTGTGATCAATTACACCAAATCCCACCTTCAGTCTACCCAACAGCTAGAATTCATAGGAGCCTTGCTCAACCCAACTCAGGCAACTGCTATCCTTCTGCAGGACCAGATCTGATGGCTGACAGCTGTAGTACAGGACATTCAACTGAGTCAGCAAGTGGTGGCTAGCAAGATGCTAACCGTCCTAGGCTACATGGCCTATACAGTGCATGTCACACCCCTAGCACATCTTCAGATGAGGTACTCAGTGGACCCAGGGCACAGGTGCATCTGGGATCAGGTTATCACCAGTCCCCTGGTTCAATCACTGCACTGGTGGATGGTTCTTCAAAATTTGCTCAAGTGTCTCCCCTCTCAGAAGATCCTGACAACAAATGCATCCAAATTGGGATGGGTGCTCATCTTGATGGCTTCCACACTCAAGGCATCTGGTCTGTTCAGGAGAGTGTCTACCAGATCAACTTTCTGGAATTGAGAGCCATAGCAAATGCTCTAAAGGCCTTTTGGGATCGATTAACCGACCGCATTGTCCTCATTCAGACCAACAATCAAGTCACTTTGTTCTATATCAACAAGCAGGGGGGCATCAGCTTCTGTTTCCTGTGCTGGGGAGTCTGTCAGTTTGTTGAGGTCTGCCATCACTCACAAAATGAAGCTGAGGGCCACATACCTTCCAGGAACCAAAACACTCTGGCGGACGACCTGAGCTGTGTCCTTCAGCCACACAAATGGGTGTTGAACAGAAATGTGGTGGCCTGTATCTTTTGGAATTGGGGCACTCCCTTGACAGACCTGTTTGCCACTCTGCAAAATACCCAGGTACTGTAGATTGCTGTAGGATCCTACTCTGAAGAAGAACCAGACTGGCATTGGATGCATTCCTCCTGCACTGGGGGGAGGTTCTTTGGTATGCTTATCCTCCTATACTTCTCACAGCGCAGACCTTACTAAAGCTCAGGACAGACAAAGGCACAATGATACTCATCATGCCATATTGGCCCAAACAGCCCTGGTTTCTGCTCCAGCTCTCCACTCAGGAACTCCCCCGGTTTGGCCGTGCTCCAGCTCTAGTGTCACAGGATGATGATATGCTATGCTACATCCTGATGTCTGATCCTTGGGCCTCCCAGTATGGATGTTGAGAGGCTAGTCCTGTCAGAGCACAATCTCCCAGACAACATAATTGTTGTCTTGTTGGCCTCCAGGAAGGCCTCGATGAGGTCTTATGTCTGTAAATGGAAGAGGTTTGCTGTCTTGTGTGAAGGCCAGGTCCTGGATCCTTTTGTCTGTCCCATAAAGAGACTGCTGTAGTATCTTCTACACTTCTCTGACTCGGGCCTGAAGTCCGACTCTGTCTGAGTTCAGCTCAGCGCGATTGGGGTATACCATTAAGGTGTAGAAGGGAACTCCATCTTGCCACAGCCTTTGATTGTTTGCTTTATGCGAGGGCTGCTCCTCTTGAAGCCTCCTTACAAGCCCCCTGTTGTGGCTTGACTGCAATGTGGTACTAGCATAGCTCATGAAAGCTCCCTTTTGAGCCACTCAACTCCTGTTCACTGAAGTTCTTGACCTGGAAGGTCTTGTTTCTAGTAGCAGTCACTTCTGCACACCAAGTGAGAGAGAGCTTTCAGGCTCTAATAGTTCATCTACCGTATACTAGATTCCACTGAAATAGTGTTTTTTTTTATATGCATCCTTGTTTCCTTCCGAAGATGGTTTGATTTCCATCTCAGTAAGTCAGTAATGCTATCTATGTTTTTTTTAGGCCTCATACCCACAAGGGGGAAGTGGCATTGCAAATATTGGACTGCTTTAGTCTTCTACTTGGAGCAGACAAAGGACCATAAGAAGTCTGTCCAGCTTTTGTTTCTTTTGATCTCAGCAAGCTGAGGGCTGCTGTTTCCAAAAGCTCTCTTTCAATTTGGCTAGCAGACTACATTCCCTTTGCTTATGCCCAGGCAGGCCTGAACCTTGATGGTTATCTCAGCCATGGCTCAGTCAGCCTCTATGGAGGAAATCTGCAGGGCTGCAATGTGGGCTTCTGTCTACAGGTTCACATCTCACTACTGCCTGGAAGGAGATTCCTGACATGAGAATAACTCCGGCCAATCTGTACTCAGACATCCAATTCCAGCCTCCCACTGCCCTTCTGTCCATCCAGGCTACCAAAAAAAAAAAGAAATAAAGAAAGCAGAAAAGATGAGGTGCAAATTACCATCTCTGTACATAGTTGATTTTGGGTATTCCACAATTAATGTTGCCCCTGTTGGGCTTCACTGTAGCCTCATTTGTTTTTGGTAACCTGTAGCTTGGGAGTCCCATGCGTGAGATTTATTTCCTGCTTGTCCAAGGAGAAACGGTTACTCACCTGTAGCAGCTGTTCTCTGTGGACAGCAGGACTAAGTCCTCGCAACTCTCCCATATCCCTGAGCTGTTATCAATCTGAATCAAGCTTGCGCCACAGTGGAACCTTCCAATAGATGATAGGAAACATTCTCACACGGGTTCTGTCGGAGGATGCCACCTATATGTGAGCATGCCACCCGTGCATGAGGTCTTATTCCTTTCGTCCATGGAGAATATCTGCCACAGGTGAGTAACTAACTTATTTTACTATATCTGTTTTGTATGAGTTATTTATTCAATAGGATTCTCTTTCTTTTGCCAGGATTTAGATTAAGATCTAATCCAATTTTGAATAAATAAATTGTTCTAAAATACAGACCATCTAGGGAGTTTACAAACTCTCAGTATTGTAGATTTTATATATAAACCCACACACTAAGTGCTACTTACTCTGGGCCACGATAGATGTAAACAGGTCTGGTTTCAGGATAACTATGCTTTGCAAATTAGTCATCTTAGATTAAAGGTATACAAATGTAGCCACTAAAACCTCAGCTTTCATCCTCCCATGCTGTGATGTCCTCTGCTTCTAATTCTTCACTCCCTTTTTCTTTCCCTCCTGTGTAGATGTACAAGTTCCTGCCAGAAATATTCATTCATTCATTTCTTGTCATTCCAAACACCTGCCAGAACAGAATTCCCATTCCAGCTGGGGGGAAAAAAAATTCCTATGGCGAAGAAATTTTTTTTCCTGAGGCTCCACTTACCGATGTGCAAGATCTCATGCAGGCTACTGCCTACCAGCCTCTCTGAATGGTGAAGAACTGCAAAGGTTTCTTTCATTTTTGTTTCCTCACCAAGGGTGACCAGGCTTCATAAGCTGGTTTTGACACCAACAGTGTTGTGTTACTGTTGCCCTTATTGGGCTATGTATAATTCTCAACAATGATTCAAGTACCCGCCAATGCAGCAAAGGAAGTGGGTCCAATGATGGCAATAGGTGAGAAGAAATTCTGGCTGGAGGGCAGGGGAAGCAGAAAGGGATGAATAGCCATTCCCTCTTAACTCAATGTTATAGGGATTATGTAAAATAATTTAGGTCTGGGTGGGTGGACAATATGGGGAATGAGCACTGGTTCCTTAAAAAAAAATTGTAGGAAAGGATTGGATGGAGAAAGGCATTTTGTGATTGATTGGTTGGGAGAAAGCTCCACTATTCACCATTTGCTATTATGACTAACTCACTATTCAATTCAACTGTTTTTGTTTTGGCGATCAGGTCTCAGATTTAACATGGCTACTCACTGGACCTACTTGTATGGTACAGTGGAAAGCGCATTAATACATCAATGACTTGTTGTTATCGCTGTTTTTCTCTTTTTTTATCACTAGGCTTCTTTTTCTTGTTATCTTATCAGAACTGCTGATTACAACCACATTTTAATCTCAGGAAGATTATAATTTTTATGCCAGGAAGATTACTTATCTTAATGAGTAGTGTCGTCTCAGGCAATATTTTTTCTTATCCACTGGGCTAGGCTAAACCCAATGGCAGAACTTTGTGTTAATGTCTTCCTGTTGCCAGGCTGTAATATGAGCAATGCTCTCAACTTCTGCTCCCAACGCACTATCTTGGCGCCATAGCGTTTCACATATGTTGTTTCTTCAGGGGAATGCCTTGATGAAAATAAAAGCATTTACCTTAGTTTCAATGTATTGAATTTGGAGTAATGTAAAATTTAGTCATGGTGCTCTCTCCAGTGAATGAAAAGAAAAAGGTACTTACGGCTCTTTCCGGTTAAAGTCCAACTCTAAAAACGCCGCGCATGCGGAATGAAACTCATGCGGGAATTTAAACTTCTACGGGAAAAGTCATGTGAAAGTAACTCCATTCATTCATTGGTGAGCCTTCACTAGCAAACTCCCCATTCAGTGGATGTGTTTAAACCATTAGGGCTTAAAGTACCTAACCGGAAGATCCATTTTTGCTCACGATATAACAATGTCCAATCCTTAGATTTACCATTTTCCCCTTGGGTGATTTGATCAATGCAAAAGCATCGTAGTGTTGTGAAACAATGATTTTTTTCGATGCAATGTGGCACTATTGGAGCTTGTAATACTTTACAATGCAATCTACTGCGATGTTCTTTCATCCTGATGTGAAAACCATGGATTGTTTTTCCAATGAATAGCAACGAACATGGACATATTACACACAATGGGTGGAAATACATGAAGTCCGATGTCGTAACCGATAGGTTTTCCCTTGATGTGTAAATTCTTGCAGCTCTAAGGTTATGTCACATATGGTACAATTTCCACACTTATAGTGGCCCACCAAGTCTGACGTGGTCCTGATCGAGGGTGATCGCAATACTGCGGGGCTAAGAATCTCTTTTAGATTTATGTGTCGCTGCCACACATACTGGATTTGCTGGTTCTCCAATCCCGGGGTGCTACGTAAAACGTTGCTATGTTTTTTTTAAATCTTCTGAATTTGATTGCTAAATGGGGAATACTTAGTTACTAAGTGCACTTTCTCTTCAGAGGTCGTATGTTTTGATGCGGGCGACAACAGTAATTCCCTATTAATGTACAATGCTCGTTTATATGCTTCATCCACAATTTGATGGGGATAACCCCGGATCATGAATTTGTATTTTAATAACTTAGCTTGCTGTTTATAATCTTTGAGATCTGAACAGTTCCTTCTATAACGAAGAAATTGGGAAAGCGGAAGACTATCCCTAAGTCTACGGGGATGAGCACTTGTATAGTGGAGTAGACTGTTGCGATCCGTGGGTTTACAAAACACAGTGGTATTCCATACTTGATTTTCTCTGGTGATACGAACATCCAAATAAGTGATGGTGTGTACATCGTGAGAATAAGTGAATTGAATGTTGATGTCCCGATTATTCAACCAATGTACGAAATTCCCTAGTTCCTGTTCTGTCCCCTCCCAAATCATAAACACATCATCGATGTACCTGAGCCATAGCTTTGTGTTGATGAAATAGGAGGAGGAAGAAGAAATCCATTGTTGTTCAAACTTTGCCATATATAAATTGGCTATTGAAGGGGTGCAAGTTGCGCCCATGGCAACACCAGCAACCCCTGTAGACTTAGGGATAGTCTTCCGCTTTCCCAATTTCTTCGCTATCGAAGGAACTGTTCAGATCTCAAAGATTATAAACAGCAAGCTAAGTTATTAAAATACAAATTCATGATCTGGGGTTATCCCCATCAAGTTGTGGATGAAGCATATAAACGAGCATTGTACATTAATAGGGAGTTACTGTTGTCGCCCACATCAAAACATACGACCTCTGAAGAGAAAGTGCACTTAGTAACTAAATATTCCCCATTTAGCAATCAAATTCAGAAGATTTTAAAAAAACATAGCAACGTTTTAGCAATCAAATTCAGAAGATTTTAAAAAAACATAGCAACGTTTTACGTAGCACCCCGGGATTGGAGAACCAGCAAATCCAGTGTGTGTGGCAGCGACACATAAATCTAAAAGAGATTCTTAGCCCCGCAGTATTGCGATCACCCTCGGTCAGGACCACGTCAGACTTGGTGGGCCACTATAAGTGTGGAAATTGTACCATATGTGACATAACCTTAGAGCTGCAAGAATTTACACATCAAGGGAAAACCTATCGGTTACGACATCGGACTTCATGTATTTCCACCCATGTGGTCTATTGTGTAATATGTCCATGTTCGTTGCTATACATTGGAAAAACAATCCGTGGTTTTTCACATCATGATGAAAGAACATCGCAGTAGATTGCATTGTAAAGTATTACAAGCTCCAATAGTGCCACATTGCATCGAAAAAAATCATTCTTTCACAACACTACGATGCTTTTGCATTGATCAAATCACCCAAGGGGAAAACGGTAAATCTAAGGATTGGACATTGTTATATCGTGAGCAAAAATGGATCTTCCGGTTAGGTACTTTAAGCCCTAATGGTTTAAACACATCCATTGAATGGGGAGTTTGCTAGTGAAGGCTTACCAATAAATGAATGGAGTTACTTTCACATGACTTTTCCCGTAGAAGTTTAAATTCCTGCATGAGTTTCATTCCGCATGCATGGCGTTTTTAGAGTTGGACTTTAAGCGGAAAGAGCCGTAAGTACCTTTTTCTTTTCATTCACTGGAGAGAGCACCATGACTAAATTTTACATTACTCCAAATTCAATACATTGAAACTAAGGTAAATGCTTTTATTTTCATCAAGGCATTCCCCTGAAGAAACGACATATATGTGAAACGCTACAGCGCCAAGATAGTGCGTTGGGAGCAGATGTTGAGAGCATTGCTCATATTACAGCCTGGCAACAGGAAGACATTAACACAAAGTTCTGCCATTGGGTTTAGCTTAGCCCAGTGGATAAGAAAAAATATTGCCTGAGACGGCACTACTCATTAAGATAAGTAATCTTCCTGAGATTAAAATGTGGTTGTAATCAGCAGCTCTGATAAGATAACAAGAAAAAGAAGCCTAGTGATAAAAAAAAGAGAAAAACAGCGATAACAGGTCATTGATGTATTAATGACGCTTTCCACTGTACCATACAAGTAGGTCCAGTGAGTAGCCATGTTAAATCTGAGACCTGATCGCCAAAACAAAAACAGTTGAATTGAATAGTGAGTTAGTCATAATAGCAAATGGTGAATAGTGGAGCCGAATAGATATTTGTAGCTACACCGCATAAAGCTCTGAAAAGTAACGATATTACAGTTGGTTGGGAGAAAGGACAGCAGTATGTTACAATAAGGTCCTTCCCTCTTTGAGGTTGGAGGTAAATATATTTACCTTTTTTTTTTTTATCACTGTACCTCTAGTGTTCTGCATTTACTTTCCAAGGATCTGAAAGCAGGTAGTGCTGACCTAAGCAATCTGTCAAAAGACTCAAAAGGACATTTAGGATCTAGTCAACACAGGCACTCTACAGAGCCCAATAATTGTGGCAAACATTTTAACCAAAGTATTATAGAAGTCAGTCCAGTACTCCTGCTGGCTGAAGGGGGGGGGGTTGCAGGAGATGGTGCTTAATGCCATGGCTTTGCATCACTTGTTGAAAGATGTGTGACTGATAACCTGAAATTTAATCATGGAAGGTTATAGTTTTTCCCCCCATTTGCATGATTTTACCATAGTTGTATGCATCAGGTAATTGTGCTTTTGAGCAGTATGGGAATGTTTGGAAACAGGACACAGCAGCCTAGCTCATGTAGCTAAAGCCTTTATCAGAAAGCATATTAGAAGTGGAAGGGTTTTTTTGTTTTTTTTTTAACTGAAAGGACTCTGAACTGAGGCTTGTGGTGAGCTTAGCAAACAGGAGGAGCGGCAGTAAGCACCAAGACAAATTGTTGAATATTGCTGAGAGTTGCTCCTGTGCAACTCTTCCACAACTCCATTTATTAACAACATTAATATCAGTTCCTGAACTACTTATGTGATAATACTAGCTGTGCTACACCAGTCAAAGGTCAGACCAACTCAAAGCAGCTCTTAAAGAGACTTGCACTTTATGGAGAAAATGAGGATACTGTTTTTCAGCATTGTATTGACAAAATAAACCTATTAATTAAGACATATTTATGGATGCTTGTTTTGAATTTGATTTGACAAAGTAAACATGATGACTGTCAAAAGTTTCCTAAAGCTAATGCCTTGATGATTCATGGGTACTTCCTGATCCATGTATCAGCTTACTACAGAACAGCAGGTAGGTACCTGCTCTGACCATAGCTTCATCTTGGCCAGTCTCAGGCGTGCAAGAATGGCAAGTAGCAGCTGCTCAATGGCCGAGTGCAGCATCTAGCCATTTACTCTCATATTCTTTCAAGTTCCAGTAGTAACGTACTAGGAAAGTTTAAGAATCAGGAACCCTTCTGGATATACACACTGCATGTTTCACTAAAGCAGAAACTATAAGTTAAGATATAGCTTTTATAAAACACAACAAATATAAATTATACACTGGAGAAAAAAAAAAACCTCTCCTTTTTGGTAACATGAATAAAAACATCCTTCCATAAACTAGTAGAAGATGAGCCTAAGGTGGGTTTATGTTTTGGTCTTAGACAATCAAGTCTTTCTACATCAGCATCCATCAGCACTAATGTGCTATAGAACTGACAGCAAGGCCTAGACTCACTGGTAGCTGTAGGCTCTGAAGGACTTAGAAAGGAATGTATATATATGCATTATAAATGAGGAATCCCTTCTAAAAATATATAAACAGAAGTAATAAAACATCCCTTCTACAGCAGCTCCTGTGATATACATTCCCCTAAGCATAAAACCACCTCCTGTAACCTTCAATCATATTTCACAGCTTCTGTGCACCTCATGGTGACAGAGTACAAAATAATGCTGCAATGTGTAACAAGCAGCAGGATAAGGAGAAACATTTTTCATGTGCCATTAAGTACAGCTCTGGAACAACCATTTTACAGCAGCATTTCATCCCCAAAACACAGGACCCTGAGTCACACACTACCCTGTTCTCTGATCCATCTACAGGGAATATGGGAGGTGTGGAAGGAATGATAGGGATATTTTGAAGTTATAGACAGTCTTAAAGAGGGAAAGGGGTGAGAGCTATATACCCAAATCTGTCCCCTTACCTGTTGCAGTAACAGCAAAAATGCATAGCACTGCCAGCAGTTATATATTTTGCTGTGGGCAGCAAGGCAGGGAGATTGAAACCACTTCTAGAAGTACTTAGCTTTGACCTTCAAGGCATTGAACATTTAAAATAGAAAGTCTGCAGCCTCTAGTAGAGTAGAAGAGGACCTCGCCACGGTGATATTCAATACAGTATGATTACTTGGTCTCATATAAAGATGGTCGACTAGAAGAGTAGACAAGAACTATTTATCAATTTGTCCTCAGCTTTTGGGAGTGCATAGGTCAGCTATCTCTCTATAGCTTACTGTCTTCTCCCTTGAGGTCATGTACAGGGAACTGTAGAATATTCAGTCACTATACAGTGAAGTTGGAAAATTTTCTCTCTTGTGCAGCTGGTAATTTGGTCCTGCAGCGAAGGGGCCGGTGACATTCCACGTCAGTCAACGAGGGATAATATTGCCAGTAGCACAGGTAAGCGAAAGCCAGGCCAATCAATGATCCCACCAGCACATCTGCAAAACAGCCACAGTCTTGTCATATCACGCTCCTCCACTACGACCATTTTGGATGAATCTTGTATTAGTATAACCTACAAAAGATGCAGTTTTCTTGCCCAGCATTGCTCCTACAACTCTGTTTTTGACTGAGCTAAAGAACAAACAACTGCTAAACAGAAAGTGAACACTGGTTGCAAGAAGGGAACACATATGTCTGAGTGAAATTGTACAGTTACAACATAAGGCTGAAAGAGATATTAGCTCCACTCACCCTGCCAGTGGTGCTTGTAGTCACATGTGCGAGACAAAGCAATGAGGACAGCCAAAAGAAGAGGGCATAAGAAAGCACAGAGTCTCCAGGCTCTGCCGCGTCCAGTAGGCGAGAAACAGTGCAGCTTCCCTGCGATGTAGAAGGCAGTAAATCCAAGGCCAGCAAAAGCAACTGAAATAAGGGAAGGGGAAAAAGCAGGCAGGAACCATGAGAACATGAATGTTTGAGCCTATGCAGGTTAAGCAAAGTTGCTTATCTTATTTATTTCTGTTGTTCCCACTGGGGACAGGTAGCAGGATCAATCAAACACGTGGTTAATATCAGATGGTGGTAAGACAGATTAGCTTTCTAAGAGGCATGGTGTTCTTGGGCTGCCACCTGCCTTGTGAGAAGGGCTCGGAGTTTACATTTTAACCAATAACCACCCCCGCTACAATAAAATTAAAATAAGTGCTTATTGGAAAGCATCAGAAAAAATGCAACTTCCCCTGGTACTATCACCCCTTTCCTGGTTTTTTATATCCTCCATCAGGACTGTACCCTAGCCTCGTGCCAGCGGTGCAGCTGCACAGAGCGCAAAGGCTTAGGGGCACATTTCAGCTGCCTGCTGTTGCCCTGCTGCCGCCACTTTTTGTTCTCTCAGCAGCGGCAGGGCAACAGCAGGCAGCTAAAATGCACCCCCTAAGCCTTTGCACAGGTCTTTCTGCAGGTCAGAGCAGGGAGGGATCAGATCTGCTTAAAGTTTGCTCTGCTCTGCTCTGCTGGCGGCTTGCACATCAGGCACACGCGCCCCCTCCTCCCCATACTTCCAGCAAGCCCTTGCCTTCTCTTGCCCTTCCCAGCACCACCGTGCAGAAAACAGATGGTGGCAGCAGCTGGACAGAGGTATGAAGTGGGGGGGGGGGGGGGGGTGCGCGCACCGAATGTGCAAGTCACACGGCACGATTCTGGCTCAGTACGGCCCTGTCCTCCACTCAGTTTATGCCTTTTCTGCCTTGATAATTCATTAGTGACACACACATATATATATATATATATATGCAATTCGACTGGAAAACAGCCTCAGCAATAGAACCTTCAGCATGAAAACACCAATAAGCACAGATTGTTTTGTACCCTTGGAGTGCCCCCTAATTTGTAAATTTTAGATGTTCGTTTTCCTAATCATGAGCACCTAAGAATAGAAAGCCCATTTAATAAGTCTCCTCAGTCTTGTATGTAGCTAGTTCAACTGTACAGGGAAAGGTGGATGAGATTTCTCTGTCAGTCAACAAGCAGAATAAAAACAAAAAAGGAAGAAAATGCACTTATTTATGAATCTATATATACACATAATACCAAGTTAATACTTGTCAGGAAACCTGGAAACAGCTATACAATTAAATTAAGAAAAGAAAAAAATGCCATTAATAGAAATTAAAGCTCACAAAATGGGAACTAAGCAGGCTAAAAGAAAATAAAAATGTTAAAAGGTAAATAAAGCAGCATATATGAGATATTACATAAACTGGAAAAGCAGATATCAATGGACCTCATGGCTTTTCACAACAGCTGGTAGCAAAAAGGAGCAAGCCATAGAATTACCTTATCACTTAAAAATACAAAAGAGTTGAGCTGAGCCAACATGTACATATTCAACTATGTATTTATAGAGACATTTACGGAAAAACACTGCACCGATCTTCAAAATCCTTGGTGTAATAAAAAGGAACTGTTTTATGTTTCTTCTGGATAGCTCTAGCTACATCAGGAAAAACTGTAATTATAGAAATTATGAACAAAGCCTCCCTTTGTATGTATGTATAAATAATCTTAAAACGCAGTCATAATCCGGTTGCAAAACAGATGTCACAATCACTTTGGCCGAAGATACCTGAAGTCCTCCAAAACAACTTCTCAAGAAAAGCTGTGAAGTCCAAACTCTCAGATGATAGCAGAGACAATTCAGGCGGCTTTCCTGCAGAGGGTAATTTCTTTGGCAGAGGCAGTTAAAAAGACATCCAATGCAAGCCTTAAGCTTTATGCCTCCCCACTAGTGTCAGAATCTATTGTCTAGCTTTGAATGTCCTGCTCTTTGCTGCTCACTAGAAGCGGCTGCCTAGTTAACCTAAAAGGTTGGGCTGGCCCTGGAGCCAAGAATTCCACTGGGATTTTAAGCCCCTCAAAGAGATTTCAAAAATCTCTTTAGCAAACATTTTATCTATATTCAGCAAAAAAAAAAAAATTATTATATATATATATATATTTTTTTTTTTCTCAGGGAACAAGCAGATGTCAGTCCTCACATATGGGTGAGGTCAGTGCCGACAGAGCCGGCGCAGATCCAATCCCCAGCTTTCAAAGAAAGCCTTTGGGACCTAGACCAAGCATGCGCAGTCACCTTCCTACCCATCTTACCTCAGTCTTCTTTTTTCCACGGAGCCCTGCAGATGTGGTTAAAGTGGATTTTTTCACCATTTCTCAGTATCCTTTCTTCTTTCTTCAATATCCATCACCTTCCATCGCTCGAGTCCAATGCCTCGGCGTCATGCTTTACGCTCAAATATTTTTCTTTTCTTTTTTTGGCCCACGGGTTTTTTGCTTGTGGCCTAGCTGATTGAAACGTCGGAGTTTAACCTTACGGGACTCGTTTTTCCTGCTATGTCTTCAACCAGCAGATTTAAGCAGCGTGTCTTCCTGCCTGTTTTGTCTTTAATGTCAGCTAAGACCCAGAAGGAGCACGAAAAGTGGCAGAGGGAGCTGTCTGGCAAGTCTGCCTCAGGTACCAGAGGTGGAATTCCTGCCTTGGATGCCAGCATTGGGGCGACTCAGCATCCCGGTCTGGGTCGGAGCCACGGGGCCGGCATGCATCTGAGTCATCCTCGGAGGACCTTCCCTGAGCATCCAAGAATTCATTGAAGCCAAAGTCAAGGTCTGATTTTGGCTCAGAAGGCAAGACCTCATGGACCCAGGCGCGGAGCCCTTGATGCCGCTGGTGATGAGGACCAGGAACACCCCTCCAAGCAACTCCGGAGTGAGGCATCGTCGATGGAATCAGGGGATCGAGTCGGTTCCTCTGACGCCATTACCATCAAGGACTCCCCTACCAGGGACCCGATGGTTCTGCCAAGGAGGTGCCATCTTTGAGGATGCCAAGGCCGGTACCGGGACCCGACACCAGCCTCTGCATCCTCAAATATGGCGCCCACCATTGGCAGAAACGTTGGGCATTGAGGCCAGGATGCTAGCCCTGGAGTGCAGCTCGCAACGTTCATTGAGGCTCAGCGGGGCCCAACTCCCAGTCACGCTGGGTCGTCGGTGCCTGTGATGGGACTGTCCTCATCCAGGACCTCCCCAGAGGATGCCCTTCCCATTCTTGAGTGGCTGGCCTGCTCGGTGTCAATTCTGTTGGCATCCAAGTCAAGGACAGTCACGGCATTGGGCACGGCTGCATTGGAGCCCCAACACCAAGTATTGATGCAGAGTCGGTCCGACTACCATGGAACACTAGCTGACTCCTCCGGCTCCAAGTCAGCCTGGCACACCATCAGCAACGGTCACCTCCAGAGGACCTAGCTTTCCTGGAGTTTGTCCGGGAGATGTCCCAGGCACTCGCCTTCGTGGCAGTGCAGTAGTATAAGCCGCATATTGAGGATCTCGAGATCCTCCAGTACGAGGTGCCTCCTCGGGAGGCACTGACGGTGCCCATGCCCCCCCATCCTTGAATGGCTGCTGTTCAGGATGTGGGAGACCCCGGTGACAGTGCCAATTGTGAACCATCAATGCGATTGATAGTATCAAGTCGGCTGGAGCCCCAGCTTCCAGAAAACACAACTGCCACATAACTCCATGGTGGTGGAGTTGGCTGTACATTGCATTGAGAGCCAGAAGACACACTCCTTGGTGCTTCCCGGCAGAGAGGCACACACCATGGATGCTTTCGGCTGAAAGTGTTTCCAGGTCTCCATGCTCACAGCCTGTTCCAGGCATATCAGCTGTCCATGGGCATGTACCTCAGAGACCTGGTGAAGGAGCTCACCGTGGCTCAGCTGAGTTAGCAGGTGAACCTCTTAAGCGCTTCAGGACCTTGATGTCATCGGTCAAGGAGTGCTCCAAGTTTCAAACTCGGGCAGCCTTTGACAGCTTTGAGTCAGTGGCTTAGGTAGCTGTGGTGGGCATTAGTGCCCAATGCCTTGCGTGGCTACAGTCCTCTGACTTAGAGCAGTGGGTTCAGGACAAGTTAGCTGATGTCCCTTAATGGGGAGGAGGGAATCTCTTCAGCAAGCCCATGACAGAGAAGGCAAATGAGCTGGACAAGGAATTCATGACCCGAACCAGGCTGGCCAAGAAAGTATCTGAACTTCCCATAAGAATACTTTGGGAAAAAGCCCTTCCACCCAAACGGCTTACAGAAACTACCCCAAGTTTCAGGCCCCCACAGGGGCAGCAGGCCAAGGGCCAGGGGCATGGCCCCTGTAAGCCAAAGGCCCCCAAACAGCACCCCAGCTGCAGTCTGGGGGGAGTTTTTAACTCCTTGGACATAGCTTCTCTTCTCCAGGAAGTACGAGGCCCAAGGTTCAGAGGAAGACAGCTGGTCCACTTTGCACACCAGTGGCCAAGCATCACCACGGATGCCTGGGTGTTGCAAGTGGTCAGGGAAGGTTATCTCCTCCACTTTGCCCAGCTGCCTCCTCCCTTCTTCTCTGGACTGGACCTATGGACTGCTTACACAGGAAACGTCTACAAAAGGAGGTCAAGGATCAAGCGGTAGAGTCTGTTTCCCAACATCTCCTAGGCAAGGAATTCTACTTCCCACTACTATCCCCAAGAATGTCTTCCAGCTCATCCTGGATCTAAAGGACCTCAACCGCTTCCTGGTCAAGGAAAAGTTCAAAACAGTATCCCTTGGAACCTTGGTGCCTTTCCTCCTGCAGGGAGATAGGCATCTTTGAAATCCAAGGAGCATAGCCAATGCCCACATCCTGATCCATCCAAGGCACTGTCAGTACCTCTGATTCGTCGTTGGCCTCGCCTCGGAATCCAGGGGGGTGTTTGTCTTCCCCTACCTGGATGACTGGCTCATATGAGCCAGCATGCTGGGGGAGGTACGCAATGCAGTGCAGCACACCACAGGACTACTCCAGCACTTGGTTTTGTGGTGAACTTCCTAGTCTCACCTATGGCCCACCCAGTGCTTGGAGTTCAGCGGTGCTTTACTGGATTCCACTCAAGCAAGGGCCTTCCTGCCTCTCGACTGGGTGCAGTGCCTATCCGCCATGGCCCAAACTGTACAAGGTGGCTCAGCAGTGATAGCCAGACAGACGCTCCGCCTCTTGGGGCACATGGCATCCACCGTCCGCATCACCCCATTTGCCCACTCTGCATGAGGCAGGCGCAGTGGACGCTAAGTACCCAGTGGAAACAAGCTTCTGGCCATCTAGAGGACTGCATCCTGGTCACACCAGCCCTGGCGACATCCCTTGCCTGGTGGCAGGACCTCCTCAACCTCAGAGACAGTCTGCTCGTCCATGCTCCCCCAGTGCACCGCATTCTCACGACGGACATGTCCAAGTTGGGCTGGGGGGCCTACTGTGGTCACCTGCAGTCGCAGGGCCCATGGTCACTAGAGGAGAGTGCCTTGCAGATCAACCCACCAAAGCTCCGAGCAGTCTATCATGTCCTGCGGGTCTTCCAGGATCATCTGGAAGGGCAGGTGGTTCAGGTCCAGACAGACAACCAGGTGGCGATGTACTACATCAACAAGCAGGGAGGCATGGGTTCACATCACCTCTGCTGGGAGGCAGTGTACCTCTGGAACTTCACGACAGGGAAGAACATCTCCCTTAGAGTGGTGTACTTGCTGGGCCAGGACAACATGCCTTAGCCTCATCCTCCATCCCCATGAGTGAAAACTGAACAGACCATGCTGGCAGAGGTTTTCCGGCACTTGGGGACCCCTGAGGTCGACCTCTTGCCAGTCCAGAGAACACACAGCTGCCACGCTTCTGCTCTTGGAGGCTGGCCCGGAGTCAGAAGGCAGAGGATGCCTTTCTCCTCCCCTGGTCCAGGGGCTTCCTGTATGCATTCCTGCCCACACCCCTGGTGCCACGGGCCCTCCTCAAGAACAAAGTAGAGGTGGCCTCAGTCATCTTAATTGTGCCCAGGTGGCCCAGGCAGCCCTGGTTCACCTTGCTCCTGCAGCTATCCCAGAGGATGCCCCCCCCAGAGGGACCCTTTGCCGTTGGGCAGCGCCTCAGACCTGCTGTCTCAGGAGGATGGGACACTACTGCACCCCAACCTCCAGTCCTTGGCCCTGACGGCCTGGATGCTGAGAGGCTAGATATAATGCCTAACCGCCTCTCCATGCCAGTGGAAGACGTTCTCCTTGCCTTGTGTAAGGACGCCACGCTTCGGGCATATGCTTTTAAATGGTACAAGTTTTTGCATTGGTGTGCAGATGAAGGTCTCAACCCCTACTCCTGCACGATGCTGAACGTTTTAGAGTACCTTCTGCACCTGTTGGGGGCTGGCCTTAAGTCCAACACAGTCAGGGTGCACCTCCGTGCCATCTCGGCTCACCACCACACAGTGGATGGCCAGGCAGTCTCGGTGCACCCTCTGGTGGGCTGGTTTATGCGAGGCCTCCTCCTCTCCTGGCTGCAGATTCATCCACCACCAGTGGCGTGGGACCTCAATGTGGTATTGGGGATGCTCATAGCTCCATCCTTTGAACCTCTGGTTACTTGCCATCTCAAGTATCTTTCTTAGATGGTTATGTTCCTGGTGGTGCTCACCTCAGCCAGGTGTATGAGCAAGCTGCAGGCACTGGTGGCGTCCGCGCCCTACACCCTACACCAGGTTCCAGAAGAACAGGGTTGTCCTTAGGACTCGCCCAAAGTTCTTGCCGAAGGTTGTCTCTGCCTTCCATTTGAATCAGGAGGTGGTATTGCCCACCTTCTTTCCTAGACCATATTCTTCTAGGGCAGAGGCCTCCCTGCACACGCTGGACTGCAAGTAGGCATTGTCCTTCTACATCCAAAGGACATACCCTTATCATTGCTCTATGCAGCTCTTTGTCTCTGTTGACCCAGTCATCTGGGGGTTGCAGTTTCCAAGTACACCCCTCTCATGGTGGATGGCTGACTGCATTTCTTTTGCCTATCAACAGGTGGGGCTCTCTGGAGCATCATGTAACGGCACACAATGTGCATGACATGGCGACCTCAATGGCAAGCCTGCGCTCTGTGCCCTTACTGGACATCTGCTGGGCCGCCACCTGGTCCTCTGTGCACACCTTTGCCACACACTACTGTTTGGAAGAGACCTGGAAGGATAGTGCCTTTGGCCAGGCCGTACTCCATCACCTCTTCAGGGAATAATGCAATTCCTCCCTCAAACCTGTGATGTCCAGGCTACTGGAGTGGGGATTACATCTTCAATGCTGCTGCTGCTGCTGCAGTGTCAGTGTCAGACTTCCAGCCAATCTGCACCCTCTGCTGTCTCTTTATGGTCCGCTTTTTGGGTCACCCATGGTTTTTACAGTTTTTTTTCAGTAGCCTGTAGCTTGGGGGTCCCATTTGTGAGGCCTGTCTTCCTGCTTGTTCCTGGAGAAAGCACAGTTACTCACCTGTAACAGGTGTTCTCCAGGGTCAGAAGGAATAAGTCCTCACAACCCTCCCTCCTCTCCATGGAGGAGGTTGGTTTTTTGTTTTTTTTACTACTTTTTAGCTATGTCATACTGAGGTAAGATGACCGTAAATGCATGGTGTAGGTCCCCAAGGCTTTCTTTGAAAGCTGGGGATTGGATCTGTACCTGCTCCATCGGTGCCATGGTCACTCATACGTGAGGACTGATTCCTGCTGTCCCTGGAGAACACCTGTTATAGGTAAATAACTATGCTTTCTTAAAGTGCCATTGAGTCAATGCTGACTCCTTGCAACCTGGCAGCCCCTGGAGTCTCTTGGCAAGGGTGTGATCAGAAGTAGATTGCCAGGCTTTTCTTCTGAGGCAGTGGAGGGAAAATTGACTTGCCCAAGACCACAAGGAGTGCCAGTAGGAATCAAATCCTAGTCTCTTGGCTACCAGACCACTGCTCTAACCACTAGAGCTACTCCCCAACTCTAAAATTAATTTTTCTCCCCTGTTCACAGGCCAGGCTGGTCTCAAACCAGTAATCTTTGGGAATGGAGGGCTAGCTTCTTTTAGATGAGCCACCATGATTTCTAGAAGTGGTTTAAATCTCTCCACCTTGCGTTCACTGGGGGTGGGACTCCAGCCTTAAAATATATAGACCACTGCTGGCAGTGCGGTGCATTTTGGCTGTTAAGAACATTAAAGTCCTCATTTTAGCCAGGTTCTCCGAGTTTTCCAATTTTCTATTATGCATAATATTATCCTTACCTAAAACAGCTTTATCTTATATTCTCTGGGAACAAACAGAAGTCAGTCCTTGCATATGGGTGAAGTCGGCACCAATGGAGCCTGCGCAGAAGCATCTCCCCAGCTTTAAAAGAAAACCTTTGGGAGATGCACCACACATGTATAGTGCCCTTTTCACCCAAGGGTGCCATCTTGCCTCAATTTCCTTTTTCCCCACAGAGTTCTCCTGATAGCTCTCCAGTTTTCCCTCAGAAAAAAAAAAGTGTTTTTATATCCTGTTTTTGTCCGGTACGCGTACTGGTTCCTTTCCCACCCCCAAGCCAGCTCGCCTTGGCGTCGCTCCTTGGGCTTGTTCTTTTCTTTTTTGTTTTTTTTTCGAGATATCCCTCAACCGGCGCTTTGTGCCCTTTTCTGCTGCAGGCCTCGGACCTGTACTGGGTGGCAGGGTCCCCTTTTCCCCCGATGGCCTCCAGCAGTTTCAAGAAATGTGATAAGATGATATCCCGCACTGACCCACATGACTGCTGCCTCGGGCCGGAGCATGATGACTCAGACTGCAAACTCTGCAGGACCATGACCACAAAGGCCATCAAAAGCCATCAGCTGCAGCAGGAAGAGGTTTTTCACAAGTCTGACTCTGCACTGGAGTCTTCGGCGACATCGCTCTCCAAGGATCCCTCCGGTACCTTGGTGCCCTGAGAGGCCCAGGCTGACTCAGAGTCCTGCGGCCACGAGTCCTCTGAGAGGATGGAATGCAAGAAGTCGAAACCCTCAAAAACCACCTCGGAAGACTGATTCAAGAAAAAAGGAAAATCCAATTCCAGCTCCCACAGTCACCGGCATGAATCTGAGGGGTCAGAGCAGGAGCAGCCCAACAAGTTGCCTTGGAAGGAGTTGTCTGTATCCGGCAACCGGCCTCAGACACCTGAGGCCATCCTTGTCGAGGACTCCCCCTCGACAGAACCAAAGCCGGGCCCAAAGCCCTCGGTGCCCAAGTCTAAGGCTGCGGAGCCAACTGGCATGGAGATCAGGATGGTGGCCTTAGAGAGCAGTATATCTCCCCTCCTGGCCATGTAGTGGGTATTTGTTTGGTTCATCTGCCCCGACGATGGGATCGTCGACAACGAGGGCTTCCGGGATGTCGAGCCAATCCTCAAGCGCCACCAGACGAGAGACCCATTGGCAGCAGACGAGGCCCTGGTCCTCGCTGGCAAGTGCATGTGGTTTGGACTGCAGGTCCTCTGAAGGTTGCAGGCCTTTGAGCTTGGGCCTCGACCGCAGTGACCACAAGTCCTCAGACTTCGAGTCGTAATGGGAGATCGAGGACAAGGAGTCCCCAGACACTCGATGACACCGAGACGTGCCTTCAGATCCATCTCCCTCAGTGTCCCGGCACCGTTCCCACCCGAGGACATCGCCTTCCTCGACTTTGTGCGGGACATAGCTACGGTGCTCGCCATCGAGACAGAGGCCAAGGAGGATCCCTACATGGAGGAACAGTAGATTCTCCAGTACGAGCCCCCCCCCCCCAAGGAAGTCCTTATAGTGCTTGTCCCTCCGATCCTCGAGCACCTCCTTCTCTATATGTGGGAAACACTGGCATCGGTGCCCATTGTCAGCAGGCAACTCAACTATGTACCGAGGCCGCTGAAGCCCTCTGTTCCAGAAGACTCACCTTCCCACAACTTGATGACAGTTGAGACTGCCATGCGCAGACTCAAGAGAAAAGACCCATTCCTTGGTGCCCACCAGCAGGGAGGCCCAGACCCTCAACGGCTTTGGCCAAAAGGCCTTCTAGGGCTCGATGCTTGCATGCCGAGTCCAATCCTATCATCTGTGCTTCAGCATGTACCTCAAAGAACTGGCAAGGGAGCTCGCCGGTTTCTCGGCAGGTCTCAAAGGGGGAACCTCTTCAGTGGTTCAAGTCTCTGGCCTCGGCACTCAAGGAGTGCTTGAAGTTTTTATCCCAAGCAGCTTATGATGGCTTTGAGTCCTCAGCCAGAGTAGCTGCCATGGGCATTGGGACCCGATGCCAGGCATGGCTGCAGTCATCTGACCTCGAACAATGCATTCAGGACAAACTTATCGATGTCCCCTATATCAGAGAGAATCTCTTTGGGAAACCCATGGCAGACAAGGCGGCTGAAATAGAGACCAAGTTCCTGACAAGGACCAGACTCTAAAAAGACCTTGGTGCAGCCCCATAAGAAGGTCCCAGAGAAGAAGCTCTTCTTCCTGAGGAAAAAGGGAGATTTTGGCAGTGCCTCAATTCCAAACCTTCTCGGCCCTGCAGCAAGACCAACAGCCCCTGCAAACAAAAGACCCCCGATTCCCAGGCGCTGGCCCCAGCTCAATCTGGGAGGAGCTTTTGATTCCTTGGGCACAACCTCTTCTCACCCAGGAAGTCCCCAACAGCCCACATAAGAACATAAGATATGCCATACTGGGTCAGACCAAGGTCCATCAACCCCAGTATCCTGTTTCCAACAGTGGCCAAAGTACCTAGCAGTTTCCCCAAAAGACACAGGTTCCTCAATGCTTGTATTGGGTCAAGCAGTGATATCCTGGGTCCCTTTTAATAATGGTTTATGGACATTTCCTCCAGGAACTTGTCCAAACCTTTTTTTAAACCCGGGTACACTAACAGCTTTTACTACCTCCTCTGGTAACAAATTCCAGAGAGTTTGATTACACGTTGAGTGAAGAAATATTTTCTCTTATTAGTCTTAAATAGGTTACCCTGTAGCTTCATTGCATGTCCCCTAGTCTTTTTATATTCTGATGACGTAAACAATCGATCTACGTTTACCCGTTCCATTCCATTCATTAATTTATAGACCTCTATCATATCTCCCCTCAGCCATCTCTTTTCCAGGTTGAAGAGCCCTAAACCTTTTAGCCTGTCTTCGTAGGAGTATCCTTCCATCCCCTTTACCATTTTGGTGGCTCTTCTCTGTACCTTTTCTAATAACGCTATATACTTTTAAAGATACGGCGACCAGAATTGCACACAATATTCAAGGTGCGGTCGCACCATGGAACGATACAGAGGCATTATAATATCCTTTGTTTTATTTTCCATTCCTTTCCTTATGATACCTAGAATTCTATATGCTCTCTTGGCCGCCGCTGCACACTGGGCAGAGGGTTTTAACATGTTATCCATGATGACGCCTAAATCTTTTTTTTCCTGGGTGGTGGCTCCCCGTGTGGAACCTTGCATTGTCTAACCATAGTTTGGGTTGTTCTTTCCTAGGGGCATAACTTTGCACTTGTCCACATTAAATTTCATCTGCCATTTGGATGCCCAGACTTCCAAATTTTCAAGATCCTCTTGCAATTTTTCACAATCCTCATGGGTTTTTAACAACTTTGAATAGTTTTGTGTCATCTGCAAATTTGATTACTTCACTCATTATTCCCATTTCCAGGCCATTTATGAATATGTTAACAAGCAGCGGACCCAGCACAGATCACTGGGGTACTCCACTATTCACCTTTTTCCATTGGGAAAATTGGCCATTTAGCCTTACCCTCTGCTTTCTATCTTTTAACCAGTTCCTGATCCACAATAGTATACTGCCTCCTATCCCATGACTTTTTAGTTTTGCCAAAAGTCTCTGATGAGGGACCTTGTCAAAGGCTTTCTGAAAGTCCAGATACACTATATCAATCGACTCGCCTTTGTCTACCTGTTTAGTAAGACAACCTTGGCTAAAGCCATGTTGGCTGTCTCCCATTAAGCCATGACTATATGTTCAGTAATTTTGTTCTTTATGATGATTTCCACCATTTTTCTTAGTACTGACATCAGGTTCACTGGTCTGTAGTTTCCAGATATCCCCTGGAACCCTTTTTAAAAATTGGGGTTGCGTTGGCGATCCTCCAATCTTCAGGTATTACAGATGATTTTAATGATAGTAGGCCTGCAGTCTCATATTTCAGTTCTTTCAACACCCTTGGATGTATACCATCCGGTCCAGGTGATTTGCTACTCTTCAGTTTAGCAAATAGTTGTAATACATCTCAGTGTATCAATATTTCTTTCAATTCTTCCACAGCATCTCCTTTAAATACCATTTCAGTCATGGGTAATATTCCTACATCTGCTACAGGCAAGTATCCTCGTTTTCTCCATGGAAAAGCACTCACTTTTGGGAATCCCTAACAGGCTGCCTCAAATAACAGAATGTCCTGAAATTAGCAGACATGAACACTAATGTTTTTATTGCCAACAGGGCTTTTATGTTTCTTTTTTAGGCAACCTGAAAAGAAAAGGGCCTAGGAGGTAATAGAATGGGATTCTAACCCTCAAAAAGATTCTGTAGGACTGACTGGCTGAATCTACTATCATATCAGGAGTCCCTTTCCAAATAGTAGCGAGATATAAATGTATAAACAGCAGTCTTGGTTGCAGCTCTGCAGGTCTCCTCCATGGAGGCTGACTTCAAGTGGGCCACCCACACATCCATGGCTTAGACATTATGAGCCATGACATGACCCTGAAGTGTCAGAGCTGCCTGGTCATAAGCAAAGGAGATGCACTCTTCTAGCCAAATTGATAAAGTTTGCTTTGTCACAGCAGGCTCTGCTCTGCAGAGGTCAAAAGAAACAAAATGCTGGGTGGATTTTCTAAAGGATTTAGTCTGCTCAAGGCAGAAGACCAAGGCTGTCTTGCAGTCTAATGTGTGCAGCACCTTTTCCCCTTCATGGGAATGAGGTCTGTGGAAAAATGTTGTTGGACGATTGACTGGTTAAGATGGAAGTCCAGCACTTTAGGATGAGTATGCAGCACCACCCTATGGTGGAAAAACTTAGTATAGGGTTGGATCTATTACTAGAGCCTGCAGGTCATTAACTCTGCATGCTAAAATGACTGTCACCAAAAACAATACCTTGCAGGTTAGAAACTTTAACACACAGATACTCAGTAGCTCAAAAGGGAGCTTTCATCAGCCAAGTTAAAACCACATTGAGGTCCCATGATACTATCGGTGGTTATAGGGGAGACTTCAATAGAAGCAAACCATGCATAAAGTGGACAACTAAGGGCTCTATAGAGATAGGTTTATCCTCTATATGATTATAGTAAGCACCGAGGTGAACCCTTACAGAGTTGATCATTAGACCAGACTGCGAGAGGTATAGAAGTTCTCCATCAATGAGCAGGAAGAGATAGCGTAGTTACTCACCTGTAACAGGTGTTCTCCAGGAGCAGCAGGAATCAGTCCTCACATATGGGTGATGTCGGTGCCGACGGAGCCCTCGCGGAGCAATTTTCCCCAGCTTTCAAAGAAAGCCTTTGGGAATTGCAGCGCGCATGCGCGGTCGCCTTCCCGCCCAAGGGTGCCATCTTAGCCAGTCAGATGACATAGCTAAAAAGACAGTATAAAAATTTGCAAAAAAACTTAAGCAGATGATTGCAACTCCAAGGGGAGGAGGGAGGGTTGTGAGGACTGATTCCTGCTGCTCCTGGAGAACACCTGTTACAGGTGAGTAACTACGCTTTCTCCAGGACCAAGCAGGAAGTCAGTCCTCACATATGGGACTCCCAAGCTTAAGGCTACCGGAGACCCTAAGCACAAAAATGAGCTCCCTCTAGCTCAGCAGCACAGAAGGAAGGAATCTTCGCTGAATTATTACCCACCGGTAGCCCACATCCGGGATGGAGGGTAGGAGTTGCTCAAACCTCAAAGAGATTACGGAGGACTGCCTGTCCAAAAGCACTGTCCCTGCGGGACTCCCTCTCGAGACAGTAATGGACCGCAAAAGTCTGGCTCGAAGACCAAGTAGCGGCCCGGCAGATGTCTGCCAGCGGAACAGAGCGGAGGTAAGCCACTGACGTAGCCTTTGCCCGAACACAATGAGCCGTGACTCGACCATCCAAGGAGAGTCCGGCTGCCCCATAAGCCCAAGTGATACAGTCCGCAACCCAGATGGACAGAGTACGCTTGGAGACCGGGAGTCCCAATTTATTGGGATCAAAAGACACAAAAAGCTGAGCCGCTTTACGGTGCTCCCGCGTACGGTCAAGGTAGAAGTTCAATGCTCTTCTACAGTCCAGGGTATGGAGGACCATTTCAGCTCGGCTGGAGTGTGGTCTGGGAAAGAAGGTCGGAAGTACCACCTCCTGATTGATGTGAAAAGGGGAGACCACTTTTGGAAGAAATTTTGGGTGAGTCCGTAGGACTACCCTATTTTTGTAGAACCGAGTGTAAGGGGGATCAGACACGAGGGCCTGCAATTCACTTACGCGTCTAGCGGAAGTGAGGGCTATCAAGAACAATGTTTTCCAAGAAAGAAAACGGAGAGAACAGGTAGCCATAGGTTCAAAAGGCGGACAGGTGATCCGCTGTAAAACCACATTCAGATCCCAGTCAGGCGCTGGCGGGCGCAGAGGTGGTTTAAGTAGAAGCAGACCTCGGAGAAACCTCGCTACGAGAGGGTCGCTGGAAAGAGGTCTGCCGTCCACCGGCACATGATGTGCTGAAAGAGCACTGAGGTGAACTTTGACGGAGTTGGACTTAAGTCCCAGATTAGAGAGGTATAGCAAGTACTGCAAGATCACCGACACCGAGCAGGAGAAGGGATCCTGAGACTGTTGGGTACACCAAACGGAAAAGCGACGCCATTTAAGGGCGTAGCATTTGCGGGTAGAAGGTCGCCGCGAAGCTAGGACGACCTCTTCCACCTCTGCCGGCAGGAGAAGGGGAGCAAGGACTACCCTCTCAGCAGCCAGGCCATTAGATTGAGAGATCTGAGGTTGGGGTGTAGCAGAGACCCCTGATCCTGAGTGAGGAGATCCAGTTGAAACCCCAGAGGGAATGGATCCTCTACCGCTAATTGCAGCAGGAGTGGAAACCACGGCTGTCTGGGCCAGCGAGGGGCCACCAGGATCATGGAAGCTTTGTCTCGGAGAACCTTGAAAAGAGTTCGAGAGACTAGCGGGATGGGAGGAAAAGCATACAGGAGGCTCTTCGACCATGAGAGTAGAAAAGCATCTGCCACAACTCGAAGGGGATGTGGCTGACGAGAGCAGACGCGAGGAAGTTGCCGGTTGAGAGGACTGGCAAAGAGATCCATCGTGGGGAGGCCCCACTTTAGAAAGAGCTTCTGAACTACCAAGGGATCCAGGCGCCACTCGTGTGGCTGGAGGATCCTGCTGAGTTTGTCCGCCAGGCAATTTTCTTGGCCTGGGAGATAAACTGCCTTGAGAAGAACGCCGTGACTGACGGCCCAAGAGCAGAGCTTCTGTGCTTCCCGACAGAGAAGGAAGGAGCCCGTGCCCCCCTGCTTGTTCACGTAGAACATGGCAACTTGATTGTCCGTCTGGACAAGGACGGACTGGTGAGAGGTCAGGTGGGAGAAAGCCTTGAGAGCCAGGCGGATCGCTCTGAGCTCCAGGAAGTTGATCTGCTGAGCAGACTCCCACGTGGTCCAGAGGCCCCGAGTACGTGCCCCTTGGCAATGTGCTCCCCAACCCAGGAGGGACGCATCTGTCGTCAGCACCTGGGCCGGCTGAGGTGACTGAAAAGGCATGCCGAGTACCAGATTCGGCCAATGAAGCCACCACCTGAGAGACGAGGCCAGCGGCTCGGAGACGCGCACTAGGTCTGCTAGGCCGCCTGTGGCTTGTTGCCACTGCTTGCGAAGACACCATTGAGCAGGCCGCATATTCAGGCGGGCATTGGGGTTCACATGGACGGTGGAAGCCATATGGCCGAGCAGTCTCAGGAAGCGCCTGGCGGAGACCAGGGGCTGGCTGCGAAAACGGTCGGCTAGGTCCATGAGCCATTGAGCCCTGTCGAGAGGCAGGAAAGCTCGTGCCTGAGGAGTGTGCAGTCTTGCGCCGATGAACTCGAGATCCTGTGAGGGGAGCAAAGTGGACTTTGCGAAGTTTATGACAAAGCCCAAGTACTGCAGAAGAGTCACTGTGCGGTGTGTGGCGTTGGTGACCTCCGGAGCGGACGCTGCTCTGATGAGCCAGTCGTCGAGGTACGGAAAGACATAGAGGCCGTGAAGCCGGAGATGGGCCGCCACCACCACGAGACATTTTGTGAAGACTCGCGGTGCGGAGGATAGGCCAAAGGGCAGTACTCTGTACTGGTAATGATTTCCTGCCACAACAAACCTTAGGTATTGGCGGTGGCTTGGGTGGATGAGGATGTGCGTGTAGGCATCCTTTAGATCCAAGGAGCATAGCCAATCTCCCTGCTGGAGGTAAGGCAGAAGGATTCCAAGGGTAAGCATTTTGAACTTTTCCCGCACGAGGAACCTGTTGAGGTTGCGCAAGTCCAGGATGGGTCTGAGGCCTCCTGTCCTTTTTGGTACTAGAAAATACCTGGAATAAAAGCCTTGACCTCTCAGGTGGTGAGGCACCGGTTCCACCGCCTGTTCCTGTAGAAGACCTGCTAACTCCTGAAGGAGTAAGTCCCTGTGCAGAGGGAGTCGTGGAGGTTCTCCGGGAAATAGGAGGGAGGGACCTGGTGGAAGTGGAGAAGATAGCCTTCTCTTACGACTTGAAGCACCCAGGCATCTGAAGTGATGTTGGACCACCTGTGGGCGAAGTGAACCAGCCGGCCTCCGGTGCTGGGAGGAGCCAGCGGAGGGGGAGAGGCTATGCTGAAGGAGTCAAAAGCCCCCACCCTGCTGAGCAGGGGCTGGTGGTGCAGGCTTGGGGGCTTGCTGCCTACGGGACCCGTTACCCCGTCCCTTGGCCTGCTGGCCCTGTTGGGGAGCTGCGGGGGCCTGATATTGGGGGTAGTGTTTATAGGCAGCTGCCTTTCTCGGGTAAAAGGACTTCTTTCCCGAGCCCTTCTTTTTCTGGGAAGGGGCGGAGGTCTTCCTAGAAAGCCTAGTCCTGGTGAGAGTCTCTGTCTCAAGTTGTGCAGCCTTCTCGTCCATAGGTTTGCCAAAGAGGTTTTCACCTCGGCAGGGGACATCGACCAACTTGTCCTGCACCCAGGGCTCAAGGTCAGACGACTGAAGCCAAGCCTGTTGGCGGGCACCGATGCCGGCTGCGGCCACTCGAGCCGATGCTTCAAAGCCATCATAGGCTGCTCGGGATATGAATTTTGAGCATTCCCGAATGCCAGTGGACAAGGCTAGGAACCTCCGCAAAGGTTCCTCGGACAACCCAGCGGAGAATCCGGCTAGCTCTTTAGCCAGGTCTCGGAGATACATGCCCATGTATAGCTGGTAGGTCTGGACACGACACGCAAGCATAGAGCCCTGGAAACACTTCTTACCAAGGCCATCCAGGTTACGGGCCTCCCTGCCAGGAGGCACCGAGGAGTGCATCTTCTGGCTCTTAAGACGATGCATGGCCGATTCCACTACCATGGAATGGTGTGGTAGCTGTGCTTTTTGGAAGCCAGGGCTCTTGCGGACTCGATAGATAGAATCGACCCGCTTGCTCAGGACCGGCGAAGAGGCCGGACTCTCCCACATGCGGAAGAGTAGTCGTTCCAGCATGAGAGGAACCGGTACAGTAAAGTGTTCCCTGGCGGGAGAGTCATACTGGAGGGCGTCGAGCTCTTCGGCTCGAGGCTCCTCCTCGGGATCCGCAGGGAAGGCCAAAGCCTTGGCCATATCCCTGACGAAGTCCGAGAACCGGGCATCCTCCGGGGGGGACTGCTTCCGAGGTTCAGACTCAGGTGAGTCCGAGGGGGACACACCGAGTCCGAAAAGAATCAGGTGACTCTTCCTCTTCAGACTCCCAGACCGACTCCGACGAGGAATCGGTGGGGTCGGCCCGGGCAGGCCGCGGCGCCGGCCGCCCCGACGCCGAGGGAGTCGGCGTCGGCGACCTCGGTCCCGAACGGGAGGCCGAGGGTGACCTCGACCGAGGATCGACTCAAGTTCGCATGGACTCGAGGATCGGCTCGGTCTCCGAGGTCGACTTAGACGTCGACGTCCCGGCGGTCGGGGCAGCGGCGCCAGCGAGGCTAGCGAGCAGTGCCCGCTGCTGGTCCATGAAGGCAGACAGTCTGCTCTCCAAGGCCGTCAACCTGAGTCCGACCTCAGGTGACCCAGCAGCCCCCGACCCGGGCCCCGACGGCGGCGGTCTCGGAGGCGAGTCCAGAAGGACCACAGGACTTACCCGAGCAGGCAGCTCCGACTCCATGCGAGGTCGCTTCGAGAGGTGCTCCTTCTCCAAGGACCCGGGACGGCTATCGTGGCTATGCGACCTGGCCCTCGCGGAGCCAGGAGCGTCCACAGACGCCGCCCTCGCGGGTTTCACCTTCCGTCGATGGTCCCCGGAGGGAGAACCCCTGTTGGAGGAACTCCGGCGACGGTCCGAGCTGGAACCTCTGGACGCCGAGGCCTCCGACGAGGTCCGGGTACGGCTGGGGTCAGCGAAGATCCTATCCCGCTGATGCCGCCGACTTCTCAACGCTTTGGAGGACATTTTGCCACAGGCCCCACAGATCATTTCTTCATGATCCGGGCCCAGGCAGCGGAGGCAATTATCGTGTGTGTCAGTTAGTGACATATTTCGGTCACACTGACCACACCGCTTGAAACCACTGGCAGCCATCGGGGGAAAAAGGGCCCCTGCGAGGTCAAAGGACCGGGCTGCCAGTGAAAAAACCGAAAAGAAGAAGAGGACTCGCAACCGGCGTCGCGAGTCCGGGCGGGAAAAAGACCGGCGTCGAACCGAAGGAAAAAAGAGAAAATTACGAATAAAATCAACTTTTTCGCGGGGACACGACGGGTACGTCTGTAGGGCTCCGCGGAAAAAAGAAGACTGGCTAAGATGGCACCCTTGGGCGGGAAGGCGACCGCGCATGCGCGCTGCAATTCCCAAAGGCTTTCTTTGAAAGCTGGGGAAAATTGCTCCGCGAGGGCTCCGTCGGCGCCGACGTCACCCATATGTGAGGACTGACTTCCTGCTTGGTCCTGGAGAACTTCGCATATGGTTGATGTCCCCTGATGGTGCCCGATGTGGGAATGCTCCCCAGCTTCCACCGATAGATTTTGGGAGCCTCCATCACACATGCCTTCCCACCTGCTGTGGCGCCATCTTATCCTCAGTTCACTTTTTCTGTGGAGCCTCATGGACGTGTTCCTTAGCGCTACCGGGAAAAACGGTTATGCGGGCCCTTTGGGGTTCTGTTTTTTGTTCTATATTTAGCAATTTTTCTATACTGTTAAATCTATGGGTCAAAGCGATTTACATAATAAACAACATGGCCGAACATGTCTTTACACAGAACATTATAACAAGTGCAACCTAACAAGCTATATAAGAACATGTTAACTAGATAACTGACAACATTACAAAAGTTACAATAGTTTGTGTTTTCTTGCAATTTTTCCTGCCATTGTTCGGGGCTTTCCCCCTCCTCATTTTTGCTTTTTTGTTTCTTTTTCCTGGGCTTTTGCACTGCTTGCTGGCACTGAGCCTTTCCATCTTGCAGAGGCCATTTTTCGGACAATGTTGAAACTGGCCAGCGATTTTAAAAAGCGCACCCGTTGTGCACGCACCATCACTATGACTGACTGTCACAATTGTTGCCTCCAGTGCCTTGGCCCTGACCACCAGCCCTCTACCTGCACTCCGTGCCTACAGATGACTAAGCGCTGCCTCAAGGACCAGGAGAAGCAGCACGAGTCCCTCTCTGGGCCACCAGACTTGGCGTCCTTGACATCGATGCTCTCGAGGGGCTCCACCAAGGTCTCTGCATCGCGTGATGCCCATACTCAGTCACAGTCAAGAGGCTGCGGCAGCATGGAACAAAGGCTCTCCATCGACATCCAGTCAGAGCCTCAAAAGGACTTGGCATCTGCCTTGTCGACAAAGGGGGCGGCCGGAGACTGTGCCAAGCTTGGGCATAGACACCAGAACCCCTCTCAGTGTGATGTCAAGGGTGATAGCCAGGAGCGGCCTGCAAAGGTGCCCCAGCAGAAGGGATCAATTCCCAAGGCCCATAGGGCCACCAGCAATCTCCCAATAACCTTACCATTGTGGAGTCCCTGGGATGGGTGCCGGAGGCAGTGGTTAAGGTCACTATGTCGCCCCAACGCCCTCAGAGACCATAGTGCTTAAAAAGCGCTTTTGGGCCCTCAAGGTGCACATGGCAGCAGTCTTGGCTGTATGGGCCCTGGTGGCCCTGACAGTCGCAATGGTGTCGCCGTCAGCCGTGCAGCCTATCCTCAAGACCAATGCCCTCTGTTGAGCCAGGGATGTCGGGTCGGGTCGGCAGTTGGAGTCCACCCTGGGCCCAACCATGATTTCACTCTTCAGTGCCTCCGGCTCTAATGCCCCTGCACACCGGCACTTGGGGGAGGGCCAACAGCCCTGCCAGTGGCCGTCGTCTGTCATAGCAGAGCTGACCCCAGAAGGAGACGAGGAGATACTTCGATTTCCTCTCGGAGTTGGACTCCGATGCCTGGGAGACAGAGGAGTCACCGGCACAGAAAGGGAGTCCCCAGACATCCCCTCGGAGCCGTCCCCACCATACAAATAGCTAAAACTGTCCCCAGACATGTCCTTCCAGGACTTTTCCTGGGATATGGCGAAAGCGATCCCCTTCTCTGGAGGCAGAGGATGAGCCAAGGGCAGCAGAACTGGAGATCCTCCAGTACCCCTTGGCTCCAAAGAAAACCATCACAGTGCTGGTGCACCAGATACTACAGAGGCTCCTGGTCCACATGTAGGAGAACCCGATGTCTGTGCCAGCCATCAGCCACCGACTGGATTCTATGTACAGAGTGCAGAAGGCCCCCGCATTCGAGAAGCCCCAATTACTGCACCACTCCCTGGTCGTGGAGTCCGCCATGCGGCGCATCAAGAGCTCCAAGACCCACTTGTCGGTGCCCCCTAGCAGGGAGCAGAGGACCCCTCGATGGGTTTGGAAGGTGCTGCTTTCAAGGATCCATGCTAGTTGCCCGGGTCCTATCATACCTGCTCTACACGGGGATATTCTTAAAGGACATCATGGGAGATCTGGGTGATTCTCTGTTTGTTCATCCCAGCTGAGCACCTGGAACCCTTCCGTAACATGGAGGGCCATGGGAAGAACACGTCGAAGAATATGATGAGAGCTACAGATGATGCTTTTGAGTCGGTGGGAAGGGTGGCAGCAGTGGGCCTCGGAGTGCGCTGGCTGGTCTAGCTCCAGTCTTCAGATTTGGACTAGTGGGTCCAGGACAAGCTAGCAGATGTGCCATGCACTGGTAAAACTCTCTTTGGCAAGTCCATGCAGGAAAGGGCAACCAAGATTGAAACCAAGCAGGTGACCATTTCGTGCCTCTCATGCAAGGCGGTGGACCCAGCCAAGAAGCATCAAAGGAAGCAGCTCTTCTACAGGACGAAGCACCGGTATTATCAGAGCCCCAAGGAGGCTCAGCCCAAGGCGCAGACCCAGCGGCAGCCACATTGGGCCAAGCCACAGAAGGCCCAAACCATGCCCCAGCCCCAGCTGGGGTTTTAATGCCTCTCTCAGGAGCATAGCCAGTTGCCCGACTGCCAAAGGGGTGCCCCCTCAGGTGGGTGGTCGGCTCGTCCACTTCGCACACAAGTAGCCCCCTCATCATCACAGACACAGACATGGGTATTGGCTGCATGTCACACAGCTCCCACCTCCATTCTTCCCAAGGGAGTACCGTCTCGATCTGCATAATCGTGGTCTTCTCCAGGCAGAGGTTGCTGCCCTGCTGGTCGACCTGGCCATCAAGCCAGTGCTCCCGGCTAAGATGAGGTCCTTCTCCTTCCTTGTCCCCAAGAAGACTAAGGTGTTCAGGCCCATCCTAGACCTCAGGAACCTGAACTGTTTTCTGGTCTGCAAGAAGTTCAAGATGGTCTCAGTGGGAACCTTGCTCCCATATCTTATCAAGGGCAATTGGCTATGCTCCTTGGATCTGAAGGAGGCATACATGCACATCCCGATCCACCCTTTACACAGAAAATATATGCGCTTCGTGCTGGGCAGCCAGCATTTTCAGTACCAGGTGCTGCCCTTCAAGCAAGCGACGGCCCCCAGGGTCTTCACAAAGTGTCTAGCAGTCATTGCTGCTTACCTCCAGACCCTGGGGGTCTTCGTCTTCTCCTACTTAGATGAATGGCTGATAAAGGCCTCCAGACCAGACTGCATATGGCTCTCAGCACACCTGATGATACAGGTGCTCGAGCAACTCAGGTTTGTGGTCAACTACCCAAAATCTCATTTGCAGCCATCACAGCAGCTAGAGTTCGTCAGGGCCCTCCTGGACACCACATGGGCCCAGGCCTTTCTCACAGAGAAAGTGCTTGTGACGGCTTATCAAAGTAGTCTCTGCTGTCTGTCAAAAAGCAACAAACAACGGAGCAAGGAATGCTGCGCATGCTAGGCCACATGACCTCCATGGTGCATGTAACTCCACTGATCAGGATCTGCCAGGGTCAGTGGACTATGAGCACCCAGTGGAAGCAAGTCACAGGTCGTCTCAGGGATCGAGTGGCCATTACCACGACCCTCGTGCAATCCCTCCGGTGGTGGCTGGAGCCCTGGCACTTGTTCTGAGGTCTTCCCTTTCAGTCGCGGCTGCCCCATAGGATGCTCACCACCAACACGTGCAAATGGGCAAGGGCACACACCTGGACAGCCTGTAGATTCAGGGCCTGTGAGTGGAGCAGGAGAGCCTGCACTAGATCAAATTTCTGAAGCTGCAGATGATCACGAATACCCTCAAAGCCTTCCAGGCACACCTGGCCAACCAGGTTGTCCTCATTCAGATGGACAAACAGGTGTTGATGTTCTATATCAACAAGCAGGAAGGGCAGAGACTCGTACCTCCTATACTGTAGGGGCGGTGAACCTCTGGAAGTTTGCAGCAGTTCATAGCATGGTGCTGCAGACAACCTACCTGCCCAGTGAGCTTAACATTTTGGCAGACCACCTCAGTCTAGTCCTCCAGCAGTGGAGTGCATCTTCCAGAAGTGGGGTACTCTGACTGTGGTGCTTTGCCTCATTGCACAATGCGCAGATGCCTTCCTCCTGAACTGGGGGCTGGGCCTGCTCTATGCTTATCTCCCCTCCCCTTGATTCTGCTGGTAGCGAAGATGCTTCTCAAACTCCAGGTAGACAAGAGGCCATGATCCTCACTGACCCATACTGGTCCAGAGAGCCGTGGTTCTCCCTGCTGCTCCAGCTCTCCAGGTGGGAGCCTCTTCAGCTGGGCTGTGACCCTGACCTCATTTCTCAGGAGAGCGGAGCCCTACTGCATCCAAATGTCAGGTCCCTGGCCCTCACAGCATGGATGCTAAGCGGGTAGTTCTAGCAAAGCTTCTCTATTACTAACTCCAGACTTCTCTCCTTTTACTTTGCTGCATCTTACGCCTGGAACAAACTACCCGAGTCTGTATGTCAGGCGCCTTCTCTGACCCTTTTCAAATCCAGGCTGAAAACGTACCTCTTCGCTGCCGCTTTTGGATCTCGACTCACCTGATCTCCTTGTGTTTTCCTTGTGTTGTCTGTCTTGAATGGATTGTAAGATCTGATGAGCAGGGACTGTCTCTTGTACGTGTTGTAGCACTATACAAATGCTCAGTAGTAGTAGTAGTAGTAGCAGCCAGGAGAGGTAACGGATGTTTTCCTAGCCTCCTGCAGGGATTCGACTCGCCAGTCCTACCCCTTCAGGTGGCGCAGGTTCTCGTTCTGGTGTGCTGACAAGGCACTGGACCCCTTCTCATGCTCGGTGGAGGGCTTGCTGGAGTACCTCCTGCATCTCTCCAATTCGGGCCTCAAGTCTAACTCAGTTAAAGTGCACTTGAGTGTGATTGGGGCCTACCACCGGGGCTTAGAAGGGAAGCCTATCTCCGCTCAGCCACTGGTGGCCCGTTTCATGTGAGGTCTGCTCTTGTCGAAGCTTCCAATTAAGCTCCCTCCAGTTGCGTGGGATCTAAATGTGGTATTGGGACAACTATTGTCATCACCTTTCAAGCTGCTGGCTACCTGTCCGCTGAAATTTCTGACCTGGAAGGTTGTCTTTCTTGTAGCTCTCACCTCAGTTAGCTGGGTAAATGAGCTTCAGGCTCTGGTGGCTCACCCACTGTACACAAGGTTCCACCATAACGTCTTGCTCAAGGTGGTCTCGGCTCTCCACCTCAACCAGTCGGTGGTACTGCCCACCTTTTTTCCTTAGCCTCGTGCCAGTAGGGTGGAGGCCTAGTTGCTCACATTGGACTGTAAGTTTGCACTGGCTTTCTATCTTGAACGGGCAACCCGCATCTCATTCTAGGCAGCTGTTTTTCTCCTATGACCCCAGCAAGCTGGGCATGGCCGTCTCTAAATGCACGCTGTCCATTAGGATGGTGGATTGCATATCCTTTGCCTATGCTCAGACAGGACTGCCTCAAGGATCATGTCATGGCCCACAATGTCTGGGAAATGGAAATGGGAATAGTGAGTGAGGAGATTAAATCTGCAGATGAGACAAAATTATTCAAAGTTGTTAAAACACAACAGGATTTTGAAAAATTGCAAGGAGACCATGATAAACTGGAAGACTGGACATTCAAATGGCAATGAAATTTAATGTGGACAAGTGCAAAGTTATGCACTTAGGAAAGAACAACCCAAACTATGGTTACAAGACGAAAGACATTAGGAACCACCACCCAGGAAAAAGATTTAGGCGTCATTGTGGATATGATGCTGAAACCCTACGCCCAATGTGCAGTGGCAGCCAAGAAAGCAAACAGAATGCTAGGAATCATAAGGAAAGGAATGGAGAATAAAACCAAGGCTATCATAATGCCTCTGTATTGTTCCATGGTGCGACCGCACTTTGAATATTGTGTGCAATACTGGTCACTATATCTTAAAAAAGGATATAGCAGAATTAGAAAAAGTACTGAGAAGAGCCACCAAAATGGTAATGGGGATGGAAGGATACCCCTATGAGGAAAGGTTAGGGCTCTTCAACATGGAAAAGAGACGGCTGAGGGGAAATATGATATAGGTCTATAACTTAATGAATGGAATGGGATGGGTAAATGTAGATCAGTTGTTTATGCCATCTAAAGGTAGAAAGACTAGGGGACATGCAATGAAGCTACAATGTAACCCATTTAAGACTAATAAGAGAAAATTTCACTCAACGTGTAATCAAACTGCAGAATTTGTTACCGGAGGATATAGTAAAAGCTGTTAGTGTAGCTGGGTTTAAAAAAGGTTTGGACAAATTCCTGGAGGAAAGGTCTGTAAAGCATTATTAAAGAGGATTCAGGAAATCCACTGCTTGCCCCAGGACAAGCATTGTGGAACCTGTGTGCCTTTTGGGCACCTGCCAGGTAACTGTGAACTGGATTGGCCACTGTTAGAAACAGGATCCTGGGCTTGATGGACCTTGGTCTGACCCAGTATAGCATTAAAATAAATGTGTACAGAGCTTTCTTATCCCTGACACGAAGGCAGTTAATCAAATCAAACCTTAACCTTTAACACCTACCATTTTTTTTAAAATAGGGACATGGGTTGAGGCAAAATCAAAAGAAAATGTTTTGAAAGAGTGGGTATATGGTAACAATCTTTAATATAAGACACAGACAGACAAGCATGCCCAGAAAGCCTTTGACCTCAGATAGCTACTCCATCTTGCTAAAACGTGGGTGGCTGATATTATCCCGCTTGTCAGTACAGACTGATATCCCCAGCCTTTTGTGTTATAAATTAGATAATAGGGAAAAGCCGAGAGTTGCCTGTTTCGGAATGATGAATCCTTGAAGGATACTAGCAAAACAAGAGAAGTTAGGACAGCCCAATAAAGAAGCTCCAATAAAAGGTAAAAGTAACCCAGATGCCTTTAAGTAAAGAGCCGATAGAGTTGAAATATTCAAAATTACCTCGTCAACTGATAACCAGATTGTTAATATGAACAAAATACAACCTCAGAATTTGCATATAGTCATTTCAATTAGTCTAAAAAAATAACATGGGCGAGTTAGATTATATAACACTAAATAAAAGGTTAAATATAATTGGCATCTCAGAGAGCAGGTGGAAGGAGGACAACCAATGGGACACTGATACCTATGCACAAATTATATCACAATGAAAGGGTAGATCAAATTGATGGAGGGGTTGTGCTATATTAGCGAGGGCATCAAGTCAAACAGGATAAAAGTTTTGCAGGAAACCAAATACACGGTACAATCTCTATGAATAAAACTTCCATGTCAAAAAGTGGAAAGCAACAGCAGAGGGGGTATACTACCATCCGCCTGGCTAGCCATAATAAACAGATGGATGATAAAAAGACATCAGGGAAACTAACAAAAGTTACAACATAGTAATAATGGGTGATTTCAATTACCCTGGTATCAATTGGGTAAATGTCACTATAGGACATGATAGGGAGATAAACTTTCTACGTGAAATAAATGATTGTTTCATGGAGCAGCTGGTTCATGAATCAACATGAGGGGACGTTATCTTAGACCTAGCCCTTAGTGGAACAGAGAATCTGGTCAAAGAGATAATGGTGTTGGGGCCAACTGGCAATAGTGATCATTACATGATCACATTTGATTTAATAAATGGGAGGACAGTAAAGAAATCAACGTCACTAGCATTTAAATTTCAAAAGGGAGACTATGATAAAATTAGGAAAATGGTTAAGAAAAACTTAAAGGAGCAGCTGCAAAGGTTAAAGGTTTACATCAAGCATGGGCTTTATTTAAAAATACTATCTATCTTGGAAGCCCAGACCAGATGCAGTCCATGCTTTAAACCATGTTGGCAGTCGTTTGGCCTTCCTTCCACCCTTTCTTAAAGGTGAGATCAGAGGCTGTTGTAGTCAAAAAAGCATCTGTCAGAAAATGGAAAAAAGGAGCCAAATAACAAAAAACAGGAAACATAAGCACTGGCAAGTTAGATGCAAGGCATTGATAAGGCAAACAAAGAGAGATTTTAAAAAGGAGCTTGCCATAGAAGCAAAAAAATGCATAATAAAACCTTTTTCAAGTACGTTATATAGAAAAAAACCTGAGAGAGACAATTGGTCTATTAGATAATATGGGGTTTAAGGAGCACTAAGGGAGGACAAAGCCATAGCAGAGAGACTGAACGATTTATTTGTTTTGGTCTTTACTGAAGATGATTTAGGGAAGTTACTCATGCCTGAAATGGTATTTAAAGGTGACAGTGGAGGAAATGAGACAAATCTACACGACATGATTCTACACGACATCTCTGCGGACTCCTTTGCCACAATCATACAACATACCCCAAACAACAGAATGAGGAGATCAAGCATGGTGAACACGCTAACAACCCCTTTATCAATAAGGACGTGCAGCCAAGCCACCAAGAACCGTGCCTTTTCTTTATATGCAGCAACTCTGTGGAATGCCCTCCCTGCTTCAATCTGAGCCATCTCCAACCAGTCAACCTTTAGAAAAGCCATAAAGACTCACTTGTTCCAGCTATTTTACGACCATATATCATAGATAGGACATGTACAATGCCTGTCACCCCACAGCTCAACCTCCCCTATGTAACTGTTAAGATCTACTTACCAACTTGTAATTTAGTACCCCTGGTCTACCCAAGTAGATGTTCCTATTCAATGTTAATCACTTGTTTCAGTTTAATACCTATTCTATGTAAAACAGCTCTATTGTTCATGTTCTATGTAAACCGCACTGATTTTGAAATAGTGCAGTATATAAAAGCAAATAAATAAATCTCGATAAACTGGGAAGATGCAATACAGCTATTTAGAAACATAGAAACAGAAATATGACGACAGAAAAAGACCACATGGCCTATCTAGTCTGTCCTTCCATAACAACTACAACAGTCCCCTTTTTACCTTTAGAGATCCTCTGTGTTTGTCCCATGCTTTTCTGAATTTGATAAACTAGAGTAGCAAATCACCTGGACCGGATGGCATACATCCCAGGGTGTTAAACTGAAATATGAGATTGCAGGTCTACTATTAGTAATCTGTGAACTATCATTAAAACCATCTGAAGACTGGAGAGTGGTCAATGTAATGCCAATTTTCAAAGAGGGTTAAGCAGCACAGAATCTGTGTACCTTTTTGGAAACCCGACAGGTACTTGTGATCTGGATTAGCTGCCACTGGAAATGGCATACTGGGCTTAATGGACCCTTGGTCTGACCCAGTATAGCATATCTTATGTTCTTATTATATTTTTGCTCTAAAGCTTGCTAAAGAATGCAAATAAGAAAACAAAGACGAGCACCTAACCTGCATTAAGAGTAGTTACTCACCTGTAACAGTATTCTCCAGGAGCAGCAGGAATCAATCCTCACATATGGGTGACGTCGGCATCAACGGAGCCCCCATGCGGAGCATTTCCCCAGCTTTCAAAGAAAGCCTTTGGGAATGCAGGCATGCATGCGCGGTCCCCTTCCCACCCAAAGGTGCCATCTTGCTCAGTCTAATGACATAGCTAAAAGACAGCACAAAAAGAAAATGAACTATATACAACTGCAACTCCAAGGGGAGGAGGGAGGGTTGTGAGGACTGATTCCTGCTGCTCCTGGAGAACACCTGTTACAGGTGAGTAACTACTCTTTCTCCAGGACCAAGCAGGAAGTCAGTCCTCACATATGGGTGACTCCCTAGCTCTGGGCTACCAGGAACCCAGGCTGAAAAATAGAGCTCCCTCTAGAGCCTCAGCAACAGTGAGAGAATCTTCTCCGAGACCACACCTGAACAGTAGCCCAACACCAGGGCCGGAGGGTAGGAGTTGCCTAAACCTCAAAGAGATTACGGAGTACTGCTTGCCCAAAAGCACTGTCCCTACGGGACTCCCTCTCGAGGCAGTAGTGGTCCCCAAAAGTCTGGCTTGAAGACCAAGTAGCGGCCCGGCAGATGTCTGCCAACGGAACAGAACGGAAGTGAGCTACTGATGCGGCCTTCGCCCTCACCCGGTGGGCCGTGACTCGACCCTCCAGGGAGAGGCCGGCTGCACAGTCTGCCACCCAGATGGACAACGTACGCTTAGTGACAGGCAACCCCAATTTATTAGGGTCAAAGGAAATGAAGAGCTGAGAAGCCCTTCTATGCCCCTGCTTACGTTCTAGGTAAAAGGACAGCGCCCTTCTACAATCCAGGGTATGCAAGACAGTTTCGGCCCTACTGGCATGCGGCCTGGGAAAGAATGTCGGAAGTACCACCTTCTGGTTGAGGTGGAAGGAGGACACTACCTTTGGAAGGAACTTAGGATGAGTCCGCAAGACTACCCTGTTCCTATAGAACCTGGTATACGGCCTATCCGAGACCAGGGCCTGAAGCTCACTCACCCGCCTAGCCGAGGTGAGTGCCACAAAGAACACCACCTTCCAGGAGAGGAAACGTAAATGGCAGGTTGCCATCGGTTCAAAGGGTGGGCGAGTCAGTTGCTGCAAGACCACATTGAGATCCCACTCAGTGGCCGGTGGACGAATAGGAGGCTTAAGCAGAAGCAGGCCTCTGAGAAAGCGAGACACCAGAGGGTGGCTTGAGAGAAATTGTCCCTCCACCGGCGAGTGGTGAGCTGAGAGGGCACTGAGGTGAACCCGGACAGAGTTGGACTGAAGTCCTAGGTTGGAAAGGTGGAGCAGGTATTGTAGCACCACCTGGACCGAGCAGGAGAAGGGGTCAGAAGGTCGGGTTGCAGCCCCAGAGGAAGTGGAGTATCCACTGCCAACTGCAGAAGAAGAGGGAACCACGGCTGCCTGGGCCACCTGAGGGCTATCAGGATCACCGTGGCTCGGTCCTGCTGGATCTTGAATAGAGTCCGGGCCACCAGAGGTGTGGGAGGAAATGCATACAGCAGGTCTTCTGACCAGGGGATCAGGAATGCATCTGGCGCTGTTCTCAAGGGATGCGGTTGCCTGGAACAGAACCTGGGTAGTTGCCTGTTCAGCGGACTGGCAAAAAGATCCATGGTCGGAAGTCCCCACTTCAGAAAGATCTCTTGAACTACCAGAGGATCCAACTGCCATTCGCGAGGCTGCAGGAGTCTGCTTAGCCTGTCCGCCAGGTAGTTTTACTGGCCTGGGAGGTAGACCGCCCTGAGGGTTATGCCCTGATTGATAGCCCAGGAGCAGAGAGCTTGTGCTTCCAGGCACAAGAGTCTAGATCCTGTGACTCCCTGCTTGTTGACGTAAAACATAGCCACCTGGTTGTCCGTCTGAACTAGGACAGACTGGTGAGACAGGATCCGAGAGAAAGTCCGTAAGGCTAGTCGAATGGCTCTCAATTCCAACAGGTTGATCTGCTGGGCGGCCTCCCATGGAGACCACAGGCCCTGGGTGCAGGCCCCCTGGCAGTGTACCCCCCAGCCCTGCAGGGAAGCATTGGTTGTCAGTACCTGAGTGTGTGGGGAGGCCTGAAAAGGAACACCGCCGACCAGATTTGGGAGATGCCTCCACCAGCTAAGGAGTCCACCAAGAGTTTGGACACCTTTATTCTGTATGACAATTTCCCTGTGGCCTGTAGCCACTGTGCCCTGAGGTACTACTGAGCCGGCCTCATGTGCAGGCGGGCATGTGGGGTGACATGCACTGTGAAAGCCATGTGACCTAAGAGCCGGAGGAAGGGTCTGGCCGAGACCAGAGAGTTCGCCCGAAACTGGCCGGCCAACTTTATCAGCCTGTGAGCTCTTTCCACAGGCAAATAGGCCTTTGCATGGATGGTATTCAATCTTGCCCCTATGAACTCCACGTCCTGTGAGGGGACTAAAGTGGACTTGGGGAAGTTGATAACAAACCCCAGGTGCTGAAGCAGGGATATGGTTCTGAAGGTGGCCTGCCTGGCCTCTTGTGGAGACTGGCCCCTGATAAGCCAGTCGTCCAGGTAAGGGAACACAAAGATCCCCTGGTTCCTGAGGTAGGCTGCAACCACCGCCAGGCATTTTGTAAAAACCCTGGGGGCGGAAGTGAGGCCAAAGGGAAGCACTCTGTACTGGAAGTGTTTCCCTCCCACCACAAATCTGAGGAATTGTCTGTGACTTGGATGGATGAGGATGTGAGTATATGCATCCTTTAGGTCTAAGGAGCATAGCCAATCTCCCTGCTGGAGGTAGGGCAGTAAGATTCCAAGGGTAAGCATCTTGAACTTTTCCCTCTCCAGAAACTTGTTCAGATTTCTCAGGTCCAGGATGGGTCTGAGGCCCCCTGTTCTTTTTGGTACCAGGAAGTACCTTGAGTAGAAGCCTTGCCCTTCCAGGTGGTGGGGCACCGGTTCCACTGCCTGGTCCTGTAGCAGACGTTCCAACTCCTGAAGGAGTAAGTTTCTGTGCAGAGGGGGTCTTGGAGGCTCCCCTGCAAAGTAGGAGGGGGGTATCTGGGTGAAGTGGAGCAGATAGCCCTTCTGGACGATGCTTAACACCCAAGTATCCCCTGTGATGGCTGGCCACCTGTCTGCGTACAGGGTCAGCCGACCTCCTGTGCCCTGTAGAGGAGGAGAGGCTATGCTGGCATAGTCAAAAATCCCCTCTCTGCTGAGCAGGAGCCGGAGTAGGAGGCTTGGGAGCCTTCTGCCTACGGGGTCCATGACCCTGCCCCTTGGCCTGCTGGCCTTGTTGGGGAGCTGCAGAGGCCTGGTAGTGAGGGTAGGTTTGTAGGCAGTGGTCTTCCTCGGGTAAAAAGGACTTTTTCCCCGAGCCCTTCTTCTTCTGAGAAGGGGCAGAGGTTTTCCTGGACAGCCTTGTCCGGGTAAGAGTCTCGGTCTCGAGTTCTGCAGCCTTTTCGGCCATGGGCTTGCCAAAGAGGTTTTCACCTCGGCAAGGGACATCGACCAACTTGTCCTGTACCCATGGCTCGAGGTCCGAGGATTGTAGCCAGGCCTGGCGGCATGCACCGATGCCGGCCCCTGCTACTCGGGCGGAAGCCTCAAATCCATCGTAGGCTGCTCGAGAGATAAACTTCGAGCACTCTCGAATACCAGAAGACAAGGCCTTGAACCTCTGCAAAGGTTCCTCGGACAGACCAGCAGAGAACCCGACAATCTTCTTTGCCAGGTCTCGAAGGTACATGCCCATGTACAGCTGGTAGGTCTGGACACGGCAAACAAGCATAGAGCCCTGGAAGCACTTTCTACCGAGGGCATCCAGGTTCCTGGCTTCCCTGCCGGGAGGCACCGAGGAGTGCATCTTCTGACTCTTCAGGCGATGCATGGCCGATTCCACAACCATGGAGTGGTGCGGCAGCTGTGCCTTTTGAAACCCGGGGCTCTTGCGGACTCGATAGATGGAATCGACCCGCTTGCTTAGAACCGGCATCGAGGCCGGCGCCTCCCACATGCGGAAGAGCAACTGCTCCAGCATCGGAGGAACCGGGACAGTAAAGGCCTCCTTGGGAGGAGAGTCATACTGCAGAGCCTCGAGCTCCTCAACTCGAGGCTCTTCCTTGGGGTCCGCAGGGAATGCCAATGCTTTGGCCATGTCCCTTACGAAATCCGAGATCCTGGTATCCTCCAGAGGGGACTTTGTCCGAGGCTCGGAACCCGGCGAGTCCGAAGGGACACACCGAGTCCGGAAGGTGTCAGGGGACTCCTCCTCCTCCGTTTCCCACGCCGATTCCTCCGAGGAGGAATCGAGCGGCTCCGAGTGGGCAGGCACCGACGCCATCTGCCCCGACACCGAGGGTACCAGCGTCGACGACCTCGGTCCCGAACGGGAGGCAGAGGGTGACCTCGGCTGAGGATCGACTCGAGGTTGCATGGTCTCGAGGATCGGCTCGGCCTCCGGGGTCGACTTGGACGTCGATGTCCCGATGGTCGGGGCAGAAGCGCCGGTGAGACCGGTGATCAGCACCCACTGCTGCTCCATGAAGGCAGACAATCTGCTCTCCAAGGCTGTCAACCTGAGTCCGAGCTCAGGAGACCCAGCAGCCTCCGACTCGGGCCCCGACGGTGTCGAGCCCGACGTCGGCTCCCCCGGAGGAGAGTCCACGAGGACTACAGTACTCACGTGACTCGGGGCCTCCAACTCCACACAAGGATGCTTTGCAGGCCTCTCCGACTCCGAAGACCCGGGATGGCGATCGGGGCTATGCGACCTGGCCCTCGAGGAGCCAAGAGTGTCCACCGATGCCACCCTCGCAGGTTTCTTCTTCCTTCCCTCGAGGGGGACTCCCTTTCAGAGGAGCCCCGACGCTGCTCGGGGTCAGACTCCCGAGACGTCGAGGCCTCTGACGAAGTCCGGACCCGTCCAGAGGCAGATTCGAAGAAGATCCTCTCACGCTGGTGCTGACGGCTCCATAATGCCTTGGAAGACATTTTGCCACAGGGGCTACAGACCGTAGAATCATGGTCTGGCCCTAGGCACCGGAGGCAGCAGTCATGTGTGTCGGTGAGACATGAGTTTCTTGCACCGATCACACTTCTTAAAGCCACTGGCAGCCATCGGGGGAAAAAGGGCCCCTGCAAGATCAAAAAATTGGGCTGCAAGGGAAAAGAAAAAAGGCGTAAACGCAGTCTCTAAGGACAAAAACCGAAAAGAGAGATCCGGGCTCGGCACCGGTGTACCGAGTCCAGGCGGGAAAGGAACAGATGTCGAACCGAAGAAAAAACTCGATCCAGCGCAGAAAAATCAACTTTTTTCACGGGTGACAAGGACAGGCGTCCGTAGGGCTCCGCGGAAAAAAGAAGACTGAGCAAGACGGCACCTTTGGGCGGGAAGGGGACCGTGCATGCGTGCCTGCATTCCCAAAGGCTTTCTTTGAAAGCTGGGGAAATGCTCTGCATGGGGGCTCCGTCGACGCCGACGTCACCCATATCTGAGGACTGGCTTCCTGCTTGGTCCTGGAGAATACTGTTTTCCCACCTTGGCTTCCCCTCCAACTCATGTTCAGGTCTCTCCAGGCCTCAGACTAAGCATCATTGCCCAAAACAGAGGAAGCAAGCATGTAGGATGGGGTTTGAGTAGCCAGGGAAGCAGTCAGAAAAACGTATCTTCTCTACTTTCTTTCTCGGGTAAATTCTCTTTGAGAACACTCACAGGAGGAATGTCCACTGGGAAAGCTCTTGCGACCTTCCATCACAATTTCAGCATCACCTGTGCACAACAGCTCGGAGTTGGGCAATCCATCTGGGAAGCAGCGATAGAAGAAATCTGGTCGTGGCCTGTGAATAGCGCAAGGTCAATATTCTGGTAACAAGAAGGGATTTCATACAATTCTGTAAAGGGAGTCACAGTATGCAAAAGCTAAACATGATTTCTAACTCATTTTTAGGTCTCTATCCCAACAGATGTATCAGCTTGGATTAATAATGCAAGAAAGCATAGTTACTCACCTGTAACAGGTGATCTCCGGGAACAGCAGGAATTTAGTCTTCACATATGGGTATCGTCTGTACCGACGGAGCCTGCACGGGAACGCTCCCCAGCGTCCAATTAGAAAGCTTTTGGGAGCATCCCACAGCGCCTGCGTGCTGCCTTCCCGCCTTCGCCAACTGCATCTCTCCAGTTGAGTTTAAAGCTGAGACAAAGAGAGAGAGGGAAAGAGAAAGAGATAGATAGAGAGATACAACTCCTAGGGGAGGTGGGTGGGTTGTGAAGACTAAATTCCTGCTGTTCCCGGAGATCACCTGTTACAGGTGAGTAACTATGCTATCTCCAGGAACAAGCAGGAAGGTAGTCTTCACATATGGGGATTCCCTAGCTTTAGATGCCAGGGAGAGACCCCAGAAGTTGTGTGTCCCTGTGAAAGGGCTCCACTTCCCCCCATGGATCTCTGGCATCCAGCAGGGATGGCGGGAAGGAGTTGATTAGGTATGGAACAGGTGTTGGAGAACAGCCTGACCAAACAAGGCATCCCGGCGGGAGTCCTTGTCCAAGCAGTAATGGGCTGTGAAGGTATGAACCGAGGCCCAAGTGGCTGCTCGACAGATGTCATCGATAGACACAGAGTGCAGATGAGCCATTGAAGCTGCCATGGCTCTCACACTGTGAGCTGTGACATGGCCCTCCAGAGGAAGATTCTTACTCTGATAGGCAAAGGAAATACACAGTTGGACAGTGTTCTCTTGGAGATTGGAAGTTCCAAATGAGAAGGATCAAAAGCAACAAAGAGTTGAGAGGACTTTCTATGTTGCTGTGTTCTTTGCAAGTAAAAAGCCAAAGCTCTTTTACAGTCTAAAGTGTGAAGATTCCTTTCTGCATTTGATGCATGAGGCCTTGGAAAAAACACAGGCAGGTAGACTGCTTGGTTAAGACGAAAAGGGGAGACCACCTTTGGCATAAAGTGTGGATGAGTCCTAAGGACTACCTTGTCATGATGGAACCTTGTATAAGGAGGATCAGCCACTAGTGCTTGCAATTCACTAATGCGACGTGCTGATGTGATTGCAATGAGAAAGATAACTTTCCAAGAAAGGAATTTCAACGAGGTAGTAGCCAAGGGTTCAAAAGGTGGCTTCATAAGCTGGCCAAGAACCAGGTTCAAGTCCCATGCCACCGGTGGTGGCCTAATGGGAGGCTTAGTTAGTAGAAGGCCTCTCATAAATCTTGCTATAAGAGGATGGGAGGAAATAGGTTGTCCATTTAAAGGCTTGAAAGAAGCCGCAATAGCACTTAAATGGACTCTTACTGAGTTAGTTTTAAGTCCTGCATTGGATAAATGAAGGAGATACTCCAGTAATGATTCCAGAGGTATTGCAAGGGGGTTAAGACCCTTCTGCGAGCACCATATGGTAAACCTTTTCCACTTGAAAGCATAAGAGCGTCTTGTGGAAGGTTTTCTAGAAGCATAAAGAATATCCTTTACCTGCAGAGGAAGGTTAAGATCTTGAAGATCTAGGCCTTCAGCAACCAAGCCCTGAAATGCAGTGATTGGGGATTGGGATGCTATAACATTCCCCCCTCCTGAGACAGGAGATCTGGAGCAGACCCTAACTCCAGAGAGGGAGCTTGAGAGAGATGTAGAAGCAGAGGGTACCACACCTGCCGTGGCCAATGTGGAGCTATGCAAATCATACGGCCTCTGTCTCTCTGAAGCTTGAACAGGGTTTTGGGAATCAGGGGAATGGGTGGAAAGGCATAAAGGAGGTCTTGCCCCCAATGAAGGAGGAAAGCATCCGTGGCCTGAGAGCCCTGAGCCGGAATTCTGGAACAGAACTGGGGAAGTTTGGCATTCAACGGACTTGCAAAGAGGTCTATATCCGGGGTTCCCCAAATTTGAAAAATCTTGGCCACCTGGTCTGCATGTAGAGACCATTCGTGTGGAAGCAGGATTCGACTGAGTCTGTCTGCCAAAGAGTTTTGGATACCTGGAAGATATACTGCCAGGAGATGAATCTGATGCTCTCTGGCGAGGGCCCATAGTCGCAAAGCTTCGTTGCAAAGCGACAGAGAGCCTGTTCCTCCCTGTTTGTTCACATAGAACATGGCTACTTGACTGTCCGTGTGAATGAGGACTGTCTTGTAGCTGAGCAGAGTGTGGAACACGCGAAGAGCAAGGAAGATTGCTCTGAGCTCCAGAAGATTGATGTGTAGATGAGTCTCCTGTGGAGTCCAGGTGCCTTGGGTGGAGAGGTTTTGCAGATGAGCTCCCCAACCCACTGGTGAAGCATCTTTTGTGAGAGTTGCTTGGGGTGAAGGTTGTTGAAATGGGGACCCCAACAACAGGTTTTGAGCGGACTGCCACCATTGGAGGGACAAAATAAGGCGATTTGTGTTTGCTATTTTGTCTGACAGGCATCCTGATGCCTGGGTCCTTTGAGTGGATAAATTCCACTGGGCTGCTCTCATATGGAGGCGAGCATAAGGGACCACATGTACGGTAGAAGCCATGTGGCCTAGTAGTTGTAACATTTCTCGAGCAATGAGATGAGACTTCAGCACTGCTTGAGAAGCTAACTGCACCATGCGAAGGCAACGGGCCTGGGGGAGATAGGCCCTTTCTTTTCTGGTATCCAGCAAAGCTCCTATGAACTCTAGAGACTGAGTTGGAGTTAGACTGGATTTTGGGGTGTTTATGACCAGACCCAAATACTGAAGGATACGCATTGTGCAAGATAGAGAAGTCCTGGCCTCTGACTCTGATGGGGCTCGAATGAGCCAGTCGTCTAAGTAGGGGAAGACGGATATTCCTAGAGTGCGAAGAAATGCTGCTACCACAGCCATGCATTTCGTGAACACCCTTGGTGCTGAAGCCAGGCCAAAAGGAAGCACCCTGTATTGGTAGTGCTTTCCCTGAAAAAGGAACTGAAGGAATTTTCTGTGAGTTGGATGGATGAGAACATGAGTGTATGCATCCTTGAGATCTAGAGAACAAAGCCAATCCTGACTCTGAAGGTATGGCAGCAGGGTTCCCAGAGAAATCATCTTGAATTTCTCCTTGAACAGGAATTTGTTCAATTCTCCGAGATCCAAAATGGGTCTGTGCACTCCTGTTTTCTTTGGGATAAGGAAATAGGGGGAGTAAAACCCTGTACCCTATTGAAGAATGGGTACCTCTTCTATTGCCCCTTGGGCAAGAAGCATGGTGACCTCTTGATCTAACAGGTTGATGAGAGAGGTCTGAGAATTGAACTGTCTTACCATTGTAGGAGGGGGCAAGCGGAGGAAGTGAAGCTTGTACCCTTCTTTTATAATGGAAAGAGTCCAATGTTCTGCTGTTATTTGCCCCCATCTGGGGGCAAAGTGGCACAACCTTCCTGGAATGGTGGAAGGTTCTGGTCCACTGAGGGCCAGGAAGGCTAAGTTCTCTAGATGGAAGTCAAAGGCCTTGTGGAGGCTGAGACTGCTGAGACATCTGAGGCTTAGCAGTCTTTGCTTTCCTTTGTTTGGTTGGTTGCTGACTCTTCCGGACAGGCTGACCTGCAGAACGTCCCTGCTGATAAGAGGGATAAAACCTCTTCTTTTTGGAAAAGAATGTTTTTTTGAAAGATTTCTTTCTTTCAGGATCAGCTGTGGCCTTGGATAACCTATCCAAAGTGGAGTTATCAGCATCCAACTCATTGGCCTTTTCTTGCCAATTTTTGCCGAATAGATTCTCACCTGTACAAGGAATATTGCCCAGTTTGTCCTGTACCCAGAGCTCCAAATCGGATGCCTGGAGCCAGGCAATTCTACGTGCACCTATGGCAATGGCAGAGGTTCTGCTTATGCACTCAAAACAGTCAAAAGCTGCACGATTAACAAATTTAGAAACATCCTGGGCATGTTTAACCAATGTGAGAAAATCCTGCCTCTTATCTTCAGGAAGAAGAGGACTCAAAACTTCTAAATCCCCTGTGACTTCCTTAAGGAACATTCCCATATATAAAATATAGGAACGGATCCTGGCAGAAAGCATGGAAGCCTGGAAGGTACGACGTCCAAAGGCATCCAATGTTCTGCACTCTCGTCCTGGAGGATTAGAGGCGTGCCTCTTTGCACTCTTGATCCTTCTCATAGCTGACTCCACTACAATAGAGTGGTGAAGCAGCTGAGTCTTCTGGAAACCAGGACAGGGAGGAACCCGATACATGGTATCCAGTCGACGGGAGTGAGGTGAGGTGGTCAGGGGGGTTTCCCACATTCTTAACATGAGATCATGTGAAGATCTCATGGATAGGCAAGGTAGCTGCCTCTTTAGGAGCTTTGGGATATTGCAGAATATCCAACTCCTTTGCCCTGGGCTCTGTCTCAGGTGCCACAGTAATGGACAGACCTCGAGCCACCTCCCTGATAAAATCCTGAAAGGAGATATCTTCTGGAGGAGACATCCTCCATTTGGGAGAGGAAGGCTCCTCGGGGAGAAGTATCCCGGTACCAACAGAACTGTCAGAATCCTCAGAGTCCTCCGAGGATTCGAAGTACCTTCTGTCCGGATGCTCCTGTAGAGCACGATACCCGTACCGACCGAAGTCGGTACCTGGGGGAATCTGTACCGGTGTATTGGTACCGGGGGGGCATGGCTTGACTGGGTGCCGGCAATGCAGACACCGACACCGACGCTATCGGTACCGATGCCGGAGCCGGTGCTGGTTGAACTGTCTTGACGCGGTTCCGAAGGCGTCGATGCCGCAAGGAGAGCTGCCAGACTGCGTTCAATAGCCAGGAACCTCTGGTCTATCGACGCTGCCGATGCCTGGGTGTCGGTACCGGAGAATATCGCCAGTACCCCAGTGCATGGCACCAGTAGTTCTGCCGAGGTTGAGGCCTCGAGAACATCCTGGAGCCCCGATAATGCTTTGGAAGCTGAAGCTTCCCGCCGGGGCAATTTTGCCAGTGCAGAACCCTCAAGGGCAATGCCAGAGGCATCTCGATACTTGGAAGGAGATCTACCCTTTGAGGACCGGCTGGACTTATGTTTAGTTACCTGAGATCCAAGGGAGGAAGACGAAGCCCTGGAAGACGTCGATGCCACAGAGGCTGCAGCGTAGGGAAAAAGGGTGCTAAGCTTAGCAGCCCGGTTTTGTCGACCCCTCTTGGACATCATGGCACAAGCCATACACTACAAAATGGAGTGGTCAGGACCTAAACATTTAAGACACCACTCATGGGCGTCGAGGAAGGCAGACGCGACCACAAAAAAAGAAGAAGAAGAAGGAAAACGTTTCTGCGATGAAAGGAACAATGACCTGCTGGCTCCGCGGAAATCGAGAACTGGAGAGAGGCAGTTGGGAAAGGCGGGAAGGCAGCATGCAGGTGCTGTGGGATGCTCCCAAAAGCTTTCTAATTGGATGCTGGGGAGCGTTCCTGCGCAGGCTCCGTCGGTACCGACGATACCCATATGTGAAGATTACATTCCTGCTTGTTCCTGGAGATCACATTTATCTACACAAATAATACTATTACATGTATGCCCTTGTCCACTCATTCACTCATATGGACAAGGACAGCCCTATTTATTTATTTATTTAGACAGTTTTGTATACCGCCTTATCCTTCAATCAAAGTGGTCACAACACAATTGGGGGATACATTTAACATGAGGGGATATGAGACACATACACTAATACTTACAGGGAACATGGGCTATGGAGGGTTAAGTGGCTTGCCCAAGACCACAAGGAGGACCTGTGGGACTAGAAACCCCAGTTCTTCTGGCCCAAGGTTGCTGTCCTCTAGTGGGATTTGAACCCCTGACCTTCCAGCCTGAGGTAACTTGCCCCAACCACTAGGCCACTCCTCCCTATCAATGAGTGATTGTGTTCTTTGCACATGGCCCCGCTTTTCAGTCCCACTATTCAACCCCTACTGACTTATGCAAAAGAGGCCTTGCAATCAGTCTGTGCACATGGCTCCCGCTTCCCTCTGCATCCCCCTCAGGCCGTCCTAGCATATGGACATTCCATTCATCTATCTATACATGTCTCAAACTACAAAAAATTGACAAGCTAGCAACATGACCAAAAACGTGTATATGTGTGTGTGCGCATGTGTACATCTTTTAACCACCATCCAGTCAGCCTTGGCCTGGCTAACCATTCGAGTCATCTTCCAGCCCTGTCTCTTCTAAGTACAACTGCAAGCAAAAATAAATCTCTTCAAAGAGGGGGAAAGGCCACCCCACTCTTTGACCTGAAAGAGAGAAAACCTCTGACTTGGTACAACTTACCTGCCCACTATCAACTTCACTGTGTTTGTAAAAACTCCATTCAGGGCAAGAGTAAGGCTGGCAGCTGGAACAGAGGAATACAGAAAACTCACTTCCCGCCGATGGTTAATGCCCACTGCTCTAACTAATGAAAGAATAACAATTCTTGTCCTAGCATTTCATCAGCTTTATAATTATATAATAACTAATTCAAACAACTTTTACTGTTAAATCAGCACAACTTCCTTCTTCAAAACTCCAGCAGTGATCTGAGAGAGGGTGCAGACACCTACCCATGCAGGCTTCCCTTGTATCCCCTTTCTCTGCTTTAAGGAACTTTGTCACGAATATCAACAATAAGGGAGACAGAAATGCAATAAGCTGCAAAGAAACAGGATAATTTTACTATAAAAGCAATCGATTCCAGTGATGAAAGAGGGGCAAAGAAACCCTTTTGAGAGAAATGTTCCTATATCCCATGGGTAGAATTAAAGAACTCTAGCCCTTTATTCTGCAAATATATTCCTGAATACCTGATCTTCTGTACTGCTCTACAGCAAACGAGTCTACATAGAGAATATTGGGATGGCATCACCTGAGCAACAGTTAACCTTTTCATCACTCTAAAGGAGTAATGCAGGAAAACAACGTTACTCATGTAGCAAGTGTTTTCTGTGGACTAAAAAAGTTAAGAGGACCATAAATGTAGCATGAGACAGCAAAGTTGGAAAAACACAAACTTGCAAACATGGAAACACAACAAAAATTGTGATAATACAAACACGTCCATAGGACTCTGCAGCTAAAAAAGACTGAAGAAAATGACACGGCAATGGCATGTGCATGCGTGGTAGAACCCTTTGAAAAACTTCTGGAAGGACTGAGAAAAGTTTCCATGCAAAGTCTCAGTCACTGAGCACTTATCCTGTTTGTCCATGGAGAATTCAGTAATTGGTGTGTTTTGGGATTATCAACTGCTCGGCTTATAGCCATGCAATGGTACTAAATCTATATTACTCTAGAAAAGGTGCAGCCATTCCCAAGTTAACCAGCTGACAGAAGTGCTAAGCTAATCAGAGCACAGGGGCATCAAAGCCCTCTGCAGGTGAATGGACCCAAGAAACACAATGTTAACAAGCAAAATAAAATCAGAATGGTATGTGGCTGCTACATACAAACATGTATCTGGTGGGTACATAGTCTGTCTTCACATGAGGGTTCTTGTACAGCCACATCTCCTCAGGCTGAAGCACTCGCTGGAAGGGTGGCAGGAGCTCAGTCACTCTGAAAGAAAACCATCTGGTTACAGTCCAAGACATTTTCTTATGTTACTACGGCTCTGTGGCACTATGTAAAACAAAACAAAAAAAATAGCCTGTAAAAAAGAAACAGAAAAACTACTCCATAAATTCTGAGATCTTAAAAGACAGGGTGAAGATCAGGACAGGGTAAGTTGTACGGATGCAGTGACTGGGGTGAAAGAGAAGGGCTCCAGTGCGATGGTTTATTCTATCATTTGAGAGACAATGGGGCATGTTTACTAAAACCCCGCTAATGTGCGGGCCGCGCTAGTGTGCGGGTGCCATATAAGGAGTGGGCGTTTCTTTCTGAAAAAGAAAAACCGTGATTTAAATATGCGCTAAGGTGCGCAGCGCCCATGTGCGCCCTGCACATTAGTGCATGAGAAAGCTGCGCGGGAGGCATAAGTGGCGCGCTGATGTGCAAGCAAAAGAGCAGAGCCACAGCACAATGGTTAAGACACTGACCAATGGTGCAGGGAACAGGGGTTCAATCCCCCACAGTGCCCAATGAAGACAGCTGGCTGAGGCATTACTTTAGGAGCCAGTTCAATATTGGGCGGCATAAGGCGGCGCGCTGATGGGCATAAGGTGGCGCGCTATTGCTTTAGGAGGCATTTTAATATTGGGAGGCATAAGGCGGCGCGCTGATGTGCAAGCACAGGCACAGGAACAGAACCACAGCACAATGGTTAAGACACTGACCAATGGTGCAGGGATCAGGGGTTCAATCCCCCACAGTGCCCAATGAACAAGGCTGGCTGAGGCATTACGTATTATGGGGAAGATTGGTTTAGGAGGCATTTTATTTTTATTTTAATTATCACTACTAGCAAACGCACTCTCAAAGCGTGTTAACATAAGGCACCCCATAAGGCACATTCTAAAGTGCACTGTCCGCCAAGGCACCCTAGAATGTTGCTTATAGGGCGCTTTATAGGGTGCCGTATGAGGTACCGCAAGGTCAGAGTACTGTTTTTGATGGCAGCACTGTGCAGTGTAAGGAATGAAAAGCATAAGTAGGTGCGCTGACATGCAAGGAGGAGCAGCAGTGGAGCACAATGGTTAAGGCACTGACTGCTGATACAGGGGTCATGAGTTTGCTCCCCAGGGTGCCTAATACGTAAGGCTGGCTGAGGCATCAGCTTTGCAATGTACGTTTTGTTTCCTGCAGCACTTTATTTTTATTTTATAATTGCTGCCAGCAAACACGCCCTCACGTGCCGTAATTGAAAATGCCGTATAAGGCACCCTATAAGGCACTCCATAGGGCACATTATAAAGTGCACTGTCCGCCACGGCACCCTAAAATGTTCCCTACAGGGCACCCTATAAGTTGCATCACAGGATAATGTATAGTGCACCTTATATGAACGGGAACCATAAGGTGCCCTATAGGGCGCCCTATAAAGCGCCCTCAGAGGCACCTTATGGATACAGTACGCTGAGGGTGTTTTTGCTGGCAGCAAAAATGTACATTAAAAAGAGATAATGCTCTGGGCAGCCCTACCAAATAACCCCACTGTGGGTTTGAACCCATGACCTCTGGCTTCACAGGCAGTGAAGTAACCATTGGGCTACAGCTCTATAGCTACTAGCAAGCCCCAGGCTGGCTGCAGAGAGCCTGCACGTCACCACACAGATAGTCTGTTGTGGTCACCAGGATAGGGTTAGCACACCCGTACCCATGATGCACTGCACATGCAAATCAGCTGTCCACAGATAAACACAAGATGGGGAATGCACCCCCACAGCACCTCGGCCTGGTAGGGGGAAGTGACCATGAGCACCCCCACAGCACCTCGGCCTGGTAGGGGGTACTGACCGTGTGTTTTACTGGCACAGAGTAGCTACATGCTGTCACATTGTGCGGATACTGTGCTCACCCTGAGGGTGCGGTGAGGCGCCCAGCACCAGGTCCACAGCACCTTCCATGGCTGAATGAGACCATGCCGGAGGTCCAAAGCAGTGTTAAACTGTGAGATAGATAGTTTCTGCAGAAACACCTTGGATATCTCTGTCTGTCTGTCTCAGTCAGGTGTAGCCCCCATGGACCCCTAGGTGGGCCATGTACCACCACCACCACCACCACCCCCCCCCCCCCTCCCGGGCCGAGGGTGGCAAACAGGGTCTCCCTATCAACAGATCCACATTCTACCTCCCTGCAATGGTGGCAGTAGAGGGGACCATCAACCCAGGTCCTGCTGGGGAACAGACACCCTACAGGGCAGTCAATGCAGCTCTGTACACATCCATAACACAATAGCAGACAGACTTTAGGCCTGGATATGCTAAGCTGCACCCCACCACCATCTGATATTATCCTGCAGCAAGCCTTCAGCCGCTGCACCCTGCAAGCCACTCCATCAAGACACATACCAGCTGCAAACAGTCTGCTAGCTAGTCCATAGTGCATGCTCCCAGTGGAAATGCATGCACCCAGAACTGGGATGTCAGCATAAACAACAAGCAGATAAATCAGTGACTGGGCCCCAAAAGGAAACCCATAAATATCACATGAGAGGATTACTATATAGCACTATGGGGGTGCCTAGCCATGCTGTCATCACTGCACAATCAGGGTGAGAGTGATCCCCCAGCAGGACATACTGAGGTCACCCTGTCTGTGTAGGTGGTGGCCAGGCACTACAATGTCCCAGCCAGTGCCCTATGCCCTGTGCAGATGCATCCTGGTCAGGTCACCCTGTCCGGGCTATACCCATGGTACCTTGCTCCTCATTATGCACATTGGCAGGCCAATACTGGCAACAGTGCTGGCAGTGTGGGCTGTGGAAGGTGTTTGCAGCCACCACACACTGTCGAGACAGACACACACTCCGACACCTATGCCAGCATTGTGCTACTCTAGAGGAGTTCAGCAACCATGCCCACCACACCAGTCCTGGGCACAGTACAGGCATGGATATGGTACACAATACTGTTGGGGGTCACTCCCCAGGGTGGTAAACACTGTCAGAGACCAGACCTGAAGCACACACCGCAGACATCAGAATGATTGTTATGATGGAGCTCAATCAGCAAACTGTGCTTAACATAGGGTTTTCTATCTGCCAGTACTCTAGCAAACGTTTGAGAGCTGTGTACTGTATACCCAGGTGTAGGGTGGCATTGCTAAGGTATGCAAGTGCTAGTATTGGGAGATGCACGCAGGGCCCAATGTCCTGCCTCTCCAGGAGGCATTGGCCAATGGGGCCTGTGGGTGTGGGTGTGGGTGTGTCTGCCCCTGTTGGCTGCTGCTTTACGGCAGAGGTTCCCAACTCCAGTCCTGGTGTGCCAAACACTGTTCAGGTTTTCATGCTGTCCCTCATGAATATGCATGAGCTACATCTGCATACCATGGGGGTGGTGCATAGATATGCAGCACAGGCATCTTTATTAGAGGCAGCATGGAACCTGAATGGTGTGTGGCCCTCCAGGACTGCATTTGGGAGACTCTGCTCTAGGTAATGCGCCTGTTTATGGTGTCTGTTCTCGGTGGGGTAAAATATAGGCGTATTAACCATGCGTATGTTCTCAGCAATAAAGGTTTGTCCTTACTATCACGGTTTAGTTGTGGGAAAAATATGTGGACTGGATTGGCAGTAGCCCCAGCTGGGCTTTGAACCTGTGACCTTCTGTTCTTGCACACACTGTCTGTGTGCACTGCACCACCGTGTTGCCACCGATAGGCTGCATTCCCTGGGGAGCCCATGACTGTACATCCGACAGAGCCTGTCTGTTGCAGTGGACGGTGCCAGCCTGCACACGGCTAGGCCACTGTCTGCTGTGGCTAGCGGCCACTGCCCCCTCCACCACCTGTACCCTTCCGCCAACATGCTGACATGTCCTGATCTTGGAAAAAGCATATGACCTGATTGTGTTGTGGCACTCCAGGACTGCATTTGGGGGACTCGGCTGTAGGTAATGCCCATTGTCATAGTGTGTGCGCGGTGTAGGGTAAAATATAGGTGTTTGAACCATGCTTATGTTCTCTGCAATAAAGGAGTGTCTTTACTATCTCTGTTTAGTGGTGGGTAAAATATGGGGACTGGGTTGGCAGGAGCCCCAGCTGGGATTTGAACCTGTGACCCTCTGGTCCTACAGGCACTGGCTGTGTCCACTGCACCACACTGTGGCCACAGAGACAGTACAGGCCCTGGAGATAGGAAACCTGGCCGAACGAGTCAGAAACCCTGCTCTGCACAATTTGACTGTGGGCTCATTCACCTTGTATGGAGACAAAAGGGCAAATAAACCTCAAAAATGACCTTGAAAAAAGGGGGAAAAAAAACATAACCAAGCTGGCTAATAGTGATATCAATGGGCAACATTAAAAAACACTCCCAGGACAGCTCCAAAAAAAAGAAATGATTTTTGGAAGGGTCTACGCTCCGTAGACCCTTCCAAAACTCATTTCTTTTTTTGGGAGCTTTCCTGGGAGTGTTTTTTAATGTTGCCCATTGATATCACTATTGGCCAGCTGGATTATAATTTTTTGGAATTTTGTTGTAGTCATTTTCGATTTTTATTTGCTATTTTGTACCGTGCACATGTATCACACTGCTCACGTTTTTTAGGTTTCCCCGGTTTTGCTGTACATTGCTGACGGAAATGGTTTCTCTTCCCTTTAAATCGGCTCTAACGCGAGGTTTTCACTCGCGGTATTTTTTTAATCGAAATTCAGCCACGCTCCTGTGCGGGGAGCCTCTCCCCTCCCACGCTCCGCCCATTGACCCCGTCCCTCCGCCCCTCGGGAGCCTTCCTCCGCCCTTGGAATGCTTTTCCACGCCTCTATCGCACATCAGCGCGCCGCGCACTTGTGCGGGCCCGTTAGTGCAGCGCGCACGTGTGCGGGGCCCAAAAATGCACTATTAGCGTGCGCTAAGGTACCTTAGCGCACGCTCAAGTGCGCCCCGCACAATTGCGCGGTTTAGTAAACATACCCCAATGTTATTCAAGGAGTACAACCAACTTTTAAACATTGGCCTGAAGTAGAGTAGATGTAGCCAGACATTTGTTCACACCCGAGGCCCTGCTTCAACCTAAAGGCAACCAAGTAGCTACCCCACAGGGGATATCAAGAGGCCTATATATTAAAGATTCTCTTACCTTTTGTGCCTGTGGGGAAAAATGCTTAATACATAGGCCCTAACTGACCCTACTCTCTGTTCTTATCTTATTGGTTGTCATCTCCAGGTCCTGTTCTAGCTTTGTCCTGTGGTGTGAAAACGTTTCTGTGCCAGATGCAGATGTCAATCTAGGCCTCACCACATCTCTTACCCTCAATTTTAGCTTTGGCTCGAAGGAGGAAGTGACGTCATTGTCTGGAATGGATGGATAAATCGTGGGCTCTGGAGCATGCCCCGATAAAGCAAATAAAAACCTCCCGGAGGAGTTAAAGAAGTGGCTGGACAGAGTAGGCTGAGAGTGCAGGAACCGCGGCTGCCGGGAAGCATGACGACGAGGCGTAAGGCAGCGGATTTGAGAAAACTTGCCTACACGGGAGCATCAGCAGTGGAAGATGGGGAGAAAAAGATGGCGGCGGCAGGGTCAGAGTGGAGACAGCCAGCACAAAGAGTAAAAGAGGAGGAGAAGAGGGCAATGATCTTCAAATACAGCAACTGACAAGGAATGAGTTGAAAGGATGGTATGCAGAACTAAAGTCTGAGATACTTACGGTGAAAATCGAGGTAGGAAGTGTCATGGGGGAAATAAAAGAGGAACTGAATGAGTTGATGCAGCATGTGGAGGACCAGGAACAAACAGTGACGCAGCTGCAGGGTAAGCAAGAGCTGCTAATGGGACAAAAAAGAAATGGAAGTATGGAAAACACAGTTGGAGTACAAGATAAAGGACTTGGAAAATCGATCTCGGCGACAATCTAAGAATCCGTGGTGTGCTGGAGGATGCGGAGTTTAAAGATTGCAAAAGAGTAGCAGAAGCGATATGCATTGAAGCGTTAAGGCAAGGGGGAATTTCAAGTGTTCCTAAAACCATCTCATTGGACAGAGCGCACCGAGCCCTTGGGCCACGAGACATTGTAATCTGTGTCACTGATTATGGAGTGAAGGATAAAATTGCAGAGAAAATGCGCAGCCTGGGACGCTTTAAGTGGCAGGGCTACCAGGTGGCTATTTTTGCTGATTTGGCTGCAAGCACTCTGCAAAGACGGCGAGAGATGCAGCCTATAACCAAAGTGCTACGCGTCAATGGAATACAGTATAGATGGTTGTTTCCATTTGGGTTATTTTTTCAAAAAAATACAAGGAATTGGAGAGTAAAAACTTTGGAAGAGGCACAAAAAGTGCCGAGAGCATTAGGACTTACGCTGCAAGGGCAAGAAGAGGCAGGTGAACAAAGACTGAGCAGGCAAGGAAGTCCGCAAAGGAGTATGGATCAAGGTGGACTGGAAGAACAACAGGGGAGAGACACTTGATGAAGTCATGGCGGAAGGGGATGAATGGCTGGAATTCCACTTTGCAAAGAACAGTGCGTTCTATGAGACGTTAGTTGAGCGAGAGGATTTATTAAAAGTACAGTTGATATAAAAGTTGCTGTGTTGAAGAAATAGAGTGATACTGATTAAGCTGTTGTGTTAGTATGTAAAGTATATAAGTGTTGGGTAAACAGGAGGGAGGGAGAGGGTAAAAGGGAGCACATGATTGTTAAAAGAGGGAAGGGGTAATAAAAGAAAAGAGGGGAATGAGTTGGCAAAGGGAGGGGGGAAGGAGGAGGGGGCTCATGAACCATTTCGGAGGGTGACCACGACTCCAAGACAGTCCCCGGGTAGGAGGGAAGATGGGAAGGGAAGAGGGGAGGGGAGGGGAAGGGAGGGGTAGAGAGAGAAGGGGAGGGAGAAAAAGGGGAAGGGAAGATGGGAGAGGGACAAACACAGCAGGGGGGGGGGGGGGTGCAGGAACTAGGGGAAGAACAAAAGCTAAGAATCACTACCATTAATGTGAAAGGTCTCCGAACCTGGCATGAGGAGGTTGTTAGAAGAGGAAGGTATCAGATCGCATGCCGAGATATTGTGCATCCAAGAAACACATTTGAAAGTAGGGCAAAAAAGGCTTTTACAATCTAAAAACTATCCTTATGTTTTGCTGGCTGGAAACAGAACAATACTACGAAAAGGGGGAGTAGGCATTCTCTTAAGTGAGAAAGTCAGAGCAGGTAGTGGAGGAATGCAGAGATATAAAAGGCCGATGGGTGGGGGTACGGTTGAAGTTGGGAAAGGAGGAGGTGTGGGTGATGAGCTTACATAGGCCTAATGAAGATCAGAATGCATTCTATGCTGGAGTTAGAGAAGTTGGGTAATCCCCACTCAATATTATGGGGTACTACAATCAAATCGTAAATCCTAGATTGAATTCCAGTGGTGGGGAGAGGTTGGGGGGGGGGGGGGGGAAGTCGGCAAGAGGGAGTCTTAGGCGCTTGAAGGAGAGGATAGGGTTTATAGACATTTGGAGATGTAGAAATCCGGAGAGGAGGGAATACACCTTTTCGAAGTCCCACGGAACATACAGTAGAATAGATATGATATGGATAAGTGGAGGATGGACTACAAAGGTCAAGGGGATACAGCATGGGTCTATAACATGGACAGATCATGCCCCAGTAACAGTGACAATGGGGCAGGGAACGAGATGAAGGATTGAAATTCTGGAGGCTTAATGATTCATTATTGGAGAACAAAGAAAACGTAGTGAGAGTCAGGAAGGTAATACAGGAATATATCAACTTTAATTGCAATGGGGAGATTGCATTGGGAACGGTCTGGGATGGGCTCAAGGCGGTAATACGAGGACATCTGATAGGTTTGGCGATAGCAGCAAAGAGGGAGAGGGAAAAAGGTGGAGAGGGAACTTTTAGATAAAATTAAAAAACTGGAGGCGAGCCACCAAAGCAATGGAAACTCAAAAGGTGTTAGAGGCCCTGATGGCTCGGCGACTGGAGTTGGGGAAGCTTAGGGCAATTAGAATAGCGCATGAATTAAACGTGCTTAAGCAAAAGTACATTGAAGGAGGGAGGAAGGCAGGCAGGCAAAGTATTAGCAAGTAGGCTTAAAGCTAGGAAACAACAGGGAGTTTAAGTATAAGCTGTATACGAAAACACAAGAGGTGAATTGGAGTATAGTAGCCATAAGTAAAGGAGATATTTTGGAGGTATTATAAGAGCTTATATAGCAGTGAGGTACAAGATGGAGAGGAAAAGAGTGGACAATATTTAAAGGACTGCAATCTGCAGAGGGTAAGTCAGGAGGAAAGGGAAAGATTAGATAAACCTATAAAAGGAGACAAAATTAAAACAGCTATCCAGGAATTTAAGGTAGGAAAGGCTCCGGGGCTGGATGGACTGACAGCAAAGTTTTATAAAGTTTTCCAGGTTCAGTTACAGCCCTTAATGGTAGAGATTCTCAATGATATATTAACAGCAAAAAGAGTACCAGGACTATGGAGGAAGCAGGGATAACAATATTGCCGAAACCCGGCAAAAACCCTAAAGTGTGTGGGTCTTACAGGCCGATCTCACTCATTAATATAGATGCTAAAATTCTAGCTAAGGTCTTGACAATTAGGTTACAGGAGGTATTATCGAAATTAGTTCATAAGGATCAGACGGGATTTATAAAGGGGAGGTTAGGTGGAGATAATATAAGGAAGATGGTATATTTTATGGCATGTCCAAAGAGAGGCAAACACAAGAAGCGAGGGTAGGTGAGGTCACTGGTGCTAATTTTATTCAAAAACCCCAACACGTTTCGGCAGGACGCCTTCCTCAGGGGGCACACATCTTCAAAATAAAACATACATTAATATACAAATACAGTAATTAAAAATTCTAAATAGTAATAAACATAAAAATCACAATATAAAAAGGTAAAACCATAGATAAAAGAAGTTAGGACATCAATATACTTTATACTCATATTCAAATGTAAAAGCTTATATAAAAGAATAAGTATAAAAAAAGAAATTCCATAAGAAATAAATTCATAAATAATACATATAAAAACCAATGAAAAAAATGATAAAAAGAAGAGATCAACATATACACACAATTAAATCATAAATAATAAATTAGTGTAAATACACTCTGAAGCATACAAGAGACAGGGAAGATATACTTACAAAAGGCACCGTGTATTTTATTTCAGTCTTTAAAAAGACTCCATCTATCTGTACTTGAAAGCTGAAGTTCAAAAACAGACAATTGAAACAAATGTATCCCAGTGCCAGAGGGAAGCAGGGTAATTTAGCACGTAGCAATAAACCATGGATGGATGAAAGAAAACAAATGTTCATAAATCTCATGAGATCATGTAATATGTAATATGATTAAGTTAATCATCACCAGTGAATCTAATGTGAGCGAGTCATGAGAACTCCATATAGGATGAATGCAATGAATGTTAGGGTGGACTTCCAAAAAAAAAAATTATATATATATGCATGCAGTAAAAATAAATAAATAAATACTGGTACTCATCTTCCTAACCGGAGTAAAATGTGTAACAGTGACATTAATCCCAAACCATATATTATCCTAGTCCAGCCAAGGGCAAGACATAAAAAAGAGGAAGTGTTAAAACTGTTAGGGAAACGATGGATTAAATACTCTTAAGTAAAACCCACAATGAGGAGCACTGTTGTGCCATGAAAACAAGGGCAATGCATAGAAGAGTATTAAAACGTTTAAAAACGTGAAGTGTGCATTACTAATGTAAACACATGGATAAGCCGGTCAAAGCATATTGTACTTAGAGAAAACAGTAAAAACAATACTGTCAGTAATCGTTCTGTATGCTAAAAAATCAAGATAAAACTGCAATGATGCCATTACCGCAGGCATAAACGGGAGGACGAAGCATAGACAACACATACCTGATAATGAGGGAGCTACCTACAGCATAAAACGTTATGGTTACAGAGTCTCTGAAGCTCTGCAGCGTGCATAAGACGGTGTGTTTTTTTAACAGGGTTTCACGCTAATCCGGGACTTATTACTATAATGCCACGCATGCTTAGCTCAACTGGAAGTGCTATAGAGTGACTGGAACAAATGAGGTGACAGCAAATGCTACTGCCGATTATAATAGGGGACTTTGATTTAAAAATTTTTAAGACACTTAGGGGTATGTTTACTAAACTGCGTTAGTGCAATTCGCGTTAGGAGCCGCGGTAGTGACAGAAACCCCAAATAAGGACATGGGCGGTACATCGTCACCACTAACGCGCGTTAAAAAAATTAACGAGCGTTACCGGGCGCCGTGGCGCGTTACACGTAAGAAGACGTACAGACACAAAGCACTGAAACAGAGCTGTAGCACAATGGTTACGGTACTGACCGCTGTTACAGGCAGCATGGGTTCGAGTCCCCAGTGTGCCTAACGCAGAAGGCTGTCCCAGGCATCACCCTGTACATTACAGAGGGAAAGAGGAGGCATGTTTTTCGTTACGTTGAGTATTGGTGTCAGAAAAACACCCTCGGAGTGTGCCTAGCCACGTACGTTGGTGCGTGCATTGGTACGTGCGTAGCCCCATGCGTAGCTGCGCGCGTACAATCGTGCATGGGTACGTGTGTTTTTACATGCGTGGGTACGTGTGTTTTTACCAGTGTGGGCATCTTATATTACAGACTCTGTAGGGTATCTTGCACCTATGCATTATGCTAACAGATGTACGTGTGATGGCCTATGGTTTATCAGAGCCTGTGAGCAGGTGCTGGAATTTCACAGGGTTGGATTGTGCCAGTCACACCCATGATGCACTGCACATGCAAATCAGCTGTCCACAGATACACACCATGGGGAATGCACCCCCACAGCACCTCGGCCTGGTAGGGGGAACTGACCATGTGCACCCCCACAGCACCTCGGCCTGATAGGGGGTACCGACCGTGTGTTGTACTGGCACAGAGTAGCTACACACCGTCACATTGTGTGGGTACTGTGCTCACCCTGAGGGTGCAGTGAGGCGCCCAGCACTAGGTCCACAGCACCATCCATGGCTGAAAGAGGCCATGGTGCAGGTCCAAAGCAGTGTTACTGTGTGAGATAGGTAGTTTCTGCAGGAACACCTTGGACATCTCTGTCTGTTTCAGTCAGGTGTAGCCCCCATGCACCACCACCCCCCTCCCCCAGAGCTGAGGGTGGCAAACAGGGTCTCCTATCAAAAGATCCACAGTCTACCTCCCTGCAAAGGTGGCAGTAGAGGGGAACATTAACCCTAGTCCTGCTGAGGAACAGACACCCCACAGGGCAGTCAATGCAACTCTGTACACAGCCATAACACAATAGCAGACAGACATTAGGCCTGAATATGCTATGCTGCACCCCACCACTATCTGATATTCCCCTGGTGCAAGCCATCAGCCACTGCACCCTGCAAGCCACTCCATCACAACACCTACCAGCTGCAAACAGTCTGCTAGTGCCCAGTGGAGATGCCTGCACCCAGAACTGGGATGCCAGCATACACAGCAAGCAGATACATCAGTGACTGGGCCCCAAAAGGAAACCCATATTTATCACATGAGAGAAATACTAGATAGCACTATGGGAGTGCCTAGCCATGCTGTGGTCACTGCACAGTCAGGGTGAGAGTGATCTCTCAGCAGGATATACTGAGGTCACCCTGTCTGTGTAGGTGGTGGCCGGGCACTACAATGTGCCTGTCACTGCCCTATGCCCATGCACCCTGGCCAGGCCACCCTGTCCGGCCTATACCCATGGTACCTTGCTCCTCATTATGCACATTGGCAGCCCAATACTGGCAACATTGCTGGCAGTGTGGGCTGTGGAAGGTGTTTGCAGCCACCACACTGGATAGACAGACAGCCACCCCCACACCTATGCCAGCATTGTGCTACTATAGAGGTGGTCAGCAGCCATACCCACCACACCAGTCCTGGGCATAGTACAGGCATGGATATGGTACACAAGACTGTTGGGGGGTCACTCCCCAGGGTGGTGAACACTGTCAGAGACCAGACCTGCAGCACACACCGCAGACATCAGAATGATTGTTATGGTGGAGCTCAATAAGCAAAATGTGCTTAACGTAGGAATTGATATCTGCCAGTTATCAGAGGAAACGTTTGATAGCTGTGTACCATATACCCAGGTGTAGGGTGGCATTGCTAAGGTATGCAACTGCTAGTATTGGGAGATACAGGCAGGGCCCAATGTCTTGCCTCTCCAGGTGGCATTGGCCAATGGGGCCTGTGGGTGGGTGTGTGGCCCTGTTGGCTGCTGCTTTACGGCAGAGTTCCCCAACTCCAGTCCTGGTGTTCCAAACACTGTTCGGGTTTTCATGCTGTCCCTCATAAATATGCATGAGCTACATCTGCATACCATGGGGGTGGTGCATAGCTATGCAGCACAGGCATCTTTATTAGAGGCAGCATGAAACCAGAATGGTGTGGGGCCCTCCAGGACTGCATTTGCGGGACTCTGCTTTAGGTAATGTGCCTGTTTCGGGTGTCTGTGTTTGGTGTGGTAAAATATAGGCCATGCGTATGTTCTCTGCAATAAAGGAGTGTCTTTACTATCACTGTTTAGTGGTGGGTAAAACTATGGGGACTGGGTTGACAGGAGCCCCAGCTGGGATTTGAACCTGTGACCCTCTGGTCTTACAGGCACTGGCTGTGTCTGTTGCACCACACTGTGGCCACAGAGACAGTGCAGTCCCTGGAGTTAGTTAAACCCGCCTGACGAGTCAGAAACCCTGCTCTGCAACAGGTTTACTGAGGCCTCATTTACCTTGTATGCAGACAAAGGTGCACATAAACCTCAGAAAAGACCTCACAAAAGGGGCACACACCCATAACCAAGCTGGGCAACAATGATATCATTGGGAAACATTACACAACACTCCCAGGACAGCTCCATTACAATGAAATGATCTTTGAAAGGGTCTGCGGAGCGTAGACCCTTCCACACATCATTTCTTTTTTTTTTGGTGCTTTCCAGGAAGTGTTGTTCCTTGTTGCCCATTGCTATCACTGTTGCCCAGCTGAATTATGCTTTTTAAAATGTTTCTTGTGGTCATTTTTAACGTTTTATGTGAGATTTTGTTCTGTGCACATGTATCACACTGCTCACGTTTTGTGGGTTTCCCCGGTTTTTCTGTACATTGCTGACGTAAATGGTTTCTCTTCCCTTTAAATGCCTTTAACGACAGGTTTTCATTCGCGTTGGAATTGAGCTCAGGAATTCAGTGCGTTAGTGTGAGGGGAGCCTCTCCCCGCCCACTCTCCGCCCATTGACCCCTTCTCTCTGCCCACTCTCCACCTTCTGCGCTGTTTTAACGCGCCGTGGGACTTTACGATCGTTAACTATGCTTAACGCGCGTAGTATTACGTTAACGGTCGTTAGCGCATCGGTACGCGCGTTATACGGCACTTACGGTCGTTAACGTCGTATAACGCGCGTTAGTCACGTTTACCGCACTTTAGTAAACATCCCCCTTAAAATTATTATTTTAAGTGTCTTAAAATTTTTTAAATCATAGTCCCCTATTATAATGGCATGTCCAAAGAGAGGCAAACACAAGAAGCGAGGGTAGGTGAGGTCACTGGTGCTAATTTTATTCAAAAACCCCAACACGTTTCGGCAGGACGCCTTCCTCAGGGGGCACACATCTTCAAAATAAAACTAAATAAATAATTATTTTAAGTGTCTTAAATTTTTTTAAATCATAGTGCTTTAAACAAGGAATGAAAATATTGGATAAAAAATGTGTGCAAAAGGTGTTTCACTGAAGAATGGCCAGAAAAGCATGCTTAAAATATAAATATTGGAATGGCCGAAGATACATAGTATATTGAAAAATCAAAAGGATAAAAAACTGATAAGCTGCCATGTGTAAGATCTAATATCTTCAAAGATAAATAAGGGGAAGAGAGGGAGGGGGAAGGGGAAGGGAGGAGGGGGCGCAAACCTGCCAATTTTGTATGTGATGGATAAATCTAATGATTGTAAGCTGTACTGAAAATACCTATAGTAAAATATTAAAAAATATAATAAAAAGGAATGGTATTAACTTTTAAATTGAAAGGGGCATGTAAAAATAAGTAATCAACCATTAAAAACAATATAAAGGGGAGAGGGGAAGGTATTTGGAAAAAGGGGGAGAAACTAAAAAATAAAAATAAAACAAACAACTAAAAAGTAAAAACAAACATTGTAAATAAGATATTGTGAATAAAAAATTGTAAATAAAAAATTAAAAATGAATATTAAAAAATGACAGATCAAACAATGTCACTCAAAGAGTGGAGGAAGGTGTGGGATCAGGTGAAAAGAGCGCCATGGTCGAGTAGCATTAGAGAAAATTGTTACAAAATTATGTTCAGGTGGTATTACACACCGGAGAGGCTACATAGGATATACCCTGGGGTGACGCCTTTGTGTTTGAGAGAGTGTGGGGAGGTGGGTACATTTTGGCATATTTGGTGGGGGTATGGAAAGATTCAAGTATATTGGGAAAGGATTCAAAAGTGGATACAGCAAAAGATAGGGGTGGTAGTGGATATGAAACGGGCATCTTTTTATTATCTTGGTGGGGGGGAGATCAACTAGAGGGGGGTAAATGGTGCTGGCATGTTTAAGTGCAGCTCGATGCAAGCTAGCAGCAGCATGGAAACAGGAGGAGGTACCCTCTGTGGAGAATTTTGAGGGACGGCTTAGGCATATAGTCCTTATGGAAAAGTTAACGGCTGCAAGGCGGCAGAAGGTGGATAAGTTTGAAGTGGATTGGGGAGAGTTATGGCGTGTCCTAGGGGAGGGGGGGGAAGGAGAAGTGAAGTAATAGGAGTCTGATGGTGGGGATCTATTACAGTATTATGATGTAATAAAAAACTGTTTGAGGATTTATTACTGTATTATGATGTATGGTTGAATAAATATTTAAATTAAAAAAAAAAAAGACAGATCAAAAGCAAAACACAAACGGAAAAGAAAAAAGCTACAGAGGAGACAAAGGAGTAGCATGGGCAACCAACTAAAAATACGGAGGAATAAAAAGGGGAATATTGTGTACGTCTTTGTATGAGTGTGAATATAGTCTTGTCCAAGTTATCTCTACATTAAAATCAAGAACAAAAAACAGGGGGGTAGAACATGATCAAGAATTGCATAATATGTTGTATTCATTCAGTTGAACAAAGTAAAGTTAAAAGAGTGGAAAATTAAAAACTAAAAACAATAAAACTTAAAATAAAACACAATTAAAAAATGAGAAACTAATCATTAAAAAAATTAGATGCGCCTACAGAAAAACAGAAAGATCCAACTCTTGATTAAGCCCATGTGGAGTCACAGTCTGAAGTTCATATATATACCATTGTTCAAGTCTTAAGAAAACCCTATCCAGGTCACCTCCACACCAATGTGGTTCGACTGCTTTAATAACCAAAAATTGCAAATCCGAGACTTGATGTGTTTTTACAATCCAGTGAGAGACCAGAGGTTTATCCTGTACACGTTGTAGCAAACAGCATTTGTGTTCAATAATGCGTTTCTTCACTGGTCGTTTGGTTTTCCCTACATAGAGTAAATTGCAAGGGCAACGTATAATGTATACCACATATGCTGTGTCGCAATTTGAAAAATGATGCAAATAAATACTTTGCCCTGAATAATAAAAGGCAGTTTTAGTGACCAGTGAATTAGCACAAATGGAACATTTGCCACAGCAGAAATGTCCTTGAGCTCTTGGGGCAATCCTAGGTTTGGACAGTGCTGAGGGAACCAAGATATTGGCCAAGTTGCGGTTGCATTTAAAAGAAATGGCAAGTTGTTTAGACTTGAAAGCCGGAAGAGTGGAAAGAAGATACCATTCTTGTTTCAAAATTTTTACGATGTCTCTGGACAAATTAGAAAAAGTAAAAGCACAGACCAGTCTGTTGTTGGTGACTTGTTCTTTTGTCTTCAACAATGATGTCCTATCGATATTTTTAGCTCTTTTGTACACTTTTATGATGCAGTCCTCCGGGTAACCTCGTTGTGAAAATCTGTGACCCATTGTTTTGGCATGATGTTCAAAATCTTGTTCAGATGTGCAGAGGCGACGAAGATCTCAGAAACTGGCTGACAGGGAGGTTTCTCTTTAAGGAGCTGTTATAGAAACTGTCATACCTTAATAAATTATTCCTGTCTGTGGGTTTTCGAAAAAGATTTGTGACGAAACCGGTATCCCTCTTGAATAAAATTAGCACCAGTGACCTCACCTACCCTCGCTTCTTGTGTTTGCCTGTACTTCAGTGCGAGGGCCCTCTGCTCTCTTTGTGTTTCCATGTCCAAAGAGAAGGCCAGAAGGCTGTAGTTGTTACAGTAGATGCAGAAAAAGCATTTGATAGGGTGGCGTGGCCCTTTATGTTTAAAGTCTTATATCAGATGGGGATACGCAAAATTTTCGGGAGTGATCAGGGCATTATACACACACCCGAAATCTTGTATCAGAGTAAATGGGAGTTATTCGGAGTCGACTGAGCTACAGCGGGGTCCCAGACAGGGGTGCCCATTGTCACCCCTGTTGTTCGCATTAGTAATAGAACCATTGGTGGAGGATATAAAAGGCATAAGGATGGGTGGGACGGAGTCAAAGGTAGTATTATTTGCAAACAATATCATTTTTACAGTTAGAGACCCATTCATGTTCTTACCCATTCTGCTGAAGGAGATTTGGAAATATAGTGAGGCATCGGGGTATAAAATGAATGTTAGTAAAACCAAAATAATGGGTTTAAATTTAAACGAGAGAGCTGGAACAAAGGTTACAGGAAGGATTTCCCTTCAGGTGGGTTCAAAGAAATTTCAGGTACTTAGGCATACAATTAGGGAGAGAGATAGAAAGATTGGTTGATTGGAATTATCCGCCGGCAATCAGGGAAATTAGTAAAGATTTACAAAAATGGAAAGGATTGAATCTAACATGGTTGGGACATATAGCAGCTGTTAAGATGAATGTTTTACCTAGGGTGTTGTTTTTGTTCACAGCTTTGCCATGTAAAGTCCCAAGGGCTATGCTTCAAAAGATACAGAGCCACATATTTCAGTTCATATGGGGGGGGGGGGGGAGTACCCAAAGTGTCTAGGAGAGTAATATTTATGCTTAGAGAGGGTAAGGGATTGGGGGTGCGGCATGTAGAGTATTATTATAAAGCTGCACAATTAAGAGGTTTAGCAGTTAACAATAGTTCTGGAGAGAAGCTTCAATGGGTGCAAATGGAGCGGGAGGAGCAAGATAATTTGGATGGTTGGATGTGGATGCCACAATTAAGTAAAGGAAAGGGGCGATTGAGAATCCTTTTAAGGTACTGATGAAAGATGAGTGGAGGGGGGTGAAAGATAAGCTTTTGGGAAGTAGGAAATATTCCAGGAGAACACATATAGTGGGTTTATCGGAATTCCCACCGGGATGGACCGGGGGTATATATAAAGAGTGGGAGAGGAAAGGGCTGAGCAGAATTGGACAGTTGTTAACAGAGAGCTACACAATAGTACCATTTGAGATATTAAAGGGAAGATATCAATTGGAGTGTAAAGCACACTTACCTGTAACAGGTGATCTCTGGGAACAGCAGGAATTAGTCTTCACATATGGGTACGTCGGTACCGACGGAGCCTGCACGGGAATGCTCCCCATCATCCAATCAGAAAGCTTTTGGGAGCATCCCTTGCGCCTGCGCGCTGACTTCCCGCCTTTCCCACTGCCTCTCCTCAGTTGAGTTTCATAGCTGAGACAGAAGGAGAGAAAGAGGAAAGGGGATAGATAGATACAACTCCTAGGGGAGGTGGGTGGGTTGTGAAGACTAATTCCTGCTGTTCCCAGAGATCATCTGTTACAGGTAAGTAACTGTGCTATCTCCAGGAACAAGCAGGAATGAGTCTTCACATATGGGGACTCCCTAGCTGTGGGTGCCAGGGGAGATCCCATAAAATGCGTATCCCTGGAACAGGAGGGCATTTCCCAAACCTGGATCCCCGGCATCCCCTGAGGGATGGGGGGTAGGAGTTGAATAGAGAAGAGCTGTAGAGGAACAGCGAATCTAAAGACTACAGAAAAAATGAGTCTTTAGAATGTATGTCAAGTATCATTAAAATATTTAATGAACTAGTACAATATAGAGCTTACCTACTGGATTGTAGGAAGTAGAACTGTGATGGAGTGTACTGTAGATGCAGTAGCGGAATCCTCAAGGTAACTTCACAGCAGTGAGGATGAAGTTCTAAACCTGGAATGGGCATGTGACCCAGGTGTCAACTGGGGTAGGAGAAGAACGGCAGGTCTTCAATGGAAAGCTTTATGGGAAAAAGCTGAAAACTCTTTTAGGTACAGAGTTATTAACATTGAGGACTAAAAGAAGAAGACTGACCGATCTGGAAAATTAGCCCAGTCCTGAAGGGAAGAGGGGGTATGGAAAAAAGCCCCTATTCCCAAGGAGAACAGAAGTGTACTCAGAAATACTGAAGATGTACACTGTCTTTCCTAGCTGGTAAGAGATAGGAAGACATTGAAGTTTGATACTTCATAGACAGGGAGATCTATAACAAAAATAGAAGCTGTTGACATCACAGCAGTAATTGTGTGTATAACCGCTCCCACTTACTGAGCCGTATGAGAATAGGCAAGTTGACTGTCTGGACCCCTTAAGAAGGTAAAAGCTTTATAGCACAGACAGTTAGGGAGATAGTAGGTAATACATAGCGTCCTATGGACATCTCCCAATGGGCACATACATATATATATGTCTAGATATGTGTGATATATATAGATATAGATATATAGATGGGCATGATTTATGCCCACACAGCCTACAGAAATATGTATGTATAGGACATATACATACATGAATATAAGTCTGAGGATACATGCCTGCAACTGAGCCCCACAAAAACATTCACATGGGGAATGTGATGGGAAAAGATTCATCTAATAATAAGGGGGTGAAAACCACCTGAAGATATATAGAGAATCTATTTCTGCGGTGCAGGAATGTAGTTCAGTGAAATAAACAGTATGGTTGCGTGAAAAAACAGAGGATAATAGCAGTCTGGCAAGAGCATGTCAGGAGTACTTTAGGACTCTGACATGTCCAAAGGACAAAAAAACGCATAGACTAAGATACCAGGATGACCCAGCCAAGGGACACAGGGGTATCATGTATACTAAAAGAGTATGCGTTGTCCAAGTGGAGCAGAAAAGCATAATGCCAAGCTGTAAGGAAAAAAGGGGCAGATTCCTGCAAGATTGGGAACTCCTTGGACATTCACGCAGAAAAAGCTTGTCTTCTGTATCACAACAGGAGACAAGAGGGTATAAAGAACCCGTATAGCCATGGAATGATTATATAAGCTTTTTCTACTATATGGAAAAAACCCTCAGAGACAAAGTTCAATGCTCTGTAGCAAGGGCCCATAGTAGAAAGCTTCTCTGAAGATTGCAGAGAGCATTGTGCAGGAGAAGTAAGACTGAAGTCAGGTGTGTTGCCACATCCTAGGAAAGGATATGGTTAGAAGAAGATAACCTGCAGTGAGTAGTATTATGCAAGATAGTTGAAAGTAGCTTGCAATGAGCACTAAAGTAATCACTGGAACTCCTGCATGCACAGCAACTGAACAAAACAGCAGAGGGGATTCTCCTCTATAAAAACAGAAAACAGACAAAGGGAGCGGAGATATTCCCGTCCCTGTCTGATGAGTTGTTCAGAGCATGCATTGAAGGATAACAAAAAGTGTACACTGGAAAGAAAGAGAAGTGTTTCAGTATGGTACCAACTCAAGCAGAGGAAACCCTGGAAGAGAGGGAGTTGGAAGGTGACTTACCATATGGTAAGTCAGCTGAAGGAAAAGATGTCCATGTGGGGACAGAAACTATCATGGGATAGTTGTAACTTCCCTTCGTAGTAGTAAGAAGGGGAGAATTCTGTAAAAAGACTGGAGACTGTTCAGAGGAAGGCGACCAAAATGATTTGGAGCCTACGTCAGAAGCCTTATGAGAAGAGACTTGAAGACCTAAATATGTATACCTTGGAGGAAAGGAGGCACAGGGGAGATATGATTCAGACCTTTAAATACTTAAAGAGAAATGAGGAACAAACAAACCTCTTCCAAAGACGGGGAACCTGTAAAACTAGAGGGCATAACATGAAACTGCAAGGGGGTAAATTGAAAGGCAATGTCAGGAAATATTTTTTCACTGAAAGGGTGGTGGATGCTTGGAATGCCCTCCCGATGGAAGTGGTAGGGGCGAACACGGTGACGGAATTCAAAAAGGCATGGGACAAACACAGAGGATCCCTTTACAGAAATAGGAAAAAAAACAAAATAAACGGTACCATCTAACTTCCGAACCATATAACGTCTCAACAAATAGGGGTGTCCTATATGGAGTGGTGGGTTTACCCCTGAACAAGGATATGGAGAGGGGTGGCCTGCGCGGAGCGACAGGTGCACCTACTCTTGCCATCTCGCTGGGCAGACTGGATGGACCATGCTGGTCTTTATCTGCCGTCAACTACTATGTTACTATGTAACCCATGGACAAAAGTATCCTAAAACTGAGGAGAAAAAATCTCTCTAATTTTAGAAAAGAAAAGAATAAAGCACCGGCAGTACCGGTATCGGCGGGAAAGACAGCCGCGACCACAAGAAAACAAGGAAATAAGAATTTTAAAGAAAAATGTTTCTGCGGTGACAGGAGGACGTCCTGTCGGCTCCGCGGAAAAACGAAAACTGAGGAGAGGCAGTGGGAAAGGCGGGACGTCAGCGCGCAGGCACGAGGGATGCTCCCAAAAGCTTTCTGATTGGATGCTGGGGAGCATTCCCGTGCAGGCTCCGTCAGTACCGACGTACCCATATGTGAAGACTCATTCCTGCTTGTTTCTGGAGATAGATTATTATGCATACATACAAATACACCATTTTTTGCAAAAATCTGAGGTAATAAAGGAGCTAAGTCAGCCGACTACAGGAATAGAACAGATAATGGGGAAGGAGGGGGTGACATCGAAGCTAATTTCTAGACTATATAAAGAATTAATGTTGTTGTTGTTAAGTGCCGTCGAGTCGGAGTCGACTCATGGCGACCCTCTGGATAGCTATCCTAAATTGTGTTCGGTCTCCAGTCAGGCGGCTCATTGTTGACAGACTGGTACCCGTAGCTGCTGTTATTGTATCGATCCATCTCATTGCTGGCCTTCCTCTTTTGCGTTGACCTTCTGTCTTGCCAAGCATAATGTCTTTCTCTAATGATCGCGTGATGTGTCCAAAGTATGAAAGTCGAAGTCTTGTCATCTGAGCTTCTAAAGAAAGCCTAGGTTTGATCTCCTCTAGTACCGACTGGTTTGTTCTTCGAGCAGTCCATGGTATACACAGTATTCGCCGCCAGCACCATAATTCAAAGGCATCAATTTTCTTCCTGTCTGTCTTTTTCACTGTCCAGCTTTCACATCCATATGATGTTATTGAAAAAACCATGGCTTGAACAAGTCGAATCTTTGTATGGAGAGAGACATCTCTGCTCTTGAGAATCTTATCTAGGTCTTTCATAGCCATTCTGCCAAGAGCAATGCGTCGTCTGATTTCTTGACTGCTTGTTGCTTCTTTATTGATAGTTGATCCAAGTAGGTTAAAGTTGTTCACAATTTCAATTTCTTCTCCTTCAACGATGAACCTGTTGATTTTGCCAGTTGTCATGATCTTTGTCTTCTTTACATTAAGGTGCAGGCCCATTTTGAGACTATGTTCTTTGATTGTGAGAAGCAAATGTTTCAGATCATCTTCACTTTCAGCCAGTAATGTGGTATCATCAGCATAGCGAAGGTTGTTGATGACTCTTCCACCAATCTTCACACCTCTGCTGTCTTCATACAATCCTGCTTCTCTGATGATTTGTTCTGCATACAAATTAAACAGGTAGGGGGAAAGTATGCAGCCTTGTCTTACACCTTTACTTATTTTAAACCATTCTGTTTCTCCTTGTTCCGTTCGAACTGTTGCTTCTTGATCAATGTACAGATTGCGCAAGAGAACGATCAGGTGTTCTGGTATACCCATGCTTCTTAATGTGGCCCAGAGTTTCTCATGGTTTACACCAGGGGTCTCAAACATGCGGCCCGCGGGAGAAGGTTGTGCGGCCCGCGACGGCTTCTGCTGCTGCCGTTGCCGCCGTGGCAACGGCAGAATCGACGGTCAATTTAAAAAAAATAAAAAACTGGCTTCTGCTGCTCTGTCCTGCGGCCCGTTCCCCTCTGCGCGAGAGCCCTGAATGTGCTTCCTCTGCGGCGTGCTTTTCAAGCCGCGAAGGGAGTATTTCCCTCTCGCGAGGCTTGAAAAGTGAATAGGCTTAAGCCGCGCGAGAGGGAAATACTCTCTTCGCGGCTTAAAAAGCATGCCGCAGAGGAAGCACACTCAGGGCTCTCGCGCAGAGGGAAAGGGGCCGCGGGACAGCTGATTTTCTGCTGCAGCAGAAGCCAGCAGCAGAAGCCAGGTTGTTTTTTTATTTACCTGGGGGGGGGTATGACTGGAAATGGGCTATTGGCAGGGGGGGGTATGACTGGAAATGGGCTATTGGCGGGGGGGGGGTTATGACTGGAAATGGGCTATTGGCAGGGGGGGTTATGACTGGAAATGGGCTATTGGCAGGGGGGGGTTATGACTGGAAATGGGCTATGGTGGGGGCTAGGACTGGAAATGGGCAGGTGGGGGTTAGGAAGGACTGGAGGTGGGCTGATGGGGGGAGTTAGGACTGGTAATGAGCTATGGAGGGGCTGACTGAAATGGGGTAATGGGGGTTAGGGCTGGAAGTGGGCTATTGGCAGGGGGGGTTATGACTGGTAATGGGCTATGGGGGGTCTAGGACTGGTAATGTGCTGGGGGGGTTGCTAGGACTGGAAATGGGCTGAGTGGAAGGGGGCTTGAACTGCAAATGGCTGATGGGGAGGGGGGCTTGGACTGGAAATGGGCTGTGAGGGGAGGGAGCTAGGATTGGAAATGGGCTGATGGGGGGCTAGGATTGGAAATGGGCTGATGGTGAGGCTAGGATAGGACTGGAAATGGACTGATGCAGGGACTAGAAGGGACTAGAAGGGAGCGGATGCTGGGTGGGGCTGGAACTAGAAGGGAGCTGATGTTGGGGGAGGATTAGAATGGGATGGAGCTGGGAAAGTGAAATGGAGAGGGGAAAAATATTTTGTCTGGGAGAGAAGACAAATCTACAATTGGCCAGGTATTGTGAGAGTAAGTGGGGATTGAGGATGGAGGGGTAAAATTTGAGTGGATGAAATAGGAATGAGGAAAGAGAAAAAGGAGAAAGATTAGTATGTTAAAGCAGATGTAGAGATATAATGGAAAAAAAACTAGGAGAGAAGAAAGGCCAAATGGAAGCAGACGATGGAGAGTTAGCAGAAGACATGAAGAAACCAGAAGAAAGTGGCTGGAACAATTGCAACTGAAAAAAAATGCACAAAAGGTAGAAAAATATCTCTTTATTTTGAATTTATTAACTGGAATATGTCAGCTCTGGGAAATGTGCATCATTAATGTTTGCGCTTTGTTTAGTACAAGAGGAAATTAATTTATAGTTTTATTTCTACAGTGTTGTTGTACATTCCAAGTTTGGCTTTTGGGGTTCCCAGTTTAATTATTGTCTTCTTGTTTCTAAATCTTTTAGTCTTTCTTTATCCATACTCATTAAAGAGGCATGTTTACTAAAAGTTAGTGTATGGTAACATTATGCAAATATTTATGCAAATGAGGTCCCTTATGCAAATGAGGCCCCGCGTCTTATGCGGCCCCCGGGTTACTTTACAAGTCCTCATTTGGCCCTCAAAGCAATTTGAGTTTGAGACCCCTGGTTTACACAGTCAAAAGCCTTGCTATAGTCGATAAAGCACAAATAGATATCCTTTTGGTATTCTTTAGTCTTTTCAAGGATCCATCTCACATCCGCAATGATGTCTCTCGTTCCTCGCCCTTTCCTGAACCCTGCTTGCACTTCAGGTAGTTCTTGTTCCAGGTATGGTTGTAATCTCTTTTGAATAATCTTCAGTAGAATCTTGCTGGCATGTGGGATCAGAGCGATTGTGCGATAATTTCCACAGTCAGTTGGATCACCTTTCTTTAGTATTGGTATAAACACAGATCTTTTCCAGTCAGTTGGCCATGATGTTGTCTTCCATATTTCTTGGCAGAGTCTTGTGAGTACGGTAACAGCTGCATCAGATTGCTGCAATACCTCTATGGGAATGCTATCAATGCCTGGTGCTTTGTTCTTTGATAAGGCTTTCAATGCTGCTTCAACTTCTTCTTTCATCACCAATGGTTCCCGATCATAAGGTACAGGTTGAAACGGCTGTTGGTCCACTTGATCTTTATCATATAAAAACTCTGTATATTCCTTCCACCTTTTCTTGATCTTCTCAGCATCATTCAACATAGAACCTTGAGCATCTTGTAACATTCCAATTCGAGGCTGGAACTTTTTCTTTAACTCTCGTAGCTTTAGGAAAGCCGATCTTGTTCTTCCTCTAATAGTTTCTGCTTCTATTTCCTTGCAAGTGTCATTGTAGTACTTTTCCTTGTCCTGTCTTGCTGCACGTTGGAAATCTCTGTTGACTTCTGTGATTGTCTTTCTTTCTCCTCTGGCTTTAGCTTCTCTGCGTTTCTGGGCACTTTTCAGAGTTTCTTCCGTCATCCATTTTGGCCGTTTTTGCTTTTTCACCTTTTGTAGAGACTTCTCGCTTTCTTCCAACACAACCTTCTTGATGTCATTCCATAACTCTTCCGGAGCTCTGTCATTTGTATCTAAAGCAGCAAATCTATTTTGCAGGCAGTCTTTAAATTCCAGTGGTATATTCTCAAGGTCATATTTTGCTGCATTCATGAGTGGTTTGCTCTTTTTCTTTTTCGTCTACGAGGATTGCCTATCAACACAACTATAATTCAAGTATATGCCCCAACAACAGCTGCAGAAGAGAATGAAATTGAAGAGTTCTATGAACAAGTACAAGCTGAAATTGACAGAACATGCAAACAGGATATCCTGATAGTCATGGGTGACTGGAACGCAAAAGTTGGCAACAAAGAAGAAGGCAAAGTAGTTGGAAAATATGGACTTGGCAACAGAAATGAAGCTGAAGAAAGACTGATAGAATTCTGCAAGACCAATGATCTATTCATCTCAAACACCTTCTTCCAGCAACACGAGCGGCGACTGTACACATGAACTTCACCGAATGGATTATATAAAAATCAAATTGACTACATATGTGGAAGTCAACGATGGAAAAGCTCTGTAACATCAACAAAGACAAAACCTGGAGCTGACTGTGGTACAGATCATCAACTACTAGTATGCAAACTCAAGCTCAAGAATTAATAAGGACTCATCAAAAATGGGAAGAGGAGCTCCCAGGGGTCTGGGATAAGGGAAGGTGGTAGGCAGTGGTGGATACTGCTAAGAGGTTAGCCCCGGGAGCCACCTACTTAGAAAGCAGCATCAAGGAAAGGCTGCAGCTATATTGGACACCAGTGAAGTTGCAGGCCAAGAAACTACAGCAAAGCAATCTATGTTGGAAAGGGTGTGGGCAACCAGGTGATTTAAAGCATTTACTGTGGGGGTGCCCCAAAGGTTCAGCTAATGCAGAGGAAGGTAGAGGAACTGTACTATGAAATTACTATTTATTTATTTATTTGCTTGCTTTTATATACCGCACTCTTTGGAATCAGTGTGATTTACATATAACGAAAACAGTATAACGGTTTACATAGAACAGCTTGTCTAGAACAGTTTACATTAAACTAGAAACAAGTAACAGTAAATAACAAGTAATAACAGACGGCTACATTAAATGTCTGTACATGGATAATAACTTGGGAGTATGCAGTCAGGGGAACTAGAAGCGATCTGGGCATAGGCTTCGTTCAGGGTGGCTGGCCGTAAGCTAGTTGAAATAAGTATGTCTTTAAGGCCTTCCTAAAGGATGTTAGGTCTGTGATGGCACGGATTGATGGAAGTAGGGCATTCCAGCAGGTTGGTGCACAGAGGGAAAAGGCACGATTTTTAGTTGACTGGGTGCATGTCCTTATTGCTGAGGGGGTGATGAGTGAGTTCACCATGTATGACCTTCTGGTTCTGTTTTCAGGGGCATGTTGTATGAGGTTTGTGAGGTAGCGGACATTCCGTGCAGAGACTTGAAGGTGAGTAATAGGGCTTTGTATGCTATGGGAAGCCAATGCAGCTGCATCAAAAGAGGCGTGATGTGTTCAAATCTTGAGGCAAACAGGAGTGTTCGGGCGGCTGTATTCATGGCCAGTTGTAATGGATGGACAGCAATCTTTGCAGGCCATGGTAGATTATGTTGGCATAGTCCAAGTGAGGAAAGATAAGGGCTTGGCATACTGTGCGAAAGTCTGAGGGCTCGAGGAGAGGGAGTAGATGTCGGAGGATTCTTAGTTTGTGGTAGACTGCCTTGACAACGGTTTGTATGTGGGCTTCCCAATTCAGATGTTGGTCCAAGATGACCACAAGATAATGTACTTGCTTAACCATGAGTCTGATATCTTTCAGCATGAGGGAAGTTGGAGGGGTGAAAGCTTGGTCTTTAGTTATGAATAAGACCTCTGATTTTCTGCTGTTTAGCATCAGATTGTGGGTAGTGAGCCAGTCCGAGACCGCGTTGAAGCATTCTGCAATGGAAGAACAGTCAGGGCTGTCTATGGAGAAAGATGCGTAGAGTAGGACGTCGTCGGCATAGATGTGGTAGTAGATGTTGAATGATTGTATAATGGCGCAGATAGGCTGAATATAAATGTTGAAGAGTAGAGAGGAGAGGGATGAGCCTTGTGGGACTCCTTGCGTCTGCTGGAATGGTTTGGATGACTGGGTTCCTATGCAGACTTGTTGCTGGCGATCAGACAGGTATGACTTGAACCAGTTGAGGGCTTGGTTCCTTATGCCTTTTTGATGGAGGCGAGCAAGTAGGAGATTGTGGTTGACTGTATCGAAAGCAGAGGCGATATCCATGAATATCAGGATGATTCCTTGTTTTTTTTTTTTGTTTAGGCCTGTATGGAGTCTGTCCAAGAGAGTCACCAGTAGGGTTTCCACACCATGTTGTTGGCAGAACCCGTGTTGCTGTGGGTCCAGAGGTGCATAGGAGTCAAAGTGGTCCTGGATTTGTTGGTGGATAATCTTTTCTAGTATTTTGGCCAAGAAAGGGAGGCTGGATATGGGTCTGTAGGAGCAGGTCTCTGATGGATTTAGCTTGTTGTTCTTTACGAGTGGCCTGATGGAGGTGGTTTTGAAAAGCGGAGGTAGAAAGCCTTCAGACAGTGAGAGGTTAGCAATTTTGGCTATGACAGGGCTAAGGTCAGACCGTACCTGCTTGATCCAGAAAGCTGGACATGGATCAATTGGGGAGGTGGTGGTGTTGATTCCGCAGATGATCTTATCTATTTGCTTGGGGGAGTATGGATAAAAGCCTTCTAGCGTGGGTATGGTGCGCCATCAGGGGGAGGAATGTGTCTGGGTGAGTTATCGAAGTCAGACCAGTCTGAAACGTACGTAGTTGAGGTGGTTTTGCTTTGGAAGTATGTGGCAAAGGCCTCTGGGATAGGAGTACTTGTTGGTTCATGTGAGGATGCATCCTTTGTGAGGGATTTAATGAGGTCGAAGAGCTCTCGAGGTTTGTTGAGAGAGCGCATGAGGATACTGGTGTGGTATACCCTTCTCTTATTGTTGACTGCTTTTCGATGTTGATGCAAGTTATCCAGATATGCAGTTTGGTCATTGATGTGTCTTGATCATCTCCAGCAGCATTCTAGTTTCCTAAGGTATATTAATGATTTGCGCAGGTCAGCGGTAAACCATATGGCTGTGTGGTTCTTGTAGGTAGGTTTTGTGGAGGGTGGTAGGAGCGCAGCTCTGGAGAGGTTGTTGTTCCAAATTTCTAATAGCTCATCCAGATCGTCGGTGTCGGAGTTCGGGTCACGCAGAGTGTCATTTAGGAACTTCTCTTTGTTGAAGTATCTGAAGCGGCGGCATATGGGGGACTTCAAAACAGAGGAATGTTGTTCTTTTGTGTTGTATGGGATGTCGAAGAGTATGGAATTATGGTCAGACCAGGGAACCGGTAGAATGAGTGGTGGGGTCTGGTTGCTTAGTGCATGGAAGGGTAGAAGGGCAAAGATAAAGTCTAGGATGTTACCTCCGGTGCGAGTAGGGGTGTAAATGAGTTGGTGGTAGTCCAGCGCGGTCTTTGCATCCAGGAATGCTATGGAGAGTTTGGTAGGGAGTGATGGGAGATTAAAGTCACCTAGGGGCCAGAGTTGTTTCTTCCGAGTATTCTGGTTGCATGCTAGATTTCTATGTTTCTATAAAGGAAAAAAAGGGGACTATTGTAGTTGTTGATATGGAAGGACAGGCTAGATAGGCCATGTGGTCTTTTTCTGTCGTCATATTTCTCTGTTTCTAGATGAAGGATTGCAGCCAGGTCATCAGCATTTGAAGATGATGGTCAGTAAATGAGGCAGGTTTGCTGATGGCGGTGGTCTGCTGAGGTGGGGAGAGTTGTGGTAGCTTCTATGTCCCAGAGTTTGCATGGTTCGCATGGGTATTAGGCCTTGGTGTTGTGCAAATTAACCTGTCCATAAGATAAGTTGGGCTAGGCAGCAGAGGAGGCGCATGAGAGAGAGATGCCCCAACATCATGATGATCGGCTAAGAGAAGAGGCGGCGTACTTAGGGAGAGCAATTGGGTGGTACTTCAGGTTTATGTTTATGTTTATTTATTTGATATATCGCCCTTCTGGAGAAGCAGAGTGATTTACAATATTAAAAAAAAATACAAAACACTTTAAGGTAGGCACCAGGCCAGATTTACAATATAAAAAAAAAAACAAAAAAAAAACAAAAAAAAAACTTTAAGGTAGGCACCAAGCCAGGAAGAAAGAGAAGGAAGTTACAATCGCTGACAGGAGAGAGGGAGAGAAAAAGGACACAGGACAATATACAGTAATCGAGGTCACACAAAGGGGGAAGGGAGGTCGAAGGCTAGGGAAAAGAGGTGAGTTTTCAGGTCGCGCTTGAAGGCAGGGTAGTCAAGCTCGAGGCGGAGGGAGGTGGGAAGTGAGTTCCAAAGGGCAGGGCCTGCAAAGAAAAAGGCTGAGGAGCGAGTGGAGTGGAGATGCGCAAGGGAAGGGGGAGGAAGAGTGAGGCGGTTAAGATGAAAGGAGCGAGGAGTGTGCTTCTGAGGGCTTGAGACGTTGGTAATTGCTCGTGGGTGTATAGTGATTGGGAGTGTTGAAGGTAGCTGGTGTTGGCGGCTTACCTTATGGCTAGCAGTGCTGTCGGTAGCAAGTAGATGTGGTGTTCTGCGTTGGAGGATGTTGGCGGAGGTACTTGGTTGAGATTTGTCAGTTGTGCAGAGGGCTTCTTGGGGGGTCCATGTAGAAGGTGCAGCAGGAGACCAGTTGTTGCAGGCGTTTCAGAGTATTTCCGGCCACCTAAGTGCCTGCGCCTAAGGGCCACGCCAAAGGGCCGGGCACGCCGGGAAGCGCTGCTTTTTTAATGCCTGTGCTGCTGGGGTGCGTTGGGCCCTGATTGGCCATGAGTTGGAGCGCGGGAGGGGCTTCTGCCTCCCGCTCTTTTTCCTGCCGCCGATCGGGGCTCAGCAGGGCTGGAGGCAGGGTGCGATGGCACCGGGAGGTGCTGCTTTTTTACTAGACTTGTAGTGAAGGTTACTCAACATATGGCTATATTAACAGAGATAAAAGTCGAGGGGGATGCATATTTAGAGAAATTCCTGGGGTACTGTATAAATGCAGGGCACATGAAATTATTGCAGAAGTGGAAATATCAGAGAGTGTCTACATGGAGTGAGATAGTGGGAAGGTTGGAGAAAAATGTGTATGTGCGAAATTTCGGCATATCAAAATCATAATAAGAATCAATTTGATCAGATTTGGCAGTGATTCAAGGAATGGCGGACCATAGTAAGATAAAGAGTAGGTGGGAGGGTTAAGGAGTTGCAAGGGGATGGGAACCGGGGGAGGTGAAGAAAGGCAAAGTAGGGGGAGGGGGATAAGGGGGATGAAAACAGAGTGGGAGGGGAAAGGAGGGAGGAAAGGGGATAAGGGGGAATGGGGGTAGGCGGGAAGGATGGGGGAGTGGGATTAAAGGGCTTAAAATAGAATTTGAACTGTTTGAATTGTTAAAAATGTATAAGAAGAATGTGGGGGGAAAGTAATGTAAAGAAAGGTGGGATGTAAATGAAGAATGTTGATTGAGTTTAAGATAATTTAAGGAAAGAAAGAAATGTGGTTATGTATAGAATCTTGAAAGTGGTATGTTAAATGATATGCAGTTCACAATAAAAATTGAAATTACAAAAAAAATAAATTCAGCTTTTGTTCAGTAGAACAGAGAAATTTATCAGATGGAAAAGCGTGTGTATCTGTGTGTGTGCATACGCGGATATACGTGTGTATAAATGTCAGAGTGTGCCCAACCCTTTTATAACTGTTGAGCCAGCTTTCACTTTTCAAAGCTGGTGAATGATTAGTGGTGGACATGTGTAAGGGGACCCAAAGTTGGCAGTTTTCACATCATAAAATAGATGCAGTTTGTGTGTATAATCCACCTTATAGCTTTTTAACAGGTGGATCTAGGTCTGCTAATCTTTGTGTGAGTTAAGTCATTAGATCATTCCACTTTTCAAATCTGGTGTTATTCAGGGGAAAGAACACGCATTGACACCTTTTTGAAATGAAATACAGGGGCGAGGGAACAAGGTGAGAGTTCATGCACCGAGGTTAATTAGAATGTCACACTTCTGGAGTGTAAGTGATGTTAGGGGGAGGTGAATGGATGCCTGAAGTGAGAGCTCAGATGCAGCATGGGCTCTGCATAAAAGTGGTACAAATTGGCCTCTCCGATATTCCAAGGCGCTTGCTAAAGGCAGTGCAATGTCAGTGTGGAAGAAATTGGAGAGACCACAGCTGTCAGCCAAGCAGTAAGATGGCACTGGATGGTAGCAGTGAATCGGAGATGGCGTCCGGGTCAGAGAGATAGAATGGTGTTTGCACCTGGTGGGAGCTGTGGTACTGGTTTGCAGATCTAAAGAAAAAAATACATTGCTTCAGTTAAACAGGAATTAAGAGACTGGTATCTTTTTGTTAAATGGCGACACTGGATAGTCATGTTGTGGATTTGGAAATGCACGTAGACCAAGATTTGATGAAAGAGCAGGAAATTTTGAAAGAAATTAGAATATCTGGGAGAATCGTTCAAGATGAAGTAACCTTCAGATAAGAAGAGTGCCAAACACAGATTGTAAAAAGGCTGTGAGAGAACAATGAGCAATGATACTGAGAGGGAAGAAGTGGCAGTATTAATAGGAAGGGTGCCTGTAGCTTGTGATACCCTCCCCAACAGGTGGGAGCATCCGAGAGATATTGTGGCATGCTCGGCGCTATATGTGGTTAAAGAAGAAAGAAAGAAGGAGACTGAGGAAAGTCAAGTGGAACAATATGGACATCTAGCTACTTAATGATCTCTCAAAGTGACACTGCAACAAAGAAAAAAAGAAGAGAGCAATGAAGGAAGATACTGATTATCTGCAGAAGCATTGCATACGATAAGTGGTTGCTCCCATTTGGACTTAGTGCGTCAGAAGGGAGAAACAGCTCCATTAAAGTGGCAAAGGATGCCAGCAAAGGGGAAGCACCTGCAACAGAAAATCGGCTAGTGTGGCAAATGGAGAGGAAGAAGAGTAAGATATATGCTGAAGGCAGATGGGCCAGCTGGCAGGATCAAAGTGAGAAGTGTTGGCCGAAAATATGTTTGAACTGGTGGTGGAGAAGTATTGGAATTGGACTTCTAGGGATACTGGACTGCATTGAACTGAACTTGGTGAATGTATTCTGAATACATGGAAGCGAGAATGAGGAGGTATGAGAGATGATGAATGAATTGGGGCAAGGCGATTAGGGGAGAAGGGAGTGGAGAATAAGAAGAGTGAATGAAGGAGGTGAAAGAAGGATGAGTATATTGAGGATATAAGAAATAATGCAAGAGTAAAGGGTAATAATGCAGGAGTAAGTGTGAAAAAGGGATGAGTGATGGGGAAATATGGTAGTCCGTTCATCTCCTGGAGTTATATTCTCAGGATGACTGGTGCTGGCAAAGCACTGGTGGCAATGAAAAGGTGAAGGGGGGGGGGGGAAGAAGGATGTGAGAGGGGTAGGACTGAGGAAAGTATGGGAGCAGGCAGCTAAAGAGGGAGGTGATGCGGGAAGGGAGACATCTCTTGGTGGGATCCTGGAATTTATTTATTTATTTAGCTGTATTTATATTCTGCTTTTCACTGGGTCAAAGTGGTCAATTGGGGGATACATTTAACATGAGGGGATATGACACACATACGTTAATACTTACAGGGAACATGGGCAATGGAGGGTTAAGTGGCTTGCCCAAGACCACAAGGAGTGCCTATAGGACTAGAAATCCCAGTCCCTCCGGCCTGAGATTGCTGTCCCCAGGTGGGACATGAACCCCTGGCCCTCTGGCCTGAAGTACCTTGTCCTAACCACTAGACCACTCCTCCCTCCCTGATGATGTTGTTGCTGTTAAGTACCATTATGGCGACCCTCTGGATAGCTGTCCTAAACTGTGTTTGGCCTTCAGTCAGGCAGCTCAATGTTGATAGAGTGGCATCCATAGCTGCTGTTATTGTAATTGATCCATCTTATTGCTGGCCTCTCTCTTTTACATTGACCTTCAACCTTGCCAAGCATGATATCTGTCTTTCTCTAATGATCTCTTTCTTCACATGATGTGTCCAAAGTATGAAAGTCAAAGTCTTGTCATCTGAGCTTCTAAAAAAAGCTTTGGTTTGATCTCCTCTAGTACTGACTAGTTTGTTCTTCAGGCAGTCTATGGTATACACAGTATTCTTCACCAGTACCATAATTCAAAGACATTAATTTTCTTCCTGTCTGTCTATTTTTTTCACTGTTCAACTTGCACATGAAGATGAATGGGACGGAGTCCATTCCTTCCAGGGACATTCTCCTTCGAGGGCATTCCAGAGCCCTGTGAACTCACGGCTCCGAAAGGGCTCGATCACCACACGAGGCTGGGGCGGAGTCCTCGGTGGTGTCCTTCGAGGGCGTTGGATTCCGATATTGATGCCGGGGTTGACGCTGAAGACTTGGAGCTGAACAGATTCCCGCTGTTTTTCATGATTCTTCAAATCTCTCGCGCATCATCTGCAAGCAGAGAGCACATGTAGAAGGCTCGTGGTTGGGCCCGAGGCACTGAAGGCACCAAGTATGGCGGTCCATGATGATAATGGTCCAGCCACATCTGGTGCACTTCTTAAAGCCATTGGTCAGGGTGGACATGACGGGGAAGATGGCTTCTGCCAGGTCAAAAAAAAAAAAATAAAAAGACTCCAATGCCCCAACCAGGAGTGCTTAAGAAAAAACCCACATGCCAAAAATAAGAAAAAAGAAATGAATACCCTGGAAAAAAAATGTGGCACTGAGGCAGACGATACCGGGAGACACAAGAAGGCAAATTAAATTAAAAAGAAGTACCGAGCAGCAAAACCTTTCTCTGGGATACAGATGGATGCCTAGAGGGCTCCGTGGAAAAAAAGAAGACTGACAATAATTGGAAATTTTATTTATTTAATTAACAGGGTTATATACCATTTTATCATTGTAACTTAAACTTGGCAATAACATTGATAACTTGGATTCTTTTGTCCAAAGTCACAAGGAGCATTAGTGGGAATCAAACCCTGGTCTGTTGGTTACCAAGCCAGTGCTCTAATCACTAGGCTACTTCTCCACTCCTAACAGACATGAGGAGAGGTAAATGTGAAGGAGGGGGAAGTGTGCTGGAAGGAAATGTTAGAAAGGGGGAAGGATTCTGTATAGTTTACTGTATATCTCATCTGATGGATAATTATGTTATTATGGGGAGAAAGGAGAATAACCAGACTACCCAGGGTCAGCCCCTGAGATAATTCATGGTGTTGCTGCCCTAGACAAACCTTAAGCCCCTCCTGGCTGTCAAATCTATTGTATAGCTTTAAATGGCATGGTTTTTGCTGCACCCAAAAGCTGCTGCTGCCCTAGGCAACAGCCTGGTTTGCCTAATGATTATGCAGCCCTGAGACTATCCCTACTGATGGTTTGGGGGGGGGGGGGGTTGGTGGAAACATGAGCAGCTGCATGGAAGGGGATGGGGTCTTATAAAAAAAATACTTATGTAAATAGAAAACTGTTGAATGCATTTTTACGAGAAAAAAAATAAAAGCTTAAGTTTTAAAAAAAGCATCACACTTTCTACCTGTTAACTTTTCTATCTTTGGTGACACTTATTTTCGTACTGCAGTTGTGACAAATGTTACTGAAATCTAATTTTAATAGGTCACACACCCTTCTCGTTAACATAAAAGACAAAACCACGTAAACCTACTAGCCCCCCGGGACAACACAAATTGTCTTTGCTTACAGGAAGATCCCAAAGAGCAGAATCCTGACGGTCACTTCCAGCATGAAATCCAAAAGTAGTTTCCTCCTCATCTTCGCTCTAACAGCTGCAGTTCCTAGCAGAGACATTGGGAAACAACTGAAGATGAAACTTCTCTTTTTGCTAAGATGCAAAGATAGTGCGAGACTTTTCCTTGCGCTTTGGTTTGCTTTTCCTCATACCGCAGAGCCAAAAAGCCCCAATACCGGACACCATAAACCGAAAGCATAAGGGAATTAAGGTATGCACAGTGCAACTTCCAACCCGAGACCTATCCTAGACTATTCACATCCCTCTTTCTAACAACCCCTTACGCCCCATTACTAACCCTGGTTAGAAGAAAGCGAAATCTTACTCCCCACTAAGTCTTACTCAGGTCTGAAGTCTCTTCTCAGCAGCGTCATTATAGAGGAGCGCAGTGCGAACGGGGGTCTGTGTATCCACTAACCGGGGTGCCGCCGGCATCCTTCCTCCTATCAATCGCTATATGGCGGACGTGGCAGCACTAGGGAAAGAAGGTGCAAGACGACACCGGGCAGCAGTGAACGAACAGCAGGAGAAAGGCGGCACTGCCCCCCGCAGGTCCCAACCCGCACTGCAGCAGGGTGAGTCACAAGAGATATACCATCTAGGCAAAAAAAAAAATTACAGACAGTAATCAATGGCAACTGATAAACAAAAATCAAAACCAAATCCCAAAGCGGCCTTTCTACTAACACTGACAGTCAGATTTACTCTCCGTTGTGGAGTAATTTGTAAGTTATTATGTTGCGAAGCCTGGAAATCCCCAACATGCAGAATTCAGCAAGGCCTTCCCGGCAGAGTCCGATTCGGGAGAGGGGGGGGTCTTTATTTTGGATAAAACGGAAATAAATGCATCAGGGCCCCAAGAACTGTCTCTATATGTTTTAAATATGGTCAATTCTGGAGTCTCTTCTTCTAATGTCATCTGTGAGTAGTAGCCTATCTACTGTATGTTATTTACGGAGTTGCCAAGTTACCCAGTCCCAGGAGTGTGATTTTTTTTTGCCAGTTCAGGTTTTAAAGTTGCATTGCCATGAAATGCAATATGGTATTTGTAACCCCTCATTTTGTTGTGGCTGATTGTATTCAAAGAATAAAACTAGAAGTCATTTGCAGAATTCAAATCAAGTTTTTAATGTGCAGCACAGGCTCAGCTGGAACAAATCCAAGGAACAAAAGGCTGAGCCACGAGGTGCACTCGCAGCTTGCTTATATACATTCTCACATATCCATTTTCATCATTAAGTCAAAGTAAATTCTCTATTGGCAATTGGCATCCAATCAGTAACCATGCCAGCCCTCTTCCTCCACTCCAGCCCACCTTTCCCTCCTTAAGACATTCCTGCATCTGCATAACAAGTTCTCTATCTAAAACCTCAAAAGGCACAGAGAGGTTCAAAGCTTAGAGTATGTTATCTGCAAAGCAGGGGCACCTGGACAACATCGCAGATGGACCCACCATATATTGTCTTTCCTGCTCTGTGAGGTGGGGGCCTATCCCTCCAGGCCCGGAGATGAGGCCCACCATAAGTACACTTTTAATTAGTCCATTTTAATTGGGAAGGCATTCCTGGCCCCAAGAAGGCCAGGTCGATTCGGGTTCAAGGAACGCTTGGGTGATTTGCAGCAGCAGCAGAAGGGAGGGGGGAGAGGAAAGGGGAGAAATGTTCAGAAGCCGTTTTTAAAGGCAGATTTTTCTCTCCAGCACTAGTCTAAAGTGGGGGTTGGTAATTTCATATTGTCATAGATACATTTCTATGCATAAGGCCTACCAGAGGCCTGGCTAATTTTTGGGGCCTACCACAATTTAACCCATTGAAATCAGTGCTAGAGGTCCCATAATGCAACATAATGAGATAGTCAGAAATCCAGGGCTGGCTTAAAACTTCACTCCTGGAAGTGGGTAGCTTGGTAACTCTATATTAAACTTGGAGAGGGAACTTTAAACAATAACTGGTTATTACATAGAACAGTACAACAACTTGGAGTGATGGGGTTTAAAATCTTATTTACATGGATGGTTGTTACAGGTTGAGGGTGTTGTTAGGTGGTAGGAATTGATTTGGGTTATAACTGTTAGTTTTGTTAATGGGGTCATATTTTGAGGTTATGTTTCCTGTATTGGTTCTACTTCTGGTCCGTAATACTCTGAAAAGAGCGGTGTCTTTAGTTCTTTACGAAAGTCCCATAAGTCATTGGTGGTTCTTAACCTTTCCGGGAGTGCATTCCAGAGGTATGGTGTGTAGATTGAGAAGGCTCGGTGACAGGTAGATTGTTTTGCTTTGATTTTGTTTTTGGGTATTATTAGTAGGTTTTTATTGTCTCTCCTTTTTATTCTGATTTTAGGGTCTTTGCATACAAGTGTTTGGAGTATTGGTGGGGATAGCTGGTGTAGGATCTTGAAGATGGTGAGAATGGTTTTGTATTTAGTTCTGGCAATTATGGGGAGCCAGTGGAGCTGTACCAATGTTGGGGTTATGTGGCTGGTTCTTGAAGTACCAGTTATGATGCGGGCAGTTGTGTTTTGTAAAAGTTGCAGAGGGTAGATGGATTGGGTTGGTAAGCCCTGATAGATGGTATTACAGTAGTCTAGTATGGGCATTATCAGGGCTTGACAAACTGTGCGGAAGTTGTTGGGATCCAGCAGAGGTTTGAGCTTTTTTTATTGTTCTAATTTTATGGTAGGCTGTCTTTGTTAATTTTCTTATGTGGGCTTGGAAATTTAGGTTTTGATCAAGGTGTATCCCCAAGTATCTTACTTCTGTTTTTACGGTTATGGAGTTGTGTGCTAGTTGTAGAGAATTTGGTGGAGAAAAGGTGTTGTTTCTTGTTATGAAAATTGCTTCCGTTTTATTGTAATTTATTGAAAGGTTGCGTTCCTGAAGCCATTCTGACATATCCCTCCTTCTGACATAAACCCTCCTTCTCACTTAATGATTTCCCTAAAATGTAAATATTTCCCTATAATGTAAATATGTACATAGTTACCTGATGGTTCTTGTATTCTCATATTATAAGAGTTCAATTTAACTAAGTTCTGTTCCATGTAAAACAGCAGTGCTACACTGTTACGTTTTTTGTTACCTGTAAACCGTCTTGAATTGATGAAAGACAGTATATAAAAACTGTTAAATAAATAAAATAAATAAATATCATTTATGCATGATATTATTCTTGAGTAGTCTGGTTGGTCTGTGTTGAATGGTGTATGTACCATGATGTTGTCGGCATAGATGCTATAGTTTATGTTGTGTTTGACCATTATGTGGCAGAGGGGCATGTGATAGATGTTAAACAGTAGAGCGGAGAGTGCTGATCCTTGAGGTACTCCTTGTAGTTCGATTGGGGATGATCTGTGTGTTCCAGATTTCACTTGTATTTTTCTGTTGGTTAGATAAGATTTGAACCATTTTAGTGTAGTTTCTTAGAGTCCGATTTCATTTAGGCGTTTGATAAGTGTAGTATGGTTGATAGAATCAAAGGCAGCCTTTATATCAAGAAGAACCAGTATACAGCCTTGTTTGATATTGTCTAGGGTAGTTATTCGATTATCCAGGAGAGATGTGATGAGCGTTTCTACACTGTGTTTGGGATTAAAGCCATTTTGATGGGGGTCCAGAGGGGCATGCATGTCCAGATGATCTTGAAGCTGTAGTTGCACGACTTTCTCTTTGCTCTACAATGCTGTTTTTAAGGTGTATTTTACTGACATAGGTAATAATAGATTGTATCATAATGTTGCTATCTCATTGCTCTGCCTATTTTACTGAAATGGGGTCATTTTGTTATTTTTATGCTGCTACCACACTGTAAGCTGTCTATGTTGGGGAGACTTGCTACCCTGGGTGAATCTCTTCATAAAAGCAGGTATATAGGTTAGTTGATCGTGCATATACTAAGGGAACACTATGTTTCTAAGATCATATCCTATACACAAAAAAGTTAATCTCACAGTCCTAATTCAGAGATGCCAAGGGTGACTCATCCCAAAGAGTGAGATTAAACACCAATGAGTGAGATTTTTCCAGTGGAGTTCAGAAGTATAAATTTATACCCTCCCCCCATTCCTCTCCTCTCCTCTCTGGCCTGAATCCATTAATCCTGCTCATCCATTATCATCTCATAACCTCAATTACCAGCATCTCCCCTTCTCCCCCTTACCCACCCTGCCCCCAAGGTGGTCAGCTTCTTCCCTACCGTTCCTCTCCTCTCATCTTTCCCATGTCCACCCTATCTCCATATCCTCACACACACCCCTCTCCCCCCCCCTTGTTGCCATCAGACTCTCTCTGGGTTTCCCTAATTTAGGGGCTTGTTTACAAAGCTGCGGTAGCGGTTCACAATCGTTATCGGAGCCGCGACCCCATTGATTTCAATGGGGCCGCGGCTCCGATAACGACCGCGAACCGCTACCGCGGCTTTGTAAACAAGCCCCTTAGGGTTGCCAACTGGCTCCAGGTGCGTCCAACAGGTTTGATCCAGTCCATGTTGGGGATATGTAGTTCTGATTTCTCCATTGCACTCCATAATAAAAGGAAATTACAAGTCACTGCATGCAATGGGGTAAATCCAGGACTGGATTAAGCCTGTCGGGTGCATCTGGAGCCAGTTGGCAACCCTATTCCTAACCTCATCCCCAAAACAGCAAAGCTGCTGCCAGTAACCTCCAGAAACACACTTGACCCCCAAGGATTTTTCTAATCCCTCACACCCCTCTACAGGCAATAAGAGATAACTTTTGCGATCTTGGCAAACCCTCAAAATCATGCTGATTGACCCTATGTAGATTAACGTATGAAGCACTTATCCAGCATTTTGACAGCAATGGGAGACCAAGACAAGACTTGACAAATTTTCTTGGAATCTAGCAGCCAGCCTAAAAATCTAGGAACTGGCTGCCAAAACATAGGTCACAGTTCATGCCTCTTACCCCTCTCCCCCCCCCCGAAAAGGTGTATAGCAATTACTTTTTTAGGTTTTAGGGCCTGATTTACTAAGACTTCCCATTTTCCATAGGAAAAAGCTTAATAAATCAGGCTCTTAATGGGCTACTGCACAGTACTAACAAAAGGCAGTGGCCTCATTTCTCCTCCTCCTCCCCCCATCCACTACCGACCCATTAAGCTACACTCATGTGCATGTCTGGTGTGGAAATGGGGTGCCTGCATGTGTGTGGTGGGAGAGAGGTGCGCCTTTTGCACATATACATTGTGCCCTTTACTTCCCATGCATTCATTCCTTACCCCCCTCAGGGCTGGCGTTATCTGGTAAACCAGGTAGGCAAGGCAATGGAGCGCCAGCATTAAGGGGATGCCAAAGCTGCAGCACTGTTGTGTGCTCGCAGGTCAAAGAAGAAAGCAGTGGTGCATGTGCCTGCGGGAACTGCCTGTCCTGCAGGCACACAGCGGTAGTGTTGGAAGCAATTGCAGCCTGTCTCCCCTCTTCGGTCCATGTTACAGCCTGCTCCCGCAGACACATGCAGCACTGCCCATTGCAGCTTTTGTCTGGGAGAGGGGAGAGGAGAGAGGCAGTGCTTCATGTGTCCACGGGAACAGCCTGTCTGGCAGGCCAAAGAGGAGAGAAAAGCCGCGATTGGCACTGCTGGGTGTGCCCGCAGGAGCAGCCTGTCCCACAGACTGAAGGGGAGAGGGCCGCGATCGGTAAGAGTGCTGCAGGAGCTGGGGTCAGAGATGCACAGGAGGTACCTGCGGTTCTTCTCGCACCGGACAGTTTCTTGACGCAGCTATTCCCGGCCAGCGTTTCCTGATGCTAATCCTGCAAAAATCAACCTTAGGCATGGCTGCCCGCTAAACTGAAATTTCTCACTCGGTGCTGGCTTCTTCTGCATTTACTGACTGGCAGTGAGGAGCCGCAGACAGTCAGGCTCCTGCTGCTCTCCCACTCACAGTCCTGACAGTACTACCTTTAAAACACTGCTCTGATTTATTCAGCTGTCTGTGGCGTAGGTCCAAGTTTCTGGAGAGGGAAAGATGCAGAGGGAAGTGTATTAGATGCAGGGGCAGGGACCCATGACAGACAAAGAAATATAAGACAGAACCTGGGTGGAAAAGGGGGAGAAAGGCAATAGGGAAGCTGTGGAAGTGGTAAAGGGGATAGGATAACAGATGCTGGGGTAGGGTTGAGGGCAGGGCAGAGCATTAGGGACAAATTTGAAAAATATCAGGGATTGGAAGGAGAATGGGTTCTCCAGATTTGGGTGGTTATTGTGTAGGGTGGGGAAGTAGGGATTTAGAGATTAGATGGAGGGAGAGTGGGAGTATGAGTAGGAAAGTGTTGGGTTAGTTTTGAGGTGAATGACAATGAAGAAAGGTGTGGAGATAGTATGAAGGATCTGGTGGGACTAACAAAGGCTCAGGAGGCTGTGGAAGGAATGACAAAAAAAAAGGACTTTGAAGAGACGAGAGAGGTAGAAATGGAGGATTAAAATGGGGAATGGCAAAATGGGGGTGGGTGCAAGCAAAATTTTGTTGACAAGCAGGATGGGGTATGCCTGCCTGCCCCCTCCCCAAGCAGGGGTATGTTTAGTAAATGGAGGTAGTGGCTTCCATGCGATATCGGGGCCACAGCTCCGATACCACACAGAAGCCGCTACCGCCATTTAGTAAACATACCCCTAAGTTTGTCATGTTGCCTTCTGCTCCTGCTTTCTAGGAAAACTTTTTTTTCCCCCAGCAGTGAGCACCACCTGCTGCCAGGTTGAAGTTTCAAAATATCAGCTGGTGATTTCATGGCTGTTATCATGAGACTTGGGCCTGGCCATGGGAGGTGCTGGCTTCCAGGCAAGAAATGTTTTATTAGAAAGCAGGAGAGGAAGGCAGCGTGGCAAACTTAATTGAAAGTATGTAAATCGTGATTGCAGTGCTCTGCCTCAGCCATCACAGTGTGGGGTTGCTGGGATGTATGCATCCTCTTTTTGCCTGGGCATCCTCCATTGCATGGGCTGCTTAGGCAGAATATACGACACTAGCTGTAGGCACGGGCAGAGATGAGTGACAGAGAAAGAGTTGGGACTGATGAGAAGACAATAGGCAGATGAGAGCTGGAGAGAGGGTGAGTACAATGAATAGAATTGGGATACTCTAGAGTGGGTAAAAGAGGATGAACTGAAGAATGCGAAAGGAGTGAAAGACAAGAAGGGAGAATGAGGGAAGGAGATGAAAATCTAGCTATGGGTAGACAGAGGCAGACTACAGAAATTAAACAAAAAGATAATTAAACTCTCATAAGAGAGAAATGAAGGGCAGGAAGGAAAGATTATAGAAGAAGAAATAAAAAATTAGAAGAGAGAACCTGGAAAAGAATGGAGGCAAGGCCGGCCAGTCCATTGTGCAGGAATGTTGTTCACACAGGGCCCCACTTCGACATGCCACACATGGTGTTTGGCTCCCGAGTCCCGATCGTTTGTAGGGCTGGCTTCAGAGGGAGCTGGGAAGGGCAGAGGCCCCGGCTCATCTCTGCACAGTCGCTGGACTGAAGAGCAGAGTTTTCCTTCGCTGAGCCCAGGAGCTGTGTTCTCGTGGATTCCGCTGGCGTGCCGGAGGTTAAAGGGCATGTTCTGTTTCCTGCACTCAGTGGACTCCATGAGAACACAGTTGCCGGACTCAGTGAAGGAAAACCCCGCTCTTCACTCTGGCGGCTGTACAGAAGTGAGCCGGGGCCTTGGGCCTTCCCGACTCCCTCTGAAGCTGGTTAGACAGGGGCGGGGCTCTTCAGGGAGGGGGGTGGGGGTAGGATAGGATTGGAAATAGGCTGATGGTGGGGCTAGGATAGGACTGGATTTGGGCTGATGGGGGGCTGGGAGAAGGGGACTAGAAGGAAGAAAATGCTGGGTGGGGCTGGAACTAGAAGGGAGCTGATGTTGGAGGAGGACTAGAAGGGAATGGGGCTGGGGGAGTGAGGATGGAGAGGGCAAATGATATTTTGTGTGGGAGAAAAGAAAAATCTACGATTGGCCGGGTATTGGGAGAGTAAGTGGGGATTGAGGTTGGAGAGGTGAAATTTGAGTGTATGAAAAAGGAATAAAGAAAGAGCAAAAGGGGAAAGATCAGTATGTTGGAACAGATGTAGAGAGAGAATGGAAAAAACTAGAAGAGAGAAGAAAGGACAAATGAACAGCAGAACAGTAACTCACCTGATGTCCTTTGTGTTTCCCTACCAGTCTCCCTAGCTGTATCCCATGTCTACAGCTACTGTGTTGTCTGTACCGACTAAATTGTAAGTTCTGATGAGCAGGGACCGTCTTTTACATGTGTCTGTGCAGCGCTGCGTACGCCTTGTAGCGCTATTCAAATGTCCAGTAGAACAGTAGAGTTAACAGAAGACACAAAGAAAACAGAAGAAAGCAACTGGGGCAGTTGCAATGGAAAAATAAAATGCCCAAACAACAAAAAGGTAGAAAGACTATTTTATTTTTAATTTATTAACTGGAGTATGTCAGCTCCGGAAAATGTGCATCACTCACATCTTTGCGGGTTTTTTTTAGTACAAGAGGAAATTAATTTATAGTTTTTATTTCTCCATGTTATTGTACATTCTGTTGGGAAACTTGACTTAAGTCTGCCTTAGGTCTGCTTATATATTGGCTTTATATGGCTGCACCCTTACCTGGTGAAACTACACAACATATGGAAGGCACAGAAGACAAGCATGTGGGTATAAAGGAGTAGATGCGGCCTGCTATGGAGGATTCTGGGTAACCATATTCTGCATAGGAGTATTCAAAATATTGGGCCTAGCAATATCAGCAAGAAAATACAGGTCAAGCAAAAAATTCAAACTAATGAGTACAAACACTCTCTCTTTTGCCCTGACGGTTTCAATTAGTGCCAAGAGAAGGAAAAACACAGGAAGGGGCAGAGGTCACAGGCCATGCATAGATGAGCAGACCTAAAAGCAGATCCAGATGTATAAATGTAAAGGGATCCTCCCCTGGGGAAAAGTGTTGCAGGATGCCTGGGGCCTTGCAGACACTTAAGAACTTATGATGAATTCACTGAAACTAATTTGAAGCAGACATTTGAGACAAGGAGAAATGTATATATAAACCAGCCATTTTAAAGGATCATTGGGCAGTGCTTTCTCCCCATACAGAGAGAAAGTGCTGTCCGTCATCTCTAGACAGGCTTTGCTGTTCTGCATGACACTATTATTTTGCTATGCTAAAATAAAAGTCTTTGTAGTTAAAGCAACTGCCGTCTAAGTAATTCTTTGATTGGTGATATTTGGGCAACTGATTGTGGGAACCAGGCCACAATTCCAAGTTTGGCCTTTGGGGTTCCCAGTTGAATTATTGTCTTCGTATTTCTAAATTGTTATCCCTTGTTCTATGTTTGGTGATGGTCTATGTTTTGCATATAGCCAAGCTGCCGTATTCTGTTCATGTAGTTCTATGTGACAATCCCACTTGTTCCCTTTCCCCAGTAGGAGATATATTGGTATTCTCTGAGATGTATTGGTTTAATATTTGCAGTGTTGCTTTTTGATAGGTAGGGTATGGTGTTTTGTGAGTCCTGGTCATGCTGTTATGATATGATGGGTTTGCTATGGGCTCTAAATGAGCAGGGTTTATAGTACTTCCTGGCAGTTGGCAATGGAATATAGTAATGTAGAAATCTGGTAATCTTTCTTTATCCTCACTGCCCATGCAAATGATATTCAGACACTTATTAAGAGGCATGTTTAAAAGTTAGCGTACATTAACATTTGTGAATGCACATTAAGTGCAGGAACACCCATTTATTTCTATTGGCGCACTGGCACTTAACGCACATTGATATTTAGTAAACTGCCCCTAAGTCATTGCAAGGACAAAAGAGAGGCTTGTGAAGGACTCCTTTGAAAGCTGCCTAATATTTTAGTTCGCAACATATACATTTTAAAATAAAATAAATTAACATAGTATATAATGGCAGATAAAGACCAGTATGGTCCATCTAGCCTGCCCAGCAATGTGGCAAGAGTAGGTGCACCTGTCACTCCATGCAGGTCACCCCTCCCCATTCCTTTGTTTAGGGGTGTACCCACAGCTCCTTGTAGGTCACTCCTATTTGTTGAAATATGAGATAGTTAAGTTTATTTTGATTTTATCCTGTTGCTATAAAGGGATCCACTGTGTCTGTCCCATGACATTTTGAATTCTGTCATTATTTTTGCCCCACCACTTCCAACGGGAGGGCATTTATGCAAATGAGGTCTAGTGAATATCGAAATGAGGCCCCACAATGAGTCTCCGCAAATGGCCCCACACCACCTTTGGGCCGCCCCTGGATGGAGGAAAACCTCAATAAGGAAGAAAGATACTAGGATCTTTTTTATTTCATGTTTTTGTGGATTGGAATATTTCTGCTTTGGGAATGTACATTTCTTATGCCTTTGCATTTTACTCAGTGTTCCATGAAAGTCTGTTTCTTGGGCTTTCATATCAGTTTGTATGTATGCTTCTGTTTCTAAATTTGTAGCCCTTATTCTGCCTGTGAGTTACTCGCATATACTTGTACAGTGCTGCCCTGTGGCTATTTCCTATGTAGGTTTTTAGCTGTTTGAATACTGGGAGTTAGAGTTGGCATGATATAGTAACATTCTGAATGAAAGTTATGTGCTAAATTTATGATAGTTATTTTGTCATATCATTAGATAACGTTTTTTTATATTTTGGTCGATATTGTGTTTTGAAATGTTTATCTTTATAGCAGACTTGTGTCCGCTCAGGTTAAACATAAACTATGAGATATTGCCTCAAGACAGCTTTACATATGGAAACAATTCAGTGTATGTCTGGCTTAGCATTGGTGAGGCTTTGAAATAGTTGAGTTTAAAATATTTAAGGTATCACCCACAATGTATTACAGCTGCTGCAGAATACTGAGGTAACTTTTAAAGGCTCTATTTTGTTGATTAGAGCCATGCTAGTTACACTCTTTAACTGTATTCCTAGTGTCCATCCATGTTAACTTTGGGACCCCAAAATATCAGTCCAGATGGACGAGTGGTGATTGAGAGAGAGCTATGGTGTGATGGGTATGGGGTGTTGGGGAGGGCTTTGAGGGCGTGTGTGTGCTGGGTGCATAGGTACAAAGACCCATGGTTATACAAATAATTATGTAAATGAGGCCCTACAGTGAGTCTCCGTACATGGCCTTACATTCCCCTTGGGCTGCCTCTGGAAGGCAGCAGGAGAGAGTCTACAGGGAGGGGTGAAAGTACAAGGGGTTTAAGATTGAAGAGAGGGAGAAAAGGGCACATAAATATATGCTAAAAGGCACAGCACCCCAACCCCAACCCCCTCCCCCCAGAAGGCACATAGCCATTCCATCCCCACATCACACAAAACATACACATAGAGGCAGCCCATCCCCAAAACACACACACTCACTCACTCACAGGTACTTGATAAGTGCAGTAAACATACACACACAGGCATGCACCCCACCCCCACATTGCATCCCACACAGGTATCGCATCTGTGCACCACACACCCACCATCTGAAGAGAGAGACAACACCAGTTATAAAGATTCCTTATACAGCCTTTACCACCATAATGAAACACATTTTATTATCTCTTTGAACTCTTCTTCCCAACATACCCCCTAACCCAGATATGTATAACTTTGCAAATGAAGGATGGGGAAATGCATCGTTTTGTCTCACTGTTAATATGCTGTTTTCACATGCACATACAGTCCCTGACAGATATGAACAAACACAGCCTCATATGCACACACATGCATGCAGCCCTGACAAACTTCATGACACAAACATGCAAGTAGTCCCCAACAGGCCCCAAGACACACACACACACACAAATACTTACATGTATGTGGCACCTGAGAGTCTCCATGGTGCGCACATACACATGCACATGTCATCTCCGGCAGTCTTCATGATACACAGACACAAACACATGCACCTGCTGTCACATATGCACTACCCAAACACTTCCTATGACACATACAGATGAAGCCCCCCAAATATCTGATCCTGTGAGTGAAGGAAACATGCTATTGTGTCACTCTAGAAACATGATGGCGGATAAAGACCATATGGCCATATCCAGTCTGCCCTTCCATACCAACTACTACAGTGCCTTGTTTTCCTTTAGAGATCTTCTGTATTTGTCTCATACTTTCTTGAATTCAGATACAGTCCTCATCTCTACTGCCTCCACTGCGAGACTATTCCATGCATCTTCCACTCTTTCCATAAATAAATAGTTCCACAAATTATTCCTAAGCCTATCCCCTTTCACCTTCATCCTAGTTTATGTCCCTTATTGCAGAGCTTTCCTTCAATTGAAAGAGGCTCTCCTCCTGTGCATCTATTCCATGGAGGTATTTAAACATCTCATATCTCCCATCTCCTGCCTTTCCTTCAAGTCTGCCCCCATGTGTCTTCTGACAAAGATCACTGATCAGTTTGGTAGCCACCCTCTGCACTGACTCCATTCTGTTTTTATCCTTTTGAAGGTGTGATCTCCAGAATTACACACAATACTCCAAATGGGGTTTCACCAAAGATTTATAAAGAGGCACTATCACCTCCTCCTTGGTGCTGGCCATACCTCTCCCTATGTATCCAGGTCTCACTCTTCTTTTGTGAACAGAAGTACCTCACCCCCTATATTATACTGCTCCCTTGGATTTTTGCAGCCCAAATGCATGATCCTGCATTTGTTAGCATTAAATCCCAGCTGACAAACTCTCAACCCTTCAAGCTTTTCTGGATCCCTCCTCATGTTATCTACACCTTTTTGGGTGTCTACACTATTGCAGATTTTGACATCATCTGCAAAGAGGCAATATCACAAAAATGTGAACAAGGATCAGACCAAGGACAGATTTCTGCAGCACACTACTGGTAACATTCTTCTCCTAGAGTGAGCTCATTTACCTGTACCCTTTGCTGCCTCCCACTCAATCAATTTCTAACTCAAGTAAGTCACTTTAGGGTCCATCCCTAGGGCACTCACTTTATTTATAAGTCCCCTGGGAGGAACAGTGTCAAAGGCTTTACTCTGTAAAGTGTGCCCTTTTCAACTTGTTCAGCTTTGCTGCAGGGCACCAAACACATGCTGCTAGGGTGGTATTTACCTTTATGTCACAGCCAAACAGCCAGCCACAGAGAACAGAGGGATTGAGGAGAGCTTTGGGTACAACACATTGGTCAGTCAGAGCTGGACACAGGTGCATCACTGCCATTCCACTACAAGGAGCACCATCGCTGGCTCTCATAAGAGCCTATGGAATGGTCTCCACTTTCAGCCTGGCTGCAATGCTACTGCATGTTTTACACTTGCAACAGCTCCAACAGGCAGCAGAAGCAGCACTCTCAAAGGTCCAGCACATTGATGCTGTCACTCTCAACTGTTAGGACTGCAGACATCAGCATGGGGATTAAGTCCTGCCTCTTAGTGCTCATCACATCTTCCATGCTGCTTACACCCAGTGATAGTAGTGGCTTTCCCCAGGTCAGTCTTAATAACAGTCTCTAAGACCTTTTCTCCAGGAACTTGTCCAATCCATTTTTAAACCCAGCTGTACTAACTGGTTTTATCAATGCAACATGTACAATTGAATCAATGCTCACTCCTGGAGACCAGCAGCCCCTTGACAAGATGTGACTGGCAGTAAATTGCCAGGCCTTTTTTTCCTCAAAGCAATGGAGGGAAAAGTGACTTGCCCAAGACCACAATGAGTGCCAGTAGGACTCAAACCCCATTCTCATAATCATCAGGCCGCTGCTCTAACTACTAGGCTACTCCTCATCTCTATCTTGGGCAAGCCACTTAATCCTCCATAGCCCATGTTCCCTGTAAAATAGTTATCTCCAAGTTATAATGCCCTGTTTAATGTAATTTCAGTTTGTTCAATGTAAACCGCCTTGATATCATGAAAGGCGGTATATAAGAAATGTTAAATAAAATAAAATAAATAAAATCTTATTTGTCAGATTTATAAAAGAGCTGCGCAACCTGCATGCAGAGATTGAGCAGTGCTAGTATACATGGCAACAATAGCAGGTGGGAGAAGAAGCCCAAAAGCTAAGTGGTTGTAACCTTTGTAGATCTTTTTTTTTGGTTAAATAAACACATTGATTGTGTTTGCTTTGATCACATTAACCCTTTGCTATCATTGCTTGTTCATGCAATATTAAATATTTACTTGCCAATACTTATTTTTATTCCAGCTATGCATTTGCCCCTTCACTACAATTTTCTTGTTACAATATTTGACTTGAAGGAAAATACTAGCATCACGTGAACAAAGTTCATAAAGGAGTTTTGGGAAAGAGGGAGCTGCAGCCTACCGTTAATAATAATGAGGGAGGGAGACATTAATCTGTAGGTTGCAGGGGAATATCAGAGACCCTAGCACCGGCCCTGACCCTGTACTTCAACTCCTCGCCTGCTGTCCCTCCCCCCCATGCCCTCCATTCCCCCACACCATTCATACAGATGGCTGAATCAATTCAAAGGGCAATAGGTTTTAGTAAGTACCCCACCCCTTTAATTGATTCAGCCATTTGCACAGCAAACTTATTAACCTTTTTTTTTTTTTTTTTGCAGGCTGTGCAGACACCAGCTCTCCAGGCCGGACCTTTTTGGCACTTCTGCCCACGGGGGTTTGGATCCTCATGGGCAGATACCAGTTCCCCTGATTGTTTCTCCCCGTGGAGGTTGGGATCTTCGCAGGCAGGTAAGTGCTCTCCCTGCTGCAATTTGCAGCCCTTTTTAGCTCTTCTACTTATGGGGGCTGGGATCTCTGTGGGCAGACACCGGTTCTCCCAGCCACTTCTGTCCATGTGCTCTGAAGCTCTAGGTGTCTGGTTTGATTTTTTGGTCACTATGGTGACCTGGCTCTGGGGTTTTTCGAGCCCTGGAGGAAGAGTTAAGAATCTTCTCTTGAAAGCAGAAGGGCTGGGGAAGTTGGCCATGGACAGGTTGAAGGGGTCTGGGTAGTCTTGATGCAGACAACCCAAGTTTGAATTGTGAACTTAAGGGGAGGTGGGTGCTTGAGGTAGGATGTGGCAGAACCAAATTTTGATTTTATTGCTCTTTTTTCTAAACCCCAGCTCAAGGCAAGTTAGATTTCAGGTGCAGTAGGCCCCTGCCCATTACTAGTGCAGCAGGGCCGGCCCAAAGAGTGGTCCAAGTGTTAGAGTCCTAGGAGAACCTGAAGCTTTACACCCCCTCTGGCTGTCAAAATATATTATTTAGCTTTGAATGCCCTGCTTTTGCTGCCTTCCAGAGGTTGCTTCCCTAGGCAACCATCTAGTTTGTCTAGTGGTTGGGCTGTCCCTGTAGTATGGGGAACTGTTCTAGATGCAGGGGGGTGGAGACAGCTGTGCCCCTGAATTTAACACTGCTCACTACGGTAGTACTGCCACAGGACCAAGTACTACCACCCATTGTGCTGGCACTAGTTGCTCCCAGACATGTGCCAGCAGCGCAGGCTTTCAGGGCCCGCACCAGCCAGGTAGCATGTGTTTTTAATAGGGTACCAAAAATGTGCGTTACCCCCTGTGGTATACTGTGGCCAAGCAAGTAGGAAGTTTAAAAAAATACACTTTATTTTCAGGATACACACCCAAGCATACAGCCCTTCTTGTGCCTGCAATACACGTAGTGTTACAGACACGCTCCAGGCTTTCCTCAGCTGTAGCAGTTCCTTAATCAGTCTTAGCAGCCCTGTTCTGCAGGGTAAGAGAATGCTGTTCCAGCACAGACATTTCTAAGGTAGGGTTGCCAACCAACTGTTTTTCAGCCAGCCTGGCTGTCAGCAGAGATCTAAGACCGGAACCTTGAAAAGCCGGTTTTTAGCTCTGGCCGTGGAACTGGGAGCAGCCCGAGCAGAAAATTATCTTTTCATCTGGGGTCCTTGTCCTCATCAGCACAGCCTCACCTTCTCCTCCACTGTCAGTCCCTTCCTGCCACCTCCTTCCCCTTGTGGCCGTGGCTACTGCTTCTTGCAGAGCGGTGGCTGCAATAATGCTAATTTAAAAACAAAACTAAACCAGTGTGGAGCCCTCTATCCCTATGGAACCCCTGCTGTTGTGTCCTGCCCTCTGTAGTGTCACTTCCTTTTGAGCATGGGACGCTGCAGCAGGGGTTCCATAGGGCTGGTTTTGTTTTGTTTTTAAATTAGCATTATTGTAGCTACTGCTCTGTAAGAAGCTTGAGCCGTAGCTGCCAGGGGAAGGAGGTGGCAGGAAGGGACTGACACGAGGGGAAGGTGAAAGCAGGAAAGCAGCTGAAAAATTGGGGGAGGGGGAGGAGGTGGCAGAAGGAACTGAGACAGGGGGAAGGTGGAGGCAGGAAGGCAGCTGAAAGGGGGGGAGGAGGTGGCAGGAAGGGACTGACATGGGGGAAAGTAGAGGCAGAAAGGCAGCTGAAAGGGGGGGGAAGAAGGTGGTTGGAAGGCAGCTGAAAGAGGGGGGAAAGAGGTGGCTGGAAGGAAGCTGAAAAAGGAAAGGTGAGGGCTGGAAGGCAGCTGAAAGAGGGGGGGGGGAGGAGGTGACTGGGAGAGAGCTGAAAGGGGGGGGTGGTGAGGGCAGGAAGGGAACTGACAGAGGTGGGAAGGAGGGGGCTGGAAGGGAGCTGCCACCTGGGGGTTGGACTGGAGGGAGCTGACACTTGTGGAGGGGACTGGTAGGTGGCTGGGTAATGGGGGCTGGAAGAGAGGGGGCACATGGGGATGGCACTAGAAGGAGGATGGACAGAGGGTAGGGTGACTGGAAGGGATCTGACACCTGGGGTGGGACTGGAGGGAGTTGGCACAGGGATGGGACTGTCAGGTGGCTGGGTAATGGGGAGGAGGCTGGAAAGGAGGGGGCACTGGAACTGGAAGGGAGCAGATACGTGGAGATGGCACTGGAAGGGGATGGACAAAAGGGTAGGGTGACTGGAAGGGAGGTGGCAATGGGAGTGGAAGTGAGCTGATATCTGGGATGGTATTTGGAATAGAAGGGGGCTGAAAGGGAATGGATACCACTGTCAGTCCTGGGAATGCAAGGGAGTTGACATTGGAAGGTAATGGGAGGGGAGGAATGGAAATGGGATTGATACTGGGAAGGGTTACTGAGACTTGAAATATGCTGATGGAAGGAAGTGAAGAAAACAAAAGAGACAAGAAATGGCAGATGGACTATAGACCATAGAGAAAGAGCTAAAAGAAGACAGGAAAGTAGAAGCCTCAGATTGGGAACAGCATGATCAGAGAATAAAATGGTCAGACAACAAAGGTAGAAAAAAATAAAATTTATTTTCAATTTAGTGATTGGACTTTGTGCTATCTTTATATTTTACACAGTATGGGAAACTGCATCTCTTATTTATCTGATGTTGCACTGCATGTGGAGTCTGGCTTCTTGGGGTTTCAGTTTAATGTTTGTCTATATATTTCTCTTTTTGTTTTGAGCTCATTTATTGATGATGGCTTGTCTGTAGTGTGTATGTGTGTGTGTACATCTAATGCTGGGTATTCTGTTAATATTAAATTTCTGTTCTTGCTCCTCCCATGCCACGTCCTGTGAGGTGTAATATACCCCAGTCCTGGCTGTCTTCCACTACCCACTATCTACATTCCTGTGCCCATTCAGTTGAGTGCATTTGGCTCAAATCCCACATCCTTGCGGACTTTCTACACTTCAAATTCATGCTTGTCTCTTTCCAGTCAGCCATAGCACTCGCCAAAAAGGATTATTATGTCCATCTGATTAACTCTCTTGCCTCTGACCTTGCCGTCTCTTTACAACTCTCAACTCTCTCCTCAAGGTGCCTCTGCTTCCGACCCCTCCTTCCCTTTCTGCCCAAACCCTGGCTATTTCCATGAGAAAATTCACAAGATCACTCTCCAATTCCTCATGATGTCAGCTACTTCCTCTCCCCCCCCCCCCCCCACCTCTGCTACCCTTTCTTCCTTTTCTATGATCTCTGTGGAGGAAACCATACACCTTCTTTCCTCCTCCAAACTCATTACCTGCTCCTTTGATCCTATTCCCACCCGTCTCCTAAGTCTCCTAAGTCTTAGGCGTCCTTGTGGATACCATGTTAAAACCCTCGGCCCAGTGTGCAGCGGCGGCCAAGAGAGCAAATAGAATGCTAGGTATGATAAGGAAAGGAATGGAAAATAAAACAAAAGATATTATAATGCTTCTATATCGTTCCATGGTGAGACCGCACCTTGAATATTGTGTGCAATTCTGGTCGCCATATCTTAAAAAGGATATAGCAATTTTAGAAAAGGTTCAGAGAAGAGCCACCAAAATGGTAAAGGGGATGGAAGGCTACTCCTATGAAGAAAGGCTAAAAAGGTTGGGGCTCTTTAACCTGGAAAAGAGACGGCTGAGGGGAGATATGATAGAAGTCTATAAATTAATGAACGGAGTGGAACGGGTAAACGTAGATCGATTGTTTACCTTATCAGAATATAGAAAGACTAGGGGACATGCAATGAAGCTACAGGGTAAACTATTTAAGACTAATAAAAGAAAATATTTTTTCACTCAACGTGTAATCAAACTCTGGAATTTGTTACCGGAGGATGTAGTAAAGGCTGTTAGTGTAGCTGGGTTTAAAAAAGGTTTGGACAAGTTCCTGGAGGAAAGGTCCATAAACCATTATTAAGAAGGGACCCAGGATATCAATGCTTGAACCAATACAAGCATTGTGGAACCTGTGTCCCTTGGGGAAACTGCTAGGTACGTATGACCTAGATTGGCCACTGTTGGAAACAGAATACTGGGCTTGATGGACCTTGGTCTGACCCAGTATGGCATATCTTATGTTCTTATGTTCTTATGTCCCATCTCCTCCACTGTTGTCCCTTCCATCTCTCATGTTCTCGACCTATCGCTCTCCACTGCAACTGTCCCTGAAGCCTTCAAGCATGCTGTGGTTATACCTCTCCTTAAGAAACCCTCACTACATTCTACCTGTCCTATTGACCAATCTCCCTCCTCACCTTCATTTCTAAACTACTTGAACGTGCGGTTCACTGCCGTTGCCTTGACTTTCTCTCCTCTCAAGCCCTCCTGGATCCTTTACAATCTGGTTTTCATCCTTTACATTCTATTGAAATGGCTCTTGCCAAAGTCTCCAGTGACTTGTTCTGGCAAAATCCAAGGGCCTTTACTCAATCCTCATCCTTTTTTGATCTTTCTGCTACTTTTGACACTGTTGACCACAACATTCCCCTCGATACCTTGTCCTCGCTTGGTTTTAAGGGCTCTGTACTATCCTCGTTCTCTTCTTATCTATGCCATTGCTCTTTTGGTGTTTGTTCTGGTGGATCCTCCTCTGCTGCTATCCCGCTCTGTTGGTGTACCCCAAGGGTCTGTCTTGGGTCCACTCCTTTTCTCTCTCTATACCCAGTCCCTTGGTGCACTCATCTCTTCCCATGGCTTTCAGTACCATCTTTACGCAGATGACTCCCAGATCTACCGCTCTACATCTGAAATCTCTCCAGCAATCCAGACCCGGATCTCTGCTTCCCTTTCTGACATTGCTGCTTGGATGTCTCACCACCACTTGAAATTGAACATGGCCATAACTGAGCTTCTTATTTTTCCCCCTAAACCCTCCTCTCTCCTTCCTCCTTTCTCAGTCTCTGTGGATAACTCTCTACTCCTCCCTGTTTCCTCAGCTTGCAACCTTGGGGTCGTCTTTAACTCCTCTCTCTCCTCCACACACATCCATCTGATAGCGAAAACCTGCCATTTCTTTCCCTATAACATCAACAAAATCTTTTCTGAACACACTACTAAGACACTTATCCACTCTTTAGTTACCTCCCAAGTTGACTACTGTAACCTACTCCTTGCTGGTCTCCCTCTGAATCATCTGCCTCCCCTTCAATCTTGTCAATACTCTGCTGCGCAGCTAATCTTCTGACAACCTCATCATGTTCATATTACCCCTCTATTCACTTCATTGGCTCCCTATCCGTTTCTGCATCCAGTTCAAACTTCTGCTGCTGACATATAAGTGCATTCACTCTGCAGCTCCTCTCTCATCTCTCCCTACATCCATTCTCGGGAACTCTGCTCTTCTGGCAAATTACTTCTACCTTTGCCCTTCTCTTCTATTGCTAACTCCAGACTTCGCTCCTTTCACCTTGCTGCTCCCAGGGGCAGCCCAAGGGGGGTGCAGGGCCTCATTTGCATAAGTGGCCTTATTTGCATAAATATTTGCATAATGTTACCATACACTAACTTTTAGTAAACATGTCTCTTAATGAGTGTATGGATAAAGAAAGACTAAAAGATTTATACATTACTATAATCCAGTGCCAACTGCCAGGCACATTAGGAACTACTACAAACGCTGCCCATTTAGAACCCATAGCAAACCCGCCGTATCCTGACAGCATTACCAGGACTCACAAAGCACCATACCCTACCTATCAAAAGGCAACACTGCAAATATTAAACCAATACATTTCAGAGAATACTGGGGAAAGAGAACAAGTGGCAATGTCAAATAGGAATTACATAAACAGAATACCTCAGCTCAGTTACACATGCAGAACACAGACCATCACCAAACAAGGAATCACAATTTAGAAACAGGAAGGCAATAATTAAACTGGGAACCCCAAAAGCCAAACTTGGAATGTACAACAACACTGTAGAAATAAAACTATAAATTAATTTCCTCTTGTACCAAACAAAGCGCAGACGTTAATGATGCACATTTCCCAGAGCTTTCATATTCCAGTTAATAAATTCAAAATAAAGAGATATCTTTCTACCTTTTGTGCATTTTTTTTCAGTTGCAATTGCTCCAGCCACTTTCTTCTGGTTTCTTCATGTTTTCTGCTAACTCTCCATCGTCTGCTGTTCATTTTGTCCTTTCTTCTCTCTTCTAGTTTTTTTTTTCCATTCTCTCTCTCTACATCTGCTTTAACATACTAATCTTTCTCCTTTTGCTCTTTCCTCATTCCTGTTTCATCCACTCAAATTTTACCCCTCCATCCTCAATCCCCACTTGCTCTCCCAATACCCGGCCAATTGTAGATTTTTCATCCCTCCCACACAAAATATTTTTCCCCTCTCCATTTTACTCTCCCAGCCCCATCCCATTCTAATCCTCCCCCATCATCAGCTCCCTTCTAGTTCCAGCCTCACCCAGCATCCATTCCCTTCTAGTCCCTGCATCAGCCCATTTCCAGTCCTAGTCCCCATCAGCCCATTTCCAGTCCTAGTCCCCCATCAGCCCATTTCCAGTCCTAGCTCCCCCATCCATTTCCAGTCCGAGTCCCTTCATCAGCTCATTTCCAATCCTAGCCCACCATCAGCCCATTTCTAGTCATTTCCTAGCCCCACCATCAGCCCATGTCAAATCCTAGCTCCCCTCCACTCAGCCCAATTGCAGTCCAAGCCCCCCCATGAGCCTACTTCCAGTTCTAGCCCCTCCATGAGTCCATTTCAATCCAAGCCCCCACCACAGCCCATTTCCAGTCCTAGCTCCCTTCTCTCACAGCCCATTTCCATTCCAAGCCCCCTCCCCATCAGCTATTTGCAGTTCAAGCCTCCCCTTCCACTCAGCCCATTTCCAGTCCTAGCAACCCCCCAACCCATTACCAGTCCTAGCCCCCCATCAACCCACTTCCAGTCCTAACCCCCCAATACCCCATTTTCAGTTTAAGCCCCCCTATAACCCATTACCAGTCCTAACCCCCCATCAGCCCACTTCCAGTCCTAACCCCATCAGCCCATTTCCAGTAAGCCCCCCATAGCCCATTGCCAGTCCTAACCCATCAGCCCACAGCCCATTACCAGTCCTTACCCCATCAGCCCACCTCAAGTCCTAACCCCTCCCCATCAGCCCATTTCCTGTCCTAGCCCCCCCATAGCCCATTATCAGTCCTAACCCCCCCCATAGCCCATTACCAGTCCTAACCCCCCATCACCCCATTTCCAGACAGCCCCCATCAGCTCACAGCCCATCACCAGTCCTAACCCCCCATCACCCCATTTCCAGACAGCCCCCATCAGCCCACAGCCCATTACCAGTCCTAACCCCATCAGCCTACCTCAAGTCCTAACCCCTCCCCATCAGCCCATTTCCTGTCCTAGCCCCTCCCCATAGCCCATTATCAGTCCTAACCCCCCATAGCCCATTACCAGTCTTAAACCCCCATAGCCCATTACCAGTCCTAACCCCCACCCCCCAACAGCCCACAGCCCATTACCAGTCCCAACCCCATCAGCCCACCTCAAGTCTTAACCCCTCCCCATCAGCCCATTTCCTGTCCTAGCCCCCCCCATAGCCCATTATCAGTCTTAACCACCCATATCCGATTAACAGTCCTAACCCCCCCAACAGCCCACCTCAAGTCCTAGCCCCTCCCCATCAGCCCATTTCCTGTCCTAGCCCCCCCATAGCCCATTATCAGTCTTAAACCCCCATAGCCCATTACCAGTCCTAACCCCATCAGCCCACCTCCAGTCTTAACCTCTCCATCAGCCCATTTCCAGTCCTAGCCTCCCCCATAGCCCATTACCAGTCCTAACCCCCCATCAACCCACAGCCCACCTCAAGTCCTCACCCCTCCCCATCAGCCCATTTCCTGTCCTAGCCCCCCATAGCCCATTACCAGTCCTAACCCCCCCCAACAGCCCACAGCCCATTACCAGTCCTAACCCCATCAGCCCATCTCCAGTCTTAACCTCTCCATCAGCCCATTTCCAGTCCTAGCCCACCCCTTAGCCCATTTCCATTCCTACCCCCCCCCTCACCCCACAGCCCACATCAACTCATAACCCCCTCCATAGCCCATTACCAGTCCTAACCCCCCCACATCGGCTCAGGGAAAATTTAAAAAAAAAAAGCTGGCTGCTGCTGCTGCTGCCGCCGCCACCGCAGCAGCAGCAGAATGGAGTGTCCCGTGGGGCCCCCTCTGCCCGGCTGAGCTCTCCCTGCCCGGCTGAGCCCCTCTGCGATGGCTTTCAGATCCGCGAAGGGAGAGTGTTTCCCTCGCATCTCTGTTAAGCCTGCAGGGGCAGATGGGAAATTTCCCATCAGCCCCTGTGGGCTTAACAGAGACGCGAGGGAGACACTGTTCCTTTGCGGATCTGAAAGCCATCGCAGAGGGGCTCAGCCAGGCAGAGGGGGCCTCGCGGGACACTCCATTCTACCGCTGCCGCGGCGGTAGCAGCAGCAGCCAACTTTTTTTTTTTTTTAATTTAATTTTTAAAAAAGCAGAATGTTCTTTGCGCAGAGCCCCCTGAAACGCCGGGGCCCTGTGCAAAAAGCATTCTTGCTCAATGGACGGGCCGGCCCTGGCTGCTCCTTATGCCTGGAACAAACTACCTAAGTCTGTACGTCAGGCACCTTCTCTGGTCCTTTTCAAATCCAGGCTGAAAACTCAATTCTTTGCTGCCTCTTTCGGATCTTGACTTGCCTGGTCTCCTTTGTGTTCCCTTATCATTCCCCCAAGATGTATCCCATGTCTACAGGTACTGTGTTGTCTGTCTTGACTAGAATGTAAGCTCTGATGAGCAGGGACAGTCTTTTACATGTGTATGTGTAGCATCTTGTAGCACTATACAAATACTCAGTAGTAGTAGTAGTACTATCCAGGAAAGCAAATTACACTCCTTCTGCTATTATTTTTCTTGGCCTATGGTCTTTCTGGCAAAAAAGGGCCCAAATTAATTGTTACTGTGGTTATGGGACATGTTTACTGAAGTGCGGTAGTTTGTTGCCCCTAATGTGGATTGTGAGTCAAAATCAATGTGTATTAGGTGCAACTGCTCCGTAGATATTGTCAGTGACATGGCCAACATGTACCCGAAAGTTACCATGCAGGCAAGTCCCTTAGTATGCATTCCAGCTCTTGGAAAATACCACAGGTGTACCTAATGCCATTTCTTTAGGTGGCATTAAGTGTACCTGTTCCAACTGCAATATTGGTGATTAGCGCACACCAACAGCCACGCAAAGTGTAACATCTAGTCATTTCCCACTCTTCACCCAACCTCCCCATTTACTGTTAATACATGTTTCAGCACATGGTAATTCTCCCACCTGCATGGTAACATTTACTGTGGGCTCATGGAAGCAGTTAATGCATGTTGAAACACACGTTAACCGGATAGCGCACTTTAGTAAACATGCCCCTATGCCTTACTAGGAGGGGTAAGATCTGGTCTGCAAGGTGGGAGACACGAAGGAGAGGGATGGAGAAAAAAATGACATTTTTCATTATGTGCAAAAACTGACATTTGGTACTGCTCTACATTTGTCAACTAAATCTCCTGTCCTTGGTGTTTGCAAGTAGAATAGACCATATAATCTTTCTGGCCAACTGTTTACTGGAAGGGGAGGGGATGGAGCTATTTGCTGTAATTTCTTCTGAACTCTAGAACTTCCCAAACAGATCATACTTTCTTCTCTAACACCCAAAGTTTAATTTAAACACTCACCAGGGTCACAGAAGCAACAGACAGAATAAACTGCAAAATATAACTCTTCACAAAAGTGAGATATAGCAATTCATATTAAGCTCTTCTAAGCAGCAAATCACATAGCTTTATTTATTATATACTTTGAGAATGTTAATTAGTTGCTGAGTGGGTGATCAAAAGATGCACTATGCTGAATTAGCATTGCACAACGTTGTGTTCACTGTTTTCCCAAAATGTTATTTCTCTTACCAGATGCAAAGAAAAAAGAAGGGCAAGACCTTGATCACATCAATCGCTGACCTAGGGTGGGGGGCCACTGGATGGTTTTGTCATTCAGACTGAGGCAAGGACTTCATCTCCAATTAGCTCACTGGGAGAGATTGAGGCTGTAGGAGGGCTCCCGCCCTTTCCACAGCTTGCTATCATGGTGAGGCCAGAGATGCCAACCTCACCTGCAAGGCTGCTAGGAAGTGAGCACACCACCAAATTAAGGACGACTCCAGGGGTTGCACAAGGAGCTGTTCTCAGTGACGTCTTCTGGCTCAATTCTAGAAGGAGGGATCGAGTGTGGGGCTATGAGAAAAGCAGCATGGAATGGATATGGAAGTGTAACAAGGAATGACCTGAGGGACTGTCCATCAATGACTAGTTATATTAAAGCTATACCCAAGGTGAGACTTGAACATTTTAACTTGTGAGCGATTTGGGATGGTCTTGTTTTGTGGAGAAGATCCCTATCATTATTCACATGATATTTCCTCTAAATCTGAGAATTTTCAATCTATTGTTAAGGAAATGGATCAGGAATTACAGTGTTCAAGTTTTGGAAGAAAATCTAGTGCGTCTCTGGAGGGGGCAGAAACGCTCATTAAAGATTCTATCCATAGGAAAGCAGAAGCACTAGAGTACACAGCTCATTGTTGCAATTTGTGAGTGCTGAATTTTCCCCAGGTTCCAACTGTGCCTCTGGTGGACATTTTTAAAAGATATGTGACATCTGTTATGAAACTCTCATTTGAATCAGTTCTGCTATTGTCAAAAATTATTATCTTCTGCAAGCACAAAAATGAAAGGCTGTGGCTGCAGCACACACTGGGCAGATTACTATAGATAGCCTTGAACTGACTGATTTCCTAAAGAAATCTGGGTGTATCAGCAGTTATCCACATCTACACTCCAAATTACTTCTGCATTGGTTCCAGAGAGAGCCTGGATCATGAGGATGTACTTCACAGCAAAAGATTCTTTATTTATGAAGTGTAGAGTAAGGATCTTTGTAGATATGGCCAAGAGTCCCCAGAGGAGAAGGAAGCAGTTGCTTTTGTTTAGACTCAGGTTTTACAGCTTGGTGAGGGTGGAAGGGGGGGGGACTTATGTGTTTTGTTTTTGTTTTTAATTTTACATTTCCTTGTAAATGACCAATTAAGTATCAAGGTCTTCATTATCTTTTCTGAGTCTCAGCAGTTATCAGTGTTTCTCAGTGCTGAGTCCCTTGCTCTGCAGTCATATGAGGCTACTCTAGTCTCTGGATGTGTCTGTCCCCTTGTCAACAATTTAAGGTGTAGTCTGCAGGGCTGGCCCAAGTTGATTCAAGGTATTGGCACCCTTAAACCTTAAGCTTTACAACCCCTTCCCGGCTATCAAAATCTATTGTTTAGCTTTGAATGCCCTGCTGTTTGCCACTCCCCAAGAAATTACCATCCTAGGCGACTGCTTAGTTTGCCTGACAGTTGGGCCAGCCCTGGTAATTTGATTTGCGTTTTTATGTTATTTGAATCATCAGTAACTTTTCTTTAATTGGCCTAATTCTTCGAGATTTGTGAAATGGATCCCCTCTATTATTTGTGGACTAGTACAGATTCTAGAGTGATGTTTTCTTTTGGTTTGATGTTCCTTTATTTGCTTTGCTTTCTTTCTTTCTTTTTATTTTTCTTTAACAAATATTTTGCTTGTGATGTATTTTGAAGATTTGAGAAATATATAAAAAAAAAAAAGATAATTTGAGTCTGTGTAATGGATTGCGAGCAGTGCTAAATGAGGAGCAAATAGTTAAAACTGAATCTCCTTGTCTGGTAGTCTGTCATAACAATTCTCCTCACAAGTTTTAGATACTTTCATTGAAGAGTACCAGCTGGCATCTGCACAACCATAAGAAGCTGCCACTATCATCCCTCAAGAAAGAAACTGCAGAATCTCCTGAAATCTAGCCAAGAAATGTATCACCCTACTTTTTAAAATGCATTAATCATTAGTTCCATTACTCCATAAAATAATTAAAAGTTATTTTAATTGCGAATGGACTTTCAGCAATACAATTTTAAAATTTACCAGCCTTTCTACTTATCTTCTGCCTTGGAACCATAATGAAGGAGAGCTAGCATGGCCAGATCTTCCATTAGGCAAACTAGGCAGTTGCCTACAGTCACACAATTTTGAGAGCAGCCTCAGGGTCTTTGCTAGGTATGAGCATACAGGTGGACAGCATCGATGAGTCTGTTTGATTAGTGCCTCACTTCTCAGGCAATGGGAAACTGCTCCCTGTTCCAGCATTTCTTTACCCAGACACTGTTCAGGGATCATGGAGAAGGTGTGAGGATGAAGTGGATGGAACAAAGAAGAGCAAACTGTAACCATTTCTTTTCCCAGCTGCTGTTTCTCTGCTGCTCATCCCATCTGCAAATAACAGAAGGGTAGGATATGAGGCTGGAGTGGAGAGCAGAGCAAAGAAGAATTCAAGTTTTAAATACATATTTGTATTTTATAGTCAGTTAATTCTGCATTAGGTGAGGGTCCATGTTCTATATACGTGACTAAGGAGCATGTTTACAAAAGCATCCTACCCAGGTAGCATGGAGGTAGCACATGTTTTTGGTGCCGTGCTATAAAGTAGTACTCTCAATTAAGAAACTCTCACTACCTGGGAAGTACATGTCCAGGTGGCACCTGGGTTGGGCGTGGACATACCTACTGCAGCATCACTAGCTCATGCTGCCAGTGCTTGGTGAGGAGCAACTACCGCCAGCACAATGGGTGGTGGTAGTTGCTCCCTGCAGTGGTATTAACACCGGAAGATGTGCTAGATTCAGAGGGATGGATGTCTCCTCCCCCCTGCATCTAGCACAGTGCCCTGCACCAGTAATGTGGACCAAACTTGCATTCCTTATTGTCCCTCCAGTCCAGTACGAGTGGGTTATCAGCCTCTACCAGCAGCTGGGAACTGAGCAAGTCAGATTTCTGATGTCATAGTACAAGAGCTCCCTCCATAGGCTCCAGAGATCAGTATTCAGTTTCTAGCAGCTGGGAGAGCTTCCCTGTTTCTAGTTTGGCGCTTTGTTAAATTTAAAGGCAAGCACTTGGCTTGCTTTGTTTTCAAACTCAAATGATCTTTGTTGCAGCTGTTCTAAGTTATGCCTAATATCCTCCAATTGCATTTCCTGTATGGCCTGCCTAATCTCTCCCATTTTCTGAAACCCTTCTTTATCCAAGCACCCCCTCCCCCCCTTCTTTGTTGATTCTTGCAATTTTTGCTTCTTTTTATGGGCCCCCATGGCAATGAGTTTATCCCTAATTACTGCCTTGAGACACTCCCATAGCAGTCCAGGTGGGCAGTCCACCTCTATGTAGTCCTTTATTGCTGTCTGGACCTGAATGACCACTTCTGGATCTTCAAGCAGTGATTCATTAAGGTGCCCCCCCCCCCCCCCCCGATTATCCTCCATACCGGTGCATGATTTGACTAGGTGCTTTCTCCATAAATAAATAAATAAAATACATACCACTATTCCTCACCTCTCCAGCTAGTCACTTAAACACCCATAACATCAATTCTAGAGGAGGACCCATGCACAGCTGAATAAAAAGAATAATTCTGCTTACTTCCATTTACCATATGTCCACCACTCCAAGTTCAGCCATAAGGGTCTTGATTACCTGCTTGGGTTTGCTTGGTGCCGTGCCCACTCCCCTTGATGTATCTATACGTGGGTCAACCACAAAATTGAAATCTCCCACCATAATAATGAGTCCCTCCACAAACCTTGCCCCCTCCCCCAGGAGGGTCTGTAAAAAACCCAATTGATCAACATTAGGTGTGTATGCACTGATCAGGGTAAACTTCTTCCTGTTTAGAGTTACCTTCACCATTAAGCATAGTTACTCACCTGTAACAAGTGTTCTCCAGGGACAGAAGGAATCAGTCCTCACATATGGCTGATGTCAGCACTGACGGACCTGCACGGAGCATTTCCCCAGCTTTCAAAGAAAGCCTTTGGGAATGCCACCATGCATGTGTGGTCCACTTTCCACCCAATGGTGCCATCTTGGTCAGTCTGATGACATAGCTCAGGCAAGGATAAAAATCCAAAAATAGCGGGCAACTCCAAGGGGAGGCGGGTGGGTTGTGAGGACTGATTCCTGCTGTCCCTGGAGAACACCTGTTACAGGTGAGTAACTACGCTTTCCCAGGAACAAGCAGGAAGTCAATCCTCACATACGGGAATCCCGAGCTACAGGCTACCTGCAGGAAAAATGCCACAGAGAGCCGTGAGCAGAAATTAGTAACCGAAGACAGACCGAGGACCCCGGGGTCCCCTGAAGATCACACTCCTGATAGCCACAGAAGAAGGGCTGGAGTTGCCTAGACACCAAACAGGTTATGGAGTATGGCCTGGCCGAAGGCGCTGTCCCAGTGGGACTCCCTCTCCAGGCAGTAATGCGCACAAAGGTGTTAGCCAAGGACCAGGTTGCGGCTCGACAGATGTCCGTCAGGGGCACGAAGCGCAGATGTGCCACTGACACTGCCCTCATATGGACACCATGCGTCGTGACTTGGTGGTCCAATGGTTGCCCAGCCTGAGCCTGGGTGAATGCAATGCAATCTGCCACACAGAGGGAAAGAGTCCGCTTGGTGACCACGAGTCCCAAACGGGCAGGGTCGTAGGAGACGAAGAGCCGCTTGGACCTGTGGTGGGCCTGCATGCACTGCAGGTAGAAGGAGAGAGCCCTCCTACAGTTGAGGGTGTGGAGGATCGCCGATGCCTAGTCCGCTTGGGGCTTCAGAAAGAAGGTTGGTAGCACTATCTCCTGGTTGAGGTGAAAATCTGAGACAACTTTCCGAAGAAACTTGGGGTGTGCTCGGAGTGTGGATGCCCTGTGGCCTAGTAGGCGGAGCATGGACTGTGCTGACACTGCATGATGGTGCTGCACCTTGGTGGCCAGGGACCTGAGGTGACCCACCCTGTCCAGGGGGAGGAAGACCCTGGCCTTAAGAGTCTCCTATGAACTCCAGATCTTGTGTTGGAGTGAGATTTGATTTGGGGTGGTTTATCACAAACCCCAAATGCTGCAGGACCTTGATGGTGTGAACCGTGGCCTATTGCACCTCAGTGGTGGTGTCCCCTTTCACGAGTCAGTCGTCCAGGTATGGGAAGACGAAGGCCCCTTGGAGACGGAGGTAGGCGGCCACCACTGCCCAGCATTTGGTGAAGACTCTTGGTGCAGAGGTTAGGCCGAAGGGTCATACCCTGTACTGGTAGTGGTCACCCCGACCATGAAACTCAGGTACTGCCTGTGATTGGGATGAATAAAAATGTGGGTATAAGCATCCTTTAGGTCCAAGAAGCATAGCCAATCTTCCTGCTGGAGGTAGGGCAGCAATGTTCCAAGGGAGAACATTTTGAACTTCTCCTGCACTAGGAACTTGTTCAGGTTTCACACGTCCAAAATGGGCCTTAGGCCTCCTGTTCTTTTTGGGACCAGTAAGTACCTTGGAGTAGAACCCCTTCCTTCTTAGGAGGTGGGGTACTGGCTTCTGTCCCTGAGAAAGCCTGCGAGTTCCTGCAGTAGCAGGGCCTGGTGCAGGGGAGTCTGAGAAGGCTCTACTGGAAAGAAAACAGCTGGCAAAACTGAAAGGGGATATTTTAAGGGCAACCAACCTTTTTGTTAAAATGGTAAATAAAGGAAAAGGAGACCGCTATGGCTTTCGAAAGAAGTAGCTGAAAAGGTGAGGAAAAAGAGGGAGGCCTTCATGAAATACAAGAGATCACAGAGAGAGGAAGACAGGCATCTATATTTGGAAAAAGCTTAGAGAAGCTAGAAAAGTAGTTAGGAAAGCAAAGATTCAAAAAGAGGAGGAAATAGCCAATGCAATAAAATGAGGGGGGATAAGATATTTTTCAGATATGTTAGTGAGAAGAGGAAGGGCAAAAGTGGTATTGTCAGATTCAAGGGTGAAGAGGAAGAATATGTAGAAGCTGATGAGGATAAAGCGGAATTGCTTAACAAATATTTCTGTTCTATGTTCACAGATGAAGAACCAGGAGCAGGACGTCGGAAAACACCCACAAATGGGAACACCCACAAATGGGAACAGAAGCAAGGGGCATTTTGAACAATTTTCAGTAGACTGTGTTCGTGAGAAACTAGCTCAACTTAAAGTAGACAAAGCGATGGGACCGGATGGGATACACCCTAGAATACTGAGGGAACTTGGGGACGTTCTAGCAGCTCCACTGACTGACCTTTTCAATGCCTCGTTGGAGTCGGGAGTGGTGCCAAAGGACTGGAGAGAGGCTCATGTGGTGCCTTTACACAAAAGCAGAAGTAAGGATGTGGTTGAAAACTACAGGCTGGTTAGTTTAACTTTGGTGGTGAGTAAATTATTGGAAACCCTGCTGAAAGAGAAAATAGTGAGGTTTCTGGAGTCCAGCGGATTACAGGATCCGAGGCAGCATGGATTCACCAGAGGCAAGTCTTGTCAGAGAAATCTGATTGATTTCTTTGACAGGGTGACCAGGGAGTTGGACCGAGGGAGAGCCCTAGATGTAGTGTATTTAGATTTCAGTAAAGTCTTTGACACTGTTCCTCATAGGTGACTTATAAACAAACTGAGCACCCTAGGGATGGATCCTAAAGTTACTGCTTGGATTAGAAATTGGTTGAGTGGGAGGCGACAAAGGGTACAGGTAAATGGAGCTCACTCTGAGGAGAAGGAAGTTACCAGTGGTGTGCCCCAGGGATCGGTCCTTGGTCCGATTCTGTTTAACATCTTTGTTAGTGATATAGCAGAAGAGCTATCGGGTAAGGTTTGCCTCTTTGCGGATGATACCAAAATCTGCAATAGAGTAGACACCCAGGAAGGTGTAGATAACATGAGGAGGGATCTAGCTAAGCTTGAAGAATGGTCTTTTGCATTGAGTGTCACATGTATGATTTTCTCCCAGTTGGTGAGAGGTCTTACATGTGCACTAGGTGCAAGGAGCTCTTTGCTCTCAGGGAACGAGTCCGTTCTCTAGAGGCTAAAGTAGCAGACTTGGAAAGCATAAGACAGAGAGGTACATAGACGAGACCTACAGGGATATAGTCCTGAAGTCCCACCTCCAGTCTGGCAGCATCCCTGTTGCGATGGAGGAGAGAGGTCACGTGACAGGAGAGCATCACCCTGGTGTGGCAGGAAGTGATCCTGTAACTAGGACCTGTCCTCCAGGTGATGTAAAACCCTCTCGCACCGAGGAGGTTTCTCCAGGGCCATGTGCCCATGAGGGAAGGGTTAGGACAGCCGTTATAGTTGGTGATTCGATCATTAGGCATGTAGATAGCTGGGTGGCTGGTGGACGTGAGGATCGCCTGGTAACATGCCTGCCTGGTGCGAAGGTAGTGGACCTCACGCGCCACCTAGATAAGGTCTTAGATAGTGCTGGGGAGGAGTCTGCTGTCTTGGTACATGTCGGTACCAATGACATAGGAAAATGTGGTAGGGAGGTTCTGGAGGCTAAATTTAGGCTTTTAGGTAGGAAGTTGAAATCCAGAACTTCCAGGGTAGCATTCTCCGAAATGCTTCCTGTTCCACGCGCAGGACCCAAATGGCAGGCAGAGCTCCGGAGTCTCAATGCGTGGATGAGACAATGGTGCTGAGATGAGGGTTTTGGATTTGTTAGGAACTGGGGAACATTCTGGGGAAAGGAGGGGCTCTTCCGAAGGGATGGGCTTCACCTTAACCAGGATGGAACCAGGCTGCTGGCATTAACCTTTAAAAAGGAGATAGAGCAGCTTTTAAACTAGATATTAGGGGAAAGCCGACAGTCGCCCAAGAGCAGAGGGTTCGGAAGAATGTATCTTTGAAGGATACTACCAAAAGCAGAGAGGTTCCACAAAAGAGTAAAGTAGCCCAAATGCCCTCAAGTATGGAGCAGACTGAGCTTAAAGATCCCAAATTACCCATGTCTAACAATAGCCAAATTAATATGAGTAAAATACATTCTCTAAAATGCTTGTATGCAAATGCTAGAAGTCTAAAAAATAAGATGGGAGAGTTAGAATATATAGCACTAAATGAAAGGTTAGATATGATTGGAATATCAGAGACATGGTGGAAGGAGGACAACCAGTGGGACACTGTGATACTGTAGGGTATATTAGTAGCATAAAAATAAGTTAGACTCTCTGTTGTCTAGGGGAATATGGCTACTATCCCAGCCCAAAGTTCGGTGAGTTATTCTGGCAATGAGCCACGAAAGAATTCTGGTCGGCAGATATATATATATATATTAGACTTTATTATAGGCAACCAAATAGAAAAATATACACACACATATATGGCTAATTAGGAACATGAGGTAACAATTTGTTATAGCACAAATATACAATTGGACAACGTAATAAATCACAGATTAGTAACCAGACGTCACTGATTCGCTCTGCACTGAGGAAAAGCAAGAAATATATTGCTAACCCCTTTGCCCATCCAGGAGAGGAGAGATAAGCCAGTACCTTAGCTCCGTCGGCACTCAGAAGCAGCTTCTAGCTAGTGCGGGCTCTAGCCTCGTCAGGCGAGCCGCAGTAAGTCCGAACCGGAGGTATCTGTGAAAGTCTTATCTCAGACCTGTGGAGGACGGCCTAGCCCACACTTAGGGGCCGTCTGGCGGAAGGCTCAGGGCGCAGGGATCAGGTACGTAGTGCACAGCAGAGAGGAACCGGTGCAGAAGTCTGTATGAACAGGTGGGAAAAGCCCCCAACTCTCTCTCTCACTACTAACTAACTAAAGTTTCCAGCGCAGAATGCATTATTCTGTGTGAGAATCCTCCGTCATAGGTCCGATGATTGGTGGGCACCAGGCAGTCTGAGGTGTTCTCAGCGAATCAGGAGGTAGATGATGAGCAGCTTCTTGCAAACAAAGGAGCTATAGTGAAAAGTCAGGCAGAGGCAACAGTATGTAACTTCTGGGCATGTACCAGTGTCCAAGGCCAGCCACGGACAATAGCTTCTGTATGCACACTTAGAAACGCTGCTCCAGCAGTTGCTTGAAGGCCGTTTGTAGCTGAACACAGCAAAAGTGAAGTGAAGAATCCATCTTGTCTGTGCAGTTTGGTTCAGGCCTGAGTTGCTGAGCAGGCCGGAGATTTGCATGTAGAATTGCAGGGGTACCAGCCCTACAATACCTGGGTACCAACTATATCGTAATGATACAGCTGATCAAATTGGTGGAGGGGTTGCTCTCTATGTTAGAGAAGGCATTGAGTCAGAAAGGATTAAAGTTTTGCAGGAAACAAAATCTGCTGTAGAATCTATATGGATTAAAATTCCATGTAAAAGGGGGAAGGCAATGGCAGTGGGGATGTACTATCGAGCGCCTTGCCAGAATGACCAAATGGATGATGAAATGCTCAAAGAAATCAAGGAAGCTAACAAACGTTACAGTGCAGTAATAATAATGGGTGATTTCAACTACCCCGGTATCGACTGGGTCAGTGTCATGTCAGGACATGCTAGGGAGATAAAGTTTTAGATGAAATAAATGACTGCTTCTTGGAGCAGCTGGTTCATGAACCGACCAGAGGGGAAGCCATATTAGACATAGTCCTTAGTGGAACACCAGATCTAGTGCAAGAGATAAGGTTGTTCGGGCCACTTGGCAATAGTGATCATAGCATGATCGCCTTTGATTTAATTAGTGGAGAAGGGATAGTAAGGAAATCTACAGTACTACCTTTTAACTTTCGAAAGGGAAACTATGATAATATAAGGAAAACAGTTAAGAAAAAACTAAAAGGAGCAGTTGCAAAGGTTAAAGACGTACATCAGGCTTGGCTGTTGTTGAAAAATACTATCTTGGAAGCCCAGACCAGCTGTATTCCACGCTTTATGAAAAGTGGAAGGAAGTCCAAAAAACTGCCAGCATGGTTTAAAGGTGAGGTCAGAGAGGCTGTTGCTGCCAAAAAAGCAACCTTCAGGAAATGGAAAAAAGAGCCAAATGATGAAAACTGGAAACAGCACAAGCACTGGCAAGTTAAATGCAAAGCATTGATAAGGCAGGCAAAGCGGGAATTTGAAAAGGAACTTGCTGCGGAAGCAAAAACACGAAATAAAGACTTTTTCAAGTACATTCGTAGCAAAAGGCCTGTGAGAGAGTCAATTGGACCGTTAGATGATAGAGGGGTAAAAGGGGCAGTAAGAGGAGACAAGGCTATAGCGGAGAGACTGAATGAATTCTTTGCTTCGGTCTTTACTGAGGAAGAAGTAGGGATGTTACCCAAGACTGAAGTGGTATTTAAAGGTGATACTGCAGAGGAATTGAGAGAAATATCGCTACACCGGGAAGATATATTACAACTATTTGATAAACTGAATAGTAGCAAATCACCTGGACCGGATGGTATACATCCCAGAGTGTTGAAAGAACTGAAATATGAGATTGCAGACCTGCTATTGGTAATCTGTGAACTTTCATTAAAATCATCTGTAATACCTGAAGATTGGAGGGTCGCCAACGTAACACCAATTTTTAAGAAGGGTTCCAGGGGTGACCCGGGAAATTACAGACCAGTGAGCCTGACGTCAGTACCAGGGAAAATGGTAGAAACCATCATAAAGAACAAAATTACGCAGCATGTAGATAGTCATGGCCTAATGGGAGACAGCCAACATGGCTTTAGACAAGGAAGATCTTGTCTTACTAATCTGATATGTTTTTTGAAGGTGTGCATAAACAGGTAGACAAAGGTGAGTCGGTTGATATAGTGTATCTGGATTTTCAGAAAGCTTTTGACAAGGTCCCCCATCAGAGACTTTTGGCAAAGCTAAAAAGTCATGGGATAGGAGGCAGTGTACTATTGTGGATCGGGAACTGGTTAAAAGATAGAAAGCAGAGAGTAGGGCTAAATGGCCAATATTCCCAATGGAAAAAGGTGAATAGTGGAGTACCCCAGGGATCTGTACTGGGTCCGCTGCTTTTTGACATATTCATAAATGACCTGGAAAAGGGAATAACGAGTGAGGTTATCAAATTTGCAGATGACACAAAACTGTTTAAAGCTGTTAAAACCCAAGAGGAAAGTGGAAAACTGCAGGAGGACCTGGATAAATTGGAAGACTGGGCATCCAAATGGCAAATGAAATTTAATGTGGACAAGTGCAAAGTCATGCACCTAGGAAAGAACAACCCACACTATAGTTACTCGATGCAAGGCTCCACATTAGAAGCCACCACCCAGGAAAAAGATTTAGGAGTCATCGTGGATAACATGTTAAAAACCCTCCACCCAGTGTGCAGCGGCGGCCAAGAAAGCAAACAGAATGCTAGGTATCATAAGGAAAGGGATGGAGAATAAAACAAAGGATATTATAATGCCTCTGTATCGCTCCATGGTACGACCGCACCTTGAATATTGTGTGCAATTCTGGTCACCGTATCTTAAAAAGGACATAGCGTTATTAGAAAAAGTACAGAGAAGAGCCACCAAATTGGTGAAGGGGATGGAAGGCTACTCCTATGAAGAGAGGCTAAAAAGGTTAGGGCTCTTTAGCCTGGAAAAGAGACGGCTGAGGGGAGATATGATAGAGGTCTATAAATTAATGAATGGAGTGGAACAGATAAACGTGGATCAATTGTTTACGCTATCAGAATATAGAAAGACTAGGGGACATGTAATGAAGCTACAGGGTAAACTATTTAAGACAAATAAGAGAAAATATTTTTTCACTCAACGTGTAATCAAACTCTGGAATCTGTTACCGGAGGATGTGGTAAGGGCTGATAGTATAGCTGGGTTTAAAAAAGGTTTGGACAAGTTCCTGGAGGAAAGGTCCATAAACCACTATTAAAAAGGGACCCAGGATATCAATGCTTGACCCAGTACAAGCATTGTGGAACTTGTGTCTTTTGGGGAAACTGCTAGGTACGTATGACCTAGATTGGCCACTGTTGGAAACAGGATACTGGGCTTGATGGACCTCGGTCTGACCCAGTATGGCATGTCTTATGTTCTTATGTTCTTATGTTCTTAAGTCAAATGCAAGGCATTGATAAGGCTGGCAAAGGGAGAATTTGAGAAGAAGCTTGCTGCGGAAGCAAAAACGCGAAGTAAAGACCTTTTCAAGTACATTCGTAGCAAAAAACCTGTGAGAGAGTCAGTTGGTCCATTAGATGATAAAGGGGTTAAAGGAGCACTAAGAGGCGACAAGGCGATAGCGGAGAGATTGAATGAATTCTTTGCTTCAGTCTTTACTGAGGAAGATGTAGGGATGTTACCCATGACTGAAGTGGTATTTAAAGGTGCGGAAGAATTGAAGGAAATATCGATACATCGGGAAGATGTATTACAACTATTAGATAAACTGAAGAGTAGCAAATCACCTGGGCCGGATGGTATACACCCAAGGGTGTTGAAAGAACTGAAATACGAGATTGCAGACCTGCTATTAGTAATCTGTGAACTATCATTAAAATCATCTCTAATACCTGACGATTGGAGGATCGCCAATGTAACACCAATTTTTAAAAAGGGTTCCAGGGGTGATCCGGGAAACTACAGACCGGTGAGCCTGACATCAGTACCGGGAAAAATGGTAGAAACCATCATAAAGAATAAAATTACTCAGCATGTAGATAGTCATGACCTAATGGGAGACAGCCAACATGGCTTTAGACAAGGAAGATCTTGTCTTACTAATCTGTTATGTTTTTTTGAAGGAGTGATTAATCAGATGGACAAAGGTGAGTCGGTTGATATTGTGTATCTGGACTTTCAGAAAGCCTTTGATAAGGTCCCTCATGAGAGACGTTTGGCAAAACTAAAGAGTCATGGGATAGGAGGCAGTGTACTATTGTGGATCAGGAACTGGTTAAAAGATAGAAAGCAGAGGGTAGGGCTAAATGGCCAATTTTCCCAATGGAGAAAGGTGAATAGTGGTGTACCCCAGGGATCTGTGCTGGGTACGCTGCTTTCTGACATATTCATAAATGACCTGGAAAGTGGAATAACGAGTGAGGTTATCAAATTTGCAGATGACACAAAACTATTTAAAGTTGTTAAAACCCAAGAGGATTGTGGAAAATTGCAAGAGGATCTTGATAAATTGGAAGACTGGGCCATCAAAATGGCAGATGAAATTTAATGTGGACAAGTGCAAGGTTATGCACCTAGGGAAGAACAACCCAAACTATGGTTACACGATGCAAGGTTCCATATTAGGAACCACCACCCAGGAAAAAGATTTAAGCGTCATTGTGGATATCATGTTAAAACCCTCGGCCCAGTGTGCAGCGGCGGCCAAGAGAGCAAATAGAATGCTAGGTATGATAAGGAAAGGAATGGAAAATAAAACAAAAGATATTATAATGCCTCTATATCATTCCATGGTGAGACCGCACCTTGAATATTGTGTGCAATTCTGGTCGCCGTATCTTAAAAAGGATATAGCGATTTTAGAAAAGGTTCAGAGAAGAGCCACCAAAATGGTAAAGGGGATGGAAGGATACTCCTATGAAGAAAGGCTAAAAAGGTTGGGGCTCTTTAACCTGGAAAAGAGACGGCTGAGGGGAGATATGATAGAAGTCTATAAATTAATGAACGGAGTGGAACGGGTAAACGTAGATAGATTGTTTACCTTATCAGAATATAGAAAGACTAGGGGACATGCACTGAAGCTACAGGGTAAACTATTTAAGACTAATAAAAGAAAATATTTTTTCACTCAACGTGTAATCAAACTCTGGAATTTGTTACCGGAGGATGTAGTAAAGGCTGTTAGTGTAGCTGGGTTTAAAAAAGGTTTGGACAAGTTCCTGGAGGAAAGGTCCATAAACCATTATTAAGAAGGGACCCAGGATATCAATGCTTGAACCAATACAAGCATTGTGGAACCTGTGTCCCTTGGGGAAACTGCTAGGTACGTATGACTTAGATTGGCCACTGTTGGAAACAGAATACTGGGCTTGATGGACCTTGGTCTGACCCAGTATGGCATATCTTATGTTCTTATGTCTAGAATTTGGCAGCTGGGATTTAATGTTAAAAAATGCAAGGTCATGCATTTGGGCTGCAGCAATTCAAGTGAGCAATATAGTATAGGGGTGAAGTACTTTTGTCCACTAAAGATGAGCGGGACCTAGGCATGGTTATGTCTGATGATTTTTTTTTTTTAATTTTATATCTTTTATTAACTTTTCAAAGACAAATACATCCAAATAACCGTACCTCAGGTACCAAACCAACAGTACAACATTTCCAGAACCCAGCACCCACCTCTCCACACTCTTCCCCCCAGCCCCCCCGTACCCCCCCCTTAAACACAACTAGAGAAAATACATGGATAAACAGCAAAACATACCATATGACTACAGTCCCGCCCATCAACATCGTTCCCTACAATCCTCCCCCCCTTCACCATGCTTAGGACAGAAATCCCCCCGCTTCACTAACCCCCCCCCCCAGCACTCCCCACCATACCTCCCCCCCGTAAGGACACATGCTTTATCTCTTCCAGGGATCTTATCATGCCAAACTGCTAGCCCATGCCCCTATCATATTCCCCCTCCCCCCTCCCCCTTATCCTAGCCCCCGCACTTCCCTCCCTCCCTCCCTACCTCCCCCCTCCCCTCTTGGTGTAACACCCGCCACAACTCTCCCCAACATACGTCAAATTGACCCTCTCTCTCTTTCCTCGCTGCCGTTAACCTCTCCATGAGGATTATATGTTGAATCCTCCCTTCAAATTCCCCCAGTCCTGGAGCCTCTTTACGTTTCCATGCGGCTGCCACTGCACATCTTGCCGCACTAAGGCATGCCACTACTACCCGCCCCCATCCCCGTTGACTCTCACCCCCCCCCCCCCCGGACAGCAAGAAAAGACCCGGTGTCAACTCAACTTCCTCCTCTAATTTATCTCTTATCCAATCCCAAATCCTAATCCAGAAGGCCTGGATTTTCACACACCCCCACCAAATATGCCAAAATGAACCCACCTCCCCGCAGTCCCGCCAGCAGGCAGAGGACATTCCTGGATACATCCTGTGTAATCTCTCCGGAGTATAGTACCATCGGAGCAGTATTTTATAACTATTTTCTCGTATGCTACTAGATATAGGGGACTTTTTAATCTGGTCCCAGATCCCCTTCCAACCCTTATGATCCAACTGCACCCCGAGATCAGTCTCCCACTCCCTCATATACTTAAATTTCGTCCCTCCCCCCCTCCTAACCCCTTTATATAGAGCCGAGATCATACCCCTAGACCCTCCTTTTCCAACCCACAGCGCTTCTACCTCTGTCAGTTCTCCCTCTAGCTCCCCAGTACCACGAACCCCCCTGAGGAAAGACTTCACCTGTACATAGGCATACCTATCTTTCTCCTGGAGCCCATAGCTTTCCTTCACCTCTTCAAAACTCATAAGCTCATCCCCATCCATTAGCTGAAAAAAGCATTGAAACCCCCGAGCCGTCCAACCATCATACACCCCTCCTTCCCAGCCCGGCTTGAAAACTTTATACCCCCTCCATGGGGCCGCTAGAGAAAACCCCCTCCTCTTCCCTTTATATCCCTGAGCCCGCACCTCATCCCAAACCGCCGCGACCTGTCTCATAGCTGGCGAACCAATCCCCAATTCCTTCCTATCCTTCCCCTGTGCCCACAACCAGGCAGCCAACCTCCCCCCCTTAACATGTTTGTTGCACCTTAACGCCCATTTTTACCTGACCCCTCCCCCTCCAATCCATCACATGACGGAGCTGCGCTGCCCTATAGTAATCCCTAACACTTGGCACACCTAAATCCCCATCCTCTTTAGACGCATACATAGTTTCCCTCGAAATCCACGGGGGCTTTCTTTTCCAGATGTATTGAAACACTTTCCGCTGAAGGACCCGCAACACCTCGTCCGGCACCTTCACCAGTAATACCTGGAATAGATACAATATCCGGGGAAGGATATTCATTTTAACCCCCGCGATCCGCCCTAGCCAGGAAACCTCTGAGTTCATCCAGCACTCCAGATCCTTATACAATTCCCCTAGCACCCTGGGATAATTTACCTGATAGATGTCTTCATAGCCCCTTGGGATCTGCAACCCCAAATACCCCAGCGATTTCGCGACCCACCTGAATGGGTATTCCTTCCTCAACCGACTTTCCTCCCCTCTTACATAAGAACATAAGATATGCCATACTGGGTCAGATCAAGGTCCATCAAGCCCAGTATTCTGTTTCCAACAGTGGCCAATCTAGGTCATACGTACCTAGCCGTTTCCCCAAGGGACACAGGTTCCACAATGCTTGTATTGGTTCAAGCATTGATATCCTGGGTCCCTTCTTAATAATGGTTTATGGACCTTTCCTCCAGGAACTTGTCCAAACCTTTTTTAAACCCAGCTACACTAACAGCCTTTACTACATCCTCCGGTAACAAATTCCAGAGTTTGATTACACGTTGAGTGAAAAAATATTTTCTTTTATTAGTCTTAAATAGTTTACCCTGTAGCTTCATTGCATGTCCCCTAGTCTTTCTATATTCTGATAAGGTAAACAATCGATCTACGTTTACCCGTTCCACTCCGTTCATTAATTTATAGACTTCTATCATATATCCCCTCAGCCGTCTCTTTTCCAGGTTAAAGAGCCCCAACCTTTTTAGCCTTTCCTCATAGGAGTATCCTTCCATCCCCTTTACCATTTTGGTGGCTCTTCTCTGAACCTTTTCTAAAATCGCTATATCCTTTTTAAGATACGGCGACCAGAATTGCACACAATATTCAAGGTGCGGTCTCACCATGGAACGATAGAGAGACATTATAATATCTTTTGTTTTATTTTCCATTCCTTTCCTTATCATACCTAGCATTCTATTTGCTCTCTTGGCCGCCGCTGCACACTGGGCCGAGGGTTTTAACATGGTATCCACAATGACGCCTAAAACTTTTTCCTGGGTGCTGGTTCCTAATGTGGAACCTTGCATCGTGTAACCATAGTTTGGGTTGTTCTTCCCTAGGTGCATAACCTTGCACTTGTCCACATTAAATTTCATCTGCCATTTTGATGCCCAGTCTTCCAATTTATCAAGATCCTCTTGCAATTTTCCACAATCCTCTTGGGTTTTAACAACTTTAAATAGTTTTGTGTCATTTGCAAATTTGATAACCTCACTCGTTATTCCACTTTCCAGGTCATTTATGACTATGTCAAAAAGCAGCGTACCCAGCACAGATCCCTGGGGTACACCACTATTCACCTTTCTCCATTGGGAAAATTGGCCATTTAGCCCTACCCTCTGCTTTCTATCTTTTAACCAGTTCCTGATCCACAATAGTACACTGCCTCCTATCCCATGACTCTTTAGTTTTGCCAAAAGTCTCTGATGAGGGATCTTGTCAAAGGCTTTCTGAAAGTCCAGATACACAATATCAACCGACTCACCTTTGTCCACCTGATTATTCACTCCTTCAAAAAAACATAACAGATTAGTAAGACAAGATCTTCCTTGTCTAAAGCCATGTTGGCTGTCTCCCATTAAGTCATGACTATCTACATGCTGAGTAATTTTATTCTTTATGATGGTTTCTACCATTTTTCCCGGTACTGATGTCAGGCTCACCGGTCTGTAGTTTCCCGGATCACCCCTGGAACCCTTTTTAAAAATTGGTGTTACATTGGCGATCCTCCAATCTTCAGGTATTAGAGTTGATTTTAATGATAGTTCACAGATTACTAATAGCAGGTCTGCAATCTCGTATTTCAGTTCTTTCAACACCCTTGGATGTATACCATCCGGCCCAGGTGATTTGCTACTCTTCAGTTTATCTAATAGTTGTAAGACATCTTCCCGATGTATCGATATTTCCTTCAATTCTTCCGCACCTTTAAATACCACTTCAGTCATGGGTAACATCCCTACATCTTCCTCAGTAAAGACTGAAGCAAAGAATTCATTCAGTCTCTCCGCTATTGCCTTGTCGCCTCTTAGTGCTCCTTTAACCCCTTTATCATCTAATGGACCAACTGACTCTCTCACAGGTTTTTTGCTACGAATGTACTTGAAAAGGTCTTTACTTCGCGTTTTTGCTGCCGCAGCAAGCTTCTTCTCAAATTCTCCCTTTGCCTGCCTTATCAATGCCTTGCATTTGACTTGCCAGTGCTTGTGCTGTTTCCAGGTTTCGTCGTTTGGCTCTTTTTTCCATTTCCTGAAAGATGCTCTTTTGGCAACAACAGCCTCTCTGACCTCACCTTTAAACCATGCTGGCAGTTTTTTGGACTTCCTTCCACTTTTCTTAAAGCGTGGAATACAGCTGGTCTGGGCTTCCAAGACAGTATTTTTCAACAACAGCCAAGCCTGATGTACGTCTTTAACCTTTGCAACTGCTCCTTTTAGTTTTTTCTTAACTGTTTTCCTCATTTTATCATAGTTTCCCTTTCGAAAGTTAAAAGGTAGTACTGTGGATTTCCTTACTATCCCTCCTCCACTAATTAAATCAAAGGCGATCATGCTATGATCACTATTGCCAAGTGGCCCCAACAACCTTATCTCTTGCATTAGATCTGGTGTTCCACTAAGGACTATGTCTAATATGGCTTCCCCTCTGGTCGGTTCATGAACCAGCTGCTCCAAGAAGCAGTCATTTATTTCATCTAGGAACTTTATCTCCCTAGCATGTCCTGACGTGACACTGACCCAGTCGATACCGGGGTAGTTGAAATCACCCATTATTATTACTGCACTGTAACTTTTGTTAGCTTCCCTGATTTCTTTGAGCATTTCATCATCCATTTGGTCATTCTGGCAAGGCGCTCGATAGTACACCCCCACTGCCATTGCCTTCCCCCTTTTACATGGAATTTCAATCCATATAGATTCTACAGCAGATTTTGTTTCCTGCAAAACTTTAATCCTTTCTGACTCAATGCCCTCTCTAACATAGAGAGCAACCCCTCCACCAATTTGATCAGCTCTATCATTACGATATAGTTTGTACCCAGGTATCACAGTGTCCCACTGGTTGTCCTCCTTCCACCATGTCTCTGATATTCCAATCATATATAACCTTTCATTTAGTGCTATATATTCTAACTCTCCCATCTTATTTTTTAGACTTCTAGCATTTGCATACAAGCATTTTAGAGAATGTATTTTACTCATATTAATTTGGCTATTGTTAGACATGGGTAATTTGGGTTCTTTAAGCTCAGTCTGCTCCATACTTGAGGGCATTTGGGCTACTTTACTCTTTTGTGGAATCTCTCTGCTTTTGGTAGTATCCTTCAAAGATACATTCTTCCGAACCATCCACTCTTGGGCGACTGTCGGCTTTCCCCTAATATCTAGTTTAAAAGCTGCTCTATCTCCTTTTTAAAGGTTAATGCCAGCAGCCTGGTTCCATCCTGGTTAAGGTGAAGCCCATCCCTTCGGAAGAGCCCCTCCTTTCCCCAGAATGTTCCCCAGTTCCTAACAAATCCAAAACCCTCATCTCTGCACCATTGTCTCATCCACGCATTGAGACTCCGGAGCTCTTCCATGCCTTTTGGGTCCTGCGCGTGGAAGAGGAAGAATTTCGGAGAATGCTACCCTGGAAGTTCTGGATTTCAACTTCCTACCTAAAAGCCTAAATTTAGCCTCCAGAACCTCCCTACCACATTTTCCTATGTCATTGGTACTGACATGCACCAAGACAGCAGACTCCTCCCCAGCACTATCTAAGACCTTATCTAGGTGGCGCGTGAGGTCCGCTACCTTCGCACCAGGCAGGCATGTTACCAGGCAATCCTCACGTCCACCAGCCACCTACATGCCTAATGATACAGAGATATTTAATAGCTCTGTTTTCCCTACATTCATCTTAAACCCGAAACCCCTCCACTTCCTCCAGTATTACTGGCAGCCCCCCCTGCGGGTTCCAAATGTATAACAGTATATCATCTGCATATAAAGAAATTTTATGTTCCACTCCACCCGCCTGAACCCCTTTAATCGTCCCATTGCCCCTTATCCGCTGCGCCAGTGGCTCCACCACTAGGGCAAAAAGCAACGGCAATAAAGGACACCCTTGTCTTGTCCCCCTTTCCAATTCAAAGTCCCTAGTATAGCTCCCATTGACCTTCACCCGTGCCCTAAGCCCCCTATAAAGACCTTTCACCCACTTTACAAAATTTGGCCCACAACCTATCTTCCCTAATACCTGCCAAACAAAATCCCAGTGCACCCTGTCAAACACCTTCTCGGCATCAATAGATATCAAGATGCATTCCTCTCTCCCCCCGCCCTCGCTACCCCAATCACCTCTATCGCCCTTTTTATGTTATCAGCCGTCTGCCTCCCCACAATAAATCCCGTCTGATCTTCCTTAATCAACCCAGGCATCCATGGTGCCAAGCGATCCGCCAATACCTTGGCTAAAATTTTTACATCTACATTAAGCAGGGATATCGGCCTATACGATCCACATTCTAATGGATCCTTCCCTGGCTTTGGCAAGATCGTAATCCCCGCCGTTAACATCTCAGGGAGCAACTCTCCCCCCTCCTTTAACATGCCATTGAATACTCTTATCATTATATCTCCTATTTCCCCCCAAAACCGTTTATAAAAGGACCCTGGTAGTCCATCTAAGCCCGGCGATTTCCCCCCCTTCAATCCCTTAACCACCTTCCCCACTTCTTCCCCCATCACCTCCCCCTCCAACCCTCCCCGCGCTTCCTCACCCATCCTAGGCAACTCCAAACCCTCCAGATACCTACTTATTTGCTCTAACCTCACCCCATCCTGTCTCCGATATAACTCTCTGTAATATTGTTCAAATCTCCCCCGGACCTCCTGCTCTTCCCCTGTCACTACCCCATCTTGGCGCTTAATTTGATATATCATAGAGGCCCCCTTCTGCTTCCGGAGTTTCCAGGCCAACAACCGCCCTGCCTTATTTCCAAATTCATAATATATCTGTTGCACTCGTTTCATATCCATAGCTATCTGATCCACCTGTAAGGTTTTTAATTCCCCTCTTATTTGGATCCAGGTTTTTCCAGGCCCTCTCCGTTCCTGCTTCCCGTAGCTCCCTTTCTGCTACCACCAGCTCCTCCCTTAACCTTTCCTCCTCCTTCCCTCTCTCCCTCTTCAACCGCGTTCCCCATTTGATGAACTGACCTTTGATATATGCCTTCAGCCCTCCCATACCATAACCTCTCGTACCTGCCCATTATCATTAAATTCTAAATATTCCCGTATCGCCCCTCTAATGTCCTCCCTCACCTCCTTATTTTTCAACAGACTCTCATTCAACCGCCAGAATTTAGTCCCCACTTGTCTCTTACTCCGTATCCCCACCACTACTGCGCTATGATCTGACCATACAATCGGGAGAATCTCCCCCTCTGTCACCTCCACCATCCAATCACCATTCATCATGATCATATCAATTCTGCTCCAACACTTATGTGGTGTTGAGAAGAAAGTATATTCTCTATCAACTGGATTCCGCCTCCTCCAGACATCCACCAGATCATGCTGCTCCATCAATTTTTTTAGCTCCTTCCTACTTGACCCCCTCCCCTCCCCTCCCACCCTCTAGGTTTCCTATCTAAACCATCTTGTAAGGTGACGTTAAAATCCCCTCCTACCAATAACTTCCCCTGTACTTCCCTCTCTAGCAATTGACTCGTGATTTTCCAGAAGGTCACCTGCACCCCGTTCGGTGCATAAACCGAAACAATGTTTACCTTCTCATTCCCCCATCTCCCTTTTATACCTACCACCCTCCCCTCCTTGTCCCGAAACCAATCCCTCACCTGAATCCCTAACCCCTCCTTTCACCAGTATAGCCACCCCCCGTTTACGTTCTCCCCCCCCTACCGCATGAGAAAAATTGCTCCGGATAACCTGGATGTTTTAACTGTCCAACCTCTCCTCCCCTCAGATGTGTTTCTTGCACCAAGATCACCTCCCACTTATTCTTCTTTATTTCTCTGAAAAATTGCCTCCTTTTGTGTGGGGAGTTCAATCCCTTCACATTTATAGAACCAATCCTCAGCATTACCCTATGTCACCCCCTTCCCCGCCCATCCCTCTCCTCTGAGTTGTGCCTGCGCCCTCCCTTTCATTACCCCCCTCCCCCCTACCTTTTGGTCCATCCCTTCCGTGTGAGTCAGGTCCTATCCCGATTCCACCCCTTGATCACATCCCGAATTATCCCCACACCACCTCCACTGGCCCACCTTCCCCTGCATTTCTATTTCTGTCCCCCACCATTCCACCCCCCGCTTTAACCATCCGTCCTATACAAAAACCCCATTACCCCATACACCCAGACCCCCCCTTCCACCTCCTCCCTATATTAAACCCGGTACAGAATTAATACCCATGCCCATCCCCCAATGTTCAGGTAGTCACTGCTTGGTCCGCTCCATTCGAATCCTGCAAAAGCCTTTTGAGCCTCTTCCCTTTCTCCGACACTCGCTGCCACTGTGACAATCTCTGTTCCTTGCCGCGCTCCTCTCTGGCCACCCCTCCACGAGCTCCTTCCTTGGTCTGTGGAAGATGTTCACACCCCAACTCCGACAGCACGCTCCAGGCCTCCTCCGCCCCTTTCACTCTCCGAGATATTCCATTTACTGTCAGCAAAAGACCAAAGGGGAACAGCCAGCGGTATCTCAGTCCTTTCCCCTGGAGGAACGCCGTCACCTCCTTCATGCCTCTCCTCCTCTCCAGGGTCCCTTTGGAAAGGTCATTATAAATCTCCACCTCACATGATTCCCATGCAATACGGCCATACTTCCTGGCCACACTCAGGATACGCTCTTTAAGAGGGAAGCTGCTTAGGCACGCAATCACATCCCTTACTTGTTTTTCCCGCTGAGGGCCCAGGCTGCGATGTGCTCGCTCCACGCCAATGGCCTCCACGTGGTTTTCCCCGCTCTCCTCCATTCTCAAAATATGCCGGCACAGTCTTTGCACCGTTTGTGCACAGTCCTTATAGTTCTCTGTTTCGGGGAGTCCTTTAAAATGTAAATTATTCCTCCGAGCCCTATCCTCCATCTCCTCCATCTTTTCCTGCATTTCGTCTTGCCTTTCATGCAGTCAGCGCTGCTCCACCTCCACCTCCCTCAGGGCTCCTTCCTGTGAATCCACTTGTTCCGCCACCTCCTCCACGCGCTGCCCCAGGCTGTTCATTTCTTGTTGGATCGAGTGCAGTGTCTCTTTCAGATCTCATCGCCTTGATATCTCCCTGGAGCTCTCGTTTAAACTCCTTCAACCAGTCCTTAAGCTCCATTTCCCCAAGCAGCTGTTCAGTCTCTCCAATGTCTTCCCCTGGGCCCTCATCTCCACTTCCCGCCTCAGCCTCGCCGAGGCTCCTCACGCTTTTCTCTTCTCGCCGCGCGTACGCAGACTTAAACCCCTCCAATTTTTTCCGGGCTGCCATGGCACTCCCCGGGGTCACTTTATCCGCCACCGTCGCACACAGGAAATCGCTCATTTAACTCCTTTTATCGGGAATTAGACGGAGCTCGGCTACACCACGGCCATACGCTCCGTGACATCACCGGAGGTCCCCATGTCTGATGATCTTAAAGTAGCTAAACAGGTAGAAAAGGCGACAGCAAAAGCTAGAAGGATGCTTGGGTGCATACGGAGAGGAATGGCTAGCATAAAAAAGGAGGTGATAGTGCCTCTGTATAAGTCTTTGGTGCGACCTCATTTGGAGTATGGTGTGCAATTCTGGAGACCTCACCTTCAAAAGGATATAAACAGGATGGAGTCAGTACAGAGTGGCTACTAAAATGGTTAGTGGTCTTCATTATAAAGCATATGAGGATCTTAATATGTACACCTTAGAGGAAAGGCGGGATAGAGGTGATATGATTGAGACGTTTAAATACCTCCGTGGCAGAAATGCACAGGAGGAGAGCCTCTTTCGATTGAAAGCCAGTTCTGCTACAAGGGGACATGGGATGAGGGTGAAAGGGGTTAGATTCAGGAGTGATATGCGGAAATATTTCTTTACGGAAAGAGTGGTGGATCCGTGAAATAGTCTCCCAGTGGAGGTGGTAGAGATGAGGACAGTATCTGAATTCAAAAAAGCATGGGACAAACACAGAGGATCTCTAAAGGAAAAAAGGGGACTGTTGTAGTTGTTGATATGGAAGGACAGACTAGATAGGCCATGTGGTCTTTTTCTGTCATCATTTTTCTATGTTTCTAAAGGGGGAGGCTTCTGGTCCAGATGAAGGTGGTAGCCTTCTCTGACCACTTGAAGTACCCAGGTGTTGGTGGTGATGGCAGGCTATCGATGGGCAAAATGAATCAGATGCCCCCCTGTTGGCAGCTGCTCCCCCATGGATGGAGAGGTGCTTGGGGCTTAGAGCCCTTAGGCTTGGTGTTGGTCCTGGCCTGCTCCTTTTCCCTGGTGTCCCTTCTGGGGGCCTGGAATTGGGGATAGCCTCGGTAAGGCTGGCCTTTCCTGTGGGAGGCAGGCTTTTTCCCCGGCATTTTTTTCTTGGGAAGGATGGAGGTCTTCCTGGAGAGCTGAGTCCTGGTGATGATCCTCCATCGGTTTGCTGAAGAGGTTTTCACCAAGGCAGGGGACGTCGAGGAGTTTCTTCTGGACCCATTGCTCGAGGTCTGATGCCTGGGGCCAGGCCTGGCGTCGGGCACTGATGCCTGCGGCAGCCACCCTCGCATTAGACTCAAAGCCATCATAGGTGGCTCAAGATATGTACTTCGAGCCCTCCCTGATGCACTTTATGAGGGTTTGGAATCGCTGGAGGTGATCTCCACTGAGACCCGCCAAGAAACCTGCGAGTTCTTTTGCTAGGTCTTGGAGATATATGCCGATTACAGCTGATATGCTTGTATTCGGCAACCCAGCATTGAGCCCTGGTAGCATCTGCGTCCAAGAGTGTCGAGAGCATGTGACTCCCTTCCCAGGGGCATTGAAGAGTGAGTCTTTGGGCTTTTCCGTTGGCACATGGTCGACTCCACCACCACAGAGGTGTGATGAAGTTGCACCTTCCAGAAGCTGGGACCCCACTGGACCTGGTACATGGTGTCCAGGCGTCGGCTAACTATCGGCACCGATGCTGGTGTCTCCCACATCCGAAGGAGGAGTTGCCAGAGGATGGCAGGGATGGGGACCGTCAGGGCCTCCTTAGTTGGAGTCTCAAACTGGATGATTTTGAGCTCCTCTGTGGAAGGTCCTCCTTTGACTCAGTGTTCGGAGACAAGGCCTTCGCCATGTCCCAGACAAACTCGAGAAACAAGGTGTCCTTGGGAAGGGACCGGCGTCTCGATGCCAGGGGAGATGGATCCAAGGGGAGATCACTGTATTTACGTGTCTCCAGGGAAGCCTCATCCTCGGACACCCAGTCCAAGTAATCCGTCGAGGATAAGGCCTGACGTCTCTTGAAGCGTTGGGCTCGGATTGGGTCTTCAGTGACCCATTGCTGTTGCTTGGCTGGAGCCACAAGGGTTTGCCAGGTAGGATCTGGCTCCTGAGGACCGGGATTGGGACCCTCGCTGAGGATCGGCTCAAGGTCCGGGGAGTTCTCGACATCGAGGTCCCCTGCAGTCTTTGTGCGAGTGCTGGCGGAGCTGGGCATCAACGCTTGCTGCAAAGCAATGAAGGCAGTGACACTGCATTCCAATGCCATCATTCTGGTTTCCCACTCAGGAGTTGTAGCCTTCGAAGTGGACACCGGGGTGACTGGGTCCGACATCAATGAGGAGAGGGAATCTTTAATGGGACAGGCCACGGGCGTCTGTGATCCGTCGCTGGAGGCATCAGTGTCTGTTCTGGGCATCTTTGCCGGCCGCTCCCGCTCTGACTCCTCAGATACGCTCCGTGGACTGTGGGACCTTGCATGAGACTTGCCGTGTTTCCCCAATTCCCAAAATGAGATCCTCGAGGATTTCTTCTTCTTCTTCTTACACTCCTACTCCAGAGAATCCTTATCGAAATGTCCGCGGACCCGATCGGGCACAGCAGGAGCTTTACGCAACTCCGAGAATCCATGCGGGGCCGAGTACGAGGTTACCGGTGACAATGGGGATGAATCTGACTTGTGGAAGATGTCATCCTGCTTCGGCTGACTTTGGATAGCCTTAACCGACATCTTTTTGCACAAGGCATAAACTCTTGGGGTTGTGGTCGGTACCTAGACACCAGAGGCAGCAGTTGTATGTATCAGTTAGGAACATGTTCTTTGCACACCGATCACACTTTTTGAACCCACTGGCCATTGAGGCAAAAAGAATCCCTGCGAGGTCGAAGGCCCTCGACATGGCTAGCAGTTAGAAAAGGCACGAAACCACACTGAAGCACCCCCCCCCTAAAAACAGTTCTGAGACTCGAAGCCAAGGCGATGGGGTTCGGAGGCAGGAAAGGGACCGGTGCTAACTGGAGAAGGAAATGCACTTTAATGCATGAGAAAATCAACTTTATTCTGGGGGAAGACGACAGCCGTCTGTACGGCTCTGCATAAAAAGGGAGACTGAGTAAGACGGCACCCTTCAGTGGGAAGTGGACCACACATGCATGGTGGCATCTCCCAAAAGCTTTCTTTGAAAGCTGGGGAGATGTTTTTGTGGGGCTCCGTCGGTGTTGACGTAACCAAATATGACAGGAATGACTTCCTGCTTGTTCCTGGAGAAAACCTATCTATCTATATAAGCAACACTACCAAGGCAATATACAATAAGATGAAAACCCTACTGTACCTCTGACCACTCTTCTCGCCATCTGACTTTTGAACAGTACTACAAGCCATGGTCTTCCCACACCTCGATTTTTGTAATAGCATCCTTCAGAGCCTCCCAAAGCAAGCCATATACACGCTACAAATGGCATGACATATGCTAGCGCACCTCATCTATGGAGCTTTGAAAATGGCCAAGCACGAAAAAGCGAGGGACGAGTAAAATGGTCACAGGTGCTTTGTTCACAAACCCCTATGCGTTTCAGCAAACGCCTTCCTCAGGGGGAATGAATTAGGAAGCACCACTGTGTGCAAGGTGTGTGAACACAACTGAATCTTATTCAGTGGCGCAGGGTCAATTGAATAAGATTCAGTTGTGTTCATTGCGCCACTGAATAAGATTCAGTTGTGTTCACACACCTTTGCACACAGCGGTGCTTCCTAACTCATTCCCCCTGAGGAAGGCGTTTGCGAATAAAGCACCTGTGACGACTTTACTCGTATCTTACTTTTTCATGTTTGGCTTTATCCTATTGCGAGTGCGCTTCAAAAATGGAACACATCACCCCAATCCTGAAACAGCTTAAGATGCATCTATTCACAGAGCACTTCAAAGGAGGATCAATTTACCTTAACATTAGTGCCACGGACACCCCTCTCAAATCCATATACCCCACTTAAATTTCCACAATAGCCCAGCCCCACAAACTACACATTTGCTAACTAAAAGATCTCCTGCATCTGTAAATATATTTAAGTTTATTCTAGATAACTCCCAACACAACTGTAATCCCCCTTCCACCCTACCCATATCTTATACAACCTTCATGCACCACTCTATTATTACTTGCTATTTTAACATTAAAATCTATAGCACCCAGCCATTATTATTGCAGTTATAATTTTATAGTTTTCTGTTATCAAGCATTCTCTGTTTCCTGTTGGTTTTAATGTAAATTACTTTGATTTATTGAAAAGCGGTATATAAGAACGAATAAATAAATAAAATGTTAAAAAGCAGCAGGCTCGGCACAGATCCCTGGGGCACTCCACTATTCATCTTTCGCCATTGAGAACATTGGCCATTTAGTCCTACTTTCTGCTTTCTTTTAACCAGTTCCTGATCCACAATAGTACTGTCTCCTGTCCCATGACCTTTTAATTTCACCAAGTCTCTCTCATGAGGGACCTTGTCAAAGGCTTTCTGAAAATCCAGATACACTATATATACACGTTTAGAAAGGCTAAAAAGGTTAGGGCTCTTTAACCTCGGAAAGAGATGGCTGAGGGGAGATATGATAGAAGTCTATAAATTAATGAACGGAGTGGAATGGGTAAACATAGATTGATTGTTTACGTTATCAGAATATAGAAAGACTAGGGGACATGCAATGAAGCTACAGGGTAAACTATTTAAGACTAATAAAAGAAAATATTTTTTCACTCAACATGTAATCAAACTCTGGAATTTGTTACCGGAGGATGTAGTAAAGGCTGTTAGTATAGCTGGGTTTAAAATAGATTTGGACAAGTTCCTGGAGGAAAGGTCCATAAACCATTATTAAGAAGGGACCCAGGATATCAATGCTTGACCCAGTACAAGCATTGTGGAACCTGTGTCTTTTGGGGAAACTGCTAGGTACTTATGACCTAGATTGGCCACTTTTGGAAACAGGATACTGGGCTTGATGGACCTTGCTCTGACCCAGTATGGCATATCTTATGTTCGGCTCACCTTTGTCTACCTGTTTATTCACACCTTCAAAAAATATAACAGATTATTAAGACAAGAATTCTCTTGGCTAAATTCATGTTAGCTTTCATCCATTAAACCATGACTATCTACATGTTCAGTAATTTTATTCTTTATAATGATTTCTATCATCTTGCCTGGTACTGACATCATAACAAAAAAGCCCAGTACTATTCAAAGGGAAAAACGACCGTTAAGTGTCACAAGTAAATCTGAAGTTTAGCGACTGGACCTGAGGCAGGGGAGGATGAGAGGTTCCCCGAAACGTGACACGTCATCTTTGACGGTTGTCTGATGAACAGTTTGTTGAAAGGTTTACAGCAGCTCTCCTCAGCTAAGTGACTATGACAAATACATTTCCATAAATATATTTCAAACCGTTTTTTAAGGTTTTCTAATAAAATGGATGGACCGCAGTGGTGTGAGGGGAAGGAAGTCCTTTACACTTTGACGGCCTTTCCAACAAAAATTTACTTGTGACACTTAACGGTGGTTTTTCCCTTTGAATAGTACTGGGCTTTTTTGTTATGGTATATATTTTCAGACCTGGATGGGTATTTGAATTTGGCTTTGGTACTGACATCAGGCTCAGCGGTCTGTAGTTTCCCAGATCAGCCCTGGAACCCTTTTTAAAAATTGGCATTTCATTGGCCCTTCTCCAGTCTTCAGGTACTACAGATGATTTTACTGATAGTTCATAGATTACTAATAGTAGGTGCAATCTCATATTTCAGTTCTTTCCACACACTTGGATGTATACCATCTGGTCCAAGTGATTTGCTAGTCTTCAGTTTATCAAATAGTTGTAATACATCTTCCCGGTTTATCGATATTTCTTTCAGTTCTTCTGAAAGATTACCTTTAAATACCATTTCAGGCATGGGTAACTCCCTACACCTTCTTCAGTAAAGACTGAAGCAAAGAATTCATTCAGTCTCTCTGCTATGGCCTTGTCTTCCCTTAGAGCCCCTTTTACCTCTCGATCATCTAATTTCCTACAAAGATTTTTCAAGATTCTGTGGCAAACGTTGGCAAATGTAGTTCATTTAGATAAATCAGAAAGGATCTGCATATTAAATAATATTGACTGTATTCTACTGAAGCCTTTGGCTACTGTACTAAACCCCTTATACCCCCCCCTCCCCATGGGGAGGACGTCTGGCACAGAGGCACCAGCAATGAACAGTGGAGGCAGTGGGGCATCCACTGAAGTAGAAGAATCTGGACTGGCAATTAGTAGAGCTGCAGCAGTAAAGGAACCACAATGTTGAACATAATCATGGTACAGTGCTGCAGCAAAAAAAAGTCAGGTGTAGTATGAGAGGAAGAAGTCTGTAGCCAGCTGGGAGAGCCAGATGGTTCCCTTCCTCTGCACATCTCCATAGAGAGTTGAAGCTTGGTTCCCCCTAGAAAAAAAGAGATAAGGAGAAACATTTTAGGGCAAGATCAGGAAGAAAGAAGAAGCAGTCCCATGGATTCCTTGTGCTGCTGAAAGCACAAGTCTGTGAAACTAGCCCAAGGAGGGGATCAGTAAGACCACAGAACATAAAAAGGGGTCAGAGTGGCATGGCCTGGCATGACTCCCCCACTCCCACATAGGATTAGAAATCAATCACTGAGAAACTGCAGAGAAGTAGCAGGAGTCTGTTTTGAGTCCAGGAGCCCAGAGCCCTGAATAGGTGGGCCCAGCCTGGGAGAAGTGAGCTTGGAAATCACCACAAAAGAGGAGTGAAGAGGCTGTTTTGAGATCTAGTGAGACAGACAGACCAGTTGCAGAGGTAACTAGAGCCCAGTTGAAAGCTAAAACTAGATAGAGTCCGAGTGATCCAATTCAGCAGAGAGGGACTGTGATGCACCCAGCCTGGCACATGGATGCAGCAAGGCAAACTTACTAAAAAGCTGGCTTGCCATGGTGCCTCGTGCTCCATGGCCTGGCTGCTCCTCTCTCCCAGCCGAAGTCTCGCAATTCATGAGACTTTGGCTGGGAGAGAAGAGTGGCTGGGCCACGGAGTGCAAAGCACTGTGGCAAGCCAGCTTTTTTGTAGGTTTGTTGTGGACCTGGCAAGGGCCTACACCTCTTCTGGCTGGCAGTCAGAGTGGGCAGCACCCACCGCCCCACCCTTAGTACGCCACTGGGCAAAGTCCAAGCAGCTCTATGAGCAAGTAAAGAGACTATGTGCTGCAAGTTTCACTCCTTCATTACACTTTGGTAGGAACACTTAACGCTGGCTTATTTTTATTAAAGAAGACACCGAGACAAGCTCTACTGCAAAATACAACGAACAGAAAAAAAGAGCTGAAGAGGAACAAATGAATTGTAGATAAATAACAATAACTATGTGCTGAAACTTTTTGAAAAGGCTTCCCACTGTTAAAGGAAAAAGCCATTATATATAAGCAAATATTTTTGATAGCATGGCTTATCTGTTTTTTATTTGCGAGAGCTCTGCGAACAAGGACATAGCTTGTGATTCCCTTGGAGTTTATACGTTGGGAACCCTCTAGGGCAGGCATGTCCAACAGGTAGATTGCGATCTACCTGTAGATCGTCGAGGGGTCAGAGGTAGATCGCCAGCCCCACTTGGCTCCATCTCTCCAGCAGTTCGCCCCTTCGCTAGGAGAGAGCTTGTGTCGGCAGGTCGTCTGCCGAGGGCTTGCCACCGCCGCTGCTGATCCTTTGCCTGTCTTTTTTCCCTGCCTGCGGGAATCTTGCCTGCAGGTGTATTGGGGGCACTTGTTGTTTTCGTGCCAATAGTTTGTGGGTATCCCAGGGGGCCGCTGCCCACAACCCACGATGCCACAGGCCCGGCGTCATACCTGGTTTCCTGCCTTTCAGAATCACCCATTTCTGCCCCTGCCCCAACACCCCTTAGAAGTGTGTTATATACCGGGCAATCTCCATTCGCCCGGGCTTTACCTGAATACACTTACCGTATTAGTTGTGTTGTGTGCTGGTCGTTGGTTGCTTTAGAGTTCGCTTTCATTAAACGTTTTCGGGCAGACACAACAAAGTGTCAAGAATTTGGTGATTTTGGCGGGCTTTCCCAATTTTGTTCTAACTTGCCTATGCCTTGCCTTTGAACTGGTTCAAACCACTATGACTTTTGCTTGCCTCTGCAATTTTATTTTGCTAGCCTTTACATTGATTCTACACTGCAATTTTATTGCACCTTGCCTTTGCATTGATTCTACACTGTGTGCAGAATTTATTAAATCGCGTGTGGTGCTATTTGAACTTGTTTGGCGGTATTTGATTTTATCTGGTTTGCTGGACAGGTGTTTGAGTTTTTTGATGATTGTTTGATGGTATTTGATTATTGGTGCCAGTATGATGAATTCTTATTTTTACTTTTAGAACTGCGTGTGTGGTTTTGGTATCTCCAGTCCTTGTATTGCACATCATCCAGAGGTCTTCAGTTCCTGTTGATCCTTAATAGAGGGAGGAGTGGCTCAGTGGTTGGGACAGGTTACCTCAGGCCGGAAGGCTGGGGGGTTCAATTCCCACATGGTAGCAAGCAACGTCAGGCTGCAGGGACTGGGGTCTCTAGTCCCATGACCACTCCTTGTGGCCTTGGGCAAGCCACTTAACCCTCCATTGCCTCAGGTACACTTAGATTGTGAGCCCTTCAGGGACAAGGGAATAAAAAGTACCTGTTAGTATACATGTAAACCGCACTGATTCTAAAGAGCGCGGTATAATAAATAAATACATACATACATACATACTACTTTGGGACAGTGACAGTTTTGGATCAGATTCAGCCAGTGTTTATACTAACTTAGCAGATTTACATAAGAACATAAGATATGCCATACTGGGTCAGACCAAGGTCCATCAAGCCCAGTATCCTGTTTCCAACAGTGGCCAATCTAGGTCATACGTACCTAGCAGTTTCCCCAAAAGACACAGGTTCCACAATGCTTGTACTGGGTCAAGCATTGATATCCTGGGTCCCTTCTTAATAATGGTTTATGGACCTTTCCTCCAGGAACTTGTCCAAATCTATTTTAAACCCAGCTATACTAACAGCCTTTACTACATCCTCCGGTAACAAATTCCAGAGTTTGATTACATGTTGAGTGAAAAAATATTTTCTTTTATTAGTCTTAAATAGTTTACCCTGTAGCTTCATTGCATGTCCCCTAGTCTTTCTATATTCTGATAACGTAAACAATCAATCTATGTTTACCCATTCCACTCCGTTCATTAATTTATAGACTTCTATCATATCTCCCCTCAGCCATCTCTTTCCCAGGTTAAAGAGCCCTAACCTTTTTAGCCTTTCTTCATAGGAGTATCCTTCCATCCGCTTAACCATTTTGGTGGCTCTTCTCTGAACCTTTTCTAATAATGCTATATCCTCTTTAAGATACAGCGACCAGAATTGCACACAATATTCAAGGTGTCGTCTCACCATGGAACGAAATAGAGGCATTATAATATCTTTTGTTTTATTTTCCATTCCTTTCCTTATGATACCTAGCATTCTATTTGCTCTCTTGGCCACCGCTGCACACTGGGCCGAGGGTTTTAACATGTTATCCACAATAACGCCTAAATCTTTTTCGAGGGTGGTGGTTCCTAATGTGGAACCTTGCATCATGTAACCATAGTTTGGGTTGTTCTTCCCTAGGTGCATAACTTGACACTTGTCCACATTAAATTTCATCTGCCATTTTGATGCCCAGTTTTCCAATTTATCAAGATCCTCTTGCAATTTTCCACAATCCTCTTGGGTTTTAACAACTTTAAATAGTTTTGTGTCATCTGCAAATTTGATAAGCTCACTCGTTATTCCACTTTCCAGGTCATTTATGAATATGTCAAAAAGCAGCGGACCCAGCACAGATCCCTGGGGTACACCACCATTCACCTTTCTCCATTGGGAAAATTGGCCATTTAGCCCAACCCTCTGCTTTCTATCTTTTAACTAGTTCCTGATCCACAGTAGTACACTGCTTCCTATCCCATGACTCTCTAGTTCTGCCAAAAGTCTCTGATGAGGGACCTTGTCAAAGGCTTTCTGAAAGTCCAGATACACTATATCAACCGACTCACCTTTGTCCACCTGTTTATTCACACTTTCAAAAAAACATAACAGATTAGTAAGACAAGATCTTCCTTGTCTAAAGCCATGTTGGCTGTCTCCCATTAGGCCATGACTATCTACATGCTGAGTAATTTTATTCTTTATGATGGTTTCTACCATTTTTCCCGGTACTGACGTGAGGCTCACCGGTCTGTAGTTTCCCAGATCACCCCTGGAAACCTTTTTAAAAATTTGTGTTACATTGGCGATCCTCCAATCTTCAGGTATTAGAGATGATTTTAATGATAATTCACAGATTAATAGCAGGTCTGCAATCTCATATTTCAGTTCTTTCAACACCCTTGGATGTATACCATCCAGCCCAGGTGATTTGCTACTCTTCAGTTTATCTAATAGTTGTAATACATCTTCCCGATGTATCGATATTCCCCACCTTTAAATACCAGTTCAGTCATGGATAACATCCCTACATCTTCCTCAGTAAAGACCGAAGCAAAGAATTCATTCAGTCTCTCCGCTATCGCCTTGTCGCCTCTTAGTGCCCCTTTAACTCCTCTATCATTTAATGGACCAACTGACTCTCTCACAGGAATGTACTTGAAAAAAATCTTTATTTCGCGTTTTTGCTTCCGCAGCAAGCTTCTTTTCAAATTCTCCCTTTGCCTGCTTTATCAATGCCTTGCATTTGACTTGCCAGTGCTTGTGCTGTTTCCAGGTTTCATCGTTTGGCTCTTTTTTCCATTTCCTGAAAGATTATTTTTTGGCAACAACAGCCTCTCTGACCTCACCTTTAAACCATGCTGGCAGTTTTTTGGACTTCCTTCCACTTTTCTTAAAACGTGGAATGCAGCTGGTCTGGGCTTCCAAGATGGTATTTTTCAAGAACACCCAAGCTTGATGTAAGTCTTTAACCTTTGCAACTGCTCCTTTTTGTTTTTTATTAACTATTTTCCTCATTTTATCATAATCTCCCTTTCGAAAGTTAAAAGGTAGTACTGTGGATTTCCTTACTATCCCTCCTCCACTAATTAAATCAAAGGCGATCATGCTATGATCACTATTGCCAAGTGGCCCCAACACCCTTATCTCTTGCACCAGATCTGGTGTTCCACTAAGGACTAGGTCTAATATGGCTTCCCCTCTGGTCGGTTCATGAACCAGCTGCTCCAAGCAGCAGTCATTTATGTCATCTAGGAACTTTATCTCCCTAGCATGTCCTGCCGTGACACTGACCGAGTCGATACCGGGGTAATTGAAATCACCCATTATTACTACTGCGCTGTAATGTTTGTTAGCTTCCTTGATTTTTTTGAGCATTTCATCATCCATTTGTTCATTCTGGCCAGGCGGTCGATAGTACACCCCCACTGCCATCGCCTTCCTCTTTTTACATGGAATTTCAATCCATAGAGATTCTACAGCAAATTTTGTTTCCTGCAAAACTTTAATCCTTTCTGACTCAATGCCCTCTCTAACATAGAGTGCAACCCCTCCACTAATTTGATCAGCTCTATCATTACAATATAGTTTGTACCCAGGTATCATAGTGTCCCACTTGTTGTCCTCCTTCCACCATGTCTCTGATATTCCAATCATATCTAACCTCTCATTTAGTGCTATATATTCTAACTCTCCCATCTTATTTTTTAAACTTCTAGCATTTGCATACAAGCATTTTAGAGACTGTATTTTATTCATATTAATTTGGCTATTGGTAGACATGGGTAGTTTGGGATCTTTAAGCTCTGTCTGCTCCATACTCGAGGGCATTTGGGCTAGTTTACTCTTTTTTGGAACCTCTCTGCTTTTGGTAGTATCCTTCAAGGATACATCTTTATTTATTTTTTATTCTCTTATATACTGCGCTATTCTGCATCAGTGCGGTTTACATTGAACAAACTGAAATTACATTGAACAGGGCATTATCACTTGGAGATAACTATTTTACAGGGAACATGGGCTATGGAGGGTTAAGTGGCTTGCCCAAGACCACAAGGAGCACCTGTGGGACTAGAAACCCCAGTCCTTCCAGCCCAAGGTTGCTGTCCTCTAGTGGGATTTGAACCCCCGACCTTCCGGCCTGAAGTACCTTGCCCCAACCACTAGGCCATTCCTCCACTCTTTTACATTCTTCCGAACTATCCGCTCTTGGGCGACTGTCAGCTTTCCCCTATTATCTAGTTTAAAAGCTGCTCTATCTCCTTTTTAAAGGTTAATGCCAGCAGCCTGGTTCCATCCCGGTTAAGGTGAAGCCCATCCCTTCGGAAGAGCCCCTCCTTTCCCCAGAATGTTCCCCAGTTCCTAACAAATCCAAAACCCTCATCTCTGCACCATTGTCTCATCCACGCATTGAGACTCCGGAGCTCTGCCTGCCTTTTGGGTCCTGCGCGTGGAACGGGAAGCATTTCGGAGAACGCTACCCTGGAAGTTCTGGATTTCAACTTCCTACCTAAAAGCCTAAATTTAGCCTCCAGAATCTCCCTACCACATTTTCCTATGTCACTGGTACCGACATGTACCAATACAGCAGACTCCTCCCCAGCACTATCTAAGACCTTATCTAGGTGGCGCGTGAGGTCCGCTACCTTCACACCAGGCAGGCATGTTACCAGGTGATCCTCATGTCCACCAGCCACCCAGCTATCTACTTGCCTAATGATCGAATCACCAACTATAACGGCTGTCCTAACCCTTCCCTCATGGGCACATGGCCCTGGAGCAACTTCCTCGGTGCGAGAGGGTTTTACATCACCTGGAGGACAGGTCCTAGTTACAGGATCACTTCCTGCCACACCAGGGTGATGCTCTCCTGTCACGTGACCTCTCTCCTCCATGGCAACAGGGATGCTGCCAGACTGGAGGTGGGACTTCAGGACTATATCCCTGTAGGTCTCGTCTATGTACCTCTCTGTCTTTCTTATGTTTTCCAAGTCTGCTACTCTAGCCTCTAGAGAACGGACTCGTTCCCTAAGAGCAAAGAGCTCCTTGCACCTAGTGCACACGTAAGACCTCTCACCAACTGGGAGAAAATCATACATGTGACACTCAATGCAAAAGACTGGAAAGCCCCCATCTCACTGCTGGACTGCTGTCTGCATCTTAGTTTTAAGTTTTTGTTTAGATCTTTAAGTTCTTTACTTACTAAGGGTTGCTATGGATATTTATACCAATAAAACTGTACGTAATATGTTTAATATACCTTGTTCACCTGAAGCTTAATTAATCTCAGGTCCTTAGATTTGGGTAACGAGCTTCACCTGAGAGCATCTCCTGTCTTTTAAGATGTGTAAGGACCTATATAAAGCTACGATTATCCCAGGGGTGGGTGGATGTGGGGAGGGAGGGAGGGAAACAACACTTATTAAAAGAGGGCTGCTACACAGTACCCTGTCCTGTGCTGCTGAGGTAAGCTATATTCTTATTTGATTTAAATTATAGCTCTTTGCTGCTGCTAGGCTCTAACTTATTATGAAATTTAAACTACAAGCTCTCTGCTGGGTTCCAAATTTAACCAGAAAGTTCTATTCTGTGTTTTAAATTTAAACTAAAAGTACTTTGCTGATGCTAGGCCCTGAGTGACTATTAAATTTAAACTACAAGATCTCTGCTGGGTATGAAATGTAACCAGAAAGTTCTCTTCTGTGTTTTAAATTTAAACTTAAACTGCTGCTACTAGGCCCTGACTGATTTAACAAAAAATAGTGGGTTCACAGATTAAATAGCTTTAATAGAAAGAATTCCTTTCAGAAAATTCCCAGAAGTATATACTCACAATTGCAGATCTCTCTCCAGAAGTAACAGTCCCCTTTTCTAGTCCTTCAAGACTGAGGATCACAGCGCTCTGGTTGAGCTATTTATGCCTGTGCTGCTGAGGTAAGCTGTGACCAACTTCCTGGATGATTAACAGTCCTTGCTTGGATAGAAGGAGTCTTTCAAAATGGCCTTTTGACCTGCCACCAAATTTGGCCTTCTTACATCCAGCCACCCCAGTATAACGAAGATGAGTGTTCCAAAGAAGAGCAAAACCTACCACTTTCATGATGAATGGGAACGGGACTTTTTCTTCATCATGGTGAAAGACAAGTGTTGTTGTCTAATTTGTAACACCCCAGTATCCTTGCCCAAAAAGGGTAATCTGGAATGTCATTATAAGGCTCTGCATAGCAGTAAGTTTGATGCTGATTTTCCACCCAAAAGTGAAATTCGTAAACTGAAGCACAAAGAACTTAAATCGAAATTGGCTACTCAGCAACAGTTGATGGCGGTCAGTGCAACCATAGCATCCTTCAAGGTCAGCAACCTGATCGCAAAGAAATGCAAACCTTTCACTGAAGGGGAATTTGTAAAAGATTGTTTTCTTGAAGCAGCTGACAATATTTTTGAAGGATTTAAAAATAAGAAAGATCATAGCTTCTATTCAAGATGTACAATTGTCAAACACCATCATGCGGCGAATAGAAAAGATGTGTGGAGACACAACTGAACAATTGTTGGAGGATGTTTCAAATTGTGTTGCTTTCTCATTCCAACTGTATGAATCTACAGACATAAGGGACATAGCCCAGTTACTAGTCTTTTTGAAGACTTCAGTGTTAAAGAACTACTTGGAATGATTTCTTTAAAAGGGAGAACTACCGGTCAAGAAATATTCAATTCTTTCCATTCTTTTGTGATAATGTGTAATCTTCCATTGCATAGACTTGTTTCCATCACTACTGATGGAGCAAGAGCAATGACAGGTGAGGTTAACGGTTTCATAGCTCTCTGTAGACAGCATGACGACTTCCCAGATTTCCTTTCTTACCACTGCATCATTCACCAGCAAGTTTTGGCAAGCAAGAGACTCAATACAAAGACTGTCATGGACATCACTTTCAAAAATTGTAAATTCAGTTTGTTGAAGATCACTTCAAAGATGGCTTTTCAATCTTACTCTTGATGAAGGGGCAGCGGAAATCATTTTGCACACAGATGTAAGGTGGCTAAGTAGGCACAAATTTCTGCAAAGATTTCATGATTTGCTGAATGAAATAAGAAGATTTTTGAAGGAGAGGGGAGATGACCGAGCAGAGTTGGAAGATGAGGAGTGGTTATGTGATCTGGCATTTCTCACTGACTTTACAGGCGAACTAAGTGATATGAACCTTGAACTAAAAGGTAAAAACAAATGCATTGACGAGATGAATACAGTTTCATCCTACAAGAGCAAATTTGAGCTAATGATGACTGACCTTACAAACAACACTTTTGATAATTTTCCTAATACGCAGGACCATTTGGGACAATATCCAAATTTTGTTTTTCAGAATGAGAAGTATGTGACAGAAATCTGTTCTGTTATCCAGGAATTTGAAAATAGATTCTGTGACTTCCAAAAAATTGGAACAGTTGTGAAGTACTTGTCATACCCATTCAAAGTAGATGTGGACATTAAAGAAACTGCAGCTGCTATCAGTAAAAATTAGTCATTGAACAAGCCATCTCTTGAAAACGAAATATTAACCCTTAAAAATGACATTTTTCTCAAGACCTGTGCTGAGCAAGAATCGTTTTGGAAGCTAGTGCCTAGAGACAAATTTCCCAACTTGAGAAGATGCAGTGAAGCTGTACACTCCTGTTTCAGTTAAACTTATTTGTGTGAATCTGCGTTTTCCCATCTGAAAATGACAAAGAGTACACAACTTTCCAACATGACAGATGAACATCTCTAGGATTCTCTGAGACTGGCCCTCATGCAATATTCACCCAACTTCAAAAAGCTGGTGGATGAAATGCAGGCTCAGACGTCTCACTAATGAGCAAGAGCGAAATATTAAAGATTAAATATTGTGCAAGATCAGCCTGGATCAATACTCAACCTAAATTTAACGCAAATTACTCAATAAAAGTTAAAGAAAGTTATTAAGACAGTTAAAGAAAGTTATTACTCAATAAAACTTTAAGAAAAATGTACTTTGACTTCCGGTGACGTCATCGTGGTGGCGGTGTGTTTAGAGCTCTGCCAACAAAGCCTGAAATAATGGGGGTGGGGGGGGGGGAGAATACCCCTGAAAGCGATATTGAGCATGGTAATGCAAGGGGAGTAGATCTGGCAAATCCCGAGAATTAGGAGGAGGCTGTGCAAGCAGCACAAAGCACCGGAGAATGGAGCATAACAGCAGCAGGGGGCTCGAGGCTGCACGCACGTGGTCAAGCAGAGTGGAGAGGAAGCCTGCTGAAACTAGCACGGCAGGAGGGCCAGAGAGCACAGGAGCCACAGGGGAAAGGAACAGAATAAACGAGAGCTGGCACAGCAGGAGAAGGGAACCAGCAATAATTGAAAGACAGCAACAGCTGAAGCAAAAGGCGTTCTTCATCTAAGCAGCAGAGTGGGGGGCCTGAGAGGGGAACCACGGGGCACGCCAGAGAGGCGATCGGGTAAGCAGGGGGGCTGGTGAGTGACGAAGCTGCAGCAAGCGAAATTTACCAAAAAGAAGCAGAGGCAGAGGAAAGGAGGCGGTTTTTGTGCAACGAAGTAGAGGAGGACAGCGCAGAATAGGTACGGAGAGAGTAGAACGTCTCTGTGGCTCAGAGTACAACATAGCAAAACACAGTGCAGCAAGGCAAAACGATCCACAAGGAAGCCCTGTACAACATAGAATCCTAAGATTAATTAAATAAGGTGGGACTTCATACATTGCTCAGAAACAAACTGACCTAGTGATTGAATACAGCAAAAGAGCTGAACTAAAAAGAGGGAGCAGAAAGATAATCAGAAAGAGACCCAAGCTGCAAGGGGAAAGTCACTGTTCAATCCAGAGGCATTTAAAGCTTACTTAGAGAAACAAAGAGAGCAGATGGATGAATCAAAAGGAGGACTGTCAGCAAACAAAAAATTGGTGGAATTCATATCATCCTATGTTCCCTCAAGAGGAGGGAAAGAGGGGAAAAAGAGGCTAAAATGGTGGAAGAGCGTGCGAATGAGCAGGAGGAGGAGATGGAGGGGGCTTGGGGCCCAGGAATAGCAGTTATGATTAAGCAGTGGCTAATAGAACTGAAAGAGTAAATTAAAGTTGAAATTAGCGGTATAAAAAATGAAATTAAAGAGACAATGCAAGTCTTATGACAAGATATAGTGGAAATGGGAGCTCGTGTAGAAGAAACAGAAAATCAGTTGGAACAACATGGGGAAGTAATAGCAGACCTCCAGAAAGGATGGGAAACATTTCAACAAGTTCAAGAGGAGCTGAAGGTGAAGGCGGAGGACTTGGAGGACCGGTCTAGAAGATGTAATATAAGAGTGCGAGGTCTCCCAGAGGACCCTAAATATAAGAATTGTGACAAAGTTATAATAAAAGTGTTTGGATCTCTGTTACAAGCCGCAGCTCTAGAAGATGGAGGGGAGGGGGTACCACGGCAAATTGAGCGGGCCCACAGAGGATTGGGGCCGGTAAGAGACATTGTGGTATGCTTGAATTCTTTTAAAACTAAAGAGCGATTGTTGAAAGCTGCTCAAAAATTAAAGCAATTCAAATGGGACGGAATTGTTTCAGGACTTATCCCTGGGCACGTTACAACGCCAGAGAGAGCTGAAGGAGGTGACAGCATATTTGAGGGAAGACCTGCAATATAGGTGGCTGTATCTATTCGGTCTCCTGATAACTGTGAAGGGGATGTCAAGGCGAGTGAAGACAAGCAAGGAAGGTGGGTTTTAAGTGTTTTTCGGGATGTGGTGAGGTCATCTGTGGATCTTATACTAGCTGAGAAGTTGTTCCAAATTACAGGGGAGAAATGTGAGAAGGCTTTGTTGTTGGTCAATTTTGTGGAATTTCTGAAATCTGATGGAATAGTTAGTTTGTTTTTATTGCAATCACGTTGATTTCGAATGTTGTTGCCCTTAGAGATGAGGGTGGAGAGGTGGGAGTAATGTCTTTAATGATTTTGAATGTGGTTACCAGGATTTTGTACTAGATGCAGCTTTGAATTAGGAGCCAGTGAAAGTTATATAATACCGATATGATATGTTCAGTTAGATTTGTGTTGGAGATTATTCTAGCTGCAACGTGTTGGGCAATCTGTAATTTATTTATTTATTTTATTTATTTATTTAACAGCTCTTATATACCACGCTCTTTGTTATCAGTGCAGTTTACATTAAACAATACTCGGACAATCAAATCTGTTCTAAGTTTACATATAACAGGAGACATAACATGGATTTGAACTGGGGGAAACTATTTACATTTTAACAGTTACCGAGCTGGTAAACTATTTACAGTAAAGTACATCTTACTGCATACAACTGAATACAAATTCTACCTGGTCTGTGTTAGAAGCTCAGTCAGTGGCAAAATTGGTTAATCATGAAGAGGAATTGAGTTGTGAGGGGGGAGGAGAGGAGGCGTTAAGTTGTGAGAAGTGAATAAGGAACAGATGGTGCTTGAGGGCTTTTCTGAATTGCATAAGGTCTCTGATCGCTCTGATGCAATGATCTCTTATTAGTTGCTTGAGTACATTTAGTGAATTCGCTTGGGATAACTAGTGTATTTTCGGCTAATGATCTCCTAGATCTATTGTTTGGGGTGTGGGTGAGAAGGGCTGAAATTGAGGAGGGCGATATTTTATTAATGGATTTGAATATAATGAGGAGGGCTTTATAAGAGATCCTGCAACTTATCAGGAGCCAGTGTAGCTCCCTTAGGATAGGGGTAATATGGTCTCTCCTTGATGCTCCATACAGGATGCGGGCTGCGGCATTCATAGCTAATTGTAACGGGTTTAGTGTGTTCTTGGGGAGGCCATGTAGTATAATATTTGCGTAGTCAAAATGGGGTGTGACCAGTGCTTGGAATATTGTGCGGAAGTCGTCAGTCTCCAACATGGGTCTCAGGTGCCGAAGGGTTTTTAACTTGTAGTAGATGGATTTTACAGTACATTTTATGTACTCTTTGAAGTCTAGTTGTTGATCCAGGATTACACCCAGGTAGCGTATGGTGGATTTGATTGGAAGTTCTGCATCTCTTACTTTTAGGGTCGGGGGGGGGGGGGGTGAGAAGCATTTGTTTCTTGTGATGATTAGGACTTCGGTTTTTTGAAATTTATTTGCAGGTTCTGATTGAGGAGTCAATCTGTAATTGCGTTGAAGCAATTGATTAGAGCCGTATAATCAGGGCGTATGACGTTGATAGGTGTAAACATCAGCACGTCTGCGTAGATGAGGCAAGATATGCCGAAGGCTTGGGTGATTTCGCAGATTGGCTGCATATATATGTTAAAGAGTAGTGCAGATAGTGAGGAGCCTTGGGGTACTCCTCGACTTTGCTGGAATGGTTCAGATGTATTGGTTCCAATCCGAACTTGTTGCCAATGATCTTCTAGGTAGGATTTACACTAATCCCATGCGAGACCCTGGATTCCCTTCTCATGGAGTCGAGCTAGGAGTTGTTCGTGGTCGACTGAATCGAACGTGGCAGCGATGTCAAGGAAGATCAACGCGAAGCCCCTCTTGGTGCTGTCTATCCCACTGATGAGTGCGTTAGCTAGTGAGGTCAGGAGAGTTTCAACTCTGTGAGCTTCCCTAAATCCATGTTGGCATGGGTCTAGGGGGTATGATGTGTCTAGATGTTGCTGGATTTGTCTCTGAGTCACCTTCTCAAGTATTTTGGCTAGTAGTGGAATACTAACGATTGGCCGGTAAGATTCCACCTTCTTTGGATCCAGCTGGTTGTTCTTTAGTAATGGACGGATGGATGTCTGCTTAAGAGTAGCTGGGAAAATTCCGGTTGAGAAGGACCGGTTTGCAATTTCAGCTATGATTGGGCTGAGTTCTGAACGCATTGCTCTGATCCAGTGTGCTGGGCATGGGTCGTTTGGTGCAGTGGTGGTGTTGATGGTGGCAATAATGTCTTCAATGTATTTTGCCGATGGAGGTGAGAGCTTAATGAGTGGGTTCTGGAGCAGGGGAGACTGGGAAGGTTCTTGCATTGTGGTTGTAGTTGTTTTGACTGCTTTGGATTGAATGTAGTCAGCATATAATTGTGGCTGTGTATATTCTTGTTGTGGAGGTGATGGCTCCTTGGTTAAGGATTTTACTAAATTGAAGAGGTCTCGTGGCTTGTTTAGTGAGCGGCTGAGGAGATCAGAGTGGAATTCCTTCCTCTTGCCCCAAGTTGCTTCGCGATGAATTTTCAGGTGGGCTAAGTATATATCTTGGTCAACAGTGTTATGAGTATGCCTCCATTTTCTCTCTAGTTTTCTCAGGTGAAGTAGGGATGTCTGTAATTCAGGAGAGAACCACGGAGCAGTCTGCTTTTTAGCGGCTCGGTTGTTGGGTGTTGCTTGTATGTTAGTGGACGGCTGTTGAGCGTACAGATTTAGGGTATCATTCCAATTAGTGACCATTTCATTGAGGTTGGCCATTGGCTGAGCCAGTTTTGGGAGTGCATGTTTGGTGATCACTTCTTTGTCTAATTGTCTTATGGATTGTTTCGGTATACCATGTAGTACAGTGGTACAGAAATCGAAGTGGGGGGTGATGATGGCGTTAATAACCGATTTGAAGTCATGAGAGTGAAGAAGTGGGCGGAGCTGTTTTAGCATTTTAAGTCTGTAGTAAATCTTTTTTGTTTGTTTTACGTCGGATAACATATTGAGGGAGCTATCTAGAATACCTCAGAGATGTTTTACCTCACTTTGACAGCTATGTTTACATCTTGGAATGTGATATGTGTAGGTGGAGGTGAAGTTTTGATTTCTGTTTTGCTGAAATTTATCTTGAGATTTTGGGAAGATAGCCGTTCTGCTACTTCTGTGAGGCAGTTTGTGATTTGTTGGGTTGCCGGGTTAGTGATGTTGAAAGGGAGGTATATCATAATATCATCCGTGTAAATATGATAATTTACTTGGAATTTCTTGAGGATAGAGCAGATGGGCTGTAGGTATATTTTAAACAGAAGTGCCGATAGGGCTGAGCCTTGTGGGAGACCTTGTTCTTGGTTATAGTGTTGGGATATGTGTGGACCTATGCGTACTTGCTGGGTTCTGGGAGAAAGGTAAGAGATAAACTATTGGAGTACTTTGCCTTCTATACCTATTTGCTGTAATCTGGTAAGCATGATTTGGTGGTTTATGCTGTCGAATGCAGCGGTGATGTCTAGGAAGAGGAGGAGGAGGAATGCGTGTTTGATGTTATCAATGCCTCGTGAGATACGGTCGAGCAGGACAGTGAGTAAAGCGTAGTTACTCACCTGTAACAGGTGTTCTCCAGGAGCAGCAGGAATCAGTCCTCACATATGGGTGACGTCGGCGCCGACGGAGCCCTCGCGGAGCAATTTTCCCCAGCTTTCAAAGAAAGCCTTTGGGAATTGCAGCGCGCATGCGCGGTCCTCTTCCCGCCCAAGGGTGCCATCTTGCTCAGTCTGATGACATAGCTAAAAGACAGCAAAAAATTAGCAAAAACGAAAGCATAGAACTGCAACTCCAAGGGGAGGAGGGAGGGTTGTGAGGACTGATTCCTGCTGCTCCTGGAGAACACCTGTTACAGGTGAGTAACTACGCTTTCTCCAGGACCAAGCAGGAAGTCAGTCCTCACATATGGGACTCCCAAGCTTAAGGCTACCGGAGACCCCAAGCACAAAAATGAGCTCCCTCAAGCTCAGTAGCACAGAAGGAAGGAATCTTCTCTGAATATGTCTCCAACCGGTAGCCCAACATCCGGGATGGAGGGTAGGAGTTGCCTATACCTCAAAGAGGTTACGGAGGACTGCCTGTCCGAAAGCACTGTCCCTGCGGGACTCCCTCTCCAGGCAGTAATGGGCTGCAAAAGTCTGGCTTGAAGACCAAGTAGCGGCCCGGCAGATGTCTGCCAATGGAACAGAGCGGAGGTAAGCCACCGACGTAGCCTTCGCCCGAACACGATGAGCTGTGACTCTACCTTCCAACACGAGGCCGGCTGCCTCGTAAGCCCAAGCGATACAGTCAGCAATCCAGATGGACAGAGTACGCTTGGAGACAGGGAGCCCCAACTTGTTGGGGTCATAAGAAACGAAGAGCTGAACAGTCCTTCGGTGCTCCCGCGTACGGTCAAGGTAGAAGGTCAATGCCCTTCTACAGTCCAGGGTATGCAGGACAATTTCAGCTCGGCTGGAGTGTGGCCTGGGAAAGTAGGTCGGAAGTACCACCTCCTGGTTGATGTGAAAAGGGGATACCACTTTGGGAAGAAACTTAGGGTGAGTCCGTAGGACTACCCGGTTCTTATAGAACCTAGTGTAAGGAGGATCAGACACTAGGGCCTGCAACTCACTAACGCGTCTAGCAGAAGTGAGGGCTACCAAGAACAAGGTTTTCCACGAAAGAAAACGCAGTGGACAGGTAGCCATAGGCTCAAAAGGCGGACAGGTAATCCGCTGCAAAACCACATTGAGATCCCAGTCTGGGGCTGGCGGGCGCAAAGGTGGCTTAAGGAGAAGGAGGCCTCTGAGAAACCGAGCCACCAGAGGGTGGCTGGAAAGAGGCCTACCATCCACCGGCATGTGATGCGCAGAAAGAGCACTGAGGTGGACCTTGACCGAGTTGGACTTAAGTCCAAGGTTAGAGAGAGAGAGCAAGTACTGCAAGACCACTGATGCTGAACAGGAGAAGGGATCTTGAGACTGCTGAGTACACCAGACGGAGAACCGACGCCACTTTAGAGCGTAGGACTTCCGGGTGGAGGGCCTCCTGGAGGCCAAGACGACCTCCTCCACATCTGGAGGTAGCTGCAGAGGAGCAAGGACTACCCTTTCAGCAGCCAGGCCATCAGATGAAGGCACCGGAGGTTGGGGTGTAGGAGAGTCCCCTGATCCTGCGACAGGAGGTCGGGCTGAAACCCCAGTGGAAGAGGAGTGTCCACCGCCAGCTGCATCAGAAGCGGGAACCAAGGTTGTCTCGGCCACCGGGGAGCCACTAGGATCATCGATGCTTTGTCTCTGAGAACCTTGAAGAGCGTCCGAGACACCAGTGGCATGGGAGGAAAGGCATACAAGAGGCCGGTGGACCAGGGAATCAGAAAAGCATCCACCGCTACCCTGAGAGGATACGGCTGTCGAGAGCAGAATCTGGGCAGCTGCCGGTTCAGAGGACTGGCAAACAGATCCATGGTGGGGAGACCCCACCTGAGAAAGATTTGCTGAACCACCATCGGATCCAGCCTCCACTCGTGTGGCTGGAGGATCCTGCTGAGCTTGTCGGCCAGGTAATTTTCTTGACCTGGGAGATAGACAGCCCTGAGGAGGATGCCGTGGCGGACTGCCCAAGAGCATAGCTGTTGCGCCTCCTGACAGAGGAGGAAGGAGCCTGTTCCGCCTTGTTTGTTTACGTAGAACATGGCAACCTGGTTGTCCGTCTGTATCAGTAGCGACTGGTGGGACACCAGGTGAGAGAAGGCTCTGAGCGCTAGGCGGATGGCTCTGAGCTCCAGGAAGTTTATCTGTTGAGCAGACTCCCAAGGAGTCCAGAGGCCTTGAGTACAGGACCCTTGGCAATGTGCTCCCCAACCCAAGAAGGAAGCATCGGTCGTTAGGACCTGAGAATGCGTAGGGGGCTGAAAAGCCACCCCTAGCACTAGGTTTGGTAGATGAAACCACCACCGCAGAGATGAGACCAGCTGGTCGGAGATCTGCACAGAGTCCGCTAGGCTCCCCGTGGCCTGATGCCATTGATTGCGAAGGCACCACTGAGCAGGACGCATGTTCAGTCGGGCATTGGGGGTCACATGGACTGTGGAAGCCATATGGCCGAGCAGTCGCAGAAAGTGCCTGGCTGAGACCAGCGCATTGCTGTGAAAGTGGCCGGCGAGATCCATGAGCCGCCTGGCCCTGTCCAGAGGGAGGAAGGCCCGCGCCTGAAGTGTGTCCAACCTGGCGCCGATGAACTCGAGATTTTGAGAGGGGAGCAAAGTGGACTTTGCGAAGTTTATGACAAAACCCAAGTGCTGGAGCAGAGCCATAGTGCGATGAGTGGCCTGAGCGGCCTCTGTTGAAGATGGGGCTCTGATGAGCCAGTCGTCCAGGTATGGGAACACAAACAGACCTTGAAGTCTTAGATAGGCCGCCACCACTGCGAGGCATTTGGTGAACACCCTGGGGGCGGAGGATAGGCCAAAGGGCAGCACTCTGTACTGGTAATGATTTCCTCCCACAACAAATCTGAGATATTGTCTGTGGTCTGGATGAATGAGGATATGAGTATACGCATCCTTCAGATCCAAGGAGCATAGCCAGTCTCCCTGCTGGAGGTAGGGCAGCAGGATTCCAAGGGTAAGCATCTTGAACTTTTCCTTTGCAAGGAACTTGTTGAGGTTTCGCAAGTCCAGGATGGGTCTGAGGCCTCCTGTTCTTTTTGGAATCAGGAAGTACCTGGAGTAAAATCCTTGGCCCTTCAGGTGGTGGGGCACCGGTTCCACGGCTTGTTCCTGAACAGACTTGCTAACTCCTGAAGGAGTAAGTCCCTGTGCAAAGGGAGTCTGGGAGGCTCCCCTGGAAAGTAGGAGGGAGGTACCTGGTGAAAGTGAAGAAGATAGCCCTTTTGAACTATGTGAAGTACCCAGGTATCTGTGGTGATGTTGGACCACCTGTGGGCAAAGTGGACCAGCCGGCCTCCTGTGCTGAGAGAAACCAGCTGAGGGGGAGAGGCTATGCTGAGGAAGTCAAAAACCCCCACCCTGCTGAGCAGGGGCCGGTGGTGCAGGCTTGGGGGCTTGCTGCCTACGGGACCCATTACCCCGTCCCTTGGCCTGCTTTCCCTGTGGGGGAGCTGGTGAGGCCTGATACTGAGGGTAGTATTTATAGGCAGCACCTTTCCTCGGGTAAAAGGGCTTTTTCCCCGAGATCTTCTTCTTTTGAGAAGGGGCAGAGGTCTTCCTTGAGAGACGAGTCCTGGTGAGAGTCTCCGTCTCGATTTGTGCAGCCTTCTCATCCATGGGCTTGCCAAAGAGGTTATCACCTCGGCAGGGGACATCGACCAACTTGTCCTGTACCCAGGGCTCGAGGTCGGACGTCTGAAGCCAAGCCTGGCGGCGTCCACTGATGCCGGCCGCAGCTACTCGAGCCGAAGCCTCAAAACCATCATAGGCTGCTCGAGATATAAACTTGGAGCACTCTCGAATACCAGTAGACAATGTTTGGAACCTCTGCAAAGGTTCGTCGGAGAGACCAGCAGAGAACCTGGCTATTTCTTTAGCCAGGTCTCGGAGATACATGCCCATGTAGAACTGGTAAATCTGGACTCGACAAGCAAGCATAGAGCCCTGGAAGCACTTCCTACCGAGGGCATCCAGGCTTCGGGCTTCCCTACCAGGGGGCACCGAGGAGTGCATTTTTTGACTCTTAAGTCTATGCATGGCCGATTCCACCACCATGGAATGGTGCGGTAGTTGTGCCTTTTGGAAGCCGGGGCTCTTGCGGACTCGATAAATGGAATCGACCCGCTTGCTTAACACCGGCGACGACGCCGGGCTCTCCCACATGCGGAAGAGAAGTCGTTCCAGCATCGGAGGAACCGGTACAATAAAGGCCTCCTTCGGGGGAGAGTCATATTGGAGGGCATCGAGTTCTTCGACTCGAGGTTCCTCCTCGGGATCCGCGGGGAAGGCCAAAGCCTTGGCCATATCCCTCACGAAGTCCGAGAACCGGGTTATCCTCCGGGGGGGACCGTCTCCGAGGTTCGGACTCGGGGGAGTCCGAAGGGACACACCGAGTCCGAAAGGAACCAGGTGACTCTTCGTCCTCAGATTCCCAGGCCGACTCCTCGGAGGAGGAGTCGAGCGGCTCCGGTCGGGCGGGCACCGATGCTATCCTCTCCGACGCCGAGGGAGTCGGCGTCGACGACCTCGGTCCCGAACAGGAGGCTGAAGGAGACCTCGACCGAGGATCGACTCGAGCTCTCATGGACTCGAGGATCGGCTCGGTCTCCGGGTTTGATTTGGAGGTCGACGTCCCGGCGGTCAGGGCAGAAACACCGGCGAGGCCAGCGATCAATACCCGCTGCTGGTCCATGAAGTCAGTCAGACTGCTCTCCAAGGCCGTCAACCTGAGTCCAAGCTCAGGAGACCCAGCAGCCCCCGACTCGGGCCCCGACGTCGGGTCCTTCGGAGGCGAGTCAACGAGGACAACAGTACTCACGTGAGCGGGCAAGTCCACCTCGAGTCGAGGATGTTTTGACGGCCTCTCCACCTCCGAGGACCCGGGACGGGAATCGGGGCTATGCGACCTGGCCCTCGAGGGACCAGGAGCGTCCACCGATCCTGCCCTCGCGGGTTTCTTCTTCCGATGATGTTCCCAGGTAGGAGACCCCCTTTCAGAGGAACTTCGACGATGCTCAGGACCAGAGTCCCGAGACGTCGAAGCCTCTGATGAGGTCCGAGCCCGGCCGGAGTCAGAGAAGATACGCTCCCGCTGATGCTGCCGACTCCTCAATGCTTTTGAGGACATTTTGCCACACAGACCACAGATCATGGAGTCATGATCGGGTCCGAGGCAGCGGAGGCAGAAGTCATGAGTGTCTGTAAGAGACATGAGTTTCTTACAGAGGTCACACTTTTTAAAGCCGCTGGCAGCCATCGGGGGAAAAAGGGCCCCTGCGAGGTCGAAAGACCGGGCTGCCAGGGAAAAAGGAAAAAGGCGCGAAATCTGTCACGAAGGACAAAAAACCGAAAAATAAGGAACGGACTCGCAATTGGCGTCTCGAGTCCGGGCGGGAAAAGAACCGGCGTCGAACCGAAGAAAAAAGAGAAAAATAGAGAAAAAAATCAACTTTTCGGCGGGGATTCACAGACAACGTCTGTAGGGCTCCGCGGAAAAAAGAAGACTGAGCAAGATGGCACCCTTGGGCGGGAAGAGGACCGCGCATGCGCGCTGCAATTCCCAAAGGCTTTCTTTGAAAGCTGGGGAAAATTGCTCCGCGAGGGTTCCGTCGGCGCCGATGTCACCCATATGTGAGGACTGACTTCCTGCTTGGTCCTGGAGAAGGTCTCTACTCCATGGTGAGGGCGGAAACCATATTGGTGTTCGTCAAGAGGTGCAAAGGTATCAATATGGTCCTGAAGTACTATCTTTTCTATGAGCTTAGCCAGAAGGGGGATGCTAGATATGGGTCTGTAGGATGTGGGGATGCTTTTATCCAGTGTATTATTTTTCAAGATAGGCTGTATTAGTGCGTGACTGAGTGAGGGAGGAATGTATCCCTGTTGTAAGGAGAGGTTTACAATTTGGAGGATGATTGGGGAGAGCTCTACTTTCATTGCTTTTATCCAGTGAACCCGGACAAGGGTCAAGGTATGATATGGTAGTATTGATTTTAGTGAAGTTGCTAAGAGCATCCTTTGATGGCAGGGAGAAGTCAGACCAGGGGGAGTTTGAAGTTAAGGTTGGGTTGATAAGGTGATTGGGAGTCAGGGTTTGTTTTATTAGTTTTTCTTTGTAGTAGATTGCTAATGTCTGTGGGTTAATGCTAGGGACATTTGTGTCTTTGTTTGAGATGTTGTTTGTTAATGATTTAACCATTTCGAATAGTTCCCTTGGTCAGTTCATTGACTTTGAGATGATGGTCGAATAGTATTCTTTTTTTTGCAGAGTTAAGTGTCTCACAATATGGTGTTATTCCATGTAGATATTGCTTCATCCAGGGTCGTTGGGTTTGAGGTTAAGTGTTGAAAGGTATGTTTCAAGAATTTCTCTTTGTCAAGTTTCTTGAATTTTCTGTAAGCTGGCAGGGGGGTGGGCAAAGTAGGTAATCCCTCATATGATAAGAGCTGAAATTTTATGAGATGGTGATCTGACCATAGTACAGGCTGTATTTCCAGTGTGGACGGGTTGAAATTATTGAATATGGCTTTAGGTAGGAACACTAAGTTTCAGGTGTTCCCCTTCACGTGCATTTGTTTTTTATAGATGCTAGAAAAACTGAGGCATGATTATTGGCAGTGATGCTAAGTTCAGATCGCTCATGAGGACGAGAGGGTTCTTGTTGATGGATGAGCATAGTATTTCTGATATTATGTCCAAGTTATCTGTGCTAGGGGTAGGTGGTCTCTATATTACACAGATGTGTAAGTATTTGAGCTTTATTGTGAGTATGTCTGTGTTATTTATGTTCTTAGATGTTATCAGCGAGGCTTTTAGATCTTCTTTTATAATTGCAAAGACTCCCCCACCTCTTTTTGTTGTTCTGTGCGAGTGGATTATTTCGTATCCAGGAGCCTTCAACTGGTTTATTAATACTGTGTCTGCATCAGAGAGCCATGTCTCAGTTATGCATACAATTTCAGGGGTGTTATCAGTGAGAAGGTCTTGAAGGAGTGGTATTTTATTCCTTATTGACCTTGCATTAATGAGGTAACATTGTAAAGTTTTGTACTTTGGCGGTGTAAGGTTTGGTTCTGTGTTGGGATTTGTTGTAAGTTTGATATTAATGAGTCTGTTGGGGTTAGATTTGGTGGAGTATGCATATCTGGGAGAGAGGGAGGTGGGATAATGCCTGATAGGGGTGTAGATGGTGGGGATGCATTGGAGTTGAGCTGGTTTTAATGCCTGGGAGAGCATTGTTAGGCTAAAGAGGATGAGCATAGTGTATTTTATCCAGAGTGGTGTTTTTTTTGTCCATGATGGGGCTATCTCTTTAGGATATGTTGAATGGAGAGGATCAGTTGAGTTTAAGTGGAGGAGTGGAGTATATATGTTGTGGAATGAATCACATATGGCTCAATTGTATAGGTGAGGTAGTTAGGTGGGAATGACTATAAAGTGATTTAGGTACAGCGAGGTAGTTGTATACTATGTAGCAGATAAGTATAAGTTGCAGGAATACTTTATGGAGATTTATCTAAACACAGTTAGTCGAGGAAAAACAGTAGGGGTTAACTAGAGGAGGCCTATGTTCAAATTTACAGACTGTAGTGCACTTTTAACTCTAGATCACATAGTTAGCATGGATTGCATAAAGAGTAGTTACTCACTTGTAACAGGTGTTCTCCAGGAGCAGCAGGAATCAGTCCTCACATATGGGTGTCATCGGCAACGATGAAGCCCCAGCGGAGCATTTCCCCAGCTTTCCATGAAAGCCTTTGGGAATGCTGGCACGCATGCGCGGTTCCCTTCCCGCCTAAAGGTGCCATCTTACCTCAGTCAAATGACATAGCTAAGAACAGCACACAGAAATGTAAAACAAACTATGTACAACTGCAACTCCAAGGGGAGGAGGGAGGGTTGTGAGGACTGATTCCTGCTGCTCCTGGAGAACACCTGTTACAGGTGAGTAACTACTCTTTCTCCAGGACCAAGCAGGAAGTCAGTCCTCACATATGGGTGACTCCCTAGCTCTGGGCTACCAGGAACCCAGGCTGAACAAGAGAACTCCCTCTAGTCACAGCATCAAAGAAAGGCTTTTCAAGGACACAACCTCCACCGGTAGCCCAACAGAGGGCAGGAGTTGCCTAAACCTCAAAGAGATTCCGGAGAGTACTGCTTGGCCAAAAGCACTGTCCCTACGGGACTCCCTCTCCAGACAGTAATGGGCCGCAAAAGTCTGGCTTGAAGACCAAGTTGCAGCCCTGCAGATGTCTACCAAGGGCACAGAGCGGAGATGAGCCACTGAGGCAGCCATTGCCCTGACACGATGGGCCGTGACCCTACCCTGCAAAGGAAGGTCAGCCGCCTTGTAAGCCCAGGTGATACAGTCAGCCACCCAGATGGACAAGGTACGCTTGGACACAGCCAACCCCAACTTATTGGGGTCAAAGGAGACGAAGAGCTGAGAAGCCCTTCTATGTCCCTGCGTACGGTCAAGGTAGAAGGATAAGGCCCTCCTACAGTCCAGGGTATGCAGGACTGCTTCAGCCTGGCTAGCATGAGGCCTAGGGAAGAATGTTGGAAGAACCACCTCCTGGTTGAGGTGGAAAGAGGAGACAACTTTAGGGAGGAACTTTGGATGAGTCCTAAGGACTACCCTTTTCCTATAAATCCTGGTGTAAGGTCTATCACAGACCAGGGCCTGAAGCTCACTCACTCGCCTAGCCGAAGTGAGGGCTATCAGGAAGAGAGTCTTCCAGGAAAGGAAGCGTAGAGGTCAAGTAGCCATCGGCTCAAAGGGTGGGCGAGTCAGTTGCTGCAAGACCACATTCAGCTCCCACTCAGGAGCAGGACGACGGATGGGGGGCTTGAGCAAAAGCAAGCCCCTGAGAAAGCGGGACACCAAGGGGTGACCTGACAGAGAATATCCCTCCACCAGTGAGTGGTGAGCTGCTAGAACTGAGAGGTGGACCCGAACAGAATTGGACTTAAGTCCCTGATTTGATAAGTGCAGTAAGTACTGAAGCACTACTGGCACAGTACAGGAGAAAGGATCCTCTGTACGAAGCTGACACCACACAGAAAACCTCTTCCATTTGAGGGCATAGGTTTTCCTAGTGGACTGTTTCCTAGAGGCTAGGACAACCTCCTCAACTTCCTGAGGCAGGCCCCAGGGAGCCAAAACTACCCTTGCAGCCTCCAGGCCATCAAATTGAGAGCTTTGAGATTGGGGTGCAGAAGGGAACCCTGCTCCTGTGAGAGAAGGTCGGGCTGCAACCCCAGAGGTAGTGGGGAATCCACTGCCAGTTGAAGCAGAAGTGGAAACCAAGGCTGCCTCAGCCACCTGGGAGCTACCAGCAGGACCGAGGCCTTGTCCTGAAGAGTCTTGAAAAGAGTTCGGGCCACCAAGGGCGTGGGAGGAAACACATACAGGAGGCCCTGAGACCAGGACATCAGAAAAGCATCTGGTGTTATCCTCAGAGGATGCGGTTGCCTGGAGCAGAACTTGGGCAGTTGCTTGTTCAGCGGACTGGAAAAGAGATCTATCCAAGAGAGACCCCACTTCAGAAAGATCTTCTGAACGACCAAGGGATGCAGCTGCCACTTGTGGGGCTGCAGAATTCTGCTCAACTGGTCGGCCAGGCAGTTCTCCTGGCCTGGAAGGTACACCGCCTTGAGAAGTATGTTGTGCTTTAGGGCAAAGGAACAAAGGTCTTGAGTCTCCCGACAAAGGAGCTTTGACCCAGCCCCTCCCTGTTTGTTCACATAAAACATGGCTACCTGGTTGTCTGTTTGAATCAAGACTGAGTGGTGAGCTAGGGCAGGAGAAAAAGCCTTGAGAGCTAAGCGGATAGCTCGAAGTTCTAGGAGATTGATCTGTTGGGCTGCCTCCCAGGAAGACCAGAGGCCTTGAGTGCACTTGTCCAGACAATGAGCACCCCAGCCCTGCAGAGAGGCGTCGGTGGTGAGGACCACCGAGTATTCTGGCATTTGGAAGGGCATCCCCTTCAGCAGATTGGGTGGATGTAGCCACCAGCTGAGGGAGGCCAAAAGGGGTTTGGACACCCTTATCCTGTCTCGTAGGCAGCCTCTGGCCTGAGACCACCGAGTCCGAAGGCACCACTGTGCAGGCCTCATATGGAGCCTGGCATTGGGAGTCACATGCACTGTCGAAGCCATGTGGCCCAGAAGCCTGAGGCAGAATCTGGCGGAGACCAGGGACCTGTTTAGAAACTGTTTGGCCACGTCCATCAGTCTTTGAGCCCTGTGAACAGGATGGAGTCGGTGCAGAGGGTTGCTACTAAGATGATTAGTAGTCTTCATTATAAAGCATATGAGGACAGACTTAAGGATCTTAATATGTACACCTTAGAGGAAAGGCGGGATAGAGGTGATATGATTGAGATGTTTAAATACCTCCGTGGCATAAATGTTCAGGGAGAGAGCCTCTTTCAATTGAAAGCAAGTTCTGCGACGAGGGGACATGGGATGAGGGTGAAGGGAGATAGATTCAGGAGTGATATGCGGAAATATTTCTTTATGGAAAGAGTAGTGGATCCGTGGAATAGTCTCCCAGTGGAGGTGGTAGAGATGAGGACAGTAACTGAATTCAAAAAAGCATGGGACCAACACAGAGGATCTCTAAGGGTAAAAAGTGGACTGTTGTAGTTGTTGTTATGGAAGGACAGACTAGATGGGCCTTGTGGTCTTTTTCTGTCATCATGTTTCTATGTCTTCTGGCAAGAATGCCTTTGCCAGTTGAGAATCCAACCTTGCCCCTATGAACTCCAAGTTCTGGGAGGGGAGCAAAGTGGACTTTGCGAAGTTTATGACAAAGCCCACGTTTTGAAGCAGAGCAATGGTTCTGAGGGTGGCTTGTCTGGCCTCCAGGGACGTCTGACCCCTGATGAGCCAGTCGTCCAGATAGGGAAAGACAAAGATGCCTTGATTTCTCAGGTAGGCCGCAACCACTGCCAGGCACTTGGTAAAGACCCTGGGAGCGGAAGTCAGGCCAAAAGGTAGTACTCTGTAAGGATAATGGTTTCCTCCCACAATGAACCTGAGGTACTTTCTGTGGTCTGGATGAATGAGGATGTGAGTGTACGCATCCTTTAGATCTAAGGAGCATAGCCAATCTCCCTGCTGGAGGTAGGGCAGAAGTGTTCTAAGAGTAAGCATCTTGAACTTTTCTTTCTCTAGGAACTTGTTGAGGTTCCTGAGGTCCAGAATGGGTCGAAGGCCACCGGTCCTCTTGGGTACCAGGAAATACCTGGAGTAGAATCCGTGACCTTGCAAGTGGGGAGGCACAGGCTCCACCGCCCTGTCCACCAACAGACCTTGGAGCCCTTGAAGGAGAAGGTCTGTGTGCAGGGGAGGGCTCAAGGGCTCCCCTGGGAAGTAAGGAGGAGGCGGCAGTTGATGAAAATGCAGGGCATAGCCCTTTTGGACTATGTCCAGCACCCAACTGTTGGTGGTAATGAGAGGCCACTGGTGGGCAAAGAGTACAAGGTGACTCTCTGTGCAGGGCTGGGAAAGCAGGGACGGAGTGGCTACGCTCAAGGAGTCAAAATCCCCCACCCTGCTGAGTGGAAGCAGGGGCAGAAGGCTTGGGAGTCCTCTGCCTACGGGGCCCATTACCCTGGCCCTTGGCTTGCTGACCCTGGGGGGCAGCTTGGGCAGCCTGATACTGAGGGTACTGTTTGTAGGCAGTGCCCTTCCTTGGGAAAAGGACTTTTTACCCGCGCCCTTCTTTTTATGTGAAGGGGCAGAGGTCTTCCTCGACAGCCTTGTCCGGGTAAGGTGCTCAGTCTCGAGCTGAGCGGCCTTCTCAGTCATGGGTTTGCCAAAAAGGTTCTCACCTTGGCAGGGGACATCGACCAACTTGTCCTGAACCCATGGCTCGAGGTCTGATGACTGCAGCCACGCCTGGCGTCGAGCCGCGATGCCGGCAGCCGCAACTCGGGCCGAAGCCTCGAAGCCATCGTAGGCGGCGCGGGAAATGAACTTTGAGCATTCCCGAATCCCCAAGGACAAGGTCTTAAATCTCTGCAAGGGTTCCCCGGAGAGACCAGCAGAGAATCCGGCCAATTCCTTGGCCAGGTCTCGCAAGTACATGCCCATGTACAGCTGGTAAGACTGGACACGGCAAGCAAGCATAGACCCCTGGAAGCACTTTCGACCGACGCCATTGAGGTTGCGGGCCTCCCTGCCGGGGGGCACCGTAGAGTGCATCTTCTGGCTCTTCAGACGATGCATGGCCAATTCCACAACCATGGAATGGTGTGGTAGCTGTGCTTTCTGGAAACCAGGGCTTTTGCGGAGTCGATAGATGGAATCGACTCGCTTGCTCAAAACCGGCATCCGGAAGAGGAGCCGTTCCAGCATCGGAGGAACGGGGACAGTAAAGGCCTCCTTTGGAGGAGAGTCATACTGTAGAGCATCGAGCTCCTCGGCTCGAGGCTCTTCCTCGGGATCGGCAGGGATAGCCAAGGCAGCGGCCATATCCCGGACGAACTCCGAGAACCTAGTGTCCTCCGGAGGGGATCTACTCCGGGGCTCAGACTGCGGTGAGTCCGACGGGACGCACTGAGTCTTAAACGTATCGGGAGACTCCTCGTCCTCCGTCTCCCAGGCGGACTCATCCGAGGAGGAGTCAGGGTCCGACCACGAGGGGACCCGAGGCACCCGCCCCGACGCCGGGGGGCACCGGCATCGACACCCTCAGTCCCGAACGGGAGGTCAAAGGAGACCTCGACCGAGGACGACTTCGAGCCACAAGGGTCTCGAGTATCGGCTCGGTCTCCGGGGTTGACTTCGAAGTCGACGTCCCGGTGGTCGGGGCAGATGCACCAGACAGGCTGGCCATCAGTGCCCGCTGCTGCTCCATGAAGGCAGACAATCTGCACTCCAGGGCTGTCATCCTGAGACTCAGCTCGGGAGACGCAGCAGCCACCGACTCGGGCCCCGGCGGCGGCTCTCTGGGAGGAGAGTCCATGAGGACTACGGGGCTTACGTGTCCAGCAGACTCCGGCTCCACACGAGGAACTTTGGCAGGCTTCTCTTGGTCAACGGGCCCGGGACGGCGGTCGGGGGTCTTAGACCTGGCCCTCAAGGGACCAGGGACCTCCTCCGATGCCGCCCTCGTGAGCCGCTTCTTCCTCTTGCGTTCCCGGTTGGGGGACCCCCTGTCCGAGGAGTTTTGACGGCGCTCGGGATCGGAATCCTGAGATGTTGAGGCCTCAGACGAGGTCCGAGCCCGGCCGGAGGCAGAGTCCGAGAAAAACCTCTCCTTCTGATGCTGTCGACTTTTAAGTGCCTTGGAAGACATCTTCCCACATGGCACAAACGACTTGGGGTCGTGGTCAGGGCCGAGGCACCGAAGGCAGCAGTCGTGTGTGTCGGTGAGAGACATAAGTTTCTTATACCGATCACACTTTTTGAAACCAATGGAAGCCATCGGGGAAAAAAGAGCCCCTGCGAGGTCAAAAGACCGGCCTTCCAGGGAAAAATGAAAAAAGGGGCGCGAACGCCAGTCACGAAGGGCAAAAAACAAAAAAGAAATAAGCGGGCTCGATACCGGTGTACCGAACCCGGCGGGAGGGGAACCGGCGTCGAACCGGAGAAAAATAGCAAAAAATCACCAAAGAAAAAATCACTTTTATCCGTGAGAACAGGACACACGTCCGGTGGGCTTCTCGGAAAAAAAGAGACTGAGGTAAGATGGCACCTTTAGGTGGGAAGGGAACCACGCATGCATGCCAGCATTCCCAAAGGCTTTCATGGAAAGCTGGGGAAATGCTCCGCTGGGGCTTCATCGGCACCGATGACACCCATATGTGAGGACTGACTTCCTGCTTGGTCCTGGAGAAACTGTTATACATATGATTATGGCTTAGTAAAGTTAAATTCAGTGATGCTGTCTGTTTTTAGAGCAATGTGAAGGAAATATTTGCTGTCGTATTATGGGCTCACCTTTGGATCTTTTCTTGTAGGTGGTGATATATCTGGCTTCTTTTAGCGTCGTTGTCTGGGAGTCTGAGGAAGACTTGGCTATTGTGTTTCAATTTATGCTGGATTGGGATTTGACCAGGGAACTTCAGATGGGGATGTTTATCTCACTCTTCGTTCCTCACCTAAGGGCCCTTTGGCGAGGCCCTTAGGCACGTTGGATCTTTTAAAGTTCGCAGTCAGCACGGTTTCTTTGGCCAATTGACCTGGTCGCTGAGGAGCAGGGAGGAGCTTACCGACCCTGCTCTCTCCCGTCGAATGTCGATCGGCTGAAGCAGATGAGAGAGGCTGGTTGCAGGCACGCTGGATCTTTTAAAGTTCGCGGTCAGCGGGGTTTCTTCAGCTGATTGGCCTGGTTGCTGGGGAGCAGGGAGAAGCTTACCGGCCCTGCTCTCCTCCGTCAAATATTTATTATTCAAATTGAAGCATGTGAACTAGGTCACTATTCTTACAAAATATTTAATGGTTAGTATTATTGATTTTGTTGTTATTTATTTACAATTCACTTGTTCCTCTTCTGCTGTTTTTTCTGCTTGTTTTTCTTAAAGCAAGTCTCACACCGTTCATAAATGCTCCAGTTAAGCAAAAGACTGTGAAGTTAAGAGTAGTTAGGATTTTCTTTATTGTTACAGGGACAGGCACTTTTCTTCCCAATGTCTTGTCTTTCCCTAGGCAAGAGCTAATTTTTAAAAATCTTTTTCCTGAAAGCCACCTCAGTGTCATGACAGGAGCAGGGATGCCGACACTTGCCCAAGGTGGACAAGCTCACATTACTTTATGGAAAACAAGTTCTTTTTTGACATTTTTTGTGCTTCTGGTTAGTTTATTTGGTTCTTTTTTTAAGGGGGAGGAGAGTAAAGGATCTTAATGATTAGTGCTGGGATGCTGGGAAGAAGGAAAGGGGGTGAGAGAATAGGGGTAGAGAAGGGGGTTTGCAAAAGGAGCTGGAGAAAAGATCTCAAGGATGATTTGAAAGATGATAGGTACCCAACTACAGAGAGAAGGAAGGTGTCGGGGCAGGAACATCGAGGATCAGGAGGAGGAAAGGTCATGGGGAGAGGGGAAGGCAAGAAGAAAAGAGGGAGCCTCATCGACTGGAAAGGGCGAGATCAAGGTTTCAAAGAGGGAAGGAAGGAGGATCTACTCTCACACACAACCTTCTGATGCCAGTCCCTTCTCTTATTCACATCCTCTCTGAAGCCCCTTCATATCTCTTCCTCTCCAACCCACACGTCAACTTACTTTCCCTGAGCCATTTACTCCCCTCAGATACCCTCTGCCTTGCAGTCACCACTCATTCTCTGCCCCTTGGCACTCCCTCCAATCACCTCATTCTTCTTCCCAGAAATTCTGTCAGTAATTTGATCCTCAGTCTCCCCCCACTCCTCACTCTCCGTCAGTCTTTACTTCTGCACCACTTCAGTCCATATTAATTCAGTTACTTTTTCTCTTCTTCCCACCCTCTGCTGTCACCAGTCTTCCCCCCAATGCCATTATTGATCTTCCTAGACAATTCAGTGTTCAGAGGACAACAAAGGCAGTGCGGTGCCTTGGGCCGAGTCCTCTTCCTAAAGGGTCATACTTTGAACCATGTGGTAAGCACATGGTACCTTGGGGCCAACAGCAGCAGAGGTTGACACACATCAAGGCATTGCACTGCATTTACTGCATTGTCCTTTAACAGCACATAGGAAGGAGAATGAGAGACTCATGTATGTGGAAAGGGAGAAGATGCCCATCTGTGTCACTGCTACTACTGAAACTTTGGCCTAGCCCTAAGTCTCCTGTGGCAATTCCACAAGGAGTGGCCAATTCCATGGCCCTTACTGTGGCTGCAGAATCATGGAGGGACCTACATACAGGCTATCAGATGTATTCATGCATACAGAGTTAGAGGACGTCTACTTTTTTAGAACTTACTGAGAGTTTGCAGGTTCTGATTGGTATTAGATAAGAGCAGAAAACCACTAAGATGGCAACACACAATCCTATCAAAACTCATTTATTTTTTCCTGTGTAATAAGCATAAATAATTTTAGTCTACCTATATTAAAACTTAGATTTTTACTGCAAAAAGGGGCTTTTTCTAAGAAGCTAATTTAAAATCTATATACAATTACTTTCTGTTTACAGTCTTTTATTTTCACTGTCACACACTCAGGGACATGTTTATTAAAGATTAACATACATTATCATCATTAGCATATGCTAAGTGCTGCTGTGGTACATTTTATTCCTATGACCAGGGCGGTACTTAGCGCAAGCAAATGGACATTAACATGTGTTAACCTTTAGTAAACATGCTCCATAGTGATTATGAAAGACATAACATTTTCTCCTCACTTATTGATCAGTTGTATTTGTGTGTGTGGCGACATAAGAAGAATACCAAGTTCACATTCTTAACTTGGAACATTCAGAACATTTTTTATTGAAGTCAACCAAAAGCAAAATTTGAAATCAATGGAATGTCATTAAAAACCTGTTCAAATGAGTTCTCACAGAAGCAAAAATAAACAAAAACTAAAAACCCAAACATCTGAATTCCAAAGTATTTGTAAAATAAAAAAGGCAACATTTCAGTAAGTATAATGTACAAAACAAATGATAGGTTCCTACGATCACACACATTCAATAAGAAGCTAATTTTTTTTTTACAGGCAATTCTAAGTATACAAGAAGTAACTGACAATATGTAGTCTATATACAGGTTAAACGAGCTTGAATGTTTTACACTATGCAATAAAACATAGGCCAAAACAATAACCATTCTTTCCTTCACCCCCCCCCCCAAATGAAATTATTATTTTATAATCTTGAAGTCTATGCACAAACATCAAGTCATAATACAGCACTGCCCTAGTGGAATATCCCCCAGGGAAAAACATACTACACTTTTAGTGTCTTCAGTTTCTAGCCCAAGTCAGAAATTCTTAATATTTGGAGTTTGTTGACTATTGATACGTCTGCTATCGAAAGACGCAAATGATTTATAGATTAAAATAACATCACATAATCTACAAAGTGTTTGTTACAGATAAACAAATTATACAGAATGACTGAGCCTACAAAAAGCTACGGTCACAGGTAAAGGTTACGTGGGCATGAGAATGGAGTGAGCAGAAATTTGTACAGCTTCATTTGTTAAATGGATCAACCAAGGGCTAGACAGCTTAGGCCACATTTCAGACATACAACTCACTCTTGCATGCAGATGCCATACACACAGACATGTACATTTCTTTTACTTTGCCAGTCACCATTACAAGTTATGGTAGAGGTGATGGAGGCATAGAACTTTAAATGAAAAACAGTCACTTGGTTTATAAATGAGAGACAGACGGAATAGTACCGGGGGGAGGGGGAGGGATTACCTGATCCATTTCTAAATCAACAGCAGTAAGTAATCGTGTACAATTCTGAAAATGTTAAATGCAAGAGTGTACTGCCAGCTGCTATCCAGGGTAACCTAGATCTTTTTCCATGCTGTGAGCAATTACATATGCCTGGTATTTCCTTATGCCATTCAGACACAGCTTATAATGAGTACCAGCTATCACATTATCATGGGGTGGTGCTGTTGGTAATGTGAAAAAAGTGGTAAATTTAAAATTTCTGTTATGCCCTCATTATACCTCTAAAGTGCATGATTACTAGTCTGTACATGGTCTCTGCAGAGCCACATATGATTACAAATTAACAGCTGATTCAGATGGTGTCTCTTGTGGTGCAAGAGACACCAACTCAGACCCACTGATTCAAATGGATACAAAGCAAAACATTACGAATTAATTATAAATTACCCGTGAATCTTACATTTAAAGGGTCACTATATATATTTTCACATTCAGAAAAGGTTGAGAAGAAAGCTTCTCTCCCCTCTCGTTAAGCTAGCAATCTAACAAGTTGAACCACTTCCAAATATCTCCTCTTTCTGAAGCAGCAAGGAATGCTTTTTAATTCCCATCAATGTATTATGAAGTGCTTGAATCTGCTCCTCTAAAAACTGGAACAAAAGTGAGAAGAAAGAGATGGGGAGGGGGAAATGTGTTCTGAAAGAGAATGAAGAAAATATTTCTAATCAAGTGAGAATTTCAGGAGTGTAAACAAAAGCACGTGTGTTTCTACACAGAATAGATTCTAACTACACCAAAGATTTCTAAGAAACTTGTGCACTGACTGTATATTTAATTCTAAGTGCTTTTATTCCTTGTCCTATGTGCACAGTTCATTAAAGATCAAAATGCTCTCTGTACTGTGTTAATGCATAAAACAATGATCTATTTAGCATTTTAAAACATGTTAAAAGGGTAAGAAAAATCTTAGTTTCAAGAATATAGAAAAAAAGTATTTACCTGAATTAGGTGGCCGAGAGGTTTCAGTATTAAAGTGACTACTATATGTTGTACCAGCAGCAAACATGAATATCCATGTCCCAAACCCCTTGTTTTACACTTACTCCCAGTTAAGTTGAAATAATTGTTTTGGTCTGCATTTTAGCTCATGCCTTTACAGTAGTAGCTCAAGGCAAGTTACAAAATCTCATTATTTAAAAACTCACAATGTATTTGGCCCAGTAATTCAGTGTTAGTACTATGTGTTGCCAGGCCATCTGCATTCCAGGTTAGCCGGAGTTGGAGGATATTGGGGAGACAATGGACTCCTTTTACTAATGATTAGCATGTGCTGCCACATACCCCATGGGAATAAAATGGCCAGAGCATGCAAGGGTTAGTACAGGGGCCCAATATTCACAGCTCTTGGAGCAGGCAAGGGGAATCATGGTCACTGTGCCTTAGTGACTGCCCGGTCAGTGTTTGGGAAAGCTCCTTGCTAAGGAATGTCAGACTGCAATGACTGGTTGAATGAATGGGAAGGAAGATATAAAATAGAGAAAAATCCTCTGGTAGTTGTGAATGAAGGGCTTATAATGCTACAGTTCTACAGAGGCTGGCTCCAACTGAGATGGAAGCTCAAAGAAGTATGAGGAAATTGCATGTCAACAACCTGCGCCATCTGCACAAAGAGCTAAGTGAAATTGAAATTCCTGGAAAATCTAATTTAACAAGGGCATTTTTTTTTTTTTAGAGAGGAAAAGTCATGCGATTTCAGAACATACTGCCTTTCTTTTCCACAGTCCAATGTGCTGAAACAAGAGGCACTTTCCAGCCTCTGCTGAGGCTGGCAACTGATGTTATGATACTAGCTATACCATCAAGAAAACAAATACATATGACAATAGTTTTTTTGAATTAAAAACCTAAGGGAAACACCTAAGAATTAAGCAAATATTTCAGTTGCTTGCAGAGGAAGAGATATGGTGGTTGGGGGGATACCTTTTTTGTGGAAGTTATTGTTTAAAGTGCAAAGATATAGTAAAGAACAATGAAAGGCTCTGGGTTAGTGCACATATGGTGCATTCTGTTTAGAAGTTTGGAGGTCAACTCACAGGGCATGTCCTTTGTGGGCCACTGCATGCATCATGTTCTATCAGGGACTATGTTCTATTACAGACCAACTTCAGAGCTAAAAATGTTTACCTTCTTTAAAAATAAATAGAGGCGAGGGATTTTTGTTGCTTAGCAAATTAACTCTTAAATCTTTACGGGTTAATTTAAACACTGTGGTTGGTGTTTTTTAAAATGCTGGCTGCAACATTTAAATAACTTACATTTATTCAGCACCACTATCTGGATGCCAGCAGTTCTGAATATACCTGCAGTGGGGCAACCACTACTGCTCCTCCCATGCAACGGTCTGGAATTATCTGGACAGTGCAGAGGTATTCTGTAAGGATATTCAATGGTTGTTCAAGACAAAAACTGGCAAATCGGTTCCTTGAAGAACACTCAAGACAATAAATATTTGGGAAAAGTGCTCCAATATTTAACAATGAAAATACAATAATTTTTGGTGAACAAAGGTCTCAGACTAAAGTGGGGTGATCTGTTAGGTCATGACTTGCCTAATCAAAATATCCCCCTCATTTGCATCAAGGACCTTGTTTAATTTCACCATGAACTTTTCTTTCAAATCATTTTATTTTTTTTTCTTTTCTAATTTTTAACGAGTATATTAAATGTGTCAAAATGAAACAAGTCTCTCTTCCGAAATTCAACAGAAAACGTGCTTATCTTGTTAAAAATCGAACCCCAACGCCAATTCCCAGCGCTCATGCGTTTCACCGACTCGTGTGGTGAAAAAGATCTTGCAAAGACATATTAATGTAATTAAACTAATTCCTGGACTTGAGGACAAAACTATTCGATGCGTATGGCAACGACACAAAAATCTGAAAGAACTTCTCAGCCCAGTTGTGTTGCGACCAGTAGAAAATCCACAGATCACAGGTCCTCCTGGCCATATGAAGTGTGGTAATTTCAAAATTTGTGATGTTACTGTAGAACTAACTGAATTTAGATATCATGATAAACTTTATCATTTAAAACAACGAACATCCTGTGGGTCGACCCATGTGGTGTATGGCATTCAATGCCCTTGTCACTTATTGTACATAGGTAAAACCATTCGTTCTTTTAAATTACAAATGGGTGAACATCGGAGTAAATTACGCTGTAAAAGAAGGGAAGCACCAATAGTGGAACACTGTTTGGCTTTAAATCATCAATTTGAAGAGCTTTGTTGCTTTTGCATAGACCAAATACTTATAGGCTCTAATGGAAGAACTAGGGATCAGAGTCTATTATTTTGTGAACAGCGCTGGATTTATTATCTGCAAACAGTTCAATCTAATGGTCTAAACGTACAAATTGAATGGACAGGCTGCGTATGATCCTTAGATCATGTTTCATGATTCGCTCCCAGCACACTCATTAGTCTTTAACACCAACATTCAAGCATGCAATAAGGGGCGTCATGATAATTACTTAACTTCAATTGAGTAATTAGTTTCTTTAAATATGCCATCAGTAGCTTTTAGTCCGCATGCGCGGCGTTTTTCTCAGAGTGTAGAATTCATGATTCGAAGGAATTCAGGTATGTTATAAGCTCTTCACTCAGTTTCAAATTGGTCGTCAATGGATATTACCTATTAAAATCTACAGAAATTGCGATGTTAGACTATTGTCTTCCTCTTTCAGATAATTCAAAAAGTTGGAAATTTGAAAGCTGCCATCGAGTGTCTGTAAAAGAATCGGAAGTCTGAAAGTTGTCACTATGAGTTGGCGGGTGCTGCATCATACCCCCCGAGGAAACCGCACGAGTCGGTGAAACGCATGAGCGCTGGGAGTTGGCATTGGGGTTTGATTTTTAACAAGATAAGCACGTTTTCTGTTGACTTTCGGAAGAGACTTGTTTCATTTTGACACATTTAATATACTCGTTAAAAATTAGAAAAGAAAAAAAGTAAGAAAATGATTTGAAAGAAAAGTTCATGGTGAAATTAAACAAGGTCCTTGATGCAAATGAGGGGGATATTTTGATTAGGCAAGTCATGACCTAACAGATCACCCCACTTTAGTCTGAGACCTTTGTTCACCAAAAATCATCGTATTTTCATCGTTAAATATTGGAGCACTTTTCCCAAATATTTATAGGATATTCAATGGTACTATCCGTACAATGCTGTGGAATATCCATGGAGTGTTAGCTAAGGGAATGATCCAGATAACAGTTGCCATTATCCAGATAATTCCCTTTGAATATCAGAAAATAGCAAGGGAAAGATGAGATGGATTCATTCTCTTGATGAATTGGGAACTTGGCTACTATAATCTTCAAAAGAATAAGGCAATTACAAACAGACGATGGCAGAAGATAAGGGTCACTCGGATCTAGCCTGCCTGCCCCTTCTGCTTGCCTACTATTCTGTTAGAGTTCTTTCATAATCCGTGGTGTTCCCCTTCACTTCTCCACTAAGATCTCTGTATTTATTCCATGCATTCTTAATTTGGAACTTAAAAGAATGCTGTTCATCTGAATTTAGGCTAACACACTTGAAACAACATATCAGGGAGGAGAGGGCAATTTTCAAACTAAGGTTTTATGTATTTAAACATGCCTTTATTTGTATAAAAGCTTTTGAATTTTGCCCCAACGTTCTTTCAATTACACACAATACACAAACATGGATTCACCAGGAGTCTTGTAGAGTGGTAGTATTCCTCTTTTCTCCACTGACACATCTCTTCCTAACTGCTTTGTCATACTGACTGGCTATCCTGAGGTCATAAGATGACCCTCAAATCCTTTTCCTGTTTGACGGCTAGTTTTTCAGCTCCAAAAAGATATTTGATCCTTCAATTTCAAATGTATGCTTTTGCTGATTTTTTTTTGGATGAATTCATTGTTATAAAATCTTTGAGCATAACTTCAGAAAATAATACTTGATGAGTTCTGGGTGATTTAGTGGAATCATTCAGGGCCAAATGTTCTATGCCTTCTCCCTTACAAACTCTACAGAAGCAAAACAGGAAGAACCTTTCTGACAAATGAAACACACATATTTAATTAAGAGATGTAAAGGATGTCACGATTACATGACAGTGTAATTATTTACCTGCAGTTAGTTTTCTCTGCAGGCAGCATCTGGATAGTCAAGTGACCTGTACACCTTAGAAAGATGTCTTCCACATTCCAGAAGTTCTAGTGACAACAGGGGGCACTATTAATAATGACCAATCCATGAAGAATAGAGCGTGAAAGACAGGGGGGTAAGAGACAGACTTATTTTTGTAAGAGCATATCTGCAAAGGCCAAATGTATTCTAATGGGAACCAGACTTGCTGAGGTGAAAAAAAGCATTAAATTGTGAAGTCCATGACTGCTCCACAATGAAGGAATAAGGCCTCTTTAAACAGAGTCTTTTTTTTTCTCTATTGAAGTAAAAGAAGATACCGTCCTATATCTAATCAATAACTCAGTTCAAGGTGAACCCATTTGAAGGTGAACATCTGCCACCTTCTGATCCAAGGATCACATATAGGCATCTGGTCATAAGAGAACATTAAAAAAGTCATGTAGCCTAGCATCCAATCTCCGAGAATGAACAGTTCAGTTTCTTCTGAAGTACCCACTAGAGCACAGCAGGAAAGCCTTTTGTATATTGCTCAATCCCAGAAGTGGTGAACACATCCAAGTTTATCTGGCAGTCATTTTCTTTCCATGCTTCTTGACCATCAGGATCATCCTATAAAACAAGGCTGAACTCTATATCTCCAGAGCTTCCCAGGCTAAGCAAAGTTGGATTTTGTGTTTTCTCTATTTATCTAAGTGATGCATAACTATTTGGCTGCCCATTCGATGATGATATCAGGATCATTTTTATCTTGAAAAATCCATTGTAGCATCTGATTTTCTTATTTATTTTATTTATTTTAATTATCTTATATACAGCGCTATTCTGCATCAGTGCGGTTTACATTGAACAAACTGAAATTACATTGAACAGGGCATTATAACTTGGAGATAACTATTTTACAGGGAACATGGGCTATGGAGGGTTAAGTGGCTTGCCCAAGACCACAAGGAGCACCTGTGGGACTAGAAACCCCAGTCCTTCCGGCCCAAGGTTGCTGTCCTCTAGTGGGATTTGAACCCCCGACCTTCCGGCCTGAAGTACCTTGCCCCAACCACTAGGCCACTCCTCCACTCAAATAGTAGCTCCAGGTGCAAATGTTCTTTAAGTGAGCTCCTACGTTCTGTTTGAATGCATCTGTGATCTATGTTGGCTGACAATTACCTTTTTTTGTGCGGGTCCTGCTACCTTGTTCTCTTTAATTAGGATGATCATAGTCACATAGTAAATGACAGCAGATAAAGACCAGCATGGCCCATTTAGTCTGCCCAGTAAGGTGGGTAGGATTGTACCTACTGCTCCCCCCTCTATGCCTTTTCTAAAATAAATGCAAGCATGGTCTAAATACATCATAACCACTGCACAAGTGGTTAGGGCTCTTCAGCTTGCAGAAAAGACAATTGAGAGGAGATATGCTGAGTTTATAAAATTATGAGTGGGGTGGAATGTTTAAATAGAGAATAGCTGTTTATCCTTTCAAATATACAAAACAATAAGATACTCCATAAAACTAATGACCAGCAAATTGAAAACAAATTGTAGAAAGATTTCTCCCCCCCCACACAATGCATAATTAAGCTGTGGATCCTTTTGCCAAAGGACGTGGTCCAGACAACTAACATAATGGGGATCAAAAGACATTTAGAGAAGTTTCTGGATGAAAGGTTTATAGGAAATTATTAGCCAGGTACAATGTTCCCTCTAATTTTCTGTAGGCTGTGTGCGCATAAAATATCAGCTGTGTGCAGCTTTTGAAGGAAGGTTAAATTTTTGTGCGCCACATGACGACACTCGGAGTTATATACTTTAAAATTTGACTACACGTCAGAATACAGTATGTACAAGATATTGATTTTAATCAAATTAAATGAAAATAGACAATTACTAAATGAAGCGGGAAATTTCTAGTAATTACAATCATAACTTTTAAATTTTAAGACATCTGTGTTGTTTTCTATCAGAATCAGAGCCGTAATTTTTGTGCGCTCTGTTGTAAAGTATGTGAGCTCGCTCGGCGAGGTGTGTGCGCGCGCACACGCGCAAAGCTTAGAGGGAACAGTGGCCAGGTACATTTCAGCCAGCCATTGCTCCACTCTTGGAAATGAGTTATGAGAAATAAATCTACATTTTGGGATCTGCGGGTACTTATGACTCAGACTGGCCAGTCAAAAATAGGATGCTGGATTTGATGGATCATGATCTGATTCATCATGGCTTTTCTTATGTTCTTAAGTGGACAGCAGTTCTTAAGAACTCTTTCTTGTCTAAGGCACCAAAAAGAAAAAAAATGGTTGACCATTAATGGTTGACATGCCACTTAATGGAAAAAGAAATTCTTGAAATTCTAGAGTTTGAAAGAGATACCCCAAATTGGTACATGACCAGTCATGTGGCTCACCTCTGAAAAACACAAGTATTTTTCAAAGACTGCACATATTTTAAAGGTATAAACATCTTGTCTATGTTGTCAGATAAAATATATATATCCTTTCTATCAGGCTCCATTCACCCATCTTCATTGCTTTGTTTATGTAGGATAAAATGGAAGCTTCAGTTGGTCATTGATGTTCTAGTTGTACTGGTTCAGAAAAACTAAGCAACAGACTACAGCTCCTCCACTCAGGAATGGCAGTCACTTATAATTTTAGCAATTAAAACATCCTCTAACAACTTGAATGAAGCACTCGGCCCACTGGAATCAAATACAGATTACAGACTGTTTGTTTTACGGGGCCTGAAAAATACTGACCTCTCAAAGAAAGTAAATGGCCAAGAGCAGCTTATATTTCCCCACATATAGTAATTTCAAGGGAAATCTCTCTGAGGGTCCAATATCTCTATTTTGGTGTAAATGGAAAGTCTAAATGGGTTTTACATAGAAATAAGAGTCAATACAACTTATGAAAAGCATAGCTATAGCTTTGAGAATGTCAATGCTTCAAGTATTACTCAAGAGAGGTTGGAAAACATTAAACATCTAAACTTTTATAGATATATTGGCAGACACATTTATATGACTCTAGATCCTAAAAAATACACAAACTTCTTGTCCTATCTTTCTCATGAAAATTAGAATTACAAGTCCATAGACACAATGGGTGCAAAATCAGATCTAGGTTAGAATGTTCTTTATGTCCTTGATTCATTTGGCAAACCCATGATCTAAACAAGATAGCAGCATTTACTATTCATTAGAATACCCATAATACAATTTCAAAAGCAACTTGATACATAACTAACAAAATGTATAGCATGTGTAATACTAATTGTGAATATGAACTTTTCTTTGTTAAAATACTGAGATGCACAGCAGAGAGTAGTAAATTTGTCAACCACTGGCAATGACGACAACAAAAAGCCATGAATTCAGGAACAACAAATTCAGAAACCAACGCCATCACAAACACTGTCAACACCATGCAAATTCAACTCCGACAATCTAAGATCACCATGAAGAAAATATTGTTAATGCCAAATTTTAGGTGCTATGGTAAAATGTTAACTTATTGCAATTTAGTGAAATGATGCAGACCCTGAATGTGCTCTAGAATTTTAAGAGAAGAAATATTCTCCATTTCCATGTATTGATTTGATATTCTATCTACTTCCATTAGCATCAAGGCAAATTACAAGGAAAAACAGTTTGAGTTAAACAAAAAATCCATAAAACTCAGACATACAAACAACAGAACCTACAATACAGGGAAGGGTGTGGTTGCCTACTCAACATAAGATTTGCCAAACTGGGTCAGATCAAAGGTCCAACAAGCCTAGTATTCAGTTTCCAAAAGCGGGCAATTCAGGTCACAAGTAACTGGCAGGCTACCAAAAGGTAGACAGATTGCATGCTGCTTATTCCAGGGATAAGCAGTGGATCTTCTCCAGTCACTTTAATAATGGTTTATTGACTCTTCCTCCAGGAACTTGTCCCTTGTACAATGAATAAAAGTGCCCTTTTAGGTTTATACAAAGATGATTTTTGCTTCCCTCCAAGACTTATGTGAAACCTGTGGTTAGGAATACCTTTAAGCATTCTCAGATAGTATAAACTGGGACACTTGTCACATAGTGTATTCCTTTATTAAGGGAAGTTCATAGTTTTAATTGTTTAAATGGGGGAAACATGTTTCTTCCAGAGTCTACATCAACCGGTAGTCAGTATATATTTAAACAGAAAATCATGCCATTTGGAAAATATTTTACCCTAGAAGTTAAAGTAATTCAGATTTCCCGTCTAAGAATGTTACCAGCCTTTGTGAATGGAACCCTGGTACAAAATAAAATAAAAATTAATCTTGTTCTGCTTCTTTTCTTTTTTTACCTGGTGGTAATACTGAGTGCTGGATTAAGCATGGGTCTGGAAAGAAAAACTGAAAGACAAGGCCTAGAACGCCTACTAGCAGAGGAGGAGAACAACAATGAATGGAATTTAAACATACTTGGGACTGATGTGACGATAAGGTAGAAAAAGGGACATCCGGGTCATGAAATTTATAATTAACAAATATTTTACAAAAGGATCATTGAACATGGAGCCTTTTATAAAACAACTATAAGGTCGTAGGAAATACATGTACAATTGGCAACATACACAGTGGTCGCAGCTATTTTACAATGAAATACTTAAAACAAATCAGAATTATTCAGGGTTCTGACCATGTATGTGCTAACAAAACCCCCCATAAAAAACTGGATAGCTAGTTAGAGTCGTTTAAGAAGCTGAGTGAAAAAACATTTTAAATGACATTATGAGGTGCATTTTAACATCAGCAAGGTAAGCACACATCCCCTCAATCACTGGTGCAACACTAGGTCCAAAAGAGCTGCTAGCTGATATGCCTGCCTTGAAGCAAGTGGAAATGCCATTGTACAATCAGAAATACGCTTATGTTGTTAGCCCTCCCAATTCACGTGCTGTGACTTTGTTAAACCGCTATTCATGCTTTTAGGCCATGCAAGCCTTCTAAAATCACCTCCACAAAGGAAAGTGATAAGAACAAGGTTGACAGGTTGGGTAAAAGACATGCGAAGAGCTCATATTGGTCAAGTATGGAAATTTATATGCTCATTTACTCAAAGTGGGAGAACTAGAGAAGATGACAAATGGGCAGACTGAATGGGCCAATTGGCCCTAATCCACTGTCATCAAATATGAAACAAAACCCTCTAAACTAAGAGCCTCCAAAATTCCACACAAGGCATTTCAAAATCATACAAAGTGCTGCACAGGAGAAAGGTGGTACGAAAAGGGAACTATGTCTGAACTTTTCAGTAATTTCAAATGCTGGGGAAGGAGTGAGGCAAAGAACATGGTTCTTAGGGGTGAGGCAGACAGCTCTACCTTTTAGAATCTGCTGCCTGGAGTAGTGTGAGGTGAATGGATGGCAGACTTGCTTATACTCATACCCCCTCCCCATATGTCTTCTCCTTTTTCTCTTGCTCTTCTGTCACTCTCTTTTTCCCCAGTCCTCTCCCCTCTTACTCCTCTCTTTTACACTCTTCTGCCACCTCCTGTACCCTTAAACTTCTGCCTCCTTCTACTCCTCTCACTCTCTCATCTTCACCTCTACTCATTTCCCCTAGACTTGCAGTCCTGAAGTGGGGCAAACCTACACACACATATGCTGATCCTGCAACACCAGGAACCAAAGGCATTTGTACACACTCCCAGTGCTGCAGCCCTAGAGCAGAGAGACAAACAAACGTCTCCAGCCCTGCATCACTAAAAGTGGGAAGCATCTACTCCTCCAGTAGCAATAGTGCAGACTGGGGTAAAGTGAGATTGTAGGAGTCAAATGCAATTGGGTGGGCTCACTTTTGCTAGGTTTAGCAGTCAAGGACATTCGAGGCAGTGACTATTCTCTTGACTTATTTCTGGGGCTATTGCCACTTTTCTGGCAGATAAAAGGAAGAGATGAATCTGAGTAGTTGGAAGCTCAGCAGGAAGGACCACCAAGATTGTGGCTGAGCTACTTATATAGTCTTGCTGTTCAAATCCCTGAACTGAAAGAGGGTGCACTTGAGCAAAATAAATAAATAAATTTGTTTAGGGCCAGAAAAATGTGTTCTAAAAGCCATGTCTGGCCCATGAGCCTTTGTTTGGGTACTCTTGCTCTAAAATTCCAAACTGAGATAAAGTGAATACTGGTTTCCAGGATGCAGCATAAAGTGAAATTGGACTTACCTGGGTGGTGTACCTCTTCCAGCAGCTTGGAAACTGAGCATGTCATCTTTTGATGACAGTGGTATTAATACAGCAGGAACCTCCCACCAGCTCCAGTAACCTATTGACAAAGCAGACTCACAGGAGCAACAAATAAGTGGTTAATTGAAAATACACTGTAATTACACTATAACTACCCTTCACCCCCCCCCCCCCAAAGGAGCAGGGATATGGAGGCTTGCCTGAGATATCCCAGAATAAGGCTGACTGTCCCGAGCGAACCACTCGATCAATGCTCTGGAGCACCCTCGGACTACGCATCCCCCCCCCATATCCTGTTCTACCTGGGACCCATTTAGGCTGTGGTCCCAGGCAACTGGCCCTCAGGCACTCAGGGAGGGATCCGGGACTAGACTGGAGTTCCTCAAGGAACAGCAATTAACAGGTAAGGCTAATTTCACTTTCCTTATTGTTCCTCCAGTCCAGTTGCGCACCTCTGGGATGTAACAGAGCAGTTTAATTTACTGGGAGAGAAATGACAGACAGGCCTTAAGAATCGCCGAGCCAAACCGGGCATCATTTGCCATCTGAACATCTAGACGGTAATGCTTAGCAAAAGTGTGAAGTGTTGACCAGGTCGCCGCCTTGCAAATCTCCAGCTTCAGCACCAAGGCTTACTCCGCCCATGAGGCTGCGTGTGTCTTTGTAGAATGCACATGCAACCCCACCGGTATTGGTCTCCCTTTCAGGATATAGGCCGACGCAATCGCTTCCTTGATCCATCTTGAAATGGAGGCCTTTGCTTCCGCCGCCGCCTCCCCTTTGTGTGGACCGCCAAATAAAATGAATAAGCGATTTGACCTGCGGAAGGCTGTGGTTCTCTTGAGGTAACACTTCGGGATGTGCCGGACATCCAGCAGGCGAAACTGAGGCCCCACGGAGGGATCTTCTCAGTTCCCCAGTACCGGCAGGGAGATGGCCTGATTCAAGTGAAAGGCCGAAACCAGCCAAAGAACCACTTTACCAATTGAGAAGGAGAGAAAGGGTTCCTGGCAAGACAAGGCCTGAAGCTCCGAAATTGTGTGCCGAGCAGATGGCTACAAGAAAAACCACTTTGAAGGTTAAGTCCTTCATGGACATTCTGTTGAGCGGCTCAAATGGCTCATTCACTAAGGCTGATAACACCAAATTGAGATCCCAAGGGGGCACCACTGGCCGTCTCAGGGGCCTCAGAAGCATTACTACTCTTAGGAAATGCGCCACATCCGGGTGAGACCCTAGGGCTACCCCGTGGACCTTTCCACGGTAGCAGGAAATTGCCGCCAGCTGAACTCTTAAGGAGCAAGCAGCTAGTCCCTTGTCGAATCCTGCCTGCAGAAAGGCCAAAATATTTGGAATTGAAGACTTGGATGGCTGAATCTGTCTATTACCACACCAGAACTCGAAGATTCGCCAGACCCGAACATAGGCTAGAGAGGTCGAACGCCTCCTGGCTCTTAGTAAGGTAGAAATTACATGCGTCGAGTAGCCTTTTTTCCTCAATCTCATCCTCTCCAGGGCCATGCTGTAAGCAAGAATCATTCCACCTGGGGCATACACACTGGATCCTGCATCAGCAGGTCCTCCAGAGTCAGTAGGCACCACGAGCGATCTGCCAGAAGCTGCACCAGGTCGGCGTACCACGGAACCCTTGGCCAATTCTGAGCAATCATTACTAAGCCCTGGGTGCGCCGCGATCCTTTCCACCACACGACATATGAGAGCCCAACAGAGAAAAACATACAGGAGCCCCTGCTCGGGCCATTTTTGTATCAGCGCGTCCAGGCCTTCTGACATCCGTTCTCGCCTCCTGCTGAAGAAGCGTCTCGCTTTGGCAGTTTGGAAGGTTGCCATCAAATCCATCACTGGAGAGCCCCAGCAGCGTACACTTGGGCGAACACCTCATGGTTGAGCACCCACTCCCCTGGCTACAATAGTACCCGGCTCAGATAATCCGCTGTCAAGTTGTCGGTTCCCACTATGTGTGCTGCCGACAGAGCTTGGAGGTGGCTCTCTGCCCAACTTAGCAACCCCTTGGTCTCCCTTCCAAGGCTGCGCTGCCCATGCCACCCTGGCGATTTATGTAGGCCACTGTGGTTGCGTTGTCCGACAGGACACTCATCGCCTTTCCCTGCAACCGCTTCTCGAAACTCTGGAGCACCAGGAATACCGCATGCATTTCTAGTCTGTTGATTGACCAACCGGTCTCCTCCGTGCTCCAGAGCCCCTCAGCAAAGTGCCCCTCAAAATGGGCTCTCCAGCCAGCCAGACTGACGTCGGTGGTCACTGAGAACCAGATCAGTGATTCTAGGGGCATCCCCCGAGAAGGGTCTCCGGGCAAAGCCACCACTTGAGGGCTAGTTTGACCGCTCCTGGGCAAGGGAGCTTCTGGAACTACTGGGTTTGGTGGGACCACCACCACAGCAAAGCTCTCTGCAAGGGCCGCATGTGCCCCCTTGCCGAAGGCACCAGCTCTAGAGTGGCTGCCATGGTCCCGAGAAGCTGAAGATAGTGCCAGGCTGTTGGCTTCACCATATTCAGAAACTGACGCACTAGAACCCGAAGGCCCTGAGCCCACAGTGCCGGGAGAAACTCTCCCCCCATATGGGCAGCGAACCAAGCCCCCAGGTATTCGAGCTCTTGGGAAGGGACCAAATGGCTCTTGGCCAAGTTGACCACCCAACCTAAGCTTCGCAGGAACTGTACCACTTGAACAGTCACTCGCGCGCTCTCGACCATGGACTTTGCTCGAATCAGCCAATCGTTGAGGTACGGATGAATGAGAATGCCTTCTTGGCGGAGCGCCGCTGCTACCACCACTATGACCTTGGTGAAGGTTTGCGGCGCCATTGCTAGACCGAATGGTAAAGCGCAAAACTGGAAATGCCCCATCACAACCGCAAACCTGAGAAACCGCTGGTGCTCGGGCCATATGGGGATGTGCAGATATGCCTCCGTCAGGTCTAGGGACATTAGGAACTCTCCCTTTCTGACTGCCACAATGACAGAGCAGAGTCTCCATGTGAAAATGTGAAATTCGCAGGCAACGGTTCACCCGTGTGAGGTTGAGAATCAGAAGAAAGAAGCCTTCCTTTTTTGGTACTACAAAATAAATGGAGTATAGACTGCAGCCGCACTGCTCCCAGGGTACTAGCACCATGGCCCCTAGCTGCAGTAGCCAGGTTAAGGTGACTCGGACCGCTACCGCTTTGGATTGAGCTTTGCAGGGTGACTGAATGAAGGATTCGCCCACTGGATGAGCAAATTTGAGGGCATACCCCTCTTGGATGGCCTCCAGTACCCAATTGGTCAGAGGTGATCTGGGCCCAGGCAGGGTAGAACTCCCACAGCCGGCTGCCTATGGGCTCTACCACTGCCTGGGACCCCCTTATTTCATTGTGATTTCTTGGGCCCTGAGGCCGAAGAGGCAGCAAAACCTCTGCCCGCTCCCCTGAAGCCTCGAAACCCTTTCCTCCTGGAGGTGAATCTGCCTCTCTGAAAGAGGGTGAAACGTGAAAAGTGAAAACACCTGCAGTCCCGTGGCTGACTCCGGGATGCAGGGGGAGTGTGGCTTTGCTTCTGCCTATCTTCGGGGAGCTGTTCGCCTTTGGACTCACCTAGATATTTGACCAACCTGTCCAGGTCTTCCCCAAAGAGCAGCTTACCCCTAAAGGGGAGCTTACTGAGTTGGGCCTTCGAGGAACTGTCTGCTGCCTAGTTGCGCAGCCATAGATAGCGGTGGGCTGCAACTACTGAGGCCATACTGTTCGACAACCCTCTAATAAGTTCGTACTGGATATCTGCCAAATAAGCAGAGCCCAACTCCAGTCTAGCAGTCTTCTCTACTTGGTCCACTGCCTCCCCTTGTTGCTGTAGTTGCCGTGACCAGCGAAGGCAAGCTCTTGCCACCCAGGCTCCGCAAATGGAGGCTTGTAGCGAAAGGGCATTGACATCAAAGGCCTGTTTTAACAATGTGTCCAATCTCCTATCTTGGGCACCAAGGATTGCGCTACCTTCCATCAGGATTGTAGTCTTGTGACTGCCAAAACCGTTGTGTCCACTTTCAGGGGCTGAAAGAGTTTGTGGTCCTGGTCAGACAGTGGATAGAGGTGCGTCATAGCCCTTGATCCTTTAAGACCAGCCTCTGGTCCTGGATCATCTGCCGAACCACTCTAAGCACCGGGAACATCATCTGCAATTTGCAAACCACCTGTAGTAAGGGATCTTCCAGTGTCTCATCCTCCAATGGACCACCGGTGGGCATATTAAGTGCCTTGAGTGATTCCACGATGAGCGCCAGCAACTCTTCTCTGCGGAACACCCGAACAATGTGCCCCTGCTTCTTCTATTCGAGGATCTCCCCTTCTTCCAGATCATCATCGTCTTCCAGCTCCGTGACCAACTCCTCCCCCCCTCCTGGTCTTCGGACTACTGCGAGTCAGTTTGAGCTTCTTCTGAAGTCCTGGGTCTCATTGCAGCTAGGATCCCCGGGTCCAGATTCTTCATTCTTTTGGTTCCTTGATGTGCTCCCGAGGGACCCCGGCCTGTGACAGCTGATTTAGACAGAAAGCCTGATGTAGGAAGACAAAACTCCAGAGAGAACATTCCTGGGAGTCCTCCCTCCCCCAGGGACTGGTGGGTTGAGGGCCCAGGCAAGGGCGGGGGGGGGGGGGCAAGACCCCAAGTCCTGAGGAGATGGTCTTGACTCCCCTAGCTCCTGCACCTCAGGCTCTAGAGAAAGCAGCTTATCTTGCATTCCCTTATCACTGAGGGTCTGCTCCATTGAGGCAGCTTCTTGAGCACAACCCTTACAAATGCCCGTCTCCGATATAGCTCCGCAATGGGTCCTACACACGGGACACTGAGGTCTCGCAGGCATAATGCAAAGCAAGGCAGTTGGATCAATATTATATACTTTTTTATTTCTTCTCTTATTACTTTGTTTTTTTGTTTTATTTTTCTTTTACTGGCCCCCAGCTTGTCTTGCTACCCCCACCACAACTACCCTGGGGGGGGGGAGGGGGTCACCTAGTTTAACTACCACAAGAAATGAAAAAAGGAATTCTGCCCTTATTATTTTTTTAAGTATAAAGATATAAAAATATCCTTTCACTGCTCACAAAATACAATGAAAAACCCGGGCTGGTAGAGAGCAGAGCGCCCAACTAGCAGTGCAGCACAACTCGAGCAGGAGTGGGAGCCTGGAAGTCATGCCCCCGACCTCCCGCACTGAAAACTGCCACATGGCTAGGCCTCCCGCTGAAAACCAGGCCTCTATCCCAAAGTCGCTGCCCTTAAACAAACCAGAAAGGCACCGCCATGCTGCCCTAAGTACCTGCACTCAGCCAGGAGAATCGACAAAGAAAGCTCCTCCCGATGCCTTCGGAGAGCCTCTCCTGCCTCCTCTTCCCCCTCACGCTCAGCTGATCGCGGCTTTGGTGCTAGGGGGGGTCTCTGGGGATGCCTGCCGCTTCGGAACTTGGCGCCTTTGTCAGAAAAGCAGCTCCTCACACAAGCAGGGATGGGGAGCTGCCAAAACTCTCGGAGCCCTCAGGAAAAGTCACTATACTCACCACACTCGATTGGGGTGGGGAGAGAGAGGGGATCCTCTGATTCTCCTGTTGCTTTTTTTTTTTTAAGATGAGGTTAAATGGCTAGAAACAAAAAGAAATAGCTAAAGCAAATTAAACTAAACAAACTCCTTAGTTGTTTCTTCAGTAAGTCCAGCACCCTGGCTCACTACCTCCTCCAGCTGCTTGGAGACTGAGCATGCTGGAGCTGGTGGGAGGTTCCTGCTGTATTAATACCAGCATCATCAAAAGATGATATGCTCAGTCTCCAAACTGCTGGAAGAGGTGCACTACCCAGAGGTGCAGGACTGGACTGGAGGGACGATAGGGAACAATATAATATGGTGGACAATGCTGTATTATACACCTCATGACATGACAAGGATAGATTATTTATTCTTACTACAGAGTGTTGTGCCACTCTGCTTTGCTTCCTTTATGTGTATTATGAGTTTGGAAGGTCCATGAAAGTCAACTCTTAAGACAAAGTACACTTTTGCTGAAACTGTTAGCTTTATGATGCCCATCAAGGATAATTTTAAAACAGGAGTGTGCCTATTTTATAAAGGCAAGTAGGCACATACGTCTCTATAAAATACTAGTGTAAGTGACACGGATTACACCTTAAATTCAAGGGCAGACATTTAAACCTGCTCTATAGCAGCAGTAAATGACTGTGCAAGTGCACATATAGAGCATTTTATAATCAAAATGCATACTTGTAAACTCTGTGGTGCTCTGCTCAGATCACATCCCTGGCTATGCTTACTAACAAAGTATGCATCCTATATCAAAGCACATACTTTAATGCCACTCAGTATTTTATAAACAGCCATTAAAGCATGTAAATCACCACAAATGCATTTTGTGACTATAAAATTACCTCCCATATATTCTTACTATGGCAATACTAAGGTAGTTCTCCCCATAGATCAGTAATTTACTTGTTGCCTTGAGTTGTGGCTCACAAGTCAGGTGGCAAAGGTGGGCAAACTATAACCAAAACAGACCTTTTTCTACTGGCTTATCCCGGATATTGAGACAATGAACTGTTTTCTTTGTAGGAGGAAAAGAAATAAACATAGAAACAGAGAGCATGATGGCAGAAAGATACTATATGCCTATCAAGTGTGTAAATCCATATCAAGTGCTCAGCTCCACAATCTTTTCCCTCTCCCATGCTTTCTTAAATTCAGATATTGTCTTCCATTAGAAGGCTGTTCCATGCACCCACTATTCTTTCAGTCAAGGAATATTTCTGTATATGAGTTCTGAGAAACCCCCCCCCCCCTTCCCGTTCACTCTCATCCTACGGATCCCTTGTTCTAGAGCCTCCTTTCTGCTGAAGAGGCCCACCTCCTATGCATTTATACCTTGGAGATATTTACAGTGTCTCATTAAAATCCCACAATGTTACACTTTTCACACTACACAATCTAAAAAATACAATTCAAAACGCATTCAAGTAGGAGTTTGTTTCACTGATTTATACAACATACTCTACACTTTCAACATGAACGAATTATAGAAATATTTTATTTTTCAGACAGCTGAATGTGAAAAATGTATGAGGGTATGAAGACTTTTACAAGGCACTGTAAATGTCTCAATCAAATTTCCTATTTTCCCCCTTTTCTCTATGTTACATATATTTGGAACTTTAAGTCTGTCCCCATATACTTTATGACAAATGTCACTGGCCATATCAGTAGCCACCCTCTGGATGAACTCCATCAGGTTAAATCCTTTTGAAGGCAGTCTCTAGAACTGCAAACAGTACCCCAAAATGAGATCTCAGCCGTCCTTCTGGCATTTGCCAGCCATCCTTCTGGCATTTGCCATTGACGTATCTATTTGTCTGAGCATCTTAAGATCATTAGATATCACCACCCCAAAATCCCGATCTTGTTTCATGAACAGAACTTTATCATTTCTTTGGATTTTTGCAACACAAATGCATAACTCTGCAATTTTTAAAACTACATTTTAGATGTCAGATTTTAGCGCAGTGGTTTTCAACCCAGTCCAGATAGATCTGCATGCACGGCTTCCATTGTATGCAGATCTATCTCATGCATATTCATTGTGGATATCCTGAAAACCTGACTTGGCTGGGGGACCCAGAGGACTGGGATGAAAACTACTGCTCTAGCAATTCCCAACATTGTTAAGCTGGAAGGATTCAAAAGTAGTAGTAGTGCTTGAATGAAATGTATGTGCAGCGTAAAGTGGTGCCCAGATCTTCATGCCCTGTGTGTTGCCCATTAATTCCCATACTTCAGAAAGAGGAAACATGTATGGCTAAACATGTGCTCAGAAAGGAACTTTGGTATGTTTAAGAGCCATCACTTGTGTCTCTCATTGCTATGAACTGATGCGAGCAAAGCTCATGTGCTGTTCTGGATCTAAGCATCAGGCAGTAAGTAGTGACTTTTTCAAGGCACACCTGATCAAGTCTGAAGGCACAGTGGTTGTTAAATACTGATCTAGAGCATTCCTTGAATTTTGATAGATTTCTGTTCATGTTTTCCACACCTGTACTCTGTTGCAGATTTTGGTTTCCACAAAAGGGCAAACCTTACCAGATGGTCCTTCCACAATAACACTTATGAAACCAACCAACCTGCAGCATATTGCTGGTAATACCCCTTTTCCTCACAGCAAACTCCATTTGCTACTACCCTTTTGTTGCCTCCCACTCAAACAATTTCTAACTCAGTCACTTTAAAGTCCCCATACCAAAAGCACTCAATATATGCATATATATGTCACCCATGTGAAACCATGTTAAAGGCCTAATTGAAATCCAAGTACACCATATCTATTACTGTCTCCTGATCCAACACTGGTCACCCAGTCAAAGAAATTTATCAGATTTGTTTAACAAGAATTACTTCTGCTAAAACAAAGCTATTTCAAATCTTGTACTCACTGGATTCCAAAAACTGCACTATCCTCTGTTTTAGCAGCAATTCCATTACTTTACTCACCACTGAGGTAGGACTAACCCAACCTGTAGTTCCAATCCCTCTCCTTACTTCCATTTTTGTGAGGAGCAACCACATCTGTCATCTCCTGTCCTTTAGAACTACTTCTAAGTCCAAAGAAGTGTTAAAAAAAGTCAGACAGCAGAGCTGCTAAAATTCCCCAAGTTCTCTTAAACTCAGGTTTATCCCACTTGGCCATATTGCTTTGTCTACTTTTAGTTCAGCTAGCTCCTCATGAACAGTCTTTTGAAAATAGTCTGAGATCTATCTCACTTTCATTTGGATTTGTGGCAGCTTTCTGTGATCCTATTCCAGCCTTTCCTCAGCCAGCACCAAAGAAAAACATTTGTTAAACAATTTCGCTTTTTTCTCATCAGCCTCTATATATTCCTCCCCTTCACTTTTTGAGTCTTGCAATGTCACCAATTCTTCTAAGAAAAGTCTTATCCAATACCATTTTACCATATCAGCTATTTTTATTTCCATTTGCATCTTTGCTTTTTTGATTATTTTCCCAGCTTTTCTTTGGAATATAAGCAACGTTATCTGGAAAGTTATTTCTGCAATGTCTTGTAGTTTATTAATTTTAACCTTTTCATTCCCATCTTTACTACTTTAGAAAATTATAGTAGCCTCTTTCTTCTTACCTTTTACTTTCCTAACAAAAAGGTTTACTCCTCTTACAACATCTTTTTGTTTTATCCACTCTTGTTCTGCTTAGATTTTCACAACTAGGTAATGATTCTTTGAGATGCTCCATTATCTTGACAGTTTCCTGACATTTAGGACCCTCACCTTTGAATACTGAACTAGAGCATCTTGTGATCACTGGATCCCAGATGACCACCCATAACATCAGAAGCACTCTCTTCATTGGTAAGCATTGGGTCCAGTATCACCCCCCTCCTATATCAGATTCTGTTATCAGTTGTCAGAACAGTTCTTCCTGTAGAGAATCCATGCTCTCCCTATATCGAGATAACATCAGAGTTGGATTGTCACAATCATCATCTGGCAGATCCAAAATTACCTAGCAATAGCATCTCCCATTTCATAGCAATCTTGTGAATGTCTTCTGTTAAATCTCTGCATCTGTTCTTCATTGTTCTTGCCAAACACATTTGACCAAGGGAGGATGGATTAGCATACAACCCACGAGAACACAACTGGCTAGACACTGTAGTAGGTGAACTGTACTAACTTCATGTTTATTTTACTTATATACAATCAACGTCAGATTTTATAATCATCTGTAAATGATGGCAAAACAGAAGGGTGGGCTTGGCTAGATTTTATCTGGTGAAGGTGCTGCCCAGTAAGTATCCATCGACTAATAGTATTCATTATATTAAGAGGGGAAAGAAGGAAATATTCTATTTTATTTCTTACTATACAATTGCAAACATGGCTATTTCCCAAAGAATATGGCAGCTGCACATTACCTCACACAGCTCCAGGAAATAGGAGACATTGTCCAGTTTGGCAGAAAAAGATGACCTGAAAATACTAAGGTCAAAGAATTGTAGTTGCTGGTATTCCACACAGCTATGTAGAAATAAGGGTTAACTAACAACTTGTAAGTGATATCTTTTTTTGGACTGCATTAATATATCTGTGACCTCTCCATCAGGTCAGTGAAAGCATCTAGAAAGCAATATTATAGCTCTCCTAGTTTTGTGTGCTTCCAAGCACTTAAGTCAAGACTTGCATTTCACAAAAACTTAGATGGAAAAAAAAGGAAAGTTCTTGGGCCTTAGTATGCAACATTAGAAGGGCTGACGCAAGTTTTAGAGTTGGAGTATAAATTGACATGTTACCCAGCTAATGGTTCTCATCCACTGCACGAGTCAATGGTAACCATTTTCAAATTCTAATTGTGCCAAATTTAACAGTGGTCTTTAAGAAAAACCACAAAGCCCTTCTCAAAAATGTGAAGGAAACTAAATTGCACAAAACTCTGCTGCCTTTACTGTGCGACCTGTAGAGTAATCAAGGCAGTTGAGGAAACTCCCAGCCAGGGGTTGGAATTTATAATATAACAAATACTGTATTTTTTCTTAACAGTCTTCTGCAAATGTAGAAAAAAATCTCTATATATTTTATGCTGAAGGAAAGACTACTTTCATTAAAGTCAAAACAAAAACAGAAGAACATCATGTATGACATAATGTGTAGTGCTCAGTTTGCTGTGCTCTGTAGAGAGAACAGGTAATGGGCATGAGGAAATATTTGATGCTGCATTGCTTACTGTGTTTCTATCACAATCTAAGAGCTTTAAATGACATCAACCAGCAATAAAACAAGAATAAAACATAAGTAACAAGACACAAAACAACTATCCCCTACAAACTGCATTCCTAATTCCTTCAAAAACAGTCTTTCAACAGAATAGGCAAAACAGTTTTAGGAGTTAACATTACTGTAGTGTATTTTTTTTATCTTTTAAAGAATTGCACGAGTAGTTTTTTCAAGGAGTGATTTGAACTGAAATGCACAACTGTAATAATAAAAGAGACCACTCCTGAGAGAGAGACAAGATCTGTTTTTCCCACCCTCATAATAAAAGCCATCATTTATTGCCATTAGTCTTTTTAGAACCGGGTACTATCCTGTGTTTGCAGGTGGCTGCAGCCAGACCTGCATACAAAGAATAAGGTTAGCAGACTTGCCAACAAGTATCAAACAAGTTATTAAAAAAAAAAGAATACACATATCCATGTCACACATCTGTCCAACCTTCTGCTCTGTCCCCTTCCTTCCGTGTGGTGTAAATTACCATGTGCCATGGACCCCATGCCACCCATCCAAGTCAGTCCTGCTTTTTACCCCACTGTGTCCACAGGAAAGGTATCCTGATTTTTCTTGGGGATATAAGAAGTATTTCTACACATGCAATGGGGATAAAACTAGGACTGTTCTAGGTAACTTGGAGCCAGCTGATAACCTACACAGCTGACAAAAAGGCATGATAAAACTAACTGTACTGTACTTTCTCATTAAATAGTCATTTGGCAGGAGTTGGACAATCTAATATGGTGCTGACGAACAAAACAAAAATCTGGTCTTCTGTGGAGCAACTGTACCATCTTGAGGCCACTGAGTAAATGCTTTTATTCACTTTCATTTTTTGTTTTTTTTTCAAAAGTTAAATTTTAGAAGATGATTGGTTTTGTCCATTCTTGTGACCCTGAGCATATCTTTGTGTATTAACAAAGAGTGGGTTCTTTGGCTACAAAAATGAAAATGGAGTGCAGAGAATTGATACCTCTTGGTAACAATTATTACCTAGCCAACACATAGTGTTAGGTTAAGAGTAATATTATTCTCTGCACTGTCCTCAAAACATACACATATAGAAAGCTTTTCTTGTACACAAAATACCCTGTAATTAAGAAGTGCTTTTTGCATTTATGACACTTGTTGCTGTGAAAAAAATGTTATTAAAAGTAGGGTACAAAAAAATCAAGGTAAAGCATATTAAATAAAGCTGTTATTAAACAACAGTGGGGTATGGATAATGGAGGGGAGAAAGGAAAGAGCATAATGTTGGCAGAGTGAAGGGGGAATTCGTAATGAAAGCGTTTAGCAACCTTAACATACAAGCCTCTCTTCTGGTTATGGGGCCTATGTACTAACGCCTTTTTCCATTTTGTGTATATGAGAAAAATGGTTAGTACACAAGGTTTTAAATGCCTTAGTGAATAATGATCTCCAAACATTTACAGCACTGTAATGCACATGTAAATTTCAGATGTTTACATACATATTATAGTCCCCAGATGATATGTATCTCTCTGGGCTCAGCTGTAAAAACAAATGTTTGCCCAAGAAGGATAAAAAATGTCAGACTACCATCAACAAATTAAGTAGCCAACATTTCTGCTGCAAGGAAAACAGAGGAATACCCTTGCTTTTCATCTTCCTTTTAACATCATTTCATTACTTTTAGCATTAATGAGGCAGTAGGGATATAACCATTATCACCTTATTTTAAGGTTGGATTTTCTTTCTCCTTGTCTAAACTTGAGAGGAACAGAAAGAGCCAACTAAATATAACTGATCAATATGTTTCTCAAGACATAATGCGTTCATACTACATTACACTACAGAAACAAACAATATCTGACATCCCATATAGGTTTTTTCCTGGAAATGGAAAGTCATGCTGGCCATGAAACAAAGCAAACTGATTTGTTAAAGGACTAGGTACTTGCACAGCTTTAAGAAGCACCAAAGAGATGGCAACCCTAGACCCTTTTTTCTATTTACAATGAGGGGAAAACTTTAATATTTACACTGTCTAGCAGTTTTAGGTTGTTCTGCATTTTATTATGATATTAATTTTAAATACATGGGCTTATTACCTGCACTGGTATAAGTAACAGCTTACAGGTACATTTCAGGGCAGTGACGCAAGAGCTAACCTAGTTAGGTGTAAAGTCAGAAAAGCTCAAACTTCAGCGAGCATCCAAATATTTGTGGTTGGGAGATTCTGTGGATATTTCTCTATTTAGGATGACAAACCGTACCATACTAGGGCATATGATCAGCCATACAAGAACATACGGGGTATGAAAGCATTCTGAATCTTTATAACAGTTTTTAGACCATCAGGTTGATAGTACCTAAAAAAAATCCCAAAAGCATAAATACTTTCCTGGATGTACCTAAAGAAAATGGAATGTACCAAGGGAGGGCAAAGTCAATGCCTGGTGGTAGAGCCTGCTACAAAGCAGCTATTCACTATAGGAAGCTGGGAACATTCCACCTCCTTTCCCAACCAAATATTCCTTTGTTCTTGGTATTTAATTGTCAAACAAATCCTCTCCTTACTCTTTAAACAATTATAGGATCAAACTGGGATATCTAACACCATGCAAGAGGTCCATTTTGCAAAGTAAAAGCACAAGTAGGGTGCAGCCATATCAAGTCCATCCTTGTTTGGAAGAAACGTTTCTACAATAAAGGAAGGGTTCCCCTCTTCTCTTCCAGAAATTATATTGGATTTAAAAAATATATATAGGTACATAAAGTATTTATTCAAGATTTCTCTGTTATCCTTGGGGTGGTAAAAAAAAAGAAATAATTCTTATGTTTTCAGGAACCAAATTGAAAATCTGTCATACATCAGTATGGAGGGGTTAAAGTAATTTAGAATGTTGATCTAAAATAATTTAATTTCTCTTTGATTTTTTTTTAAGTGGGAGACAAACTCCGGGGAAAGAAGAAAAGTAATCTTATTTTATGAAGAGTATCGCAGGACATACTAATTTACCAGTTTCATCAATTATACCATAACATGAAAAAAATCCTTTGTTATAACACAGAACGAAGGACAGCTCAACTGACTTCCAAAGTTGAAATAAATATGTACAGAGAGAGGTAAACTTTTTTTTAGCATTATTTTTAAATAAATGAATGTCAAACTCTTTCTCTCTCCCCCCCCCCCAAAAATGACCTCACAAAAAGGGAAGAACAAATTTTTTTCAAAAACCTTAAATCAATTTTCCCCAAATTGACAGGTAAAACACGATATGAGTAACCACATTCTGGTGAGCCCCAAATAGCCTTTCAAAATATAAATACAAATAAATAAGATTTCCATTTGCACTTAACACCCCACAAGATAAATTGATTATAAGCATTCAATTTCATTACCTCTTCTGGAAAAAATGAGACCTGCTCTCTACTTGCTCCTTGCTCTCAGTTTACTGGTTTATCCAGTTTCATCTACCAAGTTATTGCATAGTAAAAGTGGAAATGTGTGTTCTTTCCTGACAAATTAATTCTTATTTCTGAGAGTCCCTATCCTTTGTGCAGGAAAAAATACAGACCTCACTTCACATGTTGTTTTCGTTTGTGCAGTGTGTGTGTGTGACGAAGAAACACACAGAGGCAATTTTTAACCAGAAAATTGAGAAGGGCATAGCAGCTGCATGCAGAAATGACTATATGATGTTTTTTTTTTAAACAAAGTAACTTCATCAAATGGGGTGCTTTAAAAGTTATTTTTTATGCTCCTCCCTCCCGTTTCACTGAAGGTCAAGGCTTTCCTTTTTTTTTTTTAATCTTTCCAGCCATACCTGCTGGTGAAACACATTCAAGGACAAAACACAGGACACAAACCAACAAAGTGGATGCCATGGATTGCTGCTGCTGTTGCTCGTACAGGTGAGGTAGTCTCCTTCCCTAGTCTTATAGGGAGGCTCACCTGGTACAGTGAACAGACCCAGTCAGTCAATCTACTGCAACTTGTCTTCAGGTTCAGTAAGTTTACTGATATTTCATTCTTTTGCTTCTTCTCCAGGATCTTGAGGCTCCAATTTACATTTGATCTTGCTCCAACAGTCCGGCTCCAAAGGACACTTTGGGTCATGTTCAGAGCAGCAAAGACGACCTTCCAGTGCCGATGGAGTCAGAGCGCCCATTTCATGATCCTTACAGAATGAACTTGGACAAAACTCGCAGAGTGCATTAGCATTGCTGCCGCAGATATCACACTGGTGCCAGGGGCAGTCCCACTTCCCTGATCCAGAGAGTGGTGTAGTGAGGGAAGAAAAATGAAAAAATATATTAGTGTTCATTTGGCATACAAGGATTTGGAATTCACAAATATGCTTAAAAAAACAAACCAAAAAACACTCCAGGAAGCACTGTAACGTCTCTCTAAGCAATATGGGCACCAAGACATAAAAGGCTTTGGAATGATCCACAAGGGGCAAAAGCAAACAATATGTAAAAAACAGAAACAGAATATGGCAGCTGTTAAAAAGCTAAGGCCCATCCAGTTGGCCAAGAGAAGGTAGTTATTTACCTGTAGCAGGTGTTCTCCATGAACAGCTGGAATTTGTCCTCACCTAGGGGTGACATCCCTGACAGAGCTTGCACGGGAACGCACCCCAGCTTCTATTGGAAGCTTCTGGAAGGAGCCTGTGTGCCTCCTTCCCGCCTGCTCCTGTGGCACCATCTTGAATCAGTCTGATAACATACCTGTAGCAGAAGATAACTCTTCAGGAAGGTGGGATGGTTGTGAGGACTAATTCCTGCTGTCCACGGCGAACACCTGCTACAGGTGAGTGAGTAACTACCTTTTCTCCATGGACAAACAGGAATAAGTCCTCACATATGGGACTCCCAAGCTTCAGGCTACTAAAAACAAAGGAGGTCGCCAAGAAGCCCAGTGGGGGGAAAACTCAACTGTGGAATGGTATTTCAGTTGCTATGGCCTCTCGCCAACTATATACAATGGCAGTGACTCTCTTGTCCCTTTTTTTTATTTTTAGGTAGCCTGGACAAAATAGAATGTGCCTATTTTTATTTTATTTATTTATTTTCAAAAATGTCATATGGTTGCGAAAGTTGGACAGTGAAAAAGATAGACAGGAAGAAAATTGATGCTTTTGAATTATGGTGCTGGAGACGAATATTGTGTATATCATGGACTGCCCAAAGAACAAACCAGTCAGTACTAGATGAGATCAAACCTTAGCTTTCCTTAGAAGCTCAGATGACAAGACTTCGACTTTCATACTTTGGACACATCATGCAAAGAGAGAGATCATTGGAGAAAGACATAATACTTGGCAAGGTAGAAGGTTACCGTAAAAGAGGAAGGCTGGCAATGAGATGGATCGATACAATAACAGCAGCTATGGATACCACTCTATCAACAATGAGCCGCTTGACTGAAGACTGAACAAAGTTTAGGTCAACTATCCAGAGGGTTGCCAGGAGTCAACACTGACTTGACGGCACTTAACAACAGGGGGGGATGGAGTTGCATTCTAATCCCCAAACAGATTCCAGATTGGCCGAAGTTGCTGTCATGTCGGGAATCCCCGTTGCAGCCCTGTAGATCTCTTCCATAGAGAACAAGCGTAGGTTGACCACCAATGCAGCCATAGCTCTGACATTGTGAGTTGTAACATGACCATCAAGGCTCAGGCCTGTCTAGGCATAAGCGAAAAAGATGTAGTCTGCTAGCCAAATTGAAAGAGTATATTTGGAAACACAGCCCCCTGCTTATTGGGATCAAAATAAACAAAAAGCTGGATGGACTTTCTATGGGCTTTTGTCTGCTCAAAGTAGAAGGCTAAGACTCACTTGCAGTCCAACATATGCAACGCAGCTTCCCCTTTTTAGGCATAAGGTGCCAGGAAAAATGTTGGAAGAACAACTGATTGATTAAGGTGGAAATCCGATACCATTTTCAGAAGGAATTTAGGATGAGTATGGAGGACCACTCTATTATGGTGGAATTTGACGTACGGTAGATGAGCTATCAGAGCCTGAAGCTCACTCACTATTCGTGCTGAAGTGACCGCCACCAGAATCAATACCTTCCAGGTCAAGAACTTTAGGACAGAAATTGAGCTGCTCAAAGGGAGCTTCATGAGCTGTGCAAGAACCACATTGGGTCCCAAGACACTATAGGAGGCTTTTAGAAAGGCTTCAAGAGAAGCAACCCCCACATGAAGTGAACAATTAAAGGCTGTACCCAGGGCTGGCCTGTCCACTAGGTGGGCTAGGCGGCCGCCTAGGACAGTAGATCTCTGCAGGAGGCAGGACATGCGCTTCAGCACACATGGCCTACCACCCCTCCCCGTGCTGAGCTTGCAGAGGGGGCGGCAGGCTATGTGCTTCGGTGCACTGGCCTGGTGCTTCTGATCCCCCAAAGTAGTTTCAGAGGGGAGTCAGAAGCGGCAGGCCATATGTGCCAAAGCACATGGCCTGCTGTTGAGCTCCCCCCCCCCGTTTGAATCAGTGGCAGCAGGGGGGAGGGCAGGCCAGCACAGGGGTGGGGGGAGGGCAGCAGCGTGGCTAGGGCTGCTGCCTAGGGCGACAGAAACCCTTGCGCTGGCCCTGGCTGTACCAAAATGGATTTTCCTTTCACACCTCGATGGTAAGCTCCAGTTGCACCAAGGTGGACCCTGATGGAGTTGAACTTAAGTACAACAACCAAAGCACGAATCCACGTGCGAAAGAACACCCAGTAAAAAACGTGGATAGCAACGGAGGAACGTATAATAACTGTAAATTTTATTGAATTATTCCACTCCAGCCACTGGCCCGACACTGGCCGTGTTTCGTAAAAGCTTTCTTCAGGGGCTTAAATGGCAGTATTGACTGTTGCTTATATTGGAGTAGGCTGAAGAAGGCTTTTACGAAACACGGCCAGTGTCGGGCCAGTGGCTGGAGTGGAATAATTCAATAAAATTTACAGTTATTATACGTTCCTTCGTTGCTATCCATGTTTTTTTACTGGGAGTTGAACTTAACTCCAGAGCGGAGAGGTGTAGAAGATATTCAAGCAGTTTTTGTGTGGGAGAGACAAAAGGAGCTAGGGCCTGGCCCTCACACCAGATAGCAAACATCTTCCATTTTCAGGAATAAGACTTTCTAATAGAAGCCCTCATGGACGCCAAAAGGACATCGGTTACACTGCCTGGCAGGTTGAGCTTCAACATTAGTCTCTCAATATCCAAGCCGTGAGCGCAAAGGACCAGATGTTGGGATACAACATCGTCCCATCATTTTGCAATATCAGATCTGGTGCATGGCCGAGTCAGAGTGGCTCCGGGGAGAGCTGCAGCAGGAGGGGAAACCAAGGCTGTCTGGGCCAGAAGGGCGCGATAAGAATCATTGTACCGCTGTCTGTTTTGAGCTTCAGGAGGTCTTTGCAATGATAGGTATCAGAGGATATGGATACAGAAGACCCTCCCCCCAGTACAGGAAGAAAGCATCCGATGCTAGCCTGCTATGTGATCTTACTCTAGAGCAGAACTGATCCACTTGGGCATTCTGTGGGGTGGCGAACAGATCTATCGAGGGGGTTGCCCCACTCTTGAAAGATTAGAGACGCAACTTCCCTGTCCAGTGTCCTCTCATGTGTCTCGAGGACTTGACTCTGTGTGCCAGAATGTTAAGCTTGCTTGGCAGGTGCATGGCTCTCAAGTCCATGCCGTTGTGCGATGGCAAACCTCCTCAACCTGACTGCTTCCTAATACAGAAGGTACGAGTCCCGTTCCTCCCTGCTTGGTGATGTAGGACATGACAACCTGATGGTAGGTCTGGATCAGAACAATTTGGTTGGCCAGTCAATCTTGGAAAGCTTTTAGAGCTTTTGCCACTGCTCTTGGTTCCAAGAAGTTGATCTGATGGATACTTTGTTGGATGGACCAATCGCCCTGGGTGTACAACTCATCGAGATGAGCTCCCCAATCCAGTTTGGATGCGTCTGCTGTCAGAGCTCTTTGGAGTGGAGCAATCTGGAAATGAAGGCCTTTGAGCAAATTCTGGTGGACTGTCCACCAGTGCAATGACTGAACGAGAGGGGCGGCGACATACAGATAATCCCTGAGATGACACATGGTCTGGGTCCACTGAGTCCTCAGAGTCCACTAAGCCTGCATCATCTGGAGGCATGCCAAGAGTATGACATGCACTGTAGAGGCCGTGTAAGGTCAACATTTTGCAAGCTGTCATCTGCTGACTCAGTTCAGTCTACCACATCATTGCTATCAGCTTGTACAGACAGTTGTGCGGAAGAAAGGCTCTCGCCCGAGTTGTGTCGAGCAGGGCTCCTATGAATTCCAAATTCTGGGTGGGTTGAATGAACCCTAGTAGTTCCAGCATCCGAATGATCAAGCATGTTGATTCTTTAACTCCTTCCGGAGTGCTATTCTTGATCAGCCAATCATCCAGATAGGGGAAGACAAACACTCCCAGCATCTAGAGGTAAGCAGCTAATGTTGTTGTTAAGTGCCGGTGAGTCGGTGTTGACTCATGACAACCCTCTGGATAGTTGTCCTAAATTGTGTTCGGTCTTCAGTCAGGTGGCTCATTGTTGACAGACTGGCACCTGTAGCTGCTGTTATTGTAAAACAGCTAATACCGCGAGGCATTTTATGAAGACGCGAGGTGCTGAGGCGAGGCCAAATGACAACACTCAGTACTGGAAGTGTTGTCCCACCAGGACAAATCTGAGATGCTTCCTCTGAGCAAGATGTATCTGTGTGTGGGTATACACATCCTTCAGATTTAGGAAGCATAGCCAATCTCCTTTGTGAAGGTACGGAAGCAGGGAGCCTAGAGAAATCATTCTGAACTTTTCTCTTACCAAGTACATGTTCAGATCTCTTAGGTCTAGAATGGGATGGTATCCCCCCCATTTTCTTGGGGATCAGGAAGTACCTGGAATAAACCTCCCAAATCTCTTTGCTCTGGTGGCATGAGCTCCATCGCAAGATCTGACAAGAGGGTGGTGATTTCTCTCTGAAGCAGTTCTTGATGCAGAAGGTCAAGATGATGCACCCTCGGGGAGCAATTTGGAGGTAGGTCCAATAAATGTAGTTTGTAACTGTTTTGGATGATCTGTAGAACCCATGAGTCTGAGGTTATGAGGGGCCACCTTTGTGCAAAAAGAGTGAGCCTTCCCCCAACTGGAGGGTTTCCTACTGAGGTTATGGGAAGAGTGGCTATGCTCCGAAGGAATCAGTCAAAACCCCATCCCAGGTTTTGGCTGAGGAGTTGGCTGGGCTTTCTGAGGCTTCTTCTAATGCTGTTGTTGGCGAGAAGCCTGCTTGGACTGGGAGGTTTGGGGTCCTGGAAACTATCTATGTCTACGAAAGTAATAGGACCCCAACTTGCTACCTCCTACGATAGGAAGCCAGCTCAGACATGTGTCTTGAGAGTTTGGTAAGAATGACATGCTGCTTTTAAATTAGCTAGCCTTCTGTTCGACCTGTTTGCCAAAGAGATTCTCTCTACAGCACGGGATGTCTGCCAGCTTGTTCTGCAGTGATTGTTCCAGGTCTGACAACTAGAGCCAAGCGAATCTCTGACTGCCAATACCCATGGCTGTATTTCTTGAAGCACTCTCAAAGATGTCATAGGTTACTCGGATCATGAACTTTGAGCAGTCCTTGTCGTGGGCCCCTAGAGATCGATACTGATCCAATTTCTCTGGAGGAAGAAACTGAATGAGATCCGCCAAGTCATTCATGATGTTCTTCAAGAACATGCCCATGTACAGCTGGTAAGAGGTCACATAGACTCTGAAAACACCTTTCCCGTAAAGAGTCCAATGTCCAAGCCTCCTTTCTTGGGGGTGCTGAGGAATGAGTCTTGGTACTTTTGTTTCTCTTTAGGATGGATTCGACCACCAAGAAATGGTGAGGAAGCTGGGGATTCTCAAATCCAGGAGCCTTCTGAACTCTGTACATGGAGTCAAGCCTTCTACTAACTGGAGGCAGAGTGAGAGGGTTCTCCCACATTCTCATCTGTAGTCTCTGCAGGATGCGGTGCACAGGCACTGTCACTGCCTCCTTAGAGGCCAAGGAGTACTGCAGGATCTCCAACTCTTCTGCCCTGGGCTAAGCCTCAGTCTCCAAAGAAAATGGTATGGCCTTGTCCATATCCCTTACAAACTCCTGGAAGGTCATGTCCTCAGGAGGGGATTTATGCCACTCATGAGGTGGAAAAGGGTACGACAGAGCTCAGGGAACCTGCCCTCCGACATGTCCTCAGATTCCACGCCAGTGATCCAGCCTTCTGAGTCACTTAGAGTGGAAACTGAAGTACTTCTGAGTACCTGCGTGGACTTCTCTCCTGCCCCGAGGGGATCAGGAACTCCTTTGGAAGCGATGATGCACCGATACCCATCTAGACTTAAAGGGCGCATCATTCTCTGAAACGGAGAGGGATATTGGCCGGGCAGGCACCGATCTCTGGGCTCTTCAATGCCCCGATGATGATACCTCTCCCGCAGGCAGGGCATGTGACTCGAGGGTCAGCTGTAAAGTGGCTGATGTCACTGCAGCCGATGCCGAGGTCCCAGCATGCTGCGCCACCGAATGCGCTGCGTTGATTCCTTGAGCGCTTGCAGAAGATACTTCTTCATGGCTGTTAATTCCGAAGGCTGAGGGCCTGAGCAACTTCACTGATGTGCCCGATATCTGTATAGGGATACTGGCAGCTGGGTCTTGGCTGTCAGTGCCCCTCCGATGTCCTGGAGGATGAGTTCTCCTCCCTTTGGGGCACCTTCAAGGAGCACTCATGTGGATCCGCATTGCTCTTGATGGGCTCTGATGCCAATGCACCAGAGCCTTCACTCGGTGCAATCACCCCTCGACATCCAAGATGACGTGGCTGAATCCTTCCTCATCTTTGGGTAGAGATCAATGGATGGACAATGTTCCGGGGCACTACGGGTGCTTGGCTCCAATTGAGCCCGAGAGATCCTTGATGTCTATGCATAGCCAGCATCCGATGGAGCCTTGGAAGCCATACAGATCGGTGCAGTTGATGCCGAAGGCAATGGATTGGACTTCTGAGAGTCAAAAAATGATGTGTGCTGTTTCTCATGACCTTTGAGACCTCTTTTTGTCATCTGCAAACACATATTACAAGAAAAGGGCTGATGATCGGGTCCCAGGCACTGTGGGCACCAACTGTGCATATTTGTAGTGGATATAGTCCTAGCACACTGGGAACACTTTTTGAACCAGCTGGCAGGTTTCTGGGACATGTCAGAACACAGCCACAGCAAAGTCAAATGATTTGATTTTGGAGAGTGACATCCGACTGGAGCTTCGGCACTAGGGCAAAAGGTGCGGCAAGAATAAAACAAACGATTGCGGGAGAAAAACCAAAGGGAAAAGAGAACAGTGATGGCAGGCGATTAAGCAAAAAACCTGAAGCACAAAAAAACTCCCATAGGGGAGAAAGAAGAGTTTATCAAGCGAAGGATGACTGAAACATGTCTGTGAAGCTCCGAAGAAAATGAAAGACTGATTCAAGATGGCACCATGGAAGGAGACATGCAGGTGTGCTGGAGCCTTCCAAAAGCTTCTAATAGAAGTTGTGGAGCATTCCCGCACAGGACCTCCGTCTGAGACATCAACCATATGTGAGGACTCATTCCTGCTTGTCAACAGAGAAGCATAAATTTCACCCATATAACTCTGCAACAGAGAGATCCAAGCAAGAAAGCAGTCCATTTGTAACTGCTCCTGAATCTTCTCATGTGCATCCCCCTCCCTTTTTTCTGGTTGCCTTTTCTAGAACTGTCATTTGGGGTCCTTACTTTGAACATATAGTTCAAGACTAAACAAACTTCAAGAAGAGCTCCTTCACTACTGGCGTCCACACTGTGGAACTCCCTCCCAACGAGCCTGAGGGCATTAAATGACATCATAGACTTCCGCAAGGCGCTTAAAACCTATGAGCAGACAGACAACAGTCCCCACACGAACGATAATGCAACTGCCTCTGCCAACTAGATACCCACTCATCCCAACTAGATACACGAGTTCATTGTATAATGTTGTTAAGTACCCTCATGTTAAATGTAACCCTCCAATTGTGATGTGACCACTTTGATTGTAGGATAAGGTGGTATTATAAATCTGTGTAAATAAATAGTTGTGGTCAACATTATTGGCACCCTTGCATTTTAGGTATGTTGTGTACAATATCTTGAGTAATTATTGGAAATATTCCAACTGTATATCATCATCATATTTTAATAGTATGTTCAAAGGTATACAACAAAAAAAGATCTCTGTGCAACTTAGATGTAGTAATTTCTTAGAAGAAAAAAACAAAATATGACCTGGACAGGATTCATGGCACCCTTCAATAATAATTGGTTGCACAACCCTTGGCAGTGATGACAGCCTCCAAACATTTCTTGTAGCCATCTATAATTTTCTTATATCTATCTGCTGGAAGTTTCTCCCACTCTTCAAATGCAATTTGTTCCAGCTCATGAAGTTTTACAGGATTCCTTTTACCAATGGCAGATTTCAGCTCTTTCCAAAGGTTCCCGATTGGATTGAGATCAGGACTCATTGCTGGCCAGTTTAAAACAGTCCATTTATTCCTTTTTAACTATTCTTTTATATTTTTGGGTGTATGTTTTGAGTTACTGTCATGCTGGAGGGACCCATGACCTTCAACCCAGACCTAGCTTTCTGACACTAGGTAGCACATTTCACTCCAAAATACCTTGGTAGCCCTCTGACTTCATGACTCCTTTAATACATTACAGGCCTCCAGTTAAGAACATTAGAACATAAGATATGCCATACTGGGTCAGACCTAGGTCCATCAAGTCCAGTATCCTATTTCCAACAGTGGCTAATCCAGGTCACAAGTATCTAGGAGGTTCCCAAAAAGACACACAGGTTCCACAATGCTTGTCTTAGGGCAAACAGTGGATTTCCCAGGTCCTTTCCTCTAGGAAGTTGTCCAAATCTTTTTTGAACCCAGCTACACTAAAAACCTTTATTTACATCCTATGGTAACGGTCCCCGAGGCAGCCAAACAGCCTGACAACATTATAGAACCTCCACTATATTTAACTGTAGGAAGGATGTATTTTTCCTTATAAGCTTCATTTCTTCGACTGTAAATGTATCACTGGTCAGTCCACCGAGGTAGCACAATACCACGTAAACAGAAGAAACCCAGTAGAATTTGTGGTATGAAGGAAGGGAAGATTTTATTTCGCACAACTTAAGCCCAAAAGCTTAAGCTTAAGTGTGGTATTCATGGTAACACAATATGTTAGTAGTTTTGACCAGTGGTCTCAAGGACAATATTTGAATTCCTTTTTTCTCATTTGTCAATAACTAGCTAGGTTTTATTATGATTACCGAAACGTTAATATTTTAAGCTCCTCCTTTGTCTTGTTCATATTTTATTTAACCTTTGGTAGAGGTATCTTTAGAATGTTTCTTTTTAATATTTTAGATACCAGTTTTTAATTTGCAGTTCTTTTCATACTATTTATGTTTTTATGGATATTGCCATGTTGGTGGTAACATAATACATATGTGATATAAGTGTCTCTTACATGTGTTTTATCATCCGAGTCATCAAGCCATTGACAATTGGTTTTTAATTATTTATTTCAGTGGTTTATGTCTTTTATTTGCAAGGAAGTTTTTACAAAAAGGTATCGGTGACATATATTTTTATATTTTGATGTTTTCATGTATTTTGTTATTATTCATCATTATTTTAGACATTTGATCTACCTGTCATACTGTATCCTAAGAACATAAGATATGCCATACTGGGTCAGACCAAGGTCCATCAAGGCAAGTATCCTGTTTCCAACAGTGGCCAATCTAGGTCATACATACCTAGCAGTTTCCTCATCTCACACACAATAGGATTGATAGATAATGTTTTAATGTACATATATAAACGTTTTATTGCATACACTTATATATGTTTTTATCTTGTTGGTGGTTTTATTTCATAACCAAATCTGGTGGTGGTTTCATTTCATAACTAAATCTTCTGTTATATTGATCTTATTGATGTATATCAATTTGTATCTCTATAATTGGTCTTATTTCCTCTGTTTAATTATTTATTTATTTAATGACTTGTCTTTTGATGGTGTTCTCATATTATTAGTACTTTGGTTTAATTTTGTATTTTTTTTTTTTGAGGTTTGCTCCCTCACTTGATATCCCCCTGAGGAAGGCCCACGGCCAAAACGCGTAGGGGTCAATAAAAGGGGTTTGTTCAAACCTGAATTATCTGCCAGTCCTGGTATCTGTTTCTTTGTTCTCTAGCTATAGATTTGCTACAGTTATACTACCACTGTTTTTACTCACTAGACACTCAATAGGCTGCAATAGCATTTATTGGCCCAACATCAGAATTATTCAAGAGACCTGTGTGAGATCTGAAAAGTTTCTGTACATTTTAAATTGTTGCCACTGACGTTTAGGATGTTGAAAGAAAATGGGCCAGGATATTTGTGTACCAGGGTGAAATGGAGCTAATCAGGAGATGCATTTGGTGGTCCTGACCATTAAGGAAATGAGTAAGGGCCAGGACGTTTTTGGTGATTTTCTTGAATTGTAGAACCAATTGCTTTAAGAACTAAGGCAGTAGCAGGATTGAGTCTTTTTTTGTTAAAGTAGAAACTCTGTCTCTTTCCTAAATAAATGGGTAGTGTCAGGAGCAGGATGCCTTTATTATCCACTTAGGCTGCTATCTTGTAGGGAGAGGAGAAGAGGGGTGATTGGGAGGAGTTTACTGCTATGAATGCCTTACTGAACTGGGGAAAGTGCAATAAAAATGTCTTAAAAAAATAAAACAAGGTTGTTTACTTTTATCAGGTGTTTTCCATAGACAGCAGGATTAATCAAGCTGTTCTCTCAGTGATGTCGTTGGACAGTATAGAGAAAGAACAGAACTAGTATGATCAGAGCATGCATGGTTCTTCCTGTGTGCAGTGGTCACCTTAATTAGTTTTACAGCTCATGAAACAGTTCAGCTCTTGGGGTGGTGGGAAGGACTGTGTACTACTATAGAGAACATTTGTTACAGGTAAACAATTTTGCTTTCTCTGCTAGAAAGGAGGACTGAATCAGGCACATAAGTGGGTGACTCCCAAGCTCAGGGTTGTTCCACTTTCCAAATAACTTTCTCATCACTGATGAGCTTACCCAGTTAGATGAGGCAAAAGCTGAATAGATTACACAGACAATTTTGCTCAGTACTGGCTCGACTGAAAGCACCAGTGCTTTTTTTGTAAAAGGTGCTGGTACTCACATACTTGGCCAACTTTAGAGGGTGGGGGGGGGTCCACAGCTTTGTCCCTACATAGCCACACCCCGTGACCAGCCACAGAGCACATCAGATTACATCATTTCGGTCACATATACAGAAGACATGGATACAGCGTCACCATATTTAAAATAAGTGATCACAAAATTACAAATAGAAATGTGTGGCGAAAATTGAACTGGAAATCACAAGAAGCTGGACCATAGTGCAACACTGAAGAAATTGTTCTTTTTCCAGCCTTTCCTAATCTACATGATAGGGCACAACCGCAACCACTGCCCCAATGCTGCTATCATTATGGAGATGTGGTTCAATGAGTCACATCACTGGGATATAAATACACCAACAACCGGTATAGGGGTTTTAATACCTTCTTCTGTTTGCTGGTTATGCCTCTCTGTTTGCAATCTAGCAATCTTCTGGCTTTGGCCACCATCTTGTCACATGGTTTCACCACCTTGAGATCCTCCGACATCGCCAGAGATCCTTTTCCTGGTCCATGCATACCAGCCTCTCACCCCCTGTCGCATACAACTCTTTTGGATTTCTGCATCCCAAGTGAATCACTCTACACTCCTTTGTATTAAATCTTAACTGCCAAGCACTAGACCAGGGGTCTGCAACCTTTAAGACGTAAAGAGCCACTTGGACCCGTTTCCGAAGGGAAAAAAAAAACTGGGAGCCGCAAAACCATTGCGACATTTAAAACAAATCTAACACTGCATATATTGTTTCTTACCTTAATGCTATATACGACCCCCTACTTTTCCTGTTAAAATATAGGTGTTTGGCCTATACTCGCCGTATAAGACTACCCCTCTTCCTTCACACACCAAAAAAAAAAACCGCCAGAAAATATCACAACAACAAGTAACAATATTTGATTTCAAAATTATGATGATTTTGTAGTCAAATCACTAATATGAAATAAAATTATTTTTTCTACCTTTGTTGTCTGACCAATTTATTCTTTGATCATGCTGGTCCCGATCTGAGGCTTCTGCTTTCCTGTCTTCTCTTAGCTCTCTTTCTGTGGCCTATGGTCCATCTGCCATTTCTTATCTCTTCTTTCGTTTTCTTCACTTCTTTCCATCAGCCTATTTCCAGTCCCAGTAACCCTCCCCAATATCAGCCCCTTTCCAGTCCTCACTCCCAGTACCTTCCAGTGCTAATCCCCCCTCAACCCCATTACCAGTGCTAGCCTCCCCTAATCAGCCCAATACCAGTCCTAGCCTCCCCTAATCAGCTCATTTCCAGTGCTCGTCCCCTCAACCCCATTACCAGTGCTCCATCCCTCCATGTCAGCCCCCTCCCTCCATCCATATCAGCTCCCTCCCTCCATGTCAGCCCCCTCCATCCCTCCATGTCAGCCCCCCTCCCTCCATCCATATCAGCTCCCTCCCTCCATGTCAGCCCCCTCCCTCCCTCCATCCATATCAGCTCCCTCCCTCCATGTCAGCCCCCTCCATCCCTCCATGTCAGCCCCCCTCCCTCCATCCATATCAGCTCCCTCCCTCCATGTCAGCCACCCTCCCTCCCTCCAGATCAGCTCCCTCCCTCCATGTCAGCCCCCCTCCCTCCATATCTGCTCCCTCCCTCCATGTCAGCCCCCCTCCCTCCATCCATCCATATCTGCTCCCTCCCTCCATGTCAGCCCCCCTCCCTCCATCCATCCATATCAGCTCCCTCCCTCCATGTCAGCCCCCCTCCCTCCATCCATCCATATCAGCTCCCTCCCTCCATGTCAGCCCCCTCCATCCCTCCATGTCAGCCCCACCCTCCAACCATATCAGCTCCCTCCCTCCATGTAAGCCCCCCGCCCGCCAGCCATCCATCCATATCAGCTCCCTCCCTCCATGTCAGCCCCCCTCCCTCCATGTCAGCCCCCTCCATCCCTCCATGTCAGCCCCCCGCCCTCCATCCATCCATATCAGCTCCCTCCCTCCATGTCAGCCCCCCTCCCTCCCTCCATCCATATCTGCTCCCTCCCTCCATGTCAGCCCCTCCCTCCATCCATATCAGCTCCCTCCCTCCATGTCAGCCCCCCTCCCTCCATCCATCCATATCTGCTCCCTCCCTCCATGTCAGCCCCCCTCCCTCCATGTCAGCCCCCCTCCCTCCATCCATCATCTGCTCCCTCCCTCCATGTCAGCCACCCCTCCCTCCATCCATCCATATCTGCTCCCACCCTCCATGTCAGCCCCCCACCCACCATCCAACCATAACAGCTCCCACCCACCATGTCAGCCCCCCTCCCTCCATGTCAGCCCCCCTCCCTCCATCCATCCATACCTGCTCCCTCCCTCCATGTCAGCCCCTCCCTCCATCCATATCAGCTCCCTCCCTCCATGTCAGCCCCCCTCCCTCCATCCATCCATATCTGCTCCCTCCCTCCATGTCAGCCCCCCTCCCTCCATGTCAGCCCCCCTCCCTCCATCCATCATCTGCTCCCTCCCTCCATGTCAGCCCCCTCCCTCCATCCATCCATATCTGCTCCCTCCCTCCATGTCAGCCCCCCTCCCTCCATCCATCCATATCTGCTCCCTCCCTCCATGTCAGCCCCCCTCCCTCCATCCATCCATATCTGCTCCCTCCCTCCATGTCAGCCCCCCTCCCTCCATGTCAGCCCCCCTCCCTCCATCCATCCATCCATATCTGCTCCCTCCCTCCATGTCAGCCCCCCTCCCTCCATCCATATCAGCTCCCTCCCTCCATGTCAGCCCCCCTCCCTCCATCCATCCATATCAGCTCCCTCCCTCCATCCATCTCAGCTCCCTCCCTCCATGTCAGCCCCCCTCCCTCCATATCTGCTCCCGCCCGCCATGTCAGCCCCCTCCATCCCTCCATCCATATCAGCTCCCTCCCTCCATGTCAGCCCCTCCTCCCTCCATCCATCCATGTCAGCCCCCCTCCCTCCATCCATGTCAGCCCCTCCCTCCATGTCAGCCCCCCTCCCTCCATCCATATCAGCTCCCTCCCTCCATGACAGCCACCCTCCCTCCCTCCATCCATCCATATCAGCTCCCTCCCTCCATGTCAGCCCCCCTCCCTCCATGTCAGCCCCCTCCATCCCTCCCTGTCAGCCCCCCTCCCTCAATGTCAGCTCCCCTCCCTTCTTCTGCAGCCGCGGCTCCCTGCCTCTTACGGAACCGCGGCTGTGCTTTTAAAATCATCTCGGAGCCCTTCCTGTCTTGACGGGCTCCGTGCAGCATTGTCCCGCCTCCAAACTTCCTTTAGAGGCGGGACAATGCTGCACGGAGCCCGTCAAGACAGGAAGGGCTCCGAGATGATTTTAAAAGCACAGCCGCGGTTCCCTAAGAGGCAGGGAGCCGCGGCTGCAGAAGAAGGGAGGGAGCCCATAACGCCATAAATACCGGGCGGGCAGTGTGCTCCGGAGCCGCGGCAAAGGTGAGAAAGAGCCGCATGCGGCTCCGGAGCCGCGGGTTGCCGACCCCTGCACTAGACCATTCTTTTAAATTTCTGTAAATATTTTCTCAAGTTGCCTACTCCCTTCCAAGATGTCCACTGTTACAAATCTTTCTCTGATCCGCAAAAAGGCAAACCTTTCCTTTTAACCCTTCAGCAATATCACTCACAATGATGGAACAATACTGGTCCCAGAACTGATCCCTGAGGTACTTACTACTCACTTTATTTTCTTCTGAGAAATAATACAAAAGCCTTGAAAAAGACAATGAACTCGTATAGTAAACTTACCATACTATGACAGTCCTAACTCCTAGGACTCAAACTGCAAAACCCGTACTTATGAATAGGCAGTGCTATACACCAGTACATCTCCTATTAGGAAAAAACTAGCAGGATTGAAATAGAATTCCTTACCTCAGCCATACATGCAGAACATGAATACACCATAAAAAAACAAATCCATGCAAATTAAAACCTTCAAGCAAACTGATGTACAATAAAAAAAAATCAATGACTTAATAAATATTGCTCAAAGAAATATGTTTTAAAAGTCAGAGAATTTTTTAAGCCTAATCTCAAAGCAGTACATTCCAAACCTGTATTACTCTATCACACAAAACCTTCTCACCTACTGCCTCTCTTGATTATTATTTTCTTCTGCCAAATTTCAAAATTTGCACAAGGAGCCTACCTGAAAAAGAGCAGTACTCTAAGGGATCTGTTTATTGAAGCGCGTTAAGCTTTTGCATCTATCATGGCAAAAAAGTGCAGAAAGCAAAGCGCTAGCTGCAAAAGCTGTGCGTGCTCTATTGAAAGTGGGCACAGCATTTCCCTGGAAGATAACACACCGAAATTGCAGAGTGCGTGCCCCGGCAGCACTATGGTTGCACATAATGCCACCCACTGAGGTGGCACTATGAGCACCGGTGCTCTGCGCAAATTTGATGGTTAATGCTTGCAGTTGACGCCTACAGTAACCACATGCTTTGCACACCCTCACTCTTTGCCCATATCTCGCCCACTCTTGCAGATAAAGTGTAGTTACTCGCCTGTAGCAGGTGGTCTCCGGGAAAAGCAGGAATTTAGTCTTCACATACAGGTGACATCGGTACCGACGGAGCCTGCGCAGGAACGCTCCCCAGCGTCCAATAGGAAAGCCTTTGGGAGCATCCCACTGCCCCTGCATAGCTGCCTTCCCAGCTCTCCCTCAGTTGAGTTTGTAGCTGAGATAGAAGGAGAAGAAGACGACCTACAACTCCTAGGGGAGGAGGGGGTTGTGAAGACTAAATTCCTGCTGTTCCCGGAGATCACCTGTTACAGGTGAGTAATTACACTATCTCCAGGAACAAGCAGAAATATAGTCTTCACATATGGGACTCCCTAACTTGGAGATGCCAGAGAGATGACCTCAGAGTCGGCTGTGGAATCAGAGGTATAATTAACGAGGATGTCTGGTATCGAAACCCAGGACGGAGGGTAGGAGTTGATCTAAGTCTGAAAGAGATGCTGGAGAACAGCTTGGCCAAACAAGGCATCCCGGCAGGAGTTCTGGTCCAGGCAATAGTGAGCAGCAAAAGTGTGGACAGAAGACCAAGTCACTGCTTTGCATATCTCATCAATAGCTACAGCGCGTAGATTTGCCATAGAGGCAGCCATGGCTCGAACATTATGTGCAGTGATGTAACCCTCGAGAGAGAGTTCTGCCTTTTCATAAGCAAAGGAAATGCAGTCCGCTATCCACCTGGAAAGTGTTTGTTTGGATACTGGCAAACCCAGATGACTCGAGTCAAAGGAGATGAAAAGTTGGGAAGCTTTTCTGTGCTCTCAAGTTCTCTGGAGATAAAAAGCCGAGGCACGTCTGCAATCCAGAGTGTGGAGGGTTGCCTCTGCCCTAGAGGAATGAGGTCTAGGAAAAGACAGGAAGGTAGACTGACTAATTAAATGGAAGGGCGAGACCACCTTCGGCATAAAGTGAGGATGAGTCCTAAGGACTACCTTATCATGGTGGAAACGTGTATAAGGAGGGTCAGCTACCAAAGCCTGGAGCTCACTAATGCGTCTTGCTGAAATGAGGGCAATAAGGAAGGTGACCTTCCATGTGAGAACCTTCAGTGAAGTAGTGGCTAGAGGTTCAAAGGGCGGCTTGAAAAGCTATCCTAAAATAACATTAAGATCCCATGACACTGGAGGGGCTTTAATGGGAGGTTTGGTTAATAGAAGACCCCTCATGAAGCGTGCTACAAGCGGCTGAAAAGAGATGGACAGGCCATCTAAGGGCATGTGAGAGGCCGCAATTGCACTTAGGTGCACTCTTACCGAATTGGTTTTGAGTCCAGAAGAAGATAGGTGGAGGGCATACTCAAGTAATGCCTCCACCGGAGCTAAGAAGGGGTTAAGATCCCTCTCAGAACATCAGAGAGAGAATCTACGCCACTTGAAGGCATAGGAGCACCTGGTTGATGGCTTCCTAGAAGCTAAGAGGATGTCCTTAACCTCCTGGGAAAGGTTAACGTCCTGGAAGGCTAAGTCTTCAGCAGCCATGCTGTCAGATGGATATGGACTGCAGATTGGGATGGAGCAACGCCCCCTCCTCCTGAGAGAGGAGATCTGGAGCAGACCCCAGATCTATGGGTTGAGCCCGAGACAGACGCAGAAGGAGAGGATACCATGGTTGTCGTGGCCAGTGTGGGGCTATGAGTATCATGTAGCCCCTGTCTCTCTGGAGTTTGAAGAGAGTCTTGGGAATGGGGGGAATAGCATATAGGAGGCCTTGACCCCAGTGAAGGTGAAAAGCATCCATCTGCTGGCTGTCCGGTGCAAGAGTCCTGGAGCAGAAGTAAGGAAACTTGGCATTCTGAGGACTTGCGAACAGGTCTATCACTGAGGTTCCCCAGATTTGAAAAATGTGAGCGACTTTGTCTGCATGGACAGACCACTCATGGGGAAGAAGGACTTGACTCAGTTTCTCCGCCAAGACATTGTGTTTGCCCGGAAGATACACCACATACAGGTGAATGCGATGCTCTATGGCAAGACCACAGATGCAGGGCCTCACTGCAGAGGATCCAAAAGCCTGTTCTGCCCTGCTTGTTGAAGCAGAACATGGCTACTTGATTGTCCGTCTGGATTAGAACTGTGCATAATCGAAGATGGTCCTGGAACAATTTGAGAGCACTATGAATGGCTCTGAGCTCCAGCAGATTTATGTGGATTCATGATTCCTGATGAGACCAGAGCCCCTATGTGGAGAGATTGTCCAGATGAGCTCCCCAGTCCAATCTGGACGTATCCGTCGTCAGGGTACATTGATTTTTTATTTATTTTATTTAAAAGGATTTATATACAGCTTTGTCCTGAAATCAAAGTGGTTTACACTTCAAACAATCAAAGATCAGTGTCAGTAGGGGTAGGCATGCAGTGTTAACAAGGAATGGAAGTGATGATTTCTTGGTGTGCTATTTACAGGATGAGCTACGTACAAGTGGTTATATACAGGGAAGGTAGGGGGTACCATTGTGGGTCTTTCGAACAATGACTTAATATTAACTTATACATTGAGCGTCATTAATATTAACTTATACATAGGGGGTCTTTCAAACAATAACTTAATATTAACCTATACAAGGACATCAATTTTAAACAATAACAATAGCTTCTACAAAGAACTTTCAATTGTAAACATTAACATTATCATCATATGTTAACAATTTAAGCATGCTTGTGGCTTCATGCTCCTTTTACTAGGAGTGTTCAATTGTAAATAGTGACATTGCATTTCAAACGTAGACAGTTTTGTAGCTTCACATATTAATATTGAGATTGGTGTGATTGTTAGTCTTCGTTATAATGTTCAATGAATAAGGTAGTCTTGAGTAACCTGCGGAAATCCTTTAAATCAGTTGTGGATCGTAGCTTCTCTGGGAGCGCATTCCAAACAGCAGGGGCCGCTAGGGAGAAAGCTCGCATGGATGTGGATTTATTGGTATTTGTAAATAATCTGGGAGTTGGTATTGTGTTTTTAGTGCTGTTTCTGTCCGGTCTTTCTTTTGTTTTGGTTCCGATGAGCTCCTGAAGTATATCTGCTGACATGTTTTTGATCTTGATTGTGAGCGCTGATTTATATTTTGCCCTTGAGGAGATTGGTAGTGTCATGCAGCAGGAGCTGATGGAAGCAAAGATGCAAGAAAAGAAGCTGTTTTTCACAATATAAAAGATGAGCACGGGAGGCAATTCCCGCACAGAGCAGCTAGAGGAGCAGGCGTGCACTCACAGAGGCTGCGTGGACACGCCTAGCTAATCGACATCACTTGACAAGCAGCCCAGAAAGCTCAAACACAGGAGAGCTTTATAAGCAAGAGGCTGGAGACTGGAAAGGGTGTGGAGGTAGAGGTGGACCGGAGAGAAGCACCAGGAGCAAAGCCGTGCGAGAGAAATGCACCACGAGCAAGGGCCAAGAAGAAGGAAGCACCAGGAGCATTGAGCTAAGCCCTAGGAGTGAATGGGAAAGCAATGCTGAGCAAAGGAACAGTCACTTTGGGAAGCAGAGCAGTGCTGAAGGAAGAAGCCAGACGTTAGGCTTGGAAAGAGGCCTGCGCTTACCGGAGAAACCAGTGACCAGACTGAAAGGTAACAAGAGCTTTCAGAGAAAAGACTGGCACGAGGATTGTATCCCTGGAGAACTACTGGAAGGAGAAAGTTCCTGTTCTACATGTTGTTGGAAGCCAAGGTATGCTGACTCTGTTTTTAAGAGAAAAAGCTCACCTTATAAGTGCCCTTTTAAAAGCAATGCTCGTTTTACAAGAAAGGAAAGTAAACCTACCTTGTATAACCCAGATTGTAAAAGCACAAAGGTAGGCCACGCTCACTGGTGAACCTTAGAAGAACTCTACAAACACCCGGAGAATAAGAATAGCGACTGGCCAGTTCCAATAGCCAGAGAAACCCCAGGTACAGAAAGGAATAACTCTGACTCAGAGCCGATGGAAGTGGAATTTGTGGAGCCTAGTCTTTTGTCTCAAGAGGAGATGGATTGTTCTCTATGCGTTACAAGCAGTATAGAATCACTGCTAGACTTGTAAATAATATATGCTGTCTCCAGAGTGTTACTTGTATGCAAAAAGGAAGAAGAGTATTGAAACGCTTGAGTTACTCTAGGAAGCCTTAATTAATCCTTGTTACAACTGTGAAGCATAACAGTTTTTCTTTACCATGAGTTTGTTTCATTCCTGAAGTAAAGGACATTTTCCTCTATGATGTGACCCACCTGAATCTTTTGCGTAAAGGGAAATAAAAGCCTATGTTATCCCTCTACTCTGCATTCACAATTTACTTCTTAATAGGAGCTGAACTACTAAGACCAGGCTGCACCTGGCTCTTAAAGGAACCTCCTCTCATATAAAAATATCTTTGTGTCCAACCTACCCCTATGACCACTGGCCACCAGGGGCGGTACGCGACAGTAGACAATGCAGACCTTAGTGGAACACCAGATCTAGTGCAAGAGATAAGGGTGTTAGGGCCACTTGGCAATAGTGATCATAGCATGATCACATTTGATTTAATTAGTGGAGGAGGGATAGTAAAGAAATCCACAGTACTACCTTTTAACTTTCAAAAGGGAGACTATGATAAAATGAGGAAAATAGTTAAGAAAAAACTAAAAGGAGCAGTTGCAAAGGTTAAAGACTTACATCAAGCTTGGGTGTTGTTGAAAAATACTATCTTGGAAGCCCAGACCAGCTGTATTCCATGCTTTAAGAAAAGTGGAAGAAGTCCAAAAAACTGCCAGCATAGTTTAAAGGTGAGGTCAGAGAGGCTGTTGTTGCCCAAAAAACATCTTTCAGGAAATGGAAAAAAGAGCCAAATGACGAAACCTGGAAACAGCACAAGCACTGGCAAGTCAAATGCAAGGCATTGATAAAGCAGGCAAAGGGAGAATTTGAGAAGAAGCTTGCTGCGGAAGCAAAAACGCAAAATAAAGACTTTTTCAAATACATTCGTAGCAAGAGACCTGTGAGAGAGTCAGTTGGTCCATTAGATGACAGAGGGGTTAAAGTGGCACTAAGAGATGACAAGGCGATAGCGGAGAGACTGAATGAATTCTTTGCTTCGGTCTTTACTGAGAAAGATGTAGGGATGTTACCCATGACTGAAGTGGTATTTAAAGGTGCGGAAGAATTGAAGGAAATATCGATACATCGGAAAGATGTATTACAACTATTAGATAAACTGAAGAGTAGCAAATCACCTGGGCCGGATGGTATACATCCAAGGGTGTTGAAAGAACTGAAATATGAGATTGCAGACCTGCTATTAGTAATCTGTGAACTTTCATTAAAATCATCTGTAATACCTGAAGATTGGAGGATCGCTAATGTAAAGCCAATTTTTAAAAAGGGTTCCAGGGGTGATCCGGGAAACTATAGACCGGTGAGCCTGACATCAGTACCGGGAAAAATGGTAGAAATCATCATAAAGAACAAAATTACTCAGCATATAGATAGTCATGGCTTAATGGGAGACAGCCAACATGGCTTTAGACAAGGAAGATCTTGTCTTACTAATCTGTTATGTTTTTTTTAATGTGTGAATAAACAGGTGGACAAAGGTGAGTCGGTTGATATTGTGTATCTGGACTTTCAGAAAGCCTTTGACAAGGTCCCTCATCAGAGACTTTTGGCAAAACTAAAGAGTCATGGGATAGGAGGCAGTGTACTACTGTGGATCAGGAACTGGATAAAAGATAGAAAGCAGAGGGTAGGGCTAAATGGCCAATTTTCCCAATGGAGAAAGGTGAATAGTGGTGTACCCCAGGGATCTGTGCTGGGTCCGCTGCTTTTTGACATATTCATAAATGACCTGGAGAAGGGAATAACGAGTGAGGTTATCAAATTTGCAGATGACACAAAACTATTTAAAGTTGTTAAAACCCTAGAGGATTGTGGAAAATTGCAAGAGGATCTTGATAAATTGGAAGACTGGGCATCAAAATGGCAGATGAAATTTAATGTGGACAAGTGCAAAGTTATGCACCTAGGGAAGAACAACCCAAACTATGGTTACACGATGCAAGGTTCCACATTAGGAATCACCACTCAGGAAAAAGATTTAGGCGTTATTGTGGATAACATGTTAAAACCCTCGGCCCAGTGTGCAGCGGCGGCCAAGAGAGCCAATAGAATGCTAGGTATCATAAGGAAAGGAATGGAAAATAAAACAAAAGATATTATAATGCCTCTATATCGTTCCATGGTGAGACCGCACCTTGAATATTGTGTGCAATTCTGGTCGCTGTATCTTAAAAAGGATATAGCGTTATTAGAAAAGGTTCAGAGAAGAGCCACCAAAATGGTAAAGAGGATGGAAGGATACTCCTATGAAGAAATGCTAAAAAGGTTAGGGCTCTTTAACCTGGAAAAGAGACAGCTGAGGGGAGATATGATAGAAGTCTATAAATTAATGAACGGAGTGGAATGGGTAAACGTATATCGACTGTTTACGTTATCAGAATATAGAAAGACTAGGGGACATGCAATGAAGCTACAGGGTAAATATTTAAGACTAATAAAAGAAAATATTTTTTCACTCAACGTGTAATCAAATTCTGGAATTTGTTACCGGAGTATGTAGTAAAGGCTGTTAGTATAGCTGGGTTTAAAAAAAAGGTTTGGACAAGTTCCTGGAGGAAAGGTCCATAAACCATTATTAAGAAGGGACCCAGGAAATCAGTGCTTGACCCAGTACAAGCATTGTGGAACCTGTGTCTTTTGGGGAAACTGTTAGGTACATATGACCTAGATTGGCCACTGTTGGAAACAGGATACTGGGCTTGATGGACCTTGGTCTGACTCAGTATGGCAAATCTTATGTTCTTATTTATTTATTTATTTATTTAACAGTATTTCTATACCGCCTTATCATACAATCAAGGCGGTGAAATAACAATACAAACAAAAGTAGTGAGTGTGAGATTCATGTAGTGGAGATTTTAAAATATACATGTGAGTGGAAAGTGTATTAGATTATAATGAACTATAAACATTAAGCGCTATAGTACAGCATGAGCTAAACTACAAGGTTATATACAATTAGGGTTAGATAATATCATGGGTCACTGTACAAAGATTAAATGACAGGACCATAATGTTCGATGAAAAGCATTGTTTTCAACTGTTTACGGAAGTCTTTGAGGTCCGTTGTTGATCTTAAATCGTCTGGGAGTGAGTTCCAAATTATTGGAGCAGCCAGGGAGAGTGCTCTCTCAGTTGTGTCCTTTCGTAAATTTCTGAAGTTGCTTGAAGTGTTGACTCTATTTGAAGTTCCCCTTCTTCTTGGTCGAGTGCTAATGTCTGGATGAATGAGGGAGTGCAGGCTGTTGGCTGAAATATGATGTTTAATTTTAAAAATATTAATTATTGTTTTGTATTTAATACGTGAGCGGATTGGGAGCCAGTGTAGGTCTTTCAAAACTGGAGTAATGTGGTCATGACTAGTTGATCCAGATATAATGCGGGCTGCAGTGTTTTGAGCTAATTGAAGAGGTTTGAGTGATTGCTTTGCTAGCCCAAGGAAGATGGGATTGCAGAAGTCCAGTAAAGGAGTGATCAGCGCTTGACATACAGTACGGAAGTGATCAGTTGCAAGGAGAGGTTTGAGTCTTCTGATAATTCTCATCCTGTAATATGCATTCTTGATTGTTTTGTTTATGTGTGCTTTAAGATTCAATTCGCTGTCCAGTGTTACTCCAAGGTATTTAACTTCCGTTTTCATTGGTATGGTTTTGTCTGCCACTCTGATGTCCAGTGGATGTAAAAATTCTGGGTTGCGAGTGATTATTAGAGCTTCCGTCTTGCTGTAGTTAATTGAGAAGTTATTGTCATTACACCATCTTGTCATTTGTGTTAAGCAGTCTGATATTTTGGAGTAGACTGGGTTGTCAATAGAAATAGACGTGTAAATCAAAATATCATCCGCATAAATTGTGTACTGAATGCTATTTGCATTCATGATGTCGCATATTGGTTGTATGTATATGTTAAATAGAAGTGCTGAAAGGGCGGACCCTTGAGGCACTCCTTGGAGTACTTTTATGGGTTGGGAAGTGTTGTAACCTACCTTGACCCGAATCTGCCTGTCGGAGAGGTAAGATTGAAACCATTTTAAAGTAGTACCATGAAGCCCAATCTTCTTTAGTCTTTCCAGGAGAGTTAAGTGGTCAACTGTGTCGAAAGCTGAGGAGATGTCTACGAAGATCATTAGAATACCTTTCTTAGTGTTGTCTATTACTCGGAGGATGTTATCAAAGAGGTAGATCAGAAGTGTTTCGACTCCATGGTTCGGGCGAAATCCATGCTGGCTATCATCTACAGGGGCCTGATTGTCAATGTGATCCTGTAATTGCTGTTGTACAGATTTTTCTATGATTTTTGCTAGAAATGGTATGCTAGAAATTGGTCTATATGCGGCAGGGTTGCTTCTGTCGAGAGTTGTTTTCTTTGGTATTGGTCGAACTGTAGCTTGCTTTAGTTGTACTGGCATGAGACCTTGGGAGAGTGAGTTGTGCACCATGTTGTGTATGAAGTGGATCAAGCTTGATTTGGTGGCCTTAATCCATGAAACTGGGCAAGGGTCAGTAGGAGCAGTGCTTGAATTTATTGCAGAGATGATGTGAGAGAGCTGTTCAGTTGAGGGAGAGCAGAATTTGTCCCAGGTCTTAGGATGAGAGTCATGCGTGTTTGTAGTGATGCGCCAGCAATGATGCGGGCAGCGGTGTTTTGGACAATTTGAAGGGGACGGGTGGATTGTTTTGGTAGGCCTTGGAAGAAGAGGTTGCAATAGTCCAGCACAGGTGTGATAATTACCTGGCATACTGTACAGAAATGTTCCTTGCTGAGTAGAGGTTTTAGTCTTCGGAGCATTGATAGTTTGAAGAAGGCTGTTTTGAATGTTTTGTTAATGTGTGCCTGAAGAGTAAATTGTTTGTCTAGTACAACTCCAAGGTACTGAACGTCCTCTTTTACAGTGATTGGTGTATTTGAAATGTTGATGGTGGTAGGAGGAGTGAATGTGGAGTTCCTTGTGATGATGATTGCTTCCGTTTTTTTTAATGTTGATTTTTAAATTGTTGTTATTCAGCCAAGTCGTTATTCTGTGAATGCGTGTTGATATGTCTGTGTAGTCTGGGCCATCCATGTGGATTGGAGCATATGCCATATCATCGTCGGCATATATGGCATATTGAATCTTGTATTTGTTAAATATTTTGCAAATAGGCTGGATATATATGTTGAAGAGGAGTGCAGATAATGAAGAGCCTTGGGGAACTCCTTGTGTCATGTGGAAGGGTGCTGAGGTGAGGTTATTGGATGTTGCTTTTTGTTGTCTGTCTTCAAGGTATGATTGAAACCATTTTATGGTGGTGTCTTGGAGGCCAATTTCCATTAGGCGCTTTAAAAGGATGTGATGAGAAACTGTATCGAATGCGGATGATATGTCAATAAAGATAAGTAGGAAGCCTTTCTTTATCTTGTCTATTCCTTTTAGTATGTTATGAAATAGATGAATGAGAAGTATTTCTACGCCGTGGTTTGGACGGAATCCATGCTGGTGAGGGTCCATTGGGGTGTGTTGATCAATATGATGTTGAAGCTGTCTCTGTACGGTTTTTTTCGATTATTTTTGCTAGGAATGGAAGGCTTGATATTGGGCGGTAGTTTGCTGGGTCAGTGTTGCTAGTTAATGTGGTTTTACGAATAGGGCGTATAGTAGATTGTTTGAGTGCTTTGGGCATGTAGCCCTGGTTGAAAGAGGTGCTTACTATTTTTTTAATGTACGCGCTTAGACCTTCTTTAGTGGATTTAATCCACGTCACTGGACAGGGGTCCAGTGTAGAAGTGGTGGTGTTTAAAGCTATGATGGTTTGAGTTATTTGTTTCGATGTTGGTATGCTGACATTCTTCCATTGCTTGGTGATGTTACAGTCCGTATCTGCAGTTGGTGTGCCCATAGGAGGGATGCTCGTAGGTGGTGTGCTGTGATTCTGGTTATTCTTAGCTATTAGAAAATCAGCAAAGGTTTGAGGATGGATCTTGCTTTCATCCTTCGTGGTTGGGTCATTTGTAAGGTTGCGTACAATGTTGAAGAGCTCTTTAGGCTTGTTCAGGCTTTTAGAACAAGGTTTGTATGGTATTCTTGTTTATGTTGTTAATTATATTATTATATTCTTTTTGCTTCTCCTGATATTGTCTCAATGTAGTTTCTGATTTGTTACGTCTCCAGTGGCGTTCGAGTTGTCGTAGTTTCCTTTTGGACTCTCTTATGGTGTGAGTGCCAAGGTGTCGATCTGGGTCTGTTCTTGTTGTAGTGTGAGCTCTTTTGAGGTGGGAGTTGAGATGCTGCCAGGATAGTGTTATTCCATACGTTAATAGCTTTGTCTAGGTCAGTGAAGTCTTGGGGAAGGGATTGACAGTTTTTTTTGAGGAATTGTTCTTTGTTAAAGGCTTTGAAGCATCTGGTTGGATGTTCAGTTCTTCTACATAGATGAATGGTGGGTATAATGTTGGAGCTCGAATCGTATGGCGTGGTGGTCTGACCATGGTATTGTTGTGGTTTTATGAGGCCTTGGTTCAGGGTATTCTTTGGTACAAAAATGCAATCTGGTGTAGATCCAGAGCGATGTGAGGGATCAGAGAGGATCTGCTTTAGTTGAATGGATTCCATTGCTTTGTGAAAAGTCGTTTCAAGTGTTGTAGATGCAGATGTGAGATTCAGGTCTCCTAGGATGATGAGGGTCTTGCATCTCCTCTTCCCCATCCCATGTCCAACATCTCTATCTTCCTATGTACAGCATCTATACTCCACCCTCCACTTTGTGTCCAGCATCTGCCCTCCACCCCTGTCCTGTGTCCAGCATCTGCCCTCCACTCCTATCCTGTGTCCAGTCTCTGCCCACTATTCTCTATACCCTCATCCCGTGTACAGCATCTGCCTTTCATCCCCCATGATCCCTACCCTGTGTTGAGCCTCTGCTCTCCACCTCATGTCCGCCATCTGTCACTAGCCCCCATGCCCCAATCCAGTATCTGCCCTTCATCTCCCTATGTCCCCTATCCCAGGGGTGGGCAATTCTGGTCCTGGAGGGCCGCAGACCAGTCAGGTTTTCATGATGTCCCTAATGAATATTCATGGATGGCAGTGGATGCAAATAGATCTCATGAATATTCATTAGGGACATCATGAAAACCTGACTGGTCTGCGGCCCTCCAGGACTGGAAATGCCCACCCCGGCCCTATCCCATGTCCAGCAGGTGCCCTCAAACCCTCAGAACCCCTACCCCATGTCCATCATGTGCCTTCCGCCCCTCCACTCCCCAACTCCATATCCACTATCTACCCTCCACCCCACATCCACTATCTGCCCTCCATGCACCTATGTCCTCATCCCATGTTGAGCCTCTGCTATCCATTCCATGTTCAACATCTGCCCTCTATCCCTCTACCCCCCCACTTGTATCCACCATCTGCCTTCTATCCCCTTATGCCCCTCATCCTGTGTCTACTCTGTATCCCTCTACTATATGTCCAGCATTTACCTCTCATTCTCTACTGGTATCCTGCATTTGTCTTCCACACCTCCACTCTCCACCTTTGTGTCCAGCATCTCCCTTCCAGCCATTAACTCCTCCCCTTGGTATCGAGCATCTTCTTTCCAGTAATTAACCCCTCCCCCACCTCTTGGTATCCAGCATCTCCTTTCCCGGCATTAACCATTGCCCACTGGAGAGGTGGTGGAGTAATGGTAATAGCAAAATACCACTTCAATTTCAACCAACTATGTGCCAACAATAAGGATGGAATAGACTGCATCTCAATATCAAACAGACATCTAACTCCCTGCCTCATATACAAATCCCCCTCTATATATAGTTGATGACGACTTGTCAATTATACTGGGAATCATACTCGAAAACTCACACCCAAACAAGGACCTCATACTCCTTGGAGATTTCAACCTCCCCTCAACTTCCACCAACCAAGCCACATTGTTCCTGGATGCCATATCTTCAAGGGACCTCAATCAAATAGTACAAATATCAACATACAAAAAAGGAAACACACTGGACCTCATTTTTGTTAACTCAGAGCCCATCAACACCACAACCCTTCCCCCCCAACCCTACTATCTATTCCATGGTCTGACCACATGCTTATCAACTTCCAACTATCATGCTCCACCACAACCAACTACACCTACCAGAATCAACCTAAAAGACATTTTAAACTCTTCAATAAAAATGCCTTCACAGATGAAGTTCTCTCCCTGCTAGACAATTCCACTCCTGATATTGATGCCCTAGTAATGAACTGGAACCAGGTCATTGGAAAAGCTGCTACAGAAACCTCAATCCAACATTACTCCAACAGACTACAAAAAACAATAGTACTCCATGGAACTCAGAGAACTCAAGAGACAACTACGGAAGACAGAACGCAAATGGAAATCCTTCCTGACCGCCAAGCTCCAGCAAATCACTATAAAATAAACAGCTCCCCATACCTGCCTCCATTACAGATCCCACCACCAACCAAAACCAGCAACACCTGGTCTGCTTTTAGTTCCAACAGCAAAGAGAACATAGAATTCACAATCATCGCATTAAACTCAACATCCCCATTTGACTCATGTCCAGTGAACTGGATAAAAGAATCCAAAGATGACCTCAGTCCAACCCTATCAAGAATCACCCAGCTCTCTATCCTACAAGGCAACATGCCCAAACAGCTCAAATCCTCCTCCAGTCGCTCCACATTGAAGAATACCAACCTCAATCTCAATGATCCTACAGCATATAGACTCATAGCAAGCCTACCATTCCTGTCCAAGATAATAAAAAAATCCATTCAGCAGCAAATCCAGGAATACCTTGACACCTATGTTCCACTGGACCACCAGCAACACAGCTTCAGGACAAACCATGGTGTTGAAACTCTACTAACCTCACTCTAATGAAAAGGAACTCAGAAGTCAAACCAAAGTTTCATCTTAATATTTCTACCTCTTACACAGATTCCAATCCATCAGAATCCAAGACAAGCTCCTGAGTTGCTTCCAGTATCTCAGTGAGCATCAACAGCAAGTCATACTGGAAGCTAACTCCTCATCCCACTATCCGCAAACCCAAGGTGTCTCACAAGGCTCTTCCCTATCAGTCCTGCTATTCAACATCTACTGCAACCATTATGCTCAATCATTTGCTCACACAACATCCACGTCCATATCTATGTGGATGATATAATGATCTACGCACCATTCACCACCAGCAATCCAACATATGAAGGAATAAAAAACTGCTTCACAGACATCTCCCTATGGCTAACTAAAAATTCCCTAAAAATAAACTACAAGAAGACCGAAATGCTATTCATAACAAAAGATACCAGATTCCAACCACCACCTTCCATAACTCTTAATGATATAAACGTGATGTCCAACCAAAGGTCAGGTATCCGGGCTTTACTCTTGACCAACAACTCACCTTCAAAGCTCACATAAGCAACTTAGCAAAACAAATATATCACAAAATCAGAACTCTCCATCATCTTCGCCCTCTACTGAACCTAGCCAACTATCGCTCAGCTTTCCAAGCAATCATAATACCCCACTTTGACTACTATAATTCAATTTACCAAGAGCTGCCAAAAACCACTCTCCTTCTACTAATCACTGCCTTGCATACTGCAGCATGCACAGTTCAAGGGGCATCAAAGTATGAACCTATAACTCCTATCCTCACACAGATCCATTGGTTGCCACTACTCAGCCGCATACGCTACAAGATCTTACTCCTGACTTTCAAAAGCATCCACAATCAATCCTCATGTTACCTACAATCACTCTTGAATGCCACCAACCTCTGCAGGACAAAAAGACAAAATACAATAAACACATTAAGCATACCATCCGCATCCTCCCTGTCAACAATGGTTCAACTAACCCCAGGAGAACAACAAGAAGCAAGAGTCGTAGATAGGTGTAACAGGTTTTATTAACCCCTACGCGTTTCGGCCGTAGCCTTCTTCAAGGGGCACACAGCTAAATAAATAACATACAATATAAAAGATATGAATTGTAAAAAATGTAAAATAATAAATCATTAAAATCATAAAAATTATTAAAACATATGAATAAACAAAGTAAAAAGACCAAAATTAAAAATGTTGATAAAAGTATAAATAACATGTACATTATGAACAATATTAAAATACAAATTCCAGTTATATAAAACAACAAAAACAAGACGCAGGGTGGAGGGCAAGATAAATCTGCAAATAATGTTAATGAGGGGCTGCGTGATATGCATAAATTTTTAATTAGACATGATATATATATTTGGACGGACATAAATAAAAACAAGATAACCAAACTATGTGTAAGGATAACTGCACTTATGTACAGAGGATGGGTGAGGGGAACGAGAGGCGGGGAGGGGGAGGGGAAGGGAAAGGGGGAAGGAGGGGGGAGGGAAGAGGAAAGGGGGGAGAGAAAGGGGGGAGAGAGAGGAGGGAAAGAGAAGGAAAAGGGGAGGGTAAGGAAGGAAAGGAAGGATGGGGGGGAAGGGGGGAGAAAGGGGGAGAGAGGGGGGAAGGGGAAGGAGGGGGGGAGAGAGGGAAGGGGAAGGAGGGGGAGGGAGAAGGGGGAAAAGGGAAGAGGGGGAAAGAAGGGGGGAGGGGAAAAGGGGAAGGAGGAAGGAGAGGGGGAAGGGGAGGAAGGGAAGATGGGAGGAAGAGGGGAAGGAGAGCTGGTGTAGATGAGAATAATATTGCCATAGGCACATCAACTTGACAACTATTGCATGTATTACTCACATGTGTGTAACTGGAGAAGATCTGCAGTCGCGATTACGCGTTTAAAGAAGTGGCTGAGAAATAAATAATTACAGATAAGACTGACTAGCACTTTTAACTTGTCTTTCTTTTAAAAAAACGGAAAGAACAATCTGACTCAGACCTTTAACTGTACTGACTTGACGATATAATGGATGGCCTGTTATGAACTGAAAAATACTACTGGGAACAGGTAAACCGTAGAAAGCAGTGAAAAGTAAGGTAAAGGGGAAAAAACTAACTCCTGAGCTGATCTTAATGGAGAACTTAAGGAAAATTGTGGGATGGATGATTACAAATAAGTCTGTGCAAACAACATTTGTGAACTCGGTGCAGCACCCACAGAATTGTGAAGGAGACTTTTATGTAATGATATTAAAATGTGGTGTTAAATTAAAAGAGGGTTACAAAAATATAACGAGGTTTTTTACTTACATGTTAAAGCTTCTAAAAGGGACGCATTTGTACAATCCGTAGGGTCGCTGGAATTAAACAAAATAAAACAAATAATACCTAAGAAAAATATGATTGCTGAATTGTAAAAGAACTATGAGTACTTTGTAAAACAGGATTCTGAGGGTGAGAGAGGCAGAATGACGTTAAAAAGTATGACAACGCGCTGCACAGGGACCTTATGATGAAATGAAAGTCAAAAAGCAAAAAAACGGGGTGCACATACTTGAGGGCAAATTTAGAGACTGTAACATTGTATTCTTTGTCTTTTAAGGAATACCGGTAAATAAATAAAAAGGACCTCATTATCACAAGGATGGACACACACAAAGACCATATAACCAACTATTCAAGTAGTTAACGTGACTGTGCATCAACGATTTTGAAAGTGAATCTTGCGATGGTGCAGGAAAGACTCAAACACTACCGCAATAGGGAACCTTAGAACCACCATATAAAATATAACTTATTAAAGAATCTTACGAACCTATCAGGACTTCACAGGGCAAGCTCCTTCTTGCAAAATTAAGGGAGTTAAACCCGAATGCTTACACACTTAAAACGCTGAAATGCGCGCCAAACTTGAATGACGCGGGTAGGTGGGAGGGGCTTAGGAGACGTATATGAAATTAATGGGCTGATGGAAAACAAAACTCGAAGGCTTAGTATTAAAAAGCAACCGTGATCAATCCTTTACTTTATAAGATGATCTAAACTGACTTGATGTGATAAAACCTTTGTTCTAATATCTTGCCTAAAACAAAATGTGTGATGCGGGTAGGTGGGAGGGGCTTAGGAAATGTATATGAAAGAAATGGGCTGATCGAAAACAAAACTCGAAGGCTTAGTCTTAAAAAGCAACCACGATCAATCCTTTACCTTATAAGATAATCAAAACTGACTTGATGTGATAGACCTTATGTTCTAATATCTTGCCTAAAACAAAATGTGTGAACTTGCTCAATCCAAAAGATTTTTAAAACAGTTGGCAGTATGAGGGAGGAGGATGCAACAATATACTTGCAACAATATACTAATTGTAAGACTATCAATGCAATCTATCTTATTCAGTGTCCATGTAATCTGATATATATTGGAAAAACTCTAAGACAGATACGTACGCGTATTATAGAACATAGAAGTAACATTGCAAGGAAAATACCAGATAAGCCATTAGTCTCACATTGGCTAGAAAAAATGCACAAAATCACAGACTTAAAATTCATGGTTTTAAGGACTGTAGTTCCCCATTGGAGGGGTGGAGACGTTAATAAGATGTTATTAAAGTTAGAACAACGTTTTATTTATGAATTGAATAGTTTGGAGCCGCATGGTCTTAATCAAGAAATAGATTTAACAATATTTTTATGAATATTTGTTATTTATTACGTACAGTCTACTTATTTATTATTTGAGCAAAGTTTACATTCTTGTCTTAGACATGACAGTGCACATTTAGAATGCAGTTACCATCAGTTGTGAATATTGTACAATGGCAAATACATTTATCTATGGATTTTATATTGCGCTATTTATGTGTTTTATTGGTGTCTAACTATGTTTAATAGTACGCTATTTATTTGTTTTATTGGTGTCCAACTTGTTTTACTTAGTCTATTCAAGATACAATGTATTTAGTTTGAGTGTATTCTATTCAATGTGGATAATATTTCATCATATTCATTCATTGATTTAAGTACCATTTCTTGGTTAATTTCATTTAATATGCCCACACAGCAGTTTAACTTTTCTTCGCCTCATGTCTGGCTTTATCTTGTCCCATCCCCCCCTCCCTTCTCCCCTTCCCCCCCTTTCCTTTCCCCACCCCCCCTCCCCCTTTTCCCCCTCTCCCCCTTCCCCTCTCCTTCCCCCCCTTCCCTCCATTCCCCTCCCCCCTTACCCCCCTTCCCCTGCCCTTTCCCTCTCCGTTCTTCCATCTCTCTCTCTCTCTCCCCTTCCCCTTCCCCCTCCCCCCTTCCTTCCTTCCCCCCTTCCTACTCTCACCCTCCCTCCATCCTTTCCTCCCCTCCCTCTTCTTCCTTTCCCCCTCCTTCCTTCCCTCCCTTTCCCTATACACACACAATGCATGACAGAACTATTGCCTCTCATTCATTCATTTTGATTCACATTGAAGGTGATATATTTCCTCAGCACATCCTCCTCCCTCATACTGCCAACTGTTTTAAAAATCTTTTGGATTGAGCAAGTTCACACATTTTGTTTTAGGCAAGATATTAGAACATAAGGTCTATCACATCAAGTCCGTTTTGATTATCTTATAAGGTAAAGGATTGATCGTGGTTGCTTTTTAAGACTAAGCCTTCGAGTTTTGTTTTCGATCAGCCCATTTCTTTCATATACGTTTCCTAAGCCCCTCCCACCTACCCGCATCACACATTTTGTTTTAGGCAAGATATTAGAACAAACGTTTTATCATATCAAGTCAGTTTAGATCATCTTATAAAGTAAAGCACAGTTACTTACCTGTAACAGGTGATCTCTGGGAACAGCAGGAATTAGTCTTCACATATGGGTACGTCGGTACCGACGGAGCCTGCACGGGAATGCTGCCCAGCTTCCAATTAGAAAGCTTTTGGCAGCATCCCTCGCGCCTGCGCAGTGACTTCCCGCCTTCTCCACAGCCTCTCTTCAGTTGAGTTTCAGAGCTGAGACAAAGGCGAGGAGAGAAAAGGAAGAAGGAAGAAGATAAAGGAGATGCAACTCCTAGGGGAGGTGGGAGGGTTGTGAAGACTAATTCCTGCTGTTCCCAGAGATCACCTGTTACAGGTAAGTAACTGTGCTATCTCCAGGAACAAGCAGGAATGAGTCTTCACATATGGGGGACTCCCGAGCTGGAGATGCCAGGGGGAGATCCCATAAAAATGCAGTGCCTGGATCAGGGGTGCATTTTGTCTCCAGGAATCCCCGGCATCCAATGTGGGATGGAGGGCAGGAGTTGATAATAAAGGAGCTGTGAGGAAAGAAACAGCATAGTCAAGGACTAGAGGGATTTACAAACTACAGGAGTCCTTGGTAGATATGATGAGTAGCATTAAAAGACATTTAATGTACACTTAAAATATGCAGCTTACCTACTGTATTGTAGGAAGTAGAAAGCATGATGGAGTCTACTGGATAAGCAGTGGCGGAATCTTCAAGGTGACCTCTCAGTAGTGAGGATGAAGGTCCAGCCCTGGAGGTAGTAGATGATCCAGGTGTCAACTGGGTAGGATGTGACGTCAGGTCTTTAATGGAAAGCTTTATGGGAAAAGTCCTTTAGGCATAAGGTCATTAACATTGAGGACTAAAGGAAGAAGACTGACGGAGTTGGACAACTAGCCCAGTCCTGGCGGGAAGAGGGGGACTGGAAAAAAAACCCTATTCCCACTGAAAACAGTTGTGTACTCAAGATAAAGAGGTACATTGTTTTTCCTAGCTGGCGAGAGATAGGAAAAAAAATATTGAAGCTTGATGCTTCATGGACTTAAAGAAAAAATAGCAGATGTTAGCACCAAAGTGGTTAGTGGTGCCTAACAGTTTCTGCATCGAAATATGGCATGGGACGTAGGGCGACAGACTGTCTAAAACCTCTAGGAGGTAAAACATGTAGTATAGACAGTAAGGGTGATAGTGTGTAAGACAGACCAACCCTTAAGAGGCCCCCCATGAAACACATATATATAGGGATATATACATGTGGCTGGAAGATATATGTATATATATATATATATACATATGTACAGATGTATATTAGGATATGGGTGGTGAAATATATCAAATATATATATATATGATATACCTGAAGATATGTAAATTTGTGGGGCATGGTCCAGCACCACCAGGGTAATGATATAGGTATGTAGACATATAGGGAGATGCTACATTCCAGACAATAGGTTGAAGATACATGTCTACCACCCATCCCCATAATTGTACATGGGGAATATAAAAGAAAAAGATTCTGTGATGTTCACGTGAGAACAGATGAATATATGAATCTGTGAAGAACAAGGCGGGAGTTCCACAGAACACTGATATGGTAGATGTGGAGAAACGCAGGGGAGATACCAGAGGGACCTATGGAAGGACCCAGAGGTAGCATGCGTAAATAGAAGCCTTGGAGTCCCACGCAGAAGAACTGATATCTCGTGTTAACACCCCAGGCCAGAGGGGGTGTGGAGAACCTTCATAAGTATAGGAAGGGTTGAGAAGTTTTTCCTCACTAATAGAGAAACTTCAGAGACAAGGTCAATGCTCTATAGCAAGGCCCTCATAGTAGAAAGCTTCTCTGAAGACTACAGAGAGCATTGTGCAGGAGAGCTATGAGATAAACTGACTGAAGTCAGGTGTGATGCCATATCCTAGGAGAGGAGATGGTAGAATAATGTGAGAAAGCCTAAACGAGTAGGAGGATCCAGATAGTTTGGAATCACTACTGAGGCTAGACAAAATGTTGAATAAGGGACTGGAACATGGGAAAAGTCCCAGTAATACTATCACTGGAACTCCTGCAGGCAGAGCTGCTGACGGAAACAGCAGAGATTTTGTCCAGTGCTGAACAAAGAAAAACAGAGAAGAAAAGAGAGGAGATATCTTTTCTCTCTCTCTGGGGAACGAGCTTGCTAAAGAAGCTGTTCAGTATGGTACTCCTCAAGTAATTAGAGGGTGACGTACCCATAGGGTAAGTCAACTGAAGGAAAAAATGTTCAGTTGGGATAAAAACTATCAGGGGATAGTTGCAACTGCTCTTCTAGGGAATAAGAGGAGGAGAAGGGTGCAGATCCTGAACAAAGAATTTTTCCCTCCGACAGGTTAATACACTGAAAAGAAAAGCACAGTGAAGAAACTTCTAATATGTAGAAGTGAGGTAAGTTACCATTCCCGGCTTCTATGGTCGCTGGGAATGCTGAGACTGGCCAGAAGTGGAGGACCTCAGACTAGGTTGAGGTGTCCCTTGCTTAGGTACAGCCGAATGATGGGCAGGAGATGAATGAAACTTTCTTTTCTTAGGGAAAGAAGGTTTGGTAGGACATTTCCTACTCTTTGAAGGAGGTGGCTTAGAATGGTTTCTAGTGGAAGAAGAGTCAGTGGAGCATTGAGCAACCTGACGTAAAGCCTCCTTATTGAAAAGACCTTCTCCTGTACAAGGAGAATGAGCTAGTATAGTTTGTGCCCGTTTGCTCAAGTCTGAAGCCTCAAGCCAGGCTCTGCGACGTGCTGCAATGGCAATAGCACAGGATCTGCCAACGGACTCAAAAGAGTCTATAGAAGCACGAGACAGGAACCAGGATATATTCCAGCTGTGATTGATGAGCAAGGAATAATCAGTAGCCTTGGGCTCTGGTAAAAAAAGGGGTCAAAAGAGATAATTTCTCTGTGACTTCCTGGAGTGTTAGACTCATGTGAAAAATATATGAGAGAACTCTGGAGGCCAGCATAGAGTTTTGGAAGGCCTGACGGCCAAAAGCATCGAGTGTTCTTGAAGAACGACCTGGCGGATAAGAAGAATGCTTCTTCTTGCTCTTAACTTTCCTCAGTGCCGATTCCACTACAAGGGAACGATGAGAAAGTTGAGGCTTTTGGAACCCTGGAGAGGGTGGCACTCGGTACCGAACCTCAATGTCTGTAGCAACTTGAGGAAGTCGTAAGGGCGATTTCCAAACCCTGAGAAGGAGATCCTGCAGAGCAGGATGTAAAGGAAACTGTATATTTTGCATTTGTGCCGGTGAGCCATGGGTAGGATCACAACCAGGGATAGAAATATTAAGAAAGGTTGCCATATCCAGGAGAAAAGCCTGAAAAGACTGATCTCCTATGGGAACCATCCCTGGTAAGGCTAAAGGAAGAGCCTGAGCACCAGAGGACTTACAGTGTACTGCACCAATGCCAGGTATCGGTTCCAAACTAGGCATCGGTGCAAGAACAGGCGTCGACATCGATGCTGATACAGGATTAGCCGGTGAAGTCGCCATCGGGAACTGCTGCAATGGTACCGAGATCATGAAGGAGTTATGGCTGGGATCTTCGGAACTGCCTATCTGGAAACGACAGGAGTCGGTTCCAGGACGCGTCGATACGCAGCCCTCGAGACTAGATATCGGCCCAAGACTCGGCATCGGAGGAAGCGAGGCTATCGATGCATGTCGCGAGGGTTCCGACGCCGGTGGCAGCATCGGCGATGCCGATACCACCAAGGCAGCCTGGGTTACATCGATCGATACCGACGGTACCGAGGATACCCAAGGAGCACCTCTTGCAAAGGCGGTCCATCTCGATGCCGATGCCAGGGTATCGGAACCGATCGATGCCGGTACCGTCCCGGAGCACGGCTGAGATTGAGGGAAGTCAATGCGGTGCGTATCGATCGGTCCCGAAGGTACCGAGGATGCCCGATGACGATCCCTGGTGAAGAGTAGGGTACTCGACACCGGTGCTGATGCCGGAGGCTCGGTACCGCTCGAAGCGGATACCACCTCCGCGCATGGCTCAGGCATGTTCTGTGAGGGGTGAGCCCCAGGAACATCCTGAAACCCCTTTAACGCTTTGGAGCTCGAAGACTCCCGCAGGGGTAATGCCAATGGGTTCTTGAGGGTAAGGCCGGAGCCGTCACCATGCTGGGCATGGGACATACCACTCAAGCATTGGCTAGTCGTAACAGACTGTTTCTGGGTTACCTGATCCCGTGAAGTAGAGAAACCGGGTACCCTCACTGCCGAAGAAAAAAACGGTATCGAGGGAAACTCTAGATACTGAAGGTTTTCTCACAAGATTATCTCCTGACAAGTCAGGGGAAAAAGGGTCAGGACCCATACAGTTGAGACACCAACTATTGGTGTCTAAAAAGAAACAGGTGTTTCCACACCGGATGCACTTCTTAGGAAAAGAAGGCTCCATAATGAAAAAGGCCTGGTAGGCCTAAGAGTTAAGGCAAAAAAAAAAACTGAAGAAAAGTTTTACAGATTTTAGCCCAAAACCCACCGGGTGTACCGGTGGTAGCGGGAAAAACAGTCGCGACCACAAGAAAACAAAAAATTAAAATAATTAAAGCAATTAAAAAGAAAAGTTTCTGCGGTGACAGGAGAACGTCCTGCCGGCTCCGCGGAAAAACGAAAACTGAAGAGAGGCTGTGGAGAAGGCGGGAAGTCACTGCGCAGGCGCGAGGGATGCTGCCAAAAGCTTTCTAATTGGAAGCTGGGCAGCATTCCCGTGCAGGCTCCGTCGGTACCGACGTACCCATATGTGAAGACTCATTCCTGCTTGTTCCTGGAGATAGGATTGATCACGGTTGCTTTTTAATACTAAGCCTTCGAGTTTTGTTTTCCAAAAGCCCATTAATTTCATATACGTCTCCTAAGCCCCTCCCACTTACCCGCGTCATTCGTTTGGCGCGCATTTCAGCGTTTTAAGTGTGTAAGCATTCGGGTTTAACTCCCTTAATTTTGCAAGAAGGAGCTTGCCCTGTGAAATCCTGATAGGTTCGTAAGATTCTTTAATAAGTTATATTTTATATGGTGGTTCTAAGGTTCCCTATTGCGGTAGTGTGTGAGTCTTTCCTGCACCTTCGCAAGATTCACTTTCAAAATCGTTGATGCACAGTCACGTTAACTACATGAATAGTGGGTTATATGGTCTTTGTGTGTGTCCATCCTTGTGATAATGAGGTCCTTTTTATTTATTTATTCCTTAAAAGACAAAGAATACAATGTTACAGTCTCTAAATTTGCCCTCAAGTATGTGCACCCCGTTTTTTTGCTTTTTGACTTTCATTTCATCATAAGGTCCCTGTGCAGTGCGTTGTCATACTTTTTAACGTCATTCTGCCTCTCTCACCCTCAGAATCCTGTTTTACAAAGTACTCATCAATCACATTTTTCTTAGGTATTATTTGTTTTATTTTGTTTAATTCCAGCGACCCTACAGATTGTACAAATGCGTCCCTTTTAGAAGCTTTAACATGTAAGTAAAAAACCTCGTTATATTTTTGTAACCCTCTTTTAATTTAACACCACATTTTAATATCATTACATAAAAGTCTCCTTCACAATTCTGTGGGTGCTGCACCGAGTTCACAAATGTTGTTTGCACAGACTTATTTGTAATCATCCATCCCACAATTTTCCTTAAGTTCTCCATTAAGATCAGCTCAGGAGTTAGTTTTTTCCCCTTTACCTTACTTTTCACTGCTTTCTACGGTTTACCTGTTCCCAGTAGTATTTTTCAGTTCATAACAGGTCATCCATTATATCGTCAAGTCGGTACAGTTAAAGGTCTGAGTCAGATTGTTCTTTCCGGTTTTTTAAAAGAAAGACAAGTTAAAAGTGCTAGTCAGTCTTATCTGTAATTATTTATTTCTCAGCCACTTCTTTAAACGCGTAATCGCGACTGCAGATTTTCTCCAGTTACACATGTGAGTAATACATGCAATAGTTGTCAAGTTGATGTGCCTATGGCAATATTATTCTCATCTACACCAGCTCTCCTTCCCCTTTTCTCCCCCCTTCCTCCCATCTTCCCTTTCCTCCCCTTCCCCCTTTCCCCTCCCCCCTTCTTTCCCCCCTCTTCCCTTTTCCTCCTTCTCCCTCCCCCCTCCTTCCCCTTCCCTCTCTCCCCCCTCCTTCCCCTTCCCTCTCTCCCCCTCTCCCCCTATCCTTCCTTTCCTTCCTTACCCTCCCCTTTTCCTTCTCTTTCCCTCCTCTCTCTCCCCCCTTTCCTCTTCCCTCCCCCCTCCTTCCCCCTTTCCCTTCCCCCCCGCCTCTCGTTCCCCTCACCCATCCTCTGTACATAAGTGCAGTTATCCTTACACATTAGTTTGGTTATCTTGTTTTTATTTATGTCTGTCCAAATATATATATCATGTCTAATTAAAAATTTATGCATATCACGCAGCCCCTCATTAACATTATTTGCAGATATATCTTGCCCTCCACCCTGCATCTTGTTTTTGTTGTTTTATATAACTGGAATTTGTATTTTAATATTGTTCATAATGTACATGTTATTTATACTTTTATCAACATTTTTAATTTTGGTCTTTTTACTTTGTTTATTCATATGTTTTAATAATTTTTATGATTTTAATGATTTACTATTTTCCTTTTTTTACAATTCAGATCTTTTATATTGTATGTTATTTATTTAGCTGTGTGCCACCTGAAGAAGGCTACGGCCGAAATACGTAGGGGTTAATAAAACCTGTTATACCTATCTACGACTCTTGCTTCTTGTTGTTCTCCTGTGATTCTTGCAAGAGCAGCCGCCCCCCCTTGTTTTCTCTGGACTCCTGGAGCCATGTTTTCTCCATGGAAGGAGGTCTTAAGTTTTAAAGAAGATGTTTTGCAGTCGATGCTGCCGGATGACCCCTTCTATACAGAGGAAGAAGCTACACCTAACCTAGAAGATGAATGGAGAGAACTGGTGTGGGTTACGCAAAGACATATAAGAGAAGAATTGCACGCAGCTTCCCTATTGGAATATTGTAGAAAAAAAGATTATTCCAAGAGGATTGAGAGTTCAAAAGGCACCAGGCATGTTTAAAGATGATCCTTCTTTTATGACGAATTGGATAAAGATTCTTAATAAATGTTCATTAGACTTAATGATACTTTTAATTAACACATCCAAACGCAGGGTGGATTCTTTAAAGCCACAAATAGATACGAAAATAGAGACTTTAAAAAGAAAAGATGCACAATATGATTTAGAAAAACAAAACTTTGATAAGAACACCATAGATTACAGACAGGCAATAAAAAACAAAAAGATTAAAAAATTAAAACGGGGCGAGGAAGATTACAAATTAGGGACAGTATACTATTGGACATATGATAAAACAGACAATAAAAATAGACAGAGAAGCAACTCTTACAAACGACCATACAGATCACCAAAACAATTTTCCAAAAACGACACTAAGACTAAATATCATATTGTAAATAAATCTCGATCTCCTACTCCTGAAGCTGGGAGAAGCAGCAAACGTACACGACATCATTCACGAGGAAAAATAGACCATGCTGGCTCTATTTCTGACCCAACCCACAGACAATCCACAAGGGAAAAGACGGGATTTTCACATGGACCAACTCTGGGCTGGAGGAGGAAGAGACAGGTCACCAAGGTCGCCAGAACGTCAACCATTCAAACACAAAAGTCGACAACACTCACATCGGGAGAGGACGGACAGTCAAAATCCAAGAGACGTCTAGATTGGGACCTATGAGTTCTGTTATCAACCTCTCCAAATATGCACTTATAGAGACAGAACTCCAAGTGCTAGATAAAGGACTTAAGTTTGTACCCACCCAAACACACGATAAATTCTCCACCCATGTAGAATTATATAAATTCTTCCGCAAATTAAAAATTACAGATTTCTTCAGTAACCAAATATCTAACACCACAGACCCTTCTGTAGTTAAGAAACCCTCCCGGTGGGTGCCACCATCTAATGTGAATGCCATGATTCTGGCGTATGAGAAAACAGTACTCACCAAAGTAGAAAGCCTATATAAAACTGATAAAAAACGTCAGTTTTTCAATTTTACAAAGTTACAAAAAAAAGCACTCCATGATTTAAAGGCCAATAAACAGATCATTATAAAACCAGCAGATAAGGGAGGTGCAATAGTTATACAGGATAGGCGCGCATATATAACAGAGGTCCTCCGACAATTAAATAAGGAATTCTACGAAAAGATATTTGATGATCCTGCTACAAGATTGAAACATAAGGTAGAATCCTTATTGTTTATCGGAAAAGAAGCGGGATATTTGACTAATGATGAAATAACCTTCCTAACAGTTGAACATCCGATTACACCCACCATATATATGGTACCGAAAATTCACAAATCTCTGACGAATCCACCGGGCAGGCCCATCGTCTCCGCAATAGGTTCCCTTTTTGAGCCTCTTTCAAAATTCTTAGATATATTTCTGAGACCATTTGTTGTTTTAGCGACATCATATGTCAGAGATTCCGCTCATATTATCAACATCCTTCAAGATTTTAAAGGTTATCATGAAAACGTGATATTGGTTACTTTAGATATCAAATCACTGTATACCAACATACCTCAACAGGCGGCGATAGAAGTTCTGGCTAATGTTTTAATTGGAAGAGAAAAACCAGTACGTGTACCTACGTGTTTTTTGGCAGAAATGGCAAGACTAATTATGACGGAGAATTATTTCAGTTTTAATGGGATTTTTTATAAGCAGATCAAAGGGGTAGCGATGGGTTCCCCCATGGCACCAGACGTAGCAAATTTGTATGTAAAGGAATTTGAAATAAAATTTTTATCTTTCCACCCATACAAATCAAACATTTTATTATGGAAACGATACATTGATGACGTTTTAATCATATGGGAAGGCACGGAAGCCAATCTTACCACTTTTTTCAATTGGCTTAATACGCTGGATTCGAATCTCCAATTTGAAGGTTCTTATAGTATTGATTCCATCCCCTATTTAGATATTTTGATCAAAAAAGACAATAATAGATTCATAACGGATTTATATAGAAAGCCTACGGAGCGAAACAATCTGTTGAAGTACGATAGTTGCCACAACATCTCCTTAAAAAGAAATTTACCCATTAGTCAGTTCCTAAGAGATTGTGTACGAAAGATACAGATTTTCAGCGACATGCTAAAGACATGCATGAGAGGTTCCAACAGAGAGGATACCCCACAGATTGCATAACCAAGGCCTATGCAAGAGCTAATACTGTAGAACGAACTACATTTTTACAAAAAACAGAACGGGCAAAAATGGATGACAAGATCGTTTGCGCACTCACATTTACATCACATTCGAAGGCGATTGAGGACATTTTACGTACAGAATGGTACCTTTTGTCATCCATTCCATCACTGTCTACTAAACGTCCAATGATAGCCTATAAGCACAATTTCAATTTATCACATCATTTGGTCCCTTCTGCACTTTCAAGAACGAAACCGATATCTACAATTAAAGGGCATTATAGTTGTGGCAATTGCTCCGTTTGCACACACACCATTGTGACTAAAAATGTTTTTGTACACTCTTTAACAGGCACTAAAGTATACTTGCAACAATATACTAATTGTAAGACTATCAATGCAATCTATCTTATTCAGTGTCCATGTAATCTGATATATATTGGAAAAACTCTAAGACAGATACATACGCGTATTATAGAACATAGAAGTAACATTGCAAGGAAAATATCAGATAAGCCATTAGTCTCACATTGGCTAGAAAAAATGCACAAAATCACAGACTTAAAATTCATGGTTTTAAGGACTGTAGTTCCCCATTGGAGGGGTGGAGACGTTAATAAGATGTTATTAAAGTTAGAACAACGTTTTATTTATGAATTGAATAGTTTGGAGCCGCATGGTCTTAATCAAGAAATAGATTTAACAATATTTTTATGAGTATTTGTTATTTATTACGTACAGTCTACTTATTTATTATTTGAGCAAAGTTTACATTCTTGTCTTAGACATGACAGTGCACATTTAGAATGCAGTTACCATCAGTTGTGAATATTGTACAATGGCGAATTCATTTATCTATGGATTTTATATTGCGCTATTTATTTGTTTTATTGGTGTCTATGTTTTATAGTACGCTATTTATTTGTTTTATTGGTGTCCAACTTGTTTTACTTAGTCTATTCAAGATACAATGTATTCAGTTTGAGTGTATTCTATTCAATGTGGATAATATTTCATCATATTTATTCATTGATTTAAGTACCATTTCTTGGTTAATTTCATTTAATATGCCCACACAGCAGTTTAACTTTTCTTCGCCTCATGTCTGGCTTTATCTTGTCCCATCCCCACCTCCCTTCTCCCCCCTTTCCCTTCCCCACCCCCCTCCCCCCCTTTTTCCCCCTCTCCCCCTTCCCCTCTCCTCCCCCCCTCCTTCCTTTCCCCTCCCCCCCTTTCCCCCTTCCCTCTCTCCCCCCCTCCCCCCTCCTTCCCTCCCTCCCCACCTCCTCCCCCTTTCCCTCTCCGTTCTTCCATCTCTCTCTCTCCCCCCTTCCCCTTCCCCCCTCCCCCCTTCCTTCCTTCCCCCCCCTTCCTACTCTCACCCTCCCTCCATCCTTTCCTCCCCTCCCTCTTCTTCCTTCCCCCCTCCTTCCTTCCCTTCCTTTCCCTATACACACACAATGCATGACAGAACTATTGCCTCTCATTCATTCATTTTGATTCACATTGAAGGTGATATATTTCCTCAGCACATCCTCCTCCCTCATACTGCCAACTGTTTTAAAAATCTTTTGGATTGAGCAAGTTCACACATTTTGTTTTAGGCAAGATATTAGAACAAAAGTTTTATCACATCAAGTCAGTTTTGATTATCTTATAAGGTAAAGGATTGATCACGGTTGCTTTTTAATACTAAGCCTTCGAGTTTTGTTTTCCATCAGCCCATTAATTTCATATACGTCTCCTAAGCCCCTCCCACCTACCCGCGTCATTCAAGTTTGGCGCGCATTTCAGCGTTTTAAGTGTGTAAGCATTCGGGTTTAACTCCCTTAATTTTGCAAGAAGGAGCTTGCCCTGTGAAGTCCTGATAGGTTCGTAAGATTCTTTAATAAGTTATATTTTATATGGTGGTTCTAAGGTTCCCTATTGCGGTAGTGTGTGAGTCTTTCCTGCACCATCGCAAGATTCACTTTCAAAATCGTTGATGCACAGTCACGTTAACTACATGAATAGTTAGTTATATGGTCTTTGTGTGTGTCCATCCTTGTGATAATGAGGTCCTTTTTATTTATTTATTCCTTAAAAGACAAAGAATACAATGTTACAGTCTCTAAATTTGCCCTCAAGTATGTGCACCCCGTTTTTTTGCTTTTTGACTTTCATTTCATCATAAGGTCCCTGTGCAGCATGTTGTCATACTTTTTAACGTCATTCTGCCTCTCTCACCCTCAGAATCCTGTTTTACAAAGTACTCATAGTTCTTTACAATTCAGCAATCACATTTTTCTTAGGTATTATTTGTTTTATTTTGTTTAATTCCAGCGACCCTACGGATTGTACAAATGCGTCCCTTTTAGAAGCTTTAACATGTAAGTAAAAAACCTCGTTATATTTTTGTAACCCTCTTTTAATTTAACACCACATTTTAATATCATTACATAAAAGTCTCCTTCACAATTCTGTGGGTGCTGCACCGAGTTCACAAATGTTGTTTGCACAGACTTATTTGTAATCATCCATCCCACAATTTTCCTTAAGTTCTCCATTAAGATCAGCTCAGGAGTTAGTTTTTTCCCCTTTACCTTACTTTTCACGGCTTTCTACGGTTTACCTGTTCCCAGTAGTATTTTTCAGTTCATAACAGGTCATCCATTATATCGTCAAGTCGGTACAGTTAAAGGTCTGAGTCAGATTGTTCTTTCCGGTTTTTTAAAAGAAAGACAAGTTAAAAGTGCTAGTCAGTCTTATCTGTAATTATTTATTTCTCAGCCACTTCTTTAAACGCGTAATCGCGACTGCAGATTTTCTCCAGTTACACATGTGAGTAATACATGCAATAGTTGTCAAGTTGATGTGCCTATGGCAATATTATTCTCATCTACACCAGCTCTCCTTCCCCTTTTCTCCCCCCCCTTCCTCCCATCTTCCCTTTCCCCCCCCCCCTTCCCCCTCTCCTTCCCCTTTTCCCCTCCCTTCTTTCCCCCCTCTTCCCTTTTCTCCCTTCTCCCTCCCCCCTCCTTCCCCTTCCCTCTCTCCCCCCTTTCTCCCCCCTTCCCCCTATCCCCCCCATCCTTCCTTACCCTCCCCTTTTCCTTCTCTTTCCCTCCTCTCTCTCCCCCCTTTCCTCTTCCCTCCCCCCTCCTTCCCCCTTTCCCTTCCCTCCCCCCGCCTCTCGTTCCCCTCACCCATCCTCTGTACATAAGTGCAGTTATCCTTACACATTAGTTTGGTTATCTTGTTTTTATTTATGTCCGTCCAAATATATATATCATGTCTAATTAAAAATTTATGCATATCACGCAGCCCCTCATTAACATTATTTGCAGATTTATCTTGCCCTCTACCCTGCGTCTTGTTTTTGTTGTTTTATATAACTGGAATTTGTATTTTAATATTGTTCATAATGTACATGTTATTTATACTTTTATCAACATTTTTAATTTTGGTCTTTTTACTTTGTTTATTCATATGTTTTAATAATTTTTATGATTTTAATGATTTATTATTTTACATTTTTTACAATTCATATCTTTTATATTGTATGTTATTTATTTAGCTGTGTGCCCCCTGAAGAAGGCTACGGCCGAAACGCGTAGGGGTTAATAAAACCTGTTACACCTATCTACGACTCTTGCTTCTTGTTGTTCTCCTGTGATTCTTGCAAGAGCAGCCGCTCCCCCTTGTTTTCTCTCAACTAACCCCAGACAATAGAACGTGAAGAGCCAACATGGTAAATACCCTGGTTACTCCTTCTATCATAAGGACTTACACTGAAGCTGTCAAGAACTGCGCCTTTTCATTATACGCTCCAACCCTCTGGAATGCTCTTCCTGCCTCAGTCCGAGTCATCATGGACATATCTACATTCAGGAAGGCTTTAAAGACTCACCTTTTCCAGCTGGCTTATGATCACGTAACGTAATAAAGGACTCTCATACCCTGATTACGTAACTCAAAGAAGGTCTCTCTTGACTAAGGACTCCCATAATGCTGGCTACTTAAGGTCCTCTCCCTCATCCCCCTGCCCTATCCCACCTCTGTCCCTTCCCCTCCCCCCCTTCCCTTTGACGCCTTGGTATGTTAACACTAAGCTGCTACTCATACCTGTTAATGTATAGCTGTTGCTCATGCCTGTTAATTTAAAGTTACCTGTTTTGTTATGCTTGTTCTATGCCTGTTCTATGTAAAGTTGCTTGAATGTTTATCGTTTCTTGTAAAGCGCTCTGATACCAAATAGTGCGGTATATAAAAGAAAATAAATATATAAATAAAATAAATAAACACCACAAGGAAAAAACAAAAGCACCCAGTATGCCTGCAACAGAGCATTCAAACTGTATGCACCATCCCTCTGGAACTCTCTACCCTGTACCCTCCGATCGACAAATGAACTGTCTACATTTAGAAAACTCCTTAAGACTCATCTAGTCAATGAACACTTTGGCCCCATTACATAACCCCCCATCCCCCACTGTATCAAAAACAGCAGTTGTTTATGTAAATAACCTATTATTCCTCCCATCCAGGTAACTCATATATATAAGTTATGCTGTTCTATGTAACATTAATTGCATATAGTAAGTAGTCTTGTAAATAGGTTCCATTGCATACCTCCCTTGGTATGTCACATCTCCCTTCCAGTCACTAACCCCACTTGGTATCCAGCATCTGTCTTCCAGCCATTAACCCCCTCCCCCCCGCCACATACGTTTGTGTGTCTGCAGTGGTGGTAGCGGGCATCTATTTATTTAGCTGGATTTATATACTGCCTTTCTCCGGGTCAAAAAGCAGTGTACAAGAAACAAATTATATGGGGGGGGGGGGGGGGTTACATTGAACAGTAATTACTATAAACAGCATGCAGTAGTGCATTAGGGTGGGGTTGTAGGACTGTATACAAATGTACAAGAATTGAGTTTTTGTGGGACTGGATAGTGTATGTGTGTGTGTGGGGGGGGAGGTTTACATAGAGGGTTTGAAGTGTTTGGAGAAGAGATGCATCTTCAGGTGTTTTCTAAAAGGGGGTCTGGTAGCTTGTTCCAGAGTGATGGTGCGTAGAGCTGGAATGCATGGCCACAGGCCTGTTGGTTGTGTTTGGTCTTGGAATGGGGAACGGTCAGGATGTTTATTGTGGAGGTGCGTCTGGATCTGTTTGGTGGTGGGGCTTCCAGAAGTGTGCGGAGGTGTAAGGGTGGGGTGGGGTCGGAGTGTATGGCTTTGTGGGTTAGGATGATGGATTTGTATATTATGTGGCTTTGTAGTGGCAGCCAGCGTAGGTGCTTGAGTATAGGTGTGATGTGGTCATGTCTTGATGCTCCTTCGATGAGGGCTCGTGTGGAGGGCAGTTCGCAAGGGCAGGAGCGTGGTTTGTGGGAGGCCCAGATAGATTGCATTGCAGCAGTCAAGATGAGGCAGGACCGTTGCCTGCATTGCCATGTGGAAATCTGCTGGTTCAAGTAGTGGTTGGAGGTGTTGCATGGTCTTTGCTTTATAGTATAGTGCTCTGGTTACTTTGCTTATATGGACCTTGAAGGTGAGGTGCCAGTCAAGGGTGATTCTGAGTTATCTGATTTCCGATTGGGTCTTGGATTTCTTTGTTGTTCAGGTTTATTGTTTTTTGGGGGGGTAAATGTTTTGTCCTTTGTTATAAGTAGCGCTTTGGGTTTTCTTGTAGTTGATTGTTAGGTTGTTGTTGTTCAGCCATTCGGAGATTGAGGTGAAACATTTTTGATGTGTGGAGAAGGATGATTGGAGTATATTGACTTGGTCATAGATCATGATGTCATCAGCATAGACGTGGAAGTTGAGGTTGTGGGATCTGATGTGCGTACAGAGGGGTTGGAGGTAGATGTTAAATAGCAGTGCAGAGAGGGGGTACTTCTTGTGTTTGTTTGTATGGGGTGAAGGTGTTTGCTCCAATCTTTATCTGCTGACGTCGGTCTGACAGGTAGGACTGGAACCATTTGAGGACTGTGCCTTGTATTCCAGCGGATCAGAGATGTTGTAGTAGAATGTTGTGTTCACGGTGTCGAATGCTGAGGATATGTCTAGGAAGATCAGTAGGAATCCTTGTTTGGGGTTTTGCATTCCTTTTATCAGTGTGTCAACCAGTGTGTTAGTAGGGTTTCCACTCCATAAGACAGGCGGAATCTGTGTTGTTGTGGGTCAAGTAGATTCTTCTTGTCAATATGTTCTTGTAGTTGATGATGGATGGCTTTTTTGATGATCTTTGCTGTAAACGACAAGCTGGTTATGAGTCTGTATGAAGCTGGGTCAGAGGGATTTAATTCAGGTTTCTTCAATGTCTGGCATATGGAGGAGAGTTTTAGGGCTTGTGGCATATCGCCCTATTGGAGTACTGCTTGGGTGAACCAGGAGAGTGTGTGACTGAGCTCCTTCTTGGTTGCCTTGATCCAGGTGACTAAGCATGGGTCGAGGTGGTTGTGTTCAGAGAGGTGATGATGTTTTCAATTTGTTCCTTGCTGATGCTGTCGAAGGAGGTCCAAAGGTTTGGGTGTAAGGTTGACTTGATGGGAGGGGGATGGTTGTGGTTGTGAGTGAAGTTGCTTATAGTGGGTTGCTAGCTGTTGGGGGGTGATTGTGATGTCATGGTCGTCAGTGGAGGGTGTCTTTGTTAGTTGTTTTATGATGTTGAAGAGTTCTCTTGGGCGGTTGATTGCTTTGTTGAGTAGATTGGTGTGGTATTCTCACTTTGCTTTGTCGCTTTGCATCAAACTTTAAACATAAAAAAAAAAGTGTGGGTCTTCGTGACTGCACACTTGGAAGGCCTGCAAAAGCCTGCATTGCATCAGAGAGAGCAAGCATTTGCAGGCTTTCCAAGCTCAGAGTCACAAAGACCCTCAGCTTTTTTTTCATTGTTGCTGCTTAAAGGCCCGATGCCCGCTGCCACTGTAGACAGGAAAGGCGGTGGTTGCAGCGGAGGGCAAATTGCTGAGGGTTTTTGTTTTGTTTTAAAAGGCAGGATAAGGTGGCTGCCACTGGCCTATTGATGCCACCTCCCAGAAAAAGGTGCCAGCATGCCGTACCGTTGTGTACCAGCAAGAAAAACGCCACACTGTCTGACTGAAAACTGATCCAGGCAATAGTGGGAAAGCATAGTTACTCACCTGTAACAGGTGTTCTCTGGGAACAGCAGGAATCAGCCCTCACATATGGGTGACGTCAGCGCTGACAGAGCCCGCGCGGAGCAAATCCCCAGCTTTCAAAGAAAGCCTTTGGGATTGCTACCATGCATGCATGATCCCCTTCCTGCCCAAAGGTGCCATCTTGCTCAGTTAGATGACATAGCTACAGACGGCAAAAAACAAAATAAAGATGGTACAACTGCAACTCCAAGGGGAGGAGGGAGGGTTGTGAGGACGGATTCCTGTTGTCCCCGGAGAACACCTGTTACAGGTGAGTAACTACGCTTTCTCCGGGAACAAGCAGGAAGTCAGTCCTCACATGCGGGACTCCTCAGCTACAGGCTACAAAAGCCATAGCAAAATAGAGCTCCCTTGTGGGGAGCCACAAGCAGTAGCAATCAAGTCCGTATAGACAGACCAAACAGGACCCATGTGTCCGATGAAACCAGCACTTCGGTAGCCTGAACACAGAAGAGTCGGAGGGTAGGAGTTGCCTAGACCCCGGAAAGGTTACAGAGCACAGCCTGGCCGAAGGCATTGTCCCTTCAGGACACTCTATCCAGGCAGTAATGAGATGCGAAGGTATGAACTGAAGACCAGGTGGCGGCCTGGCAGATGTCTGCTAGCGGGACCGAACGCAGGTTAGCTACTGAGGTCAACATAGCCCTGACCCGTCCTTCCAACGGAAGCCTCGCCTCCTCATAGGCCAGGGCAATACAGTCCACCACCCATGTGGACAGCGTACGCTTGGACACCACCTCCCCCAGCTTACTGGGGTCATAGGAAACGAAAAGCTGAGAGACTTTCCGGTGGCCTTGAGTGCGTTGTATATAGAAGGAGAAGGCCCTCTTACAGTCGAAGGTATGGAGTATCATCTTTGCCCGACTGGCGAAAGGAGGTAGGAAGGACCACCTCCTGGTTGAGGTGGAAGGAGGACACCACCTTCAGAAGGAATTTAGGGTGCATGCAAAGCACCACCCTATTCTTGTAAAACTTGGTGTAAGGCGCTTCAGCCACCAGGGCCTGGAGCTCACTTGCCCTGCGGGCAGAAGTGAGCGCAACCAGGAAAACCACCTTTCAGGAGAAGTAGCGAAGGTGGCAAGTAGCCAGGGGCTTGAATGGTGGCCGGGTGAGCTGCCCCAACACCACATTGAGATCCCATTCAGTCGCCGGGGGGCGAACCAGGGGCTTAGACAGGAGCAGGCCCCATAGGAAGCGGGACACCACTGGGTGGGCCGAGAGGGGCTTCCTGTTTACCTGGTAGTGGTTCACCACTAGGGCACTGAGGTGTACCCTAATGGAATTAGACTTGAGCCCTGAATGAGAGAGGTGGAGTAGGTATTGCAACACCATGACCACCGGGCAAGAGAAGGGGTCGGCCCCCCGCTCAGTGCACCAAAGTGAGAATCTGTGCCACTTAAAGGCGTAGGCCCGTCTGGTAGACACCTTGTGCGAGGCCAGCAGAACATCTTCCACCTCTCTAGGGAGGTGGAGTGGGGCTAGAGTCACCCTCTCAGCAGCCACACCATCAGCGAAAGGGAACAGAGGTTGGGATGCAGGAGAGAGTCCCCCTCCTGGGACAGGAGTCGGGGCAGACCCCAGGTGTATGGGGTCCTCCACCACCAGTTGCAGGAGCAGTGGAAACCATGGCTGCCTGGGCCATCTTGGAGCTACCAAGATGACTGAGGCCATGTCATGGAGAGTCTTGAACAGAATCCTGGCGATTAGTGGCATCAAAGGGAAGACGTACAGAAGTCCCTCTGACCATGAGACCAGAAAGGCATCGGCAGCCACCCTGGCAGGGTGAGGCTGCCAGGAGCAGAAGCAGGACAGCTGGTGATTGTCTGGGCTTGCAAATAGGTCCATCACTGGTTCCCCCCAGGTCTGGAAAAGCCTGCTGGCTACCCCTGGGTCCAGCTGCCACTCGTATGCCTGGAGAATCCTGCTGAGTCTGTCAGCCAGCAAGTTGTCTTAGCCTGGCAGGTATACTGCTCTGAGGAGGATGCCTTGTTAGACTGCATAAGAGCACAGATCTAGGGCTTCCTGGCAGAGGGCACGGGACCTCGTGCCACCCTGCTTGTTCACATAGAACATGGCCACCTGGTTGTCCATCTGAACTAGGACTGACTGGTGGGCCAGGCGATGATGAAAAGCCTTCAGGGCGAGATGAATGGCTCGTAGTTCCAGGAGATTGATCTGCTGAGCACTCTCATCCAGGGACCAGGTGCCCTGGGTGTGGTAGCCCTCACAATGGGCTTCCCAGCCTAGCAAGGAGGCATCCATGGTGAGGAGCCTCGAGTGGTTGGGGGTCTGGAAAGGCATGCCTGCCTCCAGGTGTCAGGGCGACCGCCACCAGAGCATGGATGTTACCAACTGGCAGGTCACTTGTACTCTGTCTTGGAGGTGGCCCGTGGCCTGGGACCATTGGTCCCGGAGGCACCACTGTGCTATTCGCATGTGGAGACAGGCATCTGGAGTGACGTGGACCGTGGAAGCCATGTGCCCGAAAAGGCGCAGAAGATGCCTGGCAGGTACCGAGGTACGGTGCTGCATGTCCCGGACAAGAGACATGAGTCTGGCTGCCTGGTCTGCGGGCAAGAAGGCTTTCGACCGAAGGGTGTTTATTCTTGCCTCAATGAACTCTAGCCCTTGCGTTGGGCAAAGGTTCGACTTGGGCTAGTTTATAACGAAGCCCAAGTGTTGCATAACCTGGGTGGTGTGTGCTGTGGCCTGCTGCACCTCGGGGGCTGTGGTGCCCTTGATGAGTCAATCGTTGAGGTAGGGGAAGACAAATATCCCCTGGAGCCTGAGAAAGGCAGCGACCTCTGCCAGACACTTTGGAATAGCCTGGGGGCCGAGGCTAGGCCGAAGGGTAGCACCCTGTATTGGAAATGATTGCCTCCTACCACAAAGCGTAGGTATTGTCTGTGGTTTGGATGGATTAGGATGTGTGTATAGGCATCCTTTAGATCTAAGGAGCATAGCCCATCTCCCTGCCGGAGGTAGGGCAGCAATGTTCCAAGGGAGAGCATCTTGAACTTCTCCCTCACCAGGAATTTGTTGAGGTTGCGCAGGTCGAGACTGGGCCTCAGGCCACTTGTCCTCTTTGGCATGAGGAAGTACCTGGTTGATTTTTTTGACTGGGTGACCAGGGAGTTGGACCAAGGGAGAGCTCTAGATGTGGTGTATTTAGATTTCCGTAAAGCCTTTGACACTGTTCCTCACAGGCGACTTATAAACAAACTGAGCACCCTAGGGATGGACCCTAAAGTTACTGCTTGGGTTAGAAGTTGGTTGGGTGGGAGGCGACAAAGAGTACAGGTAAATGGAGTTCACTCTGAGGAGAAGGATGTTGCCAGTGGTGTGCCCCAGGGATCTGTCCTTGGTCCGATTCTTTTTAACATCTTTGTTAGTGATATAGCGGAAGGGCTGTCGGGTAAGGTTTGCCTCTTTGCGGATGATACCAAAATCTGCAATAGAGTAGACACCCAGGAAGGGGTAGATAACATGAGGAGGGATCTAGCTAAGCTTGAAGAATGGTCTAGAATTTGGCAGCTGGGATTTAATGTTAAAAAATGTAAGGTCATGCATTTGGGCTGCAGCAATCCAAGGGAGCAATACAGTATAGGAGGTGAAGTACTTTTGTCCACTAAAGAAGAGCGGGACCTAGGCGTGGTTGTGTCTGATGATCTTAAAGTAGCTAAACAGGTGGAAAAGGCGACAGCAAAAGCTAGAAGGATGCTTGGGTGCATACGGAGAGGAATGGCTAGCAGAAAAAAGGAGGTGATAATGCCTCTGTATAAGTCTTTGGTGCAACCTCATTTGGAGTATGGTGTGCAATTCTGGAGACCGCACCTTCAAAAGGATGTGAACAGGATGGAGTCGGTGCAGAGGGTTGCTACCAAAATGATTAATGGGCTTCATTATAAAGCATATGAGGACAGACTTAAGGATCTTAATATGTACACCTTAGAGGAAAGGCGGGATAGAGGTGATATGATTGAGATGTTTAAATACCTCCGTGGCATAAATGTTCAGGGAGAGAGCCTTTTTCAATTGAAAGCAAGTTCTGCTACGAGGGGACATGGGATGAGGGTGAAGGGGGATAGATTCAGGAGTGATATGCGGAAATATTTCTTTACGGAAAGAGTAGTGGATCCGTGGAATAGTCTCCCAGTGGAGGTGGTAGAGATGAGGACAGTAACTGAATTCAAGAAAGCATGGGACCAACACAGAGGATCTCTAAAGGCAAAAAGTGGACTGTTGTAGTTGTTATGGAAGGACAGACTAGATAGGCCATGTGGTCTTTTTCTGTCGTCATATTTCTATGTTTCTATGTTTCTGGAGTAAAACCCCTTGCCCTTGAGGTGGTGGGGCACCGGTTCCATCGCTTGGTCCTCGATAAGCCCTGCCAACTCCTTCAGGAGAAGGTCCCGGTGGAGGGGAGACCTGAGAGGCTCTCCCAGGATGTAGTGTGGAGGTGTTTGGCTCAGATGGAGGAGGTAACCCTCTTTGACCGCCCTAAGTGCTCAGGAGTCGGCGGTTATAGCTTTCCACCTGTGTGCATAAAGGGTGAGGCGACCTCCTGTGGGCTGCTGATCTCCGTGTGGGAGAAGGGCTATGCTGTAGGAGTCAAAAGCTCCCTCCTGGCTAGGCAGAGCTGGAACCTGGGGCTTGGGAGCCTTCTGCTTACGCGGGCCATGCCCTTGTCCCTTGGCGTGCTGCCCTTGCTGGGGAGCCAGCGAGGCCTGGAAATGTGGGTAGTTTCAGTAAGCAGTGGATTTCCTTGGGTAAAAGGGCTTTTTACCCGAGCCCTTCAGTTAGGGAGGGGCAGTGGTCTTCTTGGAGAGCCTAGTCCTCGTCATGAGCTCGGTCTCCATCTCTGTGGCCTTGTCGGTCATGGCTTTGCCAAAGAGGATTTTCCCTTGACATGGGATATCGACCAACTTGTCCTGTACCCATTGCTCGAGGTCGGACGACTGGAACCAAATTTGGCAGCACGCACCGATGCCCACCACAGCTACCCGGGCCTCCGTCTCATAACCATCTTAGGCCGCCAGAGACATAAACTTGGAGCCCTCACGGACGGCTTTGGACAGGCTCTTGAAATGCTGCAAAGGTTCCTCAGAGAGACCAGCTGAGTACCCAGTGAGTTCTTTCACCAGGTCCCTCAGGTACATGCTCATGTACAGCTGGTAAGCCTGGATCCGGCAATTCAGCATCGAGCCCTGATAGCACTTTCTGCCGAGGGCATGCAAGGTGTGGGCCTCCCTGCCAGGGGCACCGAAGAGTGCGTCTTTTGGCTCTTCAGCCAATGAATGGCCAGCTCCAACACCATGGAATTGTGTGGCAGCTGTGACTTCTGAAATCCAGGGCTCCGGCGGATTCGGTACATCGAGTCGAGCCGCTTGCTGACCACCGTCACCAGTGCCTCCCACATATGGAACATGAGCCACTCCAGGACAGGAGGAATGGGCACCGTGAGTGATTCCCGAGGAGGAGCCTCGTATTGGAGAATCTCGAGCTCGTCGGCCCGAGGATCTTCCTCGGACTTGGTGGTGAATGCCAAGGCCTTGGACATGTCTTTGACAAAGTCCAAGAAGCCCATATCCTCCAGTGGGGACATTTGTTCAGAGACTGGGGAATCAGAAGGGACATCTCGGTGTTGACGGGTGACCGTGGATTCCTTGTCCTCAGTCTCCCAATCGGAATACTCAGAGGAGGACTCGAGGGGATGTTGTTTCTCAGGCTTTGAGGGGCATGGTGCCATATGACCCAACCCTGGAAGGCTCGTCGGGGACGACCTCGGCCCTGTCGTGTGGGAGACTGAGTGCAACCTCGGCTGAGAATCTACCCGGGCCCAAATGGCCTCGAGGATTGGCTTGGCTTCTGGGGACATCTTCGATGTCGAACGCCCGGTGGTCATGGCAGAGGAACAGGTCGTGCCGGACATCAACGCCCACTGCTGGTCCAAGAAGGCAGTTACACTGCACTCCAAGGCCGACATTCTGGACTTCAGCAGCCTTTGGCGCGGGCATCAAGAGACTCGGGCCTGACGCCAGCTCCCCAGGAGGGAATCCTTGACGAGGACTGTGTCTAACTGCCAAGGACGGTCTTCAACTGGATCCTTCTATGGTACCTTGGCCGGCCGCTCCCTTTCTGACAGCTTGAGCGGATGCCGGGGGGCTCCGCGACCAGGCCCAGGAGGACCCCGGTCGGTCAGAGCAGTCCAAGGACGCTACTTTCGAGGACTTCTTCTTCGGTTCCCTCAAAGGAGACCGCCTCTCCGAGGACCCACGATGACGCTCGGGTTTGGAATGTTCCTCCCGAGGTGTCGAGGCCTCAGAAGAGGTCCTGGCTTTCGGAGGCATCAGGGACTCAGGAAAAATCTTGTCATGCTGCTTCTGGCGGCTCCTCAAGGCCTTGGAAGACATCTTCTTGCAAAGGCCAGAGACCGCCGGGTTGTGGTCTGGACTGAGGCACCGGAGGCAGCAGTGATATGTGTCGGTCAGAGAAATTATTTTAGCATGCCAATCACACTTTTTAAAGCTGCTGGTCGCCATAGGGGGAAAAAGAACCCCAGCAAGGTTGAAGACCCTTCGGGTTGCCAGCGGAGAAAAAGGTGCGAAGATGCCAAAAAGAAAAATAAAACTTTTAAGTAAAAAGGAGTCGACCCAGATACCGAAGCACCAAAGTCGGGGCAGGAAAGATACCAGTGCAAACCAGAGACGAGAAAAAAATCAACTTTTCCTGGGGGAAAACAGACAACGTCTGGTGGGCTCTGCGGAAAAAAGGAGACTGAGCAAGATGGCGCCCTTGGGCGGGAAGGGGACCGCGCATTCGTGGTAGCAATCCCAAAGGCTTTCTTTGAAAGCTGGGGATTTGCTCTGCGCAGGCTCCATCGGCGCCGACGTCACCCATATGTGAGGACTGACTTCTTGCTCGTTCCCAGAGAAATGAAGGTATAGAAGCAAGGACCAAACAGCTTTCCAGCAAAGACATTAGAAAATCTACAGAAACTATGGCACTTATTTTACAAGAGTTGACCTTATTGAATAAAGGGATACCAGTCTATTCATAACAGAACTGAATAGAGGATGCTAGTCAATTGGCTAGAGCATGCCTTGACAAATTTTGTGAGGATTTAGGAGTCAGGACAAAATCTTGAGTCAGTGCTTGTGAGCTCCTCATCCCTCCCTCCAGTTCTCTTGTGACCAGTGCCAGAGTTTCTATACTATGCATCATTTTTATAGTTATAGCTTCAGATAGCAAGTGTCTCTGTGGGTGTGCGGTGCAACGGTGGTGTACCTGTCTGTGTGAGGGATGTGGCGGTGGGTGCAAGGCTGTGGTGCATGTGTGTTTGTGCTGCAGAGCTGGGGAGCCTCTGTGTGCATTTGTGATGTGTGATGCAGAAGTGATGGTACATTTGTGATGGTGGTGTCTGTGTCATGCAAAGGTGGAGTGCATGTGTTTGTAGGGTGGGGTGTGTGTATGTGTAGTGTGGGGTGAGGTGCTTGTGTGTATGTTCGGGGGGGGGGGAGGTGGAATACACCCTTTGGCATATACAGATTGTCATTTTTATCCCCATGTATTCATCTCTTTTAACCTCTAACTTGCACACTTCCCTCCCCACTTCAACCCCTTCCCACTCTGCTCCCCTTCCGGACTCTCACCCCCCCTTTCTCCCTACCCTCCATTCACCTATCCCTTTGTACTTTTTTTTTTTTTTAAGGTACTGCCCATTCAAATTTTTTCTTCCTCTCTCCCGATCTTTTTTTTTTTTAATTTTTTTAATGAAAGCTCTGATCCCCGTGGCTCTCTGCTGCCCTGGGCTTTCTCTCTTGTCCTACCCATGGGGATCCAATCTCCTGTGGACAGAATAGGAGGGATTTTTGTTGCAATCGTGGGCTAGATGCAGCAGACAGCCTGTATATCGGATTCCTGCAGGCTGCCTGCTGCATCTAACCCCTGATTGCAGCAAAGATCCCTCCTGTTCTGCCCACAGATCAGATTTCCTACAGGCAGACAGAAAGGGTTTTCTGCCCGTGGGGGGGGGGGGGAGAGGGAGCAAATCCCAGATGCCAGGTATAAATTTCTGGTCACCAAGGCGAGCTGGCTCCTTGGCTTTGTTGAGCCCTGGGCTAGAGTATGCTTTGCCACTGGACGGTGACATTTTACTTACCAGATAATGTCCTTTCCTCGAGTCCTGCTAGACCAATCCAGACAAATTGGTTGTGCCCCCCTACCAGCAGATGTGGAGACAGATAAAATATTACAGAGGTATTTTTATGACCTTATCCTGTTAAAACAGCCAGTACAGCTAGGGGTCTACTTCAGTATTCATACTCAAGCACATGGTCAAAAATCCCTTACCGCACATAACCTCAGTGAGGATGACAAGATTCAACAGAACAAAAATCATAACTATGTACAGGATCATCTTCAGACTGGCAGCTTGTCGGAAGGGTATGAGCCCACATGGCCAACCACAGAGAATACAGCAGACCATAACAAGTTCCAGGGTGGGTCGGACATTTTCTGGTAAGTAAAATGTCACCTATCATACTATCTTGCTATTCTGGTCCAAACAAGTAGGATGTACTAAAGCTCTGACTCCACTGGGTGGGAAGAAGACATGACAGCTTTCAAGACCTCTGAGCCAAGGTTGTGCCCACCCATGGATATCCAAGCGGTAATGCTTGACAAAAGTGGAAAGTGATGTCCATATTGTTGCCCGATAAGTGTATGAAGGGGGTGAAGGAGCTGCGCTCCACCCACAAGGATGCCTGCACCCGAGTGGTGTGCACAAACAAACCCTCTGGAACAGACTGGTTTTACAACAGATACACTGAGGCAATGGCCTCATTGATCCTGTGTCCTAGGATAGACTTGGTAGCCACGGCACCTTTATGCAGCCCCGCAAATAGCTCAAAAGATGGTCTGACTTGCGAAAGGAGTTAGCAACCTTAAGATAATGGAGAAGCATTCTCCTGACATCCACCAAGGGAAGGCCCTTGTCCTTTCCATGGCACTGTTCCCTAGTAAAGGAGGGCAGGCAGACCACCTGATTAACATGGAAGGATGACACCACCTTCAACAAGAAGGAAGGAAGGAATAGGCCAAATGTACATTGCCTCCTCCAAGAATGCCTGCAGCTCAGATATACGTCTCTGAGCAGACTGAGACCAAGAAGACAGTCTTTAGGGTCAGATCTTTAAGTGTGGCCCGCTTCAAGGGCTCTGACATCAGGGCCCATAGAACTAGGCAGAGATCCCACGAAGGAATAAATACACACAGGGGAAGATGCAAGTTCTGTATCTCCTGAAGGACATGACACACATCTGGGTGCAACGCTATAGATGGTCCCCGCCACTGGTCTCCTGAAGCATTATAAGGCTGTCATCTGAACTTTTAGGGAAAAGACCTTGTCAAGGTCATCCTTTATAAAGGCAAGCAAGGAAGGCATATCTGCCATACTAGGATCAACCTGAAGCTCATGGCACCAATGCTCAAATAGGCCCCAGATGTGCACGCAGGCAAGGTTGGTAGAACCTCTCTTTGCCTTAAGGAGCATGGCAGGAGAAAAGCTCTTATGTTTATGTTTATTACATTTGATATACCACTCAAGCCAAAGCATCAGAGCGGTTTACAATATTACATAAAAGTTACAGAAAATATGAAAAGAACGCCATTAATTAGATAGGACAGAATAAGAGATACAGTGATAGTTAAAGGAATAGAGGAGACAAGAAGAAATGCTCCACATAGCATCCGAAGAGGGAGATATCATACCACCAGGTGTTTAAGCTCCCACTCACAACCTCTGCTGTCGACATCACCCCTCCACCGCTCCGATCTCCACAGCAAGCAGAACCAATGTAGCAGCATTTTAAACGGCCCCGCACAGTCCTACGCCTAAGGGCCACGCCAAAGGGCCCTCTGGCGAGGCCCTCAGGCGCGGGCCCGCCAGAGGAAGTGACAGTTTTAAAGCCGTTAAAGGCAGCTGGTATGGGCAGGCTGAAAGGAAGGGGGTGGAGCTCCCGCTCACACACCTCCGATGCTGGCTGGCTGCTGCTCTCCCCGTCTCTGCGTGCCAGTGGAAGTGACGGTTTTAAAGCCGTTAAAGGCAGCTGGTATGGGCAGGCTGAAAGGAAGGGGTGGAGCTCCCGCTCACACACCTCCGATGCTGGCTGGCTGCTGCTCTCCCCATCTCTGCGCGCCAGTGGAAGTGACGGTTTTAAAGCCATTAAAGGCAGCTGGTATGGGCAGGCTGAAAGGAAGGGGTGGAGTTCCCGCTCACACACCTCCAATACTGGCTGGCTGCTGCTCTTCCCGTCTCTGCGTGCCAATAAGAGAGAAGGGAGCCGGGTCGTCCTGAAGGACTGGCCCCCACCACAACAGCCCCTGGGCTGAAAGAAGTTGCAGAGGAGATTCCTGTAGGAACTCCTTCAGGTCCCTGAACCACGGCCTCCATGGCCAATCCTGCACCATCAGGACAAGCCAGCCCGAATGTCGCTTTATTTGGCAAAGCACATGCCCCATGAGTGGCTACGGAGGAAACACATACAGCAGACACTGCTTTGGCCAGGGTTGAACCAGGGCATCAACACCCTCAGAGCCTGCTTCCTTGCAGCAAATGAAAAATCTGCACGCTTTTGCATGGACTGGGTCACCATTAGATCCATCTCACGATGACCCAGAAGTGCAAAATCTGCTGAAACGCTGATTGACTGAATTCCCACTCCCCAGGATTGAGGGACTGGTGACTAAGAATGTCTGCTTCCATACTGCTAAATTCTGCAATGTGTTGGGCCAAGAGAGCCAGAGGTTCCTTTCTGCCCAGGAGAACAAGAAGGTCATTCTCCAGGGCCATTCTGGCACTCTTTGTGCCCCCCCTGACGATTGACATATGCCATTACTGTGGCATTCTTTGAGAATACCTGGGCCCACTCTGCCCTGGACTAAGAAATGGAAGTGCAGAAAGGCCAAATGAATGACCCTTTCCTCGAGGCGGTTGATGGGCCATGCCGCCTCCCGGCTGTTCCAATGGCTCTGAGCTGCTCAGCTCTTGTAATGGGCTCCCCAGCATCTGTCAACAGAAGACATGAAGGATCGTTCAATAGCATGCCCCTCCTTAGACGCTGGGGCTGCCTCCATCAATGCAGGCTGGACACCACTGCTGGATGGAGGAGAAGTCTGGCCTCGAAATCCCGAGAGCTTGGAGGACCTCTGCAGCAGCCTCATATCACCTATCACCCAAGGGGCCATCTCGATCAATGATGCCATCAAGTCGAGAAGCTGTAGATAATTCCAAACTCTGGCAGCCTGTTGAATCCAGAAGGCTGCCAGCTGCGATAACTATTTTTCCACCCTCTCCTCGGGCAGGAAGACCCTGCCTACATGACTGTCGAACCATGCTCCAAGGTATTCCAGTGTCTGGGAAGGTTTCAAGCGACTCTTCCTATGGCTGATCACCCAGCCAAGACTCTCCATGAACTGCACCACATGGGCCAACACCCGAGATGTTTCTGACTGTGAAATGGCTCGAATGAGTGCAATGTCTAGATATGGGTAAACAGAGATTCTTTCATGCCCTCAATTCTGTGGCCATCACCACTATGACCTTCAAGAACATCCTGGGGCGGTGGAAAGGCTAAAAGGAAGAGTGGTAAATTGAAAATAAGAGCCAAGTACAGCAAAACGGAGAAAATGCTGTTGATCCTCAGGAATAGGAATGTGGAAATAGGCCTTGGCCAGATGTAGAGATGTAAAGAACTCCCCGTGCCGCACCACCTGGATCACTGACCATAAAGTCTCCATATGGAAGGGTAGCGTGCGCAGGTGTATATTGACACTCCTCACCCCCTTGAGGTCAAGGATTGACCAAAAGGATGTGAGGAATCTCCAAGCTTCTCTGGTTTGTCATTTTACTGGGGCTATATCCCAGAGAAATGGAGAACATGGGACCGAGACTGCCACCCAGGTCTTTGGCACCATGAAGTAGATGGAGAAGCGGCCCTTGCCTCACTTGGCAGGCGGGACTGGGACAACTGCCTGCAGACTGAGCACTCTTTCCAGAGTGATCTGAACGGTGGCTCTCTTGGCTGCAGAACCACATGGGGAAATGATGAAGGCATCCGGGATAGGTTCCCTGCATTCCAGAGCATAGTCATGCAGAATGGTGTCTATCATCCAGTGATCCTCAGTGACCCGGGTCAATTCCTGTTAGAAAAGGTGCAGCCTGTCACCCACTGGAGGCACCCCGGAATGGGACCCCAACCAGTCACTGTACTGGATGAGAGGTGGCATTTCTGGAGATGGTAAGTTCTCAGGGTCTACCAGCCCCACAAAAGGACCAGGTCTGGGACAGAAAATCAGAAGAGGAAGAGAAGGTGGGCTTTCCAGGACAATACTGACAGGAGTCCCAGGAACTCTGAGGTTCTGGATATCAGGAACAAAGAAAACAGGTGGACACCAAAGAAGAAGATGCACCCGTTTGCTTCCCAAGCACCTTTGACCTATCCTCTGGGAGGCAATGATATTTGGACTCACCTAAATCCTTAACCAGCTTTTCCAAGTCCTCTCCAAACACAATATTCCCTTTAAAGGCAAGCCAGGACAACAGACTTGGAAACAGAGTCTGCTGCCCAGTAGCGAAACTATAGCCAGTGTCACATCACCGTTGAAAGGGCACTGTCTTTAGCCACTGAGCAAACTAGATCATACATAGTGTCTAACAGAAAGGCTGCTGCTAACTCCAGGATGATCCACTCACCACAACTGAAACCAATACCAATAAATACTGATTGGTCAGTAGGACCCAAACAAATAGCTGTGATTGAAATCTTCAATCCCAGATAGCCCAGTGTGTCTAATTTATTGAAAGCTTCAACTTGAAAGCATCTTTCATATAATAATATACAGTAAACCATACTCTGCACTTAGCTTTTTTTGATAATCCTGACCTTCTCTGGTCATATTCTCAGACTTAGTGCTGGGTTTTGAACAGAAATCCTCAAAGTTCTGCATCAGGGAAATCCATTAACCAGTCATCTCCAACATGACCGGCCTCTTCAAATCTTCTTGGTAGTATATTGGACCCACTGGACTGTCTGGGATTGAAGATTTCAATCGCAGCTATTTTGGGTCCTACATATAAAACTTTTTCCTGTATAAATTGTTCCTTGAGACTAATCAATCAGTATTTAATGGGTTTGACTGTAGTGAGTGGAATAGATTAACGTTGACCTTTTCGCAGGACTATTTACAGCATTGGTTAGATGACTCCAGGATGGCAGCAGTATCCTCCAGAGTGAGCAACTGAATCCACTGAAGGAGAGTTCGTGCCATGTCCTGCACGAACACTAGAAAGGATGTGTCCTTGGGTGGTGAACGCTTCTAAGAGGCGGGTGGGGACGGGTACGAAGGGTGGTCCCTGTGGGCACGGGTCTCTGGGGAGGTATCTCCGTCCAACTCCCAGCCCGAGAGGTCCATGAAGGAGTCTGACTCGGGCTGGTCGCCCCGTCCAGAGGCCGAGGCCCGCTTGGAGCCAGAGACCTTGGAGGATCTCGCTCCCGAGGAACAGGAAGGTGAGCAAGACCGACGCCGAGGACTCTCACGAGGCCCATGGCTCTCGGGAGTTTCCAGGGCAGATTTGGGTGTCTCTCTTGAGGGAACCTTGATCTTGAGGCAAAGGCCAGCTGTGCTGGGCATGAGCACCTGCTGGGTAGCTAAGAAGGCAGAAACGCTGCGCTCTAGTGCTAGCATTTGGGACTCTCACGCGGAAGTGGGTCCCTGCGACACCGACACCAGGGTTACTAGGTCTGGCGTGGAGAAGGAGAGGGGGTCCTCACCGGGACGACCCTCAGGAGACCGGGCGCCATCGCCGGGGGCCTCCGTGTCTGTACGAGGTACCTTTCGAGGCCGCTCCTTGTCCGACTCTCGGGAACACTGGGGGAGTTGAGCAACTGAGCGCGGGAGCGCTCATGCTTGTCTGGAGCCCCAACAGTGACTTTGAGGTCTTCTTCTTCTTATGCCTCTCCACTTCAGGGGACCCCTGATCGGAGTGCTGCCTTGAATGCGGGGCTGAAGTGGGGGATTCCACCAGCAGAGGGGCAACTAAGGGTGCTGCCGGGGATTCTGGGGCTACCTTCTGGAAAATGTCATCGGACGTCTGCTTACGACTTATCAGGGCTTTGGAGGACATTTTCTTGCAAAGACAGCAGAGCTCTGGGTCATGGTCGGCCCCAAGACACCGAAGACAGCAGTCATGGGTGTCCGTGAGCGACATGTTTTTGGAGCATCTGTCGCATTTTTTAAAACCGATGGCCATTGTGGCAAAAAGGCCCCCACTAGGTCGAAGACCTTTGCGGCCAGCGGCTGAGGGAAAAAAAGGGCGCGAAGCCCGCAAAAGGAAATTTTCACACAAAAGGACGCCCCCTCGCTCAAGGGAAAAGGAGAGCAGGGGGAGGACGGGTAGAAGACCAGTGCTACTTGAAAAAACATAGGCCAGAGGCTGAAAAAGAAATACTTTTTCCGAGGGACGAGGACGTGCGTCCGAAGGGCTCTGCGGAAAAAGGGAGACTGAGCAAGATGGCAGCTTTGGGCGGGAAGAGGTCCACGCATGCATGACAGCAATCCCAAAGACTTTCTTTGAAAGCTGGGGAATTGCTCCGTGTGGGCTCCGTCGATGCCGACATCACCCATGTGAGGACTGACTTCCTGCTTGTTCCTGGAGAACCATACAAGTTTCCTTTTCCTTTTGTTTTTATTTACTTTCCTTACATATATACTGTATCTGTTGCCCCTTTTATTGCCTCTTTTAGTTTGGTTCACTGAAATTCCACTTCCTTATCTCATCCCACTCTGCCATCTCCTCCTTCAGGTACTTTGCCATTTTACTGAAGTCAGCGTTTTTGAAGTCTAGGACTTTGAGTTCGCTGTGATTGGACTCTGCCTTGGCTTTTACCTCAAACCACACCATGTGATGATTGCTGCTGTTCATATGAGCACCCACCCGGACATTTGACTGTCTAGTGCTGAACTTTCCCTGGTTGGTTCCATCACCATTTGTCTGAGCAATGTTTCTTGGAGGGCATCCACAATCTTTTTACTTCTTTCCAGATTTGCAAGAGGAATACTCCAATTCATGTCCGGTAGATTAAAATCACCCAATATGATTACTTCTCCCTTCATGGCTACCTTTGCAATAGCAATAATGCAGTCTCTATCCATTTCTTCCATTTGAGTTGGATGATGGAAGAAAATACAGTCCATCCAGTCTGCCCAGCAGAGTTGTCAGGGCAGTACCTACTATGCAGTGCAGGCAATATTCCCCATGCTTTTGTTCAGTGTGTCTGAGTGAAGGGTTGGGGGGGGGGGGGTGTTGTATCTGCCACACAGTACAGGTTACATTCCTTTGGGTTTTTTAGAAGTGCAACAATCAATTTCACAGTTGTTTTGAGCTCAGATACTCCATTCTTGGTTTCTATCTTCTTGCTCTTTAGGGATCCTACTCTTTTTTGATTTCCAGTACTGTTTTTGCTTCTAACACCTCTTCTGGGAGGGAATTCCAGTCATCCACCACTCACTCCATGAAGAAATACTTCCTGATGTTGCTTTTGATTCTACCTCTTTGTAGCGTCATATCATTTCCTCTAATTTGAAAAAGGGTACAGATCAGTGGTGGGCAACTTTCTTTTTCAATGTAATTGCAGGTGCAGTGAATGAAAAGTAAAATGCACCACACCAAGGATTGTGGTATGTGGAGGGAGTATTAGCTGGTAGCACTGTGTCAATGAGTCAGTCAGAGGGTAGAACAGAACGAGTAAGTGATCAGGTGACAATAATGGTGCTCTCTCATTGTTTGGTTCTACACTGCAGACCACACTGCTAAGAAAAGGATTAGTTACATTTTATTGTTAAGAGTCAAAATATGTCACTCTCAAAATTTGCCACAGCCTCATGGCAAATTCACCATTTTTGGCAACTGGTGACAAGGTTATCCACTCTGGGTATATAGGTTTAATAGAGGAGTATTCCATTGGCTCAAATGCTTGACTCAGAGATTTAAGGACATTCAGGCCTCTTCATGAATCTTGAAACAATGGGACAATAGGAAGCTGGACCTCTATCTACTAAGAAATGATAAGCTGAAAGTGCATTAAAGTGAACTTTAATAGAGGCAGACTGTATACCAAGTTGATAAAGATGGCAGAGGCATTGAATTTAGAGGCGACCAAAAGGCGTCTTGCTGATTAAATAAAGCACCAGATCAAGAACCTTTTCCATTTAAAAGCGGAGGTATATCTTGTGGGCTGTTTCTTCATTACCACTGAAATGTTCTAAATTGGAGGTGGCAGGTTAAGAAAAACAACTAGGCACTGCTCTATTTCCATGTTGTTAGAGCAAGGGATTTTATGATGGAATGCAGAAGAGTGCCCCATACTGCATTAAGGCAGGAAAGATCTCGAGTCTGCACAGAGGAAAAATTGAAATCTTAAGAAGAAGAAACCAATTCAGACAGCACACTGCTAGAAGAATCATTGTGCTGGGCTTCCTTTGGAATTTTCAGAGAGTTTAAGCTATCATTGGAATGAGTGGAAAAGCATTAAGGAGGGGTACAATCTAGTCTATAGCCAGTGCATCCTGCACTAGCTGAAAGCAAACCAGGAGCGATGAACAGTGTAGGGGCAGTTTTGCATTCTTGCTACCAGCAAACAAGACTATTTGAGGAATAACCTATTAAAAAAAAAACCAACACCACCACTTTAAACAGTTTGAGGTTCTAGGGACAACTTGTCAGGTTGAAGAAATCTGCTGTGTTGGTCTGTCAATTGATTTTGACTCCCTGCTATGTAAATGGCTTGGAATGCTCTGAAACTGAGGAGCACAAAGTCTCAAATTTGTGTCATTTTTCAGCATAGTTTTATTTATTTATGTATCTAAAATTTCTTCTATACTGCTTTTCGTGTTATCAAAGCAGTTTACATTGAACTCAACTTTTGTTATACATTGAACAGTCTGGTGGTTACGTACAACATATTTACATTATACGAGTTCAATTCAAATCAGTTTGAACAGAAGAACCACATTCCCACTGCAGCAAAATCAGGCACACCCGTGATCAACTGTTAGTACCCACATGACTTGAATCGAACAATGAATGATGGCTCTAATGTTTAAAATGGGCACATTCACTCCTTGTTCCATTTTCAGAATGGTGAACACAAGAAAGCTGCCTGAGACAGTCAGAAAGCATAGTTACTCACCTATAACAGGTGATCTCCGGAAACAGCATGAATTTAGTCTTCACATATGGGTGACATCAGTACCGACGGAGCCCTATGGGAATGCTCCCCAGCATCCAATAGGAAAGCTTTTGGGAGCATCCCACTGCGCCTACGTCGCTGCCTTCCCATCCTTGGAACTCTACCTCCTCAGTTGAGTTTGTAGCTGAGATAAAAGGAAAGGGAAAAAAGAGAACCCTTACAAGTCCTAGGGGAGAAGGTTGAGTTGTGAAGACAAAGTCCTGCTGTTTCCGGAGATCACCTGTTACAGGTGAGTAACTATGCTATCTCCAGGAATAAGTAGGAATGTAGTCTTCACATATGGGATCTAACTCACATATGCCAGAGAAATGACCTCAGAATCAGTAGATTTGCCTCAGAATAGGCATCAAGAGGTCATGGATCCTTCATGGATGTCTGGTATCATCAAATTCCGGAACGGAGTGTAGGAGTTTCCCTAAGTCTGAAAGAGGTGCTGGAGTATAGCTTGACCAAACATAGCATCCTGGGAGTCCTTGTCAAGACAGCAATGAGCGGCAAAGGTATACACCAAAGACAAGTAGCTGCTTTTCAGATTTCATCAATGGTCACAGATTGTAGGTTTTCCATCGAGGCAGCCATGGCACGAACATTATGGGCAGTGACGTGCCCTTCAAGGGATAGTCCTGCCTTATCATAAGCAAATGAGATGCAGTTTGCTATCCAATTGGACAGAGTATGTTTAGAAAATGGGAGACCCAAGTGACTAGGGTCAAATGAAATGAACTGCACAGCTTTAGGGTGTTCTTGAGTCCTTTGAAGGTAAAAAGCTAAGGCATGCTTGCAGTCAAGGGTGTGCAAGGCTGCCTCTGCCCTAGAGGAATGCGGTCTAGGGAAAAAGACAGGAAGGTAAACTGATTGATTGAGATGGAAAGGAGACACCACCTTCAGCATGAAATGGGAGTGAGTCCTAAGGACAATCTTTTCATGGTGGAACTGGGTATAAGGTGGATCTACCACCAAAGCCTGAAGCTCACTAATGTGTCTAGCCAAAGTGAGGGCTTCTAGGAAGATAACCTTCCATAAGAGAAATTTTAGTGAGGTTGTGGCTAAAGGTTCAAAAGGCAGCTTGAGGAGTTGTCCTAAGACGACATTAAGATCCCATGCCACCAGAGATGGTCTGATGGGAGGCTTGGTTAATAAAAGTCCTCTCATGAAATCTGCCACAAGCGGCTGTGAGGAGATAGGCTGTTCATCCAATGGATGGTGAGAAGCAGCAATTGCACTGAGGTGAACCCTCAATGAGTTTGTCAAGAAGAGACCAGAGGAAGAAAGATGTAGGAGATACTCTACAGGAGCTGAAAAGGGATTAAGCTCCTTCTGGGAACACCAGGCGGAGAACCTACTCCACTTCAGTTCATAAGAACGTCTGGTGGATGGTTTCCTGGAGGCTAGCAGACCTTTACTTCTTGAGTCAGGTTAAAACTTTGTAAGACTACACTTTCAGCAGCCAAGCCATGAGATGGAGAGACTGTGGATTGGGATGGAGTAGCATCCTTCCTCTTGGGAGAGGAGATCGGGAGCTGATCTGAGACTCAGGGGGCGAGTCTAAGAGAGACATAGCAGGAAAAGAAAACACAGTTGATGTGGCCAGCGCAGGGCTATGAGAATCATTTTGCCCCTGTCCGCTTGAAACTTGAAGAGCGTTTTGGGAATCAGGGGTATGGGAGGAAAGGAACACAGGAAATTCTGACCCCAGTGAAGGTGGAAAGTATCCACCTGCTGTAAGCTGGATATCGGGGTTCTGGTGCAGAAACTATGACTTTTTGCATTTTGCGGAGGGGCAAAAAGGTCTACTTCCAGAGTTCCCCAGGTCTGAAAGATGAAGGAGGTTGTCTGCGGATGGAGGGACCATTCGTATGGAAGAAGGATTCGATTTAATCTGTCTGCTAGGACATTTTGCTGTCCCGGGAAGTACACTGCTTGGAGGTGCATCTGATGAGCAATGGCAAAAGACCAAAGCTGGAGAGCCTCCTGGCAGAGGGCCCAAGATCCCGTTCCTCCCTGTTTGTTCACATAGAACATGGCTACCTGATTGTCCATCTGGATGAGAACTCTGTGGCCCTGTAGGAGTTGTTGAAACGCCTTGAGGGCATTGAAGATAGCATGAAGCTCTAGGAGATTTATCTGGAGCTGCGGCTCCTGCTGCATCTAGAGGCCCTGAGTGGAGAGAGGGCCTAAGTGGGCTCCCCAACCCAGTTTGGAGGCATCCGCTGTCAGTATGCATTGATGTGGAGGCATCTGAAAGGTGACCCTACAAAATGATTTGTTGGGGTACCTCACCATAAAAGGGACTTGGCGAGCATGTCTGTGACTTGGATTCGGTCCTTTAGGGCACCAGAGACCTGTTTCCACTGTAATGCAAGGGTCCATTGGGCTGTCGCATGTGCAACTGGACATATGGGACCACATGCACTGTAGAGGCCATATGGCCCAGAAGTTGTAGCATCTCTCTGGCCGAGAGATGGTCCCTGAGCTGTACTTGTCGAGTACAACGGTCCTGGGGTAGAAATGCCCTTGACCACTGATTGTCCAGAAGAGCTCCTATGAATTCTAGTATTTGAGTGGGAACTAGATGGGATTTTGGAAGATTTATCACAAATCCCAGATCTTGCAGTACCTGCATTGAACGAAGGAGGGATAGATGAACGTCTTTGTGAAGTGGCTGCCCTTATTAGCCAGTCGTCTAAGCAAGGGAAGACGAATATTCCAAGAGTCCTTAGATATGCGGCTACAACAACCATGCACTTTGTGAAGACTCTAGGGGCAGAGGTAAGTCCGAAGGGAAGGACTCTATATTGATAGTGATTTCCCTGGAAGATGAAGTGCAGATACTGTACTTCCTCTGTTCTGGATGAATGAGGATATGAGAGTATATGCTTCTTTTAGATCTAGAGAGAACAGAGCCAGTCCTGACTCTAGAGTTCAGGTAGATGGGTTCCTAGTGAGATCATCTTTAATTTCTCGTGGACTAGAAACTTGTTTCTGAAGTCTAAGATGGGTCTGTACCCTCCATTTTTCTTTGGTATGAGAAAGTAGGGAGAATAGAACCCCATCCCTTGTTGGGATGCTGGAACCTCTTCTATGGCACACTCTGACAGAAGAGAGGTGATCTCTTGCTGCAGGACAGCAGTGAGTGGTGGATGAGAATGATATTCCCCCACTAGAGTGGAGGGGGGTATGCTTTGTAAACAAAGCCTGTACCCTTCTTGCACCATGGTTAGTGTCCACTGCTCTGAGGTGATAAGGTGCCACCTGTGGGCATAATGGCAAAGTCTGCCTGCTATGTGGAGGGAATGGGGGCTCTCCAGAGGCAGGGTGGCTATGTTCTCTAGGAAGAAGTCAAAAAGCAGGCACAGATTGGGTCTGCGCAGCTGGTTGGGGTTTAGGAGCCTGTGGCTTTTTCTGTTGCTTGGGAGGCTGTTGCTTCTTCTGGGTACACTGAGGTTGGTATTGAGAAGCTGGAGGGGGCAAGAAGGGTAAAATTTCTTCTTCTTACCATAGAAAGCTTTCTTTGCAGCTGCTTTTTTCTTGGCAGGGTTGGCAGTAGCTTTGGAAAGCCTATTGAGGGTGGTATTCTCAAACTCTAACTGAGAAGCCTCATCTTGCCAATCCTTTCCAAACAGGTTCTCACCAGTATAGGGAATATTACCCAGCTTGTCTTGAACCCATTGTTCAAGGTCTGATGCCAGAAGCCAAGCAATCCTACGTGCACCTATGCAGATAGCTGTTGCTCTGCTAGTGCATTCAAAACAGTCAAAGGTTGCCCTGTTGACAAATTTCGAAACATTCTGGTCAAGTTTGACTAAGTAAGATAGTCTGCCCTTTTATCATCTGGGAGAAGAGGCGCCATTGATTCCAGAACCCTAGTTACCCTCCTTAAGAAAAATACCCATGTAGAGTATGTACGAACTTATGCAGGCTGAAAGAATGGAGGCCTGAAAGCACCAATGCCCAAAGGCATCGAGGGTTCTCGATTCCCTGCCTAGGGGATTGGAGGAGTGCGCCTTAGAACTCTTAATTCGACGCACAGAAGATTCCACTATCACTGAGTGGTGTGGAAGCTGTATTTTCTGGAAACTGGGACTTTCCGGTACCTTCTACATGGTATATAGTTGCCAAGTATGGGGGGAAAAGGTGAGGGGCATTTCCCACATCTAGAGCATAAGATCCTGGAGTATACGGTGAATAGGCAGAGTAGTCGACTCTGTAGGAGCTGTAGGGTATTGGAGGATTTCCAACTCCTCTGCTCTGGGTTCTTTCTCCGATGTAGGAGTAATGAATAGGCCCCTCGCCAAATCCTGGATAAACTCTTGTAAAGAAATATCTTCGGGAGAGGACATGTGCTATTGCAGCGATGGTGAGAGTTCTTCTGGAAGACTTTGCATTTCTCGGGTACTGATCGATTCATCATCTAAATAATTGGAATCAGTAGAATCAAAGTATCAGTGGGAGTGATGCCCCTGCTCTTGTAAGCTCCAGTACCGATCGAGATCGGTATTGGCCCGGGAGAGTTGCCGTACTGGTACCACGGAACCAGGAATGAACTCCAGGGCCAGCATGGGCGGGAGTGTGTCGAGTGGCATGAAACCCAATGCAGACTGCATCGGCAGCGTTAATGATACCGGTACCACTGGTAAAGTCCTGACCGGTACAGATGCCGCTAACAGAGCTGCTGGACTCCGCGCAATGGCTAGTATACGCTGATCCATAGAGCTTGCTGATGCCTGGGTATCGGTACAGGAAGCATGGGCTACCGTCCCAGAGCATGGCACCAGGAGCTCTCCTGAGATGGAAGCCTCGGGAGCATCCTGGACCCCTTTGGTGGCTTTGGAGGGGAGGTCCTCCTGCCGGGGTTGTTTGGCCGGTGATCCAACTCCAGGGCAACGCTCGAGGCATCTCTCTGTTTAGATAGAGATCTACCCTTGGGAGGACGGCTTGTCTTGGAGGAAGACTTGTGTTTCGATACCTGAGATCCATGTGAGGAAGACTATGCCCTCCACGACGTCGAAGCGAGTGAAACCGCATCTGAGGTGAAGAGGGAGCAGAGTTTTGTGGCCCGATTCTGTAGGTTTCTCTTTGCCTTTTTTTTGCATGGGGACATTAAGATGGTTGGTGATCTGTGCCAAGGCATTTAAGATGCCAGTCATGGGTAGCAGTAGCAGAGATAGTGCTACCACACTTAGAACATTTCTTAAAACCACTGGCTGGTTTTTCCATCGTGTCAGTAGATTGGATGGAAAGTTTAAGGCCTAAAATGGCGTCAATGAGCCTGAAAGAATTAAAGTTCTTCTTTTTTTTTTTTTACAGAAAGAAAGAAATAGAATCTAAGATATCGGTTCCGGAGTCGTTGGGAAGGCAGACACAACTATAAAAAATAACAAAGAAGAATGAAGAAATTTTCTGCGGTGATAGGATTTGCTTCCTGCTTGCTCTGCAGAAAATGAAGAACTAAGGAGGGAGAGTTCCAAGTTTGGGAAGGCAGTGACGCAGGCGCAGTGGTATGCTCCAAAAGCTTTCCTATTGGATGCTGGGGAGCGTTCCCACGTGGGCTTCATCGGTACCAACGTTACCCATATATGAAGACTACATTCCTGCTTGTTCCTGGAGATAAGCCATTATCACCAAACATTAAACTTCAAAGGGGTACAAGGCCATCTCCAAAGACCTTGGGATTCCTGTGTCTACCGTTCGTAATGTTACTAAGACGTTTTCTGCTCATGGAACTAGCAGGAACATCTCAGGATGTAGTGGGAAGATGAAAATTAATATAAGTCATAAGACTAGAAGAAGTTCCATATTGGGTCAGACCAAGGTCCATCAAGCTTAGTATCCTGTATCCAACAGGACCAATCCAGATCACAAGTATCTGGCAGGTTCCCAAAAAAGTACCCAGATTCCACAATGCTCATCCTGGGGCAAGCAGTGTATTTCCTCGCTTCTCTTTAATAATGGTTTATGGACCTTTCCTCTAGGAACTTGTCTAAGCCTTTTTTAAACCCAGCTACACTAAAGCACAATTACTTACCTGTAACAGGTGATCTCTGGGAACAGCAGGAATTAGTCCTCACATATGGGTATGTCGGTACCAACGGAGCCTGCGCGGGAAAGCTCCCCAGCTTCCCAGAAAGAAAGCTTTTGGGAGCCTCCCACAGTGCCTGCGCGCTGCCTTCCCGCCTTTCCTAACCAACTCTCCTCAGTTCAAGTTTAAAGCTGAGACAATAGAGAGAGAGAGGAAAGGAAAGATAGAGAGAGAGATACAACTCCTAGGGGAGGTGGGAGGGTTGTGAGGACTAATTCCTGCTGTTCCCAGAGATCACTTGTTACAGGTAAGTAACTGTGCTATCTCCAGGAACAAGCAGGAATGAGTCCTCACATATGGGGACTCCCTAGCTAAGATGCCTGGGAGATCCCCAAGGGTATGAGACCCTGAAGGGTTCCTCGTCTTCCTATGGATCTCAGGCATCCATTCAGGGAAGGAGGGCAGGAGTTGTTCAAGAATGGAACAGGTGTCTGAGGACAGCCTGACCAAACAAGGCATCCCGGCGGGAGTCCTTGTCCAAACAATAATGGGCTGTGAAGGTATGAACCGAGGCCCAGGTGGCTGCTCGACAGATCTGGTCGATGGACACAGAATGAAGATGAGCCATAGAGGTGGCCATGGCCCTCACATTGTGAGCTGTGACATGGCCCTCCAGAGAAAGGTTCTTACTCTGGTAAGCAAAAGAAATACACTGAGCAATCCAATTGGACAGTGTTCTTTTAGAGACTGGAAGTCCTAAATGAGAAGGATCAAAAGCAACAAAAAGCTGGGAAGACTTTCTATGTTGCTGTGTCCTGTGTAAGTAAAAAGCAAGAGCTCTTTTACAATCTAGAGTATGAAGGTTCCTCTCTGCACTGGATGCATGAGGAGCTGGAAAAAAGACAGGTAAATATACCTCTTGATTAAGATGAAAAGGTGAGACCACTTTAGGCATAAAGTGAGGATTTGTCCTAAGGACTACCTTATCATGATGGAACCTTGTATAAGGTGGATTAGCCACTAAGGCCTGCAGTTCACTGATGCGGCGAGCAGAAGTGATTGCAATAAGGAAAATAACCTTCCAGGAAAGAAATTTCAAGGAGGTAGTGGCTAAGGGTTCAAAAGGTGGCTTCATAAGCTGACCAAGAACCAAGTTTAAGTCCCATGCCACCGGAGGAGGTCGAATGGAAGGTTTAGTTAAAGTTAGGCCTCTCATGAATCTTGCAATAAGAGGATGAGAGGAAATAGGTTGTCCATTGAGAGGCTTAAGGGATGCTGCAATAGCACTCAAATGGACCCTTACTGAATTCGTTTTAAGGCCTGCATTGGAGAGATGCAGGAGATATTCCAAGAGAGAATTCACAGGAAGTGCCAGAGGGTCAAGACCCTTTTGAGCACACCAAATGGAAAATCTTTTCCACTTAAAAGCATAGGAACGCCTAGTGGAAGGTTTTCTGGAAGCATGGAGGATATCCTTCACTTGCTGAGAAAGATTGAAGTCTTGAAGGTCTAGGCCTTCAGTAACCAAGCTCTGAGGTGAAGGGACTTGGGGTTTGGATGCCACAAAGTCCCTTCCTCCTGGGACAGAAGGTCTGGCGCAGCTCCCAAGTCCAGGGAGGGGGCTTGGGAGAGATGCAGAAGTAGAGGGTACCACACTTGGCGTGGCCAGCGTGGAGCTATGAGGATCATAGATCCTTGATCCCTCTGGAGTTTGAACAGAGCCTTGGGAATCAAAGGAATGGATGGAAAGGCATACAGGAAGCCCTGACCCCAATGAAGGAGGAAGGCATCCTTGGCCTTAACTCCCTGACACGGAATTCTGGAACAGAACCTGGGAAGTTAGGAATTCCACGGACTTGCAAAGAGGTCTATGTCCGGGGTTCCCCATTCTTGGAAGATTCTGAGTACCTGATCCATGTGCAGGGACCATTCATGTGGAAGCAGAACTCGACTGAGTCTGTCTGCCCAAGAGTTTTGGATTCCTGGGAGGTATACTGCCAGGAGATGGATTTGATGCTCTCTGGCGAAGGCCCATAATCTTAGAGCTTCGTTGCAAAGCGACAGAGAGCCAGTTCCTCCTTGCTTGTTTATGTAAAACATGGCTACTTGATTGTCCGTATGAATGAGGACTGTCTTGTAGCTGAGGAGGGTATGAAAGACCTTGAGAGCTAGGAACACTGCTCGAAGTTCCAAGTGGTTGATATGAAGAGAGGTCTCCTGTGGGGACCAAGTGCCTTGGGTGGAGAGGTCTTGTAGATGAGCTCCCCAACCTGTTTGGGAGGCATCTGTTGTGAGGGTTGCTTGTGGTAACAAAGGTTGGAAGGGGGACCCCAGCAACAGATTTTGAGTGGACATCCACCATTGGAGAGACCAAAAGAGACGTTTGGAGGTTGCTATTTGGTCTGAGAGAGCTCCTGAAGCTTGAGTCCACTGGGTGGACAAAGTCCATTGAGCTGCTATCATGTGTAGGCGAGCATAGGGTACCACATGTACTGTGGAAGCCATATGGGCTAGCAGCTGTAGCATCTCCCTGGCAGTTAAGTGGCTCTTTGACTGAATCTGGGAGGCTAACTGCACTAGACGTTGACAACGGGCCTGAGGAAGGTAGGCCCTTGCAGAAGTGGTGTCCAACCAGGCCCCTATGAATTCCAGGGACTGAGTAGGGGTGAGCTGGGACTTTGGGAGGTTGACCACAAGTCCCAGGTATTGCAGAATGCGCCTGGTGCGGTTTAGGGAGATCTGAGCCTCTGACTGGGTTGGAGCTCGGATGAGCCAGTCATCCAGGTATGGGAAGACAAATATTCCCAGAGTGCGTAGAAATGCAGCAACTATTGCCATGCATTTGGTGAACACTCTTGGAGCAGAGGCTAGACCGAAAGGAAGCACTCTGTATTGGTAATGTTTTCCCTGGAACAGAAAACGTAGGAATTTTCTGTGAGATGGATGGATGAGGACATGAGTGTACGCATCCTTGAGATCTAGAGAACAAAGCCAATCCTGACTCTGCAGGTATGGAAGGAGAGTGCCTAGAGAAAGCATCTTGAACTTCTCCTTGCATAGGAATTTGTTCAATTCTCTGAGATCTAGAATGGGTCTGTATCCCCCTGTTTTCTTTGGAATGAGAAAATAGGGGGAGTAAAACCCTGACCCCTGTTGAAGAAGAGGAACTTCTTCTATGGCCCCCTGGGCCAGAAGGGTAGTCACCTCCTGATCCAGAAGGTCGAGGAGAGATGTCGGAGAACTGAAGTGTCTCACCATGGTGTAGGGAGGAAGGTCTGAGAAATGAAGTTTGTAGCCCTCTCTTATGATGGAGAGGGTCCACTGCTCTGATGTGATTTGCTCCCATCTGGGAGCAAAATGAGCTAACCTTCCTGGAATGGTGAGAGGTTCTGGCTGTTGTAGAGCCAGAAAGGTTACGTTCTCTAGTATCAAGTCAAAATCCCTGAGGGGGTTGGGACTGCTGGGTTGTAGCAGTCCCTGCAGGTTTAGGCCTGGCCTGTTTAGGTTGCTGACGCTTAGTAGCAAAGCGACCTGTAGAAGATTGTTGGCCAGAAGTGGAAGGAAATCTGCTCCTTTTGTAAAAAGGCTTTTTGAAAGGTTTTTTCTTGGCTGGAATGGAGGTTGACTTGGAAAGTCTATCCAGAGCAGAATTCTCTGCATCCATTTGAGTGGCCTTTATTTGCCACTCTTTGCCAAAGAGATTTTCACCTGTACAGGGCAGATTTCCTAAACCATCCTGAACCCAGGGCTCTAGATCAGAAGCCTGGAGCCAAGCAATTCTGCGAGCAGCTATGGCAATGCCTGAGGCTCGGCTGGCACCTTCAAAGGAGTCAAAGGCTGCCCTGTTGGAAAACTTTGAAATGTCTTGAGTATGCTTAAGCCAAAGGAGGAACTCATCCCTTTTATCCTCTGGAAGAAAAGGGAGAAAGTTGTGCAGCTTTTGTGCAACTTCCTTTAGAAACATACCCATATAAAGGCTATATGAGTTGATTCTGGCAATAAGCATGCTGGCTTGGAAGATTTTTCTACCAAAAGCATCCAAGGTCCTGCATTCTCTTCCTGGAGGAGCAGAAGAGTGTCTTTTGGTACTCTTTATCCTTTTCATAGCTGACTGCACCACAATGGAGTGGTGAGGAAGCTGAGTTTTCTGAAATCCAGGACAAGGAGGGACATGGTACATAGTGTCCAATCTACGAGAATGAGGAGAAAGGGTGAGAGGAGTCTCCCATAAGTCAATCATATGTTCATGAAGAATTTCATGAATTGGCAAGGTGACTGCCTCTCTGGGAGCCTTAGAGTATCCTAAAATATCAAATTGTTTTGCTCTAGGCTCTGTTTCAGAGGTTACTGAAATAGAGAGTCCTTCAGCCACTTCTATTATGAAGTCTTGAAAGGACAAATCCTCTGGAGGAGACATTCTCCTTTTTGGAGAAGTAGGTTCCTCAGGAAGGGTAATGGATACTTCAGGAAACTCATCTGATGAATCAGAATCATCAGAGGAATCGAAGTATCGTCTGTCCCCTTCCAACGATCGATACGCATATCGATCGGTACCGACATCGGGCGTTCCCGGTACCGGATCGGTACCGAGAAATAGCCCTGGACAAGGAACCGAAGTCGGTATCCTGGCCGATATCGATGCAGTCGGTACCGGTATCGGCGCTGGTACCGGTACCGACAACGGAACTCGTTGCGGTACCGTCGGCGTCGCAGCATTAATAAAAGCCATTATAGCCTGCTGCATGGATTGAACAGTGTGATCCATGGACGCCACGACTGCCTGGATGTCGGTACCGGGAGAAGGTGCCGGTACCCCAGAGCAGTCTAACAGGTGATCGGTCGAGGCCGTGCCATCGATGTCAACCTGTAACCAATGTTCCCTCTAATTTTCTGTAGGCTGTGTGCAGCTTTTGAAGGAAGGTTAAATTTTTGTGCGCCACATAACAACACTCGGAGTTATATACTTTAAAATTTGACTACACATCAGAAAACAGTATGTACACCACACTGCTTTTAATTAAATTAAATGAAAATAGACGATTACTAAATGAAGCGGGAAATTTCTAGTAATTACAATCATAACTTTTAAATTTTAAGACGTCTGTGTTGTTTTCTAACAGAATCAGAGCCATAATTTTTGTGCGCTCTGTTGTAAAGTATGTGCGCTCGCTCGGTGAGGTGTGTGCGCGCGCACACGCGCACAGCTTAGAGGGAACAGTGCCTGTAACCCCATAGGAGGAGCTTTGGAAGCCGGAGCTTCCCGCCGGGGTTGTTTGGCTGGGGCAGGATCCTCGAAGGCAAGCCCGGAGGCATCTCGATGCTGAGAGGGAGATTTGCCCTTCAAGGACCTGCTAGGTTTGTGTTTGGTTACCTGAGACCCATCAGGAGAGGAAGACCTGGAAGATGTCGATGCCACCGCGGTGCATCCGTGGGAAACAGCACATGGAGCTTGGCTGCTCGGTTCTGTAACCCTCGTTTAGACATTAGAGAGCAGGACTGGCAATCCAGAATGGAGTGTTCAGGACCCAAACATTTAAGACACCATTCATGGGTATCTGTAACAGAAATTGTACCGCTACACTTAGTGCATTTTTTGAACCCGGAGGCTGGTTTTTCCATGAGGGAGAATTTTCTTGTGGGCCTGTAGGCCTAAGAAGAAAAATACACCAAGTGAGGAGAAAATATATATATATTTTTAATTTAGAAAGAAAAGAAAAGAAAAGAAAAGACCGGCGGTACCGGTCCGGCGTCGGGGAAGGCAGACACGCGACCAAAGAAATAAATTAAAATAAAGAACTTCTTCAGCGGTGACAGGAACACGACCTGCTGGCTCCGCGGAAAAGAAGAACTGAGGAGAGTTGGTTAGGAGAGGCGGGAAGGCAGCGCGCAGGCGCTGTGGGAGGCTCCCAAAAACTTTCTTTCTGGGAAGCTGGGGAGCTTTCCCGCGCAGGCTCCGTTGGTACCGACGTACCCATATGTGAGGACTCATTCCTGCTTGTTCCTGGAAATTAGCTTTTACTACATCCTCCGATAACGAATTCCAGAGTTTGATTACGTGTTGAGTGAAAAATGATTTTCTCTTCTTAGTTTTAAATGGATTACGTTGTGGCTTCATTGCGTGACCCCTAACTTTTCTACATTTTAATGGCGTGAACAACCAATCTTTGCTTACTCATTCCATTCCATTCATTAATTTATAAACCTCTCTCTTACCTCCCCTCAGCTGTCTCTTTTCCAAGTTGAAAAGCTCTAACCTTTTAAGCCTTTCCTCGTACGGGTATCCTTTCATCCCCTTTAGCATTTTGGTGGCTCTTATCTGTACCTTTTCTAATGCTACTATATCCTTTTTAAGATATGGTGACTAGAATTGCACACAATATTCAAGGTACGGTTGCACCATGGAACGATACAGAGTCATTATAATATCCTTGGTTTATTCTCCATTCCTTTCCTTATGATTCCTAGCATTCTTCTTTTTTTTGTATATATATTTTTGACCAGTAGCATGTTACATACAACCATTATTGTTAGATCCACAACAATCCTTAACAGAACTTCCACTTGCAATCATGCTTAATACTGGATATGCATGTGTAATACAAACACAACAAAACAAAACAAAACTGTGGTCTCTCTTATTGTCCCTCATATCATCATGCCAGCAGAGGGTGACTCTCATGCCCTTCCCTGAGCATTCAGGGAGACCTGGCATTTTTGGTCAATTTTTCCCCTTTACACCCCCCTTTCCTCTACCTCCTCCCCCCACCCTCTTCCTCCTCCCCCCTCCTGAGCCAGTGTAGTCACAGGCAGTCTAAACAGCATTCCCACGTTTTCCAGTATGTCTTTCGTTCCAAGGATCCATTCTCCCTCTTTTCTCTTAATATCCACTCAGCCATGTCTCTCATCTTCAACTTCCATTCAGTGAAGGTCAGGGCCCCAGTTTCTATCCAGTGTGTCACAATGTCTCTTCTTGCGCATAAGAGTGCTACCTGGGTCAGCTGCTTCTTTGCTGCGTCTTGTACCCTGCCCTCCATTGCCACCCCATCTCCCAGCAACAGAAGTTTACAGTTTCGCTCCACCTGCGCTTCTAGAAGCCCATGCAACTTTTAGAGCACATCTGTCCAATACTGCTGCAGGGTCGGGCATTCTAAGAAAAAGTGTAACCATGTTCCCTTTGAGATTTTACATCTCTGGCAGCTAGGGTCTTCCCATAGATGCATCCTCGCCCCCCTCTCCCATGTCAGGTAAGCTCTATGCAATATCTTGTACTGCATTTCCTGCAAGCTCCCATTTGATGCGTGTGTAGGGAGTTCCGTAAATAACAGCCCCATTAGATGTCCATCAATGTCTTCTTGCGACTCCCCTGCCCACGCCCGTCCCAATGTCTGGTGTCGTTCTCTCTCTCTGGACTCTCTGTCTTGTACCAGTAGGCAACCTTATTGTACTTAGCTGGTGTCAATAGGAAAATCCTGTCTAGCTTCGTGAATTTCCTGATCTATATTAACTCGTGATATAGTGGCAACATTGTAGATACGCCATCAAGTGTGTGTTTGAGGCCCCCCATTTTGATTTAAATTGGTTAAAAGTTGGCACTGTCTCCTGCCCCACTTCTAATATATGGCCCACATAACGGCACCCCTTGTTTGCCCACCGTCTGAAAATGGCGTTGTTACGTCCAGGTAGAAACTCCAGGTTTCCCTGTTACGATCTGAAAGGGGATTTCCCTCGTGCTCCCCCTAGTTTTACATTCCACCACTGCCATGCCATCTGCATGGGCACAACAAGACTCCTGGCCCATCTATCACTATGTCAGCTGCTCTGCTGGAGCTGAAGTAAGCAAAATAAATTGTGGGGTGGGCATCCCTCATCGAAAAAACTGTTGGGCGCATATCTATCCCCTCCTTCATGCACGTGTAATCAAACTCTGGAATTTGTTACCGGAGGATGTAGTAAAAGCTGTTAGTGTAGCTGGGTTTAAAAAAAGGTTTGGACAAGTTCCTGGAGGAAAGGTCCATAAACTATTATTAAAAGGGACCCAGGATGAGTCCCATGTGACACATGAGCAAGTGAGGACGCTTTCTCTACTTGCTCCGGGACCGCCTCGGGATTAATCGGTGGAAGTATTAATCATAACCCTCCGATAAAACAAGGAGGACGAAATAAGATTTCTGTAGAGCGAGAGAGACAGAGGTACGAGGAAGCGAGATCAAAAACGCCATTGCCGGCAAGGAAAGAGCGGGAGAAACCCTTGAGGCCTGGGGCTTCGGCCACGACAGGGACGCAGCAGCCGGCATCCCCAGGTATGGACAGTGCAGACTCGGCTACAGAAGACCTAGCGAGAGAGGTCATAAAATTATTGGATCCTAAGTTTGATCAGATTATGGTGAAGCTGGAATGGGTGGGAGCATCGGTGGCAGAGATGAGCCACAGAATGGATGAACTAGAACACAGAGTGGCGCTGATAGAGGAAGGCACGCCAGGGATAATGAGGTGCAACGTGCAAAGATGGAGGCCCTGTTAAACAAAGTGGAGGACCTAGAGAATAGGCTGAGGTGGACCAACCTGCGCGTTGTTGGTGTGCCGGAGTCAACGACGGATCAAATGCCGATACTGTTGTTTGAGAAATGGCCCCTGAAAGAGTTGGACTTGAATTACTTGGTGGGTGAAATTAAAGTGGAGCGTGCGCATAGACTGGGAACAAAGATGGAATCTCGACAACACCCTAGGGTGGTGATACTAAGGGTCTTGAACTTAGTACAAATACTACAAGTGTACAGACGGAAGAGAGACTTGCTGCTGGAAAATCAGAAGCTGTTAATTTTTCAGGATTATTCAGCGGCGGTTGCGGCAAAACGTAAGGAGTTTACCCCAATATGTACAGCATTGTTTCAAAAAAGAGTGCGCTTCACCCTGGCGTTCCCCGCCGTCCTTCGAGTCTCACATGCGGGACAGAATCACGTGTTTGCGATGGATGAAGCGGCGAAGAACTTTGTAACGGGACTGGACAACAGTATGTTGGAACCGACATCAAATAAATGAGGAACATGAGCGACACTCAGAATAGCTAGTGGATAGCAAAATGTTTGTATAGATTATAATGTGTTAATGATGGAAAACATGATGATGGTTGAGTTAATTGAAAGCTAGACGGGCTTGCGGAGGGTTAAGACACAAATGAATAGGGCAGGAGGGGGCTGAGGCGGCCCTGCAGTGTCCAATTGGGACTGAAACCTCGGCGGCGGAAGCTGAGGTTTGAATTTAATAACTGGTTTATGAAGGGGATAGCAGAGGGAGGAGGAGAAATGGCAAGAACAAGTCAACAAACAGGCAGTAGCCAAAAGGTGTTGGCTAGACAGGCTCAATGAAGAAAGAGCTATGCAAGATGAGGAGATTAAGCTGGGGGTTGAGGCTGGGTAACCCCTAGCAGCATGGTATAAGATGTACAATATTGCGGTAAAACGAATCAACCCACAGAATATGAATGAGACCTGATTTACGTATAGTCTCCTGGAATGATGGAGGTATAAAAATACTCCTATTAAGAGAACTAAAGTCCTGCAGGCACTGAAAAAAGAAAAAGCCCAAGTGGCTCTTGTCAGCATACACCAGCAGGACATTATGCCTAGCATAGGTGTCATGGCTGTTCCCAGACCTTGGATTTCAAGCAGCTTTGTTACTCTGGTAATGTCAGTCTCCAAACTTAATGAGGGTAGTTTACAAGATGAGATTAACTCTGACCCCCTGGTGATGTCAGTCTCCAGGCCTGATGAGATTGGTCTGCAGCCCCTCCTTGCTAAATCAAGAATAGCAGACCTCAAAGGGAGGTGCTAGAGAAAATTCACTATAAAGGACAGAAATACTTAGTCTTTCTCTCTCTCTTCCTATTTTCATCGGACACACCTTGCCATGAGGCTCTGACACCCAGTTCTCTCCCCTCCCCCTTGTTCTCTCTTTCTCTCCCTATTCTTCTTACTATGAGGCTCTGACCCACATTTTCTTACCTCTCTCTCTCTCTCTCTCACACACACACACACACACACACACACACTCATTGAAGTAAACTGAAGCAGCTTTCTAACAACCTCCTACCTCTGTTCTGTAACTTTGTAATAAGCCTATTTCTATATTAAAAACCCTTTTTCCAAGCCACACCTGTTTGGTTCTCTTATTTGTGCTGCTTACCCTACTGTCTCTGTGAAATGAACCCAGGACCAAACGGAGAGTAGACCAGAAGATTACATATTCAGAAGATTACAGCTCTTTTACAAGAGACACACCTAAATGAGGTGGAACATGCTAAACTGCAGAAGGACTGGGTAGGTCATGTGTATGCCGCATCAGCGGGTGGAAGGAAGAGAGGAGTAGCGGTCCTAATAAGATGAGGGATACAAGTGGAAGTATTAGGGGAGGAGGCCGACCCCCAGGGGAGGTTTATGTTCCTGCACGTACGATTGAATAATGAGGAATTGTTTATAGGTAACATATATGCACCAAACATATATGAGCATGATTTTTTTTAGGCGCTTAATGAGGAAAACTGATGCAGCGCCAAAAGTTCCAATGATACTAGCAGGAGACTTTAATTGCCCACAAGACCCAGAATTAGATAAACCTAATCCAAAAAGGGGAGGAGGGTGGAACAGAAGAGGGGTGAGCTATCTTTGTCAAATGGGAAGGCTGGTAGATGTTTGGAGTGTACTACATGAAGGAGAGAGAGATTACATGCATCTGTCACGAGTTCACCAGACCTGGTCTAGAATTGACTATGTGCTAGTCTCTGAGAGAGACTTTGGGAAAGTGCTGAATGCAGAGACTGGACCTATTCTGATATCCAACTATGCGATGGTGCGAATAGATTGGAGAGGTACAGGGGTAGGTAACTACAGGTGGTCTTTCCCTAGGCATATGTGGCACAACAAGGAATTTCAGAAATTTCTAGAACAGAAATGGGAGGAGTATCTTGAATTTAACAAAAAGAGCACTGAGTCGGTGGCCACAGTATGGGAAGCGGGTAAAGCGGTAATGCGGGGACATGTCATTGCCTATATGACGAGAGAAAAGAAAAGACTTAAGGACAGCATAGTGCAACTAACGCAAGAGCTTAAAGATTTGAAGAGGAAGGCCATGGGTGGTTTGATAGGGGGAAGATTGCAGGCCTACCTGGAGGTGCAAAAGAAGCTAAATGTCAACATGTCAAGAAAGATTCTCTAACCTTAGTGGTGCAGTTGTTTCAATGGAATTCATGATTACACGACTCGATGTAGCAATATTTGTAAAAAGTTTACCACTGTTATCCAAGTTTATGTAGTAAGTTTGTAAATAGTTACCCTTGTTATCCAAGTTATTTGCCTTGTTACCTGTGAACTCATACGTGTTAATCTGTACTGAGCATTTCTGTTCCATGTAAACCGCGCTGATGCCGAATAGTGCGGTATATAAGAGACTTTAAATAAATAAAATAAAATAAATAAATAACCTACTTCAGGAAAGAGCAGTGTATGCTATGCACTATTATCAACATCAACTCTTTTGATATGGAAATCATTCAGGGAGACTTCTAGCGCAGTTAGTGAAAGAAGGGGGAGGATCTAAGGTAATAACTATAATTCGTGATAAGGAGGGGAACAAGCCGAATGAATCAAAATGAGTGGCAGAGGTCTTTCAACAGTTTTATGAGACTCTGTATACTCCGGAGGCGGAGGATCAAAAGGAGGAAAAGTTTTTTTTGGATATGATCCAGCTGCCACGACTATCTCAGCAAGACTTATTGGAGTTAAATAAACCTATTTCAGGAGGGGAAATTCAAAAGGCTATTAGTGGGGCGGAAGCCACACAAGGCACCCGGGCCAGATGGATACGGGTCTGAGTTCTATAAAATGCTGGAAACCCAGGTGACTCCTACTCTAGCAGCCCTGTATGCTGAGGTCCTAGAAATTGGGAGCTTCCCCAGAGATATTTATTTATTTATTTACATTCTCTTATATACCGCGCTATTCTGCATCAGTGCGGTTTACATTGAACAAACTGAAATTACATTGAACAGGGCATTATAACTTGGAGATAACTATTTGTACAGGGAACATAGGCTATGGAGGGTTAAGTGGCTTGCCCAAGACCACAAGGAGCACCTGTGGGACTAGAAACCCCAGTCCTTCCGGCCCAAGGTTGCTGTCCTCTAGTGGGATTTGAACCCCCGACCTTCCGGCCTGAAGTACCTTGCCCCAACCACTAGGCCACTCCTCCACTCCATGCGAACAGCCTCTATCTCCCTTATACATAAAGCGGGCAAGAACCCGTAGGACCCAGCTTCTTATAGGTCGATCTCCTTAATAAACTATGACATGAAGATATTGGCTTCCATGATGGCAGAGCGACTACAATCTTTGCTACCGAGATTAGTAGGCACACATCAAGCGGGATTTGTAAAAGGCAGGGAAGCGCCCAGGAATATCAACAGAATATTATTAGGGATGGAGAGATGTGTACAACAAGGAATACCATTGCTTCTAGTTAGCTTGGATGCCGAGAAGGCTTTTGACAGAGTCTCATGGGAGTACATGTTTGAAGCATTGCGTAGATTTGGCTTTGAGGGGGCATTTATAGGATGGGTGAGAGCACTATATACAAATCCTCTCGCATATATCACAGCGGGGGGAGATAAATCAGAAACATTTGTGCTAAGAAGGGGAACTAGACAGGGATGCCCGCTTTCACCCTTGCTGTTTGTGCTTCAACTAGAGCCTTTGTTATTAACTTTGTTGAAGCTAGAAGAGGTGCAGGGGATAAAGAGGAGGAACGGAGGGATAAAAGTTAGTGCATTTGCAGATGAAATGCTGTTGTGCTTAACGAACCCTCAGCGCTCGTTAGAGGGGGCCATGCAACAGATCGAGAGGTTCGGAGCTTTTTCTGGACTAAAGATAAATAGAGCCAAGTCTTTGGCTTTGGATGCGGGGGGAGGGGTGAGGAGACAGTGGAAGGGCACCTTTCCATTAGTCTGGGCCGAAGGGCAGATTCGCTACTTAGGTATCCAAATTCCGGATTCGACGACTCAATTATATAACGTCAATATTAAACCTATGATGGAAAAGACGACAGAGAGGTTAAAAATATGGCGAGAACTACCTCTCTCGTTGAAGGGACACATAGCACTTTTCAACATGATAGAGGCCCTAGGTGGTTGTATTTGCTAAGGCATATCCCTGTTTGGATATTGAGAAAAGACTTACAGATATTGCAGAGACATTTAACAAAATTTCTATGGAAAGGGCGTAAGGCCCACATTGCAATAGCGACGCTGATGAAATCAGCAGAGGACGGTGGAGCAGGCTTGGCATCTTTGCGAGCTTATAATTTGGTGTACTTGACTAGATCTTTACGAGATCTGATAGAGGGAACGGAGGAAACTATGCCACTAGACTTAATAAATGATCTGTCGAGAAAGCAACATAGAGTCATTATGTTGCATAGGACACAACGAGAGAGGCCAGTCACTTGGAGGGAAGCATAGTGCTTACAAGGGATTAAGCAGGCATGGAAAATTCTTTGCCATCATAGAGGGACCGGGTGGAGGGAATCCGACTGCCTCCCTTTGATAGGTAATATGGACTTCATTCCAGGAGCGGAAGGGCAAATAGCGAGAGACTGGGCTAAGAAAGGTACACAATATATAGGGCATCTGAAAATGGAGGGAACAGCAGAGATAGACTCCTATTCTTCGTTGCGAGATAGGTTTCAGCTGGGGTCCCATGACTTCTATTTCTACCTACAGGCACAACACTATATGAAGAGTCTGCAGAAACAGAATGGCCTAGTGCTAAAAATGGGGGGCATGTTGGAGTTATTTCGGGCCCTGGAGGGGAAAATTAAAGTAAAAGTATTATGGAGGGAATTGTTCCCCAGAGGAGAGCAAGGGGGATTAGAACTCCTAGCAAGGAAGTGGCAGAAGGATAACATGACAGTAGGGAGGTTACAAAAAGCCTTTACAGCAATCAAAGAGCTTTCGGAGTCTGTACAGATGCAAGAAATACAGTATAAATTTCTGTCCTAGGGCCATAATGTTTGGGCGGCGCGAGCAGGCTTGACGGAGACAGATGCGTGTAAACTCTGTGGGACAGAACAGGGAACTCTAGCTCACCGCTTTTGGTACTGCATCTACATTCAAGGATTTTGGGAGGGGGTGGGGGTTAAATTAAGTAGCTGGATAGGCTGCCCGGCGCAGATATCCCCGGAGTGGGGGCTGTTTGGGTCATATGAGATGGCGACCCCCATAATGAGCTGTAAGCGCAAGCTCTGCGAAAAAGATTTCTTGGTTGCGAAGAAATGCATACTGCGGCACTGGCTACTGGACAAAGCGCCGGCAGACAATGTTGGACTTGAGCGATATGAAGCAGTGTACAGCGCGAAGCCTAGGGGGAGCCTCTATAGACAGATGCTTGCGGATATGGTGCCCAGTCCGTAGTCAAAACTAAATCTGTGACTTTCTGTGCCAGGACCTCCCCCTCCCCCCCACACACATAGGGGGGTCAGGGAAGGAGTACGGGAACAGCGATGAGCATAGCGAAACTTGTGCAAAATAAAGTAGGACCAACTGAGCAAAAATAAAAATATAGCTGCCTGAAAGGGGAGAAGGGGAGTTGGGGACCTAGGGAAACAGGGGGGGGGGAGAGGGAGTGGGGACATAGTTGGGAGAAGGAAGGGAGGGAGGGGGGTAGAGGGAGGGGAAGACAGGAGGGGGGTGGAGGGGAATGAAAGAGGGAAAGAATGGAAGAGAGAGTGAGTGAGATAGCGTGCATGAGGGAGGAAGTGAATATAGGAGATTGGCAGGGAGATAGAGGAGGAGGAAGGTCAGTATACAGACACATTCCCATAGAGCTCCTGCTCGTCAGTAGTGTTTAAGATCACAGAGAATGGTGCCAATGAGATAATGAAAGGGTGTCCTAAAGGACAATATTGGTTGTTTCAAGGCACGCACAAGATCATGGGAACCAAGCCTCATGAGTATATGAAGTTGGGGGGATGGGGAAAGAGGAAGGTATTGTTTTTGATTAAAACTTGTTCAGGAGAAAAAAACATGGTTAATGTTTAATTTTAATTGTATTTAGAATGTAATGGATAATGCTGATGTTAACTGAGTAGTTAAGCAGGTCTTCAGCATTGCTAGTGACCTTGTGAAGAATAGGATAATAAGGGGATCGGGGGTAGAAGCAAGGCTTCATGCAGATGGAGTATAAGAATGTAAGAAGCATCAGACTGGAATGTAAAACCTCCTTTGTCGTATATTGCTGTAACGCCAGTGATAACGAAAATAAAAAAAACGAGTTTCCATAAAAGGGACCTAGGATATCACTGCTTGACCCAATACAAGCATTGAGGAACCTGTGTCTTTTGGGGAGACTGCTTGGTACTTATGACCTAGATTGGCCACTGTTGGAAATAGGATACTGGGCTTGATGGACCTTAGTCTAACCCAGTATGGCATATCTTATGTTCTTATCTTGTGTATCCATCTAAGTAATGCCGCTACATTGTAAGTGCGTAGGTCCTGGAGGTTTAGGTCTCCTCCTAACCACCCCCCATTGTCAGCTCAGCAAAGCTAATCCAAGCTGGTTTTCCCTTCCAGAGAAAGGAGTTCACCACGCTGCGGTAACTCCATTCCTCTGCTCCCTTTACCCATAGGGGCAGCACCTGCAGGGGGTATTATTAGCCATAGGAGCAAGATCATCTTAATTAAAGCCACTCTTCCAAACAACGTGAGCGGCAAATCCCTCCATCTAGTGCACCACTCCTTCATTTATGCTAGTTTCACCTTTACATTCTTTTTACATATTCCTCCTAGGTCGGTGCTAAGATGCATGCCAAGATATTTTATAGTCTCTTGTGTCCACGCTAAAGGGAAGTCCCCCCTATTTATGGTGGCACAGTTCCGATTTACTGCCATCGCTTCAGATTTACACCAGTTAATTTTCAGTCCTGCAAATGCTCCAAATTGGGCTATCGTATCTATTACCTGCTGAATCTTTTAATCTGCCTTTCCTATGAATAGCAGCATATCATCTGCAAAGAGGTTGATTTTGTAAGTCTCTGAACCCACCTGTATACATGGCCAGTCGCTAGTTGTTCATATCTTAATAGCCAGCGGCTCAAGAGATAGCAGAAATAGCATGGGGGATAGGGGGCAGCCCTGTCATGTGCCTCGCCAGAGGGAGAAGCTCTCAGATAGTTCGCCATTAACCAAAATGCATGCTTGTGGGTTGTGGTATAGCACCTGCATGCACTCTAGAAAAGGTTCCTTGATCCCTAATTGTTCCACCACCCAAAAGAGATATTCCCAAGATACGTTATTAAAAGCTTTCTCCGCATCTAAACTTGCTATGATATCATCCCCTTCAATGTTTTTCCCTTGTTGCAGTACCGTCATTGCCCTCAATAAGTTGTTAGATGAAAAGCATCCCGGTACGAATCCCACTTGGCTCGAGGGTATCAAAGTCGGTACCACTCAAGCCAGGCACCGTGCTAATATTGTGGCCACCAGTTTAAGATCTTGGTTCAGCAGGGAGATTGGTCGGTATGATCCTACCATCTCTGGGTCCCTTCCTGGTTTAGCGAGTACTACTATTGTGGCCTCATTTTGTCTCCCCTCCTAGATCTCTGTTGGCAAGCGCTTTCTCACACTGTTTTTGGAAGGGCTGTATCATCTCCTCCCCCAGGATTTTGTAAAATTCTCCCTCAAGTCCATCTGGGCCAGGGGCCTTCGCTAGTTTGAGTGCTTGTATAGCCTGTCTGATTTCCCCATAAGTAAAGGGGACATTCAGTCCCTCCATCTCCTTGGTCTTGACCTGGGGTAGCACTATGCTCTGGAAGAATTTTTCCCTGCTTTCCCTATTGTCAGAGCCTCTGTCATAGAGCTGACTATAGAATTGTTGGAATTGCTTTGTGATGGCTTCTTTCCGCTTTTCTAGTTCACTCAGAGTTTCTTATCCCCTTTACTATGGTTTTGTGTTTGGCAGGGCTTACCAGGTGCGCTAACATTTTACCGCACTTGTTCCTCCATTTATGTACCTGGTATTTGTATACTTGAAGTCCCCTTCTGCTTGTTGGGCAAGTAGGACATTTAATTCTTTGCGCGTTGCTAAGTATTGTTCCCTGTCATTCGGGTCCATATAGTGAATACGCTTTCTACATAGACTTTGAATCTTCCTAAAGAAATCCAGAATCTGTGCATCCTTTGCCCTTCTTTTCCCTGATGCGTATGCTATAATGGACCCCCTCATGGTGGCCTTGGCTGCTTCCCATAGCACCCGGGGGTCCATACCCTCTGTGGTATTCTCTTGCCAGTAATGCCTCCAATTCCTCCTTGAGGTGTTGGTGGAATTCCCTGTCTCTATAAAGAATTGGATTCATCCGCCACTGTGGGATTCCTGTTTTTTTTCTCACCCCCTATTAGCAACGTCATCCACACAGCAGAATGGTCTGACATTACAGAGTCTCCTATTTCTATAGGTTCAACTCTATGCATTAGGGATTGTGTGATCAGGAGATAGTCTAATCTGATGTAACTGTTGTGTGGAGCGGAGTAAAAAGTGAAACCCACCTCCTCCGGGTGCATGGTGCGTCAGATATCAATGACCCCCATGTTCTTCCATCACATAGTTTACTCCTGTCCCCGTATTCCCTGCCTGTACTCCCCTAAGTGGCTTGCAGTCGATAGTCGGGTCTTGGGGGATGTTCAAGTTCCCTCCTATAATCAATTGGTATCCCCCAAACTATACCAATTTGGAGCTAAACATAAGAAAAATGGTACACATTAGGTGCATAGACATTGCACAGTACTATTTTGTGCCTTCCTATCTGCCCTGCCATCAGATGAAATTTGTCCTTTGGGTCTGTAATGGTTTTGTGGATATCCAAGGGTACCCTACGGTGAATGAGGGTAGCTACTCCCCATTGCCTTCCATTATATGAATAGTGGCCTATCTGCCCCACCCACCCCATCAATAGCTTCCCGTGTTCTTTTGCAGTGAGGTGTGTTTCCTGCAGCATCACTATATCTGCCCCTTCCTTCCTAAATGATTAAGCAGTTTGGTGTGTTTTATAGGAGAATGAATCGCGTCTATATTTAGAGTGTAGATTTTTAATTTATCCAATGCCATGCCTACCCGTCTGTCCCCCTTTCAGGCATGATGAGGAGAAGAAGGTTACCAGTGGTGTGCCCCACGGATATGTCCTTGGTCCAATTCTTTTTAACATCTTTATTAGTGATATTGCAGAAGGGCTGTCGGGTAAGGTTTGCCTCTTTGTGGATGATACTAAAATCTGCAATAGAATAGATACCCAGGAAGGAATAGAAAACATGAGGAGGGTTCTAGCTAAGCTTGAAGAATGGTCTAGAATTTGGCAGCTGAGATTTAATGTTAAAAAATGCAAGGTCATGCATTTGGGTTGCAGCAATCCAAGGAAGCAATATAGTATAGGGGGTGAAGTACTTCTGTCCACAAAAGAAGAGCGGGACCTAGGTGTGATTGTGTCTGATGATCTTAAAGTAACTAAACAGGTAGAAAAGGCAACAGTGAAAGCTAGAAAAATGCTTGGGTGCACAGGGAGAGGAATGGCCAGCAGAAGAAAGGAGGTGATAGTGCCTCTGTATAGGTCTTTGGTGCAACCTCATTTGCAGTATTGTGTGCAATTCTGGAGACCGCACCTTCAAAAGGATATAAACAGGTTGGAGTCGGTACAGAGAGTAGCTACTAAAATGGTTAGTGGTATTCGTTATAAAGCACATGAAGACAGACTTAATGATCTTGATATGTATACTTTAGAGCAGCGATGGCGAACCTATGGCACGCGTGCCAGCTGTGTCACGCGAAGGCCTTGCAGCTAGCACGCGGGAAGGTCCGCTAGGACAGGTGTCTGCCTCCCTTCGTCTGCAGCCGCGGCTCCCTGCCTGTTAGGGAACCGCGGCTGTGCTTGTAAAATCGTTGCGGAGCCCTTCCTGTCTTGACGGGCTCCGTGCAGCATTGTCCCGCCTCTAAAGGAAGTTGTACAAATTGTACAACTTCCTTTAGAGGCGGGACAATGCTGCACGGAGCCCGACAAGACAGGAAGGGCTCCGCAACGATTTTCCAAGCACTGCCGCGGTTCCCTAACAGGCGGGGAGCCGCGGCTGCAGACGAAGGGAGGAAGACATGGGGAGAGGGGGGGGGCTACCAACGACAGGGGGAGAGGGGGGGGGGCTACCATCGACAGGGGGAGAGGGGGGGTCGACAAGGGGATAGGGGCGGGCTACCATCGACATGGGGGAGGGGGCTTACATGGAGGGAGGGAGCTGATATGGATGGATGGAAGGAGGGGGGCTTACATGGAGTGAGGGAGCTGATATGGATGGATGGAAGGAGGGGGGCTTACATGGAGGGAGGGAGCTGATATGGATGGATGGAGGGAGGGAGCTGATATGGATGGATGGAAGGAGGGGGGCTTACATGGAAGGAGGGATAGATGGAGGGAGGGGGCTGACATGGACAGAGGGGGGACTGACATGGAGGGGGACTGACATGGACAGTGGGGCTGACAGGGAGGGAGGGAGGGAGCTGACATGGACAGATGGAAGGACGGGGGCTGACATGGAGGGAGGGGGGCTGGCATGCACAAAGGGGAGAGACAGGGACATACTGGACAGACGGGATAAATGCTGGAGAGAGGCGAGAGACATTGCGGCTTAGGATTATAATGGGCTGATGGGGGAGCTAGCACTGGTAATGGGCAGATGGGAGGGGACTAGGACTGGTAATGGGTTGAAGGCTAGGACTGGGAATGGACTGATCAAGGGGGGGGGTTGGGACTGGTAATGGGCTGATAGGGGGGTATGACTGATAATGGACTGATGGGGGGCTAGCATTGGAAATGAGCTGATCGGTGAGGTTAGGACTGGAAATGGGCTGATGGGGGGATAGGACTGGTGATGGGGGGGGGGTAGGACTGGTGGTATTGGGCTGATTAGGGGAGGCTAGCACTGGTAATGGGGTTGAGGGGGGATTAGCACTGGAAGTGAGCTGATTGGGGGGCTTTGACTGAGAATGGGCTGATTGTGGGGAGGGGAGGATAGAGCTGCTGGCCCTGGAAGAAAACTGGGGGCTAAGGCTACAAATGGGCTGATGCGAGGGGATGGGAGAATGGAACTGGAAGGGAGTGGATCTGAGAGGGGCTGCCATGGTATTTGTACTAGAAGGGACTGGTCAGTGGGGAAGGAGGGGGACTGGAAGGGAATGGACACCAGTGGCAATCATGGGAATGCAAGTTGACATTGGAAGGTACTGGGAGTGAGGACTGGAAAGGGGCTGATACTGGGGAGGGTTACTGGGACTGGAAATAGGCTGATGGAAAGAAGTGAAGAAAACGAAAGAAGAGATAAGAAATGGCAGATGGATCATAGACCACAGAAACAGAGCTAAGAGAAGACAGGAAAGCAGAAGCCTCAGATCGGGACCAGCATGATCAGAGAATAAATTGGTCAGACAACAAAGGTAGAAAAAATAATTTTATTTCATATTAGTGATTTGACTACAAAATCATCATAATTTTGAAATCAAATATTGTTACTTGTGATTAATTAACCGTATTTTCCGGCGTATTTTTTTTGGTGTGCGCTGGAAGAGGGGTAGTCTTATACGGCGAGTATAGGCCAAACACCTATATTTTAACAGGAAAAGTAGGGGGTCGTCTTATACGCCCAGTCGTCTTATACGCCGGAAAATACGGTAAGTAAATTTAACGTTTTCTATGAAAAGTAGTTCTGAGGGGGGTCAAAAAAATATTAAAAGAAAAGTGACAATAATATAATAATATATTTATAATGTGGATTACATTTGGGCCCTCATATTTACCTCAGGCTATGATTGTGATTGTGATTGTGATTATGATGGTACACTGTAAGAAACAATATATGCAGTGTTAGATTTGTTTTAAATGTCGCAATGGTTTTGCGGCTCCCAGTTTTTTTTTCCCTTCGGAAACGGGTCCAAGTGGCTCTTTATGTCTTAAAGGTTGCAGACCCCTGTGCTAGGAGAAAGGCCCCAGCCCGGCCCCGCGCTTCCCCTTCCGGTCGGAGCTTCTGCGCGCCTCTCGCCGAGAAGCTGCACGCTAGGGCTCGTGCGCCGTCCTCTCGCGAGATTATAGGACCCGCGCGGGAGCTGGGTTCCAAAGAAGAGCAAAACCTACCACTTTCATGATGAATGGGAAATGGACTACTTCTTCATCATGGTGAAAGACAAGTGTTGTGTAATTTGTAACGCCCCAGTATCCTTGCCCAAAATGGGTGATCTGGAACATCATTATAAGGCTCTAAAATATTGTTGTTAAGGTTTAATTGACGTGCTGGCACTTTGAGGAAATTCTTTGGTTTTGTGCGGCAGTTTGGGCACTCGAGCTCAAAAAGGTTAGCCATCACTGCTTTAGAGGAAAGGCAGGATAGAGGTGATATAATTGAGACGTTTAAAAACCTCCGTGGCATAAATGCACAGGAGGAGAGCTTCTTTCGACTGAAAGCAAGCTCTGCTATGAGGGGACATAGGATGAGGGTAAAAGGGGATAGATTCAGGAGTAATATGTGGAAATATTTCTTTACAGAAAGAGTGGTAGATGTGTGGAATAGTCTCACAGTGGAGGTGGTAGAGATGAGGACAGTATCTGAATTCAAAAAAGCATAAGACAAACATCAGAGGATCTCTAAAGGGAAAAAGGGGACTGTTGTAGTGGTTGATATGGAAAGGCAGACTAGATAGGCCATGTGGTCTTTTTCTGCCGTCATGTTTCTATGATAAGAGTACCCATCTCCCAGCCGCACAGACTCCCCTGCTCTCTTTCTACCTTCCTGCCCCTTCCCCACTGACTCTTCTCCCCCACTCCCCTTCCCATCTCCTTCCCTATATAGTAGTCTCTCCCCCCCTTCATGTTCCCTCTACTTATCCCTCTCTAATGGACCTGCCTGCTTCTGGCGTTCCCCCCATCCTGTTTCACCCGATTCCCTACCCCCTCATTTGCCCACCTATCCATCCTTGAGCTCTTTCATCCTTCCAAGCATTACCCCTCTCCCTTCTTCAGGTCTGATCTGGATCAACTGTTTGTCAAAACCTGTGAGGCAGGATCCTTGCAGCCTCGCCCCCAGAGCTGAAGTCTTAGAGGATACAGATGCTGGGTTCTCTTCACTCCCTCCCCTACTATGAGCTATATTGTTGTTTCCTGTCCCATTTCAACAGAGTCCTTAAGTCTTTCTCTACGGTCCTCTGCTGTTGTCAGCTCCATGCTTCTCCCTCGCAGGTTGTCTCTCTGTGTTTGTCCCGTTGCTGTCTGGGGGGCTTTGCATCTATTGGTTGCAGTCAGTCAATAGCTGTCTAGGTGTGTGTGGGAAAACGAGGGTGCTAAGATGCCTTATTGTTTTTCCCTCACTCTGCCATTTGAAAGTGTCCAAGGCTCCTCAGGCCCGAGGTAGAACTTCTATGAAGGCCTTCAATGCACCCCAGGAGTCAAAGTATGATGTTTGGTTGTCATGGCATACTTGCACTTTCGCTGGGTACTGTAATGAAAATTTTATTCCCCGTTGTGCCAGTTGCGAGCAGTATGCCGCCATAGAGCAGCGGCGCTCTGCCACCCAATGGGAGTAATCACTGAAGAGCAGTAATTTGTGACCTTGGTATTCCAATTGGCGTTTCTTGTGGTACTCCCCCATAAGTGCATCTTTATTTGTAAAATTAAGTATGTAGGCTATTCCTGCATCCCCTATTTTCCTGGTCGTCTAGCTGCTCAGTTAGCTCTTTGCAGCTCCACTCTAGCTGTTCCACGTGCCTTTTCAGGGTCTCCATTCTGCTCTCTTGCTGCTCTATGCGGTCTTCTACCTGTTGAATGTGCTGTGTTTGCGACTCAAGACTGTCTTTAAGTTCCTCGAAGGAGGCATGTAACAGGGAGAGGCATTCATCCAGCACAGATGTACGTGATTGGGTGATCTCTCCGACAACCTCATCTTGCAGTGTGATGACCGCGGTGGTTTGCTTTCTCGTCATTTTTTGTGTCCTCTCTTTCTTAGGCCTGGGAGTTTTAACTGGCATCCCCTCACTCAGCTCTCTTTGAATTTTGGGCCTCCCACACTTTGTGTTCACCTCAGTTTCTGCCAGCGTAGGGGCTGTTTCTGGGTGCAATACAGTATTTGCAGTTCTTCCGCTGTTTTTAGAGCGCCAGGAGCAGGGCTCAGCTGGTGGGCGTCTGCTCAGCACCGTGTCATCACTTGACCCCCGATTCCTAGAATTCTATTTGCTTTCTTGGCTGCTGCTGCACACTGGGCAGTGAGTTTAGCGTAGTTACTCACCTGTAACAGGTGTTCTCCAGGAGCAGCAGGAATCAGTCCTCACATATGGGTGACGTCGGCGCCGACGGAGCCCTCGCGGAGCAATTTTCCCCAGCTTTCAAAGAAAGCCTTTGGGAATTGCAGCGCGCATGCGCGGTCGCCTTCCCGCCCAAGGGTGCCATCTTAGCCAGTCAGATGACATAGCTAAAAAAGACAGCATAAAAATTTGCAAAAAAACTAAAGCAGATGATTGCAACTCCAAGGGGAGGAGGGAGGGTTGTGAGGACTGATTCCTGCTGCTCCTGGAGAACACCTGTTACAGGTGAGTAACTACGCTTTCTCCAGGACCAAGCAGGAAGTCAGTCCTCACATATGGGACTCCCAACCTTAAGGCTACCGGAGACCCTAAGCACAAAAATGAGCTCCCTCTAGCTCAGCAGTACAGAAGGAAGGAATCTTCGCTGAATTATTACCCACCGGTAGCCCACATCCGGGATGGAGGGTAGGAGTTGCTCAAATCTCAAAGAGATTACGGAGGACTGCCTGTCCGAAAGCACTGTCCCTGCGGGACTCCCTCTCGAGACAGTAATGGACCGCAAAAGTCTGGCTCGAAGACCAAGTAGCGGCCCGGCAGATGTCTGCCAGCGGAACAGAGCGGAGGTAAGCCACTGACGTAGCCTTTGCCCGAACGCAATGAGCCGTGACTCGACCTTCCAAGGAGAGTCCGGCTGCCCCATAAGCCCAAGTGATACAGTCCGCAACCCAGATGGACAGAGTATGCTTGGAGACCGGGAGCCCCAATTTATTGGGGTCAAAAGACACAGAAAGCTGAGCAGCTTTACGGTGCTCCCGCGTACGGTCAAGGTAGAAGTTCAATGCCCTTCTACAGTCCAGGGTATGGAGGACCGTTTCAGCTCGGCTGGAGTGTGGTCTGGGAAAGAAGGTCGGAAGTACCACCTCCTGATTGATGTGAAAAGGGGAGACCACTTTTGGAAGAAATTTTGGGTGAGTCCGTAGGACTACCCTATTTTTGTAGAACCGAGTGTAAGGGGGATCAGACACGAGGGCCTGCAATTCACTTACGCGTCTAGCGGAAGTGAGGGCTATCAAGAACAATGTTTTCCAAGAAAGAAAACGGAGAGAACAGGTAGCCATAGGTTCAAAAGGCGGACAGGTGATCCGCTGTAAAACCACATTCAGATCCCAGTCAGGCGCTGGCGGGCGCAGAGGTGGTTTAAGCAGAAGGAGACCTCGGAGAAACCTCGCTACAAGAGGGTCGCTGGAAAGAGGTCTGCCGTCCACCGGCACATGATGTGCTGAAAGAGCACTGAGGTGAACTTTGACGGAGTTGGACTTAAGTCCCAGATTAGAGAGGTATAGTAAGTACTGCAGGATCACCGACACCGGGCAGGAGAAGGGATCCTGAGACTGTTGGGTACACCAAACGGAAAAGTGACGCCATTTAAGGGCGTAGCATTTGCGGGTAGAAGGTCGCCGAGAAGCTAGGACGACCTCTTCCACCTCTGCCGGCAGAAGAAGGGGAGCAAGGACTACCCTCTCAGCAGCCAGGCCATTAGATTGAGAGATCTGAGGTTGGGGTGTAGCAGAGACCCCTGATCCTGAGTGAGGAGATCCGGCTGAAACCCCAGAGGGAATGGATCCTCTACCGCTAATTGCAGCAGGAGTGGAAACCACGGCTGTCTGGGCCAGCGAGGGGCCACCAGGATCATGAAGGCTTTGTCTCGGAGAACCTTGAAAAGAGTCCGAGAGACTAGCGGGATGGGAGGAAAAGCGTACAGAAGGCTCTCCGACCATGAGAGTAGAAAAGCGTCTGCCGCAACTCGAAGGGGATGTGGCTGACGAGAGCAGAAGCGAGGAAGTTGCCGGTTGAGAGGGCTGGCAAAGAGATCCATCGTGGGGAGGCCCCACTTTAGAAAGAGCTTCTGAACTACCAAGGGATCCAGGCGCCACTCGTGCGGCTGGAGGATCCTGCTGAGTTTGTCCGCCAGGCAATTTTCTTGGCCTGGGAGATAAACTGCCTTGAGAAGAACGCCGTGACTGACGGCCCAAGAGCAGAGCTTCTGTGCTTCCCGACAGAGAAGGAAGGAGCCCGTGCCCCCCTGTTTGTTCACGTAGAACATGGCAACTTGATTGTCCGTCTGGACAAGGACGGACTGGTGAGAGGTCAGGTGGGAGAAGGCCTTGAGAGCCAGGCGGATCGCTCTGAGCTCCAGGAAGTTGATCTGCTGAGCAGACTCCCACGTGGTCCAGAGGCCCTGAGAACGTGCCCCTTGGCAATGTGCTCCCCAGCCCAGGAGGGATGCATCTGTCGTCAGCACCTGGGCCGGCTGAGGTGACTGAAAAGGCATGCCGAGTACCAGGTTCGGCCGATGAAGCCACCACCGGAGAGACGAGATCAGCGGCTCGGAGACGCGCACTAGGTCTGCTAGGCCGACTGTGGCTTGTTGCCACTGCTTGCGGAGACACCATTGAGCAGGCCGCATATTCAGGCGGGCATTGGGGGTCACATGGACGGTGGAAGCCATATGGCCGAGTAGTCTCAGGAAGCGCCTGGCGGAGACCAGGGGCTGGCTGCGAAAACGGTCGGCTAGGTCCATGAGCCGTTGAGCTCTGTCGAGCGGTAGGAACGCTCGTGCCTGAGGAGTGTGCAGCCTTGCGCCGATGAACTCGAGATCCCGTGAGGGGAGCAAAGTGGACTTTGCGAAGTTTATAACAAAGCCCAAGTACTGCAGAAGAGTCACCGTGCGGCGTGTGGCGTTGGTGACCTCCGGAGCGGACGCTGCTCTGATGAGCCAGTCGTCGAGGTACGGAAAGACATAGAGGCCGTGAAGCCGGAGATGGGCCGCCACCACCGCGAGACATTTTGTGAAGACCCGCGGTGCGGAGGACAGGCCAAAGGGCAGTACTCTGTACTGGTAATGATTTCCTGCCACCACAAACCTTAGGTATTGGCGGTGGCTTGGGTGGATGAGGATGTGCGTGTAGGCATCCTTTAGATCCAAGGAGCATAGCCAATCTCCCTGCTGGAGGTAGGGCAGAAGGATTCCAAGGGTAAGCATCTTGAACTTTTCCCGCACGAGGAATCTGTTGAGGTTGCGCAGGTCCAGGATGGGTCTGAGGCCTCCTGTCCTTTTTGGTACTAGGAAATACCTGGAATAAAAGCCTTGACCTCTCAGGTGGTGGGGCACCGGTTCCACCGCCTGTTCCTGTAGAAGACCTGCTAACTCCTGAAGGAGTAATTCCCTGTGCAGAGGGAGTCGTGGAGGTTCTCCCGGAAAATAGGAGGGAGGGACCTGTTGGAAGTGGAGAAGATAGCCTTCTCTCACGACTTGAAGCACCCAGGCATCTGAGGTGATGCTGGACCACCTGTGGGCGAAGTGAACCAGCCGGCCTCCGGTGCTGGGAGGAACCAGCGGAGGGGGAGAGGCTATGCTTAAGGAGTCAAAAACCCCCACCCTGCTGAGCAGGGGCTGGTGGTGCAGGCTTGGGGGCTTGCTGCCTACGGGACCCGTTACCCCATCCCTTGGCCTGCTGGCCCTATTGGGGAGCTGCAGGGGCCTGATAATGGGGGTATTGTTTGTAGGCAGCCGCCTTTCTCGGGTAAAAGGACTTCTTTCCCGAGCCCTTCTTTTTCTGGGAAGGGGCGGAGGTCTTCCTAGAAAGCCTAGTCCTGGTGAGAGTCTCCGTCTCGATCTGTGCAGCCTTTTCAGCCATGGGCTTGCCAAAGAGGTTCTCGCGTCGGCAGGGGACATCGACCAACTTGTCCTGCACCCAGGGCTCAAGGTCAGATGACTGAAGCCAAGCCTGTCGGCGGGCACCGATGCCGGCTGCGGCCACTCGAGCCGATGCTTCAAAGCCATCATAGGCTGCTCGGGATATGAATTTTGAGCATTCCCGAATGCCAGAGGACAAGGCCAGGAACCTCCGCAAGGGTTCCTCGGACAAACCAGCGGAGAATCCGGCTAGCTCTTTAGCCAGGTCTCGGAGATACATGCCCATGTATAGCTGGTAGGTCTGGACACGACACGCAAGCATAGAGCCCTGGAAACACTTCTTACCAAGGCCATCCAGGTTACGGGCCTCCCTGCCAGGAGGCACCGAGGAGTGCATCTTCTGGCTCTTAAGACGATGCATGGCCGATTCCACTACCATGGAATGGTGTGGTAGCTGTGCTTTTTGGAAGCCAGGGCTCTTGCGGACTCGATAGATAGAATCGACCCGCTTGCTCAGGACCGGCGAGGAGGCCGGACTCTCCCACATGCGGAAGAGTAGTCGTTCCAGCATGGGAGGAACCGGTACAGTAAAGTGTTCCCTGGCGGGAGAGTCATACTGGAGGGCGTCGAGCTCTTCGGCTCGAGGCTCCTCCTTGGGATCCGCAGGGAAGGCCAAAGCCTTGGCCATATCCCTGACGAAGTCCGAGAACCGGGCATCCTCCGGGGGGGACTGCTTCCGAGGTTCGGACTCAGGTGAGTCCGAGGGGACACACCGAGTCCGAAAAGAATCAGGCGACTCTTCCTCTTCAGACTCCCAGACCGACTCCGACGAGGACTCGGTGGGGTCGGCCCGGGCAGGGCGCGGCGCCTGCCGCCCCGACGCCGAGGGAGTCGGCGTCGGCGACCTCGGTCCCGAACGGGAGGCCGAGGGTGACCTCGACCGAGGATCGACTCGAGTTCGCATGGATTCGAGGATCGGCTCGGTCTCCGGGGTCGACTTAGACGTCGACGTCCCGGCGGTCGGGGCAGTGGCGCCAGCGAGGCCGGCGAGCAGTGCCCGCTGCTGGTCCATGAAGGCAGACAGTCTGCTCTCCAAGGCCGTCAACCTGAGTCCGAGCTCAGGTGACCCAGCAGTCCCCGACTCGGGCCCGACGTCGGCGGTCTCGGAGGCGAGTCCAGGAGGACCACAGGACTTACCCAAGCAGGCAGCTCCGACTCCAGGCGAGGTCGCTTCGAGAGGTGCTCCTTCTCCAAGGACCCGGGATGGCTATCGGGGCTATGCGACCTGGCCCTCGCGGAGCCAGGAGCGTCCACCGACGCCGCCCTCGCGGGTTTCACCTTCCGACGATGGTCCCCGGAGGGAGAACCCCTATCGGAGGAACTCCGGCGACGGTCCGAGCTGGAACCCCTGGACGCGGAGGCCTCCGACGAGGTCCGGGTACGGCTGGGGTCAGCGAAGATCCTATCCCGCTGATGCCGCCGACTTCTCAACGCTTTGGAGGACATTTTGCCGCAGGGCGCACAGATCATTTCTTCATGATCCGGGTCCAGGCAGCGGAGGCAATTGTCGTGTGTGTCAGTTAGTGACATATTTCGGTCACACTGACCACACCGCTTGAAACCACTGGCAGCCATCGGGGGAAAAAGGGCCCCGGCGAGGTCAAAGGACCGGGCTGCCAGGGAAAAACCGAAAACGAAACTGACTAAGTCAGAAAAACCGAAAAAGAAGAAGAGGACTCGTGACCGGCGTCGCGAGTCCGGGCGGCAAAAAGACCGGCGTCGAACCGAAGGAAAAAAGAGTAAATTATGAGTAAATATCAACTTTTTCGTGGGGACACGACGGGTACGTCTGTAGGGCTCCGCGGAAAAAAAGAAGACTGGCTAAGATGGCACCCTTGGGCGGGAAGGCGACCGCGCATGCGCGCTGCAATTCCCAAAGGCTTTCTTTGAAAGCTGGGGAAAATTGCTCCGCGAGGGCTCCGTCGGCGCCGACGTCACCCATATGTGAGGACTGACTTCCTGCTTGGTCCTGGAGAACAACATATTATCCACGATGATACCTAAAACTTTTTCCTGGGTGGTGGTTTCTAATGTGGAACCTTGAACTTGTAACCATAGTTTGGGTTGTTCTTTTCTGGGTGCATAACTTTGCGCTTGTTCACATTAAATTTCAACTGCTATTTGAATGTCCAGTCTTCCAATTTATCAAGATCCTCTTGCAATTTTTCACAATCCTCCTGTGTGACGAAAGTACTGCATATGGTCTGAGGTGAATGGCATCGAAAGCTGATTCTTGGAATGCGATGAAGTCGGCAGCATTGGCAGGTAAAGCATCTAAAGGTACCAGGCAGCAGACAGTGATGGAGTGCTTAGTGGGGTAAAAAGGCATCTTGGTGGCCTGCTCAGCTGTGGCCCTGAATGAAGTAACTCAGTCACTCGCCCCGACAACGCCAATTGCCAGGATACTACTGCAGATTTCTAATGAAGAGAATGAGACTATTTGGCAGCAATTCAAGTCAGCAACCTGGAAATCTCAACCAAGCTGGAGGTGATACAGTCTGACCTTCGTAAAATGCGGGCTGAAACGCAAGCTGTGGTAACCCGAATAGATCAGGGGGAGATAAGGACTACAGGGACAGAGGACCTCCTCGTTCTCAAAAAGGACTCGCCTAAGCACGCATCACTTATCACTAAACTTCTTGCTAAAATCGATGATATCGAGAACTCAGGATCATGGGCGTTCCAGAGGTGGGTGATCAAAAATCAATGGAAGGCTTGGTGAAAAGCCTGCTCAAGGAGCTGTGTCAGGACTTGGCCCTGCCAGAAGACTTTGTGGTGGAATGCGCACATAGAGTGCCATCAGGACAGAAAACGGGGGGGCATGGACTGGTCCTGGTCGATACTGGCCAAAAAGAGTAGTTACTCACCTGTAACAGGTGTTCTCCAGGAAAAGCAGGAATCAGTCCTCACATATGGGTGATGTCGGCACCGACGGAGCCCCCGTGCGGAGCATTTCCCCAGCTTTCTAAGAAAGCCTTTGGGAATGCAGCGCACATGCGTGGTCCCCTTCCTGCCCAAGGGTGCCATCTTGCTCAGTCTAAGGAACATAAGGAACATAAGATATGCCATACTGGGTCAGACCAAAGTCCATCAAGCCCAGTATTCTGTTTCCAACAGTGGCCAATCTAGGTCATATGTACCTAGCAGTTTCCCCAAGAGACACAAGTTCCACAATGCTTGTACTGGATCAAGCATTGATATCTTTGGTCACTTCTTAATAATGGTTTATGGACCTTTCCTCCAGGAACTTGTCCAAACCTTTTTTAAACCCAGCTACACTAACAGCCTTTACTACATCCTCCGGTAACAAATTCCAGAGTTTGATTACACGTTGAGTGAAAAAATATTTTCTTTTATTAGTCTTAGTTTACCCTGTAGCTTCATTGCATGTCCCCTAGTCTTTCTATATTCTGATAAGGTAAACAATCGATCTACGTTTACCCGTTCCACTCCATTAATTTATAGACTTCTATCATATCTCCCCTCAGCCGTCTCTTTTCCAGGTTAAAGAGTCCTAACCTTTTTAGCCTCTCTTCATAGGAGTATCCTTCCATCCCCTTTACCATTTTGGTGGCTCTTCTCTGTACCTTTTCTAAAATCGCTATATCCTTTTTAAGATACGGCGACCAGAATTGCACACAATATTCAAGGTGCGGTCTCACCATGGAACGATATAGAGGCATTATAATATCTTTTGTTTTATTTTCCATTCCTTTCCTTATCATACCTAGCATTCTATTTGCTCTCTTGGCCGCCGCTGCACACTGGGCCGAGGGTTTTAACATGGTATCCACAATGACACCTAAATCTTTTTCCTGGGTGGTGGTTCCTAATGTGGAACCTTGCATCGTGTAATCATAGTTTGTGATAAGGAAGCTTATCATAGCTCAGGAAGAAGCTATAGAAAAGGTGAAGTGACTCTGAACAAGCAACCTGTCAGTTCTGGTAGAAATAAGAAAACAGAATTTTCCCATAAAAGACTACCAGTCCCAGAATGCACCAGGTTTCCAACAGCCATTAGAGGAGCTGAAGTGGGGAAACGTGTGTTCAATCAGGAGGGCTATGAGGTAATCCCTAAGCACTCATCTCAAAGGGCAGGGCCTGATTCAGCACAGCTGCGCTGTGTTAGGGAGGAGCACTCATCTAAGCAGAATAAAGGTAGAGTTTATTCTACAGAGAATCAGCTTGAGCTTGATCATCTTCATCATCAGGAGGATCATCAGAAGCAGAAGCCAAACCGGACGGACAGAGAGGGAAAGAAACCCTTTGGAAGAAAGAGAAGAAAAGCCTTTGAGAGGTCTAGAAGAGTCCAGAGCAGTACGTATACTGGGAGGCATTCCAAGGGCCAGCATACACCATTGGACTGGGGAAAGCCAGAGGAATGGTGCTGCAGGGCTAGGGAATCTCCAGACGATACCTGTGAGGGAGACGGCTGCACGTGGAAGGGACCCTAAGACCCGTGCCAGAAGGTATGTGAAGAGAGATCCAGTGTCCAGGGATCTGGATTGGAAGGCTGGACATAAGAACTGGACTACATACTGGCCAGGCTATATAGAGAGGAACTCTAACAGCAATGGAAGCTCAGGTATGAATACTGATCTATGCCCTAGCTATAACCTTGAAAGACAGCAGGGAAACAAGTATTCTCCTGAAAGTGCTCCATTGGGAGATTCATATGTGCCAATCCATGATATTGAACCCATGCTTGTTGAAGAAGAGGGGGTGATAGCAGATGAAGAATCTGTTTACATGGACTGCTCTCTGTCTAAACTCCTTTGGTGATTTTCTGTTATAAAGTACAGCAACCATCACAAAGAAATACAAACTTGTTCTTTAATCTACTCAGAAAGGCTCCTGTGTAGGATTTCTAGCCACGCAGTAGAAGGCAAGCCAGCTAAGGGGTTTCAGCTGGATAACTGCTAGCAATTGAGCCTTACCTAATTGCTTGTGAGCTAGGAGAGAATCACTTCTGAATCTATGTGGGAAGATATAAGAGGTTTACCTGAAAAGAACAGTTTTTTTTCTTTCTTTGTGGCTTTTGGTTTGTTGTTTGATATATGCTAAGAAAACATTAGCTAATGCCTACAGAAAAGACCAGTTTGTTGCCAACCAGGTCTTATTTCTTTTGCTTTGATTGCTTGACAAGTTCAAATGTTGTTTTCCTTATTTTGTTTTTTCAAGTTTAACACTGAAAGCAAGTAACCTCATTTATGTGCTACCAAGCATATCTGTGTTGGGAGAAATAACCCCATAAATAAATATCTTATTGGCTTTACCCAAAAGCACAACTAATTATTGTGAGCAGCTGTGTCTGGTGTGAATGAACTGCATTGCCCACAATCCCTTGCAAATCATATAGATATATGCACTTGCCAAGACTGTGAAGATTCTCACCCAGGCAGCCGCCTGACAAGTTTGGGTTGTTCTTCCCTAGGTGCATAACCTTGCACTTGTCCACATTAAATTTCATCTGTCATTTTGATGCCCAGTCTTCCAATTTATCAAGATCCTCTTGCAATTTTTCACAATCCTCTTGGGTTTTAACAACTTTAAATAGTTTTGTGTCATCTGCAAATTTGATAACCTCACTCGTTATTCCACTTTCCAGGTCATTTATGAATATGTCAAAAAGCAGCAGACCCAGCACAGATCCCTGGGGTACACCACTATTCACCTTTCTCCATTGGGAAAATTGGCCATTTAGCCCTACCCTCTGCTTTCTATCTTTTAACCAGTTCCTGATCCACAATAGTACACTGCCTGCTATCCCATGACTCTTTAGTTTTGCCAAAAGTCTCTGATGAGGGACCTTGTCAAAGGCTTTCTGAAAGTCCAGATACACAATATCAACCAACTCACCTTTGTCCACCTGATTATTCACTCCTTCAAAAAAACATAACAGATTAGTAAGACAAGATCTTCCTTGTCTAAAGCCATGTTGGCTGTCTCCCATTAGGTTGTGACTATCTACATGCTGAGTAATTTTATTCTTTATGATGGTTTCTACCATTTTTCCCGGTACTGACATCAGGCTCACCGGTCTGTAGTTTCCCGGATCACCCCTGGAACCCTTTTTAAAAATTGGTGTTACATTGGCGATCCTCCAATCTTCAGGTATTAGAGATGATTTTAATGATAGTTCACAGATTACTGATAGCAGGTCTGCAATCTCATATTTCAGTTCTTTCAACACCCTTGGATGCATACCATCCGGCCCAGGTGATTTTCTACTCTTCAGTTTATCTAATAGTTGTAAGACATCTTCCCAATGTATCGATATTTCCTTCAATTCTTCCGCACCTTTAAATACCACTTCAGTCATGGGTAACATCCCTACATCTTCCTCAGTAAAAACCGAAGCAAAGAATTCATTTAGTCTCTCCGCTATCGCCTTGTCGCCTCTTAGTGCTCCTTTAACCCCTTTTTCATCTAATGGACCAACTGACTCTCTCACAGGTTTTTTGCTACGAATGTACTTGAAAACGTCTTTATTTCGCGTTTTTGCTTCCGCAGCAAGCTTCTTCTAAAATTCTCTCTTTGCCTGCCTTATCAATGCCTTGCATTTGACTTGCCAGTGCTTGTGCTGTTTCCAGGTTTCGTCGTTTGGCTCTTTTTTCCATTTCCTGAAAGATGCTTTTTTGGCAACAACAGCCTCTCTGACCTCACCTTTAAACCATGCTGGCAGTTTTTTGGACTTCCGTCCACTTTTCTTAAAGCGTGGAATACAGCTGGTCTGGGCTTCCAAGATAGTATTTTTCAACAACACCCAAGCTTGATGTACGTCTTTAACCTTCACAGCTGCTCCTTTTAGTTTTTTCTTAACTGTTTTCCTCATTTTATCATAGTCTCCCTTTTGAAAGTTAAAAGGTAGTACTGTGGATTTCCTTACTATCCCTCCTCCACTAATTAAATCAAAGGCGATCATGCTATGATCACTATTGCCAAGTGGCCCCAACACCCTTATCTCTTGCACTAGATCTGGTGTTCCACTAAGGACTAGGTCTAATATGGCTTCCCTTCTGGTCGGTTCATGAACCAGCTGCTCCAAGAAGCAATCATTTATTTCATCTAGGAACTTTATCTCCCTAGCATGTCCTGACGTGACACTGACCCAGTCAATACCGGGGTAATTGAAATCACCCATTATTATTACTGCGCTGTAACTTTTGTTAGCTTCCTTGATTTCTTTGAGCATTTCATCATCCATTTGGTCATTCTGGCCAGGTGCTCGTTCCCCCACTGCCATCGCCTTCCCCCTTTTATATGGAATTTCAATCCATATAGATTCTACAGCAGATTTTGTTTCCTGCAAAACTTTAATCTTTTCTGAGTCAATGCCCTCTCTAACATAGAGCGCAACCCCTCCACCAATTTGATCAGCTCTGTCATTACGATATAGTTTGTACCCAGGTATCACAGTGTGCCACTGGTTGTCCTCCTTCCACCATGTCTCTGATATTCCAATCATATCTAACCTTTCATTTAGTGCTATATTCTAACTCTCCCATCTTATTCTTTAGACTTCTAGCATTTGCATACAAGCATTTTAGAGAATGTATTTTATTCATGTTAATTTGGCTATTGTTAGACATGGGTAAATTGGGATCTTTAAGCTCTGTCTGCGCCATACTTGAGGGCTTTTGGGCTACTTTACTCTTTTGTGGAACCTCTCTGCTTTTGGTAGTATCCTTCAAGGATACATTCTTCCGAACCATCCGCTCTTGGGCGACTGTCGGCTTTCCCCTAATATCTAGTTTAAAAGCTGCTCTATCTCCTTTTTAAAGGTTAATGCCAGCAGCCTGGTTCCATCCTGGTTAAGGTGAAGCACATCCCTTCGGAAGAGCCCCTCCTTTCCCCAGAATGTTCCCCAGTTCCTAACAAATCCAAAACCCTCATCTCTGCACCATTGGCTCTCATCCACGCATTGAGACTCCGGAGCTCTGCCTGCCTTTTGGGTCCTGCGCGTGGAACAGGAAGCATTTCGGAGAATGCTACCATGGAAGTTCTGGATTTCAACTTCCTACCTAAAAGCCTAAATTTTGCCTCCAGAACCTCCTTACCACATTTTCCTATGTCATTGGTACCGACATGTACCAAGACAGCAGACTCCTCCCCAGCACTATCTAAGACCTTATCTAGGTGGCGCGTGAGGTCCGCTACCTTCGCACCAGGCAGGCATGTTACCAGGCGATCCTCAAGTCCACCAGCCACCCAGCTATCTACATGCCTAATGATCGAATCACCAACTATAACGGCTGTCCTAACCCTTCCCTCATGGGCACATGGCCCTGGAGAAACTTCTTCGGTGCAAGAGGGTTTTACATCACCTGGAGGACAGGTCCTAGTTACAGGATCACTTCCTGCCACATCAGGGTGATGCTCTCCTGTCACGTGACCTCTCTCCTCCATGGCAACAGAGGTGCTGCCAGACTGGAGGTGGGACTTCAGGACTATATCCCTGTAGGTCTCGTCTATGTACCTCTCTGTCTGTCTTATGTTTTCCAAGTCTGCTACTTTAGCCTCTAGAGAACGGACTGATGACATAGCTAAAAGACAGCAAAAATAGCAAAAATAAATCATATGACTGCAACTCCAAGGGAAGGAGGGAGGGTTGTGAGGACTGATTCCTGCTGCTCCTGGAGAACACCTGTTAGAGGTGAGTAACTACTCTTTCTCCAGGACCAAGCAGGAAGTCAGACCTCACATATGGGACTCCCCAGCTTAGGGCTACCGGAGACCCCAAACTGAAAACAATGAGCTCCCTCTAGAGCCTCGGCATGCAAGAACAGAATCTTCTCTGATAACGCCCCCGAACGGTAGCCCAACATCAGGGCCGGAGGGTAGGAGTTGCCTAAACCCCAAAGAGATTATGGAGTACCGCCTGCCCGAAAACACTGTCCCTGCGGGACTCCCTCTCAAGGCAGTAGTGGGCCGCAAAAGTCTGGCTTGAAGACCAAGTAGCGGCCCGGCAGATGTCTGCTAACGGAACAGAGCGGAGATAAGCCACTGATGCAGCCTTCGCCCTGACACGATGAGCCGTAACTAGACCCTGCAACGAGAGGCCGGCTACCCTGTAAGCCCAGGCGATACAGTCAGCTACCCATATGGACAAAGTACGCTTGGAGACAGCCAACCCCAACTTATTGGGGTCAAAAGAGACGAAGAGCTGAACAACCCTCCGGTGCTCCCGCGTACGGTCAAGGTAGAAGGATAACGCCCTCCTACAGTCCATGGTATGCAAAACCATCTCAGCCCGGCTGGCATGCGGCCTGGGAAAGAAAGTCGGAAGAACCACCTCCTGATTGAGGTGGAAGGAGGAGACAATCTTAGGAAGGAACTTAGGGTGAGTCCGTAAGACTACCCTGTTCCTATAGAACCCAGTATAAGGAGCATCTGATACTAGGGCCTGAAGCTCACTCACTCGTCTCGCTGAGGTAAGGGCTACCAGGAACAACGCTTTCCAGGAGAGAAAACGTAGGGGGCAGGTAGCCATAGGTTCAAATGGTGGATAAGTAAGTCGTTGCAAGACCACATTTAAATCCCATTCAGGGGCAGGTGGACGCACTGGAGGCTTAAGCAAAAGCAGGCCTCAGAGGAAACGAGCCACCAAAGGATGGCTGGAGAGAGACTGTCCCTCCAGTGGGGAGTGGTGTGCTGAAAGAGCACTAAGATGAACTCTTACAGAATTGGACTTAAGGCCTAGGTTGTACAGGTAAAGCAAATATTGCAGCACCACTGGTACCAGGCATGAGAAAGTATTCTCGTTATGTTGAGCACACCAGGTAGAGAATCTACGCCACTTAAGGGCATAAGACTTTCTGGTGGACTGCCTCCTAGAGGCCAAGACCACGTCCTCCACTTCCCTAGGCAGTAGTAAGGGCGCTAGAACTACCCTTTCAGCAGCCAGGCCATCAAATGGAGGGACTGGAGATTGGGGTGTAAGAGAGATCCCTGCTCCTGAGATAGGAGATCGGGTTGCATCCCCAGAGGAAGAGGAGTGTCCACCGCAAGTTGCAACAGAAGTGGGAACCACGGCTGCCTCGGCCATCTGGGGGCTACCTGAATCATTGAGGCCCCGTCCCTGAGCACTTTGAACAGTGTCTTGGGCACTAGAGGCGTGAGAAGAAATGTATATAAGAGGCCTGTGGACCATGGAATGAGAAACGCATCCGCTGCTACTCTGAGAGGATGCGGTTGTCTGGAACAGAACTTTGGAAGTTGACGGTTCCGAGGACTGGCAAAGAGATCTATGGTTGGAAGGCCCCATCTCAGAAAGATCTGCTGAACCACTAATGGATTCAATTGCCATTCGTGCGGCTGCAAGATCCTGCTCAGCCTGTCCACCAGGTAATTTTCCTGACCTGGGAGATAGACTGCTTTGAGAAGGATGCCGTGCTCGACTGCCAAGGAGCACAGTCTCTGCGCCTCCTGACATAGAAGAAGGGACCCTGTGCCCCCTTGTTTGTTCAAGTAGAACATAGCTACTTGATTGTCCGTCTGGACCAACACAGACTGGTGAGAAATGAGATGGGAGAAGGTTCTCAGGGCTAAGCGGATAGCTCTCAGTTCCAAGAGATTGATCTGTTGTGCGGCCTCCCAAGGGGTCCACAGACCTTGAGTACATATCCCTTGGCAATGTGCACCCCAACCTTGAAGAGAAGCATCGGTTGACAGCACTTGAGAGTGTGGAGGTGTCTGAAACAAAACCCCTTGCACTAGTTTTGGAAGATGAAGCCACCATTGCAGAGAAGAGGCTAGTAGCGTGGACACTCTCACTTTATCCGTAAGGCTTCCTGTGGCTTGGTGCCACTGAGTTCTGAGACCCCATTGAGCTGGCCTCATGTGTAGACGGGCTTTTGAGGTTACATGGACCGTGGAAGCCATAAGCCTCAGTAATTGCCTGGCGGAGACCAGAGAATTGCTGTGGAACTGCCTGGCTAGATCCATCAAACTGTGGACCCTGTCCACGGGTAAAAAGGCTTTCGCCTGAAAGGTGTCCAGTCTTGCTCCTATGAACTCCATGTTCTGTGAAGGGTGCAAAGTAGACTTTGCGAAGTTTATAACAAATCGCAAGTGCTGAAGTAGAGCCACAGTGCGAAGGGTGGCTTGATCGGCCTCCTGTGGAGACTGGCCCCTGATGAGGGGTGGAGGTTAGGCCAAAGGGCAGCACTCTGTACTGATAGTGGTTTCCTCCCACTACAAACCTGAGATATTGTCTGTGGTCTGGATGAATGAGGATATGAGTATACGCATCCTTTAGGTCTAAGGAGCATAGCCAGTCTCCCTGCTGGAGGTAGGGCAGCAGAATTCCAAGGGTGAGCATCTTGAACTTTTCCCTCTCCAGGAACTTGTTGAGGTTTCGCAAGTCTAGGATGGGTCTGAGGCCTCCTGTTCTTTTTGGTACTAGGAAGTACCTGGAATAGAAGCCTTGATCTCTCATGTGGGAGGGCACCGGTTCCACGGCCTGTTCCTTTACAAAACTTGCCAACTCCTGCAGGAGTAAGTCCCTGTGCAGAGGGAGTCTTGGAGGCTCCCCTGGAAAATAGGAGGGGGGTACTTGGTGAAAGTAGAGAAGATAGCCCCTTTGGACTATATTGAGCACCCAGGTATCCCTTGTGACGGCTGACCACCTGTGGGCAAACAGGGCCAGCCGGCCTCCTGTGCTGATGTGGGCCAGCTGAGGAGGAAAGGCTATGCCACTGGAGTCAAAACCCTGCTCCCTGCTGTGCAGGAGCTGGTGCTGGGGGCTTTCTGCCTACGGGGCCCATGACCTGCCCCTTGGCCTGCTGACCCTGCTGGGGAGCTGCAGAGGCCTGATAATGAGGGTACTGTTTATAGGCAGATGACTTCCTTGGGTAAAAGGTCTTTTTCCCCGAGCCCTTCTTCTTCTGAGAAGGGGCAGAGGTTTTTCTGGACAGTCTAGTCCGGGTCAGAGTCTTGGTCTCGAGTTCTGCAGCATTTTCAGTCATGGGCTTGCCAAAGAGGTTTTCACCTCGGCAGGGGACATCGACCAACTTCTCCTGCACCCATGGCTCGAGGTCCGATGACTGTAGCCAGGCCTGACGTCGTGCACCGATGCCGGCCCCAGCTATTCGGGCCGAAGCCTCAAAGCCATCATAGGCTGCTCTAGCTAAGCTTGAAGAATGGTCTAGAATTTGGCAGCTGGGATTTAATGTTAAAAAATGTAAGGTTATGCATTTGGGCTGCAGCAATCCAAGGGAGCAATACAGTATAGGAGGTGAAGTACTTTTGTCCACTAAAGAAGAGCGGGACCTAGGCATGGTTGTGTCTGATGATCTTAAAGTAGCTAAACAGGTAGAAAAGGCGACGGCAAAAGCTAGAAGGATGCTTGGGTGCATACGGAGAGGAATTGCTAGCAGAAAAAAGGAGGTGATAATGCCTCTGTATAAGTCTTTGGTGTGACCTCATTTGGAGTATGGTGTGCAATTCTGGAGACCGCACCTTCAAAAGGATGTAAACAGGATGGAGTCAGTGCAGAGGGTGGCTACTAAAATGATTAGTGGGCTTCATTATAAAGCATATGAGGACAGACTTAAGGATCTTAATATGTACACCTTAGAGGAAAGGCGGGATAGAGGTGATATGATTGAGATGTTTAAATACCTCCGTGGCATAAATGTTCAGGGAGAGAGCCTCTTTCAATTGAATGCAAGTTCTGCTATGAGGGGACATGGGATGAGGGTGAAGGGAGATAGATTCAGGAGTGATATGCGGAAATATTTCTTTACGGAAAGAGTAGTGGATCCATGGAATAGTCTCCCAGTGGAGGTGGTAGAGATGAGGACAGTAACTGAATTCAAAAAAGCATGGGACCAACACAGAGGATCTCTAAAGGTAAAAAGTGGACTGTTGTAGTTGTTGTTATGGAAGGACAGACTAGATAGGCCATGTGGTCTTTTTCTGTCATCATGTTTCTATGTTTCTATGCTCGAGAGATAAACTTCGAGCACTCCCGAATAACCGAGGACAGAGCATTGAACCTCTGCAAAGGTTCCTCGGAGAGACCAGCAGAGAACCCGGCAATCTCCTTTGCCAGGTCTCGAAGGTACATGCCCATGTACAGCTGGTAGGTCTGGCCACGGCAAGCAAGCATAGAGCCCTGGAAGCACTTCTTACCGAGGGCATCCAGGTTCCGGGCCTCCCGGCCGGGAGGCACCAAAGAATGCATCTTCTGACTGTTCAGCCGATGCATGGCCGATTCCACAACCATGGAGTGGTGCGGTAATTGTGCCTTCTGGAACCTGGGGCTCTTGCGGACTCGATAGATGGAATCGACCTGCTTGCTCAAAACCGACGTCGAGGCCGGCGCCTCCCACATGCGGAAGAGCAGCCGTTCCAGCATCAGAGGAACTGGTACAGTAAAGGCCTCCTTTGGGGGAGAGTCATACTGAAGGGCCTCGAGCTCCTCGGTTCGAGGCTCCTCCTCGGGGTCTGCGGAGAAGGCCAAGGCCTTGGCCATATCCCGAACGAAGTCCAATAACAGGGTATCCTCCGGTGGGGACAGTCTCCGAGGTTCGGACTCCGGTGAGTCCGATGGGACACACCGAGTCCGAAAAGTGTTGGGTGACTCCTCATCCTCCGTCTCCCAGCCGGATTCCTCGGAAGAGGAATCGAGCGGCTCCGGTCGGGCCGGCACCGATGCCATCTGCCCCGATGCCGAGGATACCGGCGTCGACGACCTCGGTCCCGAATGGGAGGCCGAGGGGGACCCTGGCCGAGGATCGACTCGAGCGCATATGGACTCGAGGATCGGCTCGGCCTCCGGGGTCGACTTGGACGTCGATGTCCCGGTGGTCGGGGCAGATGCACCGGTGAGACCGGTGATCAGTGCCCGCTGCTGTTCCATGAAGGCAGCCAAGCTGCTCTCCAAGGCCGTCAAACTGAGTCCAAGCTCAGGAGACTCAGCAGCCCCCGACTCGGGCCCCGACGGCGTCGGGTCCGACGTCGGCTCCCCTGGAGGAGAGTCCAAGAGGACTACAGTACTCACGTGACCCGGGGACTCCATCTCCACATGAGGTTGTTTTGCAGGCCTCTCCGACTCCGAAAACCCGGGACGGTGTTGGGGCTATGCAACTTGGCCCTCGAGGAGCCAAGTGCGTCCACCGACGCCGCCCTCGCGGGTTTCTTCTTCCTGCTATGCTCCCGCGAGGAAGACCCCCTCTCAGAGGAACCTCCGGGCCTGTCCGGACGCGGAGTCAGAGAAGATTATTTCCTTTTGGTGCTGCCGACTCAACGTCTTCGAGGACATCTTCCCACACGGACCACAGATCATTGGGTCATGATCGGGTCCGAGGCACTGGAGGCTGCAGTCATGTGTGTCGGTGAGAGACATAAGCTTCTTACACCGATCACACTTTATAAACCCGCTGGCAGCCATCGGGGGAAAAAGGGCCCCTGCGAGGTCAAAAGACAGGGCTGCCAGTGAAAAAAGAAAATGGCGCAAATGCTAGTCACTAAGGACAAAAACCGAAAAAAGATCAGGCTCGATACCGATGTATCAGGCCCAGGCGGGAAAGTGAAACCGGCGTCGCACCGAAGAAATGGGTCAAACAGAACAAAAAGCGTAGTTACTCACCTGTAACAGGTGTTCTCCAGGAGCAACAGGAATCAGTCCTCACATATGGGTGACGTCGGCGCCGACGGAGCCCTCGCGGAGCAATTTTCCCCAGCTTTCAAAGAAAGCCTTTGGGAATTGCAGCGCGCATGCGCGGTCCCCTTCCCGCCCAAGGGTGCCATCTTAGCCAGTCAGATGACATAGCTAAAAGACAGCATAAAAATTTGCAAAAAAACTAAAGCAGATGATTGCAACTCCAAGGGGAGGAGGGAGGGTTGTGAGGACTGATTCCTGCTGCTCCTGGAGAACACCTGTTACAGGTGAGTAACTACGCTTTCTCCAGGACCAAGCAGGAAGTCAGTCCTCACATATGGGACTCCCAAGCTTAAGGCTACCGGAGACCCTAAGCACAAAAATGAGCTCCCTCTAGCTCAGCAGCACAGAAGGAAGGAATCTTCACTGAATTATTACCCACCGGTAGCCCCCATCCGTGATGGAGGGTAGGAGTTGCTCAAACCTCGAAGAGATTTCGGAGGACTGCCTGTCCGAAAGCACTGTCCCTGTGGGACTCCCTCTCGAGGCAGTAATGGACCGCAAAAGTCTGGCTCGAAGACCAAGTAGCGGCCCGGCAGATGTCTGCCAATGGAACAGAGCGGAGGTAAGCCACTGACGTAGCCTTCGCCCGAACACAATGAGCCGTGACCCGACTTTCTAACGAGAGTCCGGCTGCCCCATAAGCCCAAGCGATACAGTCAGCAACCCAGATGGACAGAGTACGCTTGGAGACAGGGAGCCCCAATTTATTGGGGTCAAAAGACACGAAAAGCTGAGCAGCTTTACGGTGCTCCCGCGTACGGTCAAGGTAGAAGTTCAACGCCCTTCTACAGTCCAGGGTATGCAGGACCATTTCAGCTCGGCTGGAGTGTGGCCTGGGAAAGAAGGTCGGAAGTACCACCTCCTGATTGATGTGAAAAGGGGAGACCACTTTTGGAAGAAATTTAGGGTGAGTCCGTAGGACTACCCTATTTTTGTAGAACCGAGTGTAAGGGGGATCAGACACGAGGGCCTGCAATTCACTTACGCGTCTAGCGGAAGTGAGGGCTATCAAGAATAAGGTTTTCCAAGAAAGAAAACGTAGAGAACAGGTAGCCATAGGTTCAAAAGGCGGACAGGTGATCCGCTGTAAAACCACATTCAGATCCCAGTCAGGTGCTGGCGGGCGCAGAGGTGGTTTAAGTAGAAGGAGACCTCGGAGAAACCTTGCCACGAGAGGGTCGTTGGAAAGAGGTCTGCCGTCCACCGGCACATGATGTGCTGAAAGAGCACTGAGGTGAACTTTGACGGAGTTGGACTTAAGTCCCAGATTAGAGAGGTAGAGCAAGTACTGCAAGATCACCGACACCGAGCAGGAGAAGGGATCCTGAGACTGCTGGGTACACCAAACGGAAAAACGACGCCATTTAAGGGCGTAGCATTTGCGGGTAGAAGGTCGCCGGGAAGCTAGGACGACCTCTTCCACTTCTGCCGGCAGCAGAAGGGGAGCCAGGACTACCCTTTCAGCAGCCAGGCCATCAGATGTAAAGATCTGAGGTTGGGGTGTAGCAGGGACCCCTGATCCTGTGTTAGGAGGTCTGGTTGAAACCCCAGAGGGAACGGAGCCTCCACCGCCAGTTGCAACAGGAGTGGAAACCACGGCTGTCTGGGCCACCGAGGAGCTATCAGGATGATGGAAGCTTTGTCTCGGAGAGCCTTGAAAAGAGTACGAGAGATTAGCGGTATGGGAGGAAAGGCATACAGAAGGCTTTCCGACCATGAGAGCAGAAAAGCATCCGCCGCTACTCGAAGGGGATGCGGCTGCCGAGAGCAGAAGCGAGGAAGTTGCCGGTTGAAAGGACTGGCAAAGACATCCATCGTGGGGAGGCCCCACTTCAGAAAAAGTCTCTGAACTACCAAGGGATCCAGTCGCCACTCGTGCGGCTGGAGGATTCTGCTGAGTTTGTCCGCCAGGCAATTTTCTTGGCCTGGGAGATAAATGCCTTGAGAAGAATGCCGTGGCTGACGGCCCAAGAGCAGAGCCTCTGTGCTTCTCGACAGAGAAGGAAGGAGCCCATGCCCCCCTGTTTGTTCACGTAGAACATGGCAACTTGATTGTCCGTCTGGACAAGGACGGACCGGTGCGAAGTCAGGTGGGAGAAAGCCTTGAGAGCCAGACGGATCGCTCTGAGCTCTAGGAAGTTGATCTGCTGCGCAGACTCCCACGTGGTCCAGAGACCTTGAGTACATGCCCCTTGGCAATGCGCTCCCCATCCCAGGAGAGAAGCATCGGTCGTCAGTACTTGAGCAGGCGGAGGAGATTGAAAAGGCATTCCGAGTACCAGGTTCGGCTGATGAAGCCACCACTGTAGAGAAGAGGCCAGCGGGTCGGAGATCTGCACTAAGTCGGCTAGGTCGCCCGTGGCCTGTTGCCACTGCTTGCGAAGGCACCACTGAGCAGGCCGCATATTCAGGCGGGCATTGGGGGTCACGTGGACGGTGGAAGCCATATGGCCGAGTAGTCTCAGGAAGCGCCTGGCCGAGACCAGGGACTGGCTGCGAAAACGGCCGGCTAGGTCCATGAGCCGTTGAGCCCTGTCGAGAGGCAGGAAAGCTCGCGCCTGAAGAGTGTGCAATCTTGCGCCGATGAACTCGAGATCTTGCGAGGGGAGCAAAGTGGACTTTGCGAAGTTTATGACAAAGCCCAAGTACTGGAGAAGAGTCACAGTGCGGTGTGTGGCTTTTGTGACTTCTGGAGAGGACGATGCTCTGATGAGCCAGTCGTCTAGGTAAGGAAAGACATAGAGGCCCTGAAGCCGGAGATAAGCCGCCACCACCGCAAGACATTTTGTGAAGACTCGTGGTGCGGAGGATAAGCCAAAGGGCAGTACTCTGTACTGGTAATGATTTCCTGCCACCACAAACCTTAGGTATTGGCGGTGGCTTGGGTGGATGAGGATGTGCGTGTAGGCATCCTTTAGATCCAAGGAGCATAGCCAATCTCCCTGCTGGAGGTAGGGCAGAAGGATTCCAAGGGTAAGCATTTTGAACTTCTCCCGCACGAGGAACTTGTTGAGGTTGCGCAAGTCCAGGATGGGTCTGAGGCCTCCCGTTCTTTTTGGTATTAGGAAATACCTGGAATAGAAGCCTTGACCTCTCAAGTGGTGGGGCACCGGTTCCACAGCCTGTTCCTGAAGAAGACTTGCTAACTCCTGAAGGAGTAAGTCCCTGTGCAGAGGGAGTCTTGGAGGCTCTCCCGGGAAATAGGAGGGAGGGACCTGGTGGAAGTGGAGAAGATAGCCTTCTCTCACAACATGAAGCACCCAGGCATCTGATGTGATGTTGGACCACCTGTGGGCAAAGTGGACCAGCCGGCCTCCTGTGCTGGGAGAAACCAGCTGAGGGGGAGAGGCTATGCCGATGAAGTCAAAAACCCCCACCCTGCTGAGCAGGGGCCGGTGGTGCAGGCTTGGGGGCTTGCTGCCTACGGGACCCGTTACCCCGTCCCTTGGCCTGCTGACCCTGTTGGGGAGCTGCGGAGGCCTGATATTGAGGGTAGTGTTTATAGGCAGCCGCCTTTCTCGGGTTAAAAGGACTTCTTTCCCGAGCCCTTCTTCTTCTGGGAAGGGGCAGAGGTCTTCCTAGAGAGCCTAGTTCTGGTGAGAGTCTCCGTCTTGATTTGCGCAGCCTTCTCAGCCATGGGCTTGCCAAAGAGGTTCTCACCTCGGCAGGGGACATCGACCAACTTGTCCTGCACCCAGGGTTCAAGGTCAGACGACTGAAGCCAAGCCTGTCGGCGGGCACCGATGCCGGCTGCGGCCACTCGAGCCGATGCTTCAAAGCCATCATAGGCTGCTCGAGAAATGAATTTGGAGCATTCTCGAATACCAGTGGACAAGGCTAGGAACCTCCGCAAAGGTTCCTCGGACAGCCCAGCAGAGAATCCGGCTATCTCTTTAGCCAGGTCTCTAAGGTACATGCCCATGTAGAGCTGGTAGGTCTGGACCCGACAAGCAAGCATAGAGCCTTGGAAACACTTCTTACCGAGGCCATCCAGGTTGTGGGCCTCCCTGCCGGGAGGCACCGAGGAGTGCATCTTCTGGCTCTTGAGCCTATGCATGGCCGATTCCACCACCATGGAATGGTGCGGTAGCTGTGCTTTCTGGAAGCCAGGGCTCTTGCGGACTCGATAGATGGAATCGACCCGCTTGCTTAATACCGGCGACGATGCCGGACTCTCCCACATGCGGAAGAGTAGTCGTTCCAGCATGGGAGGAACCGGTACAGTAAAGTGCTCCTTTGCTGGAGAGTCGTACTGAAGGGCGTCGAGCTCTTCGGCTCGAGGCTCCTCCTCGGGATCTGCAGGGAAGGCCAAAGCCTTGGCCATATCCCTGACGAAGTCCGAGAACCGGGCATCCTCCGGGGGGGACTGTTTCCGAGGTTCGGACTCAGGGGAGTCCGAGGGGACACACCGAGTCCGAAAAGAATCAGGTGACTCTTCCACTTCAGATTCCCAGGCCGACTCCGAGGAGGAATCGGTGGGGTCGGTTCGGGCGGGCGGAGGCGTCGGCCGCCCCGACGCCGAGGGAGTCGGCGTCGACGACCTCGGTCCCGAACGGGAGGCCGAGGGAGACCTCGACCGAGGATCGACTCGAGCCCGCATGGACTCGAGGATCGGCTCGGTCTCCGGGGTCGACTTAGACGTCGACGTCCCGGCGGCCAGGGCAGAGGCGCCAGCGAGGCTAGCGATCAGTGCCTGCTGCTGGTCCATGAAGGCAGCCAGGCTGCTCTCCAAGGCCATCAACCTGAGTCCGACCTCAGGTGACCCAGCAGTCCCCGACTCGGGCCCCGACGGCGTCGGGCCCAACGTCGGACCCCTCGGAGGCGAGTCCAGGAGGGCTACAGGACTTACCCGAGCAGGCAATTCCGATTCCAAACGAGGTCGCTTCGTGAGACGTTCCTGCTCCAAAGACCCGGGACGGCTATCGGGGCTATGCGACCTGGCCCTCGCGGAACCAGGAGCGTCCACCGACGCTGCCCTCGCGGGTTTCGCCTTCCGATGATGATCCCCGGAGGGAGAACCTCTGTCGGAGGAACTCCGGCGATGCTCAGAGCTGGAGCCTCTGGACGCCGAGGCCTCCGACGAGGTCCGGGTACGGGTGGGATCTGCGAAGATTCTTTCCTGCTGATGCCGCCGACTCCGTAAAGCTTTGGAGGACATTTTGCTTCAGGCCCCACAGATCAGTTCCTCGTGATCTGGGCCGAGGCAGCGGAGGCAATGATCGTGTGTGTCAGTGAGCGACATATTTCTGTCACACTGAACACACCTTTTGAAGCCACTGGCAGCCATCGGGGGAAAAAGGGCCCCTGCAAGGTCAAAGGACCGGGCTGCCAGCGAAAAACCGAAAAACGAAACTGACAAGAAAAATCAGAAAAACCGAAAAATAAGAGAAGGACTCGCAACGGCGTCGGGAGTCCGGGCAGGAAAGAGACCGGCGTCGAACCGAAGAAAAAAGAGAAAATAAACTACGAAAATCAACTTTTTCTGCGGGGACAAGAAGACCACGTCTGTAGGGCTCCGCGGAAAAAAGAAGACTGGCTAAGATGGCACCCTTGGGCGGGAAGGGGACCGCGCATGCGCGCTGCAATTCCCAAAGGCTTTCTTTGAAAGCTGGGGAAAATTGCTCCGCGAGGGCTCCGTCGGCGCCGACGTCACCCATATGTGAGGACTGACTTCCTGCTTGGTCCTGGAGAATCCACGTTTTCCTCAGGTGAAAACGAAACACGTCCGTCGGGTTCCACGGAAAAAAGAAGACTGAGCAAGATGGCACCCTTGGGCGGGAAGGGGACCCCGCATGCGCGCTGTATTCCCAAAGGCTTTCTTAGAAAGCTGGGGAAATGCTCCGCACGGGGGCTCCGTTGGCGCTGACGTCACCCATATGTGAGGACTGACTTTCTACTTGGTCCTGGAGAATCTTGAATTTCAGACATAGGGAAATGATTCTGTGTCAGGCCAGGAAGGTGGGTGCCTTCACACACAACACACATAAGATTCGGATTTTTCCAGACTTAAACGCAGATTTAGATAGACGATGCAAACTTTCTGAAATTTTAAGAGGAGGCTAAACTCGCATGCCATACCATAAGTACTTCTATATCTGGCTAAACTGCAAGTAACCTGGAGGGGGGAAAACCTGTATTTCACGGACCCTAAGGAGGTGCAGCGATTTCTTCAGCTGCACTTCCCGGATGATCCTCCAGTGATATCACCGGCTCCCCAACGAACCCACAAGAATTCAGGTGTGTGCTGAGACTTGGACTTGCGAGCAGCAGCAGAACTAGCCCATCAGCATGTGGTGGAGTAGACTGCACATAGTGACAATGACCAATGCGTCCTGGCAGAGCAAAGCTGATGAGGCCTCAATTGGACATTGGACTATGTGTTTGGTAATGGTAGCTGTATGATGTTTCTATATCATGTTCTTGGCCTTACAAAGCAATGGCTGAAATTCTAAAGGACTATTGTAGTGGTTGATATGGAAGGGCAGACTACATAGGCCATTTGGTCTTTTCCTGCTGTCATGTTTCTACGGAAGGCTGGCTGGGGGGGGGGGGGGTGTTGGGTTTTGCTTGTATACTGTGGATGGGTCTCTGGAGTCGTGTTTCTGGGGGAGGAAATAACATCATGTGCCATTTGGCGGGGAGCCGGAGAGCAAGTGAGCGTTGGTTTGCCTCTCGCTTTGAAGTCACCCTGGACTTTCTGGAGCAGTCTTCCCGGCCCAACTTGAGAGGTCTCCTCCTGTGATTTTTTTTGTGCCCCTTTGTTTTTTGTTTGTATGGATGTTAGTGTTTGCCATTGACGGTATGGTGGTGGTTGTGTGTGCGCGCATGGGGGGGGGGGGGTAGAGGTTTAGACTGCTGCACTTCACAGGATGGGTGATTTGATGGTATCACTGCAAATCACCACTATTAATGTAAGGGGCCTTCATACACGTCTGCAGAAAAAAATGGTTCTGTGGGAGTTGGGGGGATGCACTCAGATATTTTTCTCCTCCAGGAAACCCATTTAGGCTCTCAGGATGTGGGGCGGGTAGGAACGGGGTGAGTGGCTGAGAAATGGCATTCCCCAGGAAGTTCTAATAGTGCAGGGGTAGCTATTCTGGTGAGACAGGGGGGTCCCGTATCAGGTTCTGCGGAAATGGCAATTGCCGGGTGGACGAGCGGTGGCTATGGAGCTCCAATGTCCGGGCTTAGCCTTTGCTCTGGTGAATCTTTATGCCCCGAATATGGGTCAAGTCACTTTCCTGAGGGACTTGTTCACTAGAGTCGCAGGATGGATGTTATTACCCACGATATTCAGGGGTGGCTTCAACATGGTGCTAAAGCCTGGATCGGATAGGACGGGGGAAGGGAGGGGGGGGCAGGGATCACTGAAATCTCTAGTTTGGAGGTTTTCCTTAGTAGACATTTGGCGAGTACATAACCCACGGGTGCAACAATATTCATATTTTTCCTCTGTTCATGGTTCTTATTCTCGTTTAGATTTCTTTCTGCTTACACAAGCTTTATGTCCCTTAATCACACACTGTCAGTTGGGTAGTACTATTTGCTTGCACCATGCCCCAGTGCAGTCAATTTGGGGGGGGGGGGGGGCAGGAATGAGTAGTGAAACCTTGGAGATTGAACACTTCCTTGCTATTGGATGGAGAAGTGATGAAAGAGGTAGAAAGGAGCTTAGATGACTATCTTTTGCAGAATGATACGGGAGAAGTCCCTCTATTAGTGGTATGGGATGCCTTGAAGGCTTCAGGGATGCCTTATTCAGTTGGGGTCACGCAGGAAAAGGAAGAGGACCAGATTACATAGACTCTTGGAAGAGGAGCTTGTGCTGCTGGAGGCAGTGTATGCAGCACAACACTCACTAAATTTGCTGGGACAGGTTTTGTTAAAATGTAGGGAGCTGAATGCGCTCAAAAGTGAAACGGACATCTTGATGACAAAGACAGCCCAAACATTTTACCTGAGGGGTGGGAAGATAAACCGCCTATTAGCACTGCTTCTGAAGAAGCAGCAAGCACAAATAATAATACTGGAAATGCGGGATGGATCGGGTCAGTTGCGTCATGATTGGGAGAGCATTGAGCACGTGTTCCTCCAACTTTATTTTTAATTGTATTCATCAGAATGTACATGGAATGCCCACCAGATCAAGGACTATTTAGTGAACAAGATCCCCAGGTGTTTGTCTGGTGAGCAAAAAGAATGGTTGGACGGGCTGATTACTGGCCTGGAGGTACAGAGGGCGATTCAGGGTCTTTCCTCAGGTAAGGCGGCCAGCCCAGATAGATTTCCATCTGGGTTTTATAAGAAGTTTGCAATTAAGTTGGCCCCACTTTTGGTGTGGGTATTCAACTATATATATTAGAGACTCCGGGGAAGTAATAGTTCTCCATAAGAAAGGGAAAGATCTGGTGAATGCGAGCTCTTATTGTCCCATATAGCGCAGTTACTCACCTGTAACAGGTGTTCTCCAGGAGCAGCAGGAATCAGTCCTCACATATGGGTGACGTTGGCGCCGACGGAGCCCCCGTGCGGAGCATTTTCCCAACTTTCATAGAAAGCCTTTGGGAATGCAGCGCGCATGCACGGTCCCCTTCCCGCCCAAGGGTGCCATCTTGCTCAGTCTGATGATATAGCTAAGACAGCAAAAAACAAAAATGAAATATATATAAATGACTGCAACTCCAAGGGGAGGAGGGAGGGTTGTGAGGACTGATTCCTGCTGCTCCTGGAGAACACCTGCTTCAGGTGAGTAACTACGCTTTCTCCAGGACCAAGCAGGAAGTCAGTCCTCACATATGGGACTCCCCAGCTTAAGACTACCAGGGACCCAAAGCTGAAAAATGAGCTCCCTCTAGAGCCCCAGCATGTGCGAAAAGAATCTTCTCTGATATTGCCCCCGTACGGTAGCCCAACAACAGGGCCGGAGGGTAGGAGTTGCCTATACTTCAAAGAGATTCCGGAGTACCGCTTGCCCGAAAGCACTGTCCCTGCGGGACTCCCTCTCGAGGCAGTAGTGGGCCGCGAAAGTCTGGCTTGAAGACCAAGTAGCGGCCTGGCAGATGTCTGCCAACAGATGAGCCACAGACGCAGGCTTCGCCCTGACACGGTGGGCCATGACTCGACCCTGCAACGAGAGGCTGGCTGCCCTATACGCCCAGGCGATACATTCCGCCACCCAGATGGACAAGGTACGCTTAGAGACAGGCAACCCTAGCTTATTAAGGTCAAAAGAGACGAAGAGCTGCACAGCCCTTCGGTGTCCCTGCGTACGGTCTAGGTAGAAAGACAACGCCCTCCTACAGTCTAGGGTATGCAAGACCATCTCAGCCCAGCTGGCATGCAGCCTGGGAAAGAAAGTCGGAAGAACCACCTCCTGATTGAGGTGGAAGGAGGAGACAACCTTTGGAAGGAACTTAGGGTGAGTCCGCAAGACTACTCTATTCCTATAGAACCTAGTGTATGGTGCATCTGACACCAGGGCTTGAAGCTCGCTCACTCACCTTGCTGAGGTAAGAGCCACCAAAAACAACGCTTTCCAGGAGAGAAAACGCAAAGGGCAAGTAGCCATAGGCTCAAATGGTGGGCAAGTAAGCTGTTGCAAGACCACATTCAAATCCCACTCAGGGGCAGGTGGACGAACCGGAGGCTTAAGCAAAAGCAGGCCTCTGAGGAAGTGAGTCACCAAAGGGTGGCTTGAAAGAGACTGGCCCTCCACCGATGAGTGGTGCGCTGAGAGAGCACTGAGATGGACCCTAACAAAGTTGGATTTAAAGCCTGGGTTGGACAGGTGAAGCAAATATGGCAGCACCACTTGTACCAGGCATGAGAAAGGATCCTCCTTGTGTTGAGCACACCAGGTGGAGAACCTACGCCACTTGAAGGCATAAGATTTCCGGGTTGACTGCCTCCTGGAGGCCAAGACCATGTCCTCCACTTCCCTAGGCAGCAGTAAGGGTGCTATTACTCCCCTTTCAGCAGCCAGGCCATCAGATTGAGGGACTGAAGGTTGGGGTGTAAGAGAGATCCCTGCTCCTGAGACAGGAGATCTGGTTGCATACCCAGAGGAAGAGGAGTGTCCACCTCTAGTTGCAAAAGAAGTGGGAACCACGGTTGCGTTGGCCACCTGGGAGCCACCAGGATCACGAGGCCTTGTCCCGGATCACTTTGAGCAGTGTCTTGGGCACTAGAGGCGTGGGAGGAAACGCATATAGGATGCCTGTAGACCACGGAATGAGAAACGCATCCGCTGCTACTCTGAGAGGATGCAGTTGTCTGGAACAGAACCTGGGCAGTTGACGGTTCAGTGGACTGGCAAAGAGATCTATGTTTGGAAGACCCCATCTTAGGAAGATTTGTTGAACCACCAGAGGATTCAACTGACATTCGTGGGGTTGTAGGATCCTGCTCAATCTGTCTGCTAGATAATCCTCCTGTCCAGGGAGATAGACCGCTTTGAGAAGTATGCCATGATTGACTGCCCAGGTGCACAGGTCCTGTGCTTCCTGACAGTGAGGGCGGGACCCTGTGCCCCCGTTTGTTCACATAGAACATAGCAACTTGATTGTCCGTCTGAACTTAGACGGACTGGTGAGAGAGGACATGAGAGAAAGTCCGTAGGGCCAAGCGGATAGCTCTCAGCTCCAATAGATTGATATGCTCTGCGGCCTCCCATGGAGACCACAGGCCCTGAGTGCATGCTCCCTGGCAATGTGCACCCCAACCGTGAAGAGAAACATAGAAATATGATGACAGAAAAAGACCACATGGCCTATCTAGTCTGTCCTTCCATAACAACAACTACAACAGTCCCCCTTTTTACCTTTAGAGATCCTCTGTGTTTGTCCCATGATTTTTTGAATTCAGTTACTGTCCTCATCTCTACCACCTCCACTGGTGGTAGAGATGAGGACATCGGTTGTGAGCACTTGGGAGTGTGGAGGTGCCTAAAAAGGCACTCCTTGCACCAGATTCGGAAGATGAAACCACCACTGCAGAGAAGATGCTAGCAGCTGGGACACCCTCACCCTGTCCGTCAGGTTTCCTGTGGCCTGCAGCCACTGAGTCCGGAGGCCCCACTAAGCCAGCTTCATGTGCAGCCGGGCATTTGGAGTGACATGGACCGTGGATACCATGTGGCCTAAGAGCCTCAGGAATTGTCTGGCGGAGACCAGAGAATTGCTGTGGAATTGTCTGGCCAAATCCATCAGTCTGTGGGCCCTGTCCACAGGCAAAAAAGCCTTTGCCTGAAGGGTGTCCAGTCTTGCTCCTATGAACTCCAGGCTCTGTGAGGGGTGCAAAGAGGACTTTGCGAAGTTTATGACAAACCCCAGATGCTGGAGAAGAGAGACAGTGCGGAGGGTGGCTTGATTGGTCTCCTGTGGAGACTGACCCCTGATGAGCCAGTCGACCAGGTATGGAAAGACAAAGATCCCTTGAACCCTGAGGTAGGCCGCCACCACTGCCAGGCACTTGGTGAAAACCCTGGGGGCGGAGGATAGGCCAAAAGGTAGTGCCCTGTACTGAAAATGGTTTCCTCCCACCACAAATCTGAGATATTGTCTGTGGTCTGGATGAATAAGAAACATAGAAACATGATGACAGAAAAAGACCACAAGGCCCATCTAGTCTGTCCTTCCATAACAACAACTACAACAGTCCACTTTCTACCTTTAGAGATCCTCTGTGTTGGTCCCATGCTTTTTTGAATTCAGTTACTGTCCTCATCTCTACCACCTCCACTGGGAGACTATTCCACGGATCCACTACTCTTTCTGTAAAGAAATATTTCCGCATATCACTCCTGAATCTATCTCCCTTCACCCTCATCCCAATAAGGATGTGAGTATAAGCATCCTTTAGTTCTAAGGAGCATAGCCAATCTCCCTGCTGGAGATAGGGGCAGCAGTATTCCAAGGGTAAGCATCTTGAACTTTTCCCTCTGCAGGAACTTGTTTAGATTTCGCAAGTCCAGGATGGGTCGGAGGCCTCCTGTCCTTTCTGGTACCAGGAAGTACCTGGAATAGAAACCTTGACCTCTCAGGTGTTGGGGCACCAGTTCCACCGCCTGTTCCTTTAGAAGACTTGCTAACTCCTGCAGGAATAGGTTCCTGTGCAGAGGGAGTCTTGGAGGCTCCCCTGGAAAGTAGGAGGGGGGTACCTGGTGGAAGTGGAGCAGATAGCCCCTCTGGACTATGCTTAGCACCCAGGTATCCCTTGTTACGGCCGACCACCTGTGGGCGTACAGGGTCAACCGGCCTCCTGTGCTGAGAGGGGCCAGCTGAGGAGGAGAGGCTATGACACTGGAGTCAAAACCCCGCTCCCTGCTGTGCAGGAGCCGGAGCTGGTGGTTTGGGGGTTTTCTGTCTACGGGGCCCATGTCCCTGCCCCTTGGCCTGCTGACCCTGTTGGGGAGCTGTGGAGGCCTAGTACTGAGGGTAAGTTTTGTAGGCAGATGACTTTCTCGGGTAAAATGACTTTTTCCCCCGAGCCCTTCTTCTTTTGAGAAGGGGCAGAGGTCTTCCTGGACAGCCTTGTCCTGGTGAGAGTCTCGGACTCGAGTTCTGCAGCTTTTTCAGCCATGGGCTTGCCAAAGAGATTTTCACCTTGGCAGGGGACATCGACCAACTTCTCCTGCACCCATGGCTCGAGGTCCGATGACTGTAGCCAGGCTTGACGGCGTGCACGATGCCGGCCGCGGCTACTCGGGCCGAAGCCTCGAAGCCATCATAAGCTGCTCGAGACAAACTTCGAGCATTCTCGGATCCCAGTTGACAAGGCTGTGAAACTCTGCCAAGGTTCCTCGGAGAGACCAGCAGAGAACCCGCAAATCTCCTTTGCCAGGTCTTGAAGGTACATACCCATGCACAGCTGGTAGGTCTGGACACGGCAAGCAAGCATAGAGCCCTGGAAGCACTTTCTACTGAGGGCATCCATGTTCTGGGACTCCCGGCCGGGAGGCACCAAGGAGTGCATCTTCTGACTCTTCAGCCGATGCACGGCCGATTCCACAACCATGGAATGGTGCGGTAGCTGTGCCTTCTGGAACCCGGGGCTCTTGCGGACTCGATAGATGGAATCAACCCGCTTGCTTAGAACCGGCGTCGAGGCCAGCGCCTCCCACATGCGGAAGAGCAACTGTTCCAGCATCGGAGGAACCGGTACAGTAAAGGCCTCCTTGGGAGGAGAGTCATACTGCAGGGCCTCAAGCTCCTCGGCTCGAGGCTCCTCCTCGGGGTCCGCGGGGAAGGCCAAGGCCTTGGCCATGTCCTGCACGAAGTCTGAGAACCGTGTGTCCTCCGGGGGGGGACCGTCTCCGAGGCTCAGACTCCGGTGAGTCCGAAGGGACACACCGGGTCAGAAAAGTGTCCGGGGACTCCTCGTCCTCCGTTTCCCAGCCCGACCCCTCGGAGGAGGAATCGAGGGGCTCCGGTCAGGCAGGCACCGTTGCCATCCGCCCTGACGCCGAGGGTACCGGCGTCAATGACCTCAGTCCCAAACAGGAGGCCGAGGGAGACCTTGGCCGAGGATCGACTCGAGAGCGCATGGACTTGAGGATCGGATCGGCTCGGCTTCTGGGGTCGACTTGTACGTCGATGTCCCAGTGGTCAGGGCAGATGCACCAGTGAGACCGGCGATCAGTGCCCGCTGCAGTTCCATGAAGGCAGCCAACCTGCTCTCCGAGGCCGTCAACCTGAGTCTGAGCTCAGGAGACTCAGCAGCCCCCGACTCGGGCCCCGATGTCAGCTCCCCCGGAGGAGAGTCCACGAGGACTACAGTACTCATGTGACTCGGGGACTCCGTCTCCACACGAGGTTGTTTAGCAGGCCTCTCCGACTCCGAAGACCCAGGACGGCGTTCGGGGCTATGCGACTTGGCCCTCGAGGAGCCAAGTGCGTCCACCGACGCTGCCCTCGCGGGCTTCTTTTTCCTGCGGTGCTCCCGCGAGGGAGACCCCCTCTCAGAGGAACCCCGGCGATGCTCGGGACCGGAGTCCCGAGACATCGAGACCTCTGACGAAGTCCGGGCCCGGTCGGACGCGGAGTCAGAGAAGATTCTTTCCTTCTGATGCTGATGGCTGCTCAACGCCTTCGAGGACATTTTCCCACACGGGCCACAGATCAGCGGGTCATGATCGGGTCCGAGGCAGCAGTCATGTGTGTCAGTGAGAGACATCAGTTTCTTACACTGAACACACTTTTTAAACCTGCTGGCAGCCATTGGGGGAAAAAGGGCTCCTGCAAGGTCAAAAGACAGGGCTGCCAGGGAAAAATAGAAAAATGGCGCGAACGCTAGTCACAAAGGACAAAAACCGAAAAAATGAAATCCGGGCTCGATACCGGTGTATCGGGCCCAGGCGGGAAAGGGAAACCAGCGTCGAACCGAAGAAAAACAGGGATCCACGCAGAAAATCAACTTTTTTCTTGGGTGAAAACGAAACACATCTGTCAGGCTCCGCGGAAAAAAGAAGACTGAGCAAGATGGCACCCTTGGGCGGGAAGGGGACCGCGCATGCGCGCTGCATTCCCAAAGGCTTTCTATGGGAACGTCACCCATATGTGAGGACTGACTTCCTGCTTGGTCCTGGAGAACTCTGCTGAACGCAGATGCCAAGTTGCTGGTTTACATTTTTGAGAAAAGATTGAATCAAGGTTATGCCAGATGTGGTACACTATGACCAGACGGGATTCATTAAGGGTTGTAATGCTACAGATAATGTACACTGGATGCTTGGACTGATTCAGCAATGTGAGCTAGAGGTGGACCAGCCAGTGGTCTCTCTCGCATTAGATGCAGAGAAAGCTTCAGATTGGGTGGAATGGTCCTATCTTATGCAAGTTAGAAGCTTTCAATTTCAGTCCAGCTTTCTGGAGGGTGGTGGGGGGCCTATACAGTCGACCTATGGCCCAGTTATAGATTAATGGGGTGCTTTCCCCAGCCTTTTCTTTCAAGAGTGGCAGCCGTCAGGGATGCCCGCTTTCCCCTTTATTGTTTGCTCAATTGCTGGAGCAGTTTGTGCAGACCCTTCGGCAGAACGAAGAGGTGAAAGGCATTTGCACTGGAGCGACCGAACACAAACTTGCTTTATACGCAGATGACACACTGCTTTTTCTGCCCACCCAATATGCTCCTTGAGGGTTTTCGAGGGGGAATGTTCTTCTTTTGGGGCAATCTCCGGGTATAAACTCAATACCACTAAGTCAGTGATTCTCCCCTTCAATGTGCCGGTTGAGTTGGTAGGGGAGAAACGGCATAGTTTCCCCTTTCAGTGGGAGTGGGAATCATTATTATATCTGGGGGTTTGCATTCCGCGGTCAGTGGATCGGTTATATGAGTTGCATTTCTCTCCATTATTAAGGAAAGTAAGAGAGGAACTGCGGAGCTGGTCCTTCTTATCAATGCTGCTTACTGCCGCATATCAATGTTTATAAAAATGAATGTACTTCTCTGTTTTATCACTTTTTGATGCTGCCATGCCCGATTACGGCTATGTTTTTCCAATGCACTCCATGGGGCAATTGCTTGGTTTATTTGGGCAGGAAGGTGGACTAGGGTTTCGCTCCGTAGTTTGATGATGCCCCGATCCCAGGGAGGTCTGTCTCTCCCTAATTTTAAGTTATATTATTGGGATGCGCAGATTAGGGCAGTCCACTATTGGTGGATGGATAATCCAGTGCAACACTGGGTGGCCCTAGAATCGCAGCAATTGGGGATAACAGCAATGAAAGCTATTCCTTTCCTATCCACTTTGTGGCTGCGTCTGGTAAATGGATAGCAGTTAATTGTATATGCCACCTTAGCCATTTGGAAATGGGTGGTCAGGTGGGTGGGATTGTTTCCAGTGGTAGAGATGGATCCGAGCCAATTTTGATGGCTTTGGTGAAACAAATTAGAGAGAGTCGTGGACTTTATGGAGGGAGATCGGTTTCTGAGCAGCGAGATTTTTTTTATTTTTATTGAGTATATAATTAGTATAACAACCAACCATACAATACAGGACAATCGAAATAGAAACTTACATGACACTTTACAAAACTAGAAGGAAAAATATACTGATAAAGCCCACATTACTGGGACCAAGTGTGATTATAGTAATAAAGCAAATAAAGAGAAAAGAAAACCAAGGCTCAAAAACAAAGCCAACAGCTAAGGAGGCATGATTAATTACTCATCCCCTTCTACCTGAACTAAGCCCTGTCTGTCTGTAATAAATTGCTCCAAGTGGGCAACATCTGAAAAAACATACGTTGCACCACCATAGTTCACAACACATTTACAAGGAAAGCGCAGAAAGAACGTAGCACCAACTTAAGAACGCGAGGCCTCAAGGCTAAAAATAGCCTCCGTCTAAGTTGGGTGCTACGTGACACATCCGGGAAAATATTCACTCTGTGTCCACAAAAAATTGCTGACTTATATTTAAAGAAAGCTTTGAGTATATGTCGCTTACACTCTAGGGAAATAAATGTGACAATGTGTATCAAGAGTTAATTACATCGGCAGAGTCTTCAAGAAAAGCTGCTAGATCTGAAATGGAGGGCTCAAGAACATCGAGCTCACCTTCAGCATTCTCACTACGTTTAAGACGTGAAATATAATACAAGTGAGACACCTCAATAGGATCAACAATGAGCAAAACGTCTTTCAGGTATTTCTCAAATAAAATCTTAGGGGAAAGCAGAGTACAGGGAAAATTCAGCAGTCGAAGATTGCAGGCACATAAAGTATTTTCAAAAGCTTCTAATTTAGTATGCATTATCAAGGAATCCTTGATTCCAACCACATTAGTTGATTGTATTAAAGAAAACTGTGACTCCAGTCTAACGACCGCTGCGTCCACAGAAGAAACTTTATCATTTAACTGCTGAAATGTCGAAACAGCTTCTTGCGAGAAATCACATAACGAACTCAAAGTTGATGACAATTTAACATCAATACCCTGTAAAGTAGCCCAAAGATCCTTTAAAGTAATCTCCTTGTCAGGTAGCGAAGGTGAGAGGCCCGAAGGGTCCCCCTCCTTTGCCAACCGAACTGGCTTAGGCAAAACAACCGTTACCTCAACATTAGAAGTTACTCTTGCCGAGTCAACAATTTCCCCCGATAAGGACGAAGAGACTAAAACAGCTGGGCAAGAAGGTGGGGTCCTCCCTCCCGAACTGAGGGAGGCACCCTCAGGGGAGGACTGCGCCACCGGGCGAGAATTAAAATGCTTATCAAGGGGGCCGACAACAGGACCGCTGACAGCGGGCGTACCTTCCACCCACCCCGCTTTCGCTTTCCTTTTCCCCATTCAGTACTTAAAGGCAAAAGAGATACTAAATTAAGAAACAGGAGCACGCGAGCGTCTTCCACCTTAGTGATGCCGAAGGGACACCAAAGGGGCGTGTCCTGCCCCTTTGTACATGCCCCTTCGGATCACGCTCCGCGGTCAAAACCACAAAAGACGTATATTCTAAGAGGGTCCTCGCTGTATATAGATGGCCCCACGCTGCCTGCCTGCAGCTAAGGGGGAGGCAAGCGTCTCAGCAAGGCACCAACAGTGGCAGTTCCCGGGGCACATGAGCAGGCCCCCTACACCTCCAACTCGATCACACCAGGTCCACTGGGTAAACGGCAGAGCAGCTTTTATTCTCACCAGGGTCCTCGCTGGATATAGATGGCCCCACCCTGCTTGCCCACAGCTAAGGGGGAGGCAAGCGTCTCAGCAAGGCACAAACAGTGGCAGTTCCTGGGGCACACGAGCAGGCCCCCTACACCTCCAACTCGATCACACCAGGTCCCGAGCAGCGAGAAGATTTTGAAACGGTGCGCAGTTGCTTCTCCTAAGGTGTTTGCAGTGCTTCAAGTTGAGCATTTCTTAATGGTAAATAAAACTTGCTATCTGAGGCCTGTTCATTCTCTGGAGCTCTTGTTTCAGCATCCTAAGAAAGGAGTTGGCTTTCTAGCGCAGGCTTATCAGGTCCTCTTAGGAGTGCGCAAAGAACCCCAAGGTTATCAGGCTCGATGGGAAAGGGATCTAGGCTGAGAATGGTCCAAAGAAATATGGGGCATGGTCTGGGACAATACGCACAAGATGACCATTTGTCAGGTGTATCTGGACTCTCAGTAGAAATTATTGTTTCATATATATCTTACCCCATCTCGGATGCCCACTATGAACTCTGCTTGCTCGGCAGTCTGCTGGAAGGGATGTGGGTCTCAGACCATTTTGCTTCATGTAATATGGGAATGTCCCATGATCAAGCCACTTTGGGCACTGGATACCCGATTGTGCTCTCGGGTCACTGGTCAAGACTATGGGGGGAATGCTGCATTGTTATTTTTGGGATTGACCGAGGACTCTCCAGTGTGCTGCCTTAACAGGAATAATGTGGCCAATTTTATGTTTTTAGCGGTGCGGCTCGCCTTTGCTGCAGCCTGGAATACCCCTCACCCTGCAAGTACAGCTGACTGGGCCAAGAAGATACCACATATCATGGCTCTGGAGTTAGGGGCAGCGAGGGAGAGAGGAACTTTGGATAAGGTTTCCCGGATTTGGGCCTCAGTGAAACGCATGTGTGAAGAGGGATGGGATAGGGAGCCGATGGGGTGAAAGATGACTGCAGATAGGAAGGGTGGGAGAAGGGAGGGCCCAGGTGGCAATGAGGGACCTCACTCTTATGGCACTCTTTGTTTGGGGATCTCTGGGAGTGGCCCACACCCTTATACATTACTTTTTTTTTACTTCTCCTTTTGCCCCCCTCAGGGTGACTTAGTCTGATATTTGTGTGATGATTCATTCCTGGTCCCAAATGGGTCTTGGACTTGTCTCTCCTTGTCTTTCCCTGCTCCTCTGATCCCTGGTCTGCTGACCTGCCCAGGATCTCGCACTCGGATGTGTTAATGGGTTTTGATTTTGTTAAATATGCAGTTTTTTATTGTATTAAAAGGGAGATGTCTACCAGTATGATGGTTATGGGAGAGTGGAGCTGCTTGGTTAATCATGTTGCTATGTTAGATAATTTTTTGGGGTTGGCTTGATAGCGGCCTTCAAATTTATTTATTTATTTATTTAACAATTATTTCTATACCGCTCTTTCCCAAGTATCAAGTGTGGTTTACAAGGAACAGTAAGTTATATGGTATGTGAAAGAGCATACCTAGTCGTTTTACATAGAACAGGTGGAACTATTTACAAGTAACAATATAACATTTGAAAAGTAAAATGTTAGAACGTATTTACATTATAGGTACTTACAAGTTATATCGTGGATCAAAATTGTGATGCATAAATTATTTTAAATGGACAAATCACATAATTATAAACTGGGAGAATTATATGTATGATATTTTTGTTTCGTTATGTAAACTAGAAAAATTTTGTTGGAAAAATAAAGGCAAAAAAAAGAAGCAGCGGGCTCAGCACAGATCCCTGGGGTACTCCACTATTCAACTTTCTCCATTGAGAAAACTGGCCATTTAGCCATACTCTCTGCTTTCTATCTTTTAACCTGATCCACAATAGTACACTGTCTCCTATCCCATGATTTTTTTAATTTCGCCAAGAGTCTCTCATGAAGGACTTTCAAAGACTTTCTGAAAATCAAAATGCACTATATCGACTGGCTCACCTTTGTCTACCTGTTTATTCGTACCTTCAAAAAAATAACAGAGATTAGTAAGACAAGACTTTCCTTGGCTAAATCCATCTTGGCTTTCTCCCATTAAACCATGATTATGTACATGTTCAATAATTTTATTCTTTATAATAGTTTCTACCATTTTGTCAAGTCTGTAGTTTCCCAGATCCCCACTGGAACCCTTTTTAAAAATTGGCATTACATTGGCCATTCTCCAAGCTTCAGGTACTACAAATGATTTTAATGATAGCTCACAGATTTCTTTCAACACCCTTGGATGTAGTGGCCTAATGGTTACAGCACTGGTTTGGGAACCAATAGACCAGGGTTCAATTCACACCAGCACTCTTTGTGGCCTTCGACAAGTCACTTAACCCTCCACTGCCTCAATGTCCCTCTTAAATGTACATTACCAAGTTTAAGTTACAATTTAACCCCTTTGACTGAATGATAAAGCGGTATAAAAATACCTGTTAAATAAATAAATCCAGTCCAGGTGATTTGCTACTCTTCAGTTTATCAAATACTTGTAATACATCTTCCAGGTTTATCAATATTTCTTTCAATTCTTCTGATACATTACCTTTAAATACCATTTCAGGCTTGGGTAATTTCCCTACATCATCTTCAATAAAGACCGAAACATGCACTCTAACCACCAAAAAGGCATGATACAACCAGAGTCCCTCTTGTTAAGCTGAATGAGGACCCAGAACTGCCACAGAACTTAAAGAAGCTCATACATAAACTGTAGCCTCCGGCAATTTAACACTACTAAAGTTTTGTGATTCACAGTCAGAGACAAGTCCCAAACCAGAGACCCTTGGGCTGGAATGCGTGCCTCCTGCCAGCAGTGCCATGGACTTGGCTGCCAAAGACCATGCTCAGATAGCAGGAGCAGCCAAATGGCTCATGGCTATATTAAGGCAGGCTAACTGCCAAGTGCCATACTTGGTCACTCTCCACCATGAACTGGTTAGCTGTCCATGAGGCATGTACCATGCAGGAAAGACCAATGCTCCTCCTTTCCACAACCACCTAGAGCCCAGTAAATCTAGAGCATAGACTTTACAGCATTTTTTTGGCAACCAGCTGCTGAGAAACCTGGCTCTGGGCCATCATTGTAGATTATGCAGGCCCTCCAATGCAGAGCCAGAGGCTGGTCAAGGATAACCTCATGCTTTGGCTAGTCATTGAGGTTAGACAACCAAAAAAAGAAAGGTAAAAAGAATGCCATGCAACATGAACAGGCCACACCTGACAAAAATAAAAACTCCCTAAGATTAGGTTAGGCTTTTGACTGTGTAAACCATGAGAAACTCTGGGCCACATTAAGAAGCATGGGTATACCAGAACACCTGATCGTTCTCTTGCGCAATCTGTACATTGATCAAGAAGCAACAGTTCGAACGGAACAAGGAGAAACAGAATGGTTTAAAATAAGCAAAGGTGTAAGACAAGGCTGCATACTTTCCCCCTACCTGTTTAATTTATATGCAGACCAAATCATCAGAGAAGCAGGATTGTATGAAGACAACAGAGGTGTGAAGATTGGTGGAAGACTCATCAACAACCTTCGCTATGCTGATGATACCACATTACTGGCTGAAAGTGAAGATGATCTGAAACATTTGCTTCTCACAATCAAGGAACATAGTCTGAAAATGGGCCTGCACCTTAATGTAAAGACGACAAAGATCATGACAACTGGCATAATCAACAGGTTCATCGTTGAAGGAGAAGAAATTTAAATCGTGAACAACTTTAACCTACTTGGATCAACTATCAATAAAGAAGCAACAAGCAGTCAAGAAATCAGACGACGCTTTGCTCTTGGTAGAATGGCTATGAAAGACCTAGATAAGATCCTCAAGAGCAGCGATGTCTCTCTCCATACAAAGATTCGACTTGTTCAAGCCATGGTATTTTCAATAACATCATATGGCTGTGAAAGCTGGACAGTGAAAAAGATAGACAGAAAGAAAATTGATGCCTTTGAATTATGGTGCTGGCGGCGAATACTGTGTATACCATGGACTGCTCGAAGAACAAACCAGTCGGTACTAGAGGAGATCAAACCTAAGTTTTCTTTAGAAGCTCAGATGAAAGACTTTGACTTTCATACTTTGGACACATCATGTGAAGAGAGAGATCATTAGAGAAAGACATCATGCTTGGCAAGATAGAAGGTCAGCGCAAAAGAGTAAGGCCAGCAATGAGATGGATCGATACAATAACAGCAGCTATGGGTACCAGTCTGCCAACAATGAGCCGCCTGACTCAAGACCGAACACAATTTAGGATAGCTATCCAGTGGGTCGCCATGAGTCGACTTTGACTCGACGGCACTTAACAACAACACTAAAGCTGTACAGGGAAAAGTGCACCAACAAAGTCCATTAATCTGCGCTGACAAAAAGAAAGGCCACAGTGCTGGGAAGCTTTTGCACTGCCATAAGGATAGGCTTGACATTGTGCAAGACATTGTGTGGAGGACATCGGACAGTAGCTTCAGTGCCAATAGGATTATTACAATTCTATGGTGTTAAAGGGGACAGAAAAGATATGCCTGACTTAGGCCTCTGTGAGCATAAGAGAAATTAATGTGCTTTTGATTTCGTAACTTCCAAAGAGATCTTCTGTTCTCTGACTGGCAGGCGGTCTTGCACCTTTGCAAATGATCTTGGAGGCCACCTTGCAGGAAGGGGGATACACATTCCAAGAAAAAAGGACTCATACAAAAGACAGATTCAGCTGATCTCTGCAGAGAGAAAGTTCTTCCTTCATCCTGGTGGACTGAGTAGAGTGTCTATGTCTTGCTGATGCCTTATGTGGCTTCTTCTTGTCCAGAAAGAAAAGGAAGTGCACTGCACATACTACACTGGAGTGTGAACACCTAGGCAAATTAGGCAAGCAGAGTGGAAATCGAACTTCTGGATATTTTTGTCACACTGAAGGCAGGGAGCAAGTCCCTAGGTCTGGCTGTGACAAGAGTGGAAGAATAAAAACTTAAATTGTTTTTTTTTAAGATAAAGAACATAAAGGAAAAACCCCCGATAAAGAACAATGTTAAATAATGCAGAGATAAAACTTCTCAAGAACTACTGAGAGCACTTTGTTTTCACATCCATATGGCATGAGTGAAAAAAACAAAACCAAAGAGACTGCTATGCTTAAGAAGGGTCGTGCATGCTCAGAATGCTGGGAGAGCTTTATTTCACATCTAGTCAGCAGAGTGGAAAGCACCAAACTCTAGCGACTGAGCAAATCACTGCATGTAGTAAGGCCATCCATGCTCAGAACCTTACACTAGTTCTGAGCTTGGAGAAAGTTGCTCTGTTCTGGTGCCACGCAATGACATCAACCACTTATGTGCTTTATTCAACCCTGCTTGTCAGTACAGAAAATATACACGTCACTGAAAAATTCTTAAGTTAGTATAATTAAAGGCATCATAACCTAAGCATCCAGTTTTTCTCCAAACTCCTTTACAATGAAATGCTGATATTAATGAAAATAGTTCACAGTAGAAAAGATGAGGAGAGTGCATGATCCTCACTAATCGGGGAAAAAAACATACAGGCTCATATCAAAGGAAGTTATACATAAACCAACAGCCGGTAAACATATAACTTCCTTATCTGTGGGATTTCTGGCCACTATATATCACTATCTGTATAGCGGCCAAAAGCTACCTTCATCCTATATATAGTCAAAGGTCAGAGGGAAGGCAAAGCAAAGGCAATGTAAGGAAATTAATCTGGATAGTGGTGATATTCGGCCGCTGCCTGGATAAATTATCTGGTTAGTTTAGGCCTGCTGATTATACATATAGCAATGTTAAATATACATATTAATTTAAATGCCAAGTGTCAACATTTAAATTAATGTAGTCACTGCTGCTGCAGAAAACTGACCCCATAGTAGATATTAGGAATAATTTTACAAAGCTTTTCCACATGTAAAGCTCTTTTTATACACAGAAGAGGGCTTTTATAAAATTGTGCAAGTACATGAAAGTGCACACCTATGATCTGCGCGTAATCATTTCTAGGTGCAGTTTGGGCAGAGTGGAAGTGGAGTTGTGTTATATATATGGAAATTACACATACCTGGTAATTGTAGTTCCTGGAGGGTCCAGTTTAGTCCTCCACATCCGGGTAGTGCACCTCCTCCCGCAGCCAGGAGACTGGACCAATCAAAACTCTGCCACGTATGATGTATGCAGTCGGAGCTCCCATCAGCCCCCAGTGAACTAGTAACAAAGCAGACTCAAAGCAGAAGCAACACCTGAGACTATGAAACCAGAATAAATATGGAAAAACATCTAGACCCCCCAGCACTAAATGAACACACCGGCTCCCTCCCCAAACGAGGAAGCCAGAACATACACAGCGATTCTACCCTCACTCCGGAAGAAACAGACAGTTGAGTGCGGGCAAGAGAGGAAAAAAGGAAAGAAGGGCGCCCGCCAGAGGAGCGCTCCGACCGCCTGACGAAAAAAACGCGCCGCGAAAGGATTCAGAAAAATTACTCTGAAATATGGGAGGGAAGGAGGACTAAACTGGACCCTCCAGGAACTACAATTACCAGGTATGTGTAATTTCCATTTCCTGAGCGGTCCTCCAGTTTAGTCCTCCACATCCGGGATGTAACAGAGCAGTCAACACCGGGTGGGACTTTGCCATCCAGCGCGCAGCACTAAAGCCCCAAAACGAGAATTCTGAGCGGCAAGCACATCCAAGCGGTAATGCTTACTGAAGGCATGCAATGAGGACCATGTAGCCGCTTTACAGATCTCCGCAGGAGGAACCAGACTATGTTCCGCCCAAGAGGCTGCTTGGGCCCTGGTCGAGTGGGCGCGAATACCAGCCGGGACCGGCAGCCGCTGCAAAAGATACGCCGATGCAATTGCCTCCTTAATCCACCGAGCAATGGAGGCCTTAGCCGCCGCCTCACCACGCCGAGCCCCTCCAAAGAGGCGGTCAGTTTTCCGAAAAGACTCAGAGACTTTCAAGTAACGCCGAAGCACACGCCGGACATCCAAGCAGTGAATTGTACTGCCAGCAGCGTCTTCCGGACCAGCCCGCAGAACAGGGAGAAATACCGCCTGATTTAAGTGAAAAGGCGACACCACCTTGGGCAAAAAGGAGGGAACCGGACGAAGTACTACACGATCCTTAGAGAAGGATAAGAAAGGCTCCCTGCACGAGAGCGCTTGCAATTCGGAAATACGCCTCGCCGAGCAGATGGCCACTAGAAAAACGGTCTTTAGGGTCAGATCCTTAAGAGACGCTCTCCGGAGAGGCTCAAAGGGTTCGCGAGCCAGTGCTCGCAACACCAAGTTTAAGTCCCAGGATGGAATAGACACCCAACGCGACGGTCGCAAGCGAAAGACAGCCTTGAGAAAACGCAGAACGTCGGGGTGAGACCCTAGACTAACACCCAGCACCTTGCCCCGGTAACAAGCGATAGCCGCCAGCTGCACTTTGAGTGAACTGGCCGCCAGCCCCTTATCGAACCCATCCTGTAAAAAACTGAGAACCACAGGCACGGATGCTGTAGCAGCCCGGATCCCATTCCGGGAACACCAGTCTTCAAAAATCCTCCACACTCGAACATATGCGAGGGAGGTGGAAGTCTTTCTTGCCTGAAGGAGAGTGGAAACAACCGCCGGGGAATAACCCCGCTTTCTCAGCCGAGCCCTTTCAATGGCCAAGCCGTAAGCGAGAACCGATCCACTTGGGGCATCCGAAGAGGACCCTGAAGGAGAAGATCCGGGACCGATGGCAGATGCCAGGGAACTCCGTCGCGCAACCGCACCAAGTCCGCAAACCACGGTCGGCGAGGCCAATTCGGAGCGATCAGTAACACTCGACCCCTGTGAGCCTCGATGCGCTGGACGACGCGGCCGATTAACGCCCAAGGAGGAAAGACATAAAGAAGAACTCCCTCCGGCCACGGTTGCAGAAGGGCATCGATCCCCTCCGACATGCGTTCCCTGCGCCTGCTGAAGAAGCGGCTGGATTTCGCCGACTGAAACGATGCCTTAAGGTCCATGACGGGCGTCCCCCAACGACGAACTATTTGGGAGTAAATCTGCGGGTTTAGTTCCCATTCCCCGGGATCTACCCGCACCCTGCTCAGAAAGTCCGCTGTAACGTTGTCCCGTCCCGCGATATGGGCCGCCGAGATGGCTGGCAGACGGGACTGAACCCAATTGAATAGAGCCGCCGCTTCGGCCTCGAGAGCCACACTTCCAGTGCCGCCTTGGCGGTTGATGTAGGCTACCGTCGCCGAGTTGTCCGAGAGAATCCGCACCGGTCGCCCCGCTATCAAGTCTTCGAGGGCAAGTAGCGCGAGACGCACTGCTCGTAGTTCGAGCCGGTTGATCGACCAAGAGGCTTCGAGGAGAGACCACTTCCCCTGAGCAAAGCGGCCCTCGCAATGGGCTCCCCAGCCCGACAGACTGGCATCCGTGATGAACAGAACCCATAGGGGCGTCTCCAACGGGAGCCCCTTCATCAGATTCTCCGAGCACAGCCACCACCGGAGCGAGCGACGCATCGCTTTCGGGCAGGGCAATCTCCTGTTCAACGAGTCGAACTGGTTGGACCAGCGCCGCAACAGGGCGCTCTGGAGGGGTCGCATGTGAAAACGCGACCATGGCACCACTTCCAGGGTCGCCGCCATAGTGCCCAGGAGCCGGAGGTACCACCAGGCGGATGGAGCGGGCATCGCCAGGAATGCGCGTACCAGGCCCGCCAATGCTAGTACACGGCGCTCTGGCAAGCACACCAAGCCTCGTGCCGTGTCGAAGTGAACCCCGAGATACTCTAGGGATTGAGTCGGTGACAAGTGACTCTTCTTGTCGTTGACCACCCAGCCAAGTGATTGCAGGAGAGTAACCACTCTGTTCGTGACCTGCACACTCTCGTCCCTGGATTTCGCGCGAATCAACCAATCGTCGAGGTACGGGTGAACCAAGATGCCCTCTCGCCGCAGGGCCGGCACCACCACCACCATAACTTTCGTGAAGGTGCGAGGCGCGGTAGCCAATCCAAAGGGCAGGGCTTGAAACTGAAAGTGGCCCCACGGAAACGCAAAGCGAAGAAACTTCTGATGTGACGGACGAATGGGGATGTGCAGATAGGCCTCCGTGAGGTCGAGGGACGTGAGAAACTCTCCGCGACGTACCGCCACAATGACGGACCGTAAGGTCTCCATTCGGAAATGAGGAACTCGGAGAACACGGTTCACCCCCTTGAGGTCTAGGATGGGGCGAAGCGATCCGTCTTTCTTTGGCACCACAAAATAAATGGAGTAGTGACCTGCGCCGCGCTCGACAGGAGGGACGGGGATAACGGCTCCCAAGGCTAACAGGCAGCATAACGTTAATCTGATCGCCTCTAGTTTCCGCTCGCCCTTGCAGGGGGAGAGAACAAAGGAGTCGGGAAGCGGTCGAGCAAACTCGAGCGCGTAGCCGTCTTTCACGATCTCCAGCACCCACTGATCGGACGTAATTCGGGCCCAAGAGGGAAGGAAATCGCGCAAGCGACCCCCAATGAAAAGAAATCCCTCCGGAGCCCGCCTCGCTTCATTGCGGCTTGCGACTAAAGGAAGAGACGGAGGAGGCAGAGGCTCCGGAGAAGCTTCGGCCCGCTCCGCGAAACCCACGAAATCCTTGGGATCGGGAACCAAAGCGGCCGCGTTGGGCAGACCAGAGGCGGGAAGAACAAAATTTGCAAAAGTCCCGAAAGGAACCCCGCGTGGGCGGAGCGGACCTGCTGGGTTTTGGCTTATCCATAGCTATAAAAATGAAAGCTCTGCTCTTATACATTGGGATATGCCTGCTCACGCTAATCCATGCATACACATTCAGTCCAAACCTATACCAATCACACCTATGCACAACACTCTACCTCCTCTACACCTTGCAAATGCCGCAACCTCTCCTACTCACACCATACATCTGCAACAGAGACATAGTAACACTTACAGGGAATCACAAGACCTACACTAACAGTCACACAAGAAATCGGAGGCGCCACAGGCCTAAAGCAACATTGGCCCACACACACAACCAACCACCGACACAAGCCACTAACAATCTGGCGACACAAGCGCTACACAAATCATGTAATATCACCCTCATCAACGCTCGCTCCATCAGGAACAAGACCCACATAATCCATGACATCATCACAGACGAGAAACCAGACATCCTATGTATAACTGAAACATGGGTCACCGACACCGATGCAGCCATATTAAATCAAATCAGTAAACCTGGATACAACCTTTACAACTGTCCCCGAGCCCACAAGAAGGGAGGAGGGATCCTCATAATAGCCAAAGACAACCTGCAATTCATAAGCACATATCAGTCCTCAAACGCAAACATAGACCTCCTAAAGGTAGAAAACACTGCGGTATCCATCTGCTTGATATACAGACCCCCCTCACTGCAACATGAGATTCTTGCCTCAGCATTAGAAAACATATCCTCAACGCAACCAAAAAAATTCCAGATCATACTAGGGGACCTTAACCTTACATCAACAACAACCACACATGCAAACACCTTCATGGAGGCTATGACCCAGCTAGGGTATCAACAGCTAATAACAGAGCCCACCCATGAAAAGGGAAACACACTAGACATGGTTTTCACACCTACAGGAGAGCACAACAACGTTGAAAAGCCCCTGATTGAGATCATCCCATTACCCTGGTCAGACCACCACCAAATCAATATGCGGATAAAGCTTCCTACCGTGGCTAAAGACACAAAGGCAAGAAGAATAGCAACCCAACAAAGAAGTTTTAACAAACCAAATATGGAATGTCTCATCAAGGCCATCAAATCCCACGTAGACTTGGGAAAAACAGACCTCAATGAATTAACGCATAGCTGGGATTCCGGAATTCAAGCCATGGCGATCCCTAAAGAGAAACTCAAAACAAACGCAAACAAACACAAATCAGAACCTTGGTACAACATAACGCTGACCAAAATGAAAAGAGACCTTAGAAAACACGAAAGGAAGTGGAGACTTACCAAAACCAACGACCTCAAATCTGTGTACCTCAACCTCCTCGCAAAATACAAGGAAGAGGTAAACAAAGCCAAGAGGATGCACCATACTAACATCCTAAGCAAAGCCATCAACAAACCACGTGAACTCTTTGAACTAGTTAAATCATTAACGAAAACAGCCCAACCCGAACATCAAGGTAGCCCCATACATCCACAAACGCTTGCAAACCACTACGAAAGCAAGCTCACCACCAAAAGCTCCACCCTCTATCTACACACACCATGCCAACGAACAGAAGATGCGCCCAAACAGGCATGGAGTACATTCCACACCATCGATATGCAACAATCCATAAACATACTAACCTCAATAAATACCACCACCTCCCCACTCGACCCCTGTCCAACGGCATGGATAAAAGCAGCAAAAAAAGAAATAAACCAGCAAATATCCCACATCATAAACCAGTCACTAAGTCAAGGAATAATGCCTGCCCAACTGAAGCAATCGATAATAAGACCAATACTAAAGAACAACTCGCTCAATAAGGAAGATCCGACATCATACCGCCCCATCTCCAGCATTTCATTCCTCGCAAAGATCATTGAAAAAGCAGTACTCATACAACTTCAAGAACATCTTGACGACTGTGATACCCTAGATGCGCAGCAATACGGGTTCAGAAGAAATCATGGAGTTGAGACTCTTTTGATAGCGCTAATGAACAATCTCCTCAAAGGCCTAGAAGACAAAAAGAAAATGTTTATACTCATTTTCATTGACATCTCTGCCGCCTTTGACACTGTACACCATGGGATCCTCCTCAATAAATTGGAATCTATAGGAGTAATGGGAACCCCCCTCAAATGGTTCTCCTCTTACATAACGAACAGAACGCCGCAGGTACAATTCAACGGGGAGAAAGCTGAACCGTTCTCTCAAACGCAGGGCATACCCCAGGGTTCAGCCCTATCGGCATTACTGTTCAACGTTTACATGCAACCCCTCTGTGACATCTTCAAAAAGCATAATATTAAATACCACATCTATGCAGATGATATTATGCTGTACACGCAACTAGATACCGAGGACCCTCATTATACTCCGCTCGAAAATTGTCTGGAGGAGATGTTAAGATGGCTACAAAACAACAACATGGCAATTAACCATAAGAAAACAGAAGTCATGTATATATCCAGCAAACCAAACTTCAACCCCCCTCCCACAATCACCCTCTGCAACAACACGTATAGCACGAAGAAGGAAATCAAATATCTCGGAGTAACACTCGACTGCAACCTGAAAATGGAGACACACCTACGCAAAACAAATAAAGCCATCTTCCATAAACTTAGAGTGATACAACCACTACGGAAAATACTTGAGCCCAGTGATTTTCGGTCAGTAGCACAAGCCCTCATAATGCCACACCTAGACTACTGTAATGCCATCCTTCAAGGTCTGCCTAAAAAATCACTAAATATACTTCAGATGGCCCAAAACGTGACGGCCAGGATCATAATGGGAACAGGCATTACTGAACACATTACCCCCATCCTGATAGAGCTACATTGGCTCCCAATTGCAGCTAGGATACAATACAAGATGTTGGTGACCACCTTCAAACTAATAAACAACATATCCCCATCATTCCTATCATCACTAATCAGCACGCAACCTACAAATAGGGACAGAAGAACTATCAACTCAGGCAACCTACAAGTCCCCACCAACTTCAGAACAGTGAAAACAAGTACGAGTCGTAGAGCGTTCTCATTCTCTGCACCAACTCTCTGGAATCACCTCCCGTGTGAGCTGCGTTTAATCAAGGACATCACCAAATTCAGGAAGGAGCTAAAAACTCACCTATTTCGATGTCATTACAATCAGCTATGACCATCAACTGAGAGAGTATTCAAAACTGCTATATGTATAATTATGTAAATATGTATATATAGATGTAAGAATGTATAAGTCACCCACTACGACGCTAACCATGTGTGCTGTGACCCCAGTTATTTGTACATACCACCCCCCCCAGTCTTGATTGACAATCCCAGAACATGAATCAAACCGCTGCTGATCGCTGGAAGTAGCGGTATATAAATGTGCAGTAAATAAAATAAATAAATAAATAAATAAATCCTCAGGTAGCCTACCACCCTTAGACTCACCGAGGTCTTTAACCAACTTATCCAGGGCTTCACCAAACAATAGTTTGCCCTTAAAAGGAAGTTTACTGAGGCGGGATTTAGAAGAACCGTCTGCCGCCCAGTTTCTCAACCAAATAGATCTGCGAGCCGCTACTAACGAGGCCATGCTATTCGCCAAAGTCCTGATGAGATCATAATGCACATCGGCTAGGTACGCTGACCCAGATTCCAGACGTGTCAGCTGCAGCAAACCCTGGGGGTCCAAACCGACCAGCGACCGCAGTTGCTGAGCCCAGCGCAAACAGGCCCTAGCGACCCACGCGCCGCAGATAGAAGCCTGCAAGGATAAGGCATTGGTATCAAAAGCCTGCTTCAGCAAGTTATCCACCTTCTTGTCCTGCGCATCCTTTAGGGCAGCACTGCCCTCAACTGGGATGGTGGTCTTCTTTGTCACAGCCGAAACCGCTGCATCGACCCGTGGCGATTTAAACTTGTCCTTGTCGGCCAAGGGATACAGTCGGTTCATAGTCCGTATCCCCTTCAGTCCAGAGTCAGGCTGATCCCACTCCGTCTGAATCATTTGTTCTACCACACGGTGTACTGGGAACACAACTTGAGAGTCTCGCACGGCCTGAATGAGGGGATCCTCCAAGCATTCCTCCTCCAGAGGCCGCGCTACCGCTAGATTTAGGGTCTGCAGGGCCTCCGTGATCAGAGGAACCAGCTCCTCCCTACGAAACACCCGAATAATTCGGGCCTGATCCTCCGGTTCCGGAATTTCACCATCTTCCAACTCCTCCTGATCAGCCTCAGGTTCCAGATCCGCCTCCAACTCCTGCCAAGTCAGATCTTCCGGTTCCGGATCGTGGTCCATAGTCCGAAGGCGCTTCGCCTGAGGCTGAGAAACAATGCGGGACTCCGCCGCCGGGTCGGAGGGGAGCGCAGCAGCCAAGGCCCCCGGAAGCTTGCCCGACCGGCTTAAGCGGAATGCCTGGTGCATAAGCAGCACGAACTCCGGGGAAAAACCCCTGGAAGGGCAGACCGCCGACTCCAGGGAAGGAGCATCAGCTAGCCCTTTAGCCAGGACTTGCGACGGAGAGGGCAGTGGGCCAGTCGTGGGCTCCACCACCGGCAACACCGGGGAGCCAACAGCGTCAGGAATTTCTTTCAACTCCGCCTGATGCTCCAGGACCGCAGGAACAGAGACACAGCTCCGACAGAGTCCAGAGTCAGCCACCGCACCCTTGCGCGATCCGCAGATCATGCACTGCGGTTTAGCGGCCATTCCAGCGTTGGAGTAGCTGCAGACAGCAAATTCTGCCCTAAGGCACTCACAAGGAAAGGTCAAAGTAAAAAAATAGCCGTCTGTGTGAAACTTCGTTTTTTTTTTTTTTACGTTTAAAAATTATCTGGCCAGGAAGCAGAGATGTAGACTAGCAAATTCGCCACGAAAAACCCCAAAACAATCGTAAGGGGGGCCCGTGCACATCTAATGTGCACCCGAGAAACAGCTAAGAAAATCCAAAATGGCCGCCGGCAGTCTCTCCCGGTACAAGAAAAAAGGCGCGAAAATCCCCGGAGGAGAAAAAATGGGTAACAGAGCGCAGGAAAATAAATTAACAACTAATTAAAAAAGGAAATAAGGGACAAGGTCTATAAAAACTCGCGAATCGCGCCGAGCAACAACCCGCGAATGAGAAGGAGCTCTACTGTAACCAGGCTCTCCCTGTTAAAAACTGAAGCGGGCAGGTACCCGCAAACTCACCCACAGGCTGTAAAGAGGAGGGAGACCTGGCCCAAGGCAGCTCTGTTCCCGTGCAGTCAAGGGGAAAGATGCAGCCTGACCAACTGCTAAAGCCTCCGGAGTGCAGGTAGAGGCTTACTGCAGTTCTGGTTCCTCAGCACCGGCCTGCCCCTAGTGGGCTGTAAAAGGAAATGAAATTAAATTGAAGAAAATTAAAGGGACAGCTACCTGTAAAAATAAAAGGAAAAACAGGAAACCAAGCAAAACCCTCTAACTTAAAACCCCAGTGTTGCTCCTTAAAAAGATCCTAAGTGAGCCTGAACCAGGCACACACGTCCTCCAGCTGCAAGGAGACTGGACACACTGGGGGCTGATGGGAGCTCCGACTGCATACATCATACGTGGCAGAGTTTTGATTGGTCCAGTCTCCTGGCTGCGGGAGGAGGTGCACTACCCGGATGTGGAGGACTAAACTGGAGGACCGCTCAGGAAAGGTATTTTACATTTACAGCTTTTTTGAAGAGGTTTAAGCATTTGATTGCTGGTGGTGCTGGTTCTGGGATCCTATTTTATAAAGGCACATAGATGCCTACATTACCTTTATAAATTAAATGCTTTTTTGGACTTCTTGAATAGGCATCATATTATAAAATTACCCCGTTCTGTAAAAGACAGTCACAGAGCTTGCTCTGAGGTCATTCGTGGATTATGATGCAATTAAAAACTATGTTTCACATTTATAACTGAACCAAGACAAATAGAAACACTTTAACAAAAGCCTTGTTTGCATGAAAGTGCAGTCTTATAACTGTTCATTATACATAGGATTTCTGATTTTATGTTTTAACCAGTTAAACCCCCAATGCAAAAATTAATAAAAGAGGTGCTCATTGGATACAAGCCAAAACACCATTTCTCTCTCTTTCCTTGCCTGCCTTCGATCTCCTGCTCTGTTTGTATGACTTTTCCAAGCTCATCATTCCTCAGGTGTACAAATGTATGTATTTGATTCAGCCAGGAATGCTATCTAGCAATTGTACCTGCACCATAAAAACCAAAGATAAAGACCAATTTTTGTATCTTCAAAGAATCCCTAATTAACTGTAAAATATCCTAAATATACAATTCATAAACAACTAAAAATACAAGCCCTAATTGTACAGAGGAGGTTCCTTCACTATGAACTTGAAAATTTACTCTATTATGATAAGCTGAAAGGAAAGTAGGCTCAAAGATAATGTGCACTTAGGGAAAGGTGCTATTTTATAGGAAAGCTTCAGCAGCTGGTCTTACCATAGGGTGGCTGAGTCAGGTTAAGGCATAGAAGGTGGTACGCTTTCGGACAGTCCTTCTTGTCACACATGACTAGCTCCCCTCCGTCTCCGCACCGGAAGCAGAAGTCTTCATGCATCTGTTTCTGCTCAGTCTTTACCTTTCGCTTCTTTTGCCTCAGCCGAGCATTCTTTGCCTTCTCCTCAGTGGCTGTCGCACATGCCGTCTGTCAGCAAAAGGTTAGCAGAAAATCTTATTAAAACTATATATACTGAATCAGTATTCTCTTTACCATGAGCAAGGTCTTCTAGGAGTACAGAAAAGTGAAACTTAAGACTGCTAGAAAGTCAGTTAGGTTTTGGAAGAGGAGTTTTAACACTATTCTTTTCATTCAGGGGTTCTCCGTATTTATACCCCCTCCCCCTTCTATAGTTTAGTCATTGCAGCCACAGTTAGGGAAACAGACTGTGGCTCCCTTTGTAACCTAGTAAGCATACAGCCTGAGCTTGGCCAGTACACAATACTGAGAAACAATGTAAAGGTAATTAGGCACCCTCACACTCCTTTGCAATTAGCTTTCAGACCCCTAGAGCCCCTCCCCCAAGATTTTGATTACTAAACTCAGTTGAAATCATCTCAGCACCATCCCTCCCTAGGGTTGCCAACTGGCTCCAGATGCGCCAGACAGGCTTGCTCCAGTCCTGGGTTTAAAGCAATCCTATAAAAATGCATATTTCCACATCACACTTTTAAATATTAATCTCTGTTTGTAAATGTGTGTATAATAAGGGATATTTAGAAAAACACTTACAATGGTAAATGGACTATCTGCATATTGCCCATTCTTCCTCCTGGTAAAAGTATTCACTGATTGCTGACCCTGTGTGGCTGCCAGGACCCACTGCTTTGCTTTGAGTGTAGCTGCTCTTTGCTGCTCGCCCCCCGCCCCCCCCCCCCCAAAAAAAATGAAGCTGCTGCTCTAAGCAACCGCATAGTCTGACTAGTGGTGGGGCTGACACTGACAATGCTGCTGTTTGAAGGGCTAGGACTCCATGTAACCCGAGTTTGTGATAAGTGCTCTGCAGCACTCCTAGCCTCTGCCATTCTGATGAAGAGGATAAAGATCTGGGAAATGAATCCACCATATTTCTGCTGGGCCACCTGGCCAACTCAGAAAGATGGCCAATTTGATATAATGAGATGAAATAGAGGAATATCAGTCCATGCCTTATTTCAGGTCAGAAAATAGTATTCATGGGTACAAGAGTGCTAAAATGTGTGTGTATAGTTCTCATACTATTAAGATGCCTGTTAGAAAAAATAGTGAGGAGATTGAGAATAAGATCAAATGAAAATAATTAAATTCTAGGGCATTGTAATGCATGGTCCAAGAATTTAATTATTTTCATTTGATTTTATTTTCCTCACTATTTTTTCTAATGACATTTTATTTCTTCTCTTTGTGGATATTTTAGGGAAATGGTGATCTTATGTTATTTTATTAAGAAGATTCTTACTACTGACCTTGGGCCGGACTCCCAGAAACCCACTACAGTTTTCAGCTCCACAATGGCACTCGGTTCTCCCATTTCCCAAGCAATCCAGATTGTAATTAAATGTTAGCTCTGTCCCTTAAAAAAAAATATTTTGCACTTTAGACTGGTATAACAAAATTACAGCTCACTTAGATCACAGAAAGCATAGTTACTCACCTGTAACAGGTGATCTCCGGGAACAGCAGGAAGTCTTCACATATGGGTATCATCAGTACCGATGGAGCCTGTGCAGGAACGCTCCCCAGCGTCCAATTAGAAAGTTTTTGGGAGCATCCCACAGCGCCTGCGTGCTGCCTTCCCGCCTTTCCCAACTGCCTCTCTCCAGTTGAGTTTTAAAGCTGAGACAAAGAGAGAGAGAGGGAAAGAGAAAGAGATAGAGAGATACAACTCCTAGGGGAGGTGGGTGGGTTGTGAAGACTAAATTCCTGCTGTTCCCAGAGATCACCTGTTACAGGTGAGTAACTATGCTATCTCCAGGAACAAGCAGGAATGTAGTCTTCACATATGGGGACTCCCTAGCTTTAGATGCCAGGGAGAAACCCCAGAAGTTGTGTGTCCCTGAGAAAGGGCTCCACTTCCCCCCATGGATCTCTGGCATCCTACCAGGGATGGTGGGTAGGAGTTGATTAGGTATGGAACAGGTGTTGGAGAACAGCCTGACCAAACAAGGCATCCCGGCGGGAGTCCTTGTCCAAGCAGTAATGGGCTGTGAAGGTATGAACCGAGGCCCAGGTGGTTGCTCGACAGATGTCGTCGATAGACACAAAGTGTAGATGAGCCATTGAAGCTGCCATGGCTCTCACATTGTGAGCTGTGACATGGCCCTCCAGAGGAAGATTCTTACTCTGATAGGCAAAGGAAATACACTGAGCAATACAGTTTGACAGTGTTCTCTTGGAGACTGGAAGTCCCAAATGAGAAGGATCAAAAGCAACAAAGAGTTGAGAGGACTTTCTATGTTGCTGTGTTCTTTGTAAGTAAAAGGCTAAAGCTCTTTTACAGTCCAAAGTATGAAGATTCCTTTCTGCATTTGATGCAAGAGGCCTTGGAAAGAACACAGGTAGGTAGACCGCTTGGTTTAGATGAAAAGGCGAGACCACCTTTGGCATAAAGTGTGGATGAGTCCTAAGGACTACCTTGTCATGATGGAACCTTGTATAAGGTGGATCAGCCACTAGTGCTTGCAACTCACTGATGCAACGTGCTGATGTAATTGCAATGAGAAAGATAACCTTCCAAGAAAGGAATTTCAAGGAGGTAGTAGCTAAGGGTTCGAAAGGTGGCTTCATTAGCTGACCAAGAACCAAGATTAAGTCCCATGCCACAGGTGGTGGCCTAATGGGAGGCTTAGTTAGCAGAAGGCCTCTCATAAATCTTGCTATAAGAGGATGGGAGGAAATAGGTTGTCCATTTAGAGGCTTAAGGAAGCTGCAATAGCACTCAAATGGACTCTCACTGAGTTAGTCTTAAGTCCTGCATTGGATAAATGAAGGAGATACTCCAGTAATGATTCCAGAGGTACTGCAAGGGGGTTAAGACCCTTCTGCGACCACCATATGGTAAACCTTTTCCACTTGAAAGCATAAGAGTGTCTTGTGGAAGGCTTCCTGGAAGCATAAAGGATATCCTTTACTTGCTGAGGGAGGTTAAGATCATGGAGATCTAGGCCTTCAGCAACCAAGCCCTGAGATGCAGAGACTGGGGATTGGGATGCCATAACATTCCGTTCTCCTGAGATAGGAGATCTGGAGCAGACCCTAACTCCAGGGAGGGAGCTTGAGAGAGATGTAGAAGCAGAGGGTACCACACTTGCCGAGGCCAATGTGGAGCTATGAGAATCATACGGCCTCTGTCTCTCTGAAGCTTGAATAGGGTCCTGGGAATTAGGGGAATGGGTGGAAAGGCATAAAGGAAGTCTTGGCCCCAGTGAGAGGAAAGCATCCTTGGCCTGAGAGCCCTGAGCGGGATTCTGGAACAGAAACTGGGAAGTTTGGCATTCAACAGACTTGCAAAGAGGTCTATGTCCGGGGTTCCCCAAATTTGAAAAATCGTGGTCACCTGGTCTACATGTAGAGACCATTCGCGTGGAAGCAGAACTCGACTGAGTCTGTCTGCCCAAGAGTTCTGTATGCCTGGAAGATACACTGCCAGGAGATGAATCTGATGCTCTCTGGCGAGGGCCCATAGTCGCAAAGCTTCATTGCAAAGCGACAGAGAGCCTGTTCCTCCCTGCTTGTTCACGTAGAACATGGCTACTTGGTTGTCCGTGTGAATAAGGACTGTTTTGCAGCTGAGTAGGTTGTGGAACACTCGAAGAGCAAGGAAGATTGCTCTGAGTTCTAAGAGATTGATATGTAGATGAGTCTCCTGTGGTGTCCAAGTGCCTTGGGTGGAGAGGTCTTGTAGATGAGCTCCCCAACCCATTGGAGAAGCATCTGTTGTGAGAGTTGCCTGGGGTAAAGGTTGTTGAAACGGGGACCCCAGCAACAGGTTTTGAGTGGACTGCCACCATTGGAGGGACAAAATAAGGCGATTTGTGTTTGCTATTTTGTCTGACAGGCACCCTGAAGCTTGGGTCCATTGAGTGGATAAAGTCCACTGGGCTGCTCTCATATGGAGGCGAGCATAGGGAACCACATGCACGGTAGTTGTCATGTGGCCTAGCAGTTGTAACATCTCCCGAGCAGTGAGATGAGGCTTTAGCACTGCTTGAGAAGCTAACTGCATGCATTTAGTTTATGTGTAAATATGTACATACTATATCCTGTGTGAAGTGTTTCCCATCGATCAACTGTAATCTGTAACGCTACGTTTGCTGTGTACTATCTCTCTCTCCCAATCACAATGTATATCCTTCTAATTCCTGGCCGGTACAGCCACCCTTACCATGTATAGCAACCGCTGCTGATCGCTGGAAGCAGCGGGATACAAATGTACACTAAATAAATAAACTGCACCATGCGAAGGCAATGGGTCTGAGGAAGATAGGCCCTTGCTTTCCTTGTATCCAGCCAAGCTCCTATGAACTCTAAAGCCTGAGTGGGAGTTAGACAGGACTTTGGGACGTTTATGACTAGACCCAAATACTGAAGGATATGCATTGTGCAAGACAGAGAAAATCCTGGCCTCTGACTCTGATGGGGCTCGAATGAGCCAATCGTCTAAATAAGGGAAGACGAATATTCCTAGAGTGCGAAGAAATGCTGCTACCACAGAGGTTCTGCTTATGCACTCAAAACAGTCAAAAGCTGCACGGTTGACAAATTTAGAAACATCCTGGGCATGTTTGGCCAATGTGAGAAAATCCTGCCTTCTATCCTCAGGAAGAAGAGGGCTCAAAACCTCTAAATCTCCTGTGACTTCCTTCAGGAACATTCCCATATATAAAATATAGGAACTGATCCTGGCAGAAAGCATGGAAGCTTGGAAAGTACGACAGTCCAAAAGCATTCAAAGTTCTGCACTCACGTCCTGGAGGATTAGAGGCATGCCTCTTTGCACTCCTGATCCTTCTCATAGCTGATTCCACTACAATAGAGTGGTGAAGAAGTTGAGTCTTCTGGAAACCAGGACAAGGAGGGACTTGATACATAGTATGCAGTCTACGAGAGTGAAGCGAGGTGGTAAGAGGCATCTCCCACATTCTTAGCATGAGATCATGCAAGATCTCATGGATGGGTAAAGTAGCTGCCTCTTTAGGAGCTTTGGGATATTGTAAAATTTCCAACTCCTTTGCTCTGGGCTCTGTTTCAGGAGCCACAGTAATGGACAGACCTCGAGCCACCACCCTGATGAAGTCCTGAAAGGAAATATCCTCTGGAGGAGACATCCTGCGTTAAGGAGAGGAAGGCTCCTCTGGGAGAAGTATTCCCGTACCGACAGAACTGTCAGAATCCTTAGATTCCTCTGAGGACTCGAAGTACCTTCTGTCCGGATGCTCTTTAAGAGCCCAATACCCGTACCGACCGAAGTCGGTACCAGGGGGAATCAGTACTGCTGTATCGGTACCAGAGGGCATTGCATGACTGGGTGCCGGCAATGCAGACACCGATGTCGATACCGGTGCCGAAGTCGGTGCTGGTACCGGTTGAACTGTCTGACGCGGTTCCAAGGGTGTCGATGCCGCAAGGAGAGCCACCAGACTGCATTCAATAGCCAGGAACCTCTGGTCTATCAACGCTGCCGATGCCTGGATGTCGGTACCTGAAAAAACAGCCGGTACCCCAGAGCATGGCACCAGTAGTTCTGCCGAGGTTGAGGCCTCGAGAACGTCCTGGAGCCCCGATAATGCTTTGGAAGCCGAAGCCTCCCGCTGGGGCAATTTTGCCAGTGCAGAATCCTCAAGGGCAACGCCAGAGGCATCTCGATGCTTAGAAGGAGATCTACCCTTTGAGGACCAACTAGACTTGTGTTTAGTTACCTGAGATCCCCGGGAGGAAGAGGAAGCCCTGGAAGACGTCGATGCCACCGAGGCTGCATCAGAGGGAAACAGGGTACTGATGTCTTTTGGACATCATGGCACAGGCCATGCATTCCGTGATGGAGTGGTCAGGACCTAAACATTTAAGACACCATTCATGGGTGTCGGTGACGGAGATGGTACCGCCACACTTGGTGCACTTTTTGAAACCCGAAGCGGGTTTTTCCATTGTGGAGGAATTTTGGGCCTAGGGCCCAAAATGGCGCGTGCACCTAGAAAAAAGAAAAGAAAGAAAGAAAGAAGAACCAGCGGTACCGGTAAAGCGTTGAGGAAAGCAGACGCGACCACAAAAAAGAAGGGCAATAAGGAAACATTTTCTGCAGTGACAGGAACAACGACCTGCTGGCTCCGCGGAAAACAAAGAACTGGAGAGAGGCAGTTGGGAAAGGCGGGAAGGCAGCACGCAGGCGCTGTGGGATGCTCCCAAAAGCTTTCTAATTGGACACTGGGGAGCGTTCCCGCGCAGGCTCCGTCGGTACCGACGATACCCATATGTGAAGACTACATTCCTGCTTGTTCCTGGAGATCATGGTTTAACTTGTCCAAAGTGACCCACTAATATGACAGTCATTGGACATGAAAACAAATCATTTCTGTTGTTAACCATTAAATGTAGGCCCAGATTTAGGCAAGGTAACTGTCACCATTGCCAATTTCTGATAGGCACCAGAGCATTGCAGTCACTGCCATGCCTCAATCTGAGCAGACACCACTGTCCCAGATCAGTGGCGGCAGTAAAAGCATTGTAAAGATTTAGCATAGGGGCTGCAAGCTCTTGTGTTATGGACAAGCTCTGTGGTGCTACACCTTCTCCTCTTCCCACTTATGTGAGACGAAGGGGCAAAGCACTATAGGGGCTGTCCAGAGATCGCGGGCTTGCAGTCCCTATGCTGAATATTTGCAGTACATTTCCTGCTGTTGTCACTGCTCTGCTCTAGGACCCAGCAAATGTGAGAGAGGTAGGATTGGTGGTAGGGATGTTAAACACCTCTTTACCCCGTCCCTCCTCCAATGGCAGAGGGCAGGAAGCAAATGGCAGGCTCAAGGGGGTGAGGAAGTGAAGCACTTTTTCTTTTCTTCCTCCCCCAATTACCTATGGGTGCCCAAAAAGTAATCCCAGTCCTGATTAAAATACAAATAAATGACCACAGATAAAGACCATATGGCTTATGTACACCAACCAATACGTTCTATATTATATTTCTCTTCCTCAAGAGATCCTCTGCATGGGTGTAGTGGGGGGGGGGGGGCACTGCCTCCTCAAATGAGCTGCCCTAACGATAGCTGCGGCACTTGTCTGCTCGTGGGGATCTGATTGCCCGTGGGGATCTGATCTCCCATGGGCAGAAGAGAAGGGGAAGGGCATGATCCCTCTTCCAACTGCCCGTGGGAGATTGGATTCCATGCGGGCAGAAGTGAAGGGGCTGGCTGCAATCGCAGCAAAGTCCCTCTCTATCTGCCTGTAAAAGATCAGATCCCCTGTGGACAAAAGTGAAGAGGATGGCCGCGCATTCAGCAAAGTCCCCTTCAATCTAGGATTTAGAGGAGTCAGGCTTCTTTATCTAAAAGAGCTTAATTCTCATGTGTGAGGGGAGGAGGGACCCTCCCTCCTGAAGATGGTGCTGGAGAATGTCCTGGGAGCCTAGACAGTTCGGAGTGAAAATGTGGGCAGACTATATCCTCCCAACCCAGAGAATGGAGAGACTAGAGAGCCGAATCCAGGCTTGAGAATCCAGCGGCGGATCAACTCCAGAGGAAGCTACAGTGGCAGACTGGATCAGTTCCAGGGGGACCTACGGTGGTAGAATCAGCTTCATAGAGAGCTGCGGTAGCAGAAACAGCTCGAGAGGCTGTGGCGGCAGAATCAGCTCGAGAGAGCGCTGCGGTAGCAGAATCAGCTTCAGAGGGAACTATGGCAGCAGAATCAGTACCAGAGGGAGCTACAGTGATGGATGCAGCAGAGAATCAGCTCCAGAGAGAGCAGCAGCAGACAGCCCATTCTGGACTAGGAGCCACCAGACCCAGGGAGGTCAAGCGGCAGATCAACTTCAAGGAGAGCTGCAACAGTTGTTCCAGAGTGGGCAGAAGTATAAAACCTTCTCCGGATTGGAGGAGAGCTTGGAGGAGGCGGAACCAAGGCTACAGCCTCAGCGATTGGACAGATCTACAAAACCTCTCCTTTCAAAAGCAGCCACCAGTCCAGAGCTCCAGCAGTGGGTGAGACTTGGGCTGGTAGGCAAAGGGAAAGGGAGGGGAGTTAGGAGACAGGTTATTAAGGTTAGATCCATAATCTTTTAAGGTTTACTTAAATCATTACGTATAAGGTTATAGTTGTTTGTTTGAACTGCCTTATCTCTTGTCCTATATTGCTATTTTATCTTATCTGCTTGAATCACTGATTATAATATGGGTTGTACATACTGCACTATTTTATCACAATACTGTATATATTTTGTAAATAAATTGTAAATACTATTTAAGCCAGCCTTCTACACAGCAGTATTTTTTGGAGAGGTTTCTTGGAATGAAAGGAGGGAAAATCCTACTTGCTGACTGTAAGATGTAGTCAAGTTACTCTCCTGTAGGTCCTAGGTTCATTTCACTTCACAGAGGCAGTAGGGTTTGTAATAAAACAACCAAACAGGTGTGGCTTGGAGAAAGGTTTTTATGTGGAAATAGGCTTATTACATAGGTACTGAACAGAGGTATATAGTGATTGTTACAGAGTTGTTTCAGTGTGCATCAATGAATCTGTGTGTGCATGTGCATGTGTGAAGTGAGAGAGAGAGAGAGGCCAGAACATGTGGGTCAGAGCCTCATGGCAAGAGAGAGAGAGCGGGGGAGGGGTGAAGGGAATTGATTATCAGAGCCTCCTGTCCTTCATGTCCGATGAATGGTGGAAGAGAGAGAGAGAGAGGAAGTGTTTCTGTCCTTTATAGTGAACTGAATCCTCTCCAGCACTTCCCCTTGAGGTCTGCTATTGTTTCTAGCCACTCCCTTTGAGGTCTGAAATTCTTGATTTAGCAAGGAGGGGCTTCAGACAGGCCTTGGAGACTGAAATCACCAGGGAGTTAATCTCATCTTGTAAACTGTCCTATTACCTTTGGAGACTGAAATCACCAGAGTCCACAGCTGCATGGAATCCAGGGTCTGGGGAAAAAGCCATGACTCCTATTGTCATGTATGCTGACATCTCCCACACCTTTTTTATTTTTATTTATTATTTGTGCCTGGAAAATGCTGACACTGACACCCTTCTTCCCCAGGTGGAGTCACCAGGCGCCAAACTGACAAGGAGCCTGCCCTCAAGGGGACTCCAGCCAGGCTGGTCCTGGACCCAGAAGTGCACCCAAAGGGCGCTACATACAATTTTGAAGGCACTGCTGGGATTTTAAAATTAAGTTTTTTTGTAGTGTGAACAAGGCTTTTGAAATCTACACTCATTCCCTACGGAACTCCCTTCCAGACACCCTAAGAAACATTGCCAGTATCCCCTCCTTCCACAAACACTTGAAAACCCACCTATTCACTGAACATTTTGGTCTCTCCACCTAACACCCCCTTCAACATGACATTATCAAAACAGACTCACAACTGTAAATAGTTGTTGAACATACCATTTTAGTTTTAATGTTTGTATATAGCATTCTACTATTTAAATTATGTAAGCCTTAACATTATTTTGCTATCAAAATGTTGAACTGTTTCAATGTAACTGTTATTCTGTTCCTTGTATGACACATGTTCATTGTAAAGGTGCAATTAGACTTACCTGCTAATTGCTGTTCCTTTAGGAACTCTAGTCCAGTCCCGGAACCACAGAGTTTAGAACCTCCACCAGCAGCTTTGGAGACTGAAAGATGTCATCGCTTTGATGTCACTGGTATAAATAGACAAGGACTGCCCCCTTCCACTAGTACCTATTGACAAAGCAGACTCAGCAGAGCAACAAATAAGTAGTTAAACAAGTAATAAACAAGTAATTAAAAAAAGGTACTAAGACAACAGGCCAACCCTGAAGAATTAGTAAAACATTGCCACTTTCCTTTTTTTTTTTTGTAGCCTCTAAAGGTAGAAATTATTGTCCGCACCAGGAGAGTCCTACCCCGCAAGCAAACAAAGTCCTGTTGCGAAAGGACCCCCCCACTGCGCCTCCACTGAGCAATCAGCCCGGAGCAACTGACTCAATCACGCCCTCCCCAAACTTCAGGCTGAACAACCACATACCAAGAGGGAGGGATCCGGGACTGGACTAGAGTTCCTAAAGGAACAACAATTAGCAGGTAAGTCTAATTTCACCTTCCTTTTCGTCCCTCTAGTCCAGTCCCGGAACCAAAGAGGATGTAACAGAGCAGTGAATCTCAACGGGAGGGACCAGCCAGCCCAGCCTGAAGCACCACTGAGCCAAAACGTCCATCCCCCGCTTCCTGCACATCCAGTCTATAGTGCTTAGCAAAAGAATGCAATGACGACCAAGTCACTGCCCTGCAAATGTCCGCTACTGGAACCAAACCAAATTCCGCCCAGGACGCCGCTTGAGCCCTAGTCGAATGAGCCCGGAGATCCTCCGGAACCGCTCTACCCTTGAGAAGGTACACTGTCGCTATGGCCTCCTTCAACCACCACGAAATGGACGCCTTAGCCGCCGCCTCTCCCTTCCAAGGACCCCCAAAGGTCACAAACAACCTATCCGACTTCCGGAAGGAAGCAGTCTCCCGGAGTTATCTCTTCAGCGTGCGACGAACATCCAGAAGGTGCAATCTGCCCCCCGAGCTATCCTTCTGCTCTTTGGAAAACACCGGTAGCGACACAACCTGGTTAAGATGAAACATGGAGACCACCTTTGGCAAGAACGCAGGCACCGTAAGCAAAACCACCTTGTGATTAAAGAAGGACAAATACGGTTCCCTACAGGATAACGCCTGTAACTCGGAAATCCTTCTCGCTGAGCAAATAGCCACCAGAAATACCGTCTTTAAGGTCAGGTCCTTTATGGACGCCCTGCCCAGCGGTTCAAAGGGCGCGCCCTGATTAAGGCCTCCAACACCAAGTTCAGATCCCACGCCGCTACCGACCTGAGCCTCGGCGGCCGCATGAGTAACACGGCCCGCAGGAACCTTCTAACATCGCCATGCGCCCCAACAACTGCCCTTGTATTTTGTCGCGATAACAAGAAATCGCTGCCAACTGCACACGCAAGGAACTAGCTGAGAGACCCTTCTCCACACCATCCTGCAAAAAGGAAAGGACTTGCGACACTGACGCCGCCAACGGCCACAGCTTCTGCTCAGCACACCAGGCCTCAAAAATGCGCCACACCCGAATGTACACCAACGAAGTAGACCGTCTCCGCGCCTTCAACAAAGTAGAAATAACTGCTGCGGAGTACCCTTTAGCCGTCATCCTAGCCCTCTCAAGAGCCGTGCCGTAAGCGAGAATCGATGTACCTGGGGCATGCGCAGAGGTCCCTGCAGCAAGACGTCCTCCCGACACGGGAGTCTCTACGGCCTGTCCACCAACAGACGCACCAAGTCCGCATACCACGGTCTCCTGGGCCAGTCTGGCGCCACCAGAACCACTAGGCCCCGGTGTCTCTCTATACGCTGGACTACCTGGCCTATGAGAGCCCAAGGCGGAAATACATAGAGAAGACCCATCTCCGGCCACCTCTGAGCCAACGCATCGAGACCCTCCGACATCCGTTCTCGTCTTCTGCTGAAAAACCGTTCCACCTGGGTTGACTCGAATGTTGCCATAAGATCCATGAGAGGCACCACCCAACGCCGAACTAGAAGAGCAAAGACGTCTGGGTGAAGCCTCAACTCTCCCGGATCCACTCTGCGGCGACTTAGAAAATCCGCTTCGACATTGTCTACTCCGGCCACATGCTGTGCCGACAGACCCCTTAGATTCCGCTCGGCCCAGCCCAAAAGCAGACTGGCCTCCGTTTCCAACGCCACACTGCCCGTGCCACCTTGCCGATTGATGTAAGCCACGGTCGTCGCATTGTCGGATAACACTCGCACCGCCGCCTGCCGCAGACTCTTCCGAAACTGCCGGAGGGCTCACAACACCGCTCTCATTTCCAACCTGTTGATGGCCCATCCTTTCTCCTCCAGAGACCACAGCCCCTGGGCGAAGCTCCCTTCGCAATGCGCTCCCCAGCCTAGAAGACTTGCATCCGTCGTCAACAGCCTCCAGGAGGGAGGCTCCAGAGGTACTCCCGCTTCCAAATTCTCCGTTCGTAACCACCAGCGGAGCCCCCTGACACACCTCCTGAGGGCAAACTAGTCGCTGAGACAACACATCTCTCTGATGAGACCAGCGCCGGAGCAGGGAACTCTGTAACGGCCGCATATGAAATCTGGCCCACAGCACCACCTCGATTGTGGCCGCCATAGTCCCGAGCACCTGCAGATACTGCCACGCTGTCGGCTCCGGATATGACAGAAATTTTCTCACGAGCGCCCGCAACTTTTGCGCCCAGAGGACCGGGAGAAACACAGCTGCTTGCTCAGTCTCGAAACGCGCCCCCAAATATTCCAGGGACTGCGAAGGCACTAACCGGCTCTTGGCAAAGTTGATCACCCAACCTAGACTTTCCAAAAGTTGCACTACTCGAGCGGTGGCCTTGACACTCTCTGCCCGAGACTTTGCTCAAATCAACCAATCGTCCAAGTAGGGATGCACCAGCACTCCCTCCTTGTGGAGCGCTGCCGCCACGACTACCATGATCTTGGTGAACGTCCGCGGCGCTGTCGCCAGTCCGAAGGGCATAGCTTGAAACTGAAAATGCCCCATGGGAACCGCAAATCTCAGAAATCTCTGATGATCCTGCTGAACGGGGACATGGACATAAGCCTCCGTGAGGTCTAACGACATCAGGAATTCTCCCGCCCTGACCGCCGCAATCACGGAACGCAGCGTCTCCATACGGAAGTGGGTCACCCGAAGACACCGATTCATCCTCTTTAAATCTAGAATGGGGTGAAAAGAGCCTTCCTTCTTTGGTACCACAAAATAAATGGAGTATCAACTGCACCCGCGCTGCTCCGACGGGACGGGGACCACTGCCTTGAGTTGCAGCAGATGCTGCAAAGTTTCCGAGACCGCCTGAACTTTGAGCGGAGACCTGCAAGGCGACTGGACAAAGGAATCTAACACGGGACGATGGAGCTCTAGGGCATAACCTTCTCGTATGACCTCCAACTCCCACTGGTCTGACGTAATTTGGACCCAGACAGGGTAAAAGTCCCGCAACCGACCTCCCACGGGCACCACCGCCACCTGAGCCCGCCTTATCTCATTGTGACTTCTTAAGGTTTGAGGACTGGAAAGGGGCAAAACCTCTACCTGCCCCCCTAAAACCTCGAAACCCCTGGCCACGCGCAGGAAACCTCCCCCGCTGGGGCAGGCCAAAATGAGAGGACCGAAACCTACGAAACTCTCTCTGAACCCCTCGGGACGCCGCGGAACCACGAGCCTGGTTCGGCTTATCCTCAGGCAGACGACCTCCCTTGGAATCCCCAAGGTCCTTAACCAACTTTTCTAAATCTTCCCCAAACAAGAGCTTCCCTCTAAAAGGAAGCATGCTGAGGCGAGCCTTAGACGACCCGTCCGCCGACCAGTTACTCACCTGTAACAGGTGTTCTCCAGGAGCAGCAGGAATCAGTCCTCACATATGGGTGACGTCGGCGCCGACGGAGCCCTCGCGGAGCAATTTTCCCCAGCTTTCAAAGAAAGCCTTTGGGAATTGCAGCGCGCATGCGCGCTCGCCTTCCCGCCCAAGGGTGCCATCTTAGCCAGTCAGATGACATAGCTAAAAAAGACAGCATAAAAATTTGCAAAAAAACTTAAGCAGATGATTGCAACTCCAAGGGGAGGAGGGAGGGTTGTGAGGACTGATTCCTGCTGCTCCTGGAGAACACCTGTTACAGGTGAGTAACTACGCTTTCTCCAGGACCAAGCAGGAAGTCAGTCCTCACATATGGGACTCCCAAGCTTAAGGCTACCGGAGACCCTAAGCACAAAAATGAGCTCCCTCTAGCTCAGCAGCACAGAAGGAAGGAATCTTCGCTGAATTATTACCCACCGGTAGCCCACATCCGGGATGGAGGGTAGGAGTTGCTCAAACCTCAAAGAGATTACGGAGGACTGCCTGTCCGAAAGCACTGTCCCTGCGGGACTCCCTCTCGAGACAGTAATGGACCGCAAAAGTCTGGTTCGAAGACCAAATAGTGGCCCGGCAGATGTCTGCCAGCGGAACAGAGCGGAGGTAAGCCACTGACGTAGCCTTTGCCCGAACACAATGAGCCGTGACTCGACCATCCAAGGAGAGACCGGCTGCCCCATAAGCCCAAGTGATACAGTCCGCAACCCAGATGGACAGAGTACGCTTGGAGACCGGGAGCCCCAATTTATTGGGATCAAAAGACACAAAAAGCTGAGCAGCCTTACGGTGCTCCCGCGTACGGTCAAGGTAGAAGTTCAATGCCCTTCTACAGTCCAGGGTATGGAGGACCATTTCAGCTCGGCTGGAGTGTGGTCTGGGAAAGAAGGTCGGAAGTACCACCTCCTGATTGATGTGAAAAGGGGAGACCACTTTTGGAAGAAATTTTGGGTGAGTCCGTAGGACTACCCCATTTTTGTAGAACCGAGTGTAAGGGGGATCAGACACGAGGGCCTGCAATTCACTTACGCGTCTAGCGGAAGTGAGGGCTATCAAGAACAATGTTTTCCAAGAAAGAAAACGGAGAGAACAGGTAGCCATAGGTTCAAAAGGCGGACAGGTGATCCGCTGTAAAACCACATTCAGATCCCAGTCAGGCGCTGGCGGGCGCAGAGGTGGTTTAAGTAGAAGGAGACCTCGGAGAAACCTCGCTACGAGAGGGTCGCTGGAAAGAGGTCTGCCGTCCACCGGTACATGATGTGCTGAAAGAGCACTGAGGTGAACTTTGACGGAGTTGGACTTAAGTCCCAGATTAGAGAGGTAGAGCAGGTACTGCAAGATCACCGACACCGAGCAGGAGAAGGGATCCTGAGACTGCTGGGTACACCAAACGGAAAAGCGACGCCATTTAAGGGCGTAGCATTTGCGGGTAGAAGGTCGCCGAGAAGCTAGGACGACCTCTTCCACCTCTGCCGGCAGGAGAAGGGGAGCAAGGACTACCCTCTCAGCAGCCAGGCCATTAGATTGAGAGATCTGAGGTTGGGGTGTAGCAGAGACCCCTGATCCTGAGTGAGGAGATCCGGTTGAAACCCCAGAGGGAATGGATCCTCTACCGCTAATTGCAGCAGGAGTGGAAACCACGGCTGTCTGGGCCAGCGAGGGGCCACCAGGATCATGGAAGCTTTGTCTCGGAGAACCTTGAAAAGAGTTTGAGAGACTAGCGGGATGGGAGGAAAAGCATACAGAAGGCTCTCCGACCATGAGAGTAGAAAAGCGTCTGCCGCAACTCGAAGGGGATGTGGCTGACGAGAGCAGAAGCGAGGAAGTTGCCGGTTGTGAGGACTGGCAAAGAGATCCATCGTGGGGAGGCCCCACTTTAGAAAGAGCTTCTGAACTACCAAGGGATCCAGGCGCCACTCGTGCGGCTGGAGGATCCTGCTGAGTTTGTCCGCCAGGCAATTTTCTTGGCCTGGGAGATAAACTGCCTTGAGAAGAACGCCGTGACTGACGGCCCAAGAGCAGAGCTTCTGTGCTTCCCGACAGAGAAGGAAGGAGCCCGTGCCCCCCTGTTTGTTCACGTAGAACATGGCAACTTGATTGTCCGTCTGGACAAGGACGGACTGGTGAGAGGTCAGGTGGGAGAAAGCCTTGAGAGCCAGGCGGATCGCTCTGAGCTCCAGGAAGTTGATCTGCTGAGCAGACTCCCACGTGGTCCAGAGGCCCTGAGTACGTGCCCCTTGACAATGTGCTCCCCAACCCAGGAGGGACGCATCTGTCGTCAGCACCTGGGCCGGCTGAGGTGACTGAAAAGGCATGCCGAGTACCAGGTTCGGCCGATGAAGCCACCACTGGAGAGACGAGGCCAGCGGCTCGGAGACGCGCACTAGGTCTGCTAGGCCGCCTGTGGCTTGTTGCCACTGCTTGCGAAGACACCATTGAGCAGGCCGCATATTCAGGCGGGCATTGGGGGTCACATGGACGGTGGAAGCCATATGGCCGAGCAGTCTCAGGAAGCGCCTGGCGGAGACCAGGGACTGGCTGCGAAAACGGTCGGCTAGGTCCATGAGCCGTTGAGCCCTGTCGAGAGGCAGGAAAGCTCGCGCCTGAGGAGTGTGCAGTCTTGCGCCGATGAACTCGAGATCCTGTGAGGGGAGCAAAGTGGACTTTGCGAAGTTTATGACAAAGCCCAAGTACTGCAGAAGAGTCACCGTGCGGTGTGTGGCGTTGGTGACCTCCGGAGCGGACGCTGCTCTGATGAGCCAGTCGTCGAGGTACGGGAAGACATAGAGGCCGTGAAGCCGGAGATGGGCCGCCACCACCGCGAGACATTTTGTGAAGACTCGCGGTGCGGAGGACAGGCCAAAGGGCAGTACCCTGTACTGGTAATGATTTCCTGCCACCACAAACCTTAGGTATTGGCGGTGGCTTGGGTGGATGAGGATGTGCGTGTAGGCATCCTTTAGATCCAAGGAGCATAGCCAATCTCCCTGCTGGAGGTAGGGCAGAAGGATTCCAAGGGTAAGCATTTTGAACTTTTCCCGCACGAGGAACCTGTTGAGGTTGCGCAAGTCCAGGATGGGTCTGAGGCCTCCTGTCCTTTTTGGTACTAGAAAATACCTGGAATAAAAGCCTTGACCTCTCAGGTGGTGGGGCACCGGTTCCACCGCCTGTTCCTGTAGAAGACCTGCTAACTCCTGAAGGAGTAAGTCCCTGTGCAGAGGGAGTCGTGGAGGTTCTCCCGGGAAATAGGAGGGAGGGACCTGGTGGAAGTGGAGAAGATAGCCTTCTCTTACGACTTGAAGCACCCAGGCATCTGAAGTGATGTTGGACCACCTGTGGGCGAAGTGAACCAGCCGGCCTCCGGTGCTGGGAGGAGTCAGCGGAGGGGGAGAGGCTATGCTTAAGGAGTCAAAAGCCCCCACCCTGCTGAGCAGGGGCTGGTGGTGCAGGCTTGGGGGCTTGCTGCCTACGGGACCCGTTACCCCGTCCCTTGGCCTGCTGGCCCTGTTGGGGAGCTGCGGGGGCCTGATATTGGGGGTAGTGTTTATAGGCAGCTGCCTTTCTCGGGTAAAAGGACTTCTTTCCCGAGCCCTTCTTTTTCTGGGAAGGGGCGGAGGTCTTCCTAGAAAGCCTAGTCCTGGTGAGAGTTTCTGTCTCTAGTTGTGCAGCCTTCTCGTCCATAGGTTTGCCAAAGAGGTTTTCACCTCGGCAGGGGACATCGACCAACTTGTCCTGCACCCAGGGCTCAAGGTCAGACGACTGAAGCCAAGCCTGTCGGCGGGCACCGATGCCGGCTGCGGCCAGTCGAGCCGATGCTTCAAAGCCATCATAGGCTGCTCGGGATATGAATTTTGAGCATTCCCGAATGCCAGTGGACAAGGCTAGGAACCTCCACAAAGGTTCCTCGGACAATCCAGCGGAGAATCCGGCTAGCTCTTTAGCCAGGTCTCGGAGATACATGCCCATGTATAGTTGGTAGGTCTGGACACGACACGCAAGCATAGAGCCCTGGAAACACTTCTTACCAAGGCCATCCAGGTTACGGGCCTCCCTGCCAGGAGGCACCGAGGAGTGCATCTTCTGGCTCTTAAGACGATGCATGGCCGATTCCACTACCATGGAATGGTGTGGTAGCTGTGCTTTTTGGAAGCCAGGGCTCTTGCGGACTCGATAGATAGAATCGACCCGCTTGCTCAGGACCGGCGAGGAGGCCGGACTCTCCCACATGCGGAAGAGTAGTCGTTCCAGCATGGGAGGAACCGGTACAGTAAAGTGTTCCCTGGCGGGAGAGTCATACTGGAGGGCGTCAAGCTCTTCGGCTCGAGGCTCCTCCTCGGGATCCGCAGGGAAGGCCAAAGCCTTGGCCATATCCCTGACGAAGTCCGAGAACCGGGCATCCTCCGGAGGGGACTGCTTCCGAGGTTCGGACTCAGGCGAGTCCGAGGGGACACACCGAGTCCGAAAAGAATCAGGTGACTCTTCCTCTTCAGACTCCCAGACCGACTCCGAGGAGGAATCGGTGGGGTCGGCCCGGGCAGGCTGCGGCGCCGGCCGCCCCGACGCCGAGGGAGTCGGCGTCGACGACCTCGGTCCCGAACGGGAGGCCGAGGGTGACCTCGACCGAGGATCGACTCGAGTTCGCATGGATTCGAGGATCGGCTCGGTCTCCGGGGTCGACTTAGACGTCGACGTCCCGGCGGTCGGGGCAGCGGCGCCAGCGAGGCTAGCGAGCAGTGCCCGCTGCTGGTCCATGAAGGCAGACAGTCTGCTCTCCAAGGCCGTCAACCTGAGTCCGACCTCAGGTGACCCAGCAGCCCCCGACTCGGGCCCCGACGTCGGCGGTCTCGGAGGCGAGTCCAGGAGGACCACAGGACTTACCCGAGCAGGCAGCTCCGACTCCATGCGAGGTCGCTTCGAGAGGTGCTCCTTCTCCAAGGACCCGGGACGGCTATCGAGGCTATGCGACCTGGCCCTCGCGGAGCCAGGAGCGTCCACCGACGCCGCCCTCGCGGGTTTCACCTTCCGTCGATGGTCCCCGGAGGGAGAACCCCTGTCGGAGGAACTCCGGCGACGGTCAGAGCTGGAACCTCTGGACGCCGAGGCTTCCGACGAGGTCCGGGTACGGCTGGGGTCAGCGAAGATCCTATCCCGCTGATGCCGCCGACTTCTCAACGCTTTGGAGGACATTTTGCCACAGGCCCCACAGATCATTTCTTCATGATCCGGGCCCAGGCAGCGGAGGCAATTATCGTGTGTGTCAGTTAGTGACATATTTCGGTCACACTGACCACACCGCTTGAAACCACTGGCAGCCATCGGGGGAAAAAGGGCCCCTGCGAGGTCAAAAGACCGGGCTGCCAGTGAAAAAACCGAAAACGAAACTGACTAAATCAGAAAAACCGAAAAAGAAGAAGAGGACTCGTGACCGGCGTCGAACCGAAGGAAAAAAGAGAATATTACGAATAAAATCAACTTTTTCGCGGGGACACGACGGGTACGTCTGTAGGGCTCCGCGGAAAAAAGAAGACTGGCTAAGATGGCACCCTTGGGCGGGAAGGCGACCGCGCATGCGCGCTGCAATTCCCAAAGGCTTTCTTTGAAAGCTGGGGAAAATTGCTCCGCGAGGGCTCCGTCGGCGCCGACGTCACCCATATGTGAGGACTGACTTCCTGCTTGGTCCTGGAGAAACCAAAGATACCGTCGCGCTGCCACCACCGATGCCATGCTCTTAGCCAGCCCCCGGATGAGGTCATAATGAATGTCCGCTAAATAAGAGGTGCCAGATTCAAGCTGCGCTAAATCATCTATCTGCTTCTGCAGCCGCTCCATATGCAGGCTCTGGGACCATCGCAAACAGCCTCTCGCCACCCACGTCCCCACTACTGAAGCTTGTAACGGAGAGGGCGGAAACATCAAACACTTGTTTCAGCAAAGAATCCAACTTCCTGTCCTGCATATCCTTCAAAGCTGCTGCTCCCTCAACCGGGATCGTCGTCTTCTTAGTGACCACTGATACCGCCGCATCTACCTTCGGACAACGAAACAGCTCCCTATCCTGATCAAAAAGCGGATAGAGCCGAGCCAAAGCTCTCGAACCTCTAAGGGCCACCTCAGGCAAGTCGCATTCCTCCTGAATCATGTTCCTAAAAACCCTATGAACAGGGAAGACCTTTTGGGATGTCCGCACCACCTACAATAGCGGATCTTCCAACGCTTCCTCTGCGAGAGGCCCCAGCATCTTGAGAGTCTCGGAAATTAATGCTGGGAGCTCCTCCCGCTGAAACACTGACTACCCTACTCTGCTGCTCTGAGTCCGGCAACTCCCCCTCTTCTAATTCCTCGTCCGAGAACTTCTCTTCCATGTCCCCCGTGTCATCGTCCAACCCCGACGGAGGACTATCCTCCCCTAGCCCTTTGCCTTTCTTGGCCGGAGCTGCCTCCTCCCCAGCGTGTTCTAGAGGCCCCAGCCGTTTAAGTCCTCGCGGACCCTGAGAAGGAGCTGCTAACGGCTGCAGCAAGGCCAAAGCCCGCTGCATAAGGGCAAAGAAATCCGGCGGGATCACGGAGATGCCAGGTCCCTGGCTCCTACCCAGCTGTTGGCCCGGATCCTCTGCAGAGGACGGCCCCGCTACCGGTTCCGTGGGAGCCAGGACCAGAGGTAGGACATCTCCCACCTCCGGAGGATCCCTTCCTTGCTCTGAAGAGTACTCTTCCGGCAGCTGCTCAATGAGCGCTGCCCCCAACGTGCAGCCTCTACACACCCCCGAATCCAACACCTCACCGTGCCTAGTGCCACACACTAAGCAACGCGTTTTCGCAGGCATTGTACCGCCAGGAAGGGAACTGAGATCTCCACACCCAGCCCTTAAGCCTGTCACCTGCCCCGAAGTCGCCTTTCTCTTTTTTTTTTTTTTTTCAACTCCAAATGAGCCAAGGCTCCCCAATGTAAAAAATCACTATCTGGAAAACACAGGAACCCAAATAAATCTGAAAAGAAAAAAGTACCTTATTCAAAAGAAAAAAGAAAGAGCTGAAATGAAGATCTAAAATAAAATAAAACGCGCGGCTCACAAAATGGCCGCCGGCACCGAGCTTCCCGCCCGGAGACACGCGGCACAACCAACGCACCCTCCCTGATCAAGCTCTCTGTATGCTGATCGAGGGAGAGCCCCAACCTGGACGCTGTCGCTGGACCTAAACAATAAAATTAAAATGAACTCACCGCCGAAGACGTGAAGGGGGAGGCACAGGCGCCGGAGCTCAGCCCTGCCGCAGCTTCGGCGATCTACACCAGCCGCCTGGTCTGTGCAAATACCGCATCCCCGCGGTAACGCTGCTGCTGCCAACGCCTACCACCTGTTCCTCACCCTTGCTCTGTGGGTTCGGGAACAGGGAGACCCAGATTCTTTTGCAGGTTGCCCTGCTGCTCGTTCTGTCAACGGGGAAAAGAGCCCGGGGGGGGGGGGGGGGGAGAGAGGAGGAGGGAAGAAGACAGTGAAAGAGAGTCCAGCAGACAAGCAGTAGGACCCCTTCCTGCAGCAGCACTCCAGCTAGAAAGAAACAAAAACCAGGGAAAATTTAAAGGTTAAAATTTAAAAGTTAAAATTTAAAAATTGATAAGCTAGCTCTGCTTATTTGTGCTAACTGAGCCCATCCCAGGCTCAGAACCTCTCTCCAGCTGCTTGGAGACTGAAAGTACTGGTGGAAGGGAGGGGGCAGTCCTTGCCTATTTATACCAGTGATATCAAAGCAATGACATCTTTCAGTCTCCAAAGCTGCTGGTGGAGGTTCTAAACTCTATGGTTCCGGGACTGGACTAGAGGGACGTAAAGGAAAATTTTTTGTTCTCTGTAAGCTGCTTTGACCAGGTGAAAAGCGGTATATAAATCCAGCTAAATAAATAAACCTGCCCACGAGAGATCAGATCTCCTACAGGCATATGAGAAGGGGCTGCACAGGTAAGCAGTTTGCCCATGGGGATCCAATCCCCGCAGGCAGAAGAGAATAGGGAGGTCTGGTCAAGGCAGCAAAACAGGTTGTGTGTGTGGGGGAGTACAAGTGAGATAGAGAAGGCAGGGACGATTTAAAAGGGCAGGCGCCTATTTAAAAAAGGAGGATGGGGGGATTTTAGGGCAGGGGATGGGAGTGCTAGGGGGGGTTGATGAAGGGGGTGGAGTCTGGAAGTTAACAGAGGAGGGGAGCCAGCAGGAGAGGAGTTGGAAGGGAAGAGTGCAAGGTGTTGCCATAAGGTACATTCCCCTCCCCCAGAACACACACACAAGCACCCCATCCCCATACCACACAGGCACCCCACCTCTACATGACAGACATGCACACACACACAGATATGCTACTCTGTATGAGATAGACAGACACAAATACAGGCACTTTACCTCTGTACCATACACACACACGGGCACCCTACCTCTGCACCCCACCCACACATGCACTGCAGCCTAGCACCCCACCCACACAAAGGCACCTACCACCACCACATCTCCTCCCACGCACAGACAAGCATACCACCATTGCATGACACACACACATACAGACACTTAATATCTGAAGCTATAACTGTTTATCTGTATTTTTGTCTAAAGATGCCATGCAGTATAGGAACTCTGGTGCTGGCCTCATGAGACTTGAGAACATGAGACCAGCATGAGAGACAATGGGGGCGAGTGGGCGCAATGACATCACAAGTACTAGCTTCTAAGATTTTGGCCTGGTTCCTAAAGCCACACAAAATCTGTTGAGGCCTGTAATAGAGGCACAGCACGTTTGGAATTTTGGTGCCAATTATAGGCTGCACAGCTGCACAAATAAAGTCCCATCACCATGTGTACCTTTCTGCTAGCTGCTGCTTTTACGTTTGCTGAGCAGCAACATGAGGCAACATTGCCTCTCCCCATGGTCTGCCCCTTCCCTCAATCCCAACGATAGTTGTTCAGAGATGGGGCTGAGGGGAGAGCCAGCACTGCACCTAATCAGCAACATGGCCGCTTCTGAGCAGGTGGCACTGAGATCGACGGAGGGAGAAGACTATGGGGAGAGGCTGTGTTGCCTGCATAAGGGATCAGAGAAGCTTGTGTGTCTTATGCTAGTGGCTCAGCAAAGATGAGGTAAAGTGTTGCCTGTCTCCTTTATTTCTTGTGTTATACTGCATACAGAGCCTGGCTTGTTGGGGTTTCAATTTAATTTTATCTACATATTTCTACTTTGAGTTTGTTATAATTTATTCTGTACTTGGTGAGGGGATCTAACTGTTTTTGCCTGTGTGACTGAGACCAAGTGTTCTGTTAGCATGGAGTTTCTATATAGGATCTGTAGTAATCTGGCTTGTTCAGTTTTCTGAATAGGTGAAAGCATATTCTAAGGCCCACTGAAATATTTATGGTGCTGTTCTTTTCTAAGGAGACTCCTTATTGTGTTAATTTTAGAAGCTGGTGTCATTATGGTATGGTAGATTTGCATTATAGATCTTCAGCAACTTTTGTAGGGTCTTGTATTAGTTCACATCCTGCCTGGTACTGGAGAGGCTATTAATGAAAAGACAATGGAATCTGATTTATTTTTCTTGTATGTTGGGTTTGATGGTGAAATGTCCTAGTTCTGCTTTGCACTTACTGTTGGATGTGTTTCATTGGACTCAAAATAGATGTTTAAAAAGAAAGAGAACCATAGCATAGTTTCTAATACCAAAATAAAATTAGTCAATTTATTTTGATGTTATAAACTGTGCTGTGGTACTCTTTTTCTTCTTGTCCCTTGGCATGAGAGCACCTTATATATCCTTTGTGTTTTTTCATAATATATATTTACAGGCGTCAGCAGTGTTTTAATCTTAGAGTGCCAGGCTAAATAACTAAACAGCTACAGTTCTTGCTGCATTTTAGTTATATAGCCTGGAAATATGTTGCTTTGCCTTTTTTTGACAAAGCCACTGAATACTCACTCTGAGTATCCTGGGGGCGTCAGCTCATCCCTTGCCTGTTTGATATACTAGCTTCCTATCTAGCTAGTATTTTTCTTTTAAGACAACCATAATAAATATACAAATGCCAACCCACCCTTTGCCTCCCCAAATGAAGAAGTCAAACGACACCCATGATCCTCTGTACTTGTCCCATGCTTTTTGAAATCAAATACCATCCTCATCTCTTTCATCTCCACAGGGAGGTTGTTCCACATGTATACTACTCTTTCAGTAAAGACATATTTCTTTGGATTACTCCTGTGTCTATTCCCTCTCTCTCTCATCCAGAGCTTCCTTTTAATTGAAAGAAGTCTGCCTCTTGTACATTTATACCTTGGAAGTATTCAAATCTCTTGATCATATATTCCAAATTCTACTCTTCTTCCAAAGTGTGTATGTGTGTTTGTATATATATGTGTGTATGTATATATATATATATATTTTTTTTATTTTATTTTATTTAGATCTTTAAGTCTCTCCCCATATGCTTTATAATGAAGACTACTGAACATTTTAGTAGCCACCCCCCTCTGGACTGATTCCATAAGGTTTATATCCTTAATTTGCTATTTTTATTGAAGACCTTTCCTTACTGAAATTTGTGTAATGCAAGTAATTAAAACAGATTGCAAGTAGCGTTGAAGAGAGTCTGAATCACTTCTCTGCAGCCGACATACTCAGCAGCTCAACTGGTCTCTCCAGCTGAAAATCAGCAACAAGGTTCTCTCCCCTCTCTCGAGAAGTATTTACCTAGCCAGGAGGCAGGACATGCATTTCAGATATATTTCTGAAGTATTCAGGTGTAAAGCATCCACTGGGTTGAAAATCTCTTTTGAATTTGAACAGTGACCACAACCCTGAAGCTGCTGCTTACCTTGAGGGATATCACGGACAGCAAAGAGCCCAACTCGAATGTCCCCATTCACCGTCCACTTCTGAGTTTCACAATTAGGATTACAACTGTGGTTCATGAAACGAGAGTAATTCCCCTTTGGGCCTGCATCGATGATCCGATCCTTTAAGAAACAAATATAAGTTCATCAGAAGCAGCACAGGAATTACCTGTGACATGTGATGAGAGCCTAAATCCCAGTCACTACACAAGTTAAGATTCCAATATAATTATTTATTTATTTAGTCAGTTTTGTATACCACCTTATCCTTTAATCCAATTATTCCCTCATTTCTGATGTTTGCAAAGACATGTCAACTATAGAAGTGCACAAAAAGAACAAATAAGTGCTTGGTGGCTTTTTAAAAAAAATATTGTGTGAGCAAGTACTGCAGAATTATATTTGAATGAACTCAAGCAAGTGCAAATCTAACTGATCAGTAGCACTTTTGCATGCTGCCAAGTGAAAGATCCATCTTCAGTTACTTGGCTGGGCTTTCACTCCTTGGGCCAACAAGGACCACAGATGCTGTGGAAGTAATGTTCACAGATCGTAAAGGAGGAGTAGGAGCTGACCTGTCACTGCACAACAGTAATAATTCAAGCTCTTGGTGCAAGCATAGTGACATTTTACTGACATTTATAAAGCGCTACAAGGCATACAAAGAGTTGCACAAACACAGATAAAGACAGTCCCTACTCGTTAGATCTTACAAAATAATCAAGACAAAAGTTAGAAATGAGGATAGAACAGGGAAGGGTAAGGAGACACAAGGAACAAGGGATTGGGATCCAAAGAGGTGAGTCTTTAGCATAGATCTGAAAAAGGGCAGAGATGAAGCCTGACGTACAGACTCAGGATTTTGTTCCAGCCATAAGGAGCAGCAAGGTGAAAGGACCAAAGTCTGGAGTTAACAGAGGAAGAAAAGGACAAAGAGAGGAGCAAGCCAGTAGAAAAGCGAAGTTCATGAGGAGGGGTGTAGAGGGAGAGGAGAGAGAGTGAGGAGCCGTAGAATGAATGCATTTAAAGGTCAGAAGGAGGAATTTGAATTGGATACAGAAATGGAAGGGAAGTCAATGAAGTCATTTGAGAAGAGGGGTTATATGAGTAAAACGAGGCTGACGAAAGATTAGTCATGCAGCAGAATTCTGAATAGATTGAAGGGGAGAGAGATATTTCAGAGTGAGACCAGCAAGGAGGAGGTTGTAATAGTCGAGACGGGAAGTAATTAAAGAATGGACAAGTGTTTTAGTAGTGTTTTCAGAGAGGAAGGGGCGATATGGAAGGAGACATTTTACTTACCAGTTAATGTCCTCTCCTTGAGACCTGCTTGACTAGTCCAGACAAGTGAGTAGTGTTCCCCTACCAGCAGGATGGTGGAGACAAAGAACCAATGAAAAGCCCAGGTTTCAATAACATCACTCCCATGCCTTTATCCGCCTGAGCCACCAGAGGTCTCTTCAGTGTTCATCCCAAAGCATATGGGAGATACAGAGCAAGCCTCACACAACCTCTAATGTGGGCAACAATAAGTAATCAACAGAAGAGAACTATGTACAGGAAGATAGAAACAGAAGGCTGTCAGCAGAAGATGAGCTTGCAGAGGCAAGTATAAAATCATGGCAGACCCAAGGGTACCACAGCAAAGGAACAGAAAAAGAACAGAGCAACTGGACTGATCTAGCAGGACTCAAGAAAAGGACATTAACTGGTAAGTAAAATGTTACCTTCCATGTTGCCCTGATAGGTTAGTCCAGACAAGTGGGATGTACCAAAGCTACACCATCACTGGGAGGGAAGAAGATACAGTAGGTCGCAAAGCTCTTGAACCAAAGACCATGTCTGCCCGTGCGTGGACATTCAAGAGGTAGTACTTGACAAAATTAGAAAGCGATGCCCGCGTTGCTACCTAACAAATGTCTGCAGGGATACTAAGCTTTGCTCTGCCCATGAGAACGCTTGTATTAGGGCAGAATGAGTGCGCAAACCCTCTGAAACCAGCCAGTTCCTTAACAGATACTCCAAGGCAATGGCCTCCTTAATCCAGCACCCCAAAATACAGCACAAAAAGATGGTCTAACGTATGAAAAGAATTCATAACCTCCAAGTACCGGAGAAGCATCTTCTGGACATCCACAAGGTGAGGATCCTCATCCTCCCCCCGACACTGCTCCTTAGTGGAGGAGGGCAGGCAAACCACTTGGTTCACGTGAAAGGGAGATAGCACTTTAGGCAAGAATGAAGGCAGAGGCCAAATGGAAACTGCCTCTTTGAAAAAGACAGATAAGGAGTCTGCAGCTTGGAGATCTGCCTTGCTGAACAAATTGAAACCAAGAAGACAGTCTTGATCGTCAAATCCTTTAAGGTAGCGTGCTTCAACAGCTCAAAAGGTGCCGCCATTAGAGCCCTGAGCATCAGACACAGATCCCAGGAAGGGATCTCAGACCAAAGGGGAGGACACAGATGCAGACGCCGAACTCCCCGGAGAAAACGTGAGATGTCCGGGTGCAAAGCCAAAGACTTGCCTGCCACCAGACGACGGAAAACAGGCCAAAGCTACTACCTAAACCTTCAGGGAGCTAAATGAGAGGTTCTTCTCTAGGCCATCCTGCAGAAAAGCCAAAATGAAGGACACCTTGGCGCCTCAGGAGCAAAGTGCTGGGCTCAGCAAGCGCTCAAAAAGGTACTATCTGTATGTATGCTAGCTTGGCATAATCTTCTGAAGGTGAGAGCACGTCCTCATCCACATCAAAGCCCAATATTGATTCATCTGAATCCAAGGCAGTCAACATCTCAGATAGCTCCCAACTGTTCCCCATCTCCAGTGAGTGTCCAGCACCGGGGACACTTAGCCAAAGGCAGTCGAACAGGGCTTCTACTTTCAGCCTGCACCCTAAGGCTGCATTAACCGTCAAGAATGCTTTAACTGTGCTTTTACGTAACATGCATTAAAAGCGCTAGGGAAGGCATGCACATTGGAGCCACTTGGGCAGAATGCAGACCCTCAGGAACACAATAGGCAAAAACGTTACTAATGCGTGCAGAAAACGGTGAGAACCTCCACAGAATGCCAACGGTTGCTAGCAATCCTACCCGAATGGCGTTCCTCAGAGACGGAATCGGGAGCCCCCAACAAGGACAATGACCAGGTCAAGCCTTGGTGCTCACCCCCTGAGAGCCCTAGGCAAAGGATCCTTGCCAGGCTCAGCTCTATTCCCCTGAAACGGCTTCACTGGTTGGGTTTATTTTTAACAGCATCGTGTGAAAGGTGGCAGGTAGGCAGATCCCTCTGAGAGCTTCAGGAGACAGCAGGGGGAACAGAGGAGGAGAGAGCAGGGGGAACAGAGGAGGAGAGAGCAGGGGGAACAGAGGAGGAGAGAGCAGGGGGAACAGAGGAGGAGAGAGCAAGGGGTGTTGAGGTGGTGTGAGGCTGCTGTACTCTTTCAGATTCTTCAAAATTGTGGCTGCTCAACAGATCCTTATCATGAAAAGAGCATGCAGTTGAAACAATTTTCCCTTCTCCTATGGCTACCAAAAAGACCACAGTATAATGGAGCCTCCTATGTCATGCTCAAGTGAGAGAGTCACCTTTTAAGGGCTCAAAGTGGTTGTTTACGAGCATTTAATCAATCTCTTTTCCTCTCAATCCTCAGATTTTCTATAGAGAGGAGAAAATCCATCCACCATCTGCTGGAGACAAAGAAATACGGAAGGGAACTCTGATGGCTGAGGTGGATAGAGGCATGGGAGTGATGTCATTGAAACCTGGGCTTTTTATTGGTTCTTTGACTCCACCAATTTGCTGGTAGGGGAATGCAATGCAATGTGTGCCTTTGAGTCAGTCCTGACTCCTGGCGACCAAAAAGCTCCTGGGTTTTCTTGGCAGGGTCAGCGGAAGTAGATTGCCAGGCCTTTCTTCCGAGGCAATGGAGGGTTAAGTGACTTGCCCAAGGCCACAAGGAGTGCTAGTGGGACTCAAACCCTGGTTGTTTGGTTACCAAGCCAGTGTTCTAACCATTAGGCTACTCCTCCACTATGGTAGGGGAATACAATCCACTTATTTGGACTGGTCTAAGTTGCAGACAGTGTTGTGGCCAAGGAGTTTTGCTGAAACAGTTGAGTCAGATGGAGGGGGGTTAAAATGAGAAAAAATAAAATTCCTAGATAGTTGTGAATGGAGATTTTTTTAAGTGTCATAGCCTTAGAGACGAGGCCAATTCCCACTGGACAGAAAACCCATATGAGGTGGAGGAAATTAACAGGAACTACGCTCTAGCTGAACTATGTTATTTAAGAAGAAAAATCTAACAAAGGACCCTATAGGGTTCAGGCAGCTGTAAGCCAGTCTGCTATGGCTTTCATTGTTAGTTTCCTAAATCCACTGGGACCTTTTAGCTCCTGCACAGCAGCCATTTAAACAAGTAACATCAGTTAATTCAGGAGTGTGATCACAACTATTATAACTGCTGGAGGCTGGGATTATGTGGATCCTCTAGAGCAGGGGTTCTCATCCCAGTCCTCAGGACACACCTAGCCAGCATGGGTGTAGTTTAGGGGAGACAACGGGGGGCACTGGCCCCTCAAATGAACTCAATGAAGAAAGGGGCGTCGTTGGAAGAGCCTGGGGCAGCCAATCTGGGGCAGGAGAGGGTGGTGCTGAAGGAACCTGTGCAGCCAATCTAGGAAGGCAGAGGGTGGCACTATGGAGGAACCTGGGGCAGCAGAGGGCGGCACTATGGAGGAACCTGGAGCAGCCAATCCGGGGCAGCAGAGGGCAGTGCTAAAGGAGCCTGTGCCGCCAATCCGGGAGGCAGAGGGAAGATTTAAATCTTCCTATTTCCTGGGCCCAGCTCCAGAGATCGATGTTGCCGCTGGTGTCCAGGATCGCTGCTGACACCCAGGATCGCCGCTTCTCAGGATCACTTACTCTCCCCACCTGGGATCACAGATGCCGACGCTTCCCAGGATCGCTGCTTCTGAGGCTTACCGCTAGTCAGACTTGCATTGCTTTTTCGGGCTCAGCTGCCTTTGCTTGACCTGCTTGCCAGCTGCCTGGTAACTATCTCATCTCCCCCCCTCCAAATGACTTGTCCACATCTTTCTCTCTCCTTCCCTCCCCCTCCATGATTGTCCTCTCTGTTCTTTTGTGGGATGGAAAGAGTATGGTGGGGCCATAGTGCCCCTTTGCTTAGTATAATATGGTATGGTAGGGTCATCATGCCCCTTTTCTGTTTGGTGACTGTAAGGTGGGGCCTATCATACAGTCACCAAACAGAAAAAGGGCACAGTGACCCCACCATACAGTATTATACCAAACAAAGGAACACAGTGACCCCACCGTATAGTTACTAAAAATAAAAGGAGCATGGTAATCCCACACTACAGTATTATACCAACCATCAAAGGGGCACTGCGACTTCTGGGATTGCTGTGTCCCTTTGATACATAATACTGTATGGTGGGGTTATCCTGCCCATTTTTGTTTTTAGTCACTTTATGGTAGGGTCGCCGTGCCCCTTTGCTTGGTGCAATACTGTATGGTGGGATCGCTGTACCCATTTTATTTTTAGTCCCTCTATGGTGATGTTGCCATGCCTTTTGTGGTTTTTAGTCACTGTGTCCCTTTCTGTTCGACTGTATGGTAGGCCCCACCATACAGTCACCAAACAGAAAAGGGGATGATGACCCCACACTACAGCGTAGTTACTTACCTGTAACAGGTGTTCTCCAGGAGCAGCAGGAATCAGTCCTCACTTATGGGTGACGTCGGCGCCGACGGAGCCCTCGCGGAGCAATTTTCCCCAGCTTTCAAAGAAAGCCTTTGGGAATTGCAGCGCGCATGCGCGGTCGTCTTCCCGCCCGAGGGTGCCATCTTAGCCAGTCAGATGACATAGCTAAAAAAGACAGCATAAAAATTTGCAAAAAGAACATAAGCAGACGATTGCAACTCCAAGGGGAGGAGGGAGGGTAGTGAGGACTGATTCCTGCTGCTCCTGGAGAACACCTGTTACAGGTGAGTAACTACGCTTTCTCCAGGACCAAGCAGGAAGTCAGTCCTCACTTATGGGACTCCCAAGCTCAAGGCTACCGGAGACCCTAAGCACAAAAATGAGCTCCCTCTAGCTCAGCAGCACAGAAGGATAGAATCTTCGCTGAATTATCACCCACCGGTAGCCCACATCCGGGATGGAGGGTAGGAGTTGCTCAGACCTCAAAGAGATTACGGAGGACTGCCTGTCCGAAAGCACTGTCCCTACGGGACTCCCTCTCGAGACAGTAATGGACCGCAAAAGTCTGGCTCGAAGACCAAGTAGCGGCCCGGCAGATGTCTGCCAGCGGAACAGAGCGGAGGTAAGCCACTGACGTAGCCTTTGCCCGAACGCAATGAGCCGTGACTCGACTTTCTAAGGAGAGTCCGGCTGCCCCATAAGCCCAAGAGATACAGTCCGCAACCCAGATGGACAGAGTACGCTTGGAGACCGGGAGCCCCAATTTATTGGGGTCAAAAGACACAAAAAGCTGAGCAGCTTTACGGTGCTCCCGCGTACGGTCAAGGTAGAAGTTCAATGCCCTTCTACAGTCCAGGGTATGGAGGACCGTTTCAGCTCGGCTGGAGTGTGGTCTGGGAAAGAAGGTTGGAAGTACCACCTCCTGATTGATGTGAAAAGGGGAGACCACTTTAGGCAGAAATTTTGGGTGAGTCCGTAGGACTACCCTATTCTTGTAGAACCTAGTGTAAGGGGGATCAGACACGAGGGCCTGCAATTCACTTACGCGTCTAGCGGAAGTGAGGGCTATCAAGAACAGTGTTTTCCAAGACAGAAAACGGAGAGAACAGGTAGCCATAGGTTCAAAAGGCGGACAGGTGATCCGCTGCAAAACCACATTCAGGTCCCAGTCAGGCGCTGGCGGGCGCAGAGGTGGTTTAAGTAGAAGGAGACCTCGGAGAAACCTCGCTACGAGAGGGTCGCTTGAGACAGGTCTACCGTCCACCGGCACATGATGTGCCGAAAGAGCACTGAGGTGAACTTTGACGGAGTTGGACTTAAGTCCCAGATTAGAGAGGTGTAGCAAGTACTGCAAGATCACCGACACCGGGCAGGAGAAGGGATCCTGAGACTGTTGGGTACACCAGACTGCAAAGCGACGCCATTTAAGGGCGTAGCATTTGCGGGTAGAAGGCCATCGCGAAGCCAAGACAACCTCCTCCACCTCCGCCGGCAGGAGAAGGGGAGCAAGGACTACCCTCTCAGCAGCCAGGCCATGAGGTTGAGAGACCTGAGGTTGGGGTGCAGTAGGGACCCCTGATCCTGAGTGAGGAGATCCGGTTGTACCCCCAGAGGGATTGGATCCTCCACCGCCAGTTGCAGTAGGAGCGGAAACCACGGCTGCCTGGGCCAGCGAGGGGCCACCAGGATCATGAAGGCTTTGTCTCGGAGAACCTTGAAAAGAGTCCGAGAGACTAGCGGGATGGGAGGGAAAGCGTACAGAAGGCTCCCCGACCATGAGATCAGAAAAGCGTCCGCCGCAACCCGAAGGGGGTGTGGCTGACGAGAGCAGAAGCGAGGAAGCTGCCGGTTGTGAGGACTGGCAAAGAGATCCACCGTGGGGAGGCCCCACTTGAGGAAGAGCTTCTGAACTACCAAGGGATCCAGACGCCACTCGTGCGGCTGGAGGACCCTGCTGAGTTTGTCCGCAAGGCAATTTTCTTGGCTCGGGAGATAAACTGCCTTGAGGAGAATGCCGTGACTGACGGCCCAAGAGCAGAGCTTCTGTGCCTCCCGGCAGAGGAGGAAGGAGCCCGTGCCCCCCTGCTTGTTCACGTAGAACATGGCAACTTGATTGTCCGTCTGGACAAGGACGGACTGGTGGGAAGTCAGGTGGGAGAAGGCCTTGAGAGCTAGGCGGATCGCCCTGAGCTCCAGGAAGTTGATCTGCTGAGCAGACTCCCACGTGGTCCAGAGGCCCTGAGTACGTGCCTCTTGGCAATGTGCTCCCCAGCCCAGGAGGGATGCATCGGTGGTCAGCACCCGGGTTGGCTGAGGTGACTGGAAAGGCATTCCGAATATGAGGTTCGGCTGCCGGAGCCACCACCGGAGAGACGAGATCAGCGGCTCGGAGACGCGCACTAGGTCTGCTAGGCCGCCTGTGGCTTGACGCCACTGCTGGCGGAGACACCATTGAGCAGACCGCATATTCAGGCGGGCATTGGGGGTCACATGGACGGTGGAAGCCATATGGCCGAGTAGTCTCAGGAAGCGCCTGGCGGAGACCAGGGGCTGGCTGCGAAAGCGGTCGGCTAGGTCCATGAGCCGTTGAGCCCTGTCGAGCGGTAGGTATGCTCGCGCCTGAGGAGTGTGCAGCCTTGCGCCGATGAACTCGAGATCCTGTGAGGGGAGCAAAGTGGACTTTGCGAAGTTTATAACAAAGCCAAAGTGCTGCAGAAGAGTCACCGTGCGGCGCGTGGCGTTGGTGACCTCCCGAGCGGACGCTGCTCTGATGAGCCAGTCGTCGAGGTACGGAAAGACATAGAGGCCGTGAAGCCGGAGATGGGCCGCCACGACCGCGAGACATTTTGTGAAGACTCGCGGTGCGGAGGACAGGCCAAAGGGCAGTACTCTGTACTGGTAATGATTTCCTGCCACCACAAACCTTAGGTATTGGCGGTGGCTTGGGTGGATGAGGATGTGCGTGTAGGCATCCTTTAGATCCAAGGAGCATAGCCAATCTCCCTGCTGGAGGTAGGGCAGAAGGATTCCAAGGGTAAGCATTTTGAACTTCTCCCGCACAAGGAACTTGTTGAGGTTGATCAAGTCCAGGATGGGTCTGAGGCCCCCTGTTCTCTTTGGTATCAGAAAATACCTGGAATAAAAGCCTTGACCTCTCAGGTGGTGTGGCACCGGTTCCACCGCCTGATCCTGCAGAAGACCTGCTAACTCCTGAAGGAGTAATTCCCTGTGCAGAGGGGGTCGCGGAGGTTCTCCCGGAAAATAGGAGGGAGGGACCTGGTGGAAGTGGAGAAGATAGCCTTCTCGCACGACTTGAAGCACCCAGGCATCTGCGGTGATGCTGGACCACCTGTGGGCGAAGTGAACCAGCCGGCCTCCGGTGCTGGGAGGAACCAGCGGGGGGGGGAGAGGCTATGCTTTGCGAGTCAAAAACCCCCACCCTGCTGAGCAGGGGCTGGTGGTGCAGGCTTGGGGGCTTGCTGCCTACGGGACCCGTTACCCCGTCCCTTGGCCTGCTGGCCCTGTTGGGGAGCTGCAGGGGCCTGATAATGGGGGTATGGTTTGTAGGCAGCCGCCTTCCTCGGGTAAAAGGACTTTTTCCCCGAGCCCTTCTTTTTCTGGGAAGGGGCGGAGGTCTTCCTAGAAAGCCTGGTCCTGGTGAGAGTCTCAGTCTCAATTTGTGCAGCCTTTTCCGCCATGGGCTTGCCAAAGAGGTTCTCGCCTCGGCAGGGGACATCGACCAACTTGTCCTGCACCCAGGGCTCAAGGTCTGACGACTGAAGCCAAGCCTGTCGGCGGGCACCGATGCCGGCTGCGGCCACTCGAGCCGACGCTTCAAAGCCATCATAGGCTGCCCGGGACATGAACTTTGAGCATTCCCGAATGCCAGTGGACAAGGCCAGGAACCTCCGCAAGGGTTCCTCGGACAGACCAGCGGAGAATCCGGCTAGCTCTTTAGCCAGATCCCGGAGATACATGCCCATGTACAGCTGGTAAGTCTGGACACGACATGCGAGCATAGAGCCCTGGAAACACTTCTTACCAAGGCCATCCAGGTTACGGGCCTCCCTGCCAGGGGGCACCGAGGAGTGCATCTTCTGGCTCTTAAGACGATGCATGGCCGATTCCACTACCATGGAATGGTGTGGTAGCTGTGCCTTTTGGAAGCCAGGGCTCTTGCGGACCCGATAGATAGAATCGACCCGCTTGCTCAGGACCGGCGAGGAGGCCGGACTCTCCCACATGCGGAAGAGTAGTCGTTCCAGCATAGGAGGAACCGGTACAGTAAAGTGTTCCCTCGCGGGAGAGTCATACTGGAGGGCGTCGAGCTCTTCGGCTCGAGGCTCCTCCTCGGGATCCGCAGGGAAGGCCAAAGCCTTGGCCATATCCCTAACGAAGTCCGAGAACCGGGCATCCTCCGGGGGGGACTGCTTCCGAGGTTCGGACTCAGGTGAGTCCGAGGGGACACACCGAGTCCGAAAAGAATCAGGTGACTCTTCCTCTTCAGACTCCCAGACCGACTCCGACGAGGAATCGGTGGGGTCGGCCCGGGCAGGGCGCGGCGCCTGCCGCCCCGACGCCGAGGGAGTCGGCGTCGGCGACCTCGGTCCCGAACGGGAGGCCGAGGGTGACCTCGACCGAGGATCGACTCGAGTTCTCATCGACTCGAGGATCGGCTCGGTCTCCGGGGTCGACTTGGACGTCGACGTCCCGGCGGTCGGGGCAGCGGCGCCAGCGAGGCCAGCGAGCAGTGCCCGCTGCTGGTCCATGAAGGCAGACAGTCTGCTCTCCAAGGCCGTCAACCTGAGTCCGAGCTCAGGTGACCCAGCAGCCCCCGACTCGGGCCCCGACGGCGTCGGGCCCGACGTCGGCTGTCGCGGAGGCGAGTCCAGAAGGACCACAGGACTTACCCGAGCAGGCATCTCCGACTCCAGGCGAGGTCGCTTCGGGAGGTGTTCCTTCTCCAAGGACCCGGGGCGGCTATCGGGGCTATGCGACCTGGCCCTCGCGGAACCAGGAGCGTCCACCGACGCCGCCCTCGCGGGTTTCACCGTCCGACGATGGTCCCCGGAGGGAGAACCCCGGTCGGAGGAATTCCGGCGACGGTCCGAGCTGGAGCCTTTTGACGCGGAGGCCTCCGACGAGGTCCGGGTACGGCTGGGGTCAGCGAAGATTCGATCACGCTGATGCCGCCGACTTCTCAACGCTTTTGAGGACATTTTGCCGCAGGGCCCACAGATCAGTTCCTCATGATCCGGGCCCAGGCAGCGGAGGCAAAAGTCGTGTGTGTCAGTGAGTGACATATTTCGGTCACACTGACCACACCGCTTAAAGCCACTGGCAGCCATCGGGGGAAAAAGGGCCCCTGCGAGGTCAAAGGACCGGGCTGCCAGGGAAAATCGAAAACGAAAGCTGACAAAGTCAGAAAAACCGAAAAAAAGTGAGAGGACTCGTGACCGGCGTCGCGAGTCCGGGCGGGAAAAAGATCGGCGTCGAACCGAAGGAAAAAGGATAAAATAATGAAGAAAAATCGACTTTTTCGCGGGGACAAGACGGGGACGTCTGTAGGGCTCCGCGGAAAAAAGAAGACTGGCTAAGATGGCACCCTCGGGCGGGAAGACGACCGCGCATGCGCGCTGCAATTCCCAAAGGCTTTCTTTGAAAGCTGGGGAAAATTGCTCCGCGAGGGCTCCGTCGGCGCCGACGTCACCCATAAGTGAGGACTGACTTCCTGCTTGGTCCTGGAGAAAGTATTATACCAAGTATCAAAGGGGCACTGCGACTCCATTTAGTGTTTTTTAAAAGATAACCATAATGGCTATGCAAATGATATGCAAATATGTCACCCCACCCTTTCTCCCCCTCCCCCCCCCAAATGAAGCAGTCAAACTATGCCCATGCTAATCAGTCAGGTTTTTCAGGATAACTGCAATGAATAGGCATGAGATAGATTTGCATACACTACCTCCATTTTATGCAGACCTTTCTCAGTCATATTCATTGCGGCTATCCTGAAAACTTGACTAGCTAGCTGTGCCCAAAGGACTGGGTTGAGAACCTCTGCTCTAGAAGATCAACATAATCCCAGCCTGCACCAATTACAATAGTTGTCACCCCACTCCTTTGCTTTAATTCCCATGTAACAGACACTGTGTTAATGTAGGCTTTTGTAAAATGTTATAATTTTATTCATGAAGTTCATTTAAACCACCAAAATATTTTGAAATCTGTATTATTTACAATTATCAAGCCCGATTTCTAGTGCAAGGCTTTCCAACAGCAAGGGAAGAGGTGTAAGATAGGGTACCTTGGTCACAGTTAACATGTAGAAATTAGTGACGTTGTTTTCATGAGCACGTTTAATTCGCAATCTGCATTCTTCCTCATCGATTAATTCCCCTACATATTCATTCACAAATTCACCCTGAAGAAGAAAAAAGAACGTTCAGGTTTTTCTAGCTGTGATCAGTCTTAGATCCTGCAAATCCCATTAAAAGCTGAAATAGAAAATATGCCCAAAAATACTGAATTAAAGACCATCATAGGAATTCAAGGCCCAATTCAAACCTAAACATTTGGTAATGTAGACCCGCTTTATGTGACATACAGCCTAGAATCTACATAAATAAACCAATGTAAAAGCCAAAAAATAACTTTTTTTTTTCTATATTCATTAAAATCATTTGTAGTAACCTGAAGACTGGAGAATGGTCAATGCAACATCAATTTTTAAAAAGGGTTCCAGGGATGATCCGGGAAACTACAGACCGGTGAGTCTGATGTCCGTACCAGGCAAAATAGTAGAAACCATTATAAAGAATAAAATTACTGAACATGTAGTCAGTCATGGTTTAATGGGAGAAAGCAAAAGAGTAGTTACTCACCTATAACAGGTGTTCTCCAGGAGCAGCTGGAATCAGTCCTCACATATGGGTGACATCGACGTCGATGGAGCCCTTGCGGAGCATTTCCACAGCTTTCTATGAAAGCCTTTGGGAATAGTGCACGCATGCGCGGTCCCCTTCCCGCCTAAAGGTGCCATTTTGCTCAGTCTGATGACATAGCTAAAAGACAACACAAAAAAAAGCAAAAAATGAACTATATACAACTGCAACTCCCAGGGGAGGAGGGAGGGTTGTGAGGACTGATTCCTGCTGCTCCTGGAGAACACCTGTTACAGGTGAGTAACTACTCTTTCTCCAGGACCAAGCAGGAAGTCAGTCCTCACATATGGGTGACTCCCTAGCTCTGGGCTACCAGGAACCCCAGGCTGAACAAGAGAACTCCCTCTAGTCCCAGCATCAGAGAAAGTCTTTCACTAAAAAGAACCCCCACCGGTAGCCCAATGGAAGGCAGGAGTTGCTTAAACCTCAAAAAGATTCCGGAGTACTGCCTGGCCAAAAGCACTGTCCCTACGGGACTCCCTCTCCAGGCAGTAATGAGCTGCAAAAGTCTGGCTTGAGGACCAAGTTGCAGCCCTGCAGATGTCTGCCAACGGTACAGAGCGGAGATGAGCTACTGAGGCAGCCATAGCCCTGACACGGTGGGCCGTGACCGGACCCTGCAAGGGAAAGTCAGCTGCCCTGTAAGCCCAGGTGATACAGTCAGCCACCCAGATGGACAAGGTATGCTTGGACACAGATAACCCCAAATTATTAGGGTCAAAAGATATGAAGAGCTGAGTAGCCCTTCTATGCCCCTGCGTACGGTCAAGGTAGAAGGATAAGGCCCTTCTACAGTCCAGGGTATGCAGGACTGCCTCAGCCTGGCTTGCATGAGGCCTAGGGAAGAATGTCGGAAGGACCACCTCCTGGTTGAGGTGGAAAGAGGAGACAACTTTTGGGAGGAACTTAGGATGAGTCCTAAGGACTACCCTGTTCCTATAGAAGCGAGTGTAAGGCCTGTCACAGACCAGGGCCTGAAGCTCACTCACTCGTCTGGCCGAGATTAGGGCTACCAGGAAGAGCGTCTTCCAGAAAAGGAAGCGGAGAGGACAAGTAGCCATCGGCTCAAAGGGTGGGCGAGTCAGTTGTTGCAAGACCACATTCAACTCCCACTCAGGGGCTGAAGGTCGGATAGGAGGCTTGAGCAAGAGCAAACCCCTGAGGAACCGGGACACCAAGGGGTGAACCAACAAAGAGTGTCCTTCCACTAGTGAGTGGTGAGCTGCTAGAGCTGAGAGATGGCCTGAACAGAGTTGGACTTGAGGCCCTGATTGGATAAGTGCAGAAGGTACTGAAGCACCACTGGCACAGAACAGGAGAAAGGATCTTCTGTGCGTAGCTGACACCACAAAGAGAACCTTCTCCATTTCAGGACAAAGGTTTTTCTGGTGGACTGCTTCCTAGAGGCCAAGACCACCTCTTCAACTTCCTGAGGCAGGCCCCAGGGAGCCAACACTACCCTTGCAGCCTCCAGGCCATCAAATTGAGAGATCTGAGGTTGGGGTGCAGAAGAGAACCCTGATCCTGAGAGAGAAGGTCGGGCTGCAACCCCAGAGGTAGTGGGGTGTCCACAGCCAGTTGAAGCAGAAGTGGAAACCAAGGCTGCCTCGGCCACCTGGGGGCTACCAGAAGTACCGAGGCCTTGTCCTTTAGAATCTTGAACAAGGTTCGGGCCACCAGAGGCGTGGGAAGAAACGCATACAGGAGGCCCTGGGACCAAGAAATCAGGACGGCATCTGCTGCTAGCCTCAGAGGATGTGGTTGCCTGGAACAGAACCTGGGCAGTTGCCGGTTCAGGGGACTGGCAAAGAGATCTATGGATGGAAGTCCCCATTTCAGGAAAATTTTCTGAACCACTAATGGGTGCAGTTGCCATTCGTGGGGCTGCAGAACTCTGCTCAACCTGTCTGCCAGGAAGTTCTCCTGGCCAGGAAGATAAACAGCCTTGAGAAACATGTTGTGCCTGAGTGCAAACAAGCAAAGGTCCTGTCCTGTGCCTCCTGACAAAGGAGCCTGGACCCAGTGCTGCCCTGCTTGTTTACATAGAACATGACTACTTGGTTGTCTATCTGTACTAAGACAGACTGGTGAGCCAGGGTTTGAGAGAAAGTTTTGAGGGCCAAGCGAATAGCCCGTAGTTCCAGTAGGTTGATCTGTTGCTTGGCCTCCCAGGGAGACCACAGGTCCTGGGCAATGTTCCCTCTAATTTTCTGTAGGCTGTGTGCGCATAAAATATCAGCTGTGCAGCTTTTGAAGGAAGGTTAAATTTTTGTGCGCCACATAACGACACTCGGAGTTATATACTTTAAAATTTGACTACACGTCAGAATAATGTATGTACACCACATTGATTGCACTAGAAAATATTGTAGAACTTGTGAAAACCATAAATACACAACAACTTTTCAATTTTAAGAACGTCTGTGTTGTTTTCTATCAGAATCAGAACCGTAATTTTTGTGTGCTCTGTTGTAAAGTATGTGCGCTCACTCGGCGAGGTGTGTGCGTGCGCACATGCGCACAGCTTAGAGGGAACAGTGGCCCTGGGTGTACTTGTCTAGACAATGTGCCCCCCAGCCTTGCAAGGAGGCATCGGTGGTTAACACTACTGTGAACACAGGTATCTGAAAAGGCACCCCTTGTAGTAAGTTGGGGGGGGTGCAGCCACCAGCGGAGGGAGTTCAGGAATGGTTTGGACACCCGTACTCTGTCTCTGAGGCTTCCTGTGGCCTGTGTCCACTGAGTTCTGAGGCACCACTGGGCAGGCCTCATGTGGAGCCGGGCATTTGGAGTCACATGCACTGTCGATGCCATGTGGCCCAGGAGCCTCAGACAGAGTCTGGCGGAAACCAGTGGCACGCTGAGAAACTGGCTTGCCAAGTCCATCAGTCTTTGGGCTCTGTCTTCCAGCAAGTAAGCCTTTGCTTGCACAGAGTCTAGCCTTGCCCCTATGAACTCCAGGTTCTGGGAGGGGAGCAAAGTGGACTTTTCGAAGTTTATGACAAAACCCAGGTGTTGAAGGAGAGAGATAGTTCGGAGGGTGGCTTGCCTGGCCTCCTGGCACATCTGACCCCTGATGAGCCAGTCATCCAGGTATGGGAAGACAAAGATACCCCGATTCCTCAAGTAGGCTGCCACCACTGCCAGGCACTTTGTAAAGACTCTGGGGGCGGAGGTGAGGCCGAAAGGCAGTACTCTGTACTGATAATGGTTTCCTCCCACAATGAACCTGAGGTACTTTCTGTGGTCTGGATGAATGAGGATGTGAGTGTACGCATCCTTTAGATCTAAGGAGCATAGCCAATCTCCCTGCTGGAGGTAGGGCAGTAATGTTCTAAGAGTAAGCATCTTGAACTTTTCTTTCTCCAAGAACTTGCTGAGATTTCTGAGGTCGAGAATAGGCCTGAGGCCTCCGGTTCTCTTTGGTACTAGGAAGTACCTGGAGTAGAAACCGTGACCTTGTAGGTGGGGAGGCACAGGCTCCACCGCCTTGTCTCGCAGCAGACCCTGAAGCTCTCGAAGGAGGAGGTCTGTGTGCAGAGGAGGCGGCAACTGTTGGAAATGGAGCATACAGCCCTTGTGGACTATGCTTAAGACCCAATTGTCTCCTGTAACGGGTGGCCACCTGTGGGCAAACAGGGCTAGTCGACCTCCTGTGCAGGGATGGGACAGCAGAGACGGAGAGGCTATGCTTTGGGAGTCAAAACCCCCCACCCTGCTGAGTGGGAGCAGGAGCTGGAGGCTTGGGGGTCTTCTGCCTACGGGGCCCATGTCCCTGCCCCTTGGCTTGCTGACCCTGCTGGGGAGGCCTGGTAATGTGGGAACTGTTTGTAGGCAGTCGCCTTCCTCGGGTAAAAGGACTTCTTACCCGAGCCCTTCTTTTTCTGGGAAGGGGCAGAAGTTTTTCTGGACAGCCTTGTCCTAGTGAGGTGCTCGGTTTCGAGCTCAGCAGCCTTCTCAGCCATGGGCTTGCCAAAAAGGTTTTCACCTCGGCAAGGGACACCGACCAACTTGTCCTGTACCCATGGCTCGAGGTCCGACGACTGCAGCCATGCCTGGCGTCGAGCCGCGATGCTGGCTGCCGCAACACGGGCTGAGGCCTCGAAGCCATCGTAGGCTGCTCGGGACATGAACTTAGAGCATTCCCGCACTCCCGAGGACAAGGACTTGAACCTCTGCAAAGGTTCCCCGGAGAGACCAGCAGAGAACCCGGCAAGTTCCTTTGCCAGGTCCCGCAAGTACATGCCCATGCACAGCTGGTAGGACTGGACACAGCAAGCAAGCATCGAGCCCTGGAAGCACTTTCTACCAAACGCATCCAGGTTCCGGGCCTCCCTGCCGGGGGGCACCGCAGAGTGCATCTTCTGGCTTTTCAGACGATGCATGGATGATTCCACCACCATGGAATGGTGTGGTAGCTGCACCTTTTGGAAGCCAGGGCTCTTATGGAGTCGATAAATGGAATCGACCTGCTTGCTCAGAACCGGCGCCGAGGCCGGTACCTCCCACATCCGGAAGAGGAGCCGTTCCAGCATCGGAGGAACCGGGACAGTAGAGGCCTCCTTTGGAGGAGAGTCATACTGGAGGGCCTCAAGCTCTTCGGCTCGAGGCTCCTCCTCGGGGTCCACGGGAATCGCCAAAGCTGTGGCCATATCCCTAACGAACTCCGAGAACAGAGTATCCTCCGGGGGGATCTACTCCGGGGTTCGGACTGCGGTGAGTCCGAAGGGACGCACAGAGTCCGAAAGGTATCGGGGGACTCCTCGTCCTCCGTCTCCCATGCGGACTCGTCCGAAGAGGAGTCAGGGGGCTCCGACCGCGTGGGTCCCGGCAGCATCCGCCCCGATGCCGAAGGCACCAGTGTCGACACCCTCGGTCCCGAGTGGGAGGTCGAGGGTGACCGCGACCGAGGATGACCTTGAGCCTTCATGGTCTCGAGTATCGGCTCAGTCTCTGGGGTCGACTTCGACGTCGATATCCCGGTGGTCGGGGCAGATGCACCAGCAAGGCTGGCCATCAGCACCCGCTGCTGATCCATGAAGGCAGACAATCTGCACTCCAAGGCTGTCAGCCTGAGTCCAAGCTCAGGAGACTCAGCAGCTACCGACTCGGGCCCCGGCGGCGGCAGGCTCGACGTCGGCTCCCTGGGAGGAGAGTCCTCGAGGACAACAGGGCTTACGTGTCCAGCAGACTCCGGCTCCACACGAGGCATTTTGGATGGCTTCTCCTGTTCCAAGGGCCCGGGACGGCGGTCGGGGGTCCGAGACCTGGCCCTCGAGGAGCCAGGGACCTCCTCCAACGCAGCCCTCGCGAGCCGCTTCTTCCTCTTTCGTTCCCGATCGGGGGACCCCCTGTCCGAGGAACCCCGGCGATGCTCGGGGTCAGATTCCCGAGACGTCGAGGCCTCAGAAGAGGTCCGGGCCCGGCCGGAGGCCAAATAAAAAAAAAGCCTTTCCTTTTGATGCTGTCGACTTCGCAGTGCCTTAGTGGACATTTTGCTACACGGGCCACAGATCTTAGGATCATGATCTGGACCGAGGCACCGAAGGCAGCAGTCGTGTGTGTCGGTGAGAGACATCAGTTTCTTGCACCGATCACACTTCTTTAAACCACTGGAAGCCATCGGGGAAAAAAGGGCCCCCGCGAGGTCAAGGGACCGGCTTTCCTGGGAAAAGAAAAAAAGGGCGCGAACGCCAGCCACTAAGGGCAAGAACTGAAAAAACAGAAGACGGGCTCGATATCGGTGTACCGAACCCAGCGGGAAGGGGAACCGGCGTCGAACCGCGATGAAATCACAAGAAAAATCTAACTTTTCTGCGGGTGACAAGGACAGACTCCGTTGGGCTCCTCGGAAAAAGAAAGACTGAGCAAGATGGCACCTTTAGGCGGGAAGGGGACCGCGCATGTGTGCACTATTCCCAAAGGCTTTCATAGAAAGCTGGGGAAATGCTCCGCAAGGGCTCCATCGACGTCGATGTCACCCATATGTGAGGACTGACTTCCTGCTTGGTCCTGGAGAACATGGATTTAGACAAGGAAAGTCATGTCTTATTAATATGTTATATTGTTTTGAAGGGGTGAATAAACAGATAGACAAAGGTGAGTCATTCGATATAGTTCATTTGGATTTTCAGAAAGCCTTTGAAAAGGTCCCTCATGAGAGACGGCAAAATTAAAAAATCATGGGATAGGAGGCAGTGTACTACTGTGGATCAGGTTAAAACATAGAATACAGAGAGTAGGGCTAAATAGCCAATTTTCTTAATGGAGAAAGTTGAATAGTGGAGTACCCAGATATCTGTGCTGGGCCTGCTGCATTTTAACATATTCATAAATGATCTAGAAATGGGAATAATGAGAGAGGTGATCAATTTTGCATAGGACACAAAATTATTCAAAGTTGTTAAAACACAAGAGGATTGTGAAAAACTGCAAGAGGACCTTGATAAACTGGAAGACTGGATGTCCAAGTGGCAGATGAAATTTAATGTGGACAAGTGCAAAGTTATGCACCTAGGAAAGAACAACCCAAACTTTCAGTCTGCAGGAATACGAAGAAAAGCTGCTCTTACTGGGAAGTATTCTAAAGTTGTAAGTATTTACCTGCTGGTGATCTCTGGGAACAGCAGGAATCAGTCTTCAAATATGAGTGACATCGGTACCGAGAGCCCCACGCGGGAACACTTCCTAGCATCCAATAAGAATGCTTTTGGGAGCATCCCTCCACGCATGCGTGCCTGCCTTCCCGCTTTCCCAGCAATTCTCTTTAGTAAGGTATAAAGCTCAGAAAAAAATCAGGAAAAAACCCATGCTACAACTCCCAAGGGAGGAGGGTGGGTTGTGAAGACAGATTCCTGCTGTTCTCGGAGATCACCTGTTCCAGGTGAGTAACTACGCTATCTCCAGGAACAAGCAGGAATACAGTCTTCAGATATGGGAATCTCTAGCTTCCGGCTACCATAGATGCCAAAGAGGAGTAAGGTGTGAACGACGGGGAAAAAAATCCCAAACCACAACGAAGATAGAGTATGGATTTGTCAGACTCAGCCCCTTGAGCACCCTCTCCTCTCAATAGCAAGAAGGTAGCCAGTAGGAACAGAGGTCCAGGGGAAGGAGGTGTAGCTGTCCCAAAAAGGTGCCGAAGAATGGCCAGGCCAAAGTTTGTATCTCTACTGGAGTCCTTGTCTAGACAGTAATAATGGGCAGCAAAGGTATGAATGGTAGACCATGTGGCAGCCTGGCAGATCTCTGAGATGGAGACGGAACATAGATGGGGACTGAGGTGGCCAGTGTTCATACATTGTGAGATGTGACGGGCCCTCTAGGTAGAGTCTGGCCTGCGCATAAGCAAAGGAAATGCAGTCCGCAATCCAGTTGGAAAGGGTATGCTTAGTTACCGGTAGGCTCAAGTGACTAGGATCAAACAATATAAAAAGCTGTGAAGACTGTCGATGGGCTTTTGTTTTGTCCAAATAGTAGGCTAAGGTTCTCTTGCAATCCAGGGCATGCAGCATTGCTTCAGCTCGAGATGAATGAGGTCTTGGAAAAAAGGTCAGAAGGAAAACCGACTGATTAAGGAGGAAAGGAGAGACCACCTTTGGAAGGAAGTGGGGATGCATGTGCAAGGAGGACCAGCTTATCATGGTGGAAGCGTGTGTAAGGAGCATGAGCCACCAGAACTTGTAATCACTGACACGACGAGCCGATATGACAGCAACCAAGAAGGCGACCTTGAAGGCAGTGTAGTATTGTGGATCAGAAACTGGTTAGAAGATAAAAGGCAGAGAGTAGGGCTAAATGGCCAATTTTCTCAATGGAGAAAAGTAAATAGTGCAGTACCTCAGGGATCTGTGCTAGGCCTGCTGCTTTTTAACATATTCATAAATGACCTGGAAATGGGAATAACGAGAGATGATCAAATTAGCAGATGACACAAAATTATTCAAAGTTGCTAAAACTGAAGAGGACTGTGAAAAATTGAAAGAGGACCTTGATGAACTGGAAGACTGGGCATCCAAATGGCAGATGAAATTTAATGTGGACAAGTGCAAAGTTATGCACCTAGCAAACAACACCCAAACTCTGGTTACACAATTTAAGGTATCACCTTAGAAATCACCACCCAAAAAAAGATTTTGATGTCATCGTGGATAATACATTGAAATCCTCCGCCCAGTGTGCTGCAGCAGCAGTCAAGAAAGCTAATAGAATGCTAGGAATCATAAGGAAAGGAATGGAGAGGAGAATAAAACCAAGAATTATAATACCTCTATATCGTTCCATGGTTCAACCACACCTTGCACACTGTGTGCAATTCTGGTCGCTGTATTTTAAAAAGGATATAGCGGAATTAGAAAAGATACAAAGAAGAGCCACCAAAATGGTAAAGAGGATGGAAGGATGACCCTATGAGGAAAGGCTTAAAAGTTTAGGGCTCTTCAACTTGGAAAAGAGAAGGCTGAAGGAAGATAAGATAGAAGTCTACAAATGAATGAATGGAATGGAATGGGTTAATGTAGATTGGTTGTTTACACCATCAAAAAGTAGGAAGACTAGAGGACATGCAATGAAGCTACAATGTAACCCATTTAAGACTATAGAAAAAATATTTTTTTCACTCAATGCGTAATCAGACTCTGGAATTCGTTATTGAAGGATGTAGTAAAAGCTGTTAGTGTAGCTGGGTTTAAAAAAGGTTTGGACAAGTTCCTGGAGGAAAGGTCTATAAACTATTATTAAAGAGGACCCGGGAAATCTACTGCTTACCCCAGGAAAGGCATTGTGGAAGCTGTGGACTTTCGGTACCTGCCAGGTCATTGTGATCTGGATTGGCCACTGTTGGAAACAGGATACTGGACTTGATGGACTTTGATCTGACCCAGTATGGCATTTCTTATGTTCTTAAGTGAGGAACCTCAGTGAAGCTGTGGCGAGGGGTTCAAAAGGAGGTTTGAGAAGCTGAGCCAGGACAACATTGAGGCCCCAGGCTACCAGAGACAGTCTGGAGGCCTAGTTAGGAGAAGGCCACGCATGAAGCATGCTACCAGAGGATGAACAGATATTGGCTGTCGACTGGATGGTGAGAGGCCGCAATGGCACTAAGGTGGACATGAACTGAATTTGTCTTTAGTCCTGCCATAGTAAGATGGAGAAGATATTGGAATAGAGGCTTCACTAGGCAAATAAATGGGCTGAGACCTCTCTGGGAGCACCAGAGGGAAAAACCTGAGTCATTTGAAGGCATAAGTGCGTCAAATGGAATATTTTCTAGATGCCAGGAGGATATTTTAAACTTCATCCAGAAGATCTAGGTGAAACAGGACTAGGTTTTCAGAAGCTATGCCGTTAAACAGAGCGCTCTCAGATTGGGGTGGAGGAGCAAGCCCTGGTCCTGCGAGAAGAGGTTGGGTGCGCATCCCAGACTGAGAGGTTTGTGTTGCGCTAGTTGAAGGAGCAGAGGAAACCATGGTGCTGGGTCCAGAAAGGGGTGATGAGAATCATTGTTCCCCTGTCTAATTGCAACTTGAATAATGACTTTGGTATCAATGGAATGGGTGGGAATACATAAAGAATTCCCTGTCCCAAATGAAGGAGAAACTCATCTGAGGCCTGGCTCTGTGGAGACGGGATCTTGGAGTAGGATCGAGGAAATTGTGCGTTCACTGGAGTAGCAAAGAGGTCGATTATGGGAGTTCCCCATAACCGAAATATGTAATGAGTTGTCTCTCTATGGAGAGTCCATTCGTGTGGTCGAAGGTCTCGATTCAGGTTGTCTGCTAGTGCATTGGGCTCCCCCGGAAGGTAAACTGCTTGAAGAAGCATCTGATGAGAGATAGCGAAAGCCCAGAGGCAGACCGCCTCCCTGCAAAGGAGGCGAGATCTGGTTCCCCCTTGCTTGTTTATGTAATATATGGCTACCTGGTTGTCGGTCTGAATGAGTACAGATTGTCCGATCAACTAAAGATGGAACACCTGAAGGGCATTGGCAATTGGCTTGAGTTCCAAGAGGTTGATGTAGTAAGAAGCTTCTTTGGGCGACCAGAGGCCTTGCATAGTTAGGCCTTCGAGGTGAGTTCCTCAGCTCTGTTTGGAAGCATCTGTCGTCAGGGCACACTGAGGCGAAGACATCTGACAAGGTAACCTGATGAGAAGATTTTGAGGGGTGCACCACCAGTTGAGGAAGTCTACAAGTTGAGGCGTGATAGTGATCTGGTCCATGAGACGACCTGTTGACTGCTTCCATTGAGAGGAGAGAGTCCACTGTGCTTGACGCATATGAAGGCCAGCACAGAGGACAACATGGATTGTGGAAGCCATGTGTTCCAAGAGACAAAGCATGTCCCTTGCCTTGATGCAGGGACTAGCTTCAGCAGTGGAGGCAGTCTTCCTGGAAGGAAGGCTTGAGCTTGTGTGGTGTCCAGAAGCGGCCCAATGAACTTTAGTTTTTGAGTTGGAATGAAATGGGACTTTGGGTAGTTGACCACAAGGCCGAGATGCTGAAGCACAGAGATGATGTACTGGAGAGACATGGTCACTACCTGAGGGGAATCAAAATAGTGGCAGTTGGTACCACGGTATCTATGCCACTCCAATACAGACATCGGGTCTCAGTGCTGATGCACCGAACCATTGGAACAGAGGTGCCCCGAGACTGGTTCACCTATCGGTTCTAATGGGAGTATCGGCCCCGGAGCTTGTGACTGCGCCAGTTCCATCAGCAATGCTGCTGAGTGCCTTGATGCACCAACTTTGAGGTTGGGCATCGGGTCTCCGGATTCCGAGGGCCCTGGCACTACTGCCACCAGAATAGCAGCCAGATTCTGCTTGATAGCCAGGTCGAAGAAGACTGGAGGTGTCCGGGTGGATTCCTGCACGGGGGTCTTGCGCCACCATCCCAGAACACAGAACCAGCAGCTCACCAGAGAATGATGCCTCGGGAGCATCCCAGAGCCCCTCTAGAGCTTTAGAGGAAGTATCCTCCGGCCGGGGTTGCTTTGCTAGCTGGTCCAACTCCAGTTCCCCCTTCGAGGAGTCTTAGTGCCGATGATGGAAATCGGTGTCTGCCGACAAAGTTGAGGTCTTTGATACCTTTTCTGCCTCTGTCGAGGACTTGTGCTTGCTGCTATGTTTGGACTTCAAGGAGATATGGGAACCATGTGATGAGGTCGATGCCTGTGAGGGTGTGGAGACCACCGAAGAGTATGCTGAAGTCGCAGAGTCTGATGGAAACAACTTTCCCTGTTGTTGTTCATGGTTTTTAAGTCCCCTCCTGGTCATTTGCTGACACAGGGGGCAAGCCGAAGAGTCATGGTCCGGGCCCAAACACTTTAAGCACCAATCATACTTATTTGTAGCAGAGATAGAGTTTCGGCACTTAGTACATTTCTTAAACCCAGTTGGTTTCTCCATGTTTGAGAAGACCACAGAAGCAAAATCAAAAAAAGTAATGGCAGTCTAGGCTGGACTAGGCAAGCTAAGCAAGCAGCAAAAGCTACAAAGTAAGGAAAATGTAATTGAAAATAAAATGAAAAGAAAAATCAAAAAATGCAAGAGAACAAAAAAAGGAAGTCCAACGCAGGACCGGAGTGACAGGAAGGCAAAGCACGATGAACCTGAAGGCACTTAGATGAGCTTTTAACAGCAGGAAATCGTAATTACTCACCTGTAACAGGTGTTCTCCAGGGACAGTAGGAATCAGTCCAGACATATGGGTGGTGTCGGCGCCGACGGAGCCCTCATGCGGAGAAAATCCCTAGCTTTCTAATAAAGCTTTTGGGAATTGCATCACGCATGTACAGTCCCCTTCCCGCCCAAGGGTGCCATCTTGCTCAGTCAAATGACATAGCTAAAAAGACAGCAAAACGAACAAAATATAATAATAGGACTGCAACTCCAAGGGGAGGAGGGAGGGTTGTGAGGACGGATTCCTGCTGTCCCTGGAGAACACCTGTTACAGGTGAGTAACTACGCTTTCTCCAGGAACAAGCAGGAAGTCAGTCCTCACATATGGGACTCCCCAGCTATAGGCTACCAAGGACCCATAGATGAAAAATAGGCTCCCTCTACGAGAGCCACAAGCAGCCACAACAGGAATCTAACTGAGAGAGTAACACTCTGGTAGCCAGACACCAAAGGGTCGGAGGGTAGGAGTTGCCTAGACCTCGAAAAGATTACGGAGTACAGCCTGGCCGAAAGCACTGTCCCGTCGTGACTCCCTATCCAAGCAGTAATGTGCTGCGAAAGTCTGACCCGAAGACCAGGTGGCGGCCCAGCAGATGTCTGCCAGCGGAACAGAACGGAAACGGAAGATCAGCCGCCTTGTATGCCCAGGCAATACAGTCCGCTACCCAGATGGACAGCGTACGTTTGGAGACGGCCATCCCCAGCTTACTGGGGTCATAGGATACAAAGAGCTGAGAAGCCCTTCTATGGCCTTGCGCAAGCTGAATGTAGAAGGCAAATGCCCTCGTACAGTCCAGGGTATGCAGAACTGTCTCTGCCCAACTGGCATGCGGCCTGGAAAAAAAGGTAGGTAGTACTACCTCCTGGTTGAGGTGGAACGAATAGATTACTTTCGGAAGGAACTTGGGGTGAGTGCGGAGCACCACCCGGTTCCTATAGAACCTTGTATAAGGCCTATTGGACACCAGGGCCTGAAGCTCACTCACTCGCCGAGCCAACGTGAGTGCCACCAAGAAAACTACCTTCCAAGAAAGGTAGCGTAAATGGCAAGTTGCCATCGGCTCAAATGGCAGACGAGCAAGCTGCCTTAAAAATCCCATTCGGTTGCCGGAGGGCGAACTGGGGGCTTCAGCAGAAGTAGGCCTCTTCGGAACCTGGACACCAAAGGATGTGCAGAAAGAGGCTTTCCTTCCACTGGGAAATGGTGTGCAGCCAAGGCACTGAGGTGAACTCTGACGGAGTTGGACTTAAGGCCCAAATCCGAAAGATGGAGAAGATACTGCAGGACCACTGCAACCTGGCAGGAGAAAGGATTTTCTTTCTGCTTTTCGTACCACACCCCAAACCTATGCCACTTAAAAGCATAGGTCCATCTAGTTGACTGCCCCCTTCAGGCCAGCAGAACTTCTTCCACATTTTTGGGAAGGAGGAATGGTGCGAGAACTACCCTTTCAGCAGCCATGCCATCAGGTTGAGGGAGCTGAGGTTGGGGTGCAGGAGAGTGCCCCCCTCCTGAGACAGGAGGTTGGGATAGGATCCCAGAGGGATTGGGGCCTCCACTGCTAGTTGAAGTAGAAGTGGAAACCAGGGTTGCCTCGGCCATCTGGGGGCTACCAGAAAGACCGAGGCCTTGTCCTGGAGAATTTTGAAAAGGGCTCACAAACAAATCCAGTGTCGGCTGTCCCCAGATCTGAAAGAGCCACTGGGCCATATTTGTATCCAGCTGCCACTTGTGGGGCTGGAGAATCCTGCTGAGCCAGTCGGATAAGTAGTTTTCCTGGCCTGGCAGATAAACTGCTTTCAGATGCATGTCGTGCTGGACTGTAAAGGAGCACAGGTCCAGAGTTTCCTGACACAGACTGCAGGACCCTGTGCCTCCTTGTTTGTTGACATAGAACATTGCTGCTTGGTTGTCTGTTTGTATTAAAACAGGATGATGAGCCAAAGTTTGGAAAAAAGTTCGTAGAGCTAGGCGAATGGCACGAAGTTCCAGGAAATTGATCTGCTGTGTGCTCTTGTGCGGAGATCACACACCTTTAGTGCACAGTCCTTGGCAATGGGCTCCCCAGCCCAGCAACGATGCATCTGTAGTCAGGATTCTCATGTGTTGAGGAGCTTGGAAGGCCATCCCCGCCTCCAAGTGTTTTGGTTGAAGCCACCAGGCAAAGGACTGTACCAGTCTTTTGGACACCTTGACTCTGTCTCGGAGTCTGCCTGTGGCTTGTGTCCACTGGTCCCTGAGGCACCACTGAGCTGTTCTCATGTGAGGCAGGCATTCGGTGTCACATGTACCGTGGAGGCCATGTGGCCCAGGAGGCGCAGGAAATGTCTTGCTGATATCTGAGACCTGCGACTCACTTGATGTGCCAGGGCCAGGAGTCTCTGCACCCTGTCTATTGGCAGGTAGGCCCTTGCCTGAATGGCATCTAGTCTGGCCCCAATGAACTCTAGTTGTTGAGTGGGGATTAGGGTAGACTTGGGGTAATTGATTACAAACCCTAGATGTTGGAGCACCTGGATGGTGCGAGATGTGGCCTGTTGGACCTCCCTGGCTGACATGGCTCTGATGAGCCAACTTGTCTAGGTAAGGGAAGACAAAAACTCCTTGTATTCTGAGGAAGGCGGCCACCACCGCCAGGCACTTTGTGAATAGCCTGGGGGCGGAGGCCAGGCCAAAGGGAAGCACTCTGTATTGATAGTGTTTTCCCCCTACCACAAAGTGTAGATATTGCCTGTGGTCTGGATGAATTAGGATGTGTGTATATGCATCCTTTAGGTCTAAGGAGCATAGCCAGTCTCCCTGGCAGAGGTAAGGCAGCAATACTCCAAGGGAAAGCATTTTGAACTTCTCCCTCATCAGGAATTTGTTTAAGTTGCACAGGTCGAGGATGGGTCTTAGGCCTCTTGTCCATTTTGGTATCAGGAAGTATCTGGAATAAGCCTTTGCCCTGCAGGTGGTGGGGCACCGGTTCTACTGCCTGATCCTCGAGAAGACCTGCTAACTCCTTCAGAAGAAGGTCCCGGTGAAGGGGAAACCTGAAAGGCTTTCCTGGAAAGTAAGGAGGAGGTACCTGGGTCAAGTGAAGCAGATAGCCTTGATGGACTATCTGAAGAACCCAAGTGTCCGTGGTGATGGCCGGCCACCTGTGGGCATACAGGGCAAGCCTTCCCCCTGTGCATTGCCTTTCTCCTATGGTGAGAGGGGCTATGCCTCGAGAGTCAAAAGTCACTACCAGGCTGGGCCGGAGCCAATGCCTGGGTTTTGGGGGCTTTTTGCTTATGTGGGCCATGCCCCTGTCCCTTGGCCTGCTGCCCTTGTTGGGAAGCCGGGGAGGCCTGAAATGGGGGGTAGCTTCGGTAAGCAGCACCCTTCCTCAGGAAAAAGGGCTTCTTACCCGAGCCCTTCTTTTTAGAAGGGGCAGAAGTCTTCTTCGAGAGCCTTGTCCTGGTTAGGTACTCAGACTTGATCTCAACAGCCTTTTCGGTCATGGGTTTGCCGAAGAGGTTCTCACCATGGCATGGGACATCGACCAACTTGTCCTGAACCCACTATTCCAGGTCTGACGACTGTAGCCATGCTTGGCACCATGCACCGATGACAGCCGCAGCTACCCGGGCCGACGCCTCGAACCCGTCATAGGCCGCTCAAGTCATGAACTTCGAGCACTCACGGACTCCAGTGGACAGGGTCTTGAAGTGCTGCAAAGGTCCCTCGGAGAGACCAGCCGAGAACCCGGCGATCTCCTTCACCAGATCCCGCAGGTACATGCCCATGTACAGCTGGCATGCCTAGATCCAACATGTCAGCATAGAACCCTGGTAGCACTTCCTGCCGAGGGCATCCAAGTTGCGGGCCTCCGAGGAGTGCGTCTTCTGGCTCTTGAGCCGGCACATGGCCGATTCCACAACCATGGAGTTGTGCGGCAGTTGTGCTTTTTGGAACCCAGGGCTCTTGCAGACTCGGTACATCGAATAGAGCCGCCTGCTGATCACCGGCACCGATGCCGGCGTCTCCCACATCCAGAGTATCAGCCTTTCCAGGATTGGAAGCACCGGTACAGTAAGGGCTTCCCGAGGGGGAAGTCATATTGGAGAGCTCCTCAGCTTAAGGCTCCTCCTTGGACTCCGTGGGGAATGCCAAAGCCTTTGACATGTCCCTTACGAAGTCCAAGATCCGAGTGTCCTCCGGGGTGGACACCTTCTCCGAGGTTCGGACACCGGGGAATCGGACGGGACCGTCCCTGGTTCTGCAGGTGCCAGGGACTCTTCTACCTCCGTCTCCCAGCCCAACGCCTCCGAAGAGGAATCGAGTGGCTCCGGCCTCGAGGGCGAGGGCTTCGGCTTCGACTGCCCCAATGCCGGTGGCACCGGCATCAACGACCTCGGTCCCGAACAGGAGGTCGAGGGAGACCTCGGCTGAGGATCGACTCGAGTACGTAGAGTCTCGAGGATCGGCTCAGCCTCCGGGGTAGACTTTGACGTCGGGGGGCCCGGTGGTCGGGGCGGAAGGACCAGTAAGACCAGCTATCAGCGCCCGCTGCTGCTCCATGAAGGCAGACATGCTGAGCTCCAGGGCCACCATTCTGAGACCAAGTTCAGAAAGCTCCGCAACTCCCGGGTCGGGTCCCAACGCCGTTGAGCCCAATGTTGGTTTTCCCGGAGGAGAGTCCTCAACGAGGACAGTGGTTACCTGCCTCGGCTGCTCCGGGTCCCTTCGAGGAAGTTTTGCCGGGCGCCCCAACTCCGAGGATCCGGCCGGCGGTCGAGGCTCTGCGACCGATCCCGCGAGGAACCAGGCCGTTCGGAACCATCCAACACCGCCGCCTTCAAGGATTTTTTCTTCCTCCAATGTTCCTGTGAGGGAGACCCCCTCTCCGAGGACACCCGACGCTGCTCAGGCTCAGACAGTTCCTGAGACGTCGAGGCCTCAGATGAGGTCCGGGCCCGGGAAGATATGGACTCAGCAAAAATCCTATCATGCTGCTGCTAGTGGCTTCTCAAGGCCTTCGAGGACATTTTCCTACACGGGCCACAGACCTTCGGGTCGTGGTCAGGCCCGAGGCACTGGAGACAGCAGTCATGTGTATCGGTGAGGGACATTAACTTCGTACACCGATCACATTTTTTAAACTCGCTGGCAGCCATCGGTGGAAAAAGGGCCCCTGCGAGGTCGAAGACCCAGGCTGCCAGTAAAAAGGAAAAAGAGCGCGAGCACTAGTCACGAAGGACAAAAACTGAAAAATCAGACCAGACTCGATACCGGTGTACTGAGCTGAAGGTGGGAAGGGGAACTTATGTCGAACCGGCTAGAAAGAAAAATGAATTTCTAACTTTAATCAACTTTTTTCACGGAGACTATGGGACAACGTCCGTTGGGCTCCGCGGAAAAAAGGAGACTGAGCAAGATGGCACCCTTGGGCGGGAAGGGGACTGCGCATGCAATTCCCAAAAGCTTTCTTAGAAAGCTGGAAATTTGCTCCGCACCAGGGCTCCATAGGAGCCGATGTCACCAATATGTGAGGACGGACTTCCTGCTTGTTCCTGGAGAAAAGGACGTTGTCCTAATGGCTCAGGGAAAAAAAGACGACTGAAGAGAATTGCTGGGAAGGTTGGAAGGCAGGCATGCATGCGTGGAGAGATGCTCCCAAAAGCATTCTTATTGGATGCTGGGGAATATTCCCACAAGGGGCTCCATTGGTGCCAATGTCACCCATATGTGAAGACTGCATTCCTCTTTTTTCCTGGAAAATTTCTCAGACTCTTAGGTTAAAGGGAACTCTTTGGGGTTAAACTGATAAAATCTCTGTCTATTTTTCCCTCCCGCCCACCCTGATTCCCACCCACCTCGATTCCACCCACCCCAGGCAAAATGGTGAAATTAGACTTACCTGCTAATTGTTGTTCCTGGAGTGTAGCCAGTCTAGTCCTGGACCTCTGGGTTCTCTATCTCATCCAGCAGCTTGGAGACTGAGAAAACTCCTCCTTTTTATGATGTCACCGGTATATCTTCACTGAATCCGCCCCCTGTCATTAGTAACCTATTGACAAAGCAGACTCACCGGAGACACAAGTAAGCCTCAAACAGAAGTACTAAGCACTTAACTCTTAAATCACAAACCTGGAACAGCCCCAGTGAAATACATAACGGAAATTCCTCTAACCTACCGTGACTGTAAATTAAGCAGGCCAGTCCCTCCTCCACCAGAAAGGGAAAAGCCCTTAACAGAACAGAACCTAAGCATTAGTATTAGTTAGGCATTTATTATTATTATTATTATTATTTTTTTTTTACCTTCGGATAATCCACTCCCACCTGCAGCTACTCAAGACAGCAGACTGCCAAAAGGCCCTCTTACCTGTAAATAATCTCAACTGTTCAGGCCTCTGCAGAATGAAATACATTGGGGAGGGATACGGGACTAGACTGGCTACACTCCAGGAACAACAGTTAGCAGGTAAGTCTAATTTCACCTTCCTGATCGTGTTATCCAGTCTAGTCCCGGACCTCTGGGTCTGTACCAGAGCAGTGAACAAGAACTTCACCCATGGGAGGGACCTGGAAGACCAGCCCGCAGTACTGCCGATCCAAAATAGGTCTCTTCCGTCCTCTGCACATCTAGGCAGTAATGTTTCACAAAGGAATGTAGGAACGACCAAGTCGCTGCCTTGCAAATCTCCGCTGGGGTCACTAAACGCACTTCTGCCCAGGACGAAGCTTGCGCTCTAGTAGAATGTGCCCGAAGCCCTTCTGGAACCGATTTCCCTTTCAATATGTAAGCCGACGCAATGGCTTCCTTAATCCATCTAGCGATGGAAGCTTTAGACGCCGGTTCACCCTTTCTCGGCCCCGCGAAGAGGACAAAGAGTCTGTCCGACTTACGGAAACTGGACGTCCGTCGCAGATACTTCTTCAGCGCCCTACGGACATCTAGCAGGTGCAGCTTTCTCGACCCCGATGCCTCCGCGTCCTGAGAAAACACCGGTAAGGAGATTTCCTGATTCACGTGAAACGGCGAAACGACTTTAGGGAGGAAAGCCGGCACTGTCCTTAAAACCACCTTCGTTGAGAAGAACGGCAGATAGGGCTCCCTGCAGGAAAGCGCTTGCAATTCCGAGACTCTTCTCGCCGAACAAATGGCCAGCAAAAATACCACCTTGAGAGTGAGATCTTTGAGCGACGCTTGAGACAATGGTTCGAAGGGCTCGCGCTCTAACGCGTCGAACAGGAATGGCAGATGCCACTTAGGAATGATCTGTCTAGCGGGAGGCCGCGCTAGCGATACCGCCCTTAGGAAGCACTTAACGTCGCACTGACACCCTAGCGTCTGACCTCCTATCCTGCCTCTGTAACATGACAAAGCCACTACCTGCACCCGCAACGATGCAGCAGCTAGCCCTTTGTCAAAACCATCCTGCAGTAATTCTAACAGCTGAGGAATGGAGGACTTTAAAGCTTCACACTTTCTGTCTGCGCACCAAGCCTCGAAAACCCTCCAGACACGGACGTACGCTAGCGAAGTGGACCTCTTTCTGGCCCCCAACAGGGTAGCTACAACTACCGGCGAATAGCCCCGAGCCTTCAACCTTGCCCTTTCAAGAGCCAAGCCGTCAGCGAGAACCGATCCACGTGGGGCATGAAAAGGGGCCCCTGAGATAGCAGATCAAGGACGAGAGGGAAGTCACCAGGACTGCACCACTAGCAACCTCACCAGATCCCCGTACCAGGGTCTGCGAGGCCAGTCTGGGGCGATTAGTATTACTTGCCCTTTGAACCGTTCGACTCGCTGCAGAATCCTTCCTATCAGGACCCACGGAGGAAACACATACAGCAGATGCCCTACCGGCCACTCCTGAATGAGTGTGTCTAAGCCCTCTGACATCCTTTCCCTTCGTCTGCTGAAAAAGCAACTGACCTTCGCCGAGGCAAAGGTCGCCATGAGATCCATGACCGGTGCGTCCCACCTGCGCACCACCATCTCGAAGACCTCGGGATGAAGGACCCATTCCCCTGGGTCCACTCTCACTCAACTTAGAAAATCGGCCTGCACATCGTCCACTCCTGCTACATGCGCTGCTGACAGATCCAACAGATGTGCCTCCGCCCAACCGCGCAGGGCTTCGGCCTCGGATTCCAGCGCTGCGCTGCTGGTTCCTCTTTGTTTGTTGACATATGCTACTGCCGTGGCGTTGTCGGAGAATACCCGAACTGCCTTGCCTGCGACCAACTTCCGAAACTCCTGTAGCGCTAGGAACATTGCTCTTAATTCCAGCCTGTTGATTGACCACGTCTTCTCTTGGGCCAGCCACTGACCCTGCGCGAACACGCCTTGACAATGCGCTCCCCAGCCCAGGAGGCTGGCGTCTGTCATTACCGCCACCCAGGCTGGAGTGTCCAATGATCTCCCAGCCTCCAATGACGAGGGAAGCAACCACCAATGGAGCGACTGGCGGACCTCCGGCAGACATCGCAACTTCCGCGATAACGGATCCTGTTGATGCGATCATCGGAGAAGCAATGCTCTTTGCAACGGTCTCATGTGGGCCCTCGCCCATGGAACTGTCTCTATGGAGGCTGCCATAGTGCCCAGCAACTGATAATGCCACGCTGAGGGCGCCTTGCGTCAAAGAAACTGGCTTACTAACTTCCGAAGGGTTTGTGCCCGCTCCGCCGTCAGAAAGACCTTTCCTACCCCCGTGTCGAAGCGAGCACCCAGATATTCCAGATTCTGAGAGGGAACCAATTGGCTCTTTGACATGTTGACTATCCAACCGAGCTCCCCCAGAAAGGCCACCACGCGGGCAGTGGCTGCCTCGCTCTCGGACCTTGACTTCGCCCGGATCAGCCAATCATCTAGATAAGGATGTACCAGGATTCCCTCCTTTCTGAGGGCCGCCGCCGCCACCACCACGACCTTGGTGAAGGTTTGCGGCGCCGTCGCTAACCCAAAAGGCAGCCCCCGGAACTGAAAATGCCCGAACGGTACTGCGAATCTGAGAAACTTGTGTTGCTCTGGTCTTATCGGAATGTGAAGATAGGCCTCCGACAGGTCTAGGGAGGTAAGGAACTCTCCCCTTCGTACCGCCACTATAACCGATCGCAGCGTCTCCATATGGAAATGCGATACCCGAAGGCAACGATTTACTCCCTTGAGATCCAGAATCGGACAGACGCCTCCATCCTTTTTTGGCACCACAAAGTAAATGGAGTATCGACCGTAGCCGTGTTGGTCTGGCGGTACGGGCACTATTGCTTTGAGCTCTAGCAGCCTTCGGACTGTCTCCCGCAAAGCTGCGCACTTGGCGGTCGATTTGCCGGGGGATTGTACAAAGGCCTCTTGCACTGGCCTCAACAGCTCCAGTGCGTACCCCTCTCGAATAACTTCTAATACCCATTGATCTGACGTTACTCGGACCCAGGCAGAATAAAGCTCCTGCAACCGCCCTCCTACTGGAAGCAAGGCTGCCCGGGTCCCCCGTATCTCATTGCTGCTTTTTGGCAGTGAAGGACGAGGAGGAGGAAGGGCCAAAACCCCGTCCCGCTCCTCGAAACCCCTGAAAGCTTTGAGTTCTATTGGGGAAACGTCCTCTCTGACCTGAATTGAACCTCTGGAACCGAGACCGGCGAAAATCCCGCTGCTGACCCCTGCCAGGCGGAAACGTCTGGTTTGTCTTAGGTTTGTCCTCCGGCAACTTACCACCTTTAGTTTCCCCTAACTCCTTAACCAGCTTCTCTAAATCTTCCCCGAACAACAGGCGTCCTTTAAAGGGAAGCTTACTCAATCTAGCCTTGGAGGAACTATCTGCCACCCAGTTGCGCAGCCAGAAGTAGCGTCGTGCCGCCATCGCTGATGCCATGCTCTTTGACAGGTCCCGCATAAGATCATAATGGATGTCTGCTAAGTAGGCCGCGCTAGACTCCAATTTGGCCGCTTCGCTAGAGTCTACACTATCCTGACTCGCGTGCACCCATTGCGACCAGCGAAGACAGACTCTCAACACCCAAGCTCCAGAAATAGCTGCGTGGAGCGACAGGGCATTCACATCAAACACCTGTCGTAGTAACACATCCAACTTTCTGTCCTGCGAGTCCTTAAGAGCTGCACTACCTTCAACAGGAATGGTAGTTTTCTTGGTGACTGCCGACACGGCCGCATCTACCTTGGGAGACCTAAAAATCTCCTTATCCTGGTCCAACAACGGATACAGACGGCCCATAACTCCGGACCCCCTGAGAGGAGCTTCTGGCACGTTCCACTCTTCTTGGATCATTTCCCGAAGCACTCTATGTACTGGGAATACTCTTTGATTCCTCCTGAAAACCTGTAACAAAGGATCCTCTAACGAGTCATCTTCCGTCGCTCCTGGCCCCGGCATATTTAGTGCCTTTAACACCTCAACTATAAGTGCCGGTAGCTCTTCCTTTCTGAAGACCCGCACCACTTGTGCCTGATCTTCCTTTTCAGAAAGCTCCCCTTCTTCTAGCTCTTCCTCAACTTCTAAACTGTGGTCCTCGTCCTCAGACAGCGGACCCTCCGAGGCTACTGAGACCTCTCCAGTCACTCCCTCCGTTCATGACCTCTTAGCCCCGCGAGGAAGATCATCGGCTTGTAAGGGCACTGCGGATCTCTTAAGCCCGCTCGATTCCTCAGACCCTGTCTGTTGCTGCGCGTTACCAAACAGAGTGCGCTGCAGCAGCGTGACAAAATCCTGAGAAAAAATAGCCGCTAAGACTTTAGGGAACGGTGCCTGAGAGAGAGGCGTGTCCGGGGCCGAAGATGGACCAGCCACTGGATCCACCTGAGGCACCTCCGGCAACAGTGAGCCTGAACTCTCCTTCTCGGCCTCTTTCACTTCTCCTTTTTCTTCCCTGGAATGCTTCATCGATGCTGCCTTCCTCACACAGGATTTAAACACCCCTGAAGCAGCGCCTTTTTTCTTGCCACAGACTAAACAGAGTGGCATAGATGGCATGGTAAGACACACTAACTGAAGCACGTCCAGCCCAGACAGGCTGCTTCCCTGCACGCTGAAAACAAACAGCTTCAGTAGCACTGCGAGCCGAGGGCAAAGTCTTGTGCTCTTTTGTTGTTTTTTTTTAAACCAAACCCTAGCACAAAGAAAGGTTCTCCTGTCTATACTGATGCTTAAAAAAAATCCTAATGAGGCTCCGGTGATCGGCTCAAGCCGACCTGACTGACTGCACACTAAACCAGCGTTTGCACGCGGCCCCGCCACGCGGCTAGGCCCGCCACTGACTGCTTCGCGCCAAAAAGCGCCTCACAGCATCCGCATTTTCAACAAGATTTGTCCTACCTTGAACGCTGCCGAAGACAAGCAAATTACACCCGCCAAGTTTGTCGGCGGCTCCGGAGATCGAGAAAGGCACCGAAAGCCTCGTCACAGCCTCACTCTGCAAACTTCAAGAATGACGGGGAACGGGCTGAGCCAGCCAAGCGCGCTAACAGGCAAGCTTCTGTGTGGCGCTGGCTGGGCTCTTCTCCAGCTCTTACCCCCTCGGCAAATGCAGCTACACCTACCAGGAGTAAAGAACTAAATTAGCCGCAGCTCAGGATCTCCTTTGAGGAGCCAATCTAACTGAGGTGGGGGGGGGGGGGAGGGGGGCAAGAGAGAAGCCTGCAGGTAACTTAAAGACACAGTACCTTAAGTCAAACCTCCCTCTCAGAGTTAACCCAAATTAAGACTAATAACCCTGCTACCAAACTAAAATCAATATTAATTGTTTCTCCAGTGAGCCTGGCTGTCCGGGCTCTATTCCATCCAGCTGCTTGGAGACTGAGGTAACTGATGACGGGGGCGGATTCAGTGAAGATATACCGGTGACATCATAAAAAGGAGGAGTTTTCTCAGTCTCCAAGCTGCTGGATAAGATAGGGAACCCAGAGGTCCGGGACTAGACTGGATAACACGATCAGGAACTTAGATTTATAGGCTCCTACACCTCTTACAGGGACAGAGGTAGTCAAATTCACTTTCAGGTTAGCTGGGTATCCTCATCAGGTATAGCTTTAAGTAAGTAAACAACAAATATATTAACACCACCTTAAAACTAAGATGCAGACAGAAGTGAGATGGAGGCTATCCAATCTTTTGCACCGAGTGTCACATGTACGATTTCCTTGCAGTTGGTAAAGGGTCTTATGTGTGCACTAGGTGCAAGGAGCGCTTTGCTCTCAGGGAAAGAGCCCGATCTCTGGAGGCTAGAGCAGCAGGCTTGGAGGACCTAAGGAAGACAGAGGTAAACAGATGAGACCTACAGGAATGTAGTACTGAAGTCCCACCGCCAGTATAGCAGTCTCTCTTCTGCCATGGAGGGGAGAGGTCATGTGAAAGGAGAGCATCAACCTGGTGTGGCAGGAAGGATTCCTGCAGCTAGGACTTGTCCTCCAGGTGATGTACTGTAAAACCCTTTTTTCACCGAAGAAGTTTCTCAAGGGACATGTGCCCATGTGGGAAGGGTTAGGACAGCCATTATAGTTGGTGATTCCATCATTAGGCATACAGATAGCTGAGTGGCTGGGGTACGTGAGGATCACCTGGTAACATGCCTATCTGGTGGTGGACCTCATGCACCACCTAGACAAGGTTTTAGATAATGCTGGAGAGGAGCCTGCTGTCTTGGTACATGTTAGTAGCAATGACACAGGAATGTGTGGGAGGGAGGTTCTGGAGGCCAAATTTAGGCTTTTAGGTTGGACGCTGAAATCCAGAACTTCCAGGGTAGCATTCTCTGAAATGCTTCCCATTCCACACGCAGGACCCAAAAGACAGGCAGAGCTTTGGAGTTTCAATGCGTGGATCAGACGATGATGCAAGGAAGACTGTTTTGGATTTGTTAGGAACTGGCTAACATTCTTGGGAAGGGAGGGAATTTTCTGAAAGGATGAGCTTCACCTTAACTGGGATGGAACCAGGCTGTTGGCATTAACCTTTTAAAAAAAGAGATAGAGCAGCTTTTAAACTAGATAACAGGGGAAAGCAGACAGTTGCACAAGAGCGCATGGTTCGAAAGGATATATCCCTGAAGGATACTAGCAAAAGACTGAAGTTAGGGCATATTGACAGAGAGGTTCCAATAAAGACAAAAGTAACCCAAATGTCCTTAAGTACAGAAAGACAGAGCTTAAAGATTCCAAATTACCCCTGTCTACCGATAAACGGATTAATATGAATAAAATACAACCTCTAAAATGCCTGTATGCAAATGCTAGATGTCTAAAAAATAAGATTGGAGAGTTAGACTATATAGCACTAAATCAGGGGTCACCAACCTGCGGCCCGCGAGGTCCCTTGGTGCGGCCCGCGAGGCTCTACCCCGGTGCGGCCCGCCAAGGATGCTGCTGAAAGTACCGGCAAATTCATGGACTCCTTCTTCTGCAGCCGCGGCTCCCTGCCTCTTAGGGAACCGCGGCTGTGCTTGTAAAATCATCGCGGAGCCCTTCCTGTCTTGACGGGCTCCGTGCAGCATTGTCCCGCCTCCAAAGGAAGTGGTAAACAACTTCCTTTAGAGGCGGGACAATGCTGCACGGAGCCCGTCAAGACAGGAAGGGCTCCGCGATGATTTTACAAGCACAGCCGCGGTTCCCTAAGAGGCAGGGAGCCGCGGCTGCAGAAGAAGGGAGGGAGCTGACATGGAATAAAATACAGGTATGAGCAGTTTTTTTTTTTTTCGCGGGGGGGGGGGGGGGTGTGTGCGGCCCGCGAGTCTGCCGGTAATCGGCTGTGCGGCCCGCGGCCCTCTGGAGGTTGGTGACCCCTGCACTAAATGAAAGGTTAGATATGATTGGTATCTCAGAGACCTGGTGGAAGGAGGACAACCAGTGGGACACTCTGATACCTAAGTACAAATTACATCGCAATGATAGAGTAGATCAAATTGGTGTGCGGTTTGCGTTCTCTATTAGAGAGGGCACTGAATCACATAGGATTATATTTTTCAGGAAATAAAATACACTGTAGAATCTATATGGATAGAAATTCCATGCAAAAAGGGGAAGGCGATGGCAGTGAGGGTGTACTACTGTCCACCTCGTCAGAATGAACAAATGGATGATGAAATGCTAAAAGAAATCAGGAAAGCAAACAAAAGATACAACACAGTAATAATGAGCAATTTCAATTACCCTGGTATGTACTGGGTCAATGATACTGCAGTACATGCTAGGGAGATAAAGTTTCTAGATGAAATAAATGACTGCTTCTTGGAGCAGTTGGTTCATGAACCAATAAGAGGGGAAGCTATTCTGGACCTAGTTCTTTTAGTGGAACACAGGATCTGGTGCAAGAGATACGGGTGTTGGGGCCACCGGGCAATAGTGATCATAGCATGATTGCATTTAATTTAATAAATGGAAAGATGACAGCAAGGAAATCCACAGAACTACCTTTTAACTTTCAAAAGGGAGACTATGATAAAATGAGGAAAAAACTAAAAGGAGCAGCTGCAAAGGTTAAAGATTTGCATCAAGCATGGGTGGTGTTTAAAAATACTATCTTGGAAGCCTAGACTAGTTGTATTCCACGCTTTAAGAAAAGTGGAAGGAAGGCCAAAAAACTGCCAGCATGGTTTAAAGGTGAGGTCAGAGAGGCTGCAGTAGCCAAAAAAACATCTTTCCGGAAATGGAAAAAGGAGCCAAATGACAAAAACAACAAACAACATAAGCTCTGGCAAGTTAGATGCAAGGCATTGATAAGGCAAGTGAAGAGAGAATTTGAAAAAAAGCTTGCCGTCGAAGCAAAAACACATAACAACAATTTTTTCAAGTACATTCATAGCAAAAAACCTATGAAAGTCAGCTGGACCATTAGATGATAGATGGGTGAAAGGAGCACTAAGAGAGGACAAGGCCATGGCGGAGAGACTGAATGAATTCTTTGCTTTGGTTTTTACTGAAGATGTAGGAAGGTTAACCGTGCCTGAAATGGGATTTAAAGATGAGATATCAGAAAATTTAAAGACATATCAATAAACCGGGAAGATGTATTACAACTATTTGATAAAATGAAGAATAGCAAATCACCTGGACCAGAAGGTATACATCCGAGGATGAAAGAACTGAAATATAGTATGAGATTGCAGACCTACTATCAGTAATCTGTGAACTATCATATCAAATTCAAATAAACATAAACATAAACATAGTGCCTGAAGATTGGAGAATGGCCTATGTAATGCCAATTTTTAAAAAAAGGTTCCAGGGGTGATCCGGGAAACTACAGACAGGTGAGCCTGCCATCAATACCGAGCAAAATAGTAGAAACCATTATAAAGAAAAAAAAAATCCTAAACATGTAGACAGTCATAGTTTATTGGGAGAAAGCCAACATGGATTTAGCCAAAGAAAGTCTTGTTTTACTAATCTGTTATATTTTTTTGAAGGTGTGAAAAAACAAGTTGACAAACAGATAGATAAAGGTGAGCCAGTCGATATAATGTATCTGGATTTTCAGAAAGCCTTAGACAAGGTTTCTCATGAGGGACTCTTGGCGAAATTAAAAAGTCATGGGATAGGAGGCAGTATACTATTGTGGATGAAGAACTGGTTAAAAGATAGAAGGCAGAGAGAGTAGGGCTAAATGGTCAATTTTCTCAATGGAGAAAAGTGAATAGTAGAGTACCCCAGGGATCGGTGCTGGGCCCGTTGCTTTTTAACATATGTAGAAATTACCTGGAAATGGGAATGAGTGAGGTGATCAAATTTGCAGATGACAGAAAATTATTCAAAATTATTAAAACAGAATAGGATTGTGAAAAATTACAAGAGGATCTTTATAAATTGGAAGACTAACGATCTGACCAAATGAAATAAGGTATAGAGGGAAAAAAGGTATAGGGGAAAATAAGAACAAAACCCCAGCTACACTAACTACAATGCTCCTAATCTGTCCCTGTAGGGAGCCCAGCACTTAGGCTCACCACCTCCAGCTGCTTGGAGACTGAGCACACTGGAAGCTGGTGGGAGGTGCCAGCAGTATATAAGTAAGTGGCTTCAGAATCTGACATGCCCAGTCTCCAAGCTGCAGGAGGAGGTGCACTACCCAGAGGTGTGGGACTGGACTGGAGGGACGATAAGGAACTATGATTACATAATGCAAGATTCCACATTAGGAAACATCAGTCAGAAAAAGGATTTAGGTGCCATCGTGGATAATACATTGAAATCCTCTTTCTCCCGGTGCAGCCAAGAAAACAAATAGAATGCTAGGAAGCATAAGGAAAGGAATGGAGAAAAAAATCAAGGATATTATAATGCCTTTGTATTGTTCCATGGTGCAACCACACTTTGAATATTGTGTGCCATTCTATTCGCCATATCTTAAAAAGGATATAGTAGAAATAGAAAAGATACAGAGAAGAGCCACCAAAACGGTAAAGGGGATGGAAGGATACCCCTATGAGGAAAGATTTAAAAGGCTAGTGCTCTTCAACTTGGAAAAGAGATGGCTGAGGGGAGATAAGATAGAGGTTTATAAATTAATAAATGGAGTAGAACGGGTAAATGCAGAAAGGTTGTTTACTCCATCAAAAAGTAGGAAGACAATGGTTCACGCAATGAAGCTACAATGTAACCCCCATTTAAGACTAATAAGAGAAAATATTTTTTCACTCAACGTGCAATCAAACTCTTGAATTCATTACCAGAGGATGTAGTAAAAGTGTAGCAGGGTTTAAAAAAGGTTTGGACAAGTTTCTGGAGGAAAGGTCCATAAACCATTATTAAAGAGGACCCAGGAAATCTACTGCTTACCCCGGGACAAGCACTGTGGAACCTATGTACCTTTTTGGGAACTTGCCAGGTACGTGTGACCTGGATTGGCCACTGTTGGAAACAGGATACTGGGCTTGGTGGACCTTGGTCTGACCCAGTATGGCATTTCTTATGTTCTTATGTTGATTACATGTAATATGAAGTTTAACTCATTTAGTGTAATGCCTGAAAAATTGCTCAACTCAGGAGTATTGAATTCCAGACCTAATGGACAAACTACTATGTGTAAATTAACCATAAACTAATACCATGATGTAAATATCATGAATATCCACTGCTAACACATGAAAGCCAAGTCTGCTGATGGCCCTCTGCTTTTTACCCTTAAGAAACAGATGTTGAGGAGATTTCAACTTAACGTGGAATCCAGTGAGAGACACCTCAGGGAAAAGGGAGGGTAAGACGGCGGCTAGGAAGCGCTACCACAATTTTGTAGCGCACCATTGCTTGATTGATGCCTGGAGATTCCACCACCCAGGGAAGAGACAATTTTCTTATTTTTTCACCGGTACATGGATGATATTCCAGAATAGATGCTATCTGGGTATCGAAAGAAATGGGGGGTAGGATTAAGGGGGCGGATATGGATTCGATTACTTGGTCAGATCATGCGCTAGTGGAAGTCAGATTGACAATAGAGGGAGAGGGGAAGGGCTTACAGTTTTGGAGACTTAATGAATCTCTATTAGAAGATGGAAGGGTAAGAGCGGACATCGAGAGGGAAACAAGGGAATACTTCCATTGGAATGATAATGGGGAGGTAACTTGGGGAGGGGTGTGGGATGGATATAAGGCAGTAATGCGAGGAATTTTAATTAAATTGGGGGCGCGAAAACGGAAGGAAAGGGAGGGAACAGAGAGGGAACTGAGAGCAAGATTGTTGGAATTGGAAGAACTAGATGCGCAAGGGAAGCAAGGAGAATACAGAGGCCAGGTGCTGGCAGTAAGAGCACAGTTAAATGACTTACAGGCAGCAAAGATAAGATATCATATACAGTTGTTGCGACAGGAATTCTTTGAGGCAGGTAATAAGGCAGGGCGATATATGGCTCAGAAACTGAAGCAGAGGAAATTGCGTTCATATATAATGAAAATTTGGAATCCGGACGGGGAGCGGGTATATAAGGATGGGGAGATTAGGGAGGTCTTTAGAGGATACTATCAGGGGTTATATAAAGCACAGAACCCTCCACAGAGGAAGAGAGTACAGAGTTATCTTGATTCAATTCAGTTACCGAAATTAGAAAAAATTAAACAAGGCTATAACAGCAGAGGAGGTACAACGGGCTATAAAACAGTTGAAAATAGATAAGGCTCTGGGGTTAGATGGGCTCACAGCGAGGTTTTATAGAAGTTTTGGAGAGATATTAACTAAACCCTTGGTGAGATTATTTAATCTCCCACAGGTGGGAGGTAGATTAGCGGATACTATGGGATGGGCGGGAATAACCGTAATACATAAAGAGTGAAAAGAGCCACAAGAGTGCTCTTCATATCGACTTATCTCAATGATCAATATAAATGCCAAATTACTAGCGAAAATACTCGCTACTCGTTTAAACAAGAAGATAGAGAAGTTGATACATTTGGATCAAGCAGGATTTATTCCCGGTAGACAGGTAGCGGATAATATTAGAAAGATCTTAAATATGATTTGGTCCACTGAACAAAGTAGGGAGGAGGCCTTGCTGTTGTCTCTGGATGCGGAGAAGGCCTTTGACCAGGTGTCATGGCCATTTCTTTTCCAGGTAATAGAAAGAATGGGATTGGGGGAAGAATTTTTAAGTTGGGTAAAAGCGCTATACCACAATCCGAAGGCATGTGTTAGGGTTTATGCCTTTATGGATCCCTCCTCCTCCACTCTTATTCTTGGCGATTTCAACATTCACATCGACAACCCCTCTGACCCCCATGCCTCTAAGTTCCTCGCTCTTACCTCCTCATTCGACCTCCAACTTTGCTCCACTGCCCCCACACATCTACACGGCCACTGCCTTGACCTAATACGCTTCTCCAACTCCTCTCCTTCAAACTTCCGCAAATCAATCCTTCCCTCATCTGACCATCACCTCTTAACATTTACTTTTCAGCTTCCGCCGTCCCAACCTCGTCCTGTCTCCTCAGACCTATTTAGAAACCTTCATAATATTGATCCCCTGACTCTCTCCTCCACCATCTCTCCATCTCTTTCCTCCATTTTATCCTCCAAGTCAGTCGACGAGGCATTAACTTCATACAATGCTACATTATCCTCAACCCTTGACACTCTTGCCCCTCCCACCCCACGTCCTGTCCAACGATCTACTCCCCAACCCTGGATTTCACCCACAATCCGTTAACTACGCATCTGCGCCCGTTCTGCCGAATGAGCTTGGTCCAAATCCCGCTCCCCGGAGGACCTTCTACACTTCAAATTCATGCTTGATTCCTTCCAGTCAGCCTTAGCACTTGCCAAACAAGATTACGACATCCATTTGACCAACTCCCTTGCCTCTGATCCTTGCCATCTCTTTAATACCCTCAATTCTCTCCTTAAGATCCCCCCGCCCCTGATCCCGCCCTCCCTTTCTGCCCAAACCCTAGCCGACTACTTCCACGACAAAATCCATAAAATTACCCTCCAATTCCATACCCCTCCCATCTACCTCCCCTCCTCCCCAATTCTCCTCCCCCATCCATACTCCCTCTGCCACCCTCTCTCCTCCTTCCCTCCAATCTCTGAGGAAGAAACCACACTCCTTCTGTCCTCCTCCAAACCCACCTCCTGTTCATCAGACCCTATCCCCACCCATCTCCTACGTCTCATCCCCCTCACCATTGTCCCCTCCATCACTCATATCCTCAACCTCTCACTCTCCACTGCAACTGTTCCCGTTGACTTCAAACATGCTGTTGTCACACCCCTCCTCAAGAAACCCTCACTTGATCCCACATGCCCTTCTATCGACCCATCTCCCTCCTTCCCTTCATATCCAAACTATTAGAACGAGCAGTCCACCGTCGCTGCCTCGAGTTCCTCATCTCCCAGACCCTCCTGGACCTCCTTCAATCCGGCTTCCATCCCCTACACTCCACTGAAACGGCACTCACAAAAGTCACAAACGACCTATTCCTGGCTAAGTCCAAGGGCCTCTACTCTATCCTCATCCTTCTTGACCTTTCTTCTGCCTTTGACACCGATGACCACGACCTTCTCCTCATCACCCTCTCTTCGCTTGGCTTCAAGGACTCCATACTATCCTGGTTCTCCTCCTACCTCTCCCATCGCTCATTCAGCATATGCTCTGGTGGCTCCTCCTCCTCCCCTACCCCGTCCATGTAGGTGTACTCCAGGGATCTGTCTTGGGCCCTCTCCTCTTCTCTCTCTATACCCAAGGCCTTGGCGTGCTTATCTCCTCCCATGGCTTTCAGTACCATCTCTATGCTGATGACTCCAAAATCTACCTCTCTACACCTAATATTTCTCCGGCAACCCAGTCCAAGATCTCTGCCTGTCTTTCGGACATCGCTGCCTGGATGTCTCATTGCCGATTGAAATTGAACATGGCCAAGACTGAACTCCTTGTCTTTCCACCTAACTCCTCCCCCCCACTTCCCCCTCTCTCAATCCATGTAGATGGATCTACTATCCTTCCTGTCCCCTTGGCCCCCAATCTAGGGGTTATCTTTGACACCTCTCTCTCCTTCTCCGCACATATCCAGCTTGTAGATAAGACCTGCTGCTTCTTTCTCTACAACATCAGCAAAATCCGCCCCTTCCTCTCTGAACACACTACCAAAACGCTTATCCATTCCTTAATCTCCTCTCGCCTCGATTACTGCAACCTACTCCTTGCTGGTCTTCCCGTGAGCCACCTCCTTTCCCTCCAATCTATACAAAATCACGCTGCTCGACTAATCTTCTGCCAGCCTCACCATGCCCACATTACTCCTCTTCTCAAGTTGCTTCACTGGCTCCCTGTCCAGTTCCGCATCCAATTCAAGCTTCTCCTGCTGACCTATAAATGCATTCACTCTATGGCCCCTCAATACCTCTCATCTCTTATCTCTCCCTACATCCCCTCTCGTAATTTGCGCTCCGCTAACAAATAACTTCTATTAGTGCCTTTCACCTGCACCGCAAACTCCCGACTGTGCTCCTTTCACCTTGCTGCACCCTACGCCTGGAACAGCCTACCTGCATCTGTGCGCCAGGCATCCTCCCTGGCCCTCTTCAAATCCAGGATGAAGACCCACCTCTTCACCGTTGCATTCAGATCCTGACTCCTTCCTCATCCTACCCTAACCCCCGTCAACGTTTATGACCAAACTACAGACCAATCTGTACCACACCGTACCTTGCGCAGAACCGACAAATGCTCTGTACTGTTCTAACTAATGTACTTTTCTAATTAGATTGTAAGCTCCGATGAGCATGACTCTGACAGGCAGGAACTGTCTCTTGTATGTTGGCTACCTCTTGTAGGTTAGCTGTACAGCGCTGCGTGCGTGGCACTTTATAAGTGCTGAATAGTAGTAGTAGTAGGGTTAATGGGGCCTACTCTCAATTTTTTGGGCAAGGGAGAGGAATGAGATAGGGTTGCCCCCTATCACCCCCTACTTTTTGCTATATCTTTGGAATCATTTGCGGAGAGGGTGAGAGAGAGGGCCGATGTTAAGGGAATAAGAGTAGGATGGAGAGGATATAAAATATCCCCATTTGCGGATGACATAATATTGAGTGTGGCTAGACCTCGGTTCTCTATACCAATACTAATGTGGGAATTGGAAAAATATGGAAGGCTTTCGGGTTTCACTATTAATTGGATAAAATCAGAAATATTAAACTTATCATTAAATGGAGATGCGCAGGGCATACTGCAGAAGAAATACCTATTCAGATGGGCTAGAGAAAAAATTTGATATTTAGGGATTCAAATTAGTATTAGGATAGATGCCCTATACAAGCTAAATTATCCGAAACTATTTGGGCAGGTAGAGAGCTTGTTGGATGGGTGGGGGAGGAGATACCTCTCATGGTTTGGACGCATAGATGATGTTACTGCCAAGATTCTTGTTCGAGTTCCAGACGCTACCAATACCGGTACCGCCTAAAAAGTTAACACAACTACAAAGACTTGTTAATCGATTCATATGGTCGAATAGACGGCCAAGAGTAGCTATGGCAGTAACGCAAAGAGCCAAGGGAGAGGGAGGGTTAGGGGTACCTAATTTTAAAAAAATATTATGAGGCTGCTCAACTGAAAACAATATACACAGCAGGACACAGAAACAGTGGGTTCAAATGGAAGAAGACTCGGTAAGTGGGGGGAGATTGGACAGAATGGTTTGGAGGGGTGGTAATAGCGCTGAAAATAAACACCAACACCCCATAATAGCCCACAGTTTGAAGTTGTGGAGACAGAATAGAAAACAATTAGTACAAGATAAAGAATACATAAAGGGAATGACACTGGAGGCATGTTTTGATAGGGGTCAGGGACCAGGGGAAACTGTTTTGCGTAGATGGGCAAAGGCGGGGCTTTCACAGATTTCTCAAATAGTGAGCATGGAGGGCATGCTGGAGTTTGAGGGCATCAGGAACCTGTATCGGCTGGGAGATAGCGATTATTATGCATATTTACAATTGAGCCATTTTTTTAGGCAACGGAAGGTGTGGAAGGATTTATGGGAACATAGAGGGTGGTTTGAGGTGCTTTGCTCAGGCCATATTGGCCAAAAAGGAGCTTTGTCCAGAATTTACAAAGGATTGATGGAGGGAGGGGGAAGTAAACTGGGGTTTATGATAAAATGGGAAGAGGATCTGGGGTAAGCTGGAATGAAGAGGTGTGGGATAAGATACTACAGACAGTGGCCAGTATATTCATAGCCACACAAGTGAAAGAAAATGCTTATAAAGTGCTATATCGTTGGTAGTGGACACCAGTACGTAAAAAAAGAGCTGGAGTGGGACACAATGATCAATGTTGGAGGGGGTGCCAAGAGCGAGGGGATTGGTTATATATGTGGTGGAAATGTGAGAAGATTCAAGCATATTGGGCAACGATTATAGAAATGATGTTTGAAATGACTGGATATTTATTTATTTATTTATTTAAAGTTTCTTATATACCGCGCTCTTTAGCATCAGCGCGGTTTACATGGAACAAAACATTCTCAGTACATTTGAAAACACGTATGAGTTACATATAACAGGGCAATAAACTTGGGAAAACAAGGGGAACTATCTACAATAACGATTGAACTATTTACATAAATTCAACTAGCAGAGAGATTTTAGTGTGCAGCGGAATTACAACAAAACTTTTAGTTCTAGAAGGTATGTCTTATGGAGTAGTTATACATATGAATTTGTCTTATGACATCTTATATTAGGATTACGGTGGCTGGAAGTACTCAGTGAATAGATAATGCTTGATAGCCTTCCTGAACTGCTTCATGTCTCATATTGCTCTGATATCTGGAGGAAGTTTATTCCAGCATCTAGGCGCATAAGATTTAAATGCTCTGTTGATTGTTGATTGGGACCAATTTGTGGATTCACTGGGAATGACTAGGGTATTTTCAGCGAGTGGTCTCCTGGTTCTTGTCTCGGGAGGTAGACTGATGAGGTCTGAAGTCGTTGCTGGTGATAGATTATTTAAGGCCTTGAATGTGATGAGAAGAGCTTTGTACCTAATTCTACATTCTATAGGGAGCCAGTGAACGTCCCTAAGGATTGGCATGATATGGTCTCTCTTAGATGCTCCAACCAGGATACGGGCCGCAGCATTCATTGCTAGTTGCAGGGGGTTAATGGTGTTCTTTGGAAGACCATGTAGTACAATATTCGCATAGTCAAAGGGTGGAGTGACTATTGCTTGGAATATTGAGCGGAAGTTGCTGTATTCTAGCATGGGTCTTAGGTGGCGTAATGTTTTTATCTTGAAGTAAATAGTTTTTACCGTGCTTTATATGTGAGAGGTAAAATCAAGTCGTTGATCAAGGATCACACCTAGGTAACGGATTGAATTCTTGATTGGGAGCTCGGCGTCCCGTACCTTGAGGAATGCAGGGGGGAGAATAGCTTGTTTCTTGTGACAATTAAAACTTCAGTCTTTTTGAAGTTGATTCGCATGTTTTGATCTAAAAGCCAATCTGCTATTGCATTGAAACAGTTGGTTAAGTTGGTGTAATTTGGATTCGTTATATCAATCGGGGTGAAAATAAGCACGTCGTCAGCGTAAATGAGGCAGGAAACATTAAATGATTTGGTGATTTGGCAAATTGGCTGCATATATATATTGAAGAGGAGTGCCAATAGAGAGGAGCCTTGTGGAACCCCTTGTGTTTGGAGGAATGGTTCTGACGTTTTGGAGTCGATGTGAACATGTTGCCAGCGATCTTCGAGGTATGACTTACACCAGTTCCATGCTAGACCTTGTATGCCCTTTTCGTAGAGTCACGATAGTAGAATCTTATGGTCTACCGAATCAAACGCAGCGGATATAGATTGCAAAGGAAGCCATAGGCCTGCTTACTGCATCAATTGGAGAAGGATATCCCAAAGAGGGAAGGTGGGGTCTTGCATCACTGTATAGTCGCAACAAGATGCGAGATAGCTCAGCATTGGGTGGGTTCGGACCTACCTAAGCTGGCAGGCTTTGTCAGAAGAGTGGCTGAGGCCAGCTTGATGCATAGATTGACTGAGATGAGAAGGGGGGAAGAGAGTGGATAAATGGAAGAGTGTGGAAATGGTTGGAATTGTGGAAGGCTGGAGAGAGGGGGAGAAAGAAGGATGGCGGAATGGATAAAACTTAGTTCAGATCCTTGGAGATATAGATTGGCGGGATGAGTTAATGGTGAAAGGGTGAAAAGAGAGGCGATGAGTACGAGTGGCCAGATGAGAGGAGGAGGAAGGTATGAATGTAGAGCGCAGGTGGGGAGGGGGGAGAGGGAGGGAGGAAGGAGGGGGGAAGGTATAAGGAGGGATACAAAGAAAGGGGGAAATGACAAGCTGGGGCATAAACAGGATACATGATGTAATGACTATGTAAATTGTATAATGTTGAGAACGAACTGGTTTGTAATGTGCATGGAAATGATTAATAAAAATTAAAATGGAAAAAAAAATGGATGATCTACTGGAAGCTACTACAAACCGCAATTAGCTAGAATGCTCGTAAAGAACTCTAGGTTCTGTTACACTTGTGATGCTGAATACATCGCTCTATGTGAAACTATCCGAAAAAAAACAAGAGAGGTTAACTAGGATTCTGGGAGAACTTGAATTTATCAAGTGCTTCAAGGACCACATCAATATAAAGACTGAGAAAACAAAAATAGCGGTGACTATAGCTCGGTATCAGCGAAGAAAATATGTCATAAGAACATAAGATATGCCATACTGGGTCAGACCAAGGTCCATCAAGCCCAGCATTCTGTTTCCAACAGTGGCCAATCTAGGTCAAACATACCTAGCAGTATGTCGATCATAAGTACTTGGTTGTTAAGAGAAAAAGCGAAATGGAAAGTTTCAACTGAGCTGCATCCTAAGTACACATGATTGTTGGCTCATTGACCAAACCCAGAAGAATAAGAATCAATTCAACATACAAGGATTTGGACTCATAAAAGGATATGACCTCAACAACTTGCATTCACGTGAATGGGAGAATTTTGGAAGCACGTTTCATATGACCGTGCTGGGTTATTTTAAGCAAGTTTGTACTGAACTATTTTGAACTATTAGAATTTCTGTACTGGTGAATGCGTCCTTATTTGATTCTTGTTCCTGCGTATGTTCTGTTGTTGCGGCACCATTTATCTTTTTAAATAAAAGCAATGCTGTTTTACTGCTCTTACAAATAAAGAAACAGATGTTGATGAGGGAAATTATAAACATATTTAATTGATACACAGACAGAGCTACTCTGTGGCTGTGTAAAGCCTTTGGGTGCTATGTTCCTACCTTCCTAATGTTCCTCAAAGTCCTGAGGCCCCAGCCACGTCTCTCAGTTTTAATCATTTCTGTCTCTGGGTAGAGGCGCTGAGTGAAGCACTGATTCTGGCAGTGCTCCCCCGCCGGACAGACCTGAGGGTGACACTCATACTGCAGCATTCTGTTGAGACATTCTGAATCCAGTCCGCAGGCATTCTCATCGCTGGGCTTGCAATTACACCGAGGGATCTCAGACAGGTCAGCCACTTGAATCTGAACTTTCCCAACGACCTTGTTGGTCTATGGCACAAAAGGCAGAAGGCAGGTGTAAAAATGTGACTTTTAGATAAAATGTGAGAGTTTTTCATGATCCATGGATAAAAAGTCTGGATCCTTTTTATAATGTGAGTTTCATTACTTTTAACATCTTGAAGAGGCTTAAAAGTAAAACTGTATGGCTATCAAGTCCTTTGTTTAGTGTTTGCCTCAGAACAATTATATTGTAATTGTTTGTGTTTCAGTCATCTTATATCCTGTTGGGTGCTTAAGGAAGAACTCTTCAACAATGCAAGCTAGAGTTAAGAATGTCAAAAGCAAATATGGAAGGATATGTCATGTCTAACGCCCACCTCCTAAGCCTAATTAGCAACCATATATAGGCTGGAGAAGACTACTACTCTAGATGTACCCAGTTATTTTAAAAGTATTGGCAGTTAGAGAAACAGAACTCACTTTAATATGCTTATATGGCGGGGGCTTTCTTGAATTCCTTTCAATCTCCAATGCTTCTTTGCTTTCTCTTTGTGCTTTAAGTTCCTGGAAGCGCTTTGCAGCTTCATCAAGTGCTGCGCAAAAGACAACAAACAAAAAAAGCCACATAAAAAACACAAAAACAGAGGGGGAAGGGTGAAATAAAAAGATTGTGAGAGAGGGAGGAAAGGCAAGTGAGATGGTGGAATGGGTGGAAGAAGAAAGGAGAGTGTTACTGCTATCTGCTATTTCCTAGAACTTTTAATACTACTACATTGGCTGTGGCAGCTTAAGTTTTCAAAGAAAGATATGCAAAACAGTGGCAAGATCTTAAGGCCATGTATTTTTCCTGGATGCAACAATAATCATTAACATTCCTGACATTATGCTAACACAAATTAGTCCTGGTATGTCACTATGACTAGTGAATGATCAATCACTTACACATGGGATCTTGAGTGAGGTGAACCCAGCGCTAGTTCTTTATGGGCTTCAACCATATCTATCATCTAGAAGCAGTAAAAAGAGACAGTGGGCTTCTACTCATCCCTCTCTATTCTGATCTATTTTTATACATTCATCCTTCAATATCTAATACTACCCTTCTTCCCTGAATGGCTACTGCTCCTATTCTACTAGGTCCAATGAATGGGCTTGGCAACCAAGTGCCAAAAATACCATTAACTACATGGTGGAGCTATTAATTTGTTTAACTAGACTTCAAAAACCATCAAGGTGGTAAATAATTAATAAAATTATAAATTACATAAAATGGACAATAAAAGTATCCTCATGTCCAATAATATCTAAAAACATAATACTAAGCATTAGAGTAATCTGGCATAGAAACAAATACATGAACCAATGAATAAAGAGCTTGGCCCTCTGGAAAGCGCTGCATTAAATGTATCTTCCACAGAGTGCAAAATGACAACTTTACAACAGATGACATCTGTGCCTCAAATGATAAATCGGAGTCCAAAAATATCTCTAGAGACTTCACTTTCTCCTTAAGCGGGGTAACAAGAGACTCCACTTTACTGGATAAGATAGAGAGGAACAATTACTTATTAAAATATGTAATACCAAGCTAGATCAGACCAATGGTTCACTGAGCCTAGCATCCTGTCTCAGACAGTTCAGTTTACTTGAAACTGTCAGATTCCAAACATAAAAACCCATTCCAGATTATCCTGCTAGACCAGTCCAGACGTGGGTTGTGTCCCCCTGCCAGCAGATGTTGGAGATAGAGAAAGTGCCAGAAGCTTTGATGACTCATCCCTGGCATACATAGTGCATCCCCTAGGGGCCGCCTTCAGTGTACTGCTCTGTCTCCAGCAGATGATGGTTATTTTTTCCCTTTCTCCTGGCACTTCACTCTGAGCGTGTGCGGCCAGCGGGTTTTTGGACACGTGCACATCTCCAGGGTGCACTGGAGGTCCCCCTCCCTCGGAGTACCCACATTTTTGAGGTTGAGCACCTGGTCAAGAGGATCAGGGCTGCTCCCTTACAAATAGGGTCAGGCTTCTGGTCAAGAGGACCAGTTAGCCTGAGCTGGCAGGGGGATCAGTGGCTCTGGTTGAGTAGAAATCCCTTTGTTATTTTCTAAGCAGCTAAATTATAGGTAGAAAACCTCAGACACCTCAGAGCAGCCTAATACCAGAGCTCTGAACCAGCGAACAGAAGTTCGCAGTGAGTTCCCTCCTCACACCCCTCGCAGCTTGTACTGGCACTTGCCTGGAAAGAGATTGCCACTGTTGCTCTCGGCTCCATCTGGCCCGCCTGCCTCCCTGCATCAGCACTGAAGTCTTCCCGCCCTTTGGACATGGGCCTTGCGCCGGCATCGGATCTCTAGCACTGCTCACCCCGCCCTCTCACACGGCACCATCGACCTTGTGAGCAGTAAGTACAGCGGACACATTTTCGGCCGGTGGCCTTCCAACAGTAGGTGCAGCGGGACTCGCAGCTGAACAGGAACAGTCAGGCATGGCTGCTCTCCGGCATAGTCCCCTAGGCCTACCTCCCTGGAGCTGTCACGCTGCTAGCGGCGGCCATTTTATCTGTGTTCCCGCCTTCTGCAACTGAGTGTAGGGGCTCTCCTTCATACTGCCAAGCTCCGTTTGATTCCAGCATGGCATGCCTTTCTCACTTCCCCATTGCTTAGCTTGCAGACGTAAGCGCAGATACCTGGCTATGCGCTTCATGTGTTTCAGACCTGGGTGAGACCTCCGCGGCCACCCCGGACCCTCCAGCACCAGATCGGGAGGCCATGGCAGAATTGAATCAGTCTTCTGCCTCCTCCCCATCTCAACTTGACTCCAATCAGGACGGTCTGACAGTGGCACCTGTAGGGGTTTTCTCCTCTGTGCCTCCTTCCCCAGCAGCACCTCGCAGAGGACCTCGGGGACTCGGACCAGTTTCTCAGTCTTTTTAGGAAGGCCTGGGAGCTGTGGAAATGGGAGCCAGTACCTTCCCAGTCTAAGTCCCCCCAGACATTGTCACACAAGGTGCAAGCCTCGCGTAAGCGCACACAGAGGTCTGAGGATTCAGACCGCTCATCAAATTTAGTGTTTTGGGCAGTTGGGGAGGGGGATTCCTCTCCTCTGGATGATCCAGATCTCAGGTCAGCATAGCTTGGGCAGCACATCACACCACAAGGAGGGGGCATGTTCGCCACAAGAATGTTTAGAGGAGGACCATGAATCCCTAGATGTGCATTTGTTTCATAAGGATGAGCTTCCTGAGCTAATCACCCAGATCGTCAACACCCTCTGGCTCTCCGAGACTCCGGATGTTCCCCCTGATCAATCTAAATACTAGGCAGACCCTATCTTGGCACAAACTAAAAATCCTGCAAAGGCTTTCCCATTCCCTTCAGAACTCCAATAGATGATGTCCCTTGAATGTGACTCTCCAGAGGCTTCCCCCTTCGTTCAGCCAAACATCTCAGCCGTCGTTATTACTGGTCACCAATGGATCAGGAGCAGTGGCTCTGCTACCTCACAGTGGATGCCGTTATCACTGCTGTCACCAAGCATACCAGTTGAAGGCGGAGCTGCCCTTAGTGATCAACATGACTGCAAGGTCAAAGGTCTTCTGAAGACCGTCTTTTCTTCCTCCTCCTTGGCCCTCCAGGTGTGGCTGATTAGCGGACTGGGCGTTTTTGCGCTGGCTCCAGCTTTTACCTGAAGATCCAGCTGCTGCATGCCTGGAGTCTGTAGCAGCATTCTTGGCAGATGTGCTGTACAACCTTCTATGCCTGACTGCCCGTTCAGTGGCAGCCGCTACAGTAGCATGGCGGTGGCTTTAGCTCCAGCACTGGTCCGCAGACACTGCCTCCAAGGCATGCCTAGCAAAGCTCCCTTTCAGAGGGCAGTTGCTATTCGGGAAAAAAACTTGAAAAACTGGTAAAGGACTTGGATGAGGGCAAGCCTCAGTGTCTCCCTGAGGACCAACTGTGGGCTCCAGCTCACCAGTCTGGTGCTTTCTCTCACCTGTTCCCGGTCTCGGGACTCTAGGCGTTATTGGCCTGGTAAGCCCTCTGGTGCCACATTTCTTCATGGAGACTCTGAGATCAGTCATCCAGTCCGTTCGCAAAGGGGAGTTTCTGGCTTCCTTGGACCTCACCAAGGCATACTTCCACATTCCCATCGCTCCAGAACATCAGCGCTTCCTGTGGTTCTCCATGCTTGGACAGCACTTCCAGTTTCAAGCACTGCCATTCGGCCTAGCCACAGCGCCTCGCACATTTTCCAAAGTCATGGTCGTGGTCGTGGCTGCACTACGTCGTCAGAGCATTAGCATCCATCCCTATCTAGATGACTGGCTGATCAGGGCAAAGTCTAGGGCAGATGCACTCGCTGCGGTTTCCCAAGTTGTGGCCTTCCTGGAGCATCTCGGACAGGTCATCAATCCCGCACAGAGTTGCCTGCAACCTTCGTAAAGCCTTGAGTTTCTGGGTGCGTTGTTCAAGATCAGACTTGGAAAGGTCTTCCTGATCAAGGAATGCTTCAACAAGTTCACGGGCCAGCTTCAGGTCTTCTTATTGCAGGGCAGCCCTCGCATGTGGGATTATCTCCAGATCCTAGGGACAATGGCAGCCACGATCAAAGTGATTCCTTGGGCACAGGCACACTTGAGACCGTTACAACAAGCGCTTTTGTCCCGCTAGTCTTCACTCTCCCAGAAGTTCGAAACAAGACTTCCACTTCCACCTCCAATTCGCTCCAGTCTCCGCTAATGGCTTGACCTGAACAATCTCCTCCAAGGAGTCTTGCTGGAGCACCCTCAATGGATAGTGCTAATGACTGATGCCAGTCTCACCGGCTGGGGAGCCCATCGTCTGAACAGCAGGACGCAGGGATCTTGGACTCACCGGGAGTCCACTTGGACCATCAACAGACTCGAGGCCAAGGCAGTCCATCTAGCTCTCCTAGACTTCTCACCTCTTCTTCGAGGTCAGGCGGTCTGCGTCCTTTATAACTGTGTCCTACCTCAACAGATAGGGAGGCACCAAGGCCCCCAGGGCAGCAAGAGAGATGGCCTTTCTCTTGGTCTGGGCAGAGAAGCACCTGCTCATGATCTCGGCACAACACACTGTGGGCGTAGACAATATCCAAGCTGATTTTCTCAGCCAACATGCTCTAGAGCCCGGTGAGTGGGAACTCACCCCTTGGGCCTTTCAAAGGATAGTGGACCATTGGGGCCTGCCTCAAATCGACCTGATGGTGACCTCAGCCAACTTCAAGGTGCCCATCTTCTTCGGTCGCCGGCAAGACCACAACTCCTTGGAAATCGATGCGTTGCTTCAGCCGTGGCCCGCGCTGATATTACTCTACCTCTTTTCACCCTGGGCGATGATCGACAGAGTTCTCCAGTGCATCGAGTCACACCCGGGCCCTGTGATTCTCATAGCCCCCGATTGGCCTCACCAGCCATGGTATGCCAACCTGGTGCAGCTGCTGACACCCCCCCCCCCCCCCCCCGGCTTGTGCAGGGGGTTCCTTTGGCAGGGACCGGTCTGGATGGATGACACGGCTCCCTACTTGCTTACGGCCTAACTCTTGAGTGGCACAGGCTAACTCGCAAGAGTTAGTCACGTCGTGTCATCAACACTCTTCTGAAAGTACGCCGATCCCTCTACGGCTTACGCAAGGGGTTGATATCTTTTCAAAACTTGTGCACACATCTCCATCTCTCCCCCTGGTGGATACAGATACCAGACATCCTCGCATTCCTCCAGAATGGCTATGACAAAGCTCTTACCTTAAACTCCTTGCGGGTGCAGGTAGTCGCGCTCACCTGTTTCCAGAGACCTATTGCCTCACATATGGATGTCAGCAGGTTTCTCCGGGAAGTTCTGTCCATGAAGACGGCATTTTTAGTTGCAGTTACTTCAGCGCGATGCGTCTCGGAACATCAGGCTTTTTCCTGTCAAGACCCATTCCTCTCTTTTTCTTCAGAGGAGGTAGCTCTTCACACAGTCCCCTCATTCCTACCTAAGATGATTTCAGCCTTCCATGTCAATCATCCCATCCTGCTGCCTTCCTTCCCTAAGGAACAGTGCGTAGACAGCGATAGGGCTCTCAAGGCGATTGACATCTGTTGAGTTCTCTGACATTATCTCAAAGTATCTAACTCCTTCCAGAGCTCAGACCATCTCTTTGTTTTGTTTGCGGGACCTCGCAAGGGGCTCACAGCATCTAAAGTGACCATTGCATGCTGGATTAAGCACACTATCGAATTGGAATACATTCTGCATAACAAGCCCGTTCCCATAGGGCTTTGAGCGCATTCCACGAGAGCTCAGGCTACGTCTTGAGCGGAACAGTCCCAGATTGATGATCTCGACATTTGTCAAGCGGCTACCTGGTCATCTTCCTCTACCTTCACACGGCACTACTGCCTTGATCTCCAAGCTTGAGAGTCAGCAACATTTGGTGCCTGAGTGGTGGCGGCGGCAGTTGTTTCTTCCTGCCCTACGGTTGGGTAGATCTGGTACATCCCACTTGTCTGGACTGGTCTAGCAGGATGAACTGGAAGGAGAAATTTCACTTACCGTTAATTTCCTTTCTTGGAAGCCTGCTAGACCAGTCCAGGACCCACCCTCACTCCATTCTTCTACAGCCGGCCACGTCTAAGAGCCTTACCTCTGTTTGGCTGGTCTGTTGGTTCTTCAAGGTTGAGTGTATATAATTGCACTTCTGCATATAGTTATAGTGTTGTGGCAGTAAGCATCCTGCTGCTTTTCCAGGGGTTTACTGAAAGCGGCCCCTATGGGATGCACTATGTATGCCAAGAATGAGTCATCAAAGCTTCTGACACTTTCTCTGTCTCCAACATCTGCTGGCAGGGGGACACAACACACTTGTCTGGACTGATCTCGCAGGCTTCCAGGAAAGGAAATTAACGGTACGTGAAAGTGTAGTTACTCACCTGTAACAGGTGTTCTCCAGGAGCAGGAATCAGTCCTCACATATGGGTGATGTCGGCGCCGATGGAGCCCTCGTGCGGAGCAATTCCACAGTTTTCAAAGAAAGCCTTTGGGATTGCATCATGCATGCGCAGTCCCCTTCCTGCCCAAAGGTGCCATCTTGCTCAGTTCAAATGACATAGCTAAAAAGACAGCAAAAGGATAAAAATTAATCAAAGGACTACAACTCCAGGGGGAGGAAGGAGGGTCGTGAGGACTGATTCCTGCTGTCCCTGGAGTACACCTGTTACAGGTGAGTAACTATGCTTTCTCCAGGAACAAGCAGGAAGTCAGTCCTCACATATGGGACTCCCTAGCTATAGGCTACCGAGAACCCATAGCTGAAAAATGGCTACCTCTAGAAGAGCCGCAGCAGCTGTGATAGGAGAACGCAACACCTCCAGTAGCCTGACACCAAAGGGTTGGAGGATAGGAGTTGCCTAAACCTCAAATAAGTTCCGGAGTACCGCCTGGCCGAAAGCACTGTCCCGTCAGGACTCCCTATCCAAGTAGTAATGGACAGCAGTCGTGTGTGTCGGTGAGTGACATTAATCTTTTACACCGATCATATTTTTTAAACTCGCTGGCAACCATCGGGGGAAAAAGGGCCCCTGTGAGGTCAAACGAGTGGGCTGCCAGTGAAAAAGAAAAAGAGCGCGAACGCTAGTCACTAAGGACAAAAAACGAAAGAGAGTGACCAGACTCGATACCGGTGTACCGAACCGAGGTGGGAAGGGGAACTGGCGTCGAACGGGGCCGAAGAAGAGAATCTTCAGTAGTTTTGACGCACTTTTTCTGCGAGGGAAGTTGGACTACGTCCTTTGGACTCCACGGAAAAAGGGAAACTGAGCAAGATGGCGCCCTTGGGCAGGAAGGGGACTGCGCATGCGTGATGCAATCCCAAAGTCTTTCTTTGAAAGCTGGGGAATTGCTCCACACGAGAGCTCCATTGACACCGACGTCACTCATATGTGAGGACTGACTTCCTGCTTGTTCCTGGAGAAATTTCTCTTTCTTTGTTTCTCCCTTTCGTAAAAATAAGTCTATGCAAGCTGTGGTGCTGATTAATGCTACTATTTCCAGGCACTCCTTGGCTCTTTGAATGCCAAAATACCCTCCAAGATTAAGGGGGTAGGAATAACTAAACTTTAATTATTATTCAAGTTCTTTAAAGCATAAAAATATCCTTGGAAAATCAAGTGTTAAACCCCTTACAAACTAAATAGCTTCTGATTTACTCCACTATCACTCCGGGTAGCTGTCATTTAGGGATTCCCTGACCAGTCCACCTCTTCCTTTCTTACTGACTGACTTCTGGCTTTTCTTCTTTTTGGATCCACCTTAAGTTTTCATTAAATGTTTCATGTAACAAAAACAGAAAAACGTATCCTGGTTTTCTATCTGGGTCTCATATCAAACACTAGACAGTAATTAGGTCCCCTCTTACTCCCAGTTCAAACACATACAAAAAGAAAAAGACCAAGTCACACTGACTTCTATCGTCTTCTCCATTAGTCCCAGAACTCACCCAAATCTCTTCAACACTCATCCACTTCTCATGGCATACAGCTGTAAGCTTCTGCAGCTCATAGTAGCTATGCAGTCTACAGTAGTAACTCTACATTGAAGGCATTCCTTTCTGCCTCCAATGGGTTGCTATTTCAAACCCTGCCGCCCAAAATGGCGAACATTGAAAATTCCCAGAAATTTAACTGTACTTTGCTCCTGTATTTATGTAGCAAGTAGACCTTGGGATCCCCAGGCACGGGGACCACCACCACTTCTTCCATTACCTTAATATATTTCTCTCAGTAGATCTTTACGTTGGGGCATTCCCACCATATATGAAAAAATGTTTTCCGTCAGCCACAGTCCTTTCAGCAACGGTTCTTCCTCCCCCCAGCCCTATATTTTGTTCATTCGCTGTGGGGGCAAATGCCATGATACAGCAATATTCTTGGGTATTTTAATGTTCATGTTGATGACCCTTCTGACACATGCCAGAAAGCTCCTTGCCTTAACCTCCTCATTTAATCTCTAGCTGTGTTCTACAGCCCCTATTCACCAGCATGGCCACTACCTTGACCTTCTCTTTTTCTCAAAATGTTTGCCCTCTAACTTCTTTATCTTCCCCTATCCAATCACCATATGATAACTTTCACAGACCACGGCCAGTGTGTCTCATCCTGCCTCCACCAACACATTCAGGAACCTTAAGGCTATTGACTTCTCTACTCTATCCACTGCTGTCTCATCTCCTTCCTCTTCACTATGGCTTCGGGGTTTGCTGATGAGGCAGTCCTCTTCTTATAACACTATACTTTCCTCTGCTTTGGATTCCCTTGCTCCTCCAATTCCACACCCTGTGAGGTATACTGTATCTCAGCCTAAAATACGCTACCTTTCATGTGCCCACTTTGCTGAATGCCTTTGGCTTAAACCCCATACTGATGCTGATTTCCTATATTTCAAATTTATGCTTTCCTCCTTCCAGTCTTCTTCAGCTTTTACCAAGCAATACTATGTCTATCTGACCAATTCTCCTGTCTCTGACACTTTGCAACACTCAATTCTCTCCTCAAAGTGCCTCCTCCCACTACCCCTCCTTTGCTCTCTGCCAAACCTTTTGCCAATTACTTCCATGATAAAGATCACAAGATTAGCCTTGAGTTCTCCAGAGGGCCACCTATATCTCTATCTCCCCCTCCTCCTCTTCATTCTCAAATCTTTCCTTTAACATCTGTCAGCTTTTCTTCCTCTTCTAATATTATTAAGGAAGAAAATACATATTTTTTCTTCTCCAAACTCACTACCTAGAAACATAGAAACATGATGGTAGAAAAAGACCACATTGTCTAACTAGTCTGCCCTTCCATATCAATTACAATAGTCCCCTTTTTACCTTTAGAAATCCTCTGTATTTGTCTCATGTTTTTTTTTAATTCAGATACCGTCCTCGTCTCTACCACCTCTGATTGGAGACTATTCTACGCATCTACAACTTGCTGTAAAGAAATATTACCACATATTACTCCTGAGTCTATCCCCTTTTACCCTCATCATATGTCCCCTCATAGCAGAGCTTGCTTTCAATCTAAAGTCTCTCCTCCTATGCATTTGTGCCACAGAGGTATTTAAACTATCATATTTTCTTTACCTGCCTTTCCTTTAAAGTATACATTTTAAGATCTTTAAGTCTTTCATCCATACTGGTGTAGTCTACAGGCTTCCAACTCAAACCGAAGAGATGGATAGTGAATTGATTGCTGATATTGCAAAGACAGCCATGAAGGGGGAAGCGATCATATTGGGTGACTTTAATCTACCTGATGTGGAATGGCATATTCCTTCTGCAAATCTAGAAAGAAGTAAAAAAAAAAAATTGTGAATGGAACCGACCAGGGAGTGCTCGGTACTGGATTTAGTGCTTACCAACGGAGACAGAAACATAGAAACATGACGGCAGAAAGAGACCACATGGCCTAACTAGAGTGTCCCTTCCATATCAACCACTATAACAGTCCCCTTTTTTTCCCTGTAAGAAATCCCCTGTGTTTCGCCCATGCTTTTTTGAATTCAGATACTGCCCTCATCTCTACCACCTCCACTGGGAGACTATTCCATGCATCTACCACTCTTTCCGTAAAGAAATATTTCCGCACAATTACTCCTGAGTCTATCCCCTTTCACCCTCATCCTATGTCCCCTCATAGCAGATCTTGCTTTCATCGAAAGAGGCTCTCCTCCTGTGCACTTATGCCACAGAGGTATTTAAATGTCTCAATAATATCGCTTCTATCCCGTCTTTCCTCTAAAGTATACATATTCAGCTCATATGCTTTATAACAAAGACCACTAACCATTTCAGTAGCAACCCTCTGCACCGACTCTAACCTGTTTATATCCTTTTGAAGATGCGGTCTCCAGAATTGCACTCAATAATCCAAATAAGGTTGCACGAGAGACTTATATAGAGGCACTCCTTTCTTCTGCTGGCCATTCCTCTCCCTCTGCACCCAAGCATCCTTCTAGCTTTCGCCGTTGCCTTTTCTACCTGTTTAGCTACTTTAAGATCATCAGACACAATCACACCTAGGTCCCGCTCTTCTTCTGAGGACAGAACTACTTCACCACCTATACTATATATTGCTCCCTTGATTGGTGCAGCCCAAAAGCATGACCTTGCATTTTTTAACATTAAATCCCAGCTGCCTAATTCTAGACCATTCTTCAAGCTTAGCTAGCTCCCTTCTCATGTTATCTACACCTTCCTGGGCATCTACTCTATTGCAGATTTTGGTATTATCCGCAAAGAGGCAAACCTTACCCGACAGCCCTTCCGCAATATCACTAACAAAAATGTTAAAAAGAATCGGACCAAGAACAGATCCCTGGGGCACACCACTGGTAACCTCTTTCTCCTCAGAGTGAGCTCCATTTACCTGTACCCTTTGCCGCCTCCCACTCAACCAATTTCTAACCCAAGCAGTAACTTTAGGATCCATCCCTAGGATGCTCAATTTCTTTATAAGCTGCTTGTGCGGAATGGTTTCAAAGGCTTTAATGAAATCTAAATGCACCACATCTAGGGCTCTCCCTCAGTCCAACTCCCTGGTCACCCAGTCAAAGAAATCAATCAGATTTGTATGACAAGACTTGCCTCTGGTGAATCCATGCTGCCTTGGATCCGGTAATCCGTTGGACTCCAGAAACCTCACTATTTTCTCTTTCAGCAGCGTTTCTGATAATTTACTCACCACAGAGATTAGACTAACCGGCCTGTAGTTTCCAACCACATCCTTACTTCCACTTTTGTGTAAAGGGACCACATATGCCTCTTTCCAGTCCTCTGGCACCTCTCCCGACTCCAAAAAGGCGTTGAAAAGGTCGGTTAGTGGAGCTGCTAGAACGTCCCCAAGTTCCCTCAGTATTCTAGGATGTATCCCATCTGATCTCATCGCTTTGTCTACTTTAAGTTTAGCTAGTTCCTCACGAACACAGTCTTCTGAAAAATGTTCAAGATGCCCCTCACTTCTGTTCCTGTTTGTGGGTTTTTTTTCTGAGGTTCTGCTCTTGGTTATTCATCTGTGAACACAGAACAGAAATATTTGTTAAGCAATTCTGCTTTATCCTCACCAGCTCCTACATATTCCTCCCCTTCACCCTTGAGTCTGACAATACCACTTTTGTCCTTCCTCTTCTCATTAACATATCTGAAAAATGTCTTATACCCCCATTTTATTGCATTAGCTACTTCCTCCTCTTATTGAATATTTGCTTTCCTGACTACTTTGCTAGCTTGCCTGATTTTTTCCAAATATAGATGCCTGTCTTCCTCTCTCTGTGATCTCTTGTATTTCTTAAAGGCCTCCATCACCTTTTCAGCTACTTCTTTCGAAAACCATAGCAGTCTCCTTTTCCTTTTACCTTTATTTACCATTTTAACAAAAAGTTTGGTTGCCCTTAAAATATCCCCTTTCAGTTTTACCCACTGTTTTTCTACATCCCCCAGCTGTTCCCATCCCGCTAACGACTGTGAAGTATTGGCCCATCTTGCCAAAATTAGTTTTCCTAATTTTGAATGGATTTTATCAGTCGTAGTCCTAATAATGAACGACACCATCTGGTGATCACTGGATGTGAAATAATCTCCCACTATAGTATCAAAAACATTTCCACCATTGGTAAGCACCAAGTCCAGTATGGCCCCTTCACTTGTAGATTCTGTTACCAGTTGCCTGAATACTCCTTACTTCTAGATGACACCGCAGTGGGGATGTGCCAATCAACATCCAGCATATTGAAATCACCTATCAGTAGCACTACTCCTTTCATGGCAATGCTGCGTATGTTTGCTATTATATCTCCATCCACATCTTCTCCATGTCAGAGAGGATCTGTATATCACTCTAATGCAAATGGATTTCCCTTTCCCTCTTTTTAATTTAACACCCAGTGCCTTCTCTCTTCTTTTTAAGCCCTGTTATTCTATAGCTTTAATATCTTTTTACATATTGATCCACTCCTCCCCTTCTTCCTACCCTGTCATTTCTGAATAAAGTATAGCCTGGTTTTATTCCGTCCCAGTCATGGTTGTTCATGACCCATATCTCTGTAATAGCCACTAACTCCAAGTCAGCTTCTTCCATTAAAGCCTCAATATTTGGGATCTTATTTCTCATGCTATGGGCATTTATGCACACTGCTTTCCAGATGTTGCCCCTTTTACCCATTTCTACACTTACCTGGGGGCTTTTACTCACCTGGGGGCTTTCTTCGCCTATCCCCAATGAATCTAGTTTAAAGCACTCTTCAGTAGGTTAGCCAGTCTGCTGCGGAAGACACTCCGACCCTTCTTGGGCAGATGAATGCCATCTATGCTCTGAAGGCCTTGGATCATCATCCCATGGTCCAGGAAACGAAAATGCTCTTGATGGCACCATCCTCGCAGCCATGCATTCATCTCCAGAATGTGAACTTCTCTACCTTGGCCTTTACCCTCAACAGGGAGGACTGAAGAGATCACCGCCTGCGCACCTATCTGCTTCACCCTGTGACCCAGAGCCATGAAGTCACTTTTGATATGCTCAGAGGGATATGTAGCAGTATCATTTGTGCCAACATGGATGAGCAACATCAGAAAATAGTCAGAAAGCTTGATGAGGCTTGGCAAACTCTCTAATGTCGCAGAATTTGGCACCAGGCAGACAGCACACCTCTCTGGACATCATCTGGTCGGCAGATGGATGCCTCAGTACCCCTCAGAAGAGAGTCACCAACCACCACTACCTTTCACTTCCCTGTGGTCACTGATTCTGCAACTTTGGGGTGCTTGAGCTCTGATTCTTCCCTTTCCTAGGATGCTTTCACCTCCTCTACTTCCAGGGATGTATACTGGTTCTTCAATTCAAGGGCTGGAGGAGTGGGAGTGTAGATTCTGCAGGCTCTGATGACTCATGTCCAACTTTCTTCATTCTGAAGCATCCCATCTTCAACTCTGTCGGAGAGCTGGGATGTTTCAAGAAGCATCTCATCAATGAACTCACTGTCTCGAATGCTTCTCAGCCTCGTCACCTCTTCCTTGAGCTCCTCCACTTGTTTCCGCAGAGCTTCAGCTGCAGGCATCCTGCACATGGAACCAGTCCTTCAACTGACATTGGGATCTCTGTCTGCACAGAGGCAAAAGCTGTAATGGGGCAACAGCTTTGGCAATACAATTTTTCCTAGCCATTGTTCAGTTGGTGGAGCTTTGGTACCTGTTGAAGTAAAAGAGAGGGACAATGGTAGGTCTCTCTCTTTTACCTACTCTTGTGATCCCATTCCCACCCGTCTAGTATGCTCTTTCTCTGTCTTTCCCTCCCCTTTGTCATATCCTTAACATATCGCTTTCCACAGCAACTATTCCTGCAAGCTTCAAACATGCTGTTACACCTCAAAAAACCTTCACTAGACCCTACCTGTTCTTCCAACTATCAGCCATTTCCCACCTCCCTTTTGCATCCAAACTATTCAAACATGCTGTTCACCACCACCTCCTCAAAATCCTGTTCTCACTTGGCTTTCAGGGCTGTTCTGTCTTGGTTTTCTTCTTCTCTCTCCCAATGCACTTTTAGTGTATGTTCTGGTGGAATGTCCTCCACTGCTATCCCCCTTTCCAGTCAGGGTACTCAAGGATGTGTCCCGAGACCCCTTCTTTTCTCTTTCTATACTCATTCCTTTGGGGCCCTGATATCCTCCTATCATTTTCTGTACCATCTTTATGATGATGTTTCTCAGATTTACCTCTCTGCCCAAGCTATTTCCAGGAATCCAGGCCAGTATTACCTCCTACTTGTCTGTTATTGTTGTCTAGATGTCCTGCCGCCATCTGACACATAAGGTGCGTCTTCTTGACCATATTCTCTTTCCCTGTGGACCCAAATCCCCCTTCCTACTTTCTCTATTTTGGTGGATGATACTATCATATTCCCTGTTTCCTCAATTCACAACCTTGGTATCATCTTTGACTGTTCTCTTTATCTGCACATATCCAGTATATAGCTAAAACCTGTCATTTCTTTCTCTATAACATCAGCAAAATTCAGTTCTTCCTTTCTGACCACAATACCAAGACCCTTATCCATTGTCTAGTCACCTCCCATTTAGACTATTGCAACTTGCTCCTTGCTGGTCTCCCTGAATCCTCTTTCTCCTCTTCAATCCATTCAGAACTCAGCTGCACAGCTAATCTTCCACCAGTGTTGCTATGCCTACGTAAACCCCTCAAAAGTCACTTCATTGGCTCCCTTTCCATTTGACAGACAAAGCTGTTTTGGCTTCTGAGCAGTGATATGACCTGATGCAGGGGTAGTACAGAGAACACCCCGAAAAGTGCCACGTCGTTTTCAACATTGCCGATAGGAAGGATGCAGCCTCTGGTTTTCTACTGATACAGCTAAGTGAATGCTGCACTTTGTGAATTTAATGATTAAAAAGGAAAGGCCACAGCGGTGTGAGTGATTCTTCCTCAGCACTGGGCTGGCTATTCCGACAAAAAAAAATATTTTTTTTCTGTCTTGATGGTATTTTATTGATCCGGGCTGATTTGGTGGATCCCTTTCCATTTGAGCATCCAGTTCAAACCTTTCCTACTGACCTACAAATGCATTCATTCTGCTGCTCCTCTTTACCTCTTCTCTCTTGTTACACCCCTCCTTGAAAATTCTGTTCACCAGGCAAAACTCTTGTATCTGTCTCTTCTCTTTCACTGCCAACTCCAGACTTCATTTGCTCCACCTTGCTGCACTGTATGCCTGTGTCAGGCTTCAACTATGATCCTCTTTAAATCCAGATTAAAAACCCACCTCTCTGAGATTGCTTTCAGATCCTGAGCCTTATTCTCCTGTTTATCACTCGTGTGTTAAAACCAATTCCAGTTCCCCGTTTGTTGTGTTTTGCATAGATTGCAAGCTCTATTGAACAGAGACTCTCTCTCATCTGTGTACACACACACAGCGCTGCTTATGCCTTGTAGCGCTCTATAAATAAGTAGTAGTAATAATTGAAAAAGCCATCAAGCCACTGCCTCCAAACATGTATTCATTGTGCCAATGTCAGATGGGGCTCCATCATAATAGGTGACCAACTAAATGTTGTTGGAATAAAATATCCATTGACACAGTGATCTTAAACAAGGGTGCAAGAGTTGCTAAAAATATGTTTAAAAAATGGCCAAGCTAGAGCTTTGAGGGACACCACACTCAAAGACAAGTGGCAATGACAAAGATCCCTCACCCATTCTACATGAGAAGTGCAGTCTGAAATGCATGATTTAAACCAATTTAAAACTGTACCACCAAAACCAATCTCCCATACACACAACAATAATAAAGAATGACTCACTAAGGTCATTCTGTGGTCAAAGAGATCCAGGAAAGCTACCTTTCTAGCATCCAAATTCAAATGAATATCATTTATCACATTCACAAGCAAGGATTTTATACTAAAAATAGAAGAAAAGACTGACTATTTTGGATGCAACACATTTGTTTTGTTCAAATAGTTCAACAACTGAGTTGACACATCCTTCTATATCATCTAGGGAGACAAAAGATACGTTTTAGACAGGTTGAATACTGGACACAACAGATTGACCCAAAATAGATTTCTTCAACTGAGGGCAAACCCATACTTCTTTCTACTAAGCAGCATCAATCTCTTGAAATAAAATATTCCACATTATATGCGAAATAAAAAGAACCAAACCTAATAAAGGGTCCTTAACTAAATAAGATGGCATAAGATCTAAAGAAGACATTGTAGGCCTCTGGGCTGTAATTACCTTCCCAAGGATGAGAGCAAGGTAATAGATGACCAAAACCTCCGACAGACCAAGGGTCCTTCATATTCAAAGCTGGCAATGAATTTAACTGCAAACCACTAATCAGACTAGGAAAGATAAGTTCTTTCTCACATGCAAGCCTTCTCTCTTGCTGCCCCTGCTATCTGGAATGTCCTCCCAGATAATCTAAAATCAACAACAGATATAAAAGAATTCCGGAAGCTACTTAAAACCACCCTATTCATTGAACAATTCATGAAGACCACCAATCCACCCTAACCACCCCACAAAAGGAGCTAGCCACCCCACAAAGGGAGCTACACAAGACAACATCCACAACATAAAAACATCCTATTACTGTCAATAAAATGTTATAGCCCAATGTAGATAGCTTAACCTGTATATACTGCACCCCAAATCAAGATTTACCTATCCACACACTCACGAACACTACCTTCACAACCACTGCATGCCGACACCCCCGCACTACCCTACTTGATTGGTTTGCAGTGAAATCCGCTTTGATTCAAGGATAAAGCAGGATATAAATACTTTTAAATAAATAAAATAAAATGATTTACTTTATCCTGAAAGAAGGTTGCAAAGAACTAGGGGCCCAATATTCAAAGGCATTTACATGGTTTACAGAGCTGTAATTAAACAATAACAGCTCTTAAATAAACACTATCTACAAAGACAATTACTCTACCAATAATTCATCCACACATATCCTTCCAGGCAAAATGACCTCAGATTAGCTCATGCCCTACATTTAGTGAGAATTCACTATAGGGAGCAGCAGACGCTTGCATCACCGGTCAAAAAGCTTCAACCACTACCATTACCCACTCAAAACGTTAAACACCACAATATTACCATTGGGAAAAAACAGTCAAACACTTATCACTTGTTCCCCACTGTATAACTTTGAGGTCTTCGGATCCTGTTTATATTTCGAATCACAGTGAAGCGTCTGGAGACTGGCTGGTTACAAGATCTGGTTTGAAGATAAGTGAAATGTGTATCATATTGTGCTGTTAATCCTACTGGTTACTTTATCTTTATCTCTTTTTGTAGGTGATAACCTGCTGGTCTGACAGGACTCCGTGTAGTTCTGTGATGTTGAAAGGACGCTTGTTTGTATGTGTTTGGTAGTAGTATGTATGTGTTGTGATTTTTTGGTGATAAGTGTTTGACTGGTAGAGTAATTGTCTTTGTAGATAGTGTTTATTTAAGAGCTGTTATTGTTTAGTTTTGGTTTAGCTCTTACACGGCTGTTTATCAAAAAGTGTTTACAGAGCTGTAAGCCATGTAAATGCCCCTAAGCAGGATATTCAGCATGGTTAATGCCGCTGAATATCTCAGAATAAAGTGTAGTTACTCATCTGTAGCAGGTGTTCTCCAAGAACAGCTGGACTAAATCCTTACATATGGGTGATGTCGCTGACAGAGCCCGTGTGGGAATGTTCCCCAGCTTCCATAGGAAGCTTTTGAGGGGACCATCGCACATCTGTGCTCGTCTTCCTGCCCGAAAGGACCCATCTTACCTCAGTATGATGACCTAGCTTAATGAAGCAAAAAAGAAGCAACCCCATGGAGAGGAGGGAAGGTAGCGAGGACTTATTCCTGCTGTTCCTGGAGAACACCTGCTACAGGTGAATAACTACGCTTTCTCCAGGACTACACAAGAAGTAAGTCCTCACATATGGGACTCCCAAGCTACAGGCTACCGCAAAAACCTGTAAAAAGCCCAGCAGGGCAACCAGAAAAAAAACGAACAGAGAAAAAAAACATGAGTAATCGTTGAAAGGTTCTGAGAATTAGCGTCCAGCAAGAACATCAACCTCAGGTTGACTCTGCGGTAGCATGGATGGACAGAAGGGCCAGTGGGAAGGACTTGCTCTAGTACCCAAAGAGGTGCCGGAGCACGGTTTGGCCAAAGTTGCTGTCATGCCGGGAATCTCCATCCAGACAGTAGTGGGCTGTAAAAGTGTGGACGGAAGACCACATAGCAGTCCTACAGATCTCCACCGTGGAGACAGAGTGCAGGTTGGCCACCGAAGCAGCCACAGCTCGAACATTGCGTACCACAACATGGTGTTTCAAAGTGAGCCCAGCCTGAGCATAAGCGAAGGAGATGCAGTCCGCTACCCAAATTGAGAGGATGCATTTCGATATCGCCACACCTAGCTTGTGGGGGTCAAATGAGACAAAAAGCTTAAAAGAACGGCAGTGGGCTTTTGTCCTCTCCAGGTAGAAAGCTAGTGCTCTCCTACAATCCAAGGTGAGCAGTGAGGCTTCAGCCCTGTTGTCATGAGGCTTGAGAAAAAAAAAGCGGGCAATCCCACAGACTGATTGATATGAAAAGCAGAAACTACCTTAGGCAGGAACTTAGGATGGGTTCTGAGAACCACCCTGTTCTTATGAAATCTGATGTAGGGTGGGTGTGCCACCAACGCTTGCAAATCACTGACCCTGTGTGCAGAAGTGAGTGCCATCAGAAAAATGACTTTCTAGGGGAGATATTTGAGTGGACAGGGGCTGAACGGCTCAAATGGGGGAGAAAAAAGCTGCCCCAGTACCACGATGATGTCCCACGCCACCAGAGGTGGCCTAATGGGGGACAAGATAGCAGGATCCCCCTCATAAAGTGACTAATCAACGGATGAGCAGAGATCTGCTTATCAGCCATAGTGTGGTGGCAAGCAGCTACAGCACTGAGGTGCACCCTGACAGAGTTGGACTTCAGGCCAGAGTCAGAGAGGTGTAGCACATAAGACAGTGCCGACTTCATTAAGCAGGTGAAAGGGTCCAGAGCCTTGCACTCACACCATATGGAGAATATGCACCACTTGAAAACATAGGTGTATCAGGTAGAGTCCTTACGTGAGGCTAGGACACATTCTCCACTTCCTCTGGCAGGTGGAAGAATGTGAATGCTACCCGCTCAGCATCCATGCCGTGAGTGCTAGGGATGGCATGCTGGGATGCAGTAGAGTCCCCTTGTCATGAGAGAACAGGTCCAGAGCACAGCCGAGTCTGAGAGGCTGTCGCCGAGACAGTCAGAGCAACAGAGGAAACTAGGGTTGCCTTGTCCAATGCAGCGCTATGGAGGATCATGGCGGCGCTGTTCATGTAGCTTGAAGAGGGTCTTGGCCACCAGAGGAGTTGGTGAGTATGAATACAGAAGGCCATCACTCCAGTCCAGGAGAAAAGCACTGGGTGCTATGCCATGTTTGCATGGTACTCTGAAGCAAAACCACGGGATCTGGGCGCTGTGAGGAAAAGTGCCTCTCATCTGGAGGATATGGCTGGCTACCTGCCTGTTGAAAGTTCACACATGTGGCTGAAGAGCTCTGCTGAGGTGATCCGCAGAACTTTGAGCTCCCCTGGCAGATACACTGCTCTGAGGATCATGCCATGCGAAATGGCAAACTTACAAAGATGGACTGCCTCTCAACAGAGGAGGTATGACCCCATGCTGCCCTGTTTGTTGATATAAAATATGGCGACCTAGTTGTCCACCTGAATAAGGACCACCTGGTTGGAGAGCTGTTGCTGAAAAACCTGTAGGGCACTGGCAATAACTCCGAGTTCCAGGAGGTTAATTTGGTGGAGGCTCTCCCGAGCCGTCCAGAGGCCGTGTGTGTGTAGACCATCTAGGTGAGCTCCTTAGCCTGCCTTGGAGACATCCGTTATTAGGATGCGCTGATTTGGCAGGGTCTGGAAAGGAAGCCCTGCAAGAAGGTTGGAGGGCCGCTGCCACAAAGAGAGGGACTCCCTGAGCAGGTGAGTCACCATGACCCTGTCCCCGAGTCAGCCGGTCATCTGGCACTACTGTGTGCAGAAATTCCACTGCGCCTGATGCATTTGGAGCTATGCCACTGGTGTGACATGGACTGTGGAGGCCATGTGACTGAGGAGATGTAGCATCTGTCGAGCTGTCATGAGGGGACAGTGCTGAACGTCTTGAGCCAGGGCAACCAAGCGCTGGATCTTGTCTGTTGGCAGGTAGGTTTGAGCTAGAGTAGTATCAAGTCGAGTCCCACTGAACTCTAGCCTCTGAGAGGGCTAAAGATGAGACTTGAGGTAGATGATTACGAAGTCCAGGTGTTCTAGGACTTGTATGGTCAGCTTTGTCAAATGCTGGACATCCTCCAGCGACCCGCCCTTGATCAAACAGCTGTCTAGGTAAGGGAAGACAAACATCCCCTGGGTACGGAGAAATGCAGCTACGCCGCTAGACACTTTGTGAAGACCCTGGGTCAGAGGCAAGGCTGGAGGGCAGTACCCGGTACTGATCGTGCTTATCTGCTGAGCATGAAGCAGAGATACTGCTGGTGAAGGAGGTGAATGAGAATGTGCATACAGGCATCTCTGAGATCCAAGGAGCATAGCCAATCATCCCAGTGAAGGTAGGGCAATAAAGTTCCGAGGGGCACCATCTTGAACTTTTCTCACACCAGGAACTGGCTGAAGTTCCGGAGGTCCAAAAGGGGCTGAAAATCCCCCGTCTTTTTTGGAACCAGGAAGTAATTGGGAGATTAATTCCCGTCCCAGCTGAGACGGAGGAACCAACTCCAGAGCCTGGTTGGACAAGAGGGCTTGGACCTCCTGCTGGAGCAAGGGGAGATGGTGAGGGGCAAGGGGAGATGGTGAGGGTCAAGGAGATACTCCCCTAAGAAGAATGTTGATCTAAGCGTAACAGGTACACCTCCCGGATTATCTTGAGAGCCCAGGAGTCTGTTATGCTTGGCCACTGGTGGGCAAAATTAATCAGCCTCCCTCTCACTTGTGGTGGAACTGTGTCCGGGATGGGAAGAAGGGCCATGTTCCGGAAGGAGTCGTCAAAAGCCCCCATCAGGCTGTGGTTGCAGTACTGGTTGGAGCTTCTGAGGCTTTGGGCGGCACTGCTGGCATTGGCCCTAGCCTTTTTGCTGCTGCTGCCCTTGCTGGGGTGCCTGGTAGGAATGGTATGGAATGTAGGTACCATGGTAGCATTCTTTTTGGGGAAGAAAGACGTTTTCCCCCGAAGACCTCAGTCTAGAAGGGTCCTAGATGTCTTTCTGGAGAGTCGAGGAATGCAGTGAAGCTATGCTCAAGGGCAGCCTTGAGGACCTCTAACCCAGAGGGCTCTGCAGCTGGACCAGGCATAAACTGTGTCGGGCCCAGATCAGACTCCCTAGCCGGGCAGTCCCTGAAGGTAACGGGCCACCGCTCCTTCGAGGCTGCAGGGGACCCCTCTCTCCGGGGATGCTTCGATGGCCGTTCCTGTCCATCGTCTCCAAGTTGCGCCGAGGACTCCGAGGCCGAGTTGAGGAGAACTTACCCCCCAATGTCGGATCGCTTCTCGGCGTCTGTTTCAAGGGTGCAGTTGATCCTGGGAGGTCCTCCAAGGAAGACCAACGCCCAATGCCCCCTTGGCTTCGACGAGCCCAGGCACGCGGAGATGCATTGCTCGATGCTGACAGAAGGGATTCCGCCCCTGATGCCCAACTGGAGCAAGCTTTGCCAAACAGCTCCCCTTGGCGCCTTTCACGCTCTCTCCGGGTTTCGGCCGACATGAGGAGGCAAAGTGGACAGAAGGACCTATCATGGTCTGCCCAGAGGCATTTAATGCAGATGCTGTGGCAGTCCGTGTGTGACATAGTGCGATTGCTCTTGGCACACTGCTTAAAACATCTGGTTGAGACCATAGCGGGGAAAACGAGGCCTGCGAGGTCAAACTCTAAAGTATCGACCAGTTAGGCCGTGAGAAAAAAATGCTGGGCGCCAAAAGTAGAAAAAAAAAAAAATACCAGAGCAAAAACAGTAGTTACTCACCTGTAACAGGTGTTCTCCAGGAGCAGCAGGAATCAGTCCTCACATATGGGTGACGTCAGCGCTGACGGAGCCCTCGTGCGGAGCATTTCCCCAGCTTTCAAAGAAAGCCTTTGGGAATTGCAGCGCGCATGCGCGGTCCTCTTCCCGCCCAAGGGTGCCATCTTGCTCAGTCTGATGACATAGCTAAAAGAGCAAAAAAATTAGCAAAAATAAAACATATGACTGCAACTCTAAGGGGAGGTGGGAGAGTTGTGAGGACTGATTCCTGCTGCTCCTGGAGAACACCTGTTACAGGTGAGTAACTACTCTTTCTCCAGGACCAAGCAGGAAGTCAGTCCTCACATATGGGACTCCCCAGCTTAAGGCTACCGGAGACCCCAAGCGGAAAAATGAGCTCCCTCTAGCTCGTCAGCACAGAAGGAAGGAATCTTCTCTGAGAACGCCCTCAACCGGTAGCCCAACACCAGGGCCGGAGGGGTAGGAGGTGCCTAAACCCCAAAGAGATTATGGAGTACTGCCTGTCCGAAAGCACTGTCCCTGCGGGACTCCCTCTCAAGGCAGTAATGGGCCGCAAAAGTCTGGCTTGAAGACCAAGTAGCGGCCCGGCAGATGTCTGCCAACGGAACAGAGCGGAGATGAGCCACTGACACAGCCTTCGCCCTGACACGATGAGCCGTGACTCGACCCTCCAACGAGAGGCTGGCTGCCCCATAAGCCCAGGCGATACAGTCAGCGACCCATATGGACAACTTACGCTTGGAGACAGGGAGCCCCAACTTATTGGGGTCAAAAGAAACGAAAAGCTGAACAGCTTTCCGATGCTCCCGCGTACGGTCAAGGTAGAAAGATAACGCCCTCCTACAGTCCAGTCCAAGATCATGACAACTGGCAAAATCAACAGGTTCATCGTTGAAGGAGAAGAAATTGAAATCGTGAACAACTTTAACCTACTTGGATCAACTATCAATAAAGAAGCAACAAGCAGTCAAGAAATCAGACGACGCATTGCTCTTGGCAGAATGGCTATGAAAGACCTAGATAAGATTCTCAAGAGCAGAGATGTCTCTCTCCATACAAAGATTCGACTTGTTCAAGCCATGGTATTTTCAATAACATCATATGGATGTGAAAGCTGGACAGTGAAAAAGACAGACAGGAAGAAAATTGATGCCTTTGAATTATGGTGCTGGCGGCGAATACTGTGTATACCATGGACTGCCCGAAGAACAAACCAGTCGGTACTAGAGGAGATCAAACCTAAGCTTTCTTTAGAAGCTCAGATGACAAGACTTCGACTTTCATACTTCGGACACATCATGCGAAGAGAGAGATCATTAGAGAAAGACATCATGCTTGGCAAGATAGAAGGTCAACGCAAAAGAGGAAGGCCAGCAATGAGATGGATCGCTACAATAACAGCAGCTACGGGTACCAGCCTGTCAACAATGAGCCGCCTGACTGAAGACCGAACACAATTTAGGATAGCTATCCAGAGGGTCGCCATGAGTCGACTCCGACTCGACGGCACTTAACAACAACAACAACAGTCCAGGGTATGCAAGACCATCTCATCCCGGTTGGCATGCGGCCTGGGAAAGAAGGTCGGAAGAACCACCTCCTGATTGAGGTGAAAAGGTGAAACGACTTTAGGAAGAAACTTAGGGTAAGTCCGTAAGACTACCCTATTCCTGTAGAACCTAGTGTAAGGAGGATCAGACAGTAGTGCCTGCAGTTCACTCACTCGCCTAGCAGAGGTGAGAGCTACCAGAAATAAAGTTTTCCAGGAGAGAAAACGGAGAGGGCAGGTAGCCATAGGTTCAAAAGGCGGACAAGTAAGCCGCTGTAAGACCACATTCAGATCCCATTCAGGGGCCGGTGGACGCAAAGGAGGCTTAAGCAGAAGAAGGCCTCTGAGGAAACGAGCCACCAAAGGGTGGTTGGAAAGAGGCCTGCCGTCCACCGGCGAGTGGTGTGCTGAGAGAGCACTAAGGTGAACTCGGACAGAGTTAGACTTAAGGCCCAGATTGGAGAGGTAGAGCAAATATTGCAACACTACCGCTACCAAGCACGAGAAGGGATTCTCGCTGTGCTGAGCGCAACATGCGGAGAATCTATGCCACTTAAGAGCGTAGGATTTCCTGGTGGATTGACGCCGAGAGGTCAAGACTACATCTTCCACCTCTCGAGGTAGCAGTAGGGGAGCTAGGACTACCCTTTCAGCAGCCAGGCCATCAGATGAAGGGACTGGAGGTTGGGGTGCAAGACAGTCCCCTGATCCTGAGACAGGAGATCGTGTTGAAACCCCAGAGGAATAGGTGTGTCCACCACCAGCTGTAGCAGAAGCGGGAACCACAGTTGCCTCGGCCACCTGGGGGCTATGAGAATCAATGATGCCCCGTCCCTGAGGACCTTGAACAGCGTTCTGGACACTAGTGGCGTGGGTGGAAACGCATACAGTAGGCCTGTAGACCACGAGATCAGAAACGCATCCGCTGCTACTCTGAGAGGATGCGGTTGTCTGGAGCAAAATCTCGGGAGTTGCCGGTTCAGAGGACTGGCGAAAAGATCCATGGTGGGGAGCCCCCACTTGAGAAAGACCTGCTGAACCACCAATGGGTTCAATCTCCATTCGTGTGGATGCAGGATCCGGCTTAGTCTGTCTGCCAGGCAATTTTCCTGACCTGGGAGGTAGACAGCCTTGAGAAGGATTCCGTGATTGACAGCCCAAGAGCAGTGTCGCTGTGCCTCCTGACAAAGAAGGAAGGAGCCTGTGCCTCCTTGTTTGTTCACATAGAACATGGCAACTTGATTGTCCGTCTGGACCAGTACAGACTGGTGAGAGGCGAGGTGGGAGAAGGCTCTCAGAGCTAGGCGAATCGCCCGTAGCTTCAGGAAGTTTATCTGTTGAGTAGCCTCCCAAGGGGTCCAGAGACCCTGAGTACATGTCCCTTGGCAATGTGCTCCCCAACCGAGAAGAGAGGCATCTGTTGTCAGCACCTGAGAATGCGGAGGGGATTGAAAAACCACTCCGAGCACCAGATTCGGAAGATGAAGCCACCATTGCAGAGAGGAGACGAGGAGGTCGGATATCTTTACCGAGTCCGCTAGGCCCCCTGTGGCTTGATGCCACTGAGTACGAAGGCTCCACTGAGCAGGTCGCATGTGCAAGCGGGCATTGGGGGTGACATGGACCGTGGAAGCCAAATGGCCGAGCAATCTCAGGAATTGCCTGGCAGAGACCAGGGAATTGCTGCGAAACTGGCTGGCCAGATCCATTAGCCTGTGGGCCCTGTCCAGAGGCAGAAAAGCCTTTGCTTGGAGTGTCCAGTCTGGCCCCTATGAACTCTAAGGTCTGGGACGGGAGCAAAGTGGACTTTGCGAAGTTTATGACAAACCCCAAGTGCTGAAGCAGAGCCACAGTGCGAAGGGTGGCCTGGTGGGCCTCCTGGGAAGATTGGCCTCTTATGAGCCAGTCGTCCAGGTACGGAAACACAAAAAGACCCTGAAGCCTCAGGTAGGCCGCCACCACTGCCAGGCACTTGGTGAACACTCTGGGAGCGGATGATAGGCCAAAGGGAAGTACTCTGTACTGATAGTGGTTTCCTCCCACAACAAACCTGAGATATTGTCTGTGGTCTGGATGAATAAAGATGTGAGTATACGCATCCTTTAGATCCAAGGAGCATAGCCAGTCTCCCTGCTGGAGGTAGGGAAGCAGGATTCCAAGGGTAAGCATCTTGAACTTTTCCCTCTGCAGGAACTTGTTGAGGTTTCGCAAGTCTAGGATGGGTCTGAGGCCTCCTGTTCTTTTTGGTACCAGAAAGTACCTTGAATAAAAGCCTTGACCTCTCAGGTGGTGGGGCACCGGTTCCACAGCCTGATCCTTTAGCAGACCTGTCAACTCCTGAAGGAGTAGGTCCCTGTGCAGAGGGAGTCTTGGAGGCTCCCCTGGAAAATAGGAGGGAGGTACCTGGTGAAAATGGAGAAGATAGCCCTTTTGGACTATATGAAGAACCCAGGTATCTGATGTGACGGCTGACCACCTGTGGGCAAAGTGGGCCAGCCGGCCTCCTGTGCTGAGAGAAGCCAGCTGAAGAGAAAAGGCTATGCTGTTTGAGTCAAAAACCCCCACCCTGCTGAGCAGGGGCCGGTGTTGGTGGCTTGGGGGTCTTCGGCCTACGGGGCCCTTGACCCTGCCCCTTGGCCTGCTGACCCTGTTGGGGAGCTGCAGAGGCCTGATAATGAGGGTACTGTTTGTAGGCAGATGACTTCCTCGGGTAAAAGGTCTTTTTTCCCGAGCCCTTCTTTTTCTGAGAAGGGGCAGAGTTTTCCAGGAAAGCCTAGTCCTGGTCAGAGTCTCGGTCTCGAGTTCCGCAGCTTTTTCAGCCATGGGCTTGCCAAAGAGGTTTTCACCTCGGCAGGGGACATCGACCAACTTGTCCTGGACCCATGGCTCGAGGTCGGATGACTGTAGCCAAGCCTGTCGGTGGGCACCGATGCCAGCCCCGGTTACTCGGGCCGAAGCCTCGAAGCCATTGTAGGCTGCTCGAGAGATAAACTTCGAGCACTTTCGAATACCGGTGGACAAGGCCTGGAACCTCTGCAAAGGTTCCTCGGAGAGACCAGCAGAGAACCCGGCAATCTCCTTTGCCAGGTCTCGGAGGTACATGCCCATGTAGAGCTGGTCAGTCTGGACACGGCAAGCAAGCATAGAGCCCTGGAAGCACTTCTTACCGAGGGCATCCAGGTTCCGGGCTTCCCGGCCGGGAGGCACCGAGGAGTGCATCTTCTGACTTTTCAGTCGATGCATGGCCGATTCCACAACCATGGAGTGGTGCGGTAATTGTGCCTTTTGGAACCCGGGGCTCTTGCGGCCTCGATAAATGGAATCGACCCGCTTGCTTAACACTGGCATCGAGGCCGGGGTCTCCCACATGCGGAAGAGCAGCCGCTCCAGCATCGGAGGAACCGGAACAGTAAAGGCCTCCTTCGGGGGAGAGTCATACTGGAGGGCCTCGAGCTCTTCGGCTCGAGGCTCCTCCTCGGGATCCGCGGGGAAGGCCAAGGCCTTGGCCATATCCCGCACGAAGTCCGAGAACTGGGTATCCTCCGGTGGGGACCCTCTCCGAGGGTCGGACTCGGGTGAGTCCGAGGGGACACACCGAGTCCGATGGGTGTCGGGTGACTATTCGTCCTCCGTCTCCCAGCCCGACTCCTCGGAGGAGGAAACGAGCGGCTCCGGTCGGGCGGGCACAGATGCTCTCCGCCCCGACGCTGAGGGAATCGGCGTCGACGACCTCGGCCCCGAACGGGAGGTCGAGGGAGACCGTGGCCGAGGATCGACTCAAGCACGCATGGACTCGAGGATCGGCTCGGCCTCCGGGGTCGATTTGGACGTCGAGGTCCCGGTGGTTGGGGCAGATGCACCGGTGAGACTGGCGATCAATGCCCGCTGCTGTTCCATGAAGGCAGCGAGGCTGCTCTCCAAGGCCGTCAACCTGAGTCCGAGCTCAGGAGACCCAGCAGCCCCCGACTCGGGCCCCGACGTCGGCTCCCCCGGAGGAGAGTCAACGAGGACAACAGCACTTACGTGTCCAGGAGACTCCATCTCGACACGAGGATGCTTCGCAGGCCTCTCCGACTCCGAAGACCCGGGACGGCTATCGGGGCTAAGCGATCTGGCCCTCGAGGAACCAGGAGCGTCCACCGACGCTGCCCTCGCGGGTTTCTTCTTCCTGCGATGTTCCCGCGAAGGAGACCCCCGCTCAGAGGAACCCCGACGCTGCTCGGGGCCGGAGTCCCGAGACGTCGAGGCCTCTGACGAGGTCCGGGCCCGGCCGGACACGGAGTCAGAAAAAATTCTATCCCTCTGGTGCTGCCGACTCCTCAACGCCTTTGAGGACATTTTGCCACACGGACCACAGATCATCGGGTCGTGATCGGGTCCGAGGCAACGGAGGCAGCAGTCATGTGTGTCGGTAAGAGACATAAGTTTCTTACACCGATCACATTTCTTAAACTCGCTGGCAGCCATCGGGGGAAAAAGGGCCCTGCTAGGTCAAAAGACCGGTCTGCCAGGGAAAAAAGAAAAAAGGCATGAACGCCAGTCACAAAGGACAAAAACCAAAAAAGAGAGAAAAGGACTCGATACCGGCGTATCGGTCCGAGCGGGAAAAGGATCCGGCGTCGAACCGGAGAAAAAATAGAAAAATAGAGAAAATCAACTTTTTCCTCGGGGAAAAACGAACTACGTCCGTCGGGCTCCGCGGAAAAAAAGAAGACTGAGAAAGATGGCACCCTTGGGCGGGAAGAGGACCGCGCATGCGCGCTGCAATTCCCAAAGGCTTTCTTTGAAAGCTGGGGAAATGCTCCGCACGAGGGCTCCGTCGGCGCTGACGTCACCCATATGTGAGGACTGACTTCCTGCTTGGTCCTGGAGAAAACTGGACGCCGAGGCAAAGACTTGGGCGGGGAAGGTGATCGAATCAAGCACTCAAACGGAAGAAAATTACCGATACAAGGGTCAAAAACCCTCTTTTTTACTGAGGTGCACAGACGAACGTCTTCAGGGCTCTGCGGAAAAAGACAGACTGAGGCAAGATGGTGACCACGCATGTGCAGTGTATCTCCCAAAAGCGTTCTTTGAAAGCTGGGGAGTGGATCCACGTGGGCTCCGTCAGCATCAACGTCACCCCATATGTGGAGACTGACTACCTGCTTGTTCCCGGAGAAAATAAAAATAGACACTTGACCATCAAGTTTACTAAAATACCCCAGAAAACCTAAGAGAGGGCACAAAGATTTCAGAAACTGATAAGTTCCTAGAACAAATCAAAGTCACACCTCCATTAGCTTTCTCTTTCCATCCTTTATGAATGATGGAAAAGATCAGGGCAAGACTGACACAAATATGTATATTTCCCATTTCTTTTGCCAAGTTTTAGCCACAAATAACATATGCACATGAAACTCATTAATGAAAACATGAACTAAAATACATTTGAACTTTATCGAAAACACAAAAATGAAAACTATTTCCAAGCCAGCAACAGTCTTACCAGTTCCTCCAATGCTTGAAGTAGCAGCATATAAAACTGGCCTAAGACAACATGCCTTTGACTTTCACATAGTACCCACCAATGCAAAAATGACAAGAACACAACCTACTTCAAATTATGGAATAAGATTAAAGAAGCACTATGATCCATAACAGACCAAGTGTAAACCCAGAAGTAACGATAGTAATAATGGCCATAGGACAACAATCAAAGAGTTGTCCAAGGAGCACCCAAAGGAGCAAATCTTGTCCCCGAGGCACATACCATTAATCTAAAACTTTAAATGCACTGCTCTACCAAAGATGCCACCTGAATGACAACAGGGGTGGAGTTTAGATTGGCAGTGGAGCAAGCTACATAACTGGCAAGTTAAAGGCCTTAGAGCAATCTGATTGACAGCAGCTCAGACAAGCACCAGAGCAAGCAGCAGGACCTCAAGAGTAGCAAAAGTAAAATACCTTAGTGCAATCTATAATAAAAAACAAAGATAAAGATCACTTTACAGGTTAACACAGTGAAGAACAATTGCTTAAGAAAATAAGCAATGCTAAGCCCGATCAGACCAATGATCCAGTGAGCACAGCATCCTGTTTCTGACAGTGGCTAGTCGGCTTTCTTGAAACATAAAAGCCCATTCCTTGTTTCTCCCTTTCAGAAGGGTGAGGTTATCCAAGATATGGTGCTGATCAATGCTATTTTCAGGTGTTCTGAGTGCTAAAACTACACTCCAAGACTAAGAGTGTAGGAATAAAGAAACTAAAAATTATTCAAGCTCTTTAAAACATAAAATTACCATTAAATGTGGAACTATGGAATTATTTAAATTAGAAAAGCTAATATACAATAAAAACTCCTAGCTCCAGGTGTAATTTCATAAAGCATTCTCTGTGTGTAAAGCATAGTTACTCACTGTAACAGGTGATCTCTGGGAACAGCAGGAATTTTGTCTTCACATATGGGTATCGTCGGTACCGACAGAGCCTGCGCAGGAACGCTCCCCAGCGTCCAATAAGAAAGCTTTTGGGAGCATCCCACAGCGCCTGCGTGCTGCCTTCAAGCCTTTCCCAACTGTCCCTCTCCAATTGAGTTTATAGCTGAGACAAAAGAGAGGGGGAAAGAGAGATACAACTCCTAGGGGAGGTGGGTGGGTTGTGAAGACTAAATTCCTGCTGTTCCCGGAGATCACCTGTTACAGGTGAGTAACTATGCTATCTCCAGGAACAAGCAGGAATGTAGTCTTCACATATGGGGACTCCCTAGCTGCAGATGCCAGGGAGATGGCCCCAGAAAGTTGTGTGCCCTTGTGAAAGGGCTCCACTTCCCTCCATGGATCTCTGGCATCCTACCAGGGATGGTGGGTAGGAGTTGATTAAGTCTGGAACAGGTGTTGAAGAACAGCCTGACCAAACAAGGCATGTCGGCGGGAGTCCTGGTCTAAGCAGTAATGGGCTGTGAAGGTATGTACTGAAGCCCAAGTAGCTGCTCGACAGATGTCATCGATAGACACAGAGTGAAGATGAGCCATTGAGGCTGCCATGGATCTCACATTGTGAGCAGTGACATGGCCTTCAAGAGGAAGGTTCTTACTCTCATAGGCAAAAGATATACACTGTGCAATCCAGCTGGACAGTGTCCTTTTGGAGACTGGAAGTCCCAAATGACTAGGATCAAAAGTAACAAAGAGTTGAGAGGATTTTCTATGTTGCTGTGACCTTTGCAAGTAAAAGGCCAAAGCTCTTTTACAGTCCAAAGTATGAAGGTTCCTTTCTGCAGTTGAGGCGTGAGGCCTTGGAAAGAATACAGGAAGGTAAACCGCTTGGTTTAAATGAAAGGGCGAAACCACCTTTGGCATAAAGTGTGGATGAGTCCTAAGGACTACCTTATCATGATGGAACTTTGTATAAGGAGGATCAGTCACCAACGCTTGCAATTCACTGATGTGACGTGCAGATGTGATTGGAATGAGAAAGATAACCTTCCAGAAAAGGAATTTCAAAGAGGTAGTGGCTAATCCATTGGTTCTTCATGGCAAGATACAGAAGTAGCTTGCCGGGCCTTTTAAGTTTGGTGTTGTTGCCATTGTCACAAAAATGTGATCCTCCGCCGTCAACACCATCCCATTCTGCTGCTGCTGCCCAGAACAAACCAGTCGGTACTAGAGGAGATCAATCCTAAGCTTTCTTTAGAAGCTCAGATGACAAGACTTTGACTTTCATATTTTGGACACATCATGCGAAGAGAGAGATCATTAGAGAAAGACATCATGCTTGGCAAGATAGAAGGTCAGCGCAAAAGAGGAAGGCCAGCAATGAGGTGGATCGATACAATAACAGCAGCTACGGGTACCAGTCTGTCAACAATGAGCCACCTGACTGAAGACAATTTAGGATAGCTATCCAGAGGGTCGCCATGAGTCGACTCTGACTCGACGGCACTTAACAATAACAGTGGCTAATGGTTCAAAGGGCGGTTTCATGAGCTGCCCAAGTACCAGATTCAAGTCCCATGCCACCGGTAGTGGCTTAATGGGAGGCTTCGTTAAAAGAAGGCCTCTCATAAACCTCGCTATGAGAGGATGAGAGGAAATAGGTTGTCCATTTAGAGGCTTGAAAGAAGCTTCAATAGCACTCAAATGGACTCTCACTGAATTGGTCTAAAGCCCTGCATTTGATAAATGAAGGAGACACTCCAGTAATGATTCCAGAGGTATCGCAAGAGGGTTAAGACCCTTCTGCGAGCACCATATGGTAAACCTTTTCCACTTAAATGCATAAGAGCGTCTTGTGGAAGGTTTCCTGGAAGCATGAAGGATATCCTTTATCTGCTGGGAAAGGTTGAGACCGTGAAGTTCTAGGCTTTCAGCAACCAGGCCCTGAGATGCAGAGACTGGGGACTGGGATGCACCAGCATCCCGTCCTCTTGAGAAAGAAGATCTGGAGCAGATCCTAACTCCAAAGGCGGAGCTTGAGAGAGATGTAGGAGCAGAGGGTACCACGGTTGCCGTGGCCAACGTGAAGCTATGAGGATCATATGACCTCAGTCTCTCTGAAGCTTGAGCAGGGTTTTGGGAATTAGGGGAATGAGTGGAGAGGCATATAGGAAGTCCTGAGCCCAATGAAGGAGGAAAGCATCCCTGGCCTGACAACCTTGAGCTGGAATTCTGGAACAGAACCGGGGAAGTTTGGCATTCAGCAGACTTGCAAAGAGGTTTATGTCCGGGATTCCCCAAATTTGAAAACTTTTGGCCACCTGGTCTGCATGGAGAGACCATTCGTGTGGAAGCCGAACTCGACTGAGTTTGTCTGCCCAAGAGTTTTGAATGCCTAGAAGATACACCGCAAGGAGATGAATCTGATGCTCTCTGTCGAGGGCCCATAGTCGCAAAGCTTCGTTGCACAGCGATAGAGAGCCTGTTCCGCCCTGCTTGTTCACATAAAACATGGCTACTTGATTGTTCGTTTGAACTAGGACTGTCTTGTAGCTGAGCTGGGTGTGAAATACTCGAAGAGCAAGGAAGATTGCTCTGAGCTCCAGCAGGTTGATATGGAGATAGGCCTCCTGTGGAGTCCAGGTACCCTGGGTAGAGAGGCCATGCAGGTGGGCTCCCCAACCCACCTGTGAAACCTCTGTTGTTAAGAGTGGCTTGGGGTGGGGTTGCTGAAAAGGAGACCCCACCAGAAGGTTTTTGGGTGACTGCCACCATTGGAGGGGACAAAATAAGGAGAACTGAATTTGCTATTTTGTCTGACAGGCAACCTGAGGACTGAGTCCACTGAGTGGATAAGGTCCACTGGGCTGCCCTCATATGGAGGCGAGCATAAGGAACCACATGCACGGTGGATGCCTAGCAACTGTAGCATTTTCCGAGCAGTGAGGTGAGGTTTTAGCACTGCTTGGGAAGCTAGCTGCACAATGCAAAGGCAGCGGGGCTGTGGAAGGAAGGCCCTTGTCTGTCTGGTATCCAGAAGAGCTCCTATAAACTCTAGGGATTGAGTGGGAGCAAGGTTGGACTTTGGGAAGTTTATGACAAGTCCCAACTACTGAAGGATGCGCATTGTGCGAGACAGAGCCATCCTGGCTTCTGGCTCTGATGGGGCTCGAATGAGCCAATCGTTTAAGTAAGGGAAGATGAATATTCCCAGAGTGCGGAGAAATGCTGCTACCACAGCCATGCATTTTGTGCACACCCTTGGTGCAGAAGCCAGGCCAAAAGGAAGAACCCTGTATTGGTAGTGCTTCCCTTGAAACAGGAATCAAAGGAACTTTCGGTGAGTTGGATGGATGAGAACATGAGTGTACGCATCCTTGAGATCTAGAGAAGAAAGCCAATGCTGCCTTTGAAGGTATGGCAGCAGAGTTCCTAGAGAAATCATTTTGAACTTCTCTCTGAACAGGAATTTGTTCAATTCTCTGAGGTCTAGAATGGGTCTGTGCCCTCCTGTTTTCTTTGGAATAAGGAAATAGGGGGAGTAAATCCCTGTACCCCGTTGGGGAACTGTTATCTGACCCCATCTGGGGGCAAAATGACATAACCTTCCTGGAATGGTGGAGGGTTCCGGGCCGTTTAGGGCCAGGAATGCAAAGTTCTCTAGACAGGAGTCAAAGTCCCTGTGGAGGCTGAATCTGCTGAGCCGGTTAAGGCTTAGCTGCTTTTGGCTTCCTTTGTTGCCTAGGTTGTTGCTGCTGTCCCTTTTGGGCAGACTGACTTGAACGATGTCCCAGCTGGGTATAGGCAGGATAAAACTTTTTCTTTTTGCTGAAGAATGGTTTCTTAGAGGATCTTTTCCCTCGCAGGATCAGCTGTAGATTTGGACAATCTATCCAAAGTGATATTGTCAGCATCAATCTCATTAGCTTTTTCCTGCCAATTCTTGCCAAAGAGATTCTCTCCTGTGCAAGGTATATTCCCCAGTTTGTCCTGTACCCAGATTTCCAAGTCAGATGCCTGGAGCCAGGCAATCCTACGTGCACCTATGGCAATAGCAGAGGTTCTGCTTATGCATTCAAAGCAGTCAAAAGCTGCATGATTCACAAACTTGGAAACATCCTAAGCATGTTTAACAAGAGCAAGATAATCTTCCTTTTATCATCAGGAAGGAGAGGGCTCATAAGCTCTAAGTCTCCTGTGACTTCCTTAAGGAACATTCCCATATACAAGATATAGGAACTGATCCTAGCAGACAGCATTGAAGCCTGGAAGGATCGACGTCCAAAGGTGTCAAGAGTCCTACACTCGCGTCCTGGAGGATTAGATGCATGCCTTTTTGCACTCTTTATCCATCTCATGGCTGATTCCACCACCATGGAATGGTGTGGTAATTGAGTCTTCTGAAACCCAGGACAAGGAGGAACTCGATACATGGTGTCGAGTCTTCGAGAACAAGGAGATGTGGTCAGAGGTGTTTCCCACATCTTTAATATGAGATCATGCAAGATCTCATGAATAGGTAGCTTTAGGGTATTGTAGGATTTCTAATTCCTTTGCCTTAGGCTCTTTTTCAGGAGCCATCTCATGAATAGGGAGCTTTAGGGTATTGTAGGATTTCTAATTCCTTTGCCTTAGGCTCTTTTTCAGGAGCCACTGTGATGGAAAGACCCTGGGCCACATCTCGGATAAAATCCTGAAAGGACATATCCTCTGGTGGAGACATCCTACGCTGAGGAGAAGAGGAATCCTCGGGAAGAAGTACTCTGGTATCAGCAGAGGTTTCAGAGTCTTCATACTCATCTGAGGATTTGAAGTATCTCTGATCCGGGTGATTGTGCAAGGCACGGTACCGATCGAAGTCGGCATCGGAGTGGTCCAGTACAGACTTGTCGATGCCGGATAGAAACGCATGACTTGGTCCCAGTAGAATACCTGCTGATGTCGATGCAGACGGTGCCGATACCGGAGTCGGTGCTGGCACCAGTTGAATTGTCTGAAGTGGTTTCAAGGGCATCAAGGCCGTGAGAAGAGCCGCCAGACTGCGTTCAATAGCCAAGAATCTCTGGTCTATCAACGCTGCCAATGCCTGGGTATCGGTGCCGGATAAAGCGTCCGGAACCCCAGAGCATGGCACCAATAGTTCTGCCGAGGTTGAAGCCTCGAGAACATCCTGGAGCCCCGTTAGTGCTTTGGAAGCCGAAGCCTCCCGCCGGGGCAATTTTGCTGGTGAAAGTCCCCTCAAGGGCAACGCCAGAGGCATCTCGATGTTTAGAAGGAGATCTACCCTTTGAGAACCGGATAGATTTATGTTTATTTACCTGAGATCCATGGGAGGAAGATGAAGCCTGGAGGACTTCGATGCCACGGAGGCTGCATCGGAGGGAAAAAGGGTGCTAAGTTTAGCAGCTCGGTTTTGCCGGCCCCTTTTTGACATCATCCCACAGGCAACACACTCTGAAATAGAGTGGTCAGGACCTAAACATTTGAGGCACCACTCATGGGTGTCTGTGACAGAGATGGTACCGCCACACTTAGAACACTTTTTAAAACTCAAAGCGGGTTTTTCCATTCTGAGGGAAAAAGTTGGGCCTAGTGCCCAAAATGGTGCGTGGCACCCGAGAAGGAAATTACTGGAAAAAGACTCCAGAAAGAAAGATTTTTTTTTTTTGAAAAAAAGAAAAGAACCCGCGGTACCGGTATAGCGTCGAGGGAAGGCAGACGCGACCACAAAAAAAGAAGTATAAGAAGGGAATTTTTCTGCGGTGACAGGATGTGCGACCTGTCGGCTCCGCGGAAAACAAAGAACTGGAGCGGGACAGTTGGAGAAGGCGGGAAGGCAGCACGCAGGCGCTGTAGGATGCTCCCAAAAGCTATCCTATTGGACTCTGGGGAGTGTTCCCGCGCAGGCTCCGTCTGTACCGACGATACCCATATGTGAAGACTACATTCCTGCTTGTTCCCGGAGATAGCATGTTTTACATACAGAAAAAGCTATTCTAAATTGTGCAGGTGAATATGAGTGTTCAAGTATGTAGGCTTACAAGAGCATGCATACTCTTACACAAAAATATGAGGCTATGCATGTACTTTATAAAAACTATGTTATATAAAGGCGCATTTATGTATAGAGTACATGTGCATAGCTACACACGCCTAAAACGTGACATTTTATTTACTAGATAATGTCCCTTCCTTGAGTCCTGTTAGACCAGTCCAGACAAGTGGAGTGTGTCCCCCTACCAGTAGAGATGGTGACAGAGAACATCTTTCAGAGGTTTCTTATGACTTCATCTTGCCATACCCACAGATGCAGCTAGGGGTGCACTTCAGTATTCTTACCCAAGCAGATGGTCAAGAATCCCTGACTGCACACAGCTCAGTGAGGGTACCAAGGTCCACCACAAAAGAATCAATTATGCACAGGAACATCCTCAGGCAAAGGCCTGCCAAGAGGGTAAATGCATGCAGGACCAACTGCAGAGAACAACACTGTAGGTCATACCAGGTCACAGCGGAGGGTGTCCTGGACTGGTCTAGCAGGACTCAAGGAAAAGCCATTATCTGGTAAGTAAAATGTCATCTTCCAAATCATCCTGCTAGATCAGTCCAGACAAGTGGGACGTACCAAAGCTACAACTTCACTTGGTGGAAATAAGAAACAGCAGCTTATCAAGACCTGAGTCAAAGGTCATGTCTGCCTGAGCGTGGACATCCAAGCAGCAGTGCTTAACAAAAGCGGAAGATGATGGTCATGCTGCTGCCCAACAAATGTCTGAAAGGGTGACCATGCTATACTCTGCCCAAAAGGATGCTTATGGTCAAGAGGCGTGAATATGCAAACCCTCCAGACCAACCTCCTTGATCTAGCGCCTCAAAATAGACAGAGACTGTGTCAACTCACACATGGGCCTGTAAACAGCATAAACAAACAGTCTGACTTGCAAAAGGAGTCAGTGACCTTGAGATACTGGAGATGCACTCTTCTGACCTCCCCCAAGCAAAAGTCCATATACTTTCCTTGGCAATGTTCCTTAAAAATGGAGGTGTCAGCTGAAAGCTTACGGCCTCCTCCCAAAAGGAGCAAGCAAGCAGCCCGGCATGACAATACCTGCGATTCAGAGATACATCTCACTGAGCTGAATGCAACTAAAAAGATCATCTTAAGGGACAGATCTCTGAGAGTGGCCTGCAACAGGGGCTCAAAGGGCTCTAATATCAAGGCCTAGAGACTATGCAGAAATCCCAAGGAGGAAAGACTGAATGCAGGGGGGGATGCAAATGTCATACCCCCTGAAGGAAACGAGCCACATCCAGGTGCGAGGCTACAGACCACCATGCCACTAGCCTCCTAAAGCATGACAATACTGTCACCTGAATCTTCAGGGGACTAAGGGAGCAGCCCTTGACAAGGCCATCCTAAAAACAGATGAGCAAGGAAGGGGGGAGTCCACTGTACTAGGACCAATCTGATGCTCACGGCACTAGTGCTCAAACAGGCACCAGACATGCATGCAGGCAAGGCTGGGAGAACCACTCATCACTTTCAGGAGTGTGGAAACCACGGTAGCAGAATAGTCCTTACATGCCAGATGTCACCTCACAAGAACCAAGCCATGTTTGTTTATTTTTATTTATTCAATTTTTATCCTGTCCTCTCAAACTGCTCAGGGCAGGTTATAAATTACATACTTAACAACAGATAACATAGCACGGACGAGAGGAGCGAGATTGTCCAGAAGGACTACTCCCTGCCTTAACAGACCCCTTCCACCCAGAACAGGAGGATCATCCCCAGGCTACTTTGGCACTCTACATGGTCCCTTGCTGGTCCCTTGATTGTCCAAGAAAACCTGGACTACTCTGTCCAAGTTTAAGGATGGTTGATGGGCCCTGCTGCCTCCCAGCTGTTCGAATAGCCCTGAGCTGTTTGGCCCTTGCAGTGATCTCCCCAGCCATTCAAGCTGACATATATTGACAGAAGGAGCCATGAAGGCTCATCCAGTGGCCTAAGGAAGGAGGCCTGGCCTCAAAATCACGAGAGCTTGAACCATAAGAACCTCTGTAGCGGTCACAGGCAAGTGCGTGCCCAGGAACCATTTAGATTGATGCTGCCATCCATCTGGAAATTTGAAGGTAATTCCAAATTCTGGGAGCCTGTTGAGCCCTGAAGGCTTCCAGCTGAAAAAGTCTTCTTGCTTTTGCTTTGGACAGAAAGCTCTGACCATGCAAACGCCAACCCACGCTCCCAGGAATTCCAGAGGCTGGGAAGGCTACAATTGACTGTTCCCATGGTTGATCACCCAGCTGAGGCTCTCCAGGAATTGAACCACTCGGGTCAACACCTAGAATGTGTTCAACTGTAAATTGGCTCGGATGAGCCAGTCGTCCAGTTATGGGCGAACACAGATCTCCATGCACCTCAGTATGCAGTTGCCACCACCATGAGCATCAAGAATAAGAACATAAGATATGCCATACTGGGTCAGACCAAGGTCCATCAAGCCCAGTATCCTGTTTCCAACAGTGGCCAACCTAGGTCATACGTACCTAGAAGTTCCCCCAAAAGACACAGGTTCCGCAATGCTTGTACTGGGTCAAGCATCGATATCCTTCTTAATAATGGTTTATGGACCTTTCCTCCAGGAACTTGTCCAAACCTTTTTTAAACCCAGCTATACTAACAGCCTTTACTACATCCTCCGGTAACAAATTCCAGAGTTTGATTACACGTTGAGTGAAAAAATATTTTCTTTTATTAGTCTTAAATAGTTTAACCTGTAGCTTCATTGCATGTCCCCTAGTCTTTCTATATTCTGATAACGTAAACAATCGATCTACGTTTACCCGTTCCACTCCGTATCATTAATTTATAGACTTCTATCATATCTCCCCTCAGCCGTCTCTTTTCCAGGTTAAAGAGCCCTAACCTTTTTAGCCTTTCTTCATAGGAGTATCCTTCCATCCCCTTTACCATTTTGGTGGCTCTTCTCTGAACCTTTTCTAATAACTCTATATCCTTTTTAAGATACGGCGACTAGAATTGCACACAATATTCAAGGTGCGGTTTTCACCATGGAACGATATAGAGGCATTATAATATCTTTTGTTTTATTTTCCATTCCTTTCCTTATGATACCTAGCATTCTATTTGCTTTCTTGGCTGCCGCTGCACACTGGGCCGAGGGTTTTAACATGTTATCCACAATGACGCCTAAATCTTTTTCCTCGGTGGTGGTTCCTAATGTGGAACCTTGCATTGTATAACCATAGTTTGGGTTGTTCTTCCCTAGGTGCATAACTGCACTTGTCCAGATTAAATTTCATCTGCCATTTTGATGCCCAGTCTTCTAATTTATCAAGATCCTCTTGCAATTTTCCACAATACTCTTGGGTTTTAACAACTTTAAATAGTTTTGTGTCATCTGCAAATTTGATCACCTAACTCGTTATTCCACTTTCCAGGTCATTTATGAATATGTCAAAAAGCAGCGGACCCAGCACAGATCCCTGGGGTACACCACTATTCACCTTTCTCCATTGGGAAAATTGTCCATTTAGCCCAACCCTCTGCTTTCTATCTCTTAACCAGTTCTTGATCCACAGTAGTACACTGCCTCCTATCCCATGACTCTTTAGTTTTGCCAAAAGTCTCTGATGAGGGACCTTGTCAAAGGCTTTCTGAAAGTCCAGATACACTATATCAACCGACTCACCTTTGTCCACCTGTTTATTCACACCTTCAAAAAAACATAACAGATTAGTAAAACAAGATCTTCCTTGTCTAAAGCCATGTTGGCTGTTTCCCATTAGGCCATGACTATCTACATGCTGAGTAATTTTATTCTTTATGATGGTTTCTACCATTTTTCCCGGTACTGACGTGAGGCTCACCGGTCTGTAGTTTCCCGGATCACCCCTGGAACCCTTTTTTAAAATTGGTGTTACATTGGCGATCCTCCAATCTTCAGGTATTAGAGATGATTTTAATGATAGTTCACAGATTACTAATAGCAGGTCTGCAATCTCATATTTCAGTTCTTTCAACACCCTTGGATGTATACCTTCCGGCCCAGGTGATTTGCTACTCTTCAGTTTATCTAACAGTTGTAATACATCTTCCCGATGTATCGATATTTCCTTCAATTCTTCCGCACCTTTAAATACCACTTCAGTCATGGGTAACATCCCTACATCTTCCTCAGTAAAGACTGAAGCAAAGAATTCATTCAGTCTCTCCGCTATCACCTTAAACAGGTGGAAGATCAAAGGGGAGAGTGGCAACCTGAAGATGAAACCAGAGAACGGCAAACCAGAGACAGCATTACTGATGTCTGCAGACAGGAATGTGGAAATAGGCCTCAGCCTGATCCAGGGACCGGAGAAGACATACAGCGCTGCATTGCCTGTATCACTGATCATAAAGCCTCCATAAGGAAGTGCAATGCTTGTAGGTGGGTGTTAACCCATCCTTCTTTGTACCGCAACAGAAATGGAGCACTGGTCCTTGCCCCACTTGGCAAAGGGGACTGGTGTAACTGCCTGTAGATTGAGCAATCTTTACAATGTAGACTGAATGCCAGTGGTCTACCGAGCCGCATGGGAAACTGGTGAAGGTGTTCGGGATAGGTTCTCTGCATTCCAGAACATAGCCTTGTCGTATGGTGTCTAGCACCCAACAAACATCAGAGACCTGGGACCACCCCTGGTAGAAGAGATGTAATCTGCAAGCCATTGGAGACATCCTGGAATAAGCCCCAGCCATCACTGGGCTGGACAAGAGGAGGGTCTCTGGAGGTAGCAGGCTCCTGAGTCCAGAATTGAAACCTGAAGAAAGGAAAGGTGGACTTTCCAGGGTGATACCGATGAGAATCCTGGGAAATTCTGAGATCCAGGTACTGGGAGCGAGGATAATAGGCAGACTCCGAGGAAGAGGATGCTCTGTTGTTTTTCCAGGCCCTTTGGGCCTATCCTTTGGGAGGGTAGTGAGGTTTGGACTTACCAAAATCCTTAAACGTCTTCTCCAAGTCCACTCCAAAAAAGCGTAGTTACTCACCTGTAACAGGTGATCTCTGGGAAGAGCAGGCATTTAGTCTTCTCATATGGATATCGTCGGTACCGACTGAGCCTGCGCGGGAACGCTCCCCAGCGTCCAACAGGAACGCTTTTGGGAGCATCCCTCACAGCACATGCACGCTGCCTTCCCGCCTTTCCAACTGTCCCTCTTCAGCTAAGTTTGTAGCTGAGTGAAAGGATAGAGGGAGAGAGGAAAGAGACAGAGAAATAGAGGGACAACTCCTAGGGGAGGTGGGTGGGTTGTGAAGACTAAATTCAAGCTATTCTCGGAGATCACCTGTTACAGGTGAGCAACTACGCTATCTCCAGGAACAAGCAGGAATGTAGTCTTCACATATGGGGACTCCCTAGCTGAAGATGCCGGGGAGATGAGCCCAGGAAGCTGCCACCTACAGTGAGGTGGGCCATGCTTCCTCCCAAGGATCTCTGGCATCCTACCAGGGTTGGTGGGTAGGAGCTGAATTAAGTCTGAAAGAGATGTTGAAGAACAGCCTGGCCAAAGAAGGCATCCCAACAGGAGGCTCTATCTAGGCAGCAGTGGGCTGTGAAAGTGTGCACCGAAACCCAGGTGACTGCTCGACAGATGTCATTGATAGACAGAGTGAAGCTTAGCCATAGAGGCTGCCATGGCTCTCACATTATGTGCTGTGACATGGCCTTGAAGAGGAAGACCCTTACTCTCATAAGTAAAGGATATGCATTGTGCAATCCATTTAGATAAGAGTTCTTTTGGAGACTGGAAGTCCCAAAAGAGTAGTTATTCACCTGTAACAGGTATTCTCCAGGAGCAGCAGGAATCAGTCCTTACTTATGGGTGACATCGGCGCCGATGGAGCCCCCGTGCGGAGCATTTCCCCAGCTTTCTAAGAAAGCCTTTGGGAATACGGCAAGCATGCACGGTCCCCTTCCCACCTAAAGGTGCCATCTTGCTCAGTCAAATGACATAGCTAAAACACAGCACACAAAAATGTAAAAATGAACTATGTACAACTGCAACTCCCAGGGGAGGAGGGAGGGTTGTGAGGACTGATTCCTGCTGCTCCTGGAGAACACCTGTTACAGGTGAGTAACTACCCTTTCTCCAGGACCAAGCAGGAAGTCAGTCCTCACTTATGGGACTCCCGAGCTTCAGGCTACCGGGGACCCAGAGCTGAAAAATGAGCTCCCTCTAGCCTCAGCATCAGAGAAAGGATTTCACTGAAACATACCTCTACCAGTAGCCCAACCAGAGGGCTGGAGGGTAGGAGTTGCCTAAACCTCAAAGAGATTACGGAGCACTGCCTGACCGAAAGCACCGTCCCTACGGGATTCCCTCTCCAGGCAGTAATGGGCCGCAAAGGTCTGGCTTGAGGACCAAGTTGCAGCCCAGCTCTGCGGCCAACGGTACAGAGCGGAGATGAGCTACCGAGGCAGCCATTGCCCTGACACGGTGGGCCGTGACCCGACCCTGCAAAGGAAGGTCAGCTGCCCTATAAGCCCAGGTGATAGTGTCAGCTAAACAGATGGACAAGGTAAGCTTGGAGACAGGTACCTCCAAGTTATTGGGGTCAAAAGATACGAAGAGCTGAGTAGCCCTCCTATGCCCCTGCATACGCTCAAGGTAGAAGGATAAGGCCCTCCTACAGTCCAGGGTGTGCAGGACTGTCTCAGCCCGGCTGGCATGCGGCCTAGGGAAGAATGTTGGAAGAACCACCTCCTGGTTGAGATGGAAAGAGGAGACAACCTTGGGGAGGAATTTAGGATGAGTCCGAAGGACTACCCTGTTCCTATAGAAGCGAGTGTAGGGTCTGTCACAGACCAGGGCTTGAAGTTCACTCACTCGCCTGGCCGAGGTCAAGGCCACTAGGAATAGAGTCTTCCAGGAAAGGAAGCGTAGAGGACATGTAGCCATTGGTTCAAAGGGTGGGTGAGTCAGTTGCTGCAAGACCACATTCAATTCCCACTCAGGGGCTGGTGGACGGAGAGGAGGCGTATTTATTTATTTTATTTATTTATTTACATTCTATTATATACTGCGCTATTCTGCATCAGTGCGGTTTACATTGAACAAACTGAAATTACATTGAACAGGGCATTATAACTTGGAGATAACTATTTTACAGGGAACATGGGCTATGGAGGGTTAAGTGGCTTGCCCAAGACCACAAGGAGCACCAGCCAGTGGGACTAGAAACCCCAGTCCTTCCGGTCCAAGGTTGCTGTCCTCTAGTGGGATTTGAACCCCTGACCTTCCGGCCTGAAGTACCTTGCCCCAACCACTAGGCCAGTCCTCCACTCCTTGAGCAATATCAAGCCTCTGAGAAACCTGGACACCAAGGGATGAACCGACAAAGAGTGTCCCTCCACCATTGAGTGGTGAGCTGCCAGAGCAGAGAGGTGGACCCGAACAGAATTGGACTTAAGACCTTGATTGGACAAGTGCAGAAGGTACTGGAGCACTACTGGCACAGTGCAACCAAAAGGATCTTCCTTGCGTTGCTGACACCACAAGGAGAACCTCCTCCACTTCAGGGCATATGTTTTCCTGGTGGATTGCTTTCTAGAGGCCAAGATCACCTCTTCTACTTCCTGAGGTAGGCCCCAGGGAGCCAAGTCTACCCTTGCAGCCTCCAGGCCATCACATTGAGAGATTTGAGGTTGGGATGCAGAAGGGAACCCTGATCCTGAGAGAGAAGGTCGGGTTGGAATCCCAGAGGCAGTGGTGTTTCCACTGCCAGTTGAAACAGCAGGGGGAACCAGGGCTGCCTCGGCCACCTGGGAGCAACCAGCAGCACCGAGGCCTTGTCCCTGAGAATCCTGAACAAGGTTCGGGCCACCAGAGGCGTGGAAGGAAACGCATACAGTAGGCCCTGGGACCAAGGGATCAGGAAGGCATCCGCCGCCACCCTTAGGGGATGCAGTTGCCTGGAACAAAAGCAGGGTAGTTGGTGATTCAGGGGATTTGCAAAGAGATCCATGGATGTAAGTCCCCATTTCAGGAAAATCTGTTGAACCACTAACGGGTGCAGTTTCCACTCGTGGGGCTGCAGAACTCTGCTTAATCTGTCTGCCAGAAAGTTCTCCTGGCCAGGAAGATAAACAGCCCTCAGCAACATCTGGTGCCTGAGGGCAAAAGAGCAAAGGGCCTGTGCTTCCAGGCATAGAGGCCTGGAGCCAGTGCCGCCTTGTTTGCTCACATAGAACATGGCTACTTGGTTGTCTGTCTGAACTAGAACAGACTGGTGAGCCAAAGTGTGAGAAAAAGCCTTGAGGGCTAAGTGAATAGCCCGCAGTTCTAGAAGGTTGATCTGTTGAGTGGCTTCCCATGGGGACCAGAGGCCTTGAGTACAGCTCTCTTGACAGTGTGCACCCCAGCCCTGTAAGGAGGCATCTGTCGTCAACACCACTGTGGGGACAGGCACTTGAAATGGCACCCCCTGAAGCAAGTTGGGAAGGTGTAGCCACCACTGAAGGGAAGCCAGGAATGGCTTGGACACCCTGACTTTGTCTGCTAGGCTCCCAGTGGCTTGTTTCCACTGAGTTCGGAGGCACCACTGTGCAGGCCTCATGTGGAGCCGGGCAATGGGGGTCACATGTACAGTCGATGCCATGTGTCCTAGGAGCTGCAGACAGAGCGCTGAGAAACCGGGATGCCAATTCCATGACCCTTTGAGCTCTGTCCTCTGGCAAGTAAGCCCTTGCTTGTAGAGAGTCCAGCCGTGCTCCTATGAACTCCAGGTTCTGGGAGGGGAGCAAAGTGGACTTTGTGAGGTTTATGACAAAGCCTAGGTCTTGAACGAGTGTGACAGTCCTGCAGGTGGCCTGCCTGGCCTCCTGGTAAGTCTGACCTCGGATGAGCCAGTCGTCCAGATAGGGGAAGACAAAAACCCCTTCTGTCCTCAAGTAGGACGCCACCACAGCTAGGCACTTTGTAAAGACTCATGGGGCGGAAGTTAGGCCAAAAGGCAACACTCTGTACTGATAATGGTTTCCTCCCACCATGAACCTGAGGTACTTTCTGTGGTCTGGATGAATGAGGATGTGAGTGTACGCATCCTTTAGATCTAAGGAGCATAGACAATCTCCCTGCTGGAGGTAGGGCAGAAGTGTTCCAAGAGTAAGCATCTTGAACTTCTCTTTCTCCAAGAACTTGTTGAGGTTCCTGAGGTCTAGGATAGGCCTTAGGCCTCCGGTTCTCTTTGGCACCAGGAAATACCTGGAGTAGAAACTGTGCCCCTGTAGGCGAGGAGGTACAGGCTCCATCGCCTTGTCCAGAAGCAGACCCTGAAGTTCTTGAAGGAGGTGGTTTGTGTGCGGGAGAGGCCGCAGAGGCTCTCCTGGGAAGTAGACAGGCGGTAACTGCTGGAAATGAAGCATATAGCCCTGGTGGATTATGCTTAATACCCAAGCATCCCCTGTAATGGGTGGCCACCTGTGGGCAAACAGGGCCAAGCGACCTCCTGTGCAGGAATGGGGCAGCAGAGGCGGAGAGGCTATGCTGTGGGAGTCAAAAACCCCCTCCCTGCTGGGTAGGAGCAACAGCCGGAGGCTTGGGGGGTCTTCTACCTACGGGGCCCATGTCCCTGCCCCTTGGCCTGCTGCCCCTGTTGAGGAGCTGGGGAGGCCTGGTACTGAGGGAAAGGTTTGTAGGCAGATACCTTTCTCGGGTAGAAGGGCTTTTTACCCGAGCCCTTCTTTTTGTGAGGAGGGGCAGAAGTCTTTCTGGGCAGCCTGGTCCTGGTCAGGTGCTCGGTTTCGAGCTCAGCCGCCTTCTCGGCCATGGGCTTGCCAAAAAGGTTTTCACCCCGGCAAGGGACATCGACCAACTTGTCCTGCACCCAGGACTCGAGGTCCGATGACTGCAGCCATGCCTGGCGTCGGGCTGCAATGCCGGCTGTCGCCACACCAACCGAAGCCTCGAAGCCATCGTAGGCTGCTCGGGACATGAACTTGGAACAGTCCCGGATTCCTGAAGACAAAGACTGGAACCTCTGCAAAGGTTCCCTGGAGAGGCCAGCAGAGAACCCGGCAAGCTCTTCCGCCAGGTCTCATAGGTACATGCCCATGTACAGCTGGTATGATTGGACACGGCAAGCAAGCATCGAGCCCTGGAAGCACTTTCTGCCGAAAGCATCCAGGTTCCGGGCCTCCCTGCCGGGGGGGCACCGCAGAGTGCATCTTCTGGCTCTTCAGACGATGCATGGCCGATTCCACCACCATGGAATGGTGCGGCAGCTGCGCCTTTTGGAAGCCAGAGCTCTTACGGAGTCGATAAATGGAATCGACCCGTTTATTCCATACTGGCGCCGAGGCCGGTGCCTCCCACATCCGGAAGAGGAGCCGTTCCAGCATCGGAGGAACCGGAACAGTAAAGGCCTCCTTCGGAGGACAGTCATACTGGAGGGCCTCGAGCTCCACGGCTAGAGGCTCCTCCTCGGGGTCCATGGGCATCACCAATGCCTTGGCCATGTCCCGCACGAACTCCGAGAACCGGGTGTCCTCCGGAGGGGACCTACTCCGGGGCTCGGACTGCGGTGAGTTTGAAGGGACGCACCGAGTCCGGAAGGTGTCGGGGGACTCCTCGTCCTCTGTCTCCCATGCTGACTTATCGGAAGAGGAGTTGAGGGGCTCCGACTGCGCGGGTCGAGGTGGCACCCGCCCCGACGCAGAAGGCACTGGCGTCAACACCCTCGGCTCCGAGCGGGAGGTCGAGGGGGACCTTGACCGAGGGCGAAATCAAGCCTTCATGGTCTCAAGTATAGGCTCGGTCTCCGGGGTTGACTTCGACGTCGATGTCCCGGTGGTCGGGGCAGATGCACCAGTGAGGCTGGCCATCAGTACCCGCTGCTGATCCATGAAGGCAGACAGTCTGCACTCCAAGGCTGTCAGCCTGAGTCCAAGCTCGGGAGACTCAGCAGCCACCGACTCGGGCCCTGGCGGTGCCGGGCCCGACGTCGGCTCCCTCGGAGGAGAGTCCACGAGGACTACAGGACTTACATGTCCGACAGTCTCCGGCTCTACACGAGGTACTTTGGACGGCTTCTCCTGTTCCAAAGGCCCGGGACGACGGTCGGGGGTCTTAGACCTGGCCCTTGAGGAACCAGGGACCTCTTCCGACGCCGCCCTCACGAGCCGTTTCTTGCTCTTGCGTTCCCGGTCGGGGGACCCCTGTCCAAGGAACCCCGGCGATGCTCGGGATCAGACTCCCGAGACGTTGAGGCCTCAGATGAAGTCCGGGCCCGGCCAGAGGCAGAATCTGAGAAAATCCTTTCCTTCTGGTGCTGACGGCTTCGAAGTGCCTTGGTGGACATTTTGCCACACGGGCCACAGATCATGGTATCATGATCCGGGCCGAGGCACCGAAGGCAGCAGTCGTGTGTGTCAGTGAGAGACATTAGTTTCTTGCACCGATCACGCTTCTTGAAACCACTGGAAGCCATCGGGGAAAACAGGGCCCCCGCGAGGTCAAAGGACTGGCCTTCCAGGGAAAAACAGAAAAAAGGGCACGAACGCCAGCCACGAAGGGCAAAAACCGAAAAATAGAAAACTGGCTCGATACCGGTGTACCGGCGTCGAAGTTGGAGAAAAAGATGTAGAAATCTTCGAAAAAAAGTCAACTTTTCCGGGTGACTTGGACAGACGTCCGATGGGCTCCACAGAAAAAGAGAGACTGAGCAAGATGGCACCTTTAGGTGGGAAGGGGACCACATATGCGTGCAGTATTCGCAAAGGCTTTTTAGAAAGCTGGGGAAATACTCCGCATGGGGGCTCCATCGGCGCCGATGTCACCCATAAGTGAGGACTGACTTCCTGCTTGGTCCTGGAGAATGACTAGAATCAAAAGCAACAAAAAGTTGAGAAGACTTTCTATGATGCTGTGTTCTTTGAAGGTAAAAAGCTAAGCTCTTTTACAGTCCAAAGTATGAAGGTTCCTTTCTGCATTAGAGGCATGAGGCCTCGGAAAGAATACAGGAAGGTAAATTGATTGATTTAAATGAAAAGGTGAAACCACCTTTAGCATAAAATATGGATGAGTTCTGAGAACAACCTTATCATGGTGAAACCTTATATAAGGGGGATCAGCCACTAAAGCTTGCAATTCACTAATGCGACGTGCGGAGGTGATTGAAATTAGGAAGATGACCTTTCAGGATAAAAACTTTAGGGTTGTAGTGGCTAAAGTTTCAAAGGGCAGTTTCATGAGCTGTCTGAGAACTAGATTTAAATCCCATGCCACCAGTGGTGGCCTGATGGGAGGCTTTGTTAATAGAAGACTTCTCATAAATCTTGCTATGGGTGGTTGAGAGGAAACTGGCTGTCCATTTAGAGGCTTACAGGAAGCTGCAATTGCACTAAGATGGACTCTTACTGAATTTGTCTTTAGACCAGAATTTGATAAATGAAGTAGGTACTCTAGTACCGATTCCAAAGGTATCACAAGGGGGTTTAAGCCCTTTTGAGAACACCATATAGTAAAACGTTTCCACTTGAAGGCGTAAGAACATTTTGTGGAAGGTTTTCTGGAAGCCTGAAGGACATCCTTTACCTGTTGGGAAAGGTTAAGATCCTGCATGTCTAGGCTTTCAGCAACCAGGCCCTGAGGATGCAGGGACTGGGGATTCAGGTGCCATAGCATCCCGTTCTCTAGGGAGAGAAGGTCTGGAGCACACCCTAATTCCAGAGGTGCAGCTTGAGACAGATGTAGAAGCAGGGGATACCACGTTTGTCGTGGCCACCGTGGCGCTATCATACGACCTCTGTCTCTCTGAAGCTTGAAGAGTGTTTTGGGGATGAGGAGAATGGGTGGGAAGGCATAGAGGAAGTCCTGACCCCAGTGAAGGAGGAAGGCATCCCTTGCCTGGCAATTCCGGAATTCTGGAACAGAACCGGGGAAGTTTGGCATTCAGTGGACTTGCAAAGAGGTCTATGTCTGGGGTTCCCCAGATCTGAAATATCTTGGCCACCTGGTCTAGGTGGAGAGACCATTCGTGAGGTAGCAGTACTCGGCTGAGTTTGTCTGCCCAAAGGTTTTGAATGCCTGGAAGATATACCACGAGAAGGTGAGTCTGATGCTCTCTGGCGAGGACCCATAGTCGTAAAGCTTTGTTGCATAACGACAGAGAGCCTTTTCCGCCCTGCTTGTTCACGTAGAACATGGCTACTTGATTGTCCGTTTGGACTAGGACTGTCTTGTAGCTGAGCTGGGCATGGAATACTCGAAGAGCTAGATAGATTGCTCTGAGTTCTAGGAGGTTTATGTGAAGACAAGCCTCCTGTGGAGTCCAGGCACCCTGGGTGGAGAGATGGTGCAGGTGTGCTCCCCCATCCCACCTGTGATGCATCTGTTGTTAGGGTGGCCTGGAATGGGGGTTTTTGGAAAGGAGACCCCACTAAAAGATTCTCCAGTGATTGTCACCATTGTAGGGACAAGATAAGTCGTTGTGAGTTTGATATCTTGTCCGACAGATGTCCTGTGGCCTGTGTCCACTGTGTGGATATTGTCCACTGGGCTGCTCGCATGTGGAGGCGAGCATAGGGAACTACATGAACTGTGAATGCCATATGTCCCAGTAATTGCAGCAGTTCTCGAGCAGCTAGGGAGGACTTTCCCGCTGCTTGAGAAGCTAGTCGCATTTTGCGAAGACAGCGGGGCTGTGGGAGGAAAGCCCTTGACTGTCTGGTATCTAAACAAGCTCCTATGAACTCCAAGGTCTGAGAAGGAACAAGTTGGGATTTCGGGACGTTTATGACCAATCCCAAGTATTGGAGAATTCGCATTGTGCGAGACAGTGCAGAGGTGGCTTCTGGAATCGTGGGGGCTCAAATGAGCCAGTCGCCCAAGTAAGGGAAGATGAATATCCCTAGGGTTCGCAGGAATGCAACTACTACTACTGCCATGCATTTCGTGAATACTCTTGGTGCCGAAGCCAGACCAAAAGGAAGAACCCTGTATTGGAGGTGTTTTCCCTTGAAAAGGAATTGTAAGAATTTCCTGTGATCTGGATGGATCAGAATATGAGTATATGCATCCTTTAGATCTAGAGAGCAAAACCAATCCTGACTTTGAAGGTATGGCAGAAGAGTTCCCAGAGAAATCATTTTGAACTTTTATCAGAACAGATATTTGTTCAATTCTCTGAGATCTAGAATGGGTCTGTGTCCTCCTGTTTTCTTTGGAATAAGAAAATAGGGGGAGTAGAACCCTGTACCCTGTTGGGGAATGGGCACTTCCTCTACTGCTTCCTGAGCAAGGAGTGTTGAGACCTCTTGATCCAGTAGATTGTCTGGAGAGGTTTGGGAATTGAACTGTCTTATGATTGTAGGAGGGGGCATGCTGTGAAAATGAAGCTTGTACCCCTTCCCTACAATGGACAGAGTCCAATTTTCTGCTGTTATTTGGTGCCATCTGTTGACAAAATGACACAACCTGCCTGGAATGTTTAGGGGTTCTGGACCCTTCAGAGGCAGGAAAGCTAAGGTCTCTAGGAAGGAGTCAAAGCCCTTGAGGGGGCTGAGCCTGTGGAGCTGGTTGAGCTCTCGGGCCTTTTGGCTTCTTTTGTTGTCTGGATTGTTGCTGTTGTCCCTTTTGGGCAACTTGACCCTGAGCTTGCCCTTGCTGAGTATATGATGGATAAAACTTCCTCTTTTTGCTGAAAAAGGGTTTTTTATAGGGTTTCTTTTTGGCTGGAGTGGCTGTAGATTTTGACAATTTGTCTAAAGTGAGATTGTCACTATCTATCTCATTAGCCTTTTCCTGCCAATTCTTGCCAAAGAGGTTTTCTCCTGTGCAAGGGATGTTTCCTAATTTGTCCCGTACCCAAGTCTCCAAGTCTGATGCCTGAAGCCAGGCAATCCGACGTGCACCAATGGCAATAGCAGAAGTTCTGCTGATGCATTCAAAGCAGTCAAAGGCTGCACGATTTACAAACTTGGAAACATCTTGAGCATGTTTGACAAGAGTAAGGAAGTCTTGTCGTTTGTCATCAGGGAGAAGGGGGCTCATAAGCTTCAAGTCTCCTGTGACTTCTTTGAGGAACATTCCCATAAATAAAATATATGAGCTGATCCTAGCTGAAAGCATGGAAGCCTGAAATGTTCGACACCCAAAGGCGTCAAGAGTCCTGCATTCACGACCTGGAGGATTGGATGCATGTCTTTTTGCACTTTTCATCCTATGCATGGCTGATTCCACTACCATCGAATGGTGTGGCAGCTGAGTCTTTTGAAAACCAGGACATGGTGGAACTCGATACATGGTATCGAGTCTCCTAGAATGAGGAGATGTGGTTAGAGGTGTTTCCCACATTCTGAGCATCAAATCATGAAGAATTTCATGAATGGGCAGAGTAGCTGCCTCTTTGGGAGCCTTAGGGTATCGGAGAATTTCCAATTCCTTTGCTCTAGGTTCTTTTTCAGGAGCTACCGTGATTGATAGGCCTTGGGCCACATCACGAATAAAATCCTGAAAAGACATGTCCTCCGGAGGAGACATTCTGCGTTGAGGAGAAGAGGAGTCTTCAGGAAGAAGTACTCTGGTATCGACCGAGTTATCCGAGGCATCAGAATCGGAAGATTCGAAGCATCTCTGATCCCGATGTTCATGCAAAGCATGGTATTGGTATCGATCGAAGTCGGCACCGAGTTGGTCCAGTACCGATCTGTCGATGCCCGAAAAAGTCGGCATGGGCAGAATTCCCACCAGGGCCAGTACCGTCGATGCTGGTACCGGCACCGGTATCGGTAGCGGTGTCAACGGTACCGCAGCTGTAAGGAGAGCTGCAAGACTGCATTTGATAGCGAGGAATCTCTGGTCTCTGGATTACAGGATCCAGAGGCAGCATGGATTCACCAGAGGCAGGTCTTGTCAGACAAATCTGATTGATTTCTTTGACTGGGTGACCAGGGAGTTGGACCGAGGGAGAGCTCTAGATGTGGTGTATTTAGATTTCAGTAAAGCCTTTGACACTGTTCCTCACAGGCAACTTATAAACAAACTGAGCACCCTAGGGATGGACCCTAAAGTTACTGCTTGGGTTAGAAATTGGTTGGGTGGGAGGCGACAAAGAGTACAAGTAAATGGAGCTCACTCTGAGGAGAAGGATGTTATCAGTGGTGTGTCCCAGGGATCTGTCCTTGGTCCGATTCTTTTTAACATCTTTGTTAGTGATATAGCGGAAGGGCTGTCGGGTAATGTTTGCCTCTTTGCAGATGATACCAAAATCTGCAATAGAGTAGACACCCAGGAAGGTGTAGATAACATGAGGAGGGATCTAGCTAAGCTTGAAGAATGGTCTAGAATTTGGCAGCTGGGATTTAATGTTAAAAAATGTAAGGTCATGCATTTGGGCTGCAGCAATCCAAGGGAGCAATACAGTATAGGAGGTGAAGTACTTTTGTCCACTAAAGAAGAGCGGGCCCTAGGCATGGTTGTGTCTGATGATCTTAAAGTAGCTAAACAGGTAGAAAAGGCGACGGCAAAAGCTAGAAGGATGCTTGGGTGCATACGGAGAGGAATGGCTAGCAGAAAAAAAGAGGTGATAATGCCTCTGTATAAGTCTTTGGTGCGACCTCATTTGGAGTATGGTGGGCAATTCTGGAGACCGCACCTTCAAAAGGATGTGAACAGGATGGAGTCGGTGCAGAGGGTTGCTATTAAAATGATTAATGGGCTTCATTATAAAGCATATGAGGACAGACTTAAGGATCTTAATATGTACACCTTAGAGGAAAGGCGGGATAGAAGGGATATGATTGAGATGTTTAAATACCTCCGTGGCATAAATGTTCAGGGAGAGAGCCTCTTTCAATTGAAAGCAAGTTCTGCTACGAGGGGACATGGGATGAGGGTGAAGGGAGATAGATTCAGGAGTGATATGTGGAAATATTCCTTTACAGAAAGAGTAGTGGATCCATGGAATAGTCTCCCAGTGGAGGTGGTAGAGATGAGGACAGTAACTGAATTCAAAAAAGCATGGGACCAACACAGAGAATCTCTAAAGGTAAAAAGTGGACTGTAGTAGTTGTTGTTATGGAAGGACAGACTAGATAGGCCATGTGGTCTTTTTCTGTCATCATGTTTCTATGGTCTATCAACCCTAACGATGCCTGGGTGTCGGTACTGGTAGAAGCGGCCGGAACCCCTGAGCATGGCACCAGTAGTTCTGCCGAGGTCGAGGCCTCGAGAACATCCTGGAGCCCCGTTAGTGCTTTGGAGGCCGAAGCCTCCCGCTGGGGCTGTTTTACCGGCATAGTTTCCTCAAGGGCAATGCCAATGGCTTCTCGATGCTTGGAAGGAGATCTACTCTTTGAAGACCGGCTCTTATGTGTAGTTACCTGAGATCCATGGGAGGAAGACGAGGCTCTGGAAGACGTCGATGCAATGGACACTGCATCTGAAGAAAAGAGGGTACCGAGCTTTGGCAGTACTGGAGTTCTGGAGCTTTGGAGTTCTGTCTTCCTCTTTTAGTCATCCCCATACAAGAGGAACACTCTGATGGAGAATGGTCAGGGCCTAAACATTTGAGACACCAGTCATGGGTGTCGGTGACGGAAATGGTACCGCCACACTTAGTAAATTTTTTAAAACCACTAGCTGTTTTTTTCATTTTTCAGGAAAATGGGGCCTAATGCCCAAAATGGCGCCTAGCACCAAAAAGAAAAAGTTTCTGAAGAGAAATACTTCAGAAGTATATATATTTTTTTTTTTTTGAAAAGAAGAAGAGAACCGGCGGTACCAGTAGGCGTCGAGAGGAGGCAGGCGCGAACACAAGAAAAACAAGTTTAAAGAAGAAATTTTCTACGGTGACAGGGTATGTGACCTGATGGCTCCGCGGAAAATGAAAAACTGAAGAGGGACAGTTGGAAAGGCGGGAAGGCAGCGCGCATGTGCTGAGGGATGCTCCCAAAAGCGTTCCTATTGGACGCTGGGGAGCGTTCCCGCACAGGCTCCGTCGGTACCGACGATACCCATATGTGAAGACTACATTCCTGCTTGTTCCTGGAGATAGAGGCTTACCTTAAAGCAAGCCAGAACCACCAAGGCTTGGTAGTCGAGTCTGCAGCTCAGTAGCGAAGTGATAGCCAGTGCTGCACCACCACTGAAAAATCATACACAGCATTCCACAAAGGATGGAGGTACCAACAGGAAGAAGTGATAGGAATCCACTAAAGAGCTTGAGATCAGATGTGCACAAACCGGTAATTGGAAGATGCAAACTGACTCTTCAGAAGAGCTTCCATTCTGAGATCCAAATATTTTTCTTTCTTTATTAATTTTTTGTAATAGTCTCACCACCCTCCAGAGGGATGGCTATCCACCTCATGACCGCCGGGACAGGCATGTCCACCTGAGGTATGCTTAACTATGTGGTGCAATCCTCCTGTGGCACGGCATAGAGCCTCTTCATAACCCTGACCCCTTTCAGCAGGGAGTTGGAAAGTCCCACTCTGAGCCAACCATACTCTGATAACTTCCAAAAGGGAAAGAAAGGGGCATGCCTGTGGCATCCAATCTGCCACCAGACAGCCATGCTACCTCAGTACAGAAGACACCTGAGCAATCAATGCTGCCAGTTCCTCCCTTCCTGAACAGGTGGATAATACAGAAATCATCACAATTCTCTCTGAAGGAGAAGATGTGTCATCGTCAAAATTGTTGTCCTCTCCAGAGGTGTCGGAGCCGTCCTCCAGACCTCGGGCACAGGAGAGATGGTCTAATCCTCCAGATTCCATCTCTGCCTGGATCACTGAGGCAACGTAGCCCAGGCCGAGCTTTTACCTGGTGCCACAGGACCCTCTTCTGACTGTGCAGAGAGAGAGCAAAAAGGACTCAAAAACACCTGTGTCTGAAATGCCTTGTCAGAGCCACCAAGCTTGCTGAAGAACAAAGGATTCTGAGGATGACAACACGGGAACTGGGAGCCTTCTGTCATCACACGCTCCATCACAAGTGGGGAGCAAATATGCCACCAGAACCTTAAGTGAAAGGGAGCAGCACGCAGAGCTAGAGTTCGAGTCCAAGGTCTGGAGATCATTCTTTTCAACCACTGGGTCTACTGCCTCCTGCAGCGAAAATGACAAAGCCAGGCAACCATATCTCCCCTCCCCCCATTGCAAGAGGCACATCAGAAGCCTCATGCAGGATCACAGAAACTGGAACTCGGCGATGGACATTTCTGTTTTCCATAGATAAAGCAGCATTTCGTAGAAGGCGGCCTGCATTTGCATCAATAACATGTGTCTCATGTATCACTAACAGCCCAGCTTTGCAGGCTCAGGACACGCTAATAAGGTATGCTGCAATGTGCGCTCTGGCTGTGCAGGCACTGCAACCATGCGTTTAGCTGCGTGGGCACTGCTACCACATGCAGAGTTTTTTTTAAATTTATATTTTTTTAGTTTGCAAAATTTTCAAGAACAAAGCCCACGCCATCTCAATATGGCCACAAAGCAAACATAGTGGGTTACCTCCAACTTCCCACCTCTCCCCTCCCCCCACCCACATGCATACCGAGCTACACAGACTCTCAACAAATTTGCTGCCACTTCTCATACACCTTCCACTTTTTATGAAACTGTGCCATTCGTGCACCATAGCTTCAGACATCGAGTAAATCCAATTCAATCTAGTCACAACTTCTGAAAACTCAGCCATCAGCTTATCCCTCCAGTGACTGGCCATGCTCATTCTTGCCACCAGGACGCATCCTGGCGGGTACTTGGGCCCCCTATCATACCTCTTCCAGGGGCAGATTCAAGAAATATTGTCCGGGGTCTGGCTCAGCCCCCCCCCCCCTTTCAAGTCTGCAACCTTTCTCGAGTACTGGGAGGCCTCCGGGTACGTCCTCCACAGGTGAAACAAAATCCTCTTCTAACTCACAGCCCCTCCAACACCTTTCCCTCCTGTATTAAGCCCATTTGATGTAACTTGGCGGGAACCCAATACATCCTACTTTATATAAAACCTTATATGCATGTTCCACCAGGGACGTGACGACTGATAGTTTTTGCGTGCTTTCAAAAACTCTCAATCATCCCAAGTCTCCTAATTCCCTCCCCAGGCCCCCCCCCCCCCCATTTCAGTCGGAACCGTGGCTTCTCCCTGTACATTTGAAGTCTTAGCTTATATAAAAGGTGCGATCAAAAAGTATTGAGACTTGTTGTGTGGCTATATAACAATATGTCGCACCAAGATGCTATCAAGCATGCAGTGACCTAGTTATGTGCTCTGCATGTGCAGAGCATAGCGTGGCTGCAGCACACCTGTACTTTTTTTAATCACGTGATGTCTGGTACCATGTAAAAGCAGTTTGTCAGATTTACGATGAGTGAAAAAACTGAACAGCGAATTTGCATTAAATTCTGCCAGAAACTTGGAGATTCATGCAAAGAACTTATTACAAGTTACAGCAAGTGTATGGTGATGAATGCATGGGTTGTGATCGAGTTTATGACGGTACAAATGTTTCCAAGAAGGCTGCCAAAGTGTTGACGGTGACAAACATTCTGGAAAGCCATCCATGAGCAGGAATGAACACAAAGTTGAAGCAGTGCGTGCCGCAATATGCTCAAATCATTGTTTGACTATCAGCGAGCTGGCTGAGGACATGGACATTCGTTTTGGGTCGGTACAGTCCATTCTTACTGTTGCTTTGGGGGTGAGACCTGGGTCTGCAAAATTTGTACCGGAACTCCAGTCCCCTGACCAACAAGATCGACTGCAGCCAGGGAGTTGTTGGAATGCGTTGAAAATGACTCAGATTTCATCAAAAAGATTACTGGTGATGGATCATGGGTTTATGGTTATGTCTCAGAAAGTAAGGCTCAATCCTCACAATGAAAGACTCCAAACTCTTCCAGACCCAAGAAAGTCTGTCAGGTGAGGAGCAATGTCAAGGTCATGGTCATACAGTTTTCTTTGATTACCAGGGTATTGTTCATCATGAGTATATTCCAAAAGGACAAGCCATCAATAAGGAGTATCAAGTTCTGACTCATTTGAGAGATGCAGTTTGTCATAAGAGGCCAGAGTTGCACAGGAATGGTGAATGGTTGCTTCATCACGATAACGCCCCAGCTCACGCATCACATCTTGTCCAGCAGTTCTTGGCCAAACACCAAATCAAGCAAGTCCGTCAGCCTCCGTACTCACCTGACCTCGTACCCTGGGACTTTTTCTTGTTTCCAAAACTGAAATTATCACTGAAAGAAAGCAGATTCAATGACTTGGAGACCATTAAGCAAAATTCGACACAGAGCTTCACAGCAAATTGAAAGAGGTATTTCAAAATTGTTTCCAGCACTGGCAGGAATGCTGGAGGAAGTGTATTTTATCAGAAGGGGACTACTTTTAAGGAGACTGAGTTCAATAACTATTAGTGTTATACTTGTGTTATTTTACAAATCTCAATATTTTTTGATTGCACCTTGTACCCCTGACAACAGTCCCTGAGAACCCTCCCAGATGGCAAACAGCAACTCGAAACCGGTCCATCTCCCCACATCCGCACCAATGGATCGCCAGACTGCACATTGTGTCTTACCTGGTGGTAATAAAACTCGTGCCCTTCTCCCAGGTTAAAATGGTGCTGCAGCTCCACATATCCTCTCATTTTCCCTTCCCCATTCAAAAATTGCCCCTCCCTGACCAGCCCTACCCTTAGCCACTCCCTATAAGCACCACACAGCTGTCCCGGCTGGAAGAGATCATTATGCTGGATTGGTGTATGCCAGTACATCCTTTTTGTTCCACACAGATCCTTCTGCATTTACCCCAAACTGTCAAGGTATGCCAAACATAGGGGGATACTAATTCTCCCCCCTTCAGGCATTCCAGTAGCCAAATCCTATTGCCCAATGGGGTCGTCCCACTTAACTCTTGTTCAATCCTCACCCACTGTTTGGCTGTTCCCTTCTGTCCCCATTCAACCACGCCCCCTGCCTCCATATAGTATCCCCTCACATCGGGAACCCCTAGCCCCCCTTCCCACCGGCTGCGCATAAGGACTCGCCAGGCCACTCGCGGAGGTCGCTTCTGCCAAATAAAATAAAAAATACATTTTTGCCAAGACCGCAACATCTCATCGGGGATGGGTACCGGCAGTGCCGTAAACATGAACAGCTGCCTAGGCAGGACATTCATCTTAATAGTGGTGATTCTACCCATCCAGGGCAGGGTCACCCTCTGCACTTTCTCCAAATCGCCCCTTATTGCCACCCATAATGTTTCATGATTTAACTTATAGAGTTCCTCCCATCTTGTCCCCACCTGAATCCCCTTCGCCCATTTAAATGAGAAGGTAGCTCTCAAGCAGTCCTCTGAGCCCCCCTCCAGGTGTATCTTCAAAATTTCAGTTTTAGACAGATTCACCTTATACCCAGACATACTACTATATAAGGAGATCTCCTGTAACAAATTTGGGAGAGATGTCAAAGGCTGTGTCAGTGTATACAGTACATCATCCACGAACAGACCAATCTTATATTCACTGGCCCCCACCGAATGCCCCGAACACTGGCATTAGACCGTACTCTCTCCACTAGTGGCTCTATCACCAGAGCAAACAGCAAAGGCAATAGGGGATATCCCTGTCGTGTTCCCCTGCCCAAGACAAACTCCTCCGAGTATGAGCCATTCACTTAAACCCAGACTCGTGGATTCACCTACAAGGTACGAATCCAATAAAGCGATCCCTAATCCTACTCGTTCCAGGACCTGTGTCATCAACCCCCACTCAACTCTATCAAATGCTTTTTCTGTGTCCACCGCCTCCCTTGTCCGGGCCTTCCATATCAAATTCAACACTTTGCACACATTATCCCTGGCCTGCCTTCCAGGGGTAAACCCCACTTGATCCTCTTTAACCATATTTCCAATGACCCTCTGGAAGCGGTTAGCTAAAATCTTTGCCAATACCTTGGCATCCAGATTAATCAGGGAAATTGGTCTGTAAGATCCACAAGTGGTGGAATCCTTCCCTGACTTTAAGAGCACAGTTATCCCTTGTCGCACTCCCCTGCTGGCCAAGCCTATAAGCAGGAGGGGTGGCCTTGTTTGCCCTTAAGTATAGAGTCACTTGGTTCTCCCTCCCTCAAGGAATTCTGGGAGCTGTAGTTTCTCTGTATTACTTGCAGACAAAGTAGTTGTCACCACACGGTTTTGTTTAAGGCAAAAACAGAACATTTTTATTTTTGGGCTCCCCTTCACGCATTAAAGTTCATATACACAAACAGCAAGGATAATTTCTCCAAAGGAAAATAATACAGGAGCATAAAGGTCATCTGGAATATCAGAACTTGGCAAAAGCTCTTTATACAGTGACAATAGCTGTTCACAGACCTTTTCCAGTAGTAAAGAATCACAGCTATTGCTCTTATTTACAATGGGCATTCATCTCTTGTCTTCATTCAAACACTCTTCAAAAAATCACGCTTAGGCTTTCAGAAATATTCTTGGCTTTCAATGGGGTTTTTGTCTTTCTCCTATCCAGGGTAAACAGATTTACAGAAAGAGCAATCCATGGGAATACTGTCACACACAGCTTCAGCCGTAGGAGAATCTACTTGCATATCTTCTTCCCCTGCAAGTCCTTTCTCCCCACTTGGGCTTCTGACGGAAGAGTTCAGCTTATTGTTTGAAAGGGTATTCAGAAACTCTCTCACATGCTGCTCCCCTAACCAAGGATTAGCTATGCTCTCTGGAAAACTTCCACTATCTGGAAACAGTTGTTTTAGCTTCTTAATCAGGTTCAAGTCTCTATCTCTGCTTTTGTCTGTCTTCAGAATATCAGCATTAGGAATTGTTTTCACCCACCTTCTGGCATCCAAAGGTCCTGGAGCACTCTGCCCTGCACTTCTCCGTAGCTCATTAGCAACGTCTTCTGCAAACCTCTTGCTGGGCTCTGAGTCAGCCACACCTTCCACAATGGAATTGCTTTCTTTGCTACTAGAGTTAAGTTGCCCGGTGGAATAAAACTTTCCAGCTTTTCCTCCTCTGGGTTTCTTAAAAGCAGTTCTCACTTTTAAACCCTCTGGCTTAAGTGCTTCCTCTGAATAGGATTCCAGCCCTGAGTTTCCTGCTCTTGCTGAGCCTTCTGTCCACAATGACCTTTCAGCGTTCTCTGAACCTCCTGGCTCTAGACTCTCGGCTTCAGCAGCAACTCCAGCTACAGACTGAACTCTGTGCTTTGGCTTGGAATGTCTGCCTTCTCGGTTGCTGTATCTGCTGCTTTCTTCTTCTCCAACTCTGGTTGCTTCCACTCTGCTCTTTCCTCTGCTCACTTCCTGCCCCTTTGACTTCTGTGACGCAGGTTTAAAAAGGTGCTTTCTAGCTACCACGCCCTGTTCTCTGCACGTGTACTTGCTATCTGGGCTTAAACCTGCCCCCACGTTAAGGTTTGGGCGGGGCTCAACCTCTGCTACCACGTACTTCTCTGGTTTGTTTACAGTTTGAGCTCTATGGAAACCCTGCCTTTCCTCAGTCTTAAAGGTATAGTCCCCATTTTCCTCTATCTCCATCTGTTCAGTATAGCTGACATTGTCACACCTTGCACTATACATGGACTCAGGCATCCTCCCTTCATCAAGCACATCATTAAATACCTCAGTCATTCACTCCACTAGCAGGTCCTGGTACTTTGGGCAGTAGCGGGCAGTAAAGCTATCTAAATCAAGGGCCTTTCCAGACTTCATATTCGCAATTGCCTCATGGAACCTCTGCCGCCAAAATGTGATCGTCCAATCTAGCGGCATCCTGAAAGGCTAACCGCTGCAAGGAACATTCCTACAGATAAGCTTTTATCTCCTCTTCTGAGGCCTTCTGTTCACTCTATAAAGCTTTTGGTAAAACTGGCGGAACACTGCCCATAGTTTCCCCTCCCCAAAATGTAACACTTCGGCCTCATCCCAACTCTTAATTTGCTGTTGCATAATTTGGGCTTTCAACTTAGCTGCCAGCAAGCACCCTACCTTAATATCCCTCTCAAACCACTTCTGCTTTTCTCTATCTATTTTAAAGCCTATAATCCTATTCAACAGCACCAATAGCTGATGTAGTACTTTAAGATCTGTGCCAATGTATCCTTATCCACCCTCCCCTGCCATCTGCGTTTCCAACCAGTGCAACTCGTCCCTCAGATCCCATTCCTTCTGACTGTTCTGGTACGTTCCCACCGAGATCAATGCCCCCTGTTACCACAGCTTTCAACCCATCCCAGCTCACCCCCTCTGGTACCTCTCCCTGCCCATTATGTATAAAATAATCCTGCATAACTACCCCCACCTTCTGGGCTGCCATTGCATCCTCAAGTATAGACTCATTCATCCACCAGAAATGCTGCCCAGGAACCCTGTGCCCCCATCGCATCTTCATTCCTATGGGGCATGGTCCGACCAGGTCATCTCTACAATTTCCACCCCTGTTAACAGCACAGCCCATATGCAGTCCAGCCAGAGCATATCAATCCAACTAAAGCTTTGGTATGGATGTGAGAACACGTATGCCCTCTGCCTTCCTTCACATACCTTCCAGCTATCACTCTAGGCTAAGGGTATCCATTAGCATAGCCCGTTTTTTCTTCTGATAGTCCATGCCACCTACACTCTGCCTCTTGGAATTATCTATCCTCGGTTTGCTAGTCAGATTGAAGTCCCTCCCCAAGTATTCCCATGCTTAGATGCCCAAAAAATGGTAGGGAATTGTTTACCATGTAGAATAAATGCCCGACTCCTCTTCAGATGGGTCTCCTGGAGAAACACCGCATCACAGAGTGAGGTTCCATTTCTGCCAGGACCTCAATCTTTTCACATTCAGAGAAATAAACTGATATTCTTTACAGGGGTTACTCCCCCCCCATCAAAAAAGCCCACCCTTGCGTCCCTTCCCCTGTGGTCCTCTTCCCTCCCCTCTTTGCCCCCCTGCCCTTCCTCCCACTCCCTCACCCCATTTCGTATTCTACCATCCTCCTCAAGACCCATAGAGTAGTAACCCACTGATCAGATCCCATTCTTGCAACATTCACACCATATCCCCCATCCATCTTTCATCCACTCACCCTTGCCCTGTCTATGAATCCACCCTTCCTTCTCTTCCGCCTTTCTCTCATTCCCCACATGCACCCCATGCATTCAGTACCTCCCATACCAACCTGCTAGTCATCTTCACACCCCAACCATCTCCCTCACCATCATCAACCAGTATTCAGCACATCCAGAGTCCAAATTATGTGAGTCCATACAACCACTATGGAAGCAGTCTCCTGCCACCACACCATTCAGGTCTACTATAGCCTGTACTGAATATTTAGATGACCTTCTGAGACTTTGCTCCCAGCCACTGTTTCTTCTTGTCCACCGCTGATGGCACTTTTTCCCATCGCTGGAGCTTAGGGGATGTTCCTGCTGGGCTGTATTCCTTCAGCTGGATGCCATTGATCCCCAAAATTCTCAGTTCCTGCACTGCCTTCAAAGGAGAGGCGGTCTTCTTAGTGATTTCATTTACAGTAAAGGCTATCCCCATGGGGTATAGCCATCGACAGTGGCACTGCCTTTGCTGCAGCTGAAGTGTATGGGCCAAAAGGACCTTCTCCATGCCATCGTGGCTGCGGACAGATCACTGAATATCATGATTTGACAGCCTTGCCAGTCCAATTTAGTAAGTTTTCTCATTTTCTGAGCAATACACTCTTTCACCGTATACTCATGTAGACAAATTATAATGCCCCTTGGCCTCTGCCGATTAGGGGACCCAAGAGTCCTATGCAATTTTCACTTCTGCAACCTTGGTCTCCTCATCGCCATGCAGGAGGATAGCCTTGCAAATGGCATGTGCCACGTGCTCCACATTGGCATACTCTGGGTGCTCCAGTACACCCCAAATGTGCAAATTGCTCTGCCTCATTCGATTTTCAATATCCTCTATTTTCAGGGCTAACTCTTCTTTTTCATGTACCAATTCGTGCACATATCTTCTCAGTCCATCCACCTCCTCCTGCATGCTGCTCTCTAACCTCTCCTCACAATCTTCCACATGAAATCTCAGATTGGTCAACTCTGCCCTCAGCTCCTTCACTAGTCCACCAATGTCCACCTCCATCAGCTCCTTTTTGATCTCTGCAAACCATCCGTGAACTTGCCCTTTGAGAAAGGGAACACAGCGACCTCCGCCATCTTGTCACTCTCCATACACTCTCCCGTCTTGCGTCTTCCCCCATTCTGAATCACCATTTTGGCAGGCTCCCAACTCTCTGCTGTCCCTGGCTGGGATGCGAATTTGTGAATATCTGTGGTTTTCCAGAGTGTGGACATTATGACTGACTCTCCATCGTCCACTGTCCCAACTACTATGCTTTCATGAGATATCGTGCTATTAGAAGGTAATTATCGCTTTAATATGTGGGAAAGACAGCAGAGCTCATCGCTCAGCCGCCCATCTTCTCGGCTGACGTCACTTCCTTCTACATGTAGCGTTAAGATGCACACACACTGTACTCAACACAGAAAGGTGCATACCATGCACAGCTAACATGCACAAACAGCACAACGAATCGGTGGGAAAAATTGTGCCATGCAAACAGACACACAGAGTGGTCCAAACCCGATGGACACACTGCCCAGTGGACAAAGTCAGGTAGCCCCTACAAAAACAAGTCAGACAAGACAGAGACTTTGTTTTGGTACTCATCTTCGGGGAGCCCAAAGCAGGAAATCCAGTGCTACTCCTTTGCTGCTAGGGCCTATAGTCACATACCTCTGAGGAGTCTTTTTCAAATCTTCGGGAGAGAGTCAGGGGAAAGGAGGGGGGAGGAAGCACCGAGGATGTGAGAAGATTTGAAGAGTGGAAGAGTAGCCTAATGGTTAAGCACTGGCTTGGGGACCAAGAGACCAGGGTTCAATTCCCACTAGCACTCCCTGTGGCCTTGGACAAGTCACTTAATCCTCTATTGCCTCAGTAAAATCCAATGTCCCTCTTTAATGTACATTACAAAGTTTAAGTTACAATGTAAACTGCTTTGACTGAAATGATAAAGCGGTTTAAAAAAAACCCATGTAAAATAAATAAGTAAAATAAAACAAATAAGAATCCTTTCCAAACTCCTTTTCCAAATTTCTGCCAGTCAGCTGGCCCTTAGCAATATAAGGACCAGGAGCTGAACCCATTTCCCTCCTCTGTATGGCAATACCCAAAAGAGCGCCAATTTTAAAGGCGACTCTAGTAGAGCCTCCAGCATTGCACTCCAGTGAGGAAGTCACTTCAAGGTTGGTTACTCATGAGCGAATCAATCTTTCTCAACTGCTTCTTGGATCTTTGTTTCAGATTTCACCAGAGCTGCAAAAACTTCTATCCAACCTCTGCTGGAGACAGAGAAATGCTGAAGTGCGTCCCTAGCAGCATCTGTGGTTATGGCAGGATGAGGTCAGAAGAAACCTCTGGAAGATTTTCTCTGTCTCCACCTCTGTGGGTAGGGGGACACAGTCCACTTGTCTGGAATGGTCTAGCAGGATGATAAAGAACAGCCTATTTTATAAAGGTATAAAAGTTCCCAATTCAGTCTGCCACAGCATAATTCTAATTCTGGGATTGTTGTTGAAGTATTTTCACATTTCAGTTATAGAAGAAATTGTTTGCAGTACTGCGGTATGCATCTAAGATGACACCAGAGAGTTCTGAAGAACCTCATCAAAAACACATGCAGTGATCCATGTGATGACTTCCCTAAAATGAAATACCATTTATTTTCCTTACTGCACTTTTTTTGCAGTTTCGAAGATGAAAATTCAGAAACAGAGACAATGTCAATGGATTACAACCAACTTGTCTACTTGTGTATCCTACTGTGCTGTCTGGTTTTCTCCATCACCATGGCTAGGTGGGTCATGAGGACAGGGTTGAGAACCCCTGTTCTAGAGCTTTGTACTCAATGGAAAATGCTACATCTGCTAGATATTTGAATATTAGAACCATATTTCTCTTTTTCCATCTTTTTTTTAAGAGCATGTTTTTATCTCCTTCAGTTTCTCTCTACATGACGTCTAGTGCAGACCATGCACACAGCTATGGAAGTCACCCTTTAACAGTCTTCACCTTATCAATGCCCTTTTTTAGATGAGTACTCTGCTCTGTTCTGAAGGCCTAAAGGGAGGATCTCAGAGACCTATAGAGAAGTAATAATACTTCCTTCGTAATACCAGTGTTACCTCTCTTTACGCAATCAAGTATACGCTTAGCTTTTCTCACGCTGGCTGGCTATCTTGAGGTTAGAGCTCAGGACCTTTTCCTATTTGGTGAATGCTAGCAGTTCCCCTGCAACCTAAAAAGACTGTTTTGCATTTTTGGTTGAAAGTACAGGTGTGGAACCTTGAATTGCTCTTTCAAGTCATCTTTTATCTTATTCAGCCCAACCTTCAACCCAACTCAGCGTGTCTGCTCTATTGCAGATTTCCATAACAGGCAAAAGATCACTTCTAGCCCTTCTCCAATGTCACTTGAACATCAAAGTGTACTGGAGCTAATAATGACAATGGAGTAGATCCCCCCCCCCCCATTTACCTCAATTTTACAAATCTTGTTGATTCACCAAAACCTTTCTCTGATTTTTTTTTGTTTCCTAAGCTGACCAGCATGCTCATCTGTCTTATGTGAAAGCATTAAAAGTTTCACTGAAATTCATCCATCAGATTTTCTACTCTGGGGACCACAGCTTAATTTCCACCAAGTTATAAAGCATTTAGTTGCTAGGAGAAACTGAAGTTGTGTTGATCCCTAGATCACAGAAAGACCCTGAATGCATTCCAAGTTGGACAAACACACATGTATTTCCAGAAATTTTGTTTTGTACCACTGAGGATGAGGTTACATATTTACCTTTTTTGAAGGTCTTGTTAATGCTAGTTTGTCCCTCAGCAAAGCTTTTATCTCCTTCCACGTAAGGGAATACTCTGCCCTGATGTACCCAGTAGTAGTCATGAGAACCAAAGAAGAACACTGGGAAATCCCCAATGTCATGTTTCAGGCCCTGTATGTTGAGTGGCACTGACCTGGGGCTACAGATCTCAGCTGGCCACCACCTGAAAGGCAGAACATGTGGCATGTAAATTCACAGGGTATTCAGACTGAAAGGAAGGACCCACAATTTTCTAACTGTAATCCCCATTTTGAGAGTTTCAGTCCCACCTCCAGAGATTCCTTGGCCAGACACCCTCCTTGGCTGCCAGGTCATAAAATCAGATCTTACAGGTAGAATCAGCTAAATGATCACTTTCACCTTATGGCAGCAACCTCTGAAGACACTTCAATGAAACTGACCACTGTAAACATACCTCATGAATCACTAAGAAAACTCAGACTAAAAGAAAAGTCAAAAGGGTAAATAAAAAGAGGGCAGCATCCCATAATTGTAAAAAATACAAAAAGGATTTAATTTCAGTGGATCATTATTTTGTCATAGGAAGGTAGGGAAAACGTAGTCACTCACCTGTAACAGGTGTTCTCCAGGGACCGCAGGAATCAGTCCTCACATATGGATAACGTCGGCGCCTACGGAGCCCTCGTGCGGAGCAATTCCCCAGCTTTCAAAGAAAGCCTTTGGGATTGCCATGTGCATGGCTCAGTCCCCTTCCCGTCCAAATGACATAGCTAAAAGATGGCAAAATGAGAAAATAAAATAAGTGACTGCAACTCCAGGGGAGGATGGAGGGCCGTGAGGACTGATTCCTGCTGTCCCTGGAGAACACCTGTTACAGGAACAAGCAGTAAGTCAGTCCTCACATATGGGACTCCCTAGCTATAGGCTACCGAGAACCCATAGCTGAAAAATGGCTCCCTCTAAAAGAGACACAGCAGCAACTGTGAAAGGACTTTCTCCAAGAACGCAACCCCCACGGTAGCCTAACAACAAAGGGCCGGCGGGTAGGAGTTGCCTAAACCTCGAATAGGTTATGGAGTACCGCGTGGCCGAAAACACTGTCCCGCCGGGACACTCTCTCCAGGCAGTAATGGGCTGCAAATGTCTGGCTTGAAGACCAAGTTGCGGCCCGGCAGATGTCTGCCAACGGTACAGAGCAGTGGTTAGCCACTGATGCAGCCTTAGCCCTGACACGATGGGCCGTGACTCGACCCTGCATATGGAGGTCAGCTGCCCTGTATGCCCAGGTGATGCAATCTGCCACCCAGGTGGATAACGTACACTTGGTGGCCGGTAGACCCAGCCTACTGGGGTCATAAGACAGGAACAGTTGAGAAGCTCTCCGATGTCTCCGCGTACGTACCAAGTAGAAAGCAAGTGCCCTCTTACAATCCAGGGTATGCAGGACCGCCTCTGCCCGGCTGGCATGCAGCCTGGGAAAGAAAGTTGGAAGAACCACCTCTTGATTGAGGTGGAAAGAGGAGACCACTTTCAGAAGGAACTTGGGGTGAGTTTGAAGGACCACCCTATTTCTGTAAAACTGTGTGTACAGTCTATCAGATACCAGAGCTTGCAGCTCACTCACACGTCTGGCAGATGTGAGTGCCACCAGGAAGAGGACCTTCCAGGAAAGGAAGCGCAGATGGCAAGTGGACATCGGCTCAAAAGGTGGGCGAGTAAGCTGCTGCAAAACTACATTCAGGTCCCACTCAGTCGCCAGAGGGCGAACAGGGGGTTTCAGTAGGAGTAGACCTCTGAGGAATCTGGACATCAAGGGGTGAGCAGAAAGAGGTTGACCTTCCACCTGAGAGTGGTTCGCTGATAAAGCACTCAGGTGAACCCTGACAGAGTTAGACTTGAGGCCTAATTCTGAGAGGTGAATCTAGTACTGCAACACCACTGGTACAAGGCAAGAGAAAGGATTTTCACTGCGCTGTTTACACCACACCTCAAACCTGCGCCACTTGAAGGTGTAGGACTTCCTACTGGACTGCCTCCTAGAGGCCAGCAACACTTCTTCCATATCCTTAGGTAGGAGTAGAGGAGCCAGCACTACCCTTTCAGCAGCCATGCCATCAGGTTGAGGGACCTGAGGTTGGGGTGTAAGATAGAGCCCTGCTCCTGGGACAGGAGGTCGGGCTGCGTCCCCAGAGGAAGTGGGGTTTCCACTGCCAGCTAGAGGAGAAGTGGAAACCAAGGTTGTCTTGGCCATCTGGGGGCTATCAAGATGACCGAGGCCTTATCTCGAAGGATTTTGAATAGAGTTCGGGCCACCAGAGGCGTGGGAGGAAAGGCATACAGGAGGCCCACTGACCAGGAGATTAGAAAAGCATCTGCAGCCAGCCTTTGGGGGTGTGGCTGTCTGGAGCAAAAGATGGGCAACTGATGATTCAGCGGACTGGCAAAGAGATCCATGGTTGGATGCCCCCAGCAATGGAAGAACTGCTGGGCTACTCCCTGATTCAGTTGCCACTCGTGAGGTTGGAGAATTCTACTTAGCTTGTCTGCTGGACAGTTCTCCTGACCTGGCAGGTAAACTGCTTTGAGAGACATACCCTGTTGGATTGCAAAGGAACAGAGGTCCAGTGTCTCTTGACACAGGATGCGGGACCCCATCCCCCCCTGCTTGTTCACGTAGAACATAGCCACCTGGCTGTCTGTTTGTACTAAGACAGACTGATGTAAGAGAACATGAGAGAAGGTCTGAAGAGCTAGACGTATCGCCCGGAGCTCTAAGAGGTTGATTTGTTACATCTTCTCTTGAGGAGACCACAACCCTTGAGTGCATAAGTCCTGGCAATGGGCTCCCCAGCCCAGCAAAGATGCATCTGTTGTCAGCACTCTTGTGTACAAAGGAGGCTGGAAAGACACTCCCTCGAGTAGGTTGGATGGCTGAAGCCACCAGGTCAACGACCTCAGAAGTAGTTTGGATACTCTGATCCTGTCTCGGAGTCTTCCTGTGGCTTGTGTCCACTGCTCTCTGAGGCATCACTGAGTTGTCTTCATGTAGAGATGGGCGTTTGGGGTGACATGAACCATGGAGGCCATGTGTCCTAGGAGGCGTAGAAAGTGCCTGGACGATATTTGAGACTTGGTGTACTAACTCCAGAAGCCTCTGTGCTCTGCCCTCTGGCAGGTAAGCCTTCACTTGAATGGTGTCTAGCCTTGCCCCTGTGAACTCTAAGTTTTGAGTGGGGAGCAAAGTGGACTTTGCCTGATTTATGACAAAGTCTAGATGCTGCAGTATGTTGATAGTGCGAGCTGCGGCCTGTTGAACTTCTTGAGGCGACTGGGCCCTGATGAGTCAGTCGTCCAGGTACGGGAAGACAAAAATTCCCTGGTTCCTGAGGAAGGCCGCCACTACCGCCAGACATTTGGCAAACACTCTGGGGGCAGAGGCTAGGCCGAATGGAAGTACTCTGTACTGAAAATGGTTTCCTCCCACTACAAATCTGAGATATTGTCTGTGGTCTGGATGTATGAGGATGTGCGCATAAGCATCCTTCAGATCTAAGAAGCATAGCCAGTCTCCCTGGTGGAAGTAAGGCAGCAGTATTCCAAGGGAAAGCATCTTTAACTTTTCCCTCACCAGGAACTTGTTCAGATTCCGCAAGTCGAGGATGGGCCGAAGGCCTCCAGTTCTCTTTGGTATGAGGAAATACCTGGAGTAGAAGCCTTGCCCTTGCAGGTGGTGGGGCACCAGTTCCACCGCCTGATCCTTTATAAGACCTGCCAAATCCTGCAAGAGGAGGTTCCTGTGCAGAGAGGTCCTGAGAGGCTCTCCTGGAAAGAAGGAGGGGGGTCCTGGCTGAAATGGAACAAATAGCCTTTCTGAACTATTTGCAGGTCCCAGGTATCCGTTGTGATGGCTGGCCATCTGTGGGCGTACAGGGTCAGCCTTCCTCCTGTGCATGGCCAAACCACTGGCGGGAGAGGAGCTATGCAGTGAGAGTCAAAAACCCCCTCCCGGCTGGGTAGGAGCCGGAGCTTGAGGCTTGGGGGCCTTCTGCTTATGCGGGCCATGCCCCTGTCCCCTGGCCTGCTGCTCCTGTTGGGGAGCTGGGGTGGCCTGATAGGTGGGTAGTTGCGGTAAGCAGTACCCTTCCTCGGGACAAAGGTCGTTTTGCCCGAGCCCTTCTTCTTGTGAGAAGGGGCAGAGATCTTCTTCGAGAGCCTTGTCCGGGTCAAGTACTCGGACTCGATCTCTGCAGCCTTTTCAGTCATGGGTTTGCCGAATAGGTTGTCACCTTGGCACAGGACATTGACCAACTTATCCTGAACCCATGACTCCAGATCCGATGACATTAGCCAGGCCTGACGGCGTGCACCGATGCCGGCCGCAGCTGCTCGGGCCGAAGCCTCGAAGTCGTCGTAGGCTGCTCGAGACAAACTTCGACCACTCCCGAATCCCTGTTGACAAGGCCTTGAAGTGCTGCAAGGGTTCCTCAGAGAGGCCAGCTGAGAACCCGGCAATCTCCTTTGCCAGGTCCCGCAAGTACGTGCCCATGTACAGCTGGTAGGTTTGGACACGGCATGAGAGCATCGAGCCCTGGAAGCACTTTCTGCCGAGGGCATCCAGGTTCTGGGCCTCCCGGCTGGGAGGCACCAAGGAGTGCATTTTTTGGCTCTTGAGCCATTGAATGGTCGATTCCACAACCATGGAGTTGTGCGGCAGCTGCGCTTTCTGGAACCCAAGGCTCTTACGGACTCAATATATGGAATCGCCGTTTGCTGAGAACCGGCATCGAGGCCGGGGACTCCCACTTGCGGAGCATCAGACGTTCCAACATCGGAGGAACCGGGACAGTAAGGGCTTCCCTCGGGGGAAAATCATACTGGAGGGCCTCGAGCTCCTCGGCTCAAGGCTCCTCCTCAGACTCAGCTGGGAATGCCAAAGCCTTGGCCATGTCCCTGACAAAGTCCGAGAACCTGGTATCCTCCAGAGGGAACCTTCCCCGAGGCTCCAAGCCCGGTGAATCCAATGGGATGCACCGGGTTCGGTGGGTGTCTGGAGGTTCTTCATCCTCCGTCTCCCATGCCAAATCCTCCGAAGAGGAATTGAGTGGCTCTGGCCGTGAGGGCTTTGAACCCGACTGCCCCGACGCCGAGGGCACCGGCGTCGACGACCTCGGTTCCGAACGGGAGGTTGAGGGAGACCTTGGCCGAGAATTGACTCAAGATCTTATCGACTCAAGGATCGGCTCGGCCTTCAGGGTCGACTTAGACGTCGAGGTCCCAGGTGTCGGGGCAGATGGACCGGTGAGACCGGCTATCAGCGCCCGCTGCTGCTCCATATAGACGGCCATGCTGCTCTCCAGGGCTGCCAACCTGAGACCAAGCTCAGAAGGCTCCGCAGCCTCCGGAGGAGAGTCCACGAGGACAACAGACATTACACCTTACTTGGCGTCTCCGGCTCCGTGCGAGGTAGCTTGGCCGGCCTCTCCGACTCCGAGGGCCCGGGGCAGCGATCAGGTCTCCGCGATCTGGAACCTGAGGGCCCAAGCCGATCAGAGGCCTCCGACGACGCCACCCTCACGAAACTCTTCTTCCTCCGGTGTTCCTGGGAGGGTGACCCCCGCTCAGAAGACCCACGATGATGCTCAGGGTCAAACTCCCAAGACGTTGAGGCTTCTGACGAGGTCCGGGCTCAGACGGATGCGGACTCAGAGAAAAGTCTTTCACGTTGGTGCTGCCGATTCTAAGTGCCTTGGAAGACATTTTGCCACATGGCCCACAGACTACCGGGTCATGGTCGGGTCCGAGGCATCGGAGGCAGCAGTCGTGTGTGTCGGTGAGGGACATTAGTTTTTTACACCGATCATACTTTTTGAACCCGCTGGCAGCCATCGGGGGAAAAAGGGCCCCTGCAAGGTCAAACGACCAGGCTGCCAGTGAAAAATAAAAAGAGCGCGACCTCTAGTCTCAAAGGACAAAAAATGAAAAACTTTAACCGGGCTTGATACCGGTGTACCGAGCCGAGGCAGGAAGGGGATCCGGCGCTGAACCGGACCGAAATGAAAACTTTGCAGTTTTGACGCACTTTTTCCGAGGAAAGCAGGACCACGTCCGAAGGGCTCCGCGGAAAAAGGGAGACTGAGAAAGATGGCACCCTTGGGCGGGAAGGAGACTGTGCATGTGCATGGCAATCCTAAAGGCTTTCTTTGAAAGCTGGGGAATTGCTCCGCACGAGGGCTCTGTCGGCGCCGACATCACTCTCGTGATGTGTGAGGACTAACTTCCTGCTTGTTCCTGGAGAAGACAATATACATGTGATTTCTATAGCATTCTACTCATGTTAACTGGCTGTCTGAAAACTGCCCCCTCCTCACACTTCTTAAAAGTTAACTCATTCTTACTCTGCTACAGTTGTGTTAGCTGCTACAGTTGTGTTAGCTGAATGTGTAAATAGTTCATCCAGTTACACATCCAAGTTCCTAATCCTGTTCAATGTAGTACTAGGCATTTCTCATTGTCTCTTGCAAGAATTGTTAACTGTAAACCGCACTGATACTGAAGAGCGCGGTATAAAAAAGCTTTTAAATAAATAAAATAAATAAATAAATGAATATTCTATAACATACATACTTTTAGCTCTACTGAGGGGAAACATTCCAGGGGCTCATTTAGCTTAGGGAAGAAAAGTACATGTGTATATTATTTTTTCAAATCTACACACACCTTTCCAGTAAGTTAGTGTGTACTCTGATCCTGTGACAAGTTGCAAAGCCTATCAACTGAAAGTACACACAGCAGTGGCAGAAGTCCAAATTAAGCAAAATATTGGAAAGGGTCACCAGAGTAGGAGGGGATCCACTTCAGAAGAAAAGGGAATGACTATAAGTAATTTCCTCCCTCCTTCCCAGGGCCCCCATACACTGCAGGAAATTCTATTTTAATATAGCCAATTTAAAAACTGCCCCAAAAGTATTTACAAAAGCTTGTTTTGTAAGAGATGTTCTCTGTAAATAGTTTAACTACTGTTACATGTACTCAAAAAATTTGTTTTGTAAGATTTATAAGATATGTTCTCTGTAAAGAGTTTAACTACTGTTCCATGTAAAAGTTGTTCAAAGTTGTTCAAATTGTCGATTGTAAACCGCCCCTGATCTCTGGAAGGGGCAGTATAGAACAACTAAATAAATAAATAAAATAAATAAATTTATCGAGCATCCTGGTTCAGGGTACCACAAAAGCTGAAATGTATATATTTTAAGCACCCAACTGAGCTGCTCATTTCTTTTAGACTGCCCTCCGCATGCTACATCTGGGGATGAACTTTACGAGTGTGATGGCAACCCTGCCTACAAACCAGGTTTTCACCCATAAGGCAGGGTTTGTTGGATCAAAAGCAGACTAACAAAATAGCACAAAATGAGCAAAAATATTTCTTTCTGCTCCCCACCTCTGCAATCCTTTTGCAAATCCACTGAACACAACAGCTGTTCGTTGTGCTGAAATCTGCAAAGATATGTTAATATTGTACTGCTAGGCAAATTATTAAGGAATATTACTCTGCACACACTGTTATTTCTACTGCATTGCCAGTCTATACAGTGCTACATAAAACAATTCACTTGGTTACAGCATCCTTGTCCCCAATCACAATTTAGCACAAACATGTTCTCCAGGTTCATAGGTCTAAGCATCAGCCTAAACTACGTTGTCAGTGAACAGTATTAAAGCTCTGTTGCTTGCCTTTGCACGGTATTACTCATCAGATACGTGACACTGCCAGTATCATCTATTAATGTATTAAAGAACATTTTTATTTAAAAAATGTAAGAAATAAATCTCTGTGCTTTGCAAATTGGAAGAACTTCTTTCCTCTGTGTAATGTAGAACTGTGCAAAAATATAAGGCAAATGGTAGTGTGCAAGTTAACTTAGGGTTTGATTGCTTGAATTTTTGCTTGATAACTTTATAATTTTGAAATGCTCATTTAGATGCTACACATACCAACGAAGAGGGAAATGTTTAGCACACTATTTATTCACACATATACTGCAAGAAAGAAACTTTGATATTTAATTGGCAAATTAGCTAATAAAATGCATTAGGGTGTGATTATGTCACTGTTGTCACTTCAGAAACTTGCCTGTAATTTCCAAGCTTCACCCAGACAATCTGCTTGTAGTGTAGCTTTTTGCCAGCCTTACAATCGTTACAGTTCCAGCATCCCTCTGGCATCTCTATGCTCAGACAGTCAGGATGGAAGGACGCTGGGCATGAATCGCAGCACAAAAGTTTCCCACCTTCACACAAAACAGACAAGCAGCAGTTTTAAAATTGCCAGTACAGAAAGCACAGGCATGCACTCTTAAATGCTAAGCATTAGAAAAAAAGGCCAGCATAAGGGATTAAGCCAAAGCTACGATACTGGAATGAAATAAAAATGGCTCTTCAGATCAATAGCTACAATTGCCTTTGCACTGCCTTTAAACTGGTGCTCTTTTGGGTATTGCAAGGATGTTAAGATACAAAACCTATCACTGGCCAACACCAAACCTGAGGACTTGCTTTATCATCCAGTTTTTCCCCATTTTGTGCCCCTGAAAAAAAACTTTGACACATTAGGATCACTAATGTGTTTTAGCTAATTGTTACTAATCTTAGCTTATATTTTGTTTTAATGATCCAAATTCCAAGATGGTTCTAATCCCACCTGCTACAACTTCTCTATATGACTTTTACCTCATTTTAGATAAGGTGACATACAATTTACACCCTTAATAACTTTTTTAGATAAAGATTTTGGCCTTTTCTTTGCATGCAAAATTTCCTTGACTGAATCCCTTAGCATAAGTTAGTGTGCATCAATTGAATTAAAAACATGGCTTTCTGTCTGACTGCTGCATTTTTGGCTGCATAGAAACACAAAGGCAGATAGGTTGATAAAACTGCAGCCACAACAGTGTGCAACTGATCATCAGTCAGAGACGGGTAGACAAGCCACAGCAAATATACCCATCTCTTTCTTATTAGAACATTAAAACTAACAATCAAACCATAGCATAAATACACACAAATTATATTTTGCTTTCTAGGTTTCCCTCAAGCATGAGGGAATACCAAGTTCACTAGAGTACTTCTTGTTTTGTGCTTGTCATGTGATTTCTTAATGAACAGGCTCCCAAAATCACAGTGCAATTCTCTGATCAAACTTAATGAAATACAGTCCCCTTTAGGTGGTGAACTGAGATAGCCCTTTGTTAACATAGCCAGGACTAGATTTAAAGGAAACCCCATTGTTCAAAGTTGTTATAAAAACTGCTGTATTTCAATTCACTGCAGTGAACCATAGTCCCGCCATTTTAAGCCAGTGTTATCACCCAACAAAAATTGGTTGACATTTACATTTTTCAAATTGTTTTTAAAGACTTCCAAAATCTTGATCAGAAAATCTTCCCAGCAACAGATTAACCATTCACTTTAAAAACATTTGTTTTTAAATGCAAAACACAGCAGGAACACTACTTAATTAGTAAACATCCGCCATCTATATTTCCTCTGCCACATAACTGGGCATATCTAAAATGGGAGAGACTTTAATCTCTTCCCTTGTCCCATCTATTCATTTTGTATTCACTTTTAGAGACTTTAGGAGGATATTTAATCTTAATTCAGAGGAAATACAGACCCAGAGTAATTACTGAAATAAGATGGGTGGCTAGAACACCAACAACAAGATAAAAATAATAAAATAAAAAATGAAACAAACAGCAGCAAAACCAAATTATGTTTCAGTGCAAAGCAAGGCAGCTTTGTTTCAAAAGAAAACCATGCTGTGTGTGGACAGTACAGTACTTTAAAAGTAAGACCCGGCCAGAAGTAACACCACTCCTGAACCCACTAAAATCCACTGCAGAGCAATTTTTTTATAGCTTTAATGTGTGTTTTTTTTAAATTCTTTAAACTGTGCTTCCTCCTGCCACAATTCCCCTTCAATTTCTAAAATATCTGGACAAAGAGGGTCTTACAAGCTGTTTTATATTCATCATACTCAACTGGTCTGTATTGGCTGTGATGTTACAACTGATATCACATGCTCTCAAACCAAATTGGCCTCCACATAAGGTGATGCAATTTATGGCATAGATACTTCTAGGGACTGTGCGGGAGGAACGGGGGAGCAGCTTGAAAGAACTTTACCTATAAACACAGTTTTTGACCATTAAGGGTGCAGGTTACTGCTTGCTGTGTGTACTTTTGAAATACTGCACATTGCACGAAGGAACAGTTTTCTTTCAATGATGCATTTTAAGTAACTGTTTATTGCAGAAGCTCAAGCAAATGCAGGGCTCAAAATAATTTCAGATGACCCTCAATAGGGGGTGGAAGAAATTACACTAGCATAGAAAGTCTAACCCTCAGAGGGAGTGGCAGGGAATGCTGCAAATATTATTGTAGAAGCCTTAGTTCTGCCTATGAAGGTAGCACACAGAAAATTGTAATTGGTCAGGAACAGTTTTTTGGCAGAGAGGGGTCACTACTGTAAAAGAAGACAAAACAAAAGAAACCTTACCTAACAGAGAGCAGAAATGGAACCATTCAAAAAGGAAAAATACCCACCCTATTAGGTATTCAGTTTTTTAAAGTTATTGTACAAAATTGCCAACAGAAGTTTAGTCAAGAGAGATTTTAAAAGGCAAATGAAAAACATACTGATGTTTGCTGCAAAAATGTTCTTGAATTAGAGGATTATTTTTGAAGGGGTAAGAGATTTATAAGAAACTGTTCTTTTTTGTCCTGCTAAACTAGAAATGAAGGAGTATACCCTTATGACATGGAGCACTGGCAACACTAAGAATAAATGAAATTCTTAAAGCTTCTCTCTTTTGGATTTCTAGTGAGAAGCCTGGGAACAACTAGGGTGGCAAGGCTATAAAAAGATGAATTACACATCTCAGCATCTGGATTTGTCCATGAAATGTGTGAACAAACATCAAGAGACCCAACCTGATCAATGGGGCTCACTGCTCCTGTCAACATAGCAGTACACAACATATAGGGGAGTTTGCTTAAAGAACCAACATTCTTCCCCAGCAAAAAAAATCTTAAAGTATTTATGTTAACATTGATAATCTGTACTTAATACGTGTACTTGTGAAATACTGCGAAGTATATACTAGAAAGTTTGTTATGAACATACCTGCCCCTCTATCAGTGGTCCCTGCAACAGAAGGCCCAACACTGGGGATGATGGGGGAGCTGCTGTGGCAGGGGAAACGAGACAAAACTGAGAAGCAGATGGGAGAAGGAAGGTACAATGCTCAAGAATAGTAGTCTTGGGAAATCTGTAAGACAAGGTGCATCTCTTACACACCCCACTGGAATCCTAGAAGGCACCCTAGCAGCTCAGGGCCATGAGATATTTCCTCCTTTGCCTTCGCCTTATATCTGCCCTATGTGCACTACAAAAAAAAAAAAGTACCTGTCTTTAAAACAGGTGTTTTGTTAAAGTTATCTAGGTTCATAACTTTAAAAGTAAACCAGCAAATCTCCCCAAGTACATGCTGTCATCCATCTGGCTAGATTCAAGGTATTTTAAATTATCTACACCTCTCAGGGGCTATTAGGGGTTCCTCATAACCAATGATGGAGGGATGATAATACCAATTGCCTTCAGAAAAGGGTTTCTATCCTGGGTCAAAATTTCATTTGGTGGGCTGTCCAGCCCTTTGGAACAGACAGTTCCTGCTGAATTACTACATTCTAGCTGTAAAGAACACTGCTTCAATGCAAAACCAATTATTATCTAACCCATAAAGTCTCTATAAATCCCATCTTCCAGAGGGAAATAAACCTGCTGGCTTCTGGGTAACAGAAACTGCTCAATCAAAACCAGCTTGAATAGCCACTAATAAGATCAACATAGTACTCCTATAGAAATGCTATCTATACTGCTTACACTGTTACACACGAGATATTGTTAAACCTCATTTCCAGCAGCATATCTCTGGCTTGATCTTCCCCTAAGGGCTTTGTGCATTACATTTAAGTGGCATTTTGGTTTTCCCTATGCAATGTCGGGGAAAATGTTTAACTGTGCAGACCTCATCTTGAGTAATACAAGATTACCAGCACACTGTGTACTTCTGAAGTGGGTAGGGAGGTGTATAATTACACAATTATTTTAAGCCCTTGAATATTTTGCTGGCAATATGGAAAAAAATCCCAACAGAAACTAAAGAAAAACAAAACAAAATAAAATCACATTCACATTAATATATAGACACAGCAAAAGCAACAGGTCATGCCAGTCAAGCAAAAGTTTATGATTGTTTTATTAATCAAAGAAAAAGGAAAAAAAATTAAAGAAAGACGAGCTATTTATTTTTGTTACCTTTCTCACATTTCTTTTTGGAAGCTGACGAAGAAGAAGGAATCATAGGTAATTTCATCAACTCTGCACGATTTGATTCATTCAGAAGGTAGTGGGACTTAAAGGCATATGTACTGAACAGGGGCTCTGAATGGTCCTGCACTATTAGCCCTATACGAAACAAACAGAAAGAGATGAGTTGCAATGAAACTACCCATGATTCCACAAGGAAAAAAAAAAGAACTAAATCAATACCTGCTATGCATGTATGACTAAAAAGTTGTAAAGAAAAGATAAATGTGAAGAAATGAAAAAAAGTGAGGGAAAAATAAGAAAAATGACAATCTATTAAAGGAAATTTATTATGTCAAATTTAATCCATAGAAAGCCTCAAAATAAATAAAAACAAAACAAAAGAAATGGTATGTTTTAAGTAATGAAACTGAAAAAATTAAAAAATAAAATAATAATTGTAATACTATCATATCTTCACCTGTGCCGGGTACTTTATTTTGATTTGTGTGTATACTTATTGGAAAACCAGCAGAACGTATCACAATACACACTCTGACTAGTAGAGGTATTTGCTCTTTGGGGGAAGAAAGCCCGCTGCCATATTCTGTACCATGTAAGGGAAATTTCTACAGCTACTTCAGATATAATGGTATCAGATAGGGGACAATACATAATCCAAATATTAGCAATATCTCAACCCTTCACTTAACATCTAAAATTGACAGAAGATGACAACACTGGCAGAGAGACACAAAAGACTGTTCTGAAAGCATACAGTGAAGTTTTCTCATTCAAGCTACATATTACCCATTAGATTAATACATTTCTCATAGAGGTGACTGCCATCTGATCAAGTCGAAAATCAAAATAACTTATCTTGATATACTGTATAATACCATGAGCAGGCATTGTGGGCGGGAACATGGCAGAAAGGTTTTCATTGTACCTAAGGCCAAAAGCAGTGACAAACTCACCTTGTTGTGCTCTACTTAAAGCACAAAAATCTCACTCCACAGAACCAAAAAGATCCAAGTAATTTTTATCATGCCATCACCCAGATAAAAAGGTGAAATTAGACTTACCTGCTAATTGTTGTTCCTTGAGGAACTCCAGTCTAGTCCCGAACCTCTGGGGTTGTGCTCCTCCTCCAGCAGCTTGGAGACTGAGAAAACGTAATCTTTTTGATGACACTGGCATAACTGTACAGGCACCGCCTCTTCGCTCCAGTAACCTATTGACAAAGCAGACTCACCGGAGCAACAATTAAGTAGTAAACACTACTAACAAACTGTAACTAACTTAACTATTAACTTTTAAAAGAGAAAACATCTCTTCTGTTGATTTATTCCATACGTTACACTAACCTTAGTCAAAACTGCTTAGGCCTACCCTCCCCTAGGAAGGATAATGGCCATTTTTCAAATCCCTTATCCAGAACCTCCCCTTATGGACCACCTTTCATACGGTTCTATCTGCATCTTACCTGTGAAACACCTTTTGCTTCAGGCTCTAGTGCAAATAAAACACCAGGGAGGGATGCGGGACTAGACTGGAGTTCCTCAAGGAACAACAATTAGTAGGTAAGTCTAATTTCACCTTCCTTATCGTCCCTCCAGTCTAGTCCCGAACCTCTGGGGATGTAACAGAGCAGTGAACCAATCAACCGGAGGGACCCTCTAGACCAGCCTGAAGCACCGCTGATCCAAAGGAGGTATCCCTTTGAGCTAAAACATCCAAATGGTAATGTTTGACAAATGAATTCAATGACAACCAGGTAGCTGCCTTACAAATCTCTACCGGTGGCACTAACCTGTACTCAGCCCATGAAGCCACTTGAGCCCTAGTCGAATGAGCTTTAAGCCCTTCTGGTACCGATTTTCCCGCCAACGCTATCGCCTCTTTAATCCACTTGGCGATGGAAGCCTTAGACGCTGCTTCCCCTTTCTTCGCACCGCCAAACAGAACAAACAGTCTATCAGACTTGCGGAAGTCCGCCGTTCGTCGGATATATTTCTTTAAAGCCCGACTAACATCTAACCGGTGTACCTGTCCTGCGGAAGTAGCCACCTTACTTCCACAGAACACTGGCAAAGAAACTACTTGATTCATATGAAACGCTGACACTACCTTTGGTAAAAAGGACAGCACCGGCCTCAATACTAAATTAGTATTGTGAAAAGACAGAAAAGGCTTCCTACAAGACAAAGCCTGCAATTCTGAAATTCTTCTTGCTGAAGAAATAGCTACTAGGAAGACGACCTTGAGGGTAAGATCCTTCAAAGACGATCTAGACAAAGGCTCAAAAGGTTCATGTACCAACGCCTCCAGTACTAAATGGAGATTCCAGGTCGGGACCACTTGTCTACATGGTGGCCTCAAAAGAGACACCGCCCTTAAAAAACATTTTACATCTGGGTGAAACCCTAACGCTTCCCCTTTGAGCTTCCCTCTATAATAGGACAGCGCTGCCAACTGCACCCTTAAGGAGGAGGCCGCTAAATCTTTCTGAAAGCCATCCTGCAAGAAAGCCAGAACTTGCAGTATCGACACTCGTAGCGCTTCTAACTCCTTGCCTACACATCAATCCTCAAAAATACGCCAAATGCGAATATACGCCAACAAGGTAGATCTTCTACGTGTCCTCAACAAAGTAGCAATCACTGCTGTGGAGTATCCTCTGGCTCTCAGCCTTGCCCTCTCAAAAGCACCTGAGGCATGTTCAGCGGACCCTAAGATAACAAATCTTTCCTGACTGGGATGCCATGGCTGCTCCACCAAGAGTCTCATTAAATCTGCATATCAAGGCCTTCTTGGCCAATCTGGAGCAATCAGTATCACCAAACCTTTGTGAAGTTTGACGTGTTGAAGCACCCGTCCTATTAACACCCAAGGTGGAAACACGTACAGGAGCTGTTCCTCCGGCCATTCCTGTATGAGAGCATCCAGGCCTTCCGACATTCTCTCCCTTCTTCTGCTGAAGAATCAAGTGGTCTTTGCCGACTGAAAAGTCGATATGAGATCCATTACTGGCATTCCCCAGTGGCATACCACCATCTCATACACTTTCGGATGAAGGACCCATTCTCCTGGGTCTACCTTTACTCAACTCAGAAAGTCGGCCTCTACATTGTCCACTCATGTTACGTGCACTGCCGACAAAGCCACCAGGTTTTGCTCGACCCATACGAACATCTGTTCGGCCTCGGCTTCGAGTGCTACACTGCTGGTGCCCCCTTGACGGTTAATGTATGCTACTGCCGTCGCATTGTCCGAAAACACACACACTGCCTTTCCTTGGAGATAGGGCTGAAACATTTGCAATGCTAGCGCTACCGCTTTCAATTCCAGCCTGTTGATTGACCATCGCTTTTCCAGATCGGTCCACTGACATTGTGTGAACCTTCCTTGGCAGTGAGCTCCCCAGCCGACTAGGCTGGCATCTTTTGTTAGGGGTATCCAACCCGGCGTTTCCAAGGGCATTCCCTTTTTCCAGACACCCTGGGCTCAACCACCACCGAAGCACCAGTCGCGTCTCCATCGAACAGGGTAGCTTTCGAGACAGAGACTCGTCCTGGTGGGACCACCGTCTGAGCAATGCTCTCTCCAAGGGTCTCATATGTGCCCTTGCCCACGGAACCAGTTTGAGAGTCGCCACCATGGTACCTAGCAACTGTAGATAATGCCACGCCATGGGCTGTGACTTGCCTAGAAACTCACGGACCAACTTCCGCAAGCCGTGTGCTCGGTGTTGAGGCAGAAAAACCCTGCCTATCTTCGTATCGAATCGAGCTCCCAGGTACTCTAGACTCTGCGATGGAATCAACTTGCTTTTTGACATATTGACTACCCAACCTAGATGTTGTAAAAAAGCGACCACTTTGGCTGTAGCTGCCACGCTCTTGGCCCTTGACTTCGCTCAAATTAGCCAATCATCCAGATATGGGTGCACCAGTACCCCGTCCTTTCTTAATGGTGCCGCTACTACTACCATCACCTTGGTAAATGTCTGTGGCGCCATAGCCAGGCCAAATGGTAGCGCTCGGAATTGAAAATGTCCAATGGGAACTGCAAATCTGAGAAACTTTTGGTGTTCCTGCAGAACTGGGATATGCAGGTACGCTTCAGACAGGTCTAGTGAGGTAAGAAACTCTCCTTTTCTTACCGCTACTATGACCGACCTTAGGGTCTCCATATGAAAATGAGACACACGTAGCGAGCGATTTACTTTTTTGAGGTCTCAAACTGGACGATAGGTTCCCTTTTTCTTTGGAACTACGAAGTAAATTGAGTATCGACCAGAACCATATTGATCCCGAGGAACTGGTTCTATAGCCTTGAGGGCCAGAAGTCTCTCTACCGTCTGCCTGACCGCCTGGCACTTGAGATGTGCTCTGCACGGAGACCGAATGAAAGAATTGGTCACCGGCCGTTGAAGCTCCAAAGCATAACCTTCTGGAATGACCTCCAGTACCCATTGGTCTGACATAATTTGGACCCAGGCAGGGTAAAAATCCTGTAGTTGACACCCTACAGGTACCAGGTCTACCTGGGTCCCCCTGACTTCATTGTGACTTTCTGAGGTTAGAAGCGGAGGCAGCAAAACCTCTGCCTGCTCCTCGGAAGCCTCAAAACCCCTGATTTCTATTGGGGAAACGTCCTCTTTGACCTTGACTGTACCTCGGGGACTGAAAACGACGAAATTCCCTCTGCGGAATCTTAGAAGTTGAAGACGATCGTCCCTGCTTTTGTTTGTCCTCTGGGAGCCTCCCTCCTTTGGACTCTCCGAGATCCTTTACCAACTTATCTAAGTCTTCCCCAAACAGGAGCTTTCCCCGGAAAGGAAGCTTACTCAGCCTTGCCTTGGAAGAACCATCTGCAGCCCAGCTGCATAGCCAAAGATACCGCCATGCTGCTATTACTGACGCCATACTGTTCGACAAATCTCGAATAAAGTCATAATGAATATCAGACAGATAAGCCGCCCCGGACTCCAGTCTGGACACCTCTCCCGTGGTGTCTTCCTGCTTCCCTTGGATTCGTTGCGACCAGCGAAAACAGGCTCTCGCTACCCATGCTCCACAAATAGATGCTTGTATAGGTATCTAGTTTTCTATTCTGGGCATCCTTGAGAGCCACGCTACCCTCTACCGGGATGGTAGTTTTCTTGGTGACCGCCGAGACGGCTGCGTATATCCTTGGAGACAAACAACTCTCGATCCTGGTCCACTATTGGATACAGACGGGACATAACCCTGGACCCCTTAAGTCCTGCCTCGGGCATGTCCCACTCTCCCTGAATCATTTCCTTAACCACTCTGTGTACTGGAAAGGCTTTCTGCGTCTTCCGAAAGGCCTGCAACAACGGGTCATCTAAAGAAGAATCCTCCGCTGGTCCAGTTGCCGGCATATTAAGCACTTTGAGCTTTTCCGAAATGAGCGCTGGTAATTCGTCTTTCTGGAAAACTCGGACTACCCTAGCCTGGTCTTCCTGTTCCGTGAGCTCTCCTTCTTCCAACTCTTCGTCGAGTTCTATGTCCCGATCTCCCACCTCGGAGGGAAGACCTTCCGAAGCTACCAATTGATCCGGCCGCTCTCTTTCCATCCTGGGCTTCTTTGCCAGGATCCCCGACACGCCCTCCGTGAGCGGTGTTCCTGGCCTCTTAACTCCCTGTTCCATGTCCCTGGAACCAGTTGTGGGCACTCTCTGTGTGCTTCCTAACGCTTGTTGGAGAAGAGCAACGAAATCTGTGGAAAAAAACACCGCCAGACTCCCCCCCCCCCGAAAGAGGAATGAAATCCAGCGCCGAAGACGGCCCCCGCCACGGGCTCAAGTGGTGGCGAGGTGGGGAAAAGCGGATCTGGCACGCCTCCCATCACCCCTTTACCACCTTCCATGCTCACCTCCAGTTCTTGGCTTGTTCCATATTGGATGCTTCCTGCACGCACCCCCGACACACACCTGTGTCTGACACTGCTCCCCTTCTAGCGCAGCAAACTAAGCACTGTGGCCTGGAAGGCATAACGTTAGAGCGGATAAGGTCTAATGGAGGAATCCAGAGGCCTCCCTTTGCCTAGGCCCCGTAGGCCCTGACTGCAACGGCACTCCATTTTGTTTTTGGTTTTTTTTCAAAATTAAAGCAGAATCTTCTTTAATGCCCCCCGAGACAGATTCTGTGGAGAAAATACCAAAACGAAGCTCCCCCGGCTAGCTACGACCCTCAGCAGGTCACTCAACTGTCCCAGTGTTTCCCGCGCTGCTGCCATGCGGCTGGGCCTGCTCTGCACACACGCGGTCTCTGATTGCCTTCCCTTTCTTACCTTGCCGCCGTCGAACTTCTGCAATCCAAGGGCTTCCCCCACACACATTCACTGACAGCGAGCTCCTCTCTCTCCGCGTGCCTCTGCCTCAGCGCGGTTTTGCCTCCAGGAGAGAGAGAAGAAGAAGAAAGGAAGGCACAAATCCCCGAATCGCCGGATCCGTTCTGTAGGGCACACAGCGCTAACAGGCAAGCTTCTGCATGCGCTGGAGTGCCGAAGCTACCGGTTTCTCACCCATTAAAGTGGGATCGGGAACCGGAGCCTTTTACCCTCTTGAATCCTTGCCTTCCCCACAGAAGAGCAGCCAGTTCAGCAGGAGAGGGGGGGGGGGGGAGGTCTCTCAGTACAATTGTCCTTAAAGCAGCAGGACTCTCAAAATAAAAGAATTAAATCTACCCATGCTTAAACCAAATAACTATAAGTTTAATTCTCCTCTCTATCCTTAATTGTTCCTCAAGTGAGCTCCTAATCAGTGGGCTCACCACCCTCCAGCTGCTTGGAGACTGAGATAACTGGAGCGAAGAGGCGGTGCCTATGCAGTTATACCAGTGTCATCAAAAAGATGAAGGTTTCTCAGTCTCCAAGCTGCTGGAGGAGGAGCACAACTCCAGAGGTTCGGGACTAGACAGGAGGGACGATAAGGAACTATGGAATTACCATAAAAGCCACACTTTCCAGGGCAGAAATTGCTGATGTTTCTTCTAATATTGCTTCAAGAGGTTATTTTTTAAAATTTAAATAAGGATTTTTTAAAAACTTTTCTTGTTGATTTTGTACCATTTTTCACCACTTGAACCAATTATGTCTGAATAATCTGGATCCTTCAGCTGACCAAGAACTAACAGGCTGATGTAGAACCCCTACATTAGAGCCCTGTGCTTTTTTAAAGCTCTAGCACAGGGTTTCATAATGCAGGTTTAATGCTGAATTTTAATGTCAGAGCCAGTGCCCCAAACCCAAACACCGACCCTTCTCCCTCCCCGACAGAAGTAAAAGAATTGGTGGCCTGGTGGGCCCTGATCCCTTCTCCCTCCCCAAAAAAAAATCACTGGTGGCCCCCATGGACACCGATGGAAACCACCAACCTCACTAAAATCATTGGTGGCCGGTGGGCCTCCATTAAATCTGCCCCCCCCCCGTACCATTAAGTAGAATGGGGGAGTAGGAGCAATATACAATGGTAGCACCCGATCCCACACGGTGCATTCCAGGAATGCACTGCTGGGGGGGGGGGGGGTCCCCAATCTGCCAAATAAGGAAGAAAATTCCTTATTTGGCAGGCTGATCACCTTCCCCATGGTGCATCCTGGGACGCACAGAGTGGGAATCAGTCAGTCTGCTGACCTTGCAATGTGTGCCCCAGGATGCAATGCTCAAGAGGGGCAAGGCCTGTCTACAAAATAAGGAATTTTCTTCCTTATTTGGCAGCATGGGCCTGCCCCCTCCCAGGCAGTGCATTCCCAGGCGCTGCCACTTTAAAAAAAGGACGGCAGGGGTAGGAGTGTATAGGCATTGATCTTACTGCTCATTCTACTTAAAGGTACTGCGGGGGGGGGGGGGGAGCAGATTTAATGGAGGCCCATAGGCCACCAATGATTTTAGCGAGGTTGGGCGGTCCATTGAGGCCCTCGGACCACCAATGATTTTTTTTGGGGGGAAGGAAGGGGGATCGGGGCCCATGAAGCCACCAATGATTCTTAAGGGGGGGGAAGCAGGTCACCAAGCCTTTTACTTCTGTGGAGTGGTTGGTGTCTGAGGGGGGGGAGCACAGGGCTCCTGACATTGTGCCAGGTATCGGGGGATTTCCCCGATGCTTGGATCATCTGAAGTGAAGTATCAGACATCACCTCAGATGATCTTCTTTGCTCCCAGCTGAATCTTTATGCCCCAAGGCTAGTGTAAAGATGCAGCGTTAAAAATAATGTACAAAACTGTGCTGAAATCTTTTTTACATCGAGCACAATTAAATATGCAGTGATTGCATGCCCACTGCCACTGCAATTTAGTGCGGTAGTTTTTCTGGTGCTAGCTTGTCTTCTGCATTGGAGACTAAGCCCAGTGTTGGGAAAAAGCCAGAAAAATGCCGCACTATGTTTTTCTGCATCAGCCTCTAAAAGAGATATCTACTAAGACTAAGAGCCATATTTACTAAAGCTTAGCGTATACCAAATGCATTAACATGCTCTTTCTGCTGTCGCAGCCCATCTTATTCCTACGGTCTGCATGGCACTTAGTGCATGTTACGTTTTAGTAAACATGTCCCTAAACGTTTAAGAAAGCTCTACTGCTACAAGACCCTCTACAGCTGGGAGCGTTTCTTTCCTCACACATGACTCAAACACATAACTCTCTACACAATCCCAGGAAATAATACATTTAGGGGGTGGGTCATTTACTAACAGTGTCTGCTAACCTCACTATCCCACATTATTACAAGACTCATTGCATAAAATGGGTCCTGCAGGAGATAACATGAGATGATGACATTAGTGCATGCAATTAATAAATGATCTCTTAATAGGTAAATATAGGTTCATGAAGGGGTCGGATCATAAGTGGGCTGGAATAGCTTGCAAGTTTATACAATTATTTAGACGTAGTTGTGCTCCTGCTTTTGAAAATCAGCATCCACAAGGGGTACAAATGAGTAAAGGCAAGAATTTAGAACTTAAAAAGGGGTTAAGTGCCGATCTCTCACAAATCGGACTGTCAAGAGTTTTACAGGAATTACAGCTTTTACAATGGTACAGCTGTAATTCCCTGTACTCAGGCATCAAAGGTTAACTCTGACTAGCTGTACATGCAGTAGGAAAAACAAGACACACAGTGTTTGTTAGTAGAAAATAAAAATAAAAAAGTGCCATAACCTAGCAATCAAAAAGCTGTCACTGTGAGTAACTTTTGTATATGATGTTATAAGGGATCTGTTAGACAATTACTAAAAGTTCCCTGAGTATATTATTATATAGTTGCCACTGGAGAATAATGTAAAAGTACCCATGCAGCTTTCCAATCCAGAAACAGGGAAAGTAGGCTTATTCCAGGCTTCAGAATAAAAACAGAGCACCAGGTGTCTGAAAAAAGCCATGAGCACATCACTTATGACAATCTAGGAACATTATTTTATTAAAAGACAAGAGAGTAGTTATGTCAACCCTATGGCAAGAGTTCCTCACTGGGAAAAATGGTCCATCAATAACAAACCGAGGTCTTCCAATTACAGCTGCTTAACAGATCAATTTAAATTAAAGACTAAAGAATACCAAAAGGATATCTATTTGTGCTTTATCGACTATAGCAAGGCTTTTGACTGTGTAAACCATGAGAAACTCTGGACCACATTAAGAAGCATGTGTATAACCAGAACACCTGATCGTACTCCTGCACAATCTGTAAATTGATCAAGAAGCAGCAGTTCGAACGGAACAAGGAGAAACAGAATGGTTTAAAATAAGCAAAGGTGTAAGACAAGGCTGCATACTTTCCCCCTACCTGTTTAATTTATATGTAGAACAAATCATCAGAGAAGCAGGATTGTATGAAGACAACAGAGGTGTGAAGATTGGTGGAAGACTCATCAACAACCTTCGCTATGCTGATGATACCACATTACTGGCTGAAAGTGAAGATGATCTGAAACATTTGCTTCTCACAATCAAAGAACATAGTCTCAAAATGGGCCTGCACCTTAATGTAAAGAAGACAAAGATTATGACAACTGCCATAATCAACAGGTTCATCGTTGAAGGAGAAGAAATTGAAATTGTGAACAACTTTAAACTACTTGGATCAACTATCAATAAAGAAGCAACAAGCAGTCAAGAAATCAGATGACGCATTGCTCTTGGCAGAATGGCTATGAAAGACCTAGATAAGATCCTCAAGAGCACAGATGTCTCTCTCCATACAAAGATTCGACTTGTTCAAGCCATGGTATTTTCAATATCATCATATGGATGTGAAAGCTGGACAGTGAAAAAGATAGACAGAAAGAAAATTGATGCCTTTGAATTATGGTGCTGGCGGCGAATACTGTGTATACCATGGACTGCCCGAAGAACAAACCAGTCGGTACTAGAGGAGATCAAACCTAAGCTTTCTTTAGAAGCTCAGATGACAAGACTTCGACTTTCATACTTTGGACACATCATGCGAAGAGAGAGATCATTAGAGAAAGACATCATGCTTGGCAAGATAGAAGGTCAGCGCAAAAGAGGAAGGCCAGCAATGAGATGGATCGATACAATAACAGCAACTATGGGTACCAGTCTGTCAACAATGAGCCGCCTGACTCAAGACCGAACACAATTTAGGATAGCTATCCAGAAGGTCGCCATGAGTCGACTCCGACTCGACGGCACTTAACAACAACAACAACAGATCAATTTAAAATACACAAAAAGCAATGTTGCAGAGGGTTTCTATAACTGAGCTATAAGGCTTCTGTAGCCAAAATAAAATCACTCCATATTGCTCTGCGATTCTTATCCCTACGATTCAATTCTAAGGAACCTCTGGCAGGCTTTATAAAATGCTTACAAACGATGGAGAGAGATCATTAAACACAGTTTTGTCAAAAAGTATCATGTCATGATGTGTCACAATTCTTCAGCTAACATATCATAAGGTAACAGCCAACAGTGAAGGCAGCTTTAGTAATGGCTTCCAGTACTATGGAGGAGAATTCACATTGTAGACAGTCTCCTGATAGAAACATGTCAACAACAAACACCACTGACTGTGAAAACATGCAGTGTGTGCACTGTGTTGATGCACTTCTGTACACATTAAACAACCTATAAAATTGGTCAGCCTTTTAGTTACTTTAAGAAAAAGCAAAAATTACAGCTATTATCTCTCTATATTTTTTGGTCCAAGGAGATTTAGTGGCCTTGTAGTTCAAAGATTTCTTAGAAATTAAGCATCATCCACCCGGTTCTGCCAAAAAATGAGCTCTCTCTTGCTTTCAGGACCAACACTGACACCGAAGGACTAATAATGGTCAACTCTTCTTTAAAAAAAAATATCCGCTTATAAGAGTATGCTAAGTTTTGGTCTAATTGGATTGATCATCATATTTATTCCCCTGGTGTCAACAAGAAAAATGGGGTTTCAATTTTTATTTGTAAAGGGATATCAATGCAACTCTTACAGCAGAAATCAGATACAGAGGGCAGATGGGTCTGCTTAAATGTTGTACTTGCCGGGTACAATTGTACCTTAATGAACATTTATGCACACTCAATTTCATCCTCAGCCTTTTTTGAAGGGGTCTGTCATACCTTACTAACCTTTGGATCTGGTGAAATGATTGTTGGTGGTGATTTTAACACAATAGTGAATGAAAAATTAGAGAGAGTCTCTCAGTAGAACTCATATCCTGTAATACAGCTCCAGTATTCTGATGTGTTAGACTGTCTTGGTTTGGTTGATGTCTGGCATTTTTTCAACCCCTCCTCAAGAGAATATTCCTTCTTCTAATTTCCCTACTAATCATACACACAAATTGATTATTTGTTTGTATTTAAGTCTTTTCTCCCCTCTATGAAGAATTGCATTATTGGACCAACTCATATTTCAGACCCTGCTGCAGTTATGGTTGACCTTTTACCTAAGGATCAGCATGCCCAGATGAGACCTTGGCGTTTCCAGAACAGATTGTTATTGGAAACTTCCTTCATAGATAAATGAATCTATCATGGAGTTTCTTCAACGAAATTTAAGTACTGATATATTAATTTCTATGTTGTTTGGGAGGCTTTTAAGGCCACTCTCCGAGGCAAAGTGATAGATTTTACATCATGGTTGTGTTGAAACCTGGCGGAAAATATTAAAATATTAGAAAGGGAAGTGGCTGAACTAGAGGAAAACCATATCAGGAATAGGAATAATGCTGTTTTCCAGCATTAGGAAACGCTACAAATACTATAAACTTTTACACATCAAGCAACAAAAGATTTTTGTCCAAAGAACTGGATACTACGCTGAGGCTAACGAATTGGATAAATTGCTTGCTCTGCTGTTGAAAATACAAAAATTAAAGAACTATATATTCTCTATAAAGCCTGAAGGTTCTTTGCTCCTTACAGACTCTGCTGACATTTCCAATGCAAGCCGGAGAAATCCTGTCAGCAATCAAGCAATTATCCAACAATAACGTTCCAGGTCTGGATGGTCTTACTGTTGAAGTCTATAAGCAATTTGCGCCACTGCTTGCTCCGAAATTGTGGTTATTGTATCAAAGCCTTTTCCAACGGCCTGAAGAGTCATCTAGATTTTCTGAGGCCAAAACCTCACACTCATGGGAAATTATAGACCAATTTCTTTGCTGAATGTGGACTATAAAATATTGGCAAAAGTGATGGCCATATGGCTTAGCTGTATGGCACAACAATTAATTGGAAATGAGCAAACTGGTTTTATTAAATGAAGATACATAGGGGACAATGCTTGAATCTTCCATAACACAGTCACACTATTGCAGCAAGAAGATGGTCCGGTGGTTGTGCTCTCTTTTGATGCGGAAAAGGCCTTCGACTGCATTGAGTGGCCCTATCTATTTCGCATCTTGGAGTGGTTCAGATGTGGACCTGCTTTTGATTGGATTAAGGTACTTTAGGCCTCTCCATGATCAAGGATTGTGGTGAATGGCATTTTATCTGAAGCTATTCCACTTTATCGAGGAACTAGACAAGGCTGTCCCCCTCTCACTGTTATTTTTTAACCTTGCGCTGGAGTCCCTCTTGCTAAAGATTAAAACCAAAATTGAAATCAGAGGTGTAAGATGCAATGGAAATTGCTGGAAGCTGGCTGCATATGCAGACGACATCCTGCTGTTTCTCTTGGATCAGGTTGTGTCCATTAGACATCTGTGCTTAGTTGACAGATTTTCCTCTTTTTCAGGCTTTAAAATTAACTGGGGAAAAGTGAGCTTCTTCCATTAAACAATCTCATCATATGGAGAGACTTGGAAGTTTTCCCTTTCAATGGTCTCCTTTGGGCATGAGATATTTGGGTATGCATTTCTGTACTTCGCCTATGGAAACAATTAAATACAGCTAACATAATTCTTAAGCAACTGCAAAGTGTCCTGCAGCGCTGATCCCCATTGCGGCTCTCATGGTGAGGTAATTAGAGACTATAAAAATGATTGTCCTTCCAAGCATTGTTTATAGATTAGGTATGCTACCTGGCTTTTGTAAGCAGAGCTTTTATGCTCAATTAGATAAATTTATGTTTATTTGGAACGTTTTTCTATACCGCCCCTTCTAGAGATCAGAGGCCATTTATAGTATAACAAACATAATACATTGAACAATATTGTAACAGTTAACTATTTACAATAAAACAGTTTGGGAACAATAACTATTTACAATGACCTCCACCTTTTTATGAAAGAACAAGAAGCTATGAACTGCATTAGCCAAATTAAAGCTTCCCAGAAGGAAAAGTAAGGTAAATTTTCCTGACTTTCAAATGTATCACGCTGCTTCTTTATTGAGGTACGGAGCACATTGGATATCAGAAGATTTTCCGTCCTCTTGACTTGAGCTGGAAAAAATGCTTTTAGATTAGCAGTGCTGTCCACTATGAATATTCCCAATAACAAAGTTACTCATTGTCAGAACTATTAAAGTCCTTTGACAACTTGATATCTACTAAATGATCCCTAATTCCAGTTCTAAGTCTTCTTCTCTTTGGTATAATCCAGTAATACGAATTAATGGGAAAACAATTTTTTTGGAAGAGATGGCTTAATAAAGGGCTTTTTTGTATTGGTCAGCTCTTTGAGGGAAATTTACTATTCTCTGACCAACATCTAATTGCTTGATATGGACTATTGCCTTCTCAAGCCTCCAAACTTGACATTCTGGCCCAAAACTTGGCACAATCCTCCTCTGGGTCTCAATGGGGTTGTCAGACCTCAGATTTGATTGATATTGTTCAAAAGCCTTTAGCATTTTTCTACAAGCTATTAATGAATGAAGTAGCTACCACAGTATTAAGGAATGAAGTAGCTACCACACCGTTCACAGAAGTTGATGTGTTAGAACAACTTGCAAAACTGAAAGTGGACAAGGCCATGGGACCGGATGGGATACATCCCAGGAAACCGAAAGAGCTCAGAGAGGTTCTTGCAAGGCCTTTAAAGGATGTTTTCAACAGATCCTTGGAAACAGGAGATGTTCCTCAGGACCCGAGAATGGCTGATGTGGTAGCTCTTCACAAAAGCGGCGACAGGGAAGAAGTGACAAACTATAGGCCCGTGAGCCTTACCTCGGTGGTGGGAAAGGTAATGGAGGCGCTCCTGAAAGAGCGAATAGTGGACTTTCTCAAAACCAACAGGTTGCATGATCTGAGGCAACATGGTTTTACCGAAGGGCAATCTTGCCAAACAAACCTGATTGAGTTCTTTGACTGGGTGACCAGAGAACTAGATCATGGGAATGCAATGGATGTCATCTACCTGGATTTCAGCAAAGCCTTTGATACTGTTCCTCTTAGGAGGCTTATCAATAAACTCAGTAGTTTGGGGATGGGTCCCAAAGTGGTGAACTGCATCAGAAATTGGTTGACTGACAGATGACAGAAGGTGATGGTAAATGGAGCTCACTCGGATGTAAGAAGGGTGATTAGCGGGGTGCCCCAGGGTTCAGTCCTTGGCCCAGCACTACTGTTCAATGTATTTGTGAGTGATATTGCTGAAGGACTGAATGGAAAAGTCTGTCTTTTTGCAGATGACACGAAAATTTGCAACAGAGTGGACTCCCCTGAGGGAGTGGTTAACATGAGGAAATATCTACAAAACCTGGAAGAATGGTCTAATGCTTGGCAATTAAGATTTAATGCGAAGAAGTGCAGTGTCATGCACTTGGGAAGCAGAAAAAAGTAGTTACTCACCTGTAACAGGTGTTCTCCAGGAACAGCAGGAATCAGTCCTCACATATGGGTGACGTCGGCGCCGATGGAGCTCCCGTGCAGAGCATTTCCCCAGCTTTCAAAGAAAGCCTTTGGGAATGCAGCGCGCCTGCAAGGTCCCCTTCCTGCCCAAGGGTGCCTTCTTGCTCAGTCTGATGACATAGCTAAAAGACAGCAAAAACCAAATTAAAGTATATGACTGCAACTCCAGGGGAGGAGAGAGGGTCATGAGGACTGATTCCTGCTGCTCCTGGAGAACACCTGTTACAGGTGAGTAACTACTTTTTCTCCAGGACCAAGCAGGAAGTCAGTCCTCACATATGGGACTCCCCAGCTCTAGGCTACCGGGAACCCAAAGCTGAAAAAATGGCTCCCTCTGAAGAGCCTCAGCATCCGTGATAAGAATATCCTCTGAGAACGCCCCCATATGGTAGCCCAACACAAGGGCTGGAGGGTAGGAGTTGCCTAAACCTCAAAGAGATTACGAAGTACCGCCTATCCGAAAGCACTGTCCCTTCGGGACTCTCTCTCGAGGCAGTAATGGGCTGCAAAAGTCTGGCTTGAGGACCAAGTAGCGGCCTGGCAGATGTCTGCCAACAGAACAGAGCGGAGATCAGCTACTGACGCGGCTTTCGCCCTGACACGGTGGGCCGTGACTCGACCCTGCAAGGGGAGGTCGGCTGCCTTGTATGCCCAGGCAATACAATCTGCTACCCAAGTGGACAACGTACGCTTGGAGACAGGTAACCCCAAATTATTAGGGTCAAAGGAGACGAAGAGCTGAGTAGCCCTCCAATGCCCCCTCGTACATTCTATGTAAAAGGACAACGCCCTCTTACAGTCCAGAGTATGCAAGACTGTTTCAGCCCGGCTGGTATGCGGCCTGGGAAAGAATGTCAGAAGAACCACCTCCTGCTTGAAGTGGAAAGAGACCACCACTTTTGGAAGGAACTTGGGATGGGTCCATAGGACCACCCTGTTCCTATAGAACTGTGTGTATGGTCTATCAGAAACCAGAGCTTGTAGATCACTCACACATCTGGCCAAGGTAAGAGCTACCAGGAAGAGTGCCTTGCAAGGAAGCTCAAATGTCAAGTAGCCATCGGCTCAAACGGTGGGCGAGTAAGCTGTTGCAAGACCACATTCAAATCCCACTCAGTGGCAGGTGGACGAATCGGAGGTTTGAGCAAAAGCAGGCCTCTGAGGAAGCGGGACACCAAGGGGTGAACCGAGAGAGACTGACCCTCCACCGGTGAGTGGTGTGCTGAGAGAGCACTGAGGTGGACCCGAACAGAGTTAGACTTAAGGCCCAGGTCTGACAGGTGAAGTAGGTATTTTAGTACTAAAGGCACAAGGCAGGAGAAAGGATCTTCATTGTGCTGAGAACACCATAATGAAAACCTATGCCACTTGAGGGCATAGGACTTTCTGGTGGATTGCCTCCTAGAGGCCAAGACCACTTCCTCAACTTCCCTAGGTAGAAGCAAGGGGAGCTAGCACTATCCTTTCAGTAGCCAGGCCATCAGATTGAGGGATCTGAGATTGGGGTGCAGAAGGGAACCGTGACCCTGAGACAGGAGATCGGGTTGCAACCCCAGAGGGAATGGAGTTTCCACTGCCAACTGCAGAAGAAGAGGAAACCATGGCTGCCTCGGCTATCTGGGGGCTACCAGAATAACCGAGGCCTTGTCTGGTAGAATCTTGAACAGAGTACGGGCCACCAGGGGCGTGGGAGGAAACACTTACAGGAGGCCCGTAGACCAAGAGATCAGAAACGCATCTGCTGCCATTCTCAGGGGATGCGGCTGTCTGGAGCAAAACCTGGGCAGCTGACGGTTCAGTGGACTTGCAAAGAGATCGATGGATGGAAGTCCCCATCGTAGAAAGATCTGCTGGACCACCAGTGGATGCAACTGCCACTCGTGAGGCTGGAGAATCCTGCTTAATCTGTCTACCAAGAAGTTCTCTTGACCAGGGAGATACACTGCTTTGAGGAACATGCCTTGTTTGACTGCAAAGGAGCAAAAGGCCTGCACCTCCTGACATAGGAGTATGGACTCTGTGCCCCCTTGCTTGTTCACATAGAACAATGCCACCTGATTGTCTGTCTGAATTAAGACCGACTGGAGAGAGAGGGCATGAGAAAAAGTCTGTAGAGCTAAGCGGATTGCTCACAGATCCAAAAGATTGATCTACTGCGTGGCCTCCCGAGGAGACCAGAGGCCTTGAGTGCATGTGCCCTGGCAATGTGCACCCCAGCCCTTTAAGGAAGCATCAGTCATCAGCACCCTTGTGTGTGCTGGGGCTTGAAAAGGCACCCCCCTGAGAAGGTTTGGGAGATGTAACCACCACTGCAGGGAGTCCAAAAGTGGTTTGGACACCTTTACTCTGTCTCGGAGGTCGCCTGTGGCCTGAGCCCACTGAGCTCTGAGGCACCACTGAGCAGCCTGCATGTGCAGACGGGCATTCGGAGTCACATGCACCGTGGATGCCATGTGGCCCAGGAGCCGCAGGAATCGCCTGGCGGAAACCTGAGAATTGCTTTGGAACTGATTGGCCAAGTCCATCAATCTGTGGGTCCTGTCCTCGGGCAAGTAAGCTCTCACCTGCAGAGTGTCTAATCTTGCCCCTATAAACTCTAGGTTCTGTGAGGGGAGCAAAGTGGACTTTGCTTAGTTTATGACAAAGCCCAGATGCTGAAGAAGAGCGACAGTGTGAAGAGTGGCTTGTCTGGCCTCCTGAAGAGACTAGCCCCTGATGAGCCAGTCGTCCAGGTATGGGAAGACAAAAATTCCCTGATTTCCGAGATAGGCCACCACCACCGCCAGGCATTTGGTGAAAACCCTGGGGGCGGAAGTTAGGCCAAAGGGAAGTACTCTGTACTGGAAATGGTTTCCTCCCACAACAAATCTGAGATATTGTCTGTGGTCTGGATGGATGAGAATGTGTGTATAAGCATCTTTTAGATCTAAGGAGCATAGCCAATCTCCTTGCTGGAGGTAAGGCAGCAGTATCTCAAGGGTAAGCATCTTGAACTTTTCCCTCTCCAGAAACTTGTTTAGGTTTCGCAAGTCTAGGATAGGTCGGAGGCCTCCTGTCCTTTTTGGTACCAGAAAGTACCTGAAGTAGAAGCCTTGTCCTTTCAGGTGGTGAGGCACTGGTTCCATCGCCTGTTCCTATAGAAGACTTGCCAACTCCTGAAGGAGGAGGTTTCTGTGCAGAGGGTGTCTTGGAGGCTCCCTTGGAAAGTAGGAGGGGGGTTATCTGGTGGAAGAGGAGCAAATAGCCCTTTTGGACTATGCTGAGGACCCAGGTATCTCCTGTGATGGCTGGCCACCTGTGGGCGTACAGGGTCAGCCGACCTCCTGTGCTGAGTGGAGCCAGCGGCGGAGAAGAGGCTATGCTGTGGGAGTCAAAACCCCGCTCCCTGCTTTGCAGGAGCCGGAGCTGGCGGCTTGGGGGTCTTCTGCCTACGGGACCCATGGCCCTGCCCCTTGGCCTGCTGGCCCTGTTGGGGAGCTGGAGAGGCCTGATATTGAGGGTAGGATTTGTAGGCAGCACCCTTCCTTGGGAAAAAGGGCTTCTTTCCCGAGCCCTTCTTTTTATGAGAAGGGGCAGAGAAGGGACAGCCTTGTCCTGGTGAAAGTCTCCGTCTCGATTTCTGCAGCCTTTTCCGTCATGGGTTTACCAAAACGGTTTTCACCTCGGCAGGGGATATCGACCAACTTGTCCTGTACCCATGGCTCCAGGTCTGATGACTGTAGCCAGGCCTCACGGCTTGCACCGATGCCGGCCGCTGCTACCCTGGCTGAAGCCTCGAAGCCATCACAGGCTGCTCGAGAGATAAATTTTGAGCACTCTCGAATCCCTGTTGACAAAGCCTTGAACCTCTGCAAAGGTTCCTCGGAGAGGCAAGCTGAGAACCCGGCAATCTCCTTTGCCAGGTCTTGGAGGTACATGCCCATGTACAGCTGGTAGGTCTGGACACGGCAAGATAGCACAGAGCCTTGGAAGCATTTTCTACCGAGGGCATCCAGGTTCCGGGCCTCCCAGCCGGGGGGCACTGAGGAGTGCATCTTCTGACTCTTCAGACGGTGCATGGCCGATTCCACAACCATGGAGTGGTGAGGTAGCTGCGCCTTTTGGAACCCAGGGCTCTTACGGACCCGATAAATAGAATCGACCCGTTTGCTGAGAACCAGCGTCGAGGCCGGTGCCTCCCACATACGGAAGAGTAGCCGTTCCAGCATCGGAGTAACCGGTACAGTAAAGGCTTCCTTCAGAGGAAAATCATACTGGAGAGCATCGAGCTCCTCGGCTTGAGACTCCTCCTCGGCGTCTGCAGGGAAGGCCAAGGCCTTGGCCATATCCCTCATGAAATCTGAGAACTGGGTATCCTCCGGGGGGACCGTCACCGAGGCTCGGACTTCGGTGAGTCCGAAGGGACACACCGGGTCCGGCAGGTGTCCGGGGATTCCTCGTCCTCTGTCTCCCACTCCGACTCCTCCGAGGAGGAATTGAGCGGCTCCAACCGTGCGAGCCTCGGTGCCACCCGCCCCGACGCCGAGGGTATCGGCGTCGACGACCTCGGCCCTGCACGGGAGGTCGAGGGGGAGCTTGACCGAGGATCAACTCGGGACTTCATCGACTCGAGGATCGGCTCGGTCTCCGGGGTCGACTTAGACGTCGAGGTCCCTGTGGTCGGGGCAGATGCACCAGTGAGACCGGTGATCAACAACCGCTGCTGTTCCATGAAGGCAGCCAAGCTACTCTCCAAGGCCGTCAACCTAAGTCCAAGCTCAGGAGACTCAGCAGCCCCCGACTCGGGCCCGACGACGTCGGCTCCCCCGGAGGAGAGTCCACGAGGACAACTGCACTTATGTGACTCGGGGACTCTGGCCCCACACGAGGTACTTTGGATGGCCTCTCCGACTCTGAGAGCCCGGGGCGGCGATCAGGGCTACGCGACCTGGCCCTCGAGGAAACAGGAGCTTCCACCGACGCCGCCCTTGTGAGCTTTTTCTTCCTTCTGTGCTCCCTGGAGGGAGACTCCCTTTCAGAGGAACCCCGACGGCGCTCGAGATTGGACTCCCGAGATGTCGAAGCCTCTGATGAAGTCCGGGCCCGGCCGGATGCGGAGTCAGAGAAAATTCTCTCACGTTGATGCTGATGGCTCCGAAGCGCCTTCGACGACATCTTGCCACACGGGCCACAGGCCAGCGGGTCATGGTCGGGCCCGAGGCATCAGTCATGTGTGTCGGTGAGAGACATAAGTTTCTTGCACCGATCACACTTTTTAAAACCGCTGGCAGCCATCGGGGGAAAAAGGGTCCCTGCAAGGTCAAAAGACCGGGCTGCCAGTGAAAACACAAAAAGAGCGCGAACGCTAGTCACAAAGGACAAAAAACGGTGTACCGAGCCCAGGCGGGAAGGGGAACCGGCTTCGAACTGGATAAAACAACGCGAAATATCGCAGAAAAAAAATCAACTTTTTCCGGGTGACACGAACTCACGTCCGTCGGGCTCCGCGGAAAAAGAAAGACTGAGCAAGATGGCACCCTTGGGCAGGAAGGGGACCGCGCAGGCACGCTGCATTCCCAAAGGCTTTCTTTGAAAGCTGGGGAAATGCTCCGCATGGGGGCTCCGTTGGCGCTGACGTCACCCATATGTGAGGACTGACTTCCTGCTTGGTCCTGGAGAATCCAAGGGAAATGTACGTGATAGGGGGCAAGAGGTTGGTGTGCACGGACCAGGAGAAGGATTTTGGTGTGATTATTTCTGAGGATCTCAAGGTGGCAAAACAGTGCGACAAGGTGGTGGCAAAAGCCAGGAGGATGTTGGGCTGCATACAAAGAGGAATTAGCAGCAGAAAGGAAGAGGTACTAATACCACTGTATAAGTCACTGGTGAGGCCTCACTTAGAATACTGTGTTCAGTTTTGGAGACCATATCTTGCAAAGGATGTAAAAAGACTGGAAATTGTTCAGAGGAAGGCGACCAAAATGATTTGGAGCCTGCATCAGAAGCCTTATGAGAAGAGACTTGAAGACCTAAATATGTATACTCTGGAGGAGAGGAGGGATAGGGGAGATTTGATTCAAAAGGCTCACAATCTAAGTTTGTACCTGAGGCAATAGCGTGTTAAGTGGCTTGCCGAACGCCACAAGGAGTGCCAAGCTGGATTTGAACCTTGGTCTTTCTGGCTCTAGCTGCTCCCCTAATCACTAGCTACTCCTCCACTCCATGGGGTCTTGGGAAAAAGAATGGCAGGACAACTGACTGATTAAGGTGGGAGTCTGATAGCATCTTAGGAAGGAATTTAGGATGCACCCACAAAAAAACATTCCATTGCTGAAAAACTTTGTGAAGGTTGGATCAGTTGCAAGAACCTGGGGCTCACGAACTCTGTATGATGAAGTTACTGCCAGCAAAAACAAAACCTTCCAGGTCAAAAGCTTCAGGGCACAGGCATTCAGCAGCTGAATCGGTAACACATTGAGATCCTAAGACACTGCAAAAGGCTTGAAGGGAGGGCTTGCAAGAATCAAGCCCCACATAAAACAAACTAAAGAATGTAAAGAGATAGGTTTACCTTCTACAGGAAGGTGATGTGCAGAGTTTGTTTTCAAACCAGACTCAGACAGATGTAGAAGATACGCAAGCTGTTTTGTGTGAGACAAGGAGTTAAGGCTTTCCCCTCACATCAGATGACAAACTTCTTCCACTTGAAACCATAGGATCTCTGAGTAGAATCCCTTCTAGAAGCCAAGAGAACATCGGGAACACCAACCAACAGGTTGAAGGATGACATTGTCAACCTCTCAACATCTAAGCTGTGAGGGCTAGGGACTTTATGTTGGGATGCAGCATCATCTCCCAATCCTGCTTAATAAGAGTTGGCGATCTGCCCAAATGCATTGGGTCCCAGACAGAAAGCTCGAGGAGGAGAGGTAATCACAGATTCCAAGGCCAATAAGAAGTAATGAGAATCATTATGCCTCTGTCACACTTGAATTTCAGAAGCGTTTTTGCAATCACAGAAATAGGAAGATACACATGCAGATGTCCCTCTCCCCAATGAAGGAGGAAGGTATCTGAGGCTAGCCTGCCGTGTGACCCCACACTGTAGCAGAATTGAGGAACCTGGGCATTCTTAAGAGGCAAAAAGATCTATCAAGAGGGCGCCTCACTTCCAACAGATAGAGATTGTCATCTGCCAGTCCAGGGTCCACTCATTAGCTCAGCTTGAAGGACTCTGTCCAGTCTGTCCCCCAGGATGTTGTCCTCACCAGGCAGGTATGTAACCCTGAGTTCCATTCCTTTGGAAATGGCAAAGTTCCACATTCTGACCATTTTTCACCTCTGCACAAAGAAAGTGAGCCTCCCCTCCAACTGGAAGGTTGTCCAAGAAGGGCACAAGGAAATTGGCCATATCGCCCAGGAGCCAGTCAAAACCCTGCCCTTGCTTTTGGCTGAGATGCAGGTTGCAACTTCTGAATCTTTTCCTGCCGAAGATGGGCATGAGCAGATTGCTTGGTTTGGGTATTGCAGGAAGCATGAAAATACCTATGCCTGTGAGAGTGGTAGGATTTTTCACTGTCCTCCACTGTGAAACCTCAGAGCTGTTGTGAAGGTTGGGTCAGAAGGACACCTGGGGAGAATTTTAAGGATGACGAAGTGCTGCTTGTTCATGGTGTCCTCAGAGATATTCAGTGATAATCAGATTCCCATGAGTAGTCTGAATCAGAGCAGTATTCAAATGATGTCAGAGTTCCTGCCTGGATGGCTCCCCATCTCTTAGGGGAGATAAGGCTCTTTCGAGAGTGCCTATGCACTGATGACTTCCGATGCCTAAGAGAGTGATCAGCCCCCTATGCAATAGAGAGTGATGTTAGTTGGTCTGTGTCAAGGCCCTTCAATGCCTCAGTGATGATGCCTCTACCATAGACAGGTGGCAAGCCTTGAGGATAGGATCAACCTCTTAAAGCATCATGGTCGAAGATGTCAGAGCTTTAAGCTTGAGCACAGAAAAGAGCACCAAAATTCTGACTCCAAGACCCATTACCAGCCACTTCTCCAAAGCTGCCATCGCTAAAGGCAAGGGGTCTACAAGCAGGATCAGCTGATGTTCTCTAAATCTGAACAGGAGTATCAGCAGGCAGGTCTTGGTCTCATGGAAGCTGGCGGTCCCTTCCGACTTTGAGGAGGATGAGCAATCCTTCTGTTAAGACTGCTTAGAGCAGTGGAGGGCCAACTCTGGTCCTAGTGCACCACAATCCAGCCTGGTTTTCAGGATGTCCCTAATGAATATTCAATTAGGGACATTCTGAAAACCAGGCTGGATTGTAGTACACCAGGACCGGAGTTGGCCACCCCTGGCTTAGAGGGTCAAGAATGTGAACCCTTAGCACTCTTGGCATCACACGCCGATGAACCTCAGCATTGATGCAATGTAGCCTCCACTTGATGCATGTCGTCCTTGATCCTCGCTACCGAAGAGGACAAGGACAAATCCTTCTTCTTCAGGGTGGTATTGGTGGGTGACAGATGCTGAAGCAACTTACAGGAACTGAGAGCTCGAAGGTCTGTCAATGCCGATGCACCTCCTGAAGCCACAGAGATCGGTGCCGCTGATGCCAATGGAGCAGACTAGTCAGCATCAAAATGTGTTTCTGCTTTTCTTTCAATCTTAAAGTCCTCTTTTTGTCAACTGTAAGCACAAAAGACAAGGTGGCAGCTTATGGGCAGGTTCTAGACACTGCAGGCATCATATGTGGGTGTCCGTAATGGGCAAAGTCCTGTCATACTGCATGCACTTTTTAAATTTTCTGGCACGTTTCTGGGACATATCTGGAAAAATAGCCACTGCAAAATCAAACGATGATTAAAGGAAAAAAAAATCGAACACTGCTAGACTGCCTGAGATCGAAATGCAGTCTATAATAATGGATGCAGGAAAAATAAAGGAAACTTTAAAATGACCAAAAAAAGCTAAGATTACTGTAAACACACAAGTGATGGCAAAGTTGGGAAAACAAACTTACAAATATGGAAACACATAGCAAAAATTACAAAATTTTGAACAAATCCATAGGAAAATGGCATGGCGACAGCAGGTCAGAAGGCGCATGGATGCACGGTAGAACTCTTCCAAAAGCTTCCGTAAACAATTGAGAAAAGTTCCTGCATGAGGGCTCTGTTAGTGACATCACCCATATGTGAGCACTTATCCTGCTTGTTCAGGGAGAAAGGGGAAATTCCAATGAAGGCTGGCAGAGATGGCTTACTAGCTTCGATTTTTTTTTTATTGATCATGACTGATTTGCAATGTGATCCTCAAGTATAGTTTTGTAAAAGCAGCAAAGCCCTCTCCTTGATCAGTAAAACTGTGGTAATCAGCTTGGTTTTCTATATTGTACTGCACAAAAATGCTTAGAAATATTCTGTCTGCAGGTATATATGGGCCGTACTCATGGTAACTTCTGAAAACTAAGATGGAAGCTGACAGAAGCTGTTGAATTTGCTGATGCCTTAGGGACAGATGAAATAGCAACAATTCTTATAAGAAATGCTAGCCTGTACAAAGCTGCAAAGCCATTATGTTTTCTGGTTTTTCAAATTAGATGGAAACAAGAATGCTGATGAAGACAATATAACTTCTTAAAGTCTGTAGGGAAATCTGACTTAAAGTCTGCCTTGGGTCTGCTTATATATGTATATATTGGCTTTATATGACTGAACTCTTGCCTGGTGAAACTACACAGGAGGATGGATGGCACAGAAGACAAGAAGACAGACAAGAAGACAATAGCTATATGAGAGTATATGCTTGCCATAAGAATATGGATGCGGCCTGTTATGGAGAATTCTGGGTAACCATATTCTGGATAGGAGTGTGCAGAATATTGGGCCTAACAAGAAAGTACAGGTCAAGCAAAGAATTCAACCTGATGAGCACAGCATAATCTCTGCCTGATTTCAAATAGTGCCAAGAAGAAGGAAAAATACAGGAAGGGTCAAAGGTCACAGACCATGCATAGATAATTAGACCTAAAAGCATTTCCAGATGTATAGAGGTCATAGGCCATGTATAAATAAGCAGGTCTAAGTGCAGGTACAAATGTACAAATGTAAATAGATTCTCCCCTGGGAAAAGTGACACCTAAGTAGTGATAATGGATTCACTGAGGCTAATGTAGAGCAAACATTTGAGATGTATATAAGGTGGTTATTTTGGAGGAAGGGTGGGCAGTATTTTCTTCCCTTTCACAGAGAAGGAAGTACTGTCTGCCATTTCTATAGACGGGCTTTTGCTGTTCTGTATGACACTGCTATTTTGTTATGCTGAAATAAAAGTTCTTATAGCAACTGCCGTCTAAGTAATTCTTTGATTGGTGATATTTGGGCAACCGTTGTGGGAACCAGAAGCTACAATAATTGGTGCCGAACACCCTCTAAATTTTTTTCCCTTCCAAATTGCCCAAGGACTCCTCTGACTGCAGTTTTACTTGTCAGAGGGACTACCTCCTGTTTTTCACAGTAAAATAAAAAAACAGGGGATGAGAATACCTTAAGAGGATTCCTTCTGCTGGTACAGAAGATGAGAATACCGCTCTGAGTGACGTCGAGAGAGATTTTGATACCCTAGGACGACTCCAGTGGGTGAGTTTTGTTTTTCCTGTCTACAAACAAAGACGGAAGATTTACCCAGGTTCAATTGGTGGGTGAGTACCAAATTTACACATATGCATATGTATTTTATGTGTTTCATGTTTTGTTATGTAGCAAATTGTTAGATTGTCTTTGCATTTAATTGTAATGGTAGGGAAAGAAAGTTTGAAAGTTTTGCCCAGACATTAGGTCTCTGTCTTTCCGGGATTGATTGATGTACGCTTGAGACTGTACATATCATTGATATGAAGCGAATGTGTGTCTTTATCCACGTTTTCATACCTCCGCGAGGAGATTGGCTGGATTTAGATGAAGCATAAGCATTGTAAGTGTGTATAAATCCTGGATTTTTTAATTTCGCTCCTCTGTTAATTACGAGGTTTGGATTGCTACCTAAAAGCGAAATTGCGCACGCCTCTGTATATAAGGAGGTTCAATTTGCTATTGGTAAAAGGCGACGTTAATTGCCCCTGTCCCTGAACAGTGAAAACACCAGGTCTACATAGCCTATAGAGAAGGGACAGCTAGGGAAATGTTTAAAAGAAAATCTAAACAGGAAGAAAATACTGAGAAAGGAACTGAGCCCGGTCCTAATCCCATAGATAGCCTTGTTAAACAGAACCCCCTATTGGAGGCTTCAATAAAAAATTGTTCTAAACAATGGGAAAAATGGACGAAAAAAACACCCTCTCTTGCCTGGCCAGCAGGGGGGTCGTTTGATCCGCTCATTTTGACCAAAATTAGGGATCATATTTTATTTAACAAATGTGGCAAAGCCCAATTGGAACATTTGCGACATATTTCCCTGTGGATGCAAGCTGGTCCAGAGCTTTCGCCATCTGCCCCTGTGCCCCCACCTTCTTATTGGGCAGCCGAAAGTAAAGCTATGGCAGCCATAGGCTATTCCGACCCTGTTTTCCAGCCCAAGTCAGAACCGACTTCTCACCCAGCAGCCTCTATACCCCCAGAACAGGTCCTGCATAAACTCTTGGACACTGAGGGAGCTTGGGCAAAGATTGAGGGTCATGTTAACTTAAAAGCCACCCCTGCCCCAGATCCCAGTGCATATGCTGAGGCACAGGCAAGATTAGAAGAGTTGAAACAGCAATTAACAGCAGAACATGAAGATTTAGAAAGTCAGGCTCAAGCTTTAAAGCAATCTGAGGGAAAAATTACTGAGAATCTTAGAAGATGGGAGTTAGACCTGACAGATAGGGAAAAACGTCTTAAGACGCTTATAGAAGAGGAAGAAGAGGAGAAGGTAGAGGAGGAAGTAGATGACGAAAAGACAAAAAGTGCACTTACAGTGATTTGTGGAGTTGTAAAAGGTGGTAAAGCTCTTCGAGCTCCACAACCCTGTATCCTTACTTTTATTACAGAGCAGGAGGATGGCAATGGTTATTATGTTTACCGATGGTCCTCCAACATGTACGGTTGGACAAGAGCCAACCAGCCTCAGATGTTACAGTGGCCCCCTAATGGATCACTAGAAACTGTACACCTTAACACCGCCCGACTCTGCATTCGCGGAGGAGCGGGAGACCCTAACTGGGATTCTGCCTATATGGAGGCAGGTCTGAGGGTTTGGGAGAAGTATGAGAATCAGGACGCTAATAAACAGCTTCTGTTTCCAGTAATCTATACAAATGAAGGCAAATCTAAATATATCCCATGGAGTTTTACTGATATGACTAATATAGCCAGTAGTCTCCCTCCACTTAGTAGAGGGGGAGAGACATGGATTCAAAATTTGAAAGAATTACGGCTGGATATCATTTGGCTTTGGGAGATATCAAAGCTTTATTGGCCAAAATTCTGGGAAATAGTGCGACAAATCAAGTGTTCGCCAATGCCGATTTAGGCCAGGTGAAGGTCACAGTTAACACTTATGATGGTTCTTCCTTCAACGAGTTTCGTCCTCGTATTTGGGACTCCCTCAGGGAGATGTACCCTACTCAGCGCAGTTTGGCTCCTCTCACTACTATGAGATTCCAAATAGGTGAGGATATCAGTGCATACCTTGTACGATTTCAAGATTTATGGGAAGCACAAATGGGGGTACCATACGATGATGTTTGTATGAGACCTGTATTTTTCCAGACTTTGTGTAATACATTACCCCCATCCGTAATTGCAAAATTAAAGTCTATAGTAGCCTTGGAGTCTGAGCCATGGCCTAAACAACAGGCCCATATTTTGCATTATATTCGATCTTTAGAGGAGGACACTTTGAAACCTGAGAAGGATTTGAAACAGGCCCAAGCACGCTTGTTACACCTTCAACTTAAAGGGTTACAAGAAATTAAAGATCCCCAATCCACCACCAAATTACATCTTGATAAATCTAATAATGAACTTATTAGACAACTAAAACAAAAAATTAGGGAACAGCAGGAGAAAATTGATGACATGGAATATTTGGATCCTTATGAGGATGATGTTCCAGACCCCTGTGATGAGGTATGGGATAGAGATAAGGAGCGCATTTACTATAACGGAGCCCAACGACCCCGTTATCCTCAGCCACAGCGTCGAGGTCCCTCTTACCAACAAAATAACCGCACTCCTGCCCCACAGTGTTGGAACTGTGGTGGTTACGGTCATTTTCAGCGCTCATGCCGTGCTCAGCGCAGAAATGAGAACTTTGATAGGAGGCGTTTTCCCTTGTGGACACCTCCCCGGAATTCTGGACCCCCACCCAAACAATGACTGGGAATCTATATCTTACAGGCGAGGCTCACATATCAGGAACCTCTGATCACAGTATATCTTAATGATGAGCCCACAGAAATGTTACTTGATACAGGAGCCACGTCCTCTGTATTAACTGCTTTACCACAGAGATGCCAGCTTAGTAGAAAGAAAATGACTACCACTGGTTTTGATGGTAGACCCCTTACATCTTACCTAACTACACCCATTTGTTTAAGAATAGGAGATCAGCAGATTTCTCATTCTTTTCTGTTTGCCCCATATTGCCCAGTAAATTTGATGGGTAGGGACTTACTGGTGAAATTACAGGTTGAATTCACCTATGGTCCGCAGGGAGAAAAAGGCCCTGAGCGGTCACTGCTACTCAGCCCTTATGGCCGAGTTAAATCACATCTGCCTGTAACCATTCGTATTAAGCCTGGCTGTAAACCACCAAAGATTCCGCAGTATCCCCTCCAACCGGAGGCCCTGCAGGGATCTCGCCAGGAGATTCAGGAGCTGTTACAGCATGGAATTATTGAACTCAGTAATTCCCCATATAACACCCCACTATTCCCTGTGAAAAAGCCTAATGGGAAGTGGAGAATAGTTCATGACTTACGTGCACTTAACAGTGTTATTGAACCACAGTTTCCAGTAGTCTCAAACCCTGCCACATTGCTGACAACGACTACTCTGTACAAATATCATACTGTTCTGGACCTTTCCCATGCCTTTTTTGGGATAGAAGTTGAATCCACATCCCGGCAGTTTCTGGCATTTATTTTTGAGGGTCAGCATTATCAGTGGACCAGGTTACCCCAAGGATATGTGGAAAGTCCTTCTATATTCTCTCAAGCACTAGTTGCTGATTTGCAATCATTGCTTGTTGTACCTTATCCATTTTACTTGCCTGTTGTAAACGAATGATATCGCAAAGCACTAAAACCATGTATATTGTGTCAAGGGAACAGTACCAACGATTGCCTTTGAATGATCCATCTTTGTCTCAAATGGTTGTTATTCACGCCCCTTTTTGGGTTTTTTTTTTTTTTTTTTTTTTTTTTTTTTTTTTTTTAGTGGAAATCTTTTTTATTCATATGAAAAAACATACAGAGTGAGAAAATATGGCAAACAGCTTTTTCAAAGTGGAACAGTATAAAGCAACTAACACAATGGCGCTATAGAAACGACAAACCAAGGGCAGCCATTCAGGTCAGTACATAATTGAACAAAGTAATCGACAAGCAGCCTGATGCAGAGTATGCAGAGAGGGAGAGAGAAACCGTCCCCCCACAACCCTCCCACTACTGGAGATTATGCCACACCTCCATGTTTCACGCCAGACACCCAGAGCTGGCAGCTGGTCTACAGCTGCGATATCAGGACAGGCAGTCCACCAACCCAGCCTCTGACAAGCGAGGACAGCCCACTCCCACAGCTAAAGACACCAGTCGCCAAGGTCGAATGCCCAAGGGACAGACGGAAATACAGAAATAAAACCAAAAGGGGGTGGAGTAAGGAAAAGTATTCAGAAAGAGTACCAACAGCCGAAAACGGGGCACCAGCGGGGGACCGCAGTGATCCACCTAAACTACCCCCAGTCCGCAACCAACCCACCCCCGAGCCTACCCCCCTGTTGCACAACTGCCCCCCTCCCCTCCCCACCCCCCCAACCCTTCAGTGCCAGGCCAGGGGACCACCCCCGCCCCGCGTACCACTACCGACCAAAACCCGCAGACCCAGGGTTGATTCTTCTCCCAGGCCTACCCCACTCGCCAAAGGCAGCGGGCCGGGGCACCCTGCCTAAACACCCGCCCCACCCCCCCCCCACCCCCCCCAAAAGGAACACACAGAACAACAAATCAAGGGACCGCCACCAGAGCCAACCCGACACTTACCCTGGATCCCACCAGTCACAGACAACCAGCAAACACAACAACACACCTCCAGACCAACCCCACAATCATTCCCCCAGAAGACGCCTACGTGCCCCGGCAGGTAATAATTGCACATGAGGCTCCCACATCTGCAGGAAACGACCCCAGCGCCGCTCGACTCCAGCAGCATGGAGCCGATCCATAAGCATGGCATTATGCAGTCGAAGTCTCCAGAGCCCATACAACGGCCCCCGTACCTCCAACCACTGATGCAACACCGTCAGACGCGCCAACAGCAACACCAGACGTAACCAGCGCAATTGCATACACCCCAGCACGCCCCCCCATTCCTCCTCCCATACATCCAACACCGCATTCCTTGCGCTAAGAGGCTCCAAACGTGGTAAGCAGCGACGAAGATGGCCACCCACCCGACCCCAGAAAACCTGGACCGTGGGGCAACTCCAGAACATGTGGCCCAGCGTCGCCCGATCTTGGCCGCAGCGAGGGCAACAGTGCCGCTCCCCAACTCCTGCCCTCCAAGCCCTCACAGGGGCAAAATAGAGACGGCGCGTAATCCGATACTGGGTATCACGATGAATCACTTGAGTGCTTAGAGTCGGGATAGCCTCCAGCCCTCCCAGAAGCTGCTCCACACTGACCACCACCCCAACTCCCCAGACCAATCTTTCGCCAAGGCATCCACCGCTAGGGACGACACTCCCTCCCACAGCATTTTATAAAGGCCAGACACGCGAACTCCCCCTTCTCCCCCCAGCAACGCCAACTCAATCTCCGTGCAGACCGCCCCACATAGCGCTGCCAGAGGAATCGTATGAAGATAACTCCGAAGCTGATGGTAACGGAAAACATCCCAAGCCCCCAACTGATAGGAGCGACGCAACTCGGTGAAGGAGATCATAGCCCCTTCAGAGGTTAGCACATGCTCCAAATTCACCACCCCCAGAGATTCCCAAGACCGAAAATGAGACCGCCCCAAACCCGGTTCAAAGTCTGCGTTACCCCGAATAGGAATATAGGGGGTGTACAATGCGGAAATCCGGCGGCCGGTACAAAAGGAACGCCACGCCTGCCGAATGGGCCGAAGAAGATACTCTCGAAAATCCCTGGGGACAGTCCGAATCGTCTTGGCATGCAACAAGTACCGCAGGCGAACGGGCGCCAGCACGGCCTCCCACATCCCCAAGGGCGAACAAACGGCCAAGTCCCATAACCAGTCTCGGACATACCGCAGCAAACATGCCACATTATAACGCCGGATATCCGGGAAACCCATCCCACCCAACCCCCAGGGCTGCTGCAAGATCGCCAGACGAACCCGAGGCTTTCGCCCCCGCCAGAGGAGCCGGTTGAACAGGCGCTCCAGCTGCCGAAGATCAGTGCGTCGCAAGAACAGCGGGAGAATCTGAAGCGGGTATAGTATTTTAGGGAAGATCGCCATCTTGCAAAGGGCTACTCGGCCCCCCAGAGACAGTGGCAAGTCACTCCACCTATCCACGCAAGCCGTCACCTCCCCCAATATCTTAGAGACATTAAGATGATAAAGATCTTCCAACCGCGCCGGCAGGTAAATGCCCAAGTACTTAAAGTGTCCCTTCGCCCACTGCAAAGGAAAGGGCCCCTGCCACCCTGGATGCCCGGCAGGGACCAGGAAAAGCGCCTCTGATTTATCGAAGTTAAGGCGGAGCCCCGAGGGCTCCCCGTACTCCTGAATAAGCTTTATGAGGCAAGGCAGACCTGCCGTGGGGTCTCCCAAATGGACCAATAAATCATCTGCGAAAGCAGCAAGACGAAACTCCTCGCACCCCATCCGAACACCCCGGATTAGGGAAGAGGCCCTAATGACAGACAGGAGGGGCTCCAACGAAAGTACAAAGAGGAGAGGCGAGAGTGGGCAGCCCTGCCGAGTGCCCTTCTGAATATCAAAGTCGGCCGTCATAGTCCCATTGACCATAATCGCCCCAATGGGGTGCGCATAAAGTAAACGGACCACATCTACGAAGAACCCAGCAATCCCCATGGCTTCCAGGACCTGGTACATAAAACCCCAATTGACCCGGTCAAAAGCCTTCTCGGCGTCAAAACTAATGAGTAAAGAGGGGTCCCCTGCTAAGCGCCCTGCTCCAAGCGACAACAAAATCCGCTGCAGGCTGTACGCTACCTGACGCCCGCGCACAAACCCCACCTGGTCGCTATGAATTAACAGTGGCAAGTAATTTGCTAACCGATCCGCCATTATTTTAGCAAGGAGCTTAATGTCCACATTGAGTAAAGATATGGGGCGATAAGAACTCGGCAAGAGAGGATCCCTCCCTGGTTTGGGCAGAATAGTAATCAAGGCCTTATTGGCTTCAAACGGGAAGTGACCCTGCCGTATCAGGTCCTCAAAATAGCCCACCAAGGGAAGCACCACAGCATCACCCAGGGCCTTGTAGAATTCACTGCGGTAGCCATCTACCCCCGGCGCCTTCCCATTTTTCAAATTCCGGATAGCGGCCTGAACTTCTTGCCCAGTGAGGGGTTGATTAAGGGCCTCCAGATGTTCCGCTGCGAGGCGCGGTAGCCCACATCGTTCAAGAAAAAGACGCCCCTCAACGTCCTTATCGCCATCACTGGCGTATAGATGCTGATAAAAGGCAGCGAAGACCTTCTCGATCGCAACCGAGTCCCGAGTGATAGTGCCATCAGCTTGCCTTATCGCCCCTATCTGCCGAGATCCCCCGGCTGGCCGCAGCAACGAGGACATCAATTTTCCAGCTTTATTCCCGAAGCGATACAGCCTATACCGGTAATACAACAGCGACTTCTGGGCCCGCCGATGAAGTAGTAGCATCTCCAATTCGGCTTGCAACTCCCGGAGCCTACGCTGAGCAGCCGCGGTCTTGGAGCCAGCCACCACCCTTCGCGCTTTGCCTAGGTCCCGCTCCAGCTGAAGAATCTGCTGGTTCATCTGCTTACGTCGCTGACTGAGGTAACTAATTATATCCCCACGTAGTACAGCCTTCCCCGCCTCCCAAAGGAGAGTCGGAGACACATCCGGCCCCACATTCTGGGATTCATACTCCTTCCATCTCTGACGCAAAAAACGTCTCAAACGGGACATCACCACACAACTCCAAGGGGTATCGCCACAACCGACTAGACGATGTGCTACGCCCCTTCAGCTCTAGGATCACTACCGCATGGTCAGAGATAACAAGAGACCCAATGTCTGCCCGTGAGGTCCAGCTAAATACCGAATCTGCAACTAAAAAATAGTCGATACGTGACCATGTGCCATGCGCCCGGGACAAGTGAGTATAATCGCGGTCACCAGGATGCAGCACTCGCCAGATATCAAGTAGGCCATAGGCTTCACACAGCCCCCACAAACGTTGTCGCCCCCTACGACTCCCACTCCCCGACCCGCCTGACCGGTCGAGACCTACATCCAAGACCTCATTAAAGTCTCCTCCCATTATAACCTGATATCCGCTAGCCGCTGCCAACAACTGGGAAATACGCTGAAAAAAAACGCGCATCATAAACATTCGGTCCATAGACGGAGCACAACAACACTTTGTTCCCCGCGAGTCTCCCCCATACACCCACATATCTGCCGTCGACATCCGACACCACCTTTTCCTCGATCCAACTGACCGACTTGGCAACAAGAATGGCTACTCCCCGCTTCTTCCCCACCGCAGGTGCACCATACACATGGGCAATGGGACCGGAGCCCAATTTTTTGTGTTCCACAGCCGACTGGTGAGTCTCTTGTAACATGATCACATCCGCCTTCTGACGTCTCAAATATTGTAAAGCCTTATAGCGCTTAACCGGGGAGCCTAACCCGCAAACATTCCAAGAGACTATCCGCACGCTCCTAGCCACCACACATCACCAAACCATGAGACCACTTAATCAGAACCCCTTGCGCACGTGAGAGGTGACCCCCCCAGCCAAGGGCCCCCCTCCGGAACAACCAGAACATGATAGTCCAAAGGATCCAAGCATCCCACTCATTCAAAGCGGTCCCCCGCCCTCTATCAAGTACACATTCATCCCCCCCACGCATACACACTGCAATGTCCCCCCCCACCCTTCCCCCCCCGAACCCAACAAACCCCCCCTCCGGCCCGTCCCCATCCTCCCCACCCTCCCCCCTCCCAACTTCGCCCCTACTCAGACCATCCACAAACCCACAGCCAGCCATCCTGGCCCCACCAGACCTTCCTGAGCATGCAGCCCCACCCGCTCCTCCCCTCCATGATGTAGCGCCATCACTTCCCCATCCCTCCCCCCTCAGTCAACAGTCAGAGTGTGAAGAGGAAGCCAACATACCGCAGGGAAATAAATGGGCAGAAATAGAAGGAGAAAAAAAAGGAGGGTCTCCACCCCGCCTCACCAGGACCGATGAGCGGATGGGCCACCCCCCCAGATAGCTGCCGGCCTTAGCCGCTCCCCCACATTAGCCCGCGGTACCGGCCCCCCCGCACCCAGCTCACCCCGTACCAAACAGGCCCACATGGGGACAGGAGAACCCACACCACAAGCAATAGAGAGGCCCCAGAGCACCCCGCGTCCCCCTGAAAAGCAAGCCGCAGAGGGATCTCCCTTCACACATGGCCCGGTAAAGAGTCCCCAAGTCCCCCCAACCTAACTGCGGCCCCCACCACCAGGCCTGTCGAGTCTCCCAGTACAGCGGAGAAGGAGAGAGAAGACAGGGAGACACTGGAAACAAGAAGAGAGTAAGAACGAAAAAGTGGAGAAGGCAATGAGAGGTAGACAGGAAAAATAGAGAGGCCTCCCAGAAGGCCAACTCAAGTGCTCAAATACTAACAAGTATCGACAAAAAGGCACAGGCATAAAACAGAGACATAGAAGTCATCTTACAGAGTTGCTCCTGTGGGTGGCCTACCAAGGAACGGCTCACAAAACCCGGGAGATCAGCCTGAAAGCCCGAGAGGAGACAGAAAGGGACCCAAACGAGAAATCTGGGATGCAACAACCGGAAGAATCTGAGAGCAAGAAGAATTGAACGTCATAGGACTAGGAGATTCGGAGAGTACCTATAGGCAACAAAGTAAGAGAACATAGGGAATGAGAGGAGCAATTGGGAGATGAGAGTATGAAATGAGATTAAAGAGCCAGGGAGTCCACCCCTCCCCAAGGCCCAGGCCCAAAAAACCTAGCTCACAGCAACCTCCCGCCAAATGAGTAGACCCCAGTCACGTGGTACCCACATGCCTCAGAAAGAGGGAGCGCACCCTTATCTGCACAGTTTAAACCTGGGCCCAATAGGGAGCTGCCAAAAGAACCAAAACGAGTATAGAAATGCAAAGCATGTACAGAGATACCATTAGCATGAGCAGGCATAAACCTGGGCCCAATAGGGAGCTGCCAAAAGAACCAAAACGAGTATAGAAATGCAAAACATGTACAGAGATACCATTAGCATGAGCAGGCATGAGATTACTCTCGCAGTAACAAATTGTTGAGGGGATTAAGAAAGTTTATACACTGAGAAAGTAACTGGTGATGAGAAACAACCAGACAGGCCTCCCCTACAAGGGGGGAACGCAACATACACAGGCCGTACCCATCTCTCCCCCCCCCCCGGGGAAGGAGCCACGGGGGCCAAACCGCCAGGGCGAGGGACCATGCAGTCCGGTCCCAAACATTAATTAAGGGCCGGAAAAAACAACGTGGCGCAGTAGCTCTCCCAGGAGGGATGGTGTCCCAGCCACCCCCAGGAGCCAGGCCAACCGTGGTTAAAGTAGGCAGCGCCCCCCGATGAGAGGATTAAACATTTAGGGTATGTCTTGGTTGTGCCCCATCACAAATGGTGTCATATTATATATCAGCACCCGTTACAAAGTGAAAAGCCCCAAGGAGGGAGAGAGTTGCCTCCCGCCCGACCAAGGGCAGCCGGCCTGTCACAACAGCCGCCAGTAAGAAATTCAGAACAGAGCAGCACCCCTTAACATGCCCTTGCAGCCCACCGCCCCCAACCCATCCAAGGATCCATATCCCGGTGGTAAGGTAAATGACAAACTGTGACAGACACTTCCAAACAAGAGAAGACAGGCGTGCGGGCCATCAGAGCCTTACCACGACTCAGGGCCCACAGGCGGTCAAAAGAACGCACATGGCATTCACACTTCGCCGCCCCAACCCAAGTCCAGCAAGGTCCTCCGCCCTCACAGGGTACGGATCAATCCCGTCTCCAGCCGGAATGCGTCGCTCTCCTAGCCAGGTAAAGGCCGACGCATCAACCGCGCTGCTGGCAATACGCCAGGGCTTCCTCTGGGGATGAAAACAGCCTCTGCACCCCGTCGCAGTCCACTCTCAATCGGGCAGGATAGGCCAACGTAAAACGAAGGCCCTTCTCCACCAACAAGCCGCAGACTTCTTTATATGCCCTCCGGCGTAGGGAAACTCCCGCAGAGTAATCTTGAAAGATTAAAACTGTATTAGTGCAATTTCCACGTCGGCGCTGCTGCCGAGCTGCCCGTAGGACTCCCTCCTTCTGGGCAGCATTAAGGAACCGGGCGATGACTGCCCTCGGTCGGTTGTCCCCCTCGCGGTAAGGTCCCAGCCGGTGAGCACGCTCCAGGATGATCGCTCCCAGCCCCTCTTCTAGCGGCAGATGTTCAGGGATCCACTTCGCCAGGTAGCGGCACAGATCAATCTCCCTCACCGATTCTGCTATACCGATAAACCGTAAGTTGTTTCTACGGCTCCTGTTCTCCAAATCCTCAAGCTTATCGGCTTGCTTTGCCAGCAGCTCCTCCAGTTTTTGAATCCGAGTAGAGGCCTGAGTATGGCCATCTTCCAGCGTACTTATACGCTGTTCAGCCTGCTCCACGCGCCCATTGAAATCCGCGACAGCTTGTGCCACCGCACTCATTTGGGCAGCCAGGCCTCCGAGGCGATCCTCCAACGCCAACACTACCGCCTTAGAGACCTCCGCTACCACCAAGCCCTGGGCAGGTAGGATCTGGCCCTCCCCGCCATTCTCGGCCATCTTAGCTTCGGCTCCGCGGGGCTTCTCCTTCTTGGCAGATTTCGTGGCCATGGCCTCTACAGACCCAAAGTCGGTACCACTGCAACCCCGTCGAGTGCGCTCCTAATTCGGCTCCCCCGAGTGAAATTTGCCGTGGGAAATCAATAAAAAGCTGATGGGGGAGGAGCGGGTACCGGAGCTAAGAAAGACACGTCTTCCCTAGCTCACCATGCCACCGGAAGTCCCAGTGGGATTATTTTAATTATCCCCCCTACAAAAAAAAAAAAAAAAAAGTGGCGAATGTAGGGAAATCTGACTTAAAGTCTGCCTTGGGTCTGCTTATATATGTATATATTGGCTTTATATGACTGAACTCTTGCCTGGTGAAACTACACAGGAGGATGGATGGCACAGAAGACAAGAAGACAGACAAGAAGACAATAGCTATATGAGAGTATATGCTTGCCATAAGAATATGGATGCGGCCTGTTATGGAGAATTCTGGGTAACCATATTCTGGATAGGAGTGTGCAGAATATTGGGCCTAACAAGAAAGTACAGGTCAAGCAAAGAATTCAACCTGATGAGCACAGCATAATCTCTGCCTGATTTCAAATAGTGCCAAGAAGAAGGAAAAATACAGGAAGGGTCAAAGGTCACAGACCATGCATAGATAATTAGACCTAAAAGCATTTCCAGATGTATAGAGGTCATAGGCCATGTATAAATAAGCAGGTCTAAGTGCAGGTACAAATGTACAAATGTAAATAGATTCTCCCCTGGGAAAAGTGACACCTAAGTAGTGATAATGGATTCACTGAGGCTAATGTAGAGCAAACATTTGAGATGTATATAAGGTGGTTATTTTGGAGGAAGGGTGGGCAGTATTTTCTTCCCTTTCACAGAGAAGGAAGTACTGTCTGCCATTTCTATAGACGGGCTTTTGCTGTTCTGTATGACACTGCTATTTTGTTATGCTGAAATAAAAGTTCTTATAGCAACTGCCGTCTAAGTAATTCTTTGATTGGTGATATTTGGGCAACCGTTGTGGGAACCAGAAGCTACAATAAGTCCATGAACTTTTCTATATCAACTGTAATGGACAAGCATGCTAACTGCAAAAGTATAATAACCCAGGATAAAGGAACTGCAGACATCCTTCAGTTTCCTGGGTGAAAACCAAACTGACTACTTGCTTGCCTTATCACCATTTTCACAGAACCTGAGGTTGGTCAACCAAGCTTGCTGGAAGGTAAGAGATAGATTCTAAGTATTATTGATAGCATATTTTGTAAAATCTTGCTCTTAGTTTGTATATAATCTCTGGAGATCCCTAGTAAAAACAAACAAACAAACAAAAACACGCACAGAAGGATCAATGGCCTATATTTCTTTTCTGTACTACACGAGACTTATTATACTTTATAACTGTAGTAATATAATATAAAATAGTCTGAAGCAACTCCTTTTACTTCCAGATTACTTTTGGTATTATTTCTTTAACTCTTCAAATAATTTGTGGAGAATGTGGGCATTGAGATGTGCTGCTGAAAAAGGCAACATCTACTGCTGAAAAAGTAAAGTAATATTATATTTGCTAAGGCTTTCAGAAAGAAGTTAAGAATAATTACGTTTTCTGTTCAGATTTCTAAAAAGCCTACTTTTAAGAAACCTAAATTGAGTGATATTTGCTATGCTTTCAGTCTGTTCTCATGCATTGTGTCATAATTCAGTGCCAGATTCAGTTACACTGAATGACAGAGTTCAGTTGTTATAGGGGAAAAAATAGCCTCATAAATAACTGTTTTCTACATTGTATCAGTGTTTTCATTGTTGCTTAGAAATTAGGATCACTGGATTAATTTCTTATAGAAAGTAATCTCACAGAGGAAATGAAAGGTATTTGTATTAACAAATTCTGTCACCCACCATGATAAGCCTGCCCTCTCAGATCCAATTTAAAGCTTTTTGTATGCAGACAACGGCGCATGCTGCTTACAAAGGTCATGCTTGTTGGAAGGACTATGCTCATTCCCATTTTTACATATCCCATTATGGGTGGCCTTCATCACTAAATTCAGTATCTAGCAAGTGCCTTAGATTGGGGTACAGAAAGTGGCAGCTGGATAAAAATCAAGCACACGAGTAATATCTTCTAATGATGCCAACATGGACAAACTCAATCAGAGCTTAGAAAAACAGACAAGCTTTTCTTAGCCTGTGCAGGACTTTTTGCACAGCCACTACTTCAGAAATCCCCTTAAGTCAATTTTAGAGCTTAACAATATAATAACAAAGCCATGCTCAGTCAAGCCCAAAGTTGGTCAAGCTTAACATCCTGTCTCTAACAGTGGCCAGCCTAAGTTACAAAAGTAGCCAGCAGATCTGAAAAAGTAGATCACTCTCCCATAGCTCATTTCTATGGATGAGCAATAGACCTCAAGTCTATCTGGTTAATAATTTTTTATGGACTTTTCCTCAAAGAACTTTTTCAAATCTACTTTAAATCCTGTTGTTAGTTGCTTTGGCTACATCTGCCAACAATAGATTTCACATCTTAATTACCACTGGGTACAAAAACAAATCGTTCTATGATCTGTTTTCAATCCGCTGGCATTAGTTTCTTGAAGAGTCATCTTGTTTTTGTGTATGAAAAATTAAAACAACCATTTTCTATTTAACCATTCCAACCCCACTCATGATTTTATAAGCTTCTATTACATCCCTTCTCAGTCATCTTCTTTCCAAGCTGAAGAGCCCTGTTCAGCCTTTCTTCACAAGGGAGCTGTTCAATCCACTTTATTATTTTTGTTGCCCTTTTTTGAACCCTTTCAAATTCCGCTATATACCTTTTGAGATTGGATGATCAAAATTGCATGCAATACGCAAGATGTGGTTGCAGCAAAGACCTACACAGAGACATTAAGGAGCATGTTTATTAAGCTGGGTTAATGGTTAGCACGGACTAGTTGTAACTAGGTCCCACTGAATAGCATGGGACCTAGTTACAAACACCCGAGCTAATTGTTAACCCAGCTTAGTAAACATGCCCCGATGATATTCTCAGTTTTGTTCGCCATCCCTTTTCAAATAATCCCTACCATTCTATTTACAATGTTTAAGCATTCAGAGCTATTGAACTGAAAATTTCTTATGGGGTGTGTGATGGGGTCTATAGAATGTTACCTGACCATCTCTAAAGAGATTATCAACAGCCCACTTTAAGGCGCAGCCAAGAGTTCAGGGCTAGGAGGGCGTGGCTCACAGGGAGAGGTTAAGAACCCAGCAGGTTGCAGGAGAGAGAGAGAGAGGCCCGTGGAGCCAGAAGTCTTTCCAAGGCAACTTCTTATACTGCTGCCCTCTCCTCGGCTCTGGATGCTCTCGCTCCGCCCATGCCACGTCCTGTGAGACATTCTGCACCCCAGCCCTGGCTTTCATCCACTACCCGCTATCTACGTTCCTGTGCCCATTCTGCTGAGCGTGCTTGGCTCAAATCCCGCTCCCCTGCAGACTTTCTACACTTCAAATTAATGCTCGTCTCTTTCCAGTCAGCAATAGTGCTTGCCAAACAAGACTACTATGTCCATCTGACTAACTCTCTTGCCTCTGATCCTCGCCGTCTCTTTACTACTCTCACTCTCTTCTCAAAGTGCCTCCGCCTCTGATCCCTCCCTCCCTTTCTGTCCAAATCCTGGCTATTTCCATGACAAAATCCACAAAATGACCCTCCAATTCCCTACAAAGTCAGCTACTTCCCCTCCTCCTCCTCTTCACTCCCAACTCTCCCCCCCCCCCTACCTCTGCTACCCTCTCTTTCTTACCTGAAGAGGAAACTGCACACCACCTTTCTTCCTCCAAACACACCACCTGCTCCTCTGATCCTATCCCCACCCGTCTCCTAAGCCCCATCTCCTCCACGTTGTCCCTTCCATCTCTCATATTCTCAACCTATCGCTCTCCACTGCAACAGTCCCTGCAGACTTCAAACATGCTGTGGTCACACCTCTCCTCAGGAAACCCTCACTTGATCTCACCTGTCCTTCTAATTATCGACCCATCTCTCTCCTTCCCTTCATTTCTACATTACTTGAACGTGCGGTTCACCGCCGCTGTCTCGACTTCCTCTCCTCTCATGCCCTCCTGGATCCCTTACAGTCTGGCTTTCGTCCTTTACACACTACTCAAATGGCTCCTGCCAGTGTCGCCAGTGACTTGTTCCTGGCAAAATCCAAGGGCCTTTACTCTGTCCTCATCCTTCTTGACCTCTCTGCTGCTTTTGACACTGTTGACCACAACCTTCTCCTTGATACCCTGTCCTCGCTTGGTTTTAGGGGCTCTATACTATCCTGGTTCTCCTCCTATCTCTCCCATCGCTCTTTCAGTGTGTGTTCTGGTGGCTCCTCCTCCTCTGCTACCCTGCTCCCAGTTGGTGTACCCCAAGGATCTGTCTTGGGTCCGCTCCTTTTCTCTCTCTACACCCAGTCCCTTGGTGTGCTTATCTCTTCCCATGGCTTTCAGTACCATCTGTATGCTGATGACTCCCAGATCTACCTCTCTACGCCTGAAATCTCTCCGGATCTCTGCCTGCCTTTCTGACATTGCTGCCTGGATGTCTCACTGCCGCTTGAAACTGAACATGGCCAAGACTGAACTTCTTATCTTTCCCCCTAAAACTTCCCCTCCTCTTCCCCCTTTCTCAATCTCTGTGGATAACTCTGTACTCCTTCCTGTTTCCTCAGCCCACAATCTGGGGATTGTCTGACTCCTCTCTCTCTTTCTCCACACATATCCATCTGATAGCTAAGACCTGTCATTTCTTTTTCTATAACATCAGAAAAATCCACCCTTTCCTTTCTGAACACACTACTAAAACGCTTATCCACTCCTTAATCACCTCCCATCTTGACTACTGTAACCTACTACTTGCTGGTCCCTTTGAATCATCTCTCTCCCCTTCAATCTGTTCAACACTCTGCTGTGTGGCTAATCTTCCGCCAGCCTTGTCATGCCCATATTACTCCTCTTCTCAAGTCACTTCATTGGCTCCCTATCCATTTCCGCATCCAGATCAAACTTCTCCTACTGACCTATAAACACATTCACTCTGCAGCTCCTCACTACCTTTCCTCTCTTATCTCTCCTTACAACCCCCCTCGGGAACTCCGCTCTTCTAGCAAACTGCTTCTATCTGTGCCCTTCTCTTCTACTGCTAACTCCAAACTTCGCTCCTTTCACCTTGCTGCACCTTACGCCTGGAATAAACTACCTGTGTCTGTACACCAGGCACCTTCTCTAACCCTCTTCAAATCCAGGCTGAAACTTACCTTTTCGCTGCTGCTTTTGGATCGTGACTCACCTGATCTCCTTTTTCTTTCCCCTCCCTGCCTACACCTTCTGTGTTTGTCTTGACTAGATTGTAAGCTCAGATGAGCAGGGACTCTCTCTTACCTGTCTGTGCAGTGCTGCGTACGACTTGTAGCGCTATAAAAATGCTCAGTAGTAGTAGTAGTAGTAAGTTGCGCAGAGGACTTCTGAGGTAGGAATTTTAATTGGGGATGGAGGAAGGGCTGGGAGAACTAGCTTGTAGAGGTTTAACAAGCTGGGAAAGAAGTAAAAGCTGCTTTTGTTTTCCCTGAATTGTTGTCTGTTCTGGGTTTTGCTTTGTGGAGGTTTAACAAGCTAGGACAGAATAAAAACTGTTTTTGTTTTCCCTGAAGTGCTGTCTGGCCTGTGTTGTACAGAAAACTCCTTCCCACCGCACGTCACACTATCACATATGGTGGCAGTTTGGGAATTACCTCTAACCACGTGACTGAAGACAAATCCATGTCACTCCAGGGGTGGGCCTCTACAGCAGGAATTTTGTGTTTGTTTGTTTCTATGGGCTAAGAGGGTTAGCCTCACCCTAGTTAGGGAGCTTGAATAAGGTATAGTCGGTGTCGGATAGGCAGGCTTTGTTTTGGCCACAAGAGGCTGCTAAAAGCTTGTTGGAGCTGGAATACTACAGGGTTAACTCAGCTGCAGAAGAGGAAGCTGTGGTGGTGTTGCAAGAGAACAGTGGCAAGCTGGATGGAGCGGCTCCTCCAGATTCTGACAGATCAGCAGCAACAGCAACAGTATCAGCATAACAGCAACAATGTCAGCAGCAGTTTCAACACACCCTGCTGGAAGGGCAGCAACAACAATAGCTGCAGATACAGGTTCTTATTCCAACACATGGGAAATTACAGAAGATCTCCTTGTTCAGTTGACCCAGGCCATGCAGAAACCGCAACTCCACCCTCCAGAGCAAGCACTTCGTAAAATGATGCAGAAAATAAACGACCACTTTTTGGTGAACTTTGAATGAACCGCCTGCATAGACTATTTATCTGGGGAGTCTGCTGACTGAAGCAAATCCAGATGGGTGAGCTATGTATGCACCGTACTGGAACGGGCCGGCTGTATCCCAGAAGCCTACCATCAGTGATTCAGAAAGGGGGCGCTCCGAATAAAGAGAGCCCTTGGAGATTCCTCTATTGGCTGAAGGATCTCACAAAGAAGTGGATGAACTCGGAGGGAAAGAGCAGGCCTGAGATAGCCAAGATTGTGCTATTGGAGCAGTTTTTGGAGGGTTTGACCACCCCAATAAAAGCGTAGTTACTCACCTGTAACAGGTGTTCTCCAGGAGCAGCAGGAATCAGTCCTCACATATGGGTGACGTCGGCGCCGACGGAGCCCTCGCGGAGCAATTTTCCCCAGCTTTCAAAGAAAGCCTTTGGGAATTGCAGCACGCATGCGCGGTCCTCTTCCCGCCCAAGGGTGCCATCTTGCTCAGTCAGATGACATAGCTAAAAGACAGCAAAAATTAGCAAAAACGAAAGCATATAACTGCAACTCCAAGGGGAGGAGGGAGGGTTGTGAGGACTGATTCCTGCTGCTCCTGGAGAACACCTGTTACAGGTGAGTAACTACGCTTTCTCCAGGACCAAGCAGGAAGTCAGTCCTCACATATGGGACTCCCAAGCTTAAGGCTACCGGAGACCCTAAGCACAAAAATGAGCTCCCTCAAGGTCATTAGCACAGAAGGAAGGAATCTTCTCTGAATATGTCTCCAACCGGTAGCCCAACATCCGGGACGGAGGGTAGGAGTTGCCTATACCTCGAAGAGGTTACGGAGGACTGCCTGTCCGAAAGCACTGTCCCTGCGGGACTCCTTCTCCAGGCAGTAATGGGCTGCAAAGGTCTGGCTTGAAGACCAAGTAGCGGCCCGGCAGATGTCTGCCAATGGAACAGAGCGGAGGTAAGCCACTGACGTAGCCTTCGCCCGAACACGATGAGCGGTGACTCTACCTTCCAGCACGAGGCCCGCAGCCTCGTAAGCCCAAGTGATGCAGTCCGCAATCCAGATGGACAGAGTACGCTTGGAGACAGGGAGCCCCAACTTGTTGGGGTCATAAGACACGAAGAGCTGAACAGCCTTTCGGTGCTCCGGCATACGGTCAAGGTAGACGTTCAGCGCCCTCCTACAGTCCAGGGTATGCAGGACCATTTCAGCTCGGCTGGAGTGTGGCCTGGGAAAGTAGGTCGGAAGTACCACCTCCTGGTTGATGTGAAAAGGGGAAACCACTTTAGGAAGAAACTTAGGGTGAGTCCGTAGGACTACCCGGTTCTTGTAGAACCTAGTGTAAGGAGGATCAGATACTAGGGCCTGCAGCTCACTAACGTGTCTAGCAGAAGTGAGGGCCACCAAGAACAAGGTTTTCCAGGAAAGAAAACGAAGAGGACAGGTAGCCATAGGCTCAAAAGGCGGAAAGGTAATCCGCTGTAAAACCACATTGAGATCCCAGTTCGAGGCTGGCGGGCGCAAAGGTGGTTTAAGGAGAAGGAGGCCTCTGAGAAAACGAGCCACCAGAGGGTGGCTGGAAAGAGGTCTACCATCCACCGGCAGGTGATGCGCAGAAAGAGCACTGAGGTGGACCTTGACTGAGTTGGACTTAAGTCCAAGATTGGAAAGGAAAAGCAAGTACTGCAAGACCACTGATGTTGAACAGGAGAAGGGGTCTTGAGACTGCTGAATACACCAGACGGAGAACCGACGCCACTTAAGAGCGTAGGACTTCCGGGTGGAAGGCCTCCTGGAGGCCAAGACAACCTCCTCCACATCTGGAGGTAGCTGGAGAGGAGCAAGGACTACCCTTTCAGCAGCCAGGCCATCAGATGAAGGGACCGAAGGTTGGGGTGCAGGAGCGTCCCCTGATCCTGCGAGAGGAGGTCGGGCTGAAACCCCAGAGGAAGAGGGGTGTCCACCGCCAGCTGCATCAGAAGCGGGAACCAAGGTTGTCTCGGCCACCGGGGAGCCACTAGGATCATCGATGCCTTGTCTCTGAGAACTTTGAAGAGCGTCCGAGACACCAGAGGCATGGGTGGAAAGGCATACAAGAGGCCTGTGGACCATGGAATCAGAAAAGCATCCGCCGCTACCCTGAGAGGATGCGGCTGTCGAGAGCAGAATCTGGGAAGCTGCCGGTTCAGAGGACTGGCGAACAGATCCATGGTGGGGAGGCCCCACCGGAGAAAGATCCGCTGAACCACAAGCGGATCCAATCTCCACTCGTGCAGTTGGAGGACCCTGCTCAGTTTGTCCGCCAGGTAGTTTTCTTGACCTGGGAGATAGACAGCTTTGAGGACGATGTTGCGATGGACGGCCCAAGAGCAGAGCTTCTGTGCTTCCTGACAGAGAAGGAAGGAGCCGGTTCCGCCTTGTTTGTTCACGTAGAACATGGCAACCTGATTGTCTGTCTGGACAAGAACTGACTGGTGAGAAATCAGGTGAGAGAAGGCTTTGAGCGCTAGGCGGATGGCTCTGAGCTCCAGGAAGTTGATCTGCTGAGCGGACTCCCAAGGGAGTCCAGAGACCCTGAGTACAAGTCCCTTGGCAATGTGCTCCCCAACCCTGGAGAGAGGCATCGGTCGTCAGGACCTGAGAATGTGTAGGGGGCTGAAAAGTCACCCCTAGCACTAGGTTTGGCAGATGAAGCCACCATCGCAGAGAGGAGACCAGCTGGTCGGAGATCTGTACGGAGTCCGCTAGGCTCCCCGTGGCCTGATGCCATTGAGTGCGAAGGCACCACTGAGCAGGACGCATATTCAGTCGGGCATTGAGGGTCACATGGACCGTGGAAGCCATATGGCCGAGCAATCTCAGAAAGTGCCTGGCGGAGACCAGGGAATTGCTGTGAAAGCGGCTGGCGAGATCCATCAGCCGTTTGGCCCGGTCCAGAGGGAGGAAGGCCCTCGCCTGAAGCGTGTCCAATCTGGCGCCTATGAACTCGAGATTTTGAGAGGGGAGCAAAGTGGACTTTGCGAAGTTTATGACAAAACCCAAGTGCTGGAGCAGAGTCACAGTGCGATGATTAGCCTGAATTGCTTCTTGGGCAGACTGGGCCCTGATGAGCCAGTCGTCCAGGTATGGGAACACAAAGAGACCTTGAAGTCTCAGATAGGCCGCCACCACTGCTAGGCATTTGGTGAACACCCTGGGGGCGGAGGATAGACCAAAGGGCAGTACTCTGTACTGGTAATGGTTTCCTCCCACAACAAACTGAGATATTGTCTGTGGTCTGGATGAATAAGGATATGAGTATACGCATCCTTTAGATCTAAGGAGCATAGCCAGTCTCCCTGCTGGAGGTAGGGCAGCAGGATTCCAAGGGTAAGCATTTTGAACTTTTCCTTTGCAAGGAACTTGTTGAGGTTTCGCAAGTCTAGGATAGGTCTGAGGCCTCCTGTTCTTTTTGGAATCAGGAAGTACCTGGAATAAAACCCTTGACCCTTCAGGTGGTAGGGCACCGGTTCCACGGCTTGTTCCTGAAGGAGACTTGTTAACTCCTGAAGGAGTAAGTCCCTGTGCAGAGGGAGTCTGGAAGGCTCCCCTGGAAAGTAGGAGGGAGGTACCTGGTGAAAATGAGGGAGGTACCTGGTGAAAATGAAGAAGATAGCCCTTTTGAACTATGTGAAGCACCCAGGTATCTGTGGTGATGTTGGACCACCTGTGGGCAAAGTGGACCAGCCGTCCTCCTGTGCTGAGAGAAACCAGCTGAGGGGGAGAGGCTATGCTGAGAAAGTCAAAAACCCACACCCTGCTGAGCAGGGGCTGGTGGTGCAGGCTTGGGGGCTTGCTGCCTACGGGACCCATTACCCCGTCCCTTGGCCTGCTTTCCCTCTGGGGGAGCTGGTGAGGCCTGATACTGAGGGTAGTATTTATAGGCAGCACCTTTCCTCGGGTAAAAGGGCTTTTTCCCCGAGGCCTTCTTCTTTTGAGAAGGGGCAGAGGTCTTCCTTGAGAGACGAGTCCTGGTGAGAGTCTCCGTCTCGATTTGTGCAGCCTTCTCATCCATGGGCTTGCCAAAGAGGTTATCATCTCGGCAGGGGACATCGACAAACTTGTCCTGTACCCAGGGCTCGAGGTCGGACGTCTGAAGCCAAGCCTGGCGGCGTCCACCGATGCCGGCCGCAGCTACTCGAGCCGAGGCCTCAAAACCATCATAGGCTGCTCGAGATATAAACTTGGAGCACTCCCGAATACCAGTAGACAAGGATTGGAACCTCTGCAAAGGTTCATCGGAGAGACCAGCAGAGAACCCGGCTATTTCCTTAGCCAGGTCTCGGAGATACATGCCCATGTAGAGCTGGTATGTCTGGACTCGACAAGCAAGCATAGAGCCCTGGAAGCACTTCCTACCGAGGGCATCCAGGCTACGGGCTTCCCTACCAGGGGGCACCGAGGAGTGCATTTTTTGACTCTTTAGTCTATGCATGGCCGATTCCACCACCATGGAATGGTGCGGTAGTTGTGCCTTTTAGCTATGTCATCTGACTGAGCAAGATGGCACCCTTGGGCGGGAAGAGGACCGCGCATGCGCGCTGCAATTCCCAAAGGCTTTCTTTGAAAGCTGGGGAAAATTGCTCCGCGAGGGCTCCGTCGGCGCCGACGTCACCCATATGTGAGGACTGACTTCCTGCTTGGTCCTGGAGAAACAGTGGATACATCAGCACCCCAAGCTCACACTGGTAAGTGCACTAGAAACAGCCAAGGGGTATCGGTGACTGAAGTAGACAATGAGAAGGGGATGTCGTCAGCCATCGGCCCAGGAGGACAGAAGGAGAAGCCAGAATGGATGCTGCTTCCCATGTTCCGACTCCCAAAGTCACTTCCTAGGCAAGGGCATGGCGCTATCCATGACCCCTTCACCTGTTTTAGGTGTGAAGCCCGAGGGACACTTTGCTTGGGAATGTCTCCTGGGTACGAAGAACCCATGGATGCCAGCCTAACAACCCCTCACACCTGTGCAATTGTGAACACTCCCCACCCAGGGGCAAAGAACTTTGCCATTCCAGTGGAGCTTGAGGGAAACCGCCTCCAGGCCTTAATAGACTCCAGGAGTGTACAAACCCTCATTCGCCGGGAAACCGTAAACCGATTTCAAATTGACTATGCAAAGATAGTAACACTGGCCTGTGTAAATGGAGACCAGAGGCAGGTGAAATTTAATGTGGACAAGTGCAAAGTTATGCACCTAGGAAAAAACAACCCAAACTATGGTTACACGATGCAAGGTTCCACATTGGGAACCACAACCCAGGAAAAAGATTTAGGCATCATCATGGATAACATGTTAAAACCCTCCACCCAGTGTGCAGTGGTGGCCAAGAGAGCAAATAGAATGCTAGGTATCATAAGGAAAGGAATGGAAAATAAAACAAAAGATATTATAATGCCTCTATATCGTTCCATGGTGAAACCGCACCTTGAATATTGTGTGTAATTCTGGTCGCTGTATCTTAAAAAGGATATAGCGTTATTAGAAAAGGTACAGAGAATAGCCACCAAAATGGTAAAAGGGATGGAAGGATACTCCTCCTATGAAGAGAGGCTAAAAAAGGTTAGGGCTCTTAAACCTGGAAAAGAGACGGCTGAGGGGAGATATGATAGAGGTCTATAAATTAATGAATGGAGTGGAATGGGTAAACTTAGATCAATTGTTTACATAATCAGAATATAAAAAGACTAGGGGACATGCAATGAAGCTACAGGATAACTTAAAACTAATAAGAGAAAATATTTTTTCACTCAACGTGTAATCAAACTCTGGAATTTATTACTGGCGGATGTAGTAAAAGCTGTTAGTGTAGCTGGGTTTAAAAAAGGTTTGGACAAGTTCCTGGAGGAAAGCTCCATAAACCATTATTAAAAGGGACCCAGGATATCACTGCTTGATCCAATACAAGCATTGAGGAACCTGTGTTTTTTGGGAAGACTGCTAGGTACTTATGGCCTAGATTGGCCACTGTTGGAAACAGGATACTGGGCTTGATGGACCTTGGTCTGACCCAGTATGGCATATCTTATGTTCTTATGTTATTATGTTCAAGTGGACAGTTTGCTTAGTTACTGGGAGTTTCAGTCGGCTGGGGTCATAGGATACGAAAAGCTGTTGAGCTTTGCAGTGGCCCTAAGTCCGCTGCAGGTATAAAAACAGGACTCTTGCAATCCAGAGTAAGGAGAAAGGTCTCCACCCTGCAAGGTCTGAGGAAGAAGGTGGGAAGTACCACCTTCTGACTGAGGTGGAATGGGAACACCACCTTCAGCAGAAACTTAGGGTATGTGCGGAGCACCACCCTGTTCTTGTAGAACCTGGGGTAGGGAGTGTCTGCCATCAGAGCCTGGAGTTTGCGGACTCTGTGAGCTCATGTGAGTGCTACCAGGAAAGTGACCTTCCAGGAGAGGTACCGCAGGTGGCCGGTAGCTAAAGGCTCAAACGGAGGCTTAATGAGTTGCGAGAGCACCACATTAAGGTCCCATTCCGCTGCTGGGGGGAGGGCGGGGGGTTTGGACAACATGAGGCCCTGTAGGAACTAAGACAAGAGAGGCTGAGCTGAGAGAGGCTTCCCCTTGAAGGAGTGGTGATGCACCGTGATGGCACTCAGGTGTACTCAGTTGAATTCAGTTCCACCTGTGACAGGTGGAGCAGGTATTGGAGTATCTCGTGCACTGAGCAGGAGAACGGGTTCATCCGCTTTTCTGTGCACCACAGTGAGAAACGTTGCCACTTGAAGGCATACGCCCTTCTCGTGGAGTCCTTCTGAGAGGTCAGGAGGATGTCTTCCACGTCCCGTGGAATGCTGAAGGGAACTAGCGCTACCCTTTCAGCAGCCAAGTCATGAGTGAGAGGGAACCCAGGTTGGGGTGTAGGAGAGAGCCCTGCTCCTGCGAGAATAGTCCTGGGGCTCAGCCCAGGGGAATCGACACAACTGTCGACAGGGAGAAGAGCAGTGGCAACCAGGGCTGTCTGGGCCACCAAGGAGCTATCAGCACTAGCGATGCTCTGTTATGTTGAGCCTTGAGCAAGGTCTTGGTTATCAATGACGTTGGGGGGGGGGGGGGTGGGAGGCGTACATCTTGACCACAGGATGAGGAATGCATCTGCTGCTATCCAAGATGGGTGCAGTCGGCGGGAGCAGAAACGGGGCAACTGCGCGTTGTCTGGGCTAACGAATAGGTCCATCATTGGGATGCTCCAGAGCCAGAACAGCCGTGAGGCCACTGTTCCCTCTAAGCTGTGCGCGTGTGCGCGCGCACACACCTTGCCGAGCGAGCGCACATACTTTATAACAGAGCGCACAAAAATTACGGTTCTGATTCTGATAGAAAACAACACAGACGTCTTAAAATTTAAAAGTGGTTGTGTATTTACGGTTTTCACAAGTTCTACAATATTTTCTAGTGCAATCAAAGTGGTGTACATTCTGTATTCTGATGTGTAGTCAAATTTTAAAGTATATAACTCCGAGTGTCGTAATGTGGCGCACAAAAATTTAACCTTCCTTCAAAAGTTGCACACAGCTGATATTTTATGCGCACACAACCTACAGAAAATTAGAGGGAACATTGCGTGAGGCTACTGTTGGGTCCAGCTGCCACTCGTGTGGCTGAAGTACCCTGCTCAGCTTGTCCGCCAAGACATTGTCCTCGCCTGGGAGGTAGATCGCCTAAAGGAGTATCCCCTCTGCATGTGGCATAAGAGTAGAGGATTACCGTCTCCCAGCAGAGAGGGTTCGACCCCGTTTACCCCTGTTTGTTCACGTAGAACACTGTAACCTGATTATCAGTCTGGATCAGCACCGCATGGTGCTGTAGCCGGTGGCTGAAGGCTTTAAGGGCTAGGAAGGTGAAATTAGACTTACCTGCTTATTGTTGTTCCTGGAGTGGAACCAGTCTAGTCCCGAAACCTCTGGGTTGCCAATATCATCTAGCAGCTTGGAGACTGAGAAACTCCACCTTTTTGTGACATCATCAGTATAACTCTCCGGTGCCCGCCTCATGCCACCAGTAACCTATTGACAAAGCAGACTCACCGGAGAAACAAGTAAGACAATATCCAAACCACATTAAACTAACCCAACTATAGGAATATACAAACTGTTACTGAGAGAGTACCCTCGTCATTACTGTGCCTAAAAGAAAGTCGGAGCAGTCCACCCCTCGCCCCAAAGAAGGAGAGCCAGCCCCAATAGAAAATAATGGACAAAAGACACAGCTTACCTGTGAAACTGGTAGAAAGTCCAGAAATCTGTTTGCCAAGAAACTCTGGGAAGGATACGGGACTAGACTGGTTCCACTCCAGGAACAACAATTAGCAGGTAAGTCTAATTTCACCTTCCTGATCGTGTCCCCAGTCTAGTCCCGAAACCTCTGGGTCCGTACCAGAGCAGTGAAACACACTCAACCACGGGAGGGACCTGGCAAACCAGCCTGAAGAACCGCTGATCCGAATGAGGTCTCCTCCGCCATTTGCACATCCAGGCGGTAGTGCTTAACAAAGGTATTGAGGGACGACCAAGTCGCCGCCCTACAAATCTCCACTGGCGAAACCAAACTAACTTTCGCCCAGGAAGTAGCCTGCGCCCTTGTGGAATGTGCTCTTAAAACCTCCGGCACTACTCTACCCTTCAACACATAAGCCGACTCAATGGCTTCTCTAATCCAAAGTGCAATAGATGCCTTTGATGCCGCTTCGCCCTTTCTCTGCCCTGCAAAAAGCACAAAGAGTCTGTCGGACTTCTGAAAGGACGCTGTCCTTCTCAGATACTTCTTTAAAGCCCGCCGGACATCCAAAAGATGTAGCTTCTCCGCCGAAGAATCACTCTTATCCCTGGCCAACACCGGCAAGGAGATTTCTTGGTTGACATGGAACGCCGAAACTACCTCCGTCCAGCACTGCCTACTCTTTCCCTGCTGCTGGCGCCGCCGCCGTGAAAAAAACAGAGGGCGGCAGCAGGAGGGAAAGAGCAGGCAGCGCTGGATGGCGGTATGGGGGGAGAGGGGGGCGTGCTCCCGAGTTGCAAGTCACACAAGGCGCGATTGCAGTTTGATACGGCCCTGTGTGCAAACATCTTGCATTTCCTCCATATAATCTAATCGGCTTTTTGATTTGGTACGGTCTCTGACTGGATTTCTGAAAAAGCCCCGCCCCCTTCTAAGGTGGTGGGGGGGGGGGCCCCATCTCATTCTTCACCTCAGGCAGCAGACTGCCTTGAGCCGCCCCTGGGTTCGGGAACCGGAGACCTAATCTGCTACTCCCTCACACTTCCCTGTATGTGCCCACCGGACAGATCGGACAGCACTGATCCTCTTAAAGGGATATTCCCCTTATTTTTTTTTAAACCAATTAAACCTAAAAACTGAACTAGCTATTCTATCACCTCCTCAACCATTACTCTAGTGAGCCTTGAACCTCTTGGGCTCTTAACTCCTCCAGCTGCTTGGAGACTGAGATAACTGGGCCAAGGAGGCTGTTTTGGGACTATTTATATGGGTGTCACCAAAAGAGTGACATGCTCAGTCTCCAAGCTGTGGGAGGAGGTGCTTAAACCCCAGAGGTTCGATACTAGACTGGAGAGACAATAAGGAAGCAGAAGTAAGAATGAGGTTGAGAACTACAGGCCAGTAAGTCTGACCTCTGTGGTGAGTAAATTAATGGAAATGCTGCTAAAACAGAGGATACTGAGGTTTCTGGAATCCAATGGATTGCAAGATCCGAGGTAGCATGGGTTTACCAGAAGCAGATCTTCTCAGACAAATCCGATTGATTTCTTTGACTGGGTGATCAGAGAGTAGGACCAAGGGAGAGCCCTAGATGTGGTGTACTTTGATTTCAGTAAAGCCTTTAACACCACTCTGCACATGCGTCTAAAAGTGACTAACTGGGTTAAAAATTGTTGAGTGGGAGGAGACAGTGTACAGGTAAATGGAACTCATTCTGAGGAGAAGGATGTTACCACTGGTGTGCCACAGGGATCTGTCGTGGGTCTGATTCCTTTTTAACATCTTTGTTAGTGATACTGCGGAAGGGCTGTCAGGTAAGGTTTGCCTCTTTGCGGATGATACCAAAATCTGCAGTAGTGTAGACACCCAGGAAGGAGCAGATAACATGGTAACATGAGATAAGCTTGAAGAATGGTCAAGAATTTGGCAGCTACGATTTAATGCTAAAAAATGCAGGATCATAGCATTTGGGCTGCAAAAATCCAATGGAGCGGTACAGTGTAGGGGAAGAGGTACTTCTGTCCACGAAATAGGACCTGGGTGTGATTGTTTCTGATGATCTTCAAGTGGCTAAACAAGTAGAAAAGGTAATGGCAAAAGCCAGAAGGATGCTTGGGTGCATAGGGAGAGGAATGACCAGAAGAAAAAAGGAGGCGATAGTGCTTCTGTATGTGTCGTCTGATGCGACCTGGAGGTCACACCTTCAAAAGGATATAAACAGGATGAAGTCTGGCAGAGGGTGGCTACTAAAATGGTCAGTGGTCTTCGTTATAAACCATATGGGGACGGACAAAGATCTTAATGTATATATATATATATATATATGTTAGAGGAAAGGTGGGATAGAGGAGATATGATAGAGATGTTTAAATACCTCCATGGCATTAATGCACAAGAACAGAGCCTCTTCCGATTGAAAGTAAGCTCTACAATGAGGGGGCATAGGATGAGAGTGAAAGGGGATAGACTCAGGAGTAATATGCAGAAATATATTTTCTTTTACAAAAAGTACGATAGATGTGTTGGATAGACTCACAGTGAGGTAGTAGAGACGAGGACAGTATCTGAGTTCAAGAAAGCATGAGACTAATACAGAAAATCTCTAAAGGAAAAAAAGGAACTATAGTAGTTGGTATGGAAGGACAGACTGTATAGGCCAAATGTCTTTTTCTGACGTCATTTTTTCTATGTTTCTAAAGAGGAAGGGAGGGAAAGTGGGAGATGGGAGGAGAGGGAGGAAGAAGAGAGATAAGAAGGGAGCATGTAAAGAGGGGGAAGGAAAGAGATGGGGAGGAGAACAAAGGAAGAGGAGAAATGGAAAAGGAAACGGGGGGGGGGGAGGGAGGGGGAAGAAGAGCAGACAGTAGAGAGGAAAAATGAGTGGAAGGGCGCAGAAATGGAGAAATTAGAAATAAGGGTGGTGTAGAGGAGAGAGAAGAAAGGAGGGAGAGGTGGACAAATTCCTGGACGAAAGGCCCATAAACCATTATTAAAAGGGACCCATGATAATCATTGCTTGACCCAATACCCAATGTGTCTTTTGGGGAAACTGCTAGGTACTTGTGACTTAGATTGGCCAATGTTGGAAACAGGATACTGGGCTTGATGGACCTTGGTCTGACCCAGTATGGTATATCTTATGTGGAGGAGGAGATGAGGGAAAGAGAAGAAAGATGAGGGAATTTTGGAGAGGAGCAGAGGTAGAATGTTTGTGGGGACGTAAGTAGGAAAACTTGTATGAGAGAGAAAGCAGGGAAGGGAGGGACAGGAAAATGGAAGAATATAGGTAGAATATAGGAAAATACAAGAAAAAGGGAAAAAAACATAAGAAATGGAACCTATAACATAAGAAAGAGACAGACAACAACAGATAGAAAATGATGAGAGAATAAAGCAATGTTGCTTACCTGTAACAGATGTGTTCTACAGATAGTAGGCTTGATGAGGAACACAAGTGGGTGATATCATGAGACAGCTCCGGGACAGAACTGCTCTCACATAGCTCAGAACGTTAGAGGGGAATTTCAGAAGATCTGTCCAAATGCAGTCTGGTATGTCTAAGCCAGAATGTCTGAAAAAAAAAGCAAGCACATTCAGGTGCAGATGTGATTTCAGAAACCTGGCCGTGCCCGATAGGGGTATCTGCTTAGATGTCCCCAGAACTGTAATTCAGAACTCAGATACCTAGGATAACATAATGGTTAAAATAGTGGATTAGGAATAAGGCAGCTAGGGTTCAAATCCCATAACTGCTATAGTTGAAATTGTGCTGGGTACTGGGGATAATAAGAGTGTTTTCTTCTTTATATCCTCTAGATGTTTTTCAGCTAAAACAAGCACTTTTCAGATGCGTGCTCATCGCTATACATGCCTTAGCGCAGGACTAAAATTAGATGTGATGCCAGACATCATGATGTTTCTGTGATCAGGCGGGGATGTCCTGGCCCCTGGGAACTCCCTAACCACTCCTCCAGGTTTCCTGGGAATTCCCTGGCTACGCCTCTTCCATGCCCCCATTCAGATTCAGACATCCCCACAGCCAGCTTCTAAAACAGTTCTGGAGACAGTCTCTACTTTGGACATCTCTATGCCCATTTTTGAACGTTCAAAGCACAAACAGGACTTTTAAAATGACCTCTTAGTGTAAAATTCGGAAATGCACAGCTCTTCCCAAGCATAGCAATGCCCCCAGCTCCTCAGTTACAAAGCTCAGGAAGTGCAGATCTCGGGGAGGTGTGAGGGATTGTTATATCAACCCTGCTGTCTATGGAAAACACCTATTAAAGATAAGCAGCATTTATTTTCCACCAACAAGCAGGATTGAATTAGTCAAGCACACAAGAGGGTGAGCCTCAAGCTTTAAAATAAAAAAAATTAGCTCACACTTTTTCCAGTAGACGTTCAAGGCGAGTTACATTCTGGTACAGTAGTTATTTCCCTGTCCCCGGAGGGTTTACAATCTAAGTTTGTACCTGAGGCAATGCAAGGATAAATGACTTGCCTAATGCCACAAGGAGTGCAAGTGGAATTTGAACCCTGATCTTTCCAGTTCCAGGCTACTCCTATACCTAGGGCTGCTCACAGAATATATATATATATATACACATACACAAGACTTTGGAGCAGCCCAAATAGGTAGGATTTAAGATTTGCTAGGTCAAAGAGACAGATGGCTTAGTACAACCTGGCTACAGGTACTATCCTGTTCTGAGGTTTGGTACAAACTGTAACAAGAAAAAAAACATGAAGAAAGGACTAAATACCCACCTTGCATATAGTGGTTAGTGAAGCAGACTGTAAGAGCGCACTCTCGCTACAGTAGCTATAATCTGATGAGGCTTGCCATTGGAATTGGTGGGGGGGGGGGGGATATCTATTGGTTCATAGCAAAACTGCAGCATGAGGCAAGGTAGCTGGCTAAAACTGTTTTCACAATTGATACACCAGGTTTGTTAGGAGCAAAGAGACAAAAAACTAAGCGGGTTTCCTAAATCAGTTCACATTAAATAAGAGACCAAAACCCATTTATAGACCACAGAATGAAAGGCTGGTCTACAAAAGTAATATGGCTTTGGACAGTAGATGGAAAGATCTTTTATTGAGATGAAAAGGTATGACCCTCTTAAGTAAAAACTGAGGATGTGTTGGAACAACAACATTATGGTGATGGAATTAAGTATGGTATGCGACCAGTACTTTCGTATTAAGGAAGTTAAATGAAGCAGACTTCAAAGATTGAAAAGGGGGACGTCAAACAGTGGACTGTTGCAATGGATGCTTCCCATGAAGACGACCCTCCACGAAAACAAGGCAGCAAGCAAAACTGTACCACTGGAATGTTATCCCCCATATTGTGGTAAGTAATCAGCACACACATATATATTCTTACTGGGGTGGTCTGAACACCCAAATGATAAGCGATATAGATACTGAAGGAGGACATGCAATGGGGTCAGAGCTGTTACTAAATACCATATAGAGAATCCCTTCCAATTGAAAGCATATGTTCTTTTAGTTGAAGGCTTTCTAGCAGCTATTAGAATATCTCAGAGAGGCTGAGGCACGCTAAAGTGCAGAAACTAGGCATGTCTCAATTTCCAGACAACAAGGGCTAAAGACTTTAAATCTGCTAAATACTATTATTTATTTATTACTTTAAAATATTAATATTTATATTTCACAGGCTAAAACATAGCATATACATATACATGAAGAAGCTGGTCCTCTTGTTGTGTTATTAATATGGGCATTGTCATAATTCGTAAGGAAGGAAGACTGCCAACCTTTGTAGTAGGTTGTATCCGCCCTTTTCTTTCTCCCTCTGCCTTGACCACTCTCACCTTATCCACGGTTATATCTCGACTCGACTTCTGCAATTCCGTCTTCACGGGTATCACTTCCACTCAGTTGCGTCACCTACAGCTTATACAGAACACTGCAGCTAGAATCATTACTCGTTCCTCTCAAAGAGATCATGTCACTCCCCTGTTATTTCATTTACATTGGCTTCCTGTTGAATATCGTGTCCACTTTAAGACGCTCACCCTGGTACATCGAGTCATCCATACCCACACACCACAGTACCTCACTGACCTTCTCCAGTTTCATGTTCCCACACGCAATTTCCGCTCTCTTCACGTAAATCGTCTTCACCTTCCTCACTCCTCATGTGAACATCTTCAATCCACTCGTCACTCTGCCTTTTTCTTCCACGGTCCTGCCCTTTGGAATTCCCTGCCCAACCACTTCGTCTGGAACATAACTATTCCACTTTCAAGTACCTCTTGAAAACTCATCTGTTTACTACTGCCTATAACTTCTCGGACGCACATGGCTGACCTGGTTTATATCTGTCTGTCTGACCTCCTCTTTATGTCCCGTCTCTGCGTTTCCTGCCATTTCTTCTTTCCTGTTACAATTGTAGTTCTTTTCCTTTCTTCTGGCCTCGAGCCATCCTGTAAAGCACAGTTACTTACCTGTAACAGGTGATCTCTGGGAACAGCAGGAATAAGTCTTCACACATATGGGTACGTCGGTACCGACGGAGTCTGCGCGGGAACGCTTCCCAGCGTCCAATCAGAAAGCCTTTGGAAGCATCCCACCACGCCTGCGTGCTGCCTTCCCGCCTTCCCAACTGTCTCTCCTCAGTTAAGTTTGAAAGCTGAGACAAAGAGAGAGAGAGAGCAAGGAAGGGAAAGATAGAGATATAGAAAAATGCAACTCCTAGGGGAGGTGGGTGGGTTGTGAAGACTTATTCCTGCTGTTCCCAGAGATCACCTGTTACAGGTAAGTAACGTTGCTATCTCCAGGAACAAGCAGGAATGAGTCTTCACATATGGGGACTCCCAAGCTCAGATGCCTAGGGGGAGTCCTAGCATGTTGCAAGTCTAGAACGAGCCATGCTATTGCTTAAAACCTCAGGCATCCTGGGATGGAGGGTAGGAGTTGAAAACAGAAAAGGAGCTGTGGAACAGCTGCTAGAACAGGGCTACTAAAGAGAAATACCCTGTATAGAGAATATTTTGTAATCTGGGCCTCCCCTGTTGATCTTGCACAAGTTCACTGAGGTACATATGGATCTGTTAAAAGAGCCAGTGAATGTGCTAAAGGGGTACCTCACTGAGAAGTGGAGGTAGTAAGATTAGAGAAAAAACAGTGGAGGTCAGAACTATTTAGGGTGAGAAATAGCCCCAGGGGAAAAACTGGGGTAGTATAAGAGGTAGAACTTCAGCGGAGACGCAGAAGGTAGCATGACAGAAAGCTTAAGCTGATCAGGTCCAAAAACAGTACAAATTTAGGACCAACAGGAAAATTGAGTCTGACCTAACTGGACTGGGATGGAATCAGTCCATGTAGGAAGGAAAGGGTATGGAGACCCCTGTATCTGACAAGAAGGACAGACTCAGGAGCGCTAAGCTTTAGATTGACACAAGCTCCACAATGTCTTTCCTAAATGGGGTTAATTAGGAAAGAAGAAGGTATATGGAGAGCTTCAGGAGTACCTAACCTACATGGCAGGTGTTAACTACCACAGGAAGTGGTTATAGGTGTAGACCCCTACGTATGCTGGCATAACATTGATAGGGGTATTGCCCATCTGTCAGGATCATATAGGAATGAAGGACATTTGAACCTGACAGAACAGATAGATAAGTATATGGATACATATCTATCTGAAAATATATCTCAGTAGATGTAAAAATATATCTATGTATATATAGATATAAATATTGGATATATACACATATAGGATGTATATGCATATATCTACAGGAGATATGAATGGGCAGAAAACACACAGATAGATGAATATATATATATATATATATATATGAATATATAGACCTATAGACACATATCTCCAGGTATTATTATTATTACATTTGCTTATATACCGCACTATTCGGCATCAGCGCGGTTTACAATATAACAAAACGACCAAGACAACATTCTGTTTGGTTTACAAGGAACAGGAGTAACATTGTTTGGTTTACAAGGAACAGGAGTAACAACTTGGCTAACAGGGTTGAACTATATACAGCGATACTAATTACAACAACAGGGTTGAACTATATACATGAGATAATAAATAGCAACAACAGGGTTGAGGTGAATACAAGAAATAATAATTACAAGAATCTAAATGAAGTCCAGTAATCACTTTAAGACGGTATGCGCCTGATCTGCAGGAAGGAGGCTGGAAATATAGGAACCCTAGGGAGGAGTGGTTTAAGGTGGGTTACTTAGACTCGGTTGCTGTCTGGGTAGTAATGGAGGAAGAGGTAAAATTTGATTGCCTTCCTGAATTGAGATAGGTCTACAATAGCTCGGATGTCTGGTGGTAGTGCATTCCAGCATTTGGGGGCGTAAAGACTGAAAGCCCTATTTGCTGTTGTGGTGTTGCATTTAGTTAAGGACTTCGGGGTTATCAGTAGATTTTGGGTTGTTGACCTTCTGGATCTGTTGGAGGGCACTGTGTGGATAAGCTCAGTAAGCGCCATAGAGGAGAGGGAATTGATGGCCTTGAATGAGAGAAGTAAGGTCTTGAATATGATCCTTCCGTGTATAGGTAGCCAATGAAGCTGCTTTAGAATGGGGGTCACATGGTCACTTCTGGAGGCTCCGTGGAGGACCCTTGCTGTGGCATTCATGGCCAGTTGAAGGAGAGAGGTCTATAGAAACTGATCCACCCTAGGAGGAAGATTCATCTAAGAGCAAGAAGGTAAATACCTGCTTGAATAGATATATAGAGAATGCTCTTTTCCTGGTTATGATTGGCGGAGTCAGAGGAGAGGTCTCCCTGACAAGAAACAGCTTTGAATAACCAGGATGGTCTACGTGAAAAAGGCAGAGGATAATTTCAGTCTGTAGGCAGGAAAGCCAGATTTCTCCAGAATTGCCATATGGAGAATGGATAAAGGACGCCACTGGAGGAAGATACCCTAGCGACTTGCCCTTGAGGGCAAGAAGGGTATTGGGCATTCCCTAACTGCCAGTGAAGAAAATTATCTCTGAGGAGAAGACCAGAGGGGATGTGGCTAGGGAACTGGCCCTTCTTTAGGTTTTCACGTAATGAAAAGCCCGAGACCGATGTTTCAAAAGAGATTTAAGATGAGATGGTAAGGGTAGGAATACCTACCAGTCATGGAACAAGACTGGGGGAATCCTGTTAACCATCTGGGGTTATCTGTTAGGCAAGATAGTAATGCTCTCTAGCAAGGGCCCATAGTGCAAAGCTACATTGTAGAGTTGCAGAGAGCATGCTGCAGGTTGGTTAGAAGAAAAAGTGGCTGTGGAAAACCAACAGGCAACCAACTATTCTGCCCAGGACAAGGGGGCGAAGAATAGAAGTTAACCAACCAAGCCTTGCTAAGAGGGTTTCCCAAACGAAGTGAGGCTAGAAGTATTGCTAGTGGAGGAGAATCCCTGGTTGTGTGGTGGACATAACCAGTGGCTTAACACTAGGACTTGCTGTATCTGCAGCAACATACCAGGGCAGCGGAGAACATCTCTCTTTCCTCTCCCTCTTTTGGATGTGGAAAAAGAACAGCAGACCTAGTAGGATTTCCTATTGTCTGAAGGGCTGCCCTAAGGTAACAAGGGGGGGAGACAACTCCAGAAGGGAGGATCCCCCTGTAGAAGAAGTAAAGGACTATAGGAGCTTACCAGCGTAAAAGGGGTCCCTCTTACAGACCAACTGGTATAGTAAGAGGGGGTAAGCCAATGTTGAAAAAGACTAACTATGGAGGAAGATGAGATGATACATGCCAGGTGAGATGATACATGCCAGTACAGGGAAAACTACAACTATAAACCCCAAGCCACTCGATATATCGAATAATCCACAAACTTAGAGTGTCAATATGGTGACGGGGAATCGCTATACCAAGCTAATATAGTATGTCAATGTGCGATTGTTTTTGTCGGAGGTTTTTGCCGTGAGTGAGTAACTACTCCCTCTCGAGGCGTAACCTCCCTTTTAATTAAATTTTTTTTGTGTATATGTATATATGGTAATGTGAAATCATGGCACCAAACTCAAAGTGCTCTAACACAACCATTCATACTTTAATGTGCCGGCTCACGATTTGACGAAAATTTTCCAGGTTGTATCAACTCACGATTTGATGAGCCGACTCACGTCTTGATGTAAACTTTGCAGGTTAATTCGAACACAGTACTGTGTTTAGAGCCTCAGATCTATTTTTGGCTCTGTTTCAACGCTTTCACCACTGCAAAAAAGAAGAAAAAGCTTTCTCCTACCATGTTCCGGAGAAAGTCTGTATCATGCTGGAACCAATCTCAGTCCGACTTACTCAACATCAAGGAAAAACATCAGGACTGAAATACCAAACTCAGCCAATCAGGAACCATTGTGTCACAATATGCTAAGCCAATCCAACTCCAAGTTTAGACCTTGTGGTTCTAATGATCCCGTACGAAAAATCCATGACTGTTCCAGTCTCTCGGAATCATTAGAGAAGCTATTTTTTCCAAAAAATGGGCTGTGTCACGAATATACGAAGGCGTCAATTGTGCACACGGTCTCAAAAAAATGTCGCAAAATTGCGAGAGAGGTTCTAATAAAGAACCTCTACAAGAGACAATAGGGCGGCCAGGGGGGTTGGTCAAAGATTTATGAATCTTGGGGACCAGATAAAAATATGGAATTAATGGATATTTTGGTGTTAAAAATTTAAATTCTTTTCTGGTCAACCAACCTTGATCCAACGCTTGTTGTAACAATTTCATAATTAATTGTTTCAATTCTTGAGTCGGGTCTTGTGATAACTGTAGATAGAATTTAGTATCTGACAGTTGTTCATTCGCCGATTTTTTATATTGTTCAATAGATTGGATAACTATTGCTCCCCCTTTGTCTGCTCTATTAATAACTATATGAGATGATTTTCTAAGTGTCTGTATCGCTTCCCATTGTTGTTTGGATAAATTATGGTGAATATATTGAACTTCTTTCCTAGATTCTAACAAACTTAGATCTTTCAAAACTAACTGTTGATAAGTTAGAATAATTGGATCTATATCTCCTGCCGGTATCCATTTAGATGGTGATTTTATTACCGAGGAATCTTCTGTTAAGGGATGTGTTGCACAAAATTGTGTGACCCGTAGTTTTCTGAAAAATCTTTGTAATGCTATTCTTACTTGAAAAGGATGATATTTAACTTGTGGTACAAACGAAAGCCCTTTATTTAATACTTGTTCCTGCACCGGGGATAAAGATATGCCAGAAATATTTATGACTGTGGTTTCGCCCGTAGTCTGGTGATCGGGCCTTGCATCAATTCTGTCTGGGGGGGCATATATTCCTCCATGGGTTGATAACCTCGTCGCCTGCCTCTGCCTCTCCGGCCCCGAGGAAAAACCTGCTCCTGATAAGAGGAAGATCTCCCTGAACCCCTATTACCACGCCAACTGGTTCCCCGTTCTAATGAACTGCCTTCTTCAGAATCTTCTTCTGAAGAAGTAGTAAAAGAAACAGCTTTTTGTTGCGAGGTGGACTTCTTGGCCCAAGTATAAACCTGATCTAATTGATAATCCTTTTGGTCCCTATTAATTTTTTTTATCTTAATAGATTTCACATAGTCATGAAACTGATCTAGCTGTGAAGACATTTCCATTTTCTGAGCTGTGAAACGATCTTCTGTGAAAGTAGTTTTTACAGTCGTCTCCAATGTTTGAATTTCTGCTCTGAGTCCTGCATCCTTTTCAAGTAAGAATAGCATTACAAAGATTTTTCAGAAAACTACGGGTCACACAATTTTGTGCAACACATCCCTTAACAGAAGATTCCTCGGTAATAAAATCACCATCTAAATGGATACCGGCAGGAGATATAGATCCAATTATTCTAACTTATCAACAGTTAGTTTTGAAAGATCTAAGTTTGTTAGAATCTAGGAAAGAAGTTCAATATATTCACCATAATTTATCCAAACAACAATGGGAAGCGATACAGACACTTAGAAAATCATCTCATATAGTTATTAATAGAGCAGACAAAGGGGGAGCAACAGTTATCCAATCTATTGAACAATATAAAAAATCGGCGAATGAACAACTGTCAGATACTAAATCCTATCTACAGTTATCACAAGACCCGACTCAAGAATTGAAACAATTAATTATGAAATTGTTACAACAAGCATTGGATCAAGGTTGGTTGACCAGAAAAGAATTTAAATTTTTAACACCAAAATATCCATTAATTCCATATTTTTATCTGGTCCCCAAGATTCATAAATCTTTGACCAACCCCCCTGGCCGCCCTATTGTCTCTTGTAGAGGTTCTTTATTAGAACCTCTCTCGCAATTTTGCAACATTTTTTTGAGACCGTGTGCACAATTGACGCCTTCGTATATTCGTGACACAGCCCATTTTTTTGAAAAAATAGCTTCTCTAATGATTCCGATAGACTGGAACAGTAATGGATTTTTCGTACGGGATCATTAGAACCACAAGGTCTAAACTTGGAGTTGGATTGGCTTAGCATATTGTGACACAATGGTTCCTGATTGGCTGAGTTTGGTATTTCAGTCCTGACGTTTTTCCTTGATGTTCAGTAAGTCGGACTGAGATTGGTTCCAGCATGATACAGACTTTCTCCGGAACATGGTAGGAGAAAGCTTTTTCTTCTTTTTTACAGTGGTGAAAGCGTTGAAACAGAGCCAAAAATAGATCTGAGGCTCTAAACGCAGTACTGTGTTCGAATTAACCTGCAAAGTTTACATCAAGACGTGAGTCGGCTCATCAAATCGTGAGTTGATACAACCTGGAAAATTTTCGTCAAATCGTGAGCCGGCACATTAAAGTATGAATGGTTGTGTTAGAGCACTTTGAGTTTGGTGCCATGATTTCACATTACCATATATACATATACACAAAAAAATTTTAATTAAAAGGGAGCTTACGCCTCGAGAGGGAGTAGTTACTCACTCTCGGCAAAAACTTCCGACAAAAACAATCACACATTGACATACTATATTAGCTTGGTATAGCGATTCTCAGTCACCATATAGACACTCTAAGTTTGTGGATTATTCAGTACAGGGAAAACAACTGTCTATTAATAGTTGTTAGTTCTCTTTCCTCCAAGAGGAAGAGGAAAACCCTGTTAAGTATGGGCATGATCATCATAAAAACTTTTAAAGGTTGAAGAGAAAATATCTCACATAAGAGATATGAAAGTAGGTTAGAATTAAGTTAGTGCAGACACTGCAAATAAAAGAAGCAGACTGCTACTCTAACCCCCAATCAAGAATTGCAATGATGAACTATTTGAAGTCCTGCGATTGCTGGGTTTGCTGACCCTACTGAAGTTGCGGATTCATCAACCCAGGATCATGTTTCCCCTGTTTGGGAACATCTGTATGATGGTCAGAAGATGGATAACATTTTCTTCTCCTAGGGGAAGAAATTTTGACAGGACCTTTCCTACCAACTGGGAAAGGAGAAGGCGTTGAACAGCCCCTGGAAACAGGATAGTCAGTTGTTAACTGAGCAACCTGGAATAAAGGCTCCTTGTTAAAGAGATTTTCTCCAGTGCAAGGAGTATTTCCCAGTCTAACTTATGCCCATTTGTCCAAGTCTGAAGCTTGAAGCCAGGCTTTAAGTCGTGCTCCTATAGCTATAGCAGAAGTCCTGCTAACAGACTCAAAGGAGTCTAAGGAAGCACGAGTAAGAAACCTAGAGATATCCTGAGCATGACTAACCAGTGAGGAATAGTCTGCACTCTTAGGCTCTTGAAGAAAAGGAGTCAAAAGATGTAACTTCTTTGTGACCTCCTCAAGAGATAAACTCATATAAAAAATATATGAGAGAATTCTTGCTGAAAGCATGGATGCCTGAAAGGTTTGACGTCCAAAGGCATCTAAAGTTTTAGACTCACGACCTGGCGGATAAGAAGAGTGCTTTTTAGTACTCTTCACCCGCCTCATTGCTGATTCTACAACAATGGAATGATGAGGAAGTTGAGTCTTTTGGAATCCTGGAGAAGGGGGCACCTGATATATAAGATCAGTTGCTCTGGAAAGTGGGGGTACCTTCAAAGGAGCTTCCCACATTCGTAGAAGGAGGTCCTGCAAGGAATGATGCAAAGGTAGCATGATGTTTTCCTTTGCTCTTTCAGGACTATAAAGGGATCCTGTATTGCCTTGTGTAGGACCCTGTCCAGGAACAGAAATGGCAAGAGATTTTGCCATATCCAGGATGAAAACCTGAAAAGAAGGATCCACAGAGGGAACTTCCCTTGGATAGGCTAGAGCTGATGCAGAACTAGCATTGGCACCAAGGGATCTATCCCAACTTTTAGGAATAGAAGATCCTGGATGGTGCAGTATGGAATCCTTATAGGATGATCGCTGGTACTGTGGAATGACGGGACCAGCGCTAGTCGGTAGCAGATTGACCATGCTAGGGATCGATTCCAGACTCGGTATCAAGGGAAGCGATCCTGACGAGAGAAGCATGGAAGGCACCGACTGCAATGGTAAAGTGGACCTCGGTACCGGCTTCGGTACCGTATCCGATACTGGTGGATGAAGGCCAGCCGGTGGCAACTCTAACGGTATCGTAAGAACCGAAAGTTGCGGCACCGAATCATCGGAACCGAGCCCTCGGTACCAACGGGTGTCGGTACCCAGTCCTCCAGACTGGAGATCGATTCCAGACTTGGCATCAAAGGAAGCGAGTCTATCGATGCACGTCTGGAGGGTACCAACGTCGGTAGTAGTATCGGTGCTTGTACCGATACTGGAAGGTCGGTCTGGAGCATATCCACCGGCCCTGTAGGTACCGAGAACGCTAGACGACGATCCTTGGCGAGAAGTGTTTCATCCAACACCATTGCCGATGCTGGGGTATCGGTACCGCTCGAAGCAGATGCCACCACCGGGCATGGCTCAGGTATGTTCTGTGAGGGGTGAACCTCAGGAACAACCTGAAACCCCACACAGGTTTTAGAGGCTGAAGACTCCCACCGGGGTTTTGAAGCCAGTGGATTCCCGAGGGCAAGGCCATAGGCAGCTCCATGCCCTGCATGAGAACTGCCGCTCGAGGACTGGCTAGTCTTAACAGACTGTTTTTGGGTTACCTGATCTTGTGTAGAAGAAGATATCGTCGGTACCCTGAAGTTGGATGGGGACCGCGTGTCGAGGGGAACTCGATGTTGAAAACTTCTTCCCACAATAGTATTGCCCGAGGGCTCCGGAGGAAAATGGTCAGGACCCAAGCAGGTTAGACACCAATTGTGAGTGTCTAAAAATAAGGTTGTACCGCCACAGTTTTTACATTTCTTGAGGAGAGTGACTGGCGGTTCCATGAAGGAAAAATGGAGAGGCCTAAGAGGCCTGAGAAACCGTGAGACACTACAGAGAAAAAATATTCCTTAGGAGGGAAAAGGTTTACAAGAAAATGAAAACGAAACACCGGCGGTACTGGTGGCGTCGGGTAAGGCAGCCGCGACCACAAGAAAACTAAAAAATAAAAGAAGAATTTTCTGCGGTGACAGAAGGACGTCCTGCCGGCTCCACGGAAAAACGAAAACTGAGGAGAGACAGTTGGGAAGGCAGGAAGGCAGCACGCAGGCGTGGTGGGATGCTTCCAAAGGCTTTCTGATTGGACGCTGGGAAGCGTTCCCGCGCAGACTCCGTCGGTACCGACGTACCCATATGTGAAGACTCATTCCTGCTTGTTCCTGGAGATATGTTGATATAATTGTAAACCGCCCTGATGTCATAAAGGGCGGTATATCAAATACAAATAAACAAACAAACATAAGGGAAAAAACTGTTGCTGAGGCCAGTAAGGTACTATTAAAATCACATAGGCTCAGGTTTTCTAGAACTTGTGCACAACTCTTGACATGAAAGAAAATGATGAATAAGAAAAGAGAAACGTCAAAGTTCATTGAAATGCCAGGACTTCAGGAGCTACCTGGCAGTCGAAATGTAGAGAGAAGCAGAAGGGAAGTTTTACATTCTCTTTGCCGGCAAAAAGGTAGATCTGAGGCATTCCTCATTTTTGAAATAGGGAATGTCTATGAGTCAGATTTAAGGAGCGGCTGTGAGAATGAAGCACTCTGTTGAGTTGGTCAAGTTCTACAGACTGGGGATGTAGCTTGTGTCTGGAAGCAAATGGGGAGAGCAAAATCCCATATTCTGGTTTCTTCTCAATACAGCAGGAAAGCGCATGTGCTCGCTTGTTCATTCACAGAAAGTGTCATAACTTGACTGTCTGTCCTAATGAATATAGAAGAATTATGAAGTCTGAAAATGAAGACCCATGGAGCATAGAAAAATTGCATTGCAATCCAGATGACTGATATAAAGAGTTCCCTCTCATCTTGACCACATTCCCTGTGAATGATCGAGTTGGCCTTCAAACTTGATAGAGGCATCTGATGTGAAAGTATCTATTGTTGCCATGGTGTGAAGGATACTGCAACCAAAATGCTAGATCTCAGAATCTCTCAATGTAATATGATGTGCAACCAAGGTGATGGATGAATAAGCAAAGATAGAAGATAGGAATGCTGACAATCTGAAATCACGTTATGGACGTTGCATTTCTATCTGTACTAAAGCGACAATATGAACTGCAGCTGCTATGCATGCCAGGCTTTGCAAACACAATTTTGTGGTGACTTTGATTGTTAATATTTTAGCATTAATTTATGGAAGACTAGAATTTGAATCCCATCCTCTAGAAGAAAAGCTCTGAAATAGTATCCAATAATTTTACAAAAAATGTTGACGACTACATGTAGGGGAGATTTGCAAAGCAGAATAATACTTCTAAAGACCGAAAGACAGCAATTGTTTCATGTAGAACAAAGGTCTGAGATTCAGTATGTATTGGCATAAGCTCTACTCTGGAGTTGAGGCACAGCGTATAGCCATGTTTGCAGAACTATGCAGCCTCTGGTATGAGATACCTGAAGAAAAAAAAATAAAAAAAAAAACAGTTTCTGAACTCTAAAAATATAAAAGGATACAATGCATCTTTTGGCACGTTAGAAACTGTGAAGCTAAGGCGCTGAGAAAGCATAGTTACTCACCTGTAGCAGGTGGTCTCCGGGATCAGCAGGAATCAATCCTCACATATGGGTGACATCACCAATGGAGCCCACATAGGAATGCTTCCCAACTTCCAAGGAAGCTTTTGAAAGGTGCTTCACGCATGCATGCTGGTCTTCCTGCCTGAAGGAGTCATCTTACCTCAGTATGATCACATAGTTTAATTAAGCCAAAAAAGAAAACAACTTAACGGGGAGGAGTGTGGATAGTGAGGACTGAATCCTGATGATCCCAAAGAACACCTGCTACAGGTGAGTAACCATGCTTTCTCCGAGACCAATCAGGAAGTCAGTCTTCACATGTGGAACTCGCTAGCTACAGGCTACCGAAAAAAAACGTATAAAAGCCACAATGGGGCAATCAGAAAAAATGAACTGAGAACAAACAGCATGAGAAATCACTGAAAGGTCCAAAGAGTCAGCGTCCAGTAGGGATATAAACATCAGATCAACTACGGTAGCCTGGATGGACAAGAAGGGACGGTGGGAAAGAGTTGCTTCAATTCCCAAAGTGATGCCAGAGTATGACTTGGCCAAAGTTGCTGTCACACCAGGAATCTTCATCCCAGACAGTAATGGGCTGTGAAATGTGGACCGAAAACCATGTAGCAGCCCTACAGATCTCCACTGTGGAGACTGAGCGCAAGTTGGCCATTGAAGTAGCCATAGCTCGGACATTGTGAGCTGTGACATGGTGTTAGAATGTCGGCCCAGCCTGAGCGGAAGCGAAGGAGATGCAGTCCACCACCAAAACAGACAAGGTGTGCTTCGACATCACCTCCCCTAGCTTATTGGGATCAAAGGAAACAAAGAGCTGGGAGGAGCGGAAATGGGCTGTCGTCCTCTCCAGGTAGAAAGCCAGTACTCTCTTACAGTCCAAGGTGTGCAATGAGGCCTCAGCTCTGTTGGCATGAGACCTTGGGAAGAAGATGGGTAGCACCACCGAATGAGATGAAAAGCAGAAACTACTTTAGCTAGGAATTTCGGGTGAATTCAGAGAACTATCCTTTCTTATAAAACCTGGTGTATGGCGGGCGAGCAAGCAGCGCTTGCAATTCACTAACTCTGTGCGCCGAAGTAAGTCCCACCAGAAAAAGGACCTTCCATTTAAGGAATCTGAGTGCACAGGAGCTGAGCAGTTCAAATGGGGGGGTGAGGTGCAAAGAGCTGTCCAAGCACCACATTAAGGTCCCACAGCACCCAGGTGGTGGTTTAATGGGGGAGGGAGAGCAGGTAGTACGAGGCCCCACATTAAGCGACTACTAAGGGATGAGCAGAGATTGGTTGATCAGCTACGGGCCGATAAGTGGCTACAGCACTGAGATACACTCTGATCAAGATGGATTTTAGACCAGAGTCTGACAGATGCAGAGGAAAGAAGAGAGAGAGACAGAGATACAACTCCTAGGGGAGGTGGGTGGGTTGTGAAGACTCAATTCCTGCTGTTCCCGGAGATCACCTGTTACAGGTGAGTAACTACGCTATCTCCAGGAACAAGCAGGAATGTAGTCTTCACATATGGGGACTCCCAAGCTTAGAGATGCCAGGGAGATGACCCCATAGAGCAGCTAAACCCAGGCTGAGGTGGGTCATGCTTCCTCCTAAGGATCTCTGGTATCAAAAATCGGGACGGGGGGTTGGAGTTGTTCTAAGTCTGAAAGAGATGCTGGAGAACAGCCTGGCCAAAGGAGGCATCGCGACGGGAGTCCTTGTCTAAGCAGTAATGGGCCGCAAAGGTGTGAACCGAGGACCAAGTGGCTGCTTTGCAGATGTCATCAATCAACACCGAGCGAAGGTTGGCCATAGAGGCAGCCATTGATCTAACATTGTAAGCTGTGACATGACCTTCGAGAGACAGTCCTTTACTCTCACAGGTAAAGGATATGCAGTCTGCAATCCACCTGGAGTGTGTTCTCTTGGAAACTGGTAACCCCAGCTGGCTGGAATCAAAAGCAACAAAAAGCTGTGAAGCCTTTCTATGCTGCCTAGTTCTCTGAAGGTAAAAGGCTAAAGCTCTTTTACAATCTAGAGTTTGAAGATTCCTTTCTGCACTAGAGGCATGAGGCCTAGGGAAGAAGACAGGAAGATAAACAGACTGGTTTAGATGAAAAGGCGAAACCACCTTTGGCATAAAGTGAGGATGAGTCCTAAGAACTACTTTATCATGGTGGAACCTTGTGTAAGGAGGATCAGCCACTAAAGCTTCTAGCTCTCTGATGCATCTTGTAGAAGTGAGGGCAATTAGCAAGATTACCTTCCAAAGAAAGAAACTTCAGGGATGTAGTGGCTAAGGGCTCAAAGGGTGGCTTCATGAGCTGTCCGAGGACGAGATTTAAATCCCATGCCAGGGGTGGTGGCTTAATGGGAGGTTTAGTTAAGAGTAGACCCCTCATAAACCGCACTACAAGCAGCTGAGAGGAGACAGGCTGTCTATCAAAGGACTTGTGGAAAGCCGCAATGGCACTAAAGTGGACACTTAGTGAATTAGTCTTGAGACCAGAAGATGAAAGGTGGAGGTGATACGCCGCTACTGGAACTGAAAAAGGATTAAGTTCTTTCTTTGAACACTTGAAGGCATAAGCCCGCCTTGTGGAAGGTTTCCTTGAGGCCAAAAGGACATCCTTAACCTGTTGAGAGAGGTTGACATCCTGGAATTCTAAGCTCTCAGCAACCATGCCATCAGGTGTAAAGACTGAGGATTCGGGTGCAAAAGCATCCCATTCTATTGGGATAGAAGATCTGGAGCACATCCCAAGTCCAGAGGCCTAGCTTGAGAGAGACGTAGAAGCAGTGGATACCATGTCTGTTGTGGCCAGCATGGGGCTATGAGGATCATATGGACCCTGTCTCTCTAGAGTTTGAACAGAGTCTTGAGAATGAGGGGAATGGGTGGGTAGGCATACAGGAAGTCCTGACCCCAGTAGAGGTGGAAAGCATCCACTGCCTGACTGTTCCAAGCCAGAATTCTAGAACAGAATCGGGGAAGTTTGGCATTCTGAGGACTTGCAAATAGGTCTATATCTAGGGTTTCCCAGATTCGAAAGATTAAAGCAATTTGCTCTGAATGAAGGGACCACTCATGTGGCAGCAGCACTCGACTGAGTTTGTCTGCCAGGAGATTCTGTGTGCCTGGGAGATTCACCACCAGTAGGTGAATCTGAAGGCCTCTTGCGAAGGACCAGAGGTGTAGAGCTTCGTTGCACAACGCTTGAGAGCCTGTTACACCCTGCTTGTTCACATAGAACATGGCTACCTGACTGTCCGTCTGGACAAGAACTGTCTTGTAGCGCAGATGGTCCTGAAAAACACGAAGAGCGTAGAAAATGGCTCTGAGTTCCAGTAGATTTATGTGAAGACAAGTCTCCTGTTGGGTCCAGAGACCTTGAGTGGAGAGATTGTCCATGTGAGCCTCCCAACCTGATTTGGACGCATCCGTTGTCAAGGTAGCCTGGTGCAGTGGCTGCTGAAAAAGTGACCCTAAGAGAAGGTTTTCTAGTGTTTGCCACCACTGAAGGAACGAAATGAAGCGTGCAGAGTTTCTGATTTTGTCCCCCAACGACCTGATGCCTGTGTCCATTGAGAGGCTAGGGTCCAATGGGCTGTTCGCATGTGTAGGCGAGCATAGAGGACCACATGTACAGTGGACCCCATATGAGCCAGCAACTGAAGCATTTCTCGAGCAGTCAGGAAAGTTTTCATAGCTGCTTGAGAAGCCAGTTGAACTATTTGAGCGCAGTGGAGTTGTGGCAGGAAAGCCCTTGACTGCTGTGTGTCTAGAAGAGCCCCTATGAACTCTAGAGACTGAGAAGGGGTGAGATGGGATTTTGGAAGATTTATGACCAATCCCAAATATTGCAGGATTTGCATCGTGCAGGAAAGAGCGGAGCTGGCTTCTGGAGCTGTTGGTGCTTGGATCAGCCAGTCGTCTAAGTAGGGGAAGACGAATATCCCTAGAGTCCTTAAAAATGATGCTACTACTGCCATGCATTTCGTGAAGACTCTTGGGGCTGAAGCCAGGCCAAAGGGTAGAACTCTGTACTGATAATGTCTTCCCTGAAAGAGGAATTGAAGAGACCTCCTGTGTTCTGCATGAATAAGGATATGAGTACAGGTGTCTTTTAGGTCTAGAGAACATAGCCAATCCCGACTCTGAATGTAAGGGAGAAGTGTTCTGAGACAGATCATTTTGAATTTTTCTTGGAAAAGATACTTGTTTAACTCCCTGAGGTCCACTATGGGCCTCGACCCTCTTGTTTTCTTTGGAATAATGAAGTAGGGGGAGTAAAAGTCCAGGCCTTCTTGAGAAAGAGGTACCTCCTCTATCGCTCCCTGAGCAAGGAGTGAGGTGACCTCTTCACACAAGAGAGTGGTGAGGGAGGGGGGGCGCCGAGAACTGAACTCTCTTGGAGTAGAGAGGTGGGGTATACTGTGGAAGTGGAGTTTGTACCCCTCTGTCACTATGGAGAGAGTCCAATGCTCTGATGTTATCTGCTGCCTCCTCTTGGCAAATTAACATAGTCTGCCTGAAATGTTGAGAGGCTTTGGTATTTCTAGAGGAAGGATGGCTAGGTTCTCTAGGAAGGAGTCAAAGACCTTGCGGAGGCTGTGTTTGCTGAGCTGGTTGAGCTCTGGTGATTCGAGCCTTCCTTTGTTGTTTCGGCTGCTGCTGCCCCTTCTGGGGTACATGGACTGGACAGTGGCCAGTTTGGGTGTAAGAAGGACAGAATTTATTTTTCTCATTGAAAAAGGGATTCTTAAATGTCTTTTTCTTAGCTGGGTTGGCAGTGGTCCTGGATAATCTAAGGTAGTGTTCTTGGACTCAAGCTGAGAAGCTTTATCCTGCCAGTCCTTGCCAAAAAGGTTTTCTCCTGTGCAAGGAATATTCCCCAGCTTATCTTGCACCCACTGCTCTAAATCGGATGCTTGTAGCCAAGCAATCCGACGTGCACCGACAGAAATAGCAGAAGTTCTGCTAATGTATTCGAAACAATCAAAGGTTGCCCTGTTCATGAACTTAGAAAAGTTTTAGGCATGCTTAACAAGAGTAAGGAAATCAGCCCTCTTGTCATTGGGGAGAAGAGGGGCCATGAGTTCCAAATCCTTAGTAAGCTCTCGAAGAAACATACCCATGTAGAGTATTAAGAACTTATTCTGGCCGACAGAATAGAGGCCTGAAAACATCGACGACCAAAGGCATTGAGAGTCCTTGCCTCACGGCCCGGAGGATTAGAGGAATGCGTCTTGGCACTTTTGATATGGCGCATCGCCGATTCCACAACCATGGAATGGTGTGGTAACTGCGTTTTTTGTAACCCAGGACACTGGGGTACCAGGTACATTGTATCAAGCCTTTGAGAATGTGGAGACACCGTTATGCAGTGAAGGAGAGGAATCCTCCAGAAGAACCGCTCCAGTATCGATGGATTCATCAGAATCATCGGATTTGGAAACTCGAAGTATCAACGGGCTGGGTGCTCTCATACTGCCTGTCGACGGTACCAATCGAAGTTGGCATCGGAATGCCTCGATACCGGACCCTCTATGCCAGACACCGATTGGGTGGTAGCATGGAGAGCTGCGCAACGGTAGCTGCAGATACATCCGGTACCGATGGCTGCGGAACCAATTGTAGTGGCTTTAGCGGTATGGAGGCTGCTAACAAGGCCGCTAGACTGCGTTCAATGGCTAGGATGTGTTGATCCATGGAGCCTGCCGATGTCTGGGTGTTGGTACCGGCAGAGCGGGCCACTACCCCAGAACACGGCAGCAACAGCTCTCCAGAGGTGGATGCCTCGGGAACATCTTGGGACCCTGTTAATGCTTTGAAGGCAAGGACCTACTGCCGGGGTTGTTTGGCCGGTGTATTCTCCTCAAGGGCAATGCGAGAAGCATCTCGATGCTTAGAAGGAGATCTATCCTTTGAGGACCGACCGGTCTTTGAAGATGACCTGGGTTTGGCTACCTGAGATCCATGGGAGGAAGATGAAGCCCTGGACGATGTCGATGCAATGGAAATTGCATTCGAGGCAAAAAGGGTGCCGAGTTTCGCAGCTCTATTTTACAGGCCCCTCTTAGTCATCTTTCTGCAGAAGAGACACTCCGATGGAGAATGGTCTGGGCCCAAACATTTAAGACATCAATCATGGGTGTCGGTAGCAGAAATGGTACCGCCACATTTTGAACATTTTTTGAAACCACAAGTTGGTTTCTCCATTTTGAAGAAAATAGGGCCTAGTGCCCAAAATGGTGCCAAAGCACCAAGAGGGGACAGACCCTCAAGAAAAAGCTTTTTTTTTTTTTTTTTTTTTTAAGAAGAAGAAAATAAAGAAGACACTGGTGGTACCAGCGTAGGCGTTGACGGGAAGGCAGATGCGACCACAAAAAAGAAAATTTTCTGCGGTGACAGGAGTTGCTGCCTGTCGGCTCCACGGAAAACAAAAAACTGAAGAGGGGGAGTTGGAAAGGCGGGAAGGCAGCAGCGCAGGCACAGTGGGATGCTCCCAAAGGCTTTCCTATAGGACGCTGGGGAGCGTTCCCATGCGGGCTCCGTCGGTGCCGATGATACCCATAAGTGAAGACTACATTCCTGCTTGTTCCTGGAGATCTATGCTTTCTACGGGAACAATCAGGAATTCAGTCCTCACATATGGGATTCCCCAGCTGCAGGCTAATGAAAGCCCATAGCGAAAAAAAACATGGTCTCCCTCAAGGGGAGCCACGAGCAGCAGCAATGGAGTCCGTGGCAACAGACTGCAGTAGGAACCCTGTGTCCGATGAAAATCAGCACTCCGGTGGCCTGAACACAGAAGGGTCAGAGGGTAGGAGTTGCCTAAACCCCGAAAAGATTATGGAGCAATGCCTGGATGAAGGCACTGTCCTGACGGGACTCTATTTCCAGGAAATAAGGGGCTGCGAAGGTGTGGACTGAAGACCAGGTACCAGCCCGGCAGATGTCCACCATTGGGACAGAGCGCAGGTTTGCCACCGAGGCTGCTATGGCTCTGACATGGTGCGCCGTGACGTGGCCTTCCAGCGGGAGCCCCACCTGCTCATAGGCGAGGGCTATACAGTCCGCCATCCAGGTAGACAGTGTACGTTTGGTCACCACCTCCCCCAGATGACTGGGGTTGTACGAGACGAAAAGCTGAGCAGCTTTGCAGTGGCCCTGAATACACTGGATGTAGAAGGACAAGGGCTCTCTTACAGTCCAGAGTATGAAGGACCGTCTCACCCCTACTGGTGTGAGGTCTTGGAAAGAAGGTGGGAAGTACCACTTCCTGGTTGAGATGGAAGGAAGATACCACCTTCGGAAGGAATTTAGGGTGTGTGCAGAGCACCACCCTCTTCTTGTAGAACCTGGTATAGGGTGCCTCCGCCACTAAGGCCTGAAGCTCGCTAACTCTGCAAGTGGAGGTGAGTGCAACCAGGAACGCCATCTTCCATGAGAGTTATCATGATTGGCAGGTAGCCAGAGGCTCAAAGGGCGGGTGAGTGAGCTGCCCCAATACCACACTGAGGTCCCACTAGATCGCCGGAGGGCAAACCAGGAGCTTCAATAAAGCACAGTTACTTACCTGTAACAGGTGATCTCTGGGAACAGCAGGAATAAGTCTTCACATACGGGTACGTCGGTACCGACGGAGCCTGTGCGGGAACGCTTCCCAGCGTCCAATCAGAAAGCCTTTGGGAGAATCCCACTGCGCCAGCGTACTGCCTTCCCGCCTTTCCCAACTGACTCTCCTCAGTTGAGTTTTAAGCTGAGACAAAGAGAGAGAGAGAGGGAAAGGAGAGAGAGAGAGAGAGGGAAAGGAAAGATAGATAGAGAGATACAACTCCTAGGGGAGGTGGGTGGGTTGTGAAGACTTATTCCTGCTGATCCCAGAGATCACCTGTTACAGGTAAGTAACTGTGCTATCTCCAGGAACAAGCAGGAATGAGTCTTCACATATGGGGACTCCCTAGCTTTAGATGCCAGGGAGCGATCCCAGAAGTTGTGTGTCCCTGGAACAGGGCTGCACTTCCCCACATGGATCTCTGGCATCCCATGAGGGATGGTGGGTAGGAGTTGATTAAGTATGGAACTGGTGTTTAAGAACAGCCTGACCAAACAAGGCATCCCGGCGGGAGTCCTTGTCCAAGCGGTAATGGGCTGTGAAGGTATGAACCGAGGCCCAAGTGGCTGCTCGACAGATGTCGTCGATAGACACAGAGTTCAGATGAGCCACTGAGGCTGCCATGGCTCTCACATTGTGAGCTATAACATGGCCCTCCAGAGAAAGGTTCTTGCTCTGATAGGCGAAAGAAATGCACTGCGCAATCCAGTTAGAAAGTGTTCTCTTGGAGACTGGTTGTCCGAGATGAGAAGGATCAAAGGCAACAAAGAGTTGGGAAGACTTTCTATGTTGCTGTGTCCTTTGTAAGTAAAAAGTCAGAGCTCTTTGACAGTCCAGGGTATGAAGATTCCTCTCTGCACTTGATTCATGAGGCCCTGGAAAAAAGACAGGTAGGTAGACCTCCTGGTTAAGGTGAAAAGGCGAGACCACCTTAGGCATAAAGTGTGGATTAGTCCTAAGGACCACCTTGTCATGATGGAACCTTGTATAAGGTGGATTAGCTACAAGTGCTTGCAATTCACTAATGTGGCGTGCTGATGTGATTGCAATGAGAAAGATAACCTTCCAAGAAAGGTATTTCAAGGAGGTGGTAGCTAAAGGTTCAAAAGGCGGCTTCATAAGCTGACCAAGAACCAAGTTTAAGTCCCATGCCACCGGGGGTGGTTTAATGGGAGGCTTTGTTAAAAGGAGGCCTCTCATGAATCTTGCTACAAGAGGATGAGAGGAAATAGGTTGTCCATTTAGAGGCTTAAGGGAAGCTGCAATAGCACTCAAATGGACCCTTACTGAATTTGTCTTAAGGCCTGCATTAGACAGATGAAGGAGATACTCCAGCAAAGATTCCAGAGGTATGGCAAGGGGGTTAAGACCCTTCCCAGAACACCAGATGGTAAACCTCTTCCCCTTGAAAGCATAAGAACGTCTAGTGGAAGGTTTTCTGGAAGCATAAAGGAGCAGCCTAGTGGTTGGGGGAAGGTACTTCAGGCCGGAAGGTCGGGGGTTCAAATCCCACTAGAGGACAGCAACCTTGGGCCGGAAGGACTGGGGTTTCTAGTCCCACAGATGCTCCTTGTGGTGTTGGGCAAGCCACTTAACCCTCCACTGCCCATGTTCCCTGTAAGTATTAGTGTATGTGTCTCATATCCCCGCGTGTTAAATGCATCCCCCAATTGTGTTGTGACCGCTTTGATTGAAGGATAAGGCGGTATACAAAACTGTCTAAATAAAATCTTTCACTTGTTGAGAAAGATGAAGATCCTGGAGATCTAGGCCTTCAGCAACCAAGCCCTGAGATGCAGAGACTGGGGATTGGGATGCCATAACCTTCCGTCCTCTTGAGAGAGGAGGTCTGGAGCAGACCCTAACTCTAGGGAGGGAGCTTGAGAGAGATGTAGAAGCAGAGGGTACCACACTTGCCATGGCCAATGTGGAGCTATGAGAATCATGTGGCCTCTCTCTGAAGCTTGAACAAGGTTTTGGGAATTAGGGGAATGGGTGGAAAGGCATACAGGAAGTCTTGACCCCAGTGAAGGAGGAAAGCATCCTTTGCCTGAGCCCCCTGAGCCGGAGTTCTGGAACAGAACCTGGGAAGTTTGGCATTCCACGGACTTGCAAAGAGGTCTATGTCCGGGGTTCCCCAAATTCAAAAAATCTTGGATACCTGGTCCATATGTAGGGAGCACTTGTGTGGAAGCAGAACTCGACTGAGTCTGTCCGCCCAAGAGTTTTGAACACCTGGAAGATAAACTGCCAGAAGATGAATGTGAAGCTCTCTGGCGAGGGCCCACAGTCGCAGAGCTTCGTTGCAAAGTGACAGAGAGCCAGTTCCTCCCTGCTTGTTTACATAGAACATGGCTACCTGATTGTCCGTGTGGATAAGGACTGTCTTGTGGCTGAGCAGGGTGTGGAAAACTCGCAGAGCAAGGAAGATTGCTCTGAGTTCCAAGAGATTGATATGTAGACAAGTCTCCTGTGGGGACCAGATGCCCTGGGTGGAGAGGTCCTGAAGATGAGCTCCCCAGCCCACTGGAGAAGCATCTGTTGTAAGAGTTGCTTGGGGTAGAGGCTGTTGAAAGGGGGACCCCAGCAACAAGTTGTGAGGGGACTTCCACCACTGGAGGGGCAAAATGAGGCGACTTGTGTTTGCTATTTTGTCTGACAAGCAGCCTAATGCCTGGGTCCATTGGGTGGATAAAGTCCACTGAGCTGCTCTCATGTGAAGGCGAGCATATGGTACCACATGTACCGTGGATGCCATGTGGCCTAGCAACTGTAACATCTCTCAAGCAGTTAGTAGGGGCTTCAACTCTACTTGAGAAGCCAACTGCACCAAGTGAAGGCAACGTGCCTGGGGAAGATAGGCCCTTGCCCTTGTGGTATCCAGCAATGCCCCTATAAACTCCAGGGACTGAGTAGGGATCAAATTGGACTTTGGGATGTTTATTACCAGCCCTAAATACTGAAGGATACGCATTGTGCAGGTTAGAGAAGTCTTGGCCTCTGATTGAGTGGGAGCTCGAATGAGCCAGTCATCCAGGTAAGGGAAGACGAATATTCCCAGGGTGCGCAGAAAAGCAGCAACCACTGCCATGCATTTCGTGAACACCCTTGGTGCAGAAGCCAGACCAAAAGGGAGCACTCTGTATTGATAGTGCTTTTCCTGAGAAAGGAACCGAAGGAACTTTCTGTGAGTTGGATGGATGAGAAGATAAGTGTACACATCCTTGAGAACTACAGAACAAAGCCAATCCTGACTCTGAAGGTATGGCAGCAGAGTTCCTAGAGAAACCATCTTGAATTTTTCTTTGACTAGGAATCTGTTCAACTCTCTGAGATCTAAGATGGGTCTGAAGCCCCCTGTTTTCTTTGGAATAAGAAAATAGGGGCAGTAGAACCCTGTGCCCTGTTGTTGAAAAGGCACCTTCTCTATTGCCCCCTGGGCGAGAAGAGTGGCAACCTCCTGCTCCAACAGGCTGAGGAGGGAGGTTGGAGAATTGAACTGGTGCACTCTTGTGAGAGGGGGTAAGCTTGAAAAATGAAGTTTGTACCCCTCTCTTATGATGGAGAGTGTCCAATGCTCTGCTGTAATTTGCCCCCACCTGGGAGCAAAGTGACATAACCTTCCTGGAATGGTGGAGGGCTCTGGTCCTTCTAGAGCCAGGAAGGCTAAGTTCTCTAGCAGAAAGTCAAAGGCCCTGAGGGGGCTGACGTTGCTGGGCTGGAGCAGGCCTCGCAGCCTTTGCTTTGCTCTTGTTTGGAGGATTGCTGATGTTTGGAAGGAAACTGAGCTGCAGAAGATGCCCGCTGACCATAAGCAGGATAGAATCTTCCCTTTTTAGAAAAAGGTGTTTTCTTGAACAACCTTTTCATAGCAGGAGCAGCTGTGGATTTGGATAGTCTATCCAAAGCAGAATTTTCAGCATCCATCTGATTGGCTTTTGCTTGCCAATCCTTACCAAACAGATTCTCACCTGTACAAGAGATATTTCCCAATTCATCTTGGACCCAGGTCTCCAAATCAGATGCTTGAAGCCAAGCAATCCTACGTGCACCTATAGCATTGACGTCCTGGAGGATTAGAGGCATGTCTTTTGGCACTTCTAATCTTTCTCATTGCAGACTCAACCACAATAGGGTGGTGAGGAAGCTGAGTTGTATGGAAACCAGGACAAGGAGGGACACGATACATGGTGTCCAACCTGCGAGAATGAGGAGAGGTGGTTAGAGGTGCTTCCCACATCCTCAACATGAGATCATACAGAATCTCATGAATAGGTAAGGTAGCTGCCTCTTTAAGAGTCTTAGGATATTGTAAAATATCTAACTCCTTGGCTTTGGGCTCTGTCTCAGGTGCCACTGTAATAGAGAGACCCTGAGCCACCTCTCTGATAAAGTCTTGAAAAGACAAATCCTCTGGAGGAGACATCCTTCATTTAGGAGAGGACTCCTCCTCCTGTGGAAGAAGCATCACTGCATCAACCGACTCTTCAGAATCCTCAGAGTCCTCAGAGGAATCGAAGTATCGCCTGTCCGGATGCTCTTGCAAAGCCTAATACCCGTACCGACCAGGATCGGTATTGGGAATAACCGGTACCGGGGTATCGGTACCGGAGGGCTTCAGAGGACAGAGTACCGGCATAGCGGACACCGATGCCGATGTCGATGCCACCGGTACCGGAATCGGTACCGATGGCGATGCTAGAGCCGGTACCGGCGGAGTAGTCTGTTGCGGTACCACGGGCGTCGATGCCACAAGGAGTGTCGCCAGACTGCGTTCTATGGACAGAATCCTCTGATCCATCAACGCCGCCAATGCCTGGAAATCGGTACCCCAGAGCATGGCACCAGGAGATCTGTCGAGGCCACGCCATCGAGATCATCCTGGAACCCCGATGATGATGCTTTAGAGGCCGAAGCCTCCCGCCGGGGTAATTTTGCCGGTGCAGAATCCTCGAGGGCAAGGCCAGAGGCATCTCGAAGCTTAGAAGGAGATCTACCCTTCGAGGACCAGCTGGATTTATGTTTAGTTACCTGAGATCCATGTGAGGAAGAAGCAGCACTGGAAGACGTCGATGCCACCGAAGCCGTATCAGAGGGTAACAGGGTACTGAGCTTGGCAGCTCGGTTCTGCCAACCTCTTTTAGACATCATAGAACAGGACACACAATCTGTTATGGAATGGTCAGGACCTAAACATTTTAGACACCAGTCATGGGTGTCGGTGACGGAAATAGTACCGCCACATTTTGTGCACTTTTTAAATCCTGAGGCAGGCTTTTCCATATTTAAGGAAAAAACGTTTTGGGCCTAAGGCCCAAAACTCAAGTGCACCTGAAGAAAAAGAACGGAAAGAAGGGTTGGTTTTTTTTTTTTAACAAGAAGAAAAGAACGAAGACCGGCGGTACCAGTACAGCGTCGAAGAAGGCAGATGCAACGCAAAAGAAATAAAGAAAAAATAAGGAAATTCTTCTGCGGTGACAGGAACACGACCTGCTGGCTCTGCGGAAAAAGAAGAACTGAGGAGAGACAGTTGGGAAAGGCGGGAAGGCAGCACGCAAGCGCTGTGGGATGCTCCCAAAGGCTTTCTGATTGGATGCTGGGGAGCGTTCCCACGCAGGCTCCGTTGGTACCGACGTACCCGTATGTGAAGACTCATTCCTGCTTGTTCCTGGAAATCAGCAGACCCCTTAGGAAGCAGGTCACCAGCTGCTTAACCGAGAGGGGTTTGCCATACACTGAGTGGCGGTGCACCGCCAGGGCACTGAGGTGCACCCTGACAGAGTTAGATTTAAGCCCGGATTACGAAAGGTGGAAAAGGTACCGTAACACCAGTTCCACCGGGCAGGAGAACAGGTCATTGCCGTGCTCTGCACACGAAGTTAAGAACTTATACTATTTGAGAGCATAAGCTTTCCTAGTGGAAGCCTTACGAGAGTCCAGCAGGATCTCCTCTATCTCACCCGGAAGATTGAAAGGGGCTAGGGTCACCCTTTCAGAAGCCACACCATCAGTGATAAGGACCCCAAGATGGGGTGCAGAAGAGAGCCCCCCCCTCCTGAGACAGAAACCCTGGAGAGTTCCCAATGGGATGGGGTCTCCACCGATAATCGGAGGGGTAGAGGGAACCACGGTTGCCTGGGCCTTCGAGGGGCTATCAGGATGAGCGAGGCCTTGTCATGGAGGGTTCTGAACAGGGTTTTTTCAATCAGCAGTGTGGGAGGGAAGGCATACATGAGGCCCTCCGTCCATGAGACGAGGAATGTGTCTGCTGCCACTGGAGGGATGGGCCTGCCGGGAGCAGAAGCGGGACAACTGGTAGTTGTCTGAGCTGGTAAACAGGTCCATCATGGGTTCCCTCCAGAGCTAGAAGAGCCAGTCGGCCACACTGGGGTACAGCTGCCACTCGTGTGACTGGAAGATCCTGCTCAATTTGTTGGCCAGTAGGTTGTTCTAGCTTGGCAGGTATACTGCCTGCAGGAGTATACCCTGTTGGACTGCATAGGAGCCGAGGACCACTGCCTCTCAGCAGAAGGCATGAGACCCCGTGCCCCCCTTTTTGTTCACATAGAACATCGCCACCTGGTTGTCCGTCTGGACCAACACTGGTTGGTGACGTAAGCAGTAGCAAAAAGCTTGGACAGCTAAATATATTGCCCGTATTTCCAGGAGGTTGATCTGCTGTATGATCTTGTCCTGCAACCAGCTGCCCTGGATGAGGAGTTCCTCAGAGTGGGCTCCCCAGCCTAGCAGGGAGGTGTTCGTGGTGAGGACCCTTAAGGGGCTCTGGGCTTGAAAAGGCATCCCTGCCTCAAGATATTGGGGAGTCTGCCACCAGGTCAGAGAGTCCGCCAACTGGCGGGTCACTGAGACTTTGTTGTGGAGGCACACCATGGCCTGTGTCTATTGGTCCCGGAGACATCACTGCACGGCCCTCATGTGGAGGCCAGCATATGGGGTGACATGGACCGAGAAGGCGCAAGAAGAGTCAAGCGGGCACCAAAGGAAGGTCCTGTACATCTAGTGCCAGGGCTCTAAGGCAGTTGGCTCGGTCCCTGGGCAGGAAGGCCTTTGCCTGGAGGGTGTCCAGTCTTGCCCCAATGAACTCCAGAAACTGCGTCAGAAGGAGGTGGGACTTGGGGTAGTTTATCACAAACCCCAAGTGCTACAGAACCTGGATGGTGCGCGCAGTCGCCTGCTGCACCTCTGAGGCTGTGCCTCCCTTTATTTATTTATTTTATTTATTTATTTATTTAACAGTATTTCTAAACCGCCTTATCTTAATAATCAAGGTGGTATCACAGCAAGCAATCAGGTAAAGTGTGTGTGTTGTCCATGCAGTGAGGATAAAACTTAGTTGTGTGAGGGATGTGTTGGGTGCTTGATTTGTTTGAGCTATATACAGGGTGGGCTATTTACAGTGGTGCTAGAATCATATTTTATATATATTCAGTTGTTTGGGAGGATTGGAGTGCTGTTATCCATTCTCTTAGGTTATGTGATGTGACCATAGTGCTCTATGAACAGCATGGTTTATGAGCCAATCGTCCAGGTAGTGGAAGACAAAAAACTCCTGGAGGCGGAGGAAGGTGGCCATGACTGCCAGGCATTTTGTGAAGACCCTTGGGGCGGAGGCCAGGCCGAAAGGCAGCATCCTGCACTGCTAGTGCCTGCCCCCCACCATGAACCGCAGGTACTGCCTGTGGTTGGGATGAACGAGGACGTGGGTATAGGCATCCTTCAGATCCAAGGAGCATAGCCAATTTCCCTGCTGGAGGTAAGGCAACCATGTTCCAAGGGAGAGCATCTTGAACTCTTCCCTCACCAGGAACTTGTTGAGGTTGCACAGGTAGAGGATGGGCCTTAGGCCTCAGTTCTCCTGCTCTTTTTGGCATGAGGAATTACCTGGAATAGAACCTCTTGCCCTTGAGATGGTGGGGCACTTGTTCCACCACTTTGTCCTCGAGAAGACCTGCAAGCTCCTTCAGAAGGTCCCGGTGGAAGAGAGACCTGAAGGACTCTCCCGGAAAATAAGGGGAAGGTCAGATGGAGGAGGTAACCCTCCTTGACCACTCTTAATGCCCAGGAATCGGTGGCGATGTTTAGCCGCCTTTGGGCATAGTGGATCAGACGTCCTCCTGTGGGCTGCTGACCTCCTTGGGGTAGAGAGGCTATGCCCAAAGAGTCAAAAGCTCCCCCCTGGCTGGGCCAGCGCCGGCGCCTGGGGTTTGGGAGCCTTCTTCTTACGAGGGCCATGCCCATGTCCCTTTGCCTGCTGACCCTTTGGGTATCTTCCATCCCCTTTACCAGTTTGGTGGCTCTTCATTGTAGCTTTTCTAATTCTGCTATATCCTTTTTAAGATATGGCGACCAGAATTGCACACAATATTCAAGGTGCAGTGGCACCATGGAACAATAGAGGGGCATATTATCATCCTTGGTTTTATTCTCCATTCCTTTCCTTCCTTATGATTTCTAGTATTCTATTTGTTTTCTTGGACACCACTGCACACTGGGTGAAGGATTTCAATGTCTTATCCATAATGACACCTAAATCTTTTTCCTGGGTGGTGGTTCCTAATGTGGAACCTTGCATCGTGTAACCGTAGTTTGGGGTGTCCTTTCCTAGGTGCATAACTTTGCACTTGTCCACATTAAATTTCATCTGCCATTTGGATGTCCAGTCTTCCAATTTATCAAGGTCTTCTTGCAATTTTTTACAATCTTCTTGTGTTTTTTTTTTTACTTGAACTTTATTGAAATTTTCACTCGCAGCTTAAACCAACAATTCGACCACAGTAAGCATTTACATGTAAATTCAATCCCTCCCTTCTTACGCCCTAATGCCCCCTCCTCCGCCCCTAATATCCCCGCCTATCCCCATCCTGCCCTCTGCACTACGCTTACCCACTTGTACCATATTTCCCCCTTCTCCCCTCCATCCCCCTTCTCCCCTCCTATAAGTAAAATCTCATGCTTACCCTAATGCTAATCTCACTCCTTCACCCCAGCTGCACCTTTCCCCCTCCCCCTCCCCCTCCTCTGCTGCTCCCTTCCACATACCCTCTCTCAACCATCTCCATACCCCCTCCCACCGTTTCGCCATTTGTCCCCCCTCTGCCCTTCTTTTCCCCCCGTTATTTTATACATAAGATATATTTCTTACATTCGTTTAGCATAACTGTCCATAGATGGTAAACTCTTTCTATTCCAGTTCCATGCTATTTCGCATCTGGCCGCCGTGACACAATACCAAATAATACTCCACTCTCCTTCCCACTTCCCATCCTTCTTTTGCAGGAGAAACATTTTAGGAGTAAGCTCTATACATGATCACACAATTTTGTTAATGTTATCCCTAATTTTCCCCCAATAACGTTGTACCACTGGGCATGACCACCACATATGCATCCATGTACCCCTAAACCACACTCCCTCCAACATTCATTCGTCTTCAATACCCCTGCCTTATGCAACCGTTCCGGTGTGAGATACCACCTACTCAGCACCTTGAACCCATTCTCGCATAACGATGTTGCTATTGTGAATTTGGCTAACCCTTTATAGATTCTAGATATCATGCCCTTCTGCCCCATGGAACCCAAACATGCCCCTTCAAACCATTCCACTCCCCCCCCCCCCCCGCTATCCTGCCCCCTCTTCCTCTGTGATCACCGACCGCATCTGCACAAACACGTACCTATCTGTTTCTGGCAACTGATACATATCCCGTATCCCCTCAAAACCCCTAACCTCATTCCCAACTATTATCTGTGACACCTGACTCAATCCCTGCTCCGCCTACCTTCTGAGAACTGCTCTACTCGGTCCTACTCCCTTTTCACAGCACGTTTGGAGGGACATTGTATGTGACCACCTCTTGACCCCCATCATCCTCTGCCTATGCTGCTGCCATACATTTAAAGTGTGCCCCACCAAAGGGTTGTCTCCCCTCTACCCCTCCCCCCTACCCCTACCCCTACCCCTCCCCCCCGACTATCCTTTCTAACTCTCCGGGGCCGAAATCTACTGCTTCCATCATCACCCATTGCTTGTTGGGTTCCCGTAACCATGCATACACCGCCCTAATTTGTGCTGCCTTGTAGTACAATGTAAAGTTAGGTACCCCATCCCGCCCTCTGATTCCTGTACTTGCAATGTCCGTGCCGCCACCCTTGTCTTTTTACACCCCCAAATAAAACCCTCCACTTGTTTTTGTACTTTCCTCAATAAGCTTCTCGGAATCGCTATTGGTAATACTTGAAAGTAGAACAGGAACTGGGGAAGCAGCATCATCTTAACAAATGCCATCCGCCTGAACCAAGAGTGGTACCCCCAACTCCATCCCCTCAACTGCATCTCCAATTGCTCTAAAAGCTTTTTATAATTGAGTTCAAATAATTCCCCCAATGTCCTCCCCACCTGCACCCCAAGGTACCTAATTGAACTCTTTGCCCACCTAAAGGGAAAGTGCTGCTGCAGCCCCGCTTGCTGATCCTCCTCCCCTACCAAGCTTAATATTTCGGATTTCCCCCAATTGATCCGGAAACCCGCCACTTTCCCATAGTCCTGTATCTCGCTCATTATGGCCTGCAACGTTTCCCCTGGTCTCGTGATCGTTAACAGTATGTCATCTGCAAAGAGCGACATGTGATACTCTGTTTGTCCCACCCATACCCCCTTAATATCTTGGCTCACCCTTATATGCGCTGTCAGGGGCTCCAACGAGAGCGCAAACAGCAGTGGCGATAGAGGGCAGCCCTGCCTAGTTCCCCTCCCCAGAGGAAAAAATCGCGAGTACCCCCCCATTTACCCTCACACATGCTTTGGGACTTGCATACAAGGCTTTTAGCCAGTTCACAAACTCTGCCCCAAACCCCATGGCTTTCAGCATCGAGAATAAGAATTTCCAGGACACCTGATCGAATGCTTTTTCAGCATCCAGCGAGACCAGTGCCGCAGGTTCACCCGATCGCCCCGCTGTCCAAATTACATTTAGTACCTTTCTAATGTTATCCGCCACCTGCCTCCCTGGTATAAAGCCTGCTTGGTCATCATGAACTAACTTACCCAGGATCTTATTAAGCCTCATAGCTAATATCTTTGCCAACATTTTCACATCAATATATATATATTTAACAGCGATATTGGTCGGTAGGATGCGCACTCCTGTGGGTCTTTCCCTTCTTTATGTATCAGGGTAATGCCTGCCCATCCTATCATATCTGCCAACTTCTCCCCTCGCCGTGGCATATTGAATACTTTTGTTAGGGTTTGCACTAACAGATTCCCAAATTTCCTATAAAATCGCGCTGTCAGCCCGTCTAATCCCGGGGCTTTCCCCAGCTTCATATCCTTAATTGCCCGTATCACTTCCTCCGCTGCAATCTCTCTGTCTAGATTCTGCTGCTCCCCTTCTTCCAACCACGGCAGCCCCACTCCTTCTAAATAGTTATTGATTGCCTCCACTGTTCCCTCTGATTGGGGAGCATATTCTGATAAAATGCTACAAACTCTTCTCTGATCTGGAGAACATCCCGCACTACCCCCCCCCCCCTCCCTGCTTCTGATCTGTCTGACCCTATTCCACTCCTTCCTCTTTTTTAACTGTTGTGCCAAGTACTTCCCCACTTTATTACCCCCTTCAAAGAAGTTCTGCCTCAACAACTGCAGGCAATGCCTTATCCGTCCCACCTCCAACGCATTCAGTTTAGCCCTCGTCTCCAATACTGCTCCCCGAAGTGGCCCATTACCCCCCTGTGCATCTTTCCCTTCTAGTTCCAGTAGTTGGTGCCTTAACTGCAATTCCTGCTCCTCCCTTTCCCTTTTTATCCACGCTCCCCACATTATCAACACCCCCCTCACCACTGCTTTGAGGGCATCCCATACCACCCCCTCTTTTACCTCTCCCCCCCATTCTTTTTGAAGTACTCCGGTATTAATTGTTCCACCTCTCTCACCACCCTAGTATCCTCCAGCAGCTCTTCATTTAGTTTCCAGTATTGCCCCCCTTTACTTTCACCCCACACCCTCACCTGTACTACCACTGGTGCATGGTCTGATCACGTTATGGGCTCATTTTCTCCTCCCTTTATCTTGCCTGCCAACTCCTTCCCTAACCAGATCACATCTAGTCTTGAATATGTATCATGAGCTGCTGAAAAGAAGGAGAACTGTCACCTCCCTGGGTTCATCAATCGCCATGCATCTATCAAATCATTCTCCTTCACGAACCTGTGATATTTCTGTCTATCCGCCCCTCACCCTTCCCTCTTACCCGTCGTGTCTCTCCCCACCTCCCAGGGCATATTAAAGTCCCCTCCACAAATCGTCGCTCCTTCCCCCATTAATGCCACCTGCTTACTTAACTCCTCCCAAAAGTCTTTCTGGGACCCCGTGGGCGTGTAAACATTTAACCACACAAAACCACTCCTCCCCAATTTTCACACGCAGTAATAGATATCTCCCCCCCCTTATCTCTTGTCACCGACTGTACTTCTGTTTTCTGCTCTCCACTAATGAGAACCGCCAACCCTCCTTTCTTCCTTTCCCTTAAGTTTGAGGCAGAAAGGCACTCTCTATACCCCTTGGGTTGCACTACCGATTCATGCTTTTTTTGTAAATGTGTCTCCTGCAACATCACAATCGCTGCTTCGTGTCTTGCTAATTCTTTATACAATTTCTGTCTCTTCCAGGGTGAATTCAACCCCTTCACATTCAACGTTACAATTTTCAAATCACCTCCCCACCGTATTCCCCCCTTCCTCCTAACTTTTTTCCCCTCCTCCCCTTCCCCCCACCCCTTCTTCCTCCTCCCACCCCTCTCCCCTCCCTTCCCTCCAACCCCCTCCCACTCCCCCCCTTCCCCTCTCTCATCCCTTCCTTCTGGGCCTCCCCTCCTCTATCTACCCCCTTCCCTCCCCCTCCCCCTTCCCCCCTCCCTTCCCCATCCTACTTCTCCATTGAGGAGATCTGACTTTCATAACGGTGACCAAGTATTGGACCGCCACCTACTCTCGCTCCTCTTCCTCCTCCCCCCGCTTCCCTCCTTCCTCCCATACTCCATCTACTCCTCTTGCCCCGACCCCCCGTCACCTCACCTCTACCCATCTAACCTCCCCCCCAACCCCCACCTTTATCTAGTACATATTACAACCACCCAAAATCTTTTCCATATTGTATGGTATCTGGATCAAGTCCATATGCTGTTCGCTGCTTCAGCCAGCGTCCTTTTCACTCGCCTTTCCTCGTTGGCGATCCTTAGCCAATCTTGCCAATCTCCTACCGCCTTCTGCTGCTCTATGCCACCTCAGGCTCTCCGCCCTTAAAGTGTTTGCGTCATTGTCCGTTGGCTGGGCTGGACCGCTGACTTCTTCCGGAAGATTTGCTGCTCCTAGATCTCTCAGCGCACTCCACGCTTGTCTTCACTCTCCGTGATCGTCCTTGCACGTGATCAACAACCCAAATGGGTACAACCACTTATATCTTAGGTCAGCTCTTCTCAAGTAGGCCGTAACCTCCTTTATCTCCCTTCTGCATTGTAGCGTTCCCTGGGACAGATCCTGAAACAGTTCCAGTTTGTCTCCTTCCCATTGGAAGTTTCTTATCTTTCTCGCTGCTCCTAGGAGGCGTTCTTTCATCTTGAAGGAGTTCAAGCAATGTCTCTCAGACGGTTGTCCGTTATGGGCCCCAACCCTCTATGAGCCCTTTCTATTTTCACCTGGACTCCTCCATCCTCCTCAGTTTGATCCACCGCTTTTAACAGTTCTCCAAATACCTTTTGGATCACCTTCTCACTGTTCTGATATCTGAGATCCTCTGGGACTCCTCGCACTCTAATGCTGCATCTTCTCGAGCGATCCTCCAAGTCTTCCGTTTTAACCTTCATCTCCTCTTGAGCCTGCCTCAGCTCCTCCCATCCTTTCTGGATTTGCTCCACAGCCACACTTTGCTGTTCCAACTGAGTCTCGGCGTCCTCCAGATCCGTGATGTCTTGCTTAATTGCTTGCAAAGTTTCTTTTAACTCATTCTTTACTCCTCCAATTTCCTCCTTTAAGTCCTCTTTTAGTTCTATAAGCCACTGTTTGATTTTCTCAGCCATTCCCGAGCACTCTTCTCCTTCTGTGTCCTCCTCTTACCCTGGCGATAACTCCACCATCGTTTTACCATTCTTCTCTCCCTCCTTCCCACCTCTTGATGGCGCATAGGAGGAGCGGAATTCCGTCAGTTTTTTCTTCACAGTCCTGTCTCTTTTTGATTTATCCATTATTGGTTTTTCATGGGTTCCACTCCACAGGCTGTGACTTCTTTATAAAGCTCTACTGTTCTCCCCCTTCCTGTGGGCTGCTATTTGAGCGGCTGACTGATTCGCAGTCTTCTCCCCCTGCTTAAGGCTGAACTCTTCCTTCTGCCTGGGATGACCTTTGGAGTGCAAATTTATTTTGCCTCGGTCTCAGGTCGCACTTTCTGAACCTCTCCCGACGTAACCTGGTACTTGCTGGCCTGGTCTGCTCCCCTCTGCAGATACTCCTTCAGCCAGGTTGTGCTCCGCTAACTTTTCAACTCCCCACGCACCTCTGGATTGTCTGGCTCTCCAACTTCTCTACCAGGTGCCGACTGTGCTATGCTGCTTTTTGCACGGCCGCTCCTCCAACCCACATGGTGCTTGTCTGCTCTCCTCCAGGTCCTGCACTCCCCAGCGCGTGGCTGCTCTCTTGGGCCTCACTCAGCCGCCAAATCAGCTGCTCCTCCCGGCCTCCTCTACTGCTCCACCTCCAGCTCTCCTCTGGACCGCCCGGTCTCCACTCTCTGCCACTCCCACTCACTGCGATCTGCCTCCTACACACACTCAGACCACGTGCTTCACTCACAGTTCGCACCGGCCTGCACTGCTCTCCCTGGCCTGCTCTTGATGCTCATGTAGTGCCACGGGTGAGTGCCATGGCTCGCGCCTGCTTCAATTCTTGTGAGGGATAGTCCTCCCCTAGCTGCCTCTCATTGTTCCACTTGAATTTTTGCACCCTAGGGGGGTTATATCCCTCGTTAGCAGGACTTTATGCCGGAGCTGATCTCCTACTCTGCCGTGCGCTCCAATGACGTCACCGGAAGAATCTTCTTGTGTTTTAACAACTTTGAATAATTTTGTTTCATCTGCAAATTTGATCACCTCGCTCGTTATTTCCATTTCCAGGTCATTGATAAATATATTGAAAAGCAGCGAGCCCAGCAGATCTTCATGGCTAGTAATCCATATTTTTTGGTTTACTATAGATAAATATGTATTGTCCATATTAATTTTCATAATTATCCAAAGTGATTGTTATGTTATATGGTTAGTATATACCCAGTTTATACAGTGTCCAACATATTGAACAATAAAGGGTGTATGCCTTTCAACTTAGCTTATTGGATATCTGATATAGTTTCCAGGTTATCCAACCTGAAATTTAGATGCCAATTCTTCCTAAAGAGAAGGAACATAAAGACTTCCATTAAGAGTATGGAAATGAAAATATCTTCCTATTATTATCCATTTTATATTATTTCATTATGCCCTTGTTTCCCAACAAAGAGGAAAACTGGGAATAACACAATTTGTTACAGGACTGCACACTACTTATAGCACTGTGGTTAAAAAAAAGACCAAAATGCTAATGGTAACTGTAGAGTATATCAGTAGTATTTTTCTGCAATAGAGACAGTATAAACAATACCGTGAGATAAAACTATAAATAAGAGGGCTTTACCTTCACAATCTCCCAATTGTGCTATGAATGCAGAAGGCCAACAGTCTTGTGTATAAGAAATATAAACCTGAGATGGGGAAACTGCTGAGAACATTTAATAGAAACATGATGGCAGAAAAAGACCATATGGCCCCTCCAGTATGACCTTTGGTAACAACTACTAAATTCCCTTTTTTACCTTTAGAGATCTTCTGTGTTTATCCCATGCTTTCTTGAATTCAGATACTGTCCTCGTCTCTACTACCTCCACTGGGAGACTATTCCAAGCATCTACTACTCTTTCCATAAAGAAATATTTCTGCATTTTACTCCTGAGTCTATTACCTTCAACCTTCATCCTATGTCCCCTCACTGCAGAGCTTTCTTTCAAATGAAAGAGACTTTCCTCCTGTGTATTTATACGTCTCTATCATATCTCCTCTATCCCGCCTTTCCTCTGAAGTATACATATTGAGATCTTTAAGTCTGTCCCCATATGGTTTATAACGAAGACCACTGACCATTTTGATAGCCACCCTCTGCACAGACTCCATCCTGCTTATATCCTTCTGAAGGTGCAATCTCCAGAACTATACACAGTACTCCAAATGAGGTCTCACCAAATAATTAAACATAACCACAGGAAAATTATCAGTAAACAGCTGAATCAGAAGAATTCACATTCCAGTGCTGGAAAGCATAGTTACACACCTGTAACAGGTGTTCTCCAGGGACAGCAGGAATCAGTCCTCACATATGGGTGACGTCGGCACCGACGGAGCCCTCATGCAGAGCAATTTCCCCCAGCTTTCAGAGAAAGCCTTTGGGAATGCCTCGTGCATGCGCGGTCCCCTTACCGCCCAAGGGTGCCATCTTACTCAGTTCTGATGACATAGCTAAAAGACAGCAAAAAAATAATAAAAAGCAATAATAGGACTGCAACTCCAGGGGAGGAGGGAGGGTCGTGAGGACTGATTCCTGCTGTCCCTGGAGAAAGCACAGTTACTTACCTGTAACAGGTGATCTCTGGGAACAGCAGGAATAAGTCTTCATATATGGGTACGTCGGTACCGACGGAGCCTGCGCGGGAACGCTCCCCAGCGTCCAATCAGAAAGCTTTTGGGAGCATCCCAAAGCGCCTGCGTGCTGCCTTCCCGCCTTTCCAACTGTCTCTCCTCAGTTGAGTTTTATAGCTGAGACAAACAGGGAGAGAGAGGGAAAGGAAGAGAGATAGAGAGAGAGAGACAACTCCTAGGGGAGGTGGGTGGGTTGTGAAGACTTATTCCTGCTGTTCCCAGAGATCACCTGTTACAGGTAAGTAACTGTGCTATCTCCAGGAACAAGCAGGAATGAGTCTTCACATATGTGGACTCCCAAGCTTTTGATGCCAGGGAGAGAGCCCATAAGTTGTGTGTCACTGGGACAGGGCTGCACTTTCCCACCTGGATCTCTGGCATCCCATGAGGGATGGTGGGTAGGAGTTGATTAAGTATGGAACAGGTGTTTGAGAACAGCCTGACCAAACAAGGCATCCCTGCGGGAGTCCTTGTCCAAACAGTAATGGGCTGTGAAGGTATGAACCGAGGCCCAAGTGGCTGCTCGACAGATGTCGTCGATAGACACAGAGTTCAGATGAGCCACTGAGGCTGCCATGGCTCTCACATTGTGAGCTGTGACATGACCCTCCAGAGAAATGTTCTTGCTCTGATAGGCGAAAGAAATACATTGGGCAATCCAGTTGGAAAGAGTTCTCTTGGAGACTGGCTGTCCCAAATGAGAAGGATCAAAAGCAACAAAGAGTTGAGAGGACTTTCTATGTTGCTGTGTCCTCTGTAAAGAAACAGCTAGAGCTCTTTTACAGTCCAGGGTATGAAGATTCCTCTCTGCACTTGAGGCATGAGGTCCTGGGAAAAAAACAGGTAGGTAGACCTCTTGGTTGAGGTGAAAAGGCGAGACCACCTTAGGCATAAAGTGTGGATTAGTCCTAAGGACCACCTTGTCATGATGGAACCTTGTGTAAGGTGGATTAGCTACTAGTGCTTGCAATTCACTGATGCGGCGTGCTGATGTGATTGCGATGAGAAAGATAACCTTCCAAGAAAGGTATTTCAAGGAGGTAGTAGCTAAAGGTTCAAAAGGCAGCTGGCATAAGCTGACCAAGAACCAAATTTAAGTCCCCTGCCACTGGTGGTGGTCTAATGGGAGGCTTTGTCAAAAGGAGGCCTCTCATGAACCTTGCTACAAGGGGATGAGAGGAAACAGGTTGTCCATTTAGAAGCTTGAGGGAAGCTGCAATAGCACTCAGATGGACTCTTACTGAATTTGTCTTAAGGCCTGCATTAGACAGATGCAGGAGATACTCCAGCAACGATTCCAGAGGTATGGCACGGGGTTAAGACCCTTTCCAGAACACTAGATGGTAAACCTTTTCGACTTGAATGCGTAAGAATGTCTAGTGGAAGGTTTTCTGGAAGCATAAAGAACATCTTTCACCTGTTGAGAAAGAGGAAGATCCTGGAGATCTAAGCCTTCAGCAACCAAGCCCTGAGATGCAGAGACTGGGGATTGGGATGCCACAACTTTCCGTCCTCCTGAGAGAGGAGGTCTGGAGCAGACCCTAACTCTAGGGAGGGAGCTTAAGAGAGATGTAGAAGCAGAGGGTACCACACTTGCCGTGGCCAATGTGGAGCTATGAGAATCATGTGTCCTCTGTCTCTCTGAAGCTTGAACAGGGTTTGGGGAATTAGGGGAATGGGTGGAAAGGCATACAGGAAGTCTTGACCCCAATGAAGGAGGAAAGCATCCCTTGTCTGAGCCCCCTGAGCCGTAGTTCTGGAACAGAACCGGGGAAGTTTGGCATTCCACGGACTTGCAAAGAGGTCTATGTCCGGGGTTCCCCAAATTCGAAAAATCTTGGATACCTGGTCCATATGTAGGGACCATTCGTGTGGAAGCAGAACTCGACTGAGTCTGTCTGCCCAAGAGTTTCAAACCCCTAGAAGATAGACTGCCAGAAGATGAATGTGATGATCTCTGGCGAGGGCCCACAGTCGCAGAGCTTCGTTGCAAAGCGACAGAGAGCCAGTTCCTCCCTGCTTGTTTATATAGAACATGGCTACCTGATTGTCCGTGTGGATAAGGACTGTCTTGTGGCTGAGCAGGGTGTGGAAAACTCGCAGAGCAAGGAAGATTGCTCTGAGTTCTAAGAGATTGATATGTAGAGAAGTCTCCTGTGGGGACCAGATGCCCTGGGTGGAGAGGTCCTGAAGATGAGCTCCCCAGCCCACTGGAGAAGCATCTGTTGTAAGAGTTGCCTGGGGTAGAGGCTGTTGAAAGGGAGACCCCAGCAACAGGTTTTGAGAGGACTTCCACCACTGGAGGGACAAAATGAGGTGGCTTGTGTTTGCTATTTTGTCTGACAGGCAGCCTAATGCCTGGGTCCATTGGGTGGATAAAGTCCACTGAGCTGCTCTCATGTGAAGGCGAGCGTATGGTACCACATGGACGGTGGATGCCATGTGGCCTAGCAACTGTAACATTTCTCGAGCAGTTAGTAGGGGTTTTGACTCTGCTTGAGAAGCTAACTGCATCAAGCGAAGGCAACGGGCCTGGGGAAGATAGGCTCTTGCCTTTGTGGTATCCAGCAACGCCCCTATAAACTCCAGGGACTGAGTAGGGATCAAATTGGATTTTGGGATGTTTATTACTAGACCTAAATATTGAAGGATAAGCATTGTGCAGGTTAGAGCAGTCTTGGCCTCTGATTGAGTGGGAGCTCGAATGAGCCAGTCGTCCAGATAAGGGAAGACAAATATTCCCAGGGTGCGCAGAAAGGCAGCAACCACTGCCATGCATTTCTTGAACACCCTTGGTGCAGAAGCCAGGCCAAAGGGGAGCACTCTGTATTGATAGTGCTTCTCCTGGAAAAGGAACCAAAGGAACCTTCTGTGAGTTGGGTGGATGAGAACATGGGTGTACGCATCCTTGAGATCTAGAGAACAAAGCCAATCCTGACTCTGAAGGTATGGCAGCAGAGTTCCTAGAGAAACCATTTTGAATTTCTCTTTGACTAGGAATCTGTTCAACTCTCTGAGATCTAAAATGGGTCTGAAGCCGCCTGTTTTCTTTGGGATAAGAAAATAGGGGGAGTAGAACCCTGTGCCCTGTTGTTGAAGAGGCACTTCTTCTATTGCCCCTTGGGCGAAAAGAATGGCAACCTCCTGCTCCAACAGGCTGAGGAGGGAGGTTGGAGAATTGAACTGGTGCACTCTTGTGAGAGAGGGCAAGCTTGAAAAATTAACTTTGTACCCCTCTCTTATGATGGAGAGTGTCCAATGCTCTGCTGTGATTTGCTCCCATCTGGGAGCGAAGTGACATAACCTTCCTGGAATGGTGGAGGGCTCTGGTCCTTCTAGAGCCAGGAAGGCTAAGTTCTCTAGCAGAGAGTCAAAGGCCCTGAGGGGGCTGAGATTGCTGGGCTGGAGAAGGCCTCACAGCCTTTGCCTTGGTCTGTTTAGAGGATTGCTGACGTTTGGAAGGGAAATGAGCTGCAGAAGATGCTCTCTGACTATAAGCAGGATAGGATCTTCCCTTTTTAGAAAAAGGTGTTTTCTTGAACAACCTTTTCTTAGCAGGAGCATCAGTAGATTTGGATAGTCTATCCAAAGCAGAATTTTCAGCATCCATTTGATATGCTTTTGCTTGTCAATCTTTACCAAACAGATTCTCACCTGTACAAGGGATATTTCCCAATTCATCTTGGACCCAGGTCTCCAAATCAGATGCTTGAAGCCAAGCAATCCTACGTGCACCTATAGCTATAGCTGAGGCTCTGCTTACGCATTCAAAGGAGTCGAAAGCTGCACGGTTGGAGAATTTGGAGATATCCTGGGCATGTTTGAGCCCAGTGAGAAATTCTTGCCTTTTACTGTCAGACATAAAAGGACTTAAAGTCTGCAAATGGTCAGTGACTTCTTTTAAGAACATTCCCATGTAGAGACTATAAGAATTAATTCTCGCAGCAAGCATGGAAGCTTGGAAGACTCTTCTACCAAAAGCATCCAGGGTTCTACATTCACGTCCTGGAGGATTAGAGGCTTGTCTCTTGGCACTTCTAATCTTTCTCATTGCAGACTCAACCACAATAGAGTGGTGAGGAAGCTGAGTTTTATGGAAACCAGGACAAGGAGGGACACGATACATGGTGTCCAACCTGTGAGAATGAGGAGAGGTGGTTAGAGGTGCTTCCCACATCCTTAACATGAGATCATACAGAATCTCATGAATAGGCAAGGTAGCTGTCTCCTTAGGAGTTTTAGGATATTATAGAATATCTAACTCCTTAGCTCTAGGCTCTCACTCTGGGGCTACTGTAATAGAGAGGCCCCAAGCCACCTCTCTGATAAAGTCTTGAAAAGACAAGTCCTCTGGAGGAGACATCCTTCGTTTAGGAGAGGACTCCTCCTGTGGAAGAAGCATCGCTGCATCGACAGACTCTTCCGAATCCTCAGAGGAATTGAAGTATCGTCTGTCGGGATGCTCTTGCAAAGCCCGATACCCGTACCGACTGGGATCGGTATCGGGAATCACTGGTACCGGGGTATCGGTACCGGAGGGCTGCAGAGGGCAGAGTACCGGCATGGTGGACACCGATGCCGATGTCTATGCCACTGGTACCGGAATCTGTGCCAATGGCGATACCGGAGCCGGTACCGGCAGAGTAGTCTGTTGCGGTACCACGGGCGTTGATGCCACAAGGAAAGCCGCCAGACTGCGTTCGATGGACAGAATCCTCTGATCCATCGACGCCGCCAATGCCTGGAAGTCGGTACCGGTGGAAGCCACCGGTACCCCAGAGCATGGCACCAGGAGATCTGTTGAGGCCATGCCATTTAGATCATCCTGGAACCCCGATGATGATGCTTTAGAGGCCGAAGCCTCCCGCCGGGGTAATTTTGCCGGTGCAGAATCCTCGAGGGCAAGGCCAGGGGCATCTCAATGCTTAGAAGGAGATTTGCCCTTCGAGGACCGGCTGGATTTATGTTAGCCCTGGAAGACGTCGATGCCACCGAAGCTGCATCAGAGGGAAACAGGGTACTGAGCTTGGCAGCTCGGTTCTGTCAACCTCTCTTAGACATCATGGAACAGGACACACAATCTGTAATGGAATGGTCAGGGCCTAAACACTTTAGACACCAGTCATGGGTGTCGGTGACAGAGATAGTACAGCCACATTTTGTGCACTTCTTAAATCCTGAGGCAGGCTTTTCCATATTTAAGGAAAAGGGTTTTGGGCCTAAGGCCCAAAACTGAAGTACACCTGAAGAAAAATAAATGGAAAAAAGGTCTTTTTTTTTTTTAAAAAGAAAAGAATAAGAACCAGCGGTACCGGTATAGCATCGAGGAAGGCAGACGCGACAGAAAAGAAATAAAGAAAAAATAAGGAAATTCTTCTGGGGTGACAGGAACACGACCTGCTGGCTCCGCGGAAAAAGAACAACTGAGGAGAGACAGTTGGAAAGGTGGGAAGGCAGCACGCAGGCGCTGTGGGATGCTCTCAAAAGCTTTCTGATTGGACGCTGGGGAGCATTCCCGCACAGGCTCCGTCAGTACCAACGTACCCATATGTGAAGACTCATTCCTGCTTGTTCCTGGAGATCACCTGTTACAGGTGAGTAACTATGCTTTCTCCAGGAACAAGCAGGAAGTCAATCCTCACATATGGGACTCCCTAGCTACAGGCTACCTAGAACCTATAGCTGAAAAAAGGCTCCCTCTAGGCGAGCCGCAACAGCAGCGAGAGAACTTTCTCAGAGAATGCATCCCCCACGGTAGCCTCACACCAGAAGGCCGGAGGGTTGGAGTTGCCTAAATCTCAAATAGATTGCGGAGTACTACCTGACCGAAAACGCTGTCCCGCCAGGACTCCATCTCCAGGCAGTAATGGGCTGCAAAAGTCTGGCTTGAAGACCAAGTTTCAGCCCGGCAGATGTCTGCCAACGGAACAGAGCGGTGATTAGCTACTGATGCAGCCTTAGCCCTGACACAGTGGGTCGTGATACGACCCTGCAGCTGAAAGTCAGCTGCTCTGTACGCCCAGGCGATGCAGTCTGCCACCCAGGTGGATAACGTGCGCTTGGAGACCGGTAGACCCAGTTTACTAGGGTCATAAGAGACGAAGAGCTGAGAAGCCCTCTGATGTCCCCGCGTACGCTCCAGGAAGAAGGCGAGCGCCCTCTTACAGTCCAGGGTATGCAGAACTGCTTCTGCCCTGCTGGTATGTGGCCTGGGAAAGAAGGTTGGAAGAACCAACTCTTGGTTCAGGTGAAACGAGGAAACCACTTTTGGGAGGAACTCGGGGTATGTGCGGAGCACTACCCTGTTATTGTAAAACCGTGTGTACGGCCTATCGGACACTAGAGCCTGCAGCTCACTGACATGCCTAGCCGACGTGAGCGCCACCAGGAATAGCACCTTCCAGGAGAGGAAGCGCAGATGGCAAGTGGCCATCGGCTCGAAAGGAGGGCGAGAAAGTTGCTGCAAGACCACATTGAGATCCCACTCCGTCGCCGGAGGGCGGATTGGAGGTTTCAGCAGGAGCAGGCCCCTGAGAAACCTGGCTACCAAGGGGTGAGCCGAGAGAGGCTGACCGTCTATCAGTGCATGGTTAACCGACAAGGCACTCAGGTGGACCCTAACGGAGTTAGACTTTAGGCCTAGTTCCGAAAGATGAAGTAGGTACTATAACCCCTCGGGAACCTGAGATGAGAAGGGTTCTACAGTATGTTGTTGACACCACACTTGGAACCTGCGCCATTTACATGGGTAGGAGTTTCTGGTGGATGGCCTCCTGGAGGCTAACAACACTTCTTCTACGCCTTCGGGTAAGAGCAAAGGTGCCTGCCCTACCCTCTCAGCAGCCAGGCCATCAAATTGAGGGATCTGGGATTGGGGTGCACCAGGGAATCCTGCTCCTGGGTGAGGAGGTCGGGCTGCACCCCCAAGGAGAGAGGGGTTTCCACCGACAGTTGAAGCAGAAGTGGGAACCAAGGCTGCCTGGGTCACTTGGGTGCTACCAGGATTGCCCAGGCCTTGTCCCTGTGAATCTTAAAGAGAGTTCGTGCTACCAGTGGCGTAGGCAGGAAAGCGTGCAGGAGGCTTCCCGACCAAGGGAGAAGAAACGCATCTGCTGCTACCCTGAGGGGGTGCGGCTGTCTGGAGCAAAAGCGGGGTAACTGATAATTCTATGGATTGGCAAAGAGATCTATGGATGGGAGGCCCCAGTGGTTGAAAATCTGCTGGGCAATCTCCCTGTTCAGTTGCCATTCGTGGGGTTGAAGAACCCTGCTCAGTCTGTCTGCCAGGCAGTTCTCTTGGCTGGGTAGTTAAACTGCCTGGAGAGACATGTTGTGTCGAACTGCGAAGGAACAGAGATCCAGGGACTCCTGGCAAAGGATCCGCGAACCTGTGCCGCCCTGTTTGTTCACATAGAACATAGCCACCTGGTTGTCCGTCTGTACTCGGACAGACTGGTTGGAGAGGACAGGAGCAAAGGCTTGTAGAGCTAAGCGAATTGCCCGGAGTTCCAACAGGATGATCTGGAGTGTGGCCTCCTGAGGAGTCCACTGACCTTGCGTGCAAGAGCCCTGGCAATGGGCTCTCCAACCCATCAAGGAGACATCCATGGTCAGTACCCTGGTATGCACGGGAAACTGGAACGGTACCCCTCGCAGGAGGTTCCCTGATTGTGGCCACCACTGCAGGGACTGCACTAGGGGTTTGGATACTGCCACTCTGTCGGACAGGCGTCCCGTGGCCTGTGACCTCTGATCCCACAGGTTTCACTGAGCTGTCCACATGTGCATGCGTGCAAAAGGAGTAACATGAACCGTGAAGGCCATGTGGCCGAGCAGGCGTAAGAACCTCCATGCTGATATTTGGGGTACTTGACTCACCATGGCCACTTGAGACAGCAGGCGGTCTGCCCTGTCCAGTGGCAAGTAGGCCCTCGCCTGTACAGTGTCGAGCCTTGTTCCTATGAATTCCAAGTTCTGGGTGGGGAGCAAAGAGGACTTTGTGTGATTGATGACGAACCACAGGTGCTGTAGCAGAGCTATTGTGTGCGCTGAGGCATGGTGCGCCTCCTGAGCTGACTGGCCCCTTATGAGCCAATCGTCTAGGTAAGGGAACACAAAGATCCCCTGGCTTCTGAGGAAGGCCGCTACCACAGCTAGGCACTTGGTGAAAACCCTTGGAGTGGAAGCCAGACCAAAGGGAAGCACTTTGTATTGGAAGTGGTTTTCTCCAACCACAAACCTGAGGTATTGTCTGTGGTCTGGATGTATGAGGATGTGTGTATAAGCATCCTTTAGGTACAAGGAGCCTAGCCAGTCTCCCTGCTGGAGATAAGGCAGAAGGATCCCAAAGGAAAGCATCTTGAACTTTTCCTTTACCAAGAACTTGTTGAGATTTTGCAGGTCTAGGATGGGGCGACGGCCTCCTTGTCTTTTTGGTATCAGGAAATACCTGGAGTAAAAGCCTTTCCCCTGCAAGTGGTGGGGCACCGGTTCCACCGCCTGATCCTTGAGCAGATCAGCCAACTCCTGCAAGAGGAGGTTCCTGTGCAAGAGGGGTCCGAGATGCTCTCCTGGGAAATAGGAGGTAGGCACTTGGCTGAAATGGAGTAGATAGCTGTCCTGGACTATTCTGAGAACCCAAGTGTCGGATGTAATGGCTGGACACCTGTGGGCATACAGGGACAGCCGACCTCCTGTGCAAGGTCGAACCAATGGTGGGAGAGGAGCTATGCAGAGGGAGTCAAAAACCCCCTCCCTGCTGAGCAGGAGGAGCTGGAGGCTTGGGGGTTTGAGCCTTACGAGGGCCATTCCCCCGTCCCCTGGCCTGATGCCCCTGTTGGGGAGCTGCGGAGACCAGCTAAGTGGGGTAGTTTCTGAAAGCCTGTCCCTTCCTCGGGTAAAAAGGCTTTTTCCACGAGGTCTTCTTCCTGTGAGGAGGAGGAGGAGGAGATGTCTTCTTTGACAGCCTTATACGGGTCAGGTACTCGGATTCGAGTTCAGCAGCCTACTCAGTCATGGGTTTGCCAAAGAGGTTATCTCCTCAGCAGGGGACATCGACCAACTTGTCCTGTACCCATGGTTCGAGGTCAGACGACATGAGCCAAGCCTGGCACCTTGCACCGATGCCGGCTGCGGCTACCCGGGCCGAAGCCTCGAAGCCATTGTAGGCTGCTCAAGACAAACTTCGAGCACTCTCTGATCCCGGTGGACAGGACCTTGAAGCACTGCAAAGGTTCCTCGGAGAGGCCAGCAGAGAACCCAGCAATCTCCTTTGCCAGGTCTCTTAAGTACATGCCGATGTACAGCTGGTAGGTCTGGACACAGCATGACAGCATCGAGCCCTGGAGGGCGTCCAGGTTCTGGGCCTCCCGGCCGGGAGGCACAGAGGAGTGCATCTTTTGGCTCTTGAGCCTTTGCATGGCCGATTCCACAACCATGGAGTTGTGCGGCAGCTGCGCTTTTCGGAATCCGGGGCTCTTACGGACTCAATAAACGGAATTGACCCATTTGCTGAGGACCGGCGTCGAGGCCGGGGACACCCACATGCAGAGCATCAACCATTCCAGCATCGGAGGCACCGGTACAGTAAGGGCCTCCTTCGGAGTAGAGTCATACTGGAGGGCATCGAGCTCCTCAGCTTGAGGCTCCTCCTTGGCATCTGCAGGGAAAGTCATATCCCTCACACAGTCCGAGAACCTGGTGTCCTCCGGGGGCGACCGTCTCTGAGGTTCTGAACCTGGGGAGTCCGATGGGACATACCGGGTTTGGTGGGTATCGGGCGATTCTTCCTCCTCCGTCTCCCAAGCTGAGCCCTCCAAGGAAGACTTGATGGGCTCCAGCCTCGAGGGCTTCGAGCATGTTCGTTCCAACGCCGATGGCTCCGGCAACGACAACCTCGGCCCCAAACGGGAGGTCGAGGGAGACCTTGGTCGAGGATCGACTCGAGCCCGCATGGACTCGAGGATCGGCTCTGCCTCCGGGATCGACTTAGATGTCGAGGTCCCAGTGGTCGGGGCGGATGCACGGGTGAGACTGGCTATCAGCGCCTGCTGCTGATCCATGAAGGCAGACATGCTGCTCTCCAAGGCCGCCAACCTGAGACCCAGCTCAGAAGGCTCCGCAGCCCCCGGCTCGGTATCAGACGCCGGTTCTCCCAGAGGAGAGTCCACGAGGACAACAGGCATTACCTTGTCCGACAGCTCCGGCTCCGTACGAGGTATTTTAGCAGGCCTCTCCGACTCGGCGAACACGAGGCGGCGTTCAGCACTCTGCGACCTGGAACCCGAGAGCCCCGGCCGACTGGAGTCATCCAGAGACGCAGCCCTTGCGGGTTTTTTCTTCTTACGGTGTTCCCGGGTGGGAGACCCCCTTTCAGAAGACCCCCGATGGTGCTCGGGTTCAGAGTCCCGAGACGTCGAGGCTTCTGACGAGGTCTTGGCCCGGACGGATCCAGACTTGGAGAAAATAGTCTCGCGCTGGTGCTGCTTGCTCCTCAATGCTTTGGAGGACATCTTGCCACACGGACCATACACCACTGGGTCATTGTCAGGTGCGAGACAGCAGAGGCAGCAGTCATGGGTGTCGGTGAGGAACATAAGTCTTTTACACCGATCACGCTTCTTGAACCTGCTGGCAGCCATCGGGGGGGAAAAAGGGCCCCTGCGAGGTCAAAAGACTGGGCTGCCAGTTAAAAGAAAAAGGGCGCGAACGCTAGTCACTAAGGACAAAAACGAAAAAAGTCAGTTGGACTCGATACCGGTGTACCGAGCCAAAGCGGGAAGGGGAACCGGCATCGAACCGGTATCAAAAATGGTAGAAATAGTCAAAAAACAATCAACTTTTTCCGAGGAAAATGGGGCGGCGTCTGTCAGGCTCCACGGAAAAAAGACTGAGCAAGATGGCACCCTTGGGCGGGAAGGGGACCGTGCATGTGCGAGGCATTCCCAAAGGCTTTCTCTGAAAGCTGGGGAAATTGCTCCGCACGACGGCTCCGTCAGTGCCAACGTCACCCATATGTGAGGACTGACTTCCTGCTTGTTCCTGGAGAATGAATCATAAGAAATAAATTATCTGCAAACAGTAAAGACAAACAATGGTTTCATAAAGTGATACAGACTGCACCCATGAAAACAGAAAATGTAGTAGTGATTCACAAAAATACTCTGGTATAGAAACAAAAATAAAAAAGGAACAACCATTATTATTCTGCTATCTGTAACAATCAATACACTCTCAGGAGCTCACAAAAACAAAAAAGATTAACCATAGAACATTTCTGCCTCTTAAGCTGCACATGAAATGCAGTGTTATTACTCATATTAGGAAACAGTGTAGGCTCTCAAGAGGGATGGCAATGAGTTGATGAGCCCTGCACAGAGTTTAGAAGAGCACCATGCAGATTAGATGATAATGTGCAATATGCATAAGAGTGGCATAGACAAGAGCATGCACAGTCGTTCTGAAGGAGACTGGCAAGGCACACAGAGCAGATGACAGCAAGGGCTCTCGTCAATGGCATAGGACAGTCAACCACAGATGTCTTCACATCCCAGATACGGAAATGAATGTACAATCTGAAATCTCTAAGAAGCATGAAGGATCGGGATCTACATCTTTGTTCACCTGGACCTCTTGGGCCACTGCACAAAAGAGAGGTACCATTCCAAAGCACAATGGCATGCTGGTGCAGAATCTGGGGATCTCAGCACAATTTCAGAAGTGAGTTGAACAACTGCAATGGACACAAAGGGCCCATGTAAATGCCTTAAATTGAGATATTCAATGGCACTTACACGATTAGTGCAGTTGAATATCCCCTTCTAACTCTGTTACACACCGCAGTGCTATGCGGTTATCATCAGGGAGTGTTGGGGGCATTCCAGGGCGGAGCAGAGGCAGAGACTGTCGCTAACTGGGTAGCGGCGATACTGCACCGCTACCTGGTTAGCGATCAGTGGGTAAAAAACTAGGTGTAGCAAAAGCAATATCACCACTACCAGACTAGCTTTGGCAGCTCCGGGGCAGGTGTATCGACCCCGGATATTTAATACCATCTCCATAGCACTGAATTTCCGGGGTTAAGGGTCAGCAGGCCCAAAGTCTACAAGGTGGTCATGGCGACTTTAAAATTCTTTGAGTTAAACACTGTGATTGGCTATGGTCATGACTATGCAAAAACCACAGGTATCCGGGTCATGGTCGGTAAATGGGATGATGATCTCTGCAAAAGAAGGTTTTCGGACATGGGCAATAGGGAACTGTAGATAGTAGAGGAATTAAAATTGCAAACTAAGCTATATAATTAAATAACAAAAACAGAAATTAGCAATAAGTACAATGATAACTTCATCAGGAAACAAGAAGAAAAAAATAGGTGAGCTCTGAAACATGTCTGTATGAATAAATGAAACTGAGGCACTGGAGGGACCATTGTGTGTGGGAATGACCATGCCTGCTCAGAACTTCACACTAAAGTCCTGAGCTGTGGGAAAGCAGCTCCATACTGGTACCATCAGATGTCATCCACTGGTGTGTCTTGACTCAATTCTGCTTGCCGACAGAAAAAGTGGATAATAGCTGAAGAAAACGTAGAAATCAGAGGGGAGAAGAAATGTGGAAAAAAGGCCATCAAAATGAAAATAAATAAATGAATGAATAAAAAAAGAAATAACAGGTGATCTCCGGGAACAGCAAGAATTGAGCCTTCACATATGGGTGACGGCACCGATGGAGCCCGTGTGGGAACGCTCCCCAGCATCCTATAGGAAAGCTTTTGGGAGCATCCCACTCTGCCTGCGCTGCTGCCGTCCCGCCTTTCCAGCTCTCCCTCCTCAGTTGGGTTTGTAGCTGAGATAAAAGGAGAGAAAGAGAGAGACAACTCCTAGGGCAGGATGGTGGGTTGTGAAGACTCAATTCCTGCTGTTCCCAGAGATCATCTGTTACAAGTGAGTAACTACGCTATCTCCAGGAACAAGCAGGAATGTAGTCTTCACATATGGGACTCCCTAGCTTGGAGATGCCAGGGAGATGACCCCAGAGAGAGCAGTGAAAAACACGCTGAAGTGGGTCATGTTTCCTCACAAGGATCTCTGGTATTGAAACCAGGGATGGGGGTGGGGGGTAGGAGTTGTTCTAAGTCTGATAGAGATGCTGGAGAACAGCCTGCCAAACAAGGCATCCCAACGGGAGTCCTTGTCCAAGCAATATTGGGCCGCAAAGGTGTGGACAGAGGACCAGGATGCTGCTTTGCAGATTTCATCAGCCACCGAGCACAGATTTGCCATAGAGGCAGCCATTGCTCGCACACTGCGTGCTGTGACATAACCTTCGAGAGAAAGTCCTTTATTCTCACAGGTAAAAGAGATACAGTCTGCAATCCACTTGGAGAGTGTTCTCTTAGAAACTGGTAGACAGAGGTGACTGGAATGAAAGGCAACAAAAAGCTGTGAAGCCTTTCTGTGCTGCCAAGTTCTCTGAAGATAAAACGGAGTTACTTACCTGTAACTGGAGTTCTCCGGGGACAGCAGGATAAGTCAGCCACAATTGGTGATGTCATCCGATGGCGCCGAGACGGAAGTACTCTCCATAGCTCAGAAGGGCTTTGCCCTTCTGAGCATGAGCCGACTGGCCCCACCCCCAGCCCGCCCCTAGCTAACCAGTTCGTCACTAGCTGAGCCTTAGCTGCTAGGAGGCGGGCACCAGGTCCGGAGGCCAAGTCCTTCCCCCTTCCTAGGGGAGGAGGGTGGGATGTGTGGCTGACTTATCCTGCTGTCTCCAGAGAACTCCAGTTACAGGTAAGTAACTCCATTTTCTCCTAGGACAAGCAGGATGAGTCAGCCACAATTGGTGCCTCCCAAGCTGCCATGTGCTGTGGTGGATGGGGGAAGGACGAGGCTGAGGCAACCTCCTCAGGGCCAGCGTGCAGTCATGCGGACAGCGTGTCGCAACTAGAGCATGTGGGTTTGCAGTTGGCATGTCGCAAGAAGAGCCTGTGGGCTTGCAGTCGGGAAGCATGCATATGTAGCGGTTGCGGTTGTGAAGTATGCAGATACTAGGCGATCTCCAGATCACAGCGATCAGGGCTGAGAGCAATGGAGGCGAGGTAATCACGGCGATCAAGAACAGCAGCGGCTTCAGATGGGTAACCACGAGGGTGGGGCAAATCGGAGCCTTACTACGGCAGCAGTAGAGAGCTGGTCACTGTAAGCAAGCGTGGGACCTACCCCAATATCGGCAGGCTGTAGGAGGGAATTGAGAGTGGCGTGAAAGAAGCATTGAGACAACTTTGGGGAATCACTGTTTGGTCCAAACAAGCATAGAGGAACAAGTGTCTTTAACTGCTAGGTGCTTACAACCTAGATATACTTTTTCACTAGGGAAGGAGAACCGTGTTTGGTGGGCCCACGGAGAATTTGGGCCCTGGAAAACCTGGGCCCACCGCATATACCATGCTCTTATGTGGTAGCTCCTAGGTGATTACGACCTAGGTTTGCCACCTTAGAAGAAGGGACTGGGTTTGGTGGGCTCATGGAAAACCTGGGCCCACGGCATACCCTATGTTGTTATACTAGCAGCGAGTAGCAAGCAATATGGACTGCGCTACGAGATTGGCGAGAGTTCGACCCTTAAGCCTGCAGTAGGTTTGGCTGGGGTGTATCCTGTTGCGAGGTGTAGGAATAGTCCATGACCTTGTACTTCTCAATACGGTACCTAGAGAGGTGTTGCAGGCGCTGCCGCCGGTGTCCTGACTGGGGATTAGATAGACCCTGTAGTCGGGTCCAGGAGGCCTGTTACATGCGTGGTGCACAGCATGAGGACGGGTCTTTTGGGTGGAGATGCAGATGGAGTCCCAGAGGTGTAGTCCCTGGTTTTGCCTGGTTGTTGGTACATTTATTCCGCGTCGTCTCCGTGTAAGTCCTGGGCATTTGTTCTGTGTATGTCCTGGGCATGCAGTAGCCTAGGGTCCTGATGGGTTTTTTTGGAGCTTGAAGTATCAGCTCCTCCCGGGAAGGGCTCCTGTAGGCCGGGGGGGCCGGCTGGCCAGGGGTAAGGTAGCAAGTAGGATGGCGTGTGTAGCAGGCAGTGCCACCAGGGCTGGCAGTTAGGATGCTGGTTCTATTTGCGATATGGCTGGAATCTGGTTGCCATGATATGGCAGTGGGATTGTCCGGAGCCTAGCCCTAGAGGAGTTCCCATATTAGCTTGAGGTGGGCTAGGGTGGGTGTCCGCGAGGCAGACGGAGAGCTAGCGGGGTGGCCGCAAGGCAGCCGAGGATATTGGGTGACCTGGCCGGCTGTCAGAGCTCGCGCTAGGCACCGCTGAGGACGGCATTCCGGTGGAATACTGCAGCCGATTATCTGTAGTGCATTGGTAGGTAGGGAACAACATGGCATGGCCATGACAGGATTATAACCTGTCGACGAGGTTTACAATCTGTCGACGGGGTCAGGCTCTGCGTTGCGTGTGTGTGTGCTGCTATTGAGTGTTTGAGGGGGGAGGGCTGACCCCAGGGAGTGAAGCACACTGGTGTCTGAGGAGGGGCAGGGAGTGTCCCTCTCAACAGTTGCACTTCGTGCTCGCCACGTGGCGAGTAGATCAATTTGTGGTCAGCCCATGGGCTGGAGGTTTTTTTTTTTTTTTTTGGTCACCCACTTTCTTGTGCAATGTTTGAGGCCATGGTTGCTTTGTCAACTGGCTGGGGCAGCCAATCTTCACATACCATCAAGGGCCTTAGAGCGCAGGGCATTAGGCACCGCCACACGGCGTAATGAGGTGATGGTTTGTATATTCCCGGCCAGGCCGGAACCTGTGACCATGGTGCACTTTCCTTGGTGCGCGTGGTTGGCTAAATCAGTTTTGTGCACGCCAAGTCAAGTGCTGCCCTTGGGTTGATCATAATGTAAGATGCAAATCTGGTGCTCACAAGGCTGGCCTTGAGTCTGCCTCTCTGCCTTTACACACACCGTGGCCTTAGGTTCAGTGGTTAAGTGCCGCAGAGGTTGCTTGGGGAGCCCGCTTGATGTGGGGCTCTCTCTGACATGAGCTCTCTCTGATAAGAGGCCTGAGGTGATGGTTTTTCCCCCCCAAGTAATGGGAGGATTGCCTTCGACACTGCAATGTTGCTGTCGCCCCACGAGGCTGAGGGGAATGGTCCTCCCCAAGTTATGGGAGGATTCCATTGGAGACTGTAGTGCTGCTGCCCGTTTCGATGGCTCCTGGTCGATATGGGACGAAGTGGTTAGCCGGAAGCCACAGGAGGGTATGGACGGCTGCAAGGATCTCCCAAGATGGTAAGGTTGGGGCAGGCATATCTACAAGGAAGACCGATACCCTTTCCATGGAGTTGCGCTGCTACCGCGTGTTTTGAGGAGCGCCTGTGGGCACAGGTAAGTGGCGTGGCCTCAGCTGTCCGGATAGGGTTTGGATGCTTAGCAGAGTCCATGTGGCCTGGCTCCGTCTGTCCGAAAAGGAGGGGTAGCAGGGTCCAAAATCGGGGAGTGGCTGCTCCTTGGCAGCAATGATAGCGCTGCTGAGACCGAGAAGTGGAAGGTGTTTCCCAACATGTTGGTGGGCACTATTCTCTTTGGGGCCTCGGGCTCTGACCTCCTCAGCTTTATTTTAGTTGCGGAGACTGGGCACCCTTTCTTTGGACAACCTTAGCCCTGTGGGAGCAGAGGCAGGTCTGTCTGGACAACTCAGCCTTGCAGAAGCGGAGGCAGGTCTCAGCAGGACAACCTCAGCCCTGTGGGAGCAGAGGCAGGTCTCTGCAGGATAAATGTACCTAGCTCTGACCCTTAGATGACATCTGCAGATGAATGGAAGATGCGAGGTCCACAACGAGCCTCCAGTGGTGCTGTCTGATAGATGCAGGCCTTGCTATCACAAAAACCATTGAAACAAGGGATTGGGTTGGCAGGAACCACTGGGGCTTGAACCTGCGACCTTCTCCTTCTGAACACACTGGCTGTAAGTACTACATCACCGTGCTGCCACAGAGATGTGTGGACTGGATTGGCAGTAGCCCCAGCTTGGCTTTGAACCTGTGACCTTCTGTTCTTGCACACACTGTCTGTGTGCACTGCACCACCATGTTGCCACAGGGACTGTCTTGTGCATGCTCTCTGTATGTTGTGACTGTCATTTTCACATTTCCAGATGTGGTAGGAGCCTGAGAATGGCTGGTCATGCCCTGCAGTCATTCGAGCTTCTTGATCTTCTTGGATGCGCAGCTGGAGGTGGACTGGCAAGCATTTCTTTGGGAGCGACGGGAAGAGCATCTCACCGTAGCTGGTTAGATTGCCCAGGCTTTTCCTGGGTGCCACAGCAAGTCAACACGTCGGGCAGGCAAGCCAGCACTGCTGTCCTGTACGGGACCTGTTTGTCCAAGGGGAAGACAGCAACTCACCATCCCTGGCAGGAGGGGACTCCCTTGTGGACTGTTCCTCTACTTCGGGCAGGCACCCAGATGGCTGACGTAGTGCCTTTGCATCCTTTCGGAGCCACGGTGAAGCGTGAGGGAGGCTAACGCAGGTTGTCAGGGGACCTGTTTGTCCCTGGGGAGAGCAGCCCCCCATGGATAATGTGGGCACTATCACAGCCCACTGACGCTTCATGCTAAATTGAGATCACACAGCAGTGAACACAATAGTAAATAAAGGCAGAGGAGTTTAACCGTGCAGGCATGAAGGTGCTGAGACATAGTGCTCAGGGTTTAGTATTATTATTTATCGGGCCCACTTGGCAAACGAACTCATGACCCCTGTACCATCAGTAGTATTAATGATTGTACTACACCTCTGTTCAGAGTGGGGAGCAACGGAGCAGGGGCGATGTCTGCCCGCATGGCAGGCTGCCTGTAGCGAGGTCGGTGCACAAACCAGTGTTAGCACAGGAGCGGGTGATAGAACCGGCGTCAAGGGTCTAATGCAGTTTAAAACAGCGGAGGTGATGGTTTGGGCTCACAGCAGTGGCAGCGAACACCTTCCCTCCTCCAATGCGTGCATCTGCTCCGGGGGGTAGGTTCACAAGCGCGACCGCCCTGGAGCGCTGAACACCACGCACCATTTCTGCTGGGGTTGAGAGGGCATCATCGCAGTCACGCTCAGGTTGTAGCCTCGGCAAGCAGGGGGTGACACGCCAGAGAATATTTCCTGCGGTAAAGAGAGCAAGCCTGCTCCTTGCCGTCGCCATACCGTCGGGTCAGCGCCAGGAGGAGAAGTCTCTACTCCTGTGCAAGGCATGGGAGGAGTATCGGCGCCATCGCCCTTGGTAGACGGGGAACCCTTGAGGTGAAGATCTCTCTCTGCGTTGAGGTCTGTGCTCAGATTAAACGAGATCGCCGGAGCGGGATGCTCGGTAGGGATCCCTTGGGTAAGCAGCAGTCTGCTGCTGCTGCTGCTGTAGCCCAGAGTTTCTGCGCTGTCCTAGCCGATGCCTACGCGCCGACCTTGTTGACACCTCAGCGCCGAGCAGTCCATCGGCGATGGAAGTGCCCGCTGCGCGCGGCTCCTCCTCCCCAGTTGTTAGGATCGGCGCCGACCAATGGCGCATCAGGGGGAGGAGCCGGGCCTGTGATGTGTGATGTAAGAGACAAAAATGGCCGCCGCCATGAGAACCTCGTGGCCGGCCAGAGGGAGGCAGAATCTGCAGGAAGCAGGCCCGGAGGCACTTTGAGCCCCGATGGTTCACCCACGTGTGAGGAAGGCAAGGGCTGCCGCGAGGGCTTTTTCCACCCGGAGGATCTTCTAGGCCTTGAGTCGCGCTGGATATCAAGCTCGCTGCTGGGGTTTGAGGCCCTTAGGCACAACCTGAGCGGCGGCTAAGCCTGCGGCTGGGGTGGAGGCTCTTAGGCACACCCGGAGCGGCGGCACAGCTGGCGGGGTATCGGAGAAGTGTCTGTGAGTGATGGCCCGCAGGAAGTAGTTGTTATGCCGTCAGCTGAGAGCGCCTGGTAAGGAGCTTAAGCGCAGCCCTAGCAATTTGAGAGAAGCTTGGACAGAGTATTAATGCAAGTTTAAATACTATATACATACAGACAAGAATAAGAAAAACGCAAACAGTAAGAAGTTTTCTAAGATGTTGAGACTGGAGCACATGGCCCGCAGGAATCTAAGTTCCGCCGGGACCGCTCTGAAGGGAGCCTTGGAACATTAACCTAGCAAGAGAGAGACAAGGCTCGGACAAGTATGAAGCAAGTTAGATAGCAATATACATACGAGTGGGAGAAATGCAAGTTTAAACTGAACGTACAGTAAGAGAATATTTCATAGAATGTTATATACATACGATAAGGATTTCTCAAGTTAAAACTGGTGGAGAGTAGAAAAGGTCCGTCTTGCTGGCAAGGCGGAAGAACTGAAACTGGTTGGCTGGGGGTGGGGCCAGTTGGCTCATGCTCAGAAGGGCAAAGCCCTTCTGAGCTATGGAGAGTACTTCCGTCTCGGCGCCGTCAGATGACGTCACCAATTGTGGCTGACTCATCCTGCTTGTCCTAGGAGAAAAGGCCAAAGCACGCTTGCAATCCAGAGTATATAGATTCCTCTCTGCGCTAGAAGCATGAGGTCTAGGGAAGAAAACAGGCAGGTAAACCGACTGGTTCAAATGAAAAGGCAAAACCACCTTCGGCATAAAGTGGGGATGAGTTCTAAGGACTACCTTATCATGGTGGAACCGTGTATAAGGTGGTTCAGCCACTAAAGCTTGTAGCTCACTGATGCGTCTTGCAGAAGTGAGGGCAATTAGGAAGATGATTGTCCAAGAAAGAAACTTCAGGGATGTAGTGGCTAAGGTTTCAAAGGGCGGCTTCATGAGCTGTCCAAGGACAAGACTGAGATTCCATGCCACGGGTGGTGGCTTAATGGGAGGCTTAGTTAAGAGTAGACCTTTCATAAAGCATAGTTACTCACCTATAACAAGTGATCTCCGGGAACAGCAGGAATTTAGTCTTCACATATGGGTATCGTCAGTACTGACGGAGCCTGAGCAGGAACGCTCCCCAGCATCCAATAGGAAAGCTTTTGGGAGCATCCCACTGCGCCTGCGTGTTGCCTTCCCACCTTTCCCTCTCCAGTTGAGTTTAAAGCTGAGACAAAAGAGAGAGGGAAAGAGAGAAAGAGAGAGAGGTACAACACCTAGGGGAGGTGGGTGGGTTGTGAAGACTAAATTCCTGCTGTTCCTGGAGATCACCTGTTACAGGTGAGTAACTATGCTATCTCCAGGAACAAGCAGGAATGTAGTCTTCACATATGTGGACTCTCTAGCTGCAGATGCCAGGGAGATGGCCCCAGAAAGTTGTGTGCCCTTGTGAAAGGGCTCCACTTCCCCCCATGGATCTCTGGCATCCTACCAGGGATGGTGGGTAGGAGTTGATTAAGTATGGAACAGGTGTTGAAGAACATCCTGACCAAACAAGGCATCCTGGCGGGAGTCCTTGTCTAAGCAGTAATGGGCTGTGAAAGTATGAACCGAAGCCCAAGTAGCTGCTAGACAGATGTCGTCGATAGACACAGAGTGAAGATGAGCCATAGAGGCTGCCATGGCTCTCACATTGTGTGCTGTGACGTGGCCTTCAAGAGGAAGGTTTTTACTCCCATAGGCAAAAGATATACACTGTGCAATCCAGCTGGACAGTGTTCTTTTGGAGACGAAGTCCCAAATGACTAGGATCAAAAGCAACAAAGAGTTGAGAGGACTTTCTATGTTGCTGTGTCCTTTGCAAGTAAAAGGCCAAAGCTCTTTTACAGTCCAAAGAATGAAGATTCCTTTCTGCATTTGAGGCATGAGGCCTTGGGAAGAATACAGGAAGGTAAACCGCTTGGTTTAAATGAAAAGGTGACACCATCTTTGGCATAAAGTGTGGATGAGTCCTAAGGACTACCTTATCATGATGGAACCTTGTATAAGGAGGATCAGCCACCAACGCTTGCAATTCACTGATGCAACGCGCTGATGCGATTGCAATGAGAAAGATGACCTTCCAGGAAAGGAATTTCAATGAGGTAGTGGCTAATGGTTCAAAGGGCGGTTTCATGAGTTGCCCAAGAACCAGATTTAAGTCCCATGCCACCAGTGGTAACTTAATGGGAGGCTTAGTTAAAAGAAGGCCTCTCATAAATCTCGCTATGAGAGGAAATAGGTTGTCCATTTAGAGACTTGAAAGAAGCTGCAATGGCACTCAAATGAACTCTCATTGAATTGGTCTTAAGCCCTGCATTTGATAAATGAAGGAGATACTCCAGTAATGATTTCAGAGCTATCGCAAGAGGGTTAAGACCCTTCTGCGAACACCATATGGTAAACCTTTTCCACTTAAAAGCAAAAGAGCATCTTGTGGAAGGCTTTACCTGCTGGGAAAGGTTAAGACCGTGAAGTTCTAGGCTTTCAGCAACCAGGCCCTGAGATGCAGACTGGGGATTGGGATGCCACAGCATCCCGTCCTCTTGAGAAAGGAGATTTGGAGCATATCTTAACTCCAGAGGCGGAGCTTGAGAGAGATGTAGGAGCAGAGGGTACCACATTTGCCGTGGCCAACGTGGAGCTATGAGAATCATGACCTCTGTCTTTCAGAAGCTTGAACAGGGTTTTGGGAATTAGGGGAATGAGTGGAAAGGCATACAGGAAGTCCTGACCCCAATGGAGGAGGAAAGCATCCCTGGCACCCTGAGCCGGAATTCTGGAAAAGAACCGTGGAAGTTTGCCATTCAGCGGACTTACAAAGAGGTCTATGTCCGGGGTTCCCCAAATTTGAAAAATTTTGGCCACCTGGTCTGCATGGAGAGACCATTCGTGTGGAAGCAGAACTCGACTGAGTCTGTCTGCCCAAGAGTTTTGAATGCCTGGAAGATACACCACAAGGAGATGAATCTGATGCTCTCTGGCGAGGGCCCATAGTCGCAAAGCTTCATTGCAGAGCGACAGAGAGCCTGTTCCACCCTGCTTGTTCACATAGAACATGGCTACTTGATAGTCCGTTTGAACTAGGACTGTCTTGTAGCTGAGCTGGGTGTGGAATACTCAAAGAGCAAGGAAGATTGCTCTGAGTTCCAAGAGACTGATGTGTAGATAGGCCTCCTGTGGAGTCCAGGTACCCTGGGTCGAGAGGTCTTGCAGGTGAGCTCCCCAACCCACCTGTGAAGCATATGTTGTTAAGAGTGGCTTGGGGTGGGGGTTGCTGAAAAGGAGACCCCACCAAAAGGTTTTGGGGTGACTGCCACCATTGGAGGGACAAAATAAAGTAATCTGAATTTGCTATTTTGTCTGACAGGCAATCTGACGCCTGGGTCCACTGGGCAGCCCTCATATGAAGGCGAGCATAAGGAACCACATGCACGGTGGATGCCATGTGGCCTCGCAACTGTAACATCTCCCGAGCAGTGAGGTGAGGTTTTAGCACTGCTTGGGAAGCTAACTGCACAATGTGAAGGCAGCGGGCCTGTGGAAGGTAGGCCCTTGTCTGTCTGGTATCCAACAGAGCTCCTATAAACTCTAGGGACTGAGTGGGAGCAAGATTGGATTTTGGGAAGTTTATGACAAGTCCCAAATACTGAAGGATGCGCATTGTGCGAGAGAGGGCAACCCTGGCCTCTGGCTCTGAAGGGGCTCAAATGAGCCAGTCGTCTAAGTAAGGGAAGACGAATATTCCCAGGGTGCGGAGAAATGTTGCCACCACAGCCATGCATTTTGTGAACACCCTTGGTGCAGAGGCCAGGCCAAAAGGAAGAACCTTGTATTGGTAGTGCTTCCCTTGAAACAGAAAGCGAAGGAACCTTCGGTGAGTTGGATGGATGAGAACATGAGTGTATGCATCCTTGAGATCTAGAGAACAAAGTCTATCCTGACTCTGAAGGTATGGCAGCAGAGTTCCTAGAGAAATCATTTTGCACTTCTCTTTGAACAGGAATTTGTTCAATTCTCTTGAGGTCTAAAATGGGTCTGTGTCCTCCTACGCTGAGGAGAGGAAGAATCCTCAGGAAGAAGTATTCTGGTATCGACAGAGCTTTCAGAGTCTTCAGACTCATCTGAGGATTCGAAGTATCTCCGATCCGGGTGATCGTGCAAGGCACAGTACCGGTACCGAACGAAGTTGGCATCGGAGTGGTCCAGTACCGACTTGTCGATGCCGGATAGACATGCATGACTCGGTTCCGGTAGAATACCTGCCAATGTCGATGCAGTTGGTGCCGGTTGAATTGTCTGAAGCGGTTTCAGGGGCATCGAGGCCGTGAGAAGAGCCGCCAGACTGCGTTCAATAGCCAAGAATCTCTGGTCTATCGACGCTGCCGATGCTTGGGTATCGGTACCGGATAAAGCGGACGGCACCCCAGAGCATGACACCAGTAGGTCTGCCAAGGTTGAAGCCTCGAGAACATCCTGTAGCTCCATTAGTGCTTTGGGAGCTGAAGCCTCCCACTGGGGCAATTTTGCCGGTGAAAGTCCCTCAAGGGCAACGCCAGAGGCATCTCGATATCTAGAAGGAGATCTACCCTTTGAGGACCAGCTAGATTTATGTTTAGTTACCTGAGATCCATGGGAGGAAGACAAAGCCCTGGAAGACGTCGATGCCACGGAGACTCATTGGAGGGAAAAAGGGTGCTAAGTTTAGCAGCTCAGTTTTGCCGGCCCATTTTCGACATCATCCCACAGGCAACACACTCTGAAACAGAGTGGTCAGGACCTAAACATTTGAGGCACCACTCATGGGTGTCGGTGACGGAGATGGTACCGCCACACTTAAAACACTTTTAAGACCCGAAGCAGGTTTTTCCATTTTGAAGGAAAAAGTTGGGCCTAGTGATCAAAATGGCACGTGGCACCTGAAAAGAAAAATACTGGAAAGGCTCCAGAAGAAAGGTTTTAGTTTTTTATTAAAGAAAAAATATAAATAAAGAAGAACCGGCGGTACCGGTGTAGCGTCGAGGGAAGGCAGATGCGACCACAAAAAAGAAGAATAGAAGGAAATTTTTTCTGCGGTGACAGGACGTGCGACTTGTCAGCTCTGCGGAAAACGAAGAACTGGAGAGGGACAATTGGGAAAGGCGGGAAGGCAGCACACAGGCGCTGTGGGATGCTCCCAAAAGCTTTCCTATTGGAAGCTGGGGAGCGTTCCCGCACAGGCTCCATCGGTACCGACGATACCCATATGTGAAGACTACATTCCTGCTTGTTCCTGGAGATAACGCGCTAGAAGCAGCTGAGAGGAGATAGGCTGTCCATCAAAGGGCATGTGAAAAGCCGCGATGGCACTTAGGTGATCTCGTACAGAATTAGTTTTAAGTCCAGAGGATGAGAGGTGAAGGAGATACTCAAGTAACGCCTCTACTGGAACGGAAAAAGGATTGAGATCCTTTTTTGAACACCAAATGAGAACCTTCTCCATTTAAAAGTATAAGCACGCCTTGTGGAAGGTTTCCTAGAGGCCAGAAGGATATCTTTAACCTGTTGAGAGAGGTGGACATCCTGGAGTTCTAAGCTCTCAGCAGCCAAGCCATCAGGTGCAAAGAATGAGGATTCGGGTGCAGAAGCGTCCCGTTCTCCTGGGATAGAAGATCTGGAGCACATCCCAACTCCAGAGGTTTGGCTTGAGAAAGACATAGAAGCAGTGGATACCATGTCTGTCATGGCCAGCGCGGGGCTATGAGGATCATATGGCCCCTGTCCCTCTGAAGCTTGAACAGAGTCTTGGGAATGAGGGGAATGGGTAGGTAGGCATATAGGAAGTCCTGACCCCAGTGAAGGTGGAAAGCATCCATTGCCTAGCTGTTCTGAGCAGGAATTCTGGAACAGAAGCAAGGAAGTTTGGCATTCTGAAGACTTGCAAACAGAGCTATATCTGGGGTTCCCCAAATTTGAAAGATTCGAGCAATGTGCTCTGAATGGAGAGACCATTTGTGTGGGAGTAGTACTCGACTGAGTTTGTCTGCCAGGAGATTCTGCTTGCCAGGGAGATACACCGCTAAGAGGTGTATCTGAAGGCATATGGCAAAGGACCATATGTGTAGGGTTTCATTGCACCACCCTGTTTGTTCACATAGAACATGGCAACCTGATTGTCCATCTGGACTAGAACTGTTTTGGAGTGGAGGTAGTCCTGGAACACTCTGAGAGCATTGAAGATGGCTCCGAGTTCTAGCAGGTTTATGTGAAGCTGAGCCTCCTGCTGAGTCCAAAGACCCTGAGTGGAGAGATTGTCCAGATGAGCTCCCCAACCCAATTTGGACGCATCCATTGTCAGGGTGGACTGGTGTGGTAGCCTCTGAAAAGGTGACCCTACGAGTAGGTTTTTTTGGTGATTGCCACCATAGGAGGGATGAAATGAGGCATGCAGAGTTCTTGATTTTGTCCCCCAGATGCCCTGATGCCTGAGTCCACTGCGAAGCTAGGGTCCACTGAGCTGCATGCATGTGTAGACGAGCATAGGGAACCACATGTACAGTGGAAGCCATATGACCGAGCCACTGAAGCATTTCTCGAGCAGTTAGGGAGGTTTTCATAGAAAAGCCCCTATGAACTCTAAGATTTGAGAAGGGGTGAGTTGGGATTTTGGAAGATTTATTATAAACCACAAATGTTGAAGAGCCTGCATTGTGCGGGAGAGAGCAGAGCTGGCCTCTGGAGCTGAAGATGCTTGGATAAGCCAGTCGTCTAAGTAAGGGAAGACAAATATCCCTCGAGTTCTTAGAAATGCTGCTACTCCTGCCATGCATTTTGTGAAGACTCTTGGGGCAGAAGCCAGGCCAAAGGGTAGAACCCTGTACTGGTAATGTCTTCCTTGAAAGAGGAACCGAAGAAACCTCCTGTGTTCCCTTGTGGATAAGGATGTGTGTATATGCATCCTTTATGTCTAGAGAACATTGCCAATCCTGACTCTGGATGTAAGGGAGATGTGTTCCGAGAGAGATCTTCAAAGGGCCTGTATCCTCCTGTTTTCTTTGGTATAAGGAAGTAGGGGGAGTAGAAGCCCAGGCCTTGTTGGGAAAATGGCATTTCCTCTATCACACCCTGAGCAAGATAGGAGGTGATCTCCTGGCACAAGAGTGTGGTAAGAGGGGGCTGGGAGCTGAACTCTCGGAGTGGAGGGAGAGGGCATACTTTGGAAGTGAAGTTTGTACCCCTCTTTCACTATGGAGAGTCTCCAATGTTCAGATGTCATCTGGTGCCATCTTTTGGCAAAGTAAAACAGTCTGCCTGGGATGTTGACTGGCTCTGGAATTTCCAGGGGTAGGATAGCTAAGTTCTCTAGCAGAAAGTTAAAGACCTTGTGGAGGCTGGGTCTGTTGAGCTGGTTGAGCTCTGGGGGCCTGAGCCTTCCTTTGTTGCTTCGGTTGTTGCTGCTGTCCCTTCTGGGAAGCATGGACTGGACAGTGGACCGCATGGGTGTAAAAAAGGATAAAACTTCTTCTTGTTGAAAAAGGGCTTCTTAACTGTCTTTTTCTTAGCTGGGTTGGCAGTGGTGGTAGACAGCCTGTTTAGGGCGGTATTCTTGGACTAAAGCTGAGAAGCTTTATCTTGCCAATCCTTGCCAAAGAGGTTTTCTCCCATGCAAGGAATATTCCCCAGCTTTTCTTGCACCCACTATTCTAAGTCAGATGCTTGTAGCAATCAGACGTGCACCAATGGAAATAGCAGAAGTCCTGCTAATACACTCGAAACAATCAAAAGTTGTTCTGTTCATGAACTTGGAAACATTCTGGGAATGTTTAACAAGTGTCAGGAAATCAGCCCTCTTGTCGTCTGGGAGAAGAGGAGTCATTAGCTCCAAATCTTTAGTCACCTTCCGAAGAAACATACCCATGTAGAGTATGTATGAACTTATTCTGGCCGACAACATGGAGGCCTGAAAGCATCGACGGCCAAAGGCATCGAGAGTTCTTGCCTCACGGCCCGGGGGATTAGATGAATGTGTCTTAGCACTTTTAATGTGACACATTGCCGATTCCACAACCATGGAATTTTGTGGTAACTGCGTCTTCTGGAAATCGGGACACTGGGGTACCCGGTACATGGTATCGAGTCTTCGAGAATGTGGAGACACCGTTAAAGGTGTTTCCCACATCCTAAGCATGAGGTCATGCAATATCTGAAGAATGGGTAAGGTCGTGGCCTCCTTAAGGACTGCCGGATACTGAAGAATTTCAAGCTCTTCAGCTCTCGGTTCCTTCTTGGAGGTCACAGTAATCGAGAGGCCCCCGAGCCACATCCCTTATAAAGTCTTGAAAAGACATGTCTTCCGGTGGAGACATCCGGCATTGTGGGGAAGGAGCAGAATCTTCCGGAAGAGCCTCTCCGGTACCGATTGAGTCATCGGAAGAATTGGAATCGGACAACTCGAAGTATCAACGGGCTGGGTGCTCCCACCTGGCCCAACAATGATATCAATCGAAATCTGCATCGGAATGCCTCGGTACCAGACACTGACTGCAGGGTCGGCATGGGTGGTAGCGTGGAGAGCGGCACAATGGTCGAAGCCGGTACCAACGGCTGCGGAACCAATTGCAGAGGCTTTAGCTGTACCGAGGCCACCAGCAATGCCGCAAGACTCCGCTCAATGGCTAGGATAGGCTGATCCATGGAGCCAGCCGATGCCTGGGTATCGGTACCCGAACAGCAGGCCACGACCCCAGAACAAGGCACCAAGAGCTCTCCAGAGGTGGACGCCTCGGGAACATCTTGGGACTCCGATAATGCTTTGGAGGCAAGGACCTCCCACCGGGGTTGTTTGGCGGTGTATTTTCCTCTAGGGCAATGCTTAAAGCATCTCGATGCTTAGAAGGAGATCTACCCTTTAAGGGCCGACCAGTCTTCGAAGATGATCTGGGTTTGGTTACCTGAGATCCATGGGAGGAAGATGAAGACCTGGATGACATCGATGCCATGGACATTGCATCTGAGGCAAAGAGGGTGCTGAGTTTCGCAGCTCTATTCTGCAGGCCCCTCTGTCATCTTTCTGTAAAGGAGACATTCCAATGGTGGTCGGTCTGGTCCCAAACATTTGAGACACCAGTCATGGGTGTCGGTAACAGAAATGGTACTGCTACATTTGAAACACTTTTTGAAACCACTAGTTGGTTTCGCCACTCTGAAGAACAAAGGGGCCTAAGGCCCAAAATGGCGCCTAAGCACCTAGAGGGCAAAGACCCTCTAAGAAAAACTTTTTTTTTTTAAGTAAGAAAATAGAAAAAGAAAAGAACACCAAAGATATTGATGCTGGTGTCGACAGGAAGGCAGATGCATCACAAAAGAAAAGATTTTCTGCGGTGACAGGAATTGCTCCCTGTCGGCTCCGCAGAAAACAAAAAAATGAGAAGGAAGAGTTGGAAAGGCGGGAAGGCAGCAGTGCAGGTGCAGTGGGATGCTCCCAAAAACTTTCCTGTAGGACGCTGGAGAGCATTCCCGTGTGGGCTCCGTCGGTGCTGACGTCACCCATATGTGAAGACTACATTCCTGCTTGTTCCTGGAGATGAACAGATTCAGAAATACAAAAGTCTGAAAATGTTTTATTGTGTTACGCTGCTGCAGCTACAACTGAACAGTTGGCAAGGCCGAGGTAGCAGTAACAAGGCCTGGGAGGAGGGGAGGAAGGGCAAGATAGTGATTGCGTGTGTGCAGGCGTACGTGTGTATGGGTGGAAGAGACCGTGACTGTCAGCAGGAAGGAGGAGGAGAAAAAGCTAATTGATGCCAATCTGTTGTCCCCGCTTACCACTAATCTGAGCTCCCCACCACTTCTCCACCCTCCCTCAAACAAGGCAGGCAAACTACACCTATGTTGGGCAGCAATGCTGGAAGCTGAAATCCTCAAAGAAGTGTTTAATACATCATATGCAGTATATATAAATAGTAGTAGTGGATCCGTACGGAAAGAGTAGTGGATCCGTGGAATAGTCTCCCAGTGGAGGTGGTAGAGATGAGGACAGTAACTGAATTCAAAAAAGCATGGGACAAACACAGAGGATCTCTAAAGGTAAAAAGGGGACTGTTGTAGTTGTTGATATGGAAGGACAGACTAGATAGGCCATGTGATCTTTTTCTGTTGTCATATTTCTATGTTTCTATGTTTCTAGTAGTATAAGATAAGCTTCACACTCATTTGCTTCCGTTAAAATGGTTCCTAGCTCAGCTTGCACTAGTGGAGGCAGGCTGGGCATAAAACTCTCTCAGTAATGTTTGAAAAATGGTATTCATACATTGTACCCCAGAGTTGATGAGCTGCATTGCCCCTTGAAACATTTTTGTGCCCTGATGACGTAGAAGCATGCAGGGTAATTCTATAAGGGTCGCTTAGTACAACACGTGTTGTCACACGCATATTTGGTACTTATCCTATAAAATAAAGTATGTGCATACTTTACATCATAGAATAGGGGCATAAGTGGTGAGATACGCATGACAAATCTAAGCGCGGCTACTTATGCCAAGCCTAGACTTGGTATAAATGCTTGCGACTAGATTTGTAGGAAACTATTACTACTGATCATCTGTATAGTGCTACAAGGCGTACACAGCGCTTTATAGATACAGATAAGAGACTGTCCCTGCTCATCAGAGCTTACAATCTAGTCAAGACAGACAATACAACAGCTGAGGACAAGGATGCATCTAGGGGAATGGTAAGGAAACACATACGAGATTAAGTGGATCAGGATACAAAAGCAGCCTCGAAAAGGTGAGTTTTCAGCCTGGATTTGAAAAGGGCCAGAGATGAAGCCTGACATACAGACTCAGGTAGTTTGTTCTGGGCATAAAGAGCAGCAAGATGGAAGGATCGAAGTCGAGCTGGCAGTAGAAGAGAAGGGCACAGATAGAAGCAATCTGTCAGAAGAGCAGAGTTCCTGAGGAGAAGTGTATTTTTATTTATATATTTGGCTGAACTTGTATACCGCTTTTCACAGAGGTCAAAGCAGTGTACATAGAACTTAAACAGGTTAAACGGTGTTTACAGAGAACAGCAACTTTGTACATTATATTTAACAAAGGCATGTTGGCCTTTGACTATAAAAAGCATTCTTAGTTGGGGAGGAGGGGTTGGAGAATGAGGAGGATAAGGAGGTGGGATCAAAGTGCAGGGCAAACAGGTGGGTTTTAAGGAGCTTGAAAAACTTGAGTAGGTCTTTGGTGTTCCTTACTGTGTTGGGGAGGGAGTTCCAGATTGTGGGTGCATAGAGCTCAAAGGATCTTGCATAAGCTTGTTGAATGCTTTTAATTTTTACTTGGGGGGTTGGCTAGGGTGTCTCTTGTGGAGTGTCTACAGGGTCTGCTTGTTTGGGGTGTTCCAATAAGGATTCAAAGGTAGGGGAGATGATTGGTTGTTGAGAGTTTTGAATATCATTAAGAGATGTAGGGAGAGATAAGAGAGGAAAGGTAGCGAGGAGCAGCAGAATCAATGCACTTATAGGTAAGTAGGAGAAATTTGAACTGGATACGGAAATGGATAGGGAGCCAATGAAGCGACTTGAGAAGAGGGGTTATATGAACAAACCGAGGCTGTTGGAAGATTAGCTGTGCAGCTGAGTTTTGAACAAACTGAAGGGGAGAGAGATGATTCAGAAGGAGACCAGCATGGAGGAGGCTGCAATAGTCTAGATGGGAGATGACTAAAGAGTGAATAAGTGTCTTAGTAGTGTGTTCAGAAAGGAAAGTGAGAATTTTGCTGATGTTATAAAGAAAGAAAGCGTAGTTACTCACCTGTAACAGGTGTTCTCCAGGAGCAGCAGGAATCAGTCCTCACTTATGGGTGACGTCGGCGCCGACGGAGCCCTCGCGGAGCAATTTTCCCCAGCTTTCAAAGAAAGCCTTTGGGAATTGCAGCGCGCATGCGCGGTCGTCTTCCCGCCCGAGGGTGCCATCTTAGCCAGTCAGATGACATAGCTAAAAAAGACAGCATAAAAATTTGCAAAAAGAACATAAGCAGACGATTGCAACTCCAAGGGGAGGAGGGAGGGTAGTGAGGACTGATTCCTGCTGCTCCTGGAGAACACCTGTTACAGGTGAGTAACTACGCTTTCTCCAGGACCAAGCAGGAAGTCAGTCCTCACTTATGGGACTCCCAAGCTCAAGGCTACCGGAGACCCTAAGCACAAAAATGAGCTCCCTCTAGCTCAGCAGCACAGAAGGATAGAATCTTCGCTGAATTATCACCCACCGGTAGCCCACATCCGGGATGGAGGGTAGGAGTTGCTCAGACCTCAAAGAGATTACGGAGGACTGCCTGTCCGAAAGCACTGTCCCTACGGGACTCCCTCTCGAGACAGTAATGGACCGCAAAAGTCTGGCTCGAAGACCAAGTAGCGGCCCGGCAGATGTCTGTCAGCGGAACAGAGCGGAGGTAAGCCACTGACGTGGCCTTTGCCCGAACGCAATGAGCCGTGACTCGACTTTCTAAGGAGAGTCCGGCTGCCCCATAAGCCCAAGAGATACAGTCCGCAACCCAAATGGACAGAGTACGCTTGGAGACCGGGAGCCCCAATTTATTGGGGTCAAAAGACACAAAAAGCTGAGCAGCTTTACGGTGCTCCCGCGTACGGTCAAGGTAGAAGTTCAATGCCCTTCTACAGTCCAGGGTATGGAGGACCGTTTCAGCTCGGCTGGAGTGTGGTCTGGGAAAGAAGGTTGGAAGTACCACCTCCTGAATGATGTGAAAAGGGGAGACCACTTTAGGCAGAAATTTTGGGTGAGTCCGTAGGACTACCCTATTCTTGTAGAACCTAGTGTAAGGGGGATCAGACACGAGGGCCTGCAATTCACTTACGCGCCTAGCGGAAGTGAGGGCTATCAAGAACAGTGTTTTCCAAGACAGAAAACGTAGAGAACAGGTAGCCATAGGTTCAAAAGGCGGACAGGTGATCCGCTGCAAAACCACATTCAGGTCCCAGTCAGGCGCTGGCGGGCGCAGAGGTGGTTTAAGTAGAAGGAGACCTCGGAGAAACCTCGCTACGAGAGGGTCATTGGAGAGAGGTCTGCCGTCCACTGGCACATGATGTGCTGAAAGAGCACTGAGGTGAACTTTGACGGAGTTGGACTTAAGTCCCAGATTAGAGAGGTGCAGCAAGTACTGCAAGATCACCGACACCGGGCAGGAGAAGGGATCCTGAGACTGTTGGGTACACCAGACTGCAAAGCGACGCCATTTAAGGGCGTAGCATTTGCGGGTAGAAGGCCGTCGCGAAGCTAAGACGACCTCCTCCACCTCCGCCGGCAGGAGAAGGGGAGCAAGGACTACCCTCTCAGCAGCCAGGCCATGAGGTTGAGAGACCTGAGGTTGGGGTGCAGAAGGGACCCCTGATCCTGAGTGAGGAGATCCGGTTGTATCCCCAGAGGGATTGGGCCCTCCACCGCCAGTTGCAGCAGGAGTGGAAACCACGGCTGCCTGGGCCAGCGAGGGGCCACCAGGATCATGAAGGCTTTGTCTCGGAGAACCTTGAAAAGAGTCCGAGAGACCAGCGGGATGGGAGGGAAAGCGTACAAAAGGCTCCCCGACCACGAGATCAGAAAGGCGTCCGCCGCAACCCGAAGGGGGTGTGGCTGACGAGAGCAGAAGCGAGGAAGCTGCCGGTTGTGAGGACTGGCAAAGAGATCCACCGTGGGGAGACCCCACTTGAGGAAGAGCTTCTGAACTACCAAGGGATCCAGACGCCACTCGTGCGGCTGGAGGACCCTGCTGAGTTTGTCTGCAAGGCAATTTTCTTGGCCCGGGAGATAAACTGCCTTGAGGAGAATGCCGTGACTGACGGCCCAAGAGCAGAGCTTCTGTGCCTCCCGGCAGAGGAGGAAGGAGCCCGTGCCCCCCTGCTTGTTCACGTAGAACATGGCAACTTGATTGTCCGTCTGGACAAGGACGGACTGTTGGGAAGTCAGGTGGGAGAAGGCCTTGAGAGCGAGGCGGATCGCCCTGAGCTCCAGGAAGTTGATCTGCTGAGCAGACTCCCACGTGGTCCAGAGGCCCTGAGTACGTGCCTCTTGGCAATGTGCTCCCCAGCCCAGGAGGGATGCATCGGTTGTCAGCACCCGGGTCGGCTGAGGTGACTGGAAAGGCATTCCGAATATCAGGTTCGGCTGCCGGAGCCACCACCGGAGATAAAATAAAGAGGAAAATCAACTTTTTCGCGGGGACAAGACGGGGACGTCTGCAGGGCTCCGCGGAAAAAAGAAGACTGGCTAAGATGGCACCCTCGGGCGGGAAGACGACCGCGCATGCGCGCTGCAATTCCCAAAGGCTTTCTTTGAAAGCTGGGGAAAATTGCTCCGCGAGGGCTCCGTCGGCGCCGACGTCACCCATAAGTGAGGACTGACTTCCTGCTTGGTCCTGGAGAAACAACAAGTTTTAGTTGTCAGTTGGACGTGTGTGGAGAAGGAGAGGGAGGAGTGAAGACTACCCCAAGGTTGTGAGCCGGGGAAACAGAGAGGAGTAGAGCGTTATCCACACAGATAAAAGAGGAAGAGGGGAGGTGGGTTTAGGGGGATAAATAAGCAGCTCAGTTTTGGCTATGTCATTATAGTATTCTATAACATGCTTGCATAAATTTGTGCTCTGTTCCTGTGCTCACCCACTCCAAAACTACACACTATTGCCCATGCATGTACTTACAGTAGAGTAACTGCCTACGTTCTGCACTTAAGTGCCCATCCTCATGATAAGTGACTTACAGAGGCTGAAAGCATGCAAATATATGCTTGTTAAAGAATTATCTTCTTAGTGTCTTTACCAAGGAGACTGTTAGAAAATTCTCTACAATTCTTTGCTTTTTTCATGGCCGATTCACCTAAAACAAAGTATGAGTACTGCACTTCATTTAAACCAGGAAATCAGCTGGACTATATATTTCACATATATTTTGGAGACAGGGTGGATAGTAAGTGAAGTTTGCCACATAAGAAGTTGCTGCTCCTATACAAGGCCATGAATTGGTCCAGCTACCATAGCCTTTGGAGCCTCCATGTTTTGGGGCTTTAAAATGACGTCTGCAAGCAGTTATGCTTCTTACTATGGCGGAAATGAGCCATTCGCAGAATGAATCTCGTGTATGAGATAGCCTCATAATGGGACTTGGTCCATGCTGCGGGAGGAGATGTATCAGAAGGAATTTCAGAAGGATTCAGGTGGAACAAACAGGTCACCAAGGAGCAAGATGGAATAAATGTTTGATATTACAAAATGGATAGAAAGATGATTTATTTCTTCATGACCACTTCATGACCATGTTTTGTCTAAACGACTTCATCAGGGGTGTTAGTCTTACATACAAAATGTTGGTTCCCTCTTCATTACTAGAACCCTCCTTGAAACCAGTGATAAAAGGACATTTTAGATGTGCACATTGCTCAGTTTCTGATGTTTCTTAAAATTTTTGGAAAGCGTAGTTACTCACCTGTAACAGGTGTTCTCCAGGAGCAGCAGGAATCAGTCCTCACATATGGGTGACGTCGGCGCCGACGGAGCCCTCGCGGAGCAATTTTCCCCAGCTTTCACAGAAAGCCTTTGGGAATTGCAGCGCGCATGCGCGGTCGCCTTCCCGCCCAAGGGTGCCATCTTAGCCAGTCTGATGACATAGCTAAAAGACAGCATAAAAATTTGCAAAAAAACTTAAGCAGATGATTGCAACTCCACGGGGAGGAGGGAGGGTTGTGAGGACTGATTCCTGCTGCTCCTGGAGAACACCTGTTACAGGTGAGTAACTACGCTTTCTCCAGGACCAAGCAGGAAGTCAGTCCTCACATATGGGACTCCCAAGCTTAAGGCTACCGGAGACCCAAAGCACAAAAATGAGCTCCCTCTAGCTCAGCAGTACAGAAGGAAGGAATCTTCGCTGAATTATTACCCACCGGTAGCCCCCATCCGGGATGGAGGGTAGGAGTTGCTCAAACCTCGAAGAGATTTCGGAGGACTGCCTGTCCGAAAGCACTGTCCCTGCGGGACTCCCTCTCGAGACAGTAATGGACCGCAAAAGTCTGGCTCGAAGACCAAGTAGCGGCCCGGCAGATGTCTGCCAGCGGAACAGAGCGGAGGTAAGCCACTAACGTAGCCTTCGCCCGAACACAATGAGCCGTGACTCGACTTTCTAAGGAGAGTCCGGCTGCCCCATAAGCCCAAGCGATACAGTCAGCAACCCAGATGGACAGAGTACGCTTGGAGACCGGGAGCCCCAATCTATTGGGGTCAAAAGACACAAAAAGCTGAGCAGCTTTACGGTGCTCCCGCGTACGGTCAAGGTAGAAGTTCAATGCTCTTCTACAGTCCAGGGTATGCAGGACTCGTTCAGCTCGGCTGGAGTGAGGCCTGGGAAAGAAGGTTGGAAGTACCACCTCCTGATTGATGTGAAAAGGGGAGACAACTTTTGGAAGAAATTTTGGGTGAGTCCGTAGGACTACCCTATTTTTGTAGAACCGAGTGAAGGGAGGATCAGACACGAGGGCCTGCAATTCACTTACACGTCTAGCGGAAGTGAGGGCTATCAGGAATAAGGTTTTCCATGAAAGAAAACGCAGGGAACAGGTAGCCATCGGTTCAAAAGGCGGACAGGTGATCCGCTGTAAAACCACATTCAGATCCCAGTCAGGTGCTGGCGGGCGCAGAGGTGGTTTAAGTAGAAGGAGACCTCGGAGAAACCGTGCTACGAGAGGGTCGCTGGAAAGAGGTCTGCCGTCCACCGGCACATGGTGTGCTGAAAGAGCACTGAGGTGGACTTTGACGGAGTTGGACTTAAGTCCCAGATTAGAGAGGTAGAGCAGGTACTGCAAGATCACCGACACCGAGCAGGAGAAGGGATCCTGAGACTGCTGTACACACCAAACGGAAAAGCGATGCCATTTAAGGGCGTAGCATTTGCGGGTAGAAGGGCGCCGAGAAGCTAGGACGACCTCTTCCACCTCTGCCGGCAGGAGAAGGGGAGCAAGGACTACCCTTTCAGCCGCCAGGCCATTAGGTTGAGAGATCTGAGGTTGGGGTGTAGCAGAGACCCCTGATCCTGTGTTAGGAGATCCGGTTGAAACCCCAGAGGGAACGGATCCTCCGCCGCTAATTGTAACAGGAGTGGGAACCACGGCTGTCTGGGCCAGCGAGGAGCCACCAGGATCATGGACGCTTTGTCCCGGAGAACCTTGAACAGAGTTCGGGAGACTAGCGGGATGGGAGGAAAAGCATAGAGAAGACTTTCCGACCATGAGAGCAGAAAAGCATCTGCCGCTACCCGAAGGGGATGTGGCTGACGAGAGCAGAAGCGAGGAAGTTGCCGGTTGAGAGGACTGGCAAAGAGATCCATCGTGGGGAGGCCCCACTTCAGAAAGAGCTTCTGAACTACCAAGGGATCCAGACGCCACTCATGCGGCTGGAGTATCCTGCTGAGTTTGTCCGCCAGGCAATTTTCCTGGCCTGGGAGATAAACTGCCTTGAGAAGAATGCCGTGACTGACGGCCCAAGAGCAGAGCTTCTGAGCTTCTCGGCAGAGAAGGAAGGAGCCCGTGCCCCCTGCTTGTTCACGTAGAACATGGCAACTTGATTGTCCGTCTGGACAAGGACGGACTGGTGAGAAGTCAGGTGGGAGAAAGCCTTGAGCGCCAGACGAATAGCTCTGAGCTCCAGGAAGTTGATCTGTTGAGCAGACTCCCACGCGGTCCAGAGACCTTGAGTACATGCCCCCTGGCAATGAGCTCCCCAACCCAGGAGGGAAGCATCGGTCGTCAGCACTTGAGCCGGCTGAGGCGACTGAAACGGCATTCCGAGCACCAGGTTCGGCCGATGAAGCCACCACTGTAGGGAAGAGGCCAGCGGTCTGGAGAGGCGCACTAAGTCGGCTAGTCCACCGGTGGCTTGTTGCCACTGCTGGCGAAGGCACCATTGAGCCGGCCGCATATTCAGGCGAGCATTGGGGGTCACGTGGACGGTGGAAGCCATATGGCCGAGTAGTCTCAGGAAGCGCCTGGCGGAGACCAGGGACTGGCTGCGAAAACGGCCGGCTAGGTCCATGAGCCGTTGAGACCTGTCGAGAGGCAGGAAAGCTCGAGCCTGAGGAGTGTGCAGTCTTGCGCCGATGAACTCGAGATCCTGTGAGGGGAGCAAAGTGGACTTTGCGAAGTTTATGACAAAGCCCAAGTACTGCAGAAGAGTCACCGTGTGGTGTGTGGCATTGGCGACTGCCGGAGAGGACGACGCTCTGATGAGCCAGTCGTCGAGGTACGGAAAGACATAGAGGCCGTGAAGCCTGAGATAGGCCGCCACCACCGCGAGACATTTTGTGAAGACTCGCGGTGCGGAGGATAGGCCAAAGGGCAGTACTCTGTACTGGTAGTGATTTCCTGCCACCACAAACCTTAGGTATTGGCGGTGGCTTGGGTGGATGAGGATGTGCGTGTAGGCATCCTTTAGATCCAAGGAGCATAGCCAATCTCCCTGCTGGAGGTAGGGCAGAAGGATTCCAAGGGTAAGCATCTTGAACTTTTCCCGCACAAGGAACTTGTTGAGGTTGCGCAAGTCCAGGATGGGTCTGAGGCCTCCTGTCCTTTTTGGTATTAGGAAATACCTGGAATAAAAGCCTTGACCTCTCAGGTGGTGGGGCACCGGTTCCACAGCCTGGTCCTGAAGAAGACTTGCTAACTCCTGAAGGAGTAAGTCCCTGTGCAGAGGGAGTCGAGGAGGTTCTCCCGGAAAATAAGAGGGAGGGACCTGATGGAAGTGGAGAAGATATCCTTCTCGCACGACTTGAAGCACCCAGGCATCTGAAGTGATGTTGGACCACCTGTGGGCGAAGTGAACCAGCCGGCCTCCGGTGTTGGGAGGAACCAGCTGAGGGGGAGAGGCTATGCTGAGGAAGTCAAAAACCCCCACCCTGCTGAGCAGGGGCTGGTGGTGCAGGCTTGGGGGCTTGCTGCCTACGGGACCCGTTACCCCGTCCCTTGGCCTGCTGACCCTGTTGGGGAGCTGGCGGGGCCTGATATTGGGGGTAGTGTTTATAGGCAGCCGCCTTTCTCGGGTAAAAGGACTTCTTTCCCGAGCCCTTCTTTTTCTGGGAAGGGGCGGAGGTCTTCCTAGAAAGCCTGGTCCTGGTGAGAGTCTCCGTCTCGATTTGTGCAGCCTTTTCAGCCATGGGCTTGCCAAAGAGGTTCTCACCTCTGCAGGGGGCATCGACCAACTTGTCCTGCACCCAAGGTTCAAGGTCAGACGACTGAAGCCAAGCCTGTCGGCGGGCACCGATGCCAGCTGCGGCCACACGAGCCGATGCTTCAAAGCCATCATAGGCTGCTCGGGACATGAATTTGGAGCATTCCCGAATACCAGTTGTTAAGGCTAGGAACCTCCGCAAAGGTTCTTCGGACAGTCCAGCGGAGAATCCGGCTAGCTCTTTAGCCAGGTCTCGGAGATACATGCCCATGTATAGCTGGTAGGTCTGGACACGACAAGCCAGCATAGAGCCCTGGAAACACTTCTTACCAAGGCCATCCAGGTTACGGGCCTCCCTGCCAGGAGGCACCGAGGAGTGCATTTTCTGGCTCTTAAGCCTATGCATGGCCGATTCCACTACCATGGAATGGTGTGGCAGCTGTGCTTTTTGGAAGCCAGGACTCTTGCAGACTCGATAGATGGAATCGACCCGCTTGCTCAATACCGGCGACGAGGCCGGACTCTCCCACATGCGGAAGAGTAGTCGTTCCAGCATGGGAGGCACCGGTACAGTAAAGTGCTCCCGGGTGGGAGAGTCGTACTGAAGGGCGCTGAGCTCTTCGGCTCGAGGCTCCTCCTCGGGATCCGCAGGGAAGGCCAAAGCCTTGGCCATATCCCTGACGAAGTCCGAGAACCGGGCATCCTCCGGAGGGGACTGTTTCCGAGGTTCGGACTCAGGTGAGTCCGAGGGGACACACCGAGTCCGAAAGGAATCAGGTGAGTCCTCCTCTTCAGACTCCCAGACCGACTCCGAGGAGGAATCAGTGGGGTCGGCTCGGGCAGGCGGAGGCGTCGGCCGCCCCGACGCCAAGGGAGTCGGCGGCGACGACCTCGGTCCCGAACGGGAGGCCGAGGGTGACCTCGACCGAGGATCGACTCGAGTTCGCATGGACTCGAGGATCGGCTCGGTCTCCGGGGTCGACTTAGACGTCGACGTCCCGGCGGTCGGGGCAGCGGCGCCAGCGAGGCTAGCGATCAGTGCCCGCTGCTGGTCCATGAAGGCAGATAGTCTGCTCTCCAAGGCCGTCAACCTGAGTCCGACCTCAGGTGACCCAGCAGCCCCCGACTCGGGCCCCGATGGCGTCGGGCCCGACGTCGGACCTCTCGGAGGCAAGTCCAGAAGGACCACAGGACTTACCCGAGCAGGCAACTCCGACTCCAGGCGAGGTCGCTTCGGGAGGTGCTCCTTCTCCAAAGACCCGGGACGGCTGTCGGGGCTATGCGACCTGGCCCTCGCGGAGCCAGGAGCGTCCACCGACGCCGCCCTCGCGGGTTTTGTCTTCCGTCGATGGTCTCCGGAGGGAGAACCCCTGTCGGAGGAGCTTCGGCGATGGTCAGAGCTGGAGCCTCTGGATGCCGAGGCCTCCGACGAGGTCCGGGTACGGCTGGGGTCAGCGAAGATTCTATCCCGCTGATGCCGCCGACTCCTCAACGCTTTGGAGGACATTTTGCCACAGGCTCCACAGATCATTTCTTCATGATCCGGGCCCAGGCAGCGGAGGCAATTATCGTGTGTGTCAGTGAGTGACATATTTCTGTCACAATGACCACACCGCTTGAAACCACTGGCAGCCATCGGGGGAAAAAAAGGGCCCCTGCAAGGTCAAAGGACCGGGCTGCCAGCGAAAAAACCGAAAACGAAACTGACCAAAAATCAGAAAAACCGAAAAATAAGAGAAGGACTCGCAACGGCGTCGCGAGTCCGGGCAGGAAAACGACCGGCGTCGAACCGAATTGAAAAACGAGAAAACTCACGAAAATCAACTTTTTTAGCGGGGACACGACGGGTACGTCTGTAGGGCTCCGCGGACAAAAAAAAAGAAGACTGGCTAAGATGGCACCCTTGGGCGGGAAGGCGACCGCGCATGCGCGTTGCAATTCCCAAAGGCTTTCTGTGAAAGCTGGGGAAAATTGCTCCGCGAGGGCTCCGTCGGCGCCGACGTCACCCATATGTGAGGACTGACTTCCTGCTTGGTCCTGGAGAATATCCTATTACAAAGGAAAAATATTATCTAAATCATTTTTCAAAATGTGAGTCCTGCAATGTTATTTATGTGATTAAATGTCTGTGCAATTTGTTTTACATTGGTAAGACAAAAAGAAACATCTGCACTAGGATAGTGGAACACAGAAGTTGTTTAAAAAGAAATATTAGTGTGGGGAAGAGGGGGGCTGTAGAGCCCAGTTAAGATGGCTGTGTGACGTGTTTGCTCCATGGGACATTTCATAAGATCATCTGTCTCCACACATCGGGTTGTGCTGCTCTCTTCAGGATGTTGAATATGTCTTTGAACAAATCCCCTAAATCTGATCCACAGTTTTCTCTCACCTCAGGTCTTAAAAGACATAAAAAAGATCCTCTGATGCCAGACAAGATGGCGGAGCAATCTTCAGATGTTACCTTGAGAGCGCTTTGTGCATTAAAGGGATATGATATCCCAGCAAGTTGAAGCTACATGTGGGGTGCAAAAAGAACTGGAGCTATTGATGGTCCAACTTTCATTGTCACAGCAAAGGACTTGATTTTCTGGAGGATCATGCTGTGAAAATGGAGCAGCAAGTACCACAAATAGCCTTTAACATCCTCTTCTATTCTACAGCTAAAGCAAGAGATCAATGACTTAACAAATTTTAATAGAAGGAAAAATATTTGTCTTCTTGGCATACCTAAAGGTGATGAAGGCTCCAATTTGGCCAATTTTCTGAGTCTGATGCTTACTCAGCTATTAGGCTATGACTTCCAACTGTCACTGGAAATTGAACATGCTCATAGAGTTCCAACAAGACTTTGACCTGGAAATAAACATCCAAGGCCTATTGTGGCTTGGCTTGCACAATATTTGCAAGTTTTACAAGTGCTTACAATGGCAAGAGAAAAATCAACTTTTTAAAAGTATTTTTTCCATCCCCGATTTAGCCCATATAATGGCAATGGGGCGGAAACCTTTTCTAACTTTGACATACTCTGATCCCGATTGGTTTTTAGAATCCAAGAAAATGACTTAATGTTTATGTAAATCTTAAATATTCTTGCCCTTAATTGCTTCCTGACTGGTTTAAAGTGAAAACACTGTGGTTAAGCATGTTCTAGTGATATCTTTTGAAGTTGTTTTTTCTCTTGTTTTGCTTATAACTAACTGTATGATTGGTATGAATGTGCTCTGTGTGGTAGTGATATTTGTTAAGGCTATTTTTTTTCTTCAAATTGCTTTTGACTAAATATTTTCATTATTAGAACTTTTACAGCATGTTTTATCTGGTATGACCGTTATGCTGAGTTTTTGCTCTGAAAGCACAGTTACTTACCTGTAACAGGTGATCTCTGGGAACAGCAGGAATAAGTCTTCACATATGGGTACGTCGGTACCGACGGAGCCTGCACGGGAATGCTCCCCAGCATCCAATCAGAAAGCTTTTGGGAGCATCCCTCGCGCCTGCGCACTGCCTTCCCGCCTTTTCCACTGCCTCTCCTCAGTTGAGTTTCATAGCTGAGACAAAAGGAGAGAAAGAGGAAAGGAAGATAGATAGATAGATACAACTCCTAGGGGAGGTGGGTGGGTTGTGAAGACTTATTCCTGCTGTTCCCAGAGATCACCTGTTACAGGTAAGTAACTGTGCTATCTCCAGGAACAAGCAGGAATGAGTCTTCACATATGGGGACTCCCTAGCTATAGATGCCAAGGGGAGATCCCATAAAATGCGTGTCCCTGGATCAGGACTGCAGTTCCCACACATGGATCTCTGGCATCCCATAAGGGATGGTGGGTAGGAGTTGAAAAGAGAGGAGCTGTAAGAAAAACAGCGAACCTAAGGACTACAGGAGAGGAGTCCTTGGTGTGTATGATAAGTAGCATTAAAATTATTTAATGAACAATCATAATATGGAGCTTACCTACTGGATTGTAGGAAGTAGAGAGCGTGATGGAGATTCAGTAGAGGAATCCTCAAGGTGACCTCACAGCAGTGAGGATGAAGGTCCAAACCTGGAATTGGCAGGTGACCCAGGTGTCAACTGGGGTAGTATAAGAACGGCAGGTCTTCAGTGGAAAGCTTTATGGAAAAAAGCTGAAAACTCTTTTAGGTACAGAGTCATTAACAATGAGGAGTAAAAGAGGAAGACTGACCGATTTGGACAAGTAGCCTAGTCCTGGAGGGAAGAAGGGGTATGGAAAAAAGCCCGCATTCCCAAGGAGGACAGATGTGTGAAGGGCTGAAACCTCAGAACTACTAAAGGTCTACACTGTGTTTCCTAGCTGGTGAGAGATAGGAAAGATATTGAAGCATGATGTTTCAGGGATAGCGAGACCTAGAGTAAAGTGGAGCTGTTAGTACCACAGTAGTGGTTGTGTGCATAACAGCCCCCACATACCGAGGGACAGTATGAAGATATGCCAGCCAACTGTCTGGAACCTCTAAGAAGGTAAACCTTTATAGTATAGAGTATAGGGAGAAGGTAAGTAATACATATCTACCTATAAAAAGCATCTCGACAGATACATATATAGAGGGATATAAATAAATATATATATATATATATATGGGCATAACTTATGCACACACAGCTTACAGACATATGTATGTATAGAATATATATAGAGATATATACATACATGAATATATAAGTCTGAAGATACAGGTCTGCAACTAAGCCCCATGAGAACATTCACATGAGAGATGTGAAGGAGAAAGATTCATCTAATAACAAGAAGGTGGAACCTACTTGAAAAGATATTAAGAGAATCTATTCCTCCGGGCTAAGAGGATGCAGGAATACTATCCAGTGAAATAACCAGGATGGTTGCGTGAAAAAACAGAGGATAATATCAGTCTGTAGAGAGCAAGTCGTGAGTTCTGTAGAACTCTGACATGGTAAATGGACAGAAAAATGCATAGAAGGAGATACCAGGATGACCCACTGGAGGGACACAGGGGTATCATGCGTTACTGGTAGAATATGTGCTGTCCATGAGGGGTAGGATAGCAGGAGGGCAAGCTGTAAGGAAAAAAAGAGCATATTCCTGCAGGATTGGGAAACTCCTTGGACATTCACGCAGAAAAAGCTTGTGTCCTGTATATAACAGGAGACAAGAGGGTGTGGAGAACCCTCAAAGTCATGGAAAATGACTGATAAGCCTTTTCTACTATACAGAATAGCCATCAGAGACAAAGTTCAATGCTCTCTAGCAAGTGCCCATAGTAGAAAGCTTCTCTGAAGATTGCAGAGAGCATTATGCAGGAGAATTAGGATATAAAACTGACTGTAGGTCAGCTGTGTTACCATATCCAAAGAAATGGAGATGGCCAGAAGAAGATAATGTGAGAAGCCTGAAGTGAGTAGGATTATCCAAGATAGATGAGGACAATCTTGGAATCACTACTAAGGCTAGACAGACTGGAAACTTGTGGGAAGATACCAGTAGATGAATTACTGGAACTCCTGCATGAACAGCAACTGAAGGAGACAGCAGAGAGAATCTGTCTGTGAAACACAGAGAGAACAGACAAAGGGAGAGGAAATGGACCTGTCCCTGTCTGATAAGCTGTCCAGAGAATTTAGTCAAAGAAAAAACTCTACACTGAAATGAAGGTGTACAGTATGGTACCACTCATTCAGGAAAAAACCGGGATGACTTACCATATGGTGAGTCAGCTGAAGAAGAAAATGTTCATGTTGGGACAGAAACTATCATAGGATAGTAGTTAACTTCTCTTCTTGGAAGGAAGAAGAGGAGAAATCTGTAACCCATAGACAAGAATATCCTGACAGCTGAGTACATCCTGATGAAAGGAAGCCATGTGTAGAGCTTTAAAGAACAAAACAGTGAACAAACTTCTGCTAAGAGGAGGTTAACTGTAGGTTGCAACCTTTAGGAACCTATGGTTGCTGGGTATGCTTAGACTGGTTAGAGTTTAGATTCTTCAGACCAAGACGAGGTGTCCCCTTGCTTGGGTACATCGGGATGATGGGCAGGAGAAGAGTGAAACTTCCTTTTCTTGGGGAAAGAAGGTTTGGTAGGAGATTTCCTACCTCCTGGGGAAGAAGGCGGCTTAGGATGGTTCCTAGAACCAGGAAAGTCAGTGGAGCAATGAGCAACCTGACGTAAAGCCTCCTTATTGAAGAGATTTTCTCCAATACAAGGAGAATTACCCAGTGTGTGTTGTGCCCATCTGCTCAGGTCTGAAGCTTGGAGCCAGGCTCTACGACGTGCTCCAATGGCAATAGCAGAGGATCTGCTAACAGACTCAAAAGAGTCTAGAGAAGCACGAGAAAGAAACCAAGAGATATTCTGGCTATGACTAAGAAGCAAGGAATAGTATGCAGCCTTAGGCTCTGATAGAAAAGGAGTCAAGAGAGATAACTTCTTTGTGACCTCCTGGAGAGATAGACTCATATAAAAAATATAAGAGATAATCCTTGATGCCAGCATAGATGTTTGGAAGGTTTGACGTCCAAAGGCATCAAGTGCTCTAGATGCACGACCTGGCGGATAAGAAGAATGCTTCTTCTTGCTTTTTATCTTCCTCATTGCTGATTCCACTACAATGGAATGATGGGGAAGTTGAGGTTTTTGAAATCCTGGAGAGGGGGGCACCTTATACAGAACATCAGTTGCTGTAGAAGGTGAGGGAACCCTTAAAGGTGATTCCCATATTCTCAGAAGAAGATCCTGCAAAGAACGATGTAAAGGAAACATAATATTTTCCTTTTCTGCAGGAGAGCCTCGAGTAGGATCATAGCCAGGGATAGGAATAGCAAGAAATATTGCCATGTCAAGGAGAAATTTCTGAAAAGAGGAATCTCCAATGGGAACTATCCCTGGGCAGGCTAAGGTTGAAGGAGCAACCTGAGCACCAGAGGATGTACTGGTCTGGTGCAGAAAAAGAACCCCACTAGAAGGATAGTGGTACTGGCAGTCACGATTTGAGGCAGTTAGTACTGCATCGTCCATGCCAGGTATCGATTCCAAACTAGGCATAGAAAGGATCGATGGTACCGATGTAACTGCAGGAACCGACATCGATACCGGTAGCTGAGTCGGAACCGGAGATGGTAACGCCATCGCAGCAGTCATCAGAGGCTGCTCAAGCGGTACCAAGGGAACCAGAAACGCTTAGTGAATATCCTCGGTACTGCGTATCCAGAAACGATAAGGGTCGGTTCCGAGACACGTCGGTACCCAGTCCTCTAGATTAGATATCGATTCCAGACTCGGCATCGAAAGGAGCGAGTCTATCGATGCATGTCTAGAGGGTACCGACGTCGGTGGTGGTATCGGCGATGTTGCCGATACAGGAAAGTCAATCTGGGTCATATCGATCGGTCCCGAAGGTACCGAGGACGCCAGATGACGATCCCTGGTGAAGAGTGGGTCACTCAACACCGGTGCCGATGCCGGGGTATCGGTACCGCTCGAAGCAGATGCCACCCCCGAGCATGGCTCAGATACAGGAAAGTCAATCTGGAACATATCGATCGGTCCCGAAGGTACCGAGGACGCCAGATGACGATCCCTGGTGAAGAGTGGAACACTCAACACTGGTGCCGATGCTGGGGTATCGGTACTGCTCGAAGCGGATGCCATCCCCGAGCATGGCTCAGGTATGTTCTGTGAGGGGTGAGCCCCAGGAACAACCTGAAACCCCTGAAATGCTTTGGAGCCCGGAGACTCCCGCCGGGGTTTTAATGCCAATGGGGTCTTGAGGGCAAGGCCGGAGCCATCATCATGCTTGGCATGAGACCTACCACTCAAGGATTGGCTAGTCTTAACAGACTGTTTGTGGGTTACCTGATCCTGAAGAGAAGAAAAGGCCGGTGCCCTCACTCCGGGAGGGAAAACGGTATCGAGGGAAACTCGAAAGAGGGAAGTTCTTCTCACAGTTTTGCAGCCTGATTGTTCAGGGGAAAAAGGGTCAGGACCCAAACAGGCTAGACACCAGGCATTGGAGTCTAAAAAGAAAACTGTGTTTCCACAGTGAAGGCACTTCTTAGGAGAAGAAGGCTCCATGATGGAGAGGCCTTGTAGGCCCAAAAAAGTTAAGACAGAAACAGAGGGAAAAATCTCTCCGAGTTTAAGAAAAAGAAAAGAAAAACCCACCGGCGGTACCGGTGGGAAAAACAGCCGCAACCACAAGAAAACAAGAAATAAAGAATTTAAAGAAAAAAGCTTCTGCGGTGACAGGAGGACATCCTGCTGGCTCCGCGGAAAAACGAAAACTGAGGAGAGGCAGTGGAAAAGGCGGGAAGGCAGTGCGCAGGCACGAGGGATGCTCCCAAAAGCTTTCTGATTGGATGCTGGGGAGCATTCCCGTGCAGGCTCCGTCGGTACCGACGTACCCATATGTGAAGACTCATTCCTGCTTGCTCCTGGAGATTGATAGATATGAAAACATCCTGTATGAGTGCTGTATTTTTTCTTATTCTTACTAAAGAAAGGTCTTGCTTGTATTTAAATGGTTTGAAGTTCCAATGTTGCTTTTTGTCTTTGATGGTTTTGGACTGAATCTAATGTTTCTTTAATGATTGTGTGTACATATATGACACATGATCTTAAAAAGATGTGTGTGTTTGATTATTTGTTTACATATTCATTGTGGCATGTGTGGTGCTTGAGGATGTTTGGTTTTGTCCCTTGGTCAAGGTCATATGGCGATGTACTTTGGACCTATGTGGTTTAAGTGGAGTGCTAAAAGGATGGTATTTTTTCATCCTTTTCTTTATTTTTTTTTTAAATTTTATGATTATTTTAAGGAACAGAGGTATTTATTTGTTTATTATTCTTATTTGCATTATAATTTTTTAAATGTTAAAGCAGTAGACAAGATCTTTATGAATTTCAAAAATGTTCTGTGGTGTTTATTATTATGGACCCTTACTTGCTTTGCAGCTTGTCGTGCTGTGAGGGCTTGTGTGCATCAGTGATGATGAGAACTAAGCTATCAGTAGCTTAACTACTAGCAGAGTCTCCCAAGATGGACAGGTCTCAGCTGAAGTGCTAGACTAAGCCAAACCACCCATCTGAGCAGCAACAGAATGGGACGGTGTTGGTGGTGCAAGATCACATTTCTGACAATGGCAACACCACTAAAATTACCTGCATGGAAGAAAGGCCTGGCAATCTACTTCCATATCTTGCCACGAAAACCCAATGGAGAGTCAAACGAAATGAATTTGCACTATAGTTTAGGAAGATGAGACCCCCAGGTTTGAAGGCACTCAACTGGCTACTGGGGATGAGCTCAAGACTTTTCCAAGTAAAGTCAGCATTTATGATGTGGTTGAATCAAAGCCCTTAGGACGTATGACTGCCGATGAAGCTGCACATGAAATAAGAGTCAGAAACTGCAAAGATGTCTTACATATTGGGACATGGAATGTATGAAGCATGAACAAAAGGAACTTAGAAGTGGTCAAGAATGAAATGGAATATGTACAACTCGATCCATTGGTTGTCAGCGAACTGGAATGGACTGGCATTGGGCATTTTGCATCAGATGATCACATGGTATACTATGCTGGAAATGAAAGACAAAGAAGAAATGGTGATGGCATTTATAATCAAGAAGAAACTTGCAAGAACTATAATGAAATCTGGAAATCGTTACCAGAGAATGTAGTAAAAACTGTCAGTGTAGCTGGGTTTAAAAAAGGTTTGGACAAGCTCCTGGTCCATAAACCATTATTAAAGACGACCTTGGAAATCCACTGCTTACCCCAAGCATTGTGGAACCCGTGTACCTTTTGGGTAACCTTCCAGGTACCTGTGACCTAGATAGGCCACTGTTGAAAACAGAATACTGGACTTGATGAACCTTGGTCTGATCCAGTATGACGTTTCTTATGTTCTTATGAAATTCATTGCAATCAGAGAACACTTCTTTTCTATTTGTCTACGAGGAATGCCCATCAATAGCGTAGTTACTCACCTGTAACAGGTGTTCTCCAGGAGCAGCAGGAATCAGTCCTCACTTATGGGTGACGTCGGCGCCGACGGAGCCCTCGCGGAGCAATTTTCCCCAGCTTTCAAAGAAAGCCTTTGGGAATTGCAGCGCGCATGCGCGGTCGTCTTCCCGCCCGAAGGTGCCATCTTAGCCAGTCAGATGACATAGCTAAAAAAGACAGCATAAAAATTAGCAAAAAGAACATAAGCAGACGATTGCAACTCCAAGGGGAGGAGGGAGGGTAGTGAGGACTGCTGCTCCTGGAGAACACCTGTTACAGGTGAGTAACTACGCTTTCTCCAGGACCAAGCAGGAAGTCAGTCCTCACTTATGGGACTCCCAAGCTCAAGGCTACCGGAGACCCTAAGCACAAAAATGAGCTCCCTCTAGCTCAGCAGCACAGAAGGAAAGAATCTTCGCTGAATTATCACCCACCGGTAGCCCACATCCGGGATGGAGGGTAGGAGTTGCTCAGACCTCAAAGAGATTACGGAGGACTGCCTGTCCGAAAGCACTGTCCCTACGGGACTCCCTCTCGAGACAGTAATGGACCGCAAAAGTCTGGCTCGAAGACCAAGTAGCGGCCCGGCAGATGTCTGCCAGCGGAACAGAGCGGAGGTAAGCCACTGACGTGGCCTTTGCCCGAACGCAATGAGCCGTGACTCGACTTTCTAAGGCGAGTCCGGCTGCCCCATAAGCCCAAGAGATACAGTCCGCAACCCAGATGGACTGAGTACGCTTGGAGACCGGGAGCCCCAATTTATTGGGGTCAAAAGACACAAAAAGCAGAGCAGCTTTACGGTGCTCCCGCGTACGGTCAAGGTAGAAGTTCAATGCCCTTCTACAGTCCAGGGTATGGAGGACCGTCTCAGCTCGGCTGGAGTGTGGTCTGGGAAAGAAGGTTGGAAGTACCACCTCCTGATTCATGTGAAAAGGGGAGACCACTTTAGGCAGAAACTTTGGGTGAGTCCGTAGGACTACCCTATTCTTGTAGAATCGAGTGTAGGGGGATCAGACACGAGGGCCTGCAATTCACTTACGCGCCTAGCGGAAGTGAGGGCTATCAAGAACAGTGTTTTCCAAGACAGAAAACGGAGAGAACAGGTAGCCATAGGTTCAAAAGGCGGACAGGTGATCCGCTGCAAAACCACATTCAGGTCCCAGTCCGGCGCTGGCGGGCGCAGAGGTGGTTTAAGTAGAAGGAGACCTCGGAGAAACCTCGCTACGAGAGGGTCGTTGGAGAGAGGTCTGCCGTCCACCGGCACATGATGTGCTGAAAGAGCACTGAGGTGAACTTTGACGGAGTTGGACTTAAGTCCCAGATTAGAGAGGTGTAGCAAGTATTGTAGGATCACCGACACCGGGCAGGAGAAGGGATCCTGAGACTGTTGGGAACACCAGATTGCAAAGCGACGCCATTTAAGGGCGTAGCATTTGCGGGTAGAAGGGCGTCGCGAAGCCAAGACGACCTCCTCCACCTCCGCCGGCAAGAGAAGAGGAGCAAGGACTACCCTTTCAGCAGCCAGGCCATGAGGCTGAGAGACCTGAGGTTGGGGTGCAGAAGGGACCCCTGATCCTGAGTGAGGAGATCCGGTTGTACCCCCAGAGGGATTGGATCCTCCACCGCCAGTTGCAGCAGGAGCGGAAACCACGGCTGCCTGGGCCAGCGAGGGGCCACCAGGATCATGAAGGCTTTGTCTCGGAGAACCTTGAAAAGAGTCCGAGAGACTAACGGAATGGGAGGGAAAGCGTACAGAAGGCTCCCCGACCATGAGATCAGAAAGGCGTCCGCCGCAACCCGAAGGGGGTGTGGCTGACGAGAGCAGAAGCGAGGAAGCTGCCGGTTGTGAGGACTGGCAAAGAGATCCACCGTGGGGAGGCCCCACCTGAGGAAGAGCTTCTGAACGATCAAGGGATCCAGACGCCACTCGTGCGGCTGGAGTACCCTGCTGAGTTTGTCCGCCAGGCAATTTTCTTGGCCCGGGAGATAAACTGCCTTGAGGAGAATGCCGTGACTGACGGCCCAAGAGCAGAGCTTCTGTGCCTCCCGGCAGAGGAGGAAGGAGCCCGTGCCCCCCTGCTTGTTCACGTAGAACATGGCAACTTGATTGTCCGTCTGGACAAGGACGGACTGTTGGGAGGCTAGGTGGGAGAAGGCCTTGAGAGCTAGGCGGATCGCCCTGAGCTCCAGGAAGTTGATCTGCTGAGCAGACTCCCACTTGGTCCAGAGGCCCTGAGTACGTGCCTCTTGGCAATGTGCTCCCCAGCCCAGGAGGGATGCATCGGTGGTCAGCACCCGGGTCGGCTGAGGTGACTGGAAAGGCATTCCTAATATCAGGTTCGGCTGCCGGAGCCACCACCGGATAGACGAGACCAGCGGCTCGGAGACGCGCACTAGGTCTGCTAGGCCGCCTGTGGCTTGTCGCCACTGCCGGCGGAGACACCATTGAGCAGACCGCATATTCAGGCGGGCATTGAGGGTCACATGGACGGTGGAAGCCATATGGCCGAGCAGTCTCAGGAAGCGCCTGGCGGAGACCAGGGGCTGGCTGCGAAAGCGGTCGGCCAGGTCCATGAGCCGCTGAGCCCTGTCGAGCGGTAGGTACGCTCGCGCCTGAGGAGTGCGCAGCCTTGCGCCGATGAACTCGAGATCCTGTGAGGGGAGCAAAGTGGACTTTGCGAAGTTTATGACAAAGCCCAAGTGCTGCAGCAGAGTCACCGTGCGGCACGTGGCGTTGGTGACCTCCTGAGCGGACGCTGCTCTGATGAGCCAGTCGTCGAGGTACGGAAAGACATAGAGGCCGTGAAGCCGGAGATGGGCCGCCACGACCGCGAGACATTTTGTGAAGACACGCGGTGCGGAGGACAGGCCAAAGGGGAGTACTCTGTACTGGTAATGATTTCCTGCCACCACAAACCTGAGGTATTGGCGGTGGCTGGGGTGGATGAGGATGTGCGTGTAGGCATCCTTTAGATCCAAGGAGCATAGCCAATCTCCCTGCTGGAGGTAGGGCAGAAGGATTCCAAGGGTAAGCATTTTGAACTTCTCCCGCACAAGGAACTTGATGAGGTTGCGCAAGTCCAGGATGGGTCTGAGGCCTCCTGTTCTCTTTGGTATCAGAAAATACCTTGAATAGAAGCCTTGACCTCTCAGGTGGTGTGGCACCGGTTCCACCGCCTGTTCCTGCAGGAGACCTGCTAACTCCTGAAGGAGCAACTCCCTGTGCAGAGGGGGGCGCGGAGGCTCTCCCGGAAAATAGGAGGGAGGGACCTGATGGAAGTGGAGAAGGTAGCCCTCTCGCACGACCTGAAGCACCCAGGCATCTGCGGTGATGCTGGACCACCTGTGGGCGAAGTGAACCAGCCGGCCTCCGGTGCTGGGGGGGACCAGCGGGGGGGGAGAGGCTATGCTGAGCGAGTCAAAAACCCCCACCCTGCTGAGCAGGGGCTGGTGGTGCAGGCTTGGGGGCTTGCTGCCTACGGGACCCGTTACCCCGTCCCTTGGCCTGCTGGCCCTGTTGGGGAGCTGCAGGGGCCTGATAATGGGGGTATTGTTTGTAGGCAGCTGCCTTCCTCGGGTAAAAGGACTTTTTTCCCGAGCCCTTCTTTTTCTGGGAAGGGGCGGAGGTCTTCCTAGAAAGCCTGGTCCTGGTGAGAGTCTCAGTCTCAATTTGTGCAGCCTTTTCCGCCATGGGCTTGCCAAAGAGGTTTTCACCTCGGCAGGGGACATCGACCAACTTGTCCTGTACCCAGGGCTCAAGGTCGGACGACTGAAGCCAAGCCTGTCGGCGGGCACCGATGCCGGCTGCGGCTACTCGAGCCGAGGCTTCAAAGCCATCATAGGCTGCTCGGGACATGAACTTTGAGCATTCCCGAATACCCGTGGACAAGGCAAGGAACCTCCGCAAGGGCTCCTCGGAGAGACCAGCGGAGAATCCGGCTAGCTCTTTAGCCAGTTCCCTGAGATACATGCCCATGTATAGCTGGTAAGTCTGGACACGACAGGCGAGCATAGAGCCCTGGAAGCACTTCTTGCCAAGGCCATCCAGGTTACGGGCCTCCCTTCCAGGAGGCACCGAGGAGTGCATCTTCTGGCTCTTAAGACGATGCATGGCCGATTCCACTACCATGGAATGGTGTGGCAGCTGTGCCTTTTGAAAGCCAGGGCTCTTGCGGACTCGACAGATAGAATCGACCCGCTTGCTCAGGACCGGCGAGGAGGCCGGACTCTCCCACATGCGGAAGAGTAGTCGTTCCAGCATAGGAGGAACCGGCACAGTAAAGTGTTCCCTCGCGGGAGAGTCATACTGGAGGGCGTCGAGCTCTTCGGCTCGAGGCTCCTCCTCGGGATCCGCAGGGAAGGCCAAAGCCTTGGCCATATCCCTAACGAAGTCCGAGAACCGGGCATCCTCCGGGGGGGACTGCTTCCGAGGCTCGGACTCCGGAGAGTCCGATGGGACACACCGAGTCCGGAAAGAATCAGGTGACTCTTCCTCCTCAGACTCCCAGACCGACTCCGACGAGGACTCGGTGGGGTCGGCCCGGGCAGGGTGCGGCGCCAGCCGCCCCGACGCCGAGGGAGTCGGCGTCGGCGACCTCGGTCCCGAACGGGAGGCCGAGGGCGACCTCGACCGAGGATCGACTCGAGTTCTCATCGACTCGAGGATCGGCTCGGTCTCCGGGGTCGACTTGGACGTCGACGTCCCGGCGGTCGGGGCAGCGACGCCAGCGAAGCCAGCGAGCAGTGCCCGCTGCTGGTCCATGAAGGCAGACAGTCTGCTCTCCAAGGCCGTCAACCTGAGTCCGAGCTCAGGTGACCCAGCAGCCCCCGGCTGTCGCGGAGGCGAGTCCAGAAGGACTACAGGACTTACCCGGGCAGGCATCTCCGACTCCAGGCGAGGTCGCTTCGGGAGGTGTTCCTTCTCCAAGGACCCGGGGCGGCTGTCGGGGCTATGCGACCTGGCCCTCGCGAAGCCAGGAGCGTCCACCGACGCCGCCCTCGCGGGTTTTTCCTTCCGACGATGGTCCCCGGAGGGAGAACCCCGGTCGGAGGAGCTCCGGCGACGGTCCGAGCTGGAGCCTTTCGACACGGAGGCCTCCGACGAGGTCCGGGTACGGCTGGGGTCAGCGAAGATTCTCTCACGCTGATGCCGCCGACTTCTCAACGCCTTCGAGGACAGTTTGCTGCAGGGCCCACAGATCAGTTCCTCATGATCCGGGCCCAGGCAGCGGAGGCAAAAGTCGTGTGTGTCGGTTAGTGACATATTTCGGTCACACCGACCACACCGCTTAAAGCCACTGGCAGCCATCGGGGGAAAAAGGGCCCCTGCGAGGTCAAAGGACCGGGCTGCCAGGGAAAACGAAAACGAAAGCTGACTAAGTCAGAAAAAACGAAAAAAAGTAAGAGGACTCGAGACCGGCGTCGCGAGTCCGGCGGGAAAACGATCGGCCGAAAGAAAAAAGTATAAAATAAAGAGGAAAATCAACTTTTTCGCGGGGACAAGACGGGGACGTCTGTAGGGCTCCGCGGAAAAAAGAAGACTGGCTAAGATGGCACCTTCGGGCGGGAAGACGACCGCGCATGCGCGCTGCAATTCCCAAAGGCTTTCTTTGAAAGCTGGGGAAAATTGCTCCGCGAGGGCTCCGTCGGCGCCGACGTCACCCATAAGTGAGGACTGACTTCCTGCTTGGTCCTGGAGAAACAACTATTATTCAGGCACATGCCCCAACAAAAGTTGCAAAAGAGGAAGAAATGGATGAGTTCTATGAACAAGTACAAGCTGAAACTGACAGAACATGAAGTCTTGGGTGACTGGAACGCAAAGGTTGGCAACAAAGAAGGCAAAGTGGTTGGAAAATATGGCCTTGGCAACAAAAATGAAGCTGAAGACAGATAAAATTCTGTACGACCAACAATCTATTCATCTCAAACACCTTACAGTTAGTTTATTTAATACCACTGGGCAGTGAACAAAAAAATACAAGGCAAATTAATTTTAAACCCCAGGTTCCAAGGGTTCTTCCTGCACCGCTGGTCTCGCAATATTGAGGGCCGCTAGCGAATGCGCAATCAGAGACCCCAGCTCCTCCTTTCGAAACACTCTAAAAACATTGGGGTCCTCACCTGGAGGAATCTCTCCCTCCTCCAAGTCTCCTGTCCAATCCAGCCCTTCCTGGAAGAGAAGATCCCCTTCCTCAGGAATCGGAGGCACCGGAGACTGATGACCGATGCCCTCGGACGCCGCCTCCCCTCGGAATCCTCCCATAGAGGTTCCCTCACTTCGGTCCAGTGCTGCTCCCTCCCCAATCCAGGAACCTGACAGGTTACGGGGAGAAACTCTGTCCTGCCCCTGCCCCAGCTTCAGACAGTAGGCCTTATGGAGGGAGAGAATTAAGTCTGCCGAAAAGAGTAGTTACTCACCTGTAACAGGTGTTCTCCAGGAGCAGCAGGAATCAGTTCTCATGTATGGGTGACGTCGGCGCCGATGGAGCCCCCATGCGGAGCATTTCCCCAGCTTTCAAAGAAAGCCTTTGGGAATGCAGCCATGCATGCGCGGTCCCCTTCCCACCCAAATGTGCCATCTTGCTCAGTCCAATGACATAGCTAAAAGACAGCACGAAAAAGAAAATGAACTATATACAACTGCAACTCCAAGGGGAGGAGGGAGGGTCGTGAGGACTGATCCTGCTGCTCCTGGAGAACACCTGTTACAGGTGAGTAACTACTCTTTCTCCAGGACCAAGCAGGAAGTCAGTCCTCACACATGGGTGACTCCCTAGCTCTGGGCTAACAGGAACCCAGGCTTTAAAATAGAGCTCCCTCTAGAGCCTCAGCAACAGTGAGAGAATCTTCTCTGAGACCACACCTGAACGGTAGCCCAACATCAGGGCTGGAGGGTAGGAGTTGCCTAAATCTCAAAGAGATTGCGGAGTACCGCTTGCCCGAAAGCACTGTCCCTACGGGACTCCCTCTCAAGGCAGTAGTGGTCCTCAAAGGTCTGGCTTGAAGACCAAGTAGCGGCCCGGCAGATATCTGCCAAGAGAACAGAACAGAACGGAAGTAAGCTACTGATGCGGCCTTCGCCCTGACCCGGTGGGCTGTGACTCGACCCTCCATGGAGAGGCTGGCTGCCCTGTACGCCCAGGCGATACAGTCTGCCACCCAGATGGACAACGTACGCTTAGTGACAGGCAACCCCAATCTATTAGGGTCAAAGGAAATGAAGAGCTGAGAAGCCCTTCTATGCCCCTGCGTACGTTCTAGGTAAAAGGACAGCGCCCTTCTACAATCCAGGGTATGCAAGACAGTTTCTGCCCTACTGGCGTGCGGCCTGGGAAAGAACGTCGGATGTACCACCTCCTGGTTGAAGTGGAAGGAGGACACTACCATGGGAAGGAACTTAGGATGAGTCCTCAAGACTACCCTGTTCTTATAGAACCTGGTATACGGCCTATCCGAGACCAGGGCCTGAAGTTCACTCACACGCCTGGCCGAGGTGAGTGCCGGGATAGGAAACGTAAGTAGCAGGTAGCCATCGGCTCAAAAGGTGGGTGAGTCAGTTGCTGCAAGGCCGCATTGAGATCCCACTCAGTGGCCTGTGGACGAATAGGAGGCTTGAGCAGAAGCAGGCCTCTGAGGAAGCGAGACACCAGAGGGTGGCCCGAGAGGGATTGGCCATCCACCGGCGAGTGGTGAGCTGAGGGGGCACTGAGGTGTACCCGGATAGAGTTAGACTGAAGTCCCAGGAGGACAGGTGGAGCAGTACCACCGAGACCGAGCAGGAGAAGGGATCCTCCTGCTGTTGGGAACACCAAGTGGAAAACCTACGCCACTTCAGAGCATAAGCCTTCCGAGTGGAATGCTTCCTGGAGGCCAACACCACCTCTTCAACCTCCTTTGGTAGGAGCAAGGGAGCAAGGACTACCCTTTCAGCAGCCAGGCCATCAAATTGAGGGATTTCAGGTTGGGATGCAAGAGGGACCCCTGATCCTGAGTCAGAAGGTCGGGTCGCAGCCCCAGAGGAAGTGGAGCATCCACCGCCAACTGCAGAAGAAGAGGGAACCACGGTTGCCTGGGCCACCTGGGGGCTATCAAGATCAACATGGCTCGGTCCTGCTGGGTTTTGAATAGAGTCCGGGCCACCAGAGGTGTGGGAGGTAACGCATACAGCAGGCCTTCGGACCAGGAGATCAGGAATTCATCTGCTGCTGCCCTCAGAGGATGCGGTTGTCTGGAACAGAACTTGGGTAGTTGCCTGTTCAACAGACTGGCAAAAAGATCCATGGTTGGAAGTCCTCACTTCAGAAAAATCTGTTGGACTACCTGAGGATCCAACTGCCACTAGTGAGGCTGCAGGAGTCTGCTTAGCCTGTCCGCCAGGTAGTTTTCCTGGCCTGGGAGGTAGACCGCCCTGAGGGTCATGCCCTGATTGATAGCCCAGGAGCAGAGAGCTTGTGCTTCCAGGCACAGGAGTCGGGATCCTGTGCCTCCCTGCTTGTTTACGTAGAACACAGCCACCTGGGTGTCTGTCTGAATTAGGACAGACTGGGGAGAGAGGACCCGAGAGAAAGTCCGTACGACTAGTCGAATGGCTCGCAATTCCAACAGGTTGATCTGCTGGGCGGCCTCCCACGGAGACCACAGGCCTTGGGTGCAGGTTCCCTGGCAATGTGCCCCCCAGCCTTGCAGGGAAGCATCGGTTGTCAGTACCTGAGTGTGTGGGGAGACTCGAAAAGGAACACCCCCGACCAGGCTCAGGAGATGCCTCCACCAGCGTAGGGAGTGAACCAAGGGTTTGGACACCTTTATCCTGTCTGACAACCTCCCTGTGGCTTGCACCCACTGTGCCCCGAGGCACCACTGAGCCGGCCTCATGTGCAGACGGGCATTTGGGGTGACATGCACTGTGGAAGCCATGTGACCTAAGAGCCGGAGGAAGTGCCTGGCAGAGACAGAGTAGTTACTCACCTGTAACAGGTGTTCTCCAGGAGCAGCAGGAATCAGTCCTCACATATGGGTGTCATCGGCGCCAATGAAGCCCCAGCGGAGCATTTCCCCAGCTTTCTAAGAAAGCCTTTGGGAACGCAGGCACGCATGCGCGGTTCCCTTCCCGCCTAAAGGTGCCATCTTACCTCAGTCAAATGATATAGCTAAGAACAGCACACAAAAAAATGAAAAATACAAACTATGTACAACTGCAACTCCAAGGGGAGGAGGGAGGGTTGTGAGGACTGATTCCTGCTGCTCCTGGAGAACACCTGTTACAGGTGAGTAACTACTCTTTCCCCAGGACCAAGCAGGAAGTCAGTCCTCACATATGGGTGACTCCCTAGCTTAGGGCTACCGAGGAACCCAAACTGAACAATAGGACTCCCTCTAGTCCCAGCTGCAAAGAAAGGCTTTTCAAGGACTCAACCTCCACCGGTAGCCCAACAGAGGACAGGAGTGCAGGAGTTGCCTAAACCTCAAAGAGATTCCGGAGTACTGCCTGGCCAAAAGCACTGTCCCTACGGGACTCCCTCTCCAGGCAGTAATGGGCTGCAAAAGTCTGGCTTGAAGACAAAGTTGCAGCCCTGCAGATGTCTACCAAGGGCACAGAGCGGAGATGAGCCACTGAGGCAGCCATCGCCTGAACACGATGGGCCATGACCCTACCCTGCAAAGGAAGGTTAGCCGCCTTATAAGCCCAGCTGATACAGTCAGCCACCCAGATGGACAAGTTACGCTTGGACACAGCCAACCCCAACTTATTGGGGTCAAAAGAGACGAAGAGCTGAGTAGCCCTTCTATGTCCTTGCGTACGGTCAAGATAGATGGATAAGGCCCTCCTACAGTCCAGGGTATGCAGGACTGCTTCAGCCGGGCTAGCATGAGGCCTAGGGAAGAATGTTGGAAGAACCACCTCCTGATTGATGTGGAAAGAGGAGACAACCTTAGGGAGGAACTTTGGATGAGTCCGGAGGACTACCCTGTTCCTGTAAATCCTGGTGTAAGGCCTGTCACAGACCAGAGCTTGAAGCTCACTCACCCTCCTAGCCGAGGTAAGGGCTATCAGGAAGAGTGTCTTCCAGGAGAGGAAGCGTAGAGGACAAGTAGCCATCGGCTCAAAAGGTGGACGAGTCATTTGCTGCAAGACCACATTCAGCTCCCACTCAGGGGCAGGAGGGCGGATAGGAGGCTTAAGCAAAAGCAAGCCCCTGAGAAAGCGGGACACGAAGGGGTGACCAGAGAGAGACCGCCCATCCACCAAGGAGTGGTGAGCTGCTAGAGCTGAGAGGTGGACCCGAACAGAATTGGATTTAAGACCCTGGTTTGACAAGTGCAGTAAGTACTGAAGGACTACTGGCACAGTACAGGAGAAAGGATCCTCTGTACGGATCTGACACCACACAGAAAACCTTTTCCATTTAAGAGCATAGGTTTTCCAAGTGGACTGTTTCCTAGAGGCTAGGACAACCTCCTCAACTGCCTGAGGTAGGCCCCAGGGAGCCAAAACTACCCTTGCAGCCTCCAGGCCATCAAATTGAGAGACTTGAGATTGGGGTGCAGAAGAGAACCCTGCTCCTGTGAGAGAAGGTCGGGTTGCAACCCCAGAGGCAGTGGGGGATCCACCGGAAGTTGAAGTAGAAGGGGAAACCAAGGCTGTCTCGGCCATCTGGGAGCCACCAGCAGGACCGAGGCCTTGTCCTGAAGAATTTTGAAGAGAGTTCGGGCCACCAAGGGCATGGGAGGAAACGCATACAGGAGGCCCTGAGACCAGGAAATCAGAAAAGCATCTGCTGCTATTCTCAGAGGATGCGGTTGCCTGGAGCAGAACTTTGGCAGTTGCTTGTTTATTGGGCTGGCAAAGAGATCCATCAAGGGAAGACCCCATTTCAGGAAGATCTTCTGAATCACTGAAGGATGTAGCTGCCACTCGTGGGGCTGCAGTATTCTGCTCAATCTGTCTGCCAGGTAGTTGTCTTGACCTGGAAGGTACACAGCCCTGAGGAGCATGTTGTGCTGGAGGGCAAAAGAACAAAGTTCCTGAGCTTCCTGACAAAGGATCCTGGACCCAGTTCCGCCCTGTTTGTTCACATAAAACATGGCAACCTGGTTGTCTGTCTGAATCAGGACAGACTGGTGAGCCAGGGCAGGTGTGAAGGCTTTGAGTGCTAACCGAATAGCTCTGAGTTCGAGATTGATCTGCTGTGTAGCTTCCCAGGGAGACCAGAGGCCCTGGGTGCACTTGCCCAGACAATGAGCACCCCAGCCCAGCAGGGAGGCATCAGTAGTCAGCACTACTGTATGAGCTGATATCTGAAAAGGCACCCCCATCAGTAGATGAGGTGGGTGCAGCCACCATTTGAGGGAGTGCAGAAATTGTTTGGACACCCTTATCACGTCTCTGAGGTTGCCTGTGGCCTGGGACCACCGAGTTCAAAGGCACCACTGAGCAGGCCTCATATGGAGCCTGGCACTGGGGGTCACATGGACTGTCGAAGCCATGTGGCCCAGTAGACTTAGGCAGAGTCTGGCGGAGACCAGGGACCTGCTGAGAAACTGACCTGCCAAGGCCATCAACCTTTGGGCTGTGTCTTCTGGCAAGAATGCCTTTGCTAGGAGAGAGTCCAACCTTGCCCCTATGAACTCCAAGTTCTGGGAAGGGAGCAAAGTGGACTTTGCGAAGTTTATGACAAACCCCAGGCGTTGTAGAAGAACAATTGTCCTGAGGGTGGCTTGACTGGTCTCCTGGCTTGTCTGACCCCTGATGAGCCAGTCGTCCAGGTAGGGGAAGACAAAGATGCCCCGATTTCTCAGGTAGGCCGCTACCACTGCTAGGCACTTTGTGAAAACTCTGGGGGCGGAAGAGAGGCCGAAAGGCAGTACTCTGTACTGATAATGGTTTCCATCCACGATGAACCTTAGGTACTTTCTGTGGTCTGGATGAATGAGGATGTGAGTGTACGCATCCTTTAGATCTAAGGAGCATAGCCAATCTCCCTGCTGCAAGTAGGGCAGAAGTGTTCCAAGAGTAAGCATCTTGAACTTTTCTTTCACCAGGAACTTGTTGAGGTTCCTGAGGTCCAGAATGGGTCAAAGGCCACAGGTCCGTTTGGGCACCAGGAAATACCTGGAGTAGAACCCGAGACCCTGTAAGTGGGGAGGCACAGGCTCTACCGCCTTGTCCACCAGCAGACTCTGAAGCTCTTGACAGAGAAGGTCTGTGTGCAGGGGAGGCCTTGGAGGTTCCCCTGGAAAGTAGGGGGGTGGCAGTTGGTGAAAATGGAGGGCATAGCCCTTGTGGACTATCTCTAGCACCCAACTATCCCCGGTGATAAGGGGCCACTGGTGGGCAAAGAGGGCGAGACGACCTCCTGTGCAGGGTTGGGGAAGCAGTGGAGGAGAGGCTATGCTCAAGGAGTCACAAACCCCCACCCTGCTGAGTGGTAGCAGGGGCCTGGGGCTTGGGGGCCCTCTGCCTACGGGCCCATTACCCTGGCCCTTGGCTTGCTGACCCTGTGGGGCAGCTTGGGCAGCCTGATATTGAGGGTACTGTTTGTAGGCAGTGCCCTTCCTCGGGTAAAAAGGCTTTTTACCTGAGCCCTTCTTTTTATGAGAAGGGGCAGATGTCTTCCTCGACAGCCTTGTCCTGGTGAGGTGCTCGGTCTCGAGCTGAGCGGCCTTCTCGGTCATGGGTTTGCCAAAAAGGTTTTCACCTCGGCAAGGGACATCGATCAACTTGTCCTGAACCCATGGCTCGAGGTCCGATGATTGCAGCCATGCCTGGCGTCGAGCCGCGATGCCAGCTGCCGCTACTCGGGCCGAAGCCTCGAAGCCATCGTAGGCGGCTCGGGACATAAACTTCGAGCAGTCCCGAATCCCCGAGGACAAGGACTTAAATCTCTGCAAAGGCTCCCCGGAGAGACCAGCAGAGAATCCGGCCAACTCCTTGGCCAGATCCCGCAAGTACATGCCCATGTACAGCTGGGTAAGACTGGACACGGCAAGCAAGCATCGAGCCCTGAAAACACTTTCTACCGACGCCATCGAGGTTTCGGGCTTCCCTGTGTAATGTAGTGGATCTTCCAGAAGCTATGGATCTGGGTGAAGCGGAAGAAAGTGTCTCTGAAACTGACAGCATAGAAAAGCACATGGCCCAGGGTTGCCATGAGCAACGTAAACAAGGAGTGTCACGAGGGGAGAGAACACGCCCAAACTGCAAACAAGCCCCGAGCTCAGGGTGTAATGAGAGGCAGCTGGACAATTAAGCCCTAGGACACACGCACATAAAAATTACTCACCTGAAGATAGTGAGAGAAGCACAGGAAAGGGAACAGGAGGAGCAGGAAGAAGGAGAGGACTTAGGAGTCTCAGCAGGAGAGTTGATGAGAGACCCAGCTGCAGGACTGAAGGAAGCCTTGGTCGTAGGACTGGTTGGGGAACCAGTGGGAGAAAAGGACCAGAGGAAAGTGTCCAAGTTGGAAGCTGCAGGTCCAGAGAAGCAGAGACGTCCTGGCCCGAGGACATTTATATGTCAGAGAGAAAGCAAAGGGTAAAAGGCAGGAGAACACAGCCATGCTGTGAAAGCCTTATTGACCCAGCTGTGCTGAGAGGTTCCTGTGTGAGAAAGCCGGAAGGTAGGCTGTATAAACCTGATAGAAGAGAAACTGAATGTAAAAGTTTTCCCTGTGACTGCCAGAGTTTGTGGGGCTCTTCTATAGCAAACTCCAGTATATATGGTAATCTTCCACCCTGCTCTGTAGCAATGGGGGGGAAGGGAAGTCTCAAGGCAGTGAAGAGAGACTGCTCTTTGGAGGGATGTATAATAATTCAAAAGAATACTTAGCTGGGGGTGAGTGTGAAGAAATGCAAACAGAATTTCTTATAGAACAAACCCCAGAAGAACAAATGGATTGTACTCTGTCTGTAGCAGACCATGTCACGTCTCTATGCTAGAATAGCTGTTAAGAGTTTTGGTAAAACAGCACTGAAAAGCAAGAGAGTTTACCTTGGTTAAAAAGGGACTGCTGCAGTTACATTTTTATTCTACTAATTGTTTATAAGAGCTGAAGATATAGAAGCTGTTTCTGTTCCTGTTTCGTTTCATTTTTGTACCAGAAGTATGGTCATTTTTGTTCTTGTTTTTCTTGCAAATGAATCCACCCGGAAGGGGAAATAAAATCTTGTCTTTTGCCTAACTCCACTCGACTACAACTCATTCCTTGCTTAGTAAGAGGGACTACAACACCCAGAAGGCAGTGCAGGGCCAACTGCACTCCCTACTTGCTAGGTTTGGACACGCCCGGGCTGACCTACCCCCATGCTGTTGCCTCTGGGGAGGGTTACTGGTGACACCTGCCAGGAGGCACCGCGGAGTGCATCTTCTGACTTTTCAGACGATGCATGGTCAATTCCACAACCATGGAATGGTGTGGTAGCTGTGCCTTTTGAAATCCAGGACTCTTTCGAAGTCGATAGATGGAATCGACTCGCTTGCTAAGAACCGGCGCCGAGGCCGGTGCCTCCCACATTCGGAAGAGGAGCCGTTCCAGCATCGGAGGAACCGGGACAGTAAAGGCCTCCTTCGGAGGAGAGTCATACTGTAGCGCCTCGAGCTCTTCAGCTCGAGGCTCTTCCTCTGGATCCGCCGGGATAGCCAAGGCAGTGGCCATATCCCGGACGAACTCCGAGAACCGGGTATCCTCCGGAGGGGACCTACTCCGGGATTCAGACTGCGGTGAGTCCGAAGGGACGCACCGAGTCTTAAAGGTATCGGGAGACTCGTCGTCCTCCGTTTCCCAAGCCGACTCATCCGAGGAAGAATCGGGGTCCGACCCCGCGGGGCCCTGGGGCACTCGCCCCGACGCCGGGAGCACCGGCGATGCCCTCTGTCCCGAACGGGAGGTCGAGGGAGACCGCGACCGACTCCGAGTCACGATGGCCTTGAGTATCGGCTCGGTCTCCGGGGTCGACTTAGACGTCGATGTCCTGGTGGTCGGGGCAGATGCGCCAGACACGCTGGCCATCAGTGCCCGCTGATGCTCCATGAAGGCAGACATTCTGCTCTCCAAGGCTGTCATCCTAAGACTCAGCTCGGGAGATGCAGCAGCCACCGACTCGGGCCCCGGCGGTGCCGGGCCTGACGTCGGCTCCCTGGGAGGAGAGTCCACGAGGACTACGGGACTTACGTGTCCAGCAGACTCTGGCTCCATACGAGGAACTTTGGCAGGCTTCTCCGGTTCCACGGGCCCGGGGCGACGGTCGGGGGTCTTAGACCTGGCCCTCGAGGAGCCAGGGACCTCTTCCGACGACGCCCTCGTGAGCCGTTTCTTCCTCTTGCGATCCCAGTCGGGGGGACCCCCTGTCCGAGGAGCTTCGACGGCACTCGGGATCGCAATCCTGAGATGTCGAGGCCTCAGACGAGGTCTGGGCCCGGCAAGAGGCTGAGTCCGAGAAAAGCCTTTCCTTTTGCTGCTGGCGACTTCGAAGTGCCTTGGAAGACATTTTTCCACAGGCCCCGCACGACTCAGGATCGTGGTCAGGGCCGAGGCACCGAAGGCAGCAGTCGTGTGTGTCGGTGAGAGACATCAGTTTCTTACACCGATCACACTTCTTAAAACCACTGGAAGCCATTCGGGGAAAAAAAGAGTCCCCGCGAGGTCAAAGGACCGGCCTTCCAGGGAAAAGGAGAAAAAAGGGCGCGAACGCCAGCCACGAAGGGCAAAAAAACGAAAAAGAAAATCGGGCTCGATACCGGTGTACCGAACCCGGAAGGGAGGGGAACCGGCGTCGAACCGGTAGAAAAAGATAAAAAATCGCTGAAAAAAAATCTAATTTTAACCGGGAAAACTGGACACACGTCCGGTGGGCTTCACGGAAAAAAAGAGACTGAGGTAAGATGGCACCTTTAGGCGGGAAGGGAACCGCGCATGCGTGCCTGCATTCCCAAAGCCTTTCTTAGAAAGCTGGGGAAATGCTCCGCTGGGGCTTCATCGGCGCCGATGACACCCATATGTGAGGACTGACTTCCTGCTTGGTCCTGGAGAACAGAGAGTTTGCCTGAAACTGGCCGGCCAACTTCATCAGCCTGTGAGCTCTGTCCACAGGCAAATAGGCCTTTGCATGGATAATATCCAACCTTGCCCCTATGAACTCCAGGTCCTGTGAGGGGACTAAAGTGGACTTTGGGAAGTTTATAACGAACCCCAGGTGCTGAAGCAGGGATATGGTTCTGAAGGTGTCCTGCCTGGCCTCTTGCGGAGACTGGCCCCTGATAAGCCAGTGGTCCAAGTAAGGGAACACAAAGATCCCCCTGGTTCCTGAGCTAGGCCGCAATCACCGCCAGGCACTTTGTAAAGACCCTGGGGGGGGGGGGGGGGGAGGTGAGGCCAAAGGGAAGCACTCTGTACTGGAAGTGGTTACCTCCCACCACAAATCTGAGGTATTGCCTGTGACTTGGATGGATGAGGTCTAAGGAGCATAGCCAATCTCCCTGCTGGAGGTAGGGCAGTAAGATTCCAAGGGTAAGCATCTTGAACTTTTCCCTCTCCAGAAACTTGCTCAGATTTCTCAGGTCGAGGATGGGTCTGAGGCCTCCTGCTCGTTTTGGTACCAGGAAGTACCTTGAGTAGAACCTTGCCCTTCCAGGTGGTGAGGCACAGATTCCACCGCCTGGTCCTGTAGTAGAGCTTCCAACTCCTGAAGGAGTAAGTTTCTGTGCAGAGGGAGTCTTGGAGGCTCCCCTGGGAAGTTGGAGGGGGGTATCTGGGTGAAGTGGAGCAGATAGCCCCTTTCGATGATGCTTAACACCCAAGTATCCCCCTGTGATGGCTGGCCACCTGTCTGCGTACAGGGTCAGCCGACCTCCTGTGCCCTGGAGAGGCTATGCTGGCATAGTCAAAAAAACCCTCCCTGCTGAGCAGAAGCCGGAGTAGGAGGCTTGGGAGCCTTCTGCCTATGGGGCCCATGACCCTGCCCCTTGGCCTGCTGGCCCTGTTGGGGAGCTGCAGAGGCCTGGTAGTGAGGGTAGGTTTTGTAGGCAGTGGTCCTCCTCGGGTAAAAGGCCTTTTTCACCAAGCCCTTCTTCTTCTGAGAAGGGGCAGAGGTTTTCCTGGACAGCCTTGTCCGGGTAAGAGTCTCGGTCTCGGGTTCTGCAGCCTTTTCAGCCATGGGCTTGCCAAAGAGGTTTTCACCTTGACAGGGGACATCAACCAACTTGTCCTGTACCCATGGCTCGAGGTCCGAGGATTATAGCCAGGCCTGGCGGCATGCACCGATGCTGGCCCCTGCTACTCGGGCCGAAGCCTCAAATCCATCATAGGCTGCTCGAGAGATAAACTTCCAGTACTCTCGAATACCAGAAGACAAGGCCTTGAATCTCTGCAAGGGTTCCTCGGACAGACCAGCAGAGAACCCGGCAATCTCCTTTGCCAGGTCTCGAAGGTACATGCCAATGTACAGTTGGTAGGTCTGGACGTGGCAAGCAAGCATAGAGCCCTGGAAGCACTTTCTACCGAGGGCATCCAGGTTCCGGGCTTCCCTGCCAGGAGGCACCGAGGAGTGCATCTTCTGACTCTTCAGGCGATGCATGGCCGATTCCACAACCATGGAGTGGTGCGGTAGCTGTGCCTTTTGGAACCCGGGGCTCTTGCGGACTCGACAGATGGAATCGGCCCGCTTGCTTAAAGACCGGCATCGAGGCCGGCGCCTCCCAAATGCGGAAGAGAAACCGCTCCAGCAAGGCCTCCTTGGGAGGAGAGTCATACTGCAGGGCCTCGAGCTCCTCGGCTCGAGGCTCCTCCTCGGGGTCCGCCGGGAAGGCCAAGGCTTTGGCCATGTCCCATACAAAGTCCGAGAACCGGGTATCCTCCGGGGGGACCTTGTCCGAGGCTCGGATCCCGGTGAGTCCGAAGGGATGCACCGAGTCCGCAAGGTGGTCGGGGACTCCTCTTCCTCTGTCTCCCACGCCGATTCGGCTGAGGATTGACTCGAGTTCGCATGGTCTCGAGGATCGGCTTGGCCTCCGGGGTCGACTTAGACATCGAGGTCCCGGTGGTCGGGGCAGATGCGTCGGTGAGGCCGGCGATCAACACCCGCTGCTGCTCCATGAAGGCAGACAATCTGCTCTCCAAGGCCGTCAACCTGAGTCCAAGCTCAGGAGACCCAGCAGCCTCCAACTCAGGCCCCGATGGCGTCAGGCCCGATGTCAGCTCCCCCGGAGGAGAGTCCACTAGGACTACAGTACTCACGTGACTCGGGGCCTCTGACTCCACACAAGGATGCTTTGCAGACCTCTCCGACTCTGAAGACCCGGGAAGGTGATCGGGGCTATGCGACCTGGCCCTCGTGGAGCCAAGAGCGTCCACTGATGCTGCCCTCGCAGGTTTCTTCTTCCTTCGGTGCTCCCTCAAGGGGGAATCCCTTTCAGAGGAGCCCCGACGATGCTCGGGGTTAGACTCCGGAGACCTCGAGGCTTCTGACGAAGTCCGGATCAATCCAGACGCCGAGTCGGAGAAGATCCTCTCACGCTGGTGCTAACGGCTCCGCAATGCCTTCGAGGACATTTTGCCACAGGGACTACAAACCTTAGGATCATGGTCATGCCCCAGGCACCGGAGGCAGCAGTCATGTGGGTCGATGAGAGAAATCAGCTTCTTGCACCGATCACACTTCTTAAAGCCACTGGCAGCCATCGGGGGAAAAAGGGCCCCTGCAAGATCAAAAAATCGGGCTGCCCGGGAAAAGAAAAAATGGCGCGAACACAGTCTCTAAGGACAAAAACCGAAAAAAGAGATCTGGGCTCGGCACCGGTGTACCGAGTCCAGGCGGGAAAGGAACCGACGTCGAACCGAAGAAAAAGAGTAGTTACTCAACTGTAACAGGTGTTCTCCAGGAGCAGCAGGAATCAGTCCTCACATATGGGTGACGTCGGCGCCGACAGAGCATCCGTGCGGAGCATTTCTCCAGTTTTCATAGAAAGCCTTTGGGAATGCAGCGTGCATGCGCGGTCCCCTTCCCGCCCAAGGGTGCCATCTTGCTCAGTCTGATGACATAGCTAAAAGACAGCAAAAATAGCAAAAATAAATCATATGACTGCAACTCCAAGGGAAGGAGGGAGGGTTGTGAGGACTGATTCCTGCTGCTCCTGGAGAACACCTGTTAGAGGTGAGTAACTACTCTTTCTCCAGGACCAAGCAGGAAGTCAGTCCTCACATATGGGACTCCCTAGCTCAGGGCTACCAGAGGCCCCAAACTGAAAAAATGAGCTCCCTCTAGAGCTTCAGCATGCAAGAACAGAATCTTCTTTGATAATGCCCCCGAAAGGTAGCCCAACACCAGGGCCGGAGGATAGGAGTTGCCTAGACACCAAAGAGATTATGGAGTACTGCTTGCCCGAAAGCACTGTCCCTGCGGGACTCCCTCTCAAGGCAGTAGTGGGCCGCAAACGTCTGGCTTGAAGACCAAATAGCGGCCCGGCAGATGTCTGCCAACGGAATAGAGCGGAGATGAGCCACTGACGCAGCCTTCGCCCTAACACGATGAGCCGTAACTCGACCCTGCAACGAGAGGCCTGCTGCCCTGTAAGCCCAGGCGATGCAGTCAGATACCCAAAAGGACAAAGTATGCTTGGAGACAGCCAACCCCAACTTATTGGGGTCATAAGAAGTGAAGAGCTGAACCGCCCTCCGGTGCTCCCGCGTACGGTCAAGGTAGAAGGACAATGCCCTCCTACAGTCCAGGGTATGCAAGACCATCTCAGCCCGGCTGGCATGAGGCCTGGGAAAGAAAATCGGAAGAACCACCTCCTGATTGAGGTGGAATGAGGAGACAACCTTTGGAAGGAACTTAGGGTGAGTCCGTAAGACTACCCTGTTCCTATAGAACCTAGTATATGGTGCTTCTGATACTAGGGCCTGAAGCTCACTCACTCGCCTTGCTTGAGGTAAGAGCTACCAGAAATAGCGCTTTCCAGGATAGAAAACGCAGAGGGCAAGTAGCCATAGGTTCAAATGGTGGGCAAGTAAGCCCTTGCAAGACCACATTTAAATCCCATTCAGGGGCAGGTGGACGCACCGGAGGCTTAAGCAAAAGTAGGCCTCTGAGGATGCGAGCCACCAAAGGATGGTCGGATAGAGACTGGCCCTCCACCTGTGAGCGGTGTGCTAAAAGAGCACTAAGATGAACTCTAACAGAATTGAACTTAAGGTCTAGGTTGGACAGGTGAAGCAAATACTGCAGCACCACTGGTACCAGGCATGAGAAGGGATTCTCGTTGTGTTGAGTACACCAGGTAGAGAATCTACGCCACTTAAGGGCATAAGACTTTCTGGTGGACTGCCTCCTAGAGGCCGACTACGTCCTCCACTTCCCTAGGCAGTAGTAAAGGCGCTATGACTTCCCTTTCAGCAGCCAGGCCATCAAATTGAGGGACTGGAGATTGGGATGCAAGAGAGATCCCTGCTCCTGAGACAGGAGATTGGGTTGCATCCCCAGAGGAAGAGGAGTGTCCACCGCTAGTTGTAACAGTAGTGGGAACCAGGGTTGCCTTGGCCACCTGGGGGCCAACAGAATCACTGAGGCCTTGTCCCGGATCACCTTGAATAGTGTCTTGAACACTAGAGGCGTGGGAGGAAACGCATATAGGAGGCCTGTAGACCATGGAATGAGAAACACATCCGCTGCTACTCTGAGAGGATGCAGTTGTCTGGAACAGAACCTGGGAAGTTGACGGTTCAGAGGGCTGGCAAAGAGATCTATGGTTGGAAGACCCCATCGTAGGAAGATCTGTTGAACCACGAAAGGATTCAACTGCCAATCGTGGGGCTGCAGGATCCTGCTCAATCTGTCTGCCAGGTAATTCTCCTGACTTGGGAGATAGACCGCTTTGAGAAGAATGCCGTGATTGACTGCCCATGAGCACAGCTTCTGCGCCTCCTGACATAGAGGTCGGGACCCTGTGCCCCCTTGTTTGTTCACATAGAACATAGCAACTTGATTGTCCGTCTGCACCAAGACGGACTGGCGAAAGATGAGATGGGAGAAAGTTCTCAGGGCTAAGCGGATAGCTCTCAGTTATAAGAGACTGATCTGCTGTGCGGCCTCCCAAGGAGTCCACAGGCCTTGAGTACATGCCCCTTGGCAATGTGCACCCCAACCCTGAAGAGAAGTATCGGTTGTCAGCACCTGAGATTGTGGAGGTGCCTGAAAAAGCACTCCTTGTACTAGATTCGCAAGATGAAGCCACCACTGCAGAGAAGACTGTAGTAGGCTGGACACCCTCACTTTGTCCGCAAGGCTTCCTGTGGCCTGGTGCCACTAAGTCCTGAGTCCCCATTGAGCTGTTCTCATGTGAAGACGGGCATTTGGAGTTACATGGACCGTGGATGTCATGTGGCCTAAGAGTCTGAGGAATTGTCTGGCAGAGACCAGAGAATTGCTGTGGAATAGCCTGGCTAGATCCATCAATCTGTGGGCCTGTCCACTGGAAGAAAGGCCTTTGCCTGAAAAGTGTCCAGTCGAGCTCCTATGAACTCCATGTTCTGTGAGGGTGCAAAGTGGACTTTGCGAAGTTTATAACAAACCCCAGGTGCTGAAGCAGAGCGACAGTGCGAAGGGTGGCTTGATTGGCCTCTTGCGGGGATTGACCCCTGATGAGCCAATCGTCCAGATATGGAAAGACAAAGAGGCCTTGAACCCTGAGGTAGGCCGCTACCACCGCCAGGCACTTGGTGAATACCCTGGGGGCGGATGTAAGGCCAAAAGGCAGTACTCTGTACTGATAATGGTTTCCTCCCACTACAAATCTGAGATATTGTCTGTGGTCTGGATGAATAAGGATGTGAGTATAAGCATCCTTTAGGTCTAAGGAGCATAGCCAATCTCCCTGCTGGAGGTAGGGCAGCAGGATTCCAAGGGTAAGCATTTTGAACTTTTCCCTCTCCAGGAACTTGTTCAGGTTTCGCAAGTCTAGGATGGGTCTGAGGCCTCCTGTTCTTTTTGGCTCCAGGAAGTACCTGGACTAGAAGACTTGACCTCTCAGGTGGTAGGGCACCGGTTCCACTGCCTGTTCCTTCAAAAGACCTGCCAACTCCTGCAGGAGTAATTCCCTGTGCAGAGGGAGTCTGGGAGGCTCCCCTGGAAAATAGGAGCGGGGTACCTGGTGGAAGTGGAGGAGACAGCCCCTCTGGACTATACTTAGAACCCAGGTATCCCTTGTGACAGCTGACCACCTGTGGGTGAACAGGGCCAGCCTGCCTCCAGTGCTGATAGGGGCCAGCTGAGGAGGAGAGGCTATGCCATTGCAGTCAAAAACCCCCTCCCTGCTGAGCAGGAGCCGGAGTAGGAGGCTTGGGGGCCTTCTGCCTACAGGGCCCATGACCCTGCCCCTTGGCCTGCTGACCCTGTTGGGGAGCTACAGAGGCCTGATAATGAGGGTACTGTTTATAGGCAGATGACTTCCTCGGGTAAAAGGTCTTTTTTCCCCGAGCCTTTCTTCTTCTGAGAAGGGGCAGAGGTTTTTCTGGACAGCCTTATTCGGGTAAGAGTCTCGGTCTCGAGTTCTGCAGCCTTGTTAGCCATGGGCTTGCCAAAGAGGTTTTCACCTCGGCAGGGGACATCGACCAACTTGTCCTGCACCCATGGCTCGAGGTCCGATGACTGTAGCCAAGCCTGACGGCGTGCACCGATGCCGGCCACGGCTACTCGAGCCGAAGCCTCGAAGCCATCGTAGGCTGCTCGAGATATAAATTTCGAGCACTCACGAATACCCAAGGACAGAGCACTGAACCTCTGCAAAGGTTCCTCGGAGAGACCAGCAGAGAACCCGGCAATCTCCTTTGCCAGGTCTCGAAGGTACATGCCCATGTACAGCTGGTAGGTCTGGACATGGCAAGCAAGCATAGAGCCCTGGAAGCACTTCTTACCGAGGGCATCCAGGTTCCGGGCCTCCCGGACTTGAGGCACCGAGGAGTGCATCTTCTGACATTTCAGACGATGCATGGCCGATTCCGCAACCATGCAGTGGTGCGGTAATTGTGCCTTTTGGAACCCGGGGCTCTTGCGGACTCGATAGATGGAATCGATCCGCTTGCTTAAAACCAGCGTCGATGCTGACGCCTCCCACATGCGGAAGAGCAACCGTTCCAGCATCAGAGGAACCGGAACAGTAAAGACCTCCTTCGAAGGAGAGTCATACTGTAGGGCCTTGAGCTTCTCGGCTCGAGGCTCCTCCTCGGCATCCACGGGGAATGCCAAAGCCTTGGCCATGTCCCGCACGAAGTCCGAGAACCGGGTATCCTCCGGGGGGACCTTCTCCGAGACTCGGGCGAGTCCGAAGGAACGCACAGAGTCTGAAAGGTGTCGGGCGAGTCCTCATCCTCCGTCTCCCAGCCGGACTCCTTGGAGGAGGAATCGAGCGGCTCCGGTCGGGCAGGCATCGATGCCATCCACCCCGACGCCGAGGGTACCGGCGTTGACGACCTCGGTCCCGAACAGGAGGACGAGGTGGACCTTGGCCGAGGATCGACTCGAGCTCGGAAGGACTCGAGGATTGGCTCGGCCTCCGGGGTCGACTTGGACGTCGATGTCCCGGTGGTCGGGGCAGATGCACAGGTGAGACCGGCGATAAGTGCCCGCTGCTGTTCCATGAAGGCAGCCAAGCTGCTCTCCAAGGCCGTCAACCTGAGTCCGAGCTCAGGAGACTCAGCAGCCCCCGACTCGGGCCCTGGTGGCACCGGGCTCGACGTCGGCTCCCCTGGAGGTGAGTCCATGAGGACTACAGCATTCACGTGACCCGGGAACTCCATCTCCACACGAGGTTGTTTTGCAGGCCTCTCCGACTCCGAAGACCCGGGACGGCACTCGGGACTATGCGACTTGGCCCTCAAGGAGCCAAGTGCGTCCACCGTTGCCGCCCTCGTGGGTTTTTTCTTCTTACAATGCTCCCGCGAGGGAGACCCCCTTTCAGAGGAGCCTCGATGCTGCTCGGGGCCGGAGTCCTGAGATGTCGAGGCCTCTGACGATGTCCGGGCCCTACCAGACGCGGAGTCAGAGAAGATTCTTTCCTTTTGGTGCTGCCGACAACTTAACGCCTTAGAGGACATCTTCCCACACGGACCACAGATCATCGAGTCATGATTGGGTCCGAGGCACCGGAGGCAGCAGTCATGGTGTGTCGGTGAGAGACATAAGTTTCTTACACCGATCACATTTTTTAAACCCGCTGACAGCCATTTGGTGAAAAAGGGCCCCTGCAAGGTCAAAAGACAGGCCTGCCAGTGAAAAAAGAAAAAATGGCGCGAACACAGGTCACTAAGGACAAAAACCAAAAAAGAGATCCGGGCTCGATACCGATGTATCGGGCCCAGGCAGGAAAGGGAAACCAGCGTCGAACTGAAGACAAACAGGTTAACGCAGAGAAAATCAACTTCTTCCTCGGGTGAAACGAACATACGTCCATCGGGCTCCACGGAAAAAAGAAGACTGAGCAAGATGGCACCCTTGGGCGGGAAGGGGACTGCGCATGCGCGCTGCATTCCCAAAGGCTTTCTATGAAAGCTGGGGAAATGCTCCGCACGGGGGCTCCGTCGGCGCCGACGTCACCCATATGTGAAGACTGACTTCCTGCTTGGTCCAGGTGAAATAACTCGTCTCAACGCAGGAAAAATCCACTTTTTTCACGGGTGACAGGGACACACGTCCGTAGGGCTCCGCAGAAAAAAGAAGACTGAGCAAGATGGCACCTTTGGGCGGGAAGGGGACCGCACATACGTGGCTGCATTCCCAAAGGCTTTTTTTGAAAGCTGGGGAAATGCTCCGCATGGGGGCTCCGTTGGCGCCAACGTCACCCATATGTGAGGGCTGACTTCCTGCTTTGTCCTGGTGAAGCATCGGTTGTCAGCACTTGAGAGTGTGGAGATGCTTGAAAAAGCACCCTTTGCACCAGATTTGGAAGATGAAGCCACTACTGCAGAGAAGACACTAGTAGGTTGGACACCCTCACTTTGTCTGTGAGGTTTCCTGTGGCTTGGTGCCACTGAGTCCTGAGGCCCCACTGAGCAGGCCTCATGTGTAGACGGGCATTTGGAGTTACATGTACCGTGGACGCAATGTGGCCTAAGAGCCTCAGGAATTGTCTGGCAGAGACCAGAGAATTGCTGTGGAACTGCCTGGATAGATCCATCAATCTGTGGGCCCTGTCCACTGGTAGAAAGGCCTTTGCCTGAAAGGTGCCCAGCCGTGCTCCTATGAACTCCATGTTCTGTGAGGGGTGCAAAGTGGACTTTGCGAAGTTTATAACAAACCCCAGGTGCTGAAGCAGAGCGACAGTGCGAAGGGTGGTTTGATTGGCCTCTTGCGGGGATTGACCAATGTGATAGGCGATGGCCTAGTATGTAGAAGAGCTAGGCCTGAAGCTAGGCCTAAAGCCCTTTTTCTCCTGCTTTGAAATGTTATTGCTGATTTTGGAAAATTACAGAATGCTGTTAGCTGTTAGAAAGACATACTGTTCTATTCTGGTTTGATAACATGTTCTGCTCTCCTGGAGATAAGAGAATTAAAACTTTCTTGTTTATTGTTTAGGTAAGCCAGATGTCTGTTTCAGTAGAATGCCACGCCACTGTATCTTTGCTAGATGTGCACTGACCTCGTAATTAGGATGAAAATATAGTAGAGAAGCTGAACAGTGTAAGAATATTTTGTCTAGCGTTTTGATTGTTTAGTATTTTGTTTGGCCTTGCTTTGTTTTGCTTTTGTTAAGAATGCTTCTGATATGCCTTCCACTATCTATGCAAGCTAACTGACCTTGCAGAAGTAGCAAAATATACTGTAGTAAAAGTATTATGTTTAGTGTTATGTCTAGTTGCTGACCCGTGGCTAGTAAGACCCAAGCAGGGGGAGCGAGTCCTGGGCCCGGTCAGAGATGTCTATTAGATGAGAGTAAGTGGGCCACTGTGGCCAATGAGGAGTTTTGCCTGTATTAGACTGGAGAAGAAAAGTATATAAACTGTCATTTTTCTGAGCGCTGTGCTCAGACCATTTTGAATGCTACTGCAATCTGAGCCTGTGCATATTAAACCGGCTTGAATCTTTGCCTGACTCCGGGTATTATTTATTGCATTCTTATCAGCTACTACACCACTGATGAGCCAATCGTCCAGGTATGGGAAGACAAAGAGGCCTTGAACCCTGACGTAGGCCGCTACCACCGCCAGGCACTTGGTGAATACCCTGGGGGCGGATGTAAGGCCAAAAGGCAGTACTCAGTACTGATAGTGGTTTCCTCCCATTACAAATCTGAGATATTGTCTGTGGTCTGGATGAATGAGGATGTGAGTATAAGCATCCTTTAGAGGTCTAAGGAGCATAGCCAATCTCCCTGCTGGAGGTAGGGCAGCAGGATTCCAAGGGTAAGCATCTTGAACTTTTCCCTCTCCAGGAACTTGTTTAGATTCCGCAAGTCTAAGATGGGCCTGAGGCCTCCTGTTCTTTTTGGTACCAGGAAGTACCTGGAATAGAAGCCTTGACCTCTCAGGTGGTGGGGCACCGGTTTCACTGCCTGTTCCTTTACAAGACTTGCTAACTTCCGCAGGAGTAAGTCCCTGTGCAGAGGAAGTCTTGGAGGCTCCCCTGGAAAATAGGGGGGTACCTTGTGGAAGTGGAGGAGATAGCCCTTCTGGACTATACTTAGTACCCAGGTATCCCTTGTGACGGCTTACCACCTGTGGACGTACAGGGCCAGCCGGCCTCCAGTGCTGATAGGGGCCAGCTGAGGAGGAGAGGCTATGCCACTGGAGTCAAAACCCCGCTCCCTGCTGTGCAGGAGCTGGAGGTGGTGGCTTGGGGGCTTTCTGCCTACGGGGCCCATGTCCCTGCCCCTTGGCCTGCTGACCCTGTTGGGGAGCTACAGAGGCCTGAAAATGAGGGTATTGTTTATAGGCAGAAGACTTCCTCGGGTAAAAGTCTTTTTCCCCGAGCCCTTCTTCTTCTGAGAAGGGGCAGAGGTTTTCCTGGACAGCCGTGTCCGGGTAAGTGTCTCGGTCTCGAGTTCTGCAGCCTTGTCAGCCATGGGCTTGCCAAAGAGGTTTTCACCTCGGCAGGGGACGACCAACTTGTCCTGCACCCATGGCTCGAGGTCCGATGAATGTAGCTAGGCCTGACAGCGTGCACCGATGCCTGAAGATGCCGAAGCCTCGAAGCCATCATAGGCTGCTCGAGAGATAAACTTCAGCACTCACGAATACCCGAGGACAGAGCATTAAACCTCTGCAAAGGTTCCTTGGACAATCTCCTTTGCCAGGTCTCGAAGGTACATGCCCATGTACAGCTGGTAGGTCAGGACACGGCAAGCAAGCATAGAGCCCTGGAAGCACTTCTTACCGAGGGCATCCAGGTTCTGGGCCTCCCGGCCGGGAAGCACCTAGGAGTGCATCTTCTGACTCTTCAGACGATGCATGACCAATTCCACAACCATGGAGTGGTGCAGTAATTGTGCCTTTTGGAACCCGGGGCTCTTGCGGACTCGATAGATGGAATCGACCCGCTTGCTGAAAACCGGCGTTGAGGCCGGCGCCTCCCACATGCGGAAGAGCAGCCGTTCCAGCTTCGGAGGAACCGGTACAGTAAAGACCTCCTCTGGGGAGAGTCATACTGCAGGGCCTCGAGCTCCTCGGCTCGAGGCTCCTCCTCGGGATCCGCGGGGAAGGCCAAGGCCTTGGCCATATCCCGCAGGAAGTCCGAGAACCGGGTATCCTCCGGTGGGGACCGTCTCCGAGGCTTGGACTCCAGTGAGTCCGATGGAACACACCGGATCCGAAAGGTGTCGGGCGACTCCTCATCCTCCGTTTCCCAGACGGACTCCTCGGAAGAGGAATCAAGTGGCTCTGGTCGGGCAGGCACCGATGCCATCCGCCCCGACGCCGAGGGTACCGGCTTCGACGACCTCGGTCCCGAACGGGAGGCCGAGGGGGACCTTGGTCGAGGATCGACTCGAGCGCGCATGGACTCGAGGATCGGCTCAGCCTCTGGGGTCGACTTGGATGTCGATGTCCCGGTGGTCGGTGCAGATGCACCGGTGAGACCGGCGATCAGTGCCCGCTGATGTTCCATGAAGGCAGCCAAGCTGCTCTCCAAGGCCATCAACCTGAGTCCGAGCTCAGGAGACTCAGCAGCCCCCGACTCGGGCCCCGACGGTGTCGGGCCCAACGTCGGCTCCCCGGGAGGAGAGTCCATGAGGACTACAGTACTCACGTGACCCGGGGACTCCATCTCCACACGAGGTTGATTTGCAGGACTCTCTGACTCCGAAGACCCGGGACGACGCTCGGGGTTATGCGACTTGGCCCTCGAGGAGCCAAGTGCGTCCACCGACGCCGCCCTCGCGGGTTTTTTCTTCCTGCGATCCTCCTGCGAGGGAGACCTCCTTTCAGAGGAACCTCGGCGCTGCTTGTGGCCGGAGTCCCGAGACGTCGAGGCCTCTGACGAAGTCGGGGCCCGGCTTGACGCGGAGTCTGAGAAGATTCTTTCCTTTTGGTGCTGCCGACTCCTCAACACCTTCGAGGACATTTTCCCACACGGACCACAGATCATCGGGTCATGATCGGGTCAGAGGCACCGGAGGCAGCAGTCATGGGTGTCGGTGAGAGACATAAGCTTTACACCGATCACACTTTTTAAACCCGCTGGCAGCCATCGGGGGAAAAAGGGCCCCTGCGAGGTCAAAAGACGGGACTGCCAGCAAAAAAAGAAAAATGGCGCGAACGCTAGTCACTAAGGACAAAAAACAAAAAAAGACGACCGGGCTCGATACCAGCGTATCGGGCCCAGGCGGGAAAGGGAAACCGGCGTCGAACCGAAGAAACGGGTCAAACACAGAAAAAAATCTACTTTTTCCTCAGGTGAAAACGAAACACGTCCGTCGGGCTCCGTGGAAAAAAGAAGACTGAGCAAGATGGCACCCTTGGGCGGGAAGGGGACTGCGCATGCGCGCTGCATTCCCAAAGGCTTTCTATGAAAGCTGGGGAAATGCTCCGCACGGGGGCTCCGTCGGCGCCGTCACCCATATGTGAGGACTGACTTCCTGCTTGGTCCTGGAGAAAACCAGACTCCAAGTCCCTCTGAACCTCTGGACCAGGAATCTGGGCAACAGGCACCTCACCAACAGGCTTTTTAGCTTTTGCCTTCCTTTTCTCCGCTTTTAGTTTAAGCGTGGGAAAAACGGCTGCCGATTCCAAAATGGCCGCCGTTCTCGCTTTTTCTTCCGCGCTCAAATGGCTGCCCACCGGAGCAACAGATTTCACTCTGTCCTCCTTGCTGTTTCCCACAGCCCGGCAACTCTGCCTTCTGGGCGATCACAGAAAAACCGGCCTCAACAGAAACTGACAGCCTGCGGCGGCCCACACACTGAGTCCATGATGCCGACACCGGCCGCGTGCGCTGCAACTACCAGCGCACTGAACTCCCTGGTTTCTACACGCTGCCCCAGAGGCCCGTAGCCACCAAAAACACTGTCAAATCTCTTCACCTGCAACTCCTCTGTGATCTGCCACACTCCAGACAATCTCCTACCGCTGCTAGCGGCAGAGGTAAGCCGGGTGTCTGAAATTGAAGGGGGTGGATTCCAGGGCTCCTAGCTCCCCCCTCCTTGTAATCAGCGGAGCACGCTGCTGCCAAATGAGGCAGGCTCTGCATCTGCTGCTCTCCAGAGCCCCTTTCTTGCAGCTGTGCCCCTAAATGTTATTCTCAATTTATCTGTTCGTTCCTCAATCCTGTTAGGTGAACCCTGCTAGGGTCCCCCAGGAAATTATTTCTTAGTTTATCTATTATGTGTGACTCCTCTTCGTTTCCCCAGGAGCCTGTCAGAAACCTGTCTTATCCAGCTGCTGAGGACTGATACTCCCATCCTACATGATCTGTACTGGTTACCAATCTCCTCATTTGCAAAATATAAATTGGCTCTCACCATCTTCAAGATTAAAAATAACATGTCAGCAGGAATACTACAAGAGTTCATCAGCACCAAAGCAAGTAAAATATACCTGACAGGAACAGCACCAAAAACACCATACCAACCCATAGCCTGTTCACAAAAACTCTTGATGCCCCCACTATTTGGAATTCACTCCCTGAAAAACTAAGGTCCACAACTAACATAAAAGATTTCTGGAAGTTACTCAAAACCTTCCTATTCATCGAACAATTCAATGAAGACCCCCAATCACACTAATCATTCCACGGTACCTTGCCCACCCAACTTTTCCCATCTGCCCCTGCAGGCTTAACAGAGACGCGAGGGAGACACTCTCCCTTCGCGAATCTGAAAGCCGGCACAGAGGGGCTCAGCCGTCGCAGAGGGAGGGAGGGACTCAGCCGGGCAGAGGGGACCTCGCGGGACACTCCATTCTGCTGCCTACGCGGCGGCAGCGGTAGCAGCCAGCTTTTTTTTTTTTTTTTAAATTTTACTTGAGCCCATGGGGGGGGGGGGGGGTTAGGACTGGTAATGGGCTATGGGGGGGGCTAGGACTGGAAATGGGCTTGGGGGATTAAGACTGGAGGTGGGCTGATGGGGTTAGGACTGGTAAGGGGCTGTGGGCTGTTTGGGGTGGGGTTAGGACTGGTAATGGGCTATGGGGGTTAAGACTGGTAATGGGCTGGGGGATTAAGACTGGAGGTGGGCTGATGGGGTTAGGACTGGTAGTGGGCTGTGGGCTGTTGGGGGGGTTGGACTGGTAATGGGCTATTGGTGGCTAGGACTGGAAATGGCTGATGGGGGGGTCAAGACTGGAGGTGGGCAGATAGGGTTAGGACTGGTAATGGGCTGTGGGCTGTTGGGGGGGTAGGACTGGTAATGGGCTATGGGGGGCTAGGACTGGAAATGGGCTGATGGGGGGGTTAAAACTGGAGGTGGGCTGATGGGGTTAGGACTGGTAATGGGCTGTGGGCTGAGGGGGGTTAGGACTGGTAATGGGCTACGGGGGGGTTAGGACTGATAATGGGCTATGGGGGGGCTAGGACAGGAAATGGGCTGATGGGGAGGGGTTAGGACTTGAGGTGGGCTGATGGGGTTAGGACTTGAGGTGGGCTGATGGGGTTAGGACTGGTAATGGGCTGTGGGCTGTTGGGGGGTTAGAACGTAATGGGCTATGGGGGGCTAGGACTGGTAATGGGCTGATGGGGAGGGGTTAGGACTTGAGGTGGGCTGTTGGGGGGGTTAGGACTGGTAATGGGCTTGGGGGGGTTAGGACTGGAAATGGGCTGATTGGGGGGTTAAGACTGGAGGTGGGCTGATGGGGTTAGGACTGGCAATGGGCTGTTGGGGGGGGGGTTAGGACTGGTAATGGGCTAGGGGGGGCTAGGACTGGAAATGGGCTGATGGGGGGTTAACACTGGAGGTGGGCTGATGGGGTTAGGACTGGTAGTGGGCTGTGGCTGATGGGGGGTTAGGACCGGTAATGGGCTGTGGCTGATGGGGGGTTAGGACTGGTAATGGGCTATGGGGGGGGGGTTAGGACTGATAATGGGCTATGGGGGGCTAGGACAGGAAATGGGCTGATGGGGAGGGGTTAGGACTTGAGGTGGGCTGATGGGGTTAGGACTTGAGGTGAGCTGATGGGGTTAGGACTGGTAATGGGCTGTGGGCTGTTGGGGGGGTTAGAACTGGTAATGGGCTATGGGGGGTTAAGATTGGTAATGGGCTGTGGGCTGATGAGGGCTGTCTGGTAATGGGCTATGGGGGGGGGCTAGGACAGGAAATGGGCTGATGGGGAGGTGTTAGGACTTGAGGTGGGCTGATGGGGTTAGGACTGGTAATGGGTTGTGGGCTGATGGGGGGGGGGGTAGGACTGGCAATGGGCTATGGGGGGCTGACTGGAAATGGGTTGATGGGGTTAGGACCGGAAGTTGGCTGATGGGGTGTTAGGACTGGTAATGGGTTATAGGGGGGGCTTAAACTGAAAATGGGGTGATGGGGGGTTAGGACTGGAAGTGGGTTGATGGGGGGGCTAGGACTGGTATTGGGTTGGGGGTTGCTAGGACTGGAAATGGGCTGATGCAGGGACTAGAAGGGAATGGATGCTGGGTGAGGCTGGAACTAGAAGGGAGCTGATGTTGGGGGAGGATTAGAATGGGATGGGGCTGGGAGAGTAAAATGGAGAGGGGAAAAATATTTTGTGTGGGAGGGATAAAAAATCTACAATTGGCCGTGTATTGGGAGAGTAAGTGGGGATTGAGGATGGAGGGGTAAAATTTGAATGAAATAGGAATTAGGAAAGAGCAAAAGGAGAAAGATTAGTATGTTAAAGCAGATGTAGAGAGAGAATGGAAAAAAAACTAGAAGAGAGAAGAAAGGACAAATGGACAGCAGACGATGGAGAGTTAGCAGAAGACACGAAGAAACCAGAAGAAAGTGGCTGGAGCAATTGCAGCTGAAGAAAAAATGCACAAAAGGTAGAAAAATATCTCTTTATTTTGAATTTATTAATTGTAATATGTCAGCTCTGGTAAATGTGCATCATTAACGTCTGAGCTTTGTTTAGTACAAGAGCAAATTAATGTATAGTTTTATTTCTACAGTGTTGTACATTCCAAGTTTGGCTTTTGGGATTCCCAGTTTAATTATTGTCTTCCTGTTTCTAAATTGTGATTACTTGTTTGGTGATGGTCTATGTTCTGCATGTGTAACTGAGCTGAGGTGTTCTGTTTATATAATTCCTATTTGACATTGCCACTTGTTCTCTTTCCCCAGTAGGTCATGTATTGTTGTTCTCTGAAATGTATTGGTTTAATATTTGCATGTTTCCTTTTGATAGGTAGGGTATGGTGCTTTGTGAGTCCTGGTAGTGCTGTTATGATACGGCGGGTTTGCTATGGGTTCTAAATGGGCAGCGTTTGTAGTAGTTCCTAATGTGTCTGGCGGTTGGCACTGGATTATAGTAATGTAGAAATCTTTTAGTCTTTCTTTATCCATACACTCATTAAGAGGCATGTTTACTAAAAGTTAGTATATGGTAACATTATGCAAATATTTATGCAAATGAGGCCCCGCACCGAGTCTCCGCACATGGCCGCGCACCCCCTTGGGCCGCCCCTGTTTCCACACAATGCTCCACCCTGGGGGCGTCCTGTTGTTTCCATCTAAATGCCAACTCACACCGAGCCGCACTCAGACACACCATTATTTGCCGCTTCCCTTGTTCTGGCCCCACTTCGCACCACCACCCCAACAAGAACCCCCCGGGATCTAACACAAGCTCCCCCCCACCACCTCCCTGATCCACACCCGGATTTCCCCCCAATACCTCTGTATCTTGGGGCAGGTCCACCAGATATGGAAGAAAGTTCCCACCTCCCCACACTCTCTCCAACACATGTTGGATGCTCTCGGAAACATCCTATGTAGGCGGGTGGGCGTATAATACCATCGCATAACCACCTTGTACCAGTTCTCCCTAATAGCTACTGACAGTGGCAGACATCTAACCTGGTCGAAAAGCACAGTTACTTACCTGTAACAGGTGATCTCTGGGAACAGCAGGAATTAGTCTTCACATATGGGTACGTCGGTACCGACGGAGCCTGCATGGGAATGCTGCCCAGCTTCCAATCAGAAAGCTTTTTGCAGCATCCCTCGCGCCTGCGCAGTGACTTCCCGCCTTCTCCACAGCCTCTCTTCATTTGAGTTTCATAGCTGAGACAAAGGCGAGGAGAGAAAAGGAAGAAGATAAAAAAGATGCAACTCCTAGGGGAGGTGGGAGGGTTGTGAAGACTAATTCCTGCTGTTCCCAGAGATCACCTGTTACAGGTAAGTAACTGTGCTATCTCCAGGAACAAGCAGGAATGAGTCTTCACATATGGGGACTCCCTAGCTGGAGATGCCAGGGGGAGATCCCATAAAAATGCAAGAGCCTGGACCAGGGGTGCATTTTGTCTCCAGGAATCCCCGGTATCCAATGTGGGATGGAGGGTAGGAGTTGACAATAAAGGAGCTGTGAGGAAAGAAACAGCATAGCCAAGGACTAGAGGGTCCTACAGACTACAGGAGTCCTTGGTATATATGATGAGTAGCATTAAAACACATTTAATGTACACTTAAAATATGCAGCTTACCTACTGTATTGTAGGAAGTAGAAAGCATGATGGAGTCTACTGGATAAGCAGTGGCGGAATCTTCAAGGTGACCTCCCAGTAGTGAGGATAAAGGTCGAGACCTGGAGGTAGTAGACGATCCAGGTGTCAACTGGATAGGATTAGACGTCAGGTCTTCAATGGAAAGCTTTATGGGAAAAAGCTGAAAACTCCTTTAGGCATAAGGTCATTAACATTGAGGACTAAAGGAAGAAGACTGACGGAGTTGGAGAACTAGCCCAGTCCTGGCGGGAAGAGGGGGACTGGAAAAAAACCCTATTCCCAAGGAGAACAGCTGTGTACTCAAAGATAAAGATGTACACTGTTTTTCCTAGCTGGCGAGAGATAGGAAAAATATTGAAGCTTGATGCTTCAAGGACTTAAAGAAAAAATGGAAGATGTTAGCACCACAGTGGTTATTGGTGCCTAACAGTTTCTGCATCGTAATATGGTATGCGAAGTAGGGCGATAGACTGTCTAAAACCTCTAGGAGGTAAAACATGTAGTATAGACAGTAAGGGTGATAGTGTGTAAGACAGATCAACTCTTAAGAAGCCCCCCAACAGACACATATATATACAGATATATATATGTGGATGGAATATATATATATATATATATATATATATATATATATATATATATATATATGTCCAGATGTGTATATTAGGATATGGGTGGAGAAATGTATCAAAAAAAATATATATATATAGATATGATATACCTAAATATATATACATTTGTGGGGCATGATTTTGCACCACCAGAGTAATGATATAGGTATGTAGACATATATGGAGATGCTACATACAAGACAACAGGTTGAAGATACATGTCTACCACCCAGCCCCATAATTGTACATGGGGAATATAAAAGAAAAAGATTCTTCGGGCTACAAGAGGGTGAACCCACTTGGGATATGTATAGAGAATCTATTTCCGTGGATTGAGGGATGCAGGAAGGCAATCCAACAAGATAACCGTGATGTTCGCGTGAGAACAGATGATCATATGAATCTGTAAGGAACAAGGCGGGAGTTCCACAGAACACTGACATGGCAGATGTGCAGAAACGCAGAAGAAGATACCAGAGGGACCTACTGGAGGGACCCAGAGGTAGCATGCGTAAACATCAGCCTTGGATTTTCACGCAGAAGAACTTATATCTCGTGTTAACAACCCAGGCTAGAGGGTGTGGAGAACCCTCACAGGCATGGGAAGGGTTTATAAGCTTTTCCCTACTAATAGAGAAGCTTCAGAGACAAGGTCAATGCTCTATGGCAAGGCCCTCATAGTAGAAAGCTTCTCTGAAGACTGCAGAGAGCATTGTGCAGGAGAGATATGAGATAAACTGACTGAAGTCAGGTGTGTTGCCATATCCTAGGAGAGGAGATGGTTAGAATAATGTGAGAAAGCCTAAACGAGTAGGAGGATCCAAGATAGCTGACGAATAGCTTGGAATCACTACTGAGGCTAGACAAAATTTTGAACAAGGGACTGGAACTTGGAAAAAGTACCAGTAATACAATTACTGTAACTCCTGCAGGCACAGCTGCTGACGGAAACAGCAGAGAGATTGTCCTGTGCCGAATAAAGAAAAACAGACAAGAAAAGAGAGGAGATATCCCTTCTCCCTGTCTGAGGAACGAGCTTGCTAGAGAAGCTTTTCAGTATGGTACCCCTCAGTCAAGGAAAAAACCCGGTTGAGAGGGTGAGCAAGTAATTGGAGGGTGACGTACCCATAGGGTAAGTCAACTGAAGGAAAAAATGTTCAGTTGGGATAGAACTATCAGGGGATAGTTGCAACTGCTCTTCTAGAGAGTAAGAAGAGGAGAAGTCTGTAGTCCCTGAACAAAAAATTTCCGACAGGTTAGTACACTGAAAAAGAAAAGCACAGTGAATAAACTTCTAATGCGTAGAAGTGAACTGTAGATTACAATTCCCAGCCCCTATGGTTGCTGGGAATGCTGCGACTGGCCAGAGCTGGAGGACTTCAGACTAGGCTGAGGCGTCCCTTGTTTAGGTACAGCCGAATGATGGGCAGGAGATGAATGAAACTTCCTTTTCTTAGGGAAAGAAGGTTTGGTAGGACATTTCCTACCCCTTGAAGAAGGAGGTGGCTTAGAATGGTCTTTAGTGGAAGGAGAGTCAGTGGAGCATTGAGCAACCTAACGTAAAGCCTCCTTATTGAAGAGACCTTCTCCTGTACAAGGAGAATGAGCCAGTATAGTTTGTGCCCATCTGCTCAAGTCTGAAGCTTCAAGCCAGGCTCTGCGACGTGCTGCAATGGCAATAGCAGAGGATCTGCTAACAGACTCAAAAGAGTCTATAGAAGCACGAGACAGGAACCAGGATATATTCCGGCTGTGATTGATGAGCAAGGAATAATCAGCAGCCTTGGGCTCTGGTAAAAAAGGGGTCAAAAGAGACAATTTCTCTGTGACTTCCTGAAGTGTTAGACTCATGTGAAAAATATATGAAAGAATTCTGGAGGCCAGCATAGAGGTTTGGAAGGCCTGACGACCAAAAGCATCGCATGTTCTTGAAGAACGACCTGGCGGATAAGAAGAATGCTTCTTCTTGCTCTTAACTTTCCTCAGTGCTGATTCCACTACAAGGGAACGATGAGAAAGTTGATGCTTTTGAAACCCTGGAGAGGGTGGCACCCGGTACCGAACCTCAGTGGCTGTAGAAACTAGAGGAAGTCGTAAGGGCGATTTCCAGACCCTCAAAAGGAGATCCTGCAGAGCAGGATGTAAAGGAAGCATCATATTTTCCATTTGTGCTGGTGAGCCATGAGTAGCATCACAACCAGGGATAGAGATATTAAGAAAGGTTGCCATATCCAGGAGAAAAGCCTGAAAAGACTGATCTCCTATGGGAACCATCCCTGGTAAGGCTAAAGAAAGAGGCTGAGCACCAGAGGACGTACAGTGGTGTGAAGAGAGAAACCTAGTAGATGGACAGGGATACTGGCATGTTAACTTAGAGGCAGTGGGTACTGCATCAATGCCAGGTATCGGTTCTAAACTAGGCATCGGTGGAATTGGTGCAAGAACAGGCATCGACATCGATACTGATACAGGATTAGCAGTTGAAGTTGCCATCGGGAACTGCTGCAGTGGTACCGAGATCATGAAAGAGTTATGGCTAGGATCTTCGGAACTGCCTATGTGGAAACGACAGGAGTCGGTTCCGGGATGCGTCGCTAACCAGTCCTCGAGACTAGATATCGGTTCAAGACTCGGCATCGAAGAAAGCGAGGCTATCGATGCATGTCGCGAGGGTTCCGACGCCGGTGGCAATATCGGCGATGCCGATACCACTAAGGCAGCCTGGGTTACATCGATCAGTACCGACGGTACCGAGGATACCCGATGACCACCCCTTGCAAAGGGTAAGGCGGTCCACCTCGATGCCGATGCCAGGGTATCGGAACCGGTCGACGCCGGTACCGTCCCGAAGCATGGTTGAGATATGGAAATGTCCATCGTTAGAGGACGATTCCTGGTGAAGAGTGGAACACTCGACACCAAAGCCGATGCCGGGGTATCGGTACCGCTCGAAGCGGATACCCGCACCGTACACGGCTGGGATTGAGAGAAGTCAATGTGGTGCGTATCGATCGGTCCCGAAGGTACCGAGGATGCCCGATGACGATCCGTGGTGAAGAGTGGAACACTCGACACCGGTGCCGATGCCGGAGGCTCGGTACCGCTCGAAGCTGATACCACCCCCGCGCATGGCTCAGGTATGTTCTGTGAGGGGTGAGCCCCAGGAACAACCTGAAACCCCTTTAACGCTTTGGAGCCCGAAGACTCCCGCAGGGGTAATGCCAATGGATTCTTGAGGGTAAGACTGGAGCCGTCACCATGCTGGGCATGGGACATACCACTCAAGCATTGACTAGTCTTAACAGACTGTTTGTGGGTTACCTGATCCTGTGAAGTGGAGAAACCGGGTACCCTCACTGCCGAGGAAAAAACGTTATCGAGGGAAACTCTAAAAACTGAAGGTTTCCTCACAAAATTATCCCCTGACAAGTCAGGGGAAAAAGGGTCAGGACCCACACAGTTGAGACACCAACTATTGGTGTCTAAAAAGAAACAGGTGTTTCCACATCGAATGCACTTCTTAGGAAAAGAAGGCTCCATAATGAAGAGGCCTGGTAGGCCCAACAAGTTAAGGCAAAAAACTGAAGAAAATGTTTCTCAGAATTTAGTCAAAAATCTACCGGCGATACCGGTGGCAGCGGGAAATACAGCCGCGACCACAAGAAAACAAAAACTAAAGTAATTAAGTAAAAAGAAAAGTTTCTGCAGTGACAGGAGGATGTCCTGCCGGCTCCGCGGAAAAACGAAAACTGAAGAGAGGCTGTGGAGAAGGCGGGAAGTCACTGCACAGGCGCGAGGGATGCTGCCAAAAGCTTTCTGATTGGAAGCTGGGCAGCATTCCCGTGCAGGCTCCGTCGGTACCGACGTACCCATATATGAAGACTCATTCCTGCTTGTTCCTGGAGATATATTTTTCCACTGCCCTCCCGCTAGTTCCTTTCCGAGATCCCCTTCCCACTCCAGCATATATCTATGCTTACTTTCCCGTGGCCCCTGTATCGCCTTATACAGCACCGAGATTAAGCCCAGTGAAGTCTTCTTACCATACCATATCACCTCTAGCGGCGTATAATACTGCTCTAAGCCTGCCTTCCCTAATTTCTTGCTAAGGAAGTGTATCACCTGCCCACAGTAAAACCTATCCCCTTCCCTCAGCCCATGTGCCTCTCGCAGATCGAAGGGGACCCATTCCCCTCCATCCACAAATTGATAAAAATACTTCAGCCCCCCCTGCGCCCATCGTCGATATCCACCCCCTTCTCTCCCAGGTCAGAACTCCTCCATATAGCACATCTCCCTCATCAACGAGAACTGGGCACACCCCCCTTTCTTTCCAAACCCCTAATTTTGTCCCACTCTTGTAATACATGGCGAATGTATGGATTATCCCACACCCTCGCCCTTCTCTCTCCCCTCCCCATCCAGGACAGACAGGCCAAGGGCTGTCCCCCTCCATACTCCTGTTCCATCTCCACATAATTCTTCTTCTCTCCCCCATCCCGCCAATCCATCACATGGCGCGCCTGGGCCGCCCAATAGTATTTTATTTATTTATTTATTTAATTGGATTTTTATACCGCCTTATCATACAATCAAAGCGGTTTAACAAAAGAGAAAATTAGTAATAGTGAAAAAATCTGTGATAATATATACATAGTTTGTAAATATATGATTAAATGTCTTGGGAAAAGGTGCACTATATATATTGTGAGCTATACTATAAAGTGAGCTATTGTACAATGTATATATAAATAATTGCTTTCTTAAAAATTAATTAGTTGATTGCATGACCGTAGTGCTCCGTAAACAAAACTGTTTTCAGTTGTTTTCTAAAGTCTTTGATGTCCTGAGCTGCTCTCAGATCATTAGGTAGGGAGTTCCAGATGGAAGTCGCAGCAAACGAGAAAGCTCTCTCAGAGGTCTCCTTGCGTGTTTTTCTGATGTCATTTGAGGAGCTGATTCTATTTTCAGATACACTTCTCCTAGGTCTGTTGCTAATATCTGACCGGATAAGATACGTCAGACTTTTTGCAGAACATTGTTGCTTTATCTTGAAAATATAAATTACTGTTTTGTATTTAATACGAGATGATATTGGTAACCAATGAAGCTCCTTTAAGATAGGAGTTATATGCTCTTTACTTGATAGACCAAAAATTATACGAGCAGCGGTGTTTTGCGCTAACTGTAAAGGCTTCAGTGACTGCTTAGCTAGACCCAGATATATTGGATTGCAGAAGTCAAGTAATGGTGTAATTAGAGCATGACAAACATTGCGGAAGTGAACAGTTTCCAGAAGCGGCCTTAGTCTTCTGATGATTTTCATTCTATAATAAGCGCTTCTAATCGTCTTGTTTATGTGTGATCTGAGATTTAATTCCTTGTCTAGAGTAACTCCAAGATATTTCACTTCTGATTTAATAGGAATAATTGAATTATCTATCTTGATGACAGGTGGATGTGCAAAATTTTGGTTACGAGATACAAATAATGCCTCTGTCTTGCTAAAATTAATTTGCATATTGTTGGTTTTACACCAGGTGGACATTTGTGATAGACAATCTGTGATGCTGGAAAAATCAGGTTTCTCGATGGAGATAGTTGTGAAAATCATAATATCGTCAGCATAAATTGTATACTTTATGCCACTTTTTAATGGAATATTGCAAATTGGCTGCAAATAAATGTTGAAGAGAAGCGAAGAAAGAGCGGAACCTTGTGGCACACCTTGTAATACTCTTATGGGCAGAGAAGTTTTTTGTCCAATCTTTACTTGTAAAAATCTCTCTGTCAGATATGATTGAAACCATTTTAATGTGACCCCATGTAGACCAATCTCCTCTAATCTATGTAATAACCTATTGTGATCTACAGAATCGAATGCAGCCGAAATGTCTATAAAAATCATTATAATACCCTTTTTAATGTCATCAATGGTACGGAGAACGTAATCAAAAAGATAAATCATTAAGGTTTCAACTCCATGGTTTGGGCGAAAACCATGTTGGTTATCGTCTAAAGGCGCATGAATATCAATGTGTTCTTGGAGTTGAAGTTGCACTGTCTTTTCAATGATTTTCGCTAAAAAGGGTATGCTGGAAATAGGCCGGTAGGCAGCTGGGTTATTCTTGTCTAACGTTGTCTTCTTCGGGATTGGTCTAACAGTTGCAAGCTTTAAGTGCTTTGGTAAATTACCTTGAGAGAGGGAATTATGCACAATGTTTTGTATTATGTGAATAAAATTTGACTTTGTGGACTTTATCCAAGATACAGGACATGGATCGGTTGGAGAAGTGCATGTGTTTATGGAAGAGATAATGTGCGAGAGTTGCTCTTTAGAAGGAAAAGAGAATGTATTCCAGACCCTGAAATTTGAGACCAAATTCAAGTTGAGACTAAATATATCTTTTACCTTAGAGTGGAATTTTTCCTTAATATAATCTGCATACTTCTTTATTTTATTTATTTATTTATTTCATATTTCTATACCGCATCTTCCAAAGTTCAGTTGCGGTTTACAGTTAACAACAATTAACAAAGCAAGTTTGTTTTACATGGAACATTGAGATATCACAGAACTTATTTACAAGGAACATCATATTAAATATAGAGTAAATAGTGCAATATAATACCAAACCGTGTGCAAACTATGTACAAGTTTATATATGAATATATCGAGGGTGAGTGCTATCTGTGTGTGTTAAGGGCTTTTGCATGGAGCAATCTGATTATCTCTTTAACCTTTGTCTAAAGTAGATAATGAATTATCTGTATTATAATGTTTGGCAAACAGATAGGTTTTTAATTTCTTGCGGAGTTCCATTATCTCTGTTAGCTTTCGTAGCTCCTCTGGGAGGGAGTTCCAGATTGTAGGGGCAATATGGGAAAAGGCTCTATTGTTTGTTGATTTATGGGCTTTTGTAAAATCTTTCGGGATTTTCAGTCTGTTTAATTGCCCTTTTCTGTGTGTAGACTTAGATGGTTCTTTGTGTATTAGGTTGCATATCATGGAAGGGGCCAGGTCATATAAGGCCTTGAATGATGTTATTATTGTTTTATAGATTATTCTACTTTGAATTGGTAGCCAATGAAGGGAGGCTAGTATAGGTGATATGTGTTGGAGGGAGTTAATTTTCAAAGTGATTCTGGCTGCTGCATTTTGTGCTAATTGCAATCGTTTAATGCTTTGTTTTGTTATGCCTATTAGTATTAGATTGGCAAAGTCAAAATGTGGGGTTATGGTGGCTTGGATTATGTTGATAAAGTCTTGTGTAAAAAGTAGTGGACGAAGTTGTTTGAGGGTTTTGAGTTTGAAATAGATTTTCTTTATGGTATTGCTGATGTGTGTTTCCATCGTGAGGTGAGTATCTAGTATAACACCTAGATATCTTATTTCCTTTTTTATTTTGATTTCTTGGTTTTGAAGTCTTATATATGACGGAGGGGTATATGATCTGTTCTTGGTCACAATTAGAACTTCTGTTTTAGTGTGATTGATATGGAGGTTTTGTGCTTTTAGCCAAGTTGTGATTTCATTATAGCAGTCCGATAGAAGTTGAAGCGGTAGGTTGGGAATTGTGAATGGAATGTACATCATAATATCATCTGCGTATAGATGATATCGTACTCCAAAACTTTTGAAAATGTTGCAGACTGGTTTTATGTAAATATTAAATAGTAGAGCTGACAGCGCTGAACCTTGTGGTAGACCAATTTCTTGCTTGTATGTGGTTGAGTTTTGATTTCCAATTCTTACATTTTGCGTTCTATCATTTAAGTAGGACGAGAACCATTTATGTACTGTGGATTTTAATCCTATTTGTTTCAAGTTATTGAGCATTATTGTGTGGTGTACGCTATCGAACGCTGCTGATATGTCGATGAAAAGTAGAATGAATGCCTGTTTATTGTTGTCAATTCCTCTTAGGAGCGCATCCGTTAATACTGTGAGGAGTGTTTCCACTCCATGGCGGGGTCGAAAGCCATACTGTTGCTCATCAAGAGGGTAAGATGAGTCTAGAAAATCTTGTGTCTGTAGTTGAACTACTTTTTCTATTATTTTGGCCAAGAATGGTATGCTTGAGATGGGTCTATATGATGTAGGGGATGTTTTATCCAGTTTGCTGTTTTTAAGGATTGGTCGTATTTGTGCATGTTTGAGAGTTGGTGGGAAGTAGCCTTGTGTAAGAGAGAGGTTTACTATTGAGAGAATGTAGGGTAATAGGATTGGTATTGAGTTTTTATCCATGTTACTGGACATGGATCTAGGTAAGATGTTGTGGTGTTGAGACCGGAGATAATATTTTTTAGTGTCTCTTTAGTTACGGGATGGAACTCTGACCATTCATCTAATTGTTGGTGTGGCGTGTTGTTAATGTCTATAGACATTGATGGCATTTTTGCTTTGTTTTGATAATGGTGGGCTAGTGTTTGAACTGAGATGTCAGTAATTTCGTCGTCTGTGGTTTGAGGGTTGGTTAGATTTCTGACAATGGAGAATAACTCTCTTGGTCTGTTATATGATTTTGAGAGTATTTTGGCGTAATATTCTTTTTTGTGTTGTCCAAGGTTTCTTTGTATTTAGTGAGGTGATTATAGTATATTTCTTTGTGTATCGTCAATTTAGATTTACGCCAGTTGTGTTCTAGCTTTCTAAGGTCCTTTTTCATTTGTTTTAGTGTGGTATTGAACCATAGTTTGGTGTTAGTGTCAGTGTTGGTGCTCTTTTTGTGTATTTGATTAGTTTTAGCTGCATTAAAGATGGTGTCATGCCAGTTTCTGACAGTGTCATCTAAATTTGTCGCCGTTGTTATGAGGTGGGGGATTGTTAAGTCGATAAACTCATCATTGTTAAACTTTTTAAATCTTGTGGTAGGGACATTTGGGTTGTGATTGTTGGTGCTAGAGGAAGGATATGTAAGGTTTAGTTTGATCATGTGGTGATCTGACCAGGGTATCTGGGTACATTCAACTGAGTTTGAGTCGATTAGTTTGACGAGTGAATTGGGGAGAAGAACAAGATCCAGAGTTCCACCTTTGATATGTGTCGATGTATTTATTATTTGATGATATTCCATGTCTGAGATAGTGTCAAGGAATAGTTTAGATTCCGATGTTGGTAGCGAGGGAAGGTTAAAATCTCCTAGCATAATTATAGGGTGCTGTTCAGTTGAGGAGCTGAGGAGTTCTATAAAAGAGTCAAGGCAGTCTGGTTTTTGGTCTGGGGGTCTATATACTAAGCAGAGTTTCATGAGGCCAATTTTTATTAATAGTGTGTCTATGTTGTTAGTAATATTGGATTGGATTGTCTTAGCACCTAGTGCCTTTTTTGTCATCATTAATATACCTCCACCTTTTCTATTAGTTCTATGTTTATAGAAAGTGTCATAGTCTTCTTTATTAAGTTGATTTATATAGACTGAGTCGGTATCTGAGAGCCAGGTTTCTGTAATGCATAATATGTCTGGTTTTAAGTCCGATATTAAGTCATTAAATATGGGTAGCTTGTTTTTCATCGAGCGTGCGTTGATAAGAATGCAGGAGAGAGATGATGTGTTATTAGAGCATGTTCCCTTGGGTGTTTGAGGTGAGTTTGTATGTTTTATGTGAATTAGTCTATGTAAATTTGATCTAGGATGGTTATTTGTATAAAAGTGTCCAATATTGTTGTTGTTTCGCGTGTGCGTGAGAATAATGGGTATTGTTTTGTGGTTTTTGCTGCTTAGGCTTAGAGTTAAGTCAATGGTTAGTATTGCTAAGACTAAACCGATATAGAGTATTTTCATTGTCATGACGTTTGTACGTGGCATTTTTAAAGGCTGGTGTTAGTGAAGCTAAGTAGTTATATCCCGGGTAGAGAAATGTGATCAAGGTAATCCTCTGTGAGAGTGTATATTGTGTAAAGGTTGCAAGGAGAGCTGCTAGAGACAGTATCAGTCCTGATTGGTGTAGGCTACTGACAACAGTATACAATTGTGTGATTGTAACTGACAACAACGCTAATTGAAGATAATATACTACTGGCAACAATGCTAGTTGAATATAGTATATTACTGGCAACAGTAATAAATGTTTGAATGTTACTAGCTGGCTAGCTACTGACAACGGTTTCAATTAATAGTATTCTACTGGCAACAGTAATGAGTACCACTGGCAACAGTAATACAATGAGAACTGACTATTTGCAAGCTGGCAACAGTAATGAGTACTACTGACAACAGTAATGTAATGAGAACTGGCAATTTGCAAGCTGGTAACAGTAATGATTACTACTGACAACAGTAATGCTAGTTACTGAGAACTGACAATGATACTGGCTGCTGATATACTACTGGCCACTGTAAGATGAAAACCTGTTAGCTATTTGCCGATTGCCTACTGACAACAGTACTGGTTACAGATTCTACTGGGTGCAGTATACAAATGATACAAAGTTAGCTATTTGTAGGCTAATTACTGACAACAGTACTGATAGAAGGTATACTACTGACAATGGAATATAATATTTGCTAGATACTGGGTGCTAGCCAATAACATCAGTGCTAGATTAAGCTATACTGTTTGTTAGGCTATACTTGCTGCGCTTGAAGAGTCTTGATGTGTGCAAGCTCCACCACTCTCTGATTAGTTGATGATTCTTCGTTGGGTGGTTTTCGTTGACTCTGTGGTAGATTGTTATGCTTAAGTTCCGGCCCTCAGGCGCGGGCCCGCAAGGCGCGGGGGCGCCTGTTGGCGTGCTCTTTTAAAAAGAATGGAATCGCCGTGGACTGCCCCGATTGGACAGCCGCTTCTGCTGGAGGCGGTCTGGAAGGCAGCAGGCTCAATCCCTCCAGGGAGAGCGTGTGTGGGCGAAGAGGGCTGCTTGTTGCCGGCGCGCTTTATTTTAAATCGCCGGGGACTGCCCCGATTGGACAGCCGCTTCTGCTGGAGGCGGTCTGGAAGGCAGCAGGCTCAATCCCTCCAGGGAGAGCGTGTGTGTGGGCGAAGAGGGCTGCTTGTTGCCGGCGCGCTTTATTTTAAATCGCCGGGGACTGCCCCGATTGGACAGCCGCTTCTGCTGGAGGCGGTCTGGAAGGCAGCAGGCTCAATCCCTCCAGGGAGAGCGTGTGTGGGCGAAGAGGGCTGCTTGTTGCCGGCGCGCTTTATTTTAAATCGCCGGGGACTGCCCCGATTGGACAGCCGCTTCTGCTGGAGGCGGTCTGGAAGGCAGCAGGCTCAATCCCTCCAGGGAGAGCGTGTGTGGGCGAAGAGGGCTGCTTGTTGCCGGCGCGCTTTATTTTAAATCGCCGGGGACTGCCCCGATTGGACAGCCGCTTCTGCTGGAGGCGGTCTGGAAGGCAGCAGGCTCAATCCCTCCAGGGAGAGCGTGTGTGGGCGAAGAGGGCTGCTTGTTGCCGGCGCGCTTTATTTTAAATCGCCGGGGACTGCCCCGATTGGACAGCCGCTTCTGCTGGAGGCGGTCTGGAAGGCAGCAGGCTCAATCCCTCCAGGGAGAGCGTGTGTGGGCGGTTCAATTTCAGCTTCACCTTCTGTTTTTTGCTCTTTTGTTAAACTCTTTACAATTTCAAAAAGCTCTCTAGGTTTGTTGATGGAGTTATTTATTATATTTGTATGGTATTCTTTCTTTGAAACTTTAATACGTTCGTCGTATAGCTTTTGTTTTGTTAAATATATCTGCTTTAATTCTGAACCTTATTCCTTCTCCATTTACGCTCTATTCTTCTGAGATCTCTTTTCATCAGACGTATAGCATTAGAATACCATGGCTTGTGATGTAGCTTATTGATCCTTGATTTCCTTGGACTTGTGTCTGTCATTCTAGCTGCATTAGAAATTATGTAATTCCATTTGTTTACTTGTGTCTCTATTTCTACTGAATCGTCAGATAGATGAGGTAAGGTATCCTGTATAAATGTATCTTTGTCAAATTTTTTAAAACGTCTATGATAGCATTTGTCATCTAGTCTTAAATTATTTTTTGTAGGTTTGGAACCCCCAGCCCACCTTCCTCCCTCCTCCTATACATCACAGCTTGCGCTATCCTAGGCGGCCGTTTCTTCCAGATGTATTGGTTTACCCTCCTCTGAATCCCTCTCAAATGGGTCCCCGGGATGGCCACTGGCAATGCCTGGAAGTAGTACAATACTCTTGGGAGCACATTCATTTTTACCGCCGCTGTCCGGCCCAGCCATGAGAGCTCTGATCGCTCTCACCTCTGCAGGTCCTGCCTAATCTCTGTCCACAATTTACTATAATTTGCCCCATACATTCCCTGTGGCTGGGACGTTACACTAACCCCCAGATATCTAATAGCTTTCTCCGCCCACTTAAAAGGGTAGCCGTGCTTCAGCCTCTCCAGCATCGGCTGGGGCAGATTGATGTTCAGGGCCTCAGTCTTGTCAGGATTCATTTTGAACCTGGATACCTCTCCATACTTGCCCAACTGCTTCATAAGCTCTGGCAAAGACTCCTCCAGCCGGGTCACCACCATCAACACATCGTCAGCAAACAGAGATTTTGTGGTTGTGTCCCTCCCTCTGCAACCCCCACACCCTCCCATTTCCCCTGATTGCCCGCGCCAGGGGTTCAATGGCGATAGCAAACAATATCGGAGATAGGGGGCATCCCTGCCGCGTTCCCCTCTCCAGATCTAGGGTAGCAGTATACCTCCCGTTTATCTTCACCCTCGCCTTGGGGCCATTGTACAGGGCTTGAACCCACTTCATAAACTTGGGGCCTATACCCATCCTCCTCATTACAAGGAACAGAAAGTCCCAGTCCACCCTATCGAACGCTTTCTCAGCATCAATAGACAGCAACATTGCCTCTTCCCCCTGGTCCCGCGCCCCCCCAAACTGCTTCCAACACCCTCTTAATATTATCGGAAGCTTGCCGCCCCATTATGAACCCTGTTTGGTCAGGCCCTATCAATCCCGGCAGCAGCCTAGCCAATCTATTGGCCAGGACCTTAGCCATAATTTTCACATCTACGTTTAGCAATGAGATAGGGCGGTACGACCCGCATTGTAGAGGGTCCCTTACCCCCTTTAGTATTACTGTGATCCCCGCTGTAAGCATTTCCGCCGAAAAATACTCCCCTTCCTGTTGTATGCCATTAGCCACGTTCAACAGCCCTTCCATCAGATCCTCCCGAAACGTCCTATAGAAGACCCCCGTCAGGCCGTCCAACCCCGGGGCCTTCCCAGTGGGCAGCTCCCCAAGGGCCCGCTCCACTTCCGCCCTTGTTATATCCCCCTCTAATTCCTGGCTTTCCTTCTCCTCCAGCCTTGTCAGCTCTATGCCCTTCAAATAATCTTCCCCTTGTGCTAACGTTCCCCCCTCCTTCCTCTTATAGAGCTCCTGATAAAACTGGCAAAATCGTTCCCCAATTCGCTTCTCGGTTCTCAACATCTCTCCCTTGGCCCCTTCCAACCCCGTTATTGGATGGATATTATTTTAATGTAAGATCTGTCTCGTTCCAAGATTGATAGTGTCTCCCTTAATGTGCAACATATTTTCTCCTTTTTATTTTTAGAATGTTTAAAATCACTGTTTTATGTTTCACTGGAATGCAACATCTCTTTTTACAGATATTATTTCAATTTGAAAGGGAGTGGACCTCTGCCTTGTTTAGTATTGTTTGCTTTAAGAACTTAGAAACCATAGAAACATGACGACAGAAAAAGACCGCATGGCCTATCTAGTCTGCCCTTCCATATCAACCACTAAAAGAGTCCCCTTTTTTCCTTTAGAGAGCCTCTGTGTTTGTCCCATGCTTTTTTGAATTCAGATACTGTACTCATGTCCACCACTTCCAATGGGAGACTATTCCGTACGTCTACCACTCTTTCTGTAAAGTGTAGATACTCGCTTGCAACAGGTGTTCTCCAGGGATAGCAGGAATCAGTCCTCACATATGGGCGACGTCAACAACGACGGAACCAGCACGGAAGCATCTCCCCAGCTTTCAAAGAAAGCCTTGGGGAGATGCAGCACGCATGCCATCTTGCCTCAGTCAAATGACATAGCTAAGACGGCCAAGGAAAAAAAAATATGGTAAAGAAGCAACTCCAAGGGGAGGAGGAAGGGTTGTGAGGACGGATTCCTACTGTCTCTGGAGAACACCTGTTACAGGTGAGTAACTACTCTTTCTCTGTGAACAAGCAGGAAGTCAGTCCTCACATACAGGTTACCGAGAACCTGTAAAAAAAAAAAAAAAAGCCACGGCAACCTGCAAAGGGTGAGCTGTGATCAGCAGCAGTTGAGTCCCTACTGGAAGACTCTCGAAAGACCCAAGTGTCCGGCGGAGAACCAGCACTCCGGTAGCCTGAACACAGAAGGATCAGTGGGCAGGAGTTGCCTACACCCAAAGAGATTTTGGAGTATGGCCTGGCTGAAGGCCCTGTCTCATCAGGACTCCCTCTCCAGGCAGTAGTGAGCTGAGAAGGTATGGACAGAAGACGAGGTGGCGGCCCGGCAGATTTCCGTCACGGGGATGGAATGCAGTGTATGACATAGTGCGTCATAACCTTGTGGTCCAGTGAAATCCCTGCCTAGTTTAGTCACTGGGAACCCCAGATGGCCTGGGTCATAGGATACGGAAAGCTGACATGCTTTGCGGTGGCCTGGAGTCCATTGCAGATAAAAGGTCAGGGCCCTTTTACAATCTAGAATATCGAGAATGGTCTCTGCCTTGCCGGCGTGAGGCCTCGAGAAGAAGGTGGATAGCACCACCGCCTGATTGAGGTGGAATGAGGACACCACCTTTGGCAGTAACTTGGGATGTGTGCGGAGCACCACCCTGTTCTTGTAGAAACTGGTGTAGGGGGGCTCTGCTATCAGAGCCTGGAACTCGCTAACTCTGCGTGATGTGACTACTACAAGGAATATGACCTTCCAAGAGAGGTACTGCAGGTGGCAAGTAGCCAGGGGCTCAAACGTAGGCTTGGTGAGCTGTGAGAGCACCACGTTTAGGTCCCACTTTGCCACTGGAGGTCGGACGGGGGGTTTGGACAATATGATTTTTGCTTTCTACATTTAACACTTTGAGTCACTTTTAAGGTTTATATGTTGAAGCTTTAAAGTTGAACACAAATCAGGTGACTTTCAGTCTAGTTTGAGTTTGATGGAATGTTAGTATTTATCCCCAGAACCACAAAAAATCTGGGAGAAAGCCAAACAGATTCACTTAAATTCCACACTCACTTGCATGTTGCAAATTTATGAAGAGCTGCTTGAAAGCCAATACAAATTTGTAATGACGACACAGATTTTGACCAAAAATGTTTGGTAAATTGATCGTGAACCAGATGGCTTGTCAGATTTAGTTTGTGAAAGTTTTACATAGGGATCAAACATGTCTAGCGGTGTTCCCACTAACCCACCCGGCGGACCTTTGACTTCTTTCTACCCACACTCCACCTAGCCACTGCTACAGCTGTCTTAGATTGAACCATTGATTCTATAAGATTGTAAGGCTTGTGCAATTCAAACTGAGACAGCTGGAGAGGAGTCCTAGGTGCCCTGGGTAGGAAAATTAATCTCTACTTTGGATAAATATACTCTGGTTAAGGGAATGTGAATTTGGTCTACTGTAATATGCCACTTGAATACTGTAAAATCACATAGTTGAGTGGGTATACAGAATATTTATTTAATCGATTTTTAAATATACCGCCTTATCTTATAATCAAGGCGGTTTACATTGTAACTTCAATTTTACAGAGAACTTGCGATAATACAGCTAACAATTTAAACAAAACTGGACAACTTTATAGCATGCAAAGGGAAGAGGGGAACTTGGCGTGCTAAAACATGAATTATGTACAAGTAATATGATGTGGGCATGAGATCCGAGTAAAGTTGTAGGGTTAGGTGAGTTCATTGAGGTGCTCGATGAAGAGGAGGGCCTTGAGCTGTTTCCAAAAGTCCTTTAAGTCTGTGATTGTTCTTAGTTTGTCCGGGAGAGAATTCCAGATAGATGGGGTGGAAAGTGAGAGGGCCCTCCTCTTTGCAGTGGAATTTTTAGCCTTTGTGAACAGGTTGGGTGTAAGTATGATGTTAATGTTACTGCTTCTCTCAAGGTCTGCTTTTGGGTTTGGTACACATAAGTTCCTGCAAGATACTGGCTGTTATGTTGTTTTTGATTTTGAAAATGGTAAGGGCTGATTTATACTTGGCTTGTGAAGAAACTGGCAACCAGTGGAGTTGGTACAGGAGGGGAGTTATACAATCAAGTTGAGATGATCCCATAATGGTTTGGGCGGCAGTGTTTTGGACTAATTGCAGTGGCCGGATAGTTTGTTTGGGCACACCTTGAAAGAGGGCATTGCAGTAGTCCAGTGTTGGTGTTATGATGGACTGACATACAGTGCGGAAGTGTCCTTGATTAAGGAGAGACTTTAATCTTCTTATTGTTGCAAGTTTGTAGAAGGCAGACTTGGAGGTCTTATTGATGTGAGTTTGTAGGTTGAGATGCTTGTCAAGGATGACCCCCCCCCCCCCACCAAGGTAGCGGACTTCATCTTTTATTGTAATTTGGGTATTGGCAATTTTGATTGAGGCAGGAGGGGTGAAATCTGTGCTCCTTGTGATGATTGCCTCAGTCTTCTTGATGATGGTGTTGAGGTTGTTGTTGGTAAGCCAGATTATAATTTCATGGAGGCATGTTGACATAGTGGTAAAGTTTGGAGTGTCTAACTGTATTGGGGTGTAGACCATATCATCATCTGCATATATGGCATATTGTATATTGTGCTTCTTGAATATATTTCAAACTGGTTGTACATAAATATTGAAAAGGACAGCAGACAGCGAGGACTCTTGAGGAACTCCCTGGTCTGTATGGAAAGGAGCCGAGGTGAGGGGACCAGATTTGACTTTGTTGTCTGTTGTCGAGATACGAATGAAACCACTTGAGGGTGGTGTTTTGGAGGCCAATCATTGCTAGTCGTTTCGGAAGATTATTATGGGAAACTGTCAAAGGCAGATGAGATGTCAATAAAGATGAGCAGAAATCCTCTCCTTATGTTGTCAATTCCTTTGAGCAGATTATCAAAAAGATGGATGAGTAGTGTCTCAATGTTGTGATCTGGGCAGAATCCATGTTGGTGGGGATCCAGGGGAGCGTGTAGGTCAATGTGGTCTTGGAGCGGTCTCTGAACAATCTTTTCAATAATTTTGGAGAGAAACAGGAGGCTGGATATTGGACGGTAATTTGATGGGTCGGTGCTGTGAGGTGAGTTATTCTTTGGCACAAGGCGGATGGTGGCTTGCCTGAGAGCCATAGGCATGTATCCTTGGGTAAGTGAGGTGCTTATTATTCTTTGGATGTATTTGATTATGTCTTCCTTGGCAGTTTTGATCCATGTGACTGGGCAGGGATCAGATGGTGCTGTGGTTGTGTTCAGATTGGTTATAATTTGGGAAATTTGTTCAGTCGACGGGATGCTGAAGTTATTCAGGTAACTTGAGATGATGGGGCTCTCACTGATAGAGAGGATGTCAGTTATTGAAGTGTCTTTGTGTGGTGTGGTTTGAAGGGGTTTGTTTCTGGATTGGAGGTAGTCAGCAAAGGTTTGAGGGTGTATTATGTTTTCCTTCTTCAGAGTTGGGTCCTTTGTTAGAGAGGTTACGATGTTGAAGAGCTCTTTGGGTTTACTATAGGCTTTTAGAATGAGGTTGGTGTGATATTGTTGTTTGTGTTTGTTGATTAGGCTGTTGTATTCTTGTTGCATTGTCTGGTATTGTTTTAATGCGTGTTCAGTCTTGTCATGATGCCATTGACGTTCATGTTGGTGTAGTTTTCTTTTTGATTCTCTTATTGTAGTGGAGTACCATGGAGCTGAATTTGTCCTGTTTTCTTTGTGGTGTGGGATGGCTCGAGTTGGGAGCCTTGATACTGCACTGATGGTAGTATTCCACATGTTGACAGCCTTATCAAGATTGGTAAAATCCTGGGGCAGGAATTGGAGGGTGTCTCCGAGGAACTGTTCCTTTATCAAATGCTTTGAAGCGTCTGGTCGGATTGTTGGTCTTCTGAGATTTTTGTTGTTTGTTGAGGTGGAGTTTGAAGAGTATGGCATGGTGGTCTGACCAAGATATGGGGGTGGTAGTTGGTGATGTTATGTATCCTTGCTCTGGTATGCTTGCTGGGGCAAATATGAGATATGGGGTGGAGCCAGAGCGATGAGAAGGACCTGTGAGAATTTGTTTTAATAGAATGGAGTCCATCACTTTGTGAAAGGCTGCTTCCTCCTTGTTAGTTGCAGATGTAAGGTTCAAGTCTCCAAGTACTATAAGCGGTTTATGCGGAAAATTTACTGAGTATATGGATTCAAGAATGTTGGATGTGTCTACCGAGGGGGTATTTGGGACTTTGTATATTAGGCAGATGGATAAGTATTTATTTTCTATGCTGATAACATCACAGCAGTTGGAGTTTATGGACCTAGATGTCTTGAACTTGAAGTGTTTGGGCCAGGATGAGTACTCCACCTCCTTTTTTGTGAGTATGGGGGCAGTTGAAAGCCGTGAATGTGGGGGGCATAACTTGGTTCAGGATAACTTGGTCGGAACTCTTTAGCCATGATTCAGTGAGGCAAAGGATATCAATGTGGTTGTCTTGTATGTGGTCAATTATAGTATTTGTCTTGTTGCATATAGATCTTGCATTTATTAGGTCTATTGTTATGGGGGGAGGGCTTGGGTGAGTGGTTTGTGAGTTATGTGTGAGGAAGGTTGTATTCGACTAAGTCTAATGGACTTCCTGTTATGCTTTTTGTAGGTAGCATGATTGTGGGCGGTCAGATAGGGTGGAGAATAAGTTTTTAGGTAATTGGGTGGTGCTTGTAAGGCTGTTGTGAGAGTGGTGTAGTAGCAGGTAGTGCTGATAAGTTGCAAGAATAGGATCAGGGTAAAGATAGCAGTATATAGTGTACGAAGGTTCATCAGTTTGAGTTTTTGTGGTTTGTGAGGTTTGTGTTTGATCAGGACATGTTGTTGCATATATTCTGTTACTTTCGCCATGAGATGTACTGCTACTCACTGTTTGTGAACTTCTTTAATGGTCTATGGAAGAGGTTTCTTTTGTGGTGAAGGTGGAGCAGAAGGGTTGTAGCTGATGTTAGTGTACGTCTCGTAGAAGGATCATCAGATGAGAGGTGAGATAGTCAGATGTCTTGGTTTTTTTTCCTTCCTCAGTGCCTGCCTAAGGGTCACGGGCCAGCGTGTCTTTTTAAAACTGCAGCCTCTCCGCGATGATTGGGCTTGCCAGTGGGGAGCAGGGAAGAGCTTACCTTCCCGCTCCCTTCAGGGACATCAGATCGTCGCAGCTCTGGTGGTGGAGGAGAGCTATTCTTCAGGCCGGCAGGTCTTTTTAAAACTGCAGCCTCTCCGTGATGACTGGGCTTGCCGGTGGGAAGGAGCCTACTTTCCCGCTCCCTTCAGGGACGTCCGATATAATCAATGCAGACTTTAAAAGATGTTGACCTAAATTAGGAGGCTATAGCATAAAAATGCAATAAGAGTTATGACTGTTGGCCTAGAGCAGAGGTTCCCAACTCCAGTCCTGGAGGGCCAAACACCATTCAGGTTTTCAAGCTGTCCCTAATGAATAAGCATGAGATACATTTGAATACAATGGGGGCAGTGCATGCAAATGCATCTCATGCATATTTATTAGGGACAGCCTGAAGCCCTGAATGGTGTTTGGCCCTCCAGGACTGGAGTTGGGAACCTTTGGTCTCTCTAGAGTGTAAAGGAACACACGCTTTTTTCTAATAAGTGAAAGTTTTGTGAGGGTGGGAGCTTTATGAAGACAAAAGCATGCTCTTATGCAAGAAACATTTACATGGATTCAGTTGTAATTCTTGTTGTACTGTTCTTTTAAGGCAAGGCAAAACTGTTGGAGGAGAAAATGGTGCAGAAATTACAGCAAGACATGGACATGGAAGAAGAGTCTTAAGAATCCTGTGTTTTTGGTTTCTTGGACTTGTCAATGGTGGATTTCCAGCACATAGCAAGGGCATTTGAACTTTTCATTCATCTTGGCTGTTTGTTTATGAAACAAGCAAGTGTTAAAGATTGAGGTCTTTAAGTGTGTCTGTTTGCCTTTTGAAAATAATCCACATTTGAAAATTTGTCATGGGGAAAATACATTTGTATTTAATGGAATAAATTTGGTATATCTAAATCATTTGTTAATTTGAAAACAATTTGCAGCAGTAGTTAACACAAATATTACATTGGGGCAAATGTGGCCATTTCTTCAACTATTCTCTGTTTCATATGATCAAGACTCTTGCTTAGGATCAGCTTAACAATCAGGCAAGCCAGGCAGTTGCCAACAGCAGCTGCAGTCAGAGCAAAACAATAGATCCTGACAGCTACACAAACTCAAAGAACCATCAGCATAAACCTTTTATCTTTAGGGAGCATAAGCAGTTTTCAGATAGCCCATTCACCCAGGTAAATGAATTTTGGGCATTGCCAAGCAAGCAAATAGAATGCTAGGAATCATAAGGAAAGGAATGGGAACTCAAACAAAGGATATTATAATGCCTCTGTATTGTTCCATGGTGCGACCGCATCTCAAATATTGTGTGCAATTCTAGTCGCCATATCTTAAAAAGGATATAGCTGAACTAGAAAAGGTACAGAGAAGAGCCACCAAAATAGTAAAGGGGATAGAAGGATATCCCTATGAGGAGAGGCTAAAAAGGTTAGGAGCTCTTCAAACTGAAAAAGAGACGGCTGAGAGGAGATATGACAGAGGTCTATAAATTAATGAATGGAGTGGAACAGGTAAACATAGATTGATTGTTTACGCCATCAAAATGTAGAAAGACTAGGGGATATGCAATGAAGCTACAATATAACCCATATAAGACTATTAAGAGAAAAGTGTTGTTACTGACCTGTAACAGGTGTCCTCCAGGGACAGCAGGAATCAGTCCTCACTTATGGATGATGTTGGCACTGACGGAGACCGTGCGGAGCAATTCCCCCTGCTTTCAAAGAAAGCTTTTGGGATTGCTGACACACGTGTGGTCCTCTTCCTGCCCAAAGGTGCCATCTTGCTCACTCAGGTCCCAAAGCTAGAGCCCTACTAAGCAGATGGCAAGGGAAGGATAAAAAACGGTGTGGTCCTCTTCCTGCCCAAAGGTGCCATCTTGCTCACTCAGGTCCCAAAGCTAGAGCCCTACTAAGCAGATGGCAAGGGAAGGATAAAAAACGGCAACTCTTAAGGGGAGGTGGGAGGGTAGTGAGGACTGATTCCTTCTGTCCCTGGAGAACACCTGTTATAGGTGAGTAACTACACTTTCTCCAGGAACAAGCAGGAAGTCAGTCCTCACTTATGGGACTCCCCAGCTACGGGCTACCGAACCAGAGTTCAAAAACGCCTCCGCGAGGCCGTGAGCAGAAGCCGATGCCCGAAGGAGCCCAAGTTCTCGGGGGCGAGCTCTCAGTAGCCGTCGAAGAAGGGTCAGAGGGAAGGAGTTGCTTATACCCTGAACAGATTACAGAGTACAGCCTGGCCGAAGGCATTATCCCGGCGGGACTCCCTCTCCAGGCAGTAGTGGGACGTGAAAGTATTCACTGAAGACCAGGTCGCAGCCTGGCAGATGTCCAACAGAGACACTGAGTGTAGCAAAGCCACCAAAGTCGCCCTGGCCCGGACACCGTGTGCAGTGACTCGCCAAACCAGCGGGGCGCCCGCCTTCGCCTAGGCGATGCAGTCCACCACCCAGATGGAGAGGGTACGCTTGGTGACTGCCTGCCCCAGGTGGTTGGGATCATAGGCAATGAAGAGTCGATCGGACTTGCGATGAACCTGGGTGCGCTGCAGGTAGAAGGGGAGAGCCCTCTTGCAGTCAAGTGTATGTAAAACCATCGATGCCTGGTTGGCATGAGGTCTCAGGAAGAAGGTTGGCAAGACTATCTCCTGACTGAGATGAAAATCAGAGACAACTTTCGGCAGAAACTTGGGGTGAATACAGAGGACTACCCTGATTCCACAGAACCTGGTATAGGAAGCCTCAGCAGTGAGGGTCTGGAGTTCGCTGACTTGCCGAGCCGAGGTCAGAGCCACCAGGAAGACTACCTTCCAGGAGAGGTGCCGAAGCGAGCATGTCGCCATCGGCTCAAAGGGCGGCTGTGTAAGGTGCATGAGCATGATGTTGAGGTCCCACTCTGCCGGAGGAGGTCGGATGGGAGGCTTGGAAAATAAGAGACCCTGTATGAAGCGGGAGACCAGGGGCTGCCCCGAGAAGGATTTATCCTCGATGGGGAGGTGATTAGCAGAGAGGGCGCTCAGGTGTACCCTGACCAAGTTGGATTTCAGTCCCTCCTTCGAGAGTTGGAGGAGATATTGGAGAACACACCGGAGAGAGAAGGAGAACAGGTCGATCTGGAGCTCAGAGCACTAGATCGAGAAACGCCACCACTTAAAGGCATAGGCTCACCTCGTCGAGTCTTTCCTCGACACGAGGACGACCTCCTCGACCTCCCCTGGGAGGTGCAGTGGGGCTAAGGAGACCCGTTCAGCCACCAGGCTGTAAGAGACAGCGAGGTCAGGTTTGGGTGGAGCACCCATCCCTCCTCCTGCGTTAGCAGGCCCGGGACACAGCCTAGGGGGACTGGAGGCTCGGAGCAGAAGCAGGAACCAAGGTTGTCAAGGCCACGAGGGAGCCATGAGAATCATGGAAGCTCGATCCCGCTGGACCTTGTGCAGGGTCCTCACAATGAGAAGAGTGAGGGGAAAGGCATAAAGAAGTCCGGAGATCCAACCCAAGAGGAACACATGTGGAGCCACTCTGCTCGGGTGTGGAACCGGTCCACAGAATCGGGGGAGCTGTGCGTTCATCGGACTGGCAAACAGGTCCACAGATGGAGTCCCCCATTGATGGAACAAAAGGCTGGCCACCTCTGGGTCCAGGTACCACTCATGTGGGCGAAGGAGTCTGCCGACTTTGTCTGCGAGGACATTCTCCTGGCCCGGGAGATAGACCACTCTGAGGGTTATGTCCCGGCGAACGGCAAAGGAGAAAAGGAGGATCGCCTCCCGGCAAGAGTGGCCGAGAACCTGATCCCCCTTCCTTGTTTACGTAGAACATAGCTACCCTGTTGTCAGTCTGAATGAGCACTGACTTTCCCCGCAAATGGTACTCAAAGGCCCTCAGCGCCCACCGAACCGCCCGAAGCTCGAGCAGATTGATCTGCTGCTGAGCTTCCTCGGGCGACCACTGCTCCTGGGTGCGTAGACTGCCGCAGTGGGCTCCCCAACCCAGCAGGGAGGCATCCGTTGTCAAGATGAGCTTGTGCTGCGGGGCCTGGAAGGGCATCCTCTGAAGGCGGCTTGGGGGATCCTGCCGCCAATCCAGGGTGGTACAAAGACTGCGGAAGATCAGGACAGGATCCCGGAGGCAACTGGAGGCCTGGCTCCATTGAGCCCTGAGGCACTACTGAGCCGCCTGCATGTGCATGTAAGGGCAAACATGAACCGTGGAGGCCATGTGCCCCAGGAGGCGCAACATGGCTCGCACTGGAATACAAGCTCGGCCTTGGACCTTGGCCACCAGGGCACAGAGATGGTCCGCACGATCCTGGGGTAGGAAGGCAGTCACCCACTCCATGTCGAGAAGTGCACCGATGATCTCCAGGGTCTGCACCGGTTCAAGGTGGGATTTGGAGTAAGTGACCAAGAAGCAGAGGCGTTCAAGGAGGAAGATCGTGCACGAAGCTGCAAGTCGGGCTTCCTCGGTCGATGTCCCCATGATGAGCCAGTTGTCTAGGTAAGGAAAAACGGGTATGCCCTGCCTCTGGAGATAGGTGGGGCTGCGGAAAGACACTTGGTGAAGACCCGTGGGGCAGACGCAAGCCCGAAAGGGAGCACCCTGCACTGGTAGTGCTCTCCCTGCACTCTGAAGTGCAGGTACTGCCTGTGCTGGGGGTGGAACAGAATGTGGGCGTAAGCATCCCTGAGGTCCAAGGAGCACAGCCAATCGCTTTGCTGGAGGAAGGGCAGCAGGACACCAAGTGATAGCATTTTGAACTTCTCCCGTACCAGAAACTTGTTTAGGTTCCTGAGATTGAGGATGGGGCATAGGCCCCCTCGTTTTCTTCGGAATGAGGAAGTATCGGGAGTAGAACCCTTGACCTCGGAGGTGCGGCGGTACCCTTTCGACCGCCCGCTGGCCGAGTAGGTTGGTCAGCTCCTGTTGCAAACAAGCCTGGTGTGAGGGAAGCCAAGAAGGTTCCGCTGGGGAGAAGGGAGGAGGGAACCTGTCCAGATGAAGACGGCAACCATCCCAGACCACACTTAGGATCCAGGTGTCCAATGTGATCGATGCCCATTGGGGCTCAAAAAAGGACAGGCGTCCCCCCACAGGCGGAAGCCCCACCGGGGGGCAAGAGGCTATGCCATTGGTGTCAAAACCCCTGTGTGGGTTGAGGTGGCGCACGTGGTTGGGCTTTAGGCCCTTTAGGCTTGCGATAGCTGTGCATACCCCCCTTACCCTGCGTGCAGATGGGCGGAGCAGGAGTGGGTGGGTAGGACGGATATAGCCGATAGGGGAGCCCTTTTCTTTGGAAGAATGGCTTTTTTGCCGGTGGCTTCTTCTGTGGGAGAGAAGATGTCTTAAGCGAGAGGCGGGTTCGAGTTACGAACTCCGTTTCAATTTCAGCAGCCTTATCCTCCATGGGCTTGCCGAATAGTTGTTCACCTAGGCAGGGGACCATCCAGGAGTTTCCTGGACCCATTGCTCCAGATCCGAGGACTGGAACCATGCCTGGCGCCGAGTCCTGATGCCTGCCGCTGTTACTCGGGCAGAGGATTCAAACCAGTCATACGTGGCGTGGGAGAGGTACTTTGAGCAGCCTGTGACCAACCTCAGGAGGGTCTGGAACCTGAGGAGGTGTTCCCCCCCCAAGACCTGCAGAAACTCTGCCGAGCTCTTTGGCGAGGTTGTGCAGGAACATGCCCAAGTACAGTTGATAGGCCTGAATACGACATGTCAGCATGGACCCTTGATAGGCCTTGCGCCCCAGGGCGTCGAGGGCTCTGGACTCCTTGCCAAGTGGGACCGAAGAATGTGACTTCGGGCTCTTTTGCTTCCACATCGCCGATTCCGCTACCATGGAGGTGTGAAGGAACTGGGTCTTTCAGAACCCCAGGCCGCGCTGGACCCTATAGATGGCATCGAGGCGTTTGCTCACAATGGGTCCAAGGCCGGCACCTCCCACATGCGGAGGAGCAGCCGGGATAGAATGGGAGGTACTGGGACCCTAAGAGACTCCCAGGGTGGGGACTCATACTGTAAAATATAGAGTTCCTCCGCCCTTGGCTCTTCCTCAGCCTGCGTGGCCAGCTTGAGGGCCCACTCCATGTCCTACACGAACACCGGAAAAGATGTGTCCTCAGGAGGCGAATGCCTCTGGGAAGTGGGTGGGGACGGGTCCGAGGGAAGGTCCCTGTGAGCGCGGGTCTCCAGGGAGGTATCCCCGTCCGACTCCCAGCCTGAGAGGTTCGAAAGGGAGTCCAAGTCAGGCTGGTCAACCTGTCCAGAAGCAGAGGCCCGCTTGGAACCAGAGGCCTTGGAAGATCTTGCCCCCGAGGAGCGGGACGGCGAACGAGACCGGTGCCGAAGTCCCTCACGAGGCCCACGGCTCTTGGGGGTTTCCAGGATGGGTTAGGTGTCCCTCTCAAGGGACCCTCGGTCTTGGGGTGCGAGCCAGTCGTGCTGGGCAGAAGCACCTGCTGGGCAGCTAAGAAGGCAGAAACACTGCGCTCTAGTGCCAGCATTCGGCACTCCCATGCAGACGTGGGTCCCTGTGACGCCGGCATTAGGGTCACCGGGTCTGGCATGGAAGAGGAGAGGGGGTCCTCACCGGGATGACCCTCAGGAAACTGGGCACCATTGCCGGAGGCCTCCATGTCTGTACAAGGTACCTTTCGAGGCCACTCCTTGTCCAACTCTCGGGAACACCGGGGAGGGCTGAGCAACCGAGCGCGGGAATGTTAGCGCTTGTCCGGACCCCCTGATAGCAACTTCGAGGTCTTCTTCTTCTTGCACCTCTCCACCTCAGCGGACCCTTGATCGGAGTGCCGCCTGGAAAGCAGAGCCGCAGCAGAGGATCCCGCAAAAGGAGGGACGGCCGAGGATGCCCCAGGGGATTCTGGGGCTGCCTTACGGAAAATGTCACCAGACTTCTGCTTACGACTTAGAAGGGCTTTGGCAGACATTTTCTTAGAGAGAGAGCAGAGCTCCTGGTTATGGTCGGCCCCCAGGCACCAGAGACTGCAGTCATGGGTGTCTGTGAGCGACATGCTCTTGGAGCATCTGTCACATTTTTAAAACCGGTGGCCATTGGGGCAAAAAGGGCCCCAGCTAGGTCGAAGACCCTTAAGAGCAGTAGTTGAAAAGGGCGCGAAAAGGTCCGGAAGAAAAAAATTTCCAAAACAAAAAACTGGAATAAGGATGTCCCTTCGTCCAGGTAAAAGGAGCAAAGGGAAGGACAGAAGAGGACCAGTGCTACTGGAAAAGAGAGGGCCAGAGGCCGAAAATGAAAACACTTTTTCCAAGGACGTGTGTCCGAAAGGCTCCACGGAAAAAGGGAGACTGAGCAAGATGGCTTGTGCCGGGGGTGTGAGCAGGAGCTCCCCCTTCCTCCCTGAGCCCGCCTACCTCCATCGGGGCCCAACGGCTTTAAAACCGCCGTTGCTGAGGCGCGCAGAACAGCGCTTGTGCCGGGGGTGTGAGCAGGAGCTCCCCCTTCCTCCCTGAGCCCGCCTACCTCCATCGGGGCCCAACGGCTTTAAAACCGCCGTTGCTGAGGCGCGCAGAAGAACAGCGCTTGTGCCGGGGGTGTGAGCAGGAGCTCCCCCTTCCTCCCTGAGCCCGCCTACCTCCATCGGGGCCCAACGGCTTTAAAACCGCCGTTGCTGAGGCGCGCAGAAGAACAGCGCTTGTGCCGGGGGTGTGAGCAGGAGCTCCCCCTTCCTCCCTGAGCCCGCCTACCTCCATCGGGGCCCAACGGCTTTAAAACCGCCGTTGCTGAGGCGCGCAGAAGAACAGCGCTTGTGCCGGGGGTGTGAGCAGGAGCTCCCCCTTCCTCCCTGAGCCCGCCTACCTCCATCGGGGCCCAACGGCTTTAAAACCGCCGTTGCTGAGGCACGCAGAAGAACAGCGCTTGTGCCGGGGGTGTGAGCAGGAGCTCCCCCTTCCTCCCTGAGCCCGCCTACCTCCATCGGGGCCCAACGGCTTTAAAACCGCCGTTGCTGAGGCGGGCCCGCGCCTGAGGGCCTCGCCAGAGGGCCCTTTGGCGTGGCCCTTAGGCGTTGGTCCGTGGCATCTGCATCTGGAGTCCCTGATGATGTTTGATATACTACCTATGTATCGGGGTAATTTGCTGTTCTATGTCCTTCTCTTCCTCTTGCCTATTTAACTATCTCTCTCCTCTACCCTATCCTATCATATAAATGGTGTTCCTTTCTTCTTTCCTTAAATGATGTATTATTGTAAACCGCTCTATGCCTTAGGGTCTGAGCGGTATATCAAATTTGATAAACAAACAAACAAACAAACATGGCACCATTGGGCAGGAAGAGGACCACACATGCATGGCAGCAATCCCAAAGGCTTTCTTTGAAAACTGGGGAATTGCTCCGTGCGGGTTCCGTTAATGCCGACGTCACCCATAAGTGAGGACTGACTTCCTGCTTGTTCCTGGAGAAAGCGTAATTACTCACCTGTAACAGGTGTTCTCCTGGGACAGCAGGAATCAGTCCTCAAATATGGGTGATGTCGACGCCAACAGAGCCCTCGTGCGGAGCAAATCCCCAGCTTTCAGAGAAAGCCTTTGGGAGTTGCATCACGCATGCGCGGTTCCCTTCCCGCCCAAGGGTGCCATCTTGTTCAGTCAAATGACATAGCTAAAAGATGGCAAAAATTAACAAAACAACAATAATAGGACTGCAACTCCAAGGGGAGGAGGGAGGGTCGTGAGAACTGATTCCTGCTGTCCCCGGAGAACACCTGTTACAGTTGAGTAACTACGCTTTCTCCGGGAACAAGCAGGAAGTCAGTCCTCATATATGGGACTCCCCAGCTATAGGCTACCGAGAACCCACAGCTGAAAAATAGGCTCCGTCTACGAGAGCCGCAAGCAGCCACAATAGGAATCTAACAGAGAGTATCACTCCGGTAGTCTGACATAGAAGGGTCGGAGGGCAGGAGTTGCCTAGACCTCAAAAGGTTCAGAGTACAGCCTAGCCAAAAGCACTGTCCCGTCGGGACTCCCTATCCAGGCAGTAATGGGTTGTGTGATAAGGAAGCTTATCATAGCTCAGGAAGGAGCTATAGAAAAGGTGAAGTGTCTCTGAACAAGCAACCTGTCAGTTCTGGTAGAAATAAGAAAGCAGAATTTTCCCATAAAAGACTACCAGTCCCAGAATGCACCAGGTTTCCAACAGCCATTAGAGGAGCTGAAGTGGGGAAACGTGTGTTCAATCAGGAGGGCTATGAGGTAATCCCTAAGCACTCATCTCAAAGGGCAGGACCTGATTCAGCACAGCTGCGCTGTGTTAGGGAGGAGCACTCATCTAGGCAGAATAAAGGTAGAGTTTATTCTACAGAGAATTATCCTGAGAATCAGCTTGAGCTTGATCATCTTCATCATCTGAAGGATCATCAGAAGCAGAAGCCAAACCGGACGGACAGAGAGGGAAAGAAACCCTTTGGAAGAAGGAAGAGAAAAGCCTTTGAGAGGTCTAGAAGAGTCCAGAGCAGTACGTATACTGGGAGGCATTCCAAGGGCCAGCATACACCATTGGACTGGGGAAAGCCAGAGGAATGGTGCTGCAGAGCTAGAAATCTCCAGACGGTACCTGTGAGAGAGACGGCTGCACGTGGAAGGGACCCTAAGATCCGTGCCAGAAGGTATGTGAAGAGAGATCCAGTGTCCAGGGATCTGGATTGGAAGGCTGGACATAAGAACTGGACTACATACTGGCCAGGCTATATAGAGAGGAACTCTAACAGCAATGGAAGCTCAGGTATGAACACTGATCTATGTCCTAGCTATAACCTTGAAAGACAGCAGGGAAACAAGTATTCTCCTGAAAGTGCTCCATTGGGAGATTCATCTATGCCAATCCATGACATTGAACCCATGCTTGTTGAAGAAGAGGGGGTGATAGCAGATGAAGAATCTGTTTACATGGACTGCTCTCTGTCTAAACTCCTTTGGTGATTTTCTATTATAAAGTACAGCAACCATCACAAAGAAATACAAACTTGTTCTTTAATCTACTCAGAAAAGCTCCTGAGTAAGGTTTTAGCCACGCAGTAGAAAGCAAGCCAGCTAAGGGGTTTCAGCTGAATAACTGCTAGCAATTGAGCCTTACCTAATTGCTTGTGAGCTAGGAGAGAATCACTTCTGAATCTATGTGGGAAGATATAAGAAGTTAACCTGAAAAGAACAGTTTTTTTTCTTTCTTTATAGCTTTTGGTTTGTTGTTTGATACATGCTAAGAAAATATTAGCTAAGCCTACAGAAAAGACCAGTTTGTTGCAAACCAGGTCTTATTTCTTTTGCTTTGATTGCCTGACAAGTTCAAATGTTGTTTTCCTTATTTTGTTTTTCCAAGTTTAACACTGAAAGCAAGTAACCTGATTTATGTGCTACCAAGCATATCTGTGTTGGGAGAAATAACCCCATAAATAAATATCTTATTGGCTTTACCCAAAAGCACAACTAATTATTGTGAGCAGCTGTGTCTGGTGTGAATGAACTGCATTGCCCACAATCCCTTGCAAATCATATAGATATATGCACTTGCCAAGACTGTGAAGATTCTCACCCAGGCAGCTGTCTGACAGTTGCGAAAGTCTGACCCGAAGACCAGGTAGCGGCCCGGCAGATGTCTGCCAGTGGAACAGAGCGGAAGTGAGCCACTGATGCCACCATGGCCCTGACCTGATGGGCCGTGACACGACCCTCTAACGGAAGTTCGGCTTCCCTGTATGCCGAGGCGATACAGTCTGCCACCCAGGTGGACAGTGTATGCTTAGAAAGAGCCATCCCCAGCTTACTGGGGTCGTAGGATACAAAGAGCTGAGAAACCCTTCTATGGCCCTGCGTACACTGAATATAGAAGGCCAACGCCCTCTTACAGTCCAGGGTATGCAGAACTGTCTCTGCCCAACTGGCATGCAGCCTGGAAAAGAAGGTAAGCAGCACCACCTCCTGGTTGAGATGGAATGAGGAGACCTCTTTAGGAAGGAATTCGGGGTGCTTGCGGAGCACCACCCGGTTCCTATAAAACCTTGTATAAGGTCTGTCGGACACAAGGGCCTGAAGCTCACTCATACGCCAAGCCAACGTGAGTGCCACCAAGAAAACTACCTTCCAAGAAAGGTAGTGGAGATGGCAGATTGTCATCGGCTAAAATGGCAGCCGAGTAAGCTGCCCTAAAACCACATTCAAATCCCATTCGGTGGCCGGAGGGCGGACTGGAGGCTTCAGCAAAAGCAGGCCTCTCAAGAACCGAGAAATCAAGGGATGTGCAGAAAGAGGTTTCAACTCCACCGGGAAGTGGTTTGCTGCAAGGGCACTGAGGTGAACTCTGACGGAATTGGACTTAAGGCCCAAATCCAAAAGGTGGAGAAGGCACTGTAAAACCACCGCAACCTGGCAGAAGAAAGGGTTCACACCTTGCTCCTCGCACCAAGTCAAAAACCTACACCACTTGAAAGCATAGGTCCGTCTTGTTGACGGCTTCCTTGAGGTCAGGAAAACCTCTTCCACATTTTTTGGAAGGTGGAGTGGTGCGAGTACTACCCTTTCAGCAGCCATGCCATTAGGTTGAGGGAGCTGAGATTGGGGTGCAGGAGAGTTCCCCTCTTCTGGGTCAGGAGATCTGGAGGGGACCCCAGGGGAATGGGGACCTCCACCGCTAGCTTAAGTAGAAGCGGAAACCAGGGTTGCTCGGTCATCTTGGGGCTACCAGGATGACCGAGGCCTTTTCCTGGAGGATCTTGAATAGAGTCTTGGCCACCAGAGGCGGAGGAGGAAATGCATACAGGAGGCCCACAGACCATGATGTGAGAAATGCATCAGCAGCCACCCTGTGTGGATGTGGCTGCCTGGAGCAGAACCGGGGCAACTGGTGATTGACCGGACTCGCTAACAAGTCCATTACTGGCTGTCCCCAGGTCTGAAAAAGCCAATGAACTACACCACTGTCCAGCTGCCACTCATGGGGCTGGAGAATCCTGCTTAGCCTGTCGGCTAAGCAGTTGTCCTGGCCCAGCAGATAAACTGCTCGTAGATGAATGCCATGCCTGGCTGCAAAAGAGCACAGATCCAGGGTTTCCTGACACAGTAGGCGGGACACCGTACTGCCCTGCTTGTTCACATAGAACATGGCTATTTGGTTGTCTGTACCAAGACAGACTCGTGAGCCAAGGTCCGCCAGAATACTCTTAGAGCCAGGCGGATGGCACGGAGCTCCAAGAAATTGATTTGTTGTGTTCTCTCATTTAGGGACCACACTCCCTGAGTACAAAGCCCCTGGCAATGGGCTCCCCAGCCCAGCAGAGATGCATCCGTGGTCAGGATCCTCATGTGTCGAGGAGCCTAGAAAGGCATTCCCGCCTCCAAGTGGAGTGGTTGAAGCCACCAGTCCAGAGACTGTACTAGTCATCTGGACACCGTGACTCTGTCTCGGAGGCCACCTGTGGCTTGTGTCCAATGGTCTCTGAGGCACCACTGAGCAGTTCGCATGTGGAGACGGGCATCTGGTGTTACATGGACTGTGGACGCCATGTGCTCGAGGAGGCGCAGAAACTGTCTTGCTGACACTTGGGATCTGTGACTCACCTGACGTGCCAAGGCCAGAAGCCTTTTTGCCCTGTCGGCTGGCAGGAAGGCCCTTGCCTGAAGGTATCAAGTCTGGCCCCAATGAACTCTAGTTGTTGAGAGGGAACAAGGCTGGACTTGGAGTAATTGATTACAAACCCCAGATGCTAGAGCACCTGGATGGTGCGGGATGTGGCCTGATGACCTCTCTGGCTGAAGTGGCTCTGACGAGCCAGTAGTCTAGGTAGGGGAAGACAAAAACTCCTTGAAGTCTGAGAAAGGCGGCCACCACCGCCAGGCATTTTGTGAATACCCTGGGGGCGGAGGCTAGGCCAAAGGGAAGTACCCTGTACTGGTAGTGATTGCCTCCCACCACAAAGAACAGACATTGCCTGTGGTCTGACTGTATTAGGATGTGTGTATACGCATCCTTTAGCTCTAAGGAGCATAGCCAGTCTCCCTGGTGGAGGTAAGGCAGCAATATTCCAAGGGAGAGCATCTTGAATTTCTCCCTCACCAGGAATTTGTTTAAGTTGCGCAGGTCGAGGATGGTCCCAAAAATACCTGGAAAAGAAGCCCTTGCCCTGTAGGTGGTGGGGCACCGGTTCTACCGCCTGATCCTCGAGAAGACCTGCCAACTCCTTCAGAAGGTGGTCCCGGTGCAGGGGAGACCTGAGGGGCTCTCCTGGGAAATAAGGAGGGGGTGCCTGGGCCAAATGAAGGAGATAGCCCTGATGGATTATCTGCAGGACCCAGGCATCGGTGGTAATGGCTGTCCATCTGTGGGCATACAGGGCAAGCCTTCCTCCTGTGCATTGCCTGTCCCCTGTGGGGAGAGGGGCCATGCTGTTAAGAGTCAAAAGCCACTACACCAGGCTGGGCCAGAGCCAGTGCCTGGGGTTTGGAGGTTTTCTGCTTACGGGGGCCATGCCCCTGTCCCTTGGCCTGCTGTCCCTTGGCCTGCTGCCCCTGCTTTTACCCGAGCCCTTCTTTCGAGAAGGGGCAGAGGTCTTCTTTGAGAGCAGTGTCCTCGTCATGGACTCTATTTCTGCAGCCTTGTCAGTCATGGGTTTGCCAAAGAGGTTCTCCCCTTGGCATGGGACATCGACCAACTTGTCCTGAACCCATTGCTCGAGGTCAGACGACTGTAGCCATGCTTGGCAGCATGCACCAATGCCCACCGCAGCTACCCGGGCCGCCGACTCATACCGGTCATAGGCCGCTCGAGTCATGAACTTCGAGCACTCACGGACGGCAGTGGACAGGCTCTTGAAGCGCTACAAAGGCCCCTCGGAGAGAACAGCCAAGAACCCGGCGAGTTCCTTCGCCAGGTCCCTCAGGTACATGCCCATGTACAGCTGGTAGGCCTGGATTCGACAAGTCAGCATTGAATCCTGGAAGCACTTTTTGCCAAGGGTGTCCAAGTTGCGGGCCTCGAGGTACCGAGGAGTGTATCTTCTGGCTCTTCAGCCTGCGTATGGCCGATTCCACAACCATGCAGTTGTGTGGCAATTGTGCCTTTTGAAAACGAGGGCTCTTACAGACTCGATACATCGAGTCAATCCGTTTGCTGATCACCAGCGTCTCCCACATGCGGAGCGGAGCATCAGTCGTTCTAGGATTGGAAGGGGGAGAGTCATACTGCAGGACCTCGAGCTCGTCGGCTCGAGGATCCTCCTCGGACTCCGTGGGGAATGCCAAAGCCTTTGACATATCCCTCACGAAGTCCAAGAACCTCGCGTCCTCTGGAGGCGACCTTCTCCGTGGTTCGGACACCGGGAAATTGGACGTCCCTGTGCCGACAGGTGTCCGGGGACTCCTCCTCCTCCGTTTCCCATCCTGATGCCTCCGAGGAGGAATCGATGTGCTCCAGTATTGAACGCCCCGATGCTGGGGGGACCGGCAGCAATGACCTCGGTCGAGCATTGACTTGAGTCCGCATGGTCTCGAGGATCGGCTCGGCCTCCGGGGCCAACTTAGACGTCGGTGGCCCAGTGTTCGGGATGGAAGAACCGGTCAGACCGGGAATCAGCGCCCGCTGCTGCTCCATAAAGGCAGACATACTGCGCTCCAGGGCCACCATTCTGAAACCGAGTCCAGAAGGCTCCGCAGCCACTGGGTCGGGTTCCGGAGGGGAGTTCTCGATGAGAACAGTTGTTACCTGCCTCAGCTGCTCCGTCTCCCGGCGAGGAAGCTTCGCTGGACGCTCCATCTCCAAGGATCCGGGCCAGTGCTCGGGGCTCCGTGCCTGGTCCCAGGAGGGACCAGGCCATTCAGAGCCATCCAACGATGCCGCCATTGAGGATTTTCTTTTCCTTCGATGTTCCCGGGAGGGAGACCACCTCTCCAAGAAACCCCTATGACGCTCGGGCTCGGAGTATTCCCCCCGAGACGTAGAGGCCTCAGACAAGGTCCGGGCTTGCGAAGGTACAGATTCAGGAAAAATCCTATCATGCTGCTGCTGGCAGCTTCTCGGGGCCTTAGAGGACATCGTTCTACAGGGGCCATAGACCGTCGGGTCATGGTCAGGCCTGAGACACCGGAGACAGCAGTCATGTGTATCGGTGAGGGACATTAGTTTTGCACACCGATCACATTTCTTAAACCCGCTGGCAGCCATCGGGGGAAAAATGGCCCCTGCAAGGTCGAAGACCCAGGCTGCCAGTGAAAAAGAAAAAGGGTGTGAACGCCAGTCACGAAGGACAAAAACCAAAAAGCCAAGCTGGGCTCGACACTGGTGTACACCAAGCCAAAGGCGGAAAGGGGAACCGGTGTCGATCCGGTAAGGGAAAGAATTTCTAAACTTTTAAAATGTTTTCCACGGTGACACTAGGATAATGTCCAGAGGGCTCTGCGGAAAAAAGGAGACTGAGCAAGATGGCACCACGCATGTGTGATGCAACTCACAAAGGCTTTCTCTGAAAGCTGCGGATTTGCTCTGCACGAGGGCTCCATCGACGCCGACGTCACCCATCTTTGAGGACTGACTTCCTGCTTGTTCCCAGAGAAATATTTTTTTACTCAATGCGTAATCAAACTCGAATTAGTTACCAGAGGATGTAGTAAAAGCCGCTAATGTAGCTGGATTTAAAAAAAGTTTGGACAAGTTCTTGGAGGAAAGGTCCATAAATCATTATTAAAGAGGATCTGGGAAATCCAATGCTTGCTCCGATACAAGCATAGTGGAACCTGTGTCTTCTGGGGAAACTGCTAGGTACATGTGACCTGGATTGGCCACTGTTGGAAACAGGATATTGGGTTTGTGGGCCTTGCTCTGACCCAGTATGGCATATCTTATGTTCTTATGAGGCCCGCAAGAATCGGGACACAAAGGGCTATTCCAAGAGGGACTTCCCTCAACGGGATGGTGATGCACTGCAATGGCGCTCATGTGTACTCGGACTGAATTGGACTTTAGCCCCACCTGCAACAGGTGAGCAGGTACTGGAGTACTACTTGTATCGAGCAGGAGAGTGGGTTTGCCCATCTTTCTGCACACCACACCAAAAAGCGGCACCACTTGAAGGTGTATGCCCTTCTTGTAGAAGCCTTACGCGAAGCCAGAGGGACCTTCTCTATGTCCTGTGGGAGGCTGAACACTACTCTTTCAGCAGCAAAGCTGTGAGTGACAGGGACCCCAGGTTGGGGTGTAGGAGAGAACCCTGTTTTAGAAAAACTAACTTTGCCAAGATGGGCCAATACCTCAAGGAGTCGTTAGAGGGATGGGAACATCTGGGGAATGTAGAAAAACAGTGGGCAAAACTTAAAGTGGATATTTTAAGGGCAACAAACCTTTTAGTTAAAATGGTAAATAAAGGTAAAAGGAAAAGGAAACCGCTATGATTTTCGAAAGAAGTAGCTGAAAAGGTGGTCTTCATGAAATACAAGAGATCACAGAGAGGAAGTCAGGCATCTATATTTAGAAAGAAAAGCTAGCAAAGTAGTCAGGAAAGCAAAGATTCAAAAAGAGGAGGAAATGGCCAAAGCAATAAAATGTGGGGGGGGGGGGGGGGGGAAAAAGACATTTTTCAGATATGTTAGTGAGAAGGAGGGCAAAAGTGGTATTGTCAGACTCAAGAGTGAAGGGGAGGAATATGTAGAAGCTGATGAGGATAAAGCAGAATTGCTTAAAAAATATTTCTGTTCTGTGTTCACAGATGAAGAACCAGGAGCAGGACCTCAGAAAACACCCACTAACAGGAATAGAAGTGAGGGGCATCTTGAATGATTTTCAGAAGACTGTGTTTGTGAGGAACTAGCTAAACTTAAAGTAGACAAAGCCATGGGACCAGATGGGATACACCCGAGAATATGGAGGGAACTTGGGGACGATCTAGCAGCTCCACTCACTGACCTTTAGAATGCATCTTTGGATTTGGAAGTGGTGCCAGAGGATTGGAGAGAGGCACATGTGGTCCCTCTACACAAAAGCAGAAGTAAGGATGTGGTTGAAAACTACAGGCCGATTAGTTTAACTTTGGTGGTGAGCAAATTACTGGAAACGCTACTGAAAGAGAATATAGTGAGGTTTCAGGAGTCCAACGCATTACCGGATCAGAGGCAGCATGGATTCACCAGAGGCAGGTCTTGTCAGACAAATCCGATTGATTTCTTTGATTGAGCGACAAGGGAGCTGGACCGAGGGAGAGCCCTAGATGTGGTGTATTTAGATTTCCGTAAAGCCTTTAACATCGTTCTGCACAGGCGACTTAAACAAACTGAGCACCCTAGGAATGGACCCTAAAGTTACTGCTTGGGTTAGAAACTGGTTGAGTGGGAGGCGACAAAGAGTACAGCATAAACGGAGCTCATGCTGAAGAGAAGGCTCCCACCAGTGGTGTGCCCCAGAAATCTATCCTTGGTCTGATTCTTTTTAACATTTTTGTTAGTGATATTGTAGAAGGGCTACCGGATAAGGTTTGCCTCTTTGGGGATGATACCAAAATCTGCAAGAGTAGACACCCAGGGAAGGTGTAAATAACAGGAGGAGGGATCTAGCCGAGCTTGAAGAATGGTCTAGAATTTGGCAGCTGAGATTTAATGTTAAAAAATGTAAAGTCATGCATTTGGGCTGCAGCAATCCAAGGGAGTGATATGGTATAGGGGGTGAATTACTTCTGTCCTCAAAAGACGAGCAGGACCTAGGCATGATTGTGTCTTATGATCTTAAAGTAGCTAAACAGGTAGAAAAGATGACAGCGAAAGCTTGAAGGATGCTTGGGTACAGAGGGAGAAGAATGGCCAGCAGAAGAAAGGAGGTGATAGTGCCTCTGTATAAGTCTTTGGTGCGACCTCATTTGGAGTATTGTGTGCAATTCTGGAGACCGCACCTTCAAAAGGATATAAACAGCTTGGAGTCGGTGCAGAGGGTGGCTACTAAAATGGTTAGTGGTCTTCATTATAAAGCATATGAGGACAGACTTAAGGATCTTAATATGTGTACTTCAGAGGAAAGGCGGGATAGAGGTGATATGATTGAGGCGTTTAAATACCTCCGTGGCATAAATGCACAGGAGAACCTCTTTCGATGGAAAGCAAGTTCTGCTATGAGGGGACATAGGATGAGGGTGAAAGGGATAGACTCAGGAGTAATATGCAGAAATATTTCTTTACGGAAAGAGTGGTAGAATAGTCTCCCAGTGGAGGTGGTAGAGATGAGGACAGTATCTGAATTCAAAAAAGCATGGGACAAACACAGTGGATCTCTAACGGGAAAAAGAGGACTGTTGAAATGGTTGATATCAAAGGGCAGACTAGATAGGCCATGTGGTCTTTTTCTGCCATCATCTTTTTATATTTCTATGTTTAACCCTTGGTTCTTAGGTTTTCCCACATCAGATATCTTTAAATGCTTTGCGGAAGATAATCCAGAACAGTATCAGAAAAGCAGAGAACACATACAATAATTTAGGTAACAACTCCATTCTAACTGCATAGATTGCTCTCATCCATGAGAGGTTTAACCTACACTAATTTTCTAGTTCTTTAAAGGATCGATCCAGGAATTCCCCAAAATTTAGGTCAAATATAGTGCTCAGCGCGCCAGAAGAATTATGGAATGACATCAAGAAGGTTGTGTTGGAAGAAAGCGAGAAGTCTCTACAAAAGGTGAAAAAGCAAAAACGGCCAAAATGGATGACGGAAGAAACTCTGAAAATTGCCCAGAAACGCAGAGAAGCTAAAGCCAGAGGAGAAAGAAAGACAACAACAGAACTCAACAGGATTTCCAACGTGCAGCAAGACAGGACAAGGAAAAGTACTACAACGACGCATGCAAGGAAATAGAAGCAGAAACTATTAGAGGAAGAACAAGATCGGCTTTCCTAAAGCTACGAGAGTTAAAGAAAAAGTTCCAGCCTCAAATTGGAATGTTACAAGATGCTCAAGGTTCTATGTTGAATGATGCTGAGAAGATCAAGAAAAGGTGGAAGGAATATACAGAGTTTTTATATGATAAAGATCAAGTGGACCAACAGACGTTTCAACCTGTACTTTATGATCGGGAACCATTGGTGATGAAAGAAGAAGTTAAAGCAGCATTGAAAGCCTTATCAAAGAACAAAGCACCAGGCATTGATGGCCTTCCCATAGAAGTATTACAGCAATCTGATGCAGCTGTTACTGTACTTACAAGGCTCTGCCAAGAAATATGGAAGACAACATCATGGCCAATTGACTGGAAAAGATCTGTGTTTATACCAATACTAAAGAAAGGTGATCCAACTGACTGTGGAAATTATCGCACAATCGCTCTGATCCCACATGCCAGCAAGATTCTACTGAAGATTATTCAAAAGAGACTACAACCATACCTGGAACAAGAACTACCTGAAGTGCAAGCAGGGTTCAGGAAAGGGCGAGGAACGAGAGACATCATTGCGGATGTGAGATGGATCCTTGAAAAGACTAAAGAATGCCAAAAGGATATCTATTTGTACTTTATCGACTATAGCAAGGCTTTTGACTGTGTAAACCATGAGAAACTCTGGGCCACATTAAGAAGCATGGGTATACCAGAACACCTGATCGTACTCTTGCACAATCTGTACATTGATCAAGAAGCAGCAGTTCGAACGAAACAAGGAGAAACAGAATGGTTTAAAATAAGCAAAGGTGTAAGACAAGGCTGCATACTTTCCCCCTACCTGTTTAATTTATATGCAGAACAAATCATCAGAAAAGCAGGATTGTATGAAGACAACAGAGGTGTGAAGATTGGTGGAAGACTCATCAACAACCTTCGCTATGCTGATGATACCACATTACTGGCTGAAAGGGAAGAGGATCTGAAACATCTGCTTCTCACAATCAAAGAACATAGTCTCAAAATGGGCCTGCACCTTAATGTAAAGAAAACAAAGATCATGATAACTGGCATAATCAACAGGTTCATCGTTGAAGGAGAAGAAATTGAAATCGTGAACAACTTTAACCTGCTTGGATCAACTATCAAAGAAGCAACAAGCAGTCAAGAAATCAGACGACGCATTGCTCTTGGCAGAATGGCTATGAAAGACCTAGATAAGATTCTCAAGAGCAGAGATATCTCTCTCCATACAAAGATTCGACTTGTTCAAGCCATGGTATTTTCAACAACATCATATGGATGTGAAAGCTGGACAGTGAAAAAGATAGACAGGAAGAAAATTGATGCCTTTGAATTATGGTGCTGGCGGCGAATACTGTGTGTACCATGGACTGCCCAAAGAACAAACCAGTCGGTACTAGAGGAGATCAAACCTAAGCTTTCTTTAAAAGCTCAGATGACAAGACTTCGACTTTCATACTTTGGACACATCATGTGAAGAGAGAGATCATTAGAGAAAGACATCATGCTTGGCAAGATAGAAGGTCAGCGCAAAAGAGGAAGGCCAGCAATGAGATGGATCGATACAAAAACAGCAGCTACGGGTACCAGTCTGTCAACAATGAGCCGCCTGACTCAAGACCGAACACAATTTAGGATAGCTATCCAGAGGGTCGCCATGAGTCGACTCCGACTCAACGGCACTTAACAACAACAACAACATAGTGCTCAAATTGGTGGGGATTTTAACCCCTAAGCATTTAATATATGATGCCCACCTGAAGGAATAAGATTATTTGGGAATACATTGCACCGGATCAGGCAAACTGCAACTGAATATCTCAGATTTAGTACCATTAACCTTAAAACCCCAAACCTCCCCACATTCTTGAGGTTGTTGCATTACTGAGCTTAAGGATCTAAAAGGATTACTAACAGTGAAGAGAATAGCATCCATGAATAAGGATAGTTTATAGGATTGCTCCCCCACTGAGATTCCTTCTAGCTCTTTATAACTGTGTGTGTTTTGTGCAAGTGGCTCCATTACCAAGACAAATTAATAGAGGGGATCAAAATTATTCTAAGTTTTAAATCAGAAAAATAATTTACAAGAGGACCTTGAGAAACTGGAAAATTTGGCATTCCAGTGCAAACATGAACTACTACCGTGTTTCCCCGAAAGTAAGACCTATCCTGAAAATAAGACCTAGCATGTTTTCCTGTGCTTACCGTAATATAAGCCCTACCCTGAAAATAAGACCTAGTGCAGATTATGGAGGAGGGCTGCCTGTGTGTGTTCTTGAGGTAGGGGAATGCATTTTTAGATAAATAGGCATTGTTCCTTTTGGTCCCCATGCATTCATTTCAACCCTTTGTCCAGGTTCTAGGAAGCGTATTTCTGATACCGTAGATCAGTTTCATAAATCCTCCTGGAGAAACTCTTGGCATGCAAAACATCCCTTCACTAGGCAGGAAAACAGCCCTCCGAGAGTTAGAGACACAAAAGAGAAGCTGAGGCCAGGAAGGAAGGAGCCAAAACGCAATGGAAGAAACGGCAGGGCTGAAAGGTCGGATCGGGAGTTCAGCTCAGCTCCGGGAAAGAGGTTTTGCAATGCAGCCACCCTGTCAAGGCGCGCAGAAGGGAAGAAGCGCACAGAGCTCGGCCCAAAATTGCCCGCCAGCTTCGCTACACTCACCTCGGCGGTGCTGCTGTCCCCGACCGTCCCAGGAAGAGGGAGCCTGAAGTTTGCAGCGAGCACGGTCCTGGGCCAGGAAATCCCTCCCTTCATGCTGTGCTGTTCATGTCCATTATGAGGGAGGATTTCTCGGTTAGGAATTCATGATCAGCATTGATAGAAACAAATCCACCTTGCTGATAAAAGTTACAAATGTTACGCTACACCTACCTTCGGGAACAGAAGATAAGAGGGGAGATGATACATTACCAGGAATTGTTTGTCAAGTTTGTGTATTCACTGTTTGTTTCACCGTATAATTGGAAAATCTAATAAAGTTTAAGTAAAAAAAAAAATAAGCCCTACCCCGAAAATAAGCCCTAGTGCATCTTTTGGAGCAAAAATTAATATAAGACCCGGTCTTATTTTCGGGGAAACATGGTAGTAATCCCAGCTTTCATACAACCAACTCAGCCAGTAGTTCATGTTTTCGAGTAGCATGCTTTGTACAGTTCTGGTGGAGCATTCCTTGAAGAAGCGTTCAGCGAAATGCCTCGACAACCAGTGTGTGGCGTAGTGTGCTTGCCCAGCAACTATGTTGTTCTTCAAGATAAGTTCTGGCTTTTGGGGCTTTTGATTTTTGTGAGCCTGTTTTGCTTTTAACGGCAGTTTGTTCATCTGATGTGTTGTTACAGCATTGCAGTCAAGCCATGAACCTTGTGAAGCCAAGTTGTGTTATGCTTTGAGAGATCACAGGTGTTTTAAACCACAGTTTATTACAACTGAATAAAAATGTCATAATTGAAAAATTGAAAAAAAATGTGGAAGGAGTATTTCAGAGCCATTGATGTGTGGCTTCCAACGCATGAAGTTTGTATCAATTTAGCTTGCTGGATTCTGAGACTCTTTTCACCTTCCAAGTATTTATGAATAATTTCTATTAGGAATACCTGATGTGATTTTGTATACATTGGTGGAGTGATTTGCTCAGATTTGTCAATTACTGTTCACTCAGGGACTGACCTTTTTTTTTGGTTGAGAGAAAGCTGATTAGCATAGAGGGACTGGAGCTGACGATAGAGAGTGTGCAATGATATGAGGTTAGTCAGATAATGAGGCGTGAAAGTGTAAATGACTTTGTGGGTCAAAATCAGTAACTTGTACTGAATTCTGTAACGGAGGGAAAGCCAATGGAGATGAATAAACAGTGGGGTGACATGGTCTGAACATTTAGTGTGACTTAGGAAAAACTACCCAAATTACTATTATATAAACAAAATGTATATAGCTATCTGTACACAGTCTTACATGCTAAATGTAAACCGCCCCGATCTCAGGAAGGGACGGAATATAAGCTTTGTTAAATAAATAAATAAATAATGCAAGGTTCCACATTAGGAATCACCACTGAGGAAAAGGATCTAGGCATCATCGTGGATAATATGTTGAAACCTCTGTCTCGTGTGCAGTAGCGGCCAAGAAAGCAAATAGAATATTTATTTATTTATTTATTTTAGTTTCTTATATACCGCACTATTTAGTATCAGCGCGGTTTACATGGAACAGTGAAACATAATGAACAAACGTTAGTTTTACAGAGAACAAGGAAATACAACTTGGATAACTTAGGGAAATCATGCCTGGAATCATAAGGAAAGGAATGGAGAATAAAACTAAGGATATTATAATGCCTCTGTATCGCTCCATGGTGCGACTGTACCTTAAATAAGGTTTGGTTTATCAAGTAAAAAAAAAAGGATATAGTGGAACTAGAAGGGGTACAGAGAAGAGCGACCAAAATGATAAAGGTGATGGAAGGATAACTCCTACGAGGAAAGGCGTAAAAAGTTATGGCTCTTCAGTTTGGAAAGAGAGAGCTGAGGGGAGATATAATAAAGGTCTATATAAAAATGAGTGGCATGTAACACGTAAACACGTATCAGTGGTTTACTCCTTCGAAAATTAGAAAGACTACGGGACATGCAATGAAGCTACAATGTAACACATTTAAGACTAATCAGAGAAAATATTTTTTCTCTCAACACGCAATCAAACTCGAATTTGTTGCCAGAGGATGTAGTAAAAGCTGTTAGTGTAGCTGGGTTTAAAAGAGGTTTGGACAATGTTCCTGGAGGAAAAGTCCTTAAAACATTATTAAAGAGGACTGGGGAAATCCACTGTTTACCCCTGGGATGGGATCTGTCTACCGTTTGGGAACCTCACAGGTACTTGTGACATGGATTGGCCAATGTTGGAAACAGGATGCTGGACCCGATGGATGTTTGGTCTGACCTGCATATCTTATATTATGTAGGAGGCACTCTTGTCTAGTACCCCTATGTAGCTCAAAGAAATCATTAATCTTCAAGGTTGCCAAGGGCTCTTTACAAATAGCCTGTATCCACTAAAGATACCTAGCTCCTAAGTCCCACCCTCTTCAAAATTCGATAGCCAAAAACCAAGCTTCTCTCGCCCCGTTTTTACACACATTGTCCTGTGTCGACCTGCCAACAACAAAGCCAGACTGCTCTGGATGAATCAAATCAGGCAACCTCCCACACAATCATTGATCCAATATTTTTGCAAATATTTTATAATTCTCTGGGAACAAGCAAGAAGTCAATCCTCACATATGGGTGACTGATTCCTGCTGTCCCGGATAACACTTGTTACAGGTGCGTAACGCTTTATTTTCTAGCAGCAAAACAGAGCAATATGAAGCACATTGCTGTGGGTCTTTACCCTCTTTAAAGATCACAGTCACGCTTACTAGATGCATTCAGGAAGGAACACTTCCCTTCATGCCAATAGAAACATAGAATCATGACGACAGAAAAAGACCACATGGCCTATCTAGTCTGTCCTTCCATATCAACCATTACAACATTCTCCTTTTCTCCATTATTTCTCCTTTAGAGATCCTCTGTGTTTGTCCCATGCTTCTTTGTATTCAGATACTGTCCTCATCTCTACCACCTCCACTGGGAGACTATTCCATGGATCCACCACTCTTTCCATAATGAAATATTTCCGCATATTGCTCCTGAATCTATCCCCTTTCACCTTCATCCCATGTCCCCTCATAGCAGAGCTTGTTTTCAATCGAAAGAGGCTCTCCTCCTGTGCATTTATGCCATGGAGGTATTTAAATGTCTCAATCATATCACCTCTATCCCGCCTTTCCTCTAAGGTGTACATATTAAGATTCTTAAGTCTGTCCTCACATGCTTTATAATGAAGACCACTAACCATTTTAGTAGCCACCCTCTGTGCGGACTCCAGCCTGTTTATATTCTTTTGAAGGTGTGGTCTCCAGAATTGAACACAATACTCCAAATGAGGTCGCACCAAAGACTTATACAGAGGCACTATCACTTCCTTTCTTTTGCTGGCCATTCCACTCCCAATGCACCTTCTAGGTTTTGCTGTCGCCATTCCACTCCCAATGCATCCTTCTAGCTTTTGCTGTTGCCTTTTCTACCTGTTTAGCTACTTTAAGATCATCAGACACAATCACACCTAAGTCCTGCTCTTCTTTAGTGGACAAAAGTACCTCACCCCCTATACTATATTGCTCCCTAGGATTGCTGCAGCCCAAATGAATGACCATGCATTTTTAAACATTAAATCTCAGTTGCCAAATTCTAGATGATTCTTCAAGCTTAGCTAGATCCCTCCTCATGTTATCTACACCTTCCTGGGTGTCTATTGCAGATTTTGGTATCATCTGCAAAGAGGCAAACCTTACCTAACAGCCCTTCTGCTATATCACTAACAAAGATGTTAAAAAGAATCGGACCAAGGACAGATCCCTGGGGCGCGCTACTGGTAACCTCCTTTTCCTCAGAGTGAGCTCCATTTACCTGTACCCTTTGTCGCCTCCCACTCAACCAATTTCTAACCCAAGCAGTAACTTTAGGTTCCATCCCTAGGGTGCTCAGTTTATTTATAAGTCGAATGTGAGGAAAAGTGTCAAAGGCTTTAAAGAAATCTAAATATACCACATCTAGGGCTCTCCCTCAGTCCAACTCCCTGTTCATCCAGTCAAAGAAGTCAATCAGATTTGTGTGACAAGACCTGCCTCTGGTGAATCTATGCTGCCTCTGCTTTCACTACATCCTCCGGTAATGAATTCCAAAGTTTGATTACGCGTTGAGTAAAAAAATATTTTCTCTTATTAGTCTTAAATAGGTTGCACTGTACAGTAGCTTCATTGTGTCCCCTCTAGTCTTTCTACTTTTTGATTACTGGGAGGAGTGGCCTAGTGGTTAGGACAAGGTACTTCAGGCCGGAGGGCCAGGGGTTCAAGTCCCACCTGGGGACAGCACTCTCAGCCCGGAGGGACTGGGATTTCTAGTCCTGTAGGCACTCCTTGTGGTCTTGGGCAAGCCACTTAACCCTAACCCTCCATTGCCCATGTTCCCTGTAAGTATTAGCGTATGTGTCTCATATCCCCTCGTGTTAAATGTATCCCCCAATTGACCGCTTTGACCCGGTGAAAAGCGGGATATAAATACAGCTAAATAAATAAAATAGATAATAATAAATTGATGGCATGAACAACCGATCTACGTTTGCCCATTCTTTCCTAGGTGCGTAACTTTGCACTTGTTCACATTAAATTTCATCTGCCATTTGGACGTCCAGTCTTCCAATTTTTCAAGATCTTACAATTTTTCAGGATGCTCTTGGGTTTTAAAAACTTTGAATAATTTTGTGCCATCTGCAAATTTGATCACCTCGCTCTTTATTCCTATTTCCAGATCAGTTAAGATTATGTTAAAAAACAGCGGGCCCAGCACAGATCCCTGGAGTACTCCACTATTCAACTTTCTGCATTGAAAAAATTGGTCATTTATCCCTACCCTCTGCTTTCTATCTTTTAACCAGTTCCTGATCCACAATACTACACTGCCTCCAATCCCATGACTTTTTAATTTCGCCAAGAGTCTCTCATGAGGGACCTTTTCAAAGACTTTCTGAAAATCCAGCTACACAATATATCAACCGGCTCACCTACAGATTAGTAAGACAAGACTTTCCCATCACTCAATCCATGTTGGCTTTCTCCTATTAAACCATGGCTTACTACATGTTCAGTAATTTTATTCTTTATAATGGTTTCTATCATTTTGCCTGGTACTGACATCAGGCTCACTGGTCTATAGTTCCCCGGATCACTCCTGGAACCCCAGGAGTAAGCAGATTTCCATGGTCCTCTTTAATAATGATTTATGGACTTTTCTTTCAGGAACTTGTCCAAATCTCTTAAGCCCAGTTACACTAACAGCTTTTATTACATCCTCAGATAACTTACACGTTGAGTGAAAAAGCGTGGGTACTCACCTGTAATAGATCTCCAGGAACAGTAGGAATCAGTACCGATGAAGCCCGCGCAGGAACGTTCCCCAACGTCCAACTGGAAAGCCTTTGGGAGCACTTCACTGTGCCTGCCCATCTGCCTTCCCAAATCCTCTCCTCAACTGAGTTTGTAGCCGAGAGATAGAGGAAAAAAGAATACCTTAGAACTCCTAGGGGAGGAGGGCGGTTGTGAAGATCGATTCCAGAAGTTCCTGGAGATCAACTGTTACAGGTGAGTAATATTGTTATCTCTAGGAACAAGCAGGAAAGCACAGTTACTTACCTGTAACACGTGATCTCTGGGAACAGCAGGAATAAGTCTTCACATATGGGTACGTCGGTACCGACGGAGCCTGCGCGGGAACGCTCCCCAGCTTCCAGAAAGAAAGCCTTTGGGAGCATCCCACACGCATGCGCGCTGCCTTCCCGCCTAAACACTTCCCTCTCATCAGTTGGGTTTGTAGCTGAGACCAAAGGAGGGAAGTAGACAAATTAGAAAGAGAGAGAGAGAGAGAGAGAGAGAGAACAACTCCTAGGGGAGGTGGGTGAGTTGTGAAGACTTATTCCTGCTGTTCCCAGAGATCACGTGTTACAGGTAAGTAACTGTGCTATCTCCAGGAACAAGCAGGAATGAGTCTTCACATATGGGGACTCCCAAGCTGAGATGCCTGGGAGAGGCCCAGCATATTACAAAAACTAAAGGATGGGCCATGCTTCCCCCAAGGACCTCAGGCATCCAAGGGATGGAGGGCAGGAGTTGAGCTAACAGTGTAAAGGGGTGTGCTGTGGAACAGCTAGACTAAACAAGGAATCGGGGAAGGTGTCCTTGTGTAGAAATAACTGTTGGTAAGGAAAAAGGAATGTCCCAATTCTTGAAAAAAGAAGTTATCCAAGGACTGCAAAAAACTACACATATTTATTTTATTTATTTACATTCTCTTATATACCACGCTATTCTGCATCAGTGCGGTTTACATTGAACAAACTGAAATTACACTGAACAGGGCATTATAACTTGGAGATAACTATTTTACAGGGAACATGGGCTGTGGAGGGTTAAGTGGCTTGCCCAAGACCACAAGGAGCACCTGTGGGACTAGAAACCCCAGTCCTTCCGGCCCAAGGTTGCTGTCCTCTAGTGGGATTTGAAACCCCGACCTTCCGGTCTGAAGTACCTTGCCCCAACCACTAGGCCACTCCTCCACTCCACATATGGGGAAGTTAATATGGGTCTGTTGTAAAGAACCATCACATTGTCCTCATATGGAATTCCCTTACTGTGAGGAGTAAAAGAAATAAAGTTTTGCAATGTAGACAGAAATAAGAAATATTAATGTCTAGACATAACCCCAGGGAAAAACTGGGGAATTTTATAAGAAGTTGGGACCTTGGAGAGACGTTTAAACTTCTCTATAGTCCAAAGTCTAAAACATTTCTGTCCCTAGAGCAGGATGGTGCCTTGGGAAAGAAAAGAAAAGACAAATCTGACTGGTCTGGAAGAAAAGGTCAAGATACCTTTATAGAAAAAGGGGATGAGTTCGTAGAACCCCTTCATCCAGACAAGAAAATTGTATTGGGCTGTTTAGCCCCCAATTTCTGAAGATCAGTAATGTGTGTTGCGTAAGTGATAGCACTTAGGCTAACAACTTTACCTAGAGAGCTTCAGATATAAGGTAACCTGATTCTGATAGAAAAAAAGGTTATGGTAAAGAAAAGGAGTTTCCTAACTTTAACAGACAAATTGGATGTCCACTTAAGAAGCTTATGGTATGCTGACAGGAGAGAGCTTTCTCGTTTGCTGCGACTTCCATCTGGAACTCCCTACCTAATGATCTGAGAGCAGCTCAGGACATCAAAGACTTTAGAAAACAACTGAAAACAGTTTTGTTTACGGAGCACTACGGTCATGCAATCAACTAATTAATTTTTAAGAAAGCAATTATTATATATACATTGTACAATAGCTCACTTTATAGTATAGCTCACAATATATATAGTGCACCTTTTCCCAAGACATTTAATCATATATTTACAAACTATGTATATATTATCACAGATTTTTTCACTATTACTAATTTTCTCTTTTGTTAAACCGCTTTGATTGTATGATAAGGCGGTATAAAAATCCAATTAAATAAATAAATAAAAATAAATAAATAAATAAATTGATATGGACAGCAACAATATTTCAGGATCAGATTGTATGCTTGTGTAATAACAAGAAGGGTTAAGACCTTATTGCAGATAGTTAGTGAGGATCACTTATTAGTCAAGGTATAAGAAACATATGCAAGGTTACATGGAAACCAGTAGGATGCTTCTTACCCGTGACAAGAGGTCTAGGTCGTAAAACGACTAGTCCTCAGATAATTAGGTCTTGAGACGTACCCGAAGGTGTGCAGAGGAGATCCTTAATCCTAAGATAGAGGATTCCTTTTATCACTTCAGAATAGAAGCTGGAAGAAAAAAACGCAATGTAAGGGGATACCATGTCTGTCTCTCTATGAGGGCAGTATGAGTATCATGCGTTCTTTGCTTCTCAAGACTTCAATGTAGAAAAATTTCAGTAGATAAGGATCAACTGCAATGGTTAGGAATGCATCCCTGTTGTAGGAGTTCCCTTGAGGATAAGAAACAATTTAGGGAGTGGTGCTATTCCTTAAACTTGAAGTCGTCCAGGCCCTGGTTCCTTCTCCTTGAAAGAATTTTAAGGAAAATGGGAAATTAGGAACAAACAGCCATGTGGGAGCATGACTGGGTAGAGACTGCCAGTCAAAGGTTCTTTAACCGCCTGGAAGTTACCTACCAGGGGTGGACTACGACTCTCTCTGACAAGGGCCCATAGTTGTAGAGCTTCATTGCATAGTTGCAGAGAGCATGTTATAGGTTGCTTAGATGAGACCTGGCTGTTGGGTAGCCAGTGTGCAACCGAATCAATTCTGTTGAAACAGAATTGAGGATGGCAAAAATGGTAGAGAGGCTTTTTGCCCTGCAATGATTAATTGAACAGGAAGTATTTGAGGGGTCAGGTCTAACAAACGCAAGTAGCGTAGAATAGGCGGAAACCCATGTGAGCTATCTGTTTAAAGAAGCTCATTTAACCCACTTGGTGGGTTATTCATATTTCCAGTATGGATGGTTTTAGAAGCCTTCTGAGCTGACCTTGCTCAAATGTATAGACTAAATCTGGTAGGGGCTTTCAGAATGCTGAATTGCATCCTGTAAAAACCCCAGTGCAGAAAGACCCAGAAAGGAAAAAGCTCTGTATTGGAAATATTTACTGGCGTACGATTTCCTATAGCTTCAGTAAGAAGCTCTCTAGTTGAATAATATTCAGGTTGGAGACTAGATGTCCCAACTAAAAGATAGAAGTAATACAGAGTTGAAAAACTTACAATTTAGTAAGTGTTTATGGATAGGGTCCTCTGCAGTTAAGGTCTTACAAGTAAGTGTCAAAAAAGGGTGAAAGGTACCACTCAGCCTGTTAAGTTTCTTGATTGACCTTCCCCTCCTGCTTTTTTTTTTTTTTTTAATAGGGATGTAGAAACTTATTACCTGTAGGCCTGAGATATCTCTAGAGCTCTTGGAGCTAGTAGAATGAAGTTCTCTTTAAACAAGAGATTCATGCCTAGAGTTAACTCAGAGTTGTCTCAGCATGGATGAGAATCAAGCCAGACGCCTCTTTTGATAAAAAGGCAGGTGTACAGGTCCTGAACCTCATACAGGAAGAAGAGAAATCAGAAACCCTGTAGTTACTGGTTTTGCTGAGTCCGTTGAGGTTTCTGTTTCCTTAGCCTGGTTTGATGCTGCCCCTGTTGGGGAACATCTGTCTGAGGGGAAGAAGATGGATAAAACCTTTTCCCCCTAGAGGAATAAAGTTTTTTAGAAGATCCATCATTAGCTGGGACAGAGGAAAGTTTTGACAATCCTCTTAAGGTAGCATTTTCAGTGGTTAACTGACTAGCTTGAAATAGACAATCCTTGTTGAAGAGATGTTCTCCAGTACAAGGGCTATTTCCCAGCTTTTCTTGAACCCATTTATCCAAGTCTGAAGCTTGGAGCCAGGCTAAACGTCGTGCTCCTATGGCTATAGCAGAAGATCTGCTAATAGATTCAAAAGAATCCATGGAAGCATGACAAAGGAATGTAGAAATATTATGAGCATGATTGACTAGTGATAAATAGTCAGCTCTTTTATGTTCCTGAAGGAAAGGGTTGAAAAGTTTTAAATCTTTGGTAACCTCTTTCAGAGAGAATCCCATATAGAAAATATATGAAATGATTCTTGCTGAAAGCATAGATGCTTGGAAGCATCGACGCCCAAAAGCATCTAAGGTTCTAGACTCACGACCTGGCGGATAAGAGGAGTGCTTTTTTGCACTCTTAACACGCCTCACTTCTGATTCTACTACTATAGAATGATGAGGGAGTTGAGTCTTTTGAAAACCTGGTGAAGGTGGGACTTTATAGATAGTGTCCACTCTTTTGGAATGAGGGGATACCGTTAAGGGAGTTTCCCACATTCTTAATAACAGATCCTGTAGGATCTGATGTAGAGGAAGCATGATTGCCTCCTCTGGAAACCAGGGGGATTGCAGAATTTCTGAATCCCTTGGTATAGACTCCTTCCCAGGTATAGATATGGCGAGTATTCTTGCCATATCAAGCAGAAAAGCTTGAAAAGAGATCCCCTCTAAGAGAAATTCTCTGAAATGAGGAGTAAAAACTGAAACTGTTGAAAGTTCAGTTGCGGTACCGATAGATGCATCTCAGACATCGGGCTTAGAAGACCGGGGAGGATGAAGCATCGGATTCTCCTTATAGAGGTGTGATCGGTACTTCTCGATGTCAGTACCGAGACGAGTCGGTACCAAATCTTCCAGACTAGATAGCGATTCCAGACTCGGCATCGAGGGAAGCGAGCCTGTTGAAAGAGGTATCGAAAGCATCGATGCCGCTACCGATAACGATGCCCAATTCGGTACCGGGAGCAATGCCGATGTCGGTACGCATACCGACACCGGTGCTAGTATCGAAGCCGATACCGGTAGTGGCGTCAACGCCGATATCGGTAGTCGAAGAACGGTCTGCGGCGACTCTGTTGATGAGAGATGCGCCAGACTGCGTTCCATGGTGAGGAGTTTTCCATCCAACACCATAGCCGATGCATCGGTACCGGTCGACGCGGTCCGAACCACCGAGCATGGCACAGGTGCATCCACAGAGGTAAAAACCTCGGAAGTAACCTGAGATCCTGATAATGCTTTGGAGCCCGAAGACTCCCGCCAGGATTGAGCCATAGTGTCCTCGAGGGCAAGGCCAGAGCCATCTCGATGCTCAGAAAGAGATCTACCTCTCGAGGACTGTCTAGTCTTAACAGACTGTTGTTTGGTTACCTGACCGTGGAAGGAAGGGGAGATTCTGCCTGGTGACATCATGGTTGATGGAGACCCGGTACCGAGTTGCGCTGGGTTCTGAAGACCTCTTCTGGTTAAACTCCTACAAGAGAAACTCTCTTTTGAACAATGGTCAAGACCTAAACAAGTTAGACACCAAAAATGAGTGTCTATTAACATAGTTGTTCTGCCACACTTTAGACATTTCTTAAGGATAGTGGCCGGCTTTCCCATAATGGAAAGGATAGAGGCCTAGTGGCCAGAAAAAGTTCAGGCACTAAATAAGAAAAATTTCTCAGAAAAAAGAAGACATTTTTTAAGAAAAGAAAGAAAAGCACCGGCGGTACCGGTGGGCGTCGAGCGAAGGCAGGCGCGACCACAAAACATAAAAATAAAGATTAATTTTCTGCGGTGACAAGGACACGTCCTGTCGGCTCCGCGGAAAAACGAATACTGATGAGAAGAAAGTGTTTAGGCGGAAAGGCAGCACGCATGCGTGTGGGATGCTCCCAAAGGCTTTCTTTCTGGATGCTGGGGAGCGTTCCCGCGCAGGCTCCGTTGGTACCGACGTACCCCATATGTGAAGACTCATTCCTGCTTGTTCCTGGAGATTGCAGTCTTCACATATGGGATCACTAGCTCCCAGGTACCAGACTGAGTTGGTAGTAGTGGTATCCCTGAGGCTAAAGTGTGGAGAAGAGGAAGTGTGGCCCCACTGAACTTGACTGCAGTTGGCAGCGCAAGGACAGGGAAGTCTAGTGCTATTAAAGTCCGGGTTAGAGGGTAGAAGTTGCAGTTAAGTCCCATAAAGGTGCTGGAGGACAGCCTAACCAAAGGCAGCATTCCAACAGGAGCCCCTGTTTAGGCAGTAGTGAGCAGCAAAGGTGTGAATGGAGGACCAGGTAGCTGCACAACAGATTTCGTCAATGGGGATGGAATGAAGGTTGGCAACTGAGGTCGCCATGGAGCGCACATTGTATGAGGTGACATGGCTCTTGAGAGAGAGCCCTGCCTGAGCATAAGCGAAAGAAATGCAGTTAGAGAGGGTGCGCTTCAACTCTGGAAGTCCAAGGTGACTTGGATCAAAGGAAATAAATAAGAGAATTTCCAAAGTTCTTGGTTCTGACTAAGTAGAAAGCCAGAGGGTGCTTGCAATCTGGAGTGTGTAGCGCTGCCTCAGCCTTAGAAGCATGTGATCTGGGGAAGAAGACCGCTAGCATCACTGATTGGTTGAGATGGAAAGCCAAGACCACCTTCGGAAGGAAGTGTGAATGGGTACAGAAAATCACCTTGTCGTGGTGGAACCAGGTGTATGGATGATCTGACACTAAGGCCTGCAGTTTGCTGATTCGGCGAGCTGAGGTAAGGGAGACTATCTTCCAAGAGAAGAATTTTAAAGAAGTGGTGGCTAAAGACTCAAAACGAGGCTTTAGAAGTTGCACTAGGACCATGTTGAGGTCCCAAGTCACTGGTTTGATAGGTGGCTTAGATAGAAGGAGACCCCGCATAAATCATTGCATCAAAGGGTGTAAAGAAATAAGATGCCTGTCTAGCAGCCTGTGATAGGCTGAGATGGCACTAAGACGAACTCTGACAGAGTTAGTCTTAAGACCTGTCAAGGACAAATATAAAGGAGATACTCTAAAAGAAAGTCCACCAGACTGGCAGAAGGGTCAATATGTTTTGGAGTACACCAGGCGGTGAACCTGCACCATTTGAAGGCATCAGAACATTTTGTTGATGGCTTGTGATGCAAGTAGGAAGTCCTTGACCTGTTGCGGATGTCGAGGTCAGCAAAGATCATGCTTTCAGCGTCTACGCTGTAAGACAGAGGGCTTGTGGATTGGGATGGAGAAGCGTCCCATGATCCTCAGAGAGGAGGTTGGGGGCATGTCCCAGGCTGAGGGGTGGAGTCTGTACCAATCAAAGCAGCAGAGGAAACCACGGTTGATGGAGCCTTTAAAGGGCTATTAGGATCATGGAGCCCCCTGTCGGCCTGCAGTTTGAACAGGGCCTTGACTATAAAGGGGGTGGGTGGAAATGCATAAAGCAGGCCCCTTCCCCAACTCAGAAGGAAGGCATCAGTCGCCTGACAGTGTAGGGACAGAAACCTTGAGCAAAACAGCAGCGGTTGTGCATTCTCATGGATAGCGAACAGATCCATACTGGGGATCCCCCACATGTGGAATACCCAAGATACCGTTTCCTGATTTAGAGTCCCCTCATGTGGATGTAGGATGCAACCGAGTCTGTCCACAAGGAGACTGAGTTTGCCGGGGAGATATACTGCTCTTAGATGGATGCAGTGTGCAATGGAGAGGAACCAGAGATGAACGGCTTCCTGGCAGAGGGGATAGGAACCCATACCCCCCTGCTTGTTCATACAGAACATGGCCACCTGGTTTACCCAAAAGTGAAAGGGCATTTCTGATAGCTATAGAAGGTTGATCTGCAACAAAGATTCCTGTTGTGTTCACTGCCCTTGGGTAGTGAGACTGTCCAGAGGTACTCCCCACCTGAGTTTGGAAGCATCCGTTGTCAGGGTACATTGAAGTGGAGGCATCTGAAAAGGTGACCCTCCAAGTAGGTTTTGAGGGAAGCAGCACCACTGAAGGGAGGAGAAGGGGAAAAGTGATACAACTCTTGTCTGAGAGACGCCCGATTGCCTGAGTCCATTGAGACAAGCGCATCCATTGAGCCTGTCTCATATGCAGGCGGGCATAAGGGACAATATGGACCGTGAAGGCCATGTGTCCCAGAAGACGTAGCACTTCTCGAGCGGCCACGGCACTGTGGCCTTTATAGTGTGGGCCAGCTCGATGAGACGGACAGAGCGATCCTGTGGAAAGAAAGCTCAGGCCTGCCGAATGTCCAGAAGTGCCCCAATGAATTTGAGCTGATAGGATGGGGGACAAGGTGAGATTTGGGGAGCAATGGTGCGATGAACAGATAGTTTTCTCTCTTTTGGAGATTCTCCCCTGATTGACAAGTCATCCAAGTAGGGGAAGACAAAGATTGCCATGGTATGAAGGTAGGCGGCCACTACCACGATGCGTTTTGAGAACACAAGGGGTGCAGAGGCTGGCTCGAAGGGGAGCACCCGATATTGGTAATGGGTCTGCTGAACCTGAAAATGCAGATATTTTCTGTGTAGAGGATGGATCAGCAGATGTGTGTATGCCTCCTTGAGTTCTATAGAACATAGCCAGTCATTCCTCTGAAGGTATGGCAGAATATCGAGGAAAATCATTTTGAATTTTTCTCGAACAAGGAATTTATTGAGACTCCTCAGATTTAGAATGGGCCTGACCTCTCCTGTCTTTTTGGGGATAAGAAAGTAAGTAGAGTAGAAACCTTTGTCTTCCTGGTTGAAACAGTTTCTTCTGTCCCCTGAGCTAACAAGGTGGCCATGTCGGCCGACAGGAGATTGGCCTACAAAGGTTTTGCAGGATAATCCCCTTGTGGAGGTGGTGGGGATAAGTTTTGAAATGAAGCAGATAGCTCCCTTGGACAATGTTGAGAGTCCACTGTTCTGATGTGATAAGGTGCCACCTATGACATAAGAACAGAGTCTGGCTGCTATGTGAATGGGCTGGGGACTGTGCAGAGGCAGAGTAGCTATGCTCTCTAGGAAGGGGTCAAAAACCAGATACGGGCTGTGTATGTGCAGCCGGTTGCGACTTAGGAGCCTTAATTTTTTAAGGCTGAGGAGGGCCCTGTTGTCTCTGCTGTTGCTGTTGAGGTTAGTAAGCAGCTGCAGGTGGATTAGAAGGATAATATCTCTTCTTTTTAAGATAGAAAAACTTGGAATTAGTCTTTCTCCTAGAGGAGTCTGACATCTTTCGAAAGAGTCGTTTGAGGGTGAGCTCATCTGTCTCAATCTCTCCGGCCTTTTCTCTCCAACCTTTTCCAAAGAGGTTCTCTCCAGAGCAGGGGATATTGGCCAATTTATCTTGAACCCACTGCTCAAGGTCAGATGCCTGGAGCCAGGCAATTCTGTGAGCCCCAATGCAGACTGCTGAAGCTCTGCTGGAAGACTCAAAGGCATCAAAAGATGCTCTGGTAAGAAACTTGGATGTAGTTTGATTTTTCCTAAATAAGGCTAAAAATGCATCACGTTTGTCATCAGGAAGGATAGGAGCAAGGTTCTTTAGACCTCTGGAGATATCCTTGAGACAAATGCTCAATATAGAGCATGTAGGATGTAATCCTAGAAGTGAGCATGCATGCCTGAAAACGATGAGCCCAAAAGCATCAAGTGTTCTGGAGTCCTTGACCGGAGGCATGGAAGAATGATTTTTAGAACTCTTGATGCAACGCATTGCCAATTCCACTACCATGGAATGGTGTGGTAATTGAGGCTTTTGAAAGCCAGGGCATGGTGGAACTTGGTACATGGTACTGAGACTTTGTTGATAGGCAGAACTGTTAGGCGGGCCCTCACATATGTAGCATTAGATCCCACAGGATGCAATGCATTGGTAACATGGCAGTCTCTTTGGGTGCCAAGGGGTATTGGAGGATCTCCAATTCCTCTGCCATTGATTCCATTTCAGATGTCACAGTAATCTGCAGGCCCGCTGCCATGTCCTGAATGAAGTCCTGAAAAGAAATGCCCTCTGGCAGGGACCAATGCCACTCATGAGGAGAGTGATCGGAAAGGAGATCCCGGGTTCCCCTAGAATCCTCCAATACATCATCGGAGTCAGAGGAAGGGGAGTTTGATTCCAACAGAAAGCGAAAGTATTGACAGTCTCGTGCCGATGTCAAGGTTTGATGCCGATACCAATGATATCCTGATGCAGGTTCGAGGGCTGGCATCAGCCCCGGAGGTATCAGTCCTGAGGCAAATGTCAACGCCTGCTCCCCTGGAGCCGTGGATATCGTCGATACCAAGGCTTCCAGGAGTGCTGCCAAGCTCCTCTCGATAACCAAGATGCGCTGGTCAAGGGAGGAGGCGATGCCTGGGTAGAATCACGTACAGGACTTTGAGCCACCGTCCCAGAGCATGGAACCAGTAGTTCTCTGGAAGTTGAGAGCCTTGGGAGCGTCTTGGAACCCCTTTTCTGCTTTGGTGGACACGACCTTCTGCCACCGGGGCTGTTTGGCAGGCTAATCTTGCATCGGATGCACCCTTTAGTGAATCCCGATGACGATGTAGGGACTTACCTCGAGCGTCAGTATCGGTCTTTAATGCCGAAAACTTAGACTTAAGTCTTATGTTTGGACTTTGAGGAGACCTGTGAACCAAGAGAGGAGGCCGACGTCCTCAACGATGCTGAAGCAACTGAAATAGAGTCCGTGGAACAGAGAACCATACTGTCTGGCTCTGTTCTTTAGGTCTCTTTGTCATTTGCTGGCACAAAGGACAATCATTTGGCAAATGGTCTAGGCCCAAATATTTTAAATACCAGTCATATTTATCGGTGACTGATATTGTACCAGAGCACTTGGTACATTTTTTGAAGCCATTGATGTGTTTTTCCATTGTGGTAGAAAAACAGGCCTAGAAAAAAAAAATACCTTATACCTTACCGTCAGAACAGTAGCATCTCAGTCACACATAGACATAGCTGAGCTGCTTTGGTTTTGGTGGGAGAATTACCACTGTTTCTGGACCCACAGTGGTGTCTATCAGACTGCCCTGAGTAATCGCTGATGCCGGCGGTGATTGGTGGACAGGCTTGATCGGCGATCACCGCAGAGCAGTAAGTCTTAACTCCCCATGTAGCAAGTCTAAACTCTCTGCTGTTTTCTGGACCCGCAGTGGAGCAGCTCAACTGTGCTGCTACAGTTCTAGCTGCCGCCGGTGGTGATCGGGGGACAGGCTTGATGGGTGATAGCTGCAGGGGCATTAATGAGAAAGTAAGGTAACTCAGCTTCCCCATTTGCAAAATAGCAAAGGGAGGACGAGTTAACTCGCCTTCCCCAGTTAAGAGGTTAAAGGAACGTTAAGAAAAACTGAACACATTTCACTGACTGAAAACTGTAACAAAGAAACTTGAGCAGAAAGATACATAAATATCTAAGAAAGGAGGAAGGAGCAATATCCAGCACAAACTACTCAGAGAAAAAAATCATTAAAAGATTATTATAAGAGACTGAAGCTAATCTTGAAAACTGCCATAACAGTGTGAAATAAGATAAAAGGTGAAATTAGATCTTACCTGCTAATTTTCTTCTTTGAGGCTTTCCAGTCCAGTCTAAACATATGGGGTTGTGACCCTTCATCAGCAGATGGAGACTAAGAAGCACAGGCTTTGATGGCGTCACTCCATAAGGAACCTGTGCACATCCTCTGAAGCTAGTATTCTACTGACAGACTCCACAAGAGATATAAGTAATTATGAAAAAAGAATAACTTTCCTAGTGAACTATTTACATTAATTAATACATGTTGAGATAGCTCCCCATAAAGAACCAATAACCCCTGGAACACAACCCAGAGCTAGTACACATCAAATAGAGGAGAAAGAGGGAGAACCCCCAGATCCTAACACATGCAGGTTACAGATTCTTCGCTACATCCGGGCTCACACAGTAGAAACAACAATAATCCGGGCGGGTCCTGGACTGGAGTGGAGAGACTCAAGGAAAGAAAATTAATAGGTAAGATCTAATTTCACCTTCCTTATCATCCCTCCAGTCCAGTCCATGGGATGTACCAGAGCAGTACTCAAACTTGGGAGGAACCCATGAGCCTGGCTTGCAACACTTATGCCCCAAAGAGCATCCACCATCTGGTTTGCACGTCAATGCGGTAATGCCGTGCAAAGGTATGAAGCGACAATCGGGTTGCCGCTTCACAGATGTCCACTGAAGGAACTAGAGAATACTCAGCCCAGGACGCCGCCGCTTGCATCCTAGTAGAGTAAGCTCTCAGTCTGAAAAGAAGAGGCCTATTCTTGAGTAGGTATGAAGCCTCAATAGCCTCCTTTAATCATCATGCAATGGAAGACTTAGAAACAGCCTGACCCTTACGGGAGGACCTATGAAGAGAAGACAGATGGTCTGATAATCAGAAAGGTTGAGTACATCTCAAATACTGATGCAGTGCTCTGCAAATGTCCAAAAGGTGCAACTGAGCCGAGTCAACTTCAGTCCCCTCCATCAAAAAACAACAGAATAACAGACTTATTGAGATGGAATGGGGAAACCACCTTAGGCAAGAATGAGGGAACCGGTCTGAGAATTACCCTCTCTTTCGATATCAGAAGAAAGGGTTCCCTACAGGACAAGGCTTGCAAGTCCAAAATCCTCCTAGCTGAGGATATGGTCACCAAAAAAACTACCTTCATGGTGAGATCCTTAAAGGACATCGTCCCCAGAGGATCAAAGGGAGCACCTGTGAGGGCTGACAAAACCACACTGAGATCCTACGCAGGGACAAATGGCTGATCTGGCGGACACAGCTGTTTAACCGCTTTGAGAAAACCCACAACATCTGGATAAGAATCTAAGGAAACACAGTGTACTCGACCACGATAACATGCCAAAGCAGCCAACTGAACTCTCAAGGAATTTAAAGCCAGTGTCTGTCCAGGCCTGCTTGTAAAAAGGTATGGAGGCAGAAAGTGCCCGTGGTCCTTTGTCCTCGCACCAGAACTCAAACACATGCCAAACCCTTACTTAGGACAGCGACGTGGACTTTTTCAGAGCCTGAAACAAGGTGACTATGACTTGCGCCAAGTAGCCCCTCTTTCTCAACCTAGCCCTTTCAAGAGCCAGGCTGTAAGCAAGAATCAATCCACATGTGGCATGAGAATCAGGCCTGAGGCAGAAGATTACTACTACTACTACTACTAAGCATTTATAAAGCGCTACCAGGCGCTCGCAGCGCTGTACAATGAAAACACAAAAAGACAGTCCCTGCTCAAAAGAGCTTACAATCTAAAAAGACAAAGCAAGAAAAGGAGTAGAAAAAAAGATAAGAACAAGGGCAAAGAGACAAGAGCAGGAGAGACAGGACAAAGGAAAGAGGTAAGAACAAGTGTAAGAGGAAGAAAGAAACGTGAAATAAAAGAGGGGAAGGAAGGAGAACAGCAAAATCAAGAGCCAAAGGCAGAGGCGAAAAGATGAGCTTTTAACTTGAGTTTGAAGAGGGGCAAAGAAGATGCCTAACGTACAGACAAAGGAAGGTTATTCCAAGCGTAGGGAGCAGCAAGGTGAAAAGAGCGGAATCTGGAGTTGGCAATAGAGGAGAAGGGCATAGCAAGAAGCAACTGGGAAGAAGAACGGAGTACACGAGGGGGGAAAAGAGTAGTTACTCACCTGTAACAGGTGTTCTCCAGGAGCAGCAGGAATCAGTCCTCACATATGGGTGACGTCGGCGCCGACGGAGCCCTCGTGCGGAGCATTTCCCCAGCTTTCAAAGAAAGCCTTTGGGAATTGCAGCGCGCATATGCGGTCCCCTTCCCGCCCAAGGGTGCCATCTTGCTCAGTCTGATGACATAGCTAAAAGACAGCAAAAAAATTAGCAAAATAAATCATATGACTGCAACTCCAAGGGGAGGAGGGAGGGTTGTGAGGACTGATTCCTGCTGCTCCTGGAGAACACCTGTTACAGGTGAGCAACTACTCTTTCTCCAGGACCAAGCAGGAAGTCAGTCCTCACATATGGGACTCCCCAGCTTAAGGCTACCGGAGACCTCAAGCGGAAAAATGAGCTCCCTCTAGCTCGTCAGCACGTAAGGAAGGAATCTTCTCTGAGAACGGCCCCCGACCGGTAGCCCAACACCAGGGCCGGAGGGTAGGAGTTGCCTAAACCCCAAAGAGATTATGGAGTACTGCCTGTCCGAAAGCACTGTCCCTGTGGGACTCCCTCTCAAGGCAGTAATGGGCCGCAAAAGTCTGGCTTGAAGACCAAGTAGCGGCCCGGCAGATGTCTGCCAACGGAACAGAGCGGAGATGAGCCACTGACGCAGCCTTCGCCCTGACACGATGAGCCGTGACTCGACCCTCCAACGAGAGGCCGACTGCCCCATAAGCCCAGGCGATATAGTCAGCGACCCATATGGACAAAGTACGCTTGGAGAGAGGGAGCCCCAACTTATTGGGGTCAAAAGAAACGAAGAGCTGAACAGCCTTCCGATGCTCCCGCGTACGGTCAAGGTAGAAGGACAACGCCCTCCTACAGTCCAGGGTATACAAGACCATCTCAGCCCGGTTGGCATGCGGCCTGGGAAAGAAGGTCGGAAGAACCACCTCCTGATTGAGGTGAAAAGGTGAGACAACCTTAGGAAGAAACTTAGGGTGAGTCCGTAAGACTACCCTATTCCTGTAGAACCTAGTGTAAGGAGGATCAGACACTAGTGCCTGCAGTTCACTCACTCACCTAGCAGAGGTGAGAGCTACAAGAAATAAAGTTTTCCAGAAGAGAAAACGGAGAGGGCAGGTAGCCATAGGTTCAAAAGGCGGACAAGTAAGCCGCTGCAAGACCACATTCAGATCCCACTCAGGGGCCGGTGGATGCAAAGGAGGCTTAAGCAGAAGGAGACCTCTGAGGAAACGAGCCACCAAAGGGTGGTTGGAAAGAGGCCTACCGTCCACCGGCGAGTGGTGTGCTGAGAGAGCACTAAGGTGAACTCTGACAGAGTTAGACTTAAGGCCCAGATTGGAGAGGTAAAGCAAATATTGCAATACTACCGCTACCAAGCACGAGAAGGGATTCTCGCTGTGCTGAGCACACCATGCGGAGAATCTACGTCACTTAAGAGCGTAGGATTTCCTGGTGGATTGACGCCGAGAGGCCAAGACCACATCTTCCACCTCTAGAGGCAGTAGTAGGGGAGCCAGGACTACCCTTTCAGCAGCCAGGCCATCAGATGAAGGGACTGGAGGTTGGGGTGCAAGAGAGTCCCCTGATCCTGAGACAGGAGATCGTGTTGAAACCCCAGAGGAAGAGGGGTGTCCACCGCTAGCTGTAGCAGAAGCGGGAACCACGGTTGCCTCGGCCACCTGGGGGCTATGAGAATCAATGAAGCCCCGTCCTTGAGGACTTTGTACAGCGTTCTGGACACTAGTGGTGTGGGAGGAAACGCATACAGTAGGCCTGTGGACCACGAGATCAGAAACGCATCCGCTGCTAGTCTGAGAGGATGCGGTTGTCTGGAGCAAAATCTCGGGAGTTGCCGGTTCAGAGGACTGGCGAAAAGATCCATGGTGGGGAGGCCCCACCTGAGAAAGATCTGCTGAACCACCAACGGGTTCAATCTCCATTCGTGTGGTTGCAGGATCCTGCTCAGTCTGTCTGCCAGGTAATTTTCCTGACCTGGGAGGTAGGCAGCCTTGAGAAGGATGCCGTGATTGACAGCCCAAGAGCACAGCCATTGTGCCTCCTGACATAGAAGGAAGGAGCCTGTGCCTCCTTGTTTGTTCACATAGAACATGGCAACTTGATTGTCCGTCTGGACCAGTACAGACTGGTGAGAGGCGAGGTGGGAGAAGGCTCTCAGAGCTAGGCGTATCGCCCGTAGCTCCAGGAGGTTTATCTGTTGAGCAGCCTCCCAAGGGGTCCAGAGACCCTGAGTACATGTCCCTTGGCAATGTGCTCCCCAACCAAGAAGAGAAGCATCTGTTGTCAGCACTTGAGAATGCAGAGGGGATTGAAAAACCACTCCGAGCACCAGATTCGGAAGATGAAGCCACCATTGCAGAGAGGAGACTAGGAGGTCGGATATCTTTACTGAGTCCGCCAGGCTCCCCGTGGCCTGATGCCACTGAGTGTGAAGGCTCCACTGAGCAGGCCGCATGTGCAGGCGGGCACTGGGGGTGACATGAACCGTGGAAGCCATATGGCCGAGTAGTCTCAGGAATTGCCTGGCAGAGACCAGGGAATTGCTGCAAAACTGCCTGGCCAGATCCATCAGCCTGTGGGCTCTGTCCATAGGCAGAAAAGCCTTTGCTTGAAGAGTGTCTAGCCTGGTCCCTATGAATTCTAAGTTCTGGGACAGGAGAAAAGTGGACTTTGCGAAGTTTATGTCAAACCCCAAGTGCTGAAGCAGAGCCACAGTGCGAAGGGTGGCCTGATTGGCCTCCTGGGAAGATTGGCCCCTTATGAGCCAGTCGTCCAGGTACAGAAACACAAAAAGACCCTGAAGCCTCAGGTAGGCCATCACCACTGCCAGGCACTTGGTGAACACCCTGGGAGCGGAGGACAGGCCAAAGGGTAGTACTCTGTATTGATTCCATCTCTGATCTCATCATACACACAACAAATAACAGGTCCAGGAGATCTCCAGCTGTTGACACACTACTTATACCAAAGGTTTCCTTAAAAGCTAATCAATCATCCATCAATAGGGCTTTTTCAAATTATGCTCCTAGATGTTGGAACAAACTCCCTCCCAATATCAGAGCAATTAAAGACATCAAACAATTCAAAAAAGCCCTTAAACACCACCTTTTCATCGCACACTTCAAACACCTAAACACACCTTCCCCTCCCCTTCCTTTTAACCTCATACCTACCCTAACTAACTGTATAGATTTTATATATCTCCAACATGTATTTTCAAGAAATATAAATGATTTCCCTGTTTACTTCCATGTTAATTTTCCTGTTACTTGTAATAGGTCTGTTATATCTGACCAACTGTTGTATTGTTTCAATGTAAACCACACTGATGACAAATAGCGTGGTATATAAGAAAATTAAATAAATAAATAAATAAAAATAGTGGTTTCCAACCACAACAAATCGGAGATACTGTCTGTGGTCTGGATGAATAAGGATGTGAGTATAAGCATCCTTTAGATCTAAGGAGCATAGCCAGTCTCCCTGCTGGAGGTAGGGCAGCAGGATTCCAAGGGTAAGCATCTTGAACTTTTCCCTTTCCAGGAACTTGTTGAGGTTGCGCAAGTCTAGAGCCAGCTGAGGAGAAGAGGCTATGCTTTCTGAGTCAAAAACCCCCACCCTGCTGAGCAGGGGCTGGTGTTGGTGGCTTGGGGGCCTTCTGCCTACGGGGCCCTTGACCCTGCCCCTTGGCCTGCTGACCCTGTTGGGGAGCTGCAGAGGCCAGATAATGAGGGTATTGTTTATAGGCAGATGACTTCCTCGGGTAAGAGGTCTTTTTCCCCGAGCCCTTCTTTTTCTGAGAAGGGGCAGAGGTTTTCCTGGAAAGCCTAGCCCTGGTCAGAGTCTCGGTCTCAAGTTCTGCAGCCTTTTCAACCATGGGCTTGCCAAAGAGGTTTTCATCTCGGCAGGGGACATCGACCAACTTGTCCTGTACCCATGGCTCGAGGTCGGATGACTGTAGCCAAGCCTGTCGGCGGGCACCAATGCCGGCCCCGGCTACTCGGGCCGAAGCCTCGAAGCCATCGTAGGCTGCTCGAGATATAAACTTCAAGCACTCTCGAATATCGGTGGACAAGGCCTGGAACCTCTGCAAAGGTTCCTCGGAGAGACCAGCAGAGAACCCGGCAATCTCCTTTGCCAGGTCTCGGAGGTACATGCCCACGTAGAGCTGGTAAGTCTGGACACGGCAAGCAAGCATAGAGTCCTGGAAGCACTTTTTACTGAGGGCATCCAGGTTCCGGGCCTCCCGGCCGGGAGGCACCAAGGAGTGCATCTTCTGACTTTTCAGCTGATGCATGGCCGATTCCACAACCATGGAGTGGTGCGGTAATTGTGCCTTTTGGAACCGGGGTCTCTTGCGGACTCGATAGATGGAATCGACCCGCTTGCTTAACACCGGCGTCGAGGCCGGGGTCTCCCACATGCGGAAGAGCAGCCGCTCCAGCATCGGAGGAACCGGAACAGTAAAGGCCTCCTTCGGTGGAGAGTCATACTGAAGGGCCTCAAGCTCCTCGGCTCGAGGCTCCTCCTCGGGATCCGCGGGGAATGCCAAGGCCTTGGCCGTATCCCGCACGAAGTCCTAGAACCGGGTATCCTCCGGTGGGGACCGTCTCCGAGGTTCAGACTCGGGCGAGTCCGATAGGACACACTGAGTCCGATGAGTGTCGGGTGACTCTTCGTCCTCCATCTCCCAGCCCGACTCCTCGGAGGAGGAATCGAGCGGCTCCGGTCGGGCGGGCACCGATGCCCTCCGCCCCAACGCCGAGGGTACTGTCATGAGGTAGACAGCACGGACCATGAAATATTAGAGAGTAGTATAAAAGAAGAGCTTACCTTACAGCCACGTGGGCAGTTGCAGCATTCACAATGCAGAGAGGCAGGGAAAAGGGAAACAAACTTTCCTCATGGCTTTAGTGACGCAGTAAGAATTCAGGGTTCCAATCAGGCTCACCTGGAGCCAGACTCACGTTCTACGTTTGATGAGCAGAGAGATAAAAACAGGTGGGAAAGCCCACAGAGCAGGCTGGAAACCGAGCAAGAGCTCAGGCTGGAAATTGAGCGAGAGCTCAAGCTGGAACTTGAGAGAGACGGAGAGCTCAAGCAGGAGCCTGGACTAGGGCTGGAGCAGGAGTTTGAGTTTGAGGAGGAAAGCAGAGACCAAAGGAAGTCTGACTGCAGTTCCAGGCAGGCTTGGAGAGCTAGGACTGAAGTGCAGCCCAGGAGTTTGAGAGGTCAGTCTCAGCGAGAAGGTGAGACAAGAACTCCAAAGCAGTTACAGAAAGACACGTTGCCTTGGAGAACCAGGGCTGAAGAAAGGCAGGCTGATAAACACGGGAGAGCTAAGAAAGACAGTGACAAAGTCTTCCCAGCCAGAGGGGTCCTCGTACCGAGGAAAACAGCCAAGCCAACAGAGAGCAAAGGTCACATCCAGGGAAGCTCACAGGAAGTGAGTTTTATTCAGCTAAATACAGTAACCGGTGTTCACAGAGGAAAGCAGTGTGCAAGGCAGAGAGAAAGCCTTGGCTAGAAGCAGAAGGGCTTGAAACCATCTTCTCAACGGAAAGAGATAAGTACCCTGTCTTTGGTAAAGGGAGAGAAGTGGGTCCCCAGGGGAGAAGCCAGGCTTACAACAGGCTAGAGAATCCTTACTGGCAGAAGACGTCACCCATATGTGAGGACTGACTTCCTGCTTGGTCCTGGAGAATAGGGAGAAATGAGAGAAGAATAGTACTGAGGAGCCACAGAGTGAATGCAGTTATAGGTCAGAAGGAGAAGCTTAAAGTGAATACGGAAACGGATAGGGAGCCAATGAAGAGATCTGAGGAGAGGAGTGATGTGGGCAAAACGAGGCTGATGGAAAATCAAACAGGCAGCGGAGTGCTGAACAGACTGAAGAGGGAAGAGATGAGACTGAGGGAGACCAGCAAGAAGGAGGTTACAATAATCAAGGCGGGAGGTGATTAGGGAATGGATGAGGGTTTTAGTAGTGAGCTCAGAGAGAAAGATTTTGCCAATGTTGAAGAGAAAGAAGCGACAGGTCTTAGCGATGAGTTGGACATGAGAGGAGAAAGAGAGCGAAGAGTCAAAAACAACACCCAAATTGCGAGCAGATGAAACAGGTTGGAGAACAGAGCCATCAACAGAGACTGAAAAAGAAGAAGGAGAAAGGGAAATTTTAGGAGAAAAAAAACGAGAAGTTCAGTCTTGGCCATGTTCAATTTCAGGCGACAATGGAACATCCAGGCAGCAATGGCAGAGAGACAGCAAGAGATCCGGGACTGGAAAGCAGAAGAAAGATCAGGAGTAGAGAGATAGATTTAGGAGTCATCAGCATAGAGATGACACTGAAAACCATGAGAGGAAATAAGCGCACCAAGGGATTGGGTATAGAGAGAAAAAAGAAGGGGACCTAAGACAGAACCCTGGGGGACACCAACCGAGAGAGAGGTAACAGAGGAGGAGAAGCCACCAGAACATACACTAAAGGAGCGATGGGAGAGATATGAGGAGAACCAGGAGAGGACAGAGTCCCTAAAACCAAGCGAGGACAAAGTGACAAGGAGAAGATCATGGTCAACAGTGTCAAAGGCAGCAGAAAGGTCAAGGAGAATAAGGACAGAGTAAAGGCCTTTAGATTTAGCCAGGAACAAGTCACTGGAGACTTTGACAAGAGCAGTTTCAGTAGAGTGCAGAGGACGAAAACCGGATTGTAAGGGATCGAGAAGAGCATGGGAAGAGAGGAAGTCAAGACAACGGCGGTAAACCGCACGTTCGAGCAGTTTAGAAATTAAAGGAAGGAGAGCGATGGTGTGATAATTAGAAGGACAAGAGGGATCAAGGGAGGGTTTCTTAAGGGGAGGCGTGACCACAGCATGTTTAAAGTCAGCCGGGACAGTAGCAGTGGAGAGCGAAAGGTTGAGAATATGAGAAATGAAGGGGACAACGGTAGAGGAAATAGAGAAGAGGAGATAGGATCAGAGGAGCAAGTGGTGAGCTTGGAGGAGGAAAGAAGAAGAGCAGTTTCATCAATAGAAATTGTGGGGAAAGAAGAGAGGGTAGGATGAGAAGGGGGAGAGAATGAAAGCAGGAAAGGGAAATCGGGGATTTAGAGGGAAACTGGAGAGTGATCTTATGGATTTTATCATGGAAGTAATCAGCCAGAGCCTGGGCAGAAAGGGAAGGAGGGATCAGAGGCAGAGGCACTTTGAGGAGAGAATTGAGAGCAATGAAGAGACGGAGAGGATGAGAGGCATGAGAATTAGTCAGGCGAACAAAATAAGAAGATTGTGAACTATCGGCAGCTGTCATGGAACAGCTGCAAACAGGCGCATTAAGTCCACAAACCACCGGCCTCCAAGGCCAGTTGGGTGCTATGAGAATCACCCATCCGTGATGCAACAATATCCTCTGCAAGAAGCAGCCTATTAGAGGCCACAGCATAAGGACATACAACATAGCATCATGCGGCACCGTTGAGTTAAGGCATCCAGTCCCTCAGATATCGGATCTCTCCGTAGGCTGAAGAAATGCTCTACTTTGGCATTGGGGGCAGATACCATCAGATCCATTATCAGCTAACCCCAGTGCGGTACTATTTGGATAAATTCTGACCCTTTGAGACAACACTCCCCCGAATCGCAGTGATGACGGCTGAGGAAGTCTGCCTGCACATTTTCCTTTCCTGCTACATGAGCAACCCACAAGGCTTGCAAATTCGTCTCCGCCTAGAGGAGTGGGGATATTTCTGCTGCCACACCACACTGCCCGTGCCACCCTGACGATTTATGTACACTATCATGGTCACATTGTCCGAGAAGATTCTGAGCACCTTGTGGTGTAGCATCAATGCTAGAAAAAACGCTCACATTTCCAGGCAAATTATTGACCATGCACTCTCCTCTGCTGATCACTGCCCCCGAGTCGCTTGATTCTGACAGTGCAAGCACCAGCCGGATAGACTTGCATTGGTGGTGACCACTACACATTCTGGTGGTTCTGCAATTTCAGAGTGTCCAGCCACCAGCGGAGATGGACTTTTATCCATTGGGGGACAACTTAGTCTCTTGGAAACCGCATGTTTCTGCGAGGACCACCAAGTCAAGAGTGCCCTTTGGAATGGCCACATATGAGCTCTGGCCCAGGGTACAAGGTCTAGAGTCACCACCCTGGACCCCAGGAACTACAAATTGTGCCAGACAGAGGGACAATGCATCCGACTGAACTTCCTGATCTGAATCCACAGCTTCTTGGCCCGGTCCTTCGAGAGGAAACCTGATCCCTCTCTGTGTCGAACCGAGCCCCTAAATAAGTCAGCCGTTGTAATGGTACCAAGGAGCTCTTGCTGAAATTGATCATCCAACCGAGACTCTGCAAAAAGGACACTATTCACTGCATCAGTTCTAGACTCTGAGGAGTGGACTTTGCCCTTATCAACCAATTGTTGAGGTATGGATGAACCATGATGCCTTGCCAATGAAGAGCAGCTGCCACTACCACCATTACCTTTGTGAAGATCTGTGGAACTGTGGCGCTGTGATCGGGTCAAATGGATTTATGAAGATAGGCTTCAGTGAGATCCAGGGATGTCAAAAACTCACCCTTCCGCACTGTTAAAATCACGGACTGCAATGTCTCCATACAAAAGTGAAGAACCTGCAGAGTCTAGTTGACTCTCTTGAGATCGAGAACTGGCTGAAATGAGCCATCCTTTTTGGGCACCACAAAGTAAATGGAGTATCAAACTTGACCACGTTTTTCTGCCGGCACTTTGACCATGGCTTGCAACTGAATCAACCTGTCAAGCATATCTACCACCACTCTTGCCTTCACTGGAGCCTTGCAGGGGGATAACAAAGGTGTTGGCAAGAGGATGAGCCAATTCCAGGATGTAGCCGTCACGCACCACTTCCAAAACCCACTGACTGGACGTGATTTGGACCCAGGCAGAATAGAAGGCTTGAAGCCAGCCTCCCACTGGAACAATCTCTGCTTGGGTCCCCTTTCTTCATTAGAGCTTTTTGGAGACACCTGACTACCCCCAGAGAAGAAACCCCTATCTGCTCCCCTACCCCCAAAAGGAAAGTCCCCTGGAAGGATAGTAAGCCCTTTGAAAGAAGGCGAAGTGGACCACGCAAAAACTTAGAAAATCCCTGTACTGGCCTCCTCGTCAATGAAATAAATTTTGCCGTTTTCAGCTGACACTTTAGACTTGCCTAAGACTTTCACCAACTTCGAGAGCTTCCCCGAAAAGCAGCTTGCACTTAAAAGGAAGCTTACCGAGGTGAGCTTTGGATGCCACATCCTCCGACCAATTACAAAACCATAGGAACCATCTAGTCGACACCACAGACGCCATACTTTTTGCCGAAGAGCAAACCAAATGATACAACAAATCCACCAGGTAGGCAGCCCCCGACTCAAACTTATGCTGCCACTGACAAAATCTCTTGTTCCACTAAATACAACTCTGGGAGATTGCGCCCATCTCAAGCAAGCTCAAACCACATAAGATCCACAGATAGACACCTGTAAGGCCAAGACATTAACCTCAAACGTCTGTTTCAATAGAGTTTCTAGCTTCCTGTCCTGAACCTCCTTTAGAGCGTTTCTCTCCAGTGGTCCTGGCATATAAATTCAATACCAGTGCACCGAAGAAGCACGCCTAAGGAGCAGGGCATGCTCCTTGGACAAGCTCTTTGGGGTGACTCCTGGGGCATCTCTGCTTTTAACGTTCCCCAGTCCTGCGGGCCATACCGGTATCAGTTCTGGCCTGTTTGCTGTGGCCTCCTCACATCAGGTAGGCCCCGGTTACAGTTTGTGTTGCTGTCCTTCCTTGTCCTCCTCATGGCGGCCATTCCTTCTCATTGGGGCTGGCGACCGCCACCTACTCTGGTTCGCTCAACCCGGAACCCTAATAATCTCATTCATTGTCTGTCCTGCCCTCACCTCCTAGCCTCTCCTCCTCCCCTGGCCCCCTCCCTTCTTCTCCTTAACATGGCCTTACTAAATTGCAGATCTCTCCGCTCAAAAACTCTGCTAGTTCAAGACCTGATTGCACAACCCTCTTTGGACATGCTGTTCCTGACAGAGACCTGGCTTCGTGAGGGGGAGGAACCCCTCCTGCACCAGTGTCTCCCTCCAGGTTTCACAGCTGCCCACATCCCCAATTCCAGGAAGTCCGGGGGTGGCATGGCTGTCCTCTTTTGCTCTTCACTTCCCCTGGTAGTGGCTTCCGCCCCTCCTCACTATCCCAAATCCCTCCTCCTCCTCCGTCTGGAAACCGCTCCTCCAGTTCACCTTTTCCTTGTATACACCCCTCCATCGCTGCAGCAAGACCTTTGGGATGCCTTTCTCCTGGCCTTCTCAGAGGCAGCCCTCACTTATCCCCAGCTGTTGGTCCCGGGCGATTTTAACTGCTATTTTGACTCCCCCTCCCGTCCCCATGATTGGTCCCTGATTTCACTGGTTGATTCAGGCAGCATGCAGCCTGTCCCACCCATTCTGCAGGACATACCCTAGACCAGATACTTACCTCCTCTAGCACTCAATACGTGCCCTCAGCAATTCCCACCACATCCCTGGCCCTAGATAGACCATCTCCTCCTCTCCTTTTCTCTTCCTCTACCCGATGCCCCTCCCACCTCTGTCCGGGCCCATTCAGCCCACCGCCCCCACCGCCTGGTGCGGCATATTACGCCCTCTACTGTTCTTGACTTCCCTTCTGCTACTGCCCTCTTTCCGCACAACTTCTCCTCGATGTCTGTCAATTCCCAGGCAGAGACCTGGAACTCCAGGTTATCCTCCGCACTAGACTCCTTGGCTCCTCTCGTTTCTGTCCCACTTTCCCAGTCTCCTTCCCACCACTCGTGGTACTACGCCAGCCTCTATCTGCATAGGGCACAGCTCCGTCGCACCAAATGGCGCTGGCGGAAGCACCCTTCACTTGACTCTTTTTTAGCCTACAAACATGTCTCCAGCTACTATTGCAGTCTACTCTGTTCCGCTAAACTCTCCCACTACTCAGCCTCCATTGCCTCGGCCTCAAATTCCTCCCGTCAACTCTGTCTGACTCTCCGCTCCCTTTTGGCTTTCCACCCCACCTCTGCTGGCTCCACACCTTCCTCCTCAGCCCCACCAGACCCTGCCTGCTTGGCTAACTTCTTTGCAAAGAAGATTCGTTCCTTGTGCCTTTCCTTTCCCTCCTGCTCTCCCCTTTTGTCCGCCTCTCAACCCCCCGTTCTTCTTCCCCTGCCTCTCCCTCTCCCCTCCCTGCCACCCCATCCCTGTCATCCCCTCCATCACGTCCCTCTCTCATGCACACCTGGAGCACTTTCTACCCAGTTACGGAGACCGAACTCTTCACAGCCCTTCATAAATCTCACAAGATAACCTGTCCTCTCGACCCTATCCCTTCCCACTGGCTCACGGTACCCTCACTAGCCCTTCTCCCTTTCGCCCTCAGCTTGATCAATACCAGTCTCTCTTCTGGTCTTTTTCCAACTGTATGGAAACACGCTGTTGTTCGTCCGGTGCTCAAGAAGCCCTCTCTTGACCCCTCTGTGCTCGCACACTGGAGGCCAATCTCCAACCTTCCATTTCTATCTAAGCTTCTCGAAACACTAGTTTTCGCTCAACTATCCTCTTTTCTGGATTCCACATCTGCACTTCACCCCCGTCAATCTGACTTCCTCCCAGGCCGCAATACCGAAACCATTCTCCTCTCCCTCCTCAATGAGATACACATAGCACATGAACGTGGTGATCTTTCTCTCTTGGTCTCCTTGGACCTATCCTCTGCTTTTGATCTCATGAACCATCCTACGCTCCTCATTCACCTTGCTGAATACAGGGTGCATGGGACAGTCCTCACCTGATTCTGGTCTTTCCTGTCCTCCCGTTCCTTCTCAGTTTGCGTGGGTTCCTCCTCCTCTCCTTCTACCCCCTTTCTATGTGGGGTCCCTCAGGACTCTGTGCTATCCGCACACTTCTCTTCAACCTTTTCTTGACCCTCTCACATTGATCATTTAACAGTCAGGAATCTCGTCATATTATTATACCGACGAAATACTCCTCGTTTTCCATACCTGCACACTCTCCCCCGACCTCTCTCCCCTTAACGCCTTTCTTTCTAAAATCTCTTTGTGGCTTTCTGCGAACTACCTTCATCTAAATGTCTCCAAGTCTTCAGTCATGTGGCTGACCTTCACTTCCCCTATCCCTGACCTATCACTCTCCCTTTCTGGCACCACAATCCCACTTACCTCGTCCCTACGCTACCTGGGAGTCACCCTCGACCCTGCTCTCTCTTTTCACCAACATGTCTCTTCCTTGGTCCGGCGCTTTCTGCACTCTCCGTCAGCTTTGCGCGGTACGCTCCTTCCTGTCTCCCCTTCACTGCTCACGCTCGCGGTCTTCTTTCTTTTATCTCGCCTCGACTACGGCAATGTGGTCTTTGCAGGCATCCCCCAATATCAGCTCCGTCATCTGCAACTCATTCAAAACACTGCTGCCTGCCTCCTCTGCCACTCAAAGAGACCACATCACTTCTCTTCTTGCTCAACTCCATTGGCTCCCATTGCGTTATTGCTACCAATACAAGATTCTCATCTCCATTCATAAGACCATCCATATCGGCCACCCCCAGTACCTTGTTAACCTCATCCATATCCACTCCCCTGCCCCCTGTGCCCTCTGCTCCATTCACAACAATCGCCTGGCCCTTCCTTCCCCTGCCCACCTTGAACATACCCGTCGCTTTGCCTTTTTCTTTCTCGGCCCAGTCCTATGGATTCCCTCCCCACCGCACTCCATGCTGAACACTCATATCCCAGATTCAAATTCCTATTGAAAGCTCATCTCTTCTATCAAGCATTTGACCCATCATCCACCCCTCCCGCTTAGGTGTCGATGTTTTCTGGTTTTGTCTGCTCTCTTGTCTTTCCTGTCATATATTTGGCATTCCTTTCCTCTTCTGCCTGCAGCCTTGTTTAATGATTGTAAACAGCCCTGGCGCTCTGACATGGGCAGTCAAGCAAGCGAAATAATAAAGATAAAGATAAAGGAATGATCACCGCAGTCACCAAAGCATCAATCTTTGGCAACTTAAGCAGTTCCTTCTCCTCAAGGGGAATCGGGGAAAAAGGAGCCATGGAGCTGCCACCTCGCAAACCAACCTCAAATACCTCCCTATTCACCATTGATCATTTCTTTAATAGCTTTAAGTACTGGAAAGGACCTCTGCGGCTTATGAATACCCTGTAATTGAGGATCCTCTAAGTCCTCCTCTTCTACCAGAGATGCATGCAGAATATTTAGTGCCACCAAGGACTGCGCTATGAGGGCCACCAGCTCCTCCCACTGAAACACTCAAATGATATTTGGATCTTTGCCTGGAGGGATCTCACCCTCTTCCAAATCTGCTCCTGTTGACTTCCCCCACAGGTCCGACACTGACCAAACAGATGCCTGTTCCCCCATGCCTCATCGGTAACCCTATGACGCTTAGCCACAGGTTCCGGCTGCTCCCTCAGGGAAGGTAATGTGGCCTGCACCATGTTGACAGTACTTCTCTAAGCAGAAAAGTCAACCAAGCCCTGCTTCATGCAGTAGACTTGGTATAAGCGCAAAACAAAGTCTGGGGAAAATGGCAAACCTGTAGCAGTGCCCCCCTGCTCGAGACTCCTGCCAAAAAGCACAGTTACTCATCAGTAACAGGTGTTCCCTGGGGACAGCAGGAATCAGTCCTCACAAATGGGTGACAATGGCACCGACAGAACCTGCGCGGATCCAATCCCCAGCATTCAAAGAAAGCCTTTGGGAGCTATACTGCACATACACAGTCACCTTCCTGCCCAAAGGTGCCATCTTACTTCAGTATGATGACATGGCTCAATCAAGCATAAAAAGAAAAACAACTCCACGAGGAGAAGGGAGGGTTGTGAGGACCGATTCCTGCTGTCCCCGGGGAACACCTGTTACAGGTGAGTAACTATGCTTTCTCTGGGAACAAGCAGGAAGTCAGTCCTCACATATGGGACTCCCAAGCTACAGACTACCAAAAAAAACCTGTAAAAGCCACAGGAGACCCAAAACGTGGACCATAAAGGGCAGCAGGGGGTGCTGATTGGCTGGAAGTCTGATACTGCAGCATCAGCATCGAAGATGCAATCCTCCTCCGGTAGCCTGGACATCACGGGTCGGAGGGAGGAGTTGCATTATTCCCCCAAGAGGTGACGGAGTACGGCCTGGCCGAAGGCGCTATCCCTCCGGGAAGTCTCTTCCAAACAGTAGTGTGCAGTGAAAGTGAGCACAGAGGACCAGGTGGCAGCCCAGCAGATGTCCAGTAAGGGCACCAAGTGTAGGCTTGCTACCAAGGCTGCCATGGCACGAACATTATGAACTGTCACATGATGCTCCAGAGAGCACCGCCTGTTGAGAGGCGAGGGTGCACCTGGAAACTGCGAGCCCCAATCAACTGGGGTGAAAAGAGAGAAAGTGCTGCGCTGAGCAGCGGTGGGGTTGCATCCTCTGGATGTAAAAGGCCACGCATACTTGCAGTCCAACATGCGTAGGGAGGCCTCCGCCCTGGAAGAGTGATGCCTAGGAAAGAAGGTGGGCAATACCACCTCTTGATTCAAATGGAAGGCAGAGACAACCTTTGGCAAGAACTTAGGGTGTATCTGAAGGACGACCCTGTTCTTGTGGAACCTGGTGTAAGGCACGTGTGCTACCAACACCTTCAGCTCGCTCACATGCCTGGTCGAGGTGAGTGCCACCAGTAACAGAACCTTCCAAGAAAGGTACTTGAAATGGCAGGTAGCCAGTAATTCGAAGGACACAGCCATAAACTTCCCCAACACCACATTGAGGTCCCATGCCACTGGTTGTGGCCAGATCAGGGACAGGGAAAGGAGGCGGCCTCGCATAACCGGCCCCCTGACACAGCCTGACCACCCACCGTGTGGTGGTGAGCCGAGATAGTATAAAGGTGCACTCTGACAGTGTTGGACTTTAGGCCAGCCCCTGACAAGTGCAATAGATATTGTAAGATATCTGGCAACAAGTAGGAGAAGGGATTAAGACCTTCCTACGCACACCAGTGAGAACACCTGTGCCACTTGAAGGCATAAGCCATCCGCATGGAGTCCTTATGTGAGGCAAGCAGAACATCTTCAACCAACGTGGATAGGCGATGATGTGCTACAGCTAGCCTCTCAGCATCCAGGCTGTCAGGGCAAGGGACTGAAGGTTGGGGTGCAACAGCGTCCCAATTCTTCTGTGACAGAGGTCTGGAGCACTCCCCAGTGGCAATGGGTCCTGCTTAGACAGCTGCAGGAGCAGGGGGAACCAGGGATCATGGGCCACCTGGGCAAAATGAAGGTGACTGAGGCCGCCTCCGCTTGGATCTTTAGGAGGGCCCGTGGCACTAGGGGTGTGGGTGGAAACTCAAAGAAAGCTCTGGAACCAGGGAAGGAGGAAGGCAGAAGGCATCTGCTACCTCCTGTCCCTGAGCTGGCCTCAGAGAGCAGAAGCATGGCAGTTGCGTGTTTTCTAGACAGGCAAAGAGATCAATCTGTGGAGTCTCCCAGTGACGGAAAACCTCCCCCAGAATGGCCTGGTTCAGTTACCACTCGTGAGGCTGGAAGACTCAGCTCAGGCAGTCGGCCAGTATATTGTCCTGGCGTGGCAAGTACACCGCTTTGAGGGAGATGTTTTTCTCTGTTGCAAAATTCCAGAGGCGCACTGCCTCCCAGCAGAGGTGGCCCTGTACTACATTCCCATCTGGTTGTCCATTTGGACCTGCACCACCTGTCCTTCCAGATGATCCTGGAAGGCCATTAGGGCATGATAGACAGCTCTGAGCTCCAGCAGGTTGATCTGCGCAGCACTCTCCTCTGGTGACCATGGGCCTTGCGACTGCAGGTGATCACAGTGGGCCCCCCAGCCCAATTCAGATGCATCTGTTGTAAGGATGCATTGCATCGGTGAACCCTGAAAGGGCAGGCCAGCTCAGAGGTTGAGGGGGTCCTGCCAGCAGGCCTGAGATGTTGCTAAGGCCGGTGTGATTTGGATGTGCTCCTCCAGGCAGCCTGAAGCTTGTGTCCACTGGGCGATGAGCGTCCACGGAGCCTGCCACATGCAGAGGCGGGTAAAGCATAGTTACTCACCTATAAAGCATAGTTACTCACCTGTAACAGGTGATCTCAGGGAACAGCAGGAATTTAGTCTTCACATATGGGTATCGTCAGTACTGATGGAGCCGGGAACGCGCCCCAGCGTGCAATTGGAAAGCTTTTGGGAGCATCCCACAGCGCCTGCGTGCTGCCTTCCCGCCTTTCCCAAATGTCCCTCTCCAGTTGAGTTTAAAGCTGAGACAAAGAGAGAGAGAGAAAGAGAGAGATAGAGAGATACAACACCTAGGGGAGGTGGGTGGGTTGTGAAGACTAAATTCCTGCTGTTCCCAGAGATCACCTGTTACGGGTGAGTAACTATGCTATCTCCAGGAACAAGCAGGAATGTAGTCTTCACATATGGGGACTCCCTAGATGCAGATGCCAGGGAGATGGCCCCAGAAAGTTGTGTGCCCCTGTGAAAGGGCTCCACTTCCCCCCATGGATCTCAGGCATCCTACCAGGGATGGTGGGTAGGACTTAAGTATGGAACAGGTGTTGAAGAACAGCCTGACCAAACAAGGCATCCCGGCGGGAGTCCTTGTCTAAGCAGTAATGGGCTGTGAAGGTATGAACCGAGGCCCAAGTAGCTGCTCGACAGATGTCGTCGATAGACACAGAGTGAAGATGAGCCATAGAGGTTGCCATGGCTCTCACATTGTGAGCTGTGACATGGCCTTCAAGAAGAAGGTTCTTACTCTCATAGGCAAAAGAAATACACTGTGCAATCCAGCTGGACAGTGTTCTTTTGGAGACTGGAAGTTCCAAATGACTAGGATCAAAAGCAACAAAGAGTTGAGAGGACTTTCTATGTTGCTGTGTCCTTTGTAAGTAAAAGGCCAAAGCCCTTTTACAATCTAAAGTATGAAGATTCCTTTCTGCATTTGAGGCGTGAGGCCTTGGGAAAAATACAGGAATGTAAACCGCTTGGTTTAAATGAAAAGGTGATACCACCTTTGGCATAAAGTGTGGATGAGTCCTAAGGACTACCTTAACATGATGAAACCTTGTATAAGGAGGATCAGCCACCAATGCTTGCAATTCACTGATGCGACATGCTGATGTGATTGCAATAAGAAAGATGACCTTCCAGGAAAGGAATTTCAAAGAGGTAGTAGCTAATGGTTCAAAAGGCGGCTTCATGAGCTGCCCAAGAACCAGATTTAAGTCCCATGCCACTGGTGGTGGCTTAATGGGAAGCCTAGTTAAAAGAAGGTCTCATAAATCTCGCTATGAGAAGGTGAGAGGAAATAGGTTGGCCATTTAGAGGCTTGAAAGAAGCTGCAATAATACTCAAATGAACTCTCACTGAATTGGTCTTAGACAAATGAAGGGGATACTCCAATAATGATTCCAGAGGTATTGCAAGAGGGTCAAGACCCTTCTGCGAGCACCATATGGTAAACCTTTTCCACTTGAAAGCATAAGAGCGTCTTGTGGAAGGTTGCCTGGAAGCATAAAGGATATCCCTTACCTGCTGAGAAAGGTTAAGACCATGAAGTTCTAGGCTTTCAGCAACCAGGCCCTGAGATAGAGAGACTGGTGATTGGGATGCCACAGCATCCCGTCCTCCTGAGACAGGAGATCTGGAGTAGATCCTAACTCCAGAGGTGGAGCTTGAAAGAGATGTAGGAGCAGAGGGTACCATATTTGCCTTGGCCAATGTGGAGCTATGAGAATCATATGACCTCTGTCTCTCTGAAGCTTGAACAGGGTTTTGGGAATTAGGGGAATGGGTGGAAAGGCATACAGGAAGTCCTGACCTTAATGGAGGAAAGCATCCCTGGCTTGACAACCCTGAGACGGAATTCTGGAACAGAACCGGGGAAGTTTGGCATTCAGCGGACTTGCAGAGAGGTCTATGTCCGGGGTTCCCCAAATTTGAAAATTTTGGCCACCTGGTCTGCATGGAGAGACCATTCGTGAGGAAGCAGAACTCGACTGAGTCTGTCTGCCCAAGAGTTTTGAATGCCTGGAAAATACACCACAAGGAGATGAATCTGATGCTCTCTGGTGAGGGCCCATAGTCGCAAAGCTTCGTTGCAGAGCGACAGAGAGCCTGTTCCGCCCTGCTTGTTCACATAGAACATGGCTACTTGATTGTCTGTTTGAACTAGGAGCTGAGCTGGGTGTGAAATACTCGAAGAGCAAGGAAGATTGCTCTGAGCTCCAGGAGATTGATATGGAGACAGGCCTCCTGTGGAGTCCAGGTACCCTGGGTAGAGAGGCCTTGCAGGTGGGCTCCCCAACCCACCTGTGAAGCATCTGTTAGAGTGGCTTGGGGTGGGGGGTTGCTGAAAAGGAGACCCCACCAAAAGGTTTTTGGGGTACTGCCACCATCGGAGGGACAAAATAAGGCGATCTGAGTTTGTTATTTTTTCTGACAGGCAACCTGACGCCCGAGTCCACTGACAGGCAACCTGACGCCCGAGTCCACTGACAGGCAACCTGACGCCTGAGTCCACTGAGTGGATAAGGTCCACTGGGCTGCCCTCATATGGAGGCGAGCATAAGGAACCACATCCCCGGTGGATGCCATATGGCCTATCAACTGTAGCATTTCCTGAGCAGTGAGGTGAGGTTTTAACACTGCTTGGGAAGCTAACTGCACAATGCGAAGGCAGCGGGGCTGTGAAAGGAAGGCCCTTGCCTGTCTGGTATCCAGCAGAGCTCCTATAAACTCTAGGGATTGAGTGAGGGAAAAGGTTGGACTTTGGGAAGTTTATGACAAGTCCCAAATACTGAAGGAAAAGCACTGTGAGAGAGAGACCAACCCTGGCCTCTGGCTCTGAAGGGGCTCGAATGAGCCAGTCGTCTAAGTGAGGGAAGACGAATATTCCTAGGGAGCGGAGAAATGCTGTTAACAAAGACATGCATTTTGTGAACACCCTTGGTGCAGAGGCCAGGCCAAAAGGAAGAACCCTGTATAGGTAGTGCTTCCCTTGAAACAGAAAGCGAAGGAACATTTGGTGAGTTGGATGGATGAGAACAGGAGTGTACGCATCCTTGAGATCTAGAGAACAAAGCCAATCCTGACTCTGAAGGTATGGCAGCAGAGTTCCTAGAGAAATCTTTTTGAACTTCTCTTTGAAAAGGAATCTGTTCAATTCTCTGAGGTCTAAAATGGGTCTGTGTCCTCCTGTTTTCTTTGGAATAAGGAAATAGGGGGAGTAAAACCCTGTACCCCATTGGGGAATGGGTACCTCTTCCATTGCCCCTTCAGCAAGGAGCACAGTGACCTCTTGACCTAACCGGTCGTTGAGAGAGGTCTGAGAATTGAACTGTCTTACCATTGTATGAGGGGGCATGCTGAGGAAATAAAGCTTGTACCCCTCTCTTAAAATAGACAGAGTCCAATTTTCTGCTGTTATCTGACCCCATCTGGGGGCAAAATGACATAACCTTCCTGGGATGGTGGAAGGTTCTGGGCCGTTCAGGGCCAGAAAGGCAAAGTTCTCTAGATAGGAGTCAAAGCCCCTGTGGAGGCTGAGTCTGCTGAGCCGGTTGAGGCTTAGCTGCTTTTGGCTTCCTTTGTTGCCTAGGTTGTTGCTGCTGTCCCTTCTGGGCAGACTGACCTAAACGATGTCCCTGCTGGGTATAGGAGGGATACAACTTTTTCTTCTTGCTGAAGAATGATTTCTTAGAGGATCTTTTCCTCGCAGGATCAGCTGTAGATTTAGACAATCTATCCAAAATGATATTGTCAACATCTATCTCATTAGCCTTTTCCTGCCAATTCTTGCCAAAGAGATTCTCTCCTCTGCAAGGTATATTCCCTAGTTTGTCCTGTACCCAAATTTCCAAGTCAGATGCCTGGAGCCAGGCAATCCTACGTGCACCTATAGCAATGGCAGAGGTTCGGCTTATGCATTCAAAGCAGTCAAAGGCTGCATGATTCACAAACTTGGAAACATCCCGAGCATGTTTGAAAAGGGCGAGGTAATCTTGCCTTGTATCATCAGGAAGGAGAGGGCTCACAAGCTCTAAATCTCCTGTGACCTCTTTAAGGAACATTCCCATATACAAGATATAGGAACTGATCCTAGCAGAAAGCATGGAAGCCTGGAAGGATCGACGTCCAAATGCGTCAAGAATCCTACACTCACGTCGTGGAGGATTAGATGCATGCCTTTTTGCACTCTTTATCCATCTCATGGCTGATTCCACCACCATGGAATGGTGTTATAATTGAGTCTTCTGAAACCCAGGACAAGAAGGAACTCGATACATGGTGTGGAGTCTTCAAGATTGAGGAGATGTGGTCAGAGGTGTTTCTCACATCCTTAACATAAGATCATGCAAGATCTCATGAAAAGGTAAGGTAGCTGCCTCCTTGGGAGCTTTAGGGTATTGTAGGATTTTTAATTCCTTTGCCACTGTGATGGAAAGACCTCAGGCCTCATCTCGGATAAATCCTGAAAGGACATATCCTCTGGTGGAGACATCCTATGCTGAGGAGAAAAGGAATCCTCAGGAAGAAGTACTCTGGTATCAGCAGAGCTTTCAGAGTCTTCAGACTCATCCGAGGATTCAAAGTATCTCCGATCCGGGTGATCGTGCAAGGCACGGTACCGGTACCGATCGAAGTCGGCATCGGGGTGGTCCGGTACCGACTTGTCGATGCCAGATAGAAACGCATGACTCGGTCCCGGTAGAATACATGCCGATGCCGATGCAGTCGGTGCCGGTACCGGTTGAATTGTCTGAAGCGGTTTCAGGGGCATCGAGGCTGTGAGAAGAGCCGCCAGACTGCGTTCAGTAGCGAAGAATCTCTGGTCTATCGACGCTGCTGATGCTTGGGTGTCGGTGCAGGATGAAGCGGCCGGAACCCCAGAGCATGGCACCAGTAGTTCTGCCGAGGATGAAGTCTGGAGAACATCCTGGAGCCCCGTTAGTGCTTTGGATGCAGAAGCCTCCCGCCGGGGCAATTTTGCCGGTGAAACGCCAGAGGCATCTCGATGTTTAGAAGGAGATCTACCCTTTGAGGATCGGCTAGATTTATGTTTAGTTACCTGAGATCCATGGGAGGAAGACAAAGCCCTGGAAGATGTCGATGCCACGGAGACTGCATCGGAGGGAAAAAGGGTGCTAAGTTTAGCAGCTTGTTTTTTCCGGCCACTTTTCGACATCATCCCACAGGCAACACACTCTGAAATAGAGTGGTCAGGACCTAAACATTTGAGGCACCACTCATGGGTGTCGGAGATGGTACCGCCACACTTAGAACACTTTTTAAAACCCGAAGCGGGTGTTTCCATTCTGAGACAAAAAGTTGGGCCTAGTGCCCAAGATGGCGCGTGGCACCTGAGGGGAAAATTACTGGAAAAGACTCCAGAAAGAACTTTTATTTTTTTTAAAAAGAAAAGAACCACCGGCGGTACCGGTGTAGCGTCGAGGGAAGGCAGACACGACCACAAAAAAGAATGAGGGAATTTTTTCTGCGGTGACAGGATGTGCGACCTGTCGGCTCCGCGGAAAATGAAGAACTGGAGAGGGACAGTTGGGAAAGGCGTGAAGGCAGCACGCAGGTGCTGTGGGATGCTCCCAAAAGCTTTCCTATTGGACGCTGGGGAGCGTTCCCGCGCAGGCTCCGTCGGTACCGACGATATCCATATGTGAAGACTACATTCCTGCTTGTTCCTTGAGATCAGGTGATCTCCGGCAACAGCAGGAATTTAGTCTTCACATATGGGTATTGTCGGTACCGACGGAGCCTGCGCAGGAACGCTCCCCGGCGTCCAAATGGAACGCTTTTGGTAGCATCCCTCAGCACATGCGCGCTGCGTTCCCACTTTTCCAACTGTCCCTCTTCAGTTATGTTTGTAACTGAATGAAAGGATAGAGGGAGAGAGGAAAGAGACAGAGAGATAGAGAGAACTCCCAGGGGAGGTGGGTGGGTTGTTAAGACTAAATTCATGCTGTTCCCGGAGATCACCTGTTACAGGTGAGTAACTACGCTATCTCCAGGAATAAGCAGGAATGTAGTCTTCACATATGGGGACCCCCTAACTGAAGATGCTGGCGAGATGGCCCCAGGAAGCTTCCACCTATAGCGAGGTGGGCCATGCTTCCTCCCATGGATCTCTGGCATCCTACCAGGGCTGGTGGTAGGAGTTGAATTAAGTCTGAAAGAGATGTTGAAGAACAACCTGGCCAAAGAAGGCATCCCGACGGGAGGCTTTATGTAGGCAGTAGTGGGCTGTGAAGGTGTGCACCGAAGCTCAGGTGGCTACTTGACAGATGTCATCGATAGACACAGAGTGAAGGTTAGCTATAAAGGCTGCCATGGCTCTCACATTATGCGCTGTGACATCGCCTTGAAGAGGAAGACTCTTACTCTCATAAGTAAAGGATATGCATTGTGCAATCCATTTAGATAGAGTTCTTTTGGAGACTGGAAGTCCCAAATGACTTGAATCAAAAGCAACAAAAAGTCAAGAAGACTTTCTATGTTGCTGTGTTCTTTTAGGTAAAAAGTCAAGGCTCTTTTACAGTCCAAAGTATGAAGGTTGCTTTCTGCATTAGAGGCACGAGGCCTCAGAAAGAATACAGGAAGGTAAATCGATTGATTTAAATGAAAAGTTGAAACCACCTTTGGCATAAAATGTGGACGAGTTCCGAGAACAACCTTATCATGGTGAAACCTTGTATAAGGGGGATCAGCACTAAAGCTTGCAATTCACTAATGCGACGTGCGGAGGTGATTGCAATTAGGAAGATGACCTTCCAGGATAAAAACTTTAGAGTTGTAGTGGCTAAAGGTTCAAAGGGCGGTTTCATGAGCTGTCCGATTACTAGATTTAAATCCCATGCCACCGGTGGTGGCCTGATGGGAAGCTTTGTTAATAGAAGACCTCTCATAAATCTTGCTATGAGTGGAAATTGGCTGTCCATTTAGAGGCTTATAGGAAGCTGCAATTGCACTAAGATGGACTCTTACTGAATTGGTCTTTAGACCAGAATTTGATAAATGAAGTAGGTATTCTAGTACCGATTCCAAAGGTATCACAAGGGGGTTTAAGCCCTTTTGAGAACACCATATAGTAAAACATTTCCACTTAAAGGCGTAAGAACGTCTTGTGGAAGGTTTTCTAGAAGCCTGAAGCATATCCTTTACCTGTTGGGAAAGATTAAGATCCTGCAGGTCTAGGCTTTCAGCAACCAGGCCCTGAGATGCAGGGATTGGGGATTCAGGTGCCATAACATCCTGTTCTCTTGGGAGAGAAGGTCTGGAGCACAGCCTAACTCCAGAGGTGCAGCTTGAGAGAGATGCAGAAGCAGGGGATACCACGTTTGTCGTGGCCACTGTGGCGCTATGAGGATCATACGACCTCTGTCTCTCTGAAGCTCGAAGAGTGTTTTGGGGATGAGGGGAATGGGTGGGAAGGCATAGAGGAAGTCCTGACCCCAGTGAAGGAGGAAGGCATCCCTTGCCTGGCAATTGTGAGCCGGAATTCTGGAACAGAACCGGGGAAGTATGGCATTCAGTGGACTTGCAAAGAGGTCTATGTCTGGGGTTCCCCAGATTTGAAATATCTTTGTCACCTGGTCTAGGTGAAGAGACCATTCGTGAGGCAGCAGTACTTGGCTGAGTTTGTCTGCCCAAAGGTTCTGAATGCCTGGAAGATAAACCACGAGAAGGTGAATTTGATGCTCTCTGGCGAGGGCCCATAGTCGTAAAGCTTCTTTGCATAATGACAGAGAGCCTGTTCTGCCCTGCTTGTTCACGTAGAACATGGCTACTTGATTGTCCGTTTGGACTAGGACTGTCTTGTAGCTGAGCTGGGCATAGAATACTCGAAGAGATAGATAGATTGCTTTGAGTTCTAGGAGGTTTATGTGAAGACAAGCCTCCTGTGGAGTCCAGGTACTCTGGGTGGAGAAATGGTGCAAGTCTGCTCCCCATCCCACCTGTGATGCATCTGTTAGGGTGGCCTGGAATAGCAGTTGTTGGAAAGGAGACCCCACTAAAAGATTCTCCAGTGATTGTCACCATTGTAGGGACAAGATCAGTTATCGTGAGTTTGATATCTTGTCCGACAGACGTCCTGTGGCCTGTGTCCACTGTGTGGATAGGGTCCACTGGGCTGCTCGCATGTGAAGGCGAGCATAGGGAACTACATGAACTGTGGATGCCATATGTCTCAGTAATTGCAGGAGTTCTCAAGCAGTTAGGGAGGACTTTCCTGCTGCTTGAGAAGCTAGCTGCACTATGTGAAGACAGCGGGGCTGTGGGAGGAAAGCCCTTGACTGGTATCTAAACAAGTTCCTATGAACTCCAGGGTCTGAGAAGGAACAAGTTTGGATTTTGGGAAGTTTATGACCAATCCCAAGTATTGGAGGATTCGCATTGTGTGAGACAGTGCAAAGCTGGCTTCTACAACCGTGGGGGCTCGAATAAGCCAGTCGTCCAAGTAAGGGAAGACGAATATCCCTAGGGTTTGCAGGAATGCAGCTACTACTGCCATGCATTTCGTGAATACTCTTGGTGCCGAAGCCAGACCAAAAGGAAGAACCCTGTATTGGAAGTGTTTTCCCTTGAAAAGGAATCGTAAGAATTTCCTGTGATCTGGATGGATCAGAATGTGAGTATATGCATCTTTTAGATCTAGAGAGCAAAGCCAATCCTGACTTTGAAGGTATGGCAGAAGAGTTCCCAGAGAAATCATTTTGAACTTCTCAGAACAGATATTTCAATTCTCTGAGGTCTAAAATGGGTCTGTGTCCTCCTGTTTTCTTTGGAATAAGAAAAGAGGGGGAGTAGAACCCTGTACCCTGTTGGAGAATGGGTACTTCCTCTATTGCTTCCTGAGCAAGGAGCACTGAGACCTCTTGATTTAGTAGATTTTCTGCAGAGGTTTGGGAATTGAACTGTCTTACGATTGTAGGAGGGGGCATGCTGTGAAAATGAAGCTTGTAGCCCTCTCCCTACAATGGACAGAGACCAATTTTCTGCTGTTATTTGGTGCCACCTGTTGGCAAAATGACACAACCTGCCTGGAATGTTTAGGGGTTCTGGACCCTTCAGAGGCAGGAACGCTAAGCTCTCTAGGAAGGAGTCAAAGCCCTTGAGGGGGCTGAGCCTGTAGAGCTGGTTGAGCTCTCGGGCCTTTTGGCTTCTTTTGTTGTCTGGATTGTTGTTGTTGTCCCTTTTGGGCAACTTAACCCTGACCTTGCCCTTGCTGGGTAAAGGACGGATAAAACGTCCTCTTTTTGCTGAAAAAGGGTTTTCTTATAGGGTTTCTTTTTGGCTGGAGTGGCTGTAGATTTTGACAATCTATCTAAAGTGATATTGTCAGCATCTATTTCATTAGCCTTTTCCTGTCAATTCTTGCCAAAGAGGTTTTCTCCTGTGCAAGGGATGTTTCCTAATTTATCCTGTCCCCAAATCTCCAAGTCTGATGCCTGAAGCCAGGCAATCCAATGTGCACCAATAGCAGAGGTTCTGCTGATGCATTCAAAGCAGTCAAAGGCTGCACGATTTACAAAGTTGGAAACGTCTTGAGCATGTTTGACAACAGTAAGGAAGTCTTGTCGTTTGTCATCAGGGAGAAGGGGGCTCATAAGCTCCAAATCTCCTGTGACTTCTTTGAGGAACATTCCTATATATAAAATATATGAGCTGATACTAGCTGAAAGCATGGAAGCCTGAAAGGTTTGGCGCCCAAAGGTGTCAAGAGTCCTGTATTCACAACCTGGAGGATTAGATGCATGTCTTTTTGCACTTTTCATCCTACGCATGGCTGATTCCACTACCACTGAATGGTGTGGCAGCTGAGTCTTTTGAAAGCTAGGACATGGTGGAACTCGATACATGGTATTGAGTCTCCTAGAATGAGGAAATGTGGTCAAAAGTGTTTCCCACATTCTGAGCATCAAATCATTAAGAATTTAATGAATGGGCAGAGTAGCTGCCTCTTTGGGAGCCTTAGGGTATTGAAGAATTTCCAATTCCTTTGCTCTAGGTTCTTTTTCAGGAGCTACCGTGATTGATAGGCCTCGGGCCACATCACGAATAAAATCCTGAAAAAGACATTTCCTCCGGAGGAGACATTCTGTGTTGAGAGGAGGAGTCGTCTTCCGGAAGAAGCACTCTGGTACCGGCAGAGTTATCAGAGTCATCAGAATCGGAAGATTCGAAGTATCTCTGATCCCGATGTTCAAGCAAAGCACAGTATCGGTATCAATCGAAGTCGGTACCAAGTTGGTCCAGTACCGATCTGTCGATGCCCGAAAAAGCCGGTATGGGAAGAATTCCCACCGGGGCCGGTACCGTCGGTGCTGGTACCGGCATCGGTACCGGTGCCCATTGAACTGTCGGTAGCGGTGTCAACGGTACCGCAACTGTAAGGAGAGCTGCAAAACTGCGTTCGATAGTGAGGAATCTCTGGTCTATCGACGCTGCCGATGCCTGGGTGTCGGTACCGGTAGAAGTGGCCAGAACCCCTGAGCATGGCACCAGTAGTTCTGCCAAGGTCGATGCCTCGAGAACATCATGGAGCCCCGTTGGTGCTTTAGAGGCCAAAGCATCCTGCCGGGGCTGTTTTGCCAGTGTAGTTTCCTCAAGGGCAATGCCAATGGCTTCTCGATGCTTAGAAGGAGATCTACCCTTTGAGGACCAGCTCTTATGTTTTGTTACCTGAGATCCATGAGAGGAAGAAGAGGCTCTGGAAGAAGTCGACGCAATGGACATCACATCTGAAGAAAAGAGGGTACCCAGCATTGCAGCCCGGTTCTGTCTTCCCCTTTTAGTCATCCCTATACAAGTGGGACACACTGATGGAGAATGGTCAGGGCCTAAACATTTGAGACACCAGTCATGGGTTTCGGTGATGGAAATGGTACCGCCACACTTAGTACATTTTTTAAAACCACTAGCTGGTTTTTCCATTATTCAGGAAAATGGGGCCTAATGCCCAAAATTGTGCCTAGCACCAAAAAGAAAAGGTTTCTGAAGAGAAACACTTCAGAAAGTATATATATATATATATATATATATTGTGATACAGTGGAGCCAAGTAAGGTTAGTGGGAGTGAAGAACTCACCTCAAACTTGGCTAGGCAGAGGGATTCAGCATGGCTAGGAAGGGCTGAGCAGCCGGTGCCATCAGCACAGATAGAAAAGAAAGGGTTTAAAATGAGGTTTCCTTTCCTGAGCAGTGACGCAGATAGAATTCAGGAAGCTAATCACAAACACCTGTCCCCAGAAGCTGACGTAACGTGCAGAGAGGGGAGGTACAAAGGGCCCTGGTTAGAACCAGGAAGGCAGACCAAGATTCAGACCGAGACCAAGACCAACACAGAGATTGAGATTCAGTCTCAGACGCATGCCAAGGGCAGGAAGGAGAGCACGGGAAGAAGTCCAAGCAGTTACCTGAAAGAAAGCAAGCAGGACTCTGACGAGGAGAGTGACAGTCAGATGCAGGTGGAGTTCCAGCATCAGGCAGGCAAGTCACCGAGGCAGAAAGGGTCCCAAAACCCCAGGAGACGTTACAACTCTAGGGGAAGCTTTGGAGGTCTGGGAGGACCAAGAGCTCTCAAGGCAAGCTCCAGGCAAGTGCAAGAGAGCAGTAGAGAAACGAATCTCTGGAGAGATAGTCCCCAAGAGGATTTCCTTGCAAGCAGGAAGTGGGACACTAACTCCGAGGGTTTACACAAACCACGGAGGAACTTTCTACATGCCGGTAGAACTTTGCTGAGAGAGAGAAACCCCACAGCTGATTCCAGAAGCCCACAGAAGGTAACAGGGTTAAAACCTTATGTTGGGGAGAGAAGAGAAGCTGGGCGTTTTTATAATCCGTGTTGGGAGCAAAGTTTTAACATAGGAAAGTGTACAGACTTCCCTGTAGGAGAGCCAGGGGAAGCTGGCCATAAAGAAACTTATTACACAAGAGGTTTTTACAACCCTGAGCTAGACAAGTGTCTGGGAGGAGAGAGAGTCTACCTTCCCCCAGCCAGTGAAGCTAGCACATGTTATGAATGTGAGCCTGGCTGTAACAGTCACCATCCAAGTATAATACAGGGAGAAAGCAATAATAATTACCCTGATCCTGAGCCGATGGACTGTACAATATGCTTGTCTGATGAGATAACATCTTTATGCTGAACTGTCTTGTAAAAGGAACAAGAGAAAAGGAAAAAGTATTCCAGCTGTTTTTGTTTAGTTTGTTTTCATCGTTCTGTAGTTTGTTTGCAAAGAATTGATATCCGCCAGGGAACGGGAATAAACCCTACTTTAATTTACCACTCTGACTGACTGACTCTATATACAAAAGAGAAAGCAGATCATGGTATTCACAATACCCTAGGCAGTCGCCTAGGGAACCCACGGAGTCTCCTACTACGAGGCCCCGTGACAATATGTATATATTTTTTTTATAAAAGAAGAAAAGAGAACCGGCGGGTACCGGTAGGTGTCGAGTGGAGGCAGACGCGACCACAAGAAAGCAGGTTTAAAGAAGATATTTTCTGCGGTGATAGGGTATGTGACCTGTCGGCTCTGCGTAAAACGAAAAACTGAAGAGGGACAGTTGGAAAGGCAGCGTGCATGTGCTGAGGGATGCTCCCAAAAGTGTTTCTATTGGACGCTGGGGAGCGTTCCCGCGCAGGCTCCGTCGGTACCGACAATACCCATATATGTGAAGACTACATTCCTGCTTGTTCCTGGAGATAGAGGATTATATGGATGGTGGATTCCATGTTCCCCAAGAGGCAGAGCATCTGTCAAGCTGTCACCGCCCTGCACAGCCTGCGCCAGGGTGGAGAGGCGCTGTACCCGATCCAGTGGCAGAAAGGCTCTCACCTAAGTGGAATCCAATAGGGCGCCAATGAACTCCAAGCGCTGAGTGGGCAGTAGATGAGACTTCGGGAAGTTCACGACAAAACCCAGGCACTGGAGTAGCCCTATGGTGTGGTGTGCTGTGCTGCGCTGCATTGTGCACTTCCTCCAGTGAGCCGGCTCGTATGAGCCAGTGATCCAGGTAGGGGAAGACAAAAATCCACAGGAGCTGGAGGCAAGCTGCCATGACTGCCAGACATTTTGTGAATACCTGGGGAGCTGAGGCTAGGCCAAAGGAGAGTACCCTGTACTGCTAATGTTGTCCACTGATGACGACTCAGAGGTACTGATGGTGCCTTGCATCGATCAGGATGTGAGTGTAGGCATCTTTGAGATCGAAGGAGCATAGCCAATCTCCCTGCAGCAAGTAAGGTATCAAGGTTCCAAGGGAAACCATCTTGAACTTTTCCTTGACCAGGAAGCGGTTGAGGCCCTCAGATCCAGGATGGGCCAGAAGCCCCCTGTCTTCTTGGGGACCAGAAAGTAGCGGGAGTAGAATTCCCAGCCCTGAAGAAGCTTGGGGGCGGGCTCTACTGCTAGATTCTCGAGCAAGAACTAGAGTTCCTTTTGCAGAAGCTCCCTGTGCAAGGGGTCCATGGGCAATTCCCCTAGGAAAAAAGGGGGAAGTTCCCGTAAGCCTTGGTCTTCGGGTGGAAGGGCTTTTCCCCCCAAAGTCTTCCTGCAGGAAGATTCAAACACTTTCTTTAACAGCCTAGTTCTGGTCATGAATTCCTACTCCAGCTCGTCTGCCTTCTCTATCATGAGCTTGCTGAAGAGATTCTCCCGTTGCCAAGGGACATCAGCTAACTTGTCCTGAACCCACTGATCTAAGTTGGAGGACTATAGCCAGGCCAGGTGGCGGGCACTAATGCCCACCACAGCTACCCAAGCCACTGACGCGAAGCCATCGAAGGCCAGCCAAATTTGAAACTTAGGGCACTCCTTGACCGATGACACCAGGGTCCTGAAGCACTCAAGGGGTTCACCTGATAAACCAGCCAAGACCACGAGTTCTTTTGCCAGGTCCCACAGGTACATGCCCATGTGCAGCTGGCATGCCTGGATCTGGGCTGTGAGCAGGGACCCCTGGAAACATTTCCTGCCAAAAGTATCCATGGTCTGCCAGAGGTCAGAGGAGTGCGTCTTTTGGCTCTTAATGTGATGCATAGTCGACTCCACCATCATAGAGTTAAGTGGTAGCTGTGTTTTCTGGAAGCCGGGGCTCCGGCTGACCTGATACTGCAAATCGAGTTGATGGTTCACAATCGGCACCGTCACTGGGGTCTCCCACATAATGAACAGCAACCGTTCGAGGATGGGGGACATGGGCACAGTCAGTGCCTCCTAAGGAGGAGCTTTGTACTGGAGGATCTTGAGATCCTCAGTACACAGCTCATCCTCGGGCACCGCCACGAAAGAGATTGCCTAAAACATCTCCCGCACAAACTCCAGGAATGCAAGGTCCTCCGGAGATGACTGCCACCAACGGTGTGGTGGGATGGGTCGGAGGGGATGTCCCAGTGGAGGATGGTGTTGGGAGACTCTCTGTCCATCTCCCACACCAACTTAGAGCCGGAGTCGTCGGCGAGTACGTTGCGGTTAACAGAACAGCTCAGCTTCAATGAAATCTGGTCTCGAGTCAGTCGCCAGCGGACTCGACACCGATCGAGCCAGCCTCTCAAGAACGGGTGGAGCATCCTCCAGGGAAGTCCTGGCTGAGGACGGCCCCACAGCAGGTGCCGATGACCCGGAGTGACTGGGAGTCGGGCCCCACTGTGCCTCAATGAATGCCACAAAGCTGTGATCAAGGGTCATCATCTGGGCCTCGATGCTGGTTGGCTCCTCAGAGGCATGCACCGGCGTCGTGCCCCTGGCAAAGGAGTCCCTAATGGTGATGGCATCGGGGGGGACCTGACTCGATCCCGACTCCACGGACGACACCTTCCGCAGGGACTGCTTTGAGAAGCGCTCTCAGCCACTGTCACCCTCCCAGCCATCATCACCGGCATCAGGTCGAGGACTCGGTGTCTTTGTCGGACCTCATCTTTGGCTTTGACAAAACCTTTGACACTCAGAGAAGGTCCTCAGAGGATGCCTCCGATGCCTGATGGTACCGGGCTGCCGACTGACCCAGAGTGCATGATGCCAAGTAGCCCGATGCCGGCGTCAAAGGCAGGGATTCCGCCCCCGATGTCAATCCTGAGGCAGATTTACCAAACAGCTTCCCCTGCCACCTTTCGTGTTCCTTCCAGGTCTTAGCAGACATCAAAAAGCAGAGCGAGCAGGAAGATACATTGTGGTCCGTCCAAGGCATTTAATGCAGGTGTTATGGCGGTTCATAGTGCGGTTGCAATTGTGACACTGCTTAAATGTGCTGGTCAAGGATATAGTGGGGAAAAATGAGGCCCGCAAGATTTAACTCAGACATCTCGACCAGCTAGGCATGAACAAAAACTCGTTGACCAGAAATTAAAAGAAAAGAAGTACCTGAGCAAAAAGCATGATGTTGAGGCAGTGGACTCGGGTGGTGGAAAGGTGATCGAACCAAAGAAAAAAAGCAGAAATACCAATGAATCAACTTAATTCAGGGTGCACAGAGAGCATGTCTGCAGGCCTCCACGGAAAAAAGATGACGGAGGTAAGATGGCACCTTTGGATGGGAAGGTGAATGCACATACGTGGTGTAGCTCCCAAATACTTTCTTTGAAAGCTGGGGATTGGATCCGTGCGGGCTCCAACGGCGCTGCTGTTGTCACCCATATGTGAGGACTGACTTCCTGCTTATTCCCAGAGAAAGAAAAAAAATTACCAACTGAAGAGAAAATAAAATAAACGATATCGGTCCTACCTGAAACACTGCTGCGCGGTCGAGTTTTCAGTCAAGGGACATAGACCGCAGCAACCCGGTCCCTCTCTCTCCACTCAGCGATTGCCGCTAAAATCTTGGGTTTTTTTGACAGCCAATTCTTCTTTCTAAACTGAAAACCAGGACCTTCCAGCTAAAGGAAAGGAAACTCTGGAGTAATAGCCTTTCTGAAGTATCATGAAACAAAAGAAGGTTATGCTGTGAAGGAAGAACCAGAACCACCTGGTTTACACCCAAGAAAAAGGGGACCAATACTGACTTAACAGCCTTGGTTCTTCATGGCAGCACCAGTCCCTTTTTCACCAATATTATGCTATTCTTTACTGTTTTTTTTAAGCTAGTGGAGTCCAGACTGCACAGCAGCTCTTCACCATCTGCTGGAGACTGAGAAATACTAGCTTCAGAGGATGTGCACAGGTTCCTTATGGAGTGACATCATCAAAGCCTGTGCTTCTCAGTCTCCACTGCTGGTGAAGGGGCACAACCCATGCATCTGGACTGGACTGGAGGGATAAGGTAGCTATCAATTAGTTTGGCATCTTCATGTTTTCATATAGCTTTGGAATCATAGACTGACCTTAGAAAAACCATGAAAGATTGGATGTAAAAACAAGAAAAGTCCTTCATACCTATGAGGTAATATATAAGATTAAGTGTATGCCAAGACTGTATATTCTGAGAGCTAAATGAGAAATTGGTCTTACAGAAACAGATTACATAAACAGAGCCATAATCATAGGCCTCCATTCATATTTAGTACTATCAACAGATCCAAATACACAAAAGGTGTTAAAATACAAAAGTAAATGTTCACAATTGACCTCCATTCTTAAATTGAGACAAGCATTCTGAAAAAAAGAAGAAATGAGGGAAAATCCAACACCACCTATGAGGAGGAAGCAATAGGACTAGCCAAACAGGAGAAAAAAATCTGTTTCACAGATTCAGAAAAACAAGTAGCAAGTGCACAAATACAGTGTGAAATACAAAATTACTCCGAGAATTATATGCCAATCAAAAGCAGATACATGAATAGGAGATATGAACTTAAACCTAAGGAAAGATTGATAGTTGAGAGTGGATTATGGATGTGACTGTCTACAACAAGCAGAGAAAAAAACTAGCAAAACAGACAAATGCAGATTTTGTAAGAAAGAGATGGAAATTGTTACTCATCCCATTGTTGGTTGCAAACCTCTGATGGAAGAAAACTATATAAAGCCAGACACAATAAAGTGATATACCTTATTCTCTAGAAACTGAAAAACACTAACAGTGCTGTACCAGAAAAGCCCTGGAATCAAGCACAGTTACTTACCTGTAACAGGTGATCTCTGGGAACAGCAGGAATTAGTCATCACATATGGGTACGTCGGCACCGACGGAGCCCGCGCGGGAAAGCTCCCCAGCTTTTCAGATTAAAAGCCTTTGGGGCCTCCCACTGCACATGCGCGCTGCCTTCCCGCCTTCCTGACCAGCTCTCGTCAGTTCGAGTTTAAAGCTGAGACAATAGAGAGAGAGGACAGGAAGATAGATAGATAGAGATACAACTCCTAGGGGAGGTGGGTGGGTTGTGATGACTAATTCCTGCTGTTCCCAGAGATCACCTGTTACAGGTAAGTAACTGTGCTATCTCCAGGAACAAGCAGGAATACGTCATCACATATGGGGACTCCCTAGCTAAGATGCCTGGGAGATCCCCCTCCAAGGGTAAACCATCTTCGCATGGATCTCAGGCATCCATCCAGGGAAGGTGGGCAGGAGTTGTTTAAGTATGGAACAGGTGTTTGAGGACAGCCTGACCAAACAAGGCATCCCGGCGGGAGTCCTTGTCCAAGCAGTAATGGGCTGTGAAGGTATGAACCGAGGCCCAAGTGGCTGCTCGACAGATCTGATCTATGGACACAGAGTGAAGATGAGCCATAGAAGTGGCCATGGCCCTCACATTGTGAGCTGTGACATGGCCCTCCATAGAAATGTTCTTACTCTGGTAAGCAAAAGAAATACACTGAGCGATCCAATTGGAAAGTGTACGCTTGGTGACTGGAAGTCCCAAATGAGAAGGATCAAAAGCCACGAAAAGTTGGGAAGACTTTCGATGTGGTTGAGTCCTGTTGAGGTAAAAGGCAAGAGCTCTTTTACAATCCAGAGTATGAAGGTTCCTCTCTGCACTGGATGCATGAGGAGCAGGGAAAAAGACAGGTAGATATACCTCTTGATTAAGATGAAAAGGCGAGACCACTTTGGGCATAAAGTGGGGATTCGTCCTAAGGACCACCTTATCATGATGAAACCTAGTATAAGGTGGATGAGCCACTAAAGCCTGCAGTTCACTGATGCGGCGAGCCGAAGTGACTGCAATAAGGAAAACAACCTTCCAGGAAAGAAATTTGAGGGAGGTAGAGTCCAAAGGCTCAAAAGGTGGCTTCATAAGCTGACCTAGAACGAGGTTCAAATCCCATGCTACCGGAGGAGGTCGGATGGGAGGTTTAGTTAGAGTCAGGCCTCTCATGAAACGTGCAACAAGAGGATGAGAGGAGACAGGTTGTCCATTTATAGGTTTTAAGGATGCTGCAATAGCACTCAAATGGACCCTTACTGAATTCGTCTTAAGGCCTGCATTTGAAAGATGCAGGAGATAGTCCAAGAGGGAATTCAAAGGAAGTGCTAGAGGGTCAAGACCCTGCTGAGCACACCAAATGGAAAAACGTTTCCATTTGAAAGCATAAGAACGCCTCGTGGAAGGTTTCCTAGAGGCATGAAGGATATCTGTCACAGGTTGAGAAAGATTAAAGTCTTGAAGACTTAGGCCTTCAGTAACCAAGCTCTGAGATGTAGGGATTTGGGGTTTGGGTGCCACAAAGTCCCCTCCTCCTGAGACAGAAGGTCTGGCGAGGATCCCTGGGAGAGATGCAGAAGTAGAGGGAACCACACCTGGCGTGGCCAGCGGGGAGCTATGAGGATCATAGTCCCGTGATCCCTCTGGAGCTTGAACAGAGTCTTGGATATTAGAGGAATGGCGGGAAAGGCATAGAGGAATTCCTGACCCCAATGCAGGAGGAAGGCATCGTGGGCCTGAGCTCCCTGACACTGAGTTCTGGAACAGAACCGGGGAAGTTTGGCATTCCACGGACTTGCAAAGAGGTCTATGTCCGGGGTCCCCCATTCCTGAAAGATTCTGCGTATCTGGTCCATATGTAGGGACCATTCGTGTGGAAGCAGAACTCGACTGAGTCTGTCTGCACGAGAGTTTTGAACTCCTGGAAGATACACTGCAAGAAGGTGAATTTGATGCTCTCTGGCGAAGGTCCATATTCTGAGAGCTTCGTTGCAAAGCGACAGAGAGCCTGTCCCTCCTTGTTTGTTTATATAGAACATGGCTACCTGATTGTCTGTCTGAACTAGGACAGTCAGGTTGACAAGGAGGGTATAGAAGACCTTGAGGGCAAGGTAAATCGCTCGCAGTTCCAGGAGGTTGATATGAAGGGTGGCCTCCTGTGGAGACCAAGTGCCCTGAGTGGAGAGGTTCTGAAGATGAGCTCCCCACCCTGTTTGGGAGGCATCTGTTGTGAGGGTTGCTTGGGGCAACAAAGGTTGGAAGGGGGCCCCCAACAACAGATTCTTGGTGGATGTCCACCATTGGAGGGACCAAAATAGACGGCTTGAGGTGAGTATTTGGTCGGAGAGCGCTCCAGATGCTTGAGTCCACTGGGTGGCCAAGGTCCATTGAGCTGCTCTCATATGCAGACGAGCGTAGGGCACCACATGTACCGTGGAGGCCATGTGGCCCAGAAGTCGCAGCATTTCCCGGGCTGTCAAATGACTGCTGGACTGAGCTTGGGAGGCCAAACTCAGCAGGCGTTGGGCCCTGACCTGAGGCAGGTAGGCCCTTGCAGTGATGGTGTCTAACTGGGCCCCTATGAACTCGAGAGACTGAGTAGGAATTAGTTGAGACTTGGGAAGGTTTACTACCAGTCCCAGATACTGCAGAAGACGCCTTGTGCGGTCCAGGGAAATTTGGGCCTGGGACTGAGAGGGAGCTCGGATGAGCCAGTCGTCCAGGTATGGGAATATGAAAATTCCCAGGCCTCTTAGAAAGGCAGCTACGACTGCCATGCATTTGGTGAACACTCTTGGAGCAGAGGCTAGACCGAAGGGGAGTACTCTGTACTGGAAATGTTTTCCCTGAAACAGAAATCGAAGGTATTTTCTGTGGGATGGGTGGATGAGTATGTGTGTATACGCATCCTTTAGGTCTAGAGAACAAAGCCAATCCTGACTCTGAAGGTATGGAAGGAGAATGCCCAGAGAAAGCATTTTGAATTTCTCCTTGAAAAGAAATTTGTTCAATTCTCTCAGATCCAGAATTGGTCTGAAGCCCTCTGTCTTCTTTGGTATTAGAAAATAAGGGGAGTAGAATCCCGTCCCCTGTTGAAGAAGAGGGAACTCCTCTATTGCCCCCTGGGCAAGGAGGGAGGAGACTTCCTGACCCAAGAGGGCCAGGAGAGATGGGGGAGAATTGAACTGCCTCACCATAGTATAAGGAGGAAGGTCGGAAAAATGGAGTTTGTAACCCTCTCTGATGATAGAGAGGGTCCATTGCTCTGATGTAATTTGCTCCCATCTGGGAGTAAAGTGAGCTAACCTTCCGGGTATGGTGAGGGGCTCTGGTTGTTCTAGAGCCAGAAAAGTTAAGTTCTCTAGTGGCAAGTCAAAACCCCTGAGGGGGTGGAGCCTGCTGAGGCGTAGCAGACGCCGCAGGCTTTGACCTTGCCTGTTTAGGTTGCTGACGTTTAGCAGCAAAACGAGGCTGAGAGGATTGTTGGCCAGTATTTGTAGAAAATCTGGACTTCTTGTAATAAGGCCTCTTAAAAGACTTCTTCTTGGCAGGAGTGGAGGTAGACTTAGAAAGTCTATCTAAGGTGGCATTTTCTGCATCCATTTGAGTGGCCTTAATTTGCCACTCCTCACCAAATAAGTTCTCACCTGTACAGGGCAGATTTCATAAGCCATCTAGGACCCAAGGTTCTAGATCAGAAGCCTGGAGCCAAGCAAGACGTCGGGCTGCTATAGCAATGCCCGAAGCCCTACCAGCACCCTCAAAGGAATCAAAAGCTGCCCTGTTGGAGAACTTTGAAATATCCAAAAGGTGTTTCACTAAGGAAATGAACTGCTCCCTCTTATCCTCAGGGATAAAGGGGGCAAAATGCCGAACTTTTAGAGCGATTTCACTGAGAAACATGCCCATGTAAAGACTATAGGAATTAATCCTGGCTATAAGCATAGTAGCCTGGAAAATTTTCCTGCCAAAAGAGTCGAGTGTCTTACATTCTCGCCCTGGAGGAGTAGAAGAGTGCCTTTTGGTACTCTTTATCTTCTTCATTGCAGACTTCACCACAATAGAATGGTGAGGCAACTGGGTTTTTTGGAAACCAGGAGAAGGGGGGACACGGTACATGGTGTCCAACCTGCGAGAAGAAGGAGACAATGTTAGAGGAGCCTCCCATAAGTCCATCAAGTGTTCTTGAAGGATTTCATGGATAGGCAGGGTGACTGCCTCTTTAGGAGACTTAGAGTATCCTAAAATATCCAGTTTCTTTGATCTGGGTTCCTTTTCAGAGGATGAAGCAATAGAAAGACCTTTAGCCATTTCTATGATGAAGTCCTGAAAGGACAAATCCTCTGGTGGAGACATTCTCCTGTTAGGAGAAGAAGGCTCCTCAGGAAGATCAAGGGAGAACTCATCAGAATCATCAGAGGAGTTAAAATCCTCTGAAGAAGCAGAGTATCCTCTATGTGCTTCCAACGCACGATACGCATACCGTTCGGTATCGACATCGGGCGTACCAGGTATGGGATCGGTACCGGGCAAAAGCCCGGATCCGGCATGCGGAACCGATCTGCGTTTGGAAGACGATGGCCTCGGTTCCGGTATGGAAGCCATTACCGGAACCGGACCCGGTACCGCTGGCTGCGGTACCGAGGGCGTAGCAGCATTAATAAAAGCCAGAATGGCCTGCTGCATGACTTGGACAGTATTGCCCATAGACGCCACTGCTGCCTGGATGTCGGTACCGGTATGGGCCGGTACCCCAGAGCAGTACAACAGGTGATCTGTCGAGGCCGCGCCATCGATGTCAACCTGTGACCCCATGATTGCTTTGGAGGCCGGAGCCTCCCGCCGGGGTTTTTTGGCCTGGGCAGAATCCTCGAACTCAGAATTGAGAGCCTCTCGATCTTTAGAAAGAGATTTGCTTTTAGAGGATTTGCCCACTGGAGTTTTGGTTACCTGAGATCCATCCGGAGAGGAAGACCTGGATGATTGTGATGCTTCTGAAGGAAACAGCACATGGAACTTGTTGGCCCGGTTCTGCAATCCACGTTTCGACATCTGGGAGCAGGATGGGCAGTCCGGTATGGAATGGTCAGGTCCTAAACATTTAAGACACCATTCATGGGTGTCTGTAAGAGGAATGACAGCACTGCACTTGGTACACTTTTTAAAACCAGGAACTGGCTTCTCCATGAGGAGAATTTGTGTAGGCCTGAAGGCCTAACAAAGTACCAAGCTGTGCTGAAGAAAAGAAAAATATATATATTTTTTTTTTTTTTAAAGAAAGAAAGAGAGACCGGCAGTACCGGTTTCAGAATGGGGAAGGCAGGTACGCGGTCTAAAGAAAACAATAAAATCAACAATTTCTTCAGCGGTGACAGGAACACGACCTGCTGGCTCCGCGGAAAAAAAGAAACTGACGAGAGCTGGTCAGGAAGGCGGGAAGGCAGCGCACATGTGCAGTGGGAGGCCCCAAAGGCTTTTAATCTGAAAAGCTGGGGAGCTTTCCCGCGCGGGCTCCGTCGGTGCCGACGTACCCATATGTGATGACGTATTCCTGCTTGTTCCTGGAGATCAAACTTGAGAGAAGTGTGAACAAAGAGGTTATGATCCCCTGGGACATTTCTATTCTGACTAATAATAATAATCTTGATACAAGAAAATTAGACATAGTGGTAAAGGAGAAAAACGAGAATGGCATAGAAAACAAGTGCCAGTGGCAAATGATTATTCTGTACATCAAGTGGAGAGACATAAGACCCTCAAATACCAAGAAATGCAGTCAGATAAATTTTGGCATAGATATACATAATATTAATCATCATTCTGGGTGCCACAGATCCGATTAAAAGCAATTTCCAAGCCTACTTTTGTAAGCTGTCTATACATATTACATCCTATGAACTTTAGAAGAAAGCTCTCTTTGACATGATGCAACTGCCACAGCAAGTGTTAACAGTAAATTTGAGACACCAAAATCATATTTCATATAGCCTGGTTCAAAAGTGAGGCTCATTAATGCCATGGGAGCACAAAACTAACCCATATGGAGACACTGACCCCATGGAAAACCTAGTGAAAAATTTTTCAACTTATCTCGTGCAATCGGAGGAATACAGACTTCCTCCCTTTCCTGCCATTTTCACTTTGTGCTCCTATCAGGTAAACCCATTAGTGATAGCAACACAGAAACATAAATATATAAACATACATACGCTATCAGAAAAACGACTGCTTACCTCTTGCACAGACGAAACAAAAGCCTACATTTACAGCAGAGGCGGCATGACTGCTCCGTTTGGAATGGTTACTACAAATGATAATGTGTGGAGAAACAAACAAGCTTCCTGCAGCGATACAGCCATCTCCCGAATGATAGGCGACAGGACACCTCAGGCACCTCATCATACGGCCTATTTCAGAGAAAAAATAATAGACAGTGAATTACCAGGAAAGGATCAAACACAATTACTACAGTCAAGTTTATTTAAACGTACCTACATTTTCATTGCTTAATTTTCAGGACATTCCACTCTAGACAGGGCACCTCTACTCTTACTGGTACATTCAGTTGGCACCCCATCTCTACTGCAATCCTTACTGACTTCTGTTACATACCAAGATCCCAGTACTGGAAAGAAGATAACCATTTCTAGGTAATACGTATAAAGAGTAGTTACTCACCTGTAACAGGTGTTCTCCAGGAGCAGCAGGAATCAGTCCTCACATATGGGTAACGTCGGCGCCGACGGAGCCCTCGTGCGGAGCATTTCCACAGCTTTCACAGAAAGTCTTTGGGAATTGCAGCGTGCATGCGCGGTCCCGTTCCCGCCCAAGGGTGCCATCTTGCTCAGTCTGATGACATAGCCAAAAGACAGCAAAAAATTTGCAAAAAACAAATCATATGACTGCAACTCCAAGGGGAGGAGGGAGGGTTGTGAGGACTGATTCCTGCTGCTCCTGGAGAACACCTGTTACAGGTGAGTAACTACTCTTTCTCCAGGACCAAGCAGGAAGTCAGTCCTCACATATGGGACTCCCCAGCTTAAGGCTACCGGAGACCCCAAGCGGAAAAATGAGCTCCCTCTAGCTCGTCAGCACAGAAGGAAGGAATCTTCTCTGAGAACACCCCCGCCCGGTAGCCCAACACCAGGGCCGGAGGGTAGGAGTTGCCTAAACCCCAAAAAGATTATGGAGTACTGCCTGTCCGAAAGCACTGTCCCTGCGGGACTCCCTCTCAAGGCAGTAATGGGCCGCAAAAGTCTGGCTTGAAGACCAAGTAGCAGCCCGGCAAATGTCTGCCAACGGAACAGAACGGAGATGAGCCACTGACGCAGCCTTCGCCCTGACACGATGAGCCATGACTCGACCCTCCAACGAGAGGCCGGCTGCCCCATAAGCCCAGGCGATACAGTCAGCGACCCATACGGACAATGTACGCTTGGAGACAGAGAGCCCCAACTTATTGGGGTCAAAAGAAACGAAAAGCTGAACAGCCTTTCGATGCTCCCGCGTACGGTCAAGGTAGAAGGATAACGCCCTTCTACAGTCCAGGGTATGCAAGACCATCTCAGCTCGGTTGGCATGCGGCCTGGGAAAGAAGGTCGGAAGAACCACCTCCTGATTGAGGTGAAAAGGTGAGACAACTTTAGAAAGAAACTTAGGATGAGTCCGGAGGACTACCCTATTCCGGTAGAACCTAGTGTAAGGAGGATCAGATACTAGTGCCTGCAGTTCACTCACTCGCCTAGCAGAGGTGAGAGCTACCAGAAATAAAGTTTTCCAGAAGAGAAAACGGAGAGGGCAGGTAGCCATAGGTTCAAAAGGCGGACAAGTAAGCCGCTGCAAGACCACATTCAGATCCCACTCAGGGGCCGGTGGACGTAAAGGAGGCTTAAGCAGAAGAAGGCCTCTGAGGAAACGAGCCACCAAAGGGTGGTTAGAAAGAGGCCTGCCGTCCACCAGCGAGTGGTGTGCTGAGAGAGCACTAAGGTGAACTCGGACAGAGTTAGACTTAAGGCCCAGATTGGAGAGGTAGAGCAAATATTGCAATGCTACCACTACCAAGCAGGAGAAGTGATTCTCGCTGTGCTGAGCACACCATGCGGAGAATCTACGCCACTTAAGAGCGTAGGATTTCCTGGTGGATGGACGCTGAGAGGCCAAGACTACATCTTCCACCTCTCGAGGTAGCAGTAAGGGAGCTAGGACTACCCTTTCAGCAGCCAGGCCATCAGATGAAGGGAATGGAGGTTGGGGTGCAAGAGAGTCCCCTGATCCTGTGAAAGGAGATCGTGTTGAAACCCCAGAGGAAGAGGTGGTCCACTGCCAGCTGTAACAGAAGCGGGAACCACGGTTGCCTCGGCCACCTGGGGGCTATGAGAATCAATGAAGCCCCGTCCTTGAGGACTTTGAAGAGCGTTCTGGACACTAGTGGTGTGGGAGGAAACGCATACAGTAGGCCTGTGGACCACGAGATCAGAAACGCATCCACTGCTACTCTGAGAGGATGCGGTTGTCTGGAGCAAAATCTCGTGAGTTGCCGGTTCAGAGGACTGGCGAAAAGATCCATGGTGGGGAGCCCCCACTTGAGAAAGACCTGCTGAACCACCAATGGGTTCAATCTGCATTCGTGTGGTTGCAGGATCCGGCTCAGTCTGTCTGCCAGGCAATTTTCTTGACCTGGAAGGTAGACAGCCTTGAGAAGGATGCCGTGATTGACAGCCCAAGAGCACAGTCGTTGTGCCTCCTGACAAAGAAGGAAGGAGCCTGTGCCCCCTTGTTTGTTCACATAGAACATGGCAACTTGATTGTCCGTCTGGACCAGTACAGACTGGTGAGAGGCGAGGTGGGAGAAGGCTCGCAGAGCTAGGCGTATCGCCCGTAGCTCCAGGAAGTTTATCTGCTGAGCAGCTTCCCAAGGGGTCCAGAGACCCTGAGTACATGCCCCTTGGCAATGTGCTCCCCAACCGAGAAGAGAGGCATCAGTCGTCAGCACCTGAGTATGCGGAGGGGATTGGAAAACCACTCCGAGCACCAGATTTGGAAGATGAAGCCACCATTGCAGAGAGGAGACTAGGAGGTCGGATATCTTTACTGAGTCCGCCAGGCTCCCCGTGGCCTGATGCCACTGAGTGCGAAGGCTCCACTGAGCAGGACGCATGTGCAGGCGGGCATTGGCAGTGACATTGACCGTGGAAGCCATATGGCCGAGTAGTTTCAGGAATTGCCTGGCAGAGACCAGGGAATTGCTGCGAAACTGGCTGGCCAGATCCATGAGCCTGTGGGCCCTGTCCAGAGGCAGAAAAGCCTTTGCTTGAAGAGTGTCCAGTCTGGCTCCTATGAACTCTAAGTTCTGGGACGGGAGCAAAGTGGACTTTGCGAAGTTTATGACAAACCCCAAGTGCTGAAGCAGAGCCACAGTGCAAAGGGTGGCCTGGTGGGCCTCCTGGGAAGACTGGCCCCTTATGAGCCAGTCGTCCAGGTACGGAAACACAAAGAGACCCTGAAGCCTCAGGTAGGCCGCCACCACTGCCAGGCACTTGGTGAACACCTTGGGAGCGTATGAGAGGCCAAAGGGAAGCACTCTGTACTGATAGTGGTTTCCTCCCACAACAAACTTGAGATATTGTCTGTGGTCTGGATGGCTAAGGATGTGAGTATACGCATCCTTTAGATCCAAGGAGCATAGCCAGTCTCCCTGCTGGAGGTAAGGCAGCAGGATTCCAAGGGTAAGCATCTTGAACTTTTCCCTCTGCAGGAACTTGTTGAGGTTTCGCAAGTCTGGGATGGGTCTGAGGCCTCCTGTCCTTTTTGGTACCAGAAAGTACCTGGAATAAAAGCCTTGACCTCTCAGGTGGTGGGGTACCGGTTCCATAGCCTGATCCTTTAGTAGACCTGTCAACTCCTGAAGGAGTAGGTCCCTGTGCAGAGGGAGTCTTGGAGGCTCCCCTGGAAAATAGGAGGGAGGTACCTGGTGAAAATGGAGAAGATAGCCCCTTTGGACTATATGAAGAACCCAGGTAATCTGATGTGACGGCTGACCACCTGTGGGCAAAGTGGGCCAGACGGCCTCCTGTGCTGAGAGAAGCTAGCTGAGGAGAAGAGGCTATGCTGTTTGAGTCAAAAACCCCCACCCTGCTGAGCAGGGGCCGGTGTTGGTGGCTTGGGGGTCTTAGGCCTACGGGGCCCTTGACCCTGCCCCTTGGCCTGCTGATCCTGTTGGGGAGCTGCAGAGGCCTGATAATGAGGGTACTGTTTGTAGGCAGATGACTTCCTCGGGTAAAAGGTCTTTTTTCCCGAGCCCTTCTTTTTCTGAGAAGGGGCAGAGGTTTTCATGGAAAGCCTGGTCCTGGTCAGAGTCTCGGTCTCGAGTTCTGCAGCCTTTTCAGCCATGGACTTGCCAAAGAGGTTTTCACCTCGGCAGGGGACATCGACCAACTTGTCCTGGACCCATGGCTCGAGGTCAGATGACTGTAGCCAAGCCTGTCAGCGGGCACCGATGCCGGCTCCGGCTACTCGGGCCGAAGCCTCGAAGCCATCGTAGGCTGCTCGAGAGATAAACTTCGAGCACTCTCGAATACCGGTGGACAAGGCCTGGAACCTCTGCAAAGGTTCCTCGGAGAGACCAGCAGAGAACCCGGCAATCTCCTTTGCCAGGTCTCGGAGGTACATGCCCATGTAGAGCTGGTAAGTCTGGACATGGCAAGCAAGCATAGAGCCCTGGAAGCACTTCTTACCGAGGGCATCCAGGTTCTGGGCCTCCCTGCTGGGAGGCACCGAGGAGTGCATCTTCTGACTTTTCAGTCGATACATGGCCGATTCCACAACCATGGAGTGGTGCGGTAATTGTGCCTTTTGGAACCCGGGGCTCTTGCGGACACGATAAATGGAATCGACCCGCTTGCTTAACACCGGCGTCGAAGCCGGGGTCTCCCACATGCAGAAGAGAAGCCGCTCCAGCATCGGAGGAACCGGAACAGTAAAGGTCTCCTTCGGGGGAGAGTCATACTGGAGGGCCTCGAGCTCTTCGGCTCGAGGCTCCTCCTTGGGATCCGCGGGGAAGGCTAAGGCCTTGGCCATATCCCGCACGAAGTCCGAGAACCGGGTATCCTCCGGTGGGGACCTTCTCCGAGGTTCGGACTCGGGTGAGTCCGAGGGGACACACCGAGTCTGATGGGTGTCGGGTGACTCTTCGTCCTCCGTCTCCCAGCCCGACTCCTCAGAGGAGGAATCGAGCGGCTCCGGTCGGGCGGGCACCGATACCCTCCGCCCCGACGCCGAGGGTATCGGCGTCGACGACCTCAGCCACGATCGGGCGGTCGAGGGAGACTGTGGCCGAGGATCGACTCGAGCCAGCATGGACTCGAGGATCGGCTCGGCCTCCGGGGTCGACTTGGACGTCGAGGTCCCGGTGGTCGGGGCAGATGCACCGGTGAGACCAGCGATCAATGCCCGCTGCTGTTCCACGAAGGCAGCAAAGCTGCTCTCCAAGGCCGTCAACCTGAGTCCGAGCTCAGGAGACCCAGCAGCCCCCGACTCGGGCCCCGATGGCATCGGGCCCAACGTCGGCTCCCTCGGAGGAGAGTCAACGAGGACAACAGCACTTACGTGTCCAGGAGACTCCATCTCGACACGAGGATGCTTCGCAGGCCTCTCCTACTCCGAAGACCCGGGACGGCTATCGGGGCTATGCAACCTGGCCCTCGAGGAACCAGGAGCGTCCACCGACGCCGCCCTCTTGGGTTTCTTCTTCCGGCGATGTTCCCGCGAAGGAGACCCCCGCTCAGAGGAACCCCGACGCTGCTCAGGGCCGGAGTCCCGAGACGTCGAGGCCTCTGACGAGGTCCGGGCCTGGCCGGACGCGGAGTCAGAAAAAATTCTATCCCTCTGGTGCTGCCGACTCCTCAAGGCCTTCGAGGACATTTTGCCACACGGACCACAGATCACCGGGTCATGATCAGGTCCGAGGCAACGGAGGCAGCAGTCATGTGTGTCGGTAAGAGATATAAGTTTCTTACACCGATCACATTTCTTAAACCCGCTGGCAGCCATCGGGGGAATAAGGGCCCCTGCTAGGTCAAAAGACCGGTCTGCCAGGGAAAAAAGAAAAAAGGTGCGAACGCCAGTCACAAAGGACAAAAACCGAAAAAAGAGAGAAAGGACTCGATACCGGCGTATCGGTCCGAGCGGGAAAAGGATCCGGCGTCGAACCGGAGAAAAAAGAGAAAAATAGAGAAAATCAACTTTTTCCTCGGGGAAAAACGAACTACGTCCGTCGGGCTCCGCGGAAAAGAGAAGACTGAGCAAAATGGCACCCTTGGGCATGAAGGGGACCGCGCATGCGCGCTGCAATTCCCAAAGGCTTTCTGTGAAAGCTGGGGAAATGCTCCGCATGAGGGCTCCGTCGGCGCCGACGTCACCCATATGTGAGGACTGACTTCCTGCTTGGTCCTGGAGAAACAGTAATTCATGTTGCTTAGCCTTATTTAGAGTGCTCTATGCATCTAATCTTCAAACCAAACCACCTGAACCTGTTCATGTTAAGTCACTAAGAATGGTAGACTATTCCAGAGCCTTCTCTCTTTATCTGTAAAGAAAAATAATTTCAGATGTTCCTCTATTTTAAAGAAAATTTATATTTTATCAGCTTTAAACTCTACCTCCTTGTTTACCAGTTCAGTCAGTTCTACTATACATGTTTTGAAACATTTTGGCCAACATCTCTGTAAAGCTTCAATTCCTTATTCAAAGTTATTCTATCCCCTACAATCTCAGAAAAATGGGAATGCAAAGCTTACAATTGCTGAGAATCACATCCGTACTCCTTTAAGGCTGTAGACTTGATGGGAACTCCAGAAGCAGCATGGGGAAAGTTGAGCAGATTTGTTGCTGAATGAGCTCTGGTGAGTGTCAGGAGACTGCTTCTCTGGTATCTCTAGGTCACTAACTTTTTTTTTGCAAGTCAGATAGTCTATTTGAGCTATTTGCAGGCTCATGTAAGGGTGATGTGGCCACCAAGGTGTCTACCCTGGGAATCTGGATCAAAGAGTCCACTGACTCAGTTTATCTGCTGCGGAACTGGCTGGTGAGAATAACAAGGTTCAACAGAATAAGGAACCAAAACTATGCATAGGATATCTCCAGACAGAAGACCTGTCAAGAGGATATGGGCCCACAGGGCCAACTGCAGAGAAACATAGCAGACTAGAACAGGTCAAAGAGGAGAGGTTCTGGACTGGTATAGGACGACTCAATGAAAGGACATTATCCGGTAAGTATAATGTCACCTTCCATATTGTTCTGCTAGACCAGTCCAGACAAGTGGGATGTACCAAACCTATGACTCCACTGGGCAGGAAGAAGACACGGCAGCTTTCAAGACCTCTTTACCAAAGGCTGGGTCTGCCTGAGTGTGGACATCCAAGCAAACGAAAAGTGATGCCCATGTTGCTGCCTGACAAATGTCTGAGGGGGCGAATAAGTTCTGCTTTGCCCAGGAGAATGCCTATGGCTGAGTGGAGTGGCACTATTTCTTAGAAAAGGAGAGCAAACAGACCACTTGATTAACGAGAAAGGGTGACACCATCTTGGACAAAGAGGAGGGAAGGGCTAAATGTACACAGCCTCTTCCAAGAATGACAAGTAAGGATCTCTGCATGACATAAGAACATAAGATATGGCATACTGGGTCAGACCAAGGTCCATCAAGCCCAGTATCCTGTTTTCAACAGTGGCCAATTTAGGTCATAAGCATCTAGCAGTTTCCCCAAGAGACACAGGTTCCTCAATGCTTGTATGGGGTCAAGCAGCGATATCCCGTGTCCCTTTTAATAATGGTTTATGGACATTTCCTCCAGAAATTTGTCCAAACCTTTTTTTTTTCCAAATTTTTATTTATCAAAGAACATACATCATACAAACACAGAACCCCATAACAAACAACCCCCTGAACAACACCCCCCTCCCCCCCCCCAAAACCATTTACTCAGTACAGAAGGTCTATAATCCACATATCACAACAACCCATATAGCCGGAAAATTACTAAGTCCCACTCGGCCCCCGCAACCCAACCCCCAGCTCAACTCCAAGCTCCATCCCTACGCACAGACAGGTGAACAAAAACTGGGGCTAGTACAGGACCAAAACAGCCGAGTGCAAGAGCCCCGACTAAACCAAAACTCCCCAGATCCCTTGCCTTCCACTATAGGCCCTAGGATCCCCCCTCTTTCACCCCCCCCCCCCCGGACACGTCCCTTCCCCCACCAGGCTACTATCCTCCACACCACAATCCCTCACCCCTTTCTGATGTAATCGCCTCCACTCTGAGTACCAGCCCCAAATACTTTGAAACCGCATTAACCCATTCTGATGCAAAGCCGCAAGCCGGTACATCCCGGCCAACTGGGCCACTCTATCCTGGACCTCCCAAACCATTGGCACCTGGGCCGTTTGCCACCGCCCCGCGATAAGTTGCCGGGCGGCGGTACAAACCACCCCACTCCAGCCCGGACTGCCTTCCCCTGATCCCCCCTCTTCCACATTAAGCATAGCCAGGCATGGCCCAATCCTCCTTTCCTCCCCCAGCACTTCAGTCAACCAGCCCTCCACCGCTTGCCAAAGGGGTCTCAAAAGAGGGCAGCCCCACCAGATATGCAGAAAGGAACCCACCTGCCCACATCCCCGCCAACACTCCGCTTGACCCCCTTGCCATTTCTGCAACCGCTGGGGTGTCAAATACCACCGATATAACATTTTGTAATTATGCTCTAATATATTACTAGAAATCACCCCTTTAAACAAGCCCTTATACACCTTCGCCCATTGTGCAACATCCCAGCATTTATGCAAATCCTCCTCCCAGGCTCTCTGATGCGACCAGGCCCCCCCATTTCCCCCACCCATGGCGTGATAGATCTGGGAGACCAAACCTTTAAGTTCTCCTCTATCAAGGAGCCTATCAATGTCTTCCCCTAGAGGCCCATTGCCCCGCCGCTCCACCACCCGACTATAATGCACAGCCTGCAGAAAACGGAATCTATCGGTCCCGGGCAACTGAAACTCTTCCCGGACCCCCTCAAAGGTCAACCAGTCCCCATTCCTCTTAAGCTGCCCCACCCAGCGAAGGCCTCCTGTTGCCCATCGCTCGAAGGCGGGGTCCTCCTTACCGGGCGGGAACTCGGCGTTTCCTACCAAGGGAATAAATTTGGAGGCACCCCCACTCCCATACCACTTCCGCTGCCATTTCCTCCAATAACGTAGAGTTAAAGCTACATACGGGTTCCCCTGCAGGGCACTCCCAGCCCCACCCCCCTTCTGCCAGAGCAACCCTGTCAAAGTCTCACGATCCTTCAAATCATCCCCTTCCAGACGTACCCACTCCACCGAGCCTATCAACATCCATTCAAACGCCGCCCGCACTCGGGCGGCCTCATAATACCGGGGGAGCACCGGTACCCCCATTCCACCTTTTGCCCGCCGCCCTTTCCAAATGTACTTCATTACTCTAGCTTGCAGCCGTTGTAAGAAACCCTCCTGGAACAGCCACCGGCAAGTTCATAAACAAATACAATAACTGGGGGACAATAATCATCTTCACCAAATCCCGACGTCCTAACCAGGAAATCTCATAAGACCCCCATTCATCAAGGGTCCGAAACATTTTGGCCCTAGCCACCTCATAATTCTCCCGGAATAGCGCTGCCCTCTGTGTTGTAAGTTGCACTCCTAAATAGCGGATACTACCATGCGCCCAACGAAAGGGGAGCTCCCGTCTCATTATACTCTCAGCTGCGACGCTAATAGACAAATTCAGGATCTCAGACTTAGTAGGGTTCATTTGGAACCCAGACACCTCTCCATATTCCGTGAGCTCCTCCTGAATGATTGTCAATGACCTATGTGGGTCCGTAACAAAAAACAACACATCATCTGCAAACAAAGCGATTTTATGATAGTTCCCCCCCATCCACACCCCCGAAGATCCCCCCGATCTCAGATTCGCTGTGCCATAGGCTCCATTGCCAGAATAAATAACAGAGGCGATAGCGGACAACCCTGCCACGTCCCCCTAAACAATTCAAAACGCTTGGACACCGCACCATTCACCTTCAAGCACGCCAGGGGCATCTGATAAATAGACCGAACCCAGGTCAAAAACTGTCCTCCTATCCCCACCTTTTCAAGTACCTTGAACAAAAAGGACAAGTTCACCCTGTCGAAGGCCTTCTCAGCATCGACGGTGAACAAAGCCATTTCCTCACCGTGTGTTACACCCCGCCACATCACATTCAAAGCCCGTCGAATGTTATCGGAGGTATGCCTGCCCGCAACAAATCCCGATTGGTTAGGGTGGATCAACTTCCCCAATAAGGGTCCCAAGCGATTCGCCAAGACCCTAGTAAAGATTTTAAAGTCCCCCCCTAAGAGGGAGATGGGCCGATACGAACCGCAGTCCGTCGGGTCTTTCCCCTCCTTATGTAGCAAACTGATCCCTGCCAACCGTAATGAGTCGGGCAGCGGTCCCACACTAGTCCATGAGTTAAACATGCGTGCTAAGGGTCCGACCAGAGCAGCGACAAATACCTTATAAAATTTATTCGAAAACCCATCCAGGCCCGGGGCCTTATGAGCCTTCAGCCCCTTAATCACTGCTACGATCTCAGACTCCCTAATAGGCTCGGACAATTCCAAACACTCTGCCGGGTCTAAATGGGACAGAGACCGCAGCCAAGTACTCCTGTATTTTTTCCTCTGCCACTGCATTCTCAGGGGTATATAGTGTTTGATAGAATTGCCTAAACCGCTCCTCTATGTCACTCCCCTCCCACAGGTCCAACCCCCTCTCATCCTTAACTCTCACAATCGTATTCCGGGCTCTCAACTTCTGGACTTTGCGCGCCAACAGCCTCCCCGCTTTATTATTAAACTCAAAACTCCTTTGTTGCAATATAGAAAGCTTATACCTAATCTCCTGCATATGCAGTTCACTTAACTCGCTCTTCAAGGACCCCAGGTCCGCAAGCCATTGGGGATCTTTCGAGTTCAGTTTTAATTTATTCTCTAGATCCTGAATCCCAGCTAGCAGGACTCTCTCCTTCTGCAACTTCTCCTTTTTCCGGTGCGATCCCACCGCAATAAGTTTACCCCGCACTACCGCCTTCAGGCAGTCCCAGACAGTCCCTGGGTTACACCCATCAACCTCATTCCACAACAAGTAGTCCACTATACATTCCTGAACCACTTCCGTATCCTCAAGCAAGGATTCATTTAATTTCCACCACCCTCTAGCCGGCCGCAGATTCCCCATATTCACCACCCCGAACACAGGGGCATGGTCCGACCACGTGCGTTCTTTAATCACACACAATCGTGTCTCCGCAACCAATGTACGATCCACCAACAACATATCTATGCGGGAGTAACCTCCGTGTACCGCTGAAAAGTACGAGTAGTCCCGTTGCCCATTATTCAGTTCCCTCCACACGTCCACCAGATCTATGCACGCCATGAGTTTTTTCAAGCTGGCCCTATGCCGCTTGGCTTGAGAGGACGACCCTTGTGAGGTATCCACCCGGGGGTCCAAGGTAACATTAAAGTCACCTCCAACTATTATCTTTCCTTCTGGTAACCCCAACAACTTCCCCTGGAGCTCCTTGAAAAACTGGTGCTGATTAACATTCGGGGCATATACAGCAACCAAATTGTACCGCTGCTGGTCCCAGCAAAACTGGACCGCCACAAATCGGCCCAGCTTGTCTCTAAAGACCTCCCCCACTTGGCCCTGCACCCTTGCAGACAACAGGATCCCCACCCCCCCTTTCTTTTTCTCCACCCTATTGGATGCAAAAAATTGCTGGGGGTATTGCGGATGTTGCACTAGTCTCTCATCCCTGGTCAGGAGGTGTGTTTCTTGTATGAACACAATATCCCCCTGAAGTCTCTTGCACTCTTTTATCAATAACTGACGCTTGGTAAAGGAATTGAGGCCTCTAACATTCAATGAAATCATATTCATCTCCGGCATTTAATCGTAGGTCCCCTCCCCACCCCATCCCATCCTTGCCTTCCTTGCTGTCTGGTACCCCCTCCCCCCTCTCCCATCCCCCCCTACCCCATCTACCCAGTAACCCAGCCCCCCTCCCCCCTTCCCTCTGTCTCCTCATGGAAACCTTCCCGGTCCGGTCCCGCCACCTACCCCCCCTCCACTGTCACAAGTACATCTCTCCCCCCCCCCACACCCCCAATTTACACAGGCAAAAAAAACCCACAACCCCTTTCATTCCCCCCTATTACATCCTAACCAACAGTCTATATGTTAACAAACATTCATTCTGCTAACATTCTACCCCCTCACAACTCACCACACCATTCCAACCCGCCACCCAGCATTGTTTCATAGCCCTCAGGTACACCTGCTTAGGAAACATATCATTTCGTCAGTCTCTGACGATGCAGACTTCACGCCCCACCTGGCACCCTGCTCCACTGATTCTGCGACTCTTGTCTCTGACTCCCCTTGTCCTGTCGATCCGACGGCATCGATGCCAAAGTAGGGATGTCCATCCAGCCCACCTGTTTCAGACCTGCAAGGGCCTCCGCCACCGAGTGGGCTATAATTGATTTAGTCTGTATGGTGAATTGTAGGCCCACAGGGAACAGCCAACGATTGCGGGAAGAAAATGTGCGCTATCTCTTGGTGACCACTTGGTATTCCCTACGTTTTTTAATAGTGAGACTTGAGATGTCGGTAAACACCTCCACATCAGACCCTTGCCACTGAATCTTGCCCAACTGTCTCGCTGCTTTCATTACCAGTTCTTTGGATCGAAATTCACGCAGGCAGGCAATCACATCCCATACTCTATTCTCCCTCAGTGGTCCCAGGGCCCGGTGCGCTCTATCAACCTTTAAGCAGATATTTTCCACGTCGATATCAGCTGCTCTGAGGACTACCCCACAAAATTCCTCCGTCAGCGCTATATAATCCACCACTCCCTCACTCTCCTGGAGGCCTCGTATCCTTATATTGGACCGTCGTGAGCGATTCTCAAGGTCCTCAACCTTCTGCCATAAGTCCTCCTGGGCAGCACTGAGGGCGTCCATTCGTTGTTCATGGGGTCCCCAGTTCTCCTCCATCACCTCCATTTTATTCTCCACATCTTCCATCCTGGTCCCCAGGGCCACCACTTTCCCCTTCATTTCTTGCATCCAGCTCTGCACCTCTGTTTTCATGGCTCCCAGCTCTTGCTTCAGAGAGTCCAGCCACTCTTTGAGGTCGGAGCGCAAGGCCTGTATTTCACTTGGGGGGCTCCCCATTACCCCCCTCTCCTCCAAATCCCTCTGCTCTCCGCCAGAGGCTGAAAGTTTTGACCCTGACCCCTTTGTGCTTCCAGTATTCTTAAACGAGTAGGCCTTTAAGTCCACGGTTGACTTCCGCGCCGCCATTCACCGTCCCTCTCTCACTGGGTGCCAACTGGAGTCCCAAACTAAACGGTGAATCGGGGGGGGGGGGGGGAGAAGGCCACTTTCAATCTTGATATCTCACACTTCTCACCACTGCACTCCCCTCCACTCTCCAGGGCGATCACAGGCGTCGGTTTCGGGCTTCCCCCAGCCGGGGTAGTGCTCTACTATCAGGCCCACGTGTCAATGTACTAGGCCGCCCACCACGCGGGTACCTCGCGTGTGCCTGACTGCTATGGACCTCCGCTCTTCACCTGCTGCTCAGCCGCAGCCTCGCTCTCTGTTTACCGCCTCCTCCTGCCAATCAAACTCCCACTCCGGCAGGCACCCTCACGGACGGCGATGCACTCCAATCTTGTTGCTCTCCGGGCCGTGCGCTCTCCACAGGCCTGCCGACTTGATCGCGCCTCCTGGCTCTCTCGCCCAACAGCGTGCTCCACGGCTCTCCGTGCGGTAATTATCTATTATTGTTCCTCTTTTTTTGGCTTTGGTGACTGCGGGGGGGGGGGGTCCCAGCTTATGTGCACCACTCCGTGCGGACTAACAGCCCCGGAGGGACACCGTTTCACCTCAGGGGGGGGGCAGGTGCCGCGGAACACGATCAGAACGCCGCCATCACCTCGGCCGGCGCCACCGGAAGTCCTGTCCAAACCTTTTTTAAACCCAGCTACACTAACAGCTTTTACTACATACTCCGGTTACAAAAACCAGAGTTTGATTACACATTGAGTGAAAAAATATTTTCTCTTATTAGTCTTAAATAGGTTACCCTGTAGCTTCATTGCATGTCCCCTAGTCTTTTTATATTCTGATGACGTAAACAATCGATCTACGTTTACCCATTCCACTCTATTCATTAATTTATAGACCTCTGTCATATCTCTCCTCAGCTGTCTCTTTTCCTGGTTGAAGAGCCCTAACCTTTTTAGCCTCTCTTCATAGGAGTATCCTTCCATCCCCTTTACTATTTTAGTGGTTCTTCTCTGTACCTTTTCTAATAACGCTATATCTTTTTTAAGATACGGCGACCAGAATTGCACACAATATTCAAGGTGCGGTCGCACCATGGAACGATACAGAGGCATTATAATATCCTTTGTTTTATTTTCCCATTCCTTTCCTTATGATATCTAGCATTCTATTTGCTCTCTTGGCCGCCGCTACACACTGGGCGGAGGGTTTTAACATGTTATCCACGATGATGCCTAAATCTTTTTCCTAGGTGGTGGTTCCTAATGTGCAACCTTGCATCGTGTAACCATAGTTTGGGTTGTTCTTTCCTAGGTGCATAACTTTGCACTTGTCCACATTAAATTTCATCTGCCATTTGGATGTCCAGTCTTCCAATTTATCAAGATCCTCTTGCAATTTTCCATAATCCTCTTGGGTTTTAACAACTTTAAATAGCTTTGTGTCATCTGCAAATTTGATAACCTCACTCGTTATTCCCTTTTCCAGGTCATTTATGAATATATCAAAAAGCAGCGGACCCAGCACAGATCCCTGGGGTACTCCACTATTCACCTTTTTCCATTGGCAAAATTGGTCATTTAGCCCTACCTTCTGCTTTCTACCTTTTAACTAGTCCTGATCCACAATAGTATATCACCTCCTATCCCATGACTTTTTAGTTTTGCCAAAAGTCTCTGATGAGGGACCTTGTCAAAGGCTTTCTGAAAGTCCAGATACACAATATCAACCGACTCACTTTTGTCTACCTGTTTATTCACACATTCCAAAAAACATAACAGATTAGTAAGACAAGATCTTCCTTGTCTAAAGCCATGTTGGCTGTCTCCCATTAAGCCATGACTATCTATATGCCGAGTAATTTTGTTCTTTTTGATGGTTTATACCATTTTTCCCGGTACGATGTCAGGCTCACTGGTCTGTAGTTTCCCGGATCACCCCTGGAACCCTTTTTAAAAATTGGCGTTACATTGGCGATCCTCTAATCTTCAGGTATTACAGATGATTTTAATGATAATTCACAGATTACTAATAGCAGGTCTGCAATCTCATATTTCAATTCTTCCACCACCCTTGAATGTATACCATCCGGTCCAGGTGATTTGCTACTCTTCAGTTTATCAAATAGCTGTAATACATCTTCCCAGTGTAGCGATATTTCTTTCAATTCTTCTGCAGCATCACCTTTAGATACCACTTCAGTCATGGGTAACATCCCTACATCTTCCTCAGCAAAGACCAAAGCAAAGAATTCATTCAGTCTCTCCGCTATAGCCTTGTCCCTTCTTACTGCCCCTTTTACCCCTCTATCATCTAATGGTCCAACTGACTCTCTCACAGGTTTTTTGCTACAAATGCACTTGAAAAAGTCTTTATTATGCATTTTTGCTTCCACAGCAAGTTTCTTCTCAAATTCTCTTTTCCTGCCTTATCAATGACTTGCATTTAACTAGCCAGTGCTTGTGCTGTTTCCAGTTTTCGTCATTTGGCTCTTTTTTCCATTTCCTGAAAGATGCTTTTTTGGCAACAACAGTCTCTCTGATCTCACCTTTAAACCGTGCTGGCAGTTTTTTGGACTTCCTTCTACTTTTCTTAAAGCATGGAATACAGCTAGTCTGGGCTTCCAAGATAGTATTTTTAAATAACACCCAAACTTGATGTAAGTCTCTAACCTTTGCAACTGCTCCTTTTAGTTTTTTTCTTAAACTATTTTTCTCATTTTATCATAGTCTCCCTTTCGAAAGTTAAAAGGTAGTAATGACCTTGCATGCTACTTGGATATTTCACCGAGCAGATCGAGGTCAAGAAAATGGTCTTAAGAGACCAATCTTTAAAAGTGACCTGCTTCAGGGGCTCAAAGGGCTCCGACCTCAAGTCCTGAAAAACTAAGCAAAGGTCCCAAGATGGAATGACTGAATGCAGGGGAGGATGCAAGTGCCGTACCCTCTGAAGGAAACAACATACATCTGGGTGCGAGGCTATAGGATGCCCCACTACTTGCCCCCTGAAGCAAGACATGGCTTGGCACCTGAACCTTCAGGGAAACCAAGGGAGAGGCTCTTGTCAAGGCCATCCTGAAGCAAGGCAAGCAAGGAAGGTAGGTAGGTCCGCCACACTAGGATCAACCTGATGCTCACGGCACCAGCGCTCAAAATGGCACCAGAGGTGTATGTTGGAAAGGCTGGTAGAACCTCTCTTCACTTTCAGGAGTGTGGAAACCATGGCAGGAAAATAGCCCTTACATGCTAAATGTCGCCTCTCAAGAGCCAAGCCATAAGCAGGAAAGGAGCTGGGTCATCCAGAAGGACCAGCCCCTGCCATAACAACTCCTGGGCTGTAGGAAGCTACAGAGGAGGTCCTCGCAGAAGCCGCAGCAGGTTGTGAAACTACAGTCTCTGTGGCCGATCCAGTGCCAACAGAACAACCCAGTCCAGATGTTGCTCTATGCAGTGAAGTACATACCCCACAAGTGGCCACAGAGGAAACACACAGCAGACACTGCTCTGGCTAGGGCTGAACTAGGGTATCGACATTCTTGGAGCCTCCTTTCCTGCAGCAAATGAGGAACTTGTGCACTTTGGCACTGGACTGGGCTGCCATCAGATCCATCTCAGGATGAACCCAGAGGTCCAGAGGCTGCTGAAATGCTGACTTGTTCAATTCCCACTCCCTGGAATCGAGGGAATGCAACTGAGAAAGTCCATCTCCGCATTGTCGACATTCACGTCGTGTTGTGCCAAGAGAGCTAGGAGATTGCTTTCCTCCCAGGAGAACATGTGGGGTCATCTCCAGGACCACTCTGGCACTCTTTGTGCCCCTTTCCAGTGCACATATGCCACTGCAGTAGCATTATCCAAGAAAACCCAGAACACTTTGCCCTGGGCCAAGAACTGGAAGTGCAGCAAGGTCAAACGAATAGCCCTTGCCTTGAGGTGGTTGATGGGCCATGCTGCCTCCTTGCTTTTCCAATGGCCCGGAGCTGTTCAGCACTCACGATGGGCTCCCCAGCAAAATTATTTTATTTATTTATTTTATTTATTTACATTCTCTTATATACTGCGCTATTCTGCATCAGTGCGGTTTACATTGAACAAACTGAAATTACATTGAACAGGGCATTATAACTTGGAGATAACTATTTTACAGGGAACATGGGCTATGGAGGGTTAAGTGGCTTGCCCAAGACCACAAGGAGCACCTGTGGGACTAGAAACCCCAGTCCTTCCGGCCCAAGGTTGCTGTCCTCTAGTGGGATTTGAACCCCCGACCTTCTGGCCTGAAGTACCTTGCCCCAACCACTAGGCCACTCCTCCACTCCAAATGGGCTAGCATCCATCAACAAGAGGAACCACGAAGGATCATCCAGTGGCATGCCCTTCACTCAGATGCTGGGGTCCATGCAGACTGGACACCATTAAGGGAGGGAAGGAGGAGAAGCCTGGCCTTGAAATCCTCAGAGCTTGGAAACCAGCGAGACAGCAAGAACCTCTTCAGTGGCCTCATATGAGCTTGCACCCAAAAAACCATTCTAATTGATGACATCATCAAGCCAAGAATCTATAGGTAAACACAAATTTTGGAAGCCTGTTGCATCCAGAAGGATGACAACTGAAACAGCAGCTTTCTCACTCTCTCATCGGGTAGGAAGACCTTGCCTACATGAGTGTCGAACCATGCTCCCAGGTGTTTTAGAAACTGGGAAAACTGCAATTGACTCTTCCCACAGTTGATCACCCAGCTGAGACTCTCCAGAACTGTACCACTTGGGCCAACACCCTGGACGATTTTGATTGCGACCTGGCTCGGATGAGCCAGTCGTCTAGATATGGATGAACACAAATCCCCTGCATAAGTGAAGTTGGGGGACACCAGTGAGAACAGAGTTGCAGAAGTCGAGACGTGAAAGTACCAGAGACATCATAAGGGTAAGTGAGGGCCTGAGGAGTAACACCTCTTCTACATTCCGAGGTAGGAAGAAAGGAGCCAGCACTACCCTTTCAGCAGCTATGCCATTAGGTTGAGGGCCCTGAGGTTGGGGTGCAAGAGAGAGCCCTGCTCCTGTGATAGGAGGTCGGGCTGCGTCCCCAGTGGAAGTGGGTTTTCCACTGCCAGCTGGAGGAGAAGTGGAAACCAAAGCTGTCTTGGCCATCTAGGGGCTACCAGAATGACAGAGGCCTTGTCCCGAAGGATTTTGAACACAGTCTGGGCCACCCGGGAGGAAATGCATACATGAGGCCCCCTAACCAGGAGATCAGGAAAGCATCTGCAGCCACCCTCAGGGGATGTGGCTGTCTGGAGCAAAATCTTGGCAGCTGGTGATTTTGCGGACTGGCAAATAGATCTATGGACGTATGTCCCCAGCGGTGGAAAATCCGCTGGGCCATCACCGGATCCAGTTGCCATTCGTGAGTTTGGAGAATCCTGCTTAGTTTGTCTGCTAGGCAGTTCTCCTGACCAGGCAGGTACACTGCTTTGAGAGACATACCCTGCCTGATGGCAAAGGAGCAGAGGTCCATTGTCTCCTGACAATGGATACAAGACCTTGTACCTCCCTGCTTGTTCACATAGAACATTGCTACCTGGTTGTCCGTCTGTATCAATACAGACTGATGAGAGAGGAAATGACAAAAAGCTTGAAGTGCTAGGTGAATCGCCCGCAGCTCTAAGAGGTTGATTTGGTGTGCAGACTCCTGAGGAGACCATAACCCCTGAGTGCATGATCCTTGGCAATGGGCTCCCCAACCCAGCAAGGAGGCATCTGTCATTAGCACTCTTGTGTGCGAGGGAATCTGAAAAGACACTCCTTCGAGCAGACTGGGTGGCTGACTCCACCACTGCAATGACTTCACCAGTCTGGATACTGTTATCCTGTCTCTGAGGCTGCCGGTGGCTTGTGTCCACTGATCATTGAGGTACCACTGAGCTGTTCTCATGTGGAGATGGGCATTTGGGGTCACATGCACCGTGGAGGCCATGTGGCCCAGGAAGCGTAAGAAGTGTCTCGCAGAGACCTGAGTCCTGCGCCTGAACTGTTGTGTCAGTGCTAGCAGCCTCTGTGCCCTGTCCTCCGGCAGGTAAGCCGTCGCCTGAAGGGTGTCCAATCTTGCTCCTATGAACTCTAATTTTTGAGTGGGGAGCAAAGTAGACTTTGCGTGGTTTATGACAAAGCCTAGAAGTTGCAACAGGTTGATAGTGCAAGAAGTGGCCTGTTGTGTCTCCTGAGGCGACTGGCCTCTGATGAGACAGTCGTCCAGGTAAGGGAAGACAAAAATTCCTTGACTTCTGAGGAAGGCCGCCACTACAGCCAGGCATTTTGTAAACACTATGGGAGCAGAGGCTAGGCCAAAGGGTAGAACCCTGTATTGGAAATGTTTTCCTCCCGGCCAGGAGACACCAAGGAGTGCGTTTTTTGGCTCTTGAGCCTATGCATGGCCGATTCCACAACCACGGAGTTGTGCAGAAGCTGTGCCTTTTGGAACCCAGGGCTCTTGCGGATTCGATAGATGGAATCGACCCGCTTGCTGAGCACCGGCATCAAGGCCGGTGACTCTCACATGCGGAGCATCAGCCGTACCAGCATCGGAGGAACCGGCAAAGTAAAGGCATCCCTTGGGGGAAAGTCATACTGGAAGGCCTCGAGCTCTTCAACTTGAGGCTCCTCCTCGGTATCCGCCGGGAATGCCAAAGCCTTGGCCATGTCCCTGATGAAGTCCGAGAACCGGGTATCCTCCGGAGGGGACCTTCTCCGAGGCTCCGAACCTGGTGAGTCCGATGGGACATACCGGGTCCAATGGGTGTCCGGGAACGACTCATCTTCTGTCTCCCATGCTGATCCCTCCGAGGAGGAATCGAGGGGCTCTGGCTGTGAGGGCTTCGGCCCCGACCACCCCGAGGCCGAGCACCAGCGTCGACGACGACCTCGATCCCGAGGGGGAGGTCGAGGGAGACCTTGGCCGAGGATCGACTTGAGTCCATAGAGTCTCGAGGATTGGCTCGGCCTCCGGGGTCGACTTGGAAGTCGAGGTCCCGGTGGTCGGGGCGGATGGACAGGTGAGACCGACTATCAGCGCCCACTGCTGCTCCATGAAGGCAGACATGCTGCGCTCCAGGGCCATCATCCTGAGACGGAGCTCAGAAGACTCCGCAGCCTCCGGCTCAAGCCCTGACGTCGGATCCCCCGGAGGGAAATCCATGAGGACAACAGCACTTACCCGCCTTGGCGTCTCCGGCTCCGTGCAAGGTATCTTCGCAGGCCGCTCCGACCCCAAGGACCCGTGGCGGCGGTCAGGACTCCACGACCTGGCCTTCAAGGGCCCAGGGCGATCGGAGGCATCCAATGATGCCGCCCTCATGGGCTTCTTCTTCCTCCGGTGTTCCCGGGAGGGAGACATCCATTCAGAAGACCCCCGACGGTGCTCAGGTTCAGACAGCTCCCGAGACGTCGAGGCTTCTGATGAGACATCGAGGTCCAGATCCTGGGGGATGCGGACTCCGAGAAAATCCTTTCACGCTGCTCCTGCCAACTTCGGAGTGCCTTAGAGGTCGGGCCCGAGGCAGCCTACTGGCAGCCATCGGGGGAAAAAGAGCCCCTGCAAGGTCAAAGGACCGGGCTGCCACTGAAGGACAAAAAGGCAAAAAATTGACTGGACTCAATACCGGTGTACCGAGCCGCAGGCGGGAAAGGGAATCAGCGTCAAACCGGTCGAAGAGCAAAAAAGAGTAGTTACTCACCTGTAACAGGGGTTCTCCAGGAGCAGCAGGAATCAGTCCTCACATATGGGTGATGTCGGCGCCGACGGAGCCCCGTTGCGGAGCATTTCCCCAGCTTTCAAAGAGAGCCTTTGGAATGCAGCCACGCATGCGCAGTCCCCTTCCCACCCAAAGGTGCCATCTTGCTCAGTCCAATGACATAGCTAAAAGACAGCACGAAAAAAGAAAATGAACTATATACAACTGCAACTCCAAGGGGAGGAGGGAGGGTCGTGAGGACTGATTCCTGCTGCTCCTGGAGAACACTTGTTACAGGTGAGTAACTACTCTTTCTCCAGGACCAAGCAGGAAGTCAGTCCTCACATAGGGGTGACTCCCTAGCTCTGGGCTACCAGGAACCCAATGTGAAAAATAGAGCTCCCTCTAGAGCCTCAGCAACAGTGAGAGAATCTTCTCTGAGACCACACCTGAACGGTACCCCAACACCAGGGCTGGAGGGTAGGAGTTGCCTAAACCTCAAAGAGATTGCGGAGTACCGCTTGCCCGAAAGCACTGTCCCTATGGGACTCCCTCTCAAGGAGTAGTGGTCCGCAAAAGTCTGGCTGGAAGACCAAGTAGCGGCCCGGCAGATATCTGCCAACGGAACAGAATGGAAGTGAGCTACTGATGCGGCCTTCGCCCTGACCCAGTGGGCCATGACTCGACCCTCCAGGGACAGGCTGGCTGCCCTGTACGCCCAGGCGATACAGTCTGCCACCCAGATGGACAACGTACGCTTAGTGACAGGCAACCCCAATTTATAAGGGTGAAAGGAAATGAAGAGCTGGGAAGCCCTTCTATGCCCCTGCGTACGTTCTAGGTAAAAGGACAGCACCCTTCTACAACCCAGGGTATGCAAGACAGTTTCTGTCCTACTGGCGTGCGGCCTGGGAAAGAACATCGGAAGTACCACCTCCTGGTTGAGGTGGAAGGAGGACACTACCTTGGGAAGAAACTTAGGATGAGTCCTCAAGACTACCCTGTTCTTATAGAACCTGGTATACGGCCTATCCGAGACCAGGGCCTGAAGTTCACTCACACGCCTGGCCGAGGTGAGTGCCACAAGAAACAACACCTTCCAGGATAGGAAACGTAAGTGGCAGGTAGCCATCGGCTCAAAAGGTGGGTGAGTCAGTTGCTGCAAGACCACACTGAGATCCCACTCAGTGGCTGGTGGGCGAATAGGAGGCTTGAGCAGAAGCAGGCCTCTGAGGAAGCGAGACACCAGAGGGTGGCCCGGAGAGGGATTGTCCATCCACCGGCGAGTGGTGAGCTGAGAGGGCACTGAGGTGGACCCGGACAGAGTTGGACTGAAGTCCCAGGTTGGACAGGTGGAGCAGGTATTGCAGTACCACCGGGACCGAGCAGGAGAAGGGATCCTCCTGCTGTTGAGAACACCAAGTGGAAAACCTACGCCACTTCTGAGCATAAGCCTTCCGAGTGGAATGCTTCCTGGAGGCCAACACCACCTCTTCAACCTCCTTTGGTAGGAGCAAGGTAGCAAGGACTAGCCTTTCAGCAGCCAGGCCATCAAATTGAGGGATTTGAGGTTGGGATGCAAGAGGGACCCCTGATCCTGAGTCAGAAGATCGGGTTGCAGCCCCAGAGGAAGTGGAGCATCCACCGCCAACTGCAGAAGAAGAGGGAACCATGGCTGCCTGGGCCACCTGGGGCTATCAGGATCAGCGTGGCTCAGTCCTGCTGGGTTTTGAAAAGACAATCCTAGTAGGTCAGTGAACTTCAGAGTAATATTACAGTTAAGCCATAGGTATCTCAATTACTCCAATAGCATGAAAATATTTTCCAAACAAATCTCAACTTTTCCTGTCTTATTTGGGACATCGCTACAAAGATAAGCCTGACTTTTCTATTGTTCCATTTTTATTTGGAATGAAAATTTTTTAACAAAAATCAAATTGAAATATAAACATGGGTCACTGATGCAAAAGAGGAGCAGTTTGCGATACTGTCATTACTGCAGCTCCCGATTAGTCTGAGACCCGGTTTCTAACACATAGAAAAGTTTGAAAATAACTTATCCAAATAAGACAGGAAAAGTTGAGATTTGTTTGGAAAATATTTTCATGCTATTGGAGTAATTGGGGTTTTGAATAGAGTCCAGGCAACCAGAGGTGTGGGAGAAAACGCATACAGCAGGCCTTCGGACCAGGGGATCAGGAATGCATCTGCCGCTGCCCTCAGAGAATGCGGTTGTCTGGAACAGAACTTGGGTAGTGGCCTGATCAGCGGACTGGCAAAAAGATCCATGGTTGGAAGTCCCCACTTCAGAAAGATCTGTTGGACTACCCGAGGATCTAACTGCCACTCGTGAGACTGCAGGAGTCTGCTTAGCCTATCCGCCAGGTAGTTTTCCTGGCCTGGGAGGTAGACCGCCCTGAGGGTCATGCTCTGATTGATAGCCCAGGAGCAGAGAGCTTGTGCTTCCAGGCACAGGAGTTGGGATCCTGTGCCTCCCTGCTTGTTCACGTAGAACATAGCCACCTGGTTGTCCGTCTGAATTAGGACAGACTGGTGAGAGAGGACCCGACAGAAAGTCCGTAAGGCTAGCCGAATGGCTCTCAATTCCAACAGGTTGATCTGCTGGGCGGCCTCCCTCGGAGACCACAGGCCTTGGGTGCAGGTCCCCTGGCAATGTGCTCCCCAGCCTTGCAGGGAAGCATCGGTTGTCAGCACCTGAGTGTGCGGGGAGGCTCGAAAAGGAACTCCGCCGACCAGGTTCGGGAGATGCCTCCACCAGCATAGGGAGTCCATCAAGGGTTTGGACACCCTTATCCTGTCTGACAACTTTCCTGTGGCCTGTACCCACTGTGCCCTGAGGCACCACTGAGCCGGCCGCATGTGCAGACGGGCATTTGGGGTGACATGCACTGTGGAAGCCATGTGACCTAAGAGCCAGAGGAAGTGTCTGGCAGAGACCAGAGAGTTTGCCTGAAACTGGCCGGCCAACTTCATCAGCCTGTGAGCTCTGTCCACAGACAAATAGGCCTTTGCATGGAGAGTATCCAACCTTGCCCCTATGAACTCCAGGTCCTGTGAGGGGAGTAAAGTGGACTTGGGGAAGTTTATAACGAACCCCAGGTGCTGAAGCAGGGATATGGTTCTGAAGGTGGCCTGCCTGGCATCTTGCGGAGACTGGCCCCTGATAAGCCAGTCGTCCAAGTAAGGGAACACAAAGATCCCCTGGTTCCTGAGGTAGGCCGCAACCACCGCCAGGCACTTTGTAAAGACCTTGGGGGCGGAAGTGAGGCCAAAGGGAAGCACTCTGTACTGGAAGTGGTTCCCTCCCACCACAAATCTGAGGTATTGCCTGTGACTTGGATGGATGAGGATGTGAGTATAAGCATTCTTCAGGTCTAAGGAGCATAGCCAATCTCCCTGCTGGAGGTAGGGCAGTAAGATTCCAAGGGTAAGCATCTTGAACTTTTCCCTCTCCAGAAACTTGTTCGATTTCTCAGGTCGAGGATGGGTCTGAGGCCTCCTGTTCTTTTTGGTACCAGGAAGTACCTTGAGTAGACGCCTTGCCCTTCCAGGTGGTGAGGCACCGGTTCCACCGCCTGGTCCTGTAGTAGAGCTTCCAACTCCTGAAGGAGTACGTTTCTGTGCAGAGGGGGTCTTGGAGGCTCCCCTGGAAAGTAGGAGGGGGGTATCTGGGTGAAGTGGAGCAGATAGCCCCTTTCAATGATGCTTAACACCCAAGTATCCCCTGTGATGGCTGGCCACCTGTCTGCGTACAGGGTCAGCCGACCTCCTGTGCCCTGGAGAGGAGGAGAGGCTATGCTGGCATAGTCAAAAACCCCCTCCCTGCTGAGCAGGAGCCGGAGTAGGAGGCTTGGGAGCCTTCTGCCTACGTGGCCCATGACCCTGCCCCTTGGCCTGCTGGCCCTGTTGGGGAGCTGCAGAGGCCTGGTAGTGAGAGTAGGTTTTGTAGGCAGTGGTCCTCCTCGGGTAAAAGGCCTTTTTCCCCGAGCCCTTCTTCTTCTGAGAAGGGGGCAGAGGTTTTCGGGTAAGAATCTCAGTCTCAAGTTCTGCAGACTTTTCAGCCATGGGCTTGCCAAAGAGGTTTTCACCTCGACAGGGGACATCAACCAACTTGTCCTATACCCATGGCTCGAGGTCAGAGGATTGTAGCCAGGCCTGGCGGCATGCACCGATGCCGGCCCCTGCTACTCGGGCCGAAGCCTCAAATCCATCATAGGCTGCTCGAGAGATAAACGTCAAGCACTTTCGAATACCAGAAGACAAGGCCTTGAACCTCTGCAAGGGTTCCTCGGACAGACCAGCAGAGAACCCGGCAATCTCCTTTGCCAGGTCTCGAACGTACATGCCCATGTACAGCTGGTAGGTCTGGACGCGGCAAGCAAGTATAGAGCCCTGGAAGCACTTTCTACCGAGGGCATCCAGGTTCCGGGCTTCCCTGCCAGGAGGCACCGAGGAGTGCATCTTCTGACTTTTCAGGCGATGCATGGCCGATTCCACAACCATGGAGTGGTGTGGTAGCTGTGCCTTTTGGAACCCGGGGCTCTTGTGGACGCGATAGATGGAATCGACCCGCTTGCTTAAAACCGGCATCGAGGCCGGCGCCTCCCACATGCGGAAGAGCAACCGCTCCAGCATCGGAGGAACCGGCACAGTAAAGGCCTCCTTGGGAGGAGAGTCATACTGCAGGGCCTCGAGCTCCTCGGCTCGAGGCTCCTCCTCGGGATCCGCCAGGAAGGCCAAGGCTTTGGCCATGTCGCGTACGAAGTCCGAGAACCGGGTATCCTCTGGAGGGGACCTTGTCCGAGGCTCGGATCCTGGGGAGTCTGAAGGGACGCACCGAGTCCGGAAGATGTCCGGGGACTCCTCTTCCTCCGTTCTCCCTACGCAGATTCCTCCGAGGAGGAATTGAGCGGCTCTGAGTGGGCGGGCACCGATGCCATCCGCCCCGACGCCGAGGGTACCGGCGTCGACGACCTCGGTCCCGAACGGGAGGCCGAGGGTGACCTCGGCCGAGGATTGACTCGAGTTCGCATGGTCTCGAGGATCAGCTCGGCCTCTGAGATCGATTTAGACGTCAAGGTCCCGGTGGTCAGGGCAGATGCGCCGGTGAGGCCGGCGATCAGCACCCGCTGCTGCTCCATGAAGGCAGACAATCTGCTCTCCAAGGCTGTCAACGTGAGTCCAAGCTCAGGAGACCCAGAAGCCTCCAACTCGGGCCCCGACGGCGGCTCCCCCGGAGGAGAGTCCACGAGGACTACAGTACTCACATAACTCGGGGCCTCCGACTCCACACGAGGATGCTTTACAGGCCTCTCCGACTCCGAAGACCCGGGACGGCGATCGGGTCTATGCGACCTGGCCCTCAAGGAGCCAAGAGCATCCACCGATGCCGCCCTCGCGGGTTTCTTCTTCCTTCGGTGCTCCCTCGAGGGGGACTCCCTTTCAGAGGAGCCCCTACGATGCTCGGGGTCAGACTCCCGAGACGTTGTGGCCTCTGACGAAGTTCGGACCCAACCAGACGCCGAGTCGGAGAAGATCCTCTCACGCTGGTGCTGACGGCTCCGAAATGCCTTCGAGGACATTTTGCCACAGGGACTACAGACCTTAGGATCATGGTCAGGCACCAGGCACCGGAGGCAGCAGTCATGTGTGTCGGTGAGAGACATCAGCTTCTTGCACCGATCACACTTCTTAAAGCCACTGGCAGCCATCGGGGGAAAAAGGGCCCCTGCAAGATCAAAAAATCAGGCTGCCAGGGAAAAGAAAAAATGGCGTGAACGCAGCCTCTAAGGACAAAAACCGAAAAAAGAGATCCAGTTTCGGAACTGGTGTACCGAGTCCAGGCGGGAAAGGAACCGACGTCAAACCGAAGAAAAATAACTCGTCTCAACACAGGAAAATCCACTTTTTTTCACGGGTGACAGGGACACACGTCCGTAGGGCTCCGCGGAAAAAAGAAGACTGAGCAAGATGGCACCTTTGGGTGGGAATGGGACCGCGCATGCGTGGCTGCATTCCCAAAGGCTTTCTCTGAAAGCTGGGGAAATGCTCCGCATGGGGGCTCTGTCGGCGCCGACGTCACCCATATGTGAGGACTGACTTCCTGCTTGGTCCTGGAGAATCCTTCTAAGTTTTGCCGCACTTTTTCCGTGAGGAATTAGGGACAATGTCCGTTGGGCTCCGCGGAAAAAGGGAGACTGGGCAAGATGGCCCCTTGGGCAGGAAGGGGACCGCGCATGCACGATGCAATCCCAAAGGCTTTCTTTGAAAGCTGGGGAATTGCTCTGCACGAGGGGTCCGTCGGCACCGACGTCACCCATATGTGAGGACTGACTTCCTGCTTGTTCCTGGAGAAGGCAATGTCTTTAGCTGCTAAGCAGACTAGACTATACATAGCATTCAAAAGAATGGCTGCTGCCGATTCCAGGATGACGGAAGTATCATCTGGAAGGAGCGAATGAATCCAATGAAGGACAACTCAAGTTGTCAGACTTGCACATACCGCTAACTGGAGAACAACAGAGGAAGTTGAAAACTGACTCTTCAGACGCGCTTCCATCTTGTGATCCAAGTGGTCTTTTAGGGCCATACTGCCCTCTGCTGGGATGGTGGTCCACTTTGTGACCGCTGTGACATATGCATCCACCTGAGGCATGCTTAACCACGCAGCACAATACTCCCTTTCAACAAGGAGTCAGGCAGGTCCCATTCCAAGGAGACCATGCTCTTAGCAACCTCCAGAAAGGGAAAAGCCCTAGCAGGCTTCCAAACCACCCGCAAGAGGGGGTGTACCTGGGACATCTGTTTTGTTGCCAGATGATCAACCAAGCACAGAGCGGACGACACCTGAGCAATTAACGCTGCTGGCTCTTCCTGATATGGGAATTGTCCTGATCCTCTGAGGGAGAAGACATTTCATCCTCAAGACTGGAATCCTTGCCAGAGGTGTCAAAACTGGACTCCAGATCTCGGGGCATAGAAAAGATGGTCTGAATCTCCAGACTCCAATCCCTACCTAGATTACTTAAATGGCAGAGGCCATGCCAGACTTTGGCTTGCCTCTGTAGCAGGACCCTCTTCCGACTGAGTGGAGAAATAGAGAGGACCTAGAAATCCCAGGGTCTGAACTGCCTCACCAGAAGGACCAAGCTTGTGAAAGAATTCAAAGGAGGATAACCCAGAGACTGGGAATTCCCTATCAGGATTAGCCCCAACACCAGCAGGAGGCAGACTTGCTGCCAGACTCTTAAGAGAAGTGGAGCAGCCAATAGGGCAAAAGACCAAATCCAAGGTTTGGGAATCATCTTTCTTCACCACTGCATTTACCGCCTTCTGCAGTGAGGATAACAAGGGAAGGGCACCTGTGTCCCCTTGCTGTGAGAGCAGGGGACAGGCCCTCCAAGGACACATTAGAAGTCTTCAGGCAGGAATCACAGAGAATGGAGTCCAACAGCATAACTTTCTGCTTTTCCGCAGACCAAGTAGCATTTCTTAGAAGAAGGCATATGTCAGTGCCAATGTGTGTCTTATGTATCACTTACAGATCAGCTTCACAGGCTCAGGATGCACTAAATAAGGCGCTTTGCCACATGTGCTTCAGCCATGTGGGCACCACCACCATGTGCTATGATCACATGCAGATCTAAGGTGATCAAGACTAACATGCATCACGGTGCATACTCATACATGTAACACAACTAACATGTGCTACAACAAGGCAGGAACTGGCAGGAAAAAAACCGTGCCTCACCAACAGTCGCACTGAATGGCCCAGGATCCAACAGAGGCACTGCCCAGTGGACGAGGTCGGGTAGCCCCCCACCCAAAAAAAAACAACAAGTCAGGCAAAATAGAGACTTTGTTTTGGTACTCACCCTTGAGGAGTCCAAGGCAACCAGGCTCAGTGTACTCCTCTGCTGCCAGAGCCTGCAGGCACAAACCTCTGAGGAGCCTTCCTCTAATCTTCAGGGGAGAGCCAGGGGGGAGGAAGAGGATGGAAGGGGGCACTGAGGTTGTCTGAGATGAAGAATCCTTTTCCAAACTTCTGGATGCTCAATTGGCCCTTAACCAGATAAGGGCAAGAAGCTGAACCAATTCTCCTCTTCCATATGATAATATCCAAAAGAGCACCAATTTTAAGGGGTGATCCTAGTGGTGCCTCCAGTGTCGAGCTCGAGTGAGGAAGTCACTCCTAAGAGAGGTTACTCAAGAGCTAAATCAACTCTTTCTCAGAATTTTAACCAGAGCTGCATCCACACATTCACCATCTGCTGAAGACAGAGAAATACTGAAATGTGAGGATGAGGTCATAAGAAAAAGCTCTGGAATCTTTTCTGTCTCCACCTCTGCTGCTAGGGGGACACAACCAACTTATCTGGACTGGTCTACTGGACAATATGGAATCTAAGGTTGTACCTGAGGCAATGGAGGGTTAGGTGACTTGCCCAAAGTCATTGACGTCATGTGCTGAGGTGAGGGCAATGAGAGTACCTTTCAGGTAAGGAATTTCTACTGGGTGGGCATCATTAGCATGACGAGAAACCTCATGAGCTGAGTGAGGACAACATTGAGATCCCATAGAACCAGGGGCTTCATTACAATAGGTTTCATGCTCTGAAGCCCTTTCATAAGCTTGGATACTAGCAGATGAAGGATGATTGGTAGTTGCTTATGTCGAAGGTTACCCAAACTCAGATGAACTTTCACTGATGAAGTGCTCAGCCTTGAATTTGAAAGTTTAGTTTAATTTAGTATGATCACCGTTCTCTTTCATAATAGAGTTTCACAAAAATATCAAATAAGATAAAAAGAAACTATACAATGAGTAATAAGCAAAACATAATTCAGCAACAAAAAGAACATAGACAGAAAAATATATGATGGGGAGGCTTAGAAACTAGTTAGAGTCATCAGAGGTTAAGGTTAAAACAGCAGAAATTTCAAAGATCTTAGAAGACTTATTAGAGTTCCAAAGGGGATTGAAAGCATATTATTTCAGGTTAGTTTTTCAAGGGAGGAAATCTGTAGGGTAATGTTTTATATACAAATTAGGTTTTAGTTTTTAGGTTATTAGTTTGAAATGAGTTGAGGTTGTCTCTTATAAAGAGCGAGCTTGATGGACAATATTTTATTATTTTGTATGTCAAATACATTCATTTTAATTTGTTGTATTGCTTTGAATTTGTTTTAATATTTTAAGTCATTATATTTATTATTTATGTTTTTTGTAAACTGTAGTATATATGATTTATTAAATAAAGACATAAAACATTCAGACTGTCCTAGCTATTATCTTATCCACTACTGAAATACCAGTGAGAAAATTATCTAGACTTAATCCCAATTTTAAATCTCAGATGAGATTTACATTCTCAGCTCCTGAGGCAAAGAACTACAAGAAGAGTGTAAGATAGCTAACAGCACTATGACGAGTAGACTATCTAATTCTCAAGGCAGAAGGAATAAAAAGATTTTGAGACAAAGTGGATGTGTAGGGAATAAATAAATCCAATAGATATGCAGAAAGACCCTGGTACAGGCACAATGGATTAATATCAAGGTCTTGAACTTAAACCTGAAGAGAATGGACAGCCAAAGTTGTTTCATAAACAAAAGTCAAATTTCCAGGCCCTATGCAGTATGTCGTGATTATATTTCAGTGGGATTAATCAGATTTTAAGTTCTTTGATGTTTTTACTCAAAATTCAAGTTACAATATAATTTAATAAAGTAAAATGGACTAGTTCCAAAACATCAAATTACTATTTTTTGATCAGTATGAAACAAGTCAGGCAAACAATTGGTGAAGAGGTTCTTTATTGATTTCTGGTCTTTCATTATCTCTTATTAAGATTCTTTTGATTCATCACTCTGTGAAGAAGCTTAACAGCAGTGTTCTTCTGAAGCAGCTGACGATGTTTGGTAGACGATTTGGAGTTTCTGGGCTGATATTCAGCAGCATTGGCTAGCTGTCGCTGCTGAAGACTAACATCGGATAGTCAATGCTTGAGCCATATCCAGCCACCAGCACTGAATATCCAGGGTAGCCACAGACCCCAGAAGCTAACTGGGCAGTGGCGATATTGAGCCACTGCCTAGCTAACTTCCGCAGGTAAAGTTATGCCAGCATTTGCCACTCCTGACTTTACCTATGAGTTGCTAACGGGACAGTGGCTCAATATTGCCACTGCCCAGTTAGTGACGGGTACTAACTCTGCTCATGACATGATCCGATGCTAACCACATAGTATCAGGACATGTAGCAGCAGCAGCACCCACGGATATTCAGTGGCACTAACCGTATTAGTGCTGCTGAATATCCCATTAATTGGCATTTACACGGTTTGCAGGTCTGCAAACTATGTAAATGCCTTTGAATATCGGGCCCTTTGTTTCTAGCAGTCTGGACCAAATGGATTTTTCAAAGACCATACATGGGGAAAGCGTGGACAACAGGAAATAAATCCATGTATGGAACTCCGTAGCTTCAGGCTACCTTAACAAGACTAAAGGAACTGAGTGTTGCCCAACAGGGGCAAACAATTTTGTTTTTGTTGGCAACAGGCCTTTTGAATTTTTTTTAAAAGATAACCTGAACAGAAAATAATGGGCCTAGGGAAGATGGAGTTGTATTCTTTTCCCCAAACGGATTCCATAGTACTGATTGGCCGACATTGCTGTCACATTGGGAATCCCCCTCCAGACAACAGTGAGACGTGAATGTGTGGCAAGTGGGCTACCGACACAGCCATGGCTCTTACATTATGAGCCATGACATGACCCTCAAAGGCTCAGGCCTGCATGGGCATAAGCAAAAGAGATGCTGTCTGCTAGTCAAATTGAAAGTGAGCCTTTGGAAATGGCAACCCCTAGCATATTGGGGTCAAAAGAAAAAGCTGGATGGACTTTCTATGGGCTTTCATCTGCTTCAAGTAGAAAGCTACAGCTCACTTGCAGTCCAATATGTGCAGAGCAGTTTCTTCTTTATAAGCATATGGTTTTGGGAAAAATGTTAGCAGAACAATTGACTGATTAAGATGGAAATCCAATGTCACTATTAGAAGGAATTATGGATGAGTAGAGGACCACTCTATTATGATGGAATTTAGTGCAAGATGAACGAAATACAGTACTAGAGCCGTGGTCCTCAACCCAGTCCTCTGGGACCCCCAAGGCCAGTCAGGTTTTTCAGGATATCAAGAATGAATATGCATAAGAAAGATATCTGCATGGACTGCATATTCATTGTAGATATCCTGAAAACCTGACTGGCCTGGGGCATCCAGAGGACTGGGTTGAGAACCACTGTACTAGAGCCTGATGCTCACTCACCCTACATGCTGAAGTGACCACCACCAAAACCAAACTTTCTAGGTCAAGAACTTCAGAGAGCAGGAATTAAGTGGCTCAAAAGAAGTTTTCATTAGCTGTGCAAGAACCATATGGAGGTCCCAAGACACTGCAGCTACTTTATAGGGAGGCTTCAAGAAAAGCTAACCCCGCATAAAGCGAACACGTAAAGGCTGTACAGAGATGAGTCTTCCCTCTACACCTCGATGGTAAGCTCAAAATGCACTGAGATGAACCTTAAGTCCAGACTTGGAGAGGTACAGAAGATACTCCAGCAGTTTTGTGTGGGACAGGCAAAGGGATTTAGGGAATGGTCCTCATACCAGACCAGATCTCTTCCATCTGCATGAACAGGATTTTCTCATAGAGGCCCTTCTGGAGGCCAAAAGGACATCATTTACACACATACAGAAGACCCTCCCCACAATCTAGGAATAATGTATCCGAGGTTAGTCTGCTGTGAGACCCTACTCTGGAGCAGAAATGAGCCACCTGGGCATTCTGAGGAGTCACAAAAAAGATTTATCAAGGGGGTGCCTCAATCTCTAAAGATGCGAATTGCAACCTCCTTGTGCAGTGTCCATTTATGAGGTTGGAGGACTCGACTTAGTCTGTCCGTCAGTGTGTTTTGCTCACCTGGTAGGTATGTGGCTCTCAAGTACATCCAGTGAGTAATGGCAAATTTCCATAACCGGACTGATTCCCAAACAGGGCCAACTGCCACCGATTCAGTCTCAGCAGGGGGAGGCAGGCAGGCAGCAGCAATATTTCCAAAGCGGCTGCTTTTTGCCACAGCTTTCTTGCCCATGGCAGGCCATTCCCTTCAGCACACATGGCCTGCCGCTTCTGCTCCCCTTTGAAAGCCTTTAGAGCATTTTCAATGGCTCTTAGTTCCAAGAAGTTGATCTGATGTAGACTTTTTTGTGAGGACCGATCTCCCTGAGTGAGAAAACCATCAAAATGAGCTCCCCAACCCAGTCTGGATGCATCTGTTGTCAATATTTTTGTGATGGAGCAATTGGGAAGTTGAGACCCTTAAAGCAAATTGTGATAAATTGTCCAGTCTTGCAATGACTGAATGTGTGGATTGGTGATATACAATCACCGAGACGTACTGTGGCCTGGGTCAACTGCGTTCTCTGAGTCCACTGAACCCATCTCATTTGGAGACGTACCGAGAGTGTTACATGCACTGTAGAAGACACATGTCCTAGTTCAGTTAACATCCTGTGAGCTGTTATATGCTGACTCAGTTATTTTATTTATTTAGCTAGGCTTATATATATATTTCCCTTGTCCCCAAAGGGTTCACAATCTACATTTTGTACTTGAGGCAACGGAGGGTTAAGTGGCTTGCCCAAGACCACAAGGAGCACCTGTAGGACTAGAAACCCCAGCCCTTCCGGCCCAAGATTTCTGTCCTCTAGCAGGATTCAAACCCCTGGCCCTATGGCTTGAGGTAACTTGCCCCAACCACTAGGCCACTCCTCCCTCCTATCAGTTATGACTCTAACAGTATTGCTGTCAATCTATGAAGTCTGTCGTGCAGGAGTAAGATTCTCACTTGAATTGTGTCGAGCAGGGCTCCTCTGAATTCCAATTGTTCGAAGGGCTGAGGATGAGATTTCAGGTAATTTATGATGAACCCTAGTATTCCAGCATCCAAATGGTCAACTGTGCTGATTCTCAAACTCCTTCCCGAGTGGTACTCTTGATCAGCCAATCGTTCAAGTAGGGGAAGACATAGTTACAAGTCAGTTTTGCTATTATGCATTAGTTCATACTGTTAACCTTTTACTTTTATTGTTACAAAATGTTCAATGTTACAAAATGTTCGATGTTACAAAATGTTACAAAATGTTCAATGTTACAAAATGTTCGATGTAAAACTAAGCGTCTGCTTTGTGGATTGTTGTTTTATTGTGAACCGCAACTGAACCCTGGAAGTTGCGGGTTATAAATATATGTTAAATAAAAATAAAATAAACACTCCCAGAGTCCGAAGGTAAGTTGCTACTACTGCAAGGCATTTCATAAAGACACAAGGTGCTGAGGCTAGGCCAAAAGGCAGAACTCTTTACTGGAAGTGGTTTCCCCCAGAACAAATTTGAGATACTTCCTGTGAGTGGGATGTATCTGTATGTGAGTATATGCATCCTTTAGATCCAGGAAGCCTAGCCAAACTCCTTTTTGAAGATAAGGGAGTAGGACAGCCAGAGAAATCATTCTGAACTTTTTTCTTGGGGATCAGGAAATACCTGTAATAAAACCCTCACCCTCTTTGCTCTGGTGGCATGAGCTTGATCGCAAGATCTTCTAAGATGGCGGTGATTTCTCTCTGAAGTAGTTTTTGACGCTGAGGGTCCATGGAATGAGCCCTCAAAGGGTAATTTGGAGGAATGTCGAATAGAGGCAATTTGTAATCACTTTGGATAATTTCCAAAACCTGGATGTGTCCGAGATTATAAGGGGCTACCTCTGGACAAAAAGAGTGAGACTCGCTCTGAGAGAAGAGTTCTCCATTGTGGTTACAAATAGAGTGGCTATGTTCTTTGGGAATCAGTCAAAACCCTGCCCCAAACTTTGGTTAAGGAGGCGGCTGGGGCTTCTTACACTTCGATTGTGGTCGAGGAGCCTGTTTCAATTGGGAATAGTGGGACCCAGGAAAGTACCTACGCCTGCAAGAGTAATAGGGCTTTTTCTGGCTACTACCTTGAAACCTCCTGCAGTAGGAGGCCGGTTCAGATGTGTGCCTTGAGAGATTTCAAAAGGCGACATGCTGCTTTTCAATGAAGCCAATTTTCTCTTTGACTTGTTCTCCGAAGAGACTCTCTCCATTGCACTGTATGTCAGCAAGCTTATCCTGCACTGATTGTTCTAGGGCTGAGGACGGGAGCCAGGCGAGGCTGAGCACCAATACCTATAGCAGAAGTTCTCGAAACCATTTCAAAAATATCATAGGTCACTCAGACCATGAACTTAAAGCAGTCCTTACCATATCTCACTAGGGAATGATACCGTTCCAATTTCTCTGGAAGGAGATACTGGGGCAGGTCAGCTAAGCCACCCATGATGTCCTTCAGAAATATGCCCACATAGAGCAGATAAGATGGGGAAGCTGTAAAACTAGAGGGCATAACAAAAAGCTGCAAGGGGATAAATTGAAAAACAACGTCAGGAAATACTTTTCACTGAAAGGGTGGTGGATGCTTGGAATGTCCTCCCAATGGAAGTGGTGGGGGCAAACACAGTGGCAGAATTCAAAATGGCATAGAACAGACACAGTGGATCCCTTTATAGCAACAGGATAAAATCAAAAGAAGCATAACTATCTCTTATATCTGAACAAATAGGGGTGACTTACACGGAGTGGTGGGTACACTTCTAAACAAAGGCATGGGGAGGGGTGACCTGCATGGAGTGGCAAGTGCACCTACTCTTGCCACCTTACTGTGCAGACTAGATGGACCATACTGGTCTTTATCTGCCATCATATACTATGTTACTATGTAAGCATGGAACTCTGGAAAACCCACCTCCTAAAAAAGTGTAATGTCTGAGCCTCCTTTCCTGGGTCTTAAGTGAGTAAGTCTTAAGGGTGGATTCGACCACCAAGGAATGGTGAGGAAGCTGGTGCTTCTCAAACCCGGGAATCTTTTGAACTCCATACATGGAGTCAAGCCTTCTACTAACTGGAAGTACAGTGAAGGGGCTCTCCCACATTCTCATCTGTACTCTCTCTGAAGGATAGAGATGCACAGGCACTGTCACCGTTTCCTTAAGCGCCAAGGAGTACTGAAGGATCTCCAATTCTTCTGCCCTGGGCTCATCCTCAGTCTCCAAAGAAAATGGTATGGCCTTGGCCATATTTCTAACAAAATCTTGGAAGGTCAAATCCGCAGGAGGTGACATGTGTCTCTCATGAGGACGAGAAGGGTGTGATGAAAGTTCTGGGGAACCTGTCCTCAGATATCTCCCGACTCTACATTGGTAACCCAGCCTTCTGAGTCAGATTCAGAGAGGAAATCTAAATACTTCTGAGTCTCTGACCGGATCACTCTCCTGTCTTTTGGGCACTGGGAGCTTCTTCGGGAGCAACAATACACTGATGATCTTCTAGGCCTTGAGGTAGTATCAGACCCCGATGCACTAGAGAGAGAGTGAGATCGGCCGAGCAAGCTCAGACGTTGGGGCCTTCGATGCCATGATGTTGATGATCCTTCTACAGGCAAGCTATGCTTCTCAGGAATCAGCTGGACAGGTGCCGATGTCGATGCAGCAGATAATGAGGCACTGATATGCTGCATGGCAAACAGTATTGTAATAGAAACATGATGGCAGAAAAAGACAACATGGCCTATCTAGTCTGCGCTTCCATATCAACTACTACAAAAGTCCCCCCTTTTCCTTTAGAGATCCTCTGTGTTTGTCCTATGCTTTTTTGAATTCAGATACTGTCCTCATCTTTACCACCTCCACTGGGAGACTATTCTATGCATCTACCACTCTTTCTGTAAAGAAATATTTCCACATTTACTCCTGAGTCTATCCCCTTTCACCCTCATCCTATGTCCCCTCGTAGCAGAACTTGTTTTCAATTGAAAGAAGCTCTCCTCTTGTGCATTTATGCAACAGAGGCATTTGAACGTCTCAATCATATCACCTCTATCCCGCCTTCTTCTAAGGTGTACATATTAAGATCCATAAGTCTGTCCTCATATGCTTTATAACGAAGACCACTAACCATTTTAGTAGCCACCCTCTACACTAACTCCAACCTGTTTATATCCTTTTGAAGGTGTGGTCTCCAGAAATGAGGCCACACCAAAGACTTATACAGAGGGGCACTATCACCTCCTTTTTTCTGCTGGCCATTCCTCTCCCTATGCACCCAAGCATCCCTTTAGCTTTCGCCATTGCCTTTTCTACCTCTTCAGCTACTTTAAGATCATCAGACACAATCACACCCAGGTCCCGGCTCTTCTTTTGTGGACAGAGGTACTTCACTCCCTATACTGCATTTTTTAACATTAAATCTCAGCTGCCAAATTCTAGACCATTCTTCAAGCTTATCTAGATCCCTCCTCATGTTATCTACACCTTCTTGGGCGTCTACTCTATTGCAGATTTTGGTATCATCCACAAAGAGGCAAACCTTACCCAACAGCTCTTCTGCAATATCACCAACATGTTCCTTGAAAGCCTTCAGAAGGCACTTCTAAATGGCTACCATCTCCAAAGGCTGTGGGGCCTCAGCAACATCAGCCTTTGTCCCCGGAATCTGAGACGAAGTATCAGCTGCTTGGTCTCTGCCCCTCCAATGTTTTGGAGAATGAGCTCTCTTCTCTTCAGGGCAGCTTAGAGGTTTGCTCCTGCATACCCCTCTTTCCTCTGGACACTGTGCCTTGAGGGGCTTCAACGTCAATGCACTGGAGTTTCCACTCAATGCTCAGTGCAATCACCTCTTGGCATCAATGAAGATGAAGCTGAATCCTTCTATCCTTCTTCACCTTTGGGCAGACATCAATCGATGGCTAATGCTTCAGGCTCTATGGATGCTTGGCTCCGAGTGGTCTTAAAAACTCCTCAATATCAATGCACCGCCAGCATCCAATGCAGCCTTCGATGCCATTGAGACTGATGTGGCCGATGCCGATGGATCGGACTTATGAGTGCCATAAATTGATTTTGCACTACTTCTCTCAACTTTGAGTCCTTTTTTTGTCATCTGTAAACACAAATTACAAGAGAAAACAGAAACAGAGGAGGGCTGAAGGTACCAACTATACGTATCCTAGAGCACTAGTAACACTTTTTAAACCCACACGCAAGTTTTTGGTACATATCAGCCTCAAAAACCGCTGCAGCGAAATCAAATGACTTGATTTTGAAAAGTAAAAGTATGAATTCGTGGCAAGAGCACCAAGCCAAAGGGGACAATGGTGCTGCGGAAAATAAAGATAATCTTAAATGGTCAAAAATCTGACTAGGGAAATTTAGTAAAGATAAAACTGCGACTTGCAGGTGGATAAAAAACAAACAGCCGAAAGGCAGAAAGAATTCCAGAGATGGATAGAAAAAGTTACCAAGAATGAGAATGATGAAATGTGTCCGTTGGGCTCTGGGAAAAGTGTAGACAGAAGTAATATGGCACACATAGGCAGAGGAAGCTCCGAAAAGCTTTGAGTAGAAGCTGGGGAGTACTTGTACGTGGGTTCCATTGGATGATGTCACCAATATGTGAGGACATTTCCTGCTTGTCCACAGAGAAAGCGTTATTACTCACCTGTAACAGATGATCTCCGGAAACAGCAGGAATCAATTTTCACATATGGATATCGTCGGTACAGAGCCCCATGCGGGAACGTTCCCCAGCATCCAACTGGAAAGCTTTTGTGAGCACTCCACTGCGCCTGCTTCTCAGTTAAGTTTGCAGCTGAGAGAGAGAGGAAAAGAGAGAATACCCTACAACTCCTAGGGGAGGAGGGCGGGTTGTAAAGACTGATCCCTGAAGTTCCTGAAGATCACCTGTAACAGGTGAGTAACAACGCTATCTCCAGGAACAAGCAAGAATGCAGTCTTCACATATGGGACTCACTAGCTCCCAGGGACCAGACTGGAAGTGATAGCAGTGGCATCCCCGAGGCTAAAGGATAGAGCCTAGGAGATGTGGATACAAAGTGGCCCCATTGGACTCGATTGCAGTTGGTAAGACCATCATCAGGGAAATCTGGTACCAGAAATCTGGGACAGAAAATAGGAGTTGCAGTTAAGTCCCAGAAAGGTGCTGGAGGACAGCCTGGCCAAAGACAGCACCCCGACGGGAATCTCTGTCTAGGCAGTAGTGTGCAGCGCAGGTATGAATGGAGGACCAGGTAGCTGTATGAAAGCTATCGTCAATGGAGACTGAACGAAGGTTGGCAACTGAGGTTGCCATGGAGTGCACATTGTGAGTGGTGACATGACTCTCGAGGGAGAGTCCCGCATGAACGGAGGCAAAAGGAATGCAATCTGCAATCCAGTTGGATAGGGTGCGTTTCGTCACTGGAAGCCCAAGGCGACTTGGATAAAGGAAATTAACAGATGATTTCCTGTGGTTCTTGGTTCTGTCTAAGAAGAAAGCCAGTGCGTGCACTTGCAATCTAAAGAGTGTAGCGCTGCTTCAACCTTAGAGGCATGTGGTCTGAGGAAGAAGACTGGTAGCATCACTGACTGGTTGAGATGGAAAGCGGAGTGGATGGGTACAGAGAACCACCTTGCCATGGTGGAACAGGGTGTACGGAGGATCTGACACTAGAGCCTGCAATTCGCTGGTGCGGCGGGCTGAGGTGAGGGCAATGAGGAAGAGTACCTTCCAAGACCAGAATTTTAAAGGAGTAGTGGCTAAAGACTCAAAAGGAGGCTTTAGAAGTTACGCTAGGACCACTTGAAGTCCCAGGCCACCGGTGGTGGTTTGATCAGTGGCTTGGACAGCAGGAGACTCCGCATAAATCATTGCACTAAGGGGTGCAAAGAAATGGGATGCCTCTCCACCGGCCTGTGATAGCAGAGATGGCACTAAGATGGATTCTGACTGAATTAGTCTTGAGACCTGCTGAGGACAAGAAGAAATTAGACCTTACCTGCTAATTGTCTTTCCTTGAGTTCTCTCCAGGCCAGTCCAGGACATTAGGGTAATCAACCTCCTCCAGCAGCTGAGGACTGAAAACAAAGTTTTGCTGACAGCCTATCCAGCTCCCCCTGGTGTCAGAGAGTCAGTCTTCTATTGTCAAAGCAGCGGAACTATAACTATAAACTTGAAAAAGAACAAAATTACTCTAGGCCTCTAGGAACCTTACTTATAACTTTAAGAAGCATTCTCTTATATTTCCTTTTTTTTTTCTCATGACTCCGAAGAACCCCTCCTAACCCTAGAGGAACCTCCAAAATCCACTTCGACTATGCCATCCAATGTTCTCCAGCTCCGGCCACTAGTGCGGTAACCAATTCTATCTCTGAACTAATGGCAGAGGACCTAGACTTGTCCATCACTCGCAGACAAACTGGGTGGGTCCTGGACTGCCCCGGAGAGAACTCAAGGAAAGACAATTAGCAGGTAAGGTCTAATTTATCCTTCCTATTCATCTCTCCGGGCCAGTCCAAGACATTAGGGCAGTACCAAAGCAGTACCTAAACTCAAGAGGGTCCTGTGAGTCCCCCAAAAATGGCCAAGGCCCCAACCCTCGCATCTCCCGTTGCCTGAACATCTAACCTATAGTGCTTCGTGAATGTATGAAGGGAAGACCACGTCGCCGCTCGACAGATATCCACCGGCGGAACCAAAGCAAACTCAGCCCAAGACGCTGCCTGGCCCCTAGTAGAATGCGCTCTGAGCCCCTCTGGAGCCGACTTGCCTTTCACTTCATAAGCCGCCCCTATCGCATGCTTTACCCAGCAGGCGATAGAAGCCTTGGTAGCCGTCTTCCCTTTACACGGACCACTAAAGAGGACGAACAATCTATCAGACCTCCGAAACGGTTCCGTTTCCTTGAGGTACCTATGCAGCATGCGTCCTAAATCCAACCTCCTAAGCGACCGATCCACCTTACTCCCTTCCTGACCCACAAAGGTGGGAAGCGAAACTACTTGATTCATGTGAAAAGTGGACACCACTTTAGGAAGAAAGGAAGGCACCGGCCATAACACCACTTTTTCTGCACCTGCAGATCCGAAACCCTCTTTGCAGAACACAACGCTACTAGGAAGGCAGTCTTCCAGGACAACTCTCTCAGATTCCCTGCCAACTTTGACTCGAAAGGAGGCTCCGTTAACGCCTCTAGCACCAAGTTCAAGTCCCAAGAAGGCATTACCTGCCTAACCGGAGGCCTAATATTCCTGGCCGCCCTAAGGAAACGTTGAACATCCGGGTGTGACAAGACAGTGCCCCCCTGCATTCTTCCTCTATAACACGCCAGAGCCGCCAAGTGCACCTTAAAAGTGCTGAGGGCTAGCCCCTTTTCTAGTCCCCCTTGAAGGAACGACAGGATATCTGGTAACCTCGCAGAACAAGGCTTAACCTTCCTCTCTTCACACCACGGTTCAAAAATGCACCACACATGAACGTACGCCAAAGACGCCGACCTTCTCCTGGACTTTAACATAGTAGCTATTACCGACACTGAGTATCCCCGACGTTGCAACCGTTCCCTTTCAAGAGCCAGGCTGTAAGCAAGAACCGATCCACCTGAGGCATTAACACGGGACCTTGGCTCAACAGATTGACTCGAGTGGGCAGTCTCCATGGAGGCACCACTAGAAGCCGCATCAGATCCACATACCATGGTCGTCTGGGCCAATCCGGAGCAATGAGGATAACCTTCCCATTGTACCTCGTTATTCTCCGAACAGTGCACTGCCCGTGCCTTCCTGCCTGTTGATGTAGGAAACCATCACCAAATTGTCAGAGAACACTCGAATCGCTTGCCCTTCAAGCAGACCGACAAAATCTAGCAGAGCTAAACGTACCGCTCTCAGCTCTAAATGATTGATCGACCAACTGCTCTCCTCCGCAGAGCAGGTCCTCTGCGTTATTTGCGCCAGACAATGAGCCCCCCATCTGGAAAGGCTGGCGTCCATTGTGAGCAACACCCACTCCGGGAGCTCCAGTGGTACACCCGCTTGAAGATGCGCCAGGACCAACCACCACTGCAGACAGTTGCATACTTCTCCCGGACATACCAGCCTCTGAGAAAGAGGATGATCTTGTGGAGACCATCTGGAAAGTAATGCTTGCTGAAGCGGATGCATATGAGCTCTGGCCCATGGAACTAGGTCCAAGGCCGCCGCCACTGAACCCAACAACTGTAAGTACCTCTAAGCCGTCGGAGCCCTCATTCGCAAGAATGCCGCTACCTGAGCCAAAATCTTCTGCACCCTGTCCGTAGGAAGGAACACCGACCCTATCTCCGTGTCGAATAAGGCCCCGAGATATGTCAACTGTTTCACCGATTCTAAATGACTCTTTGCCCAGTTGATGACCCAACCTAGCTGTTCCAGGAACTCCACTACCTGAGCGGTTGCTGTGATTGATTCCGCTATAGACCCTGCTCGGATTAGCCAATCGTCCAGGTAGGGATGTACCTGAATCCCTTCCTTCCGTAGCGCTGCTGCCGCCACTACCATCATTACCTTGGTGAAATTTCGAGGTGCCGTAGCCAGTCCAAACGGCAATGCTCGGAACTGAAAATGACCCATGGGAACTGCAAAGCATAGAAACTTTTGATGATCCCTTCTGATCGGAATGTGCAAATACACTTCTGTTAAATCTATGGACGAAAGGACTTCTCCCTGCTTTACCGCCCGGATAACCGATCTTAAGGTTTCCATCCGAAAATGAGGCACCCTCAAGCAGCGGTTCACGTGCTTGAGAACCAGAACTGGCCGAAAAGATCCTTCTTTTTTGGGGACCACAAAATAAATCGAGTATCGACCTAAGCTGTACTGGTCTGGAGGTACTGGCACCACCGCTTGAAGGCACAACAAGTGCAGTAGCGTGTCGCTGACCGCTGCGCTCTTTGCTTGAGGGCCGCACGGGGACAACACAAAAGCTTCCGCCAGCAGGTGAACAAACTCTAGCGCATAGCCCTCTCTGATAATCTCCAGTACCCACTGGTCCGTAGTTATGGCGGCCCAGGCGGAGAGAAATTCCTGCAAACGTCCTCCTACCGGAATCTCCGCCTGGACCAGCCGCCCTTCATTGCGGTTTCTTAGCAGAGCTCTGCTGGGCGTTAAAATAGCCCCTGCCGAACCCCCTGGCTTCTCGAAAAGACTGCCCTCTGGCCACAAAATGGCCTCGTTGATAAGGCGTAAAGCAAGGCCCTCGGAACCTGCGAAAATCTCTTCCCTGACCTCTCTGCATCGAGCCCATCTTTGCTGCTCTCGGTTGGTCCTCGGGGAGCCGACCCCCTTTGGAATCTCCCAAATCTTTCACAATCTTCTCCAATGCTTCTCCTAAGAGCAACTTGCCTTTGTAGGGAAGCTTACTGAGGCGAGACTTAGAAGACGCATCCGCCGCCTAATTTTTTAGCCAGAGAAATCGTCTAGCGGCAATCACTGACGCCATTGACTTCGCTGATATCCTTACCAAATCATAGAAGGCATCTGCCAGATAAGCCGCTGCCGACTCCAGCTTTGCTCCTTCCGAGGAAGATTCCTCTTCCTTACCCGGGCCTGGTTCCCCTTGTAGCCAACGGATAGAGGCCCTTGACACATACGCCCCACAAACTGAAGCCTGTAGAGCTAGAGCACTGGAATCAAAGGCCTGCTTCAGAAGCTCCTCTAACCTACGATCCTGAAGATCCTTAAGGGCCGTACCCCCTTCTACCGGAATCGTCGTCTTCTTGGTGACTGCTGAAACTAGCGCATCCACCTTAGGCATTCACAACAACTCCTTCTCCTCCTGGGGAACCGGATAAAAATGCGCAACAGCGCACCCCCCTCTCAGAGTAGCTTCAGAGCATTCCCACTCTGATTCTATCATCTGTTTAATCACTCTGTGAATTGGGAAACAGCGCTGTTGGGATTTAAATCCCTGCAACAAGGGATCCTCTAATGGCTCCTGCTGAACCGCCGGGAGCACTATATTAAACGCTGCGAGAGACTGAGCGATCAACGCTTCCAGCTCTTCCTTCCTAAACACCCTGAATACATTCGGATCTTCGCCTGGCCAAATCTCACCTTCCTCCAAATCCCCTGGCCAGGCGTCCAAACCTGCCTCAGAAAGAATCTCTCCTTCTTCCAGCATTTGAGGAATAGAGACCTGAGGCCCGAAGCCATCAAAGCCTGTCTCTAAACCTTTAACTTTAGTAGAAACCCCTCCTCCGGGTCTGCCACCTTGGACTCCACTGTCTGTGGTTCTCACAGGCTGGGAGCAGACTTGTTGCCTAATGACTGAGCCATCTTTAATAAATAAGCATTATGCAGTGCTAGTATATATTCTGCTGAAAACAATGAGTCCAAAGTTCCCTGCACTTCAGGCGACGGCTGCTGGACCGGCACCTCAGCCAGAGAAGCATTGTGAGACTGACTTTTTCTTTCCTGCTTTTGCCTGAAGCGCGGGAGAAACGACAGGCTCGGCCAAAATGGCCGCCGTTCCCGCTTTTTCTGACGAGCCTTGAGGCCTTTCCAGAACCACCTCCGCAGAGAATTTGTGGTCCATAACCCCCTCTGCACTTGATCCTAAAACCAAAAATCCAATCGGAACCGACCGGCTCCCGACTAGCGCGGCGATTCAAAACCAGACAGCACGCTGCTGACACTGGTATCCCCGATCACTGAAACAAGAGCTGAAAGACAACTCTGCAAGGTGCTAAACACACACAGCGGCGATTCTTAAACTCCCACCGGCAAAACTAAGCACCTGCCCCGCTGTTCCCCTCCTACCTGAGAGAAACGCATTGGAGCTCCTGCACACCGCTTTTCCGCTGCTAGCGGACACACGGAGACTGAAGCAATTGGAGGCAGGGAAGAGGATTCTGGGGTTCCCAGCTCCTTCCCCAATCCCAAGTGACGGATCCTCAATTTGAGGCAGGCTCTGCCCCTTGTGCCGCTTAACTCTTTCTATTAATCCTACTAGACCCAGAAAATACCCCACACAAACAATGATCCCAATTCCAAAGAGGTATATAATTTAAACCCACCAATTTTTGGCGGAACTAATGCCTTGAAGATGTATCATCTTCTCGTAGCATGAACGTTCCTTTTTTCTTTTTTTATAAACTGGGGACGCAACCCCTACAAACCACACCCACAGAATATTCAAACCCTAGGGTATCCACGATTTAGTATAGGAAATAAATCCAGCCAAAGTAAAAGGCAAAGTACTTAGGCATATAAAAGCGATCTTCTTCAAGACTCAGCCAATATTCAACAGGTTGCTACATCGGCTGCTAATTATAACAATGAAAGTTTACTTAACTTTCCCAAAAGACTCCCTGCACGATGTCCGCATGCTATATTTCCATACTTCATGATGTTTCCAAAGAAACTAAAAGGGAGAAATAAAGCTGCCGTCCATCCATGGTTGGCTTGAGATCAAATCACCTATTATCTTCTTTAAAATTGCAACTTTACATAATGTTGACCCAACGTTGTGTTTCAAGCTCCTGATATTCTCAGCCCTTCTTCAAAACTTCCGTTGCAAGTGTGACAAACGTAACTCTTTCTGGCAGCTGAGGACCGTCCCTTTTCTTTCTTTTTTTTTTTTAAATTGAAGAAAAAAACTTCCTTTTGCCTCACTGCCCTGCTAGGGCACCCGAGCAAAACTTTTTTTTTTCTTTTTTTTTTTTAAACTTTTATTTTCATTTTGCAACAAACAAAAGAAACAACACACCAAAAGAGACAAAACAAGTATACAATAAGGAAAAGGAAACCCATTACCCCCCACCCCGATGCTTCTTCTCTACCCGATTATATCAGCATGTGAGCGCTTCCAATTAACGGTGATTATACATCAAACAATCAAAAGAGTATCTACAATACAGCATGATCATGGGACAGAGATATATACAAAGTTAGACAGTCAGATGAGAGCATTTAGCAAAATGTACATAGTCATTGAGCATCTTCCGTTGAGACCAATGAGAAGGAGTCTGAACGGAAGAAGCGAACAGACGAGGTAGTTGGTCATATTTACTGTAAAGACAGGCATGATTCCACCATTCATTGGGGCTCAAATGGGAGCTAATTTTCCAGTATTACTTAATTAGGGAAATAGCAATGCCAAGCATAAAGTTCGAAAGGAAATAAGCCATTTTTGGGAGAGAGGGGATCCCCGCAACTGGGCGAAGTCCCACTATCCTCCAAGAAAGGGGCTCCTGAGAGTGCGAGATAGACTAAATACGACCCCAGACCCGACGCCAGTAATACTGTAGTGCAGGATATTCATGCATAACATGAGGCAATGAACCAATGGCCGCAGGACGTGTCCAGCAACCATTGCCCTGAGTAGTGTTCCATTTGTCTAATCTGTGAGAAGTGTAAAAACACCGGTGGGCTAGAAAGAAGAGGGTCTGAATGAGTGAGGCGGATCGCGAACCCGTGTCCCTCTACTCCAAATAAGGCTCTATTGCTCCGAGGTCAAAGTCACATGCAATTCTCTCTCCCATACTTTCTGCGCTATAGGGGTATCTCTAGTTATAGCCTTACAGAAGGTTTAGTAAAATTGGATGCTACACCCGGTGAACTACCGAGAGATCGGAAAGTCTCCAATCAACCTTATGTAGAGAATGCCGATGGCGGGAGTACTCTAGTGTACCGAAGGCGATGCTGAAGTTGCACTGACCAGAGTCGGGAGTCTAAAGATTGCATAAGAGTATTAAAGGCACCTAAAGTGTCTAAAAGCATTGGTGGATAGTGGGAGTCTGATGGGAGAGTCATACCAGGGAGAAAGGTAAGAGGAATCGGTTTGCAAAGGCCCGCTTCTATACCTAGCCACACAGGTCTACTCGGTACTGGATCTTCCAACCAACGAGCACCTTGTTTGAGAAGAAAAGATTGAGGGAACACTTGAGTAAAATCGCCACCAAGTATTAATGGGGCATTGGCAGAGGCCAAGGCCAACTGCGCAATACTTGCATAGTAAGCAGGGTTGTCCACATTCAGGGCATAATGCTAATACACGTGAATTCACTATCTCCAACCTCAAGGTGTACACGGGCCCATCTACCCTCCTTGTCAGCGCTAATATCAGGTACAGTAGCGTGCTAAGACTTCTTAACCAGAGTGGCTATCCCGTACCATTTGAAAACGGTGGGAGAATAGGCAGCTACCATGTGAGGCTTAGCATTGAGTTTCAGTGTTTCAGCAGAGTTTAAATGCAGTTCCTGAAGAAACACTAAATCAACATGCTCATGGCTAAGATAGCGAAGGATTTTCTTTCCTTTGAGTGGACCATTAATGCCTTTGACGGTGAATGATAAGATTTTACATAAGGCCATTCAGAAAAGTTAAAAATTCTGAGCATGATAGCACACATAATTTCACTATGTCCCTCAAACTGACTGTATCTGGCTGTACACATGACATAGGAAAAATAAACTAATATAATACAATGAAGCGCCCCACATTAACAAAGAAAACCGCAGTACGGTAGAGGAGAAGCAAAACCCCAAAATTACTGGCGACCATGTGTCTGCGGGGAGAAACCCCCGAGAAGGCCGAAATTGAAAAAACACATAACCTGTAGGACTGTGCGTGCTCCGAATCCGACCGAGGCACACATCATGAAGGGATAGGAGACCAAAAAACAAAAGTCATATAGAGAAAGAAAGAAAGTCCAGGCTATTTCTGTGCTTGGCTATGACCGCCGCATCGGGCCCTTCAAAATGGCGGATAGAGCCGGCAAATAAGAGTCCAAGATTTGGGATTAGCGCATCTGCTCTGCTTCTTTGGAGTCTAAAAATGTTGATAGTAGATCAGGATCTTCGAATGTCCTGGTTTGGTTGTGGAGAGTCACTCGGAGCTTCGCGGGATACAACAGGCCAAAGCGAGCCTGTAGCTGTTGAAGTCGAGGGCGAAAAGCAAGGAGTTTCTTCCGCCGGTCAACGGTAGGCTTTGCCAAATCAGGAAAGAAGGAGACCTTACGACCTTCAAATTCCAAATGATGATTCGCTCGAGCAGCATGTAAAATTTGTTCCACTTGTTGATATCGTAGCAAGCTAAAGACAATAGGCCGGGGGGTCGTGCGGTTGAGCGCCATGTGGGCAGGAACACGGTGTGCTCGATCGATTTCCAGTTCTCTGTGAAAAGTGATCTTCAGCAAGGAGGGAAGAGTTTTGAGCAAGAATTCTCTTATATCTCCTGCTTCCACCCCCTCCGGCATTCCGAGGAGCCTCACATTGTTGCGACGGGCTCGATTATTGCTATCTTCTAACTCCTTTTGAAGATTCTGGATCTGGCGCTCAGCCTCGTCCAGTTTGCCCAAGCGCACCTCGTGCGAGTCGAGGACCCCCGCCATGTTGTCCTGCCGTAATGAAAGACTTTCAAGTCGGTCCTGGAGCACTCCAAAGTCTTCTCGCATGGCTCGAAGCGCTTCTCCATTGGACTGCACCAATTCCTTCACGCCGCGTATTTCCTCCAAAATCTCCAGGTGCATCTCGGGGTTTTCACGAAATGGAACCATCTTCTGTGGGGAGGACACCTCTGTTTTGGAGCGTTTTCCGTGAGAAGAAGAAGGAGACCCGAAGTCCAAGCGCGCTGGTTTATGGGCCGCCATTCCCCCCGAGGTGCCCCGGTCAGCTCGGAGCGAAATAGTAAATTTGTATAGGTATTAAGTCAGGATTCTAAGTAGGCCTCTCGGGAGCTTCAACGCAAAGCGTCCTACCCGCTGGACATCAGGCTCCGCCCCCACTTTTTTTTTTTTTTCTTTAACAAGTACTACTCTAATAGCCTATCTCCTATTCGTATCTCCAGGGAGCCTGTCAGCTACACGTCCTGTTCAGCTGCTGAGGACTGAAAGACTGACTTCTCTGACACCAGGGGGAGCTGGATAGGCTGTCAGCAAAACTTTCAGTTTTCAGTCCTCAGCTGCTGGAGGAGGTTGACTACCCTAATGTCCTGGACTGGCCCGGAGAGACGAATAGGAAGTGGAGGAGATATTGCAAAAGAAATTCCACCAGGCAGGCAGAGGGTCCCTTTGCCATTTGAAGGCATATGAACATCTGGTAGACGGTTTGCGTGATGCAGGTAGGATGTCCTTGATCTGTTGTGAAAGGTCAAGGTCAGTAAAGATTATGCCTTCAGCAGCCACGCAGTGAAACGGAGGGCTTGTGGATAGGGATGGAGAAGCATCCCATGATTCTGAAAGTGGAGGATGGGCACATATCCCAGGCTGAGGTACAGTGTCTGCGCTAGACGAAGCAGCAGAGTAAACCATGGCTGACGGGGCCAGTAAAGAGCTATTAGGATTATGGAGCCCTTGTCAGCCTGCAGCTTGAACAGGGTCTTAAGTATAAAGGGAATGGGCGGGAATGCATAGAGAAGGCAGGCATCTGGATGTTGCCAGGCTGTGTTGGGAGGGAAGCCTTGAGCAAAACAGCGGAAGCTGTGCATTCTCCTAGGTGGCAAACAGATCTATTCTGGGGCTCTCCCACATGTGGACGATCCAAGATGCCGTTTCCCAATTTAAAGTCCACTCGTGTGAACACAGGATACGGCTGGGTCTGTCTAGAAGGAGATTGAGCTCGCCTGGGAGATGCATCGCACTGAGAATGATTTGGTGTGCAGTGGAGAACCACCAGAGATGAATGACTTCCTGGCAGAGGGGATAGGAATCTTTTCACCCCCTGCTTGTTCACACAGAACATGGCCACCTGGTTGTTCATTCAGACTAAGACCTGTTAGGCAGTTAGGGTTGAAAAACCCAAAGGGCATATGGGAGCCTGTAGCTCCAGAAGGTTGATCTGCAACTGAGATAGCGTAGTTACTCACCTGTAACAGGTGTTCTCCAGGAGCAGCAGGAATCAGTCCTCACATATGGGTGACGTCGGCGCCGACGGAGCCCTCGCGGAGCAATTTTCCCCAGCTTTCAAAGAAAGCCTTTGGGAATTGCAGCGCGCATGCGCGGTCGCCTTCCCGCCCAAGGGTGCCATCTTAGCCAGTCTGATGACATAGCTAAAAGACAGCATAAAAATTTGCAAAAAACTTAAGCAGATGATTGCAACTCCACGGGGAGGAGGGAGGGTTGTGAGGACTGATTCCTGCTGCTCCTGGAGAACACCTGTTACAGGTGAGTAACTACGCTTTCTCCAGGACCAAGCAGGAAGTCAGTCCTCACATATGGGACTCCCAAGCTTAAGGCTACCGGAGACCCTAAGCACAAAAATGAGCTCCCTCTAGCTCAGCGGCACAGAAGGAAGGAATCTTCACTGAATTATCACCCACCGGTAGCCCCCATCCGGGATGGAGGGTAGGAGTTGCTCAAACCTCGAAGAGATTTCGGAGGACTGCCTGTCCGAAAGCACTGTCCCTGCGGGACTCCCTCTCGAGACAGTAATGGACCGCAAAAGTCTGGCTCGAAGACCAAGTAGCGGCCCGGCAGATGTCTGCCAGCGGAACAGAGCGGAGGTAAGCCACTGACGTAGCCTTCGCCCGAACACAATGAGCCGTGACTCGACTTTCTAAGGAGAGTCCGGCTGCCCCATAAGCCCAAGCGATACAGTCAGCAACCCAGATGGACAGAGTACGCTTGGAGACCGGGAGCCCCAATTTATTGGGGTCAAAAGACACAAAAAGCTGAGCAGCTTTACGGTGCTCCCGCATACGGTCAAGGTAGAAGTTCAATGCCCTTCTACAGTCCAGGGTATGCAGGACCCTTTCAGCTCGGCTGGAGTGAGGCCTGGGAAAGAAGGTTGGAAGTACCATCTCCTGATTGATGTGAAAAGGGGAGACAACTTTTGGAAGAAATTTTGGGTGAGTCCGTAGGACTACCCTATTTTTGTAGAACCGAGTGAAAGGGGGATCAGACACGAGGGCCTGCAATTCACTTACGCGTCTAGCGGAAGTGAGGGCTATCAGGAATAAGGTTTTCCACGAAAGAAAACGCAGAGAACAGGTAGCCATCGGTTCAAAAGGCGGACAGGTGATCCGCTGTAAAACCACATTCAGATCCCAGTCAGGTGCTGGCGGGCGCAGAGGTGGTTTAAGTAGAAGGAGACCTCGGAGAAACCGTGCTACGAGAGGGTCGCTGGAAAGAGGTCTGCCGTCCACCGGCACATGGTGTGCTGAAAGAGCACTGAGGTGGACTTTGACGGAGTTGGACTTAAGTCCCAGATTAGAGAGGTAGAGCAGGTACTGCAAGACCACCGACACCGAGCAGGAGAAGGGATCCTGAGACTGCTGTACACACCAAACGGAAAAACGACGCCATTTAAGGGCGTAGCATTTGCGGGTAGAAGGTCGCCGAGACGCTAGGACGACCTCTTCCACCTCTGCCGGCAGGAGAAGGGGAGCAAGGACTACCCTTTCAGCCGCCAGGCCATTAGATTGAGAGATCTGAGGTTGGGGTGTAGCAGAGACCCCTGATCCTGTGTTAGGAGATCCGGTTGAAACCCCAGAGGGAACGGATCCTCTACCGCCAATTGCAACAGGAGTGGAAACCACGGCTGTCTGGGCCAGCGAGGAGCCACCAGGATCATGGAAGCTTTGTCCCGGAGAACCTTGAATAGAGTTCGAGAGACTAGCGGGATGGGAGGAAAAGCATAGAGAAGGCTTTCCGACCATGAGAGTAGAAAAGCATCTGCCGCTACCCGAAGGGGATGTGGCTGACGAGAGCAGAAGCGAGGAAGTTGCCGGTTGAGAGGACTGGCAAAGAGATCCATCGTGGGGAGGCCCTACTTCAGAAAAAGTTTCTGAACTACCAAGGGATCCAGACGCCACTCGTGCGGCTGGAGTATCCTGCTGAGTTTGTCCGCCAGGCAATTCTCTTGGCCTGGGAGATAAACTGCCTTGAGAAGAATGCCGTGACTGACGGCCCAAGAGCAGAGCTTCTGAGCTTCTCGGCAGAGAAGGAAGGAGCCCGTGCCCCCCTGCTTGTTCACGTAGAACATGGCAACTTGATTGTCCGTCTGGACAAGGACGGACCGGTGAGAAGTCAGGTGGGAGAAAGCCTTGAGCGCCAGACGGATTGCTCTGAGCTCCAGGAAGTTGATCTGTTGAGCAGACTCCCACGCGGTCCAGAGACCTTGAGTACATGCCCCCTGGCAATGTGCTCCCCAACCCAGGAGGGAAGCATCGGTCGTCAGCACTTGAAACGGCTGAGGCGACTGAAACGGCATTCCGAGCACCAGGTTTGGCCGATGAAGCCACCACTGTAGGGAAGAGGCCAGCGGCCCGGAGATGCGCACTAAGTCGGCTAGTGCGCCGGTGGCTTGTTGCCACTGCTTGCGAAGGCACCATTGAGCAGGCCGCATATTCAGGCGAGCATTGGGGGTCACGTGGACGGTGGAAGCCATATGGCCGAGTAGTCTCAGGAAGCGCCTGGCGGAGACCAGGGGCTGGCTGCGAAAACTGCCGGCTAGGTCCATGAGCCGTTGAGCCCTGTCGAGAGGCAGGAAAGCTCGTGCCTGAGGAGTGTGCAGTCTTGCGCCAATGAACTCGAGATCCTGTGAGGGGAGCAAAGTGGACTTTGCGAAGTTTATGACAAAGCCCAAGTACTGCAGAAGAGTCACCGTGCAGTGTGTGGCATTGGTTACTGCCGGAGAGGACGATGCTCTGATGAGCCAGTCGTCGAGGTACGGAAAGACATAGAGGCCGTGAAGCCGGAGATAGGCCGCCACCACCGCGAGACATTTTGTGAAGACTCGCGGTGCGGAGGATAGGCCAAAGGGCAGTACTCTGTACTGGTAATGATTTCCTGCCACCACAAACCTTAGGTATTGGTGGTGGCTTGGGTGGATGAGGATGTGCGTGTAGGCATCTTTTAGATCCAAGGAGCATAGCCAATCTCCCTGCTGGAGGTAGGGCAGAAGGATTCCAAGGGTAAGCATCTTGAACTTCTCCCGCACGAGGAACTTGTTGAGGTTGCGCAAGTCCAGGATGGGTCTGAGGCCTCCTGTCCTTTTTGGTATTAGGAAATACCTGGAATAAAAGCCTTGACCTCTCAGGTGGTGGGGCACCGGTTCCACAGCCTGTTCCTGAAGAAGACTTGCTAACTCCTGAAGGAGTAAGTCCCTGTGCAGAGGGAGTCGAGGAGGTTCTCCCGGAAAATAAGAGGGAGGGACCTGATGGAAGTGGAGAAGATAGCCTTCTCTCACGACTTGAAGCACCCAGGCATCTGAAGTGATGTTGGACCACCTGTGGGCGAAGTGAACCAGCCGGCCTCCTGTACTGGGAGGAGCCAGTTGAGGGGGAGAGGCTATGCTGAGGAAGTCAAAAAACCCCACCCTGCTGAGCAGGGGCTGGTGGTGCAGGCTTGGGGGCTTGCTGCCTACGGGACCCGTTACCCCGTCCCTTGGCCTGCTGGCCCTGTTGGGGAGCTGCGGAGGCCTGATATTGAGGGTAGTGTTTATAGGCAGCCGCCTTTCTCGGGTAAAAGGACTTCTTTCCCGAGCCCTTCTTTTTCTGGGAAGGGGCGGAGGTCTTCCTAGAAAGCCTAGTCCTGGTGAGAGTCTCCGTCTCGATTTGTGCAGCCTTTTCAGCCATGGGCTTGCCAAAGAGGTTCTCACCTCTGCAGGGGACATCGACCAACTTGTCCTGCACCCAGGGTTCAAGGTCAGACGACTGAAGCCAAGCCTGTCGGCGGGCACCGATGCCAGCTGCGGCTACTCGAGCCGATGCTTCAAAGCCATCATAGGCTGCTCGGGACATGAATTTGGAGCATTCCCGAATACCAGTTGTCAAGGCCAGGAACCTCCGCAAAGGTTCCTCGGACAGTCCAGCGGAGAATCCGGCTATCTCTTTAGCCAGGTCTCGGAGATACATGCCCATGTATAGCTGGTAGGTCTGGACACGACAAGCCAGCATAGAGCCCTGGAAACACTTCTTACCAAGGCCATCCAGGTTACGGGCCTCCCTGCCCAGAGGCACCGAGGAGTGCATCTTTTGGCTCTTAAGCCTATGCATGGCCGATTCCACTACCATGGAATGGTGTGGCAGCTGTGCTTTTTGGAAGCCAGGACTCTTGCGGACTCGATAGATGGAATCGACCTGCTTGCTTAATACCGGCGACGAGGCCGGACTCTCCCACATGAGGAAGAGTAGTCGTTCCAGCATGGGAGGAACCGGTACAGTAAAGTGCTCCCGGGCGGGAGAGTCGTACTGAAGGGCGTCGAGCTCTTCGGCTCGAGGCTCCTCCTCGGGATCCGCAGGGAAGGCCAAAGCCTTGGCCATATCCCTGACGAAGTCCGAGAACCGGGCATCCTCCGGAGGGGACTGCTTCCGAGGTTCGGACTCAGGTGAGTCCGAGGGGACACACCGAGTCCGAAACGAATCAGGTGACTCTTCCTCTTCAGACTCCCAGGCCGACTCCCAGGAGGAATCGGTGGGGTCGGCTCGGGCAGGCGGAGGCGTCGGCCGCCCCGACACCGAGGGAGTCGGCGGCGACGACCTCGGTCCCGAACGGGAGGCCGAGGGTGACCTCGACCGAGGATCGACTCGAGTTCGCATGGACTCGAGGATCGGCTCGGTCTCCGGGGTTGACTTAGACGTCGATGTCCCGGCGGTCGGGGCAGTGGCGCCAGCGAGGCTAGCGATCAGTGCCCGCTGCTGGTCCATGAAGGCAGATAGTCTGCTCTCCAAGGCCGTCAACCTGAGTCCGACCTCAGGTGACCCAGCAGCCCCCGACTCGGGCCCCGACGGCGTCGTGCCCGACGTCGGACATCTCGGAGGCGAGTCCAGAAGGACTACAGGACTTACCCGAGCAGGCAACTCCGACTCCAGGCGAGGTCGCTTCGGGAGGTGCTCCTTCTCCAAAGACCCGGGACGGCTATCGGGGCTATGCGACCTGGCCCTCGCGGAGCCAGGAGCATCCACCGACGACGCCCTCGCGGGTTTTGCCTTCCGTCGATGGTCCCCGGAGGGAGAACCCCTGTCGGAGGAGCTTCGGCGATGGTCAGAGCTGGAGCCTCTGGATGCCGAGGCCTCCGACGAGGTCCGGGTACGGCCGGGGTCAGCGAAGATTCTATCCCGCTGGTGCCGCCGACTCCTTAACGCTTTGGAGGACATTTTGCCACAGGCTCCACAGATCAGTTCTTCATGATCCGGGCCCAGGCAGCGGAGGCAATTATCGTGTGTGTCAGTGAGTGACATATTTCTGTCACACTGACCACACCGCTTGAAACCACTGGCAGCCATCGGGGGAAAAAGGGCCCCTGCAAGGTCAAAGGACCGGGCTGCCAGCGAAAAACCGAAAACGAAACTGACCAAAATCAGAAAAACCGAAAAATAAGAGAAGGACTCGCAACGGCGTCGCGATTCCGGGCAGGAAAACGACCGGCGTCGAACCGAAGAGAAAAAAGAGAAAAACTCATGAAAATCAACTTTTTCAGCGGGGACACGACGGGTACGTCTGTAGGGCTCCGCGGAAAAAAGAAGACTGGCTAAGATGGCACCCTGGGGCGGGAAGGCGACCGCGCATGCGCGCTGCAATTCCCAAAGGCTTTCTTTGAAAGCTGGGGAAAATTGCTCCGCGAGGGTTCCGTCGGCGCCGACGTCACCCATATGTGAGGACTGACTTCCTGCTTGGTCCTGGAGAAGCCTGTTGTTTCCACTGTTCCTGCATGGTGACACTGTCCAGATGTGCCCCCCACCTGAGCTTGGAAACATCCATTGTCAGGGTGCACTAAGATAGAGGCATCTGAAAAGGTGATCTTCCGAGTAGGTTTTGAGGGGAGCACCACACCACAGAAGGGAGTTGAGAAGTGGAGGAGTGATGAAAACCTTGTCTGAGAGGCACTCACTTGCTTGGTTCCACTGAGAAAACAGAGTCCATTGGGTTTGCCGCATGTGCAGGCAGGCATAGGGGCCAACATGGATTGTGGAAGCCATGTGCCCCAGAAGGCGAGCATTTCTCAAGATGTAACTGCAATGTGACCCTTTATACTGTGGGAGAGCGGTCCTGCAGAAGGAAAGCTCGGGCCTGACTAGTGTTCAGCAGTGCTCCGATGAATTTGAGACACTGGGATGGGACCAGGTGTGATTTGGGAAAGTTTAAGACAAATCCCAGATGCTGGAGCCCCATGATGATGTGATGAAGAGATAGTTGGACCTCTTGTGGAGATTCTACTCTGATTAGCCAGTCATCTAAGTAGGGGAAGACAAAGACCCCCAAAGTACGAAGGTAGGCAGCAACCACTGTCGTGCACTTTGTGAAAGGTCAGGGTGTGGAGGCTAACCCGAAGAAGGGAAGCACTCAATATTGGTAGTGGGTTTGCTGGAACTGAAAACGCAGATACTATCTATGTTGAGGGTGGATCAGCAAATGTGTGTATGCCTCCTTGAGGTCTAGAGAACATAGCCAGTCATTCCTCTGAAGGTATGGCAGAAGTGTACCCAGGGAAATCATTTTGAATTTTTCTCAAATGAGGAATCTGTTTAGGTCCCTTAGATCTAAAATGGGCCTGAACCCTCCTGTCTTCTTGGGGATAATGAAGAAAGGAGAGTAGAAGCCCTTGACCTCTTGGGTGGGCAGAACGCTTTCTATGGCTGCCTGAGCTAACAAGGTGGCCACCTCAGCCAACAGGAGATAAGAGATTTGTCTGCAAGGGGTTTGCAGGATAATCCCTTGTGGAAGTGGTGGGGGGGGGGGGGGGTAAGCTTTTGAAATGAAGCAGACAGCCACTTTGGATGATGTTGAGAGTCCAGTCTGCCTGCTATATGTAGGGATGGGGGACCCTGCAGAAGGAGAGTAGCTATGCTCTCTAGGAAGGAGTCAAAAAACAGACGCTGGGTGTGGCTGTGCAGATGGTTGTGGCTTAGGCATCTTAGGCTTTTTGGGCTGGCAAGGACCCTGGTGACACTGCTGTTGCTTCCGAGGATAGTAAGCAGCTGCAGGAGGATAAGGACGATATCATCTCCTCTTAGGATAGAAAGACTTCTTTGGATTGGTCTTTCTCCTAAAGGGTCTGACATCTTTCTGGAGAGGCGTTTGAGGGTAGATCATGTGTTTCAATCTCTCTGGCCTTCTCTCTCCAACCTTTCCCAAAAAGGTTCTCTCAAGAGCAGGGGATATTGGCCAATTTATCTTGAACCCACTGCTCAAGCCCCAATGAAGACTGCTGCAGCTCTGCTTGATGACTCAAAAACATCGAAAGATGCTCTGGTAAGAAATTTGGATGTATTCCAATTCTACCTGATTAAGGCCTGGAATGCATTACGTTTGTCATCAGGAAGGATAGGGGCAAGATTCTCCAGATCCTTGGAGATATCCTTGAGATTCATGCCCATATAGAGCATTTAGGAAGTAATCCTAGAAGTGAGCATGCATGCCTGAAAGCAGTGACGCCCAAAGGCATTAAGCGTTTTGGAGTCCTTGCCCGGAGGCATGGAAGAATGATTTTTAGAACTCTTGATGCGACGCATCGCCGGTTCAACCGCCATGGAGTGGTGTGGTAGTTGAAGCTTTTGAAAGCCAGGGCATGGTGGAACTTGGTACATGGTATCGAGCCCTTTGCTGAAAGGTGGAACAGTTAGCGGGGCCTCCCATATATGTAGCATTAAATCCTGCAGGATGTGATGCACTGGTAACATGGTCACCTTCTTGGGCACCGAGGGATATTGGAGGATTTCCAATTCCTCTGTCCACGGTTCAATCTTCGATGCCATGTCCTGAATGAAGATTTGAAAAGACATGTCCTCAGGTGGGGATTGGCGCCGCTCATAAGGAGGAGGAGACGGATCAGAATGGAGGACCCGGGTTATCCTGGAGTCCTCTGATGCATCATCGGAATCAGAGGAAGTAGCCGATTCTGACAGAAAGTCGAAGTATCGACTGTCTCATGGCGATGTCATGCCTGATGCCAGTGATCAGTCTGTGTTGCATCGGTAGCCTGTTGGGTACAAAAATGTCTGTCGGTTCCAAAGGAGGAAATGGAGAAAGAGGATCCCTTGATATCGATTCAAGGTCCAACATCAGCCCTGGAGGTTATGAGCCGTCAGCCAGAAGCAGACACCAGCACTAATGGAGCTGTCGATACTGAGGCTGCCAGGAATGCTGCCAAACTCCTCTCAATAGCCAGGATGTGCTGGTTGAGGGGAGGCCGAAGCCTGGGTGGAATTACCTACGGGGCTCTGCGTATCGATCCCAGAGTATGGAATCAGTACCTCTCCGGAGGTCAAGGCCTCAGGAGCGTCCTGGACCCCCTGTTCTGCTTTGAAAGGCAGGTCCTCCTGCCAGAGCTGTTTGGCAGGCTTGTGTGCATCAGATGCACCATTTGATGAATCCCAATGACAATGAAGGGACTTACCTCTAGGAATGGTATTGATCTTCGATGCAGATGACATAAGCTTAGACTTATGTTTGGACTTCGAGGAGATCTGAGAACCAAGAGAGGAGGCCGACGTCCTCAACGATGTGGAAGCCACTGAAATCAAATCCAGGGCAAACAGAGAACCATACTGTCTCTGGCTCTGTTCTTTAGGCCTCTTTTTGTCATTTGTTGGCACAAAGGACAATCACTCGGTAAATTGTCTGGACCCAAACATTTTAAACACTAGTCATGTTTATCGGTGACTGATATTGTACCAGAAAGCATAGTTACTCACCTGTAACAGGTGATCTCCGGGAACAGCAGGAATTTAGTCTTCACATATGGGTATCGTCGGTACAGACGGAGCCTGCGCGGGAACGCTCCCCAGTGTCCAATTAGAAAGTTTTTGGGAGTATCCCACAGCGCCTGAGTGCTGCCATCTCGCCTTTCCCAACTGCCTCTCTCCAGTTGAGTTTAAAGCTAAGATAAAGAGAGAGAGAGGGAAAGAGAAAGAGAGAGACAGAGAGATACAACTCCTAGGGGGTGGGTGGGCTGTGAAGACTAAATTCCTGCTGTTCCCGGAGATCACCTGTTACAGGTGAGTAACTGTGCTATCTCCAGGAACAAGCAGGAAGGTAGTCTTCACATATGGGGACTCCCTAGCTTTAGATGCCAGGGAGAGACCCCAGATGTTGTGTGTCTCTGTGAAAGGGCCCCGCTTCCCCCCATGGATCTCTGGCATCCAACCAGGGATGGTGGGTAGGAGTTGAATAGGTATGGAACAGGTGTTGAAGAACAGCCTGACCAAACAAGGCATCCCGGTGGGAGTCCTTGTCCAAGCAGTAATGGGCTGTAAAGGTATGAACCGAGGCTCAAGTGGCTGCTCGACAGATGTCGTCGATAGACACAGAGTGCAGATGAGCCACTGAAGTTGCCATGGCTCTCACATTGTGAGCTGTAACATGGCCCTCCAGAGGAAGATTCTTACACTGATAGGCAAAGGAAATACACTGAGCAATCCAGTTGGACAGTGTTCTCTTGGAGACTGGAAGCCCCAAATGAGAGGGATCAAAAGCAACAAAGAGTTGAGAGGACTTTCTAAGTTGCTGTGTTTTTTGCAAGTAAAAGGCTAAAGCTCTTTTACAGTCCAAAGTATGAAGATTCCTTTCTGCATTAGATGCATGAGGCCTTGGAAAAAACACAGGCAAGTAGGCTGCTTGGTTTAGATGAAAATGCGAGACCACCTTTGGCATAAAGTGTGGATGAGTCCTAAGGACTACCTTCTCATGATGGAACCTTGTATAAGGTGGATCAGTTACTAGTGCCTGCAACTCACTGATGCAGCGTGCTGATGTGATTGCAATGAGAAAGATAACCTTCCAAGAAAGGAATTTCAATGAGGTAGTAGCTAAGGGTTCGAAAGGTGGCTTCATAAGCTGACCGAGAACCAGGTTTAAGTCCCATGCCACCGGTGGTGGCCTAATGGGAGGCTTAGTTAGAAGGCCTCTCATAAATCTTGCTATAAGAGGATGGGAGGAAATAGGTTGTCCATTTAGAGGCTTGAAAGAAGCTGCAATAGCACTCAAATGGACTCTTACCGAGTTAGTTTTAAGTCCTGCATTGGATAAATGAAGGAGATACTCCAGTAATGATTCCAGAGATATCGCAAGGCGGTTAAGACCCTTCTGCGAACACCATATGGTAAACCTTTTCCACTTGAAAGCATAAGAGCGTCTTGTGGAAGGCTTCCTGGAAGCATGAAGGATATCCTTTACTTGCTGAGGGAGGTTAAGATCATGGAGATCTAGGTCTTCAGCAACCAAGTCCTGAGATGCAGAGACTGGGGATTGGGATGCCATAACATTCCGTCCTCCTGAGACAGGAGATCTGGAGCAGATCCTAACTCCAGGGAGCTTGACAGAGATGTGGAAGCAGAGGGTACCACACTTGCCATGGCCAATGTGGAGCTATGAGAATCATACGGCCTCTGTCTCTCTGAAGCTTGAATAGGGTTTTGAGAATTAGGGGAATGGGTGGAAAGGCAAAAAGGAAGTCTTGAACCCAGTGAAGGAGGAAAGCATCCCTGGCCTGAGAGCCCTGAGTCGGAATTCTGGAACAGAACCGGGGAGGTTTGGCATTCAACGGACTTGCAAAGAGGTCTATGTCCGGGGTTCCCCAAATTTGAAAAATCATGGCCACCTGGTCTGCATGTAGAGACCATTCGTGTGGAAGCAGAACTCGACTGAGTCTGTCTGCCCAAGAGTTTTGTATGCCTGGAAGATACACTGCCAGGAGATGAATCTGATGCTCTCTGGCGAGGGCCCATAGTCGCAAAGCTTTGTTGCAAAGCGACAGAGAGCCTGTTCCCCCCTACTTGTTCACGTAGAACATGGCTACTTGATTGTCCATATGAATGAGGACTGTCTTGTAGCTGAGCAGGGTGTGGAACACTCAAAGAGCAAGGAAGATTGCTCTGTTGTAAGAGATTGATATGTAGATGAGTCTCCTGTGGAGTCCAAGTGCCTTGGGTGGAGAGGCCTTGCAGATGAGCTCCCCAACCCACTGGTGAAGCATCTTTTGTGAGAGTTGCCTGGGGTAACGGTTGTTGAAATGGGGACCCCACCAACAGGTTCTGAGTGGACTGCCACCATTGGAGAGACAAAAAAAGCGATTTGTGTTTGCTATTTTGTCTGCCAGGCACCCTGATGCCTGGGTCCATTGAGTGGATAAAGTACACTGGGCTGCTCTCATATGGAGGCGAGCATAAGGAACCACATGCACTGTAGATGCCAATGGGCCTAGTAGTTGTAACATTTCTCGGGCAGTGAGATAAACTTTAGCACTGCTTGAGCAGCTAACTGCACCATGGGAAGGCAACAGGTCTGATGAAGATAGCCCCTTGCTTTTCTGGTATCCAGCAAAGCTCCTATGAACTCTAGAGACTGAGTGGGAGTTAGACTGGATTTTGGGATGTTTATGACCAGACCCAAATACTGGAGGATACGCATTGTGCAAGATAGAGAAATCCTGGCCTCTGACTCTGATGGGGCTCGAATGAGCCAGTCGTCTAAGTAGGGGAAGACAAATATTCCTAGGGTGCGGAGAAATGCTGCTACCACAGCCATGCACTTCGTAAACACTCTTGGTGCTGAGGCCAGGCCGAAAGGAAGCACCTTGTATTGGTAGTGCTTTCCTTGAAAAAGGAACCAAAGGAACTTTCTGTGAGTTGGATGGATGAGAACATGAGTGTACGCATCCTTGAGATCTAGAGAACAAAGCCAATCCTGACTCTGAAGGTATGGCAGCAGAGTTCCCAGAGAAACCATCTTGAATTTCTCTTTGAACAGGAATTTGTTCAATTTTCTGAGGTCTAAAATAGGTCTGTGTCCCCCTGTTTTCTTTGGGATAAGGAAATAGGGGGAGTAAAACCCTGTACCCTGTTGATGAATGGGTACTTCCTCTATTGCCCCTTAGGCAAGAAGCATAGTGACCTCTTGATCTAACAGGTTGACGAGAGAGGTCTGAGAATTGAACTGTCTTACCATTGTGGGAGGGGGCATGCTCAAAAAGTGAAGCTTGTACCCCTCTTTTATAATGGAGAGTGTCCAATGTTCTGCTGTTATCTGCTCCCATCTGGGGGCAAAGTGACACAACCCTTCCTGGAATGGTGGAAGGCTCTGGTCCATTGAGGGCCAGGAAGGCTAAGTTCTCTAGATGAAAGTCAAAGGCCTTGTGGAGGCTGAGACTGCTGAGACGGTTGAGGCTTAGCAGTCTTTGCTTTTCTTTGTTTAGGTGGTTGCTGACTCTTTCGGGCAGGCTGACCTGCAGAACATCCCTGCTGGGAATAAGAGGGATAAAACCTCTTCTTTTTTTAAAAGAATGGTTTCTTGAAAGATTTCTTTCTTGCAGGATCAGCTGTGGCTTTGTATAACCTATCCAAAGTGGAGTTGTCAGCATCCAACTCATTGGCATTCTCTTGCCAATTTTTGCCAAATAGATTCTCACTTGTACAAGGGATATTGCCCAGTTTGTCCTGCACCCAGAGCTCCAAATCGGATGCCTGGAGCCAGGCAATTCTACGTGCACCTATGGCAATGGCAGAGGTTCTGCTTATGCACTCGAAACAGTCAAAAGCTGCACGATTGACACACTTAGAAACATCCTGGGCATGTTTAACCAGTGTGAGAAAGTCCTGCCTCTTGTCATCAGGAAGGAGAGGGCTTAAAATCTCCAAGTCTCCTGTGACTTCTTTAAGGAACATTCCCATATATAAAATATAGGAACTGATCCTGGCAGAAAGCATGGAAGCCTGGAAAGTACAACATCCAAAGGCATCCAAAGTTCTACACTCACGTCCTGGAGGATTAGAGGCATGCCTCTTTGCACTCCTGATCCTTCTCATAGCTGATTTCACTACAATAGAGTGGTGAGGAAGCTGAGTTTTCTGGAAACCAGAACAAGGAGGGACTCGATACATGGTTTCCAGTCTGCGAGAGTGAGGAGAGGCGGTAAGAGGTGTCTCCCACATTATCAACATGAGATCATGTAAGATTGCATGGATAGGCAACGTAGCTGCCTCCTTAGGAGCCTTGGGATATTGTAAAATCTCCAATTCATTTGCCCTGGGCTCTGTTTCAGGAGTCACAGTAATGGACAGACCTCGAGCCACCTCCCTGATAAAATCCTGAAAGGAGATATCCTCTGGAGGAGACATCCTGCGTTTAGGAGAGGAAGGCTCCTCTGGGAAAAGTACTCCGGTACCGACAGAGCTATCAGAATCCTCAGATTCTTCGGAGGATTCAAAGTACCTTCTGTCCGGATGCTCTTGTAGAGCCCGATACCCGTACCGACCGAAGTCGGTACCGGTGTATCGGTACCAGAAGGCATAGCCAGACTGGGTGCCGGCAAAGCGGACACCGATGTCGATGCTGTCGGTACCGGTACCGTTACCAGTTGAGCTGTCTGATGCGGTTTCGAGGGGTGTCGATGCCGCAAGGAGAGCCGCCAGACTGTGTTCAATAGCCAGGAACCTCTGGGCTGCCGATGCCTGGGTATCGGTACCGGAAAAAGAAGCCGGTACCCCAGAGCATGGCACCAGTAGTTCTGCCGAGGTCAAGACCTCGAGAACATCCTGGAGCCCCGATAATGCTTTGGAAGCCGAAGCCTCCCGCCGGGGCAATTTTGCTGGTGCAGAACCCACAAGGGCAACGCCAGAGGCATCTCGATGCTTGGAAGGAGATCTACCCTTTGAGGACCGGCTAGACTTATGTTTAGTTACCTGAGATCCATGGGAGGAAGACGAAGCCCTGGAAGACATCAATGCCACAGAGGCTGCATCGGAGGGAAAAAGGGTGCTGAGCTTAGCAGCTCGGTTCTGACGACCCCTCTTGGACATCATGGCACAAGCCATACACTCCGAAATGGAGTGTTCAGGACCTAAACATTTAAAACATCACTCCTGGGTGTCGGTGACGGAGATGGTACCGCCACACTTGGTGCACTTTTTAAAACCCGAAGTGGGTTTTTCCATAGTGGAGGAAATTTTGGGTCGAAGGCCCAAAATGGCGCGTGCACCTGGAGGGAAAAGTTTGGAAAAAAACTATAGTATATATCTATATCTATATTTTTTTTTTTTTTTTTTTTAAAGAAAGAAAGAAGAACCGGCAGTACCGGTATAGTGTCGAGGAAGGCAGACGCGACCACAAAAAGAAAGAATAAGGAAAACATTTTCTGTGGTGACAGGAACAACGACCTGCTGGCTCCGCGGAAAACGAAGAACTGGAGAGAGGCAGTTGGGAAAGGTGGGAAGGCAGCACGCCGGCGCTGTGGGATGCTCCCAAAAGCTTTCCAATTGGATGCTGGGTAGCATTCCCACGTGGGCTCTGTCGGTACAGATACCCATATGTGAAGACTGCATCCCTGCTTGTTCCTGGAGATTAAGGGTATGTTTACTAAACTGGGCTAATGGTTAACCCGGTTTAGTAAACATACCCCTAAGTGTTACTTTTCTACAGTTGATGGGACTTCTTTTCCCACAGAAATGGACTGAGGCATTTATTTGGTGGGAGGGGGCTTCATTTCTGTTCCATTTCCTATCATAAGTCGGAAGATCAGTTGTACAACACAGAAACATTTCACAGCTCAACTCCCTTTCTGTGAACTAGAGCAACATTTGAATGCTTTGTCCCTTGAACCTTCATATTGTTACAGTCTCTTAACTAGAGCTACCTTGCACTAATCCAACCTCCAGTGCCTTCCCATTGGCTGGATCAGGGCCGTACCGAGAATGAAATGCGCCCTGTGCGACTTGCACATCGGTTGCACGCCCCCCCTCCCGCACCTCCATTTAGACACTTTATGGGGGTGTGGGAGGAGGGGGGGGGGCGCGTCCGATCTGCAAGTCGCCGGCAAGCTAAGCAGGTCTGGTTCCTCCCAGAGAGACCAGACCTGCTTAGTGTGCCAGCGCGAAGACTTAAGGGGCGCATTTCGTCTCTCTGCTGCTGCCTGCCGCCGAAAAAGTGGCGGCAGCAGGCAACGGCAGAGAGCCGAAATGCGCCTTTTAAGTCTTTGCGCCCTGTGCGGCCACACTGCTCGCACAGGGCTCGGTACGGTCCTGGGCTGGATCCTATCTACAGTTTCTGTTGCTAGCTACAATAGAAGCAGAAAGGACATGCTCATATGGGGAGAGAGAGCAAATCAGAAAACTGAAGATTAGGTTTTCAACTATGAAAAAATGCCCAGACACATTTCCTGTGTCCTGGAAAGAGTAGTTACTCACCTGTAACAGGTGTTCTCCAGGAGCAGCAGGAATCAGTCCTCACATATGGGTGACATCGACGTCGATGGAGCCCCTGCGGAGCATTTCCCCAGCTTTCTATGAAAGCCTTTGGGAATACTGCACGCATGTGCGGTCCCCTTCCCGCCTAAAGGTGCCATCTTGCTCAGTCAAATGACAGCTAAAAAACAGCACACAAAAATGTAAAATAAACTATATACTTCAAGATACGGACAATCCAACTAAGACCATTAATTGATAACTCTGACTTCAGATCTGTGACCCAAATACTGATAACACCCCATTTAGACTACTGTAATGGTATTCTTCAGGGAACCTCCAAGAAAAATCTACACACGCTTCAATTAGCCCAAAATGTCACAGCGAGGATCATCTATAAAGCGAAAATAACAGACCATATATCTCCTATTCTTTACGCTCTCCACTGGCTACCTGTCTCATGCAGAATCATCTACAAATCCTTAGTTACTACATTCAAGATCCTTAACAATCTAGCACCGTCTTTCCTATCATCGCTCATCAACATCCCTCATGAAAACAGGTCAAGAAGAAGAATGAACCTACACATGATCCAAGTCCCGGATTCCATTAGAAAGACTAATCAGAAGACAAGTAACACAGCTTTTTCATTCTTCGCTCCTACTTTATGGAACAACCTCCCAGTCGAAATTAGACAAATCAAAGACCTTCTATCATTTAGAAAAGAACTAAAACCCCATCTTTTTACTATGCATTACCATAATTTTCAGCTTGATAATGTTCAGAATTCACAGAAAAGCAATGAGCAGCTTGATAATGTTCAGAATTCACAGAAAAGCAATGAACAACAATCATACTCTGACCCTACCTAGACAATGATCACAACCACGCCTCACATAATCATTCCATCTCACAGATCACCTTACTCTTGAATACAATAGTATTTTCATTTATGTAGATAATCACCTTTTTAAGGTTTAATTTAATTTGTTATTTGAAGCATTACCAAATGTTGCATCCAGTTTCATTGTTTTTTTCTCATTAGTTTCTCAATGTTTTTGAGTTTTAATGTTAATTCTATTCTAAAATTGTTCTCTGTAAAATAATAGACTCCCTATTATTAACATTTTTGTTACCTGTAAATCGCCAGTGATCTCTGGAAGTGGCGGTATAGAAAAGATGTATAAATAAATAAATGTACAACTGCAACTCCCAGGGGAGGAGGGAGGGTTGTGAGGACTGATTCCTGCTGCTCCTGGAGAACACCTGTTACAGGTGAGTAACTACTCTTTCTCCAGGACCAAGCAGGAAGTCAGTCCTCACACATGGGTGACTCCCTAGCTCTGGGCTACCAGGAACCCAGGCTGAACAAGAGAACTCCCTCTAGTCCCAGCATCAAAGAAGGCTTTGCACTGAAAGAACCTCCACCGGTAGCCCAACGGAGGGCTGGAGGGCAGGAGTTGCCTAAACCTCAAAGAGATTCCGGAGTACTGCCTGGCCAAAAGAACTGTCCCTACGGGACTCCCTCTCCAGGCAGTAATGGGCCGCAAAAGTCTGGCTGGAGGACCAAGTTGCAGCCCTGCAGATGTCTGCCAACGGTACAGAGCGGAGATGAGCTACTGAGGCAGCCATAGCACTTACACGGTGGGCCGTGACCCGACCCTGCAAGGGAAGGTCAGCCGCCTTATAAGCCCAGGTGATACAGTCAGCCACCCATATGGACAAGGTACGCTTGGACACAGCTAACCCCAGTTGTCCAGATAGGGGAAGACAAAGATACCCTGATTTCTCAGGTAGGCCGCTACCACCGCCAGGCATTTGGTAAAGACCCTGGGGGCGGAGGTGAGGCCGAGAGGCAGCACTCTGTATTGATAATGGTTTCCTCCCACAATGAACCTGAGGTACTTTCTGTGGTCTGGATGAATGAGGATGTGAGTGTACGCATCCTTTAGATCTAAAGAGCATAGCCAATCTCCCTGCTGGAGGTAGGGCAGAAGTGTTCCAAGAGTAAGCATCTTGAACTTTTCCTTCTGTAAGAACTTGTTGAGATTTCTGAGGTCGAGAATAGGCTGAGAGCCCCTGTTCTCTTTGGTACTAGGAAGTACCTGGAGTAGAAACCGTGACCTTGCAGGTGGGGAGGCAAAGGCTCCACCGCCTGGTCTCGTAACAGATCCTGGAGCTCCTGTAGGAGGAGGGCTGTATGGAGAGGAGGCCTTGGAGGCTCCCCTGGAAAATAGGGAGGAGGCAACTGATGAAAATGAAGCAAGTAGCCCTTGTGGACTATGCTTAAGACCCAGTTGTCCCCTGTAATGAGTGGCCACCGGTGGGCAAACAGGGTTAGGCGACCTCCTGTGCAGGGATGGGACAGCAGAGACAGAGAGGCTATGCCTTGGGAGTCAAAACCCCCCACCCTGCTGAGTGGGAGTGGGAGTGGGAGCAGGAGCCAGAGGCTTGGGGGCCTTCTGCCTACGGGGCCCATATCCCTTCCCCTTGGCCTGCTGACCCTGTGGGGGAGCGGGGGAGGCCTGGTAAGTTGGGAACTGTTTGTAGGCAGTTGCCTTCCTCGGATAAAAGGACTTTTTACCCGAGCCCTTCTTCTTGTGTGAAGGGGCAGAAGTCTTTCGAGACAGCCTAGTCCTCGTGAGCTGCTCGGTCTCAAGCTCAGCAACCTTCTCGGCCATGGGCTTGCCAAAAAGGTTCTCACCTCGGCAAGGGACATCGACCAACTTGTCCTGAACCCATGGCTCGAGGTCCGATGACTGCAGCCATGCCTGGCATCGAACCGCGATGCCGGCAGCTGCAACACGGGCCGAGGCCTTGAAGCCATTGTAGGCTGCTCGGGACATGAACTTAGAGCATTCCTGGATCCCCGCAGACAAGGACTTGAACCTCTGCAAAGGTTCCCCGTAGAGACCAGCAGAGAACCCGGCAAGCTCCTTTGCCAGGTCCCGCAAGTACATACCCATGTACAGCTGGTAAGACTGGACACGGCAAGCAAGCATCGAGCCCTGGAAGCACTTTCTACTGAACGCATCCAGGTTCCGGGCCTCCCTACCATGGGGCACCACGGAGTGCATCTTCTGACTGTTCAGACGATGCATGGCCAATTCCACCACCATGGAATGGTGCGGTAGCTGCGCCTTTTGAAACCCAGGGCTCTTACGGAGTCGATAAATGGAAGTGCCTCCCACATCCGGAAGAGGAGCCGTTCCAGCATCGGAGAAACCGGCACAGTAAAGGTCTCCTTCGGAGGAGAGTCATACTGGAGGGCCTCGAGCTCTTTGGCTCGAGGCTCCTCCTCGGGATCCGCCGGGATCGCCAAAGCAGTGGCCATATCCCGCACGAACTCCGAGAACCGGGTGTCCTCCGGAGGGGACCTACTCCGGGGCTCAGACTGCGGTGAGTCCAACAGGACGCACCGAGTCTTGAAGGTATCGGGGGACTCCTCATCCTCCGTCTCCCAGGTGGACTCGTCCGAAGAGGAGTCGGGCTCCGACCATGTGGGGCCCGGCAGCACCTGCCCCGACGCCGAAGGCACCGGCGTCGATGCCCTCGGTCCCGACCGGGAGGTCGAGGGTGACTGCGACCGAGGACGACCTCAAGCCTTCATGGTCTCGAGTATCGGCTCTGTCTCCGGGGTCGACTTTGACATCGATGCCCCGGTGGTCGGGGCAGATGCGCCAGCGAGGCTGGCCATCAGCACCTGCTGCTGATCCATGAAGGCAGACAGTCTGCACTCCAAGGTTGTCAACCTGAGACCCAGCTCAGGAGACTCAGCAGCCACAGACTCGGGCCCCGGCGGCGCCAGGCCCGACGTCAGCTCCCTGGGAGGAGAGTCCTCGAGGACAACAGGACTTACGTGTCCAGCAGACTCCGGCTCCACCCGAGGTACTTTTGATGGCTTCTCCTGTTCCACGGGCCCGGGACGGCGGTCGGGGGTCCGAGACCTAGCTCTCGAGGAGCCAGGGACCTACTCCGATGCCGCCCTCGCGAGCCGCTTCTTCCTCTTTCGCTCCCGCTCGGGGGACCCCCTCTCCGAGGAAACCCGACGATGCTCGGGGTCTGACTCCCGAGACGTCGAGGCCTCAGACGAGGTCTGGGCCTGGCCGGAGGCCGAATCGGAGAAAAGCCTTTCCTTTTGGTGCTGACGACTTCGAAGTGCCTTAGTGGACATTTTTCCACACGGTCCACAGATCTTAGGATCATGATCCGGACCGAGGCACCGAAGGCAGCAGTCGTGTGTGTCGGTGAGAGACATTAGTTTCTTACACCGATCACACTTCTTAAAACCACTGGAAGCCATCGGGGAAAAAAGAGTCCCAGCGAGGTCAAAGGACCGGCCTTCCAGGGAAAAGGAAAAAAAGGGCGCGAACGCTAGCCACGAAGGGCAAAAACCGAAAAAATAAGATCGGGCTCGATACCGGTGTACCGAACCCGGCAAGAAGGGGAACCGGCGTCGAACCGGAGAAAAAACCACAAAGAAATCGCAAGTAATTAACTGAAAATTCTAACTATTTTCCGGGTGAACTAGGACACACGTCCAACAGGCTCCATGGAAAAAGAGAGAATGAGCAAGATGGCACACCTTTAGGCGGGAAGGGGACCGCGCATGCGTGCAGTATTCCCAAAGGCTTTCATAGAAAGCTGGGGAAATGCTCCGCAGGGGCTTCATCGACGTCGATGCCACCCATATGTGAGGACTGACTTCCTGCTTGGTCCTGGAGAACTCAGCGTGCCAGCAACTTACATTACAACACAACTGCTGAAGTGAAGAAAAACGGCGCTCTTCACTTCAGCGGCAGTAGGGAGGTGTTTTTGAATCTGCCAGGAGCCGCTGTAGGGAGGTGAGCCGAGGCCTCTAAAGCCAGCTGTGGGGCTCTTCAGGGAGGGGTCTAGGGCTCGAAATGGGCTGGGGGGCTAAGACTGGAAATGGGCAGATAGGGGGCTAGGATTGGAAATGAACTGATGGGGGAGAGCTTGGACTGGAAATGGGCTGATGGGGGGCTAGGATAGGACTGGAAAGGGCTGATGGGGGAGCTACGACTGGAAATGAGCTGATTAGGAGGTCTAGGATTGGAAATGGGCTGATGGGGGGAGCTTGGACTGGAAATGAGCTAATTGGGAGGGGTTAGGACTGGAAATGAGTTAATGGGGGGGGCTAGGACTGGAAATGGGCTGATGGGGAGCATGGACTGGAAATGGGCTGATGTGGGGCTGGAATAGGACTGGAAATGGCTGATTAGGGGGCTAGGACTGAAAATGAGCTGATGGGGTGGCTAGGACTGGAAATGGGCTGATGCGTGGGCATGGAAGAATGGAACTAGAAGGGAGCGGATGCTGGGAGAGGACTAGAAGGGGACGAGGCTGGGGGAATGATGATGGAAAGAGGAAAAGATATTTTGTGTGGGAGGGAAGAAAAATCTACGATTGGCTGAGTATTGGGAGCGTAAGTGGGGAATGAGGATGAAAGGGTGAAATTTGAGTGGATGATAAAGGAATAAAGAAAGACGTGGAGGAAAGAGCAAAAGGGGAAAGATCGTTATGTTAAAGCAGATGTAGAGAGAGAATGGAAAAAATCTAGAAGCAAGAAGAAAGGACAAAGACAGCAGACAATGGAGAGCTAGCAGAAGACACGAAGAAAGCAGAAGAAAGTGACTAGAGCAATTGCAACTGAAAAATAAAATGCCCAAACAAAAGGTAGAAAAACACTTTATTTAAAATTTATTAACTGGAACATGTCAGCTCTGGGAAATGTGTATCGCCAACATCTTTGCGTTTTTGTTTAGAACAAGAGAAAATAAAATTATAAATTGATTTCTCCAGTGTTGTACATTTCAAGTTTGGCTTTAGGGGTTCCCATTTTAATTATTGTCTTACTATTTCTAAATTGTGATCCCTTGTTCTTTGTTTGCTGATGGTCTATGTTCTGCATGTGTAACCGAGCTGAAGTATTCTGTTCATGTAGTTTCTATTTGACAGTGCCACTTGTTCTCTTTCCCCAGTAGGAGATGTATTGGTATTCTCTGAGATGTATTGGTTTAATATTTGCAATGTTGCCTTTTGATAGGTAGGATTTGGTACTTTGTGAGTCCTGGTAGTGCTGTTATGATACAGTAGGTTTGCTATGGGTTCTAAATGGACAGTATTTATAGTACTTCCTAATGTGCCTGCCGGTTGGTACTAGAGTATAGTAATGTAGAAATCTGGTAGTCTTTCTTTATCCAGACACTCATTAAGAAGCATGTTTACTAAAAGCCAGTGCATGTTAACATTATGCAAATATTTGTGCAAATGAGGCTTTTTATGCAAATGAGGCCCACAATGAGTCTCCGCATATGGCCCCACACCTCCCTTGGGCCACCCCTGGTGTTCGCATCCAGAGGCAGAGTGTCTTGTTTTGTCAAGGTGAGGAGATGAGGACACCAAACTTGCCGGGGCCATTGGGGTGCAATGAGGATGATTTTCGCTTTGTCTTGGCGGATTTTTACAAGGATACGGAAACGGACACAGAGAGAAAAAGGGAAATTACACTTACCTGGTAATTGATGTTCCTTGAGGGAGTACAGTTCAGTCCTCCACCACTGGGTAGTGCACCTCCTCCTGCAACATGGAGACTGGACAAGTCAAACTTGTGACATCACCGGGTATATCCTGCTGGTCTTCTCCCATGATCCCCCAGTGACCTACTGTCAAAGCAGACTCAAAGGAGCAAACAAACAACCAGTTAAAGTACTAAATACAAAGCTATGCTCAAACTTCAACTTTAAAATCACAGGGCCCCAAAAAGAAAGGCCGAAAACACCCTCCTCCGTGCCCCTGTCCCCCTGCGCACCAAACAGCGGAAGAGAGAGAGCTAGAAGGAAGGAGAACTAAGGAAGAGTATAGGCAGAAAAGGTTGCTCTCGCGATTACCTGCCAATCAGAGCCCGTTGCCAACTCTAGGATCCGAAAGCATACTCGGAACTGACACCTCGCGTCTGAAACATCCATCCCCGGGCGGGAATGAGGACTGAACTGTACTCCCTCAAGGAACATCAATTACCAGGTAAGTGTAATTTCCATTTCCTTATCGGTCCTACAGTTCAGTCCTCCACCACTGGGATGTACCAGAGCAGTAATCATTGGGAGGGACCTATCCAGTCGGCTCGGCCCCTAAACGAACAGAGCAGGCACCGACCCCAGCCCGCTCCTCACGTCAACAGGCGGTAAGCCAACCAGGAAGACACGACCGAGAGCCCACTTGGATCCTCTTCACTGGTGACAACAGCACAGAACTCTGCCCCAAGCAGCGCTAGTGCTTCAGAAAGACAAACTCGCCATCGCAAACACACTGAACGCCCTAGAAGCAGACCTACTGAGAAGGCTACCGGAGCACCGCCTGAAAAATCCGCTTGAGCTCCCCCTTGGCTCTCGACCCCACCAGGGTGTCAAGTGTTAGCAACCGCTGCTCTCCCGCAGAACCCGCCTCCACGGAGGGACAGGCAGTGAAGAGACCTCCCAGAAAGCGACGGAACCTCACCTAAGGTCCAAGGAACACAGGTTACAAGCAAAGTGTTCTTGCGTAAGTCCCAAACCGACAACTAAACAGGCACAGCCGGATTCCACGAGGGAGAACGGAACCGAGGTCCATCCAGATAGAGGTGGGAAGCAAAAGAGGGAAATGGAAAAAACCACCAGCGTCAAACACCCTATTTGTCACACCTCTTAAGGGCTTTATTCTTTGCAACACAAAGTAGCTCTACAGCTATGTCCTGGACCAGTTGGAGTCTTTTTAATTGAGAATGTGGAATGCAGCTAAGCAATGAGTTGCAATAAACAAAGCGTGATCCACCAAGGGCATATAAGAGGGTGTCAAGTGCCCCAGAGTCCAGCGTTGTTTCAGAAGATGTGGAGTCTTACATGGTGTGACAAAAAAGAAAGGATACTCTGGTAACCACGCCCACGACGCAATGCCAGTAGGCCAACCGCTTACATCACCTGGATATGCCCTCCGGAATTGGAGGAACCATGCAGAAGTAGCAATCGCCGACGTGATCCATGGGCCCTCTCCAGATCATTGGAACCGCAAAAGACTTTGATGGTCTTTTCCCATCCATCCACAGCCTGAGATCTGCTACACATGTATTGCAGCATATGTGTGGCGCCTAGCTTTTATCCTGATCTTTTATTCTGCAGCCAAAATATAAATTGTAGGCTTTCTGAACCGCCACAGTCATATGCCATTTTTGTGATGTAAAAGTCACATCACCACAACTAGAGCAGAAATTATCTGCATGATTAACACCAGGACGAGGAATCGCCAAATATGCTGTGAGTGACCTATCGGTATAAAATAAATATGTCTTTTTTTTTTTTTTTTTTTTTTTACTGTCAAGTGAGGCAAATTTAAGTAGTGACTGCATCAACTGGTTTTGGACAGTTATTTCGATTGGTTGCAAGTAAAGATTATGCAAGCTCACGCAAATGTTGCAGAATACACTGGTAATGGTCCCCACTGACTAATGAAGAGCACATATCTTAGCAACCAGCCCCAGTCGGCCATTTTCACAATGACCTCTGAAAGGCATAGAATGGACCGGGCCACGGCCCCGTACCAATGCGTCGACGCTATCCAGTAGCCTCATATGTCCTCTGCTAAACATCGACCCGTCGCCGCAGACTGACAGGTCGCTGTGAGGTCCAATATGGGCTGACCGCATCTGAGCACACGCGGCGCGCACACCGCCTGATGCAATCTCACTCCTCCGGCAAACACTCGGACCCCGCTAAGGACGTTCGCCACCACAGTGTCCCCACCGAAACGCAGACCAGTAAAAACCGTGGAGGCAAGGAAGGAACTATAATACCACCTTTATTTCATAAAGCCAGGCCCGACACAGGCCGTGTTTCGTTTATGCCTTCATCAGGGGCTTTGGCTATAACAACATATAAAAAATTCATTTAAAACAAACAAAGTCATCATAAATATACATATATAAGGCACTCAAAACATTAAAAAATCCATAAAAACTATAAATAAATAATTAAATAAAAAATTAATTAGATGCTAACTGCTAAAGTACAGCGAAAGTCTATGAACCAACAGACAGATAAATAAATAAATAATTAACTAAATGACTGTATACGTATGATACGTGTATAATCACATATATAAAAACTTATAGACACATGGTCACACTAATAAATACTCAATAACTTAATAAATTAGTGACACACAATGAAATATCTATTTACTCTAAATGAATCCAACTAATAATAATAAATAACATATATATAAAAAGTACATATCATACATATAAAACCATACAGTTATAAAACTCGACTGAAAAAGTTAAATGGCTGAAGAGATCATTAACTAAAAATTGAAAATAAATCAATAAAAATTATTATGTAGTAAATGAACTAAAAAATATATTTTATTAATTAATTAAATCACCCATTTATAAACCTATTTGTGACCAAGAAACAACATAACCCACAATTTGATGTACTGAAAATCATTTATCACATTCTTACCTATATGATTTTCTTGCCACAATGATAACTGAAGGGAAAAGAGGAAAGAAAATAGAAGAGCTAATCCAATTAACTGTACCCTATAAAAATCTTCAATGGTACAAAAATCAATAATAACCATAATTAAAATTATAAAGATAAAAAATATAATAATGAAGAAATAAAACAGAAAACTACACTACTGGAGGAAACGCTGAAGCCAGGAAAACGCAACAGGTAGAGCAAGTAAAGTCTATAATTAATAAACGTACTTAATTGAATATTATCTTATTGTCTTATAGGTTGCATGAAATGATAGTATAAATTTATGATCCACCACAACTATTCTACAATTATACGTTTTTTATTTCTTCACCTGAAAGTGTTTTAATTTTGATTAATTAGATTATTCACCAATCATCCCTCTATCAAATTACATCTATACTTAAAACCATTTTGCTCGGAACCATTACAACCCTGCTATCTTCTCTATAATATTATGATTTAATATAATAAACACTGCCATGATTCTTGATCAGCTAAAAAACAAAGTTCTTTAAAATCACCTTGTGTCTTTCTATAAAGGCCTTCTCGCTTGCCGGGTATATATGCCAATTCTGGCAAAGTGCCAACTTTGCCGTTGCTTGCTCGTCCGACTTTTAAAATCTGCAGATGCGCGGGAAAACGTTGTCATCAGATTCAACATAAATTTATAGTGTAGTTTTCTGTTTTATTTCTTCATTATTATATTTTTTATCTTTATAATTTTAATTATGGTTATTATTGATTTTTGTACCATTGAAGATTTTTATAGGGTACAGTTAATTGGATTAGCTCTTCTATTTTCTTTCCTCTTTTCCCTTCAGTTATCATTGTGGCAAGAAAATCATATAGGTAAGAATGTGATAAATGATTTTCAGTACATCAAATTGTGGGTTATGTGGTTTCTTGGTCACAAATAGGTTTATAAATGGGTGATTTAATTAATTAATAAAATATATTTTTTAGTTCATTTACTACATAATAATTTTTATTGATTTATTTTCAATTTTTAGATAATGATCTCTTCAGCCATTTAACTTTTTCAGTCGAGTTTTATAACTGTATGGTTTTATATGTATGATATGTACTTTTTATATATATGTTATTTATTATTATTAGTTGGATTCATTTAGAGTAAATAGATATTTCATTGTGTGTCACTAATTTATTAAGTTATTGAGTATTTATTAGTGTGACCATGTGTCTATAAGTTCTTATATATGTGATTATACACGTATCATACGTATACAGTCATTTAGTTAATTATTTATTTATTTATCTGTCTGTTGGTTCATAGACTTTCGCTGTACTTTAGCAGTTCGCATCTAATTAATTTTTTATGTAATTATTTATTTATAGTTTTTATGGATTTTTTAATGGTTTGAGTGCCTTATATATGTATATTTATGATGAATTTGTGTGTTTTAAATGAATTTTTTATATATGTTGTTATAGCCAAAGCCCCTGATGAAGGCATAAACGAAACACGGCCTGTGTCGGGCCTGGCTTTATGAAATAAAGGTGGTATTATAGTTCCTTCCTTGCCTCCACGGTTTTTACTGGGTTGCTGTTGGTACGTGGACTGTGCTTTTTTTGTTGGACCCCACCGAAACGCAGGCCACCAAGGCTCCAACCACGCACGCTGTCCCTTCGCTCGGGCCACCCTGACCACCCGACCGACTCCACCCTGCCGATCGAAATAGGCCACCATCCCGGAGATCTCAGACAGCACCTACAGCGCTCGATCCGCTACCGTGTCCGTGAACGCCTGCCACGGCTGACGTACCACGTACCGTTCCAGTCAGACGATGGAACACTGGGCGTGCTGCGTACACTAAAACGCCTTGTACATAAAGGATCCCCAAAATGTAGCTGAGACTAACCACGCTCCGGCCAAGCTCCCGGAAGAAAGGGACAGAACCTTATAAAAAAGAAGTGGGGACAATTAGGAAGGCTTTCCTGTTTGATTATTCTTTTTTATTTTTTTTTTTTGTTTTTCCTTTTTACAACTCCATAAGGGCCACAAGGCACACAACCGAACAGGGCATTGTCCAGAGAATGCAAGGCCCCTCCTCCAGGCTGACTCCACACTCTCACACTCTGCTCCAATACTCTGGAACAATTTACCTGACAACATTCGCCTACTGTCTGACATAAAAGAATTAAAAAAAAAATTAAAAACTCACTTATTTACATTACACTATAATACACTCCCAAAACAGAATTCTCAAAGGGATACAGGCTAACATTTATTTTTAATATTATATACCCTATTTTCAAAAATAAATGACACTAATACACTAATTAACCATACTACACACTCATTTACATGATGATTAATAATTTAACTAGCAATGTATATATGTTCTAATATGTTATACTTGTAATGTTACAACTTTCCTTGTAAATTATAATTATCTGTTCTATGTAAAATGTCCTGGTATATCTCATACCAATTAACCTACTGTTACATGTAAACCGCACTTGAAACAAGGGAAAGAGCGGTATATAAATAACTGTTAAATAAATAAATAAATAAATAAATAAATAAACGGGCAGTCACCTTGGCTGATGCCGAGCAGCGCGGAAGCCAACTTGTAAGCCCAGCATATGAAGTATGCCTACTAGTACAGCATTCCACAATGGAGGGACATGTAACTGGACGGCTTTGAATATGAACCTACAGATATCCCGCGCTTGCTCCAAGACAAGCACTGTGCAGCCTACTGGTCTTCTCGGAGCACCGCCACGACCCGAAGACCTAAACTGGCCAGCAAAAGACGACGTACGCTGGGCCCGAAGGAACCTGGTTGAACGGATCCCAGCACTCCCTGTATCGTTAGGATCGGAGCCTCCCCCCAAGGACTCAGCCCTGGCTGGAACCGGCTGAGCATAACTCCAGGCCCTGCGGCGAGCCCCCACGAAGAAGTGGGACGCAACGATGCCTTGAGGAAAGGGAAGGCCCAATGGGTGAAGCAAGTTGCTAGCCGACCAAGGGAGTAAACCCCACACGCGCACTTCAATGGAAGGTCGGAAGAACCGAGGATTCTGGTCCCACAGGTGCACCTGCTAGCCTTTAACAACATACACCTCCGCAGGTACAAAAATCTTAAATTGTGAGCACCTTCAGGGGTAAGGGGAATAGACGACAGCCTCCGACTGTTGACCACCTTGTCTTGCACAACAGACAGCAGCACCCCACCAAACAAATGATTGGGAATATATGACCTCAGAACCCCAAGACAGAGGTAAAACAGTAGAACGTGCAGTGGACGTGAATTTCCAGATCTGCCAGCCCCCCTGCCCACATTGAGAAGAGGCAGAGAAGAACTGCACCGGCGGATCTGGAGGGGTGCCTCCTGGACAGCCAGGCCACCGAAGGGAAAGCTGATGACTGAGGCCCAAACTCCTCAGGATGGCCCCGTCTTGCATTGGCAACCCCATGCAACACCATGACAACCCCGCTCACGATATCCCAAGCGATCTGTGTCATTGCTGCAACAATCACCTGAGCATGAGATCACAGACGGAACACGGACATGCAGACACACTCAAGGAGAGTGCACCTAAGAAGTATGAGCCTATCCAACATCCAGCACCACATGTCCAGGTGTCCCACCTCCTGTCACCCAAAACACAGGACGCTTGAACCTAGGTGACCGTCATAGCAAAGACAGGGAGGCCTGACTGCCGCTATCAACCCTTCCAGGACCCTGGAACACTAAGCACCGGACTGTGCCATCCAGCAACACTTCTCATGATCCCCAGCAGGGGCCTTTCCCCAGATGGCCCAGATGGGCAGTGTTCCCGCCAAATGGGCAAGCTGCGCTCTGATAACATAGTGCAGAAAACCAAATCAAAGTGTCTTAACCTAGCTAATTTTTGTCTAATAGTGATCTTTCATAATATCAGCCAGGCTCAATCATAACATTAGTATTAATGATCTCTAAAGATTGAAGAGTTACTAATGTAACACTAATTGGGTTTTTTTTTTTTTTTTTTTTTTTTTAAAGAGCTTCAAAGGCGATCTTGGAAACTACAGACCAATGAATCTGAGTTCAGTGCCAGTTAAATGATAGAACTTGTTCTGAAAAGCAGCACCAAGCTGTCTTTTCAAAGGGTTAATAAACATGTGAGTAAGCCAAATGATATGTATCTGGATGTTTTAGAAGGTACTTGACAAAGCCCCTTATGAACTTCTCCTGAGGAAGGAGATGATGTGCTATTATAGAATGGGAAATGGATCAAAAACAGGAACACAATAGGAATAAATGGCCAGTTTTCTCACAGGAGACCCGTAAATAGTGGAATGTCTCGGGATCTGCACTGGAACTGGCATCTGGTAACATCTACTGCACTGAAATGATCTGGAAAAGAGATCAGCAAACATGGCGATCAAATTTGCAGATGGCATAACGACATTTAGAGGCTGTCTGCACAATTTCCAAGCGTATAAACATGGAAATAGCATCCTTATGTAAATGACAATTTCAGAAAGGGCTCAATTTGTAGGTGGTTGTGCCGCCGATGACCCTGAATGGCCAAATCCTAGCACGGAAACCTGCTGCTGACAGACGTCGCTAACTGCCAGAATGCAGACAAAGGTAAAGGCACCCCTCAAGAAGTAAAACCCAAACCAATCACATTGCATTCAAAGAACTATAAACTATCATGAAATTAAAAGGAAATGAAAATTAAAAGGAAATTAAAATTAGAATTAAAAGTAACAGCAAAAGGAAGTCCTTATCTGGGTGTAGCCGTGTGGAACAGCGTCGTCTGCTCAAACGCAGGGCTGCTCCGCTCTCCGCCACGAGGCCTCAGCCCTGCCGAGAAAATGGCGCCAATCCGAAGCAGGCCCGCTTGGCGCCAAACACCACAGAGGCGGCAAGAGCTCAGAGCCCCTCCATGCGGACTCGAGAGACTCCCTTGTGGCGTCGGGATGCAGCAGTTACTCCGCTGTAGCTGCGGGGTGAAGAGCTGTCCAGACACGCTGCTGTCTCGCGCCACCAGAAGTAGCAGACGCTGCGAGCCCCGGCCCACCGGCTAAAGAACCCCGAACGGCCTGAGGCTCCCGCCGCGATGGGAATCTGCCGCATGGACACTGCCAAAATGCAGGTATTCCACAGAGCTCTCCCCCGTACAGTCCTGGGGGAGAGATCATCACCGGGCACAGAGACCGAAGAATCCCAAGCAGAGAGGCTAGCTGGCAGCGTGAACTTTGAAAAGGGACAGAACCCCCCCTTTACACTAAGGCAGACTAGGTGAAAATAAATAAAGTAAAAGTAAATGAAATTAAATGAAAATGAAAATGAATTCAATTTACAGGATTACACCTAAAGAAGGGCAAAAGAAATGCAAGGTAAATCAAATCCTGACTAACTGCTCCTAAACTGCTTCTCAAGTGAGCCCAGCACCTAGGCTCACTACGTCCTCATGCTGCATGGAGACTGGACACACTGGGGGATCATGGGAGAAGACCAGCAGGATATACCCGGTGATGTCACAAGTTTGACTTGTCCAGTCTCCATGTTGCAGGAGGAGGTGCACTACCCAGTGGTGGAGGACTGAACTGTAGGACCGATAAGGAACGTAGAAAAGTTGATGACTTCACGAGATGGCAAATGCATCGTGTGCCCATCTCCTCGAATAGGGGCGGATGGAGCAAAAGAGTGGGCATTTTGCCCTGTTGGCAGTTGCAAAAAGATCCACTTCTGGGGTACCCCATATTGCAATGAAGTTGAGTACAACCTTGGGGTCGAGGGACCATTCGTGAGGGTCTAGGAATCGATTGAGCGAATCTACCATTTGGTTCTGGGCTCCCAGTAGGTAGGTTGTTCTTAGGGAGACTCCTATTGACTGAGCAAAGAGCCAGAGGTGCGTGGTCTTCCGACATAATCAAAGTGATCCCATTCTGCCTTGCTTGTTTATGTAGAACATGGAGACTTGATTGTTGATTTGTATGCCCAATCACGGAAGACGTGGAAGGCATAGAGTACTGCCCATAGCTCCAGTACATTGATAAGGAGCATCTGCTCGCATGGCAACCATAACCTTTGCATGGAAAGGTGAAGGAGGTGCACGCCCCATCCATAGTTGGAAGCTTCAGTTGTGAGAGTAAGCAACGATAGTTGAAATGGACAACCCACTGACAGGTGGGATTGGAATGGTCCACCAACAGAAGCTGTTGTGAAGACCCTGGTAGATCTCCGTGGATAAGGGGATTCTGTGTTGCAGAGACTGCGTGTGCTGATTCCATTGTAACCAGAGATGCCACTGAAGTAGTCTCATGTAGAGTCTTACAAACAGGACAACATGAACTGAAGCTGGCATGTATCATCGTGGACTGTAGGTGAAGGAACTCGCTGCTGAGGCAGTGAAGAGTCCAGAGTCTGTCATCCAGAAGGAAGGCTTTCGCCGACAGAGTGACTATACACACCCCGATGAAGCAGAGGCTTTGCTGGGGCTCTAGTTCAGACTTTTGCATGTTTATTACAAAGCCTGCGGCCTTCAGAATACAGATGGTGGCTTGAACTGTTTGGCGTGCTTCCTTTTTGGAGGGGGTAGAAATGAGCCAATCGTCAAGACAGGGATACATGCAGTGCCCCCCCTGCCATTGAAGATGGACCGCAACTACTGTTAGGCACTTTGTGACTATGTGGGGCGCTGCTGATAGGTCCAAGGGTGGAACTTTCTACTGATAATGTTCGCCTTTGAATTTGGAGCGAATGTATCACCAGTGCTGGGGGTGACTGGATATGTGGGCATCTTTCAGGTTCAGAGAAGCTAGCCAATCGAGGCGGCTCAGCAAGGGAAGTATGGTACTGAAGGAAACCGTTATAAATTTTTCTCACTTTATGTAGTGGTTGAGGTCATGCAGGTCCAGGAAGGACCGTAATCCCCTCTCCCCTATGGTTTACTTGGAATCAGGAAGAACCTTGAATAAAGCACAGTTACTTACCTGTAACAGGTGATCTCTGGGAACAGCAGGAATTAGTCCTCACATATGGGTACGTCGGAACCGACGGAGCCTGCGCGGGAAAGCTCCCCAGCTTCCCTGAAAGGAAGCTTTTGGGGCCTCCCACTGCACATGCGCGCTGCCTTCCCGCCCAGCTCTCCTCAGTTCGAGTTTATAGCTGAGACAATAGAGAGAGGAAAGGAAGATAGATAGATAGATAGAAGATACAACTCCTAGGGGAGGTGGGTGGGTTGTGAGGACTAATTCCTGCTGTTCCCAGAGATCACCTGTTACAGGTAAGTAACTGTGCTATCTCCAGGAACAAGCAGGAATAAGTCCTCACATATGGGGACTCCCTAGCTAAGATGACTGGGAGATCCCGTTCCAAGGGTTCGCCATCTTCGTATGGATCTCAGGCATCCATCCTGGGAAGGTGGGCAGGAGTTGTTCAAGTATGGAACAGGTGTTTGAGGACAGCCTGACCAAACAAGGCATCCCGGCGGGAGTCCTTGTCCAAGCAGTAATGGGCTGTGAAGGTATGAACCGAGGCCCATGTGGTGGCTCGACAGATCTGATCTATGGAGACAGAGTGAAGATGAGCCATAGAAGTGGCCATGGCTCTCACATTGTGAGCTGTGACATGGCCTTCCAGAGAAACGTTTTTACTCTGGTAAGCAAAGGAAATACACTGAGCAATCCAATTGGAAAGTGTACGTTTGGAGACTGGACGTCCCAAATGAGAAGGATCAAAAGCCACGAAAAGCTGGGAAGACTTTCGATGTGGCTGAGTCCTGTTGAGGTAAAAGGCAAGAGCTCTTTTGCAATCTAAAGTATGAAGGTTCCTCTCTGCACTGGATGCATGAGGAGCCGGAAAAAAGACAGGTAGATATACCTCTTGATTAAGATGAAAAGGCGAAACCACTTTGGGCATAAAGTGGGGGTTCGTCCTAAGGACCACCTTATCATGATGAAATCTAGTATAAGGTGGATTAGCCACTAAAGCCTGCAGTTCACTGATGCGGCGAGCTGAAGTGACTGCAATGAGGGTAACTACCTTCCATGAAAGAAATTTCAAGGAGGTGGAGTGTAAGGGCTCAAAAGGTGGCTTCATAAGCTGACCTAGAACTAGGTTCAAGTCCCATGCTACCGGAGGAGGTCGGATGGGAGGCTTAGTTAGAGTCAGGCCTCTCATGAATCTTGCAACAAGCGGATGAGAGGAGACAGGTTGTCCATTTATAGGTTTTAAGGATGTTGCAATAGCACTCAAATGGACTCTCACTGAATTCGTCTTAAGGCCTGCATTAGAAGATGCAGGAGATAGTCTAGTAGAGAATTCAAAGGAAGTGCTAGAGGGTCAAGACCCTGTTGAGCACACCAAATGGAAAAGCGCTTCCATTTGAAAGCATAGTAACGCCTCGTGGAGGGTTTCCTAGAGGCATGCAGGATATCTTTCACTGGTTGAGAAAGATTGAAGTCATGAAGGCTTAGGCCTTCAGTAACCAAGCTCTGAGGTGTAGGGACTTGGGGTTTGGGTGCCACAAAGTCCCCTCCTCCTGAGACAGAAGGTCTGGCGCAGCTCCCAGGTCCAGGGAGGGTCCCTGGGAGAGATGCAGAAGTAGAGGGAACCACACTTGGCGTGGCCAGCGTGGAGCTATGAGGATCATGGACCCGTGATCCCTCTGGAGTTTGAACAGAGTCTTGGGAATCAAAGGAATGGGTGGAAAGGCATATAGGAATTTCTGACCCCAATGCAGGAGGAAGGCGTCGTTGGCCTGAGCTTCCTGACACGGAGTCCTGGAACAGAACCGGGGAAGTTTGGTATTCCACGGACTTGCAAAGAGGTCTATGTCCGGGGTTCCCCATTCCTGAAAGATTTTGCCTATCTGGTCCATATGTAGGGACCATTCGTGTGGGAGCAGAACTCGACTGAGTCTGTCTGCCCGAGAGTTTTGAACCCCTGGAAGATATACTGCCAGAAGATGAATTTGATGCTCTCTGGCGAAGGCCCATAATCTGAGAGCTTCGTTGCAAAGCGACAGAGAGCCTGTCCCTCCTTGTTTGTTTACGTAGAACATGGCCACCTGATTGTCTGTCTGAAATAGGATGGTCAGGTTGACAAGGAGGGTATGGAAGACTTTGAGGGCAAAGAAGATTGCTCGCAGTTCCAGGAGGTTGATGTGAAGGGTGGTCTCCTGCGGAGACCAAGTACCCTGAGTGGAGAGGGATTGTAGATGGGCTCCCCACCCTGTTTGGGAGGCATCTGTTGTGAGGGTTGCTTGGGGCAACAAAGGTTGGAAGGGGGCCCCCAACAACAGATTCTTGGTGGACATCCACCATTGGAGGGACCAAAACAGACGCTTTGAGGTGAGTATTTGGTCGGAGAGCGCTCCTGATGCTTGAGACCACTGGGTGGCCAAGGTCCATTGAGCTGCTCTCATGTGAAGACGAGCGTAGGGCACCACGTGTACCGTGGAGGCCATGTGGCCCAGAAGTTGCAGCATTTCTCTGGCTGTCAAGTGACTGCTGGACTGAGCTTGGGAGGCCAAGCACAGCAGACGTTGGCCCCGGACTTGAGGCAGGTAGGCCCTTGCAGTGGTGGTGTCCAACTGGGCCCCTATGAATTCTAGAGACTGAGTAGGGGTAAGTTGAGACTTGGGAAGGTTTACCACCAGTCCCAGATGCTGCAGAAGGTGCCTTGTGCGGTCCAGGGAAATCTGGGCCTCTGACTGAGATGGAGCTCGGATGAGCCAGTCGTCCAGATATGGGAATACAAAAATTCCCAGACCTCTTAGAAATGCGGCAACAACTGCCATGCATTTGGTGAATACTCTTGGAGCAGAGGCTAGACCGAAGGGAAGTACTCTGTACTGGAAATGTTTTCCCTGAAACAAAAATCTTAGATATTTTCTGTGGGATGGGTGGATGAGTATATGTGTGTACGCATCCTTGAGATCTAGAGAACAAAGCCAATCCTGACTCTGAAGGTATGGAAGGAGAATGCCTAGAGAAAGCATTTTGAATTTCTCCTTGTACAGAAATTTGTTCAATTCTCTCAGATCTAGGATAGGTCTGAATCCCCCTGTCTTCTTTGTTATGAGAAAATAAGGGGAGTAGAATCCTGTTCCTTGTTGAAGAAGAGGAACCTCTTCTATGGCCCCTTGGGCAAGGAGAGAAGAGACCTCCTGATCCAACAGGTCCAGGAGAAATGGGGGAGAATTGAAGTGCCTCACCATGGTATATGGAGGAAGGTTGGAAAAATGAAGTTTGTAGCCCTCTCTGATGATAGAGAGGGTCCATTGCTCTGATGTGATTTGCTCCCATCTGGGAGCAAAGTGAGCTAACCTTCCGGGAATGGTGAGGGGCTCTGGTTGTTCTAGAGCCAGAAATGTTAAGTTCTCTAGGGGCAAGTCAAAACCCCTGAGGGGGTTGAGCCTGCTGAGGAGTGGTAGACACTGCAGGCTTTGACTTTGCCTGTTTAGGTTGCTGACGTTTAGTAGCAAAGTGAGGCTGAGAAGATTGTTGGCCAGTATTTGTGGAAAATCTGGCCTTCTTGTAGTAAGGCCTCTTGAAAGACTTTTTCTTGGCAGGAGCAGAGGTAGACTTAGAAAGTCTATCCAAGGTAGCATTTTCTGCATCCATTTGGGTGGCTTTAATTTGCCAGTCCTTACCAAATAAGTTCTCACATGTACAGGGCAGATTCCGTAAGCCATCCAGGACCCAGGGTTCTAGGTCAGAGGCCTGGAGCCAAGCAAGTCGTCGGGCTGCAATAGCAATGCCCGAAGCTCTACCGGCACCCTCAAAGGAATCAAAAGCTGCTCTGTTGGAGAACTTAGAAACATCTAGAAGCTGTTTCACCAGAGAAATGAACTCCTATTTTCTATCCTCAGGGATAAAGGAGGCAAAAGGTCGTATCTTTAGGGCAAGTTCTCTAAGAAACATGCCCATATACAGACTGTAAGAATTAATCCTGGCTATAAGCATAGTAGCCTGGAAAATTTTCTTGCCAAAAGAGTCTAGGGTCTTACATTCTCGTCCTGGAGGGGTAGAAGAGTGCCTTTTGGTACTCTTAATCTTTTTCAGTGCAGACTTCACCATAATGGAATGGTGAGGCAACTGAGTCTTTTGAAAACCAGGAGGAGGAGGGACCCGGTACATGGTGTCCAGCATACGAGAATAAGGAGACAACGTTAGAGGAGCCTCCCATAAGTCCATCAAGTGTTCTTGAAGGATTTCATGGATAGGCAGGGTGACTGCCTCTTTAGGAACCTTGGGGTATCCTAAAATATCCAATTTCTTTGATCTAGGTTCTTTTTCTGAGGATGTGGTAATAGAGAGTCCTTTAGCTAATTCAATAATGAATTCTTGAAAGGACAAATCCTCTGGTGGAGACATACTCCTCTTTGGGGAAGAGGGGTCTTCATGAAGAACTAGAGACAACTCATCAGAGTCCTCAGAGGAGTTGAAATCCTCAGAGGAATCAGAGTATTCTCTATTTGCTTCCAATGCACGATACGCATACCGATTGGTATCGACATCGGGCGTACCGGGTATGGGATCGGTATCGGGTAAAAACCCGAATCCGGCATGCGGAACCGATCTGCGTTTGGAAGTCGATGGTCTCGGTTCCGGTATGGGAGACGATACCGGAACCGGACCCGGTATCGCTGAACGCGATACCGAGGGCGTCGCAGCATTGATAAAAGCCAGCATGGCCTGCTGCATGGTCTGAACAGTATTGCTCATAGACGCCACTGCTGCCTGGATGTCGGTACCGGTATGGGCCGGTACCCCAGAGCAGTCCAACAGGTGATCAGTCGAGGCCGTGCCATCGATGTCAACCTGTAACCCCATAGATGGTGCTTTGGAAGCCAGAGCTTCCCGCCGGGGTTGTTTGGCTGGGGCAGGATCCTCAGACTCAAAAGAGAGAGCCTCTCAATGCTTTGAAGGAGATTTGCTCTTTGAGGACCTGCCCACAGAGGGTTTGGTTACCTGAGATCCATCCGGAGAGGAAGACCTGGATGACTGTGATGCTGGATTATCAGAAGCAAACAGCACATGGAATTTGTTGGCCCGGTTCTACAACCCACGTTTAGACATCTGGGAGCAGGATGGGCAGTCCGGAATGGAGTGGTCAGGTCCCAAACACTTAAGACACCATTCATGGGTGTCTGTGACTGAAATAACAGCACTACACTTGGTACACTTCTTAAAACCAGGGGCTGGTTTCTCCATGAGGAGAATTTGTGTAGGCCTGAGGCCTAACCGAAGTCACCAAGTTGTGCAGAAAAGAGAGTTTTTTTTTTTTTTTTTTAAAGAAAAGAAAAGAGAGACCGGCGGTACCGGTTTCAGTATGGGGAAGGCAGGTACGCGGTCTAAAGAAACAAACTAAAACAATAATTTCTTCAGCGGTGACAGGAACACGACCTGCTGGCTCCACGGAAAAAGAGAAACTGAGGAGAGCTGGTCAGGAAGGCGGGAAGGCAGCGCGCATGTGCAGTGGGAGGCCCCAAAAGCTTCCTTTCAGGGAAGCTGGGGAGCTTTCCCGCGCAGGCTCCGTCGGTTCCGACGTACCCATATGTGAGGACTTATTCCTGCTTGTTCCTGGAGATAAGCTCTTGTTCCATTGGTCAGCAGGGACGGGTTCGTTGGCCTGATTGCAGAGGAGTATGGAGACTTCTTGTCAAGATAATATATGCTGAGCAGAAAATCTGGCTATGTCTGGGCAGGAACGAGAAGATGGAAATTTGGTGAAGTTGACTTTTTGAAACCTTGTTGGGCAATGTTGAATACCCATTGATCCGTGATTATGGATTGCCAGGCTCTCCTGAAATACTGAATTCTGCAGGCCACCAGAAAATAGTCACAACCTAGGGTTGGGTTTCGAGGCAAGGGTTGGGTTGGAAGGTTGCTTCCTTTCTCTCGGCCTTGAATACCGAGCATACAGTTGAGGAGCTGAATGCTGCTATGGCAGTCTGGAGTATGGCTGGTATCTCAGACATGGATAGAATTGCCTAAAACATTGGTAATAGTATGCCCTACAATACTGAGGTAATTGTGATAGCCGAGATTGGGACGTTTGTTCTGCTGGTTGGTCTGCCAACTCTCTGACTGTGGAAGAGTGGCCCTTTGACCTCTGAGACCACTTCCTGCACCTTGGAGCCCAACAGGCTGTCATCTTGGCATGGTGCATCCATCAGCCGATCATAGAGATCCTCTTGAAGACCTGCCAGAAATCGCTGTGGTGGCGGAACGCACCAAAGAATCAAAAGCATCATTGGTAATGTGAATGATGTGATATAAAGACATGCAAATTAGTTAGGAGTAGAGTTTGATCCTCTCCTGTCAGGGTAGTAGGGTCATCTCGGTAGAGGAGGAGATCATGACAGTAATGCAGAATCTGGAGTTGATGTGCTAGGATCTGCATGGTGAGAGTGCTGCTCTGGTAGGGTTTTCGGCCAATGTGTCCACCGTTCGTTGTTCTTTGCCAGGTGGCATCTGAAAGATGGATTTAGAATTTTTAGATTTCTTTACCAGACTGATATGGCAGCTGTTGGTGTTTGAATACTGGGGCAGGAAGCACTTTGTATTTCAGATCAAGGCATCGAGACGTGGCATGCACTAAGGCTGGAATTTTCCATATAGAGGCTTGGAGGTCTTGAAGGATTTGGTGAACCAGCAAAGCTAGTATCTCTTTGTCTATCCTGAAATCATGCAGCGCACCTAAAGTCACACTTGTTTAAAGGAGCAAAGGCTCATGAGATTTTCTGTAGCAACTTGGGATTTGACAAGTCTTCAGGGAGATCTTCAGAGGGCCCCAGTTCTGGCAGGGGTCCCAAAAGATCTTTGTGAGCTCAGTATGCCCTACAATACTGAGGTAATTGTGATAGCCGAGATTGGGACGTTTGTTCTGCTGGTTGGTCTGCCAACTCTCTGACTGTGGTATAAAGCCTGCCTTCATCTTTACTTTTGCCCTTGGTTCTCCAACTTTGTGAACAACCTTGATTTGGGATCTTGTTGGACTCGATGGACATTACCCCCTGGAAATGGAAAAAGGAGCCAAATGGCAAAAATTTGAAACAACATAAGCAAGTTAGATGCAAGGCATTGATAAGGCAAGCAAAGAGAAAAATTGAAAAAAAAAGCTTGCTGTGGAAGCAAAAAGGCATAATAAAAACCTTTTCAAGTATATTTGTAACAAAAAACCTGTGACAGTTGGACTATTGGATGATAGCGGGGTAAAAGGGGCACTAAGAGGGGACAAGGCCATAGCGGAGAAACTGAATGAATTCTTTGATTCGGTCTTCAATGAAGATGTAGGGAAGTTACCAATGCCTGAAATGGTATTTAAAGCTGATGCAGCAGAAGAATTGAAAGAAATATCGATAAATCAGGAAGATGCATAACAACTATTTGATAAACTAAAGAGTAGCAAATCACCTGGACCGGATGGCATACATCCAAGGGTGTTGAAAGAACTGAAATATGAGACTGCAGACCTACTACTACTAATCTGTGAACTACCATTAAAATCAACTGTAATACCTGAAGATTGGAGGATGGCCAATGTAACACCAATTTTTAAAAAGGGTTCCAGGGGTGATCCAGCAAACTACAGACCTGTGAGTCTGACGTCAATATCGGGGAAAAAAGGTAAAAAACATTATTAAGAACAAAATTTCTGAACATGTAGATAGTCTTAGTTTAATGGGAGACAGTCAACATAGTTTTAGCCAGGGAAGGTCTTGTCTTACTAATCTGTTATATGTTTTTGAAGGTGTAAACAAACAGGTAGACAAAGGTGGTTCGGTCGATGTAGTGTATCTGGATTTTCAGAAAGCCTTTGACAAGGTCCGTCATGACAGACTCTTGGCAAAATTAAAGAGTCATGGGATAGGAGGCAGTGTATTATTGTGGATCAGGAAATGGTTAAAAGATAGAAAGCAGAGGGTAGGGCTAAATGGCCAATTTTCCCAATGGAGAAAGGTGAATAGTGGAGTACCCCAGGGAACTGTGCTGGGTCAGCTGCTTTTTAACATATTTGAAAATGACCTAGAAATGGGAATAATGAGTGAGGTAATCAAATTTGCAGATAGCACAAAATTATTCAAAGTTGTTAAAACCCAAGAGGATTGTGAACAATTGCAAGAGGATCTTAATAAATTGGAAGACTGGATGTTCAAATGGCAGATTAAATTTAATTTAGACAAGTGCAAAGTTATGCACCTAGGAAAGGAACAACCCAAACTATGGTTACACGATGCAAGATTCCACATTACGAAAGCGGGTTACTCACCTGTTAAAGGTGATCTCCGGGAACAGCAGGAATTTAGTCTTCACATATGGGTGACGTCAGTACTGATGTAACAGACGCGGGAACGTTCCCCAGCATCCAATTGGAAAGCTTTTGGGAGTACTCCACTGCGCCTGCGCGACTGCCTTCCCACCTTCCCAATTTCCTCTCCTCAGTTGAGTTTGTAGCTGAGAAAAAGAGAGTAAATGAAACCCTATTAACTCCTAGGTGAGGAGGGTGGGTTGTGAAGACTAAATTCCTGCTGTTCCCGGAGATCATCTGTTACAGATGAGTAACTACACTAACTCTGGGAACAAGCAGGAATGTAGTCTTCACAAATGGAATCCCTAGCTCCCAGATGGAGGTTCACCTCAGAGTAGGCATGATGAGGTCATGAATCCCAAAATGGATTTCTGGTATCTTCAAATCCGGGACGGAGGAAAGGAGTTGCACCTAAATCTAAATCTAAAAGAGGTGCAGGAGTACAGCCTGACCAAACATGGCATCCTGACAGGCATCCTTGTCCAGACAATAATGATATGGACAGGTATGGACAGAAGATCAAGTTGCTGCTTTGCAAATTTTGTTGATGGATACTGAGCGTAGGTTTGCCATCGAGGTGGCCATAGCACGAACACTGTGAGCAGCGACATGCCCTTCCAGGGAGAGCCCTTCTTTGTCACAGGCAAATGAAATGCAGTCCACCATCCACCTGGAGAGCGTACACTTATAGACAGGTAATCCCAGGTGACTGGGATCAAATGAGATGAACAACTGCAAGGCTTTTCGATGACCCTGAGTCATTTGGAGGTAAAAAGACAACACACACTTGCAGTCAATAGTTTGCTGTTTAGGAAAGAACACTGGAAGGTAAACTAACTGATTTAGATGGAAGGGAGATACCATCTTTGGCATAAAGTATGGGTGAGTCCGAAGGACGACTTTGTCATGGTGGAAGCGGGTATAGGGTGGATCCACCACCAAAGCCTGAAGCTCACTAATGCATCTAGCTGAAGTAAGGGCAATTAGGAATATCACTTTCCACAAGAGGAATTTGTGAGGTCGTGGCTAGAAAGACATTAAAGTCCCAAGCTCCTGGAGGTGGCTTAATGGGAGATTTGGACAGCAGGAGACCTCTCATGAAATGCGCTACTAGCAGTTGTGAGGAGATGGGCTTTCCATCGAGCAGATGAGAGACCACAATGGCACTAAGGTGGACTCTCATCTATTTTGTTTTCAGTCCTGTTGAGGACAGGTAGAGGACATACTGTAGGAGTGACTCCACTGGAGCAGAAAAGGGATTGAGATCTTTCTGGGAACACCAGACAGAAAATCTATGCCACTTCAAAGCATATGAACGTCTGGTGGAGGGCTTTCGAGAAGTCAAAAGGATCTCCTTAACCTCTTGGGTTAAGTCAAAGCCTTGTAAAGCTATGCGCTCAGCAGCCAAGCTATGAGGCGGAGAGACTGTGGACTGGGATGGCATAGTGAGCTGTTGCCCTGAGAGAGGAGATCCAGTGTACATCCCAATCACAGAGGACGAGTCCGAGTCAGACGTAGTAGCAGCAGAAACCACGGTTGCATGGCCAGTGTGAGGTTATGAGATCATGGAGCCCCTGTCGGACTGAAGCTTGAAAAGTGTCTTGGGAATAAGAGCTATGGGAGGGAACACATAAAGCAGACCCTGACCTCAGTGTAGATGGAAGGCATCCACTTGTTGGTTGGTGAATGTCGGAGTTCTTGTACAGAAGCGAGGAAGCTTAGCATTTTGTGGAGTTGCGAACAGATCTATGTCTGGAGTTCCCTCGGTCTGGAAGATGTAGGACATTGTGTTCAGATGCAGAGACCATTCGTGGGGAAGAATGATGCGACTCATTCTGTCTGCCAAGACCCTGGACTCTCCCGGGAGTACACCGCCTGGAGGTGCATCTGATGAGCAATGGCAAAGGACCAGAGGAGTATTGCCTCCTCGCAGAGGGCCCAAGAGCCTGTTCCTCCCTGCTTATTCATATAAAACATGGCAACCTGATTGTTTGTCCTGACTAGGACCTGTTGTGGTGTTGGAACACCCGGAGAGCACTGGTGATAGCCCAAAGTTCCAGGAAATTTATCTGGAGTTGTGAATCCTGTGCTGTCCAAAGTCCCTGTGTCATCAGGTTGCCCAGATGGGCTCCCCAACCCAGCTTGGAGGCAACTGTTGTCAGGGTTCATTGATGTGGAGGCATCTGAAAAGATTATCCTATGAGTAGGTTTTCTGGAAAATGCCACCACTGAAGGGATGTGGTTAGACAGGCAGTGATTTGGATCCTCTCCTAGAGACTGCCCAAGGCCCGTTTCCACTGGGAGGAAAGAGTCCACTGGGCTGTCCACATATGTAGTTGGGCATACGGAACTACATATACTGTAGAGGCCATGTGCCCAAGGAGCTGCAGCATCTCTCGGATTGTCAGATGGTCTTGTAGGAATGTCTGGGACGTAGGTTTGATTAGACGGGGACAAAGGAGTTGGGGCAGAAACGCACTGGACAGTTGGATGTCTTGTAGTGCTTCGATAAACTCTAGTCTTTGTTGGAATGAGCTGGGATTTTGGGACGTTTATGACAAATCCCAAATGTTGTAGTACCATGATGGTTTGATGCAAGGAAAGCAATACCTCTTGGGAGGTGTTTGCCTTTATTAGCCAGTCGTCTAAGTAGGGGAAGATGAATATCCCCAGAGTTCTTAGATTTGTGGCCATGACCACCATGAACTCTGTGAAGATTCTTGGGGCAGAGGAGAGTCCAAAGGGAAGGACTCTGTATTGATAATGCTTTTCCTGGAAGTTGAAGCATAGATACTTCCTGTGTCCTGGATGGATAAGGATATATGTATACGCTTCTTTTAGGTCTAGAGAACAGAGCCAGTCCTGACTCTGGAGGTAGGGAAGAAGAGTCCCGAGAGAGATCATCTTGAACTTTTCATGGACCAGAAATTTGTTTAGGTTTCTGAGGTTCAGAATGGGCCTGTACCCTCCGGTTTTCTTTGGAATGAGAAAGTAGGGAGAGTAGAAGCCCACTCCCTGTTAGGATGTTGGGACATCTTCTATGGCGTCCTGAGATAGAAGAGAGAACAGCTCGTCTTGTAGGAGAGCAGTGAGTGGCGGTTGCATTAGATATTCCCCCATGAATGTGGAGGGGGCAGAGCTTGCAGATGAAGGTTGTACCCCTCCTGAACTATGGTGAGTGTCTACTGCTCTAAGGTGATGAAATGCCATCTGTGGGCATAGTGACACAGTCTGCCTGCTATATGGAGGAGTTTGGGCCCCTCCAGAGGCAGGGTGGCAATGTTCTCTAGGACAGAATCTAAAACCAGGCACAGGTTATGGCTGCGGAGCTGGTTGAGATTTAGCCACCTGTGGTTTCTTTTGTTTAGGAGGCTGCTGCCTCTTCTGTGGGGTTTGACCCCAATACTAAGAAGTAGTAGGATAGGATGAGAAGAATCATGTCTTCTTATTGCAGAAAGCATAGTTACTCACCTATTTTATTTATTTATTTATTTAGCTGTATTTATATCCCGCTTTTCACCGGGTCAAAGCGGTCAATTGGGGGATACATTTAACACGAGGGGATATGAGACACATACACTAATACTTACAGGGAACATGGGCAATGGAGGGTTAAGTGGCTTGCCCAAGACCACAAGGAGTGCCTACAGGACTAGAAATCCCAGTCCCTCCGGCCTGAGATTGCTGTCCCCAGGTGGGACTTGAACCCCCGGCCCTCCGACCTGACGTACCTTGTCCGAACCACTAGACCACTCCACCTATAACAGGTGATCTCCGGGAACAGCAGGAATTTAGTCTTCACATATGGGTATCGTCGGTACCGACGGAGCCTGCGCGGGAACGCTCCCCAGCGTCCAATTAGAAAGCTTTTGGGAGCATCCCACAGTGCCTGCGTGCTGCCTTCCCGCCTTTCCCAACTGCCTCTCTCCAGTTCTTCATTTTCCGCGGAGCCAGCAGGTCGTTTCCCTGTCACCACAGAAATTATCCCATCTTTTTCATTCTTTTTTGTGGTAGCGTCTGCCTTCCTCGACGCTATACCGGTACCGCCGGTTCTTTCTTCAAAAGAAAAAAAAAATTGTAATCTTTTTTCCAGTCTTTTTTCTGTCGGGTGCCACATGCCATTTGGGCACTAGGCCCAATTTTTCCTTCAGAATGGAAAAACACGCCTCGGGTTTTAAAAAATGTTCTAAGTGTGGCAGTACCATCTCCGTCACTGACACCCACGAGTGGTGCCTTAAATGTTTAGGTCCTGACCACTCCATCTCGGAGTGTGTTGCCTGTGGGATGATGTCGAAGAGGGGTCGGCAAAACCGAACTGCTAAGCTTAGCACCCTTTTTCCCTCCGATGCAGCATCCGTGGCATCAACGTCTTCCAGGGCTTCGTCTTCCTCCCATGGATCTCAGGTAACCAAACATAAATCTGGCCGGTCCTCAAAGGGTAGATCTCCTTCCAAACATCGAGATGCCTCTGGCGTTGCCCTTGAGGGACTTGTACCGGCAAAATTACCCTGGCGGGAGGCTTCGGCTTCCAAAGCACTATCGGGGCTCCAGGATGTTCACGAGGCCTCAACCTCGGCAGAACTACTGGTGCCATGCTCTGGGGTACCGGCTGCTTCATCCGGTACCGATACCCAGGCATCGGCAGCGTCAATAGACCAGAGGTTCTTGGCTATTGAACGCAGTGTGGCGGCTCTCCTTGCGGCTTCGGTGCCTTCGGGACCGCTTCAGACAGTTCTACCGGTACCGACACCGGTTCCGGCACCGATACCGACAGCATCAACACCGATGACTGTGTTACCGACACCGAGTCATGCTGTTTCCTCTGGTATTGACAGGCCGGTACCGGACCCCTCCGGTACAGACTTCGATCGGTACCGGTATCATGCTTTACAAGAGCACCCGGACAGGAGATATTTTGAATCCTCCGATGAGTCTGAGGATTCTGACAGCTCTGTCGGTACCGGAGTACTTCTCTGAGGAGCCTTCCTCTCCTTAGCGTAGAATGTCTCCTCCAGAGGATATATCCTTTCAGGATATCATCCGGGAGGTGGCTAGAGGTCTTTCCATCACAGTGGCTCCGGAAGCAGAGCCCAAAGCAAAGGAATTTGAGATTTTACAATATCCTAAAGCTCCCAAGGAGGCAGCTACTTTGCCTATTCATGAGATCTTGCATGATCTCATGTTAAGGATGTGGGAAACACCTCTTACCACCTCTCCTCATTCTCGTAGGCTTGATACTATGTATCGAGTACCTCCTTGTCCTGGATTTCAAAAAACCCAGTTACCACACCACTCCATGGTAGTGGAATCAGCTATGAGGAGGATCAAGAGTGCAAAAAGACATGCATCTAATCCGCCAGGACGTGAATGTAGGACTCTTGATGCCTTTGGGTGTCGAACCTTCCAGGCCTCTATGCTGTTTGCCAGGATTAGTTCCTACATTTTATATATGAGAATGTTCCTTAAGGAGGTTACAGGAGATCTAGAGCTGATGAGCCCTCTCCTTCCTGATGATAAGAGGCAAGATTATCTTACACTTGTCAAACATGCCCAAGATGTTTCCAAGTTTGTTAATCGTGCAGCTTTTGACTGCTTTGAGTGCATAAGCAGAACTTCTGCCATTGCCATAGATGCCTGGCTCCAGGTATCTGACTTAGAACTCTGGGTACAGGACAAACTGGGGAATATTCCTTGTACAGGCGAAAATCTCTTTGGCAAAAATTGGCAAGAGAAAGCTAATGAGCTGGATGCTGATAACACCACTTTGGATAGACTATCCAAGGCTACAGCTGATCCTGCAAGGAGAAAATCCTACAAGAAACCATTCTTCTCTAAAAAGAAGAGGTTTTACCCCTCCTATACCCAGCAGGGGCATTCTGCAGGTCAGTCTGCCCGAAAGGGACAGCAGCCACCAAAACAAAGAAAAACTAAGTCTAAGAAGCCTCAACCGGCCCAGCAGACTCAGCCTCCATAGGGGCTTTGACTCCCATCTAGAGAACATGGCCTTCCTGGCCCTCAACAGGCCAGAGCCCTCCACCATTCCAGGAAGGTTATGTCATTTTGCCCCCAGATGGGAGCAGATAACAGCAGAAGAATGGACTCTCTCCATTGTAAAGGAGGGGTACAAGCTTCATTTCCTCAACATGCCCCCTCCTACAGTTGTAATGCGGTTCAATTCTCTCACTTCACTCGAAAATCAGTTGGGTCAAGAGGTCAATTTACTTCTTGCCCAGGGGGCAATAGAAGACGTACCCATTTCCAAACAGGGTACAGGGTTTTACTCCCCCTATTTCCTTATCCCAAAGAAAACAGGGGGACACAGACCCATTTTAGACCTCAGAGAATAGAACAAATTCCTGTTCAAGGAGAAGTTCAATATGATTTCTCTAGGAACTCTGCTGCCATATATCTTCAGAGTCAGGATTGGCTTTGTTCTCTAGATCTCAAGGATGCATTCACCCATGTTCTCATCCATCCCGCGCAGGCTCCGTCAGTACCGATGATACCCATATGTGAAGACTACATTCCTGCTTGTAGGCAGTCCAACACAGGGCAGATTATCACGTAAACCAGGCACACAGTACAAAACGTGATAAGGTGGAAAAACAATTTATTTGAATATCAGACCTAGCAACCCGACACAGGCCGTGTTTCGATGACCTTCATCAGGGGTTGTCTAAATAGGTACTACAAACATAAAAACAAACAATATTAAAAAACAATTTAAAAGTGAAAGAACAAATGGACATGAACATGCTCTAACTAAAGAAATAAAAATAATAGATAATAATAGTAATTATTACAATAATAATAATAATAATATAGTTAATTAGTAATAGATCTCTCATAATAAATAATTAAAAATTATATAATTAAAATAATAAAACTATAGTGCTAGAAATGCGATACTCAAATAAAATTTAAACCATAAGAAATGATATAATAAAATAGACCACAAATAAGTTTAATAGAAACACAAGCAAATACAATCCTTATAGGAGGTGACAAGCATATAATTAACCAAAAACATTTAAATAGTCTAGAAATGTACGGGAAAAAGTACAAAAACATAAATTGGCTAGGGGAATCTTAAAAAACATGGAGAAGCTCACATCAAACATCAATAGAACCGCTAGCATAGTAAAGTAAATATCTCTTACCGATGTTGCCAATATTATAGAACACTAATTAGGACTCTTCTAGCGGTTCCTGTCAGCGATTCAGAAAGATAAGAGATAAAAACTCCCGAAGCAATAAGAGTCCTAAGTGGCGATTTATACAATACTGTTGAAATCGGCAAGAAATATTTATTATGCCAATGGTGTGCATATGTTTTTTTATATATATTTTTTTTTATATTTTTAAAGATCTAATAAAGAGAAGAGGTGATAAATAGCGTTCTACATAACACCTGTTTCTATTGTTTTTTAGAAGATCCAACATTGCTATTAGCTCACGAGAAGTAAGAGCAAGATGCTACAGTGTATCATTTCCTTATTTTGGACTTATCTCTCTGCTTTTCCACATGTTTTTGAGTATCCCTTAGACATTGGACGTTCTATTGATGTTTGATGTGAGCTTCTCCATGTTTTTTAAGATTCCCCTAGCCAATTTATGTTTTTGTACTTTTTCCCGTACATTTCTAGACTATTTAAATGTTTTTGGTTCAGTTGGCCCTATGATGAAACTTTGGCCAGATTTTAAACAATTTCTTGCTATTTTCTTCTTTTTTTGTGGAATATTCTATACAATATTTTTTCTTTCTTGGCCGTGCCCCCCTCCCCCATCCATGCCTGCTGCGTTTCAGTCCCATTTCAGTCTCCTAAATTTAGTTTAGATTTAAGTTCTAAAGTCTATCTCCAATGGTATACATGTGCTTTACTCTGTGTCTTCTTCATTTTAGTTTTTATTCCAATGCAAGTGTTTAAGTCAACACCTCCACTAATGAGTTCGTGTGCCTCCTTGTGAGGTTTGCAAATCACCGTCTCTACAAAGAAGGTATTAACACTATAATTATATGCTTGTCACCTCCTATAAGGATTGTATTTGCTTGTGTTTCTATTAAACTTATTTGTGGTCTATTTTATTATATCATTTCTTATGGTTTAAATTTTATTTGAGTATCGCATTTCTAGCACTATAGTTTCATTGTTTTATTATTTTAATTATATAAATTTTTATTTATTTATTATGAGAGATCTATTACTAATTAACTATATTATTATTATTATTGTAATAATTACTATTATTATCTATTATTTTTATTTCTTTAGTTAGAGCATGTTCATGTCCATTTGTTCTTTCACTTTTAAATTGTTTTTTAATATTGTTTGTTTTTATGTTTGTAGTACCTATTTAGACAACCCCTGATGAAGGTCATCGAAACACGGCCTGTGTCGGGTTGCTAGGTCTGATATTCAAATAAATTGTTTTTCCACCTTATCACGTTTTGTACTGTCTACATTCCTGCTTGTTCCTGGAGATAGACTTCTTTGCAGGAGTTTTTTTCCTAGCAGGGTCAGCTGTTACTCTGAACAGTCTCTTTAGAGTAGTATTTTCTGACACTAATTGAGAGGCCTTATCTTGCCAGTCTTTGCCAAAGAGGTTTTCCTCTGTGAAAGGAATGTTGCCCAGCTTATCCTAAACCCACTGTTCAAGATCTGAGGCCTGAAGCCATGCAATGTGACATGCACCGATAGAATTTGCTGAGGCCTTGGTTGTGCACTCAAAACATCAAAGGTGACAAACTTTGATACATTTTGACTATGCTTAACTGGGTCAGATAATCTGCCTGTTTGTCATCTGGGAGGAAAGAGGCAAAGGCCTCGAGATCCCTGGAGACCTCCTTCAGGAACATTCCCATATAGAATATACAGGAGTTAATCCTGAGAACACTGATGCTTGGAAACATCGATGCCCAAAGGCATCGAGGGTTCTCGATTCCCTACCCAGAGGGTTAGAGGAATGAATCTTCGAGCTTTTGATACGGGGAACAGCCGATTCCACCACTATGGAGTGGTGGGGAAGCTCTGGCTTTTGGAAGCCGGGACACTCCGGTTTACAATACATGGTATTGAGATGTCTACTTTGGGGTGAGACCATGAGAGACATCTCCCACATATGGAGCATAAGGTCATGAAGGATGCGGTGCACCGCTAAGATGGCTACTTCCTTAGGTGTTGTTGGGTATTGGAGGATCACTAATTTCTTTGTCCTTGGCTTTTTCTCTGATGTCACTTGAATGAATTCCTGGAAGGACATATCCTCCGGCGACGACATGTGCTGCTGTTGAGGCGGGGAAGGGTCCAAAGTAAGATCCCGGGGCCCCCGTGAATCGAGTGACTCCAAATCCGAATCAGGGGACTCTGAATCGGAGGACTCTAAGTATTGACGGGTATGGTGCTCTCCCAAAGCTAGATGCCAGTACCGATGTTCTGATGTATCGGCCTCTGTGAGCTGCTTAGGCCTGGCACCGGCATTGGTAACAGTTTTCAGGAAGGTTATGGGTGGAAGCGATGTCGATGACATCTGCAGCAGCCCTGATTTCATACTGGGAACTGGTGTCTATGTCAGTACCGGAACCGGTATCGATAGCGTGGTACCTGTAGCCAAGAGTTTTATGGGTACCGAGGTTGCAAGTAGGGCTGCCAAGCTTCACTCGATAGCCAATATGCGCTGGTTTATCGAGGTTGCTGATGCTTGGGTATCGGTAACAGGAATTTGCGCCACCATCCCAGAGCATGGCACCAGTAGCGCTCGGAGATCGAAGCCTTGGGAGCATCCTGGAGCCCCTCGATGGCTTTGGGTGACAGGGCCTCCCTCCAGGGCTGTTTAGCAGGCCGATCCGCCTCTGAAGCAACTCCCAAGGGATCTCGGTGCTTCGAGCAAGATCTTTCCCTGGAGATGCCCGCAGACTTGAATGCAGCCTTGTGTTTGGACTTTGAAGATACCTGAGATCCATAAGAGGATGAAGAGGCCCTCGATGAAGTGGACATCAACGACACAGCGTCTGACGCGAAGAGTGCTCCTAATTTGGAAGTCCGGTTCTGTAGGCCTCTCCGTGCCATTTTCTGGCAAAGGGAACAGTCCTTTGGTTGGTGGTCTGGGCCGAGACATTTTAGACACCACTCATGTATGTCAATAGCCAAAATGGTGCTGGCACACATAGTGCATTTTTTGAAACCAATAGTTGGTTTCTCCATACCTTCTAAGAAGTTCTAAGTATGAAGAGTATGGTAGGCTTAAGGCATAATAGGGCATCAATGCCCAAGTAGGTAGGTATTTATTTATTTAAAGAAAATAAAGAAAGAACTGAAAGAAAAGAATAAGGGAACCAGCGATGTCCTAGACAGTACCGGTGTTGATGGAAAGGCAGAGACGCTATCCACAAAAAGAGATTTTTCTGCGGTGACAGGGATGTGCTTCCTGCTGGCTCTGCGGAAAATGAAGAACTGAGGAGAGAGAGTTGGGAGGGCGGGAAGGCAGTCACACAGACGCAGTGGAGTGCTCCCAAAAGCTTTCCAATTGGACACTGTGGAGCATTCCCGTGCGGGTTCCGTCGCCCATATATGAAGACTATATTCCTGCTTTTTCCTGGAGATCTACCACCCAGGAAAAAGATTTATGGGTTATCGTGGATAACATGTTGAAACCCTCTGCACAGTCTGCAGTAGCGGCCAAGAAGGCAAATAGAATGCTAGGAATCATAAGGAAAGGAATAGAGAATAAAACAAAGGATATAGTGTAGTTACTCACCTGTAACAGGTGATCTCCGGGAACAGCAGGAATTAAGTCTTCACATTGGGTATCGTCGGCACCGACGGAGCCTGCGTGGGAACGCTCCCCAGCGTCCAATAGGAAAGCTTTTGGGAGCATCCCACAGCACCTGTTCAACTCTCTCTCTTCAGTTGAGTTTATAGCTGAGACGAAGTAGACAAAGAGAGAGAGAGATAGAGACAACTCCTAGAAGAGGTGGGTGGGTTGTGAAGACTTAATTCCTGCTGTTCCCGGAGATCACCTGTTACAGGTGAGTAACTACGCTATCTCCAGGAACAAGCAGGACTGTAGTCTTCACATATGGGGGACTCCACAACTGAGAGATGCCAGGGGGATGACCCCAGCAAGCTGCGAACCCCAGGAGAGATGGGTCATGCTTCCTCCCATGGATCTCTGGCATCGAAACCTGGGACAGCAGGTAGGAGTTGCACTAAGTCTGAAAGAGATGCTGGAGAACAGCCTGGCCAAACGAAGTATCTCAACGGGAGTCCTTGTCTAAGCAATAGTGGGTTGTAAAGGTGTGTACTGAAGCCCAAGTGGCTGCTCTACAGATGTCATCAATGGGGACAGAACAAAGATTAGCCGTAGAGGCTGCCATTGCTCTCACATTGTGAGCTGTGACATGGCATTCGAAAGAAAGTCCCTTACTCTCATATGCAAAGGATATGCAATTTGCAATCCACCTAGACAGAGTTCTTTTGGAAACTGGAAGTCCCAAATGACTAGAATCAAAAGCAACAAAAAGCTGAGAAGATTTTCTATGTTGCTTAGTTCTTTGAAGGCAAAAAGCCAAGGCTCTTTTACAATCTAAAGTATGAAGATTCCTTTTTGCATTAGAGGCATGAGGCCTAGGGAAGAATACAGGTTTAAATGAAAAGGCGAAACCACCTTTGGCATAAAGTGAGGATGAGTCCTAAGAACTACCTTATCATGGTAGGGAGGAGTAGCCTAGTGGTTGGGGCAAGGTACTTCAGGCCGGAAGGTCGGGGGTTCAAATCCCACTAGAGGACAGCAACCTTGGGCTGGAAGGACTGGGGTTTCTAGTCCCACAGATGCTCCTTGTGGTCTTGGGCAAGCCACTTAACCCTCCATTGCCCATGTTCCCTGTAAGTATTAGTGTATGTGTCTCATATCCCTGCGTGTTAAATGTATCCCCCAATTGTGTTGTGACCACTTTGATTGAAGGATAAGGCGGTATACAAAACTGTCTAAATAAAATAAATAAATAAAAATAAATGGTGAAATCTTGTATAAGGAGGATCCGCCACTAAAGCCTGTAACTCACTGATGCGTCTTGCAGAAGTGAGGGCAACTAGGAAGATGACCTTCCAGGAAAGAAACTTTAAAGCTGTAGTGGCTAAAGGCTCAAAGGGCAGTTTCATGAGCTGCCCGAGAACAAGATTCAGATCCCATGCCACCGGCGGTGGCTTAATGGGAGGTTTTGTTGAGAGTAGACCTCTCATAAATCTTGCTATGAGTGGATGAGAGGAAATAGGTTGTCCATCCAGAGGTTTGCAAAAAGCAGCAGAGGACCTTTATTGAATTGGTTTTAAAACTAGAATCTGATAAATGGAGGAGATACTCCAGAAGCAATTCCACAGGCACTGTATGGGGGTTAAGTCACCTTTGAAAACACCATACAGAGAATTTCTTCTTCTTAAAGGCGTAGGATCGCCTTGTGGAAGGCTTCCTGGAAGCCACAAGGATATCCTTTACCTGTTGAGACAGGTTGATATCCGGGAATCCTAGGCTTTCAGTAACCAGGTCCTGAGGTGCAGGGACTGGGGATTTGGGTGCAATAGCGTCCCATTCTCCTGGGAAAGAAGATCCGGAGCACATCCCAACTCCAGAGGTGTGGCTTGAGAGAGACGCAGAAGCAGAGGATACCACGTCTGCCGTGGCCAACGTGGAGCTATGAGTATCATATGACCTCTGTCTCTCTGAAGCTTGAACAAAGTTTTGGGAATGAGGGAAATGGGTGGGAAGGCATAGAGGAAGTCCCGACCCCAATGGAGGAGGAAAGCATCCCTTGCCTGACAGTTTTGAGCCGGGATTCTGGAACAGAATCGGGGAAGTTTGGCATTCTGTGGACTTGCAAAGAGGTCTATATCTGGCGTTCCCCAGATTCGAAACACTCGAGCAAGCTGGTCTGAGTGCAGAGACCATTCGTGTGGCAGCAGTATTCGACGGAGTCTGTCTGCCCAAAGATTTTGAATGCCCGGAAGATATACCACTAGAGGGTGGATTTGAAGCTCTCTGGCGAGGGCCCACAGTCACAAAGTTTCGTTGCATAATGACAGAGAGCCTGTTCTGCCCTGCTTGTTCACATAGAACATGGCTACTTGATTGTCGGTTTGGACCAGAACTGTCTTGTAGCTTAGATGGGTCTGAAAAACTCGGATAGCATGGAAAATGACTCTGAGTTCTAAGAGGTTTATGTGAAGACCATCCTCCTGTGGGGTCCAGAGACCCTGAGTTGAGAGATCGTGCAAGTGAGCCCCCCAACCCAACTTGGACGTATCTGTTGTTAGGGCGATTTGGCATAGAGGCTGCTGGAAAGGAGAGCCAATGAGGTGGTTTTCCAGTGATTGCCACCATTGCAGGGACGAAATGAGACGTGTGGAGTTTCTGATTTTGTCCGTTAGCCGACCCGAGGCCTGTGTCCACTGAGAGGACAGGGTCCACTGTGCTGCGAGCATATGAAGGCGAGCATAGGGAACTACATGGACAGTGGATGCCATATGCCCCAGAAGCTGAAGCATCTCCCGAGCAGTCAGAAGGACTTTCATAGCTGCTTGGGAGGCCAGCTGTACTATACAAAGACAACATGGCTGTGGCAAGAAAGCCCTTGACTGTCTTGTGTCTAGACGAGCCCCTATGAATTCTAGAGATTGAGAAGGGGTGAGGTGAGATTTTGGGAGTTTTATGACCAGTCCCAAATACCAAAGGATTTGCATAGTGCGAGAAAGAGCAAAGCTGGCTTCTGGAGCTGTTGATGCTTGGATGAGCCAGTCGTCTAATTAGGGGAAGACGAATATTCCTAGAATTCTCAAGAATGCTGCTATTACTGCCATGCATTTTGTGAAGACTCTTGGGGCAGAAGCCAGACCAACGGGAAGAACCCTGTATTGGAAGTGTCTTCCCTGGAAAAGGAATCAAAGGAATTTCCTGTGATCTGCATGGATGAGAATATGCGTATATGCATCCTTTAGATCTAGAGAACATAGTCAGTCCTGACTCTGAAGGTATGGCAGGAGTGTTCCGAGGGAGATCATTTTGAATTTTTCCCGGAACAGATACTTGTTTAATTCTCTGAGGTCCAGTATAGGCTTGTGTCCCCCTGTTTTCTTTGGTATGAGAAAGTAGGGGAAGTAGAACCCCGTACCCTGTTGGGGTATGGGTACCTCTTCTGTTGCTCCTTGAGCAAGAAGTGATGCGACCTCCTGACCCAAGAGATTGGTGACAGGGACCTGAGAATTGAACTGTCTTATGATTGTAGGAGGGGGCATGCTGTGAAAATGAAGTCTGTACCCCTCTCGTACAATGGACAGAGTCCAGTTTTCTGATGTTATTTGTTGCCATCTTCTGGAAAAATGTCATAACCTGCCCAGGATAGTAAGGGGTTCTGGACCTTTCAGGGGCAGAAAGACTAAGTTCTCTAGGAAGAAGTCAAAGCCCCTGAGGAGGCTGAGTCTGTTGAGCCGGTTGAGCTCTTGGAACGTGTGGCTTCCTCTGCTGTCTGGTCTGTTGCTGCCCCTTTTGAGGAGCATGAACTGTACAGTGTCCCTAATGGGTGTAAGATGGGTAAAATTTATTTTTCTTGTTGAAAAAGGGTTTTTTGACCGACTTTTTCTCTGCTGGGTTGGCTGTAGACTTTGATAGTCTGTTCAAGGTAGTATTTTCAGATTCAATCTGATTGGCCTTGTCTTACCAATTCTTGCCAAAGAGATTTTCTCCTGTGCAAGGAATGTTTCCCAGTTTATCTTGCACCCATTGTTCTAAGTCTGATGCCTGAAGCCAGGCAATATGACGTGCACCGATGGAAATAGCAGAGGTTCTGCTAATGCATTCAAAGCAATCAAAGGTTGCATGGTTCATAAACTTAGAGACATCCTGGGCATGTTTGACCAGAGTAAGGAATTACCCCCTTTTTTCCTCAGGGAGAAGAGGGCTCATGAGCTCCAAGTCTCCTGCAATCTCCTTGAGGAACATTCCCATATAGAGAATGTAGGAGCTGATCCTGGCTGACAACATGGAGGATTGGAAGCATCGACGCCCAAAGGCGTCAAGTGTCCTCGATTCACGGCCTGGAGGATTGGAAGAATGCATTGCCGATTCTACTACCATTGAATGGTGTGGTAACAGTCTTTTGAAAACCAGGCCAGCTTGGTACTTGGTACATGGCATTGAGTCATCGAGAGTGTGGAGACACTGTTAAAGGAGTTTCCCACATTCTTAGCATAATATCATGCAAGATCCTATGAATGGGCAGGGTAGCTGCCTCTTTAGGAGCCTTAGGGTATTGAAGAATTTTGATTTCTTCTGCTCTGGGTTCCTTCTCCGGAGTCACCGTGATTGAAAGACCTCGAGCTAAATCACGTATGAAATCCTGGAAGGGCATGTCTTCTGGAGGAGACATTCTGCGTTGAGGAGGAGATGGATCCTCCGGAAGGATTGCTCTGTACTGGCAAAGTCATCAGAGTCGGAGGATTCAAAGTATCTCTGCGTCGGGTGTTCCTGTAATGCACGGTACCGGTACCACTTGAAGTATTGGGGTATTGGGGTGTCTCGGTACTGGTCTGTCGATACCTGAGATAGACTCAAGGCTCGGCATGGAAGGAAGCATACCGGCTGAGGCGCTCGGTACCGATACCTGTGGAACCGTATGTAGCGGTCTTAGCGGTACCGAAGCTGCAAAGAGGGCCGCTAGACTGGGTTTGATAGCGAGGATTCTCTGATCCATCACTCCTGCCGATGCCTGGGTGTCGGTACCGGTGGAAGCGACTACGACCCCAGAACAAGGCACCAATAGTTCTGCAGAGGTGGAAGCCTCTGGAACATTCTGGAGCCCCGTTAATGCTTTGGAAACCGAGGCCTCCCGCTGGGGCTATTTTGCCGGTGAACTTTCCTCTAGGGCAATGCCAGTGGCATCTCGATACCTGGAAGGAGATCTACCCTTTGAGGACCAGCCAGATTTAGAAGACTTAGGTTTAGTTACCTGAGAGCCATGGGAGGAAGATAAAGCCCTAGAAGACGTTGATGCAGCTGACATTGTATCTGCGGAAAAAAGGGTACAGAGTTTTGCAGCTCTATTCTGCAGGCCCCTCTTGGTCATCTTTCTGCAGGAGAGACACTCCGATGGAGAATGGTCAGGACCTAAACACTTAAGATACCATTCATGGGTGTCAGTGACGGATATGGTACCGCCACATTTAGAACATTTCTTGAAACCACTAGCTGGTTTCTCCATGTTTGAAGAAAATTGGGCCTAGTACCCAAAATGGTGCCTAGCACCAAGAGGGGAAGGACCCCTGAAAGAAAATCTTTTAGAAAGCTAGGGTTTTTTTGTTTTTTTTTTTTAAAAAGATGAAAGAGAACCGGCGGTACCGGTAGGCGTCGAATGAAGGCAGACGCAACCACAAAAAAACAAAAGAATAAGAATAAATTTTCTGCGGTGACAGGGTATGCGTCCTGTCGGCTCCGCGGAAAACGAAGAACTGAAGAGGGAGAGTTAGGAAGGCAGAAAGGCAGCGCGCAGGCGCTCTGGGATGCTCCCAATAGCTTTCCTACTGGACGCTGGGAAGCGTTCCCACGCAGGCTCCGTCAGTGCCAATGATACCCATATGTGAAGACTACATTCCTGCTTGTTCCTGGAGATTATAATGCCTCTGTATCTTTTCATGGTGCAATCGCATCTCAAATATTGTGTGAAATTCTGATTGCCGTATCTTAAAAAGGATATAGCAAAATTAGAAAAAGTACAGAGAAGAGCCACCAAAATGGTAACGGGGATGGAAGGATACCCCTATGAAGAAAGACTTAAAAAGATTAGGGCTCTTTAACATGGAAAAGAGACGGCTGAGGGGAGATATGTAAACTTATATGTAAATAGTTGATCCTTGATCTCTGTAATTAGTTCTTCCCGTTAACATATGTATCCATTGTTATCTTGTTACCTTATTTATTTATTTGCAAATCTTTTATATACCGCCACTTCCCAAGATCAGTGGCGGTTTACATTGAACAATAAGAAATACATAAAACAGTGCTGTGAACAAACAGGTACATTGAACAGTATTCAAAACTATATACAATTAGTTAAAATCAAGTATGATGAACAATAATCAGTACTATAAAGGTAGTATTGACAATATTTGAAACTATTTACATATATACATTAAAGTTTTATCATATGTTCTCTTTTGGTAGTAACAATGTCAGTATTAGGGCGAACAAATCATGGAAATCTAAGGAGGATGGGAGGTCTTATCCAATTCTTTGTCTATGTTCGAATAGTATTGTGTGAACAAGTAAGTTTTTAGATCTGTTCGGAAATGTTTCAGGTCTTTTATTTCCCTTAGTTGATCAGGGAGATTATTCCATAGAGCAGGTGCTACAAATGAGAAGGCACCTCTTCTTGTTATATGTTTAGTTTTTCTTATTGAGTCAGGAAATGCAATAGTGTGAAGGTTCTTTCTACGTCTTATTCTGTTTTCTATAGGTCTATGAATTAGTGTAGACAGGTATGATGGGGCAATCTGGTTTATGAGTTTGAAAGTGGTCAAAATTATTTTATATTGAATTCTACTTTGTATGGGTAGCCAGTGTAGTGAGTAGTGAATCGGGGTGATGTGATCGGTCAATTTTGCTTTGGAAATTATTCTAGCTGTAACATTTTGTGCCATCTGTAGTATTTTTAGGCTCTTTTTAGATACACCTGTTAATATTCCATTGCAGTAATCTTATATATCCATTGTTATCTTGTTTCATGTAAACAGTTGAAATATGCTGCCAAAATTGTTCTATGTAAACCGTCTTGACTTGTAGAAAGACGGTATATAAAAATTGTTAAATAAATAAATAAATATGATAGAGGTCTATAAATTAATGCATGGAGTGGAACGGGTAAAGCACAGTTACTTACCTGTAACAGGTGATCTCTGGGAACAGCAGGAATTAGTCCTCACTTATGGGTACGTCGGAACCGACGGAGCCTGCGCGGGAAAGCTCCCCAGCTTCCCAGAAAGGAAGCTTTTGGGGCCTCCCACTGCACATGCGCGCTGCCTTCCCGCCTTCCTGACCAGCTCTCCTCAGTTCGAGTTTATAGCTGAGACAATAGAGAGAGGAAAGGAAGATAGATAGATAGAAGATACAACTCCTAGGGGAGGTGGGTGGGTTGTGAGGACTAATTCCTGCTGTTCCCAGAGATCACCTGTTACAGGTAAGTAACTGTGCTATCTCCAGGAACAAGCAGGAATAAGTCCTCACTTATGGGGACTCCCTAGCTAAGATGCCTGGGAGATCCCCTCCCAAGGGTTCACCATCTTCGTATGGATCTCAGGCATCCATCAAGGGAAGGTGGGCAGGAGTTGTTCAAGTATGGAACAGGTGTTTGAGGACAGCCTGACCAAACAAGGCATCCCGGCGGGAGTCCTTGTCCAAACAGTAATGGGCTGTGAAGGTATGAACCGAGGCCCAGTGGCTGCTCGACAGATCTGATCTATGGATACAGAGTGAAGATGAGCCATAGAAGTGGCCATGGCTCTCACATTGTGAGCTGTGACATGGCCTTCCAGAGAAATGTTTTTACTCTGGTAAGCAAAGGAAATACACTGAGCAATCCAATTGGAAAGTGTACGTTTGGAGACTGGAAGTCCCAAATGAGAAGGATCAAAAGCCACAAAAAGTTGGGAAGACTTTCGATGTGGTTGAGTCCTGTTGAGGTAAAAGGCGAGAGCTCTTTTACAGTCTAGAGTATGAAGGTTCCTCTCTGCACTGGATGCATGAGGAGCCAGGAAAAAGACAGGTAGATATACCTCTTGATTAAGATGAAAAGGCGAGACCACTTTGGGCATAAAGTGGGGATTCGTCCTAAGGATCACCTTATCATGATGAAACCTGGTATAAGGTGGATGAGCCACTAAGGCCTGTAGTTCACTGATGCGGCGAGCCAAAGTGACTGCAATAAGGAAAAGGACCTTCCAGGAAAGAAATTCCAAGGAGGTAGAAACCAACGGTTCAAAAGGTGGCTTCATAAGCTGACCTAGAACTAGGTTCAAATCCCATGCTACCGGAGGAGGCCGGATGGGAGGTTTAGTTAGAGTCAGGCCTCTCATGAATCTTGCAATAAGAGGATGAGAGGAGACAGGTTGTCCATTTATAGGTTTTAAAGATGCTGCAATAGCACTCAAATGGACTCATACTGAATTCGTCTTAAGGCCTGCATTGGAAAGATGCAGGAGATAGTCTAATAGAGAATTCAAAGGAAGTGCTAGAGGGTCAAGACCCTGTTGAGCACACCAAATGGAAAAGCGTTTCCATTTGAAAGCATAGGAACGCCTCGTGGAGGGTTTCCTAGAGGCATGAAGGATATCTTTCACTGGTTGAGAAAGATTGAAGTCATGAAGGCTTAGGCCTTCAGTAACCAAGCTCTGAGGTGTAGGGACTTGGGGTTTGGGTGCGACAAAGTCCCCTCCTCCTGAGACAGAAGGTCTGGCGCAGCTCCCAGGTCCAGGGAGGGTCCCTGGGAGAGATGCAGAAGTAGAGGGAACCACACTTGGCGTGGCCAGCGTGGAGCTAAGAGGATCATCGATCCGTGATCCCTCTGGAGTTTGAACAGAGTCTTGGGAATCAAAGGAATGGGTGGAAAGGCATATAGGAATTCCTGACCCCAATGTAGGAGAAAGGCGTCGTTGGCCTGAGCTCTCTGACACGGAGTCCTGGAACAGAACAGGGGAAGTTTGGCATTCCACGGACTTGCAAAGAGGTCTATGTCCGGGGTTCCCCATTCCTGAAAGATTCTGCGTATCTGGTCCATATGCAAGGACCATTCGTGTGGAAGCAGAACTCGACTGAGTCTGTCTGCCTGAGAGTTTTGAACCCCTGGAAGATACACTGCCAGAAGATGAATTTGATGCTCTCTGGCGAAGGCCCATAATCTGAGAGCTTCGTTGCAAAGCGACAGAGAGCATGTCCCTCCTTGTTTGTTTTTGTAGAACATGGCCACCTGATTGTCTGTATGGACTAGGACGGTCAGGTTGACAAGGAGGGTATGGAAGACTTTGAGGGCAAAGAAGATTGCTCGCAGTTCCAGGAGGTTGATGTGAAGGGTGGTCTCTTGTGGAGACCAAGCACCCTGAGTGGAGAGGTGTTGAAGATGGGCTCCCCACCCTGTTTGGGAGGCATCTGTTGTGAGGGTTGCTTGGGGCAACAAAGGTTGGAAGGGGACCCCCAACAACAGATTCTTGGTGGACATCCAGCATTGGAGGGACCAAAACAGACGCTTTGAGGTGAGTATTTGGTCGGAGAGCGCTCCTGATGCTTGAGTCCACTGGGAGGCCAAGATCCATTGAGCTGCTCTCATATGAAGACGAGCGTAGGGCACCACGTGTACCGTGGAGGCCATGTGGCCCAGAAGTCGAAGCATTTCTCTGGCTGTCAAGTGACTGCTGGACTGAGCTTGGGAGGCCAAGCACACCAGACGTTGGCCCCGGACTTGAGGTAGGTAGGCCCTTGCAGTGGTGGTGTCCAACTGGGCCCCTATGAATTCCAGAGACTGAGTAGGGATCAGTTGAGACTTGGAAAGGTTTACCACCAGTCCCAGATACTGCAGAATGTGCCTTGTGCGGTCCAGGTAAATCTGGGCCTCTGACTGAGATGGAGCTCGGATGAGCCAGTCGTCCAGATATGGGAATACAAAAATTCCCAGACCTCTTAGAAATGCGGCAACAACTGCCATGCATTTGGTGAACACTCTTGGAGCAGAGGCTAGACCGAAGGGAAGTACTCTGTACTGGAAATGTTTTCCCTGAAACAGAAATCTTAGATATTTTCTGTGGGATGGGTGGATGAGTATATGTGTGTACGCATCCTTGAGATCTAGAGAACAAAGCCAATCCTGACTCTGAAGGTATGGAAGGAGAATGCCTAGAGAAAGCATTTTGAATTTCTCCTTGTACAGAAATTTGTTCAATTCTCTCAGATCTAGGATAGGTATGAATCCCCCTGTCTTCTTTGGTATGAGAAAATAAGGGGAGTAGAATCCTGTTCCTTGTTGAAGAAGAGGAACCTCTTCTATTGCCCCTTGGGCAAGGAGAGAAGAGACTTCCTGACCCAACAGGTCCAGGAGAGATGGGGGAGAATTGAAGTGCCTCACCATGGTATATGGAGGAAGGTTGGAAAAATGAAGTTTGTAGCCCTCTCTGATGATAGAGAGGGTCCATTGCTCTGATGTAATTTGCCCCCATCTGGGAGCAAAGTGAGCTAACCTTCCGGGAATGGTGAGGGGCTCTGGTTGTTCTAGAGCCAGAAAGGTTAAGTTCTCTAGGGGCAAGTCAAAACCCCTGAGGGGGTTGAGCCTGCTGAGGAGTGGCAGACACTGCAGGCTTTGACCTTGCCTGTTTGGGCTGCTGACGTTTAGCAGCAAAGCGAGGCTGAGAAGATTGTTGGCCAGTATTTGTGGAAAATCTGGCCTTCTTGTAGTAAGGCCTCTTGAAAGACTTTTTCTTGGCAGGAGTAGAGGTAGACTTAGAAAGTCTATCTAAGGTAGCATTTTCTGCGTCCATTTGAGTGGCTTTAATTTACCAGTCTTTACCAAATAAGTTCTCACCTGTACAGGGCAGATTCCGTAAGCCATCTAGGACCCAGGGTTCTAGGTCAGAGGCCTGGAGCCCAGCAAGTCGTCGGGCTGCAATGGCAATGCCCGAAGCTCTACCGGCACCCTCAAAGGAATCAAAGGCTGCTCTGTTGGAGAACTTAGAAACATCTAGAAGCTGTTTCACTAAAGAAATGAACTCCTCCTTTCTATCTTCAGGGATAAAGGGGGCAAAATGCTTTACCTTTAGGGCAAGTTCCCTTAGAAACATGCCCATATACAGACTGTATGAATTAATCCTGGCTATGAGCATACTAGCCTGGAAGATTTTCCTACCAAAAGAGTCTAGGGTCTTACATTCTCGCCCTGGAGGGTAGAAGAGTACCTTTTGGTACTCTTAATCTTTTTCAGCGCAGACTTCACCACAATGGAATGGTGAGGCAGCTGAGTTTTTTGAAAACCAGGAGAAGGAGGGACCCGGTACATGGTGTCCAACCTACGAGAATGAGGAGACAATGTTAGAGGAGCCTCCCATAAGTCCATCAAGTGTCCATCAAGTGTTCTTGAAGGATTTCATGGATAGGCAGGGTAACTGCCTCTTTAGGAACCTTAGGGTATCCTAAAATATCCAATTTCTTTGATCTAGGTTCTTTCTCAGAGGATGTAGTAATAGAAAGTCCTTTAGCTACTTCTATAATGAAGTCTTGAAAGGACAAATCCTCTGGTGGAGACATTCTCCTCTTTGGGGAAGAGGGCTCTTCAGGAAGAACAAGAGAGAGCTCATCAGAGTCAGAGGAGTCAAAATCCTCAGAGGAATCAGAGTATCCTCTATTCGCTTCCAACGCACGATACGCATACCGGTCGGTATCGACATCGGGCGTACCGGGCATGGGATCGATATCGGGTGAAAACCCGGATCCGGCATGCACCGATCTGCGTTTGGAAGACGATGGCCTCGGTTCCGGTATGGAAGCCAATACCGGAACCGGACCCGGAACCGCTGGATGCGGTACCGAGGGCGTCGCAGCCTTAATGAAAGCCAGGATGGCCTGCTGCATGGTCTGAACAGTATTGTCCATAGACGCCACTGCTGCCTGGATGTCGGTACCGGCATGGGCCGGTACCCCAGAGCAGTCTAACAGGTGATCGGTCGAGGCCGTGCCATCGATGTCAACCTGTAACCCCATAGATGGTGCTTTGGAAGCCAGAGCTTCCCGCCGGGGTTGTTTGGCTGGGGCATGGTCCTCAGATTCAAAATTGAGAGCCTCTTGATGCTTTGAAGGAGATTTGCTCTTTGAGGACCTGCCCGAAGAAGGTTTGGTTACCTGAGATCCATCCGGAGAGGAAGACCTGGATGACTGTGATGCTGGATTATCTGAAGCAAACAGCACATGGAATTTGTTGGCCCGGTTCTGCAAACCACGTTTAGACATCTGGGAGCAGGATGGGCAGTCCGGAATGGAGTGGTCAGGCCCCAAACATTTAAGACACCAGTCATGGGTGTCTGTAACAGAAATAACAGCACTACACTTGGTACACTTCTTGAAACCAGGAGCTGGTTTCTCCATGAGGAGATTTTGTGTAGGCCTGAGGCCTAACAGAAGTCACCAAGTTGTGCTAAAAAATAAAAGCTTTTTTTTTTTTTTTTTAAGAAAGAAAAGAAAAGAGAGACCGGCGGTACCGGTTTCGGTATGGGAAAGGCAGGTACGCGGTCTAAAAAAAGAAACTAAAATAACAATTTCTTCAGCGGTGACAGGAACACGACCTGCTGGCTCTGCGGAAAAAGAGAAACTGAGGAGAGCTGGTCAGGAAGGCGGGAAGGCAGCGCGCATGTGCAGTGGGAGGCCCCAAAAGCTTCCTTTCTGGGAAGCTGGGGAGCTTTCCCGCGCAGGCTCCGTCGGTTCCGACGTACCCATAAGTGAGGACTTATTCCTGCTTGTTCCTGGAGATACACAGATCGATTGTTTACGCCATGAAAATGTAGAAAGACTAGGGGACATGCAATGAAGCTATAGTGTAACCCATATAAGACTAACAAGAGAAAATATTTTTTCACTTAATGCGTAATCAAACTCTGGAATTTGTTACTGAAGGATGTAGTAAAACCTGTTAGTGTAGCTGGGTTTAAAAAAGATTTGGACAAGTTCTTGGAGGAAAGTTCCATAAATCATTATTAAAGGTGACCCGGGAAATCCACTGCTTGTCCCAATACAAGCACTGTAGAATCTGTATCTTTTGGAGAAACTGCTAGGTACCTGTGACTTAGATTGGCCAATGTTGGAAACAGAATACTGAACTTGATGGACCTTGGTCTGACCCAGTATGGCATATCTTATGTTCTTATGTAATGTTAAGTGGGGCAAACAGACTTAGGACATGTTTCCCTCTTTTCCCCCTTCTTAACAGTGGCCCATGGGAACTTGAGGGATCTACATTTTGAAAATGGAGGGACCAGATATAAGATTATTCTAATTTGATGGACTAAGGACTACCCACTTCGGTCTGGAAATAGTTTGTTTGCTTTCATAGCGTGGACACTCATTTAAGTACCGTTTTGCATGTATGAAGCCCACTCTGACCTCTAGTTTTGTGTTTCTTTTTTATTTTTATGTTTGAAACTGTCCTGCTTTGGAGTTTTGCTGGATTTGATGGATTGGACTCCCCTGGTTATGTATTTTTTACATTTTTGTTCTCTTTTCTAGGGGGGGGGGCAGCAAGACTGGGGATATTTGGCTTTACATCCTACAAATAGTCTAGTGGACATTATGAGGCAGACCCATGCTAGTAGGGCTTCCCATATGGAACCAGAAAAGGGGGTGAGGGGGGAGTATGGGATGGAAGGGATGATAAGGGGAAGGAAGGGTGGTGGGTTGGTTATAGAGGAGGCTAAAAGTAAGGACAGAGTATACTGACAAGTCTGAATGTTAGGGGGTTTTGGAGAGGGGCAGGGAGAGAAGGGTAGCGTAATGTTGGCTCTTTTACTGATTTAGTGATTGTTAAGATTGGGAATTTGTGATGAGTGGGGGAGGGAGAGAGATATGAGAATGTTGGGTCAGGGGTAAGTGTGTTGAAATTCGGTCTAATGTCACTGTGGGATATGCTGGGTGCAGCAGGAGTATGAGAAAGGGCACTAGAAATGGGCCTGGAGATAAGTGTTGGTCACAATCTCAAGGAGATCTCCTGTGGAAGTGGTGAGCAGGAGAGGGGGAAGAGAAGGGAAAAGGGGCAAACCAATGTGGCTGTGTGTGTAGGGAATCTGCAGGGGGGGGGGGGGGTGCTAGAGTTGAAAGATGTGAGCGAGTTTATAGGAGGGCAGAGGAAAAATAATGGGAGAATTGAAAACAGCTACCCTCAAAGTGTGGGGACTTAATTCACCATTGAAAAGACAAAAATTGTATAAAATGTCTAGGTTGAAAGCTTTTTTTTTTTAATTTTATTTTAGGTTGAAAGCTTTAATATATATGATACAAGGAAAACATTTGGTAAAGGCGCATGAGAAGTTTCTGTGCCCAAGGAAATATAATATGAAATTAGGTCTTACCTGCTAATTATCTTTCCTTGAGCTTTCTCCGGGGCAGTCCAGGGACAGGTAGGGTTGTCAATCCTCTATAGCAGCTGAGGGCTGAAGACTAAGTTTTCCTGAGAGGTGAAGCCCCTCCCCCTGAGGGTAATCCAGCAGTCTTCTCATGACAAAGCAACTAAAAGAAATAACTGAAAAAAACCCAGATTAACCCTGTAACACTGATAATGTTCCAAAGTCCTTGAAAAAAAATGCAGAAGCCATCAACCGGGCTCTTATAGTGTGTTTTTTGTTTTTTTTTTAAACTAGTAGAACATAACCTTAGTCTGCATTGAATGAAATCTGAAAGCCCCAGTCATGACCTCTCTCACGGACGAAGGCCTGAAAACGGTGTAGCTCTGTATGATAGGAACAAAAAAGACCTACAAACCGCAAGAGGTGGGACCCTGGACTGGCCCGGAGAAAGCTCAAGGAAAGATAATTAGCAGGTAAGACCTAATTTCATATTCCTTATCGCTTCTCCGGGCCAGTCCAGGGACAGGTAGGGCAGTACCAAAGCAGTACCTAAATATGGGAGGGACCCACAAGTCCTGCGATTAGAGCCGAGGCCCCCACTTTCGCATCATCCCGGGCTTGAACATCCAATCTGTAATGCTTGGTGAAAGAATGTAATGAAGACCACGTAGCTGCTCTGCAGATATCTACTGGCGGTACAAAAGCAAACTCCGCCCAGGAAGTGGCCAAAGCTCGAGTAGAATGAGCCCTTAAACCCACCGGTGGCGAAAGCCCCTTAGCAGCGTAAGCCTCTACAATAGCACAGCGAACCCAACGAGCTATGGTGGACTTGGAGGCTGGTAAACCTCTCCGAGACCCGGCGTTGGACAAAAAGTCAATCCGTTTTCCGAAAGGATTTGGAAACGCGCAGGTAGGTGCGTAAGACCCTGCCAAGATCCAAACGCCTGAGAGCCCGATCCATGGGAGCACTGGAACTATCCGGAAATACTGGCAAGGCCACGGCTTGATTAACATGGAAAACAGACAGCACTTTAGGCAAATAGGAAGGTACGGTTCGTAGCAACACTCACTCCGGCAGAAATTGAAGATAAGGTTCTCGGCAAGACAACGCCTGCAAGTCGGAAATCCGGCGAGCCGAACACAAAGCGACCAAAAAGGCTGTTTTCCAGGAACATTCGCGGACCTCACGAGAGCTGAGTGAAGCTAAGGTGGACCGGGAAAAAGCCTCCAAAACCACATTCAAATCCCATGGGGGAACGATGGGACGCACCGGAGGACGGAGTATCTTAGCAGCTCGTAGAAATCGTTGAACATCAGGAAGCGCCGAAAGACGACGACGCTGCACGGAACCCCGAAAACAAGCAAGCGCCGCGATATGAACCTTAAGGGTACTGAGAGCTAAACCTTTGTCGAAGCCATGCTGAAGGAAAAGGAGGAGCTGAGGTAAGGTAGACGACATAGGAGGAATATGGTGCTGAGCACACCAGAATTCAAACAGACGCCATACGCGCACATACGCCAGCGAGGTCGTCGGTCGTTTTGACTGAAGCAAGGTGTCTACCACGGAATCTGCATAACCCTTGCGCTTTAAGCGAGCCCTTTCAAGAGCCAAGCCGTAAGTAAGAATCGATCCACCCTGGGCATGAGAATTGGACCCTGATGTAACAGATTGATACGGGCCGGAAGAGGCCAAGGCGGAGCTATGAGAAGCCGCACGAGATCGGCATATCAGGGACGACGAGGCCAATCCGGAGCAATGAGAATCACCCTCCCGCGGTGGTGCGCGATCCGCTGAATGACCCGACTCAACATTGGCCAAGGAGGGAAAACGTACAATAGGGAGTCCCGGGGCCACTGCTGCACTAGAGCATCGAGCCCCTCGGACATGCGTTCTCTGCATCTGCTGAAGAACCGACCGGCCTTGGAATTGGCAAATGTCGCCATCAGATCCATTACTGGAGAGCCCCAACGCAAAGTCAGCTCGTGATAAACTGCCGCGTTCAGCTCCCATTCTCCTGGATCGAGGACATTGCGGCTGAGATAATCGGCTTGCACATTCTCCTTGCCAGCTACATGTGCTGCTGAAATCGTCGTGAGATTGGATTCTGCCCAAACCATTAATTCTTGACATTCGGACAGGAGGGCGAGAGACTTGGTGCCGATTGATATAAGCGACTGTTACTGCATTGTCGGAGAAAATCTTGACCGCAGTCCCCTTGAACAAGTCCGCGAAGCGCAACAGGGCGAGACGAGCTGCACGGAGCTCCAGACGATTGATCGACCACGAACTCTCTTCGGGAGACCACGAACCCTGAGCGACTCGCGACTGACAATGAGCCCCCCATCCCGAGAGACTGGCATCGGTGGTAACCAATACCCACGAGGGCTCCTGTAGAGGAACTCCCGCGGTAAGATGTTCCGGAACTAACCACCACTGCAGACTGAGTCGCACGTGTTCTGGACAGGGAAGGCGCTGCGAGAGAGGGTGAAGTTGCGGCGACCATTGGGAAAGAAGCGCCTGTTGCAAAGGTCGCATGTGGGCTTTGGCCCACGGAACCAAATCCAGAGCCGCCGCCATGGACCCCAAAAGCTGTAAATAGGTCCATGCCGACGGAGCTGGAAGACCCAGAAAAGCTTGCACCTGCCTCAAGAGCTTCTCCACCCGCAGATCGGGCAAAAAGACCGCCCCTCGCGCCGTGTCGAAGCAGGCTCTGAGATAAGTGAGCTGTTGCCCTGGTAGCAAATGGCTCTTGGTGTGATTGATCACCCAACCGAGTTGTTCGAGCAGCTGTACTACGCGAGCCGTCGCTGTCACCGACGCTGCCCGAGAATCGGCCCGGATCAACCAATCGTCGAGATACGGATGCACCCGGATACCCTCCTTTTGAAGCGCCACCGCTACCACCACCATCAGTTTCGTGAAAGTACGTGGAGCCGTCGCTAGACCGAACGGCAGGGCGCGAAACTGGAAATGCCCCATCGGAAGGGCGAAACGTAAATAGCGCTGATGAGACTGTCTGATCGGTATATGAAGATAAGCCTCGGTGAGGTCTATGGATGAGAGAAATTCTCCCGGCTGCACCGCCCGAATTACTGTGCGCAAGGTTTCCATGCAAAAGTGTGGCACCCGCAAAGTACGGTTTACACCTTTTAGATCTAGCACGGGACGAAAAGAACCTTCCTTTTTGGGAACCACAAAATAGATCGAGTATCGACCGCAGCCGTATTGGTCCAGTGGCACTGGAACGATCGCTTGCAGCTGAAAAAGACGGTCGAGCGTGTCCGAAATAGCTTGCATCTTCAGACCGTGCGCACACGGGGACATTACAAAGGCGGGTGGTAAAGGACATGCGAAGTCCAGCGCATAGCCCTTTTGAATTACTTCCAAAACCCATTTGTCTGAAGTGATTGCGGCCCAGGCTGCTAGAAACTTCTGCAGGCGCCCTCCTACCGGAACTAACGCCTGGACCAGCTGACCTTCATTGCGGCTTTTTAATGGAAGGTTGAGAGGCCGTCCCATAAGATCAGCCAAAACCTCTGGCTCCTCGAAAGGACTGACCACGAAAACTGGACCGTCCCCTAGAATAGGGCGCAAAACGCGCTCCCTGGAATCTGCGGGAATCCCGAGTGGAGCCCCGAAGAGGCCCAGAACTTCGCGGCGGCTTAGGCCTATCCTCAGGCAAACGTCCGCCTTTCGAGTCACCTAAATCCTTGACAATTTTTTCCAAGGCCTCCCCAAAAAGTAACTTCCCCTTAAAAGGCAGTTTACTAAGCCGAACCTTCGAGGAAACATCCGCCGACCAGTTACGCAACCAGAGGAAACGCCTGGCCGCTACCATAGAGGCCATGGTTTTTGCTGCAATTCGCAGCAAATCATAAAAAGCATCCGCCGTATAAGCCGCGGCCGATTCCAACTTTGCATTGTCTGGAACTTCCGAAATGGACTCCCCAGCCGCGTCCCCCTGCAGCCAGCGAATGGATGCATGAGAAACATAAGCTCCACAAACCGCCACTTGCAGCGCTAAAGCGCTAGAATCAAAAGCCTGCTTGAGCAGAACTTCCAGTTTTCTATCCTGGAGATCCTTAAGCGCCGCTGCCCCTTCTACAGGGATAGTAGTCTTCTTAGTCACCGCTGAGACCAAGGCATCCACCTTAGGCATGCGCAATACATCTCTTTCCTCTTGCGGAAGAGGGTACAGGCGAGCCAAAGTGAGGCCTCCGCGCAGAGTAGCTTCAGGGCATTCCCATTCGGAATCTATCATCTGCTTAATCACGCGATGCATGGGAAAACAGCGTTGCTGAGTCTTAAACCCCTGCAACAAGGGATCTTCCAAGGGCTCCTGAGAGGAAGAAGGAGGAAACAGGTGGAGAGCCGCCAGAGATTGCGCAATAAGAGCAGCTAGCTCCTCTTTACGGAAGACCCTGAAAACATTAGGATCCTCCCCAGGGACAATCTCCCCTTCCTCTAATTCCTCTGCATCCAGATCTAAGGTGGATTCTGCTAATCCCTCTATGTCCCCCTGACCGAGGAATACCGAATCATGGGATAGACCAGGATCCAACGGAACCCCCAGAACCTCCTTGGACTTAGAAGTCCCCTCTCCAGGATCCTCCGTACCCTGCCCCTCAGGAGAGAGTATGTCAAGAGAGGGAAACGCTGTAGGCTGCTCTGGCTGTGCCGATTTAAGCAAAAAAGCCTTGTGCATCGCCAAGATAAATTCGGGCGAAAAAAAGGAAGTTATGTCCCCCTGAGCCAGTAAATTGGAATTTGCAGGCTTCTCTCCAGGAACAGGCTCTTTAGATGATTTAGCCTTTCTTTGGTGCGGCCGAGGCTGCTCTGCCGGAGCACCGACAGGCGCCGACAAGATGGCTGACTTTCCCGCCTTTTCAGCGGGTAAAGCAGTCTCCTCTAACTTATTTACCGGCTTGTCCGCCATGAAGAAAAAAACACGCGGGGAGAAAAGGAAGAAGCCGATTCCGCCGAAAAAGCGATGTTGCTGGACAAAGAACAGTACAGCAAAAATTACCCGCTGACAGGAAGACTCGGGGAATCTTAACGGCGTTAGATAAAAATAAAGCCAAGACTCACCGATAGCATTTAGCAACCGCGGAGCATACCCGGTAGTCCCGCAGCCAGCGGGAAACAGTCTACAGAGGTAGCATTTGCGGCAGAGGCATCACTGGGGCTCCCAGACCACACTCTGCCGACGGAGATGGAGCCGGTGAATAGAGACAGGCTCTGCCTCACACCAGGATACTGACTCACTCGACGTCTCCAATTACATTAAAGCCACATTACCCAAACAATTTAGAAGGACTCAAGAATAATATCAGCCCTGCTAGAGCCAATATCTTTTGAATAGAAAATAACAAAGAGAGATAATCATAAAAATGAAGTGAGGGAGAAGCAGAGATTCGACCCTCTATAGCTGCTGAGGACTGAAAGACTGCTGGATTACCCTCAGGGGGAGGGGCTTCACCTCTCAGGAAAACTTAAAGTCTTCAGCCCTCAGCTGCTATAGAGGATTGACAACCCTACCTGTCCCTGGACTGGCCCAGAGAAGCGATAAGGAAGGTGAAATTTTACTTACCGTTAATTTCCTTTCCTGGATTCCTGCTAGACCAGTCCTTAAACAAGTGGGTTATAATCCCCTGCCAGATGTTGAAATCCAGATATAATACCAAAGGTTCATTGAGCATGCCCTGGCACCTATGTACCTCCCCGAGGTGTTGCCTTCAGTATACCTCAGGCAAAGCAGAAGCTTCAAGTGAGCGCAAGTAGCGCCCCTATTAAACTAAAAGTGAGAACCAGAGTGCCACTATAAATGAGAACCATAGCGCAACTAGCGCCCAGTGCCGCACAACTATGTACAAATCGACAGACTGCAGAGGATAGCCGCTAACTGGAAGCTCTGTCGTAATGGCTGTCGTGACGGATGCAGAAGAACTACGGCCAGTAATACGGTGAGTGAGGGCAGGAGATGGATTGGTCTAGCAGGAATCCAGGAAAGGAAATTAATGGTACGTAAAATTTCATCTTCCAAATCTCCTGCTAGATCAGTCCTTACAAGTGGGCAGTACCAGAGCTACCCCACCTATGGGTGGGACGAGGCAGCTGCAGACACTATGCTAACCCCGAAAGCCACCGCACTCCACGCCTGGATATCCAGCCAATAATGGCGCACAAAAGTAGACAGATGACCAGGTGGCCGCTCGACAAATGTCCACCAGATCCATACAGGACCACTGCGCCCAGGAGGTGGCTTGTGCTCTAGTACAATGTACTCAAAGGCCTAATGGGACTGGCTTGTCTTGCAAAATATAGGCAGATTCAATGGTTCTCTTGATCCATCGGCCAATGGTCTGCTTGGAAGCGGTGAGCCCTTTGCGGGGCCCCGCAAAGAGGGCAAAAAGGCGATCTGATTTCCTGAAAGAATTTGTCATCTTCAAGTAGCGGCGCAGAATGCGGTCGACATCTAGCACCCTAAGATTATGCTTAGAGGCGGCGCAGTCCTGACTGGAAAAGCTGAGCAGAAGGATAGGCTGATTAAGGTGGAATGGAGACCCGACATTGGGTAAGGAGGATGGCATAGGTTGGATAGAGGCTCCTTTTGTAGAGAAGGTCAAGAAAGGGTCGCGACAAGAAAGTGCTTAGAGCTGTGACATTCGTCTAGCGGATATGATGGCCACAAGAAGACAGTCTTATAAGACAAATCCCGCAGCGTAGCCTCCTTAAGAGGCTCGAAAGGGGGTTTCCGCAGGTTGCGCAAGACAAGAGAGGTCCCATGGAGGAATCACAGGACGCAGAGGCAGGCACAGTAAACTGATGCCCCGAAGGAAACGTCCGACATCAACATGTGCCGCCACCAAGCGGCCTGCGATGGGCCCTCTAAAGCAAGTGAGAGGCCACTTGGACCTTCAAGGAGTTCAGCGTAAGTCCCTTGTCATAGCCATCCTGTAATAAGGCGAGGATGTCAGGGATCTATATACACCAGGACAAAACTCTGCACCAGGTCTCAAAGAGGTGCCAGACCCATGCATAAGCCAGACAGGTAGACGACAGACGAGCCTGAAGCAGGGTTGTGACGACCCACTGTAAATAACCTTTGCGCTCTAGGTTGCGCCTTTCAAGAACCAGGCCATAAGAGAGTAAGGAGTCGGATCGTCCATCCATACATGTTCCTGTTGGAGCAGTCATAAGAACATAATAAGAACATAAGATATGCCATACTGGGTCAGACCAAGGTCCATCAAGCCCAGTATTCTGTTTCCAACAGTGGCCAATCTAGGTCATACGTACCTAGCAGTTTCCCCAAGGGACACAGGTTCCACAATGCTTGTATTGGTTCAAGCATTGATATCCTGGGTCCCTTCTTAATAATGGTTTATGGACCTTTCCTCCAGGAACTTGTCCAAACCTTTTTTAAACCCAGCTACACTAACAGCCTTTACTACATCCTCCGGTAACAAATTCCAGAGTTTGATTACACGTTGAGTGAAAAAATATTTTCTTTTATTAGTCTTAAAAAGTTTACCCTGTAGCTTCATTGCATGTCCCCTAGTCTTTCTATATTCTGATAAGGTAAACAATCGATCTACGTTTACCCGTTCCACTCCGTTCATTAATTTATAGACTTCTATCATATCTCCCCTCAGCCGTCTCTTTTCCAGGTTAAAGAGCCCCAACCTTTTTAGCCTTTCTTCATAGGAGTAGCCTTCCATCCCCTTTACCATTTTGGTGGCTCTTCTCTGAACCTTTTCTAAAATTGCTAAATCCTTTTTAAGATATGGCGACCAGAATTGCACACAATATTCAAGGTGCGGTCTCACCATGGAACGATATAGAGGCATTATAATATCTTTTGTTTTATTTTCCATTCCTTTCCTTATCATACCTAGCATTCGATTTGCTCTCTTGGCCGCCGCTGCACACTGGGCCGAGGGTTTTTAACATGGTATCCACAAGGACGCCTAAATCTTTTTCTTGGGTGGTGGTTCCTAATGTGGAACCTTGCATCGTGTAACCATAGTTTGGGTTGTTCTTCCCTAGGTGCATAACCTTGCACTTCTCCACATTAAATTTCATCTGCCATTTTGATGCCCAGTCTTCCAATTTATCAAGATCCTCTTGCAATTTTCCACAATCCTCCTGGGTTTTAACAACTTTAAATAGTTTTGTGTCATCAGCAAATTTGATAACCTCACTCGTTATTCCACTTTCCAGGTCATTTATGAATATGTCAAAAAGCAGCGGACCCAGCACAGATCCCTGGGGTACACCACTATTCACCTTTCTCCATTGGGAAAATTGGCCATTTAGCCCTACCCTCTGCTTTCTATCTTTTAACCAGTTCCTGATCCACAGTAGTACACTGCCTCCTATCCCATGACTCTTTAGTTTTGCCAAAAGTCTCTCATGAGGGACCTTGTCAAAGGCTTTCTGAAAGTCCAGATACACAATATCAACCGACTCACCTTTGTCCACCTGTTTATTCACTCCTTCAAAAAAACATAACAGATTAGTAAGACAAGATCTTCCTTGTCTAAAGCCATGTTGGCTGTCTCCAATTAGGTCATGACTATCTATATGCTGAGTAATTTTATTCTTTATGATGGTTTCTACCATTTTTCCCGGTACTGATGTCAGGCTCACCGGTCTCTAGTTTCCCGGATCACCCCTCGAACCCTTTTTAAAAATTGGTGTTACATTGGCGATCCTCCAATCCTCAGGTATTAGAGATGATTTTAATGATAGTTCACAGATTACTGATAGCAGGTCTGCAATCTCAAATTTCAGTTCTTTCAACACCAATGGATGTATACCATCCGGCCCAGGTGATTTGCTACTCTTCAGTTTATCTAATAGTTGTAAGACATCTTCCCGATGTATCGATATTTCCTTCAATTCTTCCACACCTTTAAATACCACTTCAGTCGTGGGTAACATCCCTACATCTTCCTCAGTAAAGACCGAAGCAAAGAATTCATTCAGTCTCTCCGCTATCGCCTTGTCGCCTCTTAGTGTTCCTTTAACCCCTTTATCATCTAATGGACCAACTGACTCTCTCACGGGTTTTTTGCTACGAATGTACTTGAAAAGGTCTTTATTGTGCGTTTTTGCTTCCGCAGCAAGCTTCTTCTCAAATTCCCTCTTTGCCTGCCTTATCAATGCCTTGCATTTGACTTGCCAGTGCTTGTGCTGTTTCCAGGTTTCATCATTTGGCTCTTTTTTCCATTTCTTGAAAGATGCTTTTTTGGCAACAGCAGCCTCTCTGACCTCAGCTTTAAACCATGCTGGCAATTTTTTGGACTTCCTTCCACTTTTCTTAAAGCGTGGAATACAGCTGGTCTGGGCTTCCAAGATAGTATTTTTCAACAACACCCAAGCTTGATGTACGTCTTTAACCTTTGCAACTGCTCCTTTTAGTTTTTTCTTAACTGTTTTCCTCATTCTATCATAGTCTCCCTTTCGAAAGTTAAAGGGTAGTACTGTGGATTTCCTTACTATCCCTCCTCCACTAATTAAATCAAAGGCGATCATGCTATGATCACTATTGCCAAGTGGCCCCAACACCCTTATCTCTTGCACTACATCTGGTGTTCCACTAAGGACTAGGTCTAATATTGCTTCCCCTCTGGTCGGTTCATGAACCAGCTGCTCCAAGAAGCAGTCATTTATTTCATCTAGGAACTTTATCTCCCTAGCATGTCCTGTTGTGACACTGACCCAGTCGATGCCGGGGTAATTGAAATCACCCATTATTATTACTGCACTGTAACTTTTGCTAGCTTCCTTGATTTCTTTGAGCATTTCATCACCCATTTGTTCATTCTGGCCAGGCGGACGATAGTACACCCCCACTGCCATCGCCTTCCCCTTTTTACATGGAATTTCAATCCATAGAGATTCTACAGCAAATTTTGTTTCTTGCAAAACTTTAATCCTTTCTGACTCAATGCCCTCTCTAACATAGAGCGCAACCCCTCCACCAATTTGATCAGCTCTATCATTTCGATATAGTTTGTACCCAGGTATCACAGTGTCCCACTGGTTGTCCTCCTTCCACCATGTCTCTGATATTCCAATCATATCTAACCTCTCGTTTAGTGCTATATATTCTAACTCTCCCATCTTGTTTTGTAGACTTCTAGCATTTGCATACAAGCATTTTAGAGACTGTATTTTATTCATATTAATTTGGCTATTGGTAGACATGGGTAATTTGGGATCTTTAAGTTCTGTCTGCTCCATACTCGAGGGCATTTGGGCTACTTTACTCTTTTTTGGAACCTCTCTGCTTTTTGTAGTATCCTTCAAGGATACATTCTTCCGAACCATGCGCTCTTGGGCGACTGTCGGCTTTCCCCTATTATCTAGTTTAAAAGCTGCTCTATCTCCTTTTTAAAGGTTAATGCCAGCAGCCTGGTTCCATCCCGGTTAAGGTGAAGCCCATCCCTTCGGAAGAGCCCCTCCTTTCCCCAGAATGTTCCCCAGTTCCTAACAAATCCGAACCCCTCATCTCTGCACCATTGTCTCATCCACGCATTGAGACTCCGGAGCCCTGCCTGCCTATTGGGTCCTGCGCGTGGAACGGGAAGCATTTCGAAGAACGCTACCCTGGAAGTTCTGGATTTCAACTTCCTACCTAAAAGCCTAAATTTAGCTTCCAGAACCTCCCTACCACATTTTCCTAGGGCCCTCCCACCATGAGGTGAATGAGGTGAGCAAACCACGGGCGGTGCGGCCAGTCGGAGACCACCAGAATCACTAATCCCCGGTGAGCTTCGATGTTCGAAGGGCCCACCTGATCATCGCCCAGGGAGGAAAGAGGTACAGGAGGGCCACCATCAGCCAGGGCTGAACCAACGCACCCACCCTCTGAGCTCCAGGCTCCCTCCTTCGAATGAAGAAGATCAGGGCCTTGGCATTGGCTGCGGTTGCCACCAGAATGATCTCCAGACGACCCCACTGCTGAGCTATCTGTTGGAAGGCCCACAGGGCAAGCTCCCATTCGCCGGAATCCAAGGCATGTTGGCTGAGAAAGTTGGCCTACACATTGTCTACACCTGCGATATGCTAAACTGACACCATCAGCACATGTCTCTCTGCCCAGGCGACTAGGTGAGCCATCTCTTTCGCAACTCCCAGAAACTTGGTGCCCCCCTGTTTTCTGAAGTAGGACACTGTCGTGGCATTGTCTAAGAAGATCCATACTGCTCTGTGACAGATGTACAGCAGAAAGTGCAGCAAGGCCAGGCACGCAAGCCCTGGCTTCCAGGCGATTGATGGGCCAGGATGCCTCCCGAGGGTTCCAGACACCCTGAGTGGTGCGGTCACGACAATGTGCCCCTCAGCCGGAGAGACTGGCATCAGTAGTCAACACTATCCACTGTGGTGCCTCTAAGGGGACACCCCGGAGCAGGTTCCCTGGATGGAGCCACCACAGAAGGCTGAGGCGCAGAGAAGTTGGAAGGGATAAGTGAAGGTTGAAGTCCCCGGAGATGGGAGACCACCAGGAGAGCAGTGATCCCTGAAGAGGCTGCATATGCGCTCGCACCCAGGGGACGATGTCGATGGTAGCCGTGCTGTCTGTAGAAAACTGTGGAGCTGATCGGTAAACCAGTGAAACCGTTCCTGTGTGAGGTAAACCCTGCCTTGTTGGGTATCTAAGTGGGCTTCAAGAAATCTGAGAGATTGCGGGGGGGCGAGGGAACTCTTGGCGTGGTTCACTACCCAGGCCCAGATCTTCCAAAATTTGGACGATGTGACGAATGGCCTGCAGAGCCTCATGGTAAGACTGCCTGGATGAGCTAGTCATCGAGATAGGGGTGCACTCACATCCCCTCGCTTCTCAGCGCTGTGGCAGCCATGATCATAACCTTGGAGAAGGTGTGGGGCGCTGTTGCTAGGCCGAAAGGTAATGCCCGAAACGGAAAATGTTGTCCAAGGATGACAAATCGCAGGAACCGCTGATGGTCCGCGTGGATAGGGATGTGGAGGTAAGCCTCAGCAAGACTTAAAGATGCTAAGTATTCCCCTGTCTGACTGCTTGAATAACCGACTGGCGAGTTTCCATCTGAAAACAGGGAACTCAGAGCAAGCGATAGACTCCCTAGAACTCCAAAATAGGGCGCCATGACCCATCATTTTTGAGTACGACAAAATAGCGTCCAGACCCTCGTTTGGGGGCTGGGACGGGACAGATGGCCTGGAGATCCAGCAGGCACTGCAGAGTTGTGCGCACAGCCAGACATTTTCGAGCCATGCAAGGGGAGATTAAAAAGGCGTCCCGGATGGGTCGAGCACACTCGAGGGCATAGCCATGCTGAATGATGCCTAAGACCCACTGATCTGTGCTGATGTGGGCCCACTTGCGGGAGAAAAGGGATAGGCACCCTCCCACCGACGGTGTCCCAGAGTAAGACCAAGGGGAGTCAGTGGGACTGCTGGCGGGATCTGGGGAACTTGGCTGTAGACGTAGAGAAGGAAACCTTTGCTCTACAAAATGCCCGAAAGGGCTAAGAGGTGGGCACTGACCTGCAGGCTGATGACACTGAGGAGGATCTGCTGGGGTGGTAGTGGCAGTTACTCCTGAAGCAAAATTGTGATGCCGTAGGAGCTGCGGACCCACCAGCCCCCCCCCTCCCCCCCCTACGCGAGGAGGATTGGGGTCTGTACTCGGGTAGACACTGAGGTTTCACCTCACCAAGGTCCTTGACCAATCACTCCAGATCCTCAAAGAGGAGCTTGCCCTTAAAGGGTAACCTGGCGAGGCGGGCCTTAGAGGCGGAATCGGCTGACCAATGCTGGAGCCAGAGCCAGGGGTGTGCTACCATTACAGTCGCGATGAACCGGGCTACTAGCCTAATGAGATCATAGAAAGCATCCACCACAAATGCAACAGCGGACTCCATGTGCACTGAGGCGGAATCCTCAGGCAAGAGTTAAACCCAACGTAAGATGGCGAGAGATGCCAGGCCACCGCAGCCAGAAGCTTGCAAAGCAAGCGAGGAAGAGGAGAAAGCTGTCTTCAAGAAGTCTTCCACCTTGCAGTCATTCTGATCATGGAGCGCCACTCCTCCTTCCACCGGAATGGTGGTGTGCTTGGTCACAGCCGTGACCAAGGTGTCCATTATAAGAAAGCGAAGCCAGCTGTCGAGGTCAGCTGGTGACCACACAAACTTTGCCTAACAATCTCGCTGACTGGAGCGCTGCCTCTGGGGCTTGTCATTCCAGGGAGACTATCAGTTGGAGCTCCAGTGGAAACAGAAAGGCCTTAGCTGGCTTTTGGATGCCTGCCAGAATGGGATCAGCCTGCAGCAAGGTTTGAGACAGTGTTGCCTTGGGGCCGTCCGAAATATGAAAAGCCTCTACAATTTGTGCAATAAGCACTGCCAGCTCGTCTCTGTGAAACAGCCTGGTGTCTTGAGAGTCATGAGGGTCCTTGTCTGGACCTTCTGACGGGGAACATTCTTCATCCTCACAATCTGAGACAGAATGCTGTCTGTCAGCCTCCGAAAGATGATGCAAAAAATTTGAGGAGGCGAGTCGCCGATCCCAGCCACCTAAGAGACTGTCTTGGGTGTACAGAATGGGACCTCCATCCCCTGAGAATCCGAGGCATGTTTCCTGGTGCAATGTTGGCACGAGGAAGATAAAGTCTGCGACGGCACTGAAGAATCCTGTGAGAGGGGCAATGCTCTGCACCAGGCATCCCAAGCCTTTCTAAAAAGATCCATGAATATGTCAAATTCGAGGTCCATGTCTGCAGGTGAGAGGTCTGGAGTTGCTGCCCTGGAGCTTTGGAGGAGCAGCCGGGGGGGGGGGGGGGGTCCTACTTCTGGAGCTGGAGCGGCACCAGGCATAGCAGTCATGTGGTCCATCACCAGAGGGGCTGCGTCCAGGCTTCCTGGGCTCCAGGTAGCGATGTGGATGCCAAGGCCTCACTGGAGTGGGAAGAGCAGGTGGCACAAATACAGTCTATTAATTGCCAGTGTTTATATCCACAGGCAAGGCACCACAACAGAAGCAAAGGCATAGCAGCACTGCATTGTCTCCCCAAGTGCCAAGTTAATGTGGTGCCCTTGTGCAGTCGTGATCAGTAGCTACTGCCCAGAGACTGGCTTCAAGAATGTGGGAAACTCTGTGGCGACACCTCCAGTGTTCCCTAGAGACCTACACAGTTGAAAGTTGACTGAATTAGTCCTGAAATAAAACTCTATTTGAGGAGCAAGGCGAGTAACAAACAACATCTGCTGGAGAGAGAAAAACACTGAAGGCAACAACTAGGGAAGGCACACAGGTGCCAGGGCATGCTCAGTGAAGCCTTTGGTATTATATCTATCTCAAACATCTGCTGGCAGAGGAATATAACCCACTTGTAAGGACTGGTCTAGCAGGAGATTTGGAATACTTGTTTTTTCGCTTCCGATATGCAGGAAAGAAAGAAGGGGCAGGAGGCAGAAGGCATAGTTACTCACCTGTAACAGATGATCTCTGGGAACAGCAGGAATTAAGTCTTCGCATATGGGTGATGTTGGTACCGACGGAGCCTGCGCAGGAACACTCCCCAGGGTCTAATAGGAAAGCCTTTGGGAGCATCCCACAGTGCCTGCGTTGCTGCCTTCCTGCCTTTGTGACTCTCCCTCCTCAGTTGAGTTTGTAGCTGAGATAAAAGGAGAGAAAAGAGAAACCCTACAGCTCCTAGGGGAGGAGGGCGGGTTGTGAAGACTAAATTCCTGCTGTTTCCGGAGATCACCTGTTACAGATGAGTAACTATGCTATCTTCAGCTGAAGTAAGAGCAATTAGGAAGCTAACCTTCCAAGAGAGAAAACTGAGTGAGGTTGTGGCTAAAGGTTCAAAAGGCGGCTTGAGGAGCTGCCCTAACACGACATTAAGATCCCATGACACTGGTGATGGTCTGATGGGAGGCTTTGTCAATGAGAGCCCTCTCATGAAACACGCCACAAGCAGATGTGAGGAGATAGGCTGCCCATCCAAGGGATAGTGAGAAGCAGCAATTGCACTGAGGTGAACCCTCACCGAGTTTGTCTTAAGACCAGAGGACAAAAGATGGAAGAGATCCTGAAGGAGAGCCTCCACAGGAGCTGAGAAAGGATTGAGATCCTTCTGGGAATACCAGGTGGAGAACCTATGCCACTTGAACTCATAAGAATGTCTGGTGGGCAGTTTCCTGGAGGCTAACAGGATCTCCTTTACTTCCCGAGGAAGATAAGATCTTGTAACACTACGCTTTCAGCAGCCAAGCCATGAGATGTAGAGACTGCAGATTCGGATGGAGTAGCATCCCTTCCTCCTGGGAGAGGAGATCGGGAGCTGACCCGAGATTCAGGGGGAGAGTATGGGACAGACATAGCAGGAGAGGAAACAACGGTTGACGTGGCCAGTGCGGAGCTATGAGGATCATGTAGTCCCTTGTCTGCTTGATGCTTGAAAAGCATTTTGGGAATCAGGAATATGGGAAAGGCATACAGGAAATCCTGACCCCAGTGAAAGTGGAAAGCATCCACATGCTGGAAGGTGGACATTGGGGTTCTGATGCAAAAACAAGGAAGTTTGACATTTTGAGAAATGGCAAAAAGGTCTATCTCTGGAGTTCCTGAGGTCTGAAAGATAAAGGAGATTGTCTCCTGATGGAGGAACCATTCATGTGGAAGGAGGATCTGACTCAACCTGTCTGCTAGGACATTTTGCTGTCATGGCAGATATAATGCTTGGAGGTGTAAATGGTGAGCAATGGCAAAGGACCAAAGATGGAGAGCCTCCTTACAGAAGGGCCAAGAGCCCGTTCCTCCCTGCTTGTTCACATAGAACATAGCTATCTGATTGTCTGTCTGTACAAGAATTCTGTGGCCCTGTAGTTGTTGTTGAAACACCTTGAGGGCATTGAAGATGGCACGAAGCTCCAGAAGATTTATCTGGAACTGCGACTCTTGCTCTGTCCAGTGGCCCTGAGTGAAGAGAGAGTCTAAGTGGACTACCCAGACCAGTTTGGAGACATCCGTTGTCAGGATACATTGATGTGGAGGCATCTGAAAAGGTGACCCTATGAGGAGATTTCCTGAGGTAAACCACCATAGAAGGGAGTCGGTGAGAGGATCTGTGACTTGAATGTGGTCCCTTATCAGCCAGTCGTCTAAGTAAGGTAAGACGAATATCCCGAGAGTCCTTAGATATGTGGCTACGACCACCATGCACTTTGTGAAGACTCTTGGGGCAGAGGAGAGTCCGAACAGAAGGATTCTGTATTGATTGTGATTTCCCTGGAAGATGAAGATGCTTCCTGTGTCTGGATGAATGAGGATATGTGCATACGCTTCCTTTAGATCTAGAGAACAGAGCCAGTCTTGACTCTGGAGATAAAGCAGAAGGGTTCCTAATGAGACCATCTTGAACTTCTCCTGGACTAGAAACTTGTTTAGGTTTCTGAGATCTAAGATGGGTCTGTATCCTCCGTTCTTCTTTGGTATGAGACAGTAGGGAGAATAAATCCCCATCCCTTGCTGTGAAGTTGGAACTTCTTCTATAGCACTCTGTGAAAGAGAGGTGACCTCTTGTAGCCGGAGAGCAGCGAGGGAGAGTTGAGAAAGAGTAGTTACTCACCTGTAACAGGTGTTCTCCAGGAGCAGCAGGAATCAGTCCTCACATATGGGTGTCATCGGCGCCGATGAAGCCCCAGCGGAGCATTTCCCCAGCTTTCCATGGGAATGCTGGCACGCATGCGCGGTTCCCTTCCCACCTAAAGGTGCCATCTTAACTCAGTCAAATGACATAGCTAAGAACAGCACACAAAAATGTAAAAACAAACTATGTACCACTGCAACTCCAAGGGGAGGAGGGAGGGTTGTGAGGACTGATTCCTGCTGCTCCTGGAGAACACCTGTTACAGGTGAGTAACTACTCTTTCTCCAGGACCAAGCAGGAAGTCAGTCCTCACATATGGGTGACTCCCTAGCTCTGGGCTACCAAAGAACCCAAGCTGAACAAGAGAAGTCTGAGGCAGAGTCTGGCGGAGACCAGGGGTTTGTTTAGAAACTGTTTGGCCACGTCCATCAGCCTGTGGGCCCTGTCTTCTGGCAAGAATGCCTTTGCCAGTTGAGAATCCAACCTTGCCCCTATGAACTCCAAGTTCTGGGAGGGGAGCAAAGTGGACTTTGCGAAGTTTATGACAAAGCCCACGTTTTCAAGCAGAGCAATGGTTCTGAGGGTGGCTTGTCTGGCCTCCAGGAATGTCTGACCTCTGATGAGCCAGTTGTCCAGATAGGGAAAGACAAAGATGCCCTGATTTCTCAGGTAGGCCGCTACAACTGCCAGGCACTTGGTAAAGACCCTGGGAGCGGAGGTCAGGCCAAAAGGTAGTAATCTGTACTGATAATGTTTTCCTCCCACAATGAACCTGAGGTACTTTCTGTGGTCTGGATGAATGAGGATGTGAGTGTACGCATCCTTTAGATCTAAGGAGCATAGCCAATCTCCCTGCTGGAGGTAGGGCAGAAGTGTCCCAAGAGTAAGCATCTTGAACTTCTCTTTCTCTAGGAACTTGTTGAGGTTCCTGAGGTCCAGAATGGGTCGAAGGCCACCGGTCCTTTTGGGTACCAGGAAATACCTGAAGTAGAATCCGTGACCTTGCAAGTGGGGAGGCACAGGCTCCACCGCCCGGTCCACCAACAGACCATGAAGCTCTTGTAGAAGGTGGTCTGTGTGCAGGGGAGGCCTTGGAGGCTCCCCTGGAAAATATGGTGGAGGCAGTTGGTGAAAATGGAGGGCATAGCCCTTTTGGACTATCTCCAGCACCCAACTGTCCCCGGTGATAAGGGGCCACTGGTGGGCAAAGAGGGCGAGGCGACCTCCTGTGCAGGGTTGGGGGAGCAGTGGAGGAGAGGCTACGCTCAAGGAGTCAAAAACCCCCAATCTGCTGAGTGGTAGCAGGGGCCTGAGGCTTGGGGGTCCTCTGCCTACGGGGCCCATTACCCTGGCCCTTGGCTTGCTGACCCTGGGGGGCAGCTTGGGCAGCCTGATACTGAGGGTACTGTTTGTAGGCAGTGCCCTTCCTCGGGTAAAAGGACTTTTTACCCGAGCCCTTCTTTTTATGTGAAGGGGCAGAGGTCTTCCTCGACAGCCTTGTCCAGGTAAGGTGCTTGGTCTCGAGCTGAGCGGCCTTCTCAGTCATGGGTTTGCCAAAAAGGTTCTCACCTCGGCAGGGGACATCGACCAACTTGTCCTGAACCCATGGCTCGAGGTCCGATGACTGCAGCCACGCCTGGCATCGAGCCACGATGCCGGCAGCCGCAACTCGGGCCGCAACCTCGAAGCCATCGTAGGCGGCGCGGGAAATGAACTTTGAGCATTCCCGAACCCCCGAGGACAAGGTCTTTAATCTCTGCAAGGGTTCCCCGGAGAGACCAGCAGAGAATCCGGCCAACTACTTGGCCAGGTCTCGCAAGTACATGCCCATGTACAGCTGGTAAGACTGGACACGGCAAGCAAGCATAGACCTCTGGAAGCACTTCCTACCAACGCCATCGAGGTTGCGGGCCTCCCTGCCAGGGGGCACCGCGGAGTGCATCTTCTGGCTCTTCAGATGATGCATGGCCGATTCCACAACCATGGAATGGTGTGGTAGCTGTGCTTTCTGGAACCCAGGGCTTTTGCGGAGTCGATAGATGGAATCGACTCGCTTGCTCAGAACCGGCGCCGAGGCCGGTGCCTCCCACATCCGGAAGAGGAGCCGTTCCAGCATCGGAGGAACCGGGACAGTAAAGGCCTCCTTCGGAGGAGAGTCGTACTGTAGAGCATCGAGCTCCTCGGCTCGAGGCTCTTCCTCGGGATCGGCAGGGATAGCCAAGGCAGCGGCCATATCCCGGACAAACTCTGAGAACCTAGTGTCCTCCGGAGGGGATCTACTCCGGGGCTCAGACTGCAGTGAGTCCGACGGGATGCACCGAGTCTTAAAAGTATCGGGAGACTCCTCGTCCTCTGTCTCCCAGGCGGACTCATCCGAGGAGGAGTTAGGGTCTGACCCCGCGGGGCCCCGAGGCATCCGCCCCGACGCCGGCGGCACCGGCGTCAACACCATCGGTGCCAAACGGGAGGTCGAGGGAGACCTCGACCGAGGACGACTTCGAGCCACGAGGGTCTCGAGTATCGGCTCGGTCTCCGGGGTTGACTTCGAAGTCGACGTCCCGGTGGTCAGGGCAGATGCACCAGACAGGCTGGCCATCAGTGCCCACTGTTGCTCCATGAAGGCAGACAATCTGCACTCTAAGGCTGTCATCCTGAGACTCAGCTCGGGAGACGCAGCAGCCACCGACTCGGGCCCCGGCAGCGCCGAGCCCGACGTCGGCTCTCTGGGAGGAGAGTCCACAAGGACTACGGAGCTTACGTGTCCAGCAGACTCCGGCTCCACGCAAGGAACTTTGGCAGGCTTCTCTTGGTCCACGGGCCTGGGACGGTAGTCGGGGGTCTTAGACCTGGCCCTCGAGGGACCAGGGACCTCTTCCGACGCTGCCCTCGTGAGCCGCTTCTTCCTCTTGCGTTCCCGGTCGGGGGACCCCCTGTCTGAGGAGCTTCGACGGCGCTCGGGATCGGAATCCCGAGATGTCGAGGCCTCAGACGAGGTCCAGGCCCGGCCAGAGGCAGAGTCCAAGAAAAACCTTTCCTTCTGATGCTGTCGACTTTTGAGTGCCTTGGAAGACATCTTCCAGCATGGCACACACGACTTGGGGTCGTGGTCAGGTCCGAGGCACCGAAGGCAACAGTCATGTGTGTCGGTGAGAGACATAAGTTTCTTACACTGATCACACTTTTTGAAACCACTGGAAGCCATCGGGGAAAAAAGAGCCCCTGCGAGGTCAAAAGACCGGCCTTCCAGGGAAAAAATGAAAAAAGGGCATGAACGCCAGCCAAGAAGGGCAAAAACCGAAAAAGAAATAAACGGGCTCGATACCGGTGTACCGAACCCAGCGGGAGGGGAACCGGTGTCGAACTGGAGAAAAATAGCGAAAAATCGCCGAAGAAAAAATCACTTTTATCCGGGAGAACAGGACACACGTCCGGCGGGCTTCTCGGAAAAAAAGAGACTGAGGTAAGATGGCACCTTTAGGTGGGAAGGGAACCTACCTCCCAACATTAGAGCTATTACTGACCTCAAACAATTTAGAAAAGCCATAAAGCATCACCTCTTCATTCTACATTTCCAAAGCACATCATCAACCCTCTAACACTTTCAGATAAAGTGTAACCGCCCTATTTAAGATGATGAAAAGAAACTCTATCCCGTGTATATAGGTCCTATACATGCTACAAATATGTACATAGTTTCCCTAAGTTATAATCCCAGTTGTATATTTCCTGTTATATGTAAGCTCACCACAGTCTGTTGATTGAAATGAGTATTCCTGTTTAATGTAAACCGCGCTGATGAAAAAGAGTGCGGTATAGAAGAAATACAAATAAATAAATAAAATAAATAAACCGCGCATGCATGCCAGCATTCACAAAGGCTTTCATGGAAAGCTGGGGAAATGCTCCGCTGGGGCTTCATCGGCGCCGATGACACCCATATGTGAGGACTGACTTCCTGCTTGGTCCTGGATAATGATATTCCCCCACTAGGGTGGAGGGGGGGTGCTTTGTAAATGAAGCTTGTATCCCTCTTGCACTATGGTTAGTGTCCACTGCTCTGAGGTTATAAGATGCCATCTGTGGGCATAATGACAGAGTCTGCCTGCTATGTTGAGTGGTTGGGGGCTCTCCAGAGGCAAGATGGCTATGTTCTCTAGGAAGAAGTAAAAACCAGGCACAGATTGGGTCTGCGCAGCTGGTTGAGATTTAGGAGCCTGTGGCTTCTTTTGGGTACCATGAGGTTGATATTCAAAAGTCTCAGGGTAAGAAGGGTAAAATTTTTTCTTCTTACCAAAGAACGCTTTCTTCACAGCTGAATTCTTTTTAGCAGGGTTGGCAGTGGCTTTGGAAAGCCTGTTGAGGGTGGTATTCTCAGATTCTAACTGAGAAGACTTATCCTGCCAATCCTTTCCAAACAGGTTCTCTCATGTACAAGGAATATTACCCAGCTTGTCTTAAAACCCACTGTTCAAGGTCTGATGCCTGGAGCCATACAATTCTACGTGCACTGATGCAGATAGATGTTGCTCTGCTAGTGCACTTAAAACAGTCAAAGGTTGCCCTATTGACAAACTTTGAAACATTTTGGGCATGTTTGACCAATGTAAAATAGCCTGCCCTCTTATCATCCAGGAGAAGAAGAGCTATTGATTCCACATCTCGTTACCTCCTTAAGGAACATATCCATATAGAGTATGTAAGAACTTATGCGGGCTGAAAGCATAGAAGCCTGAAAACACTGCTTGCCAAAAGGCATCAAGGATTCTCGATTCTATACCTGGGGGATTGGAGGAGTGCGTCTTAGAACGTTTGATTTGATGCATAGCCGATTCCACCACCATTGAGTGGTGTGGAAGATGTGTTTTCTGGAAACTGGGACTTTCCGGTATCCGATACATGGTATCGAGTTGTCGAGTATGGGGGGGAAATGGTAAGAGGCGATTCCCACATCTGGAGCATGAGGTCCTGGAGTATACGATGAATAGGCAGAGTAGCTGCCTCATTAGGAGCTGTAGGATATTGGAGGATTTCCAATTCCTCTGCTCTGGGCTCCTTCTCAGATGTAGGTGTAATGGAAAGGCCCCTTGAGATTTCCTTGAAAAGACATGTCTTCGGGAGGGGACATGCGCTGTTGCGGAGATGGTGCGAGTTCCTCCGGAAGACTTTGCGTTTCTCAGGTACCAATCAATTCATCATCTGAAGAATTGGAATCGGTAGAGTCAAAGTATCAGCATGAGCGATGTTCATACTCTTGCAAGCTCCGGTAAAGATCAAGATCGGTATCAGCCCGAGAAACCTGGCCAGTATGGGTGGGAGTGTGGCGAGCAGCATGAAACCAGATGCCGACTGAATTGGCATCGTAATCGGAACCGGTGTCTGTGGAACTGCTGGTAACATTCTAACCGGTACCGATGCCACCAGTAGAGCTGCTAGACTCTGCTCAATGGCCAGGAAATGCTGGTCCATGCAGTCCGACAATGCCTGGTTATCGGTACCAGAAGCATGGGCTACTGTCCCAGAGCATGGCACCAGGAGCTCTCCTGAGGTGGAGGTCTCAGGAGCATACTCGAACCCCTGAGTGGCTTTGGAGGGGAGGTCCTCCCGCTGGAGTTGTTTGGAAAGTCAATCCACCTCCAGGGCAACGCTCGAGTCATCTCTATGCTTAAATAGAGATCTATCCTTGGGAGGACAGCCTGTCTTCAATGAAGACTTGTGTTTCGATACCCGAGATCCATGAGAAGAAGACTATGCCCTTGACGAAGTTGAAGCGAGTAAAACCGCATCTGAGGCAAAGATTCTGTAGGCCCCTCTTTGTCATCTTCTTACATAGAGAACATTTGAATGGCTGGTGATCAGGGCCGAGGCATTTGAGACACCAGTCATGGGAATCAGTAGCAGAGATAGTGGAGTGGAGGAATGGCCTAGTGGTTGGGGCAAGGTACTTCAGGCCGGAAGGTCGGGGGGTTCAAATCCCACTAGAGGACAGCAACCTTGGGCCGGAAGGACTGGGGTTTCTAGTCCCACAGGTGCTCCTTGTGGTCTTGGGCAAGCCACTTAACCCTCCATAGCCCATGTTCCCTGTAAAATAGTTATCTCTAAGTTATAATGCCCTGTTCAATGTAATTTTAGTTTGTTCAATGTAAACCGCACTGATGCAGAATAGCGCGGTATATAAGAGAATGTAAGTAAATAAATAAATAGTGCTACTACACTTAGAACATTTTTTAAAACCACTGTTTTTCCACTGTGTCAGTAGACTGGATGGAAGGCCTAAGGCCTAAAATGGCTTCAATGTGCCTGAAGAAGGTTTTTGGGTTTGTTTGGGTTTTTTTAGAAGAAGAAAGAAAAGGAACAGATTCAAGGATGTCAGATCCAGCGTCGACGAGAAGGCAGATGCAACTACACAAAAGAAAAAAAGAAAAATAAAGCCATTTTCTGCAGTGACAGGATTTCCTTCCTGCTGGCTCATGGAAAACAAGGAACAGGAGGACAGTCACAAAGGCAGGAAGGCAGCAACACAGGCACAGTGGGATGCTCCCAAAAGCTTTCCTATTGGACGCTGGGGAGCATTCCCGAATGGGCTCCATCGGTACAGATGTCACCCATATGTGAAGACTACATTCCTGCTTGTTCCTGGAGATATACTTTTTTGGACGAGCTTAAATTGGAAGTAGGAATGATCATTAGGGATAAAGTGGGGAGATATGTTATGGTGCATGTACAGGGTAGGACAAGAGTGATTTAATTTAGTAAATATATATGCTCCAAATGGCCTACAAGAGAATTCGAGGAAATTTGGCAAATGATCCTTAATTTTGGAGAGGAGACTTTGTTGGTGGAGAGGAATGGCACCGGAGGGGTGGGGGGAGGGAGGAGAACTAACAGAAAGAAATTTAAAAGTTTTGTATGGGAGCAGGGGATGGAGCACGCATAGCGAATGCTGCATCCGGAGTCAAGGAAGTATTAATCCTTTCAGTAGTCCATGGGACATCTTCTCGAATGAGTCTGATAGGCAAGGAAATTATATATAGAGTTCTGGAAGTTGAAATAGATGCGATTATATGGTTGGACCACACACCTCTGTATGTCAGGTTACAAGAAGAGGGGGGAGAATAGGGGGTTAAATTTTGGAGACTTAATGATGATCTGCTGGGAGATGAGAGAGAGCAATTTTCAATTTGAATTATAATGGGAAAGTACCATGGGAAGCAATTCGGGATGGGTATAAGGCCAGAGTGAGGGAAATGTTTGTTAAATAGGGGCTAGGAAGAAAACAGGAGAAGGTGGAGAAGCTTAGATATACCATTAATCCTTTGGTTTTCGTATTTAATATAAACAGGTTAATTATATATCAATAATCCTTTGTTTTTTATCTAATGTAAATAGGTTATTTGTATTACTCATTGTTCTTTGTAACGCTATGTTGTTCTATGTAAGGTTATGTTACTGTTATCTGTAAACCATATTGATCCTTGGAAATGCAGAATATAAACTTTTCAAATAAACACATAGATTGCATATGCAGATTAAGCAATGGAGGCAGATGCATGGAACCCCAAAGGGGGGGGCACATAGGGGGACATTATTGTCAGTGACGTTGTAATTAAATGGGTAGGACATGGAGAATATTCAGCATAAGTTGTGGTTAATGAGACAGGAACATTTTGAATAGGGCAATAAAGCAGGGAAACTGTTGGCGCAACAACTGAAAAGGCAGAAAATTTGAGCCCATATCACAGCTGTTAGGGAATGGCTAGGGTGGCTACTAATGAAGGCGTGGGGTATTAGGCTGTATATTGTGGATTATTATGAGAAGCTATACATGGAGGAGTAGCCTAGTGGTTGGGGCAAGGTACTTTGGGCCGGAAGGTCGGGGGTTCAAATCCCACTAGAGGACAGCAACCTTGGGCCGGAAGGACTGGGGTTTCTAGTCCCACAGGTGCTCCTTGTGGTCTTGGGCAAGCCACTTAACCCTCCATAGCCCATGTTCCCTGTAAAATAGTTCTCTGTGTGCTGTGCTTTCCTGTCTAATCAATGTGTTTATACCTCAAATATTTCCTGTCATGATTTGACAATTTCCAATCTGTAATCAAACCGCTGCTGATCGCTGGAAGTAGCGGTATACAAATGTATACTAAATAAATAAATAAAATAAAATGGCACAGCAGAGGGCCCCAGAAGGGGGTATTGATAGTTTTCTGGATATGATTCCGATGAGGAAGTTAGAAAGTGATGTGACCTTTAGAGCAAGAAATCTCAATGGAGGTGGTAAGGAAGGCAATTGGAGCACTCAAACTGGATAAAGCGCTAGGCTGAGATGATTTTATGAGCTGAAACAATAGGTGGGCAGGGATTTCATTAATCCCCAAGAAGGGGAAGGATCCCCAAACAAGTTCTTAGTGCCAAATTTTTCTGTTGAACTTGGATATGAAAATTTTGACTAATCCTCTCAACACGGAAGTGATAGACCTGATACATGGTTATGGTTATGGTTTAGGCACTTGATATACTGCCCTTTAACATGTGTATCAGAGCGGTTTACAGATATATGCTAACAGGCACTTTTTATTCCCTCATCCCCGAAGGGGTCACAATCTAAGCATACCTGAGGCAATGGAGGGTTAAGTGGCTTGCCCAAGGCCACAAGGAGTGGCCATGGAACTAGAGACCCCAGTCCCTCCGGCCTGAGGTTACTTGTCTCTATGTGGGAATTGAACTCCTGGCCTTCTGGCCTGAGGTAACCTGTCCCAACCACTGAGCCACTCCTCCCTCCTAGGTGGGCTTTATGCCTAGACAACAAGCAGTGGATAATGTGCTTAAGATCCTGAACTTGTGCTGGAAGAGGGAAAATCCTGCAATGCTCCTGACAATAGATGCGGAAAAGGCATTTGATCAGGTGTTGTGGGAGTTCATGTGGGGTTTGGGAGAGGTTTCAAGGGGTGAATACAGGCAAATCACAGAGCATGCTGAAAGGAGGATAAACGGAATTATTTGGGTTAGGTAGGGGTACATGGCAGGGGTGCCTTTTTTCCCCCATTACTGTTTGCTTTATCAGTGGAACCTCTTGCCAAATGGATTCGGATGAGCCAAGGCACTAGGGGAATTAAGGTGGGAGATGTAGATTATTGAATATTGTCGTTTGCTGATTATGTTATTTTTGTGATTACAAGACCCCATATAGCTCTTCCTTTGTTACTCTGGGAACTGAAGAAATACGATCAGTTATCTGGATTATGATTGAATTGGGGGAAATTGGAGATATTGATTTTGACAGTGCTGGATATCTTGCAGAGTGAATGATAAAGGTGGTGACATTTTACTTACCAGTGTCTTTTTCCTAAAATCCTTCTAGACCAGTCCAGACAAATGGGTTGTGCTCCCCTACCAGCAGAATGGTGGAGACAAAGAACCAATGAAAAGCCTTGGTTTCAAGACACCACTCCCATGCCTCTTTTCGCCTCCGCCATCAGAGGGCTCTATAGTATCCATCCTAAAGCATATGGGAGAACACGGCAAACCTCATACAAACTCAACATGGGCAATAATGAGAGATCAAACAGAAGAGAACTATGTACAGGAAAGCATAACCAGAAGACCATCAGAGTATGGACCTGCAGAGCCAAGCATATACATCATAGCGGACTCGAAGGTACCACCACAGAAGAACAGAGCAAACACAGTTCCAGGGGCAGGCCTTGGACTGGTCTAGCAGAACTCAAGGAAAAGACATTATCTGGTAAGCAAAATGTCATCTTCCATATCGCCCTGCTAAACCAGTCCAGGCAAGTGGGACGTACCAAAACTATGCCTCCACTGGGCATTGGTTGGACACTTTAGAAGACACAGCAGCTCACAAAACTTAGAGCCAAAGGCTGTGTCCACCTGCGAATGGACGTCCAAGCGATTATACTTGACAAAAGTGGAAAGTGAAGCCCACATAGTTGCCAAACAAATGTCTGTAGGGGCTGATGAACGCTGCTCTGCCCATGAGGACACTTGCGCTCAGGTAGAATGGGTGGGCAAACCCTCCCAAACTGGCCAGTTATGCAACAGATACGCTGAAGCAATGGCCTCCTTAAAGCAGTGCCGCACAATCAGATGACCCGATTTATGAAAAAAATTCATAACCTACATGTACCGCAGAAGCATTCTACCAACATCCGCATGGCGAAGATTCTTATCCTTCCCTTGACACTGCTCCATAGAGAGCACCTGGTTCACCTCCAGCAGAAGGCTCTCTTTGGCACGATGCAAATATTATGCCGAGCATTAGCAGTAAATTTGAGAGATTAAGATCATATTTCACATACCCTGGCTTAAATGTGAGGTTCATGACTGCCATAGTATGTACAAAACTAAACCATTTGGAGAAATTACCCTGAGAAATCACCTTAGGTAAGAAGGAAGGTACAGGTCAAATGGAAATGGCCTCCTTTGAAAAAGACGGATAAGGATCTCCACAAGACAGAGCCTGCATCTCAGTAATCCGCCTTGTGGGACAAATTGTGTCCAAGATAACAGTCTTGGACATCAATTCCTTCAGAATAGTGCGCTGCAGGGGATTGCCATTTCCTGCTTGCTTGCCTGTTGTGCACTTGGGAGACACCGGAAGAGCCGGTAACTGGAGGAAGAAGAGCTTCCTGTGACATCCCTCCTACTGCCCTTATAAGAACTTGCTGCTCCGTGGTACGCAGACGCTTGCCCATGAGCGCGTCTGAAGGGGCGTGATCAAAGGGGCAGGTCCTGCCCCTTTGGCGTCTGTGTTTGTGTTTTATGGGAAAACATAAGCAGCGGTCTTTGCTGGCGGCTGCGGCTAAGACCGTGAAAATACTTGGGCCCATGAATCATCATTTGCAGGCAATTTCCTCTAATCTTTCGGTGGGGGACTCAATTATTTCTTCTGGAAACGTGAGTACTAACTCAGACAAGTCTTCTCTATTGGTGGGTTTAACCCGCCCAGCTTGCAAGGTACTTCAGAGCCCGCGGTTCTCTTGTGCCAGGAAGGCTTGGTTGGGTCCTGTGTCTCATGCTATTCAACAAGACTCTTCTTGGTTGGACACTTTAGATGTAATTATGCCTGCTCAGTTGTCTTTTCAGGCTCCTGCGGTGACTTTAGCTGCTCCAGACAATATATCATTGCGTGATATCTGGGAGGTGGTCACCCATACGGAGGTTTCAGTGCGGTTGGCACTTGCCCAGATCTCACAGTTTTTTAATGATGTGGTGGCTAAGTTCACCGAGCAGGAGGCTAGTATATCTAGGTATAAGTTGGCTATTAATAAGCTAGACAGTCAGGTGGCTGATGCTCAAGCTGTTATTTCTTAGTCTGTTTGAGACAGTTCCGCTATTCATTATCAACTGGAATCGTTGGAGAATACGGCAAGGGCAAAGCATTTGCGATTAATTAATTTTCCTCGTACCCATTACCTTTCTCCTCTGATATTATAGCAAAGATATTTTAAAGAAATATTATTGATACAGGATGTGAATGCTATTAAGTTTTCTAGTATATATTATGTTCCATCTGGGGCCATGTCTCAGGTTTCTTCTCAAGATGATTCTGTTCAAGGGGCTCAGTTAGAGACTTTAGATGTTTCGGCTTTTTTGGAATCGTCAGCTGATATTATTCCACAACGGGCCACATTAATTGCCTCTTTTCTTTCACTTTCTGACAAAAATTTGATAATGAAATTGTATTTTTCTAAGAAGAGTGTGGTTTTTTGTGGGTTTCCTATTCATATTTTTCCTGATGTTAGTAGGTCTACTCAAAAGCGTAGAAAAGATTTCTTCAGTTTGAAACCAAGGACTTTGGCCCTGGGTGCTATTTTTTTCTTGAAATATCCATGTAAATGTATTGTGCAATATCAAGCTGATAAGTTTGTTTTCCGAGATCCTGCTCAATTAGAGGTTTTTCTTTCTGGGAAGAAGAAATCAATGTGTATAAATGTGTAATCTTTACTTGCTTGCTATTGCATATGGGGTTTTGTAATGGGTTATTGCCTCCTGGGTGCTATGACATTATTTTGTCCTTTGTAATTTGGCTTTCCTCTTGATGTGGACTTTATTGTCTCTTTTGTCAGGAATTTATTGATATAATTTGGTTTTTTTGTTGTTTTCTTTTTCTGATAAAAGTTACTTTTCTGTACAAGAGTTACAAATTGTATTGCAATTGAAAATTTAATAAATAATAATAAAAAAAAATAGTGTGCTGCATCAGTTCAAAGGATTCGAACAACAAGGCCCTGAACACCAGACACAGATTCCAGGAAGGGACCACTGACCAGAGGGGAGGATGCAGGCGTCAAACTACCTGAAGAAAGCAAGCTACATCCAGGAGCAAGACTAGCAACTTACCAGCCATCAGACCTCTGAAACAGGCCAAAGCTGACACCTGAGCTTTCATGGAGCTAAGAGGAGGTCCTTTCTCCAGACCTTCCTACAGAAAGGCCAACAGAGATGACACTTTGGCCGCCTCAGGAGTCAGCTGCCGTGCACCGTACCATTGCTCAAAGAGGCACCAACCTGCACGTATGCCAGGTTGGTAGACTTCCTCTGAGCTCTGAGCAGAGTAGAAACCACTGCAGAAAAGTAGCCATTATGTGCTAGCCATCTCCTTGTAAGAGCCAAGCTGTAAGTGAGAAGGGAGCCGTATCTTCCAGGACGATCAGTCCCTAATGCAATAGGTCCTGAGATGAAAGCAAATGAAGAGATGGTGCTTGCAGGAGCCACCTCAGATCTCCAAACCACACTCTCCTCAGCCAGTTTGGTGCCACCAGAACAATCCTTCCTGGGTGGCACGCTACACGCCAAAACACATGCCCCACAAGTCTTGAAGGACTAGAAAGGGGGACTGTTACTTCTGGAGAGAAATCTGCAACTGTGAGTATATACTTCTGGTAATTTTCTAAAAAGAATTCTTTGTATTAAAGCTACTTAATCTGTGAACCCACTGTTTTTTGTTGGATCAGTTAGGGCCTAGTAGCAGCAATTAAAGTTTGAATTTAAAACACAGAGGAGAACTTTCTGGTTACATTTCATACCCAGCAGAGAGCTTGTAGTTTAAATTTAATAGTCACTCAGATCCAAGTAACAGCAAAGTACTTTTAATTTAAATTTAACACACAGAAGAGAGCTTTCTGGTTACATTTGGAACCCAGCAGAGAGCTTGTAGTGTACATTTAATAGTCACTCAGGGCCTAGCATCAGAAAAGTACTTTTAGTTTTAAAACACAGAAGTGAGCTTTCTGGTTAAATTTAGAACCCAGCAGAGAGCTTGTAGTTTAAATTTCATAAGAAGTTAGAGCCTAGCAGCAGCTAAGAGCTATAATTTAAATCAAATCAGAATTTAGCTTACCTCAGCAGCACAAGACAGGGTACTGTGTAGCAGCCCTCTTTTAATAAGTGTTATTTCCCTCCCTCCCTCCCCACACCCACCCACTCCTGGGATAATCATAGCTTTATAGGTACTTACACATCTTAAAAGACAGGAGGTGCTTTCAGGTGAAGCTCATTACACAAATCAGTCATACACTAAGGACCTGAGATTAATTAAACTTCAGGTGAACAAGGTATATTAAACATATTAGGTACAGTTTTATTGGTATAAATACCCATAGCAACCCCTAGTAAGTAAGAACTTAAAGATCTAGACACAAACTTAAATCTAAGATGCAGACAGCAGTCCAGCAGCGGGATGGGGGCTTTCCAGTCTTTTGCATTGAGTGTCACATGTATGATTTTCTCCCAGTTGGTGAGAGGTCTTATGTGTGCACTAGGTGCAAGGAGCTCTTTGCTCTCAGGGAACAAGTCCGTTCTCTAGAGGCTAAAGTAGCAGACTTGGAAAACATAAGACAGAGAGGTACATAGACGAGACCTACAGGGATATAGTCCTGAAGTCCCACCTCCAGTCTGGCAGCACCCCTGTTGCCATGGAGGAGAGAGGTCACATGACAGGAGAGCATCACCCTGGTGTGGCAGGAAGTGATCCTGTAACTAGGACCTGTCCTCCAGGTGATGTAAAACCCTCTCGCACCGAGGAGGTTTCTCCAGGGCCATGTGCCCATGAGGGAAGGGTTAGGACAGCCGTTATAGTTGGTGATTCGATCATTAGGCATGTAGATAGCTGGGTGGCTGGTGGATGTGAGGATCGCCTGGTAACATGCCTGCCTGGTGCGAAGGTAGCGGACCTCACGCGCCACCTAGATAAGGTCTTAGATAGTGCTGGGGAGGAATCTGCTGTCTTGGTACATGTCGGTACCAATGACATAGGAAAATGTGGTAGGGAGGTTCTGGAGGCAAAATTTAGGCTTTTAGGTAGGAAGCTGAAATCCAGAACTTCCATGGTAGCATTCTCCGAAATGCTTCCTGTTCCACGCGCAGGACCCAAAAGGCAGGCAGAGCTCCGGAGTCTCAATGCGTGGATGAGTCAATGGTGCAGAGATGAGGGTTTTGGATTTGTTAGGAACTGGGGAACATTCTGGGGAAAGGAGGGGCTCTTCCGAAGGGATGGGCTTCACCTTAACCGGGATGGAACCAGGCTGCTGGCATTAACCTTTAAAAAGGAGATAGAGCAGCTTTTAAACTAGATATTAGGGGAAAGCCGACAGTCGCCCAAGAGCGGATGGTTCGGAAGAATGTATCCTTGAAGGATACTACCAAAAGCAGAGAGGTTCCACAAAAGAGTAAAGTAGCCCAAATGCCCTCAAGTATGGAGCAGACAGAGCTTAAAGATCCCAATTTACCCATGTCTAACAATAGCCAAATTAACATGAATAAAATACATTCTCTAAAATGCTTGTATGCAAATGCTAGAAGTCTAAAGAATAAGATGGGAGAGTTAGAATATATAGCACTAAATGAAAGGTTAGATATGATTGGAATATCAGAGACATGGTGGAAGGAGGACAACCAGTGGGACACTGTGATACCTGGGTACAAACTATATCGTAATGATACAGCTGATCAAATTGGTGGAGGGGTTGCGCTCTATGTTAGAGAGGGCATTGACTCAGAAAGGATTAAAAATTTGCAGGAAACAAAATCTGCTGTAGAATCTATATGGATTGAAATTCCATATAAAAGGGGGAAGGCAATGGCAGTGGGGGTGTACTATCGAGCACCTGGCCAGAATGACCAAATGGATGATGAAATGCTCAAAGAAATCAAGGAAGCTAACAAAAGTTACAGCGCAGTAATAATAATGGGTGATTTCAATTACCCCGGTATCGACTGGGTCAGTGTCACGTCAGGACATGCTAGGGAGATAAAGTTTCTAGATGAAATAAATGACTGCTTCTTGGAGCAGCTGGTTCATGAACCGACCAGAGGGGAAGCCATATTAGACCTAGTCCTTAGTGGAACACCAGATCTAGTGCAAGAGATAAGGGTGTTGGGGCCACTTGGCAATAGTGATCATAGCATGATCGCCTTTGATTTAATTAGTGGAGGAGGGATAGTAAGGAAATCCACAGTACTACCTTTTAACTTTCGAAAGGGAGACTATGATAAAATGAGGAAAACAGTTAAGAAAAAACTAAAAGGAGCAGTTGCAAAAGTTAAAGACGTACATCAAGCTTGGGTGCTGTTGAAAAATACTATCTTGGAAGCCGACCAGCTGTATTCCACACTTTCAGAAAAGTGGAAGGAAGTCCAAAAAACTGCCAGCATGGTTTAAAGGTGAGGTCAGAGAGGCTGTTGTTGCCAAAAAAGCATCTTTCAGGAAATGGAAAAAAGAGCCAAACGACGAAACCTGGAAACAGCACAAGCACTGGCAAGTCAAATGCAAGGCATTGATAAGGCAGGCAAAGAGAGAATTTGAGAAGAAGCTTGCTGCGGAAGCAAAAACGTGAAATAAAGACTTTTTCAAGTACATTCGTAGCAAAAAACCTGTGAGAGAGTCAGTTGGTCCATTAGATGATAAAGGGGTTAAAGGAGCACTAAGAGGCGACAAGGCGATAGCGGAGAGACTGAATGAATTCTTTGCTTCGGTCTTTACTGAGGAAGATGTAGGGATGTTACCCATGACTGAAGTGGTATTTAAAGGTGCGGAAGAATTGAAGGAAATATCGATACATCGGGAAGATGTCTTACAACTATTAGATAAACTGAAGAGTAGCAAATCACCTGGGCCGGATGGTATACATCCAAGGGTGTTGAAAGAACTGAAATATGACATTGCAGACCTGCTATCAGTAATCTGTGAACTATCATTAAAATCATCTCTAATACCTGAAGATTGGAGGATCGCCAATGTAACACCAATTTTTAAAAAGGGTTCCAGGGGTGATCCGGGAAACTACAGACTGGTGAGTCTGACGTGAGTACCAGGAAAAATGGTAGAAACCATCATAAAGAATAAAATTACTCAGCATGTAGATAGTCACAACCTAATGGGAGACAGCCAACATGGCTTTAGACAAGGAAGATCTTGTCTTACTAATCTGTTATGTTTTTTTGAAGGAGTGAATAAACAGGTGGACAAAGGTGAGTCAGTTGATATTGTGTATCTGGACTTTCAGAAAGTCTTTGACAGGTCCCTCATCAGAAACATTTGGCAAAACTAAAAAGTCATAGGATAGGAGGCAGTGTACTATTGTGGATCAGGAACTGGTTAAAAGATAGAAAGCAGAGGGTAGGGCTAAATGGCCAATTTTCCCAATGGAGAAAGGTGAATAGTGGAGTACCCCAGGGATCTGTGCTGGGTCCGCTGCTTTTTGACATATTCATAAATGACCTGGAAAGTGGAATAACGAGTGAGGTGATCAGATTTGCAGATGACACAAAACTATTTAAAGTTGTTAAAACCCAAGAGGATTGTGGAAAATTGCAAGAGGATCTTGATAAATTGGAAGACTGGGCATCAAAATGGCAGATGAAATTTAATGTGTTCAAGTGCAAGGTTATGCACCTAGGGAAGAACAACCCAAACTATGGTTACACGATGCAAGGTTCCACATTAGGAACCACCACCCAGGAAAAAGATTTAGGCGTCATTGTGGATACCATGTTAAAACCCTCGGCCCAGTGTGCAGCAGCGGCCAAGAGAGCAAATAGAATGCTAGGTATGATAAGGAAAGGAATGGCAAATAAAACAAAAGATATTATAATGCCTCTATATCGTTCCATGGTGAGACCGCACCTTGAATACTGTGTGCAATTCTGGTCGCCGTATCTTAAAAAGGATATAGCGATTTTAGAAAAGGTTCAGAGACGAGCCACCAAAATGGTAAAGGGGATGGAAGGATACTCCTATGAAGAAAGGCTAAAAAGGTTAGGGCTCTTTAACCTGGAAAAGAGACAGCTGAGGGGAGATATGATAGAAGTCTATAAATTAATGAACGGAGTGGAACGGGTAAACGTAGATCGATTGTTTACGTTATCAGAATATAGAAAGACTAGGGGACATTCAATGAAGCTACAGGGTAAACTATTTAAGACTAATAAAAGAAAATATTTTTTCACTCAACGTGTAATCAAACTCTGGAATTTGTTACCAGAGGATGTAGTAAAGGCTGTTAGTGTAGCTGGGTTTAAAAAAGGTTTGGACAAGTTCCTGGAGGAAAGGTCCATAAACTATTATTAAGAAGTGACCGAAGATATCAATGCTTGACCCAGTACAAGCATTGTGGAACTTGTGTCTCTTGGGGAAACTGCTAGGTACATATGACCTAGATTGGCCACTGTTGGAAACAGAATACTGGGCTTGATGGACCTTGGTCTGACCCAGTATGGCATATCTTATGTTCTTATGCCATGGAGGAAATACATACAGCAGGCATTGACTTGGCCAAGGCTGAACCAGGGTGATGAAGCCCTCAGACCCTGTCTCCATGCGGCGACTGAAAAAGCTGCACACTTTGGCACTAGAGCAAATCACCATCAAATCTATCTCGGGGCAACCCGAGCAGCGAAGAATCAACTGACCTGACTCAACTGACCTGACTCAACTCCCCCTCTCCTGGATCGAGAGAGTGCCGGCTGAGATAGTTTGCTTCCATAGAGTCCATTCCGGCAATTTGTTAAGCCGACAGAGCTAGGAGGTTCTTCTCCTCCCAGGCAAAAAGGAAAGCCATCTCCAGGGCTACCATGACACTCCTTGTGCTGCCTTGCTGATTGACATAAAGTCACCTCCATGGAGTTGTCCGAAAGCACTCCAACCGCCAAGTCCATGACCAGGAGCCAGAAACGCTTAAGAGCCAACCTGATGGCCCTCGCCTCAAGGCAGCTGATGGACCACATCGTATCCATGCAGTTCCAACGGCCCTGGCATTCATCATCAGAAGGATCCACGAGTAATCACCCAGTGGCAAGTCCTTCCTCAGATGACAGCTGCTGCCAGCACTGCAGGCTGACCATCACCATCAGTAGGAGCAGGAACCTGAGCCTGAACTCCTGAGACTCGGGGACCATCGGGTAAGCCAGGACCGCTGGAGCAACCGCATATGCACACTCACCTAAGACACAATCTTGACAGTCTCCGCCATCAATCCAAGGAGTTAAAGATAATACCGCATTCTGGGAGCCAGTTGCAAACAGAAGAGCACCAGACAATCCAACAACCTTTTGACTTTCTCCTCTGGCAAGGAGATTCTGCCTACTCGGATATCAAAATGTGCTTCCAGGAACTCCAGTAGCTCCTACACCGATTGATCACCTAGTTGACGCTTTCCAAAAAGGACACCACTAGGGTAGTTACAGAAAACGCCTCCGATAAAGAATGAGCTTGGACGAGCCAGTTGTCCAGATATGGGTGCATACAAATCCTCTGGCACCATAGTGCCGCAGGCACCACCATCATGACCCTGGAGAACATCCTTGGGGCAGTGGAGAGTCCAAATGGGAGGTCGGCAAACAAAGTGAGAGCCAAGCATGGCACAATGCAGATACTTTTGGTGATCCTCCCGCATCGGGATATGAAAATACGCTTTGGCCAAATCCAGAGGATTCAAGTTATTTCCCTCAGCACACTGCTTGAATCATGGATCGCAGTTTCCATCTGGAAGTGCAGGATGCACAAGAGCTTGGATACCTCTGAGGTCCAGAATGGGCCGGAATGATCAATTCTTATTTTTTTCCCTTGGCACCATGAGAGAGATGGAGTGGAGGAGTGGCCTAGTGGCTGGGGCAAGGTACTTCAGGCCGAAAGGTCAGGGGTTCAAATCCCACTAGAGGACAGCAACCTTGGGCCGGAAGGACTTGGGTTTCTAGTCCCACAGGTGCTCCTTGTGGTCCTGGGCAAGCCACTTAACCCTCCATAGCCCAAGTTCCCTGTAAAATAGTTATCTCCAAGTTATAATGCCCTGTTCAATGTAATTTCAGTTTGTTCAATGTAAACCGCACTGATTCAGAATAGCGCGGTATATAAGAGAATAAAATAAAATAAATAAATAAATATATGCCCATTCTCTGATCGCCCAGGGAAACGGGCAGCATGGACTTCAGGAACTGCAACTTTTCCAAGGTGATCCACACAGCTGCTATTTTGTTCACAGACCCACGGGGAAAGATGATAAAAGCATCCAGGATCAGCTTTTTGCATTCCAGGACCTAGTCGTACAGGGTGGTGACTAGTACCTAGCAATCCTTGGCGACCAGGGCCCATTCCTGGAAGAAAAGGCACAGTCTGCCTCCATCCGGAGGAACCAGGGAATGAGCTCCCCAACCTTCATTGTGCAGCCTGGTAGTGGAAACCTCCTCTGGAGGCAACAGAGTCTCTTGAGACCACGAGCTCCTCAAAAGGACCGAGAATGAGCCTGAATCTGGAAGCAGAGGGGAAGAAAGGCTTTCCAGGCAGATAGTGACAGTAGTCTCTGAAACCCCCAGGAACTGACCAGCAAGCTCACGAGAAGCGGGCAGAGGCTGATGGAAAAGTGGTTCCCGCCCAATTGACAGCCTCTTGGACCTATCCTCCAGAAGGCAGTAAGACTTTCTCCCCCCCAGGTCCTTCACCAGCTTCTCCAAATCGGCCCCAGAAAGAAACTTCTCTTTAAAAGCTAGCTGGGTCAACGGCTTTGGAAGATGTGTCCGCTGCCCAGTGTCGGAGCCAAATCCAACACCATGTCACTGTTGACAGGGCACTATCTCTGGCCACCAGACGTACCAGGTCATACATGGCATCAGAAAGGAAGGCCATAGCAGACTCCAAAAGAGGGGTAGTATCATTTGGCGGGAGAAACTGAATCCATTTGAGCAGGGCTAGAGACTTCAGGCATGCACATACCACCAACTGAAGAACAGCAGCTGCGACGAACTGGTTCTTCAGCAACAAATCAGTCTTTCAGTCCAGAGTATTCTTTAAGGCTGATCCACCTTCTACAGGACTGGTGGTCTGTCTGGCAACCATCGTGCATCCACCTTGAGAATATCAAGCCATACAATGCACTCCTCCTCCAAAAGCTAAAGGTGGATGAGACCCTGGCAAATGCTACTGCCTGTTCCGAAAGGAGAAATTGGCAGACAACACTGGCCTCTTTGCTATCCTCTGAAGGCAAGAGCACTTTTTTGTCCACATCAGAGCCCAAAACAGAGACATCTGAATCCAAGTCACAGACCAAACCTCAGACAGATCCAGCTGTTCCCCATCTCCAGGAGGTGACCTTCGCCTGGAATGCTTAGTCATAGGCAATCAAACAGGGCTTCCACTCTCAGCCTGTCCCTCATGAGACTGTGCTCAGAGGAACCCAGAGGCCACAGGATCTGAATTTCCATTCCAAAATGACCAGGCCTGTTGTAAAAAGGAAAAAAATTCCGGGGAGGACAACCCGAAGGCCGGAAGCTCTCCTCACAGAAACGACCACCTTACACCAGGGGATATAACCACTGCTGAACACCTAGAGAACGGAGGACTGTCAATAACATGGTTGTCGGAGCCTCTGGCCATCGTTACCCACAGCACCATCCATCACTTCCTGCTCTGAGACAGGCAAGGCCAGATCAACTGCATCCCCTAAGAGGGGGCTAAGAGAGGGGGAGCAAGCCCTCCAGGGACGACTCAGAAGCTACCATGCAAGAACAGCAGAGTCCAGAAGCTGGAGATGAGGCACCTCGCAAGCCACGTGCCAAACAACATTTCCTAGAAGAAGACAGAGTTAAGGCAAGTACCACAGCAGCATGCACTAAGGTCGCAGCAGCCCGGAAGGTGCTCATTAACAGTGCTTACACAGTAGTGCGTTACAGGCGCTTGGGGAGGAACACGCACAAGAACCATGTGATCGCCAGGTGCATAAGGGTAAAAATGCATACAGCAAAGGGCATGAAACCCCCACACCCTGCTAACCATCATCAGTGGTCCACTCTGAATTGCACCCCAGATGGACGAAATCGGGATCTTCCAACAAGGACAATGACGAGGTCAAGCCTAGGTACTCACCTCGAGAGCCCCAGGCAAAGGATCAGTGCCGGGCTCAGCTCTACTCTCCTGAAACTGTTTCTCTGGCTTGGCAGCACTGTATTTAAGGTGGCTGACAGGCAGATTTCTCTGAGAGCTTACTGCAATCTTCAGGAGAGAGCAGGGAGGGACAGAGGAGAGAGAGGGGCAGCTGAGGTTGTGTGAGGCTGCTGAATTCTTCCATCCTTCTAGATCCTTCCAATTTTCAGGCTGCTCAACAGGTTCTTATCCAGGGTACGAGAGTGGAGCTGAACCAACTTTCCCTCCTCCCAAGTCTAATGGAGCCTCCCAAGTCATGCTCAAGTGAGCGTCACCCTCAAAGTGATCTGTCATGAGCGTTTTATCAATCTTTTCTTCTCAGTTCTTCAGAAAGGAAAAAATCCATCCGCCATCTTCTGGAGACAAAGAAATACTGAAGCAACCTCTGGTGGCTGAGGCAAATAGAGGAATGGGAGTGATGTCATTGAAACCTGGGGCTTTTCATTGGTTCTTTGTCTCCATCAAGCTGCTGGTAGGGGAACCTAACCAGCTTCTCTGGACTGGTCTAGCAGGACAATATGGAAGTTTCTATTTTGTTGGCTAACCAAAGGAATCTGCTACCTTAATATACAGATAAGGTGTCATCACCGGAAGCTTTTTGAGATGAATTATAACAAAGTCCTTTGGGAATTGGACACCCTGCTGGGGAGCTGGGGGCAGAAGACGGTTTTATCCTTTGGGAATTGGACACCCTGCTGGGGAGCTGGGGGCAGAAGACGGTTTTATGGTTAAGTAAAAAGCGTAGTTACTCACCTGTAACAGATGTTCTCCAGGGACAGCAGGAAACAGTCCTCAGATATGGGTGATGTCAGTACCAACACAGCCCTTGCGGAAGCATCCCCCCAGCTTTCAAAGAAAGCCTTTGGGAGAGGCCACCATGCATATGTGGTCCCATTCTCGCCCAAGGGAGCCCCATCTTGCTCAGTCAGATTACATAGTTAAAAGAAAGCAAAAATAAAAGATGGTAAAGGAGCAACTCCAAGGGGAGGTGGGAGGGTTGTGAGGACTGATTCCTGCTATCCCCGGAGAACACCTGTTACAGCTGAGTAACTACACTTTCTCCGGGAACAAACATGAAGTCAGTCCTCACATATGGGACTCCACAGTTACAGGCTACCGAAAGCCCATTAGCAAAAATAGGGGCTCCCTCACGGGGAGCCGCAAGTAGCAGCAATTCAGTCCACGTACACAGACCACAGTAGGACCCCTGTGTCCGATGAAACAGCACTCCAGTAGCCTGAACACAGAAGGGTCGGAGGGTAGGAATTGCCTAAACCCCAAAAAGGTTACAGAGCACAGCCTGGCTGAAGGCACTGTCCCGTTGGGACTCTCTTTCCAGGCAGTAATAGGCTGTGAAGGTATGGACTGAAGACCAGATGGCGGCCCAGCAGATGTCCACCATCAGGACATAGCGCAAGTTTGCCACTGAGGCCGCCATGGCTGTGACGCAGCCTTCCAGCGGGAGCCTCGCCTGCTCATAAGCGAGGGCGATACAGTCTGCCATCCATGTGGACAGCGTACGCTTGGTCACTGCCTCCCCCAGCCTACTGGGGTTGTAGGAAATGAAAAGCTGAGCAGCTTTGCTGTGGCCCTGAGTGCATTGAATATCGAAGGATAAAGCCCTCTTACAGTACAAGATGTGAAGGACCATCTCTGCCCAACTGGAGTGAGGTCTTGGAAAGAAGGTAGGGATCACAACTTCCTGGATGAGATGGAAGGACAACACTACCTTCGGCAGAAATTTGGGGTGCGTGCGAAGCACCACTCTGTTCTTGTAGAACCTGGTATAGGGAGCCTCCGCCACAAGGGCCTGAAGCTCACTAACTCTGCGAGCAGAGGTAAGCGCAACAAAAAAACCCCACCTTCCCAAGAGAGGTAATGAAGGTGGCAGGTAGCCAGAGGTTCAAAGGGCGGGTGAGTGAGCTGCCGCAACACTACGTTGCGGTCCCATTCAGTTGCCAGAGGGCAAACCGGGGGCTTTGATAAGAGCACCCCGAAGGAAACAGGTCACCAAGTGTTGGACCGAGAAGGGATTGCCATCCACCGGATGGTGGTGTGGCACCAGGGCACTAAGGTGCACTCGGACAGAGCTAGACTGGAGTCCGGATTGAGAGAGTTGGAGAAGATACTGTAACACCAGAGCCACAGGGCAGGAGAAAGGGTCAGCCCAGTGTTCGGCGCACCAAACAGAGAACCTGAGCCATTTGAGAGCGTAAGCCTTCCTAGTAGAGGCTTTGCGAGAAGCCAGCAGAATGTCTTCCACTTCAACCGGAAGGTTGAAAGGGGCCAGTCACCCTATCAGCAGTCATGTTGTCAGTGACAGGGACCCCAGGTTTGGGTGCAGGCAAGAGCTCCCCTCCTGGGATAGGAGTCCCGGGGCGGTCCCCAAGGGGATGGGGGTCTCCACTGTCAATTGAAGAAGCAGCAAGAACCACGGATGCCTGGGCCACCGAGGAGCTATCAGGATGAGTGAGGCCCAGTTGCAGAGGGTCCTGAACAAGGTCTTGGTGATCAGCAGCGTTGGAGGGAAGGCGTACATGAGGCCTTCTGACCATGAGACCAGGAACATGTCTGCTGCCACCCTGGAGGGGTGGGCCTGCCGGGAGCAGAAGTGGGGCAACTGAAAGTTGTCTGAGCTGGCGAACAGGTCCATCACGGGTTTCACTCAGTGCTGGAAAAGCTGAATGGCTACCCTGGGGTCCAGCTGCCACTTGTGTGGCTAGGGAACTCTGCTGAGCCTGTCAGCCAGCAGATTGCCCTGGCCTGGCAGGTACACTGACCCTGTTAGATTGCATACCAGCAGAGGACCAGTGCCTCTTGACAAAGGGTATGAGACCCTGTGCCTCCCTGTTTGTTCATGTAGAACATCACCACCTGGTTGTCCGGCTGGTGACACAGGTGGTGACAGAAGACCTTCAGGGCTAGGTGTATGGTTTGGAGCTCCAGGAGGTTGATCTGCTGGGTGCTCTTGTCTGGCTACCAGTTGCCCTGAGTGCAGAGATCTCCGCAGTGGGCTCCCTAGCCGAGGAGGGAGGCATCCGTGGTGAGGACCATTGAGGGGCTTGGGGCCTGAAAAGGCATGCCCGCCTCAAGTTGCTGGGGAGACTGCCACCAGACAAGAGAATCCGCCAATTGGCAGGTCACTGAAACTCTGTCTCGGATGCGGCCCGTGGCCTGAGACTACTGGTCCCGGAGACATCACTGCACCGCCCTCATATGGAGGTAACTGTCGGGGGTGACATGGACCGTGGAGGCTATGTGCCCGAAGAGACACAGGAGAAGCCGAACAAGCACTGAGGGACGGTACTGTACGTCCCAAGCCAGAGTCCTGAGACGATTGGCTCGGTCCCTGGGCAAGAAAGCCTTCGACTGGAGAGTGTCAATCTTCCCCCCATGAACTCCAGACACTGTGTCGGGAGAGGTGAGACTTGGGGTAGTTTATGACAAACCCCAAGTGTTGCAGAACCTAAAAGGTGTGTGCGATGGCCTGCTGCACCTTTGAGTCCATGCCTCCCTTTATGAGGCAGTCGCCCAAGTAGGGAAAGACAAAGACCCCCTTGAGCCGGAGGAAGGCGACCACGACCACCAGGCATTTTGTGAAAACTCTTGGGGCAGAGGCTAGGCCGAAGGGGAGCACCCTGTACTGAAAATGCCTGCTCCCCACTATGAACCACAGGTACTGCCTGTGGTTGGGGTGGATGAGGATGTGGGTAAAAGCATCCTTTATGTCTAAGGAGCATAGGATCTCCCTGCTGGAGGTAGGGCAGCAATGTTCCAAGGGAGAGCAACTTGAACTTCTCCCTCACCGGGAATTTGTTGAGGTTGCACAGGTCGAGTATGGGCCTTAGGCCCCCTGTCCTTTTTGGGAAGAGGAAGTACCTGGAGTAGAACCCCTTGCCCTTGAGATGGTGGGGCACTGGTTCCACCGCTTTGTCCTCGAGAAGACCTGCCTCTCCTTCAGAAGAAGGTCCCGGTGGAGGGGCGATCAGAGGGGCTCTCTTGGGAAATAAGGGGGAGGTGTCTGAGTCAGGTGGAGGAGGTAACCTTGCCTGACTACCCTCTGTGCCCATCTCTGGGCACAGAGGGCCAGATGTACCCCTTTGGGCTGCTGATCTCCTTGGGGTAGATAGGCTATGCTCAAGGAGTCAAAAACTCCCCCCTGGCTGGGGTCTTGGAGCCTTTTTTCTTACACGAGCCATGTTTATGTTTTATGTTTATTAAGCTTGATATACTGCTATTACAATTAGAACATAGCGGTTTACAATAGAAACACAAATTCTTATACAAAGAGACCGATAGGTCGAAAAAAAAAAGAGAAGGAGAAAAGAAATTACAATATAAGACAGGAAAGCACCCAAGACATTTAAATAGACATGACTACGGGGGAGAGAGGAGAAGGAAAACAGGGGGAGGGGGGCATTTGTCACACAAGAAGAGAGGGGAGGTCAAAGGCGGCAGAGAAGAGGTGCGTTTTTAAGTCCTTTTTAAACGTGGAGTAGTGCTGTTCTAGCCTGAGAGAAAGGGGTAGAGAATTCCAGTAGGCTGGACCAATAAAGAAAAAAGCTGAGGAGCGTGTAGATTGTAGGTGGGCGTGTGATGGGGAGGGGAGGTGAAGGCGGTTTATGTGGATTGAGCGAAGGGAGCGGGTGGGGGTGTGAAAATGGAGTAAGTCTGCTAAATATTGAGGGGTGTGGTTGTACAAAACTTGGTGAACCAGTGTAAGGATTTTATAACGAATACGGAATTGTAGAGGTAGCCAGTGCAAGTGAGAGAGAAGGGGAGTAATATGATTGCGAGGGGAGGAGTGGAAAATAAGACGTGCAGCAGTATTCTGGATACGTTGAAGACGATGAAGTTGCGAGAGAGGAAGCCCGGCAAAGAGAGAATTACGGAAGTCGAGGCGTGATATTACCAGAGAAAGAAGAAGAGTAGTAAGGGCTTCAGGGGTGAGAAATGGATGAACAGAGCGTATTTGTCGAAGGAAGAAGAAGGAGGTTTTTGTAAGATGCGAGATGTGATTACGGAAGGAAAGATCAGAGTCAAAGATTACACCAAGATAGCGAAAGTCAGTGACAAGAGGAACTGGTGAGGTCGAAAAGGAGGGAGCAAGCGAGGGGGGAGGACTGCCATCAGTGAACCAGACTGCTAAGGTTTTTGTCAGATTGAGATGAAGGCAATTTTCAGTGAGCCAGTTTGCAACAGCCGAAAGGCAGGAGCTGAATGGAGTGAGATCGGGATGGAGGCGAGAGGTATGAAACAGGAGGAGTAGGTCATCAGCGTAGTAGTATGCGGAAATCCCAAACTGCTGAACCAAGAGTGCTAAGGGTGTTAGAAATATATTGAAGAGAAGGGGTGCTAAAACTGATCCCTGGGGGACACCACAAGACAGAGGGAAGGAGTCAGAGGGAAGCGAGGAGGTAGAGGATGTCCCATGGCCTGCTAACCTTGTTGGGGGGCTGGGGAGGCCTGATAAGGTGTGTAGTGTAGGTAAGAAGCTCCCTTCCTCGGGTAAAAGGACTTTTTACCCAAGCCCTTCTATCAGGAAGGGGCAGCGATCTTTTTGGAGAGCCTGGTCCTCGTCATAAACTTGGTCTCCAGCTTGGAAGCATTGTTGGTCATGGATTTGCCAAAGAGGTTCTCTCCTTGGCAGGGGACATCAACCAATTGGTCTTGAACCCACTGCTCAAGGTTGGACAACTGTAGCCAAGCTTGGTGGTTCTTGAACTGCTGCAAGGGTTCCTCGGAGAGACCAGTTGAGAACCCAGTGAGTTCCTTCGCCAGGTCTCTCAGGTACATGCCCATGTACAGCTGGTAGGCCTGGATGCGGCCGATGAGCATTGAGCCCTTATAGCACTTTCTGCCGAGGGCATCCAGGGTGCAGGCCTCCCTGCCGTGGGGCACTGAGGAGTGCGTCTTCTGGCTTTCCAGCCGATGCATGGCCTACTCCACTACCATGAAGTTATGTGGCAGCTGTGACTTTTGGAAACCTGGGCTCCGGTGAACTCGATGCATGGAGTCAAGCCGTTTGCTCACCACCGGCAGGGAAACCGGTGTCTCCCACATTCGGAGCATCAGCCGTTCCAGGATGGGAGGGATAGGCACCATGAGCAATTCCCACGGAGGGGACTCAAACTGGAAGATTTCCAACTCATCTGCCCAAGGGTCCCCCTCTGACTCAGTCGGGAACGTCAAGGCCTTAGACATGTCCTTGACAAAATCAAGGAAGCCCATATCCTTGGGCGGGGACCGCCATCGAGGCTCCGAGATGGTAGAGTCAGATGAGACATCATGGTGGCGACGGGTATTGGGGGATTACTTGTCCTCCGTCTCCCACTCGGTGTAGTCCATCGAGGACTCGTAGGAGGGCTTCTCCACGTGCCTCAGGGCCCCCTATGCCCTGTGGCCAGTGCCCAGCAAACTTGCTGGGAATCACCACAGTCTTGTCGAGCGAGACTCAGATTGCAACCTCGGCCGAGGATCGACATGAGGGCGAAGGACCTCGAGGATCGGCTCGGCCTCCGGGGACATCTTGGACGTCGAGAGCCCAGTGGTCGGGGTGGATGAACTGGTCGTGCCGGACAACAGCGCCCACTGCTGGTCCATGAAGGTGGACAAACTGTGCTCCAGGGCCGCCATTCTGGACTCCAGACCAGAAGGCCCAGTAGCCTTCGGCGTAGGCACCGAGGGACTCGTGCCCGACGCCGGCTCCCCCAAAGGGGAATCCTCGATGAGGATAGTGTCTGGGGACAGAGGCCGGTCAGCGGTCAGATCATTCCGGGGGACCTTCGCAGGACACTGCTTCTCTGATGTCTCAAACAAATGTCTCGGTCGGTGGCTGTGGGTCCGGGGAGCACCTGGCCCAGTCAGAACCATCCAAGGACGCCATCTTCAAGGGTTTCTTCTTCTTCCTGGGTTCCCTCGAGGGAGACCCTCCTTTCTGAGGACCCATGACGAGGCTTGGGTTCGGAAGGTTCTGCCCGAGATGTCGGGACCTCAGACGAGGCCCTGACCTTTGGAGGCACCGGGAACTCGGGAAAAAACTTATCGTGCTGCTGCTGGCAGCTCTTGAGGGCCTTACCAGACATCCTCTTGCAGAGACCGCAAGCTGCTAGGTCGTGGTCTTGCCCAAGGCAGCAGAGACAGCAATCGTGTGTGTCGGTCAAAGACATAATTTTATGCCACCGATCACACATCTTAAAGCCGCTGGTAGCCATGGGGGAAAAACGTACCCCTGCAAGGTCGAAGACTCTCCGGGCTGCCAGTGGGAGAAAAAAGGTGCAAAGACGCCAGGAAAAGAAAAGACCGAAAAACTACAAAAACAGACTGAACTCGACGCCGAGGCAACGAAGTTGGTAGGTGGGAAGAGTACTGGTGCAATACCAGAGGTGAGTATGAAACTCAGAGAAAAAAATCAACTTTTTCCGAGCACAAGCCAGACAAATGTCTGAAGGGCTCCGCGGAAAAATGGAGACTGAGCAAGATGGCACCCTTGGGCGGAAAGGGGCCCACGCATGCGTGGTGACATCTCCCAAAGGCTTTCTTTGAAAGCTGGGGGGATGCTTCTGCGAGGACTTCTGTCGGTGCCGATGTCACCCATATGTGAGGACTGGCTTCCTGCTTATTCCCGGAGAAAGCATAATTACTCACCTGTAACAGGTTATGTCCGGGAACAGCAGGAATTTAGTCTTTATATATGGGTATCGTCAGTACCGACGGAGTCTGTGCGGCAACGCTCCCCAGTGTCCAATCAGAAAGCTTTTGGGAGCATCCCACAGTGCCTGTGTGCTGCCTTCCCGCCTTTCCCAACTACCTCTCTCCAGTTGAGTTTTAAAGCTGAGACAAAGAGAGAGAGAGAGAGAGAGAGAGGGAAAGAAAAGAGAGATACAACTCCTAGGGGAGGTGGGTGGGTTGTGAAGACTAAATTCCTGCTGTTCCCGGAGATCACCTGTTACAGGTGAGTAACTATGCTATCTCCAGGAACAAGCAGGAATGTAGTCTTCACATATGGGGACTCCCTAGCTACAGATGCCAGGGAGAGACCCCAGAAGTTGTGTGCCCCTGTGAAAGGGCTCCACTTCCCACTATGAATCTCTGGCATCCTATCGGGAAAGGTGGGTAGGAGTTAGGTATGGAACAGGTGCTGTAGAGCAGCCTGACCAAACAAGGCATCCCGGCGGGAGTCCTTGTCTAAGCAGTAATGGGCTGTGAAGTTATGAACCGAGGTCCAAGTAGCTGCTCGACAGATGTCATCAATAGACACAGAGTGTAGATGAGCCATTGAGGCTGCCATGGCTCTCACATTGTGAGCTGTGACATGGCCTTCCAGAGAAAGGCTCTTACTCTGATAGGCAAAAGAAATACACTGTGCAATCCAGTTGGACAATGTTTTCCTGGAGACTGGAAGTCCCAAATGAGAAGGATCGAAAGCAACAAAGAGTTGGGAGGACTTTCTATGTTGCTGTGTCCTCTGTAAGTAAAAGGCAAGTGCTCTTTTACAGTCCAAGGTATGAAGATTCCTTTCTGCATTTGAAGCATGAGGCCTTGGAAAAAATTCAGGCAGGTAAACCGCCTGGCTTAAATGAAAAGGTGAGACCACCTTTGGCATAAAGTGTGGATGAGTCCTAAGGACTACCTTATCATGATGGAACCTCGTGTAAGGAGGATCAGCAACTAATGCTTGCAATTCACTGATGCGACGTGCTGATGTGATTGCAATGAGAAAGATAACTTTCCAGGAAAGGAATTTCAAGGAGGTAGTAGCTAAAAGTTCAAAAGGCGGCTTCATGAGCTGCCCAAGAACCAGATTCAGGTCCCACGCCACTGGAGGTGGCTTAATGGGAGGCTTAGTTAGAAGAAAGCCCCTCATAAATTTCGCTATGAGAGGAAATAGGTTGTCCATTTAAAGGCTTTAAAGAAGCTGAAATAGCACTTAAATTGACTCTTACTGAGTTAGTCTTAAGTCCTGCATTAGATAAATGCAGGAGATACTCCAGTAATGATTCCAGAGGTATCGCACAGGGGTGAAGACCCTTTTGCGAACACCATATGGAAAACCTTTTCCACTTGAAAGCATAGGAGTGTCTTGTGGAAGGTTTCCTGGAAGCACAAAGGACATCCCTTACTTGTTGAGAAAGGTTAAGACCATGAAGGTCTAGGCTCTCAGCAACCAGGCCCTGAGATGCAGAGAGTGGGGATTGGGATGCCACAACATCCCGTCCTCCTGAGACAGGAGATCTGGAGCAGATCCTAACTCCAGAGATGGAGCTTGAGAGAGATGCAGGAGCAGAGGGTACCACACCTGCCGTGGCCAATGTGGAGCTTTGAGAATCATGTGGCCTTTGTCTCCCTGAAGCTTGAATAGGGTCTTGGGAATTAGGGGAATGGGTGGAAAGGCATATAGGAAATCCTGACTCCAATGGAGGAGTGGAGGAGTAGCCTAGTGGTTAGAACACTGGCTTGGTAACCAAGCAACCAGGGTTCGATTCCCACTAGCACTCCTTGTGGCCTTGGGCAAGTCACTTAACCCTCCATTGCCTCGGAAGAAAGGCCTGGCAATCTACTTCCGGCGACACTGCCAAGAAAACCCAGGAGCTTCTGGGTTGCCAGGAGTCAGGACTGACTCGAAGGCACACATTGCATTGCATTGACTCCAATGGAGGAGGAAAGCATCCCTGGCCTGAGAACCCTGAGCCGGAATTCTGGAACAGAACCGGGGAAGTTTGGCATTCAACTGACTTGCAAAGAGGTCTATGTCCGGAGTTCCCCAAATTTGAAAAGTTTTTGCTACCTTGTCTGCATGGAAAGACCATTCGTGTGGAAGCAGAACTCGACTGAGTCTGTCTGCCCAAGAGTTTTGAATGCCTGGCAGATACACCGCCAGGAGATGAATTTGATGCTCTCTGGAGAGGGCCCATAGTCGCAAAACTTCGTTGCAAAGCGACAGAGCCTGTTCCTCCTTGCTTGTTCAGATAGAACATAGCTACTTGATTGTCCGTCTGAATTAGGACTGTCTTGTAGCTGAGCTGGGTATGGAACACTCGAAGAGCAAGGAAGATTGCTCTGAGTTATAGGAGATTGATATGTAAGTGGGTATCCTGTGGAGTCCAGGTGCCTTGGGTAGAGAGATCTTGCAGATGAGCTCCCTAACCCACTTGTGAGGCATCTGTTGTTACAGTGACCTGGGGTAGGGGTTGCTGGAAAGGGGACCCCACCAACAGGTTTTGGGTTGACTGCTACCATTGTAGAGACAAAATAAGGCGACTTGTGTTTGCTATTTTGTCTGATTGGCAGCCTGATGCCTGAGTCCACTGAGTGGATAGAGTCCATTGGGCTGCTCTCATATGGAGGCAAGCATAGGGAACCACATGCACGGTAGATGCCATGTGGCCTAGTAATTGTAACATTTCCCGAGCAGTGAGATGAGTTTTTAACACTGCCTGGGAGACTAACTGCACAATGCGAAGGCAGCGGGCCTGTGGAAGATAGGCCCTTGCTTTTCTGGTGTCCAGCAAAGCTCCTATAAACTCTAGAGACTGAGTGGGAGTTAGGCTGGATTTTGGGATGTTTATGACCAGGCCCAAATACTGAAGGATACGCATTGTGCAAGATAGGGAAATTCTGGCCTCTGACTCTGATGGGGCTCGAATGAGCCAGTTGTCTAAGTAGGGGAAGACGAATATTCCTAGAGTGCGAAGAAATGCTGCCACTACAGCCATGCATTTCGTAAACACCCTTGGTGCTGAGGCCAGGCCAAAAGGAAGCACCCTGTATTGGTAGTGATTTCCTTGAAACAGGAAGCGAAGGAACCTTCGGTGAGTTGGATGGATGAGAACATGAGTGTACGCATCCTTGAGATCTAGAGAACAAAGCCAATCCTGACTCTGAAGGTATGGCAGCAGAGTTCCCAGAGAAATCTTGAATTTCTCTTTGAACAGGAATTTGTGCAGTTCCCTGAGGTCTAAAATGGGTCTGTGTCCCCCTGTTTTCTTTGGAATAAGGAAAAAAGGGGAGTAAAACCCTGTACCCTGTTGCAAAATGGGTACGTCTTCTATTGCCCCCTGGGCAAGAAGTAAACTGACCTCTTGACTCAACTGAGTGTTGAGAGAAGCCTGAGAATTGAACTGTCTTACCACCGTAGGAGGGGGCATGTTGAAGAAATGAAGCTTGTACCCCTCTCTTACAATGGAAAGAGTCCATTCTTCTGCTGTTATCTGCCCCCATCTGGGGGCAAAATGACACAACCTTCCTGGGATGGTGGAAGGCTCTGGCCCATTCAGGGCCAGGAAGGCCAAGTTCTCTAGATGAGAGTCAAAGCCCAAGTGGAGGCTGAGTCTGCTGGGCCGGTTGAGGCTTAGCAGTCTTTGATTTCCTTTGTTTTGGGGGCTGCTATCCCTTTCGGGCGGACTGACCTGCAGAATGCACCTGCTGGGTATAGGAGGGATAAAACCTCTTCTTTTTAGAGAAGAATGGTTTCTTGTAGGATTTTTCTCCTTGCAGGATCAGCTGAAGCCTTGGATAGCCTATCCAAAGTGGTGTTATCAGCATCCAGCTCATTAGCTTTCTCTTGCCAATTTTTGCCAAAGAGATTTTCACCTGTACAAGGAATATTCCCCAGTTTGTCCTGTACCCAGAGTTCTAAGTCAGATGCCTGGAGCCAGGCAATCCTACGAGCACCTATGGCAATGGCAGAGGTTCTGCTTATGCAATCAAAGCAGTCAAAAGTTGCACGATTAACGAACTTGGAAACATCCTGGGCATGTTTGACAAGTGTAAGATAATCCTGCCTCTTATCATCAGGAAGGAGAGGGCTCATAAGCTCAAGATCTCCTGTAACCTCCTTAAGGAACATTCCCATGTATAAGATGTAGGAACTAATCCTGGCAGAAAGCATAGAGGCCTGGAATGTTCGACGCTCAAAGGCATTAAGAGTCCTACATTCATGTCCTGGAGGATTAGATGCATGTCTCTTTGCACTCTTGATCCTTCTCATAGCTGACTCCACCATTATGGAGTGGTGTGGCAACTGAGACTTTTGAAATCCAGGACAAGTTGGTACTCGATACATGGTATCCAGCCTCCGGGAATCAGGAGAGGTGGTAAGAGGTGTTTCCCACATTCTTAACATGAGATCATACAAGATCTCATGAATAGGCAAAGTAGCCGCTTCCTTGGGAGCTTTAGGATATTGTGAAATCGCCAACTCCTTTGCTCTGGGCTCTGTTTCAGGAGCCACTGTGATGGAAAGACCCCTAGCCACCTCCCTGATAAAATCCTGAAAGGATATATCCTCTGGAGGAGACATCCTACGTATAGGAGAAGGCGGCTCCTCAGAGAGAAGTACTCCGGCATTGACAGAGCTATCAGAGTCTTCAGAGTCAGAGAATTCAAAATATCTTCTGTCCGGGTGCTCTTGTAAAGCACGATACTGATACCGATCAAAGTCGGTACCAGAGGGGTCCGGTACCGGCCTGTAAATACCGGAGGACATAGCATGACTCGGTGTTGGTAGCATACTCGCCGATGTCGATGCTGTCTGTACCGGTACCGATATCGGTGCCAGAACCGGTGTCGGTACCGGTTGAACTGTCTGAAGCGGTCCCGAAGGCACCGATGCCGCAAGGAGAGCTGCCAGACTGCGCTCAATAGCCAGGCATCTCTGGTCAATTGACGCTGCCGATGCCTGGGTGTTGGTACCGGATGAAGCGGCCGGTACCCCAGAGCATGGCACCAGTAGTTCTGCCAAGGTTGAGGCCTCGAGAACATCCTGGAGCCCCGATAGTGCTTTGGAAGCCGAAGCCTCCCGCCGGGACAATTTTGCCGGTACAAGTTCCTCAAGGGCAACGCCAGAGGCATCTCGATGCTTGGAAGGAGATTCTCCCCTTTGAGGACCGGCCAGATTTATGTTTGGTTACCTGAGATCCATGGGAGGAAGACGAAGCCCTGGAAGACGTCGATGCCATGGATGCTGCATCGGAGGGAAAAAGGGTACTAAGCTTAGCAGCTCGGTTCTGCTAACCCCTCTTCGACATCATCCCACAGGAAACACACTCCGAGATGGAGTGCTCAGGACCTAAACATTTGAGGCACCACTCGTGAGTGTTGGTGACGGAGATGGTACCGCCACATTTGGAACACTTTTTAAAACCCGAAGCGGGTTTTTCCATGTTGAGAAAAAATTGGGTCTAGTGCCCAAAATGGCACGTGGCACCCGAGAGAAAAAAGGCTGGAAAATCCAGATAAAAGATTAGAATTTTCTTTTTTTTTCTTTTTTTTTTTTTTTTTAAGAAAGAAAGAAAGAACCGGCAGTACTGGTATAGTGTCGAGGAAGGCAGACGCTACCACAAAAAAGAATGAAAAATATGAGATAATTTCTGCGGTGACAGGAAAACGACCTGCTGGCTCCGCGGAAAACGAAGAACTAGAGAGAGGCAGTTGAGAAAGGCGGGAAGGCAGAACGCAGGCGCGGTGGGATGCTCCCAAAAGTTTTCTAATTGGACGCTGGGGAGTGTTCCCGCGCAGGCTCCGTCGGTACCGACGATACCCATATGTGAAGACTACATTCCTGCTTGTTTCTGGAGATTCACTAATATTAAGATGGTAATTATTCTAAAATTTTTGTATTTGTTTCAAGCTCTCCTGGTAGCAGTCCCAGATAGAATTTTGATGAATACGCAGAGGAAGACTGAATGCTTTGTTTGGAATGGTAAACCTGAGGGTTTCCCGCAGAGTGCTGCAAAGGCCAAAGAGTGATAGGGGTCTGGCATTTCCAGACTTAAGAAGGAGTTGAAGCAGCAGTGGGTAAACATAAAGAGAGCCTCAATGGAAGGAAAGTGTTTTGACGGGGTGTTGTGGACAGAAAAGAGAAGAGTGAAACGGGGTAATCCCTTTGTACAGTATATGACTGATTTATGGTGTCAGTATAGAATGGTTCTGTTAGCCCATAACAAAGTGTCTCCCCTTTTGCACAATCGGGTCTTACTTCAGGGAAGGAGCAGGTCCTCCTCAACAGCATGAATTAGTGCGAGCAGATGCACAATTAGCTCTCTCACTGACTCTCACCTTTGCTTGCCTTGTGGATATCCTTGTCAATGGAGCATGCAGTGCAGCAGTGCTGAGGGCAGCGAAATCCTCGTGACTCATAGATGGCTGTGGAGAACTTGCGAACACAGGCTTCATGGTAAAATTTGCCACAGGAGCTGACAGAGCAGCGTTTCACATCTGTACCAGGAACCTTACAGGAAAAGCAGGTATGGTGACCTTTAAGAACATAAAAAAAGAACATTTCATAAAAAAGTCATTAGTTTCGTATTTAAATATCAAGGGGGCACCGATCAAAAATTTAACCACCACCCTTATTTTATAAAGGTAACATAGGCAGTTATTTGCTTTTATAAAATATGCACAAAGAATTATTCCGAACACCACACAAATGCTCTTACACAATTTACATCTGCTCCAAGGCAGGTGGCTAATATATACTTGTATGTTTTTTTTCATAAAGTATTTGTATATATTCAAACTCCAACCCTGTTCCACTAAAACTATACCCCTAGGAATGCCTATGTGCAGGCTATGTATATAAGTATCTGTACTTCTTAGTACACAACCTGTGTAATTTCATAATAGCCATTTTCTGCATGCAGATCATGCTTTACATTTAGAAAATGTTTTATAACATTATCCTCTCTGGAGGTAAATTTATAAAGTTAATTTCTTGCATATGTGGTCAAGATATGTGTAAATAACCTCTTATAAAATACCAACCAGTATAAAAGTACATTCTTTGGCATGAAGGTGTGCACTTTGCTGGTAGGCATAACTGGGGGCATCATAAGGGCAGAAGACAGACTGAATTTGCACGTATGTGTGTAGATTATAAAATGCCTCAATCTATGTGCATATGTGTGTGAGTAAAGAACTCTCAAACTTCCTCACTATCAGGTATAAGTGAGAGCACCTACATTCAAAGCACATTCTGTGTGATTCTGAAATGGTAAAGTGAAGAATTTTGGGGTAATATTTAGCCCACAGCAGTCAGCAGTTTTTTGAAATGCCAGGCGCTGTGTAAAAAAATCCAGATATTCAGTGGCACTACCTGGATAGTGGCTGCCAATGAATATCTGAATTGTGTGGCCATTATCTGGATAACAGCAATTTTCAGCTGCTATCCGGATAGCACTTAGAACAGCTTTTTTGCTTCCTTTAGTTATACAGACAGTTATCCAAATAATGGTGTTGAAAATCGCTGCTATTCAGATAAATTATGTTTCTACCCCATCACTATTCGGATAGTGCCAAGGTGGTCTGTAGTGTATAGTCCTGCTAAATATCAGCCCTTTTGGTAAATTATCAGTGTAGTTTTTCGGTACTTATATTATTTCTACTTCCCACTCTCTTGATAGCCTTGCCATTGCATTTGATACACATACAGATACACACTGTCAGTCTACATTAGTGGTTCTCACCCAGTCCTCTGGGACTCCCAGGCCAGCCAGGTTTTCAGGCTATCCACAATAAAAATGCATGAGATAGATCTGCATACAATGGAAGCAGTGCATGCAGATCTATCTCATGCATATTCATTGTGGATATCCTGAAAACCTGACTGACCTGGGAGTCCCAGAGGATTGGGTTGAGAACCACTGGTCTATATTATTACATTAATCATTTAGAGGGAAATTTTCAAAGGAATTCTGAGGGCAAATGGGTCTTTACCCATGGAGAAGAGTTCTATGGAAATTGCCTCTCCTCTTCTTCCATGGGAAAATCACACGCACTTTATAAAGCACGAGTACTTTTCATCACAGGAAAAAAGGAGGCTGTGCTTGGGTCAAGATTGGGCAGGCCAGTAAAAGTAAGTGCAAGGATTCCATTTAAAATCCTTGTGCCTAGGGATCATGTGATAAACTGAGTGGAACAGCAGCGTTTCTCCTTTGTTCTGGATAACCTAGGCCAATTGCCAGGGCCGGCCCATCCACTAAGTGAGCTAGGTAGTCGCCTAGGGCAGCTGAACCCGGTTGGGCGGCTTCATGCCGCTGCTTTGTTGCCTGTGGCAGGCCATGTGCTTCAGCACACATGACCTACCGCTTCTGAACTCCCTTCAATGTATCTTACTAAAAGGGGTTCAAAAGCAACAGACCATGTGCGTTGAAATACATGGCCTGTTGCAGCCGACAAAGTGAAGGCAGAAAGCCTCCGCCTTTAAAATGCTGCTACTGTCACCTGCCTCCCCCCCAAGATGGAATTGGCAAAGGGGGGGGGGGGGGCGGTAGAAACCCTTGGGCTGGCCCTGCCCATCGCTTATTCATCCCATTACTAGATCCCTAGTGATCACGGCTCTCTATTTATTTATTTATTTTTATGATTCTTATATACCGCACTCTTAAAAATCAGCGCGGTTTACATAAAATGATATTGTGCAAAGTAGGCACTTACAATGAAACAGGAGATTGAACTTGGAATTCAACAGGGGTACAATATACAATTTAAGATAGTTATCTACAATTTGTATTTACAATATGCACAATCTTTGACAGCATTTCAATTGGTCTTTGTTGTGTGTGTGATAGGTGGTGTTAGGTTGGAGTATTGCGAGTAGTGTAGGAGAAACAGGTGGTCTCAAGCTTTTGTGGACAGAATTTTATGCAAAACTTAAGAGCTGATGGCTGCGAAGGCATCTCAGAAAGAAAAATAAAAAGTGTCAGAGCCCAAGATGGCAGATCTTGAGAATGGTGCAATGGACATAAATGATGTTTTAATAAAACAGTTTAAAGAGACCATGATCCAGGCTGGATTTTAAATCTGAAAAACTCAGCAACTAGCTAGGCTCAGTGTTGCAGGTCATTTCAAAGGTTGGGGGCCACATCATAGAAGTGGAAGGCCTGGGGTCACAGGCCGAAGACAGTTCTGGCAATGGTTTCGCAGAGCTGTGTCTCAAGATGGACCAAATGGATGATGAAATGCTCAAAGAAATCAAGGAAGCTAACAAACGTTACAGCACAGTAATAATAATGGGTGATTTCAACTACCCCGTATCAACTGGGTCAGTGTCACGGCAGGACATGCTAGGGAGATAAAGTTCCTAGATGAAATAAATGACTGCTTCTTGGAGCAGCTGGTTCATGAACCGACCAGAGGGGAAGCCATATTAGACCTAATCCTTAGTGGAACACCAGATCTAGTGCAAGAGATAAGGTTGTTGGGGCCACTTGGCAATAGTGATCATAGCATGATTGCCTTTGATTTAATTAGTGGAGGAGGGATAGTAAGGAAATCCACAGTACTACCTTTTAACTTTCGAAAGGGAGACTATGATAAAATGAGGAAAACAGTTAAGAAAAAACTAAAAGGAGCAGTTGCAAAGGTTAATGACGTACATCAGGCTTGGCTGTTGTTGAAAAATACTACCTTGGAAGCCCAGACCAGCTGTATTCCATGCTTTAAGAAAAGTGGAAGGAAGTCCAAAAAACTGCCAGCATGGTTTAAAGGTGAGGTCAGAGGGGCTGTTGCCAAAAAAGCATCTTTCAGGAAATGGAAAAAAGAGCCAAACGACGAAACCTGGAAACAGCACAAGCACTGGCAAGTCAAATGCAAGGCATTGATAAGGCAGGCAAAGGGAGAATTTGAGAAGAAGCTTGCTGCGGAAGCAAAAACGCGAAGTAAAGACCTTTTCAAGTACATTCGTAGCAAAAAAACTGTGAGAGAGTCAGTTGGTCCATTAGATGATAAAGGGGTTAAAGGAGCACTAAGAGGCGACAAGGCGATAGCGGAGAGACTGAATGAATTCTTTGCTTTGGTCTTTACTGAGGAAGATGTAAGGATGTTACCCATGACTGAAGTGGTATTTAAAGGTGCAGAAGAATTGAAGGAAATATCGATACATCAGGAAGACGTATTACAACTATTAGATAAACTGAAGAGTAGCAAATCACCTGGGCCGGATGGTATACATCCAAGGGTGTTGAAAGAACTGAAATACGAGATTGCAGACCTGCTATTAGTAATCTGTGAACTATCATTAAAATCATCTCTAATACCTGAAGATTGGAGTATCGCCAATGTAACACCAATTTTTAAAAAAGGTTCCAGGGGTGATCCGGGAAACCACAGACCGTTGAGCCTGACATCAGTACCGTGGAAAATGGTAGAAACCATCATAAAGAATAAAATTACTCAGCATGTAGATAGTCATGACCTAATGGGAGACAGCCAACATGGCTTTAGACAAGGAAGATCTTGTCTTACTAATCTGTTATGTTTTTTTGAAGGAGTGAATAATCAGGTGGACAAAGGTGAGTTGGTTGATATTGTGTATCTGGACTTTCAGAAAGCCTTTGAAAAGGTCCCTCATGAGAGACTTTTGGCATAACTAAAGAGTCATGGGATAGGAGGCAGTGTACTATTGTGGATCAGGAACTGGTTAAAAGATAGAAAGCAGAGGGTAGGGCTAAATGGCCAATTTTCCCAATGGAGAAAGGTGAATAGTGGTGTACCCCAGGGATCTGTGCTGAGTCCGCTGCTTTTTGACATATTCATAAATGACCTGGAAAGTGGAATAACGAGTGAGGTTATCAAATTTGCTGATGACACAAAACTATTTAAAGTTGTTAAAACCCAGGAGGATTGTGGAAAATTGCAAGAGGATCTTGATAAATTGGAAGACTGGGCATCAAAATGGCAGATGAAATTTAATGTGGACAAGTGCAAGGTTATGCACCTAGGGAAGAACAACCCAAACTATGGTTAAACGATGCAAGGTTCCACATTAGGAACCACCACCCAGGAAAAAGATTTAGGCGTCATTGTGGATACCATGTTAAAACCCTCGGCCCAGTGTGCAATGGCGGCCAAGAGAGCAAATAGAATGCTAGGTATGATAAGGAAAGGAATGGAAAATAAAACAAAAGATATTATAATGCCTCTATATCGTTCCATGGTGAGACCGCACCTTGAATATTGTGTGCAATTCTGGTCGCCGTATCTTAAAAAGGATATAGCGATTTTAGAAAAGGTTCAGAGAAGAGCCACCAAAATGGTAAAGGGGATGGAAGGATACTCCTATGAAGAAAGGCTAAAAGGTTTAGGGCTCTTTAACCTGGAAAAGAGACGGCTGAGGGGAGATATGATAGAAGTCTATAAATTAATGAACGGAGTGGAACGGGTAAACGTAGATCAATTGTTTACCTTATCAGAATATAGAAAGACTAGGGGACATGCAATGAAGCTACAGGGTAAACTATTTAAGACTAATAAAAGAAAATATGTTTTCACTCAACGTGTAATCAAACTCTGGAATTTGCTACCAGAGGATGTAGTAAAGGCTGTTAATGTAGCTGGGTTTAAAAAAGGTTTGGACAAGTTCCTGGAGGAAAGGTCCATAAACCATTATTAAGAAGGGACCCAGGATATCAATGCTTGAACCAATACAAGCATTGTGGAACCTGTGTCCCTTGGGGAAACTGCTAGGTACATATGACCTAGATTGGCCACTGTTGGAAACAGAATACTGGGCTTGATGGACCTTGGTCTGACCCAGTATGGCATATCTTATGTTCTTATGTAAGATTGTTCTAGAGAAATGCAAACTCAGTTTCAAGGACCTGGAAAATCGCTCCAGGTTAAATAATATTCACCTCATAGGCCTCCCCATATTGAAAGGGCACATGGCAACGGCTGGCCCATGGCAGAACATACCAGACTCCACATTGTAATTGCTTGAATTCTTAATTCAGCACATTAAGCTGCCTTCCTGATCTGGAAGCCCTAATGGTGGAAATGGACTTGGACATTGTGGCATTACAGAAACATGCTTTAACGAGTCACATGAATGGGATATGGCCATAGCTGGTATAATCTATTTAGAAGCGATAAAGAGGGTAGAAAAGGAGGAGTAGCAGCCCTGTATGTCAAAAGCAATATTAAAGCTGCTGAAATGCAGGGGACGAGGGGAAAAGAAGAAGCGCTGTGGATTATGTTGGAGAGAGGAGATGGCACTATCATCCATACTGGTGTAGTCTACAGGCCTCTAACTCAAACCGAAGAAATGGATAGCGAATTGATTGTTGATATTGCAAAGATAGCCATGAAGGGGGAAGTGATCATATTGGGTGACTTTAATTTACCCGATATGGATTGGAGTTTTCCTTCTGGAAATCTGGAAAGTAGTAAATTAATTGTGGATGCCTTCCAAGACGCATTACTTAAACAAATGGTGATGGAATGACCAGGGAGATTTCCGTGCTGGATTTAGTGCTCATCAACAAAGATAGAGTGTCGAATATCCAGGTGGATGCCTATGTGAGCAGCAGCGAACATCACACGGTGTGGTTTGAGATAAAAGCCAAGGTGGAATCCAATCACAGCAAACTCAAAGTCTTAGACTTCAAAAATGCTGACTTTAGTAAAATGGCCAAGTACCTGAAGGAGAAGTTGGTAGGGTGGGAGGGGTTAAGGGAAGTGGAATTGTAATGGGCTAAACTAAAGAAAGCAATAAAAGGTGCAACAGATACATACGTAAGGATAGTAAATAAAAACAAGAGGAAAAGGAAACCTATTTGGTTCTCCAAAGAAGTGGCTGCACAAATAAAGGCAAAAAACATGGCATTCACAAAATTCAGAAGCTCACAAACAGAGGAACACAGAAAAGAATACAAGATCAAAGTAAAAGAGACAAAACAAGAAATAAGGATAGCAAAATCAAAAGCAGAAGAAAAGATGGCTAAGATGTGAAGTGTGGTGACAAGACTTTTTTCGGTATATTCGGGAGAGGAGGAAAATCAGAAGTAGAATTGCAGGATTCAAAAGTGCTGGGAACAGATTCGTGGAAAGTGACATTGAAAAAGCGACAATGCTAAACGAATACCTCTGCTCTGTTTTCACTAGAGGAAATCCTGGAGAAGGACCACCTGTGAATGATCCTTGGAAACAGGAGTAGTTCCTCAGGACTGGAGAAGGGCTGATGTGGTACCTCTCCACAAAACTGGTAATAGGGAAGAAGTGACAAACTACAGGCCAGTAAGCCTTACCTCTGTGGCGGGAAAAGTAATTGAGAAGCTCCTGAAAGAGCGAATAGTGGACTTCCTCAAAACCAACAGATTGCATGATCCGAGCCAAATGCTTTTACTAAAGGACAATCTTGCCAAACAAATCAGATTGAGCTCTTTGACTGGGTGACCAGAGAACTAGATAAAGGGCATGCGATGGATGTGATTTACCTAGATTTCAGCAAAGCCTTTGATACTGTTCCTCAAAGGAGGCTTATCAATAAACTCAACAGCTAGGGGAAGGGTCCCAAGATGGTGAATTGGATCAGAAATTGGTTGACTGACAGACAACAGCGAGTGATGGTAAATGAAACCCACTCGGAAGAAAGGAAGGTAATTAGCGGTGTGCCCTAGGGTTCGGTCTTGGGACCGTACTGTTCAATATATTCGTAAGTGATATTGCCAAAGGGCTGAATGGAAAAGTCTGTCTTTTTGCAGATGATACCAAAATTTGCAACAGAGTGGACTCCCCTCATGGAGTGGAGAACATGAGGGAGACCTACAAAAGCTGGAAGAATGGTCTAATGCTTGGCAGTTAAGATTTAATGTGAAGAAGTGCAGTGTCATGCACTTGGGAAGCAGAAATCCAAGGGAACTGTATGCGATAGGGGGTGAGAGATTGATGTGCACGGACCAGGAGAAAGACCTTGGTGTGATTGTTTCTGATTTATTTATTTATTTATTTACATTCTCTTATATACCGCGCTATTCTGCATCAGTGCGGTTTACATTGAACAAACTGAAATTACATTGAACAGGGCATTATAACTTGGAGATAACTATTTTACAGGGAACATGGGCTATGGAGGGTTAAGTGGCTTGCCCAAGACCACAAGGAGCACCTGTGGGACTAGAAACCCCAGTCCTTCCGGCCCAAGGTTGCTGTCCTCTAGTGGGATTTGAACCCCCGACCTTCCGGCCTGAAGTACCTTGCCCCAACCACTAGGCCACTCCTCCACTCCACTTCTGATGATCTCAAAGTGGCGAAACAGTATGACAAGGCGGTGGTAAAAGCCAAAAGGATGCTTGGTTGCATACAGAGAGGAATTACCAATAGAAAGGAAGAGGTACTAATGCACTGTACAAGTCGCTGGTGAGGCCTCACTTGGAATAGTGTGTTCAGTTTTGGAGATCATATCTTGCAAAGGATATAAAAAAGGCTGGAAGCAGTTCAGAGGAAGGCGAACAAAATGATTTGGAGCCTGCATCATAAGACTTATGAGAAGAGACTTGAAGACTTAAATATGTACACTCTTGAGGAGAGGAGGGACAGGGGAGATATACTTCAGACCTTTAAATACTTAGAGTATTAATGGACAAACAAACCTCTTCCAAAGACGGGAAAGCTGTAAAACTAAAGGGCACAACATGAAGCTGCAAGGGGGTAAACAAAGACAATGTCAGGAAATACTTTTTCAATGAAAGGGTGGTGGATGCTTGGAATGCCCTCCCGATGGAAGTGGTGGGGGCAAACACAGTGACAGAGTTCAAAATGGCATGGGACAGACATATTGGATCCCTTTATAGTAACAGGATAAAATCAAAATAAGCATAATTATCTCTTCTATCTGAACAAATAGGGGTGACCTACACGGAGCGGTGGGTACACCCCTAAACAAAGGCATTGGGAGAGGTGACCTGCACGGAGCAGCAAGTGCACCTAATCTTGTCGCCTTGCTGGGCAGATTAGATGGACCATGCTGGTCTTTATCTGCCATCATATACTATGTTATACACTTAGCAGATATGACAACTGAAATACATTCTTCTTCCAAAATTACTCCACTAACGTAGCGGCTCAATGTCAGGCCTTCAGTCCTGCCTACAAAGAGCTAATGTGGAATATAAAGTTCACTCTCCAGTATCCAGCAACGCTTCAACTGACTGATAAGAACACAGCTTATGCTTTTACCACACCAAAGGCTATGATGGAATGTCTGATTGAGTTGAGGGTCTTGGAAGGAACTGATGTGTCAGCAAAGCTAGAAAGCCTATGTCTGAAGAGCTACTTACAAACCTATCTAAGATGTTTGAAATTCTTTCTAGAGAGGGTCCCTCTTGGGCAGCACGATGAAGGTTTGGGGGCCCATTCCCCAGTTGGAAACAGGCTTCAAGAATGGGCCCGGGTCACCAAGGATTGTTGGATGCTAAATACCATTCAGTAAGGATATGTCCTGGAATGCAAAGAGCCGATCACGAACATGTTCGTCATCTCCTCCTATGGGTCCATGAACAAAAGGACAGCTGTTTGAATTACCTTGGACAAGTTGCCGGGTATGAAGGCAGTGGTGCCTATTTCTCCGGATGATCAGAGCAAAAGCAGATACTCTATTTCGTGGGGCTGGGGGGAAAAGAGGATAATTTTGGCCCATTGTGGACCTCAAGGGTGCCAACATGCATGAGCACGATCTGCACTTCTGGATGGAAACTTTGCAATTGAAGCTATTATTTAAGACTAATAAGAGAAAATGTTTTTTTCACTCAATGCATAATCAAACTCTGGAATGCTTTACTGGAGGATGTAGTAAAAGCTGTTATTGTAGCTGGTTTTAAAAAAGGTTTGGACAAGTTACTGGAAGAAAGGTCCACAAACCATTATTAGAGAGGACCCAGGAAATCCACTGTTTACCCTGGGACGAGCATTGTGGAACCTGTGTGCCTCTTTGGGAACCTGCCAGGAATTTGTGACCTGGATTGGCTGCTGTTGGAAACAGGATTCTGGGCTTGATGGACCTTGGTCTGACCCAGTATGGAATTTCTTATGTTCTTATGCTCTTTCAAGAGTGTCGCCAGGCCTGATATTTATTTATTTATTTAACAGTTTTTCTATGCCACCCTATCATAGGAGTCAAAGGACATGTAGCTCATTAGTGACATGGCAGTTTGAGCAATTTGTGAAAGACTTTTGGCTTGTTGATTTTCATGTGCCATTTTCCTCACCCCAAACCCTCTCCTTGCTTTGCATTTGCTCTGGCTTGCCAAGCGCCCCGGTGACTCTGTACATGCTGGACTCTCAGTTTTGGCAGTGTCACCCCTTTAATAAAATAATTCCTCCTTTCTTTTTGATTGGGGGCCAATCAGAGAAGCCAGGCCCCTGTGTTAATGCATCTCTCTTCTTCTCATTGCAATTCTGTTCTGTTTTTGTTAATGGTACTTCTCCTGCATACTGCACCTCCTTAGAAGTGGAATGCTGTGGTGAAATAATAATTTTTGTGTCATAACGTGCACTTGGGAGTAGGCGAGTGGGAAGAACTCTGGGATTGAGTGTGGGAGTGTATGCAGTGTCTGTGGAAACACTGCTAAAGCAAAGGATGGTGAGGTTTCTGGAATCCAAGGGATTACAGGATCCAAGACAGTATGGCTTTACTAGAGGTAGGCCTTGTCAGATGACTAATTGATTTCTTTGACTGGGTAAACAGAGAACTGGATAGGGAGATAAAGCGTAGTTACTCACCTGTAACAGGTGTTCTCCGGGGACAGCAGGAATCAGTCCTCACTTATGAGTGATGTTGTCACTGATGGAGCCCGCGCGGAGCAATTCCTCAGCTTTCAAAGAAAGCCTTTGGGATTGCTGCCACGCATGCAGGGTCCTCTTCCCGCCCAAGGGTGCCATCTTGCTCAGTCAAGTCCCTTAGCTCGAGCTCTACCAAGCAGATGGCAAGGGAAGGATAAAAATCCAGCAACTCATCAGGGGAGGTGGGAGGGTAGTGAGGACTGGTTCCTGCTGTCCCTGGAGAACACCTGTTACAGTTGAGTAACTAAGCTTTCTCCAGGAAAAAACAGGAAGTCAGTCCTCACTTATGGGACTCCCCAGCTACAGGCTACCAAACCTGTAACCAAAAAACGCCTCCGCGAGGTTGTGAGCAGAAGCCGATGCCCGAAGGAGCCCAATTCCTTGGGTCTATGGGGCGAAGCCCTCGGTAGCCGTGAAGAAGTGTCGGAGGGCAGGAGTTGCTTATACCCAGAACAGATTACGGAGTACGACCTGGCAGAAGGTGCTGTCCCGACGGGATTCCCTCTCCAGGCAGTAGTGTGCAACGAAGGTGTTCGCTGAAGACCAGGTCGCCACCCGGCAGATGTCCCGGAGGGGCAGTGAACGCAGCCAGACCACCGAAGCCGCCTTGGCTTGGACGCCGTGCTTCCGTATGGGGAAGGCGATACCGTCCGCCACCTAAATAGAGAGGGTGCGTTTAGTGACTGCCTGCCCCAGTTGATTGGGATTGTAAGTAACAAAGAGTCGGCCAGATTTGCAATGAGCCTGGGTGCGCAGAAGGTAGAAGGCAAGAGCCCTCTTGTAGTCGAGTGTATGCAAAGCCTCTGACGCCTGGTCGGCATGGGGTCTCGGGAAGAAGGTCGGTAAGACTATGTCCTGATTGAGATGGAAATCCAAGACAACTTTCAGCAGGAATTTGCGGTGGGTACAGACCACCCTATTCCTATAGAATCTAGTAAAAGGGGCTTCAGCCATGAGAGCCTGGAACTCACTGACTCGGCGGGCCGAGGTCAGAGCCACCAGGAAGACCACCTTCCAGGATAAGTGCCGAAGTGAACATTTCGCTATCAGCTCCCAGGGCCAACATGTAAGCTGCATGAGCACTACGTTTAGGTCCCAATCCACCAAAGGTGGCTGGATGGGAGGCTTGGAGAGCAAGAGACCCCGCATAAAGCGGGAGACCAAGGGCTGCCCCGAGAGGGGTTTTCCCTCGACGGGGAGGTGATTTGTCAAGATGGTGCTCAGGTGCACCCTGACATAGTTTGACTTCAAGGCCTTCCTTCGAAAGATGGAGGAGGTACTCAAGGACCCACCGAATGAAGCAGGAGAATGGGTCGATCTGGAGCTTGGAGCACCAGATCGAGAAGCGTCGCCACTTGAAGGCGTAAGCTTGTCTAGTCCAGGTTTTCCTCGACGTGAGAACGACCTCCTCCAGGAGGTTCAGCAGGGTTAGGGAGACCCGTTCAGCAGTCAAGCTATGAGGAATAACGAAGCCAGGTTCGGGTGTAGTACCGGCCCCTCCTCCTGCATTAGCAGGCCTGGGGCACAGCCCAGGGTGACTGGAAGCTCCGACGACAGCAGGAGCCGGAACCACGGCTGTCAAGGCCATAAGGGGACTACGAGGATCATCGACATCCGTTCCTGCTGAGCTTTGTGGAGGATCCTCGCGATGAGAGGAGCGGGAGGGAATTCATAGAGCAGGCCAGAAGACCAGCACAGAAGGAATGCATCTGGGTCTTCACTGCTCGGGTGTGGTACTGGGCCGCAGAAGCGGGGAAGCTGTGCGTTTGACGGGCTGGCAAATAGGTCCATGGTCGGAGTTCCACACTGAAGGAACAGCCAGCCTGCCACCCCCGGATGCAGCCGCCATCCCCCGGATAGGGTCCCTGAGGTGGCCGATGGACGGACTCCACTGGGCGCTGAGGCACCACTGGGCCATCTGCATGCGCAGGCGGGCATGGGGAACCACATGGACGGTAGAGGCCATGTGCCCCAGAAGGCGCAGCATAGTCCGTGCCGTCACCCGAGGGGTGCGCTGGACCTGGGCTGCCAGGGCCCAGAGGCGGTCGGCATAATCCGCTGGCAGAAAAGCAGTTGCCTGCTGAGTGTTGAGGCGTGCGCCGATGAATTCTAGGGCCTGAACTTGTTCGAGGTGGGACTTGGGATAGTTGACCAAGCAGCCCAGGTGTTGAAGCAGGAGGATGTGCATGACGCCGCCAGGCAGGTTTCCTCGTCCAAGTGGTTGGGGCAAGGTACTTCAGGCCAGAAGGTCGGGGGTTCAAATCCCACTAGAGGACAGCAACCTCTAGTTTCTAGTCCCACAGGTGGTCTCAGGCAAGCCACTTAACCCTCCATAGCCCATGTTCCCTGTAAAATAGTTATCTCCAAGTTCAATGTAATTTCAGTTTGTTCAATGTAAACCGCACTGATGCAGAATAGCACGGTATATAAGAGAATGTAAATAAATAAATATAAATAAAAAAAATCCTGTGACGCGCCAGTCATCGAGGTAAGGGAAAACCGGTACACCCTGTCGCCTGAGCAAGGCAGCGACTGCAGAGAGGCACCGTGAAGACCCGCAGGGCCGACGCGAGGCCGAAGGGGAGCACCCTATACTGGAAGTGTTCCCCCTGCACCCTGAAGTGCAGGCACTGCCTGTGCTGGAGTGAATCAAAATGTGGATGTAAGCGTCTTTTAAATCTAAGGAGCATAGCCAGTTGCCCTGCTGGAGGAAGGGCAGCAGAACATCAAGGAATAACATCTTAAACTTCTCCTGCACCAAGAACTTGTTTAGATTTCAGAGGTCGAGGATGGGCCGCAAACCTCCAGTCTTTTTCAGGATGAGGAAGTACCGGGAATAAAAGCTCCAACCTCGAAGGTGCGCCGGCACCCTCTCAACCGCCCGTTGGGCGAGGAGGTTGACTAGTTCCCGCTGCAAGAAGACCTGACGCATGGGGAGTCGAGGAGGCTCCGCCAGGGAGAAGGGAGGGGGAATCCTGTCCAAGTGGAGGCAAAGGAGGACAGGCATCCACTGAGGAGCAAAGGAGGACAGGCGTCCCCTCACCGGCTGCTGTGTTGCCGGGGAGTGAAAGGATATGCAGGTGGTGTCAAAACCCCTGTGAGAGTGGAGGCAGTGCCGGGGTATGGGCCTTGGGCCCTTTCGGCTTGCGATGACCCTGGGGCCCGGGCTTCCCTTGTGCCACAGTTGTTGGCGTGGGAGTGGGCAGGTATGGTGGGTAGCCCTGGTAGAGCAGGCCCTTCCTTGGAAAGAAAGGCTTTTTAGTTAGCTGTTTCTTTCAAGGGAGGGTGGAGGTCTTGCGTGAGAAATGGGTTCGGGTGACTAACTCCGTCTCTATCTCGGCAGCTTTTTCCTCCATCGGTTTGCCAAAGAGCTGCTCACCGAGGCAGGATACATCCAGGAGCTTCTCCTGTACCCACTGCTCCAAATATGAAGATTGGAGCTATGCCTGGTGATGGGCCCCGATGCCAGCAGCCACCACTCGAGCTGAGGACTCGAAGCCATCATAGGCGGCATGGGCGATGTACTTTGAGCACTCTGCGATGGACTTTAACAAGGTCTGGAACCTATTGAGGGGTTCGCCCTCAAGGCCTACAGAGAAACCCCTGAGTTCCTTGGCCATGTCGTGCAAAAACATGCCCGTATATAGCTGGTATCCCTGAACACGGCAGGAGAGCATGGATCCCTGGGTAGGCTTTGCGGCCTAGGGCATTCGAGGGCTCTCAACTCCCTGCCTGGAAGAACCAAAGAATGTGACTCTGGGCTCTTTTGTTTCCTCATGGCTGATTCCACCAGCATGGATGTGTGAAGCAGCTAGGTTTTTCTAAACCCAGGGCCGCGCTGGACCTTGTACATGGCATCGAGGTGCTTACTCATGATGGGAACAGAGGCAGGTGCCTCCCACATGCGGAGTAGCAGCCTGGACAGGATGGGAGGAACCAGGACAGTAAGAGATTCCCGAAGTGGGGACTCATACTGAAGAATGTTGAGCTCTTCAGCTTGAGGGTCCTCCTCAGCGTGGGTGGCCAGGTTGAGAGCCCATGCCATATCCTGGATAAACACCAGGAAGGAGGTGTCCTTGGGTGGCAAGCGTCGCTGAAATGTGGGTGGGGAGGGGTCTGATGGAAGGTCCTGATGGGCACGGGTTTCCGGAGAGGTATCCCCATCGGACTCCCAGTCCGAGAAGTCGGATGAGGAATCCGATCCCGGCTTGTCGCCCGGTTCTGCAGCCAAGGCCCGCTTGAGGCCGGAGGCCCTGTCGGATCTTGCCCCCGAGGAATGGGAAGGCAAGCAAGACCAGCGCCAAGGACCCTCACAAGGCCCACGGCTCTCGGGTGTTTCCTGGGCAGATTTCGGTGTCCCACACGAGGGAACCTTGGTCTCTAGGCGCAGGCCAGCGAAGCTGGCTGTGAGCGCCTGCTGGGAAGCGATGAACACAGAAACACTGCATTCTAGCACCAGCATGCGGAACTCCCACATGGGCATGGGGCCCTGCGACACAGACACCGGGGTCACCGGGTCGGGCATCAAGGAGGAGAGGGGGGTTCTCACCGGGACGGCCCTCAGAAGACCAGGTGCCATCGCCGGAAGTCTCCGTATCTGTACGAGGTACCTTGTGGGGCTGCTCCTTGTCCGACTCTCGGGAACGCCGACAGAGGCTAAGCGACTGAGCACAAGAGCGCTCACGCTTGTCGGAGGGCCCCCGACAGCGACTTCAAGGCCTCCTTCTTTTTACACCACTCCACTTCAGGGGACCCCTGGTTGAAGTGCCGCCTTGAGCGTGGGCCGAGGTGGGGGATTCCACCAAAGGAGAGACGACCGAGGGTGCCACCGGGGATTCCGAAGCAGCCTTCCTGAAAATGTCTTCGGATTTCTGCTTACAACTGAGCAGGACTTTGGAGGACATTTTCTTACAAAGCGAGCAGAGCTCCGGATCATGGTCATCCCTGAGACACTGCAGGCAGCAGTCAAGGGTGTCTGTAAGCGACATGTTCTTGGAGCATCTATAACATTTTTTTGAATCCGGTGGCCATAGGGGCAAAAATGGCCCCCACGAGGTCAAAGACCCATGCGGCCAGTGGTTGGGATAAAAAAGGGCGCGAAGCCCGTGAAGGCAAAAAATGCTAAGAAAAACGTCCCCTAATTGCTCAAAAAGGATAAAGCAGGGGAAGGACGGGTAGAGGACCGGTGCAACCGGAAAAGTAATAAGTCTAAGGCTGAAAAACAAAACACTTTTTCCAAGGGACGAGGACGTGCGTCCGAAGGGCTCCGCGGAAAAAGGGAGACTGAGCAATATGGCACCCTTGGGCGGAACATAAGATATGCCATACTGGGTCAGACCAAGGTCCATCAAGCCCAGTATTCTGTTTCCAACAGTGGCCAATCTAGGTCATATGTACCTAGCAGTTTCCTCAAGAGACACAAGTTCCACAATGCTTGTACTGGGTCAAGCACTGATATCTTCGGTCACTTCTTAATAATGGTTTATGGACCTTTCCTCCAGGAACTTGTCCAAACCTTTTTTAAACCCAGCTACACTAACAGCCTTTACTACATCCTCCGGTAACAAATTCCAGAGTTTGATTACACGTTGAGTGAAAAAATATTTTCTTTTATTAGTCTTAAATAGTTTACCCTGTAGCTTCAATGCATGTCCCCTAGTCTTTCTATATTCTGATAACATAAACAATCGATTTACGTTTACCCGTTCCACTCCGTTCATTAATTTATAGACTTCTATCATATCACTTATTCCTTTTATCTTTTTTTTTTTCTGTTGTGGGGATAGCGCGAGGGCAAGTGTGGCTGCATACCCCTGCTGTCTACGGAGAACTCTTGTTACAGGTAAGCAACTACGCTTACTCCACAGAAAACCAGGGAGATGCAGGGACACTCCACTGATGAATCCAGAGCTGCCTGGAAAAGTCTGCTTTTGCAGCCTGAGCCCCTGTGACAGGCTAAGTTGCAAACAGGTTGCAGAGGTCTGCCTGCCCAAAGGCACGGTCTTGTGCTGAGGAATAGTCAACATATGGATTGAGGTACATGAAGCTTGTGGCAAAGTCATCCATTTTGAGCATGGGGGGAGGTGAACAGCATAAGGAATTCACCTTAATCAAAGGGCCTCTGTTAGGTGTGCAGGGTCAAAAGGCCAGAGCCACAGTTCAAGGCCGAAAAAACCCAGCTGGAACAAGTTCCAGGAAATGCTTGACAGTGTAAGAGGGCTAGATTGCAAGCACAGGACAAAAACCCTCACTCTAGTAACTGCACTGATTATTCTGATGTCAGAAGGCAGGGGGATTACAAACACCTGGGACAGAAAGAGGTGGGGTTGGATCCCAGTGAGTATAAACCTTGGTTAAATTATGGAGAGAGTGAAAAGAGTAGAAGCTGGAAAAGGAGTGGATGCAGAAGGAGCAGAGGAAGCAGCAGAGGACAGTCTTCAGAGCAGCAAGGACGATGGAATGCTGGAGAAGCCAGAGCAGGTGCTAATTTCTGGAGACAGGCTGAGCTACCCATTGCTGAGAAAGGTGATTTCCCTGAATCACGTTTGCAACAAAGGTGGGAGCCAGGAAAGAGAGAAGCTTTCAGGCCACCAGAGAGGTTGTCAGCAGGGCACTCTGATCAACTGGGTGAGTCAGAACCTATACAATTGGGAGAAGCAATGTCAGAGCTAGGGGCAGAAGAAGATATGTTGATGGATTGTTCTTTATGCCACGCTCTAGACTTGAAGGGATGAAAAGAGCCAGCCTTGAAAGAACTGTTCCTCTTGCTGAAGTAACCTCAAAGCTAAGCAGTGAGAAAGTAAATTCCTGTGTGTTTTGAAAGGAGGAATTTACTGCAGCATAAGCTAGTTGAAGTAAGGCTGTGATTCATGCTTCTGTGTCAGCTGTGTTGAAACTCCACAACGGAGAGAAAGTTCATTGGCTGCTAGAAGTGTTTGTGCTTTGCTCCTGTCTTATATGAAAAAAGCCTGCTATAAGAGTTTGTGCTTTGCTCCTGTTTATAAGAAAAGCCTGCTATAAGTCTTGAGAACACTGTGAATGCTTATTTCATAACCTAAGTTTGGTTCTTCACCTGGAAGTGCAACCTAGAGAAAATTATGGCACAGTGAAGCTAATTTTGCCATAGAAGAAGTAAAGTTTGTTTTTCTATTGCTCTGATTGACAAAGGACAATAAGAAAAGTGGCATCTTGTTATATGTGAAAAGGCTAAGCTTCTGCAGTGAAGAGGACTTTAAAAGCCAATGTTGAGCTCTGTTTGTTTTGCCACCAACTTGCTGAACCTTAAGCAAAAATCCTTTAATTTGAAATTCTGTAAATGGTACCAGGAACCTGATCTGTTCTATTGTGTTCAAAATAAATTCTTTTTCTGTCATAAGCCTTACCCTTGGTTTAACACGACTACAATCCTTCTACTTAAAGCATAAATATAACAGCTGATAGAAGAAGGTTCTCAACCACCACGCCCTCAACAACTAGAAGACTAGTGGTTTTGGCGTTGTGCTTGTGACAAGCTGCTCAGCAAATATTCTCTACAGAAACAGCAGCTAGGTTGGATATAGACCCTGCTTTGGCTCAGAGGCAATAAGGTCCAATGCGTCGGGGGAGGGGGGAAGAGTTGCACTTGGTTCTGAGTGTAGCAGAAGATGCAGTCAGCTATACAGGAAGAAACTGTGCACTTGGAGGCTGGCTGCCCCAGATTACTGGTATTGTATGTGACAGAGCTGTGATGGAGGTTGCACGTCTTTTGTTGATTGCACTTAGTATGACAGCCCTCCTACAATTAAAGGAATGGACAGCTTTTACAGGAGAGACAGCATGTGGTCCCTGGAAGAAGATCTGCAAGACAATGGTCTAGTTGAGATGAAACTCCAGTATGACTTTACGAAGGAATTTCGGTTGTGTATGGAGAATCATTTTGTTATGGAGGAACTGCGGGAGAGTAGTTTACTAGCATTTGCAGCTCACTAATTCCACTAAGGACTAGGTCCAAAATGGCTTCCCCTCCATAGTCTCCAGTATTGACACTGACCCAGTCTTTACCGGAGTAATTGAAATCACCTATTATTATTATTATTACTGTGTTGTAACTTTGTTAGCTTCCCTGATTTCTTTGAGCATTTCATCATCCATTTGTTCATTCTGCCATCGTCTTCCCCTTTTTACATGGAATTTTGATCCATATTGATTCTACGGTGTATTTTGTTCCCTGAAACACTTTAATCCTGTGTGGCTCGATGCCTCTCTAATAAAGCGCAAGCCCTCCACTAATTTGATCTACTCTATCACTGCGATATAGTTTGTACCCTGGTATCACACTGTCCCATTGGTTGTCCTCCTTCCACCAGGTCTCTGAGATATCAATCATATCTAACCTCTCATTTAGTGCTATATATTCTAACTATCCCATCTTATTTTTCTTTTAGACTTCTAGCATTTACATACAAGCACTTTAGAGGCTGTATTTTATTCATATTAATCTGGTTATCGGTAGAAAAGGGTAATTTGGAATCTTTAAGCTCTGTCTGCTCTTTACTTAAGGGCTTTTGGGTTACTTTTGTCTTTATTGGAACCTCTCTGTCAATATGCTCTAACGTCAATCTTTTGCTAGTATCCTTTAAGGATACATCCTTACAAACCATGCACTCTTGGGCAACTGTCGGCTTTTCCCTATTATCTAGTTTAAAAGCTGCTCTATCTCCTTTTCAAAGGTTAACGCCAGCAGCCTGATTCCCCTCCTTTCCCCAGAATGTTGCCCACTTCCTAACAAATCCAAAACCCTCTTCCTTGCATCAATATCTTATCCACGCATTGAGACACCAGAGTTCTGCCTGCCTTTTGGGTCCTGTGCATGGAACGGGAAGCATTTATGAGAATGCTATACTGGAAGCTCTGGATGTCAACTTTCTAACTAAAAGCCTAAATTTGGCTTCCAGAACTTCCCTCCCACTCTTTCCTAAATCATTGGTACCAACATGTACCAAGACAGCAGGCTCCTCCCCAGCGCTATCTAAAACCTTGTCTAAGTGGCTCTGAGAAAATGATATTGAGGTCCCACGCCAGTAACAGCAGTTTGACCAGAGGCTTCATGCTCATGAGTCCTTTCGTGAATCCTGTCACAAAAGTGTGTATAGAGATTGGTTTGTCCTCCATAGGGGTATGACAAGCTGCTATAGAAGGAAACGGTATCAAACCAAAGTAGTCTGAAGAACAGAATTTAATAGGTGCCGAAGGTAGGACAGCATTTGGCTGAAGGAGCAGGAAATTGGATCTTGATTATGCAACATAGCCCAGTGTGCGAAACGAGACCACTTTTGTTGGTATGAACATTGGGTTGTTGGTCTTCCAGAGACCAAGATTACAGTGTGCACTTTGTCAGATACAGAAGCATCACACAATAAAGCACTGTTCAATTTCCATGCAGCCAGGGAAAGACTGCTGAGATTGGGATGTAGCAAGAGTCAATGGTTCTGGGTGAGGAGGAACAAATAAGTACCCAGTGGTAGCAGCGCGTCCTCCACATTGGGGGGTTACCAGCATGACTCTGGTCTTATCCCTTTATATCTCGTGTTGGACTCAAGTAATTAGTGGGAATGGAGGAAATGCATATAGGAGACGGTAACTCCAGGAAACAGTGAAGTCATTATGAGCCCATCAATGCTTGCATGGGCAGACAGAGCATGGCATTTTGTATTTTCAGCAGAAACAAAGAGATAGACTTCTAGCTGACATCTGGATCCAGGGACCACTCATGTGAATCTAGGTGTCAGCTGATTTTGAGAGCATGTCAAGATCATGGCCTTGAGTGTGGTGTCGATGGACTGAGCAAAGAGCCATAGGCGCATGGCCCCCCCCCCCCAACACAGAGGGAGCACGACCCACCTTGTTTATTGATATAGAATCTGGTGACTTGGATGTAGGTCTACACTAACAGTGTTTTGTGATGGATCTACCCCTTGAAAACAGAAGGCTGCCCTGAGCTCCAAGACACTGATGTGCTGAGTTTGTTTCTGAGCCACCCATGTTCCCTATGCTTCCACAGGTGGAAGCATCAGTTGTGAGGGTTATATGATGTGGTGGAACTTGAAATGGGCATCCCGACGAGACTGCTCTACATGGCCCACCACCGAAGGGCATGGTGCAGTTTTGCAGATTGTAGCCAGACATAGGGGGATATTTGTCTGAAGGGACTTAGAGTATGTTGATTCCAGTTCAACTTGAGGTGCCACTGTAGAGGATGCATATATAGCCATGCCAGTGGTAGGACATCGACCGAAGCTGCCATGAGTCCAAGCAGTTGAAGGATTACATGGATAGAGGTAAAGTGTAGAGAAATTAATATGATGCTGAGTCACTGGAGGACCTGGGTTCTGTCATGGGAAAGGTAACCCTGGCCAACCGTCTGTGCATGCTCCAATCAAGCCGAAATGCTGCTGGGGCATCAGTTCAGACTTTTGCGTGTTTACAATGAAACCAAGCACTTGGAATGCTGTTCAGTGCAGGTTGCTCATTCTTTGGAATTGGTAAAAATGAGCTAATTGTTTAGGTACAGATAGATGCAGTAGCCTTAACAGCACTGGTGAGCTGCAACCACCACTAGGCACTTGGAACAGAGGAAAGCCTGAAGGGAAGTATTCTGTATAGATAGTGTTGATTCTTAACATGAAGCAAAGGTATTTACAATGTCGAGGGTATATAGGAATGTGGGTGGAGATGTTCTTTAAGACCAGGAAGGACAGTCAATCGGTGAGGCACAACAGCAGGAGGACTGTGTTGAGGGCATTCATTTTCAACTTTTTTCATTTTATGTAGAAACTGAGATTGAGGAGATTGAGAAGATCGAGGATCAGAGAGACCCTGCCCAACTCTTTGGCAGATCTGGAAGAACCTTTATTAAAATCCTCGACCGAGCTGGTCTGGAGGAACTGGTTTGATGGTTTCATTTAGCTATTTTTATATACTATTTTATATCAAAGCCAAAGCGGTTTACAGATTAAGTGAACAAACTGTTACATGCAATAGTGCAATGCGTACCTTCAAGTCAATGCTGACTCCTATGCACTACCAAGAAAACCCAGCAGCTCCTGGATTTTCTTGGCAGTGTAACCAGAAGTACATGTAGATTGCCAGACCTTTCTTCCGAGGCAATGGAGAGATAAGTGACTTTGTTCAGCCTTCCAAGTTCTAGTTTGTGACATTCTATGCACTTCTTGTGGTCATGGACAGTGAGCTTAAACTTCGAACAATACAGATAGCTTAAACTCTGAACTTAATACAGTATAAGGGTAGAATTATTTGCATATATTACATAGAGGGATGTGAACGTACAGGACAGGCAAAAGGATCTATGGAGTGTCCACCTCACACCAAATCTCTTCCACCTGAAAGCATAAGTCCTTGTTGAGGCCCTGGACACCAAAAGGACATTGATGACACCAACAGATAGATTGACAGCGGATGTTAGCGTTTCAATATCCAAGCTATGAAGGATATGAGCTTGATGTTAGGATACAACATTGTGCCGTCTTGCTACAATATCAGAGTTGGTGCTTGCACCAGATGTATTGAATTCCAAATGGAGAGCTCTAGAAACAGAGGGAACCATGGTTGTTGGGGCCAATAAGGAGCGATAAGTATCACTGTACTGTACCTCTGTTTTGAGTGTCAGGAGGGTCTTGGCAATAAGAAATATTGGAGGATATGCATACAGAAGACCCTCCCCCCAACTGAGGAGGAAAGCATCCAAAGCTAGTTTGCTGTGTGATCCCACCCTGGAGTAGAAGAGTCACCTGGGCAGTCTGCGAAGTGGCGAAGGAATCTACCAAGGGCGTGCCCTACACCCAAAAGGTGTGGAGGGCTACCTCCCTCTCCAGGGTCTAGTCATTAGGTTGAAAGACAACTCAATCTGTTTACCAGGGCATTTTGCTTGCTGGGCAGATAAGTAGCTCTCAACTCCATCCTGTGAGAAATGGCAAAGTTCCACAGTTTATTTCCCAACAAAGGAGGTAAACCCTGTTCCTCCCTGCTTGTTGATGTAAAATATGGCAATTTGAATGTCTATCTAAATTAAAACAATTTGGTTGGATAACAGATCTTTGAAAGTCTTTACAGCATTTGCTATTGCGCTTAATCCCAAGAAATTGATCTGATGAAGACTTTCTTGGAGGGACCAGTTTCCCCGAGTGTGAAGCCCATCGAGATAAGATCCCCATCCCAGTTTGGATGCATCTGCCATTAGGAGTTACTTCTGGGGAGAAATCTGGAATGGCAGACCTTTGGCCAGATTTTCGTGGAATGATCCACCGGCCAGAGACTGAATAAGTGAGCAAGTGACAGACAGAATGCTGTTGAGTCTTCCCGTGGCTTGAGGCCACTGTGTGCTCAAGATCCTCTGAGCTTGTCTCATATGGAGACGTGCCAAAGGTTTTATATAAACCATTGAGGCCATATGGCCTAGTAGTCTCAGTATGGCTTGTGCTGTAGTCTTATGGCTCATTTGCGTCTCCTGCATTATCGCTATCAATCTGGATAGTCTGTCATGCAGGAGAAAAGACCTCCTTTGAACCGTGATAAGCAGAGCTCCTATAAACTCCAGTTGCTGGGAAGGACCAAGGTAGGATTTGGAATAACTGATCACAAACCCTAGTAGTTCCATCACCCAAATGACGACTCACATAGATTCCATTTCCTTCTGGAGTGGTGCTCCTGAGCAGCCAATAATCCAAGTAAAAAAAACCATGCACTCCCAGTCTACGCAGCATACTGCTACCATGGCGATGCATTTTGTGAATACCCAATGAACCAAGGCCAAAGGGCAGTAGGAGGTACTGAAAGTGCTGCTTCCCTTCAATGAATCAGAGATACTTCCTGTGACTAGGATGTATCTGGATATGGGTATACGTATCCTTGAGATCCAGAGAGAATAGCCAATTTCCTTTTTGCAGACAGGAAAATAGGGTGCCCAGAGAAATCATTCTGAACTTCTCTTTGACTGATGTTTGAAGGTCTGAAACTCTGAGCCAGGAGAGTCTCCAAGTGGAAACAGTATCAAAAATATCATGGGTCACTTGGACCATGCATTTCAAGCAGTCTTTGCCATGACACATCAGGGAATGATAATGCTCAAGTTTATCTGGAGGAAGAAACTTGGATATATCATCTAGGCTGCGCATGTCGTCTTTCAAAAATATGCCCATGTAGAGCTAGTAAGAGGCCATGCAGGAAGCAAGCTTGACATTCTGAAAAACCTTTCTCCCAAAAGAGTCCAGTGACTGAGCCTCCCTCCCTAGGGGCGCCAAGTAGTGTGTCTTGGAACTCCTGGACTTTCTGAGAGTGGATTAGATAACCAGAGAGTAGTGTGAAAGCTGGAGTCTCTTGCATTCTGGAGTCTTCTGAACTCAGTACAATGAGTCAATCTTTCTATTAACTGGAGATACAATGAGGGGGATCTCCCAAAGTTTTATCTTTAACCTCTGAAGGATGCAGTGCATGGGTACTGTCACCACCTCCTTTGGGGCTGTGGAGTATTGGAGGATTTCCAATTCTACCCTGGGTTCCTCCCGTGTCTCCAAAGAAAATGGTATGGCCTTGGCCATATCCTCAGGAGGAAAAGTACATTTTTCATAAGGAGGAGGAGAATCAAAGGGGACCTATGGCAATCTATCCTATGACAGATTATCAAACTCCTCATTTGTGATCCAGCCTTCTGAGTCAGACAGAGAGGAAATCAAAGTACTTCTGAGCCTCAGCCTGGTCTATTCCTCCTTCCCTTCAGGATTCTGGAGCTCCTTTGAGAGTATCGATGCACCAATGGCTTCCTAGGCACCAGGGATGCATCAGTCCCCAATGCGCAAAAGAGTGATATCAGTTGGGTAGGAATTGGTGCCGGAGTCTTCTGATGCCCTCATGTCAATGCCTCACCTTCAGGAAAGCTGTGCTTCTTGAGGATGGGCTAGATTCCTTGAGGCGGCATGACAACATTCGTCAAGGCTCTGGACTTGCTGCTACAGTTAAAGCAAAGTACAGGGTCCTGCCAGTCACACAAACTCAAGAACCATCAGTATATACCTTTACTTGCTGGAAGAATGGGAAATATGCAAGTAGTTCATTTACCCTGGTAGGTGGTTTTTTTTTAAATCTTCCCGATTATGCATATACAAAACAAAGTTCAATATTTAAAAGTGTGAAGGCCTACTGTGGAAGGGATCGTGTTAAGATGATTACAATTGAATTCAATATCAAAATCATGATGGAAAGAGGGTGTGAGTGACCTAAAAGCTAATTATGAGGGAGTCCAAAGCTTAAGCTTTGCCTAGGGCACCTAATACCCTTGCACCAGCCCTACAAAACAGCAGTGCAGGGCACTGGAGCAGGATTACCAAGCAGGATGTTGAAATGACGAGTTTTTGAGATTTCTACACTGCATTGTACTCTGCAGATCTTCTCTCATCAGCAGAAGCTATGCACGACTGGCTAGCATTAGTGTCTTTCCCAAAGCTACTCCCATCTGCATTAGAATAACTGAACACTCCTATTTAAGCAGCAGATGTGCTGAAGGGTTCAATATCATTCAAGTTGTGAAAGGTGCCACTGCCATATGGGTTCAGAAACAAATTTTACCGATTAATGAATATGCATGTTTCAATTTATTTAGGGAAATATTATAATAAGGTAATATAGTAGGATCATTTCTGGGACGCCCTTTTTATACTTATGTTCAAATGGCAAAGACCCACTGCTCCTTTAATCTTACTGACGTATTTCGCTTCTAAATATGGATATCAAGGTTTTTGCAAAATTTTTAAATCACCTGCCAATCTTTATGACAGATTTAATTGCAGAAGACCAGGTGGAATTTGTTAGAGGCCATCACGCAGTAATGAATGCAGAAAGCTACTGTGGGCAACAGAATGGAGTTATACTGACATTCTCTCTGCATTGGTAGCTAGCTTTCATGCAGACAAAGCTTTTAATAGGGTGGAGTGGCACTTTTTATTTGCTATTCTGCAAAGCATAGACATTGATGGCTATTTAACTCAGGCTCTTAGCACCATACACTCTTTCCCTACGGAGACAGTGGAGGTAAATAAATTAGCATCACAGCTCTTTTTGCTAGAGAGGGGGATCTGACAAGGCTGCCCTGTTACCAATTTTGTGTTATTTTGGAGAGCCCCTATTGGACAGTTTGAACCTCAATTGTCAAATGCAGGGTGTGCCTATTCAAGGTCAGCTTAACTGTTTGGTGTCTGTGGTCTTGTGGTCCACACTATGTTGGTGACCACTTCACAGCAGCACTGGTAGACTCTGAGTTGTTGGTGCAAGGCTTGTGTCTGAACAGGACTAAGTCTGAGGCTCTTACAGTAAACCTGAATGTGAGGGCTCTATGAGGTCAAATCTTTCCTTTTGAGACAAGCCGATGATCTGATTTGATTCACTATTTTGGGGTGTGTCTGAAAACCTTCATTCTGAGTGGCCTATGCTTCGTGGGACGCGAGAATATCTGTTGGGATGGGAAAGGTTACTGCTCTGGCTTAAAGGATTCTTTTTTTTATTTCATATTGTGTTGTTGTCCAAATAGTTAAGCGTAGCTACTCACCTGTAACAGGTGTTCTCCAGGGACAGCAGGAATCAATCCTCACATATGGGTGATGTTGGCGTCAATGGAACCTGCGCAGAAGCATCTCCCCAGCTTTCAAAGAAAGACTTTGGGAGATGCCACCAGGCATGCGTGGTCCCCTTCCCGCCCAAGGGTGCTATCTTCCTCAGTCATATGACATAGCTAAGACAGCAAAACACAGTTGGTATAGTTAAGGCAAGTCTACAGGAAGAGGGAGGGAGGGTTGTGAGGACTGATTCCTGCTGTCCCTGGAGAACACCTGTTACAGACGAGTAACTACACTTTCGCCAGGAACAAGCAGGAAGTTAGTCCTCACATATGGGACTCCCTAGCTACAGGCTACCAAGAACCTGTAGAAAAAACACAGTAAAGCCATAAGTGGCAGCTGGTGAGTCCGAAGGACAGACTCTTAAAGGACCCCAGTGTCCAGGAAGAATCATCACTCCGGTAGCCTGAACACAGAAGGGTCGGAAGGTCGGAGTTGCTTAAACCCTGAAAAGATTATGGAGTATGACCTGGCCGAAGGTGCTGTCCCATTAGGACTCCCTCTCCAGGCAGTAGTGAGTTGCGAAGGTGTGGACTGAAGACCAGGTGGTGACTGGGCAGATGTTTGTCATCGGACAGAGTGAAAGTTTGCAAACAAAGTCGCCATAGCCCTGACACTGAGCCATGATCCGGCTTTCCAGCGGAAGCTCAGCCTGTTTGTAGGAGACGGCAATATAGTCCGCGACCCAGGTGGACAGGGTTCACTTGGTCACTGCCTCCCACAGCCAGCTGGGGTCATAGGAGACGTAAAGCAGGGAGGCTTTGCGGTGGCCCTCGGTACGCTGCAAGTAAGACAGGGCACACTTACAGTCCAGAGTATGAAGTATAGCCTCCACATTGCTGGCGTGAGGCTGTGGGAAGAAGGTAGAGAGCACAACCTCATGGTTGAGGTGGTAAGAGGAGATCACCTTCGGCAGAAATTTCGGGTGCGTGCAAAGAACAACTCTGTTCTTATAGAACCTCGCATATGGTGGCTCTGCCACCAGAGTCTGGAGCTCACTGACCTGCGAGCGGAGGTGAGCTAGAGGCTCAAATTGTGATCTGGTGAGCTGCGTCAGCACTATGTTAAGGTCCCATTCCACTGGAGGTGGGCGGATTGGTGGCTTGGAGAGCAGTAGGCCCTGCAGAAAGTGGGTGACAAGTGGTTGAGCCGAGGAGAGGCTTGTCCTCGATAGGGTGGTGGTGTGCTGAAAGGGCACACAGGTGTACCGTGACTGAGGTGGACTTGAGTCCGGCATGGGAGTGGTGCAGCCGGTATTGCAGGACTAGATGCACTGTCCAGAAGGGGTCTGCCCATTTCTCCGAGCACCACACAGAGAATCTCTGCCACTTGAAGGCATAGGTACGTCTTATGGAAGGCTTGCGGGAGGCCATTAGGACCTCTTCCACCTCCAGCGAGAGGTTAAAGGAAGCCAAGGCTACCCGTTCAACAGCCACACTGTTAATGCCAGAGACCCCAGATTGGGGTGAAGGAGGGAGCCCCCCCTCCTGAGTCAGCAGCCTCAGGGAGTTCCCAAGAGGGACTGCAGGTTCTGTTGCAAAGCGGAGCTGAGTCACCAGGGGGCTACCAGGATTAGCGACACCCTGTCCCGAAGGACCCGGAATAGGGTGGGAAGGCGTACAGAAGATCTTTCGACCACGAAATGCAAAAAACTTCTGCCACTACCCAGGATGGGTGAGGTTGGCTGGAGCAGAAGGGGGTCAGCCGGGAATTGGCTGGGCTGGCGAAGAGGTCCATCGGGGGAGTCCCCCAGAGCCAGAATAGCCTGTGGGCTACTCTGGGGTTTAGCCATCATTCGTGCGGTTGTAGGACTCTGCTTAGCCTGTCTGCGAGGACAGTCTTGGCCCAGCAGGTAGTCCGTTCTCAACAGCATCCCCTGGCTGATTGAAAATGAACAGAGGAATACTGCCTCCTGGCAGAAGGTGTAAGAGCCCATGCCTCCCTGTTTGTTCATGTAGAACATCGCCACTTGGTTGTCCATCTGGATGAGCATCGGCCAGTTCTGAAGATGGTGGCGGAAGGCCTTGAGAACCAGGAATCTGATCCCGAGTTCCAGGAAGTTGATCTGTTGGTGGGCTTCGGCCCCGAACAGGTGCCCTGTGTGCAGAGGCTCCCACAGTGGGCTCCCCAACCCAGCAATGAGGCATCCATGGTGAGGACCTGCTGAGGAGTGGGGGGGATTAGAAAGGCATGCCTGCCTTCAGGTGTTGTGTGATCTGCCACCAGCAGAGTGACTCAGCCAGAGGGCAGGTCATGTAGAACTTGTCCCGGAGGCGGCCAAGTAGCCTGCATCCACTGAGACCTGAGGCACCACTGAGCCACCCTCATGTGAAGGCAGGCATTTGGTGTGACATGTACCATTGAGACCATGTGGCCGAGCAGGCAGAGCATGCAGTATGCCAGGCATGGAGCAGATGCCCTGGACTTTTGCGGTCAGGGCCATGAGCCGTCCAGCCCTGTCGCTGGGTAGGAAGGCCTTTGCCTGAAGGGTATCCAGGTGCACCTCAATGAACTCCAAGCTCTGTGTTGGGGGTGAGGTTGGACTTGAGTTGGTTTATCATGAACCCCAGGTATTGCAGGACACTGATGGTGCGGCTTGTGGCATCTCGGTGGCTGTGTCCCCTCTGATGAGCCAGTCATCTAGGTTGGGGAAGACTAAGCTCCTTGGAGGCATAGGTAAGCCACCACGACTGCCAGGCACTGGGTGCAGAGACGAGTCCAAAGGGTAGTACCCTGCACTGGTAGTGGTCGCCCCCGACCATCAACCTGAGGTACGGTCGGGGGCCTGGGGTGGATAAGGATGTGGGTATACACATCCTTTAGGTCCAAGGAGCATAGCCAGTCTCCCTGCTGGAAGTATGGCAGCAAGGTTCCAAGAGAGAGTGTCTTGAATTTCTCCCGCACCAGGAACTTGTTTAGGTTTCTGAGGTCTAGAATGGGCCTTAGGCCTCCTATTCTTTTGGGATGAGGAAGTACCTTGAGTAGAACCCCCTGCCCCGTTGTTGATGGGGCACTGGTTCCACAGCCATGTCTTTGAGAAGACCTGTGAGTTCCTGCAGTAGTAGGGCCTGATGCAGGAGACTCCTGGGGGGGTTCTCCCAGGAAGAATGGAGGGGGTGTCTGATCCAGGTGGAGAAGGTAACCCTCTCTGACAATCTAGAGTGCCCAGGAGTCAGTGGTGATGGTCGACCACCCGTAGGCAAAATTGGCCAGACAGCCCCCTGTGGACTGCTGATCTCCTGGAGGGGGAGAGGCTATGCCCAGCAAGTCAAAGGCTCAGCCTACGCTGGTGTTGGGCTAGGGCTGGGGCCTTTCTGCTTGCGAGGTCATCTGCCAAATTGGTGGTGAAGGCGCCACTTATTTTGGTGGCTCCATGGTGGACTCAAAGCTGTCATAGGCTGCTCGAGACAGGTACTTCGAGCAGTCTCAGATGGATCTCACGAGGGACTGGAAGTACTGGAGGTGCTCCCCATCGAGGCTCGCCGCAAACCCTCAGTTCCTTGGTGAGGTCTTGGAGGAAAATGCCAATATACAGTTGATTGGTCTATATGCGGCTTGCTAGCATCCAGCCCTGGTAACATTTTCATCCTAGGGCATCAAGGGCTCGAGACTCCCTGCTCGGGGGCACCGATGAGTGGGTCTTCGGGCTCTTCTGTTGGTGCATGGTCGACTCCACCACCATGGAGGTGAGAGAGAGTTGCGCCTTCCGAAACCCAGGACCTCGCTGGACCCGGTACATGGTGTCCAGGCACTGGCTGACGATCGGCACCAATGCCAGTGTCTCCCACATCCGAAGGAGTCAACCAAGGATGGGGGGGGGGAGGAACAGGAACAGTGAGGGCCTCCTTGGATGGGGCCTCGTACTGGAGGATTTCAAGTTCTGCCGTACGAGGGTCCTCCTCTGACTCCGATGTGAGGGAGAGTGCCCCCAGATGAACTCGAGGAACAAGGTGTCCTCGGGTGGGGACTGGCACCTCGAGGCCAGTGGAGATGGGTACGAGGGGAGATCATGGTGGGTCAGGGAGGTCTCGATGTCAGACTCTCAGTCAGAGTAGTCTGTCAAAGACTCGAGACCCGACGGCTCCAGAGGCACCAGCGGGTCTGGACTTCGATGCCTTGGGGCTGGTGCCTGGCCGGAGCCAGAGGCACTCATCTGTGAAGAATTCAGGAGCGAGATTGAGGCACTCATTGAGGATCCACTTGAGGCATGTGGCTCTCAGGGATCACTTCGTCAGACCAGGGAGTCCTCGGCATCGGGCAGAGGAATGCAGAAATGTGTTCCAGCACCAGCATTTTGGTTTCCCCACTCGTGGGTCACAGACTTTGACACCAACACTGGGGTGACTGGGTCGGGTGTCAAGAAAGAAAGGGAGTCCTCGATTGGATGGGTCTCGGGAGTCCAGGATCCATTGCCAGATGCCTTGATATTGGTCCTGGGTACCTTCACTGGTCGCTCCCACTCCAACTCCTCAGATGTCCATCAAGGGCTGAGGGACCACGTACGGAACTTGCCATGCTTGTCCGCCTCCCAGGATGAGGTCCTCAAGGCTGCCTTCTTCATACATTCTCACTCCGGGGACCCTTGCTTGGAGTGTCTGCATGCCCGCTCGGGAACCACAGGGGCCTTAAGCGACTCTGAGGATCCATGTGGGGCCTAAGAGCACAAGGTGACTGGGGATACTGGAGTCAAGTCTGTCCTATGGAAGATGTCGTTCTGCTTCTGGCAGCAATTCTGGATGGCTTTAGCGGACATTTATTTATACAGGGAGCACTCTTCCGGGTCATGGTCGGTACCCAGACAGCGCAGGCAACAATTGTCGGTGAGAGACATATTTTTGGAGCACCAATCACACTTCTTGAATCCAATGGCCACTGGGGCAAAAAGGACCCCAGGAAGGTCGAAGATCCTCGATGCGACTAGCAGTTGAAAAAGGCGCGAAAGGTGCTGGGATAGAAAGGAACCTAACAATGCTGGGGCAGCGGGGCAGGAAAGGAACCAGCACTAGTCAGAAAAAGGCACAAAGTGCACGAAGAAATCAGCTTTTTTCTGGGGGAGACAAGACAAACATCTGTAGGGCTCCGCGGAAAAAGGGAGACTGAGTAAGCTGGCACCCTTGGGTGGGAAGGGGATTATGCATGCAAGGTGGCATCTCCCAAAGGCTTTCTTTGAAAACTGGGGAGATGCTTCCATGAGGGCTCCATCGGCACAGACGTCACCCATATGTGAGGACTGACTTCCTGCATGTTTCTGGAGAAAGATCATATGGCCTATCCAGTCTGCCCTTCCTTACCAACTACTATAGTCCCTTTTTTCCCTTAGAGAAATTGTGTGTTGGTCACAAGCTTTCTTGAATTCAGATACGGTCCTGGTCTCTACTACTTCCATTGGGAGACTGTTCAACACACTGGATGGCTTTGGCCACTACCAGGGACGTGCCTATTCCCTGGAGAGAGCAGTACAGAGTGCACTGGCATCCATCCTGCAAAAGTGAAATCCTTTGTTTCCAAAGAGCCCTCTCCTCCAAGGGAAACCCCGCTGCTGCATGTGGTTGCTCACCTCCGCCTCACAAGCATCATCACTCAGCTGCTAATGGAGCCTTTAAAAAGCAGCGTGCTGCGGGCGCGTCTGCGCCTGAGGGCCTCGCCAGAGGGCCTTTTGGTATGGCCCTTAGGCGGGGAACGAGGGCAGGGATTCCATTCACAAAACAACAATCAATTGGCCATGAAATTCCCATCATCTAATACTACAAAGCTGTAACTTTCTGGGTTTCTGCCGACATCACCGAAATCACTACACAATCCCAATAATTGTATCAGCTGATCTCCTTGAACACACAATGCTGAATCCCACGTGTCTACTACTTGGTGTTGCCTCCATCACAGAAGTAAACTAACTGCCTCCAGGCTACCTTCACTTAAGACTCCTACATGGACTTTCTGTCTTATATTATACTGTAGCCTTGAATGGCAAGTCAACCCCAGGAGTATAATCCTTTTTCTATTCTCTATAATATGTTTGTCTTATCTCTCCCCTCCCACCTTAAAGCCTTCACTATCTCCCTGCTCTTAAGCCGTTATCCTCTGATTTGCTGCTTAGCCCACCATTAGGCTACTCAAAGTATCATCTTGTATCCTGATACATTGCTCTAACTATTCCACATGCAATAATTCTGAAAAGTAGCTTATTGATACATTGCTTACCAAATCTTCCTCTGTACCTTGCGGTTATAGTCAGTAAAAAGTATAGCTACTCTGTATTGTGAACTTAGAACCGCTTCTAAGCACAACCATGAAGCTTACTTTCATGCTGATCCTTCTTGTACTCTTTGCTCCATTATCCATTGCTCTCCAATCCCAGTTCCATACCCACCACATTCCAATAATTCCATATCGTCCTAGAACTATCTATCCCTTTACGCACAACAAATTCCCATTGATACTCCACACACACCACACGTAGAATAATATACCACTCCCACACATGCCCACATGAAATCACTCTCCCATTAATACTAAACACCCTTTAAAAGTAGCCCTCCTTAACACTAGATCAATCAGAAACAAAATACCTACTATTATAGACCTACTCCAAGACAGTAAGCCACGTGTATTGTGCTTAACTGAAACATGGCTCACTCCCAGACTCCATCTCACTCAACCACTGGCTGAATCCAACTACTGTATAATATCTTGCAAAGCCCTAGGTCCAGAAAGAAGGGTGGAGGCGTCCTTATTCTAACCTCAAAAGACCTCAAAATTCACCTGCCACTGTAGAGAGAGTTCAGATAATATCGATCTTCTAATTACTGAAAATAAGAATATTAAAATAAGCCTTTTTTTACAGACTACCATTGCCCAACCCTGACAGCCTCACAACAATCCTGGAAGCTGCCTGCACCTCAACGCCGCATAAGCCACACATAATTCTTGGTGACTTTACTCCCCCATCATTGAATCAATCTCATGCCTCTCACTTTATAAACGCTATACTTAAACTCAGATTTAATCAAATTGTTCAACCTCCTACTCATCATAAAGGTAATATTCTTGACCTAATCTTCCTCCCCTCTAACATCTTACATGACACCCTCCTCTCACCTCCTAATTTTCTCCCCTTACCCTGGACCGATCACTACCTAATCGACTTTTCTACTTTAGTAATTCTTACACCTAGTGGAACTAACAATATTACACAATTTCTTCCCAATCATACTTAACAGATCCCTGGAGACAGGCCAAATGCCAACAACGCTGAAACAAGCAATCATTCGCCCTATCCTCAAACCCAATGTAACTGACAAATCTCTCCAAAATTCTTATCGCCCCATTTCTAGTCTTCCTCTGCTGACAAAAATTATCGAAAAAGCAGTGCAGATCCAATTATAAGACTTTGTTGACTTAAATGCCCCCTTGGACACCCAACAGCATGAGCACACACTCATCTGCAGCATTAACAACTGCAAACAATTATTTATGCTTGTGTTTCTCGATATAGCTGACGCCTTTGACAGTGTCTGCCACAAATCTGTCACTTCCAGACTTCAACAAATTGGCCTACGAGGTACTGTATTACATTGGTTTAAATCTTATCTCACAGATCGCACACAACAGGTCCTGATTGGTTCAGCAACCTCCTCTATCTTCAACCAGACCCAGGGTGTTCCTCAAGGTTCCTCCCTCTCTGCTCTCCTTTTTAACCTTTATATGCAACCCATTTGCAACATCCTCAGGAAACAAAGTACATTATCATCTATATGCAGATGATATAATGTTCTATCACCCAATAGATATCTCCAACCCCCTTTGCCCCCAAATTCAAGAGTGTCTCAAGGACATTACCAACTGGCTCTCTGCATACAACCTACATAACAATTTCAATAAAACAAATTCTATACATAACCTGGGACCAGAGCTTTTCACCACCTGTTAAAATTTACATAAATGAAGTTGCCATAGAAGTTAAACAGGAAGTCAAATACTTAGGTATCATTCTCGACCAGTCACTATCCATGTCCTCATATATAAAAGCTGTAACCAAGACAATTTACTTTAAACTAAAAACAATTCAACCACTAAGACACCTTCTAGATCACTAAGACACCTTCTAGATAATAGCGAATTCCGCTCAGTCCTACAGGCCCTCAGTATGCCTCACCTCGATTATTGTAACAGCATACTTCATGGCCTACCCAAAAAAACCCACACAACAACTTCAAATGGCACATAAAGCATAGTTACTCACCTGTAACAGGTGATCTCCGGGAACAGCAGGAATTTAGTCCTCACATATGGGTATCGTTGGTACTGACGGAGCCTGCGTGGGAACGCTCCCCAGCGTCCAATTAGAAAGCTTTTGGGAGCATCCCACAGCGCCTGCGTGCTGCCTTCCTGCCTTTCCCAAATGCCTCTCTCCAGTTGAGTTTTAAAGCTGAGACAAAGAGAGAGAGAGGGAAAGAGATAGATAGAGAGATACAACTCCTAGGGGAGGTGGGTGGGTTGTGAGGACTAAATTCCTGCAGTTCCCGGAGATCACCTGTTACAGGTGAGTAACTATGCTATCTCCAGGAACAAGCAGGAATGTAGTCATCACATATGGGAACTCCCTAGCTTTAGGTGCCAGGGAGAGACCCCAGAAGTTGTGTGCCCCTGAACAGGGCTCCACTTCCCCCCATGGATCTCTGGCATCCTACCAGGGATGGTGGGTAGGAGTTGATTAGGTATGGAACAGGTGTTGGAGAACGGCCTGACCAAACAAGGCATCCCAGCGGGAGTCCTCGTCCAAGCAGTAATGGGCTGTGAAGGTATGAACCGAGGCCCAGGTGGCTGCTCGACAGATGTCGTCAATAGACACAGAGTGCAGATGAGCCATTGAGGCTGCCATAGCTCTCACACTGTGAGCTGTGACATGGCCCTCCAGAGAAAGGTTCTTACTCTGATAGGCGAAGGAAATACACTGAGCAATCCAGTTAGACAGTGTTCTCTTGGAGACTGGAAGTCCCAAATGAGAAGGATCAAAAGCAACAAAGAGTTGAGAGGACTTTCTATGTTGCTGTGTTCTTTGCAAGTAAAAGGCTAAAGCTCTTTTACAGTCCAAGGTATGAAGATTCCTCTCTGCATTTGATGCCTGAGGCCTTGGAAAAAACACAGGTAGGTAGACCGCTTGGTTTAGATGAAAAGGCGAGACCACCTTTGGCATAAAGTGTGGATGAGTCCTAAGGACTACCTTGTCATGATGGAACCTTGTATAAGGTGGATCAGCTACTAGCTCTTGCAACTCACTAATGCCACGTGATGACGTGTTGCAATGAGAAAGATAACTTTCCAAGAAAGGAATTTCAAGGAGGTAGTAGCCAAAGGTTCAAAAGGTGGCTTCATGAGCTGCCCAAGAACCAGGTTTAAGTCCCATGCCACTGGTGGTGGCCTAATGGGAGGTTTAGTTAGAAGGCCTCTCATAAATCTTGCTCTAAGAGGATGAGAGGAAATAGGCTGTCCATTTAGAGGCTTAAAGGAAGCTGCAATAGCACTCAAATGGACTCTTACCGAGTTAGTTTTAAGTCCTGCATTGGATAAATGAAGGAGATACTCCAGCAATGATTCCAGAGGTATCGATAGGGGGTTAAGACCCTTTTGCAAACACCATATGGTAAACCTTTTCCACTTGAAAGCATAAGAGCGTCTTGTGGAAGGTTTCCTGGAAGGAAAAAGAATATCCTTTACTTGCTGAGGGAGATTAAGATCATGGAGATCTAAGCCTTCAGCAACCAAGCCCTGAGATGTAGAGACTTGGGATTGGGATGCCATAACATTCCGTCCTCCTGAGATAGGAGATCTGGAGCAGACGCTAACTCCAAGGAGGGAGCTTGAGAGAGATGTAGAAGCAGAGGGTACCACACTTGCCATGGCCAATGTGGAGCTATGAGAATCATATGGCCTCTGTCTCTCTGAAGCTTGAACAGGGTTTTGGAAATTAAGGGAATGGGTGGAAAGGCATACAGGAAGTCTTAACCCCAATAAAGGAGGAAAGCATCCCTGGCCTGAGCCCCCTGAGACGGAATTCTGGAAGAGAACCGGGGAAGTTTGGCATTCCACGGACTTGCAAAGAGGTCTATGTCCGGGGTTCCCCAAATTTGAAAAGTCTTGGTCACCTGGTCTGCATGCAGAGACCACTCGTGTGGAAGCAGAACTCGACTGAGTCTGTCTGCCCAAGAGTTTTGTATGCCTGGAAGATACACTGCCAGGAGATGAATCTGATGTTCTCTGGCGAGGGCCCATAGTCGCAAAGCTTCGTTGCAAAGCGACAGAGAGCCTGTTCCCCCCTGCTTGTTCACGTAGAACATGGCTACTTGATTGTCCATATGAATGAGGACTGTCTTGTAGCTGAGCAGGGTGTGGAACACTCAAAGAGCAAGGAAGATTGCTCTGAGCTCCAAGAGACTGATATGTAGATGAGTCTCCTGCGGAGACCAGGTGCCTTGGGTGGAGAGGTCTTGCAAATGAGCTCCCCAACCCATTGGAGAAGCATCTGTTGTTAGAGTTGCTTGGGGTAAGGGTTATTTATTTTATTTATTTATTTATTTGCAGTCTCTTTTATACCGCGCTATTCGACATCAGTGCGGTTTACAATGAACATAAGAGTTGCACATCTCAATTTCGTGATTTGTGCTTACAGTGAAACAGGTATAATAACTTGGGTATACATTAAACAGGAAAATTAAACTTGGGTATGCATTAAGCAGGTATAACAGGTAAAATGGGGTATAAACAACCAGTCCCTTAACAAGGAGACACGATGAATAAATACAGTCTACTTTATGCAACAATATAATGAGTTATGCGGCACTGCATAAGTTTCTCATGGTGGTTGGAGGAGAAGGTGTGATTGCGAGTGATAAGTCTGGGAATGTGATGTGCATGAGTTTGAGGTGCTGCATTGAGATGTGAGAGTGGGTGGGTGTGGGGGGGGAAGACTGCAACATCGTAGTGATGAAGAAAGAGGTGACGTTTCAGTGCCTTCCTAAATTGAGAGAGTTCACTGATGGTTCTGATAGTTGCTGGTAGTGCGTTCCAGCAGGATGGAGCAAAGAAGGAGAAGGCTCTGAATCTAGTGAATTGAGAACACTTCGTGCTTGCCTTAGGTAATATGAGAGTATTTGCGGCATTCGATCTCCTTGCTCGATTGGGAGGTGTGATTGAAATTAGGTCAGTAATGGCAGTAGCAGGGTATTTTCTTGATGGCTTTATGGGTCATAATTAGGATCTTGAATGAGATCCTGGCTTGTATGGGTAAGGGTTGTAAGGGCTGTTGAAAAGGGGACCCCAGCAACAGGTTTTGAGTGGACTTCCATCACTGGAGGGACAAAATAAGGCGACTTGTGTTTGCTATTTTGTCTGACAGGCATCCTGATGCCTGGGTCCATTGAGTGGATAAAGTCCACTGGGCTGCGAGCATAGGGAACCACATGCACAGTAGATGCCATGTGGCCTAGTAGTTGTAGCATTTCTCGGGCAGTGAGATGAGATTTTAGCACTGCTTGAGAAGCTAACTGCACCATGCAAAGGCAGCGGGCCTGGGGGAGATAGGCCCTTGCCTTTCTGGTATCAGGCAAAGCCCCTATGAACTCTGAAGACTGAGTGGGAGTTAGACTGGATTTTGGGATGTTTACTACCAGACCCAAATACTGAAGGATACGCATTGTGCGGGATAGAGAGGTCCTGGCCTCTGACTCTGTTGGGGCTCGAATGAGCCAGTCGTTTAAGTAGTGGAAGACAAATATCCCTAGAGTGCGGAGAAATGCTGCTACTACAGCCATGCATTTTGTGAACACCCTTGGTGCTGAGGTCACGCCAAAAGGAAGCACCCTGTATTGGTAGTGCTTTCCTTGAAAAAGGAACCGAAGGAACCTTCTTTGAGTTGGATGGATGAGAACATGGGTGTACGCATCCTTGAGATCTAGAGAACAAAGCCAATCCTGAATCTGAAGGTATGGTAGCAGAGTTCCGAGAGAAATCATCTTGAATTTCTCTTTGACAAGGAATCTGTTCAATTCTCTGAGGTCCAAGACAGGCCTGTATCCCCCTGTTTTCTTCAGGATAAGGAAATAGGGGGAGTAAAAACCTGTACCCTGCTGATGGATGGGTACTTCTTCTATTGCCCCTTGGGCAAGAAGCATAGAGACCTCCTGACCTAACAGGTTGATGAGAGAGGTCGGAGAATTGAACTGCCTTATTATTGTGGGAGGGGGCATGCTTGAAAAATGAAGCTTGTACCCCTCCTTTATGATGGAGAGTGTCCAATGCTCTGCTGTTATTTGCCCCCATCTGGGGGCAAAGTGACATAACCTTCCTGGAATGGTGAAAGGCTCTGGTCCCACAAGAGCCAGGAAGGCTAAGTTCTCTAGCTGAAAGTCAAAGGCCTTGTGGAGGCTGAGACTGCTGGGTCGGCTGAGGCTTAGCAGTCTTTGCTTTCTTCTGTTTGGGTGTTTGCTGACCTTTTCTGACAAGCTGACCTGCAGAACATCCCTGCTGAGCATAAGCAGGGTAATATCTTTTCTTCTTAGAAAAGAATGGTTTCTTGAAAGATTTCTTTCTAGCAGGATCAGCTGTGGACTTGGATAATCTATCCAAGTTGGAGTTGTCAGCATCCAACTCATAGGCCTTTTCCTGCCAGTCTCTACCAAACAGGTTTTCACCAGTACAAGGGATATTTCCCAATTTGTCTTGTACCCAGAGCTCCAGATCAGATGCCTGGAGCCAAGCAATTCTACGTGCACCTATGGCGATGGCAGAGGTTCTGCTTATGCACTCAAAGCAGTCAAAAGCTGCACGGTTGACAAATTTAGAAACATCTTGGGCATGTTTGACCAAAGTGAGAAAATCCTGTCTTCTATCATCAGAAAGAATGGGACTCATAGCTTCTAAATAACCTGTGACCTCCTTCAGGAACATTCCAATGTATAGGCTATAGGAACTGATCCTGGCAGAAAGCATGGAAGCTTGGAAGACACGACGTCCAAAAGCATCCAGGGTTCTGCACTCACGTCCTGGAGGATTAAAGGCATGCCTCTTTATACTCTTGATCCTTCTCATAGCTGATTCCACTGCAATAGAGTGGTGAGGAAGCTGAGTTTTTTGGAAACCAGGACAAGGAGGGACTCGATACAGAGTATCTAGTCTGCGAGAATGAGGAGAGGTGATAAGAGGTGTCTCCCACATTCTTAACATGAGATCATACAAAATCTCATGAATGGGCAAGGTAGCTGCCTCCTTAGGAGTTTTTGGATAATGTAAAATTTCCAACTCCTTAGCTCTGAGCTCTGTTTCAGGGGCCACAGTAATGGACAGACCCCGAGCCACCTCCCTGATTAAATCCTGGAAGGAAATATCCTCTGGAGGAGACATCCTGAACTTAGGGGAGGAGGGCTCCTTTGGGAGAAGCATTCCTGCATCGACAGAACTGTCAGAATCCTCAGACTCTTCTGAGGACTCCAAATACCGTCTGTCCAGATGCTCTTGAAGAGCCCGATACCCGTACCGAGCGAAGTCGGTACCGGGAGTAGTCGTACCGGGGTATCGGTACTAGAAGGCATCGGATGACCGAGTACCGGCAAAGCAGACACCGATACTGATGTCAATGCCAAAGGTACCGGTACCAGCATCAGGGTCGGTGCCGGTACCGGCTGGATTGTCTGTCGCGGTTCCGAGGGCATCGATGCCGCAAGGAGAACCGCCAGACTGCGCTCAATAGCCAGGACTCTCTGGTCTATCGACGCTGCCGATGCCTGGATGTCGGTACCGGAGAAGACTGCTGGTACCCCAGAGCATGGCACCAGTAGTTCTGCCGAGGTCGAGGCCTCGAGAACATCCTGGAGCCCCGATAATGCTTTGGAAGCCGAAGCCTCCCGCCGGGGCAATTTTGCCGGTGCAGAATCCTCAAGGGCAACGCCAGAGGCATCTCAATGCTTAGAAGGAGATCTACCCTTTGAGGACCGGCTAGACGTATGTTTAGTTACCTGAGATCCACGGGAGGAAGAGGAAGCCCTGGAAGACGTCGATGCCACCGAAGCTGCATCAGAGGGAAACAGGGTACTGAGCTTGGCAGCTCGGTTCTGTCGACCTCTCTTGGACATCATGGCACAGGCCATACTCTCCGAGATGGAATGGTCAGGACCTAAACATTTCAGACACCACTCATGGGTGTTGGTGACGGAGATGGTACCGCCACACTTGGTGCACTTTTTAAACCCAAAGGAGGGTTTTTCCATCGTGGAAAAAATCCTGGGCCTAAGGCCCAAAAAAGGCGCATGCACCTGGAAAAAAAAAACAGGAAAAGTACTAAAAAGTTTTATTTATTTATTTTTTTAAAAGAAAGAAAGAAGAAAAAACCGGCAGTACCGGTAAAGCGTCGAGGAAGGCAGACGCGACCACAAAAAAGAAGAACAATTTTCTGCAGTGACAGGAACACGACCTTCTGGCTCCGTGGAAAACGAAGAACTGGAGAGAGGCAGTTGGGAAAGGTGGGAAGGCAGCACGCAGGTGCTGTGGGATGCTCCCAAAAGCTTTCTAATTGGACGCTGGGGAGCACTCCCGCGCAGGCTCCGTCGGTACCGACGATACCCATATGTGATGACTACATTCCTGCTTGTTCCTGGAGATCCTTACTGCCCGTATAATTCACAACGCTCAGAGATACGACCACATCACACCACTACTCCAGACCCTCCACTGGTTACCCATAGAAGCACGTATCAAACTATACAATAAGATTGCCCATAGAAGCAATCCAGATCCTCCACTGGTTACCCATAGAAGCACGTATCAAACTATACAATAAGATTGCCCATAGAAGCAATCCAGACCCTCCACTGGTTACCCATAGAAACACGTATCAAACTATAACTTTCAAACTATGCAATAAGATTGCTCCCTCATGCCTTTCCTCTCTTATTATCCCTAGAGACCCCATTAGATCCAGAAGAATGTGCACTCCGAATACACCCTCAATTCCAGCCCATTTTCGTAACACAATCAAAACTACAAGTTCAAGAGTGTTCTTGTTTGTAGCCCCTACTCTCTGGAACACTCTCCCAGACAACCTAAGACTAATAAAAGATCTACAGACTTTTAGAAAAGAGCTTAAAACGTTCCTCTTCATTCAATGCTTTAACCTCAACACCTCTATTACTCCCCCTCGAACACCATGATCCCCCCACTACTTCTCTCCACTATATACTGGAAAAATACAAATACAATAAATACATACCCTCCTGAACCTCTTTCTCACTTGATATAGTTAAGTAACTACTCTTCTCCCCCCCCAAACCTTCTCGTTATGAAACTCCATTTAATATATTTCACCCTTATTCTGTTCCCTTCCCCGCCCTACACTGTAAATAGCTCTGCCTCAGCATCCGCTATTCTGCTGAATATGTGAACAGCTGATTTGTACCTTGTAATATAGTTTATATGTTCTATGTTCTTTGTAAATGAGTTCTGTTCATTGTAAACCTCCCCTGATCACTGGAAGGTGCGGTACATAAAAACGTTTAAATAAATAAAAATAAATAAAATAAAATCTACCACTGTCTTCGTAAAGAAATATTTCCACATATTACTTCTGAATCTATCTCCTTTCACCTTCATCCTATATCCTCTCATTGCAGAGCTCTCTTTCAATTGAAAGCAGCTCTCCTACTATGCATTTATGCTACGGAGGTATTTAAACGTCTCTATCATATCTCCTCTCTCACGCCTTTCCTTCAAAGTATACATATTGAGATCTTTAAGTCTGTCCCAAAATACCTTATGATGAAGTCCACTGGCATTTTGCTAGTCACACTGCACAGACTCCATCCTGTTTATATCCTTTCGAAGGCGTGGCCTCCAGAATTGCATGCAATACTCCAAATGAGGTATCATCAAAGACTTATAAAGAGGCACTATCACTTCCTTCCTGCTGGCCATTCCTTTCCCTATACACACAAGCATTCTTCTGGCTTTTGCCATCACATTCTATACCTGTTTAACCACCTTAAGAACATCAGAAAAGTGTAGTTACTCATCTGAAACATGTGCTCTCCAGGAACAGCAGGAATCAGTCCTTACATATGGGTAACGCCTGTGCCAACGGAGCCCACACGGACCATCTACCCAACTTTCACAGAAAGCCTTTGGGAATGCTACCATGCATGCATGGTCCCCTGCCTGCCCAAGGGTGCCATCATGCTCAGTCAGATGACAGTTTAAAAAAAAAAAAAAAGGACTTAAACAATGTAGGAAGGCAACTCCAAGGGGAGGAGGGAAGATTGTGAGGACTGATTCCTGCTGTACCTGGAGAACACCTGTTACAGGTGAGTGAGTACACTTTCTCCAGGAACAAGCAGGAAGTCAGTCCTCACATATGGGACTCTCTAGCTCCAGACTGCTGAGGACCGAGCCACAACAGTACCACTGGCGACCCATTGGGTAGCCGCGAGTTGCAGAAGATAAAGCCCCACTGAGAGACTCTGCAAGACCCTAGCATCCAGCAATACTATCACTCCGGTAGCCTGAACACAGAAGGGTCGGAGGGCAGGAGTTGCCTATACCCCGAAAATATGTCCTTGTGGGACTCTCTCTCCAGGAAGTAATGAGCTACAAATGTATGAAACGAAGACCATGTCGCAGCCCTGCAGATTTCCAGCACCGGCACTGAGCGGAGGTTGGCCACCGACATAGCCATGGCCCACACGCAATGTGCAGTGATCCAGTGCTCAAGGGAGAGGCCTGCTCGCTCATAGGCAATGGCAATGCAGTCCACCACTCATGTGGACAGAGTCTGCTTCATTACTGGAAGTCCCAGTCTACTGGGATCGTATGATACAAAGAGCTGAGGAGCTTTGCGATAGGCCTGGGTCCCTCTGCAGGTAGGATAGGGCCCATTTGCAGTCTAGCATATGTAAGATTAGTTCCACCCTGCCAGCGTGGGGCCATGGGGAGGACCACCTCCTGGTTGAGTTGGAAAGGGGATACCACCTTGGGGAGGAATTTGGGATGTGTGCGGAGCACTACCCTGTTCTTATAGAACCTTGTATATGGCAGATCCACCATCAAGGCTTGTAGTTTTCTCACTCTCCGAGCAGATGTGATGGCCATTAGAAGAAACACTTACCAGAAGAGGTATCTCTGATGGCAGGTGGCCAGGGGCTCGAACAGCGACTTGGTGAGTTGGGAGAGCATCACATTAAGGTCCCATTCTGCCACCGGAGGACGGAGGGGGGCTTAGAAAGTAGGAGGCCCCATAAGAATCTGGAGACCAAGGGCTGGTTTGAGAGGGATTTTTCCCTCTACAGTGTGATGGTGAGCAGTTATGGTGCTCTGGTGTACCCTCACCAAATTAGACCTTAGGCTGGCATGTGAGAGGTGCAGCAAGTATTGTAGCACTAGTTGCACATGGCATGAGAAAGGGTTCTCCCTTCTCTCTGCAGACCAGACAGAGAATCTCCTCCATTTGAAGGTGTACACCATCTTGTGGAGGGTTTTTGGGAGGCCAAAATAATTTCCTCGACTTCTCCTGGGAGACTGAAGAGAGCCAAGGCTGCCCTTTCAGCAGCCACGCCATCAACGCTAGCGACCCTAGATCAGAGTGCAGGAGGGAGCCCTCCTCCTGGGACAGAAGGTCTGAATCTTGACCCAGTGGGACTGGGAGCGCCACTGACAGAGAGCAGCAGAGGGAACCAGGGATGCCAGGCCCATCTGGGGGCATTCAGGATCACTGATGCCCACTCGCTCTGGATTTTGAAGAGAATTTTGGCCACCAGAGGAGTTGGTGGTAAGGCATAGGGGAGGCCCTCGGACCACAGGATTGGGAAGTCATCCGCTGCTACTCTCTTTAGGTGGAGCTGGCCTGAGCAGAAGCTCCTGAGAGGTGAACAGATCCATCTTGGGCCTGCCCCAGAGGCGGAAGAGTCGCTGCGCCATCTTGGGGTGCAGATGCCACATATGGGTGGAGAACTCTGCTGAGCTTGTCCGTCAAGCAGTTGTTCTGGTTTTGAAGGTATACTGCTTGTAGGAGCATTCTGTGGCGTACCACAAAGGCGAGGAGAGCCACCGCTTCCTGGCAGAGGGAGTATGAACCCGTGCCCCCTTGCTTGTTCACAAAGAACAAAATGACCCTGAGATCCAGGAAGTTGATCTGCAGGAGCGACTCCTCTTGTGATCAGCTGCCTTGAGTGCAGAGGTCTCTGCAGTGTGCTCCACAACCCAGAAGGGAGGCATCCGTAGTTAGGACCATCTGTGGTGCAGGTGCCTGGAATGGCATCCCCACCAGTTGGCGGGTGACTCTGACCCTGTCGTGTAACCTGCCCGTGGCTTGGGTCCACTGGGAGAGGAGGCACCACTGGGCTGCCCGCATGTGCAAGCAGGCTAGGTGTGTGATGTGAACTGTTGAGTCCATGTGGCCCAGCAACCAGAGGAGAAGGCGAGCCAGTACCAACCTGCGAGTCTGTACCTCTCTCACTAGGTGCACAAGGTGACGTGCCCTCTCCTTTGGAAGGGAGGCCTTGACCTGTAACATGTCCAGCTGGGGTGCCTATGAACTCCAGGTTTTGGGCTGGAGAGAGGTGGGATTTGGGGAAGATGATGATGAAACCCAGGTGCTGCAGGAGGCAGATTGTTTGCCCTGTGGCATGGCTGGCCTTGAGAGCCGTGCTGTCTCTAATGAGCCAGTCGTCCAGATAGGGGAAGACAAAGGCTCCTTGTAAGCACACGAAGGCGGTGGCCACGACTGCCAGAAACTCTGTAAAGACTCTTGGTGAGGAGGCCAAGCCAAATGGAAGTACCCTGTACTGGTAGTGCTCTCTTCCCACTACAAACTTTAGGTATTGTCTGTGGGAGGGGTGGATCAGGATGTGGGTATATGCATCCTTTAGGTCTAAGGAGCACAGTTAATCTCCATAGTGGAGATAAGACAGCAGAGTTCCAAGGGGGAGCATCTTGAACTTCTGACTCACCAGAAACTTGTTCAAGTTAGGTCTAGTATGGGCCTGAGGCCTCCAGTTATTTTGGGGACAAGGAAATACCTTGAGTAGAAACCTTTTCCCCACAGTTGTCTGAGTACAGATTCTACTGCCTTGTCCCTGAGCAAACCCTTGAGCTCTAACAGGAGGGAGGATCTGGTGAAGGAGAGGTTGCACTGGCTCTTCTGGGAAGAACCCTGGAGGTGTTTGTTGGAACCTGAGGAGATAGCCCTCCTTTACTACTTGTAGGACCCACTGGTCCATGGTGATCCCGACCCACCCGTGGGCAAAAAGCACCAGTCGGCCTCCTGTGGGCTGGGGAGGGTCTCCCGGGGGAGAGGAGACCCTGCCCAGAGTCTCAAAAGCTCCTCTAGGCTGGGTGGGAGATGATACCTGGGATTTCTGGGCCTTTGACTTCCTCAGTCCATGGCCCTGGTTCTTGGGCTGGGGGCCCTGTTGCTGTTGCTCCAAGAAGGGCTGGTAGTGGCCCTGGTGGAAAGGCCCCTTCTTCCTCAGGAAGGGTGGTCTCTTTCCCCGATGGCGTCTTCTGGGGAAGGGTCGAGGTTTTCTCGAGAGCCTTTGCCTGGTTATGACATCAGCCTCTATCTCGACCGCTTTGCCGGCCATGGGTTTGCCAAAACAAGTTTTCTCTGGTGCAGGGGATGTCCAACAATTTTTCTTGCACTCATTGCTCGAGGTCAGAGGTTTGGAACCAGGCCTGGCGCTGGGCCCCAATGCCCACTGCTGCTACTCTTGCTGTAGATTCAAAGCAATCATAGGTGCACGGGAGAGGAACTTTGAGCAGTCCAGGATCCCGGTGGTCAGGGCATGGAACCTCTGAAGGGGTTCCCTGGTGAGGCCTGCAGAAGGGGTTCCCTGGTGAGGCCTGCAGAAAAGCCTGCCAGCTCTTAAATAAAGCCCTTGAAGTACATACTTATGTTTAACTCATAGGAATGTATCCAGCAGCCCAGCACAGAACTCTGGAAGCATTTGCGTCTGAGGGTGTCGAGGACTCTGGCTTCCCTGCCTGGGGGGACAGAAGAACATTTCTTCTGGCTTTTGAGTTTTTGCATTGAGGACTCCACGACCATGGAGTTATGCGGGAATTATGACTTTTGGAACCCAGGCCCTTCTTGACGTGATAGATGGCATCAAGGCGCTGGCTGACCACTGGCACCAAGGCAGGGGTCTCCCACATCCGCAAGAGCTCAAAGATGGGCTGCACCGGCACCGTGAGAGTCTCCTTTGGTGGTGACTCATACTGAAGAATCTCCAGTTCTTCGATGGGCAGGTCCTCCTCTGACTCAGTCGGGACTGAGAGGGCCCAGGCCATGTCCCGTACGAAGTTGTGGAAAGCCACATCTTCGGGTGGGGAGCGGCACCAGGGTTCCAGAGGGGATGGCTCCGAGGAAACATCTCTGTGTCAAGAGGTCTCGGGGGAGGCCCTGACGTCTGTCTCCCAGTCAGAGCCTGAGTGCGTCTAGGTTTCCAAGGCTTGGGGCTCTCGTGCCTTTAGGCCGGCCCAGAGGAACTGCGGTTCCCCAAAGGTTCTCGGGTCAGACTCCTGGAAACTGGCTGCGGAGGACCAGACACCAAAAGATTGGGACCGGGACCACGATCGGTGCAGACGACTCGTCTGAGGCTGGTGGTGCTCGGGGCCTGGCTCAACGCCCAGGGACTCCCCCGCAGTCAGGGGCCCAGTTGTCTGGGCAGATGATGTGGGCAAACCTGACATCATCGCCTGCTGCAAGGCCAGGATGGCAGAGATATTCTGCTTCAGGGCCACCATCTTGGATTCGATACCAAGAGGCTCTGCAGCTTTCGACGTGGGCATCAAGGATATCAGGCCGATGCCGGCAATCTTGTGAGTATGTCCTTTATGAGGACCACAGCCTCAGGGAGCCTCGCATGGTCGCCACCAGCCGAAGACTCCCTCTTAGAGACCTTAAGGAGGAGCTGCTCGGAATCACTCAAGTCCCTCTGCAGGACTTTACTGGGTTTCACCGGTGGAACCTCGACGGGCTTAGAGGATTTTTTCTTTTTCTTTGAAGGGTCAGGCGTCTTTACAGAAGAGCTGCCGCCGCGTGACTCCAAAGATGCCTGGGTCTCAAGGGATGTGCTTGGCTTGGGGCTCAACGTCTGCTGAGTCAGACCGCAAGAACAGCTTCTCCTGCAACTCCGACCGTTTCCTGTTGGTTCTCAAAGTCATGGCCTGGCACAGGTCACAGGTGGCACTGTTGTGGTCCAGGCTGAAGCAGTGCAAGCAGCCGTCATGGGTGTCTGTGACAGACATGGTCTGACCGCAGCAGTCACACATCTTGAACCCATCAGGGGACATGGTTGGAGACACCTGGTCAGGGGTCGAAGATGCCTGGGTGAAAAAAGGTGCGAACGCCGGTCAAGGCAAGCCTCATCAAAAAAGAAGGGAAGAGCCAAAGACGGTATCGGGGACGGTGTCGGCTCAAGGCGGGAAGTGGAACTGGTATGCAAACTGGGAAAAGAACAATTTTTGAGGATAAGTTTTAAAGGATTTTTCTGGGGAAACAGGACATACGTCCGTTGAGCTCCACGGAAAAAAGGAGACTGAGCAAGATGGCAACCTTGGGCTGGAAGGGGACCACGCATGCATGGTAGCATTCCCAAAGGCTTTCTGTGCGCCGACGTCACCCATATGTGAGGACTGACTTCCTGCTTGTTCCTGGAGAACAATCATGCCCAGGTTCCGCTCTTCTTTTGTAGACAGAAGTACTTCACCCCCTATACTGTATCGCTCCCTTGGAGTTTTGCAGCCCAAATGCATGACCCTGCAATTTTTAGCGTTAAATCGCGACAATTCTTCAAGCTTAGCTAGATCCTTTCTCACGTTATCTACTCCTTCCTGGGTGTCTACTCTATTAGAGATTTTGGTATCATCTGCAAAGAGGCAAACCTTACCTGACAATCTCACTAAGAAAAATGTTAAAAAGAAGCAAACCAAAGACAGATCCCAGCGGCACACCACTGGTTACATCCATCTCCTCAGCATAAGCTCCATTTATCTATACCCTTTGTCGCCTCCCTCTCAATTTGTAACCCAGTCAGTCACTTTAGGGTCCATCCCTAGGGTGCTCAATTAACTTATATGTTGTCTGTACAGAATGGTGTCAAAGGCTTTACTGAAATCTAAGTACACCACATCTAGGGCCCTCCTTCGGTCCAACTCTCTGGTCGCTCAGTCAAAGAAATTAATCAGATTTGTCTGACAAGATCTGCCGTAGTAAAAACTATGCTGCCTCAGATACTGCAATCCACTGGACTCCAGAAAAGCGTAGTTACTCACCTGTAACAGGTGTTCTCCAGGGACAGCAGGAATCAGTCCTGACGTATGGGTGACGTTGGCACCGATGGAGCCCACGTGGAACAATTCCCCAGCTTTCAAAGAAAGCCTTTGGTATTGCTGCCATGCATGCATGATCCTCTTCCCACCCAAGGGTGCCATCTTGCTCAGTCAGGTCCCTTAGCTCGAGCCCTACCAAGCAGATGGCAAGGGAAGGATAAAAATCCAGCAACTCATCAGGGGAGGTGGGAGGGTAGTGAGGACTGATTCCTGCTGTCCCTGGAGAAAACCTGTTACTAACGCTTTCTCCAGGAGGAGTCAGTCCTCACTTATTGGACTCCCCAGCTACAGGCTACCAAACCTGTAACCAAAAAACACCTCCGCGAGGTCGTGAGCAGAAGCCCGAAGGAGCCCGGGTCCTCAGGTCCAAGCCCCCGGTAGCCGTGAAGAAGGGTCGGAGGGCAGGAGTTGCTTATACCCCGAACAGATTACGGAGTACAGTCTGGCCAAAGGTGCTGCCCCAACGGGACTCCCTCTCCAGGCAGTAGTGGACAGTGAAGGTGTTTGCTGAGGACCAGGTCGCCGTCCGGCATATGTCCATCAAGGGTACAGAGCGCAACGAGGCCACCGAAGCCGCTTTGGCCTGGATCCTGTGCGCGGTGACTTGACGATCTAATGGGACACCCGCCTTCGCGTGAGCAAAGGCGATGCAGTCCTCCACCCAAACGGAGAAGATGCATTTAGTGACTGCCTGCCCCAATCGACTGGAATCGTAGGTCACAAAGACGGCCAGATCTGCGATAAGCCTGGGTGCGCTGCAAATAGAAGGCAAGAGCCCTTTTGCAGTCGAGTGTATGGAGAGCCACCGACACCTGGTCGGCATGGGGCCTCGAGAAGAAAGTTGGTAAGACTATCTCCTGATTGAGATGGAAGTCTGAAACAATCTTCAGCAGGAATTTGGGGTGGGTATGGAGGACCACCCTATTCCTATAGAATCTCATGTAAGGGGCGTCAGCCACAAGAGCCTGGAGCTCGCTGACTTGGCGGGCCGAGGTCAGGGCCACCAGGAAGACCACCTTCCAGGAGAGGTGCCTAAGCGAGTACGTCGCCATTGGCTCGAAGGGTGAACACGTAAGCTGCATGAGCGCCACGTTCAGGTCCCATTCTGTCGGGGGCAGTCGGATGGGCAGTTTGGACAGCAAGAAACCCAGCATAAAGCGGGAGACCAATGGCTGCCCTGAGAGGGGCTTTTCCTCGACGGGGAGATGATTCGCCGAGATGGCACTCAAATGAACCCTGACTTAGTTCCATGTCAGACCTTCCTTCGAGAGATGGAGGAGGTACTGAAGGACCCACCGAGTGGAGCAGGAGAATGGGTTGATCTGGAGCCCAGAACACCAGACCGAGAAACACCACCACTTGAAGGCGTAAGCTCGCCTAGTCGAGGTCTTTCTCAATGTGAGGAGAATCTCCTTGACCTCCTCCGGGAGACCCAGTGGGGCTAGAGAAACTCGTACAGCCGCTAGGCTGTGAGGGATAAAGAAGCCAGGTTTGGGTGCCGCACCCAGGGGCGGCTCTATAATGAGGCCGAGTGAGGTGGTAGCCTCAAGTGGCAACTTTTTTGGGGTGGCAAAAATTGCCCTCAAAAAGCCCGCCTCACTCGGCCTTCAAAAAATAAAAAAAAACGAGGAGAGGAGCCGCTGCTGCTGAAGTGCCCCACGGCCGCCTCACCAGAGCCCTCCTCTGTTCCTCAGCGCAGCTTTTCAGAGCCACTAAGGGAGAATTTCCCTTTCTCGCGGCTCTGTTAAGCCCACCGGCGCATTTCCTGTTTCCCATCAGCGCCGGTGGGCTTAACAGAGCCGCAAGAAATAGGAACTCTCCCTTCGCAGCTCTGAAAAGCCGTGCTGAGGAAGAGAGGAGGGCTCTGCCGGGGCGGCCATGGGGCACTTCATTCTGCTGCTGCTGTGGCTTCAGCAGCCAGGTTTTTTTTTTTTTTGTTATTTTATTTCCCAGGGGGGGGGGTTAGGACCGGTAATGGGCTATGGGGGGGGGCTAGGACTGGAAGTGGGCTGATAGGGGGGTAGGGCTGGTAATGGGCTGATGGGGGGCTAGTACTGGTAATGGGCTGATGGCTGGTTTAGAACTAGTAATGGGCTGATGGGGGGGGGGGTTAGGACTGGAAGTGGGCCGATATGGGGGGGGGGGCTAGAACTGGAAATGGGCTATGGGGGGGGCTAGAACTGGAAATGGGCTGATGGGGGGGGGGTTAGGACTGGAGGTGGGCTGATGGGGGGGTTAGGACTGGTAATGGGCTATGGGGGGCTAGGACTGGTAATGGGCTGATGGGGGGTTAGAACTGGAAATGGGCTGATCGGGAGGGGGAGGCTAGAACTGGAAATGGGCTGATGGGGGGGATTAGAACTGGAAATGGGCTGATGAGGGGGTTAGAACTGGAAATGGGCTGATTGGGGAGCTAGGACAGGAAATGGGCTGATTAGGGGGCTAGGACTGGAAATGGACTTATGGTGGGGTTAGGACTGGTAATGGGCAGAAGGGGGACTAGCATTGGAAATGAGCTAGGACTGGTAATGGGCTGATTGAGGGGCTAGGATTAGAGTGGGCGAATGAGGAGGATTGGACTGGAAATGGGCTAATGGGGGAGGGGAGGAGTGTGCTGCTGGCCCTGGAAGAAAACTAGGGGCTAGGGCTATAAATGGGCTGATGTGGGAGGATGGCAGAATAGGACTGGAAGGGAGCGGATAATAAGAGGGTCTGCCAGGAGAAGGAGGGGGCACGAAGGGAGCTGACACGGGGGAAGGAGGGGGCTGGAAAGGAGCTAACACCTCGGATGTATTGAAGGGGGACTGGAAGGGTGCTGACACTTGGGGATGGGAGTGGGAGGTGGTTGGGTAATGGAGAGGAGGAGGCTGGAAGGGAGCTGACATGCAAATTGCACTGGAAGGGGGATGGACAGAGGGTAGGGCGACTGGAAGGGAGCTGACTGAGGGGGTGGCACTGAGAGTGGACGTGAGCTGTTATCTGGGATGCTATTTGGATTAGAAGGGGCTCGACAGTGGGGAAGGAGGGGGATTGGAAGGGAATGGACACCAGTTGCAGTCGTGGGAATGCAAGGCGGTTGACATTGGAAGGTACTGGGAGGGAAGGACTGGAAAGGGGGCTGATACTGGGGAGAGTTACTGGAACTGGGCTAATGGAAGGAAGTGAAGAAAACAAAAGAAGAGATAAGGAATGGCAGATGGACCAGGGACCACAGAAAGAGAGCTAAGAGAAGACAGGAAAGCAGAAGCCTCAGATCGGGACCAGAATGATCAGGGAATAAAATGGTCAGACAACAAAGGTAGAAAAAATAATTTTATTTAATTTTAGTGATTGGATTTTGTGCAATTTTTATATTTTACACAGTATTGGGGAACTGCATCTCTTATTTATCTGATGTTGCACTGCATGTGGACTCTGGCTTCTTGGGGTTTCAATTTATATTTTGTCTACTGTGATAAGGAAGCTTATCATAGCTCAGGAAGGAGCTATAGAAAAGGTGAAGTGTCTCTGAACAAGCAACCTGTCAGTGCTGGTAGAAATGAGAAAACAGAATTTTGCCATAAAAGACTACCAGTCCCAGAATGCACCAGGTTTCCAACAGCCATTAGAGGAGCTGAAGTGAGGAAACGTGTGTTCAATCAGGAGGGCTATGAGGTAATCCCTAAGCACTCATCTCAAAGGGCAGGGCCTGATTCAGCACAGCTGCGCTGTGTTAGGGAGGAGCACTCATCTAAGCAGAATAAGAGTAGAGTTTATTCTACAGATGACCATCTTCATGATCACCTTGGATATCCAGAGAATTGTCCTCAGTATCCTGAGAATCAGCTTGAGTTTGATCATCAGTTTCATCTGAAGGATCATCAGAAGCAGAAGCCAAACCGGACGGACAGAGAGGGAAAGAGACCCTTTGGAAGAAGGAAGAGAAAAGCCTTTGAGAGGTCTAGAAGAGTCCAAAGCAGTATGTATACTGGGAGGTATTCCAAGGGCCAGCATACACCATTGGACTGGGGAAAGCCAGAGGAATGGTGCTGCAGAGCTAGGAATCACCAGAGGCTACCTGTGAGGGAGACGGCTGCACGTGAAAGGGACCCTAAGACCTGTGCCAGAAGGTATGTGAAGAGAGATCCAGTGTCCAGGGATCTGGATTGGAAGGCTGGACATAAGAACTAGACTACATACTGGCCAGGCTATATAGAGAGGAACTCTAGCAGCAATGGAAGCTCAGGTATGAACACTGATCTATGCCCTAGCTATAACCTTGAAAGACAGCAGGGAAACAAGTATTCTCCTGAAAATGCTCCATTGAGAGATTCATCTGTGCCAATCCATGATATTGAACCCATGCTTGTTGAACAAGGGGGAATAATAGCAGATGAGGATCCTGTTTATATGGACTGCTCTCTATCTAAACTCCGTTGGTAACTTTCTGTTATAAAGTACAGCAACCATCACAAAGAAATACAAATTTGTTCTTTAATCTACTCAGAAAAGCTCCTGAAGCAGGATTTGACCCACACAGTGGAAGGCAAGCCAGCTAAGGGGTTTCAGCTGGTAACTGCTAGCAATTAAGCTTTACCTAATTGCTTGTGAGCTAGGAGAGAATCACTTCTGTATCTATGTGGGAAGTAATCAGAAGTTAAGAACAGTTTGTTTCTTGCTTTGTGGCTTTTCATTTGTTGTTTTCCTGATTTTAACTTTCTTTTTCCAAGTTAACACTGAAAGCAAGTAACCTAATTTATGTGCTACCAAGCATATCTGTGTTGGGAGAAATAACCCCATAAATAAAAATCTTATTGGCTTTACCCAAGAGCACAACTAAATTATTGTCAGCAGCTGTGTCTGGTGTGAATGAACTACATTGCCCACAATACCTTGCAAATCATATAGAAATATGCACTTGCCAAGAGTGTGAAGATTCTCACCCAGGCAGCCGTCTGACACTACGTATTTTTATTTTTACTTTAGATTGTGGTTACTTATTCTGTACTGGTGAGAGTTGATGTTGCGAGTGTGTGACTGAGGTCAGGTGTTCTGTTAACATGGAGTTTGTACATAAAGATCTATACTGTACTGTAGTAATTTGACTTGTTCAGCTTTTCAAATAGGTGTATGGATGTTCCAGGGCCCCTGTAGTATTTACAGTGATGCTTTTTTTGGATGGGCTCCTTATGCGAGTTTTGGAAATTTGTGCTGCTATGGTATGGTATGGTAGGTTTGCTCTTTGTTGTAGGGTTTTGCATTAGTTCACAATATGCCTGGTACTGGAGAATAGGGGTTGTTGTTGTTAGTGAGATGATCAGAATCAGATTTTTTTTTTTAAATATTGAGTTCTGTGGGTGAATGTCCTGGTTCTGGCTCTGCGGATGCAAAATATATGTTGAAAAAGAAAAACAAGAACCATAACGCGGTTTAACACAAAAAAAATAAAAATGAGTTATAATTTAGTCTTAGAAACTGTGCTGTTGGTTCTTGCTGTCTTTTAGTTCCTTGATGTGCAAACAGGACCATACCTAGCCCTGTGCAAGCAGTAAAGCCGCAGAGGGCGGAAAGACTTGGGGGGGCGCATTTCAGCTGTCTGCTGTTGCCCTGCCGCCGCTGGCAGGACAATAGCAGGCAGCCGAAATGCGCTCCCCAAGCCTTTTCGCAGCACATTAAGCAGGTCTGGTCCCTCCCTCCTCCGACGCGATATCAGAGTAGGGAGGGACTGATCTACTTAGTGCCAGTGCCTTTCAGATTGGGCGCATGCCCCCTCCTCCTCCCCATACCTCCGTCCAGCGCTGCCTGCTGTTTCCCTGCTGCCAGCGCCGCCGTGAAAATAACACAGGGCGGCAGCAGCAGGGAAAGAGCAGGCAACGCTGGACGGAGGTATGTGGGAGAGGGGTCGTGCGCCCGAGCTGCAAGTCGCACAGGGTGCAATTGCAGCTCGATATGGCCCTGTGTGCAAACATCTTGCATTTCCTCCATATAATCTAATCGGCTTTTTGGTTTGGTTCAGTCTCTGATTGAATTTCTGAAAAGGCCCTGCCCCCCTCTAAGGTGGGGGGGGGGCATATTTTCATACTTCGCCTCGGGCAGCAGATTGCCTTGAGCCACCCCTAGCCGCACCTGTCCATCCTCCTGCGTTAACAGGCCCAGGGCACAGCCCAAGAGGACTGGAGGCTCCGTCGCCAGCCGGAGCAGGATTGGGAACCAGGGCTGTCGAGGCCACGAGGGAGCTACGAGGCTCATCGATGCCCGGTCCTGCTGAGCCTTAAGGAGGGTCCTCGCAATGAGAGGAATGGGAGAGAACACAGAGCAGACCGGAGGACCATCTCAGAAGGAACGCATCCGGGCCCTCCCTGCTCGGGTATGGCATCGGACCGCAGAAGTGGGGGAGCTATGCGTTCAGAGGACTGGCGAATAGGTCCATAGCCGAGTCCCCCACCAAAGAAACAGCCAGCCGCCCACTCCTAGATCCAGCCGCCACTCGTGAGGGTGGAGGATTCTGCTTAGTCTGTCCGCTAGGACATTCTCCTTGCCTGGGAGGTAGATTGCCCTGAGGGTCACCCCCCAACAGAAGGCAAAGGAGCAGAGAACCACCGCTTCCCAGCAGAGAGAGCATGATCCGGTACCCCCTTCCTTGTTGATGTAGAACACTGCCAAGCGGTACACAAGCACTGACCTTCCCTTGAGATAGTCCTCGAAGGCCCTCAGGGCCCACAGAATCACCCAGAGCTCAAGGAAATTTATCTCCTGCTGAGATTCCTCGGACGACCACTGCCCCTGCATGCACAATGCATCACAGTGGGCTCCCCACCCCAGCAGGGAGGCATCTATTGTCAGCACTATAACGTGCTGCGGCGTCTGGAAGGGCAACCCCCGGAGGAGGTTGCAAGAGTTTTGCCACCAGTCCAGGGACAGGCGAAGGCTGTGGGAGAACCTTACGGGGTCCCTGAGATGGCCGGATGGGCTCCACTAGGCACTGAGGCACCACTGAGCTGTAAACATGTGCAGGCGGGCGTGGGGAACCACATGGACGGTGGAGGCTATGTGGCCCAGGAGGCACAGCATAGTTCGGGCCGTGACCCGGGGGGGAAGGGGGCTGGGGTGCTCTGAATCCAGGCTGGCAGGGCTCGGAGGCGGTCGGCATGATCTACTGGTAGAAAAGCAGTCACCTGCTGAGTATCGAGGTGCGCCCCGATGAACTCTAAGGCCTGCACCGGTTCGAGGTGGGACTTGGGGTAGTTGACCAAGAAACTCAGGCCCTCGAGCAGAAGAATTGTGTGCGACGCCGCCCGGCGAGTTTCCTCAACCGAGGATCCCGTGATGAGCCAATCGTTGAGGTGTGGAAGACCAATACGCTCTAACGCATGAGACAGGCGGCGACCGCAGAGAGGCATTTCGTGAAGACCAGGGGGAGGACGAGAAGCCGAAGGTGAGCACCCTGTACTGGAAGTGCTCTCCCCGCACCCTGAAGCGCAGGTATTGCCTGTGCTGGGGGTGAATCAGAATGTGGGTGTAAGCATCTTTTAGATCCAAGGAGCACAGTCAGAAGGGCAGCAGAACGCCAAGGGTTAACATCTTGAACTTCTCCCACACCAAGTTGTTGTTTAACTTTTGGAGGTCGAGGATGGGCCGCAGACCCCCAGTCTTCTTCGGGAAGAGGAAGTACCAGGAATAGAAACTCCTACCTCGGAGGTGCGGAGGCACCTTCTCAACCGCCCGTTGGGTGAGGAGGGTGACTAATTCCCGCTGCAGGAAGTCCTGGTGCGCGGGGAGTCGAGGAGGCTCCGCAGGAGAGAAGGGAGGGGGAAGCCTGTCCAAGCGGAGGCGATAGCCGTCCCGGATGACCCAGAGTCCGAGGTAATGGAAGCCCACTGAGGGGCAAAAGAGGACATGCATCCCCCCCATCGGCTGCCGAGTTGCCGGAGGGCGAGAGACTATGCAGCTGGTGTCAAAACCCCTGCGTGGGTTGCGGCGAAGCCGGGGTTTGGGCTTTGGGCCTTTTCAGCTTGCGGTGACCCTGGTCAGACTTCCCTTGCGCCGGAGTGGTTGGCATGGGGGTAGCCAGGTACAGTGGGTAGCCACAGTAAGGAAGACCTTTCCTTGGGAAGAAAGGCTTTTTGGCCTGTTTCTTCCGAGGGGGGGGGGGGTGGCTGCTAGAACATCCCCAAATTCCTTCGGTACTCTCGGATGCATCCCATCCAGCCCCATCAATTTGTCTATTTTTAGTTTAGCTAATTCCTTATGAACATAGTCTTCTGAAAATCATTCAAGATCCCTTTCACTACTGTTCCTATTTGTGGATGTTTTCCGAGTCCTGTTCTTGGCCCTTCATCTGTGAAGACAGAACAAAAATATTTATTAAGCAATTCTGCTTTATCCTCATCAGCTGCATATTCCTCCCCCTCACCTTTGAGTCTAACAATACAATTTTTGCATTTCCTTCTCTCACTAACTTATCTGAAAAACGTCTCGTTCCCCCCATTTTACTACTTCGACTATTTCTGCTTATATTTGAATCTTTGCTTTCTTGACTACTTTCCCAGCTTCTCTAAGTTGTACCAAATATTGATGTTCGTCTTCCTCTTTCTGTGATCTCTTGTATTTTATGAAGGACACTCTTTCTTCACCTTTTCAGCTACATCTTGCAAGAACTATAGTGGCCTCCTTTCCTTTTAAATTTATTTACTTTACTAACAAAAAGGATTGTTGCTCTTAAAATATCTCCTTTCAGTTTTACCCATTGCTTTTCTACATCTCCCAGCTGTTCCCATCCCGCTAAGAACTCCTTGAGGTATTGTCCCATCTTGGCAAAGTTAGTTTTCCTAAAATCTAGGATCCTCACTTTTGAAAGGATTTTATCAGCCCTAGTCCTAATACTGAACCATATCATCTGGTGATCATTGTATGCGGGATGATCTCCCACAACATCAAAACACTTTCGCCATTGGTAAGCACCAGGTTCAGCATGGCCCCTTCAAGTTTATGTTCTGTTATCAGTTGCTGGAATAATGCTTCTTGTAGAGGATCCAGGATCTTTGGCAAGGAGTCACAGACCATGGCACACTTTACAGTCTTCCATATACCCTGGATCTGGTCAGTGGGTGTCATAGTTGTATAATGGTTAGGACTCCTTTCCTCTGCATTGCTGCAAGCCCCTGCTTGAGCAACTAGTCATTCATGCAAGCTCCCAGCCTTCTTTATTCCTAAAGGTGAATATACACAGCTTATAAACTATATGTTTTGCTTTTCTCCTCTTTCATCCCCTTCTTCTATCTTATACCTTGGTCTATGATCCCCCAAGATTTTAGAAGTTGCTTGCACAGCATTTTCTCAGGAAATTTCCAAGGACTAGGCAAAGATGTTGGAAGTTCAGCAGAGGGACAGTTTTCTTCTCAAACAATAATACATCAGCCTCCATGCACAATGCTAAGGGCCACTGCACCAAGGAATGAATATCTTTTTCAGTGACATGCTGAATGAAGGTCCCATTTATTCCCAGAGAATTCTGTCTCATGAACTAAACTGCAACCCAAGCCATATATTATTTGGCACCTGATAAACTTTTCTTGACTATAGAACCTACACAATACTGGCCCAATATAAGCTTACATTTCTTCTAGTAAACTATCTATGCTAAAATCTAAACTGGCTTTAATGCTCACCTGTTGATGGCATAATGCATAATGCCAAGGAAAGTGAGCCAACAGCCTATCTATGGAATGAAAAGAAGAGTTCAACATAACCAAGCAAGCCCTGTGGCCTGCACAAACCCAACAGTGTAGATTCAATAGTCTGTACAGGGCCAAGATAGTTGAGTGGGGCCCAACACACTGCAAAGGGTCTGACAGCCCACCTAGGACCAAGAGCATGTCAGCAAGTCCAACATTGTGTAATAGGTCCACAGATGAAGACAAACAGTGAAAAAGAAGGCAACTCTGAAGTCAGTAAGGATGAGGACGATCGTTCAAGCAGAGATGTGACAGATGCAATCTATGGTGGTACACTCTAGTTTTCATTTAAAGTTAAGTGCTGCTTGAAAATGTGAATACTGGTCTTCATGTTTTTCTGCTTTATTCTCTTCAGAAAGAGAGCCATCATAACTGGGAAAAGGCAGTAATGAAGGTCAGAAAAAAATCCTGTCCATTTTTCTAATGTATATGGTACTTCAGGTGAATGTGTAAATAGAAGTATAATGCTAGGAAGTAAGGCACACTTACCAGTTTTGCATTCCATGCAGATGAACTTGCCCTCAGGAAGTGCATTAAGTCCCAGGCATTCTATGTGGAATAGTCGACAACAGTCTGCTTCGCAGGCCACTAGAGACTCGCCAACATTCTCACAAATCTTAAATCACACAACACACTTGGGTTTCAGAGAATACTAGATTTAAATTTCTCAAATCAATAGCTATCACAACTTTTTCACATGTAATTGTAGATCATGTATAAAAAATAATTAGACACAATCATAATAAAATATATGCTACAGAAAGGCGTTTGAGTACTCCAATTCATTTTTTTTAATTGTTTTCTTTCAGCAACCTACCTCTTGCTTACATGACATGGGTTTCTTTTCCAGTGAGATATTATATACTAAGGTACTGAGGGAATTCCACAAGTAGGTGATTGAAAATTTGCATTTAATCAACGATAATATGCAAGTCCCAGCCTACCTGACAAACGGTATCCTTCTTGTACGTTCCAGTGCCTCTCCTAGACACACTAGAATCTACAGATTGCACATCGGAAGCATCAGCATCTGCAGCAACCGAGGGACTTTCTGAACGCTTTCCAAAGCTTGCCTGCACCAAAAGAGCAAGACTGTTCTAAAGCAATACCCTACAAGCAAAAAAAGTCCCCATCTCATCTTTCAACTTTGAAACGTTACTGTCAGTCCAGATTCTGGAATGGCAGATCTGATCATGTATAGTAGTGCACGCTCATTACAAACGATTAACAATGCTAAAAAGAACCTTTCCACTTTGTAATAGGGTAGCTATAATACCACCACTAGCTATTATAACAGTACTGTGCCTTTGGCACAATAAATTTCTCCCTTTACCATTTTATTAACAGAACTTTACAGCATGTCAAAAGCAGATGCAAAGTAAAACTACTGCAATAGCATTAAACTTTGAAAAAGGAGATGATAAAATGAGGCAATTAGTTAAAAAGTAAAAGCAGAGGTTGCCAGTCAAAACTTTGCATGAGGTGTGGACATAGTATACAAATAGTTTGAAAGCCCTGAAAAAATATATCTCATACATTAAAAGAGCCAAAGGAAGACCAAACTCCTCCTACTGTAGCTTAATGGTGAGTTGAAAGAAGCAGTTCAAGTCACAAGGGCTTCTTAAAAAAGGAAAGCAGACCAAAATGAGGAATATATGGATCGGCCTAAGCACTTTCAAGTTAGACATGAAATAGCTAAAATTGTGGGAGGGAGAGGGCATACTAGAGAGTCAACAGGAGGAATGGCTACCTAATGCCTTTTCTCCTCTCCCCTGCTCCTTGTGTTTTATATTTTGTGTGCCTCCAACTTGCAGTGAATTTGATTTTCTGGACATATTAGCTATACTCCTTGTAGTACTGAGAGTTGAAGGGCAGCATACTCATTGCTAAACCAGAGCTATTTAGTCAACAAGGGGGTGGAGTAGGCATTTTTATTTTTAATTTAATACTTCATATACCATCCTTTAGAACATAAGAACATAATCATAGTGGGTCAGAGCAAGGGTCCATGAAGCACAGTATCCTGTTCCAAACAGTAGCCATAGTAGGTTGTCCTAATTTAGATTGTGAGCTCGTAAGAGCAGGGACTGTGTTGTTTGTTCATATGTAAACCGCATTGATTTTAAATAGCGCGGTATATAAAACCAAATAAATAAATAGCCAATCCAGGTCATAAGCACCTATCAGGTTCCCAAAAGGCATACAGAATTCCATGTTTCTTGTCACAGAGGTAAGCATTGGATTTCCCTTCTCCACTTTATTAATGGTTTGGGAACATTTCCTCCAGGAACTCGTTCAAACCCCTTTTCAACCCAGCCACATTAATAGCTTTTACTACATCTTCTGGTAATGAATTTCAGAGTTTAATTACGAGTTAAGTGAAAAAATATTTTCTCAGATTTGCCTTAAATGTGCTACATTGTAGCTTCATTGTGTGTCCCCCTAGTCTTTCTCCTACTTGAATGAGTAAACAACCAGATCTATATTTACCCATTACACTCCATTAATTATTTTACAGACCTCTATCATATCTCCATTCAGCCTTCTTTTTTCCAAGGTGGAGCCCTAACCTTTTAAGCCTTTCCTTACAGGAATATCCTTCAATCTCCTTTAACATTTTTCCAATTCTGCTATATCCTTTTCAAGATATGGTGACCAGAATTGCACACAATATTCAAGGTGAGATCCCACCATGGAGTGATACAGAGGCACTATATCATCTTTGGTTTTATTCTTAATTCCTTTCCTTATGATTCCTAGCATTCTATTTGCTTTCTTGACTGCCGCTGCACACTGGGCAGAGGGTTTCAACGTATTATCCACAATGAGGCCCAGATCCTTTTCTTGGCTGGTGATTCCTAATGTGGAACCTTTCATCGTGTAATCGTTGTTTGAGTTGTTCTTCCCTAAGTGCATAACTCTGCACTTGTCCATATTAAATTTCATCTACCATTTGGATGCTCAGTCTCCCAATTTTCAAGGTCCTCTTGTAATTTTTCAGTGTCCTCTTGTGTTTTAACAACTCTGAATAATTTTGTGTCATCTGCAAATTTGGTCCCCTCACTCGTTATTCCCATTTCAGGATCATTTATAAATATGTTAAAAAGCAGCGGGCCCAGCACAGCCCCCTGGGGAATTCCACTATTCACCTTTTTCCATTGAGAAAATTGCCCATTTAGCTCTACTCTGTTTTTTTAACCAGTTCCTAATCCACAACAGTACACTGCCTCCTATCCCATGACTTTTTAATTTCCCCACAAGTCTCTCATGAGGGACCTTGCCAAAGGCTTTCTGAAAATCTAGGTACACTATATCAACTGGCTCACCTTTATCTACCTGTTTACTCACATCTTCACAAAAATATAACAGATTAGTGAGACAAGACTTCCCTTGGCTAAATCCATATTGGCTGTCTCCCATTAAACTATGACTACCTACATGTTCAGTAATTTTGTTCTTTACAATGGTTTTTACCATTTTGCCCAGTACTGATGTCAGGCTCACCAGTCTGTAGTTTCCCGGATCACACCTTGAACCTTTTTTAAAAATAGGCATTATATTGGCCACTCTTGAATCTTTAGGTACTACAGATGATTTTATGATAGTTCACAGATTACTAAAAACAAGTCTGTAATCTCCTATTTCAGTTCTTTCAGCAACCTGGGATGTAAGCCATCCAGGCCAGGTGATTTGCTACTCTTTAGTTTATCAAATAGCTGCATTACATCTTCCTGATTTATCGAGATTTGTTTCAATTCCTCTGATACATCATTTTTATATATCATTTCTGGCACGGGTAAGTTTTCCTACATCTTCTTCAGTAAAGACTGAAGCAAAGAATTCATTCAGTCTCTCCACTATGGCCTTGCCCTGTCTTAGTGCTATCATCTAAGAGTCCAACAGACTCTCACCGGTGTTTTGCTATGAATGTCCTCGGAAAAGTTTTTATTATGCACTTTTACTTCTACATCAAGCTTCTTTTCAAATTCTCTCTTTGCCTGCCTTATAAATGCCTTGCATTTAACTTGCCTATACTTATGTTTCCTGTTTATGTCATTTGGCTTTTTTTTTTTTACATTTTTTGAAAGATTCCCTCAACTATAACAGCCTCTCTGATCTCACTTTTAAGCCATTTAAAAGTTAAATGCTAGCGCAGTCAATTTCCTTGCCAGCCTCCCTCCATTTATTAAATCAAATGTGATCATGTTATGATCGCTACTGCCAAGTGCCCCCAACACCATTACCTATCACACTAGATCCTGTGTTCCACTAAGGACTAGGTCTAAAATAGTTTCCCCTTGCATTTGTTCATGATGCTCTATGAAGCACATTTATTTCATCTAGAAACTTTATCTCCCTAGCATGTCCTGATGCGACATTGACCCAGTCAAAATGGGGTACCTGAAATCTCCCATTATCACAGTGTTGTAAACTTTGCTAACTGCCCTTTTATCTTTATTTGTCTATTACTGAGCTTGATTGACTGCACCTTCACAACATCAGGGCGGTGTACAATATTGTAAAATACACAGTAACTACAGCCAGAAACAGGAAAAGAACTACAATTTTGACAGGACAGCACACATTCATAACCAAACGAGAGAAAGAAAAGGAGGCGGCGCTGAGATTGGCAGGGAATTAGTATCTTCAAGGTCAGGGGAAGGAAGGTAGAAGGTTAGGCAAAAGAGATGTGTTTTGAGAAGAGCCCTAATTTCTGTTAGCTTTCATCATCTATTTGTTCATTCTGGCCAGGAGGACTGTAGTACACACCTCCCCCACTGCCATTCCCTTCCCCTTTTTACATGAAATTTCTATCCATAGAGATTCTACAGTGCATTTTGTTTCCTGCAAAAACTTTATTCTGTTTGATTCAATGCCCTCTAATATATAGCACCACCCTTCCACCAATGTGATCTACCTTATCTTTGCGATATAGTTTGTAGCCTGGTATAGCAGTGTCCAATTATAGCTATCCTCTTTCTTCCAGGTCTATGAGATGCAAATTATATCTAACCTTTCATCCAATCTCATATATTCTAACTCTCCCATCTTATTTTTTAGACTTCTAGAATTTGCATACAGGCATTTCAAAGTTTGGTTTTTGTTCATATTAACAGTCTGGCTATCAGATGACAGGGTAATCTGGAATCTTTCAACTCGGTCTGATCTTTACTTAAAGGCACCTAGGTTACTTTTACCTTTATTGAAAGGCCTCCATCAGGATGCCCTAACTTCTCTGTTTTGCTAGTATCCTTCAAATTTACATCATTCCGAACCATGTATTCTTGGGCAACTGTTGACTTTCCCCCATTATCTAGTTTAAAAGCTGCTCTATCTTTTTAATGCCTGCAGCCTGGTTCCACCCTGGTTAAGGTAGAGCTCATCCTTTCGGTAAAGCTCCTCCCTTCCTCGGCATGTTACCTAGTTCCTAACAAATCCAAAGTCTTCTTCCTTGCACCATTGTCTCATCCATGCACTGAGAGCTTTTCCTGCCTCTTGGGTCCTGCGTGTAGAGCAGGAAACATTTCTGAGAACACTACCCTGGAAGTTCTAGATTCAACTTTCTACCTAAAACTTATATTTGACTTTCAGAACCTCCTTCACACACTTTCCTATGTCACTGTTACCAACATGTACCAAGACAGCAGGCTGCTCCTCAGCATTGCCCAAAACTTATCTAGGTGGTGTGTAAGGTCTGCTACACACCAGTCAGGCAGGACTAACAAAGCAGTTTACATAAAATAGAAACTGGTGTGGAAAAGAACGCCAATAATTCATAGGAAAAAGCAGGGAAGAGAAAGCTTAGAGAACATAAACAAAGAAATAGATCGAGATCTTCTTTAGTGACTACACGCTAGGTAAGATCACTGCAGGTGCAGGCTCATCCACGTTCTTTGTAGTGTTTTTTTGAATCCATGCTGGGATTTTCCTGGCTTTGTAAACTTCTGAATGGCTGTCTGAATAGCCTGACGAAAGGTTGCAGCAGCACAACTGGTACTGTCATTTGCTGCTTTATTCTTCAGCTGGGCAGACATTGCAGGACTGATCTTGGAGCCAGTGGCCCATTACCTTCCTGGTACAACGTGGCAGAAGAGATCTTTCACTACCTGAAACACAGCCTCATTGTCCTTTTCTGAAATGCCTCGTTCAGTGGGTAAACTCAAACCCACTGAATGAGGCCAAACACTTCTGAAGCACTGCCTGAAGGCTACTGCTTCTTTACTAACAAAGGGAAGAAAGGAAAAGGAAGGGGAAAGAAGAGAAAAGGAGAGAGAAGGAATAAAAGAGAAGCAAGTATAGATCGCCATCTGTCTTTAGCTATTTCTTGGGCTCCTCAAAACTGCATTCAGTGAATTATAAAGTATTTTTGCAGCTCCAGAGACAGTGAGTTTCATCTTCTTCTTGCTGCTCCCTGTATGGAGGTGAAACAGTTATTCTTCAATACTGGCAAAATTCAGCAGAAATCCCCTTTCAGTGTCAGAACAACAATCTAAAATAGCCATGGTTGCAATAGAAGTTTTGATCTGGGTGCTCCAGTAACCAAATCTGACATCTTGGGCATTGATTTTACAAATTAAGTTATTGATAATGGACATCTCTAAGGCAGCAAATGATCTAAAAGCAATTGTGAATTCCCTGGATTTAAGACACTCAAAACAAGACTTACACTGGTGAGCAAACTTACTCTGTGAAATAAATGCAGATGAATCTTAAGCATCTTGAGGCAGAAAATAACAAAATTAATAATAAGCAGGAGGATCTGGAAAATCGTCAAAAGAGGAATATCGTTCAAATTCTGGGTATCTAAGAAAAGGACAATGAGGATGTGTTTCAGGTAGTGAGAGCGCTCTTCTCCACTCTGTACCAGGAAGCTCAACTAGAGAGATCAAGCTTGAAAGGGAGCATAGATCTGCCGGTAATTCACAACTTAACATGCAACATCCAACTGTAAAGCTAGAGATTTACCAGCCAGTGGACCTCTGGCCAAAGCTGCCACCTGAACCTTCAGGGAGCTAAGAGAAAAGGCCCTTCTCCAGACTGCTCTGCAGAAAAGGCCAACACAGCGGCACCTTGGCCACCTCAGGAGCCAGCTGCTATGCACCACACCAGAACCACACTTATGCCAGGTTGGTATATCTTCTCCAGACTCTGAGCAGAGTGGAAAATTACCACCAGAAAGTAGCTCATATGCGCTAACCATGTCCTTTTGGCTTGTAAGCGAGAAGGGAGTTGGGTCCTCCAGGACAAGTGCTCCCTAATGCAATATGCCCTGAAATGGAGGCAAACAATGAGGTGGTGCTTGAAGAAGCTGCATCAGATCTCCAAATGATGTTCTCCTCAGCCAACCCGGCACTACCAGTATAATCCTTTCCAGGTGGTGTTCCATAAGCCAAAACACACCCCGCACCAGAGGCTACAGAAGAAACACTTACAGCAGGTGTTAACTTGGTAAAGGTTGAGCCAGGGTGCCGACGCCCTCGGACCATCTCCATGCGGCAACTGAAGAAGCTGCACACTTCGGTATTGGAACGGATCACTCTAAGATCCTTCTCGGGGAGAACCTAGCAACGCAGAAACAACTGAAATGCTTCCTGACTCAACTCCCACTCTCCTGGAACCAGAGAATGCCGGCTGAAAAAATCTGTTTCTACAGTATCCACCTCGGTAATGTACAGAGCAGACAAACTAAGAGGTTCTTCACTGCTCAGGCAAACAGGAGAACCATCTCCAGGGCTACCCTAGCACTCCTCATGCTGCCTTGCCGATTGATATAAGCCACCACCGTGGCATTATCCGAGAACACTTGAAGCACCTGGTCCTTTAACCCAGGGCCTGAAACGCAGAAATGCCACCTTGATGGCCCTCACTTTAAGGAAGTTGATAGACCACACTGCCTCCCCTGCGGTTCCAATGGCCCTGGGCTGTTCGGCCTTGGCAATGGGCTCCCCAGCCCGAGAGACTGGCATCAGTCATCAGAAGGATCCACAAGTAACTGCCCAGCAGCATGCTCTTCCTCAGATGACTGAGCTGTTGCCAGCACCACAGGCTAGCTATCACCATCACTGGGAGCAGAAGGCAGAGCAGGAACCACTGAGAACTTGGGGACCACCAAAGTCAGTAAGGACTGTTGGAGTGGTCACATATGAGCATGTGCCCACAGCACCATCTCGACTGTCTCCACATCAATCCAAGGAGCTGAAGATCAACCCAGACTCTGGGAGCCTGTTACGAACAGAACAGTGCTAGGCAATCTACCAGTCTTTGTTTCTCCTCTGGCAGGAAGACACTGCACACTTGTGTATCAAAACATGCTCCGAGGAACTCCAGGGACTGGACAAGCAACAATTGGCTCTTTCCCCAAATGATCAGCCAGCCGAGGCTTAGCAGAAATGACACCACTCAGGGAGCTACCTCAGATGCCTCTGAAAGAGAATGGGCTCAGAGGAGCCAGTAATCCAGATATGGGTGCACACAGATCCCTTAGCACAGTAGCGCTGCTACCACCAACATCATGATCTTGGAGAATGTCCTTGGGGCAATGTCCGATTAGGAGGGCAGCAAACTGAAGGTGAGAGCCAAGCACTGTGAAACACAGATACTTTGCTGATCCTCCCAGATCGGGATATGAAAATACACCTCAGCCAAATCCAGAGATGCCAGGAACTCCCGCATACCACTTGAATCACAAAGTTTCCATCCAGGAGCACATGATGCACAAGTACTTGCTGACACACTTGAGGTCCAGAATGGGCCGGAATGTTCCTTCTGTGTCGGCGCCACGAAACAGATGGAATAACTGCCCTTGCCCCAATCTTCCAGGGGAACAGGCACCACTGCCTTCAGAAGAAGCAAATTGTTCATGATGACCCGCACAGCAGTCCACAAGGGGAGAAGACAAACGGCCAGGATCGGCTCTTTGCATTTCAAGACATAGCCATACTGAACGGGGACTAGCACCCAGCAATCCTTGGTGACTCTGACCCATTCCTGAAAGAAGAGACAAAGTCTGGTCGTAACCGGAAGAACCAGGGAATGGGCCCTCAAACCTTCACTGTGCAGCCCGGAAGGGTTCTTCTTTGGATGGGACCATGTCCCTAGGCCCAAGTGCTGCACGAAAGGACTGAGAATGAGCCTGAAGTTCATAAGCAGAGGGGAAGGCAGCTTTCCATGCCAGTAGTGATGGAAGTCCAAGATCCCCAGGAGTCTGATCAGCGTGCTCGCAAGGAGCAGACAGAGTAGATGGAAAAGGGGCTCCTGTTTGCTTCACAGGCCCCTTGGACCTGTCCTCCGGAAGGTGGAAAGATTTCATCTCACCCAGATCCTTTACCAGCTTCTCCAAATTGGACCCAAAAGAAGCATCCCTCTAAGGCCAGATGGGCAATTGGGCTTTGGAAGGCAAATCTGCTGCCCTGTGTCAGAACCAAGCCAATGCCATTTCACTGTCAACAGGGCACAATCCCTGACCTCTAGACACACCAGGTTGTACATGGCATCAGAAAAGGAAGGCCATAGCAGACTCCAAAAGGGGGGTAGAATCATTCAGCGAAGGGACTGAATCCAGTGGAGCAGGGCTCGAGACGTCAGGCCTGCACATACAGCCAACTGAAGAATAGCAGCCATCACAGCAAACTGGTTCTTTAACATAAATCCACCTTTCGGTCCAATCCATCTTTCACAGGAATGGTGTTCCATCTTGTAACAGGTATGACCTGCACATCCACCTTGGAAATATCAAACCACACAATGCACTCCTCCTCCAGGAGAGCGTGCATCTTCCTATATACCCTTAGCCCCTTAGGTGGGGGAGTTGGGGAAATCCCACTCCAACCAGAACAGGCTCTTGAGCACCTCCGGGAATGGGAAGACAGTAGTGGATTACCGCACTCGTTGCAGGAGTAGATGCCTGGAGCATTCACCAAACTCAAGGTGCATAAGACCCTGGGAATCAACATCTCCAGTTCCTCTACCCAGAATGGGCAGATAACCTCTGCCTCCTCACAATCCTCTGAAGGCAAGAGTTCTTCATCCACACCAGACATCTGAATCTAAGCCACAGTCCAAATCTTGGACAGATCCCAACTGATCCCCAACTCCAGGGGGCACCCTTTCCAGGGATGCTTAAACATTGGTAATCGAATAGGGCTTCCACTCTCAGCCTCCCCTCACGAGATTGCGCTCTGGGGAAGCCTGAGGCCACAGGGTCTGAATTTCCCAGCCAGAATAACCAGATCTGCTGTAGAAAGGAAAAGTAATCTGGGGAGGACAATCTGGACTCCAGAAGCTCTCTTCTCGAAAATGACCCCTCAACAGCGGTCACTGCCCAACCCCTAGAGGACAGGGAGCGGATTACTGGGGACGGTTCAGAAATTGCCATGCAAGAAGAGCAGAGTCCAGACCTCGTTTGCCACAGATCAAAACATTTCATGGAAGAAGACAAGAGTTAAGGCAAGTGCAATAGCAGTGTGCACTCAGGCTGTAGTGGCCATAAGGCACATTTTAACAGCGCTTGTACAGCAATGCGCAAAATGGCCATTTGGGTAGGAACACGCCTTGGAACCACTCGGGCAGAACATGTGCTAGGTCTGTGCAACCTCCAGGTGCACAATAGCAAAAAAGTGCTAGTAACGCATACAGAAAACAGCGGGGAAACACCCACACCATGTCAACGGTCGCCAGCGGTCCACCCAAAATTGTGCCCCAGATGGAAAGAATCGGGAGCCCCCAACAAGGACAATGATGAGGTCAAACCTTGGTACTCACTCCCTGAGAGCCCCAGGCAGAAATCTGTGCTGGGCTCAGCTCCACTCTTCTAAAACAGTTTCTCTGCTTTGCAGGCACTGCATTTAAGGTGGCTGGCATGCAGATTAATCCGAGAGCCTTCTGCAATCTTCAAGCAAGAGAAGTGGGTACAGAAGAGGAGGGAGGGGGAAAATGAGTTTGTATGAGGCTGCTGAACATGTCCAGATCCTTTTAATTTTCTGGCTGTTCAACAGGCCCTTAATAGGATAAGAGCATGGAGCTGAACCAATATCCCCTCTTCCTATGGCTAATCAAAAAGACCACAGTCTAGTGGAGCCTCTAACGTCATGCTCAAGTGAGTCAGTCACAAGTGTTGAAATCAATCTTTTCCTCTCAAATATTCAGATTTTCTTCAGAGTGTAGAAAATCCATCCACCATCTGCTGGAGACAAAGAAATACTGAAGAGACTTCTGGTGGTTTGAGGAAGATAGAAGCATAGGAGTGATATTATTGAAACCTGGACTTTTCATTGGCTCTTTGTCTCCACCAATCTGCTGGTAGGGGAACACAACCCACTTGTCTGGATTGGTCTATCAGGACGATATAGAAATTAAGCTACATTATCCAGAGTTAGGGAAATATACACTACATTAACTAATCAAATTGAATGCACTCCAATAGAGTTTTCTCTCTTTTATTCTTCTAAAATTTAGAAACCACCACTGACACCACAATCCTAACGAGTTATCACCATCCTGGCACTGTTAGAACTTCCTGATGAACTATATATCTGTCCTACCCAGGAGGGTTTGAAGCCTATCTGCCTGGGAAGCTACTAAGTGCATGCATGGATTCAAGATCATTTAAGATCTTTTCTCATTTGGGGAAGCTTTCCATTCAAGGATACTATCTTCCACCATCAAATTTTAAAACTAAAAACTCTGATCTGCCAGTAACTTTATTCTCCATTCCCAGCATCTTACATCCAGCCACTCTCCTACGTCTCCCCCACTTAACGCAGATGTTGCACCCTCCACATTGTCTTAGCTTTCTCTCTGTCAATCCTCATCGACACAGGAATCCAATTTCACACACCCTATTTCTCCGTCAGTCGTACATATCATACACAAAACATCCAACCCTGCCAGTAAGAATGGTACATTTTTAACAGGGAAAAACAAACATAGGAAGCACAACAGCAAGCTACAAAAAAACAACCATAATTCGCACCTCCCCCTCAAGACACAGCAAGTAACAGTAAAAAAACTAACTAACTTCATGGGGAAAGTGGTTCAGTGCAGATAGAAAGAATCAATAAGGCTTCCATATGTCCTGAGGGCCTTTCGATTCAGCACAGCTGGTCCCCACAGTGCATGTGAGCAAAGGCGACAGGCGAGCTGAGAGGCCCCGAGGGGTAAAATACTTAAACTATCGCGATCATTAATTTATGAGTGAAACAATGATTATATCAGATGTTGCAATATGATGATTTTAAAAGCAATACTCTGACAATCAGTTGCTTACTTTACTTATATGTTAATTCTGTTATTCTCTCCTTTTGATTAAATAAACGACGAGACTACTATCTATGCAACACAACCACCTACTACCACTGCTCAAAGCACACTGGCAGCTGAGTGATGACTCGTGACTCATCACTAAGGGATACAAGCCACTTTTTGTCACACCCCCTGAAAGTCCATCGGGCACCTCAGGGTGCAAACCCCTGGACTGTAGGCTCCTTGAAAGGGCTGAGGCATGGCTTGAGAGTTGGAAAGGTTGAGACCAACTTCCCTGGCCGAAAGGCTTCTTCTATCAAACCAAGAGCTACGTTAATCACCCAGGAAATTGTAAGAGCTTACCTTAGAAGAACAGGTCAGACAATTGTATAGCAAGCCAGCTTTCACTAGGTATTCTCTAACTCCCTCCCACGCTGACTCCCACCCACAACAGGTATAATCTTAGCTTTATAGGCTCTTGAACCTATTAAAGGGGGGGGGTGTCAAATTCACTTCAGCTGGTTATCCTCACCAAAAATAGACTGATTATCATAAGATCATAAGATATGCCATACTGGGTCAGACCAAGGTCCATCAAGCCCAGTATTCTGTTTCCAACAGTGGCCAATCTAGGTCATACGTACCTAGCAGTTTCCCCAAGGGACACAGGTTCCACAATGCTTGTATTGGTTCAAGCATTGATATCCTGGGTCCCTTCTTAATAATGGTTTATGGACCTTTCCTCCAGGAACTTGTCCAAACCTTTTTTAAAACCCAGCTACACTAACAGCCTTTACTACATCCTCCGGTAACAAATTCCAGAGTTTGATTACACGTTGAGTGAAAAAATATTTTCTTTTATTAGTCTTAAATAGTTTACCCTGTAGCTTCATTGCATGTCCCCTAGTCTTTCTATATTCTGATAAGGTAAACAATCGATCTACGTTTACCCGTTCCACTCCGTTCATTAATTTATAGACTTCTATCATATCTCCCCTCAGCCGTCTCTTTTCCAGGTTAAAGAGCCCCAACCTTTTTAGCCTTTCTTCATAGGAGTAGCCTTCCATCCCCTTTACCATTTTGGTGGCTCTTCTCTGAACCTTTTCTAAAATCGCTATATCCTTTTTAAGATACGGCGACCAGAATTGCACACAATATTCAAGGTGCGGTCTCACCATGGAACGATATAGAGGCATTATAATATCTTTTGTTTTATTTTCCATTCCTTTCCTTATCATACCTAGCATTCTATTTGCTCTCTTGGCCGCCGCTGCACACTGGGCCGAGGGTTTTAACATGGTATCCACAAGGACGCCTAAATCTTTTTCTTGGGTGGTGGTTCCTAATGTGGAACCTTGCATCGTGTAACCATAGTTTGGGTTGTTCTTCCCTAGGTGCATAACCTTGCACTTCTCCACATTAAATTTCATCTGCCATTTTGATGCCCAGTCTTCCAATTTATCAAGATCCTCTTGCAATTTTCCACAATCCTCCTGGGTTTTAACAACTTTAAATAGTTTTGTGTCATCAGCAAATTTGATAACCTCACTCGTTATTCCACTTTCCAGGTCATTTATGAATATGTCAAAAAGCAGCGGACCCAGCACAGATCCCTGGGGTACACCACTATTCACCTTTCTCCATTGGGAAAATTGGCCATTTAGCCCTACCCTCTGCTTTCTATCTTTTAACCAGTTCCTGATCCACAGTAGTACACTGCCTCCTATCCCATGACTCTTTAGTTTTGCCAAAAGTCTCTCATGAGGGACCTTGTCAAAGGCTTTCTGAAAGTCCAGATACACAATATCAACCGACTCACCTTTGTCCACCTGTTTATTCACTCCTTCAAAAAAACATAACAGATTAGTAAGACAAGATCTTCCTTGTCTAAAGCCATGTTGGCTGTCTCCCATTAGGTCATGACTATCTATATGCTGAGTAATTTTATTCTTTATGATGGTTTCTACCATTTTTCCCGGTACTGATGTCAGGCTCACCGGTCTGTAGTTTCCCGGATCACCCCTCGAACCCTTTTTAAAAATTGGTGTTACATTGGCGATCCTCCAATCCTCAGGTATTAGAGATGATTTTAATGATAGTTCACAGATTACTGATAGCAGGTCTGCAATCTCAAATTTCAGTTCTTTCAACACCCTTGGATGTATACCATCCGGCCCAGGTGATTTGCTACTCTTCAGTTTATCTAATAGTTGTAAGACATCTTCCCGATGTATCGATATTTCCTTCAATTCTTCCACACCTTTAAATACCACTTCAGTCGTGGGTAACATCCCTACATCTTCCTCAGTAAAGACCGAAGCAAAGAATTCATTCAGTCTCTCCGCTATCGCCTTGTCGCCTCTTAGTGCTCCTTTAACCCCTTTATCATCTAATGGACCAACTGACTCTCTCACGGGTTTTTTGCTACGAATGTACTTGAAAAGGTCTTTATTTCGCGTTTTTGCTTCCGCAGCAAGCTTCTTCTCAAATTCTCTCTTTGCCTGCCTTATCAATGCCTTGCATTTGACTTGCCAGTGCTTGTGCTGTTTCCAGGTTTCATCATTTGGCTCTTTTTTCCATTTCTTGAAAGATGCTTTTTTGGCAACAACAGCCTCTCTGACCTCAGCTTTAAACCATGCTGGCAATTTTTTAGACTTCCTTCCACTTTTCTTAAAGCGTGGAATACAGCTGGTCTGGGCTTCCAAGATAGTATTTTTCAACAACACCCAAGCTTGATGTACGTCTTTAACCTTTGCAACTGCTCCTTTTAGTTTTTTCTTAACTGTTTTCCTCATTCTATCATAGTCTCCCTTTCGAAAGTTAAAGGGTAGTACTGTGGATTTCCTTACTATCCCTCCTCCACTAATTAAATCAAAGGCGATCATGCTATGATCACTACTGCCAAGTGGCCCCAACACCCTTATCTCTTGCACTACATCTGGTGTTCCACTAAGGACTAGGTCTAATATTGCTTCCCCTCTGGTCGGTTCATGAACCAGCTGCTCCAAGAAGCAGTCATTTATTTCATCTAGGAACTTTATCTCCCTAGCATGTCCTGTTGTGACACTGACCCAGTCGATGCCGGGGTAATTGAAAACACCCATTATTATTACTGCACTGTAACTTTTGCTAGCTTCCTTGATTTCTTTGAGCATTTCATCATCCATTTGTTCATTCTGGCCAGGCGGACGATAGTACACCCCCACTGCCATCGCCTTCCCCTTTTTACATGGAATTTCAATCCATAGAGATTCTACAGCAAATTTTGTTTCTTGCAAAACTTTAATCCTTTCTGATTCAATGCCCTCTCTAACATAGAGCGCAACCCTCCACCAATTTGATCAGCTCTATCATTTCGATATAGTTTGTACCCAGGTATCACAGTGTCCCACTGGTTGTCCTCCTTCCACCATGTCTCTGATATTCCAATCATATCTAACCTCTCGTTTAGTGCTATATATTCTAACTCTCCCATCTTGTTTTGTAGACTTCTAGCATTTGCATACAAGCATTTTAGAGACTGTATTTTATTCATATTAATTTGGCTATTGGTAGACATGGGTAATTTGGGATCTTTAAGTTCTGTCTGCTCCATACTCGAGGGCATTTGGGCTACTTTGGGAGGAGTAGCCTAGTGGTTGGGACAAGGTACTTCAGGCCAGAAGGTCGGGGGTTCAAATCCCACTAGAGGACAGCAACCTTGGGCTGGAAGGACTGGGGTTTCTAGTCCCGCAGATGCTCCTTGTGGTCTTGGGCAAGCCACTTAACCCTCCATTGCCCATGTTCCCTGTAAGTATTAGTGTATGTGTCTCAAATCCCCATGTGTTAAATGTATCCCCCACTTGTGTTGTGACCGCTTTGATTGAAGGATAAGGCGGTATATAAATACCATTAAATAAATAAATAAATAAAATACTTTACTCTTTTTTGGAGCCTCTCTGCTTTTTGTAGTATCCTTCAAGGATACATTCTTCCGAACCATGCGCTCTTGGGCGACTGTCGGCTTTCCCCTATTATCTAGTTTAAAAGCTGCTCTATCTCCTTTTTAAAGGTTAATGCCAGCAGCCTGGTTCCATCCCGGTTAAGGTGAAGCCCATCCCTTCGGAAGAGCCCCTCCTTTCCCCAGAATGTTCCCCAGTTCCTAACAAATCCGAACCCCTCATCTCTGCACCATTGTCTCATCCACGCATTGAGACTCCGGAGCTCTGCCTGCCTATTGGGTCCTGCGCGTGGAACGGGAAGCATTTCGGAGAACGCTACCCTGGAAGTTCTGGATTTCAACTTCCTACCTAAAAGCCTAAATTTAGCTTCCAGAACCTCCCTACCACATTTTCCTATGTCATTGGTACCAACATGTACCAAGACAGCAGACTCCTCCCCAGCACTATCTAAGACCTTATCTAGGTGGCGTGTGAGGTCCGCTACCTTCGCACCAGGCAGGCATGTTACCAGGCGATCCTCACGTCCACCAGCCACCCAGCTATCTACATGCCTAATGATCGAATCACCAACTATAACTGCTGTCCTAACCCTTCCCGCATGGGCACTTGGCCCTGGAGAAACCTCCTCGGTGCGAGAGGGGTTTACATCACCTGGAGGACAGGTCCTAGTTACAGGATCACTTCCTGCCACACCAGGGTGATGCTCTCCTGTCACGTGACCTCTCTCCTCCATGGCAACAGGGATGCTGCCAGACTGGAGGTGGGACTTCAGGACTATATCCCTGTAGGTCTCGTCTATGTACCTCTCTGTCTGTCTTATGTTTTCCAAGTCTGCTACTCTAGCCTCTAGAGAACGGACTCGTTCCCTGAGAGCAGAGAGCTCCTTGCACCTAGTGCACATGTAAGACCTCTCACCAGCTGGGAGAAAATCATACATGTGACACTCAATGCAAAAGACTGGAAAGCCCACATCCCGCTGCTGGACTGCTGTCTGCATCTTAGTTTTAAGTTTGTGTTTAGATCTTTAAGTTCTATATGTACTAAAGGGTGCAATGGATATTTATACCACTAAAACTGTACCTAAGAAGTTTAATATACCTTGTTCACCTGAAGCTTAATTAATCTCAGGTCCTTGGTGTATGACTGATTTGGGTAATGAGCTTCACCTGAGAGCACCTCCTGTCTTTTAAGGTGTGCAAGTACCCTATAAAGCTGTGATTTTCCCAGGGGAGGGTGGGTGTGGGGAGGGAGGGAGGGATATAACACTTATTAAAAAAGGGCTGCTACACAGTACCTTGTCCTGTGCTGCTGAGGAAAACTATATTCTGATTTGATTTAAATTACAGCTCTTTGCTGCTACTAGGCTCTAACCTATTATGAAATTTAAACTACAAGCTCTCTGCTGGATTCTAAATTTAACCAGAAAGCTCTCTTCTGTGTTTTAATTTGAAACTAAAAGTACTTTGCTGATGCTAGGCCCTGAGTGACTATGAAATTTAAACTACAGCTGTCTACTGGGTATGAAAGGTAACCAGAAAGTTCTCTTCTGTGTTTTTAAATTGAATCTTAAACTGTTGCTACTAGGCCCTGACTGATTTAACAAAAAAAATAGTGGGTTCACAGATTAATTAGCTTTAAAAGAAAAAAAATTCCTTTCAGAAAAATTCCCAGAAGTATATACTCACAATTTCAGATTTCTCTCCAGAAGTAACAGCCCCTCTTTCCAGTCCTTCAAGTCCTTTAATCTTGAAGAAAACTATGTCCCTTAAACTTATTAGGTACAGTTGTATCATTACAAGTATCCCTAGCAACTTTAAGTAGACAACTTAAATAGCCACACAAAACCTTACAACTAAGATGCAGACAGCAGTCCAGCAGCGAATTTGGGGCTATCCAGTCTTTTGCACTGAGCGTCACATAGTAACATAGTAAATGACGGCAGATAAAGACCAGTATGGTCCATCTAGTCTGCCCAGAAAGATGGCAAGAGTAGGTGCACCTGCCGCTCCGTGCAAGCTACCCCTCCCCATGTCTTTGTTTTAGGCGTGAACCCTCCCCGTCTCTTTGTTTTAGGGGTGAACCCACCGCTCCGTGTAGGACACCCCTGTATGTTGAGAAATTAGTTAAGTTTATTTTGATTTTATCTTGTTGCTGTAAAGGGATCCACTGTGTCTGTCCCATGCCATTTTGAATTCTGTCACTGTATTTGCCCCCACCACTTCCATCGAGAGGGCACTCCAAGCACCCACCACCCTTTCAGTGAAAAAGTATTTCCTGACACTGCCTTTCAATTTACCCCCTTGCAGCTTCATGTTATGCCCTCTAGTTTTACAGTTTCCCCGTCTTTGGAAGAGGTTTGTTTGTTCATTATTTCTAAGTATTTAAAGGTCTGAATCATATCTCCCCTGTCCCTCCTCTCCTCCAGAGTGTACATATTTAGGTCGTCAAGTCTCTTCTCATAAGGCTTCTGAAGCTGGCTCCAAATCATTTTGGTCACCTTCCTCTGAACAGTTTCCAGTCTTTTTATATCCTTTGTGAGATATGGTCTCCAAAACTGAACACAGTATTCCAAGTGAGGCCTCACCAGTGACTTATACAGTGGCATTATTTTTATTTATTTTATTTATTTTATTTATCTATTTCTTCTATACCGCCCCTTCCAGAGATCAGGGGCGGTTTACATGGAACAAGTAAACAAATTTGTATACTAATGTATACATTACATGGAACAGAGATTTTTTTTAACTTTATACAGATAATAGTTATTAACAGAGATTTATAACATTGTAACTTTATACAAATAACTGTGCATTAATTGTCAAAACTATTTACATTTTATATACATTAATAAGTTTCTGTAGCGTAGTGTTGATCAGAGTTTTTCTACCTTTTTATAGGTAGTCAGAGTTTTCTACCTTTCATATGTGTGTGTGTGTGTGTGTGTGGAGGAATTTATTTCCTTTTTTCATCTCTTGGGAGTATTTTGGGGTGTATGTGGTGGGAGTATGTGGTGGGTGTATGTGTGTGGGTAGTTGAGTGTGGTTTTAGGGCTTTGTGTTTGAGTGTTTGGGGATGGTGTGTGGTTGGACTTGGGGATATGGGATTTCATAGTGTTCGGAGAAAAGGTATGTCTTGAGTTCCTTTCTAAATTGGGTGAGGTCTTTTATGATCCGAAGGTTTATTGGGAGATTATTCCAGAGCATGGGGGCAGTGAATGAGAAGGCTCTGGTGCTGGTGGATTTTTTAGTTTTTTTGAATGAATTTGGTATTTCAAGTGAGTGTGTTGCGTTTAGTCTGCGAGTTCTTGATTCTGATGGGGCATGTAATAGCATGGATAGATATGATGGGGCGATGTTGTTCAGGAGCTTGAATGTGATTAGGAGGATTTTATATCTGATTCTGCTGTTTATAGGGAGCCAATGCAGTTCCAGCATTATTGGGGTTACATGATCTACTAGGCGGGCTTTTGTGACTACTTTGGCACAGATGTTCTGGGCTCTTTGGAGTAGGTATGTACTTTTTTGTGGTAGGCCAATTAAGAGACTATTACAATAGTCGAAGTGTGGGGTGATGAGTGTGTTGACAACTGATCTAAAGTCATGGGTGTCAAGAAGGGGTCTTGGGTGTTGTATAGTTTTGAGTTTGTAGAATATGGTTTTTACCGTCTGTTTTATATGTGGTAGCATGGTGAGTGTATGGTCTATTATTACCCATTAGTACCTCTTCCTTTCTGCTGGTAATTCCTCTTTGTATGCAACCCAATATCCTCCTGGCCTTTGCCACCGCCTTGTCGCACTGTTTTGCCACCTTGAGATCCGTAGAAATAATCACACCAAGGTCCTTCTCCCGGTCCGTGCACACCAATCTCTCTCACCCTATCGCGTACATTTCACCTGGATTTCTGCTTCCCAAGTGCATGACACTGCACTTATTCGCATTAAATCTTAACTGCCAAGCATTAGACCATTCTTCCAGCTTTTGCAGATATTTCCTCATGTTATCCACTCCCTCAGGGGAGACCACTCTGTTGCAAATTTTCATGTCATCTGCAAAAAGACAGACTTTTCCATGCAGTACTTCAGCAATATCACTCACAAATACATTGAACAGTGCCGGGCACCCCGCTAATCATCCTCCTTTCATCTGAGTGAGCTCCATTTACCATTACCTTCTGTCATCTGTCAGTCAACCAATTTCTGATCCAGTTCACCACCATGGGACCCCCATACCCAAACTACTGAGTTTATTGATAAGCCTCCTATGAGTAAAAGTATCAAGGGCTTTGCTGAAATCCAGGTAGATAACACATGTACGATTTTCTCCCAGTTGGTGAGGCGTCTTGTGTGTGCAGTAGATACAAGGAGCTCTTTGCCCTTAGGAAGCAAGCCCGATCTCTGGAGGCTAGAGTGGCAAACTTGGAGGACATAAGGAAGACAAAGAGCTATATAGACAAAACCTGCAGGGACGTAACACTGAAGTCCCACCTCCAGGTTGGCAGCCTCTCAGTTGCCATGGAGTAGAGAGGTCATGTGAAAGGAAAGCATCACCTTAGTGTGCCAGGAAGTGAACCTGTAGCTAGGACCTGTCCTCCAGGTGATGTAAAACCCTCTCGCACCGAGGAGGTTTCTCTAGGGCCATGTGCCCATGAGGGAAGGGTTAGAATGGCCGTTATAGTTGGCATTTCGACCATTAGGCATGTAGATTGCTGGGTGGCTGGTGAACCTGAGGATCGCCTGGTAATATGCCAGCTTGGTGCAAAACTAGAGTACCTCATGCCCCATCTAGACAAGGTTTTAGATGGTGCTGGGGATGAGTCATGGTACCAATGACATAGGAAAGTGTGGGAGGAAGGTTCTGGAGGCCAAATTTAGACTTTTAAGTAGGAAGCTGAAATCCAGAACTTCTAGTGTGCCATTCTCTGAAATGCTTCCTGTTATACATGCAGGACCCAAAAGGCAGGCAGAGCTCCAGAGTCTAAATGCCCAGATGAGACGATGGTGCAAAAAAGAGGGTTTTGGATTTGTTAGGAACTGGGCAACATTCTGGGGAAGGGAGGGGCTTTTCCGAAAAGATGGGCTCCACCTTAATCGGGATGGTACTAGACTGCTGACATTAACCTTTAACAGGAGATGGAGCAGCGTTTAAACTAGATAATAGGGAAAGCAGACAGTCGTCCAAGAGCACATGGTCCGGAAGGATGTATCCTTGAAGGTTACTAGCAAAAGAGGGAAGTTAGGCATCCCAACAGAGAGGTTCCAATAACGAAGAGGATTTCTCAACCATCCTGAAACAAGTCTGCTCCTATACCACCAGAATAAACCGCTCATCACCTTAAGTAGGAAATACCATCTTGGACACTATGAAAGACCTGCAATACAATCAATTAATAAATTACTTAACCCGATGAAAAAGCAGAGGCGTTCCCCCAAACCCAGGGCATACCTCAAGGCTCAGCTCTTTCCTCACTTCTCTTCAACGTATACATGCAACCAATTTACGAAATTTTCCAAAAGCACAAAATCAACTACCACATATATGCAGACGATATTATGCTGTATACACAAATTGACGCAAATAATCCAAATTACATCCAACTAGAAGAATGCATAAACGAGATGCAAACCTCGCTACAACAAAACAACATGGCTATAAACCATAAAAAAACTGAAGTGATATACATCTCAAGAAAACCGGATTTCAACCTGCCTGCAACAGTCACCCTGTGCAACAATACCTACCACACGAAGAAATAAATAAAATATCTAGGGGTAACGCTCGATAGCGACCTAAAGATGGAAAAACACCTCCGCATAGTAAACAGGGCTATCTTCCACAAACTTAGAGTCCTGCAACCACTGCGGAGCATCATTGAATCTCATGACTTCAGGACAGTAGCTCAAGCTCTCATCACACCTCACTTTGACTACTGCAACGCCATTTTACAGGGCCTTCCAAAGAAAACCCTAAACAAACTCCAAATGGAGCAAAACGTTGCGGCTAGAATCATCATGAAAAAAGGTTTTGCTGAACACATCACGCCAGTGTTAATCGAACTACATTGGCTCCCCATTGTAGCTTGCATAAAATACAAAACCCTAAAAATCACATTCAAACTCATCCATAACACAGCACCATCTTTCCTCTCCAACCTAATCAACACACAACCTCTCAACAGAAGCAGAAGAACCACAAATTTAAACACCCTTTGCGTACCAAAAAGTATAAGATCTGTCAAAACCGCTACAAGTAACAGAGCATACTCCTACACAGCACCCGCACTCTGGAACCAACTCCCGCCTGAGCTACGCTCTAACAATGACCTGATGGACTTTAGGAAAAAACTCAAGACTTACCTATTTCAGATTTACTATAACATGATCTAGACAGTAAGAAATAACCCTTGCCACCGACAGAACTAAAGATGTACATATGTGTAAAAATGTATATATTTAATTAATCTCCTCCCATCTTATGGAAGGAAAATCAAGTTACCGAACTACTGTGTGTCGTGCTTATCCTGCAAATCACTTTGTATATATTGCAATTTTTCTGTCCTGATCAGACAGCTCCGTCATGTAATCAAATCCGCTCCTGATCGCTGGAAGTAGCGGTATAAATAAATAAACCCACAAGAAGGGAGGAACCCTCGACTTTATCTTCGCACCAAACCAATACCACATCAAAGATCTTGTGACACACATAACAGTCATCCCAATCCCATGGTCTGACCATCACATGATCAACTTCCCCATAACTTCCCCAATAATGAAGGACGCATCTGAGCTAACAATCAAGGGAAAAAAAAGATTCTGATCCTTCAACAAAGATAAATTCTTAGAAGTACTACCAGCACTAGACCAAATCGCAAAAGACCTTGATGCCACTATTACTGGCACAATACACTCCATAATGCTGCAATCGCACCAGACAAACCAATCTGGAACAACAGGAGGAAACACAACACCCCCTGGAACTCTACTGAAATCAATGAACAGAAGCAGCAATTACAAAGAATGGAAAGGCTATGGCAGCAAACCAAAAGCCAACATCACCTAGCAAAATACAATGAAATGCAAGCCCTATATCATGACACAATAAATAGCTACAAAAAAGGAATACCACTCAAACCTAATAATGAAATCCATTAACAGACCAAGGGAGCTCTTCACCATAGTAAATGGTCTAATAAAAGAACCAATGGAACCAGATAATCCAAACTCTATTTCCCCACAAGACCTGGCAGACTTCATACAGCTGAAGTACACAAAGACACCACTTCAAAAACCAATCAAATCCAACCCACACCACACTTCAGAAGCTATATGGGAAACGTTTCACATCCCAACAAGAAAGCATAGTTACTCACCTGTAACAGGTGATCTCCGGGAACAGCAGGAATTTAGTCCTCACATACGGGTATCATCGGTACCGACGGAGCTTGCGCGGGAATGCTCCCCAGCGTCCAATCAGAAAGCTTTTGTGAGCATCCCACAGCGCCTGCGTGCTGCCTTCCCACCTTTCCCAACTGCCTCTCTCCAGTTCAGTTTTAAAGCTGAGACAAAGAGAGAGAGAGAGAGGGAAAGGAAAGAGAAAGAGAGATACAACTCCTAGGGGAAGTGGGTGGGTTGTGAGGACTAAATTCCTGCTGTTCCCAGAGATCACCTGTTACAGGTGAGTAACTATGCTATCTCCAGGAACAAGCAGGAATGTAGTCGGATGTCGTCGATAGACACAGAGTGCAGATGAGCCATTGAGGCTGCCATGGCTCTCACATTGTGAGCTGTGTCATGGCCCTCCAGAGAAAGGTTCTTAATCTGATAGGCAAAGGAAATACACTGAGCAATCCAGTTAGACAGTGTTCTCTTGGAGACTGGAAGTCCCAAATAAGGAGGATCTAAAGCAACAAAGAGTTGAGAGGACTTTCTATGTTGCTGTGTTCTTTCTAAGTAAAAGGTTAAAGCTCTTTTACAGTCCAAGGTATGAAGATTCCTCTCTGCATTTGATGCATGAGGCCTTGGAAAAAACACAGGTAGGTAAACCGCTTGGTTCAGATGAAAAGGCGAGACCACCTTTGGCATAAAGTGTGGATGAGTCCTAAGGACTAACTTGTCATGATGGAACCTTGTATAAGGTGGATCAGCTACTAGCGCTTGCAACTCACTAATGAGGCGTGCTGATGTGATTGCAATGAGAAAGATAACCTTCCAAAAAAGGAATTTCAAGGAGGTAGTAGCTAAAGGTTCGAAAGGTGGCTTCATGAGCTGCCCAAGAACCAGGTTTAAGTCCCATGCCACCAGTGGTGGCCTAATGGGAGGCTTAGTTAGAAGAAGGCCTCTCATAAATCTTGCTATAAGAGGATGAGAGGAAATAGGCTGTCCATTTAGAGGCTTAAGGGAAGCTGCAATAGCACTCAAATGGACTCTTACTGAATTAGTCTTAAGACCTGCATTGGATAAATGAAGGAGATACTCCAGCAATGATTCCAGAGGTATAGCAAGCGGGGTAAGAGCCTTTTGCGAACACCATATGGTAAACCTTTTCCACTTGAAAGCATAAGAGCGTCTTGTGGAAGGTTTCCTGGAAGCAAAAAGAATATCTTTCACTTGCTGAGGGATATTAAGATCATGCAGATCTAGACCTTCAGCAACCAAGCCCTGAGATGTAGAGACTGGGGATTGGGATGCCATAACATTCCGTCCTCCTGGGATAGGAGATCTGGAGCAGACCCTAACTCCAGGGAGGGAGCTTGAGAGAGATGTAGAAGCAGAGGGTACCACACCTGCGGTGGCTAATGTGGAGCTATGCGAATCATATGGCCTCTGTCTCTCTGAAGCTTGAACAGGGTTTTGGGAATTAGGGGAATGGGTGGAAAGGCATACAGGAAGTCTTGACCCCAGTAAAGGAGGAAAGCATCCCTAGCCTGAGACCCCTGAGCCGGAATTCTGGAACAGAACCAGGGAAGTTTGGCATTCCATGGACTTGCAAAGAGGTCTATGTCTGGGGTTCCCCAAAGTTGAAATATCCTGGTCACCTGGTCTGCATGCAGAGACCACTCGTGTGGAAGCAGAACTCAAATGAGTCTGTCTCCCCAAGAGTTTTGAATGCCTGGAAGATACACTGCCAGAAGATGAATCTGATGTTCTCTGGCAAGGGCCCATAGTCACAAAGCTTCATTGCAAAGTGACAGAGAGCCTGTTCCCCCCTGCTTGTTCACATAGAACATGGCTACTTGTTTGTCCGTATGAATGAGGACTGTCTTGTAGCTGAGCAGGGTGTGGAACACTCGCAGAGCAAGAAAGATTGCTCTGAGCTCCAAGAGATTGATATGTAGATAACTCTCCTGTGGAGACCAGGTGCCCTGGGTGGAGAGGTCTTGCAGATGAGCTCCCCAACCCATTGGAGAAGCATCTGTTGTGAGAGTTGCTTGGGGTATGGGTTGCTGTAAAGGGGACCCCTGCAACAGGTTTTGAGTGGACTTCCACCACTGGAGGAACAAAATGAGGCGACTTGTGTTTGCTATTTTGTCTGACAGGCATCATGATGCCTGGGTCCACTGGGTGGATAAAGTCCACTGAGCTGCCCTCATGTGGAGGCGAGCATAGGGAACCACATGCACGGTGGATGCCATGTGGCCTAGTAGTTTTAACATTTCTCGAGAAGTTAGATGAGGCTTTAGCACTGCTTGAGAAGCTAACTGCACCAAGCAAAGGCAACGGGCCTGGGGGAGATAGGCCCTTGCCTTTGTGGTATCCAGGAAAGCTCCTATGAACTCTAAAGACTGAGTGGGAGTCAGACTGGATTTTGGGATGTTTATTACCAGCCCTAAATACTGAAGGATACGCATTGTGCAGGATAGAGAAGTCCTGGTCTCTGACTCTGTTGGGGCTCGAATGAGCCAATCGTCTAAGTAAGGGAAGACGAATATCCCTAGAGTGCGGAGAAATGCTGCTACAACAGCCATGCATTTCGTGAACACCCTTGGTGCTGAGGCCAGGCCAAATGGAAGCACCCTGTATTGGTAGTGCTTTCCCTGAAAAAGGAACCGAAGGAACCTTCTGTGAGTTGGATGGATGAGAACATGGGTGTACGCATCCTTGAGATCTAGAGAACAAAGCCAATCCTGATTCTGAAGGTATGGCAGCAGAGATCCAAGAGAAATCATTTTGAATTTAGAACATAACATAAGATATGCCATACTGGGTCAGACCAAGGTCCATCAAGCCCAGTATTCTGTTTCCAACAGTCTAGGTCACAAGGAATTTGTTCAATTCTCTGAGGTCTAAGATAGGTCTGTAACCCCCTGTTTTCTTTGGAATAAGAAAATAAGGGGAATAGAACCCTGTACCCTGTTGATGGAGGGGTACTTCTTCTATTGCCCCTTGGGCAAGAAGGATAGCAACCTCCTGACCTAACAGGTTGATGAGAGAGGTCGGAGAATTGAACTGTTTTACTATTGCGTGAGGGGGCATGCTTGAAAAATGAAGCTTGTACCCCTCCTTTATGATGGAGTGTCCAATGCTCTGCTGTTATTTGCTCCCATCTGGGGGCAAAATGACATAACCTTCCTGGAATGGTGGAAGGTTCTGGTTCCCCCAGAATCAGGAAGGCGAAGTTCTCTAGATGAGAGTCAAAGGCCCTGTGGAGGCTGAGCCTGCTGGGCCGGTTGAGGCCTAGCAGCCTTTACCTTCTTTTGTTTGGGTGGTTGCTGACCTTTCCTGGCAAGCTGACCTGCAGAACATCCCTGCTGAACATAAGCAGGATAAAATTTTCTCTTTTTAGAAAAGTATGGTTTCTTGAACAATTTTCTTCTAGCAGGATCAGCAGTGGACTTGGATAATCTATCCAAGGTGGAATTTTCAGCATCCATTTCATTGGCTTTTTCCTACCAATCTTTACCAAACAGGTTCTCACCAGTGCAAGGGATATTTCCCAATTTTTCTTGTAGCCAGAGCTCTAAATCAGATGCCTGGAGCCAAGCAATTCTACGTGAACCTATGGCCATAGCTGAGGTTCTGCTTATGCACTCAAAGCAGTAAAAGGCTGCACGGTTGGAAAAGTTTGAAACATCTTGGGCATGTTTGACCAAAGTGAGAAAAGCCTGTCTTTTATCTTCAGGAAGAAAAGGACTTAAAGCCTCTAAATCATCTGTGACCTCCCTTCAGGAACATTCCCATATAGAGACTATAGGAACTGATCCTGGCAGAAAGCATGGAAGCTTGGAAGACCTGACGTCCAAAAGCATCCAGGGTTCTGCACTCATGTCCTGGAGGATTACAGGCATGTCTTTTTGCACTCTTGATCCTTCTCATAGCTGACTCCACTACAATAGAGTGGTGAGGAAGCTGAGTCTTATGGAATCCAGGAGGAGGAGGGACTCGATACATAGTATCCAGTCTACGAGAATGAGGAGAGGTGGTAAAAGGTGTTCCCCACATCCTTAACATGAGATCATATAGAATCTCATGAATGCGTAAGGTAGCTGCCTCCTTAGGAGTTTTAGGATATTGTAGAATTTCCAACTCCTTGGCCCTTGGCTCTGTTTTAGGGGCCACAGTAATGGACAGGACCCGAGCCACCTCCCTGATAAAATCTTGGAAGGAAATATCCTCTGGAGGAGACATCCTGCGTTTAGGGGAGAAGGGCTCCTCTGGGAGAAGCATCGCTGCATCGACAGAACTGTCAGAATCCTCAGATTCTTCTGAGGACTCGAAGTATCGTCTGTCCGGATGCTCTTGAAGAGCCCGATACCCGTACCGACCAAAGTCAGTACCGGGAGTAACCGGTACCGGGGTATCGGTACCGGAGGTCATCGGATGACTGGGTACCAGCAAAGCAGACACCGATGCCGATGTCGATGCTATCGGTACCGGTACTGATACCGATACCGGAGTCGGTACTAGTGAAATTGTCTGTTGCGGTTCCGAGGGCTTCGATGCCGCAAGGAAAGCCGCCAGACTATGTTCCATAGCCAGAACTCTCTGGTCTATCGACGCTGCCAATGCCTGGATGTCGGTACCGGAGGAGACTGCCGGTACCCCAGAGCATGGCACCAGTACTTCTGCCGAGGTCGAGGCCTCGAGAAATCCTGGAACCCCGATAATGCTTTGGAAGCCGAAGCCTCCCGCCGGGGTAATTTTGCTGGTGCAGAATCCTCGAGGGCAACGCCAGAGGCATCTCGATGCTTAGAAGGAGATCTACCCTTCGAGGACCAGCTGGATTTATGTTTAGTTACCTGAGATCCACGGGAGGAAGAAGCAGCCCTGGAAGACGTTGATGCCACCGAAGCTGCATTAGAGGGAAACAAGGTACTGAGCTTAGCAGCTCGGTTCTGCCGACCTCCTTTAGACATCTTGACGCAGGACATACAATCCGTGATGGAGTGGTCAGGACCTAAACATTTTAGACACCATTCATGGGTGTCAGTGACGGAAATGGTTCCGCCATACTTGGTGCACTTTTTGAAACCTGAGGCAGGTTTCTCCATGCTAAGGAAAAGTTTTTGGGCCTAAGGCCCAAAAAGGCACGTGCACCTGAAGAAAAAGAAAAAAGAGAATATATATATTTTTTTACAGAAATAAGAAAAGAAAAAAAACGGCGGTACCGGTAGAGTGTCGAAGAAGGCAGACGCAACCACAAAAAAGAAAGAAATAAAAAAGAATTCTTCTGCGGTGACAGGAACACGACCTGCTGGCTCCGCGGAAAAAGAAGAACTGGAGAGAGGCAGTTGGGAAAGGCGGGAAGGCAGCACGCAGGGGCTGTGGGATGCTCCCAAAAGCTTTCTGAGTGGACATTGGGGAGCGTTCCCACGCAGGCTCAGTCAGTACCGACGATACCTGTATGTGATGACTACATTCCTGCTTGTTCCTGGAGATAACAGCTTAATACTATTATAACCAATATTAACACAACCACCTCACCCATTGATCCTTGTCCGGTTAACTGGATTAAGCAAACAAAAGAAGAATTAATTAGACTTACCTGCTAATTGTTGTTCCTTAAGGAACTCTAGTCCAGTCCCGGAACCATAGAGTTTAGAATCTCCTCCAGCAGCCTTGGAGACTGAATGACATCACAGCTCTTCTCTCTCTGGTATAAATAGGCAAGGACCGCCCCCTTCCACCAGTACCTATTAACAAAGCAACTCAGCAGAGCAACAAATAAGTAGATAAAGAACAACAAGATAAACTAAATAAACTTTGGCTAGAATCTAAAAACCTGTGCATATTCTAACCTTCTCTTCGACGAAGGACCTTGTAGAAATGCCAAAAACGTAGAAACAAAACCGCGCTTCTGCGGGGTTCCCATTGTGGCTCCACTCCGTGTCCTCCGGAACCCCACTCCTCTTCCGGAGACATCCTCTCCAATTTGACCCCTTTTACTAAGATACAACGGACAACAGCTTCAGGCTGCATACCCTGGGAGGGGTCCGGGACCGGACTTGAGTTCCTTAAGGAACAACAATTAGCAGGTAAGTCTAATTAATTCTTCCTTTTTGTCTCTCTAGTCCAGTCCCGGAACCACAGAGGATGTAACAGAGCAGTGCACATCAACGGGAGGGACCAGAAAACCCAGCCTGAAGCACCGCTGAGCCAAAACGAACGTCCTCCGCTGCCTGCACATCTAACCGATAATGCTTCGAGAATGAATGCAACGTTGATGAAGTCGCCGCTCTACAAATATACGCAACCAAAACCAAACTGTACTCCGCCCACGCTGCCGTTTGCGCCCTGGTCGAGTGCGCTCTGAGACCTTCTGGAACTACCCTACCTTTCAAAAGGTAAGCCGATGCAATAGCCAGCTTTAACCATCTAGAAATGGACGCTTTCGCTGCCGCTTCACCCTTCCATGGCCCCCCGAAAGACACAAAATCTGTCAGTCTTCCGAAATGGCTGCGTCTGCCGAAGATACTTCCGAAGAACCCGACGAACATCTAGGGGATGTAACCTGCCTTCCGATTTCTCCTTTTGCTGCTTAGAGAATACTGGAAACACCACCACGTGATTGACATGAAAGGCAGAGACCACCTTCGGCTGAAAGTCCGGCACTGAGCGTAGCACGACCTTATCATGGAAGAAAGACAAATAAGGTGCCCTACAGGATAAAGCCTGTAACTCCGAAATCCTCCTTGCGGAACAAATAGCTACCAGAAATACCTTCTTTAACGCGAGATCCTTCAGGGTGGCGATGCTTAGCGGCTCAAACGGTAGCTCAAGCAAAGCCTCCAATACCAGATTCAGCTTCCATGTCGGCACCGAACAGTGCACCAACAGACGAAGAAGCAAGACTGCTCTCAGAAAAAGCCTAATGTCACTGTGAGATCCTACCGGCTGACCGAGCACGTTCCCCCTATAACAGGAAATCGCCACCCACAGCACTCGCAAGGAACTGGCCGCCAATCCCTTCCGCACTCCATCCTGCAAAAAGGAGAGGACCTGCGAAATCGAAGCCCTCAACGGCTGAATATTACGCTCCACACACCAAGCTGCAAAGATCCTCCAGAACCGGACCTACGCCAGTGAGGTGGAACGCCTGTGTGCCTTTAGTAAGGTAGAAATGACCGCCGCCTAATAACCCTTAGCTGTCATCCTAGCCCGTTCAAGAGCCAAGCCGTAAGCGAGCACCGACTCACCTAGGGCATGTGCAACGGACCCTACCGTAGGAGCTCCTCCCGCTGCGGTAACTACCACGGATCGTCCACTAACAGCCGTACCAAATCTGCATACCACGGCCTTCGGGCCAATCGGGCGCGATGTCTCCCAACGCGCTGCACCACCCTGCCCATGAGGGCCCAAGGTGGAAAAAAACATAAAGGAGAACTCCCTCTGGCCACCTTTTCGCTAATGCATCTAGCCCCTCTGACATTCGTTCCCAGCGCCTGCTGAAAAACCTTGCTACCTGCGCTGACTCAAAGCTCGCCATGAGAGCCATTACCGGAACTCCCCAGCGCCTCACCAAAAGAGCAAACACCCCCGGATGTAGCACCTACTCCTTGGGGTCTACTCTGTGACGACTGAGGAAATCCGCTTCGAGATTGTCTACGCTGGCCACATGTTGAGCCGCGAGAGCCTGGAGATTGTGTTCGCCCCACACACCCAGCTGATCCGCTTCGGCTTCCAGTGTAGCACTTCCTGTGCCCCCCTGCCGATTGATGTAGGCCACCGTTGTCGCATTGTCTGCCAAGACTCGGACAGCCTCCCGACCGAGAGTGTCCTGAAACTCCGGTAGCGCCAGAAACACTGCTCTCATCTCCAACCTGTTGATGGACCGAGACGTCGTCTCCTGAGACCAACGACCCTGGGCAAACCTGCCTTCGCAATGAGCCCCCCCCCCCAACCCAGGAGGCTCGCGCCTGTCGTGAGCAGTCCCCAGGACGGCGGTCCAGTGGCATGCCGGCTTCCATATTCTCCATTCTCAACCACCATCGCAGCTCGTGACGCACATTCTGAGGGCAAACTAACCTCTGAGATAGGACATTCGACTGATGCGACCAACGACAGAGAAGCGCTGCCTGTAACGGCCGCACGTGCGCTCGGGCCCACGGAACCACTTCTATCGTGGCTGCCATTGTTCACAACAACTGCAGGTGCTGCCATGCTGTTGGAGCCGGACTCGAAAAGAAACGCCCGACGAGTTGTCGTAGACCTAGAGCCCGGACCCTGGGCAGGAACACCTTCCCCTGCTTTGTTTCGAAGCACGCCGCAAGGTACTGCAGGGATTGCAATGGTACCAACCTGCTCTTTGCAAAATTGACTACCCAACCCAGGCCTTCGAACATCTGGACCACCCAGGCTGTCGCTGCCGAGCTGTCCTCTCTCGACCTCACTCGGATCAACCATTCAACTATGCAAATATGGGTGCACCAGTACTCCCTCTTTGCGGAGCGCCGCCACCACCACCACCATGACCTTGGGAAACATCCGTGGCGCCGTAGCCAGCCCAAAGGGCAGCGCTTGAAATTGGAAATGTCCCATGGGTACCGCAAATCTCAGCCACTTCTGATGCTCTTGCCGAATCAGGATGTGCAGGTAAGCATCCGTGAGATCTAACGACGTCAGGAACTCCCCGGTCCGGACCGCTGCCAGCACGGAATGCAAGGTCTCCATCCGAAAATGGGTAATCCGGAGACAAAAGGTCACCTTTGTCAGAGCCAGGATCGGGCGAAATGTGCCCTCCTTCTTTGGCACTACGAAATAGATGGAGTAGCGACCAGAACCGCACTGCTCCGCGGGCACCGGCAGCACCGCCTCAAGCTGCAGCAGCTGCTGTAGCGTGTCCTGGACCGCCTGCCTGTGCCCAGGACTGAGCAGGGAGAACGGACAAAAGAACCTACGACGGGTCAATGGAGTTCTAATACGTACCCCTCTCGCATGACCTCCAGGACCTACTAATCTGACTTAATTCGGACCCAGGCAGGGTAAAACTCCCGCAACCGACCTCCCCTGGGAACTACCCTCTCCTGAGCCCACCTTATCTCACTGTGTCTGTTTTGTGGCCGAGGACTGGAAAGGAGCGAACCCCCGGCCTGCTCCCCTGAATCCTTGAAACCCCTAAGCGGGAACTTCCCCCGCTGGGACTGTCCATAACGGGGAGAACGAAAACTACGAAAGTCTCTCGGGACCTCCCTGAATCCCGCAGAACTGCGGCCCTGCTTCGGCTTGTCCTCTGGGAGACGTCCTCCCTGGGACTCCCCGAGGTCCTGGACCAACTTATCTAAATACTCCCCAAATAAAAGCATACCCCAAAAGGGTAACTTGCTAAGCCGAGCCTTAGACGAACTGTCTGCTGACCAGGTTCTCAACCAGAGATACCTCCGAGCTGCTACTACGGAGACCATCCCCTTAGCCAAGCCGCGGAGGAGAACCGAATGAAAATCCGCCAAGAACGCGGTTCCCGACTCCAGTCGCGTGGCATCTTCAAGCTGCCCTTCCAGATGGTCTCCTGCAACCTCTGGGACCACCTCAAACAGCCACGTGCCACCGAAGCCGGTCTGCATGGACAGCGCACAAACATCAAACACATGCTTCAACAGAGTGTCTAACCTCCTGTCCTGAACATCCTTCAACGCTGCGGTCCCCCTCCACGGGAATCGTGGTTTTTCTGAGTGACCGCCGATACCACCGCAACTACCTTTGGAGAACAAAACAGCTCCCTATTGCGGTTCGCGAGCGGATAAAGGCGAGCCAACGCTCTAACCCCCTTCAGGACCGCCTCTGGCAAATCCCATTCTTCCTGTATCATATTCTGAAATACCCTATGGAGGGGAAACACTCTCTGGGATGTCCGCACCGCCTGCAACAGCAGATCTTCTAATGTCTCTTCCGCTGCTTCCTCGCTGGAAGGCAGGGTTAGTGTCTATAGCGTCTCCGAAACCAGGGCTGGAAGCCCTTCACACCGAAAGACTCTGACTACCCAGCACTGCTGCTCCGAGTCAGGCAACTCTCCGTCTTCCAGCTCATCTGCCGAGAACTCTTCCCTCTTTGGCATTCCCCTCGCTCAGGTCATCAGCGAGATAAGGCGCAGGACCCTCCGAAGTGGCCCTACACCTTTTAGTCACCGGAGCACCATTCCCCGAACCGACCAGAGAGGCCGAGCGCTTCTGACTCTGGGGTCCGTGAGGAAGAGCCGACATCGCGGGCTGAAGGAAGGCAAAAGCCTGCTGCCTCAAGGCAACGAAGTTCGGCGGAATCCCGGTCGCCTCCCCCACCTGTCCCTGCTCCTGCCCCGGCACTGGCTCCTCAGGATCTAGAGACGGAGATAACAGTGCCTCAGCGCCTGTACGAATAGCCTTCCGGCCTGCTAGGGGCTGTCCCGGCTCTCCGTCCATATGCTGCGCCTCTAGGGAGCAAGGGACACAGACTCCTGATTCCAGCACTGAACTTTTCCTCCTGCCGCACACTAGACAGCGTGGAATTGCAGGCATAGCAACCGCCTCAAAGAACTGCTGTAAACCACCCCGGGAACTCCTCCTCCCCCCCGCTGGCCCTGACCCCCAGCCCCGGAAGGAAGGGCTCTCTCCGGGTTGGAGCCCTGCAAAAAACAGCCTAGATACACCTGCTCAATATTTCAATAAGGGAAAAGTACAGCATAGCTTGTTTCCCTTTGAACTTCTCTTTTTTTTTCCCAACAGGCCATGGCTCTGTAAGCGACTGATGAGCCTATAGCAGGTCTGCAGCAAACGAGGCTGAAAACGCTTCCAAAAAGCCACTATAAAAAACCGCGGTTTTCAAAATGGCCGCCGGGACTTTTCCCGCGCAGCAAAAAAGTGTCCGGAGGGCAAAGAACTCCTTTATGAGATCCCCCACTGAGGCAGGGACTTCCCTCTCAACTCCCCTCCAAGAAACAAGTAAAAGAAAATTCAAAAAGAAAGAAAAAACGCCGTTAAAGTTGGCGAGACCTACTTACAGTTCCCTACTTCAACCTGAGGTGCTGCAATGAGGCAGACACGCGCCGGAGCTCAGCCTGCTCATGGCTTCGGCTCCGACGGTGCTCCCACCACCAATCTCACTGTCCCTTAGAGATGGCTGGGGCTAAGCCTTCCACCTGCTCCTCACCCTTGCTCGCGGGTTCGGGAGCAGGGAGGCTACTTCTTCAGCTCTGTAAAGCTGCTCCTTCTCACCAAGGGGCAGCCCCCCCCCCATGAGAGGGAAAATTGAGGGAGAAAGGAGGAAGCAGGACTGGAGCCAGAGGAAAGAAAAAAGTGGCTATTTATTTTAGAAAGGCAACCAAACAAAAAACATCAAGAATTAGAAAAGGAAAACAAAGAAAAAATTCCTAGCTCTGCCTATTTGTGCTGGGCCTACCCCTAGGCCCAGAATCTCCTCAGCTGCTTGGAGACTGAAGTACTGGTGGAAGGGGGCGGTCCTTGCCTATTTATACCAGATAGAGAAGAGCTGTGATGTCATTCAGTCTCCAAGGCTGCTGGAGGAGATTCTAAACTCTATGGTTCCGGGACTGGACTAGAGGGACGAAAAGGAATATCTAATACCATACATACAAAACATTGTCGAATCATCACTCACACAAGGATACATCCTCCCTCAACTCAAGCAAGCCTCTATTAGACCAATCCTGAAGAAAAATAACCTCAACAAAAAGGACCCAAGCTACTTCCATCTGATATCTAGTCTCATGTTCACAACCAAGATAATCGAAAAGACAGTACAGTATCAACTACAGGACCACATAGACACATACGCCCCGTTGGACCCCCACCTATACGGATTTAAACAAAACCACAGTGTAGAAACACCAATTACATCTCTTATGGACACCTTTGTTACAGGCATAGACAATATACTACATGGCTTTGTCTTAAGCTTTATAGATATCACCGCTGCTTTTGACTCTGTTAATCACAACATGCTGCTACAGAGACTCCGAGATACAGAAATAAATGGCACAGTCCTAACTGGTTACTCTTTTACCTGTCCCACCACAACCAGCGAGTCAGAACCAAAAACAAACAGTCCAAACCAATTACACAATACCAGGGTGTTCCACAAGGCTCGGCCCTCTCTGCACTGCTATTTAATATATATATATTCAACCAATATGCAACATTATAAGACAGCACAACATCCACTATAGAATATATGCAGATGATATATTGATATTCACCCACATCAACATCAATCACTTCGATTACACACAAATCTCGGCATGCCTTGAATCAATGCCAGAGTGGTTCAAAGGACAGAATCTCTCCATAAACTTTAAGAGGACACTAGAGGACAGCAACCTTGGGCCGGAAGGACAGGGGTTTCTAGTCCCACAGGTGCTCCTAAGAACATAAGAACATAAGATATGCCATACTGGGTCAGACCAAGGTCCAACAGTGGCCAATCTAGGTCATACGTACCTAGCAGTTTCCCCAAAAGACACAGGTTCCACAATGCTTGCATTGGGTCAAGCATTGATATCCTGGGTCCCTTCTTAATAATGGTTTATGGACCTTTCCTCCAGGAACTTGTCCAAACCTTTTTTAAACCCAGCTACACTAACAGCCTTTACTACATCCTCCGGTAACAAATTCCAGAGTGTGATTATACGTTGAGTGAAAAAATATTTTCTTTTATTAGTCTTAAATAGTTTACCCTCTAGCTTCATTGCATGTCACCCAGTCTTTCTATAGTCTGATAACGTAAACAATCGATCTACGTTTACCCGTTCCACTCCGTTCATTAATTTATAGGCTTCTATCATATCTCCCCTCATATCTCCGTCTCTTTTCCAGGTTAAAGAGCCCTAACCTTTTTAGCCTTTCTTCATAGAGGTATTCTTCCATCCCCTTTACCATTTTGGTGGCTCTTCTCTGAACCTTGTCTAATAACGCTATATCCTTTTTAAGATACGGCGCCCAGAACTGCACACAATATTCAAGGTGCGGTCGCACCATGGAACGATATTGAGACATAATATCATCCTTTGTTTTATTTTCCATTCCTTTCCTTATGATACCTAGCATTCTATTTGCTCTCTTGGCCGCCGCTGCACACTGGGCCGAGGGTTTTTAACATGTTATCTACAATGACGCCTAAATCTTTTTCCTGGGTGGTGGTTCCTAATGTGAAACCTTGATTCGTGTAACCATGCAAGCCACTTAACCCTCCATTGCCCATGTTCCCTGTAAATAGTTATCTCCAAGTTATAATGCTCTGTTCAATGTAATTTCAGTTTGTTCAATGTAAACCACCTTGATATCATGAAAGGCGGTATATAAGAAATGTTAAACAAATAAATAAAAAATCTGAAATGATGCACATCACCAGAAATACTAAATACTCCCCACCGGACACTCCCTCAAAATCCCAGACAACAACCTAAGCAATAAACAAGAGGTCAAACACCTCGGAGAAACCATCGACCATCAACTCAGTTTCCAACCTCACATAAAGAAGATGGCCAGATCAGCCTACCACAAGTTGAGGACACTGCACAAACTTAGACCACTTTTAATGGACAATGACTTGAGAACAGTATGCCAAGCCATAGTAATCCCGATAATTGATTATTGCAACATGATCTATCATCCCCTACCTAAGAAAACACCACTCTCTTTATAACTGGTGCAAAACACTGCTGCAAGAATCATTACAGGCACTGAAAAATACAACCATATAAACCCTGCACTCCACCAACTACACTGGCTTCCTATCACCATCCATACTAAATACAAGAATATAATAATCTTCAGAATACTAAACAACCTATTCCCAATGTCCCTTCAACCACTAATCAAGAAAGCACATCGAACCAAAATGAGAAGAGGTGCAGACAACACCTAGAAACCCCACCAAACTTCAGAACATCAAAGTAATCCACTTGCAGTAGAGCCTTCTCTTTGTACACCCCCCAGCTGTGGAAGAACTTGCCTGCCTCAATACATACAATCAAATACCTTCTAGACTTTAGGAAAGCTATTAAGAACCACCTCTTCCTCGCATACTATGGTCCTACCTAGAAGAATAATGCCACTTTGCAATAATTCAACTGTATATAGCACACAACTGTTAAATGTAGCAGTAACACAGCAATCTGCAACAATGTTTCTGTATAGAGTTAGCCATTGTTAAACGTATCATTTACCCCTCATATTCCTCCAAGTTTAATTCCCTGTTTCATGTAAAAGCCTGGTGCTGTATTTGTTCTAATGTAAATCGCTTTGAATTAACGGTAAAGTGGTACAGAAAACCAAAGAAAGAAAGAAAGATAAAAGTAACCCAAAACCCCTTAAATACAGAGCTGAAAGATTCCAAATTACCCCTATCAACTGATAATCAGATTAATATGCATGAAATATAACCTCTAAAATCCCTGTATGCAAATGCTAGAAGTCTAAAAAATAAGATGGGTGAGCTAGAATATATAGCACTAAATGAAAGGTCAGATATGATTGGCATCTCAGAAACCTGGTGGAAGGAGGACAACCAATGAGATACCGTGATACCTGGGTACAAACTATAAAAAACATGTGAAAGTCAGCTGGACCATTAGGTGACAGAGGGATAAAAAGGACTTAAGGGAGGACAAGAGCAAAGTGGAGAGACTGGATGACTTATTTGCTTCGGTCTTTACTGAAGATGATGTAAGGAAGTTATGCCTGAAGTGGTATTTAAAGGTAATATATTGGAAGAATAGAAAGAAATATCGATAAACCAGGAAAATGTATTACAAGTATTTGATAAACTGAAGAGTACCAAATCACCTGGACCAGATAGTATACATCCAAGGATTTGAAAGAACCAAAAATTGAGATTGCAAACCTATTAGTAATCTGTGAACTATCATTAAAATCATCTGTAGTACCTAAGACTGGAGAAAGGTCAGGGGTGATCCGTAAAACTACAGACCGGTGAGCCCGACATCAGTACCGGGAAAATGGTAGAAATCATTACAAAAGAAGAAAATTATTGAACATGTAGATAGTCATGGTTTAATGGGAGAAAGCCAACATGGATTTAGCCAAGGAAAGTCTTGTCTTATAACAGATTGTTTTGAAGGTGTGAATATTACAGGTAGATCAAGGTGAGCAGATTAATATAATGTACCTGGACTTTCAGAAAGCCTTTGACAAAGACCCTCATGAGAGGCTCTTGGCCAAATTAAAAAGTCATGGGATTGGAGGTAGTGTAGTATTGTGGATCAGGAACTGGTTAAAAGATAGAAAGCAGAGAGTAGGGCTAAATGGCCAATTTTCTCAATGGAGAAAGGTGAATAGTGGAGTACCCCAGGGATATGTGATGGGTGCACTGCTTTTTAACAACTTCAAAAATGACTTGGAAATAGGCATGACGAGTGAGGTGATCAAATTTACAGATGGCACAAAATTATTCAAAGTTGTTAAAACGCAAGTGGATTGTGAAAAATTGCAAGAGGATCTTGATAAATTGGAAGAATGGATGTTCAAATAGCAGATGAAATTTAATGTGGAGACGTGCAAAGTTATGTACCTAGGAAAGAACAACCCTTTACTACGCTTACACGATGCAAGGTTACACATTAGGAACCATCACCCAGAAAAACGATTTAGGTGTCATCGTTGATAATACATTGAAACACTCCACCCAGTGTGCAGCAGAGGCCAAGAAAGCAAATAGAATGCTAGCAATCATAAGGAAAGGTATGGAGAATAAAACCAAGGATATTATAATACCTTTGTATCGTCCCATGGTGCAACCACATCTTGAATATTGTGTGCAATTCTGGTCGCCGTATCTAAAAAAGGATATAGCGGAATTAGAAAAGGAACAGAAAAGAGCCACCAAAATGGTAAAGAGGATGGAAGTTTACCCATATGATGAAAAACTTAAAAGGTGAGCTCTTTTCAACTTGGAAAAGAGATGGCTGAGGTGAGATATGATAGAAGTCTATAAATTAATGAATGGAATGGAACGGGTAAACGTAGACTGATTGTTTACATCATCAAAAAGTAGCAGTATTAGGGAACACGCAATGAAGCTATAACATAACCCATTTAGGCTAATAAGAAAAAATATTTTTTTCATTTGACACGTAATCAAACTCTGGAATTCGTTATTGAAGGATGTAGTAAAAGCTGTTAGTGTAGCTGGGTTTAATAAAGGTTTGGACAAGTTCCTGAAGGAAAGGTCCATAAACCATTATTAAAGAGGACCTGGGAAATCTATTGCTTGCCGCGGAACAAAAATTGAGGAACCTCTGTGCCTTTTGGGATCCTGCAAAGATACTTGTGACCTGGATTGGCCACTGTTGGAAACAGGATACTGGGCTTCATGGACTTTGGTCTGACCAAGTATGGCATTTCTTATGTTCTTATGATAGGCTCAAGAATCCAAGGAGTCCCTAAACCAGGAATAAGGAAAATAGAAGGAGGAAGAGGCAGACAAAGGCATACACCCGCTAGGATCCACTAGACCTATCTTCCAGGATATGTTGGGGATGGGGTTTCGAATCTGCAAAGTCCTTTACAAGCTTCTTGAGAGCCTCGTCAAATAGAAGCTTTCCCCTAAAATTTAGCTTAAACCAACAGGATTTAGAAACCATAGCCACCTCTCCTTGCCTCCCTAGCAACTGCGATGTCGTTAGCCGCTAATCGGACTATATCATACATATTACTGGCCAGATAGGCTGCTGCCAACTGTCATCCTCTGGGAGTAATTGCACCCACTGGAGAAGAGTCTGAGGTGTCAGGCCTCTGCAAATTACCACCTGAAGGGTAAGGGCAGATGCAGAGAACTCAGACTTAAGTAGGGTCTCCACCTTACTATTAAATGGATCTCTCAAGTTGGCTCCACCCTTTATCAGAATGGTAGTATGCCTCGTGACAGTATTTGAACATTAGCATCTGCCCATTGAAAGTATAGCAGATTATCCAAATCCTGCTAAGGAAGGGTATATAAGCTTACTCATAGTTCTGACGCCCTTCACTAGGGCATCAAGTAAGTCCCACTCCGCAGAGACCATGCTCTGCATGACCTGATGAAATGGAAATGTTTTAGTAGGTTTATGGACCCTCTTCAGAATGGGGTATCCCTGGGGTTGCTCACTGCCAGCGGGAACATTCAACAGCTATAGTGAGGAGACCAACTGAGAAATCAGAGCCAATTCATCCCTACTGAATAACCAGACAATGAGGACATTTCCTGCTCTTCCTCCTGTGACAACTCATCTTCTTCCAGTCTGGGGTCCCCTCCTGAACAGAGCTCCAACTCAGGCTCCTGGGAGAGCTGCAAGTCACCAGATGTTTCCTGCCAACGAGGATGCTTCTTGCACAAATATGAGACATGGGACTAGCTGCTTTTTGGAGAGGAACATAAGCTAGGATGTGCTGAAGGATGGCAAGTCTCCTGAACCTGATTCCCACTGCTCCGCTGGAAAGACTATGCTTGCTGAAAGGAAAAGGAGTCTCATGGTAAGAGTTTGGAACCAGCAAGCATCAGGCCCTTGGCTATGCCCCCTTCTGCTTCCACCTGTTTTTCATTCCCCGAACCTGTCTGGAGAAGCAGAAAAGGGGAGGATTGCTCAGTACTATCCAAGGTCCTATCCAAGGCATTCATGATGGCTTTCCCATGGCTCCGAACTCAGAGTTTGAGGGGCACTTTTATTTGTAGGATCCACCACTGACTGTTCCCCCAGGTCAACTGTGCAGTGTTCACAAAGAGGGGATCATGGGTTTGGCTCAATGTTTGCCAGAAACTAGACAGTGCTTCTTATGGACTGACATGTGACGTTTCATACATGTTCCTTTTGTGGCCAGCTGGTAAATGTATTCCCCGATATTTCTCGGGCTACTGAACTCCACCAGAAGGTATGTTTCAACCTTCGTTTAAGAGTTTTACCTGGACGCAACTTTTTTCTTGAAATCCCCATGCAAATGCCTCATTGTGCATCAAGGAATCCATTACACCTTTCTTTATCCTACTTTATTGGAAATGTTTGGGAAAGAGGAATAATTTGTTTTATGTTTAATTTCCTTATAGTAGTAAAGCATAGTTACTCACCTGTAACAGGTGTTCTCCAGGGACAGCAGGAATCAGTCCTCACATATGGGTGACGTCGGCGCCGACGGAGCACTGATGCAGAGCAATTCCCCAGCTTTCAAAGAAAGCCTTTGGGATTGCATCGCACATGCGTGGTCCCCGTCTCGCCCAAGGGTGCCATCTTGCTCAGTCAGATGACATAGCTAAAAAGACGGCAAAAATGAGAAAAAATTAATCAAAGGACTGCAACTCCAGGGGAGGAGGGAGGGTCGTGAGGACTGACTCCTGCTGTCCAGGAACAAGCAGGAAGTCAGTCCTCACATATGGGACTCCATAGTTATAGGATACCGAGAATCCATAGCTGAAATGGCTCCCTCTAGAAGAGCCGCAGCAGCAGTGATAGGATCTTTCTCCGAGAACACAACCCCCACGGTAGCCTGACACCAAAGGGTTGGAGGGTAGGAGTTGCCTAAACCTCCAATAGGTTACGGAGTACCGCCTGACCGAAAACACTGCCCCGCCGGGACTCTCTTTCCAGGCAGTAGTGGGCTACAAAAGTCTGGCTTGAAGACCAAGTTGCGGCCCGGCAGATGTCTGCCAACGGAACAGAGCAGTGGTTAGCCACTGATGCGGCCTTAGCCCTGACAGATTGGACTGTGATTCGGCCCTGCAGCTGCCCTGTACGCCCAGGCGATGCAGTCTGCCACCCAGGTGGATAACGTGCACTTGGAGACAGGTAGATCCAGTTTACTAGGGTCATAAGGGACGAAGAGCTGGGAAGCTCTCCGGTCTCCCCGCGTACGCTCCAAGTAAAAGGCAAGCGCCCTCTTACAGTCCAGGGTATGCAGAACTGCTTCTGCCCTGCTGGTATGTGGCTTGGGGAAAAAGGTTGGAAGAACCACCTCTTGGTTAAGGTGAAACGAGGAAACCATTTTTGGGAGGAACTTGGGATGAGTATAGAGGACCACCCTGTTTTTGTAAAACCGTGTATATGGTCTATCCGATACTAAAGCTTGCAGCTCACTCACACGTCGAGCAGACGTGAGCGCCACCAGAAAGAGTGCTTTCCAGGAAATGAAGCAGAGAGGACAGGTGGACATTGGTTCAAAAGGTGGGAAAGTAAGCCCTCATTTAAGTCCCACTCTGTAGCCAGTGGGCAAATTGGAGTCTTCAAGAGGAGGAGGCCTCTGAGGAATCGGGATACCAAAGGGTGAACTGAAAGAGGTTGTTCTCCACTGGAGAGTGGTGAGCTGATAGCGCACTCAGGTGGACCCTGACAGAGTTAGACGAGGCCTAACTCCGAGAGGTGGAGCAAGTACTGCAATACCTGAGGTACTTGACAAGTGAACAGGTTCTCCTTATTCTGAGCACACCACTCTTCAAATCTACGCCACTTGAACGTGTAGGATTTTCTAGTGGATTGCCTCCTAGAGGCCAGCAACAGCTCCTCAACCTCCTTGGGAAGGAGTAGAGGAGCAAGTACTACCCTCTCAGCAGCCAGGCCATTAAGTTGAGTGATCTGAAATTGGGGTGTAGCAAGGAACCCTGTTCCTGGGTCAAGAGGTCGGGCTGCACTCCCAGTGGGAGTGGAGTTTTGACTGCCAGTTGAAGGAGAAGAAGGAACCAAGGCTGTCTGGGCTACCAGGATGACCGAGGCCTTGTCCCGAAGAATCTTGAAAAGAGTGCGTGCCACCAGGGGCGTGGGTGGGAATGCATAGAGAAGGCCCTGTGCCCACGAGATCAGGAAAGCATCCGCAGCCACGCTCAGCGGATGCGGCTGCCTCGAGCAGAACTGGGGCAACTGATGGTTTTGCGGACTGGCAAAGAGATCCATGGATGGGAGACTCCAACAGTTGAAGATCCGCTGGGCTACATCCCAGTTCAGTTGCCATTTGTGAGGCTGAAGAATCCTGCTCAACTTGTCGGCCAGGAGGTTCACCTGACCTGGCAGATAAACTGCCTTGAGGGACATATGATGTGCCACTGCAAAAGAGCAGAGGTCCAGAATTTTCTGGCATAGTATGCAAGATACTGTGCCCTCCTGTTTGTTGATGTAGAACACTGCTACCCGATTATCTGTCTGTATCAGCACTGACTGATGTGCAAGAAGATGACAGAAGGCTTGAAGAGCTAGGCGGATGGCTCGAGGCTCTAGAAGATTGATATGAAGCGCGGACTCTCGCGAGGACCACAGACCCTGAGCGCATGAACCCTGGCAATGGGCACCCCAGCCTAGCAAGGAGGAATCTGTCGTCAGCACTCTGGTGTGAGAGGGAGGTTGGAATGGTACTCCCTGAAGCAAGTTGGGGGGGGTGAAGCCACCATTCCAAGGCAGTCACCAGTAGCTTCGAAATCGCTACTCTGTCTCTGAGGCAACCAGTGGCTTGCGTCCACTGGTCTCTGAGGCTCCACTGAGCAGTGCGCATGTGGAATAGAGCATATGGAGTCACATGCACCGTGGAGGCCATGTGGCCCAGGAGGCGTAGGAAGACCCTTGCGGAGACTTGAGGTTTATGCTGGACCCGCTGTACCAAGTCCAGCAACCACCTCGCCCTGTCCAGCGGTAGGTAAGCTCTTGCCTGAAGTGTGTCCAGTCTTGCCCCTATGAACTCCAAGTTCTGAGTGGGGAGTAAAGTGGACTTTTCATGATTTATAACAAACCTTAGGTGCTGGAGCAGGATGACTGTGCGAGCAGTGGCCTGCTGTGCCTCCTGTGCCGAATAGCCCCTGATGAGCCAGTCATCCAGGTATGGAAAGACAAAGACTCCCTGGCTTCTGAGGAAGGCCGCCACCACTACTAGGCATTTGGTAAATACTCTGGGAGCAGAAGCTAGGCCAAAGGGAAGCACCTTTTACTGGAAGTGGTTTTCTCCGACCACAAACCTGCGGTATTGTCTGTGGTCTGGGTGTATGAGGATGTGAGTATAAGCATCCTTTAAATCTAAGGAGCATAGCAAGGTCTCCCTGGTGGAGATAAGGCAGTAGGATCCCAAGGGAAAGCATCCTGAACTTTTCCCTCACCAGGAACTTGTTCAGATTTCGCAAGTCCAGGATAGGGCGTAGGCCTCCTTTTCTTTTTGGTATGAGGAAATACCTGTAGTAGAAAACTTGCCCCTGCAGGTGGTGGGGCACCGGTTCCACAGCCTGATCCTTTAGCAGACCTGTCAACTCCTGCAGGAGGAGGTTCCTGTGAAGAGGGGGCCTGAGAGGCTCTCCTGGGAAAAAGGAGGTGGGCACCTAGTGGAAATGAAGTAAATAGCCCTGCTGGACTACTTTCAAAACCCAGGCGTCGGTAGTAATGGCTGGCCACCTGTGAACGTACAGGGCCAGCCTTCCTCCTGTGCAGGGCCAAACCACTGGTGGGAGAGGAGCTATGCACTGGGAGTCAGAAAACCCTCCCGGCTGGGTAGGAGCCGGAGCTGGAGACTTGGGGGTCTTCGGCTTACGTGGGCCATGCCCCTGTCCCCTGGCCTGCTGCCCCTGTTGGGGAGCTGGGGTGGCCTGATAAGTGGGGTAGTTTCTGTAAGCCACACCCTTCCTTGGGAAAAAGGGCTTTTTCCCCCAGGCCTTCTTCTTGTGAGAAGGTGCAGATGTCTTCTTTGACAACCTTGTCCGGGTCAAGTACTCGGACTCGATTTCTGCAGCTTTTTCAGTCATGGGCTTGCCGAAGAAGTTGTCTCCTCAGCACGGGACATCGATCAACTTGTCCTGAACCCATGACTCCAGGTCCGATGACATGAGCCAGGCCTGACGGCATGCACCGATGCCGGCCGCGGCTACTCAGGCCGAAGCCTCGAAGCCGTCGTAAGCTGCTCGAGACATTAACTTCAAGCACTCTCGGATCCCCATGGACAAGGCTTTGAAGCGCTGCCAAGGGTTCCTCGGAAAGGCCAGCCGAGAACCTGGCAAGCTCCTTTGTCAGGTCCCGCAAGAACATGCCCATGTACAGCTGGTAAGTTTGGACATGGCATGACAGCATCGAGCCCTGGTAGCACTTTCTGCAGAGGGCGTCCAGGTTCCAGGCCTCCCGGCCGGGAGGTACCAAGGAGTGCGTCTTTTGGCTTTTCAGCCGTTGCATGGCCGATTCCACAACCATGGAGTTGTGCGGCAGCTGCACTTTCTGGAACCCAGGACTCTTGCGGACATTATAGATGGAATTGACCCGCTTGCTGAGCACCGCCATTGAGGCCGGGGACTCCCACATGCGGAGCATCAGCCATTCCAACATCGGAGGCACCAGCACAGTAAGTGCCTCCTTTGGGGGAGAGTCATACTGGAGGGCATCGAGCTCTTCAGCTCGAGGCTCTTCCTCAGCGTCCGCAGGGAATGCCAAAGCCTTGGCCATGTCCCTGACGAAGTCTGAGAATCGAATGTCTTCCGGAGGGGACCTATTTCGAGGCTCCGAACCCGGAGAGTCCGATGGGATACACCGGGTTCGGTAGGTGTCTGGGGAGTCTTCCTCCTCCGTCTCCCACACAGAGTCCTCCAAGGAGGACTCGATGGGCTCCAGCCTCGAGGGCTTCGAGCCCGATCGCCCTGATGCTGAGGGCACCGGCGTCGACGACCTCGGTCCCGAACAGGTCGAGGGGGACCTTGGCCGAGGATCGACTCGAGACCTGATCGACTTGAGGATTGGCTCGGCCTCCGGTGTCGACTTCGATGTCGAAGTCCCGGTGGTCGGGTCAGATGGACTGGCGAGACCGGCCATCAGCGCCCGCTGCTTCTCCATGAAGGCAGCCATGCTGCTCTCCAGGGCTGCCAACTTGAGACCAAGCTCAGAAGGCTCCGCAGCTCCCGGCTCGGGTCCCTATACCCGGAGGAGAGTCCACAAGGACAACAGAAGTTACCTTGTCCGACGTCTCCGGCTCCTTGTGAGGTAGTTTAGCCGGCCGCTCTGACTCCAAGGACCCGGGGCGGTGGCCTGGGCTCCATGGCCTGGAATCCGAGGGCCCAAGCCAATCAGAGGCGTCCAGCGACGCCGCCCTCACGAGTTTCTTCTTCCTCCGGTGTTCCCTGGAGGGAGAACCCCGCTCAGAAGACCCACAACAGTGCTCGGGCTCCGATTCCCAAGATGTCGAGGCTTCTGACGAGGTCCGGGCCTGGGCAGGTGCGGACTCAGGAAAAATCCTGTCACGCTGATGCTGCCTGCTCTTCAAATATTTCTAAGACAGCTTATCACACGGCCCACAGACCACTGGGCCATGGCCAGGGCTGAGGCATTGGAGGCAGCAGTCATGTGTGTCGATGAGAGACATCAGCTTCTTACACCGATCACACTTTTTAAACCCACTGGCAACCATAAGGGGAAAAAGGGGCCCCTGCGAGGTCAAACGGCCAGGCTGCCAGTGAAAAATAAAAAGAGTGCGAACGCTAGTCATGAAGGACAAAAACGAAAAATGTGACCGGGCTCGATACCGGTGTACCGAGCCAAAGGAGGGAAGGGGAACAGGTGTCGAACCAAGAAGCTGAAAAAAATTAATAAACTTTTCTACTTTTTCAACGGTGAAAACAGGACCACGTCCATTGGGCTCCGTGGAAAAAAGAAGACTGAGCAAGATGGCATCCTTGGGCAGGAAGGGGACCGCGCATGCGTGATGCAATCCCAAGGCTTTCTTTGAAAGCTGAGGAATTGCTCCGCACGAGGGCTCTGTCGGCACCGACATCACCCATATGTGAGGACTAACTTCCTGCTTGTTCCTGGAGAATATGGGCTAACAGCTTAGTACAAACTGAGTTTAAATCTAAGATATTCTGCTTCTGTCTGGGTTTAATTGGTATTCTTAGTTCGATTTAATTGACTGGTTATCTAAGTTCTGTCACGCATGATGTGGGCTTGAGTCATGTCTGTTATTGTATATATTGCTTTGGTAGTTATTACTTTTATTTTTATTTGATGATTACAACAGTATCGATCAAACTTGCAGATGTAACTGGCACAAGGATGTCAGTCTGGCAATCTTACACGTGGCAATCTTACATGTATAAAACTTTCCATGTGTAACTTTACACATGCACATGGCGACAACTTACACGTGTGCAGCCGCATGTAAATGTGCACTGGAAAAAAGCAGAGAGAATTAGCACTTGAACACAAGCATATACCGAACGCAACGACAAACTGTGCCAACAAGAATGGTTGAGGTGCCTTCTATGGCTGTGTCTGCAAAAGGCAAGCAGAAAAGAGTCGCTTACCACTGAGGAGCCCAGGCCCGCAGAAAGTGCTACGGTCAGGCTGCTCCCATGTGCTCAGCTCTCTCTCACATACTTCCCTTGCTTCTGTTTGTAGGCTACTCTGAAAGGTCAAGGGAAGGGAGAAGGGTGGGAGGCTGAATGCAGAATCTTGGCCTCTCAGCCAGTCAAGATTACTGACAGGGAAAAAGGCCCTAAATTTACAATATGAAAGATCCTTTTTCATTTACTCGTGAAGGATGGTATTTGAGGTTACTTGTGTAGCCACAAATTAGGCTTTCAAAGCAGAATTCAAGATATTTTTGATTAAGTCTCTAGTCCTTTTAGAGACATAAGGGATTATGTCGAAACTGCACTCCAAACTGCTTTCACTGTTTCCCAAAACAGCACCAGTGCGGAGGCATGCTCCTTGTTATGTTCCTGGAACGCTTTCCATTTATCCCACAAATAGATGGAAATAGTCTCTATAGAGATAACTGGGAAAGCTCCATCTCCTGTCCTTATTGAGTGAGCAGAATCCCTCAAGATCTATCCACATTAATGCATGACCTGAAATGTACAGAAGTCCAATAATAGAGATAGATATTTCATTAAAAATACATTAGAGGACACAAAAATATAATCTATGAAGGGCATAATGTCATAAGATCAGGCAATATGAGTGCAATCTCTCACTAAGGGGTATAAGACTCTCCATGAGTCAATAAGACCTAGAGAATTACAAGAACAGGGTAATCCTCTTCTGGATAGGTTGCAGACCTAGTGGCACCCCCACATCTATCCAATTCAGGATCCGATATGCCATTAAAGTCTCCTGACAGTACTAGGGTCAGATGAGAGTTCATCCCACACTTTTTAATCAAAGATAAAAGGAAATTATAACAGTAAACATTCAGGTCATAGACAGAACCCAAAAGGATTCAAGTTCCATGCAACTCAAAATGAATGAGTAACCATCTGCAGTCCAGGTCAGTAAAGTGTAGTTAACTCACCTGTAACAGGTGTTCTCCGGGGACATCAGGAATCAGTCCTCACATATGGGTGATATCGATGCCGACGGAGCCCCTGCGGAAGCATCTCCCCAACTTTCAAAAAAAGCCTTTGGGAGATTAACCACGCATGAGTGGTCCCCTTCCTGCCCAAGGGTGCCATCTTGCCTCAGTCTAATGACATAGCTAAGACGGCAGAAGGAAAAATAAAATAAAATACGGTAAAGGAGCAACTCCAAGGGGAGGAGGGAAGGTTGTGATGACCGATTCCTGCTGTCCCCGGAGAAAGCAGTTACTTACCTGTAACAGGTGATCTCTGGGAACAGCAGGAATAAGTCTTCACATATGGGTACGTCGGTACCGACGGAGTCTGCGCCGGAACGCTCCCCAGCGTCCAATCAGAACGCTTTTGGAAGCATCCCAACATGCCTGCGTGCTGCCTTCCCGCCTTTCCCAACTGCCTCTCCTCAATTAAGTTTTAAAGCTGAGGCAAAGAGAGAGAGAGAGCAAGAAAGGGAAAGATAGAGATAAAGAAAAGCAACTCCTAGGGGAGGTGGGTGGGCTGTGAAGACTTATTCCTGCTGTTCCCAGAGATCACCGGTTACAGGTAAGTAACTGTGCTATCTCCAGGAACAAGCAAGAATGAGTATTCACATATGGGGACTCCCAAGCTAAGATGCCCAGAGGGAGTCCTAACATGTTGCGAATCTAGAAAGAGCCATGCTACTTTTCAGAACCTCAGGCATCCTGGGGATGGAGGGTAGGAGTTGAATTACAGAAAGGTGCTGTGGAACAGCTGGACTAGAACAGGACTTCTATAGAAGAAGACCCTGTATAAAGGACATTTAGTAGTAAAATATTGAGTGCAATATTCCAATATGGGCCTCCCTTGGTGGCATTGTAAAAAGTCTATTGAGGTTCATATGGATCTGTTAGAAGAGCCAGTAGAAGATCCTCAAGGAGTACCTCATTGAGAAGTAGAGGTAATAACTGTAGAAAAAAACAAGTGGAGGTCAGAACCCTTCAGGGTGAGAAATAGTCGCAGGGGAAACTGGGGTAGTATAAAGAGGTAGGGCTTCAGCGGAAAACGCAGAAGGTACTATTAGACAAAGCTTAAGCTCTTTTGGCCCAAGAACAGTACAATCTAGGACCAAAAGGAAAATGAATCTGATCCATCTGAACTGGCAATGGAATTAGTCCATGTAGGAGAGAAAGGGTATGGAAGACCCCGTATCTGATAAGAAAGTAAGGACAGACTTAAGAAGCATTAAGCTTTAGATTAACTGAAGATCCGCAATGTCTTTCCTAAATGGGGTCAATTAGAAAATAAAAAAGGTACATGGAGAGCTTCAGAGGTACCTAACCCTGAAAGGTTATGGTAAGAAAAAAGTTTGCTAATTACCACAGGGAGTGGTTCTATGTGTAGAACCCTAAGCATGCTGGCACAGCATTGATAGGGGTAGTGCCCATCTGTCAGGGTCATATAGGAATATATGGATATCTGAACCTGAACAGACAGATAGATAAGTATGTGGATACATATCTTCCTAAAAGATATATCTCAACAAATATATATATATATATATGTATGTAGATATATATATATTCATAAATATATACACATATAACAGCTCTCAGCTGAGGTGTTGGACCAAGACAAACCACCCATCTGGGCAGCAGCAGAATGGGATAGTGTTGACGGCGGAGGATCACAGTTTTGTGACAACGGCAACACCACCAAACTTAAACTGCGCGGAAGAAAGGCCAGGCAATCTACTTCTGTATCTTGCCATGAAAACCCAATGGATAGTTACAACAAAACAAATTGTGCTATGGTGCTGGAAGATGAAACCTCCAGGTCGGAAGGCACTCAACTAGCTACTTGGGAAGAGCTGAAGACTTTTCAGAGTAAAGCCAGCATTTATGATGTGGTTGGATCAAAGCCCTCGGGAAGTCTGACTGCTGATGATGATGCGCATGAAATGAGAGTCAGAAGCTGTAAAGATGTCTTACACATTGGAACATGGAACGTACGAAGCATGAACCAAGGGAAGTTGGAGGTGGTCAAGAATGAAATGGAACGTGTACAACCTGATCTGTTGGGTGTCAGCGAACTGAAATGGACTGGCATCGGGCACTTTGCATCAGATGATCACATGGTCTACTATGCTGGAAATGAAAGACAAAGAAGAAATGGTGTTGCATTTATAATAAAGAAGAAACTTGCAAGAACTGTAATGAAATACAATGCAGTCAGCGAACGCTTAATCTCTATTCGTCTACGAGGATTGCCTATCAACACAACTATAATTCAAGTATATGTCCCAACAACAGCTGCAGAAGAGAATGAAATTGAAGAGTTCTATGAACAAGTACAAGCTGAAATTGACAGAACATGCAAACAGGATATCCTGATAGTCATGGGTGACTGGAATGCAAAAGTTGGCAACAAAGAAGAAAGCAAAGTAGTTGGAAAATATGGACTTGGCAACAGAAATGAAGCTGGAGAAAGACTGATAGAATTCTGCAAGACCAATGATCTATTCATATCAAACACCTTCTTCCAGCAACACAAGCGGCGACTGTACACATGGACTTCACCCAATGGATTGTATAAAAATCAAATTGACTACATCTGTGGAAGTCAACGACGGAAAAGCTCTATAACATCAACAAAGAGAAAACCTGGAGCTGACTGTGGTACAGATCATCAACTACTAGTATGCAAACTCAAGCTAAAGTTGAAAAAGAGCAAACCACTCATGAATGCAGCAAAATATGACCTTGAGAATATACCACTGGAATTTAAAGACTGCCTGCAAAATTGATTTGCTGCTTTAGATACAAATGACAGAGCTCCGGAAGAGTTATGGAATGACATCAAGAAGGCTGTGTTGGAAGAAAGCAAGAAGTCTCTACAAAAGGTGAAAAGGCAAAAACGGCCAAAATGGATGACGGAAGAAACTCTGAAAATTGCCCAGAAACGCAGAGAAGCTAAAGCCAGAGGAGAAAGAAAGACAATCGCATTACTCAACAGAGATTTCCAACGTGCAGCAAGAAAGGACAAGGAAAAGTACTACAACGACGCATGCAAGGAAATAGAAGCAGAAACTATTAGAGGAAGAACAAAATCGGCTTTCCTAAAGCTACGAGAGTTAAAGAAAAAGTTCCAGCCTCGAATTGGAATGTTACAAGATGCTCAAGGTTCTATGTTGAATGATGCTGAGAAGATCAAGAAAAGGTGGAAGGAATATACAGAGTTTATATATGATAAAGATCAAGTGGACCAACAGCCGTTTCAACCTGTACCTTATGACTGGGAACCATTGGTGATGAAAGAAGAAGTTGAAGCAGCATTGAAAGCCTTATCAAAGAACAAAGCACCAGGCATTGATGGCATTCCTATAGAAGTATTGCAGCAATCTGATGCAGCTGTTACCATACTTACAAGGCTCTGCCAAGAAATATGGAAGACAACATCATGGCCAACTGACTGGAAAAGATCTGTGCTTATACCAATACTAAAGAAAGGTGATCCAACTGACTGTGGAAATTATCGAACAATCGCTCTGATCCCACATGCCAGCAAGATTCTACTGAAGATTATTCAAAAGAGATTACAACCATACCTGGAACAAGAACTACCTGAAGTGCAAGCAGGGTTCAGGAAAGGGTGAGGAACGAGAGACATCATTGCGGATGTGAGATGGATCCTTGAAAAGACTAAAGAATACCAAAAGGATATCTATTTGTACTTTATCGACTATAGCAAGGCTTTTGACTGTGTAAACCATGAGAAACTCTGGGCCACATTAAGAAGCATGGGTATACCAGAACACCTGATCGTTCTCTTGCGCAATCTGTACATTGATCAAGAAGCAACAGTTCGAACGGAACAAGGAGAAACAGAATGGTTTAAAATAAGCAAAGGTGTAAGACAAGGCTGCATACTTTCCCCCTACCTGTTTAATTTATATGCAGAACAAATCATCAGAGAAGCAGGATTGTATGAAGACAACAGAGGTGTGAAGATTGGTGGAAGACTCATCAACAACCTTCACTATGCTGATGATACCACATTACTGGCTGAAAGTGAAGATGATCTGAAACATTTGCTTCTCACAGTCAAAGAACAGTCTCAAAATGGGCCTGCACCTTAATGTAAAGAAGACACAGATCATGACAATTGGCATAATCAACAGGTTCATTGTTGAAGGAGAAGAAATTGAAATTGTGAACAACTTTAACCTACTTGGATCAACTATCAATAAAGAAGCAACAAGCAGTCAAGAAATCAAACGACGCATTGCTCTTGGCAGAATGGCTATGAAAGACCTAGATAAGATTCTCAAGAGCAGAGATGTCTCTCTCCATACAAAGATTCGACTTGTTCAAGCCATGGTATTTTCAATAACATATGGATGTGAAAGCTGGACAGTGAAAAAGACAGACAGGAAGAAAATTGATGCCTTTGAATTATGGTGCTGGCGGCAAATACTGTGTATACCATGGACTGCCCGAAGAACAAACCAGTCGGTACTAGAGGAGATCAAACCTAAGCTTTCTTTAGAAGCTCAGATGACAAGACTTCGACTTTCATACTTTGGACACATCATGCAAAGAGAGAGATGATTAGAGAAAGACATCATGCTTGGCAAGATAGAAGGTCAACGCAAAAGAGGAAGGCCAGCAATGAGATGGATCGATAGAATAACAGCAGCTACGGGTACCAGTCTGTCAACAATGAGCCGCCTGACTGAAGACCAAACACAATTTAGGATAGCTATCCAGAGGGTCACCATGAGTCGACTCCGACTCGACGGCACTTAACAACAACAACATATAGAGAGATATACATGGGCAGAAGATACACATATACACATATATATATATATATATATATATATATATATATATATATATATATATATATATATATATATATATATACACATATATATATATATATACACGTGTATATAAATAAATATGTAAGCATATAGACACATGTCTCCAGGTATATGGATAGAGAGACGCCTATATAACTAGATCCCCCTAGGAATATGGGGAGAGAGAAAGATTCATCTAATAACAAGAAGGGTGATACCTGCTTGAATAGATGCATAGAGAATCTTCTTTCCCTGGTTATGACTGACAGAGTCAGAGGAATGGTCTCCCTGACAAGAAGGAGTCTAGATTCCTTTCAGAATTCGAGCTCTTTAATAACCAGGATGGCCTACGTGAAAAATGCAGAGGATAACTTCAGTCTGCAGGCAGCAAGTCCAGATCTCTCCAGAACTGCAGTATGGTGAATGGATAGAGGGCACCAGTGGAATAAGATACCATAGTGACCCGCCTATAAGGGCAAGATGGGTATCCGGCGTCCTTGAGCTGCCACTGAAAGAAAACTATCTCTGGCGAGAAGTCCAAAGGAGATATGGGCCAAGCCAGGGAATTGGCCATTCTTTAGGTTTTCACGTGATGAAAGGCCTATGTCTTATGCCTCAAAAGAGATTTTAGATGAGATGGTAAGGGTAGGGAACACCTACCAGTCCTGAGAACATGACTGGGGGAACCCCTCCTAACCATCTGGGGTTATCTGCTAGGCAAGATACTAATGCTCTCTAGCAAGGGCCCATAGTGCAAAGCTACTCTGTAGAGTTGCAGAGAGCATGCTGCAGGTTGGTTAGAAGGAAAAACTGGCTGTTTAAAGCCAGTGGGTAACAAACTATTCTGCCAAGGACAAGGGGTGAAGAATAGAAGTTAACCAACCAGTCTGTGATAATAGGGTTTCCAAACAAGGTTGATAACCTGCTTGGGGTTTAGCACTGAGGCTAGAAGGATTGCTAGTGGAGGAGAAACCCTGGTTGTGTGGTGAACAGAACCAGTGGCTTAACCACTAGGAATTGCTGCATTTGCAGCAACTACCAGGGCAGCGGAAAAAAAATTTCTTCCCCCCCCCCCCTTTTTTTTTTTTAGATTGGGAAAAAGAAACAACAGACATAGTAGGAGTGGTAAGACTTCCTATTGTCTGATGAGCTGCCCTAAGGTAATAAAAGGGGGAGACAACTCTGGAAGGGAGAATCCCCCTGTGGAATAGGTAGAGGACCATAGGGGCTTACCAGTGTAATAGAGCCACTCTTACAAACCGAATGTTGTAGTAAGAGGGAGGTAAGAGAGTTGAAGGAGACTGACTATGCAGTAAGTCTCTGAAAGGCAAGATGATACATGCTAGTACAGGGAAAAACTGTCTTATTGATAGTTGTCACTTCTCTTTTCCCAGAAGAGGAAGAGAAACCTGTTAACTATGGGCATGATCATCATAAAGACTCAGAGTAAAAGAAAAGATGTCTCGTGAAGAGAGATCCAGGAAAGGTTAGGATGAAATTAGTGCAGATGCTTCAAGTGAAAAGAAGCAGACTGCAACTCTAACCACCAACCAGGAGAGGTAATGATGATCTATCTGAAACCCTGCGACTACTGGGTTTGCTGAACCTGTTGAGGTTGTGGTTTCTTTAGACCAGGGCGATGTTTCCCCTGTTTGGGAACATCCGTATGACGGGCAGAAGATGGATAAAACTTTTTCCCCTTAGGGGAAGAAAGTTTGGTAGGACATTTCCTACCAACTGGGAAAGAGGAAGGCGTAGAACAGCCTCTGGAAACAGGTATGTCAGTGGTTAACTGAGCAACTTGGAGTAAAGACTCTTTGTTAAAGAGATTTTCTCCAGTGCAAGGAGCATTTCCCAGTCTTTCTTGTGCCCATTTGTCCAAGTCTGAAACTTGGAGCCAGGCTTTACGTCGTGCCCCTATATCTATAGCAGAGGTTCTGCTAACAGACTCAAAGGAGTCTATGGAAGCACGAGTAAGGAACCTAGAGATATTTTGAGCATGACTAACCAGTAAGGAATAGTCTGCTCTTTTGGGCTCTTGAAGAAAAGGAGTCAAAAACAGTAATTTCTTTGTGACCTCTTCAAGAGATAATCCCATATAAAAAATGTATGAGAGAATTCTTGCTGAAAGCATGGATGCCTGGAAGGTTTGGCGTCCAAAGGCATCTAGTCTTAGACTCACGACCTGGCGGATAAGAAGAGTGCTTTTTAGTACTCTTAATACGCCTCATTGCTGATTCTACAACAATGGAATGATGAGGAAGTTGAGTCCTTTGAAAACCTGGAGAGGGGGGCACCTGATATAGAAGATCAGTTGCCCTAGAAGGTGGGGGTACAGTTAAAGGGGTTTCCCACATTCGAAGGAGGAGATCCTGCAAGGTCTGATGCAAAGGAAGCATGATGCTCTCCTTTGGACTCCAGGGAACATACAGGGATTCTGTATTCCCTGGTGTAGGATTCTGACCCGGTACAGAAATGGCAAGTGACTTTGCCATATCAAGCAGGAATGCTTGAAAAGAAAAATCCCCAGAGGGAAATCCTCTAGAAAGAGGAGGACAGGCTAGATCTGTTGAAGAACTAGCATTGGCACCCAGGGATCTATCCAAATTTAGAGGAATAGAAGACCCTAAAGGGTGGAGTATCGGGTCCTTAGAGGATGGTCGCCGGTACCGAAGGAGGTCGGGACCAGCAACAGTCGGTAGCACATCGTCCATGCTAGGGATCGATTCCAAACTCGGTACCGAGGGAAGCGAGCCTGAAAAGAGAAGCATGGAAGGCACCAACAGCAATGGTAATGTGGATACCGGTACCGACTCCGGCACCGAATCCGATACCGGAGGATGAAGGCCAGCCGGTGACAGCTCTAACAGTATCAAAGAAACCGAGAGTGCCGGACATGGATCATCGGAACCGTGCCTTTGGTACCGTCTGGTATCGGTACCAAGGCGAGTCGGTACCCAGTCATCCAAACTGGAGATCGATTCCAGACTCGGCATTGAGGGAAGCGAGTCTATCGATGCACATCTGGAGGGTACCGGCGTCGGTACCAGTACCGGTACCGGGATCGATACCGATACTGAAAGATCGGTCTGTAGCGTATCCAACGGGCCCGCAGCCGAGGACGCCAGACTACGATCTTTGGTGAGGAATGTTTCATCCAACACCATTGCCGATGCCGGGGTATCGGTACCGCTCGAAGTGGATGCCACCACCGAACATGGCTCAGGTATGTTCGTAGAGGGGTGAACCTCAGGAACAACCTGAAACCCCGCTAAGGATTTGGAGGCCGAAGACCCCCACCGGGGTTTTTAAAGCCAGTGAGTCCTCGAGGGCAAGGCCAGAGGCTTCTCTATGCTATGCATGAGATCTACCACTCGAGGGCTGGCTAGTATTAACAGACTGTTTTTGGGTTACCTGATCCTGTGAAAAAGAAACGGTGGTCGGTGCCCTGAAGTTAAATAGGGACCGCGTATCGAGGTGAACTCGATGCTGAAGACTTCTTCCAACTATAGTACTGCAGGAGGGACATTCCAGCGGATAGTGGTCAGGACCCAAGCAGGTTAGATACCAATTATGAGTGTCTAAAATTAATTTTGTACCGCCACAGTTTGTACATTTCTTAGGGATAGTGGCTGGCGGTTCCATGAAGGAAAGTGAGTAGGCCTAGCAGGCCTAAAAAACCGTGAGGCACTAACAAGGAAAAAAGTATTCCTTAAAAAGGAAAATTTACAAGAAAAAAGAAAAGAAACACCGGCGGTACGGTGGCGTCGGGGAAGGCAGATGCGACCACAAGAAAACCAAAAAATAAAAGAAGAATTTTCTGCGGTGATAGGATGACGTCCTGCCGGCTCCGCAGAAAAACGAAAACTGAGGAGAGGCAGTTGGGAAAGGCGGGAAGGCAGCACGCAGGCGTGTTGGGATGCTTCCAAAAGCGTTCTGATTGGACGCTGGGGAGCATTTCCGCGCAGACTCCGTCGGTACCGACGTACCCATATGTGAAGACTCATTCCAGCTTGTTCCTGGAGATCACCTGTTACAGGTGAGTAACTACACTTTCTCTGGGAACAAGCAGGAAGTCATTCCTCACATATGGGACTCCCCCAGCTACAGGCGGTGCTTCGTACTGGAGGATGTCCAATTCCTCCCTATGCAGGTCCTCCCTTGACTCTGTTGTAAGGGAGAGACCCTTGCCGAGGATGCGCCCGAGGCATCTGGCTCTCGGGGATCGCAGCGGCGGCCCGGGGAGTCCTTGATGTTGAGGTGCCTGCAGTCTCAGCAGGCTCGGGAGGTGCCCACTGTGATGTGAGGAACGCAGAAACGGTGCGTTCTAAAGCCAACATACATGCTTCCCACTCGGGGGGTCGCAGCCAAGGACACCGACACTGAAGTGACTGGGTCAGGCGTTGAGGAAGAAAAGGGATCCTCGATGGGACGGGCCTCGGGAGACCACAATCCATCACCAGAGGCCACAACCTCGGCGCTGGACACTTCCGAGAGCATTCCTGCTCCAGTTCCTCGGGAGCTTTGGGGGAACTAAGGGACCAGGCAAGAGATTTCCTATGCTTGTCCGCTTCCCCGGATGAGGCTCTGGAGGTCTTCCTCTTCTTATGTGAATGCTCTGGCGACCCCTGCTCAGAGTATCGACGAGCCCGCAGAGAGGCCGCGGGGGCCTTATGCAAGTCCAAGGATCCATGAAGGGCCTTTGGGTGTGATGCTACCGGGGAAACCAGGAATGAGTCTGCCTTGTGGAAGATGTCGTCCTACTTAAGCCAACGGTTCTGTATAACCTTAGTGGACATTTTCTTGCACAAGGAGCATTCCTCCAGGTCGTGGTCTGTGTCCAAACATCAGAAGCAACAATCACGAGCGTCAGTGAGTGAGATGTTTTTGGAACACCAATCACTTTTTTTTTTTTTTTTTAAAGCCGATGGCCATTGGGGCAAAAAGAACCCCAGCGAGGTCGAAAACCTTCGATGCGGCCAGCGGTTAAAAAGGGTGCAAAAGCGCTATGGTGGAAAAAACCACATCAAGGCAAAAATGTTTTGTGAGGCCCAGTGCGTTTGCAGCAGGTTTCACAGTTAAAAAGGGTGCAAAAGCGCTGTGATGGAAAAAAAACATCAAGGCAAAAATGTTTTGTGAGGCCCAGTGCATTTGCAGTGGGTTTCGAATGGGAAAGGAGCTGGCGCAAGCCAGAAAGGTACAAAAATAGTACAAGAAAATCAAGTTTTTTTTCGGGGGGGTGGGGGGGGGGGAGACAAAGATCTGTAGGGCTCTGCGGAAAAAGGGAGACTGAGCAAGATAGCACCCTTGGGCAGGAAAGGGACCATGTATGTGTGGTGGCATCTCCCAAAAGCTTTTGAGCAAGATGGCGCCCTTGGGCGGGAAGGACACCATGCATGGGGAGATGCTCCGTTCAGGGCTCTGTCGGCATCGTCACCCATATGTGATGACTGACTTCCTGCTTGTTCCTGGAGACCACCTGTTACAGGTGAGTAACTACGCTTTCTCTGGGAACAAGCAGGAAGTCAGTCCTCACATAATGGAATCCCCAGCTACAGGCTACCAAGAACCTGTAAAACCGCCACGGTGACCTGCAAAGGATGAGCTGTGATCAGCAGCAGTTGAGTCCCTACTTGGAGACTCTCGCAAGTGTCCGGCAGAGAACCAGAACTCCGGTAGCCTGAACACAGAAGGGTCGGAGGGCAGGAGTTGCTTACACCTCAAAGAGATTACGAAGTATGGCCTGGCCAAAGGCGTTGTCATGTCGGGACTCCCTCTCCAGGCAGTAGTGATCTGCGAAGGTATGGATCGAAGACCAGGTGGCAGCCCGGTAGATTTCTGTCACAGGGACAGAACGCAGATTTGCCACGAAAGTAACCATAGCACTGATGCGGTACACCGTGACCTTCTAAGTCCAGTGAAATCCTTCCCTGCTCATAGACGAGGGTAATTCAGTCCACGGACAGAGTTTGCTTAGTCACTGGGAAATCCAGACGGCTGGGGTCAGAGGATAGCTGAGATGCTCTACAGTGGCCCCGAGTCCACTGTAGATAGAAAGACAGCTCCTTTCCCATCCGAAACCCACTGCAAATGCACTAGGCCTCACAAAACATTTTTGCCTTGATGTTTTTTTACAATCCAAAATATGGAACACGATGTCCACCCTGCCAGCGTGAGGCCTCGGAAAGAAGGTGGGAAGCATCAGCTCCTGATTGGGGTGGAATGTGGACACCACCTTCAGCAGAAACTTGGGTTGTGTACAGAGCACCACCCTGTTCTTGTAGAACCTCATATAGGGGGGCTCTGCCATCAGAGCCTGGAGCTTGCTGACTCTGTGAGCTGATGTGAGTGCTACAAGGAAGATGAGAAGTACCTCAAGTGGCAGGTGGCCAGAGGATTAAACAATGGCTTAGTGAGCTGCAAAGGCACTAAATTGAGATCCCACTCTGCCACTGGGGGTCGGACAGGGGGTTTGGATAGCATGAAGCCTTGCAAGAACTGGGACATAAGGGGCTGAGCTGAGAGGGGTTTTCCATCAATGGAAAGGTGGTGCGCTGTGATAGCATTCATGTGTACTCTGACTAAGTTGGACTTTACTCCGACCTGCAACAGGTGAAGGTGGTACTGGATTTCCTCTTGTACCGAGAAGGAGAATGGGTTCACCCGTCTTTCAGCACATCACACAGAGAACCGTTGCCACTTGAAGGCATATGCTATTCTTATGGAAGCCTTACTAGAGAGGTCAGAAGAACCTCTTCCATGTCCCATGGGAGGTTGAAGGGGGATAACGCTACACTTTCAGCAGCCAAGCTGCTTCGCACTGGACTTTGAATAGAGTCTTGGCGACCAGAGGTGTCTGTGCGAAGACATACAGTAGGCCTTCCATCCGTGGGATAAGGAAAGCACCCACTGCCACCCAGGATGGGTGTGGCTGGCAGGAGCAGAAATGGGGCAACTGCATGTTGTCCGGGCTAGCGATGCCCAAGAGACGAAACAGCCGGAAGGCTATTTCGGGATCCAGGTACTACCACCTTCTGGCAGAGGGGGTACGACCTCGTGCCCCCTTGTTTGTTCACATAGAACATTGTGACCTAATTGTCGGTCTGGATCAGCACAGACTGGTGCTGCAGCCGGTGGTAGAAGGCTCGGAGAGCCAGAAATATTGCCGGGAGCTCCAGCAGATTGATTTGCTTCTGGGATTCCATCTGGGACCAGCTGCCTTGCATCTGGACGCTCTTGCAATGCGCTCTCCAGCCCAGTAAGGAGACGCCCATGGTGAGGAACCTCTGGAGGGTAGGTGCCTGGAAGGGCATCCCGGCCTGAAGGTGACGAGAGGTCTGCCACCATCCAAGGGAGTCCTCCAGCTGGAAGGTCACTCTCACTCTATCCCTAAGCCTGCCTTTGGCTTGCATACACTGAGAGTGGAGGCACCACTGGGCTGCTCTCATGAGCAGTTTGGCATCTGGGGTCTCGTGAACCGTGAAGGCCATATGTCCCAATAGGCAGAGTAGAAGCAGAGTGGGTAGCGCCTAGCATCAGTGTTCCTCTGAGGCTAGCCCCCCTGAGGCATTCTGACCTCTCCCCTGTGGGAGGAAGGTTTTTGTCTGGAAGGTATCTAGCTGTGCCCTATAAACTCTAGGTGTTGAGCTGGGGCAAGGTGGGGTCGTTTATGACGAACCCCAGGTGCTGCAGGGCGTTTATGGTGCGCCCAGTTGCGCATTGTGCCTCTGCAACTGTGCCTCCCCTTATGAGCCAGTCATCCAGATAAGGGAAGACAAAGGCCCCTTGGAGCCAGAGGCGGGCTGCGACCACCAGGAGGCACTTGGTGAAGACCCTTGGTGATGAGACCAGACTGAAGGGCAGCACCCTTAATTGGTAGTGCTCTCCTCCCACCACAAACCGGAGGCATTTTCTATGGCTGGGATGGATCAGGACGTGTGTGTAGGCATCCTTTAGGTCTAAAGAGCATAGCCAATCTCCCTGCTGGAGGAATGGCAGCAGTGTTCCAAGAGAGAGCTTCTTGAACTTCTCCCTTACCAGAAACCTATTCAGCTCCAGCATGTCCAGGACAGGTCTGAGGTCCCCTTTCCTCTTGAGGACAAGGAAATACCTGGAGTAGAAGCCAGTGCCCCAGAGGTGTTTCAGTTTTGTCCTGGAATAGCCTGTGAGCTCAGTGAGGAGCAGAGTCTGGTGAAGGAGAGGTCTGATGGGTTCTCCTGGGTAGTGCCCGCTGTAGGTGGAGGAGGTAGCCCTCTCCTTGACCACTTGTAGCACCCAGGTATTGGTGGTGATGGCTGGCTACCTGTAGGCAAACAGGACTAGGGTGTCACCCTATGGGCTGCAGAGAACCCCCCTGGGGGAGAGAAGGTCACGCCCAGGCAGTAAAAAGCTCCCCCAGGCTGTGCCGGTGCCAGGAACTTCAGGGTCTTTTGCTTTCAGAGGCCATGCCCCTGACCTTTGTACTTCTGGCCCTGTTGAGAGGCCGAGATGATCTGAAAATGCAGGGTACTGCCAAAGCCCTCCTTCTTCCTCGGAAAGAAGGGTTTCTTCCCCAGGGCTTTCTTCCGGGGCTGTGCCGAGGTCTTCTTTGAGAGCCTGGCTTTCGTTAGGAACTCTGTTTCTATCTCTGCAACCTTGTCTGCCATGGATTTCCCGAAAAGATTCTCTCCAATGCAGAGATCATCAATGAGTTTGTCCTGCACCCACTGTTCTAGATCAGATGACTGCAGCCATGCTTGGCGTTGTGCCCAGATGCCTGTGGCGGCCACCCTGGCTAAAAACTTGAAGCCATCGTAGGCTGCTCGAGACAAAAGCTTTGCACACTCTTTTACCACCGAGGCCAGAGACTTAAATCTCTGCAGGGGTTCCCCCATTGAGGCCTGCCAAGAATCCACCAAGCTCCCTCGACAGGTCTTGCTGATATAGAGCTGATAAGACTGGATCCGGCAGGTCAGCACAGAGGTTCAGGCCTCCATGCCGGGTAGCACTGATGAATGTCTTTTGGCTCTTGAGCCTGTGCATGTCTGACTCAACAACCATCGAGTTGTGGGGAAGTTGGGTCTTCTGGAACCCAGGGCTTCGGCGCATTCGGTACATGGCGTCGAAGTGCCTGCTGACAATAGGTACCGATGCCGGTGTCTCCCACATCCGGAAGAGGCGGCGCTTGAGGATCGGAGGCGCCCGTACCATAAAGATTTCCTTAGGAGGGGCCTCGTACTGGAGTATCTGGGGTTTCTAGTCCCACAGATGCTCCTTGTGGTCTTGGGCAAGCCACTTAACCCTCCATTGCCCATGTTCCCTGTAAGTATTGGTGTATGTGTCTCATCCCTGCATGTTAAATATATCCCCCAATTGTGTTGTGACCGCTTTGACTGAAGGATAAGGCGGTATACAAAAACTGTCTAAATAAGTTCCTCCATGCGCGGGTCCTCCTCAACCTCCGTCTCGATAGTGAAGGCCTTAGCCACATCCCACACAAAGTCGAGGAAGGAGACATCCTTGGGTGAGGAATGGCACTGGGACATCGGAGGAGACAAGTCCAAAGGCACTTCTCAGTGTCGCTGGGTGTTCGGGGACTCTTTGTCCTTGGTCTCCCATTTGGACTCAAAGTCAGAGTATGAGTCCGAGGACCCATGATCACAGTCGAGGTCCACATCAGGCAGTCTGCGACCTCCGGGGGATCTGCAGTCTGAGCCACAGCCATTCACCAGAGAGGACCGGTGTCTTGAGGAATGGGACAGAGACCTTATCTGGAGCCATTGGGTCTCGAGACAGGTAGCGTTCGAGGGTTGGCTCGACGTCCAGGGAAGCCCTCAATGTTGACATTCCTGTCGTTGGGGCAGATGAACCAGACATAAATGCCCGCTGCAAGGCCACGAGGGCAGAGATACTGCTCACTAAGACCACCATCCTGGTCTCCATACCAGTTGGCTCCACAGCCTTCGATGCGGGCACAGAGTATTTCGGGCCCAGCGTCTGTTCTGTTGAGGGTCTTTGACGAGGATGGCCTCGGGCATCAGAGGCCAGTCAGCAGGTTCTGACAACTCCTTGCGGGGCAACTGGTGAGGCCACTCCCACTCTGACTCCTCGGACTCACGCCGGGGACTGCAGGGCCTGGAGTGGGATTTGCCCTTTTTCCCGGACCCATCCTCCAAGGTAATCTACGATGATTTCATCTTCTTGTGTTCCACCTCTGGGGACTTCCTCTCTGAGGAACCGCAGCCACTGGACTCCAAAGAGGCTTGGGCTTTGTGGGGCACCAGGTACCAGAGGGGGCCCTGGAGTGTGGTGTCGTCAGAGACTCCAGCACGGAATTAGACTTTTGGAAGAACTTTTCCTGCTGCTGATAACAGCCCTTTAGGGCCTTTGAGGTCATGGTTCTGCAAAGTTCACAGTCCACATCATTATGTCCAGGCTGAGGCACCAGAGGAAGCAGTCATGCAGGTCGGTAAGGGACATAATTTTACTGCACTGATCGCACTTCTTGAAGCCGCTGGAGGCCATCGGAAAAAAGGGGGTCCCCGCCACCCAGCAGTGGTCCGAGGCCTTTGGCCGAAAAAGGGCGCAAATGCCAAATGAGGGACACCTCAAGATAAGAAGGGAAAAAAAGGAAGGAATGAACCTGAGGAGCGATGCCGAGGTAAGCCTGTTTGGGGGCGGGAAGGAACCAGTACGCAAACTGGACAAAACGTATAAAAAATAAATCACACTTTTTCCAGAGGAAACTGGACAGACATCTGGAGGACTCCATGGAATAAAGGAGACTGAGGCAAGATGGCATCCTTGGGCAAGAAGGGGACCACAAATGCATGGACATCTCCCAAAGGCTTTCTTTGAAAGCTGGGGAGATGCTTCTGTGGGGGCTCCATCGGTGTCAACGTCACCCATATGTGAGGGCTGACTTCCTGCTTGTTCCTGGAAAATTGTCTTTAGAATCTTATCAGAAATTGATGCTCTAATTAAATATGGTCATTCCTGCTTTAGGCATCCCAGAAGATGCTGCCTAGACCTCTCCTACTCAACCCTTAATCCGTTTTTGGAGCTTCAAATCATCTAAGTGAGTTCTTGCAAGAAACTGATACGGGCTTTATGCCTTAAGATCTGCAAAATGTTTTACTTCTTAATCGGGGACCCAATTCCACATACATTCCACAATAAGCATCACAGCTGATAAATATTCAAGACCCTATATTAACCTTATAGCAAAAGGAAAGATATTCTAGATATAGGTGCTACGGGGTGGCCAGGGCTCCCAGCCCATACCCTAACCTCCATACCCCATTCTAACTGCAGGCTCCCATCTCCATACATGAAAAATTCAGCTCTTCTTGATAGCAGTAGCCCTCCAACCTCCAACCTTCCCTTTCCCTCAACCCAAACACCTTCCTTTCTGTCCCCTAACTTCACTCTCACTATCATCAACAACTTTTGCAATTCACATGTACTGTGAAGCGGCACGTGTTGTTATTATTTATTTATTTATTTATTTACATTCTCTTATATACCACACTATCAGTGCGGTTTACATTGAACAAACTGAAATTACATTGAACAGGGCATTATAACTTGGAGATAACTATTTTACAGGGAACATGGGCTATGGAGGGTTAAGTGGCTTGCCCAAGACCACAAGGAGCACCTGTGGGACTAGAAACCCCAGTCCTTCCGGCCCAAGGTTGCTGTCCTCTAGTGGGATTTGAACCCCCGACCTTCCAGCCTGAAGTACCTTGCCCCAACCACTAGGCCACTCCTCCACTCCACTCCACTCCTGTGAATAGCTAAGCTACTTGAGAGTTCAAGCTTAATTTGGTTTAGGCATTTACAGTAGGAAGATAATCAGCAGTATGTCAGGGGTGCGTGAATGGGGATGATTGAAGTGGGAATGCTGAATAAATGGGATTTGGGATGAGCGGTCTTCTGCACTATGAGCGGTCTTCTGCCCATGTTCCCTGTAAAATAGTTATCTCCAAGTTATAATGCCCTGTTCAATGTAATTTCAGTTTGTTCAATGTAAACCGCACTGATAGTGTGGTATATAAGAGAATGTAAATAAATAAATAAATAACTAATAATAACACGTGCCGCTTCACAGTACATGTGAATTGTAAAAGTTGTTGATGATAGTGAGAGTGAAGTTAGGGGACAGAAAGGAAGGTGTTTGGGTTGAGGGGAAGGGAAGGTTGGGGGTTGGAGGGCTACTGCTATCAAGAGCAGCTGAATTTTTCAAGTATGGAGATGGGAGCCTGCAGTTAGAATGGGGTATGGAGGTTAGGGTATGGGCTGGGAGCCCTGGCCACCCCGTAGCACCTATATCTAGAATATCTTTCCTTTTGCTATAAGGTTAATATAGGGTCTTGAATATTTATCAGCTGTGATGCTTATTGTGGAATGTATGTGGAATTGAGTCACCGATTAAGAAGTAAAACATTTTGCAGATCTTAAGAAGGCATAAAGCCCGTATCAGTTTCTTGCAAGAACTCACTTAGATGATTTGAAGCTCCAAAAACTGATTAAGGGTTGAGTAGGAGAGGTCTAGGCAGCATGAATAAATGGGATTTGGGGTGAGCGGTCTTCTGCACTAAAGTGTGCAGAAGACCGCTCATCCCAAATCCCATTTATTCAGCATTCCCACTTCAATCATCCCCATTCACGCACCCCAGACATACTGCTGATTATCTTCCTACTGTAAATGCCTAAACCAAATTAAGCTTGAACTCTCAAGTAGCTTAGCTATTCACAGGACGTATCACAGAACAGTTCAAGAGAGGTTCAATGGTAGGGAGGGGGGATACTATAACATATTAGTTAGAGAAGGAGAAGAATTACATTCCCACAGGAGGCGTCAAGCAGAAAGAGGACCAAAGGTGCCCAAATTAAGGGTCCTTTGTTCACACACAGGATCCAGCAGAAATCCCATAGTGACTACAGAGGATTCTGCAATGGCAAACAATCTTTCCAATTGGGATCAATGTCCATCAGGAGACTTTATTTTGCATTCTGAAAGGTGGCCTGTTTAATACCGCCATGCAAAGCCAAAATAAGTAATGGTCCTCATGCAATGCATAAAGAATAGATGAGTTGTTAAGATTATGCAATGAACATTCAATAAAAACCAAGGGAACAGCACCAATGAGTGCTCACAAACCAAAGCAGAGCAAAGGTTCAAAAAAGCCCAATCATAAGTGAGAAGGACCTTTTCTAGCACAACTTCTCAATAAACCATAGCACAGGTCCCCTCAGGATTTTGCTGCTAACATACTTTCCTGCTGCGCTAGAAAGGCCTTAGCCTCAGACACAGTGCCACATGAAATTGGCTTCACTTTATACTCCATATCACCCACCAGCAGCCTTTGAGGACTAGGAGTGAATTCAAAAGTCATAAGCTAACACTTAGAACACATTGAGGAATCACTGATGCAGTCCTGGTGCCTAGCCCACACTTTGTGAATCCACAGGGTACTTCCTTCCTATGAAGCATATAAGGAAAAATAGCTGCACTGAATTCAATCAGCTCTATGGTCAAAAAACTTCCAAAATGGTATAGCTTAATTCACTATGTTTATTTATATCTTATTATATTGCTCTTTGTTGCAGACAACAGAGCGGTTTACAATTGTAAATTAATTTAATCAACAAATTTAAAGAAAGTGTGGTTACTCACCTGTAACAGGTGATCTCCGTGAACAGCAGGAATCAGTCTTCACATATGGTTTCCTGGATGATATCAGTATTGACGAAACCCGGTGTGGGAACATTCCCCAGCATCCAATAAGAATGCTTTTGGGTGCATCACTCCACGCATGTGTGTCTGCCTTCCCAGTTATTCTCCTCAGTCAAGTATGTAGTGGAGGAAAATCTCGGAAGAGAAAAAGTGGAAAATTGTACAATGACAACTCCGAGGGGAGGTGGGCAGGTTGTGAAGACTGATTCCTGCTGTTCCCAGAGATCACCTGTTACAGGTGAGTAACCATGCTATCTCCAGAACAAGCAGGAATGCAGTCTTCACATATAGGATTCCCTAGCCCATGACTACACAGCAGGACAGAGGAAACCGGAACCAAGCAGGGTAAAGCAGGGATATGTCAGACTCAGCCCCTTGGGCACACTTTATTTTGAGTATCTGAAAATGGACAGTGGGCGGAGTTGCCCAAATCCGAAAGAGATCCCTTAAGACAGCTTGTCCAAATTGAGCATCTCGCCCGGAGTCTTTGTCAAGGCAATAGTGGGCAGCAAAGGTATGTAGCGAAGACCACGTGACTGCTTGGCAGATCTCAGAAAGCAAGGCAGAGGAAAGGTTGGCTACCGTAGCAGCCATGGCTTGGACATTGTGTGTCATGATATGTTCCTGGAGGGAAAGACTAGCTTGTGCATATGTGAAAGATATGCAGTCAGTGATCAAGTTGGAAATGGTTCTTTTGGAGACAGAGACCCAGGTGACTAGGGTCAAAAGACACAAACAGTTTGGCAATGACTCTTAGTTCGGTCAAGAAAGAACGCAAGCGCTCTTTTGCAATCCAAAGTGTAGAGTTGCTTCCACCTTAGAAGTGTGTGGCCTAGGAAAAAAGGTTGGAAGAGATATGGTTTGGTTAAGGTGGAAAGGAGTAACCACCTTTGGGAGGAACTTAGGGTGCATCCTGAGGAAGACCTCATCATGGTGGAAGCGAGAATAAGGGGCTTAGCCCACCAGAGCTTGTAACTCACTCACCCTACATGCTGAGGTTAGAGCAATGAGAAAGCGCAGTTACTCACCTGTAACAGGTGTTCTCCAGGAGCAGCAGGAATCAGTCCTCACATATGGGTGACATTGGCGCCGGAGCCCCCATGCGAAGCATTTTCCCAGCTTTCTAAGAAAGCCTTTGGGAATGCAGCACACATGCGCAGCCCCCTTTCCCGCCCAAGGGTGCCATCTCGCTCAGTCTGATGACATAGCTAAAAGACAGCAAAAAAATTCAAAATGAAGTATATGACTGCAAATCCAGGGGAGGAGGGAGGGTCGTGAGGACTGATTCCTGCTGCTCCTTGAGAACAACCTGTTACAGGTGAGTAACTACGCTTTCTCCAGGACCAAGCAGGAAGTCAGTCCTCACATATGGGACTCCCCAGATCTAGGCTACCGTGAACCCAAAGCTGAAAAATGGCTCCCTCTCGAGAGCCACAGCATCCGTGACAAGAATTTTCTCTGAGAACGCACCCTGTCTGGTAGCTCAACACTAAGGACCGGAGGGTAGGAGTTGCCTAAACCTCAAAGAGATTACGGAGTACCGCCTGACCGAAAACATTGTCTCGCCGGGACTCTCTCTCCAGGCAGTAATGGGCTGAAAAACTCTGGCTTGAAGACCAAGTTGCGGCCCGGCAGATGCCTGCCAACGGAACAGAGCGGAGATGAGCTACTGAGCGGCTTTCGCCCTGACACGGTGGGCCGTGACCCGACCCTGCAAGGGGAGGTCAGCTGCCCTGTACGCTGAGGCAATGCAATCTGCTACCCAAGTGGACAGGTAACCCCATCCTATTAGGGTCAAACGAGACGAAGAGCTGAGCAGCCCTTCGATGCTCCCATGTACTTTCAATGTAAAAGGACAACGCCCTCTTACAGTCCAGGGTATGCAAGACTCTCTCAGCCCGGCTGGCATGCGGCCTGGGAAAGAAAGTCGGAAGAACCACCTCCTGAGTGAGGTGGAAAGAGGAGACCACTTTTGGGAGGAATTTGGGATGGGTCCGTAGGACCACCCTGTTCCTATAGAACCGCGTGTACGGTCTATCAGAAACCAGAGCTTGTAGCTCACTCACACGTCTGGCCGATGTAAGAGCCACCAGGAAGAGCGCTTTCCAAGAGAGGAAGCGCAAATGGCAAGTAGCCATCGGCTCAAACTGTGGGCGAGTAAGTTGCTGCAAGACCACGTTCAAATCCCACTTAGTCGCCGGTGGATGAACCGGAGGCTTGAGTAGAAGCAGACCTCTGAGAAATCTGGACACCAAGGGGTGAACCGACAGAGACTGTCCCTCCACCAGTGAGAGGTGCGCTGACAAAGCACTGAGGTGGACCCAAACAGAGTTAGACTTAAGGCCCAGGTCTGAAAGGTGAAGTAAATACTGCAGTACTACTGGCACAAGGCTCTTCATTGTGCTGAGCACACCACACTGTAAACCTACGCCACTTGAGGGCATAGGACTTTCTGGTGGACTGCCTCCTTGAGGCCAATACCACCTCCTCAACCTCCTTAGGTAGAAGTAAGGGAGCTAGCACTACCCTTTCAGCATCCAGGCCATCAGACTGAGGGATCTGAGGTTGGGGTGCAGAAGAGAACCCTGCTCGTGAGACAGGAGATCGTGCTGCAGCCCTAGAGGGAACGGAGCTTCCACCGCCAACTGCAGAAGAAGTGGAAACCAAGGCTGCCTCGGCCATCTGGGAGCTACCAGAATCACCGAGGCCTTGTCCTGAAGGATCTTGAACAGAGTTCGGGCCACCAGGGGCGTGGGAGGAAATGCATACAGGAGGCCCATAGACCAAGAGATCAGAAAAGCATCTGCTGCTATCCTCAGGGGATGCGGCTGTCTGGAGCAAAACCTGGGTAGCTGACGGTTTAGTGGACTTGCAAAGAGATCGATGGATGGAAGCCCCCAGCAGAGGAGGATCTGTTGGACCACCAGTGGATTCAACTGCCATTCGTGAGGCTGGAGAATCCTGCTTAGCTTGTCTGCTAGGAATTTCTTTTGACCAGGTAGGTAGACTGCTTTGAGAAATATACCCTGCCTGACCGCAAAGGAGCAAAGGTCCACTGCCTCCTGACATAGGAGCCTGGACCCTGTGTCCCCTTGTTTGTTCACGTAGAACATTGCCACTTGACTGTCTGTCTGAACTAGGGCAGACTGTTGAGAGAGGGCATGACAGAAAGTTTGCAGAGCTAAGTGGATTGCTTGCAGCTCTAGAAGATTGACTTGCTGTGTGGCCTCCTGAGGGGACTACAGGCCCTGAGTGCATGAGCCCTGGCAATGTGCACCCCAGCCCCTCAAGGAAGCATCTGTCCTCAGCACCCTTGCGTGTGCTGAAGCCTGAAAAGGTACACCCGTGAGAAGGTTTGGTGGATGTAGCCACCACTGCAAGGAGTTCAGAAGTCGTCTGGACACCTTTACTCTGTCTTGGAGGTCGCCGGTGGCTTGTGTCCACTGATCTCTGAGGCACCATTGAGCAGTCTGCATGTGCAGACGGGCATTCGGGGTCACATGCACAGTAGATGCCATGTGGCCCAGGAGACGCAGGAAGTGCCTCACGGAAACATGAGAATTGCGTTGGACCTGGTTGACCAAATCCATCAGTCTTTGGGCCCTGTTCTCAGGCAAGTAAGCTCTTGCCTGAAGGGTGTCTAACCTGGCCCCTATAAACTCTAGGTTCTGAGAGGGGAGCAAAGTGGACTTTGCGTAATTTATGACAAAGCCTAGATGCTGAAGGAGAGAGACAGTGTGAAGAGTGGCCTGTCGGGCCTCCTGGAGTGACTGGCCTCTGATCAGCCAGTTGTCCAGGTCAAAAACCAAAAAAGAAATTCCGGACTCGATACCAGTGTACCGAGCCGAGGCAGGAGGGGAACCGGCATCGAACCGGATAAAGAAATGTGAAAAATCACAGAAAAAATGTACTTTTCCCGGGGGACACGAACTACGTCCGTTGGGCTCCACGGAAAAAGAAAGACTGGGCAAGTTGGCACCCTTGGGCGGGAAGGGGACCGCGCATGCGTGCTACATTCCCAAAGGCTTTCTTAGAAAGCTGGGAAAATGCTCCGCACGGGGGCGCCAACGTCACCCATATGTAAGGACTGACTTCCTGCTTGGTCCTGGAGAAAAGCCACTTTTCATGTGAGAAACTTGAGAGGAGCCATAGCCAAGGACTCAAAGGGATGTCTTAAGTTGTGAGAGGACAACGTTAAGGTCCCATACTATAGGGGGGAGCGTATTGGCAACTTGCTAAAAGGAGCCACTGCATGAATTGTGCTTCTAGCAGATGGGAAGAAATTGGGTGATTCCCAATTGGATGGTGAGAGGCTGCAATTGCATTCAAGTGGACTCGAAAAAAATGTGTTTTTAGTCCAAAGGAAGAAAGATGCAGAAGATACTATAGCAGGTGTTCTACTGCACAAGTGAAAGGATTGTGAGCTTTGTGGGAGCACCAGAGGGAAAATCTGTGCCACTAGAAGGCGTAGGTATGTCTCAAAGAGTCTTTTTGAGATGCCAATAAGATCTGAGTTATGTCCTCTGGGAGCCCAAGATTGGAGAGGATGAAGTGTTTAGCAGTCATGCCGTCAAGCGCAGAGTCTTGAGGCTGGGATGAAGCAGTGTCCCCTGATCCTGCGAGAGCAGGTCGGGTGCACAGCCTAATCGGAGAGGCTGACTCCGAGTCAGACAAAGAAGTAGGGAAACCATGATTGACAGAGCCAGAATGTTGTGATTAGAATCATTTTACCCCTGTCCCATTGTAACTTGAAAAGTGTCTTTGGAATGAGAGGGTGGGAATGCATAAAGCAAATCCTGCCCCCAATGAATGAGGAAAGCATCCAAGCTTTCACTATGTGGAGAGGGTATCCTTGAACAGAAGCGAGGCAGCTTTGCATTCATCTGAGAAGCAAAGAGATTGACTATAGGCATGCCCCATAAGTGGAATAAGCGTTGTGCCACCCGGTGATGAAGCATCCACTTGTGCAGACAAAGTACCCTGCTGAGTCTGTTGGCTAACAGATTCTCCTCTCCTGGGAGATAAACAGCTTGGAAATGAATGCGATAGGATATCACAAATTCCCAAAGATGAGTTGTCTCGTTACATAGGAGGCGAGAACCCATACCTAATTGCTTGTTGACTTAGGACATGGCAACTTGATTGTTGGTCTGAACAAGTACCATTTGTCCAGTTAGATGGGGACAAAAAACTCTGCAGACATTTACAATTGCCCAGAGCTACAAAGGATTTATGTGGTGAGAGGACTACTGAGGGGTCCATTGTCCCTGTGCGGTGAGGTCTCAGAGGTGTGCTCCCCAGCTGTGCTTGGAAGCCTCGGTGGTCAGAGTATACTGCGGTATAGATCTTTCGAAAGGTAACCCTACGAGAAGGTTTTTGGCTGCTTGCCACCACTGGAGGGAGTTCACCAGGTGAGATGAAATGGTGATCCTCCCTGAGAGATGACCTGTTGACTGAGTCCACTGCTCTGAGAAAGTCCATTCTGCCGTGCACATGTGTAAACGGGCATGTGGAACAACATGGATTGTGAAGGCCATGTGACAGAGGTGGTGTAGCATGTCTCGAGCCATGAGGGTTGTCTGCTGCTGGCACTGGGTTACCAGAGTGATTAGACAATGAAGGCGGTCTTCTGGCAAGTAGGCCCGAGCTCCCGTATCCAGATGAGCTCCTATGAACTCCAGAGTTTCAACTGGAGTCAGTTGGGATTTTGGGTAATTTACTACAAATTCTAGATGCTGCAGAACGAGAATGGTCTGCTGAAGTGATGTGGCGACTATGTGAGGGGTATCTCCCTTGATGAGCCAGTCATTTAAGCAAGGGAAGACTAAGATTTCCAAGGTGTGCAGGTAGGCTGCTACGACTGCAAGACACTTTGAGAAGACTCTTGGTGCCGAAGCCAGTCTGAAAGTAAGAACACGATATTGATAGTGGTGCCCTTGAAAGACAAATCTGAGATACTGCATGTGCAGTGGGTGGATCAAGATGTGTGTGTAAGCATCCTTGAGATCCAGAGAGCAGAGCCAGTCGTTTTGTTGAAGGATAGGGGAGAAGTGTGCCCAGTGAGATCATCTTAAACTTTTCCCTCACTAGGAATTTGTTCAAATTCTTTAGGTCAAGGATAGGCCTGAATTCCCCTGTCTTTTTTGGGATGAGGACATATCGGGAGTAGAACCCTAGGCCTTGCTGTGGTAGAGGGACATCCTCGATGTTGGAGTGTTGATCTCCTGCAGTAGCAGAGTGGAGTGTTGGAGATCCATATGAGCTTCACCCACAAAGAAATTGGGAGGTAGATCTTTGAACTTGAGTTGATAGCCCACAGTGATGAGCTGTAAGATCCAGGGTTCTAGGGTGATACGGGACCATGTGTGGGCAAAATTTGTCAATCTCCCTGGGATATGAGAGGGGAAGAGAGGTTGGAGAGGCCGACTAGCTATGCCCTCTAGAAAGGAGTCAAAAGCTTGCCTGAGACTGGGGTTGTGGAACTGGCTGAGCTTTAGGTATTTTAGACTTCCTGGGTTGATGAGGGCCCTGTTGTTTCTGTTGGGATTGTGAAGGCTGATAGGCAGAGTAGGAGAGGTAGGATGGATAATACCGCCTCTTTTTAGGGTAGAAGGGCTTCTTTGCAGGTCTTCTTCTTGCTTTGATCAGCTGTCTTCCTAGACATGCGCTTCATGTTGAGATTGTCTGTTTCAATCTCACTTGCCTTTACACGCCAGCCTTTCCCAAACAGATTTTCTCCATGGCAAGGGATGTTGATGAGTTTTATCCTGCACCCACTGCTCCAGATCGGAGGCTTGCAACCCATACAGTTCTTCTTACACCAATACAGGCTGCTGCTGTCCTACTAGTAGCCTTAAAGGCATCGAAAGAAGCTCTAGAGGGAAATGTAGAGGTGTTCTGGGCATGAACCACCAGAGCCTTATGAGGGGCCTGTTTGTCTTTAAGGAGAAGGGAGCTGAAATCAGATGTTCCTGGAGACATCCCTTAAGAACATGCCCATATAGAGCATGTAGGAATTTATCCTGGACCCCGTGACAGCCTGGAATACTTTCCTGCAAAAGCATTGAGGGTCCTAGCATCCTTGCCGGAAGAAACAGAGGAATGGTTTTTGGAATTTTTGATCCTCCTCATGGCTGGCTGACTCCACCACCATGGAGTAGTGTGGTAGTTCTGGTTTATGGAAGCATGGGCAAGGAGGGACTCAATACAACGTATCCAATCTCCTGCTAATGACAGGAGTGGAGAGTGGTGCTTCCCACATTTGAGTCATCAAGTTTTTCAAGATGTTATGAATAGGAAGAGTGGCTGCTTCCTTCGGTGCCGAGAGATACTGGAAGATGTGTTAACTCCTCTGCTCTTGGTTCTGGTTCCATTTCCACCGATACTGAGAGGGCTGCTGTCATATCTCTGATGAAGTCCTGAAAGGACATGTCCTCAGGTGGAGACCGATGCCTCTCATGTGGAAGAGAAGGATCCAATGGAATGTCTCGGAAAGGGTCAAAAGCAGCGGACTCAGGTTCTGATGACATTGAGTCTATGTCCAATAGGAAATCAAAGTAATGTCTGTCGGTACTTCGATACGGACGATGCTCGGTTCCCGATGTTGAAGGTCGATGACCATGACAAACCATTTAGGAACCAGAATGTACAGTATGCGATGCCCCAGAATGAATCAGAGTTGGTGGAGGTTCCTGGCGTGGTGGGACCAATACATTGGCAAGGGCACCAGGAGCACCAACATCAAGCGACTGCACCAGAGCAGTAAGTTCAGAGGTAGAACCCAAGGGTCTCAAAGGCCCCGGCACAACAGCCACCAGGATCATAACCAGAATCCGTTCGATGGCCTGGACCTGCTCATCGAGGGAGACTGGAGGGGATTTCATGACTTCTGGCCAGGAAGCCTGAATCACTGTCCCCGAGCACAGTATTGTAGGCTCCACTGAGGACATGGTCCTGGGTGCATCCCTGAGCCTCTCTGTGGCTTCGGAGTGGGTATCCTACCGCTGTGGCTGCTTGGTCGGTCAGCCTAAGCCTGGGTCTGCCGATGAATGATGGTGACGATGACAAGTATCAGAGTCAGAGGTCAATACCAAGGAACAGGAGCCCTTTGATGCCAGTACCGAGGCCTTCGATACCTTGTCTGACGGAGACTCCGATCGATGCTTCTTGCTATGCTTTGACGCTGAGGATGAATGGGAAGCATGCAATGATTTCGACAGCGAGGAGGCCCCCGAGGAGTGTGCCGAAAGGGCCGAGTCTGACTGAAACAGCTTAATTCGCTTCTGTTCCCGTTTCTTTAGCCCTCTTGCTGTTATGTGCTTACAGGCTGCACAGGAAGAAACGTCATGGTTGGGGGCCTAGATATTTTAAACACCAGTCATGCTTGTTGGTGACTGAAATGGTACTACGGCACTTAGTACACTTTTTGAACCCACTGTGGGGTTTCTCCATTTTTGAAAAAAGAATGGAGGTCAAATCAAACTGGGCAATAGCTGCCCGACATGAAAAAACATGACAGAAAAAGAAGAAAATATTTGAAAAAGAAATTGGCACCGGAACAATGCGGGACCGCTCCAGGTGATGGGAAGGCAAATTGCAAGTACCAAAAATACTTTTAAAGAAGTCTCTTCACGGCAGGACTAGGACAAGGTCCTGATAGCTCCATGGAAAAAAGATGACTGAGGAGAATTACTGGGAAGGCAGACACACACGTGTAGAGTGACACTCCCAAAAGCATTCCCCCCCCCCCCCCAAATATACTTTATTTGAACAAATAAAGAAGAAGCTATTACAGCAATGTCCTCGTCAACAGGGAGGTCTACCACATAATCAGGAAATAAACTTAAGGAAATCTGCCAATTATAAACAAAATCAGTACCCTACTTAATATAACCAAGAGCAATAAGAAACACAATCAAACTATACAATCTTCTTCCCAGAAAAAAAGACTTCTAACTGAGCAGAGTCATAAAAAATATACTTCTCTTCCTGAAACATTACCACACATTTACAAGGGTACTTTAGGAAAAATGTAGTCCCTAGAGCCAGAACCTAAGGCTTAAGCTTTAAGAACGCTTTCCTATGCATCTGAGTACTCTTACAGACATCCGGAAAAGGTTGAACAGTGCCACCATAAAATAACGCATTCTTGATAGAAAAATATAGTTTCATAATATAATTTTTATCATCAAGTGAAAGAAAAGAAACTACTAAAGTAGCACGATTAACAATTATATTGGCAGATGAGTCAAGGAAATCCGAAATGTCCAGTTTCAGCAGACACTAAAATAGCAGGACAATCTTCCGCTCCAGCCTCAGTCTTGACCCCTGAGGAACATAATACAATGTGGAAAACTTAATAGCTTCAACATCAGTAATTCCAAGAACCTCTTTAAAGTATTTCTGAATTAATATAGTCAATGAAAGATAATGAGTTCTAGGAAAATTCACAAATCTAATATTCTTAGCCCGGGCTGCATTCTCCAAAGATCCCAAACAGTCGAGGACAATGCAGCCTGGGCAAGAGTTAACTGACCCTTAATTTGTGATATTTCCCCAGAGCATTTAACAATACAGCTATCATGATATGACAACTTCAAAACAACTTCCGAAGAAAATTTAGAAATCTGTGATAAAAAAGAATTTAATGAAGCTTCCATGTGGTCTACAGCCTCCCAAATATCCCAAAGGGAAATCTCCTGAGGAGGAACTACTGTTCCCCCTGAAGGAGAGAAGTGCAAAGGTTCAGGAAACTTAACCCCATTGGAAACATGCAAAACTGTGTCAAAAGTAGAAGTACCTTCCCTAGGAAGTAAAGGAGAAACTGCGCCACCCAGCCCCTCCATCATAGTGGCATCAGTTCCTAAAATTTCCTCCTGGTTGGGCTGGGTAAAACCCTTACGTGATGAGGAGGATAACTCAGAAGAAGTGCTATCAAAAACATCCAGAACATTCAAGTCAGGTGTGGAAGAGTCAACCATAAGCGAATAAACATGACGATGCATGGGTCCAGTCATTTTAACAGACTTCGCCACAACTAAGGTCTGGGCCCTCTTTTTCCTCTTCCCCATATATCAATAGGTTAGCCACTCCTCCAGCTCCTCCAGACTCCGAAGGGGCTCCAAAGGGGCAGATCTTGCCTCTTTGGCCACGGCCCTTCATTCATGCGACCGTGGTCGCATCCCATGGTGTGCCAGAGATTCTATACCAGCCTGGGGTGACGTCGGCAAGACGGCTCCTCCTCCGACCACGGCAGGCAGAGTTCCAGACAGTCAAATAATACCGGTAAAGCCTTTCTGTCTGTCCCGCAGTGCACCAGAGATTTTATACTGGCCTGGGGTGACAAGCAAGATGACAACTCCTCTGACCACGGCAGGCAGAGTTCCAAACAGTCAAATAATACGGGTAAAACCTCTCCCTCCCAAAAGCATTCCTACTGGATGCTGGTGAGTGTTCCTGCACCAGGCTCCATTGATGCAGATCTCACCCAGGAAAACTTTTGTGGAGACTGCATTCCTGCTTGTTCCTGGAGATACTTAACTGCAAGTCTATCTAGCAGATTAAGAGGAAGGGAAAGAACAGTACTGAGGTAACACCAGGATATATGCAGAGTGAAGAGTGCAGTCTGAAACAGTAATATGAAATGTAGCTACTAGAGGACAGGAGACATCCACTGGGCTTCGCAGCAAAAAAAAGAAGAGGTGACACCACACAAAAGTAGCAAAACTGAAACGCCTGCACATAATGTAATAAGTTGTGCTAGTAAAGTGCTCTCAAGCTTCGGAAGCTTTTTTTTTTTTTTTAACTGAATATTGGGCTCCATTGGAAGGCATCACCCTTCTGTGAGGACTTTATATCCTGCTTGTTCACAAAGAAATATTTTTCCAGCAGAAACCTAGCCTGCATTTGTTTTGTTACACCATGCTGCAAAATTCAAGAAAAGAAGTTTATCATCATTATTACCATATGCTGTCTACTGTCTGTGCCATGCACCACTAACGCTGTTTAGAAAGTAATGAATTAAAAAGGTACTCTAAATTTGTTCTTAATCCAAGTCTTTGTGGATCAAGATTAGTTCAGGCATGGGTTGCTCAAAGTCTGTATTCCTATGGCTTTTCGACTGCACAAACACATTTGTGTAATGGTCAGAAAACACATTGTTACCTGTGAATCATTGAGTCCTCTAGAATCCGAATCGGATGTATCTCTGTATGCAGAGCTAGTCATTTCTACATCAGTGGAAGCTCGACTCCTCTTCTTTAGGGGCTTACAGGAATCTGAAATTTCACTGGCACCTAACACAATACACCGTAATTATTTTACTAATACAGCGCGAGACAAGACACCAAAGGCCTGGCTTACCAAGTATTATACACAGTCCAAATGGGCTATTTCTTAGAGTGTAGTATACTGTCTCAAATAATGCCTAATTCACTCCATAAATATCAAACCCCTATCTTTAATGCCAAAAAACAACAAATAAACAATTAAACGGGATGGATCAACTTCACTTCTAAGGATTTGGAAATGGTCTCAGACTTTACGGCACTATTTTTACTGACTTCCAATAAGTCAGAACTAGCAATGCCTGTTTGCATCAATGACCAATCCACTCAGATATATTCAATCCGTACTTCCCAATACTATATAGTCCCGTGTAAGAAAATGCTTATCTCTTGATAGATTATGTTCCTCTTCCCAATTCAGTATAGTCCCGTGTAAGAAAATGCTTATATCTTGATAGATTATGTCCTCTTCCCAACGCCGTCAATTGGCGCCTCATCGCGTTTCACTTGCTTAAGTTTCATCAGGGGATAATTCTTCTAAGATGTTTATTTGAATATCTTCTGAGATGCAATTCTTCTAAGATGGTTATTTAAATATCCTCCAGGATTCGTTCCTTGATGCTGCCTACGTCTAACTCACAAACTACTGATTACCATCCAAGTTGAATTAATTTTTTAATTGTTATTTGGCATTAAAGATAGGGGTTTGATATTTATGGAGTGAATTGGGCATTACCAAGTATTATGGCACAACACTGTGTGAATACAGGCCTTGACAAATTTTCTTTGAATGTAGGAGCTAGCCACCGAGACCTCTCACTTCCCTCAAACCCACCCTCTTTGTCCTCATCAAAGTTTAAAAACCCGTGGTGGTGAGGGTGGGTGGGGAGGGGAATTCTCTCAGAGATTTGCCACAGCTCCTTTAGGACCCAATTTACTAAAGATGATTTCCTGCACTGTGTATAAGGCAAAAGTACACTGATAGGAGCTCCCCCCTCCCCCAAGTCTCTCAATCCTCTCACCATATTCTCACCCACCCAGTCTCTCTCAAGCCCCTCCCCATTCCACAGCAGTCTCTCAAACCTTTCTCTTCTCATTAGAATTTCCCTCTTAAAACCACAACCATATTTCCTCTCTTTCTCCCTCTTCCTCATTAGCCTCCCTGTCTCTTATTGTGCTGTCCTTCCTAGCAGTTTCAATCCCTATTCCACTATCTCTCTCCTCCTCATCTAGAGTTCTACCTTTCAACCCCAGCCAGCTCCTTCAGCTGCCACCCCAACCCCCATCCCCCCTATTTAGCCAGCCACTTCTCCCAGCCAGCTCTCATCCTCAGCCTCCCCCTTGGCTTGCCAGTTACTTCTCCATTAAAGCAATCACCTCTCCCAGGTCCCTTCATCTAATCTTCTCCCTTGCCTTGCAATCTGCTAAAGTCTGTTGCCAATGTCAATACATAAGTGTTTTTATCAGTACTATGTGGTTCTCAATATATATGAGCCATGCAGCGCCAAAGCTCTTCAGACTCCAAGACCAGGACGAGTTGCATGAGATCAACATGGGAATTCCTGCATCATGCAGCTCAAACTCACTGAGAGCCATAATGAAAGGTGAAATTTGTTCTTACCTGCTAATTTCCTTTCCTTGAATCCTACTAGACCAGCCCAGACAAGTTGGCTATGCTCCCCAAACAGCAGATGGAAGCAGAAAACACTGAGTTTTAATGACATCATGAGCAGTATAAGGTCTGGTGCAGTCCTGGAACTTGTCAGTATACTACTGGCAAAGCAAATCTGAAAAATGCAACTTGGGCAACACTGTTAACCATCTCAGAGAATCTAACCATGCCTCACATTTTTGAGAACAACTTTATGGGAAGCTACACTGCTTGATCACCAAGGGTTACTTTATTCCTTATGGTCTGTTCTAGTGGAAGAAACAGAAGAGCCCTTATTCTTCTCAGGCAGGTCCTGGACTAGTCTAGCATAACTCCAGGAAAGGAAATTAGCAGGTAGAAACAAATTTCATCTTCCTTATCATCCTGCTAGAACAGTCTAGACGAAGTGGGATGTACCAAAGTTTTAAGGCCCTTGGAGGAAGAAAGATAAGACACTATCAGAAAGAAAATGCTTTACCCAAGCACTCTTCTAACACACTCCCACTACTGTCAAGTCACCCTGTCTGAGAAGGAAACAGAGAGAACTGAGAAAACTCTCTGAATCTAAGCAATACTGGCTTTGCTCACATTCCGAGCAGTATATGTGTTGTCATAGAAAGGGGACTAAAAACTCAACAACAAACCTAGCCCGAATTCATAGGGACCCTGAATCACTGACTCACCAAGCCACCAGAACACCATGAAGCTGAAACCTATATGCCCTTGAATGGCCTATTAAGCAGAGATGATCCTCAGGTCTAACCAATGGAACAAATCCAGGAAACCAGATGGAAGAGAAGAAAAGCAAGATTGAACCATAAAAAGAAGAAAGCAGATGAGATATCGCAAGAGAAAGGGTGGAAATTCCACACAGAAGGAAGCTGAGCACCCCAAGTAGCAACTAGCCAGGTAGCTAGACATGTAGAAGAACCTTTCCCAAAACCACATTCTGGGAGGACAGACTTTAAAAGGATAGTGATGACAAAACAAAGAGAAACGCATAACCTCCCCACTAAGGGACAAAGCCAGAAGAGGGAAAAAATTGACTGATCCCTCAGCAACAACAAAAACTTAATGTCTTCAGGCATACTACCAACAAGATAACTGACTCATGGACTCTGCAATAGGCCCGAGTCAGCACATCTCACCTGAGATCTCTGAGGATCAGAACATTACTGACCCTTCACTGCTAAAATACTTACAATGGCAAAAAGGGGCTGCAAACAGACGTGCCACCTCCATAGTGAACTATGGGACATACGGCAGAGTGTCCCAAGCAAGAAATAGAGTTCAAACAGCATGCAGACACCCACAAAAGACTAGGCATGCACTTGAGTGCTACCATCTAGGGCAAAACCTGAAGTGCACAAGCATGCCTCCTCCAGAGCAAGATAGAGAACTCACCAATCACATCCTGCAGTTTGTCTAAGGCAGTGGTTCCCAAACTATGGGTCAGGATCCCAAATTAGTGAAAGGGGTCACAGAAATAGGGCTGCCTCCCCTCTCTCTGGATCTCCTCTGTAACCTATGCTCGGAGGTGGCAGTCAGCATGGTGCCTGAGAATCGGTGAAGGTCCAAAGGCCCTGCTGTTGTCTTCTCTGTGGGCCTCCAGTTAGACCAGAAATTCATACAGAGTACCACTGTCTGTGTGTTTACACTGACACACAGGGCCCTATGCTGACTGCTGCTGCTCTCATGTTTTACATAAGTGAGGGAAAGAGAAAGTGGATGAGATAGGGGAGGGGAGTGGGGGTCTGCTATTTTGTTTTCATCACCATCTGGGGTCATGGGTACTTTTAACTGTTACAATGGGATAATTTTGGACAAATGTTTGGGAAGCACTGGTCTAGAAGCTGCACATCAAATGTGCCTCCCCTAAAATAAGCCATAGAATACACCACCACTCGAGCAGTCAGTCATGAAGGTCACAAATGTGCCACCCCCTGTGCAAAACATGAGCGCCCAGAGTGCCTCATCCCCAGAAAAGAAAGAAACACACAAATCGCACAAGTCCCAGAGCCAGGCATTAGGTGTACAGAGATAGTCACCTCCAGAGCCAGACACAGAGCGCACAAAATGTGCAGCCTCCAGAGCCAGACACTGAGCTCACCAAGTGTGCAGCCTCCAGAGCCAGACACTGAGGGCACCAAGTGTGCAGCCTCCAGAGCCAGACACTGAGGGCACCAAGTGTGCAGCCTCCAGAGCCAGACACTGAGCGCACCAAGTGTGCAGCCTCCAGAGCCAGACACTGAGCGCACCAAGTGTGCAGCCTCCAGAGCCAGACACTGAGCGCACCAAGTGTGCAGCCTCCAGAGCCAGACACTGAGCGCATCAAGCGTACTGCCTCTATAGCCAGACACGGAGTGCACCAAGCATGCCACCTCTAGAACCAGACACGGAGCGCACCAAGCATGCCACCTTTAAAGCCAGACACAGAGCTCACCAAGCATGCCCCCACTAGAGCCAGACACGAAGCACACAGAATGTGATGCCCTCCTGAGCCAGCCATGGAGCATGCAGAGTATTGCGTCTCCTGAACCATATATGGGGCACTCAAAACATAGTGGCTCCATAGCTAAATGTGGAGGGGACAAAGTGAGACACCTCCCATAACAAAAGGGGCACCTCCAGAACAAACCAGGGGGAACCTAAAAAGTATGCCTCTCAAACAAGGCATGGAGCGCACAGAGTAAACCATTCGAAGAAACAATATATAGAGCACATGAAATGTAGCACCCACACCTGAAGCATAAAGAACATGGCGCTTCCAGAGTAAGACATGGAGCGCAGATAATGCAGCACCTCTCAAGACAAGGAACATATGGAGCACAATGCCTCCATTGCAAAACATACAGCAAACAGAAAATAGCGCCACCAACACAGGACATGGAGCATGCTGCATGCAGAGCAAGATATGAAGTGCACAGAGCACATTGCCTGCACGGCAAGATGAAGAGAGCACAGTGCATGCCAGCTCCAAAGCAAGACACCAGGCACCCAGAGCATGCCAGCTCCAGAGCAAGATGCAGATTGCACAGAGCATGCCAGCAAGATGCAGAGAGCACAGACCATACTGCTTCTGAAGCCTGAAATGGGCTGATCAGAGCTTGCACTCCTCAGAGCAATGAAAGGCATGCACAGATGAGGCATTTTCTAGACCAACACCTGGAATACCCAGAGTATGCATTTGGCAAGGCAAGCCATGGAGCAGACAGCACATATCACACAAAACAAGACATGAAGTTCTCCAAGAGTTCAGAGACCAGAGAAGTTTATGGAGCACACCAATATGCAGCATCCTGAACAAAAACAGAGCACACAAAATATGCTGCCTCCAGATCCAGATATGGAATGTATCCAAGTGCATTGACCACCTAATGCTGCCTAGAGTGCTATAGCTTTCCTGCCACGTCAAAGGGCTGCATTCACAGGACCACATGCCACACAGATATTGGGCCTCAAGCCAGGGGATACCAGGACAATTATTCCTATCAAAATGCTTTGAAGCAGAGAAGGGGGAGAGGCGAGATCTCTAAATAAAAGGACTGGTAGAGACCTCCAAACAATCCAAGCTTAGTGGAATATTACCATCAGCCTTGAATGCAGGAGGTGGACTCTAGAGGTGCCCCAAACTAAGATTCAGCCACTCCTTTCACTGTGGCACCAAACTGGAATGTGGAGGATCAGTAAGACAGGATTACAGGCAACTTTAACACCTCAGCAAGCTATATTCAGTTATGACAAGCTCCCCGACGAGGAGAAAATAATCATTCTGAAGTGGCTAAAACAGGTGTAACTCTCATTGCTCAAACAGCCAGCCAGTCACAATATAAGTCAACATGTATATACTGTATAGACACAAACACAAACTGGTACCATTACGGAAGGCTGCAAAAAACAAATTGGCCTAAGAGATTCTGGAGTGCCAAGACTGCACGTACAAGTCTATTAATTTATTTACACTTGGACACTGGACAATAAATGGATTCCTAAGTTGAAAGGTTACAGCAGTGTTTAGAGAGCCCCAAACCCCAACAACACTGTGCATAAAGAGTTCTAACCCCACAGAATATCTATTTTAATATTATATTGCAAACCGATCTGATGTAGCCACTAACAGTGGTATATTAAGGATTTTAATAAACAAACATATACATCAGCTTACCATGCCAGGAGCTCTGGAGACAGTGTGTGTGTGTGTGTGTGTGTGTGTGTGTGTGCAGCATGTGGGGTGGCATCCAAACTGCAAATGGAAAATTAGACCACCAGTAACCTAAAACTGCTGCACTTGCTGCAGGTCTTGGTGGAAGCAAGAACCAATCTGCAGAACCCTGCCAAAATATCTCCATACAACCTGAACCACACAACCAACTGTGCAAGAACCCTGTGGCCTGCACAAAATGGCCACTGCTCCCATCCACAGAATAAACTGAGGCAAAGGAAACCGCATACCTTTCTGGGCTGCCCCTCATGACTAATGTGCCACACCAAACCTTGCTGTCTAAGCTGCCAGTTAAACCGCTACACCGACAGTCCCACAGGCAGCTCAGCACACTCCTACGCTGCTGCAGATACTACCACTGGCACCCCTTTGCTATGCTAAGTGGGTGGCCTTTCAAAACTCTCCAGGGCAGTTCCCCCATAAACCTTGGTCTGCTGCCGCTACTACTGCCACACATACCCAAAGGCCTCCAACAGCAGCAAGAATAGGCAGAGCCGACTGCGCCAACAAGCACCAGTCCTGGCAACTCCCTATTCCCTCCAGCAAGCTTAATACCCTGGGGTTCCCAGCTGACCACTGCTGCCACCACCTCAGCATTTCTCCCCATAGCTCAAGTACAGCCATCAGCTGCTACTGCCATGCTTACTCCTCCATACCTAGCATTCACCGTAGTGCTGTACCAGGAGACTCTTCTCAACCCCACAGGGGAACAGGCAAAAACCCACCATGCGTCTGTGACCTCTAAGAGAGTTGATCTTTATTTAAATGGGCTCTCTTTTGGGTTTTCTTTTTAAATAAGATTAAATTAGACTTACCTGCTAATTGTAGTTCCTGGAGTAACTCCAGTCTAGTCCCGAAACCTCTGGGGTTGTGATCCTCCTCCAGCAGCTTGGAGACTGAGAAACGTCACTCTTGTGATGTCACTGGTATATAAGACCCGGAACCGCCTCCTCACACCAGTAACCTATTGGCAAAGCAGACTCACCGGAGCAACAATTAAGTAGTGAACCGTACCACAAATCTAAACAAAGTCTAAACAACTAACTGAACACTGAAGGACCCCATGTCAAACTATGTACATACCCTCTGAAGCGTGCCCTACGTGCTGAGGTCCACTTTCCCCCCTTATAAAGAATGTTGACCCGACAACCACCCCCAAGTTACACCCTGTACTATGGAGAACTATGCTTCAGCACCACTAAAGGTGACGCTTACCTGTTAAACTCGATCCTGCTTCAGGCCCTAGTCCAATAACCTATCAGGGCGGGATACGGGACTAGACTGGAGATACTCCAGGAACTACAATTAGCAGGTAAGTCTAATTTAATCTTCCTGATCGCCCCTCCAGTCTAGTCCCGAAACCTCTGGGGATGTAACAGAGCAGTGAACAGATTCAACGGGAGGGCCCTGCTAGACCAGCCTGAAGCACCGCCGATCCAAAATGTGTCCCTTTCCGCCTGAATATCCAGATGGTAATGCTTCACAAAGGAATGCAAAGAAGACCAGGTCGCTGCTTTACAGATTTCCACCGCTGGCATTAAACTGCATTCCGCCCAAGACGCCGCTTGTGCCCTAGTGGAGTGGGCTCTTAGCCCTTCCGGAACCACCCAGCCTTTCAACAGATATGCTGATGCGATCGCCTCCTTCAACCATCGGGCAATAGAAGCTTTAGAAGCCGCCTCACCCTTTCTTGCCTCTGCAAACAGCACAGTCTATCCAACCTACGGAAACTGGCCGTCCTGCAGATATACCTTTTCAACGCTCGCAGAATATCCAACAAATGTAATTGCCCTGTGGAATGACCCTCTCTCTCTGCCGCAAATACCGGCAAAGATACTACTTGATTCATATGAAAAACCGATATAACTTTGGGCAAAAAAGATGGTACTGCCCTCAAAACCACCTTAGTATCGAAGAAAAACAGAAAGGGCTTCCTACAGGACAATGCTTGCAATTCTGAGATTCGCCTCGCCGAAGCAATTGCCACCAAGAACACCACCTTAAGAGAGAGATCTTTCAGAGACGCTCCGCCAATGGTTCAAAGGGCGCTTTCCCCAACGCCCCCAACACCAAAGGGAGATCCCACGTCGAAACTATTTGCTTATGCGGCGGCCGCAAAAGAGCTACCGCCCTCAAAAAACGTTTAACATCTGCATGCCCTCCTAGCGCCTTCCCCTGCACCTTACCCCTATAACAGGACAGCGCTGCCAACTGAACTCTCAACGAAGCGGCCGCCAAGCCTTTTTGAAACCCATCTTGCAAGAAAGCACAGTTACTTACCCGTAACAGGTGATCTCTGGGAACAGCAGGAATAAGTATTCACATATGGGTACGTCGGTACCGACGGAGTCTGCGCGGGAATGCTTCCCAGCGTCCAATCAAAGAGCTTTTGGAAGCATCCCACCACACCTGTGTGCTGCCTTCCCGCCTTTCCCAACTGCCTCTCCTCAGTTAAGTTTTAAAGCTGAGACAAAGAGAGAGAGAGAGGAAAGGAAAGATAGATAGAGATACAACTCCTGGGGAGGTGGGTGGGTTGTGAAGACTTATTCCTGCTGTTCCCAGAGATCACCTGTTACAGGTAAGTAACTGTGCTATCTCCAGGAACAAGCAGGAATGCGTCTTCACATATGGGGACTCCCAAGCTGAGATGCCTGGAGTCCCAGCATGTCATAGATTGGAAAAAGAGTAGTTACTCACCTGTAACAGGTGTTCTCCAGGAGCAGCAGGAATCAGTCCTCACTTATGGGTGTCATCGACGCCGATGAAGCCCCAGCGGAGCATTTCCCCAGCTTTCCATGAAAGCCTTTGGGAGTGCTGGCACGCATGCGCGGTTCCCTTCCCACCTAAAGGTGCCATCTTACCTCAGTCAAATGATATAGCTAAGAACAGCACACAAAAATGTAAAAATTAAACTATGTACAACTGCAACTCCAAGGGGAGGAGGGAGGGTAGTGAGGACTGATTCCTGCTGCTCCTGGAGAACACCTGTTACAGGTGAGTAACTACTCTTTCTCCAGGACCAAGCAGGAAGTCAGTCCTCACTTATGGGCGACTCCCCAGCTCTGGGCTACCAGGAACCCAGGCTGAACAAGAGAACTCCCTCTAGTCTCAGCAACACAGTAAAGGCTTTGCAAGGACACACCCTCCACAGGTAGCCCAACGAGAGGGCAGGAGGGCAGGAGCTGCCTAGACCTCAAAGAGATTCCGGAGTACTGCTTGGCCAAAAGCACTGTCCCTATGGGACTCCCTCTCCAGACAGTAGTGGGCTGCAAAAGTCTGGCTTGAAGACCAAGTAGCAGCCCTGCAGATGTCTTGCAATGGAACAGAGCGGAGGTGAGCCACTGATGCAGCCATTGCCCTCACACGGTGGGCCGTGACCCTACCCTGCAAAGGAAGGTCAGCCGCCTTGTAAGCCCAGGTGATACAGTCAGCCACCCAGATGGACAAGGTACGCTTGGACACAGGCCTCCCCAAGTTATTGGGGTCAAAAGAAAGGAAGAGCTGAGAAGCCTTCCTGTGACCTTGCGTACGTTCAAGGTAGAAGGATAAGGCCCTCCTACAGTCCAAGGTATGGAGAACTGTTTCAGCCGGACTCGCATGAGGCCTAGGGAAGAAAGTAGGAAGAACCACCTCCTGGTTGAGGTGGAAAGAGGAGACAACCTTAGGAAGGAACTTAGGGTGAGTCCTGAGGACCACCCTGTTCTTATAGAACCTGGTGTAAGGTCTATCACAGACCAAGGCCTGAAGCTCACTCACTCTCCTAGCCGAAGTAAGGGCTATCAGAAAGAGAGTCTTCCAGGAAAGGAAGCGGAGAGGGCAAGTAGCCATAGGCTCAAAAGGTGGGCGAGTCAGTTGCTGCAAGATCACATTAAGCTCCCACTCAGGGGCAGGACGACGTATGGGAGGTTTGAGCAGAAGCAAGCCTCTGAGAAACCTAGACACCAAAGGGTGCACAGACAAGGAATGGCCCTCAACTAGGGAGTGGTGAGCTGCCAAAGCAGAGAGGTGGACCCGAACAGAGTTGGACTTGAGACCCTGATTGGACAAGTGCAGCAGGTACTGAAGCACTACTGACACAGTACAGGAGAAAGGATCCTCAGCACGCAGCTGACACCACACAGAGAACCTTTTCCACTTGAGAGCATAGGTCTTCCTAGTGGATTGTTTCCTGGAGGCTAGGAGAACATCCTCAACCTCGGGAGGCAGGCCCCAGGGAGCCAACACTACCCTTGCAGCCTCCATGCCATCAGATTGAGAGCTTTGAGATTGGGATGCAGCAAGGAGCCCTGATCCTGAGATAGAAGGTCGGGTTGCAATCCCAGAGGCAGAGGAAGATCCATTGCCAGCTGAAGCAGGAGGGGGAACCAGGGCTGCCTTGGCCACCAGGGAGCTACCAGGAGGACTGAGGCCCTGTCTCGGAGAATCTTGAACAGTGTTCGGGCCACCAGAGGGGTGGGAGGAAATGCATAGAGTAGGCCCTGAGTCCAGGGAATCAGAAAAGCATCTGCTGCTACTCTCAGAGGATGCGGTTGTCTGGAGCAGAACCTTGGCAGCTGGTTGTTCAGTGGACTGGCAAACAGGTCTATGGAGGGAAGCCCCCATCTCAAGAAAATCTTTTGAACCACTAAAGGATGTAGCTGCCACTCGTGTGGTTGCAGAATCCTGCTCAATCTGTCTGCCAGGGTATTCTCCTGGCCTGGAAGATAGACTGCTTTGAGGAGCATGTTGCATTTCAGGGCAAAGGAACAGAGGTCCTGGGCCTCCTGGCAAAGGGGCTGGGAACCAGTCCCGCCCTGTTTGTTGACAGAGAACATGGCTACCTGGCTGTCTGTCTGGATCAAGACAGACTGTTGTGCCAGGGAGGCAGTAAAGGCCTTGAGGGCCAAGCGGATAGCTCTGAGTTCCAGCAGATTGATCTGCTGGGACGCCTCCCAAGGAGACCACAGGCCCTGGGTGCACTTGTCTAGGCAATGTGCTCCCCAACCCTGTAGAGAGGCATAGGTGGTTAGGACCACTGTATGAGGTGGGATCTGAAAGGGCACCCCCACCAGCAGATTGGGGGGGTGTAACCACCAGCTGAGGGAGGTCAGGAAACGGTGGGACACTCTGATCCTGTCTCTGAGACTGCCTGAGGCTTGTGACCACTGGGTCCGAAGGCACCACTGGGCAGGCCTCATATTGAGCCTAGCATTGGGGGTCACCTATACTGTCGACGCCATGTGGCCCAGAAGCCTGAGACAGAGTCTGGCGGAGACCAGGGACCTGTGCAAAAACTTGCTGGCGAGGCTTATGAGCCTTTGTGCTCTGTCCACCGGTAAGAATGCTCTTGCCAGCTGAGAATCCAACCTTGCTCCTATGAACTCCAAGTTTTGGGAGGGGAGCAAAGTGGACTTTGCGAAGTTAATGACAAAGCCCACCTTTTGGAGCAGTTCTATGGTCCTGTTGATGGCCAGTTGAACATCTAGGGAAGTCTGGCCTCTGATGAGCCAGTCGTCTAGGTAAGGAAACACAAAGATTCCCTGATTTCTCAGGTAGGCTGCCACCACCGCCAGGCACTTGGTAAACACCCTGGGAGTGGAGGTCAGACCAAAAGGCAGTACTCTGTACTGATAATGGTTTCCTCCCACAATGAACCTGAGGTACTTTCTGTGGTCTGGATGAATAAGGATGTGAGTGTAAGCATCCTTTAGATCTAAAGAGCAAAGCCAATCTCCCTGCTGGAGGTAGGGCAGAAGTGTTCCAAGAGTAAGCATCTTGAACTTCTCTTTCACTAGAAACTTGTTTAGGTTTCTGAGATCCAAAATGGGTCGAAGACCACCGGTTCTCTTTGGCACCAGGAAATACCTGGAGTAAAACCCGTGACCTTGGAAGTGAGGAGGCACAGGCTCCACCGCCTTGTCCAGCAACAGACCTTGTAGCTCCTGAAGGAGAAGGGTTGTCTGCAGGGGAGGCCGGAAAGGTTCCCCTGGGAAGTGTGGTGGAGGCAGTTGGTGAAAGTGCAGGGCATAGCCTCGACGGACTATGTCCAGCACCCAACTGTCCTGGGTTATTAAGGGCCACTGGTGGGCGAACAAGGCTAGGCAGCCTCCTGTGCAGGGCTGGGTCTGCAAGGGAGGTATGGCTATACTCAAGGAGTCAAAAACCCCCACCCAGCTGAGCGGGAGCAGGGGCTGCAGGCTTGGGGGTCCTCTGCCTACGGGGCCCATTACCCTGGCCCTTGGCTTGCTAACCCTGGGGGGCAGCTTGGGCAGCCGGATATTGTGGGTACTGTTTGTAGGCAGTGCCCTTCCTTCGGTAAAAGGACTTTTTACCCGAGCCCTTCTTCTTATGAGAAGGGGCAGAGGTCTTCCTCGACAGCCTTGTCCTCGTGAGGTGCTCTGTCTCGAGCTGAGCGGCCTTCTCGGCCACAGGCTTGCCAAAAAGGTTTTCACCTCGGCAAGGGACATCGACCAACTTGTCCTGAACCCATGGCTCGAGGTCCGATGACTGCAGCCATGCCTGGCGTCGGGCAGCGATGCCGGCTGCCGCTACTTGGGCCGAAGCCTCGAAGCCATCATAGGTGGCGCAGGACATGAACTTAGAGCATTCCCGGATCCTCGAAGACAAGGACTTAAAACTCTGCAAGGGTTCCCCGGAGAGACGAGCAGAGAATCCGGCCAACTCCTTGACCAGGTCTCGTAAATACATGCCCATGTACAGCTGGTAAGTCTGGACACGGCAAGCAAGCATGGAGCCCTGAAAACACTTTCTACCGACGCCATCAAGGCTTCGGGCTTCCCTACCAGGAGGCACCGCGGAGTGCATCTTCTGACTCTTCAGACGATGCATGGCCGATTCCACAACCATGGAAAGGTGTGGTAGCTGTACTTTCTGGAAGCCAGGACTCTTCCGGAGCCGATAGATGGAATAGACTCGCTTGCTCAAAACCGGCGCCGAGGCCGGTGCCTCCCACATCCGGAAGAGGAGCCGTTCCAGCATCGGAGGAACCGGGACAGTAAAGGCCTCCTTCGGAGGAGAGTCATACTGCAGAGCATCGAGCTCCTCGGCTCGAGGCTCTTCCTCGGGGTCATCCGGGATAGCCAGGGCAGCGGCCATATCCCGGATAAATTCCGAGAACCTAGTATCCTCCGGAGGGGATCTACTCCGGGGCTCAGACTCAGGTGAGTCCGAAGGGACACACCGAGTCTTGAAGGTGTCAGGAGACTCCTCGTCTTCGGTCTCCCAAGCAGACTCGTCCGATGTCGAGTCAAGGTCCGACTCCGCGGGGCCTCTAGGCACCCGCCCCGACGCCAGAGGCACCGGCGTCGAGACCCTCGGTCCTGAACGGGAGCTCGAGGGAGACCTCGACCGAGGACGACCTCGAGCCGCAAGGGACTCGAGTATTGGCTCGGTCTACGGGGTCGACTTCGAAGTCGATGTCCCGGTGGTCGGGGCAGATGCACCAGACAGGCTGGCCATCAGTGCCCGCTGCTGATCCATGAAGGCAGACATTCTGCTCTCCACGGCTGTCAACCTGAGACTCAGCTCGGGTGATGCAACAGCCCCCGACTCGGGCCCCGGTGGCGCCGGGCCCGACATCGGTACTCGGGGAGGCGAGTCCACGAGGACAACAGGACTTACGTGTCCAGCAGACTCCGGCTCCATGCGAGGAACTTTGGTGGGCTTCTCCTGGTCCACGGGCCCGGGACGACTGTCGGGGGTCTTAGACCTGGCCCTCGAGGGCTCAGGGACCTCCTCCGATGCCACCCTTGCGAGCCGCTTCTTCCTCTTACGTTCCCGGTCGGGGGACCCCCTGTCCGAGGAGCTCCGACGCCTCTCGGGATCGGAATCCCCGAGATCCGGGCCCGGGCAGAGGCCGACTCCGAGAAAAGCCTTTCACTTTGTTGCTGACGACTTCGGAGGGCCTTGGAAGACATTTTTCCACATGGCCCGCACGTTTTAGAATCGTGGTCGGGGCCAAGGCACCGAAGGCAGCAGTCGTGTGTGTCGGTGAGAGACAATCTTCTTACACCGATCACACTTTTTGAAACCGCTGGAAGCCATCGGGGAGAAAAGGGTCCCCGCGAGGTCAAAGGACCGGCCTTCCAGGGAAAAAGAAAATATGTTGGCGCGAGCGCCTAGCCACTAAGGGCAAAAACCGAAAAAAGGAAAATAAGGATTCGATACCGGCGTACCGAACCCGGCGGGAGGGGAACCGAAGTCGAATCCAAGAAAAAAGCGAAAAAAGCGAAATAACACCAAGAAAAAAACTTCTCTTTTCCGGGAAAAAAAGGACTGAGGTAAGATGGCACCTTTAGGCAGGAAGGGAACCGCGCATGCGTGCCAGCATTCCCAAAGGCTTTCATGGAAAGCTGGGGAAATGCTCCGCTGGGGCTTCATCTACGTCGATGACACTCATAAGTGAGGACTGACTTCCTGCTTGGTCCTGGAGAACATGCTATCCCCCACAACACCAGGCATCCTGAGGATGGAGGGTAGGGGATGAAGAAAGAAAGGTGCTGTGGAACAGCTAACCTAGCATAGGATTGTAGACAAGGAGTCCATGTGTGGATGATAAGTGTCATTAATGATATTGCAAAGAAAATATTGCAATATGGACCTCCCCTAACAGGGTTTCACAGAAGTATGGAGGTTCATGGGATCTACTGGGGAACCCAGTAGAGGAACCTCGAAGAGGACCTCACTGTAAAGTGGAGGTAATAAACCTGTAGGAAAAACAGTGGAGGTCAGAATCCTGAAAGGTAACAAGTAACCCCAGTAGGAAAAACTGGGGTAGTACAAAAATGGTGGGCATTCAGCGGAAGGCTTTATGACAAAAGCCGAACTCTTTTGGCGGCAGAGTGGCTCACTCTTAGGAACAAAAAGAGAAAGGCTAACCGATTTGGACAAACAGGCACAGTCCTTGTGGGGAGAAAGGGTATGGGAACCCCTTGTATCCCAAAAGAAAGGACAAACGCCGGAGGCGTTAGAGCCTGTGATTAGCTGAAGATCCGCAATGTCTCTCCTAACTGGAGTCAGCTAGGAGAGATATTGGAACATGGAGAGCTTCAGAGGTACCTAAACCTTAAGGTTATGGTAGGAGTTGTTAACTACCACCGAAGTGGTTGTGAGCGTAGAACCCCAAAACATGCTGGATAGCATAAGTATGGGTAAAGCCCATCTGTCAGAATCATATAGCTATATGAGCCTCGACAGTCAGGTAGATAATGCAGAATACATATCTACCGATAGTAAAATATCTCGACAGATACATATATAGATATATATAGATATACAGATATAACATATAGATATTTAAGAATATATCTATAGTGATATCTGAAGGGCATAAAATACACACAAATGATAGACATAGACATCTGTAAGATGTATGCTATAGGTATGAATATTTATTTATTTATTTATTACAATTTCTTATATACCGCACTATTTCTCATCAGCGCGGTTTACATACAACAAATGACCATAACACAAACTGTTTGGTTTTACAGAGAACAGGAGCAATAACTTGGATAACATAGGGATATATAAACTGGAGCTGCTTACATATGTACACTGAGATTGAATGCTAAGATTTAGGATGCTATCTTAACATGGTAAGATAGGGAGGAGGGGGAACAATTAGGTAGGGGTCAGGTTAATCTGATAGTAATGGAGAAATAAATGGAATTTGAGAGCCTTTCTGAATTCTGTTAAATCAGTAATCGCACGGATGCCTGGTGGTAATGAGTTCCAGCATTTTGGGGCATAGATACTGAAAGCCCTGTTTGATGTTGCTATTGTGTATTTTGTTGCTGCCTTTGGGATATATAGGCCTCTATATGGGAGTCTGCAATGAAGCAGACAGAGATATGCCTACAAAAATGGTATTCACATAAGAAAATGTGGAGAGGAAAGATTCATCTAATAACAAGAAGGTGGAACCTACTTGAGAAGATATATAGAGAAACAATTCCCACTGGTTATAAGCTACAGGGATGCTAGATAGTGGAATAACCAGGATGGTTACGTGAAAAGCAGTGGATGATATCAGTCTGCAGCCAGCAAGTCCCGAGTATTCTAGAACTCTAGCATGGTAAGTGAACAGAAGACGCATAGGAATGAGATACCATGCTGACCTGCTTAAGGGCAAAAAAGGTATCATGCGTTCTTACCATGAGGACGAGCTGGAAGGAGAAAAGCATATTCCCGATTGGAAATACTATGGACCAAAACAGGGAATTGGCAACTCCTTAAGCTTTCACGTAAGAGAAGGCCTATGTCCTTTATATTAAAAAGGAGAACTTTTCTAGTCATGGGAGACATGACTGAAAAAGCCTTTTTCAACCATCTAGGATAGCTGTTGGAGAAAAAGCCCCCATGCTCTCTAGCAAGGGCCCATAGTGGAGAGCTTCTCTGTAGAATTGCAGAGAGCATGATGCAGGAGAATGAGGAGATAGAACTGGCTGCAGAAGAGCCAGTACCTATGTCAACTATGCTGCCAAACCCAGGGGAATGGAGATGGCAGAAAGAGAAAACAATCCAACAAGCTTGTAGTGAAAAATTTCCAAGACAGATGACAGCACTGACTTGGAGCCAGACAGAATGTTAGTGGAGGACAAATCTGGTTGCTGGTGGACAAGAACCAGTGGTCCAAACATTAAGGCTCCTGCATTGGCAGCTGCTTGCCAGACAGCAGAAAGAATGTTACTGTTTAAAAACAGAAAGAACAGACAGAACAAGAGTAGAAAACTCTGGACGTGACTGATGAACTGCTTCAAAGCAAGATTGAAAAAGAGGCGTCAACTCAGAGAAGAGAACTCCGCACTGGAAAAGTAACAAAACTAGAGAGGCTGAAGAAAAAGCCCTCCAGTGAAGCAATACCGCTCTTACAGAGGAAAACCTGGTAAGAGGGTAAAGAGAATGGAGCTGAAGAAAACTTACAAAGTAGTAAGTCTATAGAAAGGAAAAAAGACATGCTGGCACAGGAAACTATCGTTTGATAGTGGTTAGACCTCTTTCCCTAGCAGGAAGAAGAGGAGAACCCTGTGATCTAGAAGCATGAACATCCTGACAGCTCATAGAACATAGAAAGAATGGATGTCTTTCGGGAAGAGATCCATGTTTAGGATTTAGAATGACAGCAGTGGATTGCCTCTATTAAGAAGAAGCAACTGCAGATTCTAACCCCAAGAGTCACAAGCATCTGATGGATTGACCAGAAACCCTGTGGTTGCTGGGTTTGCTGAGCCTGGTGAGAGGTTGAATTCTGCAGACCAGGACGATGCTTCTCCTGTTTGGGAACATCTGTATGATGGGCAGATGAGGCATAAAACCTTCTTCTCCTACGGGAAGAAAGTCTGGCAGGACATTTCCTACCTATTGGGACAGAAGAAGGTACAGAACAGCCCCTAGGAACAGGTAAGTCAGTGGACAACTGAGTAACCTGACGTAAAGACTCCTTGTTGAAAAGATTGTCTCCAGTGCAAGGAGTATGTCCCAGTCTTTGCTGTGCCCATTTGTCCAAGTCTGAAGCTTGGAGCCAGACTCTACGTCGTGCCCCTATAGTTATAGTAGAAGTCCTGCTAACAGACTCAAAAGAGTCTAGGGAAGCACGAGTAAGAAACCAAGAGATATTCTGGAGATGCATGAGCAGTGAAGAATAGCCTGCACTCTTGGACTCTGGAAGGGAAGGAATCAAAAGATGTAATTGCTTTGTGACCTCCTCAAGAGATAGACTCATATAAAAAATATATGAGAGAATTCTTGCAGAAAGTATAGATGTCTGGAAGGTTTGATGTCCAAAGGCATCTAGTGTCTTAGACTCACGACCTGGCGGATAAGAAGAGTGCTTTTTCTTACTCTTTACCCGCCGCATTGCTGATTCCACTACTATGGAATGATGAGGAAGTTGAGTCTTTTGAAACCCTGGAGAGGGGGGCACCTGATATAAGAGATCAGTTGCTCTGGAAGGTGGGGGTACCCTTAAAGGTGTTTCCCACATTCCTAGGAGGAGATCCTGCAAGGAATGATGCAAAGGAAGCATTATGTTCTCCTTTGCTTTGGTAGAAACAGAGCCTTGTGCAGGATCATGTCCTGGGATAGGAATGGCAAGAGAACTTGCTATATCCAGGAGGAAACTCTGAAAAGAGGGATCCCCAACAGGAATCTCCCTTGGACAGGTTAGATCTGAAGAACTAGCCTGAGCACCGACAGAGCTATTCAAATATATAGGAATAGAAGATCCTGCAGAGTGCAGTGTGGAGTGTGGAATGCTTAAGGGATGGTCGCCGGTACTGGCTGTCAGGAGCAGCGACCGTCATTACCACATTGTCCATGCCAGGTATCGACTCCAAGCTTGGTATAGAAGGGAGCGATCCTGTTGAAAAAAGCATGGCAGGAGTTGGCCACGATGCTACTGTGGATACCGGTACCAATGTCGGAGTCGAGCCCGACAGAGACATCGGAGCAGTCATCAGTGACCGTTCAATTGGTACCGAGGTAACCGAAAACCTCCGGCCGCTATCCTCGGTACCGAGCCACCGGTATCGATCGGTGTCGGTACCAAAGCGTATTGGTACCCAGTCTTCCAGACTAGAGATAGATTCCAAACTCGGCATCAAGGGCAGCTCAATCGGCCTCGAGGGAACCGAGAGTTGCGGATCCAAATCATCGGAACCGAGCCTTCGGTACCGCCGAGAGCCGGTACCAAGGCGAGTCGGTACCCAGTCCTCCAGACTGGAGATCGATTCGAGACTCGGCATCGAAAGAAGCGAGGCTATCGATGCACGTCTGGAGGGTACCAACGTCGGTGGTAGTATCGGTGCTGGTACCGATAATGGAAAGTCAGTCTGGAGAGTATCCACCGGTCCCGAAGGCACCGAGGACGCCAGATGACCATCCCTGGTGAGGAGTGTTTCATCCAACACCAGTGCCGATGCCGGGGTATCGGTACCGCTCGAAGCGGCTGCCACCACCGGACATGGCTGAGGTATGTTCTGTGAGGGGTGAACCCCAGGAACAACCTGAAACCCCTTATCTGCTTTGGAGACCGAAGACTCCCGCCGGGGTTTTGAAGCCAGTGGGCCCTCGAGGGCAAGGCCGGAGCCGTCTATATGCTGTGCATGAGACCTACCACTTGAGGGCTGGCTAGTCTTAACAGACTGTTTGTGGGTTACCTGATCCTGTGTAGAAGAAGAAGGGGATGGTGCCCCGAAGTTGGAGGGAAACAGTGTATCGAGGGAACCTCGATGTTGAAGACCTCTTCTCACCAAACTGTTGTCAGGACCCAAGCAGGTTAGACACCGACTTCGAGGGTCTAAAAATAAAGTTGTACCACCACAGTCTGAACATTTCTTGGAGAAAGTGGCTGGCGGGTCCATGAAGGAAAAAGAAGAAGCCTGAAAGGCCTAAGAAACCGCGGGACACTATGAAGAAAAAATATCCCGTGAAAAAGGAAGATTTTACAAGAAAAGAAAAGAAAACACCGGCGCTACCGGTGGCGTTGGGAAGACAGCCGCGACCACAAGAAAACTAAAGAAATAAAACAAGAATTTTCTGCGGTGACAGGACGACGTCCTGCCGGCTCCGCGGAAAACGAAAACTGAGGAGAGGCAGTTGGGAAAGGCGGGAAAGCAGCACGCAGGCGTGGTGGGATGCTTCCAAAAGCTCTTTGATGGGACGCTGGGAAGCATTCCCGCGCAGACTCCGTCGGTAGCAATGTACCTATATGTGAAGACTCATTCCTGCTTGTTCCTGGAGATAGATAGAACCTGCGGTACCGACGCCTTTAAGGGAACGAAACCCCTGTCCGTACACCATGCTTCAAAGACACGCCATACTCTAACATAAGCCAACGAGGTAGACTTTCGCCGAGCTTTCAGCAAGGTGGCAATCACCCCTGCCGAATAACCCTTTGCTCTCATCCTAGTCCTCTCAAGAGCCAGGCCATAAGCGAGAATCGATCCACCTGAGGCATGCACAGGGGCCCCTAGGTTAGACGGTCCCTTCGAATCGGAAGCTTCCAGGGCTTCCTTACCAACAGCCGCACCAAGTCTGCGTACCACGGTCTTCTTGGGCAAGCCGGTGCTATCAGAATCACCTATACTTTGTGGAACTCTGTGCGCTGCAACACCCAACCGATCAACACCCAAGGTGGAAACACAAACAGGAGCTGTTCTTTCGGCCAGGCTTGTATAAGAGCGTCCAGGTCTTCTGCCATTCTCTCTCTTCTTCTGCTGAAGAAGCGATCAACCTTCACCGACTGGAAAGTCACCATGAGATCCATTACCGGCGTCCCCCAGCGACGTAACAGCATCGCGAACACTTCTGGGTGTAGGAACCCTCCCCCAGGTCTACCTTTACGCGACTCAATAAGTCGGCCTCCACATTGTCTACCCCTGCTACATGCACCGCCGACAGCGCCACCAGATTCTCCTCAGCCCATTCGAACAAACTCTCAGCCTCGGCTTCCAGTGCCACACTGCTGGTGCCTCCTTGACGGCTGGTATAAGCCACCGCGGTCACATTGTCGGAGAATACCCGAATGGCCTTTCCCCGGAGACACGGCCGAAAAACTTGCAGAGCCAGTGCCACTGCTTTCAACTCCAACCTGTTGATTGACCAACTCTTCTCTAGATCGGACCACTACCCCTCCGCAAATTGTCCCTGATAGTGAGCATCCGTCGTCAGAGCTATCTGGCATCTGTCGTCAGAGCTATCCACGCAGGCGACTCCAAGGGCATCCCTTTTTCCAGACACCTCGGACGCAGACACCACTGAAGTGCCTTGCCCGTCTGCGGCAGACAAGGCAGCCTCTGAGACAGCTGATCCTTCTGATGCGACCACCTCCTCAACAGCGCACTTTGCAACGGTCTCATGTGGGCCTGCGCCCACGGAACCAACTTGAGGGTCACCGCCTTGGTCCCTAGCAACTGCAGATAATCCCAGGCCGTGGGACCCTGCTTGCTGAGAAATTGGCGGATCAACTTTCTGAGCCCCAGCACATGCTGCTGAGGCAGAAAAATTCGTCCCACTCTCGTATCGAAGCACGCCCCCAGGTACTCCAGACTCTGAGACGGCTCCAACTTGCTCTTTGCCATGTTGACTACCCAACCTAGACTCTGTAGGAAAGCCACCACTTTGGCCGTAGCAGACACACTTTCTGCTCTGGACGTCGCTCTGATCAACCAATCATCCAGATAAGGGTGTACCAACACTCCGTCCTTTCGCAAGGCCGCTGCCACCACCACCATCACTTTGGTGAACGTCCGTGGAGCCGTAGCTAGGCCAAACGGAAGCGCCTGAAACTGGAAATGCCCCATAGGCACCGCAAACCTGAGAAATTTCTCATGTTCCTGTCGAATAGGAATGTGAAGATACGCTTCCGATAGGTCTAGGGACGTAATAAATTCGCCCTCTCTTACCGTCACTATAACCGACCTGAGGTCTCCATCCGAAAATGAGACACCCGGAGACAGCGATTTACACTTTGGAGATCTAAAATAGATCGATAAGTTCCTTCCTTCTTTGGAACCACAAAGTAAATGGAGTATCGACCGCATCCGAACTGGTCGGGAGGAACTGGTACTATCGCTTTGAGGGAGAGCAGTCTTTGCACTGTCTCCCGCACCACCTTGCACTTTGCACTTGCCTTGCACGGAGACTGAACGAAAGAATTGGTCACCAGCTGCTGAAACTCCAACGCATAACCGTCTCGAATAACCTCTAATACCCACTGATCTGAAGTGATTTGGACCCAGGCAGGGTAAAACGCCTGCAACCGATCACCCACAGGAACCAGCCCCATCTGGGTCCTCCTGACTTCATTGTGATTTCCTGAGATTTGAGGAAGCAGGGGAAGCCGCAAAGCCTCTGCCCGCTCCTCGAAATCCACAAAACCCTTGACTTCTACTGGAAAAACGGCACTGCTGACTTTGGGCAAACCTCGGGGAACGGAAACGCCAAAACTCCCGTTGCTGCCCACGAGGCATGGGAGTGGAGCGTCCCTGCTTCTGCATGTCCTCTGGCAACTTATCGCCCTTGGACGCTCCTAAATCCTTTACCAATTTATCTGAATCTTCTCCAAACAGTAGTTTTCCCCGGAAGGGAAGCTTACTTAATCTCGCCTTGGAAGAGCCATCTGCTGCCCAATTGCACAGCCAAAGACATCGCCTCCCCGCGAACACCGAAGCCATACTCTTCAATTATCCCTGGATAAGGTCATAATGACTGTCGGCAAGATACGCTGCCCCCGATTCTAGTCTGGACACCTCCTCGGTCGTCTCCTCGGAGTGCTCCTCTTGAATCCGCTGCGCCCAGCGTAGGCAGGCCCACGCCACCCAGGCTCCACAAATAGAAGCCTGTAAAGAGAGCACATTCACTTCAAAGACTTGCTTCAACAAGGTCTCTAACTTACAGTCCTGAGCATCCTTGAGCGCCGCACTTCCCTCTACTGGAATTGTAGTCTTCTTGGTAACTGCCGACACGGCCGCATCTACCCTCGGAGACTTAAACACATACCGATCCTGGTCTAACAGAGGGTAAAGCCGCGCCACAACTCTAGACCCTTTAAGCGCAGAATCCGGCATGTCCCATTCTTCCTGAATCATCTCCCTAAACACTCTGTGTACCGGGAAAGCCCTTTGAGTCTTTCAAAAAGCCTGCAATAATGTGTCTTCCAGAGTAGAATCCTCTGCAGGTCCTCCTGACGGCATATTAAGAGTCTTAAGAGACTCAGCAATGAGTGCCGGTAGTTCTTCTCTACGAAACACACAGACTACCCTCGCTTGATCCTCCTGTTCTGTAATCTCACCTTCTTCCAGATCGTCGTCCAGGCCCATGTCAGGATCCGGCTCCTCAGAGCATAGATCCTCCGATATGACCGACTCTTCTAACCGATCCCTATCTCCCCTGGGACTTTTCGCACTTATGCCTGTCACTCCCGCCGTCAAAGGCGTCCTCAGCCTCTTATCTCCCAGCTCCACTTCTGAGGAACTGGCTCTAGGCCTATTCTGCGAGCTGCCCAAGGCCTGCTGGAGCAGAGCCACGAAATCTGGCGAAAAGATCACCGCCAGGCCTCCAGGTAAAGGTGGCTGCGAAGTCGGGAGGTCTAGTGCCGAAGATGTACTGGGCACTGGCTCCAGAGTGGGCAATGTGGATAATACTGGCTCTATAGGGGCCCTAGACGTCCCCTCCTGAGCCCCTGCTCCTGCCTCTGAGTCCTGCTCCACAGCCACAGATTTCTGACTGCAGCCCCTACACACACTGTCCTGTGACACGGAGCCCCCTTCTAGCACCGCAAAGCAAACAGTGCGGTCTAGAAGGCATCCTGTCTTCTCAAAGCCTCGCAGTGGATTAACTTGGGCCGCTAAACAGATCCCAGTACACCTCCACTTAAGTTTTCTGTTTTTTTTTTAACTGCGGTATCTTCAGAAACGGTCCCCCATCCAAACTGTGAGGAAAGTTTCCAAAAATGAGGCTCCCCGGCCGAATTACACACTTTTAAAGGCAGGCAAATGCAAACTGCGATTCTCGTGCGACTGACACGCGGTCAGGCCTGCACCGCCGAAAGCCGCGCTTCTCCGGCCTCTCCTGATGCTGTTTCTGCTGAAAACACCCCCCTTACCTTGCCTTCCATCGAAGCTGCGTCTGGTGCGTCATCCTCTGCGCTCTCTCGTTCACCGGGAGCTGCAGTTATCGGCTCAGAAAGCCCGTGTCAAACCCTGCAGAACAGCTGCAGTTCTATCCGTCGGCTCAAAAGCGCTAGTAGGCAAAACGTCTGCACACGCTGATCTCTGCAGTCTGCTGGTTCCTCCCCCAAGCTGGTGGTATCGGTAACCGGATCCTGTCCCCTCTCAAGCCTACCTCAGCCCAACTGAAGGTACAAGGCTCCTCCCCGGGAGGGGAGGGAGAGGGGTACTGAAGAAGAGGACCCCAAACCAACGGGAGGGAAAGAGTATCTGAGCACCCTAACACCGTATCAAGGGAAACTGAAGTTCTCTTTCTTTTTTTTTAAAGATAAATCACCCTTCATTCTAACTCTAAGCCAAAACTCTCCTTAATTGTCCCTCTAGTGAGCCCCGAACTCCTGGGCTCACCAAACCTCCAGCTGCTTAGAGACTGAGATAACTGGCGTGAGGAGGCGGTTCCGGGGCTTATATACCAGTGACATCACAAGAGTGACGTTTCTCAGTCTCCAAGCTGCTGGAGGAGGATCACAACCCCAGAGGTTTCGGGACTAGACTGGAGGGACGATCAGGAACTTTAGCCTTGCAGCTAATCTCTCCAATCATAGAAAGATATAAGGGGAAAGAAGAAGAGCAAGCAAGATGGGAAAGATGTCTCAGAACCCTCAAAGAGATTGCTACTCACCACCTCACCCCTGGCAGGCGTCCTGTGGGGCAGCAAACTGCATATAGAGATACATAGCCCACTAGGACTGGGGGCCATGGGCCAGTCTGGGACTCATTTAGGGTTAGGGTATGTAGACTGATCCCTAAGAGCACATATCAAGCACTAGACTCCAACTGTGCCACATGCAGCCATGCTGCATGAAAAATACTGCTGCACCTGACCAAGCTGTAACCATCTGCTTGAGGCCGAGAATACTAGCGAGTACTAGGGATGGCACCAGTGCTGATACTGCTGCTGACATCACTGAAACTCAATGTTCTCTCCCTCCATCTGTTAGTTGGGGAGCATAACCCACTCATCTGGAAAGATCTAGAAGGATAAGAAAGTTCTTGATTTGGTGATGGCAGGCAGAAAGGTATGAAAATCCCAAGGGCAAAACTTCCAGGCACCATGGGGCAATTTCTAATCACTTGTTGCTCATCCACCCAGGATTTGTTGAGCCTTATATGTTAATGCTAAAAATATTAGAGAGGGGACAATCTGACATGGCTATGTAAAATACCACAGAGACAGATTCTCAGCAGATGAAGTACCACTCACGGTCCTGAAAGACACTGTCATAGCAACATAGCAGATGACAGCAGATGAAGACCAACTTGGTCCATTCAGTCTGCTCTGTTGAGATTCCTCCTGTAATTCCCATATGCAACCCAATGCTAACTTATCTATCCCCCAATTTGGCTTATACCCAAACTTCTCAATTCTTTATCCACTTTATCTATCATGAACATGCCAAAAGGGCTGTTGTCCACCTCCTCCAAAAACAGATAATTTAAAGATTTGCCATCTTAAATTCTGATTCTTACAAAACCAGGGCTTATTTCTTTGGCAGCATAAAGGGCAATTTTGTAACAGGGCATCTAGGTTGGGAAGGCAGGTGCATATGTTACTCCTTTTTTTATAAAGACAAAATAGGTGCTTATGTACCATTATAGAACAAACTCCCTGAAAGCTCCTGCACAAAGCTACACCTGCTCCAGAGCAAGCGTGACCTTTCCATTTAAGTTTTAACTTCTATGCATATTTTTTATGATAGCACATGTAAGTTCCAATTCTGCCTCGACTTTGCCATTTTTCCGCATATATACTCTGGCAACTATAAGTGACTATCTGTAGGTGTAAAATGCTTTTTTACATGTATGAATGCCTTAAAATAAACCTCTGTAATTAATTCAAATGCAATCTAATATTATTCAGATATCTTTCAACTTAGCAAAGGATTAACCCAACACCCAGGTATAGTCCATGTCTATTAAGTTTTGTAATAATCTCCTGAAGCTACCAAAATTAGTGAGTTTATTGTTTAAAAAAAAAATCCAACCTCCTCATGGTTCTTGAAGTTTGGGATCCCTTCATGCAGGTTGCCTCAACCTTCTTTGAAGCCCGATAAAGTAACACAACTGTCGTTTGGACTGTTAGTAATGAGCAACTTTCTGATTTCTACTAGTTACAATGAAGTAACTGTGAAATTAATAGACAAGATGCCAAATTACATCCCTGCAAAAGAGTACTTACTCACTGTAACAGGTATTCTCCAGGAACGGCAGGAATCAGTCCTCACATATGCTGACAACAGTGCTGACAGAGCCCGCGCGGAAGCATCTCCCCACCTGTCAGAGAAAGCCTTTGGGAGATGCACCATGCATACGCGGTCCACTTCCTGCCTCAGTCAAATGACAGAGCTAAAACAGCCAAGGAGAAAATAAAATACGGTAAAGAAGCAACTCCAAGAGGAGGAGGGAGGGTTGTGAGGACTGATTCCTGCTATCCCAGGAGAACATCTGTTACAGATGAGTAACTACGCTTTCTCCGGGAACAAGCAGGAAGTCAGTCTTCACATAAGGGAATCCCCAGCTACAGGCTACTGAGAGCCTGTACAAAATGCCACAGCGAGCCACAAAGGGTGAGCTGTAATCAGCAGCAGTTGCGTCCCCGGCCAGAATGAACAAATGGATGATGAAATGCTCAAAGAAATCAGGAAAGATAACAAAAGTAACAGCACAGTAATAATTATGGGTGATTTCAATTACCCCAGTATTGACTGGGTCAGTGTCATGGCAGGACATGCTAGAGAGAGAAAGTTTCTAGATGAAATAAATGACTGCTTCTTGAAGCAGCTGGTTCATGAACCGACCAGAGGGGGAAGCTATTTTGGACCTAGTCCTTAGTGGAACACCAGATCTGGTGCAAGAGATAAGGGTGTTGGGGCCACTTAGCAACATTGATAACAACATGATTGCATTTGATTTAATAAATGGAGGAGGGATGGTAAGGAAATCCACAGTACTACCTTTTAACTTTCGAAAGGGAGACTATAATAAAATGAGCAAAATGGTTAAGAAAAAACTAAAAGGAGCAGTTGCAAAGACTTACATCAAGCTTGGGTGTTGTTTAAAAATACTATCTTGGAAGCCCAGACAAGCTGTATTCCACACTTTAAGAAAAATGGAAGGAAGTCCAAAAAACTGCCAGTATGGTTTAAAGGTGAGGTCAAAGAGGCTGCTGTTGCCAAAAAAGCATCTTTCAAGAAATGGAAAAAAACAGCCAAATGACGAAAACTGGAAACAGCACAAGCACTGGCAAGTTAGATGCAAGGCATTGATAAGGGAGGCAAAGAGAAAATTTGAGAAGAAGCTTGCTGTGGAAGCAAAAAAGCATAAGACTTTTTCAAGTACATTTGTAGTAAAAAAAACCTGTGAGAGAGTCAGTTGGACGATTAGATGATAAAGGGGTAAGGGGCACTAAGAGGGGACAAGGCCATAGTGGAGGACTGAATGAATTCTTTGTTTCGGTCTTTACTGAGGAAGATGTAGGGATGTTACCCATGATTGAAGTGGTATTTAAAAGTGATACTGCGGAAGAATCGAAAGAAATATCCATACACCGGGAAAATGTATTACAACTATTTGAAAAACTGAAGAATAGCAAATCACCTGGACCAGATGGCATACATCCAAGGGTGTTGAAAGAACTGAAATATGAGATTGCAGACCTACTAATTAATAATCTGTGAACTATCATTAAAATCATCCCTAATACCTGAAGAATGGAGGTTGGCCAATGTAATGTCAATTTTTAAAAAGGTTTCCAGGGGTGATCCGGGAAACTACAGACCGGTGAGCATGACGTCAGTACTGGGAAAAATGGTAGAAACCATCATAAAGAACAAAATTACTCAACATGTAGATAGTCATGGCTTAATGGGAGACAGCCAATATGGCTTTAGCCAAGGAAGGTCTGGTCTTACTAATCTGTTATGTTTTTTTGAAGATGTGAATAAACAGGAAGACAAGGTGAGTCGGTTGATATAGCATATCTGGACTTTCAGAAAGCCTTTGACAAGGTCCCTCATGAGAGACTTTTGGCAAAACTAAAAAGTCATGGGATAGGAGGCAGTGTACTATTGTGGATCAGGAACTGGTTAAAAGATAGAAAGCAGAGGGTAGGGCTAAATGGCCAATTTTCCCAATGGAGAAAGGTGAATAGTGGAGTACCCCAGGGATCTGTGCTGGCCCGCTGCTTTTTAACATATTCATAAATGACCTGGAAATGGGAATAACGAGCAAGGTTATCAAATTTGCAGGTGACACAAAACTATTTAAAGTCTTTAAAACCCATGAGGACTGGGCATCCAAATGGCAGATGAAATTTAATGTGGACAAGTGCAAAGTTATACACCTAGGAAAGAACAACCCAAACTATGGTTACACGATACAAGGTTCCATATTGGGAACCACCACCCATGAAAATGATTTATCATGGATAACATGTTAAAACTGTCTGCCCAGTGTGCAGTGGCGGCCAAGACAGCAAATAGAATGCTAGGTATCATAAAGAAAGGAAGGAAAATAAAACAAAGGATATTATAATGCCTCTGCATCTTTTCCATGGTGCGACTGCATTTTGAATATTGTGTGCAATTCTGGTCACCATATCTTAAAAAAGATATAGCGTTATTAGAAAAGGTACAGAGAAGAGCCACCAAAATGGTAAAGGGGATGGAAGGATATCCCTATGAAGAGAGGCTAAAAAGGTTAGGGCTCTTCAACCTGGAAAAGAGACAGCTGAGGGGAGATATTATAGAGGTCTATAAATTAATGAATGGCGTGGAAAGGGTAAACGTAGACTGATTGTTTACGTCATCAGAATATAGAAAGTCTAGGGGACATGCAATGAAGCTACAGGGTAACCTATTTAAGACTAATAAGAGAAAATATTTTTTCACTCAACATGTAATCAAACTCTGGAATTTGTTACCGGAGGATGTAGTAAAAGCTGTTAGGGTAGCTGTGTTTAAAAAGGTTTGAACAAGTTCCTGGAGGAAAGATCCATAAAGCATTATTAAAAGGGACCCAGGATATCACTGCTTGACCCAATACAAGCATTGTGGAACCTGTGTCTTTTGGGGAAACAGCTAGGTACTTATGACCTAAATTGGCCACCTTTGGAAACAGGATACTGGGCTTGATGGACATTGGTCTGACCCAATATGGCATATCTTATGTTCTTATGAGAGACTATCGCAAGACCGAAGTGTCCAGAAGAGAACCAGCACTCCAGTAGCCTGAAGATAGACAGGTCAGAGGGCGGGAGTTGTCTATACCCCAAAGAGATTACGGAGTAGAGCCCGGCCGAAGGTGCTAGCTCGTCAGGACTACCTCTCCAGGCAATAGTGAGCTGTGAAGTTATGGACTGAAGAACATGTGGCAGCCAACAGATCTCCATTGGGGGACGGAACACAGATCTGCCATCGAAGTAGCCATGTCCCTGATGCGGATCACTGTGACTTTCTGGTCCAGTGAGATCCCTACCTGCTCATAGGTGAGGATAATGCAGTCGGCCACCGAAGAGGACAGAGTTGGCTTAGACACTGGGCACCCCAGGCAGCTGGGGTCATAGGATACGAAAAACTGTGGTGCTTTGTGTTGGCCCGGAGTCCGCTGCAGGTAGAAACATAAAAACATAATGGCATAAAAAGACCACATGGCCTATTTAGTCTGCCCTTCCATATCAACCACTGCAACAGTCCCCTTTTTTTCTTTAGACATCCTCTGTTTGTCCCATGCTTTTTTGAATTCAGATACTGTTCTCATCTCTACCACCCCCACTGGGAGACTATTCCACGCATCTACCACTCTTTCCGTAAAGAAATATTTCTGCATAATACTCCTGAGTCTATCCCCTTTCACCCTCATCCTATGTTCCCTCGTAGCAGAGCTTGCTTTCAACAGAGGATCTCCTCCTGTGCATTTATGCCACGGAGGTATTTAAACGTCTTAATCATATCACCTCTATCCCGCCTTTCCTCTAAGGTGTACATATTAAGATCCTTAAGTCTGTCCTCATATGCTTTATAATGAAGACCACTAACCATTTTAGTAGCAACCCTCTGCATCACTCCAACCTGTTTATATCCTTTTGAAGGTGCAGTCTCCAGAATTGCACACAATACTCCAAATGAGGTCGCACCAAAAACTTATACAACGGCACTGTCACCTCCTTTCTTCTGCTTGCCATTCCTCTCCCTTTGCACCCAAGCATCCTTCTAGCTTTTGTTGTCACCTTTTCTACCTATTTAGGTACTTTAAGATCATCAGACACAATCACACCTAGGTCCCGCTCTTCATTTGTGGACAGAAGTACTTCACTCCCTATACCATATCGCTCCCTTGGATTGCTGAAGCCTAAATGCATGGCCTCTGTTACAATCCAGATTTTGGAGAACAGTCTCTGCCATACCGGTGTGAGGCCTCGGAAAGGTGGGTAGCACCACCTCCTGCTTGAGGTGGAATGAGGGATCCCATCTTTGGCAGAAACTTGGGGTGCGTGCAGAGCACCATCCTTTTCTTGTAGAACCTCATGTGGGGCGGTTCAGCCATCAGATCCTGGAGTATGCAAACTCTGCATGCTGATGTGACTGCTACCAGGAAGGCAAACTTCAAGGCAAGTGGCCAGAGGCTCAAAACGAAGGCTTAGTGAGCTGCGAAAACACCACACTGAGATCCCATGCCGCCGCTGGAGGGCAGACAGGGGGGTTTGAACAACATGAGGCCCCACAGAAATCGAGTCACAAGGGGCTGAGCAGAGAGGTTTTTTCCCTCATCGGAATGGTGAAGCGCTGCAATGGTGCTCAGGTGTACTCTGACCGAATTGGACTTCAGTCCCACCTGCGATAGGTGAAGCAGGTACTGGAGTACCACTTGTATTGAGCAGGAGAATAGGTTCCTTCCACCTTTCCATACACCACATTGAGAACCAGCGCCACTTGAAGGTGTAGAGGCCTTATGAGAGGCCAGAAGAATCTCTTCCACGTCTCGAGGGAGGATGAAGGGGGCTAACGGTACCCTTTCAGCAGCCAAGCCGTGAGTGAGAGGGACCCCAGGTTGGGGTGTAGGAGAGAGTCCTGCTCCTGTGAGTGTAGCCCTAGAGCTTGGCCCAAGGGAAACGGTGATGTCGCTGATAGGGAGAGGAGCCGTGGGAAACAGAGTTGCCTGGGCCACCGAGGGGCTATCAGCATTAGCAATGCTCTGTCGCACTGGACCTTGATTAGGGTCTTGGTTACCAGTGGTGCAAGAGGGAAGGCATACAGGCGGCCCTTCCATCCATGGGATGAGGAACACATCCACTGCCACCAGAGATGGATGAGGCTGGCAGGAGCAGAATCAGGGCAGCTGCGTGTTGTCCGGGCTGGCGTACAGGTCCATTGAGGCGATGCCCAAGAGAAAAAACAGCCGTGAGGCTACCACTGGATCCAGGCGCTGCTCATGTGGCTGGAGGACCCTGCTCAGTTTGTCCGCCAGGGCATTGTCCAGGCCCAGGAGGTACACCGCCCTTAGGAGCATCCCTCTGCATGCAGCATAGGAGCAGAGGGCTACCACCTCCTGGCAGAGGGGGTACGACCCTGTCCCCCCCCCCCCCCCCGTTTGTTCACATAGAACATTGTGACCTAATTGTTGGTCTGGATCAGCACTGAGTGGTGTTGGAGCTGGTGGTGGAAAGCTCAGAGAGCTAGGTATATTGCCTGGAGCTACAGCAGGTTGATTTGCATCCGGGATTCCCTCTGGGACAAGCAATGCGCTCCCCAGCCCAGTAAGGAGGCGTCCGTGGTGAGGACTTTCTGGGGGTTGGGTGCCTGGAAGGGCAATCTAGCCTGAAGGAAACATGGAATCTGCTACCATCTGAGGAAGTCTGCCAGCTGACAGGTCACTTTCATTCTGTCCCTGAGCCTGCCTGTAGCTTCTGTCCACTGAGAGCGGAGGCACCACTGGGCTGCCCACATGTGCAGCCAGGCATATTGAGTCACATAGACAGTGGAGGTCATGTGTCCAAACAGGCACAGTAGTAGCAGGGCAGGTAGCATCCAGCATCTGTTCCGCTCTGCAACTAACTCCCTGAGACATTCTGACCTCTCCTGGGCTTTTGCCTGAAGGGTATCTAGTTCCACCCCTATGAACTCTAGGCACAGTGCCGGAGTGAGGTGGGACTTGGGGTAGTTTATGATAATCCTAGGTGCTGCAGGGTGTTGATGGTGCACCCAGTGGCACATTGTGCCTCTGCAGTCGTGTCTCCCTTTATGAGCAAGTCATCCAGATAAGGAAAGATAAAGGCCTCTTGGAGCCGGAGATGGGCTGCGACCACCACAAGGCACTTTATGAAGACCCTTGGTGATGAGGCTAGACCGAAGGGCAGCATCCTGTATTGGTAGTGTTGTCCCCCCACCACGAACCAGAGGTATTTTCTATAGCTGGGATGAATTAGGATGTGAGTGTAGGCATCCTTTAGGTCTAAGGAGCACAGCCAATCTCCCTGATGGAGGAATGGCAGTAGCAGGGAGAGCATCTTGAACTTCTCCATGACCAGAAAACTGTTGAGCTCTCGCAGGTCCAAAATGGGCCTGAGGCCCCCGTCCCTGGAGAAGCTTGTGCCCCAGAGATGTTTCAGACTGGCTCCACTGCTTTGTCGCTGATTAGGCCTGCTAGCTCGGTAAGGAGCAGGGTCTGGTTAAGTAGAGGCCTGGTGGGTTCTCTTTGGAAGTACAAGGGTGGCACCTGTTGTAGGTGGAGGAGGTAGCCACCCTTGACCACTTGTAGTATCCAGGTATCAGTGGTGATGGTTGTCCACCTGTGGGCAAACAGGGCTAGGCGTCCCCCTGTGGGCAGCAGGGAATCCCTGGGAGTAAGGAGGTTGTACCCAGACAGTCAAAAGCTCCCCCCAGGCTGGGCCGGAGCTGGCACTTGGGACTTCAGGGCCTTTTGTTTTCTGGGACCATGTCTCTGGCCTTTTTATTGCTAGCCTTGTTGAGGGTCCAGAAGGCCTGGAAGTGGGGTGTACCGCTAAAGCCCCTTTCCTTCCTCCGGAAGAAGGGCTTTTTCCCCAAGGCTTTCTTCTGGAGCTGCACCGAGGTCTTCTTTGAGAGCCTGGTTCTCATCAGAAACTCGGTTTCTATCTCCGCTACTTTATCCACCATGGGCTTCCCAAATAGATTCTCTCCTATGCAGGGGACATCAATCAGTTTGTCCTGCACCCAATCCTCCAGGTCGGATGACTGCAGCCATGCCTTGTGTCGTGCCCCGATGCCTGCAGCAGCAACCCTGGCCAATGACTCTGAGACATAGCAGGCTGCTCAGGACAAAAACTTCGAGCATTCTTTTACCGCCGAGGTCAGGGTCTTGAACCTCTGTAGTGGTTCTCCATCAAGACCTGCCGAAAATCCACCAAGCTCCTTTGACAGTTCCTTCAGGTACATGCTGATGTAGATCTGGTAGGACTGGAGGCGTCAAGGGTTTGGGCCTCCCTGCCAGGTGGCACCAACAAATGAGTTTTTTAGCTTTTAAGCCGGCGCATGGCCGACTCCACAACAATGGAACTGTGGGGAAGCTGGGTCTTTTGGAACCCAGTTCTTCGGCATACCCAGTACATGGCGTTGAGGCGCCTACTAACAATTGGTACCATAGCCATTATTTCCCACATCCGGAGGCGGCAGCGGTCAAGGATCAGGGACATCGGGACCATGAGGGTTTCATTCGGGGATACCTCATATTAGAGCAATTCTTGGTGCGCGAGTCCTCCTCAGCCTCTGTCTCAATAGTGAGCACCTTGGCCATGTCCCACACAAATTGGAGGAATGCAACGTACTTGGGTGTGGAACAGTGTCGGGTTGTCGGGGGAGACTGATCTGAGGGCACGGTGTCACCTCATGTCTGGGGACTCTTCGTCCTCAGTCTACCATTCGGACTCAAAGTCAGAGTACGAGTCCGATGCCACGCAATCACCTTGGTCGAGGAGGACCAGTGTCCCAAGGAATAGTATCAGGACCTCGTCCAGGGCCAGGGGCTCTTTTGAGGCTAGTGATGCTCGAGGACTGGCATGACGTTCGGGGAAGCCCTCTATGTCAAGAGTCCTGTTGTCGGGATGGATGAACCGGATGAGCCGGACAAGATCACCTGTTGCATGGACTCTAGGGCAGATACACTGCTCTCTAGGACTGCTGTTCTGGTCTTCATATCAGCTGGCTCCGCAGCCTTCAACATAGGCAACAAAAACTTTGGGCTCAGTGTCCGTAATGTCGAGGGAGAGTACTCGATGAGGATGGCCTTGGAGACCCAAGGCCAGTCGGCGAGTGCAGACGACTCTTTACGGGGCAGCTTGGAAGGCTGCTTCTGCCCCGACTCCTAGGTTTCATGTCTGGGACTGTGGGCTCTGGGGTGGGATTTCCCCTTTTTCCTAGATCCGTCCTCTGAGGCGGTCTTCGAGGGTTTCTTCTCCTTGTGCTCCACCTCCGAGGATTTCCGCTCTGAGAAACCACGGCCGCAGGACTCAGAGGAGGCTCTAGCTTCGCAGGGCACCAAGTTACCAGACGGGGCCCTCGAGTGTGGTGTCACTGGAGATTCCGGTGCGGAGTTGGACCTCTGAAAAAAAATTTTCCTGCTGCTGATGGCGGCTCTCTAAGGTCTTTGAGGTCAAGGTTCTGTAGAGTTCGTAGTCAGTGTTGCTGTGCTCCGAGCGAGGCATTGGAGGCAGCAGTCGTGTGGGTTGGTGAGTGACATCATTTTTGCCACCCCAGTCCCACTTTTTGAAGCCACTGGAGGCCATCAGAAAAAGGGGGTCCGAGGCCTTAGGCTGAAAAAGGGTGTAAATGCCGGTCGAGGAACACCTCGATGAAAAAATGAGAAAACAAATAGACGAACTTGAGGAGTGACACCGAGGCGAGCTGGCTCGGGGTCGTGAAGGAACCCGTATACAAACTGGACAAAACTTAATAAAAATCAGGCTTTTTCTGGGGAAAACTGGACAACATCCGATGGGCTCAACGGAAAAAAGGAGACTGAGGCAAGGAAGTAGACCACATATGCACGGTCCATCTCCCAAAGGCTTTCTTTGAAAGCTGGGGAGATGCTTCCATGCGGGCTCCGTCGGTGCTGACATCACCATATTTGAGGACTGACTTCCTGCTTGTTCCCGGAGAATAAGAACTACACAGTAACACCACTTATTTGCAATATAGGGGTGTTGAGAGGTAAGGAATGAGGAGGAAATGCATACTCACCTTTCTGTGATCCAGTCCTCACTGCTGCTTGTGGAATGGTTTCCACCTATTTAGATATAAAATCCAGTTACTAGAGAAATTGGAAAATTACGCTAATTAAAAGGTATACAAATATAGTACAGAATTAGTATGCAACATCCTGCTTATAAACTTATTCTGCAGGGTCACAGCACTATGCTGAATTCCAATTCAGGGCATGCTGCACTTGTCCAGGTTTAGGGGGCTTTTACCTGCTCTGTCAGTTCTTATCTTGTCGCCCTTGCCCTATACTGTAAAGGTGTGGGCAAATTCAGTCTTCTAGGCCCATGTCGGTGTGGTTTTCAGGCAATCTACAGTGAATATTCATGAGATATGTTTGTATATCAAATAGACACCATGTTACTGAGTTATGCTGTACACCTCTCCATCATGGTCTCACTTCACCATGGTTTCACTCTCCATGTAAACAATGACTGGCACCCAGAAGGAACAGAATGAAACCAAATGAAACAAAACTGATTTCATTTTCTACACTCAATGTTAAGCATAGTTGCTCACCTGTAACAGGTGTTCTCCGGGGAAAGCAGGAATTAGTCCTCACACATGGGTGACGTCAGCACCTATGGAGCCCATGCAATAACCTCTCCCCAGCTTTCAAAGAAAGCCTTTAGGAGATGCGCCAGACATGCGTGGTCCCTTTCCCACCTAAAGGTGCCATCTTGCTTCAGTATAATGACATAGCTCAAGACGTCAAAAAAGAAAAGCAACACCATGGAGAGGAGGGAGGGTTGTGAGAACTGATTCCTGCTGTCCCTGGAGAACACTTGTTACAGGTGAATAACTACGCTTTCTCCAGGAACAAGCAGGAAGGTCAGTCCTCACATATAGGACTCCTCAGCTACAGGCTACTGAAAAAAACCTGTAAAAGCCACAGGTGACAAGAAAGCATAGTCATTCACCTGTAACAGGTGATCTCCTAGAGTAGCAGGAATTTAGTCTTCACATATGGGTGACATCGGTACTGATGGAGTCTGCGCAGGAACGCCCCCTAGCGTCCAATAAGAAAGCTTTTGGCAGCATCCCACTGCACTTGTGTGCTGCCTTCCCAACTCTGCTTCCTCAGTTGAATTTATAGCTGAGAGAAAAGGAGAGTAAAGAAAACCTACAACTGCTAGGGGAGGAGGGTGGTCTGTGAAGACTAAATTCCTGCTGTTCCCGGAGATCACCTGTTACAGATGAATAACTATGCTATCTCCAGGAACAAGCAGGAATGTAGTTTTCACATATGGGACTCCTAGCTCAAAGATGCCAGAGAAAATGACCTCGGAACCATGAAGGTTTACCTCAGGGAAGGCTTCAAGAGGTTAGGAGTCCTCTAAGCATGTCTGGTATTGCTAAGTTCCGGGACGGAAAGTAGGAGTCATCCTTAAGTCTGGAAGAGGTGCTGAAGAACATCCTGACCAAACACGGCATCCCAGCGGGAGTCCTTGTCCAGACAGTAATGAGCAACAAAGGTATGGACTGAAGACCAAGCTGCTGTTTTACAGATCTCATCAATGACTACAGAGTGTAGATTCACCATTAAGGTAGCCATGGCCTGGAAATTATGAGCAGTGATGTGACCTTCAAGGGATAGTTCTGCTTGATCATAAACAAATGAGACGCAATCTGCTATTCATTTGGACAGGTACCTTTAGATACTGGTAACCCCAGGTGACTAGGGTCAAAGGAAATGAACAACTGCAAAGTTCTGTGGTACTCTCGAGTCCTTTGAATATAAAAGGCTAGGGCACGTTTACAGTCTACAGTATGCAGAGTTGCTTCTGCTCTAAACAAATGTGGTCTAGGAAAAAACACAGGAAGGTAAAGCATAGTTACTCACCTGTAACAGGTGATCTCCGGGAACAGCAGGAATTTAGTCTTCACATATGGGTATCGTTGGTACCGACGGAGCCTGCGCGGGAATGCTCCCCAGCGTCCAATAGGAAAGCTTTGGGAGCATCCCACAGCGCCTGCGTACTGCCTTCCCGCCTTTCCCAACTGTCCCTCTCCAGTTGAGTTTAAAGCTGAGACAAAGAGAGAGGGAAAGAGAGAAAGAGAGAGAGATAGAGAGATACAACTCCTAGGGGAGGTGGGTGGGTAGTGAAGAATAAATTCCTGCTGTTCCCAGAGATCACCTGTTACAGGTGAGTAACTATGCTATCTCCAGGAACAAGCAGGAATGTAGTCTTCACATATGGGGACTCCCTAGCTGCAGATGCCAGGGAGAAGACCCCAGAAGTTGTGTGTCCTTGTGAAAGGGCTCCACTTCCCCCCATGGATCTCTGGCATCCTACCAGGAATGGTGGGTAGGACTTGATTAAGTATGGAACAGGTGTTGAAGAACAGCCTGACCAAACAAGGCATCCCGGCGGGAGTCCTTGTCTAAGAAGAAATGGGCTGTGAAGGTATGAACCGAGGCCCAAGTAGCTGCTCGACAGATGTCGTCGATAGACACACAGTGAAGATGAGCCATAGAGGCTGCCATGGCTCTCACATTGTGAGCTGTGACATGGCCTTCCAGAGGAACATTTTTACTCTCATAGGCAAAAGATATACACAGTGCAATCCAGTTGGACAGTCTTCTTTTGGAGACTGGAAGTCCCAAATGACTAGGATCAAAAGCAACAAAAAGTTGAGAGGACTTTCTATGTTGCTGTGTCCTTTTGTAAGTAAAAGGACAGGGCCCTTTTACAATCCAAAGTATGAAGATTCCTTTCTGTATTTGAGGCATGAGGCCTTGGAAAGAATACAGGAAGGTAAACCGCCTGGTTTAAATGAAAGGGTGACACCAAGTTTGGCATAAAGTGTGGATGAGTCCTAAGGACTACCTTATCAAGATGGAACCTTGTATAAGGAGGATCAGCCACCAATGCTTGCAATTCACTGATGCGACGTGCTGATGTGATTGCAATAAGAAAGATGACCTTACAGGAAAGGAATTTCAAAGAGGTAGTAGCTAATGGTTCAAAAGGCGGCTTCATGAGCTGCCCAAGACCAAGATTTAAGTCCCATGCCACCGGTGGTGGCTTAATGGGAGGCTTAGTTAAAAGAAGGCCTCTCATAAATCTCGCGATGAGAGAAAATAGATTGTCCATTTAGAGGCTTGAAGGAAGCTGCAATAGCACTCAAATGAACTCTCACTGAATTGGTCTTAAGCCCAGTATTAGACAAATGAAGGAGATACTCCAGTAATGATTCCAGAGGTATCGCAAGAGGGACAAGACCCTACTGCTAGCACCATATGGTAAACCTTTTCCACTTGAAAGCATAAGAGCGTCTTGTGGAAGGTTTCCTGGAAGCATTAAGGATATCCTTTACCTGCTGAGAAAGGTTAAGACCATGAAGTTCTAGGCTTTCAGCAACCAGGCCCTGAGATGGAGAGACTGGGGATTGGGATGCCACAGGATCCCGTCCTCCTGAGAAAGGAGATCTGGAGCAGATCCTAACTCCAGAGGCAGAGATTGAGAGAGATGTAGGAGTAGAGGGTACCACATTTGCCAAGGCCAATGTGGAGCTATGAGAATCATATGACCTCTATCTCTCTGAAGTTTGAACAGGGTTTTGAGAATTAGGGGAATGGGTGGAAAGGCATATAGGAAGTCCTGGCCCCAATGGAGGAGGAAAGCATTCCTTGCCTGACAACCCTGAGCCGGAATTCTGGAACAGAACCGGTGAAGTTTGGCATTCAGCGGACTTGGACCATTCGTGTGGAAGCAGAACTCGACTGAGTCTGTCTGCCCAAGAGTTTTGAATGCCTGGAAGATACACCGCAAGGAGATGAATCTGATGCTCTCTGGCGAGGGCCCATAGTCGCAAAGCTTCGTTGCATAGCGACAGAGAGCCTGTTCCACCCTGCTTGTTCACATAGAACATGGCTACTTGATTGTCCGTTTGAACTAGGACTGTCTTGTAGCTCAGCTGGGTGTGGAATACTCGAAGAGCAAGGAAGATTGCTCTGAGTTCCAGGAGATTGATGTGTAGATAGGTCTCCTGTAGAGTCCAGGTACCCTGGGTAGAGAGGCCTTGCAGGTGGGCTCCCCAACCCACCTGTGAGGCATCTGTTGTCAGAGTGGCTTGGGGTGGGGGTTGTTGGAAAGGGGACCCCACCAAAAGGTTTTGGGGGGACTGTCACCATTGAAGGGACAAAATAAGATGATCTGAGTTTGTTATTTTGTCTGACAGGCAACCTGATGCCTGAGTCCATTGAGTGGATAAAGTCCACTGGGCTGCCCTCATATGGAGGCGAGCATAAGGAACCACATGCACGGTGGATGCCATGTGGCCTAGCAATTGTAACATTTCCTGAGCAGTGAGGTGAGGCTTCAGCACTGCTTGGGTAGCTAACTGCACAATGCGAAGGCAGCGGGGCTGTGGAAGATAGGCCCTTGTCTGTCTGGTATCCAGCAGAGCTCCTATAAACTCTAGAGACTGAGTGGGAGCAAGGTTGGATTTCGGGAAGTTTATGACAAGTCCCAAAATAGTGAAAGATGCGCATTGTGTGAGAGAGAGAAATCCTGGCTTCTGGCTCTGACGGGGCTCGAATGAGCCAGTCGTCTAAGTAAGGGAAGACCAATATTACCAGGGTGCGAAGAAATGCTGCCACCACAGCCATGCATTTTGTGAACACCCTTGGTGCCGAGGCCAGGCCAAAAGGAAGAACCCTGTATTGGTAGTGCTTCCCTTGAAATAGAAAGCGAAGGAACTTTCAATGAGCTGGATGGATGAGAACATGAGTGTACGCATCCTTGAGATCTAGAGAACAAAACCAATCCTGACTCTGAAGGTATGGCACCAGAGTTCCTAGAGAAATCATTTTGAACTTCGCTTTGAACAGGAATTTGTTCAATTCTCTGAGGTCTAAAATGGGTCTGTGTCCTCCTGTTTTCTTTGGAATAAGGAAATAGGGGGAGTAGAACCCTGTACCCTGTTGGAGAATGGGTACCTCTTCTATTGCCCCCTGGGCAAGAAGCAAAGTGACCTCTTGACCTAACTGGGCATTGAGAGAGGTCTGAGAATTGAACTGTCTTACCATTTTGGAGGGGGCATGCTGAGGAAATGAAGCTTGTACCCCTCTCTTACAATAGACGGAGTCCAATTTTCTGCTGTTATCTGCCCCCATTTGGGGGCAAAATGACATAACCTTCCTGGAATGGTGGAAGGTTCTGGGCCATTCAGGGCCAGGAAGGCAAAGTTCTCTAGATAGGAGTAAAAGCCCCTGTGGAGGCTGAGTCTGCTAAGCCGGTTGAGCCTTAGCAGCTTTTGGTTTTCTTTGCCTAGGTTGTAGCTGCTGTCCCTTTTGGACAGACTGATCTAAACGATGCCCCTGCTGGGTATAGGAGGGATAAAACAACTTTTTCTTACTGAAGAAAGGCTTCTTGTAGGATCAGCTGTAGATTTAGAAAATCTATCTAAGGTGATATTGTCAGCATCTACCTCATTAGCTTTTTCCTGCCAATTCTTGCCAAATAGATTCTCTCCTGTGCAAGGAATATTCCCCAGTTTATCCTATACCGAAAGTTCCAAGTCAGATGCCTGGAGCCAGGCAATCCGACATGCACCTATGGCAATAGCAGAGGTTCTGCTTATGCACTCAAAGCAGTCAAAGGCTGCACGATTTACAAACATGGAAACATCCTGAGCATGTTTGACAAGGGCAAGGTAATCCTGCCTCTTATCATCAGGAAGGAGAGGGCTCATAAGCTCTAAATCTCTCGTGACCTCCTTAAAGAACATTTCCATATATAATATATAGGAACTGATCCTAGCAGAAAGCATGGAAGCCTGGAAGGTTCGACGTCCAAAGGCGTCAAGAGTCCTACATTCACGTCCTGGAGGATTAGATGCATGTCTTTTTGCACTCTTGATCCTTCTCATAGCTGATTCCACCACCATGGAATGGTGTGGTAGCTGAGTCTTTTGAAACCCAGGACAAGGAGGAACTTGATACATGGTGTCGAGCCTTCGAGAGTGAGGAGAAGTGGTTAGAGGTGTTTCCCACATCCTTAACATGAGATCATGCAAGATCTCATGAATAGGTAAGGTAGCTGCCTCCTTGGGAGCTTTAGGGTATTGCAGGATTTCCAATTCCTTTGCCCTAGGCTCTTTTTCAGGAGCCACTGTGATGGAAAGACCTCGAGCCACATCTCAGATAAAATCCTGAAAGGACATATCCTCTGGAGGAGACATCCTACGTTGAGGAGTAGAAGAATAATCAGGAAGACGTATTCTGGTATCGGCAGAGCTTTCAGAGTCTTCAGACTCAAACGAGGATTCAAAGTATCTCCGATCCAGGTGATCGTGCAAGGCACGATACCGGTACCGACTTGTCAATACCAGATGGATAAGCATGACTCGGTCTCGGTAAAATACCTGCCGATATTGATGCAGTCGGTACCGGTATCGATGTCGGTGCCGGTTGAATTGTCTGAAGCGGTTTCAAGGGCATCGAGGCTGTGAGAAGAGCCGCCAGACTGCGTTCAATAGCCAAGAATCTCTGGTCTATCGACGCTGCCGATGCTTGGGTATCGGTACCGGATGAAACAGCCGGTATCCCAGAGCATGGCACCAGTAGTTCTGCCGAGGTTGAGGCCTTGAGAACACTCTGGAGCCCCGTTAGTGCTTTGGAAGCCGAAGCCTCCAGCCGGGGCAATTTTGCCGGTACAAGTCCCTCAAGGGCAACGCCAGAGGCATCTCGATGCTTAGAAGGAGATCTACCCTTTGAGGATTGGCCAGATTTATGTTTAGTTATCTGAGATCCATGGGAGGAAGACGAAGCCCTGGAACACGTCAATGCCACAGACGCTGCATTGGAGGGAAAAAGGGTGCTAAGTTTAGCAGCTCGGTTTTGCCGGCCCCTCTTCAATATCATCCCACAGGCAACACACTCCGAGATAGAGTGGTCAGGACCTAAACATTTGAGGCACCACTCATGGGTGTCGGTGATGGAGATGGTACCGCCACTTCCATTATAAAGGAAAAGTTGGGCCTAGTGCCCAAAATGGTGCATGGCACCTGAGGAGAAAATACCTGGAAGAGACTCCAGAAGTTTGGGGGGGGGGGGTTTAAGAAAAAAGAAAGAAGAACCGGCGGTACCGGTGTAGCATCGAGGTGAAGGCAGACATGACCACAAAAAAGAAGAATAAAAGGGAATATTTTCTGCAGTGACAGGATGTGCGAGCTGTCGGCTCCGCAGAAAACGAAGAAATGGAGAGGGACAGTTGGGAAAGGCGGGAAGGCAGCACGCAGGTGCTGTGGGATGTTCCCAAAAGCTTTCCTATTGAACGCTGGGGAGCGTTCCCGCGCAGGCTCCGTCGGTACCGACAATACCCATATGTGAAGACTACATTCCTGCTTGTTCCTGGAGATACTGACTGATTCAAGTGAAAAGAGAACACCACTTTTGGCATGAAATGTGGGTGAATACTAAGGATGACCTTGTCATATTGGAACCGGGTGTAACTTGGGTCTGCCAACAAGGCCTGAAGTTCACTAATATGTCTAGCTGAAGTGAGGGCAATGAGGAAAGAAATTTTAGTGAGGCTGTAGCCAAGGGTTGAAAGGGTGGCCTGAGAAGCTGCACTAGAATGACATTAAGATCCCATGCCACCAGAGGTGGCCTAATGGGTGGTTTGGTAAGCAAAAGCCCTCTCATAAAGCGTGCAACTAGCGGTTGTGATGAGATGGGCTGTCCATCCAATAGATGATGAGCTGCTGCAATAGCACTAAGGTAACTCTGAGTTGATCTTGAGACTTGTAGAAGACAGATGGAGGAGATACTGGAGCTGAGAAGGGATTGATATCCTTCTGGGAACACCAGGTAGAGAATCTATGCCACTTAAAAGCGTATGAACGTTGGGTGGACGGCTTCCTGCAAGCTAAAATAACATCCTTTACCTCCTGAGTGAAGTTAAGGTCTTGAAACGCTACGCTTTTAGCAGCCAAGCTATAAGATGCAGAGACTGCGGGTTGGGATGAAGTTGTATCCCTCCTTCCTGAGAGAAGAAATCTGGTGCAGACTCGAGGCGCAGAGGTAGAGTTTGAGATAGATGAAGCAGGAGAGGAAATCACGGTTGACGTAGCCAGCGTGGGGCTATGAGGATCATGAAACCCCAGTCTGTCTGGAGCTTGAAAAGCATCTTGGAAATTAGGGGAATAAGAGGGAAAGCATACAGGGGACCCTGACCCCAATGGAGGTGGAAAGCATCCATCTGCTGATTGCTGGACATAGGAGTGCAGAAGCGTGGGAGTTTGGCATTCTCCGGAGTGGCAAACAGATCTATTTCTGGAGTTCCCCAGGTCTGAAAGATGAAGGAGGTTGTCTCCGGATGGAGAAACCATTTGTGGAGAAGAAGGATTTGACTCAATTTATCTGCCAAGACATTTTGTTCTCCTGGAAGATACACCGCTTGGAGGTGTATCTGATGAGCAATGACAAAGGACCAGAAATGAAGGGCTTCCTTGCAGAGGTGCCAAGAACCTGTTCCCTCCCTGCTTGTTCACATAGAACATGGCCACCTGGTTGTCCATCTGGACCAGGACTGTAAGAGATCATAGATGATCTTGAAAAACCCTGAGGGCAATAGAGAAACCAAGATGTTCCAGTAGATTTATCTGGAACTAGGACTCCTGCTCTGTCCAGAGGCCCTGAGTGGAGAGAGTGCTTAAATGTGCCCCCCAACCCAGTTTGGAGGCATTTATCATCAGGGTGCATTAATGTGGAGGCATCTGAAAAGGTGAGCAGACGAGGAGATTGTCTGGGGAACACCATCACTGAGGGATGTGACCAAAGGGGCAGTGACCCTGATCTTGTCACTGAGACAGTTGGAGGCTTGCTTCCACTGGGAGGCAAGTACCCAGCCAGTCCTGACTTTGAAGGTAGGGAAGGAGGGTCCCTAGGGAGACTATCTTCAACTTCTCGCAAACCAGAAACTGCATCTGAGGCAAAGAGTGTGCCCAACTTCATAGCTCGATTCTGCAGGCCTCTCTTGGTCATCTTCTTGCACTGGGGATATTCTAACGGCTGGTGGTCGGGCCCGAGACATTTGAGACACCAGTTGCGAGTGTCAGTAGCAGATATGGTACTGCCACATTTAGAACATTTCTTAAAACCACTAGCTGGTTTCTCCATAGTGCCAGTAGACACGATGGTAAGCTTAAGGCCTAAAATGGTGTCGATATGACTGAAGAAACTTTTTTTTGTTGTTTTTTTTTAGTAAAAAGAAAGAAAAGAACAGACAACGGGAGTCTGTTCCGGTGTCGACGGGAAGGCAGATGTTAACCACAAAAAAAAAAACAAGAACTAAAGAATTTTCTACAGTAAAAGGATTTGTTTCCTGCTGACTCCGTGGAAAATGAAGAACTGAGGAAGCAGAGTTGGGAAGCACGGAGGCAAAGTGGGATGCTCCCAAAAGCTTTCCTGTTGGATGCTGGGGAGCATTCCCACGCGGGCTCCGTCGGTACCGATGTCACCCATATGTGAAGACTACATTCCTTCTTGTTCGTAGAGATAAGGTGAACTGCGAGAAGCAGCATTGAAGTAAAAAAACAGCAAACCCACGAGTAGCCCCAAGTGTCAAGTGAGGAACCAAGTCTCCGGTAGCCTGAACGCACCAAAGGGCAGGAGTTGCCTTACATCTAAACAAATGATGGAGTACTGCCTGATCAAAGGCGTTGTCCTGACAGGATTCCTTCTCCAGGTGGTAATGAGTTGCAAAGGTATGGACTGAGGACCAGGTGGCAGTCCAGCAGACGTTCGACAAAGCCTTCCTTTGGGAAGCATCAGCTGTCTTTTTGGAGAGCCTGATCCTGGTCATAAACTCGGACTCCAGCTCGGCAGCCTTGTCCATCATGGGCTTGCCAAAGAGAGTCTCTCCCCAGCAAAGGACATTGACCAATTTGTCCTGCACCCATTGTTCCAAGTCAGAAGACTGTAGCCAGGCCTAGCGGCAGGCACTAATGCCTACTGCAGCAACTCTAGCTGTCGACTCGAAGCAGTCATAGGCTGCCCAAGTCATACATTTATTTATTTATTTATTGATATTCTCTTATATAACGCGCTATTCTGCATCAGTGCGGTTTACATTGAACAAACTGAAATTACATTGAACAGGGTATTATAACTTGGAGATAACTATTTTACAGGGAACATGGGCTATGGAGGGTTAAGTGGCTTGCCCAAGACCACAAGGAGCACCTGTGGGACTAGAAACCCCAGTCCTTCCGGCCCAAGGTTGCTGTCCTCTAGTGGGATTTGAACCCCTGACCTTCCGGCCTGAAGTACCTTGCCCCAACCACTAGGCTACTCTTCCACTCCACAGAGCACTCTCTGACCGTGGCACTGAAGAGGTTCTTCGGAGAGACCAGCCAAGAACCTGGCGAGTATCCTCACCAGGTCCCGCAAGTATATGCCCATGTATAGCTGGTAGGCCTGGATCTGGCTGATGAGCATCGAGCCCTGGAAGCACTTCCTGCCCAGGGCATCCACGGCGCAAGTCTCTTTGCCCGGGGACACAAAGGAGTACGTTTTCTGCTCTTGAGCTTATGCATGGTCAACTCCACCATCATGGAATTGTGAGGCAGTTGAGCATTTTGGAAGCCAGGGCTCCGGCGGACTCTGTACATCGAGTCTAGCTGCCTGCTCACAATAGGCACCAAGGCCGGGGTCTCTCACATAAGAAAGAGAAGCCATTCCAGGATAGGGGGAATGGGCACAGTGAGAGCCTCCTTAGGGGGAGCCTCGTACTGAAGGATCTTGAGGTCCTCTGCCAAAGGCTGCTCCCTGGACTCGGTAGTGAAGGCAAGAGACTTTGCCATATCCCAAAGTCCTTGTGTGGGGACCAGCACCGGGCTTTGGGAGTGCAAGGGTCCGCGGGCACATCCCTGTGGAGTCGAGTGCCTGGGGACTTGTCGTCCTCGGTCTCCCAGTCTGACCCAGGGTCTGAGGAGATCTCAAGGGTCTTTTGGGCCTTGGGCTCATGCCTGAGCCCAGATGGCCTGGGGGCCCTGACACCCCTGTGCTCCGAGTCAAGAGCACTGTGCAGGGAAGCCTTCAGCCCCAAGTGGGAATGAGACCAGTGCTGAGGTGTCTCTCGAGGCTGGGGGTGCTCGAGGACTGGCTCCACCTCCAGGTGCTCCCTCGCTGTGGAGGGGCTAGTGGTCAGAAGTGATGACCCAGAGGAACCGGGCATCAGAGCCTGCTGTTGGACCATGAAAGCAGACAAGCAGCATGGATGCTCTGTATGCTCTTGCTCCACCCATGCCATGTCCTGTGAGGCATACTATACCTCAACACTGGCTGTCTTCCACTACCCGCTATCTTCATTCCTGCGCCCACTCAGCTGAGCACGCTTGGCTCAAATCCTGCACCATTGCAGACTCTACACTTCAAAGTCATGCTTGTCACCAGTCAGCCATAGCACTCGCCAAACAAGACTACCATGTCCATATAACTAACTCTCTTGCCTCTGACCCTCGCTGTCTCTTTACAACTCTCAACTCTCTCCTCAAGGTGCCTCTACCTCAATTCCCTCCCTTCCTTTATGCCCAAACCCTGGCTAACTATTTCCATGACGAAATCCACAAGATCACACTCCAATTCCCCATAAGGTCAACTACTTCCTCTCCTCCCCCTCTTCAGTCCCAACTTCCCCCCCCCCCCTACCTCTGCTACCCTTTCTTGCATTTCTATGATTTGAGTAGGAAACCACTTACCACCTTTCCTCATCCAAACTTGCTACCTGCTCCTCTGATCCTTTTCCCATCCATCTCCTTAGCTCCATCTACTCCACTGTAGTCACTTCCATCTCTCATATTCTCAACCTATCGCTCTCCACTGCAACTGTCCTTGCAGCCTTCAAGCATGCTGTGGTCACTCCTCTCCTCAAGAAACCCTCACTAGACCCTCCCTGTCCTATCGACCCATCTCCCTCCTCCCCTTTTTTTCTAAACTACTTGAATGCGTGGTTCAACGCCGTTGCCTCTATTTTCTCTCCTATCAGGCCTTTCTGGATCCTCTACACTCTGGCTTTTGTCCTTTACATTCTACTTTAACGGCTCTTGCCAAAGTCTCCAGTGACCTGTTACTGGCAAAATCCAAGGGCCTTTACTCAATCCTCATCCTTTTGACCTTTCTGCTACTTTTGACACTGTTGACCACAACATTCTCCTCAATACCTTGTCCTCGCTTGGTTTGAATGGTTCTGTTCTATCCTCGTTCTCTTCTTATCTATCCCATTGCTCTTTTGGTGTTTGTTCTGGTGGATCCTCCTCTGCTGTTATCCCGCTCTCAGTTGGTGTACCCCAGGGATCTGTCTTAGGTCCACTCCTTTTCTCTCTCTATACCCAGTCCCTTGGTGCAGTCATCTCTTCCCATGGCTTTCAGTACTGTCTTTACGCAGATAACTCCCAGATCTAGCTCTCTACACCTGAAATCTCTCCAGCAATCCAGGCCCGGATCTCTGCCTGCCTTTCTGACATTGCTGCTTGGATGTCTCACCACTGCTTGAAATTGAACATGGTCAAAATTGAGCTTCTTATTTTTCCCCCTAAAACCTCCTCTCCTCCTCCTCCTTTCTCAGTCTCTGTGGATAACGCTCTACTCCTCCCTGTCTCCTCAGCGCGCAACCTTGGGGTTGTCTTTGACTCCTCTCTCCCCTCCTTCACACATCCAACTAATAGCTAAAACCTGCTGTTTCTTTCTCTACATCATCAATAAAATTCGCCCATTCCTTTCTGAACACACTACTAAGACACTTATCCCATCCTTAGTTAACTCCTGTCTTGACCACTGTAACCTACTCCTTGCTGGTCTCCCTCTGAATCATCTCTCTCCTCGTCAATCTGTGCAAAGCTCTGCTGCGCGGCTAATCTTCTGACAGTTTCGTCATGCTCATATTACCCCCCCCCCCCTTCTAAAGTCACTTCATTGGCTCCCTATCCGTTTTCGCATCCAATTCAAACTTCTGCTGACCTATATGTGCAGTCACTCTGTAGCTCCTCACTACCTTTCCCTCTTATCTCTCCTACACCCCTCCTCGGGAACTCCACTCTTTTGGAAAATCGCTTCTATCTGTGCCCTTCTCTTCTACTGCTAACTCCAGACTTCGCTCCTTCCACCTTGCTGCTCCTTATGCCTGCAACTGAGTCTGTACGTCAAGCGCCTTCTCTGACCCTTTTCAAATCCAGGCTGAAAACGCTCTCATTCACTGCCGCTTTCGAATCTTGACACCTGATCTCATTCATGTTTCCTTACCATTCCCCCTAGATATATCTTATCTCTACAGCTACTATGTTGGCTGTCTTGACTAGAATATATGTTCTGATGAGCAGGAACCATCTTTTACATGTGTCTGTGCAGCGCTGTGTACATCTTGTAGTGCTATAAAAATATTCAGTAATAGTAGGAGTAGTAGTTCCAAGGCTGCCATCCTGGCCTCGAGGCCAGAAGGCTCTACAGTCACCTGTTCGGGCATCAAGGACCTTGGGCCCGGTGCCATCTTCGATAAGGATGGTCTCAGAGGACCAAGACCAATCCCTGGGTGCCGATGAAACCAGGGCAGCTTTGAGACTGCTCCTGGGCATTGCTCTTGGTCTCAAGTTGAGAAATCCAAGGCCGGGGGCATGGGACTTCCCCACAGTACTGGACTCATCACCAGACAAGGCCAAAGATGACATCCGGCTCTTTGAAGGGCATCCCTCTGAGAGAGAGACCCAGTTTGATCCCCGTGACCTTGAGGCTCTGAGGAAGCACAGTTGCCATGCAAGGCTGCGGCGACTCTCAAGGATGCTGGTCCTGCGGACAACTCCGGGACCGAATCGGTCTTATGAAAAATCGATCCATGCTGCTTCTTATGGCCTCGGAGGGCCTTGGGGGTCATCTCCTGGCAGACGACACACCAAGGCATGATCCTGCCCGAGGCACTGAGGGCAACAACCATGCGGATCCATGCGCGACATATGTGTACAACGGTCTCAAGGCTTGAAGCCACTAACCGATGCCATGGGGAATATGGCTGCCGTAAGGTCAAACTCGTTTGGCCTGGCCAGGAAGGGCATGAAAATCTGCACACCAAAAAAGAAACGCAGAGGGAAAACGTAGTTACTCACCTGTAACAGGTGTTCTCCAGGGACAGCAGGAATCAGTCCTCACATATGGGTGACATCGGTGCCGACGGAGCCCCGTGCAGAGCAATTCCCCAGCTTTCAAAGAAAGCCTTTGGGATTGCATCACGCATGCGCAGTCCCCTTCCCGCCCAAGGGTGCCATCTTGCTCAGTCTAATAATATAGCTAAAAATACAGCAAAAAGAATAAAATCAATAATAGGACTGCAACTCCAGGGGAGGAGGGAGGGTCGTGAGGACGGATTCCTGCTGTCCCTGGAGAACACCTGTTACAGGTGAGTAACTACGCTTTCTCCAGGAACAAGCAGGAAGTCAGTCCTCACATATGGGACTCCCTAGCTATAGGCTACCGAGAACCCATAGATGAAAATTGGCTCCCTCTAGAAGAGCCGCAGCAGCTGTGACAGGAATCCAGCAGAGACACAACACCCCCGGTAGCCTGACACCAGAGGGCCGGAGGGTAGGAGTTGCCTAAACCTCAAATAAGTTCCGGAGTACTGCCTGGCCAAAAGCACTGTCTCGTCAGGACTCCTCATCCAAGCAGTAATTGGCTGCAAAAGTCTGGCTTGAAGACCGGGTGGCGGTCCGGCAGATGTCTGCCAGTGGAACAGAGCAGAAGTGAGCCACTGAGGCGGCCTTAGCCCTGACACGATGGGCCGTGACTCGACCCTGCAACGGAAGGTCAGCTGCCCTGTACGCCCAAGCGATGCGGTCTGCCACCCAGGTGGACAACGTGCGCTTGGAGACAGGAAGCCCCAACTTACTGGGGTCAAAAGAGACGAAGAGCTGAGGAGTTCTTCGATGTCCCCTCATACGCTCCAGATAGAAGGCTAATGCCATCTTATAGTCAAGGGTATGCAGAACCGCCTCTGCCCAGCTAGCATGTGGTCTGGGAAAGAAAGTCGGAAGAACCACCTCCTGGCTGAGGTGGAATGGAGAGACTACCTTCGGGAGGAACTTAGGGTGGGTGCGTAGGACCACCCTGTTCCTATAAAATCGTGTGTATGGTCTTTCTGAAACCAAAGCTTGTAGCTCACTCACTCGCCTTGCAGACGTGAGTGCCACCAGGAAGAGTACCTTCCAGGAGAGGAAGTGCAAATGGCAAGCAGACATCGGCTCAAAAGGTGGGCGATTAAGCTGTTGCAGGACCACATTCAGATCCCACTCGGTCGCCAGAGGACGAACCAGGAGTTTTAGTAGAAGTAGACCTCTGGACACCAAGGGGTGAACCGAAAGAGGTTGACCTTCCACTGGTGAGTGGTGTGCCGACAAAGTACTCAGGTGGACCCTTACAGAGTTAGACTCGAGGCCTAAGTCACAGAGGTGAAGCAGGTACTGCAACACCACTGGTACAAGGCAAGAGAAAGGGTTTTCATTATGCTGGTTACACCACACCTCAAATCTACGCCACTTGAAGGCATAGGTTTTTCTAGTGGACCGCCTCCTTGAGGCCAGTAATACTACTTCTACGTTCTTAAGTAGGAGGACAGGAGCCAGCACTACCCTTTCAGCAGCCATGCCATCAGGTTGAGGGACCTGAGGTTGGGATGTAAGATAGAGCCCTGTTCCTGGGATAGGAGGTCAGGCCTTCTCCCCAGAGTGAGTGGGGTCTCCATTGCCAGCTGGAGGAGAAGCGGGAACCAAGGTTGTCTTGGCCATCTGGGGGCTACCAGAATGACCAAGGCCTTGTCCCGAAGGATTTTGAACAGAGTTCGGGCCACCAGAGGCGTGGTAGGAAAGGCATATAGGAGGCCCACCGACCAGGAGATCAGAAATGCATCTGCAACCATCCTTCGGGGATGTGGCTGCCTGGAGCAAAAGTTGGGCAACTGATGATTCTGCGGACTGGCAAAGAGGTCTATGGACGGATATCCCCAGCAGTGGAAGATCTGCTGAGCTACTTCTGGACTCAGTTGCCATTCATGAGGCTGAAGAATTCTGCTTAGTTTGTCTGCCAGGTAGTTCTCTTGGCCTGGCAGGTAAACCGCCTTGAGAGACAGCCTGTCTGATGGCAAAGGAGCATAGGTCCAGTGTCTCCTGGCACAGGACACGGGACCCTGTCCCTCCCTGCTTGTTCATGTAGAACATAGCCACCTGATTGTCTGTCTGCACGAGAACAGACTGATGTGAGAGAACATGGCAGAAGGCTTGAAGAGCTAGGCATATCACTCAGAGCTCTAAGAGGTTGATTTGTTGTGTCCCCTCTTGAGGAGACCACAACCCCTGAGTTCATGAATCTTCACAGTAGGCTCCCCAGCCCAGCAGGGATGCATCTGTCGTCAGGACTCTTGAGTATGCTGGAAGTTGGAAAGGCACTCCTCCGAGCAGGTTGGGTAGGTGAAGCCTTATCCTGTCTCGGAGTCGCCCTGTGGCCTGCGTCCACTGATCCTGGAGGCACCATTGAGTTGTTCTCATGCTGAGCCGGGCATTTGGGGTCACATGCACTGTGGAGGTCATGTGTCCTAAAAGACGCAGGAAATGCCTTGCTGATATCTGAGACTTGTGGCTGATTTGGTGCACTAGCTCCAGAAGCCTCTGTGCCCTGTCCTGTGGCAGGTAAGCCTTTGCCTGAAGGGTGTCCAGTCTCGCCCCTATAAACTCTAAGTTCTGTGTGGGGAGCAAGGTGGACTTTGCCTGATTTATGACAAAGCCTAGATGCTGCAGTATGTTGACAGTTCGAGTTGTTGCCTGTTGGGCCTCCTGAGGCGACGGGGTCCTGATGAGCCAGTCGTCCAGGTATGAGAAGACAAAGATTCCTTGGTTTCTGAGAAAAGCCGCCACCACTGCCAGACATTTGGTAAACACTCTGGGGGCAGAGGCTAGGCCAAATGGAAGTACTCTGTACTGAAAATGGTTTCCTCCCACTACAAATATGAGATATTGTCTGTGGTCTGGATGTATGAGGATGTGCGTGTAGGCATCCTTCAGGTCTAAGGAGCATAGCCAATCTCCCTGGTGGAGGTATGGCAGCAAAATTCCAAGGGAAAGCATCTTGAACTTTTCCTTCACCAGTGTTTATGTTTCGCAGGTCGAGGATGGGCCGAGGCCTCCTGTTCTCTTTGGGATCAGAAAATACCTAGAGTAGAAGCCTTGCCCTTGCAGGCTGTGGGGCAGTGGCTCCACCGCCTGATCCTCTAGACCGGCCAACTCCTGCAGGAGGAGGTTCCTGTGTAGAGGGGGTCTTAGAGGCTCTCCCGGAAAGTAGGAGGGGGGTACCTGGTTGAAGTGGAGCAAACAGCCCTTTTGGACTATTTGCAGAACCCAGGTGTCTGTGGTGTCTGTGCCAAGTCTCACCCCTGGCTGGAGAGAGACCCTGCTGTGGCTGTCAAAACCCCCCAACCGGCAGGGAGGGAGCTGGTGCCTGGGGCTTGGGAGTCTTCTGCTTACGCGGGCCATGCCCCTGTCTCTTGGCCTGCTGCCCTTGATGGGGAGCCGGGGAGGCCTGGTGAGCGGGGTAGTTGTGGTAAGCAGTACCCTTCCTTGGGAAAAAAGGACTTTTTACCTGAGTCCTTCTTTTTAGAAAGGGCAGAAGTCTTTTTGGAGAGTCTTGTCCGGGTCAGGTACTCGGACTCGATTTCCGCAGCCTTCTCAGTCATGGGTTTGCCAAACAGGTTCTCACCTCAGCAGGGGACATCGACCAACTTGTCCTGCACCCATCACTATAGGTCCGATGACATTAGCCATGCCTGGCATCGGGTACTGATGTCGGCTGCGGCTACTCAGGCCGAAGCCTCGAAGCCGTCATAGGCTGCTCGAGACAAACTTCGAGCACTCTTGAATCCCCGTGGACAAGGCCTTGAATCTCTGCAAGGGTTCCTCGGAGAGGCCAGCTGAAAACCCGGCAATCTCCTTTGCCAGGTCCTGTAAGTACATGCCCATGTACAGCTGGGTATGTTTGGACATGGCAAGACAGCATCGAGCCCTGGAAGCACTTTCTGCTGAGGGCATCCAGGTTCCGGGCTTCCCTCCCAGGAGGCACCGAGGAGTGCGTTTTCTGGCTCCTGAACCTTTGCATGGCTGATTCCACAACCATCAAGTTGTGCGGCAGCTGTGCCTTCTGGAACCCAGGGCTCTTGCGGACGCGATAGCTAGAATCGACCCGCCTGTTGAGAACCAGCAATGAGGCCGGTGATTCCCAGATACGGGACAGCAGCCATTCCAACATCGGAGGAACCGATACAGTAAGGGCTTCCTTCGGGGGAAAATCATACTGGAGGACGTCGAGCTCCTCGGCTCCTCCTCGGCATCCGCCGGGAATGCCAAGGCCTTGGTCATATCCCTGACAAATTCCAAGAACCGGGTATCCTCCGGAGGGGATCTTCTCCGAGGGTTGGACCCTGGCGAGTCCAATGGGACGCACCAGGTCCGGTGGGTGCCCGGGGAGTCTTCATCCTCCGTTTCCCAGGCCGAGTCCTCCGAGGAGAAATCGATGGGCTCCGGTCATAAGGGCTTTGGCCTCTACTGCCCCGACTCCGATGGCACCGGTGTCGACGACCTTGGTCCCGAACAGGAAGTCGAGGGAGACCTCGGCCAAGGATCGACTCGAGCTCGAAGAGTCTCGAGGATTGGCTCGGCCTCCAGGGTCGACTTGGATGTCGAAGTCCCGGTGGTCGGGGCAGATGGACCGGTGAGACCGGCCATCAGTGCCCACTGCTGTTCCAAGGCGGCAGACATGCTGCGCTCTAAGGCCGCCATTCTGAGACCGAGCTCAGAAGGCTCCGCAGCCTCCGGCTCATGCCAGTACTCCCAGGGGAGAGTCCACGAGACAACAGCTGTTACCTTCCTCTGCGTCTCCGGCTCTGTGTGAGGTACCTTGGCAGGCCACTCCGACTCCGAGGACCCAGGGCGGCGGTCAGGACTCTGCGACCTTGCCCGCAAGGATCCAGGTCTATCAGAGGCATCCAATGCCGCCACCCTTGCGAGCTTCTTCTTCCTCCGGTGTTGCCGGGAGGGAGACCCCCGCTCAGAAGACCCACGACGATGCTCGGAGTCAGACAGCTCCCGAGATGTCGAGGCTTCTGACGAGGTCCAGACCCGGGTGTATGCGGACTCAGAGAAAATCCTCATGCTGCTGCCTACTTCTTAGTGCTTTAGAAGACATCTTGCCGCATGGGCCACAGGCCATCGGGTCATGGTCGGCCCCGAAGCAGCGGAGACAGCAGTCATGTGTGTCGGTGAGAGACATCAACTTTTTGCACCGGTCACACTTTTCAAACCCGCTGGCAGCCATCAGGGGAAAAAGGGCCCCTGCGAGGTCAAACGACCGGGCTGCCAGTGAAAAAGAAAAAAAAAGTCACGAACGCTAGTCACTAAGGACAAAAACTGAAAAATAGGGACCGGATCCAATACCGGTGTACCGAACCGAGGCGGGGAGGGGAACCAGCATCGAACCAGGTCAAAGAAAAGAATCTTCTGATGAGTTGACAACACTTTTTCCGCGAGGGAATTCGGACCATGTCCATTGGGCTACACGGAAAAAGGGAGACTGAGCAAGATGGCACCCTTGGGTGGGAAGGGGACCGCGCATGCATGATGCAATCCCAAAGGCTTTCTTTGAAAGCTGGGGAATTGTTCCGCACGGGGCTCCGTCGGCGCCGACGTCACCCATATGTGAGGACTGACTTCCTACTTCTTCCTGGAGAATAAAAGAAACCTGATAAAAAAAATGTGATGCTGAGGCGCATGGACCCAGGAGGCAAGAAGGGAACCAATATACAACCAGAGAAAGAATCGATTTGAGAACTGAAGAAAAAATGAAGCAAAAAAAATTAAAAATCAACTTTTTCGGGTGGGGGGGGGGGGGGGAACAGACACACATCTGATGGGCTCCACGGGAAAAAGGACAGACAAGATGGCACCCTTAGGTGGGAAGGGGAACACACATGCATATGCTGCATCTCCCAAAGGCTTTCTTTGAAATCTGGGAAGGTTATCGTGCGGGCTCCATCAGCGTCGACATCACTCACATGTGAGGACTGACTTCCTGCTTGTTCCCGGAGAATAGCAGCTCCAGTGACAAACAGAAACATAACCAAAAACAAAGATTCATCAAGCACCTAGAGAAAAGCTTTCTTGTGCCTGTAGTCAGCTTCAGAGCACCTGATTTTTTTTTCTGCTCAGTTACATTCGGGTACCAGAGTTATTATTCATTTCCATCTGCCACTTCTCACAGAAACCCATCATCTCCCATATACAGAAACTTTCTAGCCTCTTAACCAATGGGAAAGCAAGTTTCATAAATATTAAAAGGGCATACCTACAAAATGAGAAAATAGGAGACATACACTAGGGGCATATTTAAAAGGCGATCATCTGAAAAGTAAAGCAGTTTGCTTTTTTTCCCCCCAATTAATTCCATAAATCACAGGAGTCAAAAGGTTCCATTTACTGATAGAGAGATGATCATAGTAAGTCTTGTTTGAATTCAAATAAAAATGTTCCAGAACACACTGCCTGCACCTTCAAAGGACACTGCATACTAAGGCTTCCCATAAGTTGCTGTCTTGCTAGTTTTTTAAAATGTATTTTGGCATATTAGAATCTTAATCCTAAGTTTACCTGCTTTAATTGTCTGGTGTGCTTACACATTTTGGCCAGCACTCCCCAATTCAAGCCCAATAGATGGGTAGTAAGATGGGATTGGTAGGGATTGGGGGTTTATTCATATGGCAATCTACAATACTGTAGGTTGAATGGTGTCTTGCTTCTCCTCTGGTGTGGGTAGTCTTTTGTATTATATCTGTTTATCAGCAGACACAGCATATAAAGATACTACTGGAATGCTGAGAGATTAGACTAGGGGTGTCAAGCTCCAATCCTGGAGAGCCACAAACCAGCCTGGTTCTTAGAATGTCCCTAATGAATATTTATGAGATGCATTTGCATAAAACGGGGACATTGCATGCAAATATATCTCATGCATATTCATTAGGGATATTCTGAAAACCTGACTGGTTTATGGCCCTCCAGGATTGGAGTTTGACACCCCTGGATTAGAATATCAGTGTTTGTGATAAAGGTTGGGTGTCCAACTATCTAAAGGATTGTTGATGGATATTTGTACTCAATTCTGAGTTCTATAAGATTTTCTGAACAGGTGTATGTGGAGTGGAAGACAAAAAACAAACTGGAAATGTATGAATATTTCGTTTACACTTGACATATAGGAGAAGTCTCAAATTGCTTGAAAATTGTGTATTATGTTGTTTGTTGTTAAAAATTTGAGCTATAAAGAAGAAAATATTTATTCATTTTTGAAAGGGGCTTGCCATACTGCATTCTAGAAAGCCTGAAAGAGTACTCTCTCATGAGGGGGAATTTGCTAGGGTTTTCCTGTATGGTAAAGTAAGATGACAGCGGCAGAAATGAAAAGTGAGAGAAAGTAAACACAGACTGCCCAGTCCATACAACTTCCATAGATACAACAAAGCTAATATTTTAATTACACTCAAAGCCTGGCAAAGACCAACCTGTTCCTTTTTGACTTTCTTCTTTGGCACTGCCTCTGTTGATTTCTCAGACTCTGAGCGGGTTCGGATTGACCTTCTTTGTTGCTTCTTTTCAGCAGATCCTAACAAATAAAGAGGTTCTACATGGCATGACACTTGTCTACTGGAGGTTCGGCTTCAGCTAGATTACGAGACCCAGTCTCAGACTGTGAACATGATTCCATGCAGGGTTTGAAATGTTTTAGCTTGGAAGGCGTCCAAACTGCATGTTGTGGCAAGAAAAGGGGAAGAAAGTTTAAAAAAAAAGCTAGGATTCTCCCTTTTCCCAGATGGGGATAGCCCCTATGTACTGTATACAATGCCCAGAGACTAGGTCAGCCATGTGTGGGAAAGGAACCAAGCACACAGGCTTTGAGCCACTGAAGTTTTTTTTTTTTTTTTTTTTTTTTTACCAGAGATGGTTATGGACACACTTTTGATCAACTACTTCTTCCACGTTTATATTTTATAATGACCTCTGAAAACATCACCCACTGGTTATCTCTGCTCAATTAAAAAAAAAATCTTAGGCAAAGTGCTTTTTCTAGCTTTCAAATACAGATGTGCTCCGAGGTTTAGCCAATCAGAATGTCAGATTCCCATCCCTAAGCTCTAACTTGTCTTAGTTTGTCTCTAAAAACAAAAGAACAGGATATTTTTATTGTGGAAAACATATGGAGAAATTTCACTTACCGTTAATTTCCTTTCCTGGAATCCTGCTAGACCAGTCCATACTAAAGGTTTATTTCCCTGTGCTAGCAGATACTTGAGACAGAGAAAAAGAAACTCTGAAGGTTTGCGACATCATCACAGGTCTATAACCCAATACCCATAGGGTCAACTTCAGTATACAAATGTCAAAGATACTAGCCCAATAAGAAGGCCCAACTGGTCTACAACCAAGAACTATATACAGAATTTAAAAAGTCAAAGGGCGCAGAAATATACAAGACAGAGAAAAGCCTAAGTCTACCCAACACTGCAATACGCTAACCTGAATTCAGAATGGAGGGTTCTGAACTGATCTAGTAGGATTCCAGGAAAGGATAATAACGGTACGTGAAATGTCTTCCTCCAGTACATCCTGCTACACTAGTCCAGACTAGAGGGCAATACCCAAGCTACTCCACCCTAGGGTGGAAAGAAACAGCTGCTGCCAGCACAGTGGTCCCACAGCAAGCTGTTTCCCTGGCTTGGAGATCCAAATGATAATGTCGGGCAAAAGTAGACAGGGAAGACCAAGTGGCAGCCGTGTAAATATCTAACTGATCTACTCATGACCTCTCTGTCCAAGAAGCTGTCTGTGCACATTTCAAATGGGCTTGCAGCCCAGACGGAACAGGCTTACCATGCAGAATGTAAGCCGACTCAATGATCTGCTTAATCTAAAGTGAAATAGTTGCTTCAGAAGCAGCTGTCCCTTTTCAAGAACTGCAGGTCAGCATGAAAAGGTGATCAGTGAAGCAGAAACATGGGTAACCTTGAGATAGCAGCACAACGCCCTACCAAAATCAAGAGAATTAAGCTTAGCCTTAGCTTCAGAAGAGTGTGACTTTAAAAAAGAAGGCAGCGATATTGTCTGATTCACATGAAAAGAGGAGAGAACCTTGGGCAAGAAAGAGGGAACTGTACGCGACATGACCCCTTCTGGATTAAAAGTCAAAAGTCAGAAAGCGCCTGAAGCTCAGTGATAGCCACCAGGAAACAGTCTTGAGAGTTAAATACTTTCAGGTGGCCCCACGTAAAGACTCAAAGGCCACACATCCCAAAGCATGGAGGACCAAGGAAAGACCTCAAGCTGGAATGACAGAATGGAGAGGAGGACAGAGAGTATGAACCCCATGCAAAAACCTGTAAACATCAGGGTGAGAGGCTAGGGACCACCCACCCAGTGGGCCCCTGAAACAAGCTAAGGCAGTCACTTGTACTTTAAGGAGTTGAAAGCAAAATCTCTCTCAAATCCAAGCTGAAGAAAAGAGAGAATGTCCAGAACCTGCACATTCCATGGAGACAAAGATCTCTGAGAACACCAGGAAGAGGAGACACACCAAATTCAGATGTAAACACAAGAAATGGACATACAGTGGGCCTGTAAACAAGGTAGCCACAATGGAGGGCGAATAACCCTTCCGAGTCAAGCGGCGCAGCTTAAGAGTCAAGCTGTAAGCGAGTAAGGAGCGGGATCATCCAAAATTATAGGACCCTGTCGAAGAAGACCCATCTCGAGCCGACAGGTAGTGAGTCCGCTATGTCCAAATGAACAAGATTGGCATACCACGGATGTTGTGACCAGTCTAGCTCTACGAGAAAGACCCAGCCGGAGTGTAGTTCCACACAACAAAGCACCGGACTGAACAATAGCCAGGGTGGAAAGATATACAGAAAACGGCGAAGAGGGCAGGTTGAACCAAGGCATTGAAACCATGAGTTCATGGCTCCTTTTGATGACTGAAGGCGGCATGCACCTTGGCATTCGAGGTAGTGGCCATGAGATCCAGAGCTGGGTGACCCCACTGGAGAACAATGCACTAACGCCCAACTCGCAAGTTCCCATTCGCTGGGGTCCAATGCATGATGACTGAAAAAGTTGGCCTGAACATTCTCCACACCCGCAATGTGCTGAGCGCGCCTGGAGATGGCGCTCTGCCCAAGGAAAGAGGAGCCATCTCCCACACCACTCAAGGACACTCGGAGCTTCTTTGTCTGTTGAGAGATATGTCCAGCATTACCATAACTCCGGTAGTCTGAACACTGAAGAGTTGGAGGGCAGGAGTTGCCTATACACCGAGAATGCTTCTGATCACTGCCTGGCCAAAGGCACTGTCCCTACGGGACTCACTCTCAAGGCCATAGTGGGCTGCGAACGTATGGACTGAAGACCACATGGTGGCCTTACAGATTTCTTGCACCGGCACTGCGCATAAGTTGGTCACCAATGTGACCAAAGCCCGCACAAGATGAGCAGTGATCCTGCGTTCGAGAGAGGTCAGCTCGCTTATAAGCGAGGGTAATGCAGTCCGCCACCCAGGTGGACAGCATTCGCTTGATCACAGGTAGCCCCTAGAATGCTGGGGTCATAGGAGATGAAAAGCTGAGGAGCTTTTCGATAGGCCTTGGTCCTCTGTAAATAAAAGGACAGATTGTGCAATCCAGGGTATGCAAGAGGAGCTCCTCCCTATCGGCGTGCAGCCGTGGGAAGAAGGTGGGGAAAACTATCTCCTGATTGAGGTGAAAAGAGGACACCACCTTTGTGAGGAATTTGGGGTGTGTACGAAGCACCACCCTGTTCGTATAGAACCTGGCATAGGGTGGGTCCACCATCAGGGTCTACAGCTCGCTTACTCTTTGAGCGGACATCATCGCCACCAAGAAGGCCACCTTCCAAGAGGGGTGTCTCAGGTGGCAGGTAGCCAAAGGCCTAGTAAGCTGGGAAAGCACCACACTGAGGTCCCATTCCGCTGCCAGAGGGTGGAGAGGGGGCTTAGATACAGGAGGCCCCTGAGGAATCTGGAGACCAAAGGCTTGTCTGAGCTTCCCCTCTATCGACTGATGGTTAGCTGATATGGCGCTGAGATACACCCTCACCGAGTTAGATTTCAAGCCCGAGTGTGAGAGGTGCAGCAAGTACTGCAGCATGAGCTTTACCTGACAGGAGAATGGGTTCTCATTGCACACCAGACAGAGAACCTCCTCTACTTGAAGGCTAGGCCCTTCTGGTGGATGGCTTCCGGGAGGCCAAGAGAATTTCCTTGACCTCGTCTGGGAGGTTGAAAAGAGTCAGTGCTACTCTTTCATCAGCCACACTGTCAGCGTTAGGGACCCCAGGTTGGGGTGTAGCAGGGAGCCCCCCCTCCTGGGACAGGAGGTCTGGGTCCCAGCCCAGTGATACTTGGGTGCCACCGACAGGGAGAGTAGAAGGGGGAGCCAGGGCTACCTGGGCTACCTGGGTGCAATCAGAATTACTGAGGTGTGCTCGCTCTGGATCTTGAAAAGGCACTTGGCTATCAGAGCTGTCTGTGGGAATGCATAAAGCAGGTCCTGTGACCAGGTGTTCAGGAAGGTATCCGCCGCCACCCTCCTGCAATGTGGCCAGGGAGAGGAGAATTTAGGCAGCTATGAGTTGTCCAGGGAGGTGAACAGGTCCAGCCAGGATCTCCCCCAGAGGCGGAAAAGTCTCCGGGCCACTTTTGGATCCAGGAGCCACTCGTGAAGCCGAAGGACCCTCCTGAGGTGTCCATCAGGCAGTTGTCCTGGCCCGGTAAGTACAGCACCCTCAGGAGGACATGATTGCGCACAGCAAAGGAGTGGAGGGCCACCACCTCCTGACAGAGGTGTAAGAGCCCGTACACCCCTGCTTGTTCACAAAGAACATGGCAACCTGATTGTCTGTCTGTATGAGGACCGGGAGGTTGCTCAGGAGGGGGCAGAAGGTCTGAATGGCCAAGAAGATGGCCCTGAGCTCAAGGAGATTGATTTGCAGGAGGGATTCCTCTGGGGACCAGGTGCTCTGAGTGCACTGGCCCTTGCAATGTGCGCCACAGCCCACAAGGGAGATGTCTGTCATCAGGACCCTCTGAGGGGTCGGTGCTTGGAAGGGCATCCCTGCCCTGAGGTGATGTAGGGACTGCCATGAGGTGAAGGAGAACACCAGCTGGTGTGTGACCTTCACTTTATCCTTCAGCCTGCCTGTTGCCTGTGCCCACTGGGAATGGAGGCACCACTGGGCTGCCCGCCTATGTAGGTGGGCCAGAGGTGTAATGTGAACTGTCGAGGCCATATGGCCTAACAAGCGGAGAAGTAGACGAGCCGGCACCAAACTGAAGCCCTGCACCTCTCAGCTGCATCAGGCAGTGGGCTCTTTCCACAGGGAGAAAGGCCCTGACCCTCAGAGTGCCCAGCTGTGCTCCTATGAATTCCAGGTCTTGGGCCAGGGAGAGGCAGGACTTGGGGTAGTTGACGATGAACCCCAAATGCTGCAGGGTATGGATAGTAAGTCTTGTGACCTGCTTGGCCTCGAGAGAAGTGCTGCCTCTGATGAGCCAATCGTCCAGGTAAGGAAAGATGTAGGCCCCTTGTAGGCACATATGGGTGACTACAACCGCCAGGCATTTTGTAAAGAACCTTGGAGAGGAGGCAAGGTCGAACGGCAGCACCCTGTACTGGTAGTGCTGCCCCCCCCCCCCCCCACCAAAAATCTCAGGTAATTCCTGTGGGAGGGTGGATCAGGATGTGGGAGTACGCATCCTTGAGATCCAAGGAGCAGAGCCAGCCTCCCTGGCGGAGGTACAGCAGCAGTGTGCCAAGGGAGAGAATCTTGAACTTTTCCCTCACCAGGAACTTGTTCAAACTGCGCAGGTCCAGAATGGGACAGAGGCCCCCTGTTCTTTTTGGGACAAGGAAATATCTTGAGTAGAACCCTTTCCCCAGAGGTGATGGGGTACAGGTTCCACCGCCCTGTCCCTGAGCAAGCCTGCAAGTTCTGTGGCGAGCAAGGCCTGGTGGAGGAAAGGTTGTAGTGGCTCTTCTAGGAAGATGTCTGGAGGGTTTTCCTGCAAGTGGAGGAAGTACCCCTCCTGCACCACCCACAGAACCCTCTGGTCTGTGGTGATGCTGGCCCATCTGTGGGCAAAAGAGGCCATCCGACCCTCTGTGGGCTGAGGTGGGACTCACAGGGGAGGGGTTGGCCCAGCCCAGGGAGTCAAAAGCTTCCCTCTGGTTGGGTGGGAGCTGGTGTCTGGGGCTTGGGAGCCTTGGGCTCCCTAGGCCCGTGTCCCTGGCCTCTTGGCTGTGAAACCTGATGAGGCTGCCCCAAGTAAGGCTGGTAGTGGCCAGCCTGGGGATAGCCCTTCTTTCTCGGGAAAAAGGGCTTTTTCCCTGAGGATTTTTTCCTTGGAAGGGCCAAGGTCTTTTTGGATAGCCTCTACTGTGTCACTAACTCGGCCTCAATTTCTGCAGCCTTATCAGACATCAATTTCCCAAATAGGTTCTCCCCATTGCAGGGGACATCCAGGAGCTTTTCCTGTGTCCATTGCTCGAGGTCCAAGATCTGTAGCCATGCCGGACGCTGATGCCGGATGCTGCAACCCTGGCTGCAGACTCAAACCCATCATAAGCAGCCCAGGAGAGAAATTTGGAACAGTCCCGGATGCTGCTAAGGACTGGAACCTTTGCAGAGATTCCTCGGCGAGGCCTGCCGAGAATACCAAGAGTTCCTGTATCAGGCACTTAAGGTACATACCAATGTACAATTTGTATGCCTATATTCAGCATCCAAGCATGGCGCCCTGGTAGCACTTGCACCCTATGGCGTCGAGGGCACGGGCCTCCCTGCCGGGGGGGAACTGAAGAGTAGGTCTTTTCAACATTCAGTTTTTGCATGGAGGACTCAACCACCATCGAATTGTGGGGGAGTTGAGGCTTATGGAACCCGAGGCCCTTCCGGATGCAATAGATGGTGTCTAGGCACCGACTGACCACAGGAACCAAGGCTGGAGACTCCCACATCCAGAGGAGCAAACTCTCGAGGATGGGTAGAACTGGCACCGAGAGGAGGACTCATATTGTAGGATCTCGAGCTTCTCGGTGTACAAGTCCTCCTCAGACTCAGTCTGGATCGAAAAAGCCCGGGGAGTGGCACCAAGAATCCAAGGGAGACGGCTTGGAGGGAAGTCCCAGTATCAGGAGGTCTCCGGTCATCCATTCAGAACCTGAGGGCGTCAAGGAGTCAGGTCCGACGCTGGCACTCCGCAGAGTGTGTCTTCAAGGAGAACTATAGGCTCATGGATCCTGGCGCAGTCTCCGCCAGCTGAGGACTCATGTCTTGAGACTTTCTGAGGGCGCTGCTCGGAGTTGATCGAATCCAGTCGAGGGACCTTGCCAAGTTTGATCGGAGACACCTCCTTCGGGACGTTGTTCTTCTTTTTGGGAGGGTCCGGGCCCGCAGCGGAGGAGCCACTGCTGTGGAACTCCGAGGATGCCCGGACCTCTATCGAAGGGCTGGCTTCGGGGCTCAGCGATGGGGAACCCGGGCCGGGTCAGACCTTTGGAAAAGATTCCCCTGCAACTCAGAATGCCTCTTGTTGGTTTTAGTGGTCGTAGCCTAGCATCCGTTGTAGGTGGCACCATCGTGGTCCAGACCCAGGCAACGGATGCAGCAGTTGTGAGTGTCATTGACTGAGATAGTCTGACTGCAGCGGTCGCATTTCCTGAACCCACCAGGAGTCATGGTGGGAGCACATCCGGCTGGGGTCGAGGATCCCCAGGTGAAAAATGGCACCTAGGCCGGTCAAGGAGGAACCTCGAGGAAACACGAAGAAAGGGTAGCAGAGATCGGCACTGGAGGTGCCGCCATGAGGCGGGAAGAGAACCGATATGCAAACCAGACAAAGGAAAGGAATTAAAGAATTTTTTCCCAGGAGAGTAGAAGACCACATCCATAGGGCTCCAAAAGGAGACTGAGCAAGATGGCACACTTGGGTGGGAAGGGGACCACGCATGCATGGTAGCATTCCCAAAGGCTTTCTTTGAAAGCTGGGGAAATAGCTCAGCGCAGGGCTCCATCTGTGCCGACATCACACATATGTAAGAACTGACTTCCTGCTTGTTCCCGGAGAAGTAAAGACAACACAATTTCCAAAAATAAGACTGGAAGTTAATCCTTGCAAAACAAACGAACATCCATGCCCTCATCATGGTCTTCTGGATCCAGCTCTGTTGATGAAATATCTCCCTCTTCATGATCAGAGCCACTGGAAGAGACTGATCCTCTGAAAGATGCTCTCTATCATCCTCAACAGGGATAAAATCACTTAAGGAACCTAGAGAAGAGGTGGTTTGATCCTTATCCTGCAGAGGACTAACAACCCTGGTGCGCTTACAGGTAGACGGAATTGCAACGGCAGAAGCGGCCAAAGAGGGCGCAGGGCCACATTTACCAGACCTGCTTAAACATTTGTAAAAATTGTGCATCTGCATCCACTTGAGCAGGAAGGAGAGGCTGCTGCTCAGGAAAGAGTAACATAGTATATGACGGCAGATAAAGACCAGTATGGTCCATATAGTCTGCCCAGCAAGGAGGCAAGACTAAGTGCACTTGCCGCTCTGTGCAGGTCACCCCTCCCCATGCCTTTTTTAGGGGTGTACCCAGCGCTCCGTGGAGGTCACCCCTATTTGTTCAGACATAAGAGATTGTTATCCTTATTTTGATTTTATCCTGCTGCTATAAAGGGATCCACTGTGTCTGTCCCAAGCCATTTTGAATTCTGTCACTGTGTTTGCGCACACCACTTCCATTGGGAGGGCATTCCAAGCATCCGCCACCCTTTCAGTGAAAAAGTATTTCCTGACGTTGCCTTTCAGTTTACCCCCTTGCAGCTTCATGTTATGACCTCTAGTTTTACAGCTTCCCCATCTTTGGAAGAGGTTTGTTTGTCCATTAATACTCAAGTTTTTAATGGTCTGAATCATATCTCCCCGACCCTGCTCTCCTTCAGAGTGTACATATTTAGGTCTTCAAGTCTCTTCTCATAAGTCTTCTGACGCAGGCTCCAAATCATTTTGTTCGCCTTCCTCTGAACTGCTTCCAGCCTTTTTATATCCTTTGCGAGATATGGTCTCCAAAACTGAACACAATATTCCAAGTAAGGCCTCACCAGTGACTTGTTCAGTGGCATTAGTACCTCTTCCTTTCTGCTGATAATTCCTCTCTGTATGCAACCCAGCTTTTGCCACCACCTTGTCACACTGTTTCGCCACCTTGAGATAGTCAGAAACAATCATTCTGAGGTCCTTCTCCTGGTCCGTGCACACCAACCTCTCGCCCCCTATCGCATACAATTCCCTTGGATTTCTGCTTCCAAAGTGCATGACACTGCACTTCTTCAAATGAAAGCTTAAATGTCACGCATTAGACCATTCTTCCAGCTTCTGTAGATCTTTCCTCATGTTTCCCACTCCTCAGGGGAGTCCACTGTTGCAAATTTTGGGGTCATCTGCAAAAAGACAGAGACTTTTTCATTCAGCCCTTCGTTTATATCACTCACGAATATATTGAACAGAACCAGTCCCAGAACTGAACCCTGGGGCACACCGCTAATCACCTTCCTTTCATCCAAGTGAGTTCTGTTTACCATCACCTTCTGTCATCTGTCAGTCAACCAATTTCTGATCCATTTCACCATATTGGGACCCATCCCCAAGCTGTTGAGTTTATTGATAAGCCTCCTAAGAGGAACACTATCAAAGGCTTTGCTGAAATCTAGGTAAATCACATCCATCGCATGTCCTTGATCTAGTTCTCTGGTCACCCAAAGAACTCAGATTTGATTGGTAAGATTGTCGTTTGGTGAAACCATGTTGCCTCAAATCATGCAACCTGCTGGTTTTGAGGAAGTCCACTATTCGCTCTTTCAGGAGCGCCTCTATTCCTTTCCTGCCACCGAAGTAAGGCTTACTGGCCTGTAGTTTGACACTTCTTCCCTATTACTACTTTTGTGGAGATTTACCACATCAGCCCTTCTCCAATCCCGTGGAACTTCTCCCAATCTCCAAGGATCTATTAAAAACATGCTTTAAAGGTCCTGAAAGAACCTCTCTGAGCTCTTTCACTATTCTGGGATGTATCCCATCTGTACCATAGACTTGTCCACATTCAGTTTTGCAAGCTGTTCTAACATATAATCTTTTGTGAATGGTGTGGTATCTACTCCATTCCCATTTGTATACTTGTCAATCACAGGTTATCCTTCTCCAGGATAATCTGGGGGAAACAGAGCAGAAGTATTTATTTAGCTAAGGCAAGTCACTTAACACTCCACTGCCTCGGAAGAAAGGCCTGGCAATCTACTTCCGGTGACACTGCCAAGAAAACCCAGAAGCTTCTGGGTCGCCAGGAGTCAGGACTGACTCGAAGGCACACATTGCATTTTTTGCTTTTTAAATGTCACTTTCCACAACTCCGTTCCCAGCACTTTTCAGTCCTGCAATTCCACCTTTGATTTTTCTCCTCTCCTGCATATACCTGAAAAAAGTTTTTTTTCGCCACACTTCACATCTTTAGCCATCTTTTCTTCTGTGTTTGATTTTCCTATCCTTATTTCTTTCTGTCTCTTTTAGTTTGATCTTGTATTCTTTCCTGTGTTCCTCGGCTGGCGAGCTTCTGAATTTTGTGAAAGCTGGGGTTTTTGCCTTTATTTGTGCAGCCACTTCTTTGGGGAACCAAACAGGTTTCCTTTTCCTCTTGTTTTTATTTACTTTCCTCACATATGTATCTGTTGCACCTTTTATTGCCTCCTTTAGTCTAAGCCAATTGCAATTCCACTTCCCTTATCCCCTTCCACCCTATCAACTCTTCCTTCAAGTACTTCACTATTTTACTGAATCTTCCTTCAGGTACTTGGCTATTTTAACAGAGGTGGTCAGTCCGCCGGATGAACAGATAACACAGAAACAGGAGTCTACAACAAAGATCTCCCAGGAGAAACTGTAGGCAATTCAGAAGAAGTCAGAGCCTAGCAGCAGCAAACAGCTTTAATTTAAATCAAATCAGAATATAATTTAGCATAAAAGGCAAAACAGGGTCAGAATTCTTTAAGCACTACATAACTTCTTCTAGAGACCTTTACAAAGAGGCCTTCTACCTAGGGGGCAACAGACCTGTGAAACTTTTTAAAATAGGTGTTAAAGCCAGGTGGCAGGTCATTAACATGTGTTGATATACATATGATAAAGATTAATGTGAGAACTGATAAGATCCAGTCTTAACCACGCAGTTTGGGTCTAACATCTAACATGTAAATAGTTACCTCGCCACATCTTTGATAGAAAATATGTAAATAGTTCACCCAGTTTCAGCTCCAAGCTACTAATCCTGTTCAATATAAGCACAAGCCAGACCTGCCTGGTCTTGTGCATGAATTGTTAATTGTAAACCGCACTGATAAAAAATAGCGCGGTCTTGAAGAAAAGATAGAGGCATTGAAAAAGAATTTTTCATCGGTCCAAGTTAAGTTAGAGCATTTGGATAATTTGTCCAGGGCCAATAACTTACGTTTCATTAACTTTCCGAGACTTCCCTCTAAGTCCCCGCGAGATATGTTTAAGCTGTATTTGGTTAAGGTCTTGGGGGTTTCTATGGAGTTAGTTCCACCTTTAGTAAAGGTTTACTATTTACCTAAGGCAAAATTGTCAACTGGGATGGTTACTATTGGTGAGGGTTTTGAACAGGGGAATGTCTTGAATGTAACAGATATGTTAGAGCAATCAGAGGAGTCGTCCCCGGTTCCCTCTACCTTATTGATTACATTTGCTATGTTATCCGATAAAGAGTAGTTACTCACCTGTAACAGGTGTTCTCCAGGAGCAGCAGGAATCAGTCCTCACTTATGGGTGACATCGACGCCGATGGAGCCCCCGTGTGGAGCATTTCCCCAGCTTTCTAAGAAAACCTTTGGGAATACTGCACGCATGCGCGGTCCCCTTCCCGCCTAAAGGTGCCATCTTGCTCAGTCAAATGACATAGCTAAAAAACAGCACACAAAAATGTAAAAATAAACTATGTACAACTGCAACTCCCAGGGGAGGAGGGAGGGTTGTGAGGACTGATTCCTGCTGCACCTGGAGAACACCTGTTATAGGTGAGTAACTACTCTTTCTCCAGGACCAAGCAGGAAGTCAGTCCTCACTTATGGGACTCCCCAGCTTCAGGCTACCGGGGACCCAGAGCTGAAAAATGAGCTCCCTCTAGCCTCAGCATCAGAGAAAGGATTTCACTGAAACATACCCCCACCGGTAGCCCAACCAGAGGGCTGGAGGGGAGGAGTTGCCTAAACCTCAAAGAGATTCCGGAGCACTGCCTGACCGAAAGCACTGTCCCTACGGGACTCCCTCTCCAGGCAGTAATGGGCCGCAAAAGTCTGGCTTAAGGACCAAGTTGCAGCCCTGCAGATGTCTGCCAACGGTACAGAGCGGAGATGAGCTACTGAGGCAGCCATTGCCCGGACACGGTGGGCCGTGACCCGACCCTGCAAAGGAAGGTCAGCTGCCCTGTAAGCCCAGGTGATACAGTCAGCCACCCAGATGGACAAGGTATGCTTGGACACAGGTACCCCCAAGTTATTGGGGTCAAAAGATACGAAGAGCTGAGTAGCCCTCCTATGCCCCCGCATACGCTCAAGGTAGACGGATAAGGCCCTCCTACAGTCCAGGGTATGCAGGACTGTCTCAGCCCGGCTGGCATGGGGCCTAGGGAAGAATATTGGAAGAACCACCTCCTGGTTGAGATGGAAAGAGGAGACAATCTTGGGGAGGGAACTTAGGATGAGTCCTAAGGACTACCCTGTTCCTATAGAAGCGAGTGTATGGCCTGTCACAGACCAGGGCTTGAAGTTTACTCACTCACCTGGCCGAGGTCAAGGCCACTAGAAATAGTGTCTTCCAGGATAGGAAGCGTAGAGGACATGTAGCCATTGGTTCAAAAGGTGGGCGAGTAAGTTGCTGCAAGACCACATTCAACTCCCACTCAGGGTCTGGTGGATGGAGAGGAGGCTTGAGCAATAGTAAGCCTCTGAGAAACCTGGACACCAAAGGGTGAACCGACAAAGAGTGTCCCTCCACCATTGAGTGGTGAGCTGCCAGAGCAGAGAGGTGGACCCGAACAGAATTGGACTTAAGGCCCTGATTGGACAAGTGCCGAAGGTACTGGAGCACTACTGGCACAGTGCAGCCGAAAGGATCTTCCTTGCGTTGCTGACACCACAAGGAGAACCTCCTCCACTTCAGGGCATAAGTTTTCCTGGTGGATTGCTTTCTAGAGGCCAAGACCACCTCTTCCACTTCCTGAGGTAGGCCCCAGGGAGCCAAGACTACCCTTGCAGCCTCCATGATCCTGAGAGAGAAGGTCGGGTTGGAATCCCAGAGGCATGGGTGTCTCCACTGCCAGTTGAAGCAGCAGGGGGGACCAGGGCTGTCTCGGCCACCTGGGAGCAACCAGAAGTACTGAGGCCTTGTCCCTGAGAATCTTGAACAAGGTTCGGGCCACCAGAGGCGTGGGAGGAAACGCATAGAGCAGGCCCTGGGACCAAGAAATCAGGAAGGCATCCGCCGCCACCCTTAGGGGATGCGGTTGCCTGGAACAAAACCTGGGCAGTTGGTGATTCAGGGGACTGGCAAAGAGATCCATGGATGGAAGTCCCCATTTCAGGAAAATCTGTTGAACCACCAAAGGGTGCAGCTGCCATTCGTGGGGCTGCAGAATTCTGCTCAATCTGTCTGGCAGAAAGTTCTCCTAGCCAGGAAGATAAACAGCCCTCAGCAACATCTGGTGCCTGAGGGCAAACGAGCAAAGGGCCTGTGCTTCCAGGCATAGAGGCCTGGACCCAGTGCCGCCCTGTTTGTTTACATAGAACATGGCTACTTTGTTGTCCGTCTGAACTAGAACAGACTGGTGGGCCAAGGTGTGAGAAAAAGCCCTGAGGGCTAAGCGAATAGCCCGCAGTTCCAGTAGGTTGATCTGTTGCGTGGCTTCGCATGGGGACCAGAGGCCTTGGGTGCAGCTCTCTTGACAGTGTGCACCCCAGCCCTGTAAGGAGGCATCGGTTGTCAACACCACTGTGGGGCCAGGCAAGCAAGTTGGGGGGGGGGGGGGTGTAGCCACCACTGAAGAGAATTTAGGAAGGGTTTTGACACCCTTACTTTGTCTGCGAGGCTCCCAGTGGCCTGCTTCCACTGAGTTCTGAGGCACCACTGTGCAGGCCTCATGTGGAGGCGGGCATTGGGGGTCACATGCACAGTCGATGCCATGTCTCCCAGGAGTTGCAGACAGAGCCTGGCAGGAACCCTTGGCAGACTGAGAAACCGGGATGCCAACTCCATGAGCCTTTGAGCTCTGTCCTCTGGCAAGTAAGCCCTTGCTTGCAGAGAGTCCAGCCATGCTACTATGAACTCGAGGTTCTGGGAGGGGAGCAAAGTGGACTCTGCAAAGTTTATGACAAAGCCTAGGTCTTGAAGGAGTGTGACAGTCCTGAAGGTGGCCTGCCTGGCCTCCTGGTAAGTCTGAGCTCGGATGAGCCAGTCGTCTAGATAGGGGAAGACAAAAACCCCTTGAGTCCTCAAGTAGGCCACCACCACAGCTAGGTACTTTGTAAAGACACGTGGGGTGGAAGTTAGGCCAAAAAGCAGCACCCTGTACTGGTAATGGTTTCCTCCCACCATGAACCTGAGGTACTTTCTGTGGTCTGGATGAATGAGGATGTGAGTGTACTGTCATCAACCCCCCCTGGTGGCCTGTGGCTGCAAGGGCAGGTTGAGTATTTTATTATTGATGGAGGTAAAAGACTCTTTAAGCCAGATGCATCCTGGGTATTGTAGTCCTCCTCCTTATGAGAATAAGTTGTGTGCGCCAAAATGGAGGGTAAATAAGGCTTTTATTTCCCTTTTATGCACTGAGGTTCGCTAGGTAACAGAGAAATGAAAGTATTTCCTTCTTGTCAGGTTCTTCTACCAAGGCATAAAGTGAACAAATAAACTGATACAGACTTTCACAGCTTCTTTGTAAAAACAACACAGGCTTTCCAACTTTGGAGCAAAAATAACTTGGTGAGCTTTTCTCTTTCGCTCAGCACAAACAAAACAACATTAGAGCTTGTCCATATACAATTACAGCTCAGGGAGTGACTCAAGGCTTCCTGCCATACACATAGAGCAATCCATTAAATCATCCTGGGACGATACAACTGAATCCCCATATTCCACCTGCATGGGCTCTGGGTCATGTGTGCTTCCCTCAGCAATTGACCTTTCCCTGGCTGCAGTGGTTTGAAAGTTAATATTCCTTCTCCCTAGCTTCCAGCTGGGCTGTTCTAGGGCTTTCAAGTAAACAGCAGGGCTTGTCCCCACACCTCTAGGCAATGGCTTGTAAAACTCCTGCCTGCTTTCTTTTCTCTCAAACTGCTTATCTGCTCTCACAGACACCCTATGAGCTGGGTTTCTCTTTAGACAAACAGAGTCACTGTACCTTGGCTTTATAACGTCCGTGTGACCGGTACTTGCCCAACCAGGCACATCTCTCTGGACATGGTCTCTTTTGTAGACTCCCTCTGGAATCCTCCTGGATAGTGCTTGTCTTCTCTGCAGCTTGGGAAGACCAGATAAAACCTCCAGGCTTCTTGGCTTTCTAGCACAAGTAATCCTCCTATCAGGACTTTCTCTTCCAGTACTTTTAAATCTTATTACAGACCCTTCTGGTGAGCATAGACCTCTCTCCAGGCAAGGCTCTCTCTTTCTGAGCTCACTGCCTCTGGGATTTCTTCTTACTGGGTCTCTTTCCAGTATGACTCTCCCAGGTCTCACTCCAGCACTCCTTGGTTTGTATCTTTCTCTCTCTCCTTCTGAGCTCTCCTCTGAGCTCTCTTCTGAGGTTCCTTCCTCCCTCCAGGCCAGGCTCTCCTCTTCTGAGCTGTCTCTCTGCTTATACAGCCGTTTTACTTCTGAGTTCCTCGAGCTACTCTTCAGGTGGAGCTGATTAGCTCTTGCACAATCAGTCCCCGGGTATGTTAGCTCAGCCTCTGTAGGTTCATGCACGCTCCCTCTAGCTGCCTTGCAAGGGAACTGCATCTTCTGCAAGTTATTTGTTCTGTAAGAAACAGCTTTTTTTTCTAAGTTTCTGCTTTCAGTGGCTTCTGCCTTATCACAGTACGCATCCTTTAGATCTAAGGAGCATAGCCAGTCTCCCTGCTGGAGGTAGGGCAGAAGTGTTCCAAGAGTAAGCATCTTGAACTTCTCTTTCTCCAAGAACTTGTTGAGGTTCCTGAGGTCTAGGATAGGCCTTAGGCCTCCTGTTCACTTTGGCACCAGGAAATACTAGGAGTAGAACCCATGTCCCTGTAGGCGAGGAGGTACAGGCTCCACCGCCTTGTCCAGAAGCAGACCTTGAAGTTCTTGGAGGAGGAGGTGGGTGTGCAGGAGAGGCCTCAGAGGCTCTCCTGGAAAGTAGACAGGAGGTAACTGTTGGAAATGAAGCATATAACCCTGGTGAATGATGCTTAAGACCAAAGCATCCCCTGTAATGGGTGGCCACCTGTGGGCAAACAGGGCTAAGCGACCTCCTGTGCAGGAATGGGGCAGCAGGGGCGGAGAGGCTATGCTTTGGGAGTCAAAAACCCCCTCCCTGCTGGGTAGGAGCAGGAGGCTTGGGGGTCTTCTGCCTACGGGGCCCATGTCCCTGCCCCTTGGCCTGCTGCCCCTGTTGGGAAGCTGGTGAGGCCTGGCATTGAGGGTAAGGTTTGTAGGCAGACCCCTTTCTCGGGTAGAAGGACTTTTTACCCGAACCCTTCTTTTTGTGAGAAGTGGCAGAAGTCTTTCTGGACAGTCTTGTCCTGGTCAGGTGCTCAGTTTCGAGCTCAGCCGCATTCTCGGCCATGGGTTTGCCAAAAAGGTTTTCACCTCGGCAAGGGACATCGACCAACTTGTCCTGTACCCAAGGCTCGAGGTCCGATGACTGCAGCCATGCCTGGCGTCGGGCCCCGATGCCGGCTGCCGCAACACGAGCCGAAGCCTCGAAGCCATCGCAGGCCGCTCGGGACATGAACTTGGAACAGTCCCGGATTCCTGAAGACAAAGACTGGAACCTCTGCAAAGGTTCCCCGGAGAGGCCAGCAGAGAACCCGGCAAGCTCCTTTACCAGGTCTCGGAGGTACATGCCCATATACAGCTGGTATGACTGGCACGGCAAGCAAGCATCGAAGCACTTTCTGCCGAAAGCATCCAGGTTCCGGGCCTCCCTGCCGGGTAGCACCGCAGAGTGCATCTTCTGGCTCTTCAGACGATGTGTGGCCGATTCCACCACCATGGAATGGTGCAGCAGCTGCGCCTTTTGGAATCCAGGGCTCTTATGGAGTTGATAAATGGAATCGACCCACTTTCTCAAGACCGGCGCCGAGGTTGGTGCCTCCACATCCGGAAGAGGAGCCGTTCCAGCATTGGAGGAACCGGAACAGTAAAGGCCTCCTTCGGAGGCGAGTCATACTGGAGGGCCGCGAGCTCCTCGGCTCAAGGCTCCTCCTCGGGGTCCGCAGGAATCACCAAGGCTTTGGCCATGTCCCGCGCGAACTCCGAGAACCGGATGTCCTCCGGAGGGGACCTACTCCGGGGCTCGGACTGCGGTGAGTCCGAAGGGACACACCGAGTCCGGAAGGTGTCGGGGGACTCCTCATCCTCCGTCTCCCATGCTGACTCATCCGAAGACAAGTCGAGGGGCTCCGACCGCGTGGGTCGAGGTGGCACCCGCCCTGACGCCAAAGGCATCGGCGTTGATGCCCTCGGTTCCGAGCGGGAGGTCGAGGGAGACCTTGACCGAGGACGACTTCGAGCCTTCATAGTCTCGAGTATCGGCTCGGTCTCCGGGGTCGACTTCGACGTCGATGTCCCGGTGGTCGGGGCAGATGCACCAGCAAGGCTGGCCATCAGTACCCGCTGCTGCTCCATGAAGGCAGACAATCTGCACTCCAAGGCTGTCAGCCTGAGTCCAAGCTCAGGAGACTCAGCAGCCACCGACTCGGGCCCCAGTGGCGCCGGGCCCGATGTCGGCTCCCTCGGAGGAGAGTCCACGAGGACTAAAGGACTTACGTGTCCGACGGTTTCTGGCTCTAGACGAGGTACTTTGGACGGCTTCTCCTGCTCCAAAGGCCCGGGACAGCGGTCCGGGGTCTTAGACCTGGCCCTCGAGGAACCAGGGACCTCTTCCGACACCGCCCTCACGAGCCGCTTCTTCCTCTTGCGCTCCTGGTCGGGGGAACCCCTGTCCGAGGAAATCCGGCGATGCTCAGGATCAGACTCCCGAGACGTCGAGGCCTCAGACGAGGTCCGGGCCCGGCCGGAGGCAGAATCTGAAAAAGTCCTTTCCTTCTGGTGCTGACGGCTTTGAAGTGCCTTCATGGACATTTTGCCACACGGGCCACAAATCATGGGATCATGATCTGGGCCGAGGCACCGAAGGCAGCAGTCATGTGTGTCGGTGAGAGACATTAGTTTCTTACACCAATCACACCTCTTGAAACCACTGGAAGCCATCGGGGAAAAAAGGGCCCCCGCGAGGTCAAAATACCAGCCTTCCAGGGAAAAACAGAAAAAAGGGCACGAACGCCAGCCACGAAGGGCAAAAACAAAAAAATAGAAAACGGGCTCGATACCGGTGTACCGAACCCGGCGGGAAGGGGAATCGGTGTCGAACTCAGGGAAAAAGACGAAGAAATCTTCGAAAAAACATCAACCTTTCCGGGTGACTCGGACAGACGTCCAATGGGCTCCACGGAAAAAGAGAGACTGAGTAAGAATGCTCTTTTAGGCAGGAAGGGGACCGCGCATGCGTGCAGTATTCCCAAAGGCTTTCTTAGAAAGCTGGGGAAATGCTCCGCACGGGGGCTCCATCGGTGCTGATGTCACCCATAAGTGAGGACTGACTTCCTGCTTGGTCCTGGAGAAAGAATGGTTATTGAAACTTTTCTTTCGTAAAAGGAATTTGTCTTTTAAAAGGTTTGGTAGTTCGGGTGTACCCAGACCTTTCTCGAGAAACCCAGAGGCGTCGTAGAGCTTTTCTTTTATTACGTCCTGGTGTTCTCCAGTTGGGAGGTCTTTTCTTTTTGAAGCACCCGTGTAAGTGTTTAGTAAAATATCATTCTATTTCCTATGTTTTTTATGATCCCTCCCAACTTACAACTTTCGTTTCTACTAGGAGATTGGAATCCTCGATTGAAGCCCCCCCTGGGCTCGCTTAAATGTTTTACCCGGATTTCTCTTCTGCTTGTCTTCTTTTGTTTCTTTTGTTTAATCTTTGTACTTTTCCCCTTTCTTTATTGTGGACTAGGGTGATTAGATATGTTGTTTCAAATATTTGAATTGCTTCTGTACGTAATTTGGATGTATTATTTCCAATTGTATCTACTCTTTTTCTTTTCAAGGTTCTTAAATGAAACGTTCTTGTTAAAAGTTGTAAAATGTTTATAAATAAAAAATTTAAAAAAAAAATAGCGCGGTATAAAAAAGGGATTAAATAAATAAATAAATAAAAGGCCATTTTGAAAGACTCCTTCTATCCAAGCAAGGACTGTTAATCACCCAGGAAGTTGGTCACAGCATACCTCTGAAGCACAGGACAGGGTACGGTGTAGCAGCCCTCTTTTAATGTCTTATTTCCCGCCCTCCTTCCCCTACACCCACCCACCCCTGAGATAATCGTAGCTTTAAAGGTACTTATACAACTTGAAGGAAAGGAGTTGCTCTCAGGTGCAGCTCTTTATCCAAATCAGTCATGCATTAAGGACCTGTAATTAATTACATTTCAGGTGAACAAGGTATATTAAACGTATTAGGTACACTTTTATTAGTATTAGTATCCACAACAACCCTTAGTAAGTAAAGAACATAAAGATCTAAACATAAGCTTAAAACTAAGATGCAAACAGCAGTCCAGCAGCGAGATGGGGGCTTTCTAGTCTTTTGCATTGAGTGTCACATGTATGATTTTCTCCAGGGTGGTAAGAGGTCTTATGTGTGCACTAGGTGCAAGGAGCTCTTTGATCTCAAGGAACGAGTCCATTCTCTAGAGGCTAGAGTAGCAGACTTAGAAAACATAAGAAAGACAGAGAGGTACACAGAAGAGACCTACATGGACATAGTCCTGAAGTCCCACCTCCAGTCTGGCAGCATACTTCTTGCCATGGAGGAGAGGTCACGTGACAGGAGAGCATCACCCTGGTGTGGCAGGAAGGGATCCTGTAACTAGGACCTGTCCTCCAGGTGATAAAAAAACCCTCTCGCACCGAGGAAGTTTCTCCAGGGCCATGTGCCCATGAGGGAAGGGTTAGGACAGCCATTATAGTTGGTGATTCGATCATTAGGCATGTAGATAGCTGAGTTGCTGGTGGATGTGAGGATCGCCTGGTAAGATGCCCGCATGGGGCGAAGGTAGCGGACCTCACGCGCCACCTAGATAAGGTCTTAGATAGTGCTGGGGAGGAGTCTGCTGTCTTGGTATATGTTGGCAACAATGACATAGGAAAATGTGGTAAAGAGGTTCTGGAGGCTAAATTTAGGCTTTTAGGTAGGAAGTTGAAATCTAGAACTTCCAGGGTAGCTTTCTCCAAAATGTTTCCCGTTCCACGCGCAGGACCCAAAAGACAAGCAGAGCTCCGGAGTCTCAATGCGTGGATGAGACGATGGTGCAAAGATGTGGGGTTTGGATTTGTTAGGAACTGGGGAACATTCTAGGCAAAGGAGGGGCTCTTCCAAAGGGATGGGCTTCACCTTAACCGGGATGGAACCAGGCTGCTGGCATTAACCTTTAAAAAGGAGATAGAGCAGCTTTTAAACTAGATAATAGGGGAAAGCCAACAGTCGCCCAAGAGCGCTTGGTTCGGAACAATGTACCCTTGAAGGATACTACCAAAAGCAGAGAGGTTCCAAAAAAGAGTAAAGTAGCCCAAATGCCCTTGAGTATGGAGCAGACAGAGCTTAAAGATTCCAAATTACCCATGCCTACTGATAGCCAGATTAATATGAATAAAACACAGTCTCTAAAATGCTTGTATGCAAATGCTAGAAGTCTAAAAAATAAGATGGGGGAGTTAGCATATATAACACTAAATGAGAGGTTAGATAATGATTGAAATCTCAGAGACATGGTGGAAGGAGGACAACCAGTGGGACACTGTGATACCTGGGTAAAACCTATATCGTAATGATAGAGCTGATCAAATTGGTGGAGGGTTTGCGCTCTATTTAAGAGAGGGAATTGAGACAAAGGATTAAAATTTTACAGGAAACAAACTTTGCTGTAGAATCTCTATGGATCAAAATTACATGTAAAAAGGAGAAGGCGATGGCAGTGGGGGTGTACTATCGACCGCCTGGCCAGAATGAACAAATGGATGACGAAATGCTCAAAGAAATCAAGGAAGCTAACAAAAGTTACAGCACAGTAATATTAATGGGTGATTTCAATTACCCGGTATCGACTGGGTCAGTGTCACGGCAGGACATGCTAGGGAGATAAAGTTCCTAGATGAAATAAATGACTGCTTCTTGGAGCAGATGGTTCATGAACCGACCAGAGGGGAAGCCATACTGGACCTAGTCCTTAGTGGAACACCAGATCTGCTGCAAGAGATAAGGGTGTTAGGGCCACTTCACAATAGTGATCATAGCATGATCGCGTTTGACTTAATTAGTGGAGGAGGGATGGTAAGGAAATCCATAGTACTACCTTTTAACTTTCGAAAGGGAGACTATGATAAAATGAGCAAAATAGTTAAGAAAAAACTAAAAGGAGCAGTTCCAAAGGTTAAAGACTTACATCAAGCTTGGGTGTTTAAAAATACTATCTTGGAAGCACAGACCAGCTGTATTCTATGCTTTAAGAAAAGTGGAAGGAAGTCCAAAAAACTGCCAGAATGGTTTAAAGGTGAGGTCAGAGAGGCTGTTGCCAAAAAAGCATCTTTCAGGAAATGGAAAAAAGAGCCAAATGATGAAAACTGGAAACAGACAGCACAAGCACTGGCAAGTTAAACGCAAGGCATTGATAAGGCAGGCAAAGGAAGAATTTGAGAGCAAAAGGCCTGTGAGTCAGTTGGTCCATTAGATGATAGAGGGGATAAAGGGGCACTAAGAGGCAATAAGGCGATATCTGAGAGACTGAATGAATTCTTTCCTTTGGTCTTTACTGAGGAAGATGTAGGGATGTTACCCATGACTAAAGTGGTATTTAAAGGTGCGGAAGAATTGAATGAAATATCGATACATTGGGAAGATGTATTACAAATATTTGATAAACGGAAGAGTAGCAAATCACCTGGACCAGATGGTATACACATCCAAGGGTGTTGAAAGAACTGAAATATGAGATTGCAGAACTGCTAATAGTAACCGGTTAGCTATCATTAAAATCATCTGTAATACCTGAAGATTGGAGGATAGCCAACGTAACGCCAATTTTTTTAAAGGGTTCCAGGGGTGATCCGGGAAACTACAGACCAGTGAGCCTCACATCAGTACCGGGAAAAATGGTAGAAACCATCATAAAGAACAAAATTGCTGAACATGTAGATAGTCATAGCTTAATCGGAGACAGCCAAGAAGAAATTAGACCTTACCTGCTAATTGTCTTTCCTTGAGTTCTCTCCGGGCCAGTCCAGGCAAGTGAGGGTTGTCAACCTTCTCTAGCAGCTGAGGACTGTAAAACTGAAGTTTTGCTGAACAGGATATCTGGCTCCCTCTGCTGGCCGAACCTCAGTCTAAAATTACAAAGCAGCAGAAACGAGAAACAAACCCTTAGCCCCCCAAGAGGCCAAGCGTAACCGATGGACCAGGATTTTATTCTTTTTTTTTTTTTTTTATATATAAACCAGGCCTTTTTCCCGCCAAAAGAGCGAACAAAGTCTGCCCGACCCCTCTGAGCACGTAGAGAACGTACCCTGACTAAAAAGATTCCTGAGCCCCTCCCCCCAAGGAGGAAGCCCCAGAGAGTGCCGTAAGCCTTGAAAGGGAGCGGAAGCCCAAGATGGACTCTTCAGTAATGCGACGCACTCCCCCAAGAAAAACCGCGGAGAACAAAAGCGGAGTCTCGCCAAGGTCGAACGGGCGGGGCCTGGACTGGCCCGGAGAGAACTCAAGGAAAGACAATTAGCAGGTAAGGTCTAATTTCTTCTTCCATTTCGTCTCTCCGGGCCAGTCCAGGCAAGTGAGGGAAGTAACAAAGCAGTAACTACCCCCGGGAGGGACCGGCGAGACCAGCAATAACTGCGGACGCTCCCACCTTAGCGTCATCCGCCGCTCGCACGTCTAAGCGATAATGCTTCGCAAAGGAGTGCAACGACGACCAAGTCGCCGCTCGACAGAAATCCACGGGTGGAACAAGAGCCAGTTCCGCCCATGACGTCGCCTGACTACGAGTGGAATGGGCCCTGAAAAACTCCGGCGGCGACCGACCGCTTGCGCGATAAGCCGCCGACACCGCACATTTAACCCAACGCGCAATGGAGGCCTTGGAGGCAGCTTCCCCCTTCCGAGGCCCCCCAAACAAAACGAACAGCCTGTCCGTTTTACGGAAGGGTTGCGTCCGACGAAGATACCGTTTAAGCACCCGACCTAAATCCAACTTCCGGAGAACTGAATCCATAGGCGACCCTTCGCCAACCGGAAAGGTCGGCAGAGAAATCGATTGGTTTATATGGAAACTGGAAACGACCTTCGGCAGAAAGGAAGGCACGGGACGTAAGACCACCTTCTCACGCGAGAAATGCAAGAAAGGCTCCCTACACGAAAGAGCCTGAAGGTCGGAGACCAGTCGAGCCGAACAGAGTGCCACCAAGAAAGCAGTCTTCCAGGACAATTCTTTAAGGGAAACCTCCCGAGCTGGCTCGAAGGGAGGCCGCGCAAGGGCTTCTAACACCAGATTAAGATCCCAAGCGGGTACGAGCGCGCGAAAGGGGGGGCGCAAGTTCTGGACTGCGCGAAGAAAACGCACGACATCAGGATGACGAGAAAGAAGACATCCCCGAATCTTACCTCGGAAACAAGCCAGCGCCGCGACCTGAACCTTGAGAGTAGCAAGAGCCAAACCCTTCTCAAACCCGCTTTGCAGAAAAGACAGGATGTCAGGAATGAGAGAGCAACCTGGCCGAATATCGCGGTCTCCACACCAATGCTCAAAGACCCGCCACACGCGAACATACGCCAGCGAAGTAGACGAACGCCTGGCTCGAAGGAGAGTGTCGATAACCGAAGGCGAATAACCCCGACGCCTCAACCTCTCCCGCTCAAGAGCCAAGCCGTAAGCGAGAAGCGGTCCACGTCCGGCATGAACAGCGGACCCTGAGCTAAGAGATTCTCCCGCGCCAGAAGCCGCCAGGGACGGTCCACTAGCAGACGGACCAGATCGGCGTACCACGGCCGACGCGGCCAGTCCGGGGCGATCAGAATTACCCGCCCCCTGTGGCGCTCTATCCGCCTGAGAACGCGCCCGATCAAGGGCCACGGAGGGAAGACATAGAGGAGCCAGACCGGAGGCCACGGCTGTGCCAGGGCGTCGAGACCTCGGACATATGCTCCCTCCGCCTGCTGAAGAACCTGCTGGCCTTCGCATTGTCGCAGGTAGCCATCAGATCCATAGCCGGCTGTCCCCATCGGAGAACTAGATCGTAGAACACCGCCGCGTTCAACTCCCACTCCCCAGGATCCACGGCATGCCTGCTGAGGTAATCCGCTTGAACATTGTCGCGGCCCGCCACATGGGCCGCGGAAAGGGCGACCAGGAGCGATTCCGCCCAGGTCAACAAACGGAGACTCTCTTCCAACAGGAGAATGCTGCCTGTACCGCCCTGTTTGTTGATGTAAGACACTGCCACGGAATTGTCGGAGAAGACTCGCACTGCCTTCCCCTCGACGAGCATGCGAAACTCCTGCAGCGCTAACCGCACCACTCGCAGCTCCAACAAATTGATGGACGAGGTCGACTCCTCCGGCGACCAGAGCCCTTGAGCTAAGTGGGACTGGCAGTGAGCTCCCCAGCCAGCGAGACTGGCATCCGTTGTGAGAAGGAGCCACTCCGGGGACCGCAAGGGCATGCCTGCCCTGAGATGAGCGGGCTCCAACCACCAGAGCAGACTGTCGCTCACGGACGGAGCGAGCGGCAATCTGCGGGACAGGGGGTGATCCTGAGGAGACCACCTCGAGAGCAAAGCATTCTGCAAAGGCCTCATATGTGCCCGAGCCCAGGGCACTAAGTCCAGAGCCGCCGCCATGGACCCGAGCAGTTGCAAGTAACGGCAAGCCGTCGGAGCCTTCAAACGCCGAAAAGCTAGCAGCTGACCCAAGAGCTTCTTCACCCGAAGCTCGGGCAAGAACACTGCTCCTACGCTCGTGTCGAACAGAGCCCCTAGATACAGGAGTCGCTGAGTGGGTCGTAGATGGCTTTTCGACTGATTTATTACCCAGCTCAACTGCTCGAGCAGAGCCACCACTCGGGCAGTGGCTACGGCGGACTCCGCGACTGACGGCGCCCGAATCAACCAGTCGTCGAGATAAGGGTGCACTTGCACCCCCTCTCGCCGCAAGGCCACTGCCACCACCACCATCACCTTCGTGAAGGTCCGCGGCGCCGTGGCCAGACCAAACGGCAACGCCTGGAACTGAAAGTGACCCATGGGAACCGCAAACCGCAGGAACTGCTGGTGCTCCTGCCTCACTGGAATATGGAGGTAGGCCTCGGTCAGATCGATGGAGGTAAGGACCTCCGAGGGCTGTACGGAGCAGATCACGGAACGGAGTGTTTCCATGCGAAAGTGCGGAACTCGCAAGCAGCGGTTTACGTGTTTGAGATCTAGGATAGGACGAAGAGTCCCCCCCTTCTTTGGCACCACGAAATAAATGGAGTATCGACCGGACCCTAACTGGTCGAACGGCACCGGCACGACCGCCTGAAAGCGCAATAAGCGTTGAAGGGTCTCGAACACCGCTGCCGTCTTTTTCGCAGAACCGCAGGGAGACGCCACGAAAGCCTCCCGTAAGGGGTGCACGAAGTCTAGGGCATAACCATCCCGGATGACTTCGAGAACCCAGAGATCGGTGGTTATGGAGGCCCAGACCGAAAGGAACCGTTGCAGACGACCCCCTATTGGGAGTTCCATCTGGGCCAACCTCACGTCATTGGGGCTTTTTACCGGAGGGCTGCTGGGATTGGAAATAACCTCTGCCAAATCCCCGAGCCCCTCGAAAGGACTGACCCCGAGCCATCGAGCGGCCTCTCGGGTAGGGGGCAAAGCGGGCACCGCGGAACCTGCGAGGCTCCCGCCCCACCAATTTGGAGCCCCCCGCAGGCCGTTGACTCTTAGGCTTGTCCTCTGGGAGACGACCCCCTTTTGAGTCACCCAAATCCTTCACTATCTTCTCTAGGGCCTCCCCAAACAACAGGGAGCCCTTGTAGGGCAGCTTAGTGAGACGGGCCTTCGAGGAAACGTCCGCCGACCAATTGCGCAACCAAAGGAAACGCCGAGCCGCAATCACCGAAGCCATAGACTTCGCGGACACTCGAACCAGGTCATAAAAGGTATCTGCGAGATAGGCCGCCGCGGATTCGAGCTTCGCGCTGTCCTCCCCACCATCCCTGCCCTGGGCCCCTTGAATCCACCGAATGGAAGCCCGGGACACGTATGCCCCACAAAAAGCCGCCCGTAGCGACAGAGCGCACGTTTCAAAGGTCTGCTTGAGCAGAGCCTTCAGCTTCCTATCCTGCAAGTCTTTGAGGGCCGCACCGCCCTCAACGGGAATGGTGGTTTTCTTGGTGACTGCTGACACCAAGGCATCCACTTTAGGCAGCCGAAGCAAGTCGAGCTCCTCCTGCGGCAACGGGTACAAGCGGGCAATAGCCCTCGCCCCCCGCAGTGTTGCTTCTGGGCATTCCCACTCCGATTCCACCATTTGTTTCATGACACGGTGTACTGGAAAACACTTCTGCTCCGTTTTAAAACCTTGGAGCAGAGGATCCTCCAACGGCTGATCCGGAGCTGGAGGCAAGACAATATTCAAGGTGGCCAGGGTTTGAGAGATTAATGCTCCCAACTCTTCTTTACGAAACACTCTGAAAAGGCTGGGATCCTCAGCGGACCCCAACTCACCCTCTTCAAGATCAGCCCATTGCTCTAGGACAGGGTCTAAAAGAAAATCGCCCTCCTCAGCACTGGGAATCTCAGGGACTGATAACCCAACGCTATCGGAAGTCCCCTGGGTGCCCTGGAGCGCGCTGGAGGGGCCCTCCCCCGGGTCCAGATGGGCAGAAGCTGCATTAAGATTTTGGGTGAGGAGTGGAGCAGCGTCCTTAACCTGAGCCTGATGCCATTTTAAACAATAGGCCTTGTGCATGGCCAAAATAAAAGCTGCAGAAAAAGTGTTCTCCAAGGATTCCTGACTAGCAGGAACGGAAGGTGAAGGAGCTTCCTCCACATTAATAGGCTTCTTAGACTTAGCCTTCCGCTTGGAGCAGCTTTTGTGAGCCGGGGGAACCGACGCTGAAGGCATGTCCGCTTTTCCCGCCAAATCAGGAGCCGAAGAAATACTCCCTCTAGGCTCCGTCGCGTCTGCCCGATGATCCATGTGGGCTTGCCGCAAAGCTAGACGAAGGGGGGAATGAGAGCCGTGCGACTAAACAGCCCCGAAAAACAAAACTCCCCGAAAGGAAAATAACAAAAGCGCTGCCGGCGAAAATGGCGCCGCGCGAAGCGCGCTCAAAACCGCCCGCCGGCCCAAGACACCCGGCAGTGACTAACCTGCGCCCGAGGGATCCGCCGCACACAGAAGTGTTCCAACCCGGCAGCTGACCCCCCGCTGCTAGCGGTGGCGTGCCTGCGGCTCCGGAGGCTGATCGACGGTTTCTGGGGCTCCCAGAACCTGACACCACTTCCCCTCAGGGCACGGCGCTGGGGACGAGGCAGGCTCTGCCTCTAGCGCTGGGAAAAAACAAAATGCCAAAAAACAGGCAAAGTAAATGAAGGAGACTGGAGGTAAGAGCCCTGCTAGAACCCTGAACCCTCCAGTCCCAATCCGGATTGAAAAAAAACAACAAAACTTGAAACTTCACCAGGAGCCAGACAAGAGACGTCGTCTTCAGCTGCTGAGGACTGTAAGACTGGGGTTCGGCCAGCAGAGGGAGCCAGATATCCTGTTCAGCAAAACTTCAGTTTTACAGTCCTCAGCTGCTAGAGAAGGTTGACAACCCTCACTTGCCTGGACTGGCCCGGAGAGACGAAATGGAACATGGTTTTAGACAAGGGCGATCTTGTCTTACTAATCTGTTATGTTTTTTTGAAGGTGTGAATAAACAGGTAGACAAAGGTGAGTCAGTTGATAAAGTGTATTTGGACTTTCAGAAAGCCTTTGACAAGGTCCCTCATCAGAGACTTTTGGCAAAACTAAAGAGTCATGGGATAGGAGACAGCGTACTATTGTGGATCAGGAACTGTTTGAAAGATAGAAAGCAGTGGGTAGGGCTAATTGGCCAATTTTCCCAGTGGAGAAAGGTGAATAGTGGTGTACCCCAGGGATCTGTGCTGGGTCCGCTACTTTGTGACATATTCATAAATGACCTGGAAAAGGGAATAACGAGAGAAGGTTATCAAATTTGCAGATGACAAAACTATTTAAAGTTATTAAAACCCATGAGGATTGTGGAAAATTGCAAGAGGATCTTGATAAATTGGAAGACTGGGCATCAAAATGGCAGATGAAATTTAACATGGACAAGAGCACAGTTATACACCTAAGAAAGAACAACCCAAACTATGGTTACACGATGCAAGGTTCCACATTAGGAACCACCGCCCAGGAAAAAGATTTAGGTGTCACTGTGGATAACATGTTAAAACCCTCCACCCAGTGTGCAGCGGCAGCCAAGAGAGCAAATAGTTTGCTAGGTATAAGGAAAGCAATGGAAAACAAACCAAAGGATATAATAATGCCTCTCTATCGTTCCATGGTGCGACCGCACCTTGAATATTGTGTGCAATTCTGGTCGCCGTATCTTAAAAAGGATATAGCGTTATTAGAAAAGGTTCAGAGAAGAGCCACCAAAATGGTAAATGGGATGGAAGGACACCCCTATGAAGGAAGGCTAAAAAGGTTAGGGCTCTTTAACCTGGAAAAGAGACTGCTGAGGGGAGATATGATAGAAGTCTATAAATTAATAAACGGAGTGAAACGGTAAACATACCTCGATTGTTTACTTCATCAGAATATAGAAAGTCTAGGGGACATGCAATGAAGCTACAGGGTAAACTATTCAAGACAAATTAGAGAAAGAGTAGTTACTCACCGGTAACAGCTGTTCTCCAGGAGGAGCAGGAATCAGTCCTCACATATGGGTGACATCGGAGGCCAACGGAGCCCTCGTGCAGAGTATTTCCCTAGCTTTCAAGGAAAGCATTTTGGGAATGCAGCACGCATGCGCGGTCCCCTTCCCGCCCAAGGGTGCCATCTTGCTCAGTCTGATGATATAGCTAAAAGACAGCAAAAAATCAAAATGAAGAATATGACTGCAACTCCAGGGGAGGAGGAAGGGCCGTGAGGACTGATTCCTGCTGCTCCTGGAGAACACCTGTTACAGGTGAGTAACTACTCTTTCTCCAGGACCAAGCAGGAAGTCAGTCCTCACATATGGGACTCCCTAGCTCTAGGCTACCCGGAAACCAAAGCTGAAAAAACGGCTTCCTCTCCAGAGCCGCAGCATTCGTGATAAGAATATCCTCTGAGAATGCCCCGGTACGGTAGCCCAACACAAGGGCCGGAGGGTAGGAGTTGCCTAAACCTCAAAGAGATTACGGAGTACCGCCTGTCCGAAAGCACTGTCCCTTTGGGACTCTCTCTACAGGCAGTAATGGGCTGCAAAAGTCTAGCTTGAAGACCAAGTTGCGGCCCGGCAGATGTCTGCCAATGGAACAGAGCGGAGATGAGCTACTGACGCGGCTTTCGCCCTGACACGGTGGGCCGTGACTCGACCCTGCAAGGGGAGGTCAGCTGCCTTATACGCCCAGGCGCTACAATCTGCTACCCAAGTGGACAATGTATACTTGGAGACAAGTAACCCAATCTTATTAAGGTCAAACGAGATGAAGAGCTGAGTAGCCCTTCGATGCTCCCGCGTACGTTCTATGTAAAAAGAGAACGCCCTCTTACAGTCCAGGGTATGCAAGACTGTTTCAGCCCGGCTGGTATGCGGCCTGGGAAAGAAGGTCGGAAGAACCACCTCCTGGTTTAGGTGGAAAGAGGAGACCACTTTTGGAAGGAAGTTGGGATGGGTCCGTAGGACCACCCTGTTCCTATAGAACTGTGTGTACAGCCTATCAGAAACCACAGCTTGTAGTTCACTCACACATCCAGCCCAGGTAAGAGCCACCAGGAAGAGCGCTTTCCAAGAGAGGAAGGGCAAATGACAAGTAGCAATCGGCTTAAACAGTGGGTGAGTAAGTTGCTGCAAGACCACGTTCAAATCCCACTCAGTTGCCGGTGGACGAACTGGAGGCTTGAGAAGAAGCAGACATCTGAGGAAGCGGGACACCAAGTGATGAACCGACAGAGACTGTCCCTCCACCGGTGAGTGGTGCGCTGACAGAGCACTGAGGTGGACCCGAACAGAGTTAGAATTAAGGCCTAGGTCTGACAGGTGAAGTAGATACTGCAGTACCACTGGAAAAAGGCAAGAGAAAGGATCTTCATTGCGCTGAGCACACCATACTGTAAACCTATGCCACTTGAGGGCATAGGACTTTCTGGTGGACTGCCTCCTAGAGGCCAAGACCACCTCCTCAACCCCCTTAGGTAGAAGTAAGGGAGCTAGCACTATCCTTTCAGCAGCCAGGCCATCAACTTGAGGGACCTGAGATTGGGGTGCAGAAGGGACCCCTGCTCTTGAGAAAGGAGATTGTGTTGGAAACCCAGAGAGAACAGAGTTTCCACCGCCAAGTGCAGCAGAATTGGAAACCATGGCTACCTCAGCCATCTGGGGGCTACCAAAATCACCGAGGCTTGTCCCGGAGAATCTTGAACAGAGTTCGGGCCACCAGGGGCGTGGGAGGAAACGCATACAGGAGGCCCGTAGACCAAGAGATCAGAAAGAGTAGTTACTCACCTGTAACAGGTGTTCTCCAGGAACAGTAGGAATCAGTCCTCACATATGGGTGACGTCGGCGCCGACGGAGCCCCCGTGTGGAGCATTTCCCCAGCTTTCTAAGAAAGCCTTTGGGAATGCAGCGCACATGCGCGGTCCCCTTTCCGCCCAAGGGTGCCATCTTGCTCAGTCTGATGACATAGCTAAAAGACAGCAAAAATAGCAAAAATAAATCATATGACTGCAACTCCCAGGGGAGGAGGGAGGGTTGTGAGGACTGATTCCTGCTGCTCCTGGAGAAAGCACAGTTACTTACCTGTAACAGGTGATCTCTGGGAACAGCAGGAATAAGTCTTCACATATGGGTATCGTCGGTACTGACGGAGCCTGCGCGGGAACGCTCCCCAGCGTCCAAAAGGAAAGCTTTTGGGAGCATCCCACAGCGCCTGCGCGCTGCCTTCCCGCCTTTCCTAACTGCCTCTCTCCAGTTCGAGTTTTAAAGATGAGACAAAGAGAGAGAGAGGAAAGGAAAGATAGATAGAGAGATACAACTCCTAGGGGAGGTGGGCGGGTTGTGAAGACTTATTCCTGCTGTTCCCAGAGATCACCTGTTACAGGTAAGTAACTGTGCTATCTCCAGGAACAAGCAGGAATGAGTCTTCACATATGGGGACTCCCCAGCTAGAGATGCCTGGGAGATCACCCAGGTTGTGAGTCCCTAGAAAGGGCTCTACCTCCACCCATGAATCTCAGGCATCCAGTCAGGAATGGAGGGTAGGAGTTGATTAGGTATGGAACAGGTATTTGAGAACAGCCTGACCAAACAAGGCATCCCGGCGGGAGTCCTTGTCCAAGCAGTAATGGGCTGTAAAGGTATGAACCGAGGCCCAGGTGGCCGCTCGACAGATTTGGTCGATGGACACAGAGTTTAGATGAGCCATAGAAGCTTCCATGGCCCTCACATTGTGAGCTGAGACATGGCCCTCCAGAGAAAGGTTCTTACTCTGGTAGGCGAAGGAAATACACTGAGCAATCCAATTTGACAGAGTTCTTTTAGAGACTGGAAGCCCTAAATGAGAGGGATCAAAAGCAACAAAAAGTTGAGAGGACTTCCTATGTTGCTGTGTCTGTCCTTTGTAAGTAGAAAGCAAGTGCTCTTTTACAATCCAGGGTATGAAGATTCCTCTCTGCACTTGATGCATGAGGTCCTGGAAAAAAGACAGGTAAATACACCTCCTGGTTCAGATGAAAAGGTGAGACCACTTAGCACAGTTACTTACCTGTAACAGGTGATCTCTGGGAACAGCAGGAATTAGTCCTCACATATGGGTACGTCGGTACCGACGGAGCCCGTGCGGGAAAGCTCCCCAGCTTCTTAGAATAGAAGCTTTTGGGACCTCCCACTGCACATGCGCACTGCCTTCCCGCCTTCCTGAACAGCTCTCCTCAGTTTCGAGTTTATAGCTGAGTCAACAGAGAGAGGACAGGAAGATAGATAGATAAAAGATACAACTCCTAGGGGAGGTGGGTGGGTTGTGAGGACTAATTCCTGCTGTTCCCAGAGATCACCTGTTACAGGTAAGTAACTGTGCTATCTCCAGGAACAAGCAGGAATAAGTCCTCACATATGGGGACTCCCTAGCTTAGATGCATGGGATCCCCTGTAAAGGTTCGCCATCTTCGTATGGATCTCAGGCATCCATTCTGGGAAGGTGGGCAGGAGTTGTTTAGGAATGGAACAGGTGCTTGAGGACAGCCTGGCCAAACAAGGCATCCCGGCGGGAGTCCTTGTCCAAACAGTAATGGGCTGTGAAGGTATGAACCGAGGCCCAGGTAGCGGCTCGACAGATCTGATCTATGGAAACAGAGTGCAGATGAGCCATAGAAGTTGCCATGGCCCTCACATTGTGAGCAGTGACATGGCCTTCCAGAGAAATGTTTTTGCTCTGGTAAGCAAAAGAAATACACTGAACAATCCAATTGGAAAGTGTACGCTTGGAGACTGGAAGTCCCAAATGGGAAGGATCAAAGGCCACAAAAAGTTGAGAAGACTTTCGATGTGGCTGAGTCCTATTAAGGTAAAAAGCGAGAGCTCTTTTACAATCCAGAGTATGAAGGTTCCTCTCTGCATTGGATGCATGAGGAGCTGGAAAAAAGACAGGTAGATATACCTCTTGATTAAGATGAAAAGGCGAGACCACTTTAGGCATAAAGTGGGGATTCGTCCTAAGGACCACCTTATCATGATGAAATCTTGTGTAAGGTGGATTAGCCACTAAAGCCTGCAGCTCACTGATGCGGCGAGCCGAAGTGACTGCAATGAGGAAGATGACCTTCCAGGAAAGAAATTTCAAGGAGGTGGAAAACATTGGCTCAAAAGGTGGCTTCATAAGTTGACCGAGCACTAGATTCAAATCCCATGCGACCGGGGGTGGTCTGATGGGAGGTTTAGTGAGAGTCAGGCCTCTCATGAATCTTGCAACAAGAGGATGAGAGGAGATAGGTTGTCCATTTATATGTTTCAAGGATGCTGCAATAGCACTTAAATGGACTCTTACCGAATTCGTCTTGAGGCCTGCATTGGATAGATGCAGGAGATAATCAAGAAGAGAATTCAAAGGAAGTGCCAGAGGGTCAAGACCCTGCTGAGCACACCAAATGGAAAAACGTTTCCATTTGAAAGCATAGGAACGCCTGGTAGAGGGTTTCCTAGAGGCAGAAAGGATATCTTTCACTGGTTGGGAAAGATGAAAGTCTTGAAGGCTTAAGCCTTCAGTAACCAAGCACTGAGGTGAAGGGATTTGGGGTTTGGGTGCCACAAAGTCCCCTCCTCCTGAGACAGGAGGTCTGGCGCAGCTCCCAGATCCAAGTAGGATCCCTGGGAGAGCTGTAGAAGTAGAGGGAACCACACTTGGCGTGGCCAGCGTGGAGCTATGAGGATCATAGTTCCATGATCCCTCTGGAGTTTGAACAGAGTCTTGGGAATCAAAGGAATGGGTGGAAAGGCATATAGGAATGCCTGATTCCAATTCAGGAGAAAGGCGTCCGTAGCCTGAGCTCCCTGACACGGAGTTCTGGAACAGAACCGGGGAAGTTTGGCATTCCACGGACTTGCAAAGAGGTCTATGTCCGGGGTCCCCCATTCCTGAAAGATTCGGTTTATTTGGTCCAAATGTAGGGACCATTCGTGTGGCAGCAGAACTCGACTGAGCCTGTCTGCCCGAGAGTTTTGAACTCCTGGGAGATACACTGCTAGCAGGTGAATCTGATGCTCTCTGGCGAAGGCCCATAGTCTTAGAGCTTCGTTGCAAAGCGACAGAGAGCCCGTCCCTCCTTGTTTGTTTATGTAAAACATGGCCACCTGATTGTCCGTCTGAACTAGGACAGTGAGGTTGGCTAGGAGGGAGTGGAAGACCTTGAGGGCAAGGTAAATTGCTCGCAGTTCCAGAAGATTGATATGAAGGGTGGTCTCCTGTAGAGACCAAGTGCCCTGAGTGGAGAGAGTTTGCAGATGGGCTCCCCACCCTGTTTGGGAGGCATCTGTTGTGAGGGTTGCTTGGGGTAGCAATGGTTGAAATGGAGCCCCCAACAACAGATTCTTGGTGGAAGTCCACCAGTGGAGGGACCAAAACAGACGATCGGAGGTTTGTATTTGGTCTGAGAGCGCTCCTGACGCCTGAGTCCACTGAGTGGCCAGGGTCCATTGAGCTGCTCTCATATGAAGACGAGCATAGGGCACCACATGCACTGTGGAGGCCATATGACCCAGTAGGCGTAGCATTTCCCTGGCTGTCAAGTGAGTGCTGGACTGAGCTTGGGAGGCCAAACTCAGGAGGCGCTGGCCTCGAACATGTGGAAGGTAGGCCCTTGCAGTGATGGTGTCCAACTGGGCCCCTATGAATTCTAGAGATTGAGTAGGGATGAGTTGGGACTTGGGAAGGTTTACTACCAGTCCCAGATACTGCAAAAGGCTCCTTGTGTGGTCCAGGGAAATCTGGGCCTGTGACTGAGTTGGAGCTCGGATGAGCCAGTCGTCCAGATATGGGAAGACAAAGATTCCCATGCCTCTTAGAAATGCGGCTACGACTGCCATGCATTTTGTGAATACTCTTGGAGCAGAGGCTAGACCGAAGGGGAGTACTCTGTATTGGAAATGTTTTCCCTGAAACAGAAAGCGAAGATACTTTCTGTGGGATGGATGGATGAGTATATGTGTATACGCATCCTGTAGGTCTAGAGAACAAAGCCAGTCCTGACCCTGGAGGTAAGGAAGGAGAATGCCGAGAGACAGCATTTTGAATTTCTCCTTGAAGAGAAATTTGTTCAATTCTCTCAGATCTAGGTGAATGGTCTCACCATATGATGGGGAGGAAGGCTGGAGAAATGAAGTTTGTAACCCTCTCGAATGATAGAGAGGGTCCAATGTTCTGTTGTGATTTGTTCCCATCTGGGAGCAAAGTGAACCAACCTTCCGGGTATGGTGAGAGGTTCTGGTTGTGTTAGAACCAGAAGTGGCAAGTTCCCTAGGAGCAAGTCAAAACCCCTGAGGGGTTGGAGCCTGCTGAGCTACAGTAGCTGCTGCAGGCTTAGCTCGTGCTTGTTTGGATTGCTGACGCTTAGCAGTATAGCGAGGTTGAGAAGACTGCTGGCCAGTATTTGAAGCAACTCTGGCCTTCTTATAGTAAGGCCTTTTAAAAGACTTTTTCTTAGTAGGAATTGAAGTGGACTTTGAAAGTCTTTCCAAGGTGGCATTTTCAGCATCCATCTGGGTGGCTTTGATTTGCCACTCTTCCCCAAATAAGTTCTCACCTGTACAGGGCAGATTCCGTAAGCCATCTAGAACCCAAGGTTCCAGATCAGAGGCCTGGAGCCAAGCAAGACGTCGGGCTGCAATAGCAATGCCCGAAGCCCTACTGGCTCCCTCAAAGGAATCATATGCTGCCCTATTAGAGAACTTAGAAACCTCTAAGAGTTGTTTCACTAGGGAAAGGAATCCCTGCTTTTTATCCTCAGGGATAAAGGGGGCAAAATGCCGCACCTTTTTGGCAAGTTCCTCCAGGAACATGCCCATATAGAGACTGTAGGAATTAATCCTGGCTATAAGCATACTAGCCTGGAAAATTTTCCTACCAAAAGAGTCCAAAGTCTTACATTCCCGTCCTGGAGGGGTGGAAGAGTGCCTTTTGGTACTCCTAATCTTCTTCATTGCAGACTTCACCACAATAGAGTGGTGGGGCAATTGAGTCTTTTGGAAACCAGGAGAAGGAGGGACCCTATACATGGTGTCCAACCTACGGGAATAAGGAGACAAAGTCAAAGGATTTTCCCAGAAATCCATCAGTTGTTCTTGAAGGATTTCATGGATAGGCAGGGTAACTGCCTCCTTAGGGGCCTTTGAGTATCCCAAAATATCCAGTTTTTTGGATCTGGGTTCCTTTTCAGAGGATGTGGTAATAGAAAGGGCTGTAGCCATATCTAAAACAAAGTCCTGGAAGGACAAATCCTCTGGAGGGGACATTCTCCTTTTAGGAGAAGAGGGCTCCTCAGGTAAGTTGAGTGAAAACTCAGCAGAATCATCAGAGGAGTGAAAATCCTCAGAGGAATCGGTGCTTTCCTCTAACGCACGATACGCGTACCGATCGGTATCGATATCGGGCGTATCGGGTATGGAACCGGTATGGAGCGAAAGCCCATACGGTACCGACTTGCGTTTAGAGGTGGACGGCCTCGATACCGGCATGGCGGACGATACCGGTATCGGGCCCGGAACCGCTGAAAGCGGAACCGATGGCGTTGCAGCTTTAATGAAAGCCATGACGGCCTGCTGCATGGACTGTACAGTATCGCCCATGGACGCCATAGCTGCCTGGATGTCGGTACCGGAGTGACCCGGTACCCCAGAGCAGGCTAACAGGTGATCTGTCGAGGCCGTAGCATCGATATCAACCTGAGACCCCTGAATTGGCGTTTTTGGAAGTTGGACTTCCCGCCGGGGTTGTTTGGCTGGGGCAGGGTCCTCAAGTTCTAAGCTAAGAGCCTCTCGATGCTTTGAAGGAGATTTGCTCTTTGAGGACTTGCCCACAGAAGGTTTGGTTACCTGAGATCCATCCGGAGAAGAAGACCTGGATGACTGTGATGCTGTATTCTCTGAAGCAAACAGCACATGGAATTTGTTGGCCCGGTTCTGCAGCCCACGTTTAGACATGTGGGAGCAAGATGGGCAGTCCGGTATGGAATGGTCAGGCCCCAAACATTTCAGACACCAGTCATGGGTGTCTGTGACTGAAATAACAGCATTACATTTGGTACACTTCTTAAATCCAGGGGCTGGCTTCTCCATGAGGAGAAATTGAGTAGGCCGAGAGGCCTCTCTGAAGTGACCAAAAAGCTAAAAAATAAGAAAAAAGAATTATAATTTTTTAAAGAAAGAAAGAAAAGACCGGCGATACCGGTATCGGTATGGGGAAGGCAGGTACGCGGTCTAAAGAAACAAATAAAATAACAATTTCTTCAGCGGTGACAGGAACACGACCTGCTGGCTCCGCGGAAAAAGAGAAACTGAGGAGAGCTGTTCAGGAAGGCGGGAAGGCAGTGCGCATGTGCAGTGGGAGGTCCCAAAAGCTTCTATTCTAAGAAGCTGGGGAGCTTTCCCGCACGGGCTCCGTCGGTACCGACGTACCCATATGTGAGGACTTATTCCTGCTTGTTCCTGGAGATTAGGTATAAAGTGTGGATTAGTTCTGAGGACTACCTTGTCATGATGGAACCTTGTATAAGGAGGATTAGCCACTAAGGCTTGCAACTCACTGATACGGCGAGCTGAGGTGACTGCAATGAGAAAAATAATCTTCCAGGAAAGGAATTTCAAGGAGGTAGTGGCTAAGGGTTCGAAGGGTGGCTTCATGAGCTGGCCAAGAACCAGATTCAAGTCCCATGCCACTGGAGGTGGTCTAATGGGAGGTTTAGTCAAAAGAAGACCTCTCATGAATCTTGCTATAAGAGGATGAGAGGAAATAGGATGTCCATTGAGGGGTTTAAGGGATGCTGCAATAGCACTCAAATGGACTCTGATTGAATTCGTCTTAAGGCCTGCATGGGATAAATGCAGCAAATACTCTAGTAAAGAATTCAGAGGTATTGCAAGAGGGTTAAGACCCTTCTCTGCACACCAAATGGTAAACCTCTTCCATTTAAAAGCATAGGAACGTCTGGTGGAAGGCTTTCTGGAAGCATGAAGGATATCCTTCACCTGCTGAGAAAGAGGTAAATCTTGAAGGTCTAGGCCTTCAGCAACCAGGCCCTGAGATGAAGAGACTGGGGATTTGGGTGCCACAACGTTCCTTCCTCCTGGGAGAGGAGATCTGGAGCAGACCCCAAGTCCAGGGAGGGAGCTTGAGAGAGATGCAGAAGTAGAGGGTACCACACTTGGCGTGGCCAACGTGGTGCTATGAGGATCATAGACCCCTTGTCTCTCTGAAGCTTGAACAGTGTCTTGGGAATAAGGGGACTAGAAGGAAAGGCAAAAAGGAAATTTTGCCCCCAATGAAGGAGGAAGGCATCCCTGGCCTGAACTCCCTGACACGGAATCCTGGAACAGAACAGGGGAAGTTTGGCATTCCACGGACTTGCAAACAGGTCTATGTCTGGGGTTCCCCAAATTCGAAAGATCCTGGCTATCTGGTCCCCATGGAGGGACCATTCGTGTGGAAGCGGAACTCGACTGAGTCTGTCTGCCCAAGAGTTTTGAACCCCTGGAAGATACACTGCCATGAGATGGATTTGATGCTCTCTGGCAAAGGCCCACAATCTCAGAGCTTCGTTGCAAAGCGACAGAGAGCCAGTCCCCCCCTGCTTGTTCACGTAGAACATGGCTACTTGGTTGTCCGTGTGGATGAGGACTGTCTTGTAGCTGAGCAGGGTGTGGAAGACTGAGAGCCAGAAAGATTGCTCTGAGCTCTAAGAGGCTGATATGTAGAGATGTCTCCTGTGGAGACCAGATGCCTTGGGTGGAGAGATCTTGTAGATGAGCTCCCCAACCCTTTGGAGAGGCATCTGTGGTAAGGGTTGCTTGGGGTAACACCTGTTGAAAGGGGGACCCCAACAACAGATTTTGAGTGGGCTTCCACCAATGGAGAGAGCAAGAGAGGCGACTGAAGGTCGCCATGTTGTCTGACAGGCAACCTGATGCCTGGGTCCATTGGGTGGACAAAGTCCATTGAGCTGCTCTCATGTGAAGGCGAGTATAAGGAACCACATGCACGGTGGATGCCATGTGGCCTAACAGTTGTAACATCTCTCGAGCAGTTAAATGGGATTTTAACTGAATATGTGAGGCTAACTGCACCAAGCGTAGGCAACGGGCCTGGGGAAGATAGGCCCTTGCAGTTGTGGTATCCAGTAAGGCCCCTATGAACTCTAGAGACTGAGTAGGGGTGAGATGGGATTTTGGAATGTTTATAACAAGTCCCAGATACTGAAGAACACGCCTTGTGCAGGCCAGGGAAGTCTGGGCCTCTGACTGGGATGGAGCTCGAATGAGCCAGTCGTCCAGATATGGGAATACGAATATCCCTAGAGTGCGTAGAAATGCAGCTACTACTGCCATGCATTTTGTGAACACTCTTGGTGCAGAGGCCAGACCGAAAGGAAGCACTTTGTATTGGTAGTGCTTTCCTTGGTAAAGGAACCGAAGGAACCTTCTGTGTGTTGGATGGATGAGGACATGGGTGTACGCATCCTTGAGATCTAGAGAACAAAGCCAGTCCTGACTCTGGAGGTATGGAAGGAGAGTTCCGAGAGAAGTCATCTTGAATTTCTCCTTGCATAGAAACTTGTTCAATTCTCTGAGATCTAAGATGGGTCTGTAACCCCCTGTTTTCTTTGGGATGAGAAAATAGGGGGAGTAGAACCCTGAGCCCTGTTGAAGAAGGGGTACTTCTTCTATTGCCCCTTGGGCAAGAAGGGTAGCAATCTCCTGACCCAGAAGGTCGAGGAGAGATGTTGGAGAATTGAAATGTTTCACCATGGTGTGAGGGGGAAGGTTTAAGAAATGAAGCTTGTACCCATCTCTTATGATGGAGAGGGTCCATTGCTCTGCTGTGATTTGCTCCCATCTGGGAGCAAAATAAGCTAACCTTCCTGGAATGGTGAGAGGCTCTGGATGTTCTAGAGCCAGAAAGGCTAAGTTCTCTAGGTGTAAGTCAAAGGCCCTGAGGAGGCTGAGGCTGTTGGGCAGTAGCAATCCTGGCAGCCTTAGGCTTGGCCTGTTTTGGTTGTTGCTGTCTCTTTGTAGCAAAACGACCAGCAGAAGAGGCCTGTCCATAAGCAGAAGAATATTTCCCTTTTTTTGGGAAAAATCATTTTTTGAACCACCTCTTTCTAAAAGGAGCAGAAGTAGACTTGGAAAGTCTATCTAAAGCAGAGTTTTCAGCATCCATCTGGTTGGCCTTTGCTTGCCAATCTTTGCCAAAAAGGTTTTCACCTATACAAGGAAGGTTACCTAGTCCATCCTGAACCCAGGGTTCCAAATCAGAAGCTTGTAACCAAGCAACTCTGCGTGCACCTATAGCGATAGCCGAGGCTCTGCTGGCACCTTCAAAAGAGTCAAAGGCTGCACGGATGGAAAACTTGGAAATATCATGGGCATGTTTAAGCCAGGTGAGAAACTCTTCCCTTTTATCTTCTGAAATAAAAGGAGATAAGGTTTGAAGATGATCTGTAACTTCCTTTAGAAACATCCCCATATAGAGGCTATAGGAGTTGATTCTGGCCACAAGCATACTGGCCTGGAAGATTCTCCTGCCAAAGGCATCTAAGGTTCTGCATTCTCTTCCTGGTGGAGTAGAAGAGTGCCTTTTTGCACTCTTGATCTTTTTCATAGCAGACTCCACCACAATAGAGTGATGAGGAAGCTGAGTCTTATGAAAACCAGGACAAGGAGGAACACGATACATGGTGTCCAACCTACGAGAATGAGGGGAGGTGGTAAGAGGAGTCTCCCATATGCCCAACATGTGATCATAAAGAATCTCATGTATTGGTAAAGTGGCTGCCTCTTTAGGAGCCTTAGGATATTGTAAAATATCTAATTTTTTGGCTCTAGGCTCAGTCTCAGAGGCCACTGAGATGGAAGGCCCCTGGCCACCTCCCTGATGAAGTCTTGAAAGGACAAGTCTTCTGGAGGAGACATTCTCCTTTTTGGAGAAGAGGGTTCCTGAGGAAGGATCCCCGATGCTTCGATAGAGGCCTCTGATTCATCAGAGTCTTCAGAGAAATCGAAGTATCGCTGTCTGGATGCTGCTGCAGAGCCCGATACGCGTACCGGGGGGTATCGACATCGGGAGTAATCGGTACCGATTCGGTACCCATGGGCATCACAGCACAGTGTACCGCTGCCGTCGACATGGATGTCGATGCAATCGGTACCGGCACCAGAACCGATATCGGGTCCGGTACCGGAATCGGTACCGACAACGAAGTTTGTTGCAGTACCGACGGCATCGCAGCTTGAATGAATGCCGTGATGGCACGCTGCATGGTCAGAATATTCTGATCCATCGACGCCACTAATTTATTTTTATTTATTTATTTATTTATTTAATTGGATTTTTATACCGCCTTATCATACAATCAAAGCGGTTTAACAAAAGAGAAAATTAGTAATAGTGAAAAAATCTGTGATAATATATACATAGTTTGTAAATATATGATTAAATGTCTTGGGAAAAGGTGCACTATATATATTGTGAGCTATACTATAAAGTGAGCTATTGTACAATGTATATATAAATAATTGCTTTCTTAAAAATTAATTAGTTGATTGCATGACCGTAATATCCGTAATGTCTGGATGTCGGTACCAGTGGAACCCACCGGTACCCCAGAACATTGTAACAGGTGATCGGTCGAGGCCGAGCCATCGATGTCAACCTGTGACCCCATAGATAAAGCTTTGGAAGCCGGAGCCTCCCGCCGGGGTAATTTTGCCGGTGCGGATTCCTCAAGAGCAAGCCCGGAGGCATCTCGATACTTAGAGGGAGATCTACTCTTAGAGGACCGGCTGGACTTAAGTTTGGTTACCTGAGATCCATGGGAGGAAGAGGAAGCCCTGGAAGATGTCGATGCCACCAAAGCGGCATCAGAGGGAAACAGGGTACTGAGCTTGGCTGCTCGATTCTGTAGACCTCTTTTAGACATCATGGAACAGGACTCACAGTCCGTCATGGAATGGTCAGGACCTAAACATTTGAGACACCAGTCATGGGTGTCGGTGACAGAAATAGTGCCGCTGCACTTCGTGCACTTTTTAAACCCGGAGGCGGGCTTTTCCATGAGGAAAAATTTGTGTAGGCCTAAGGCCACAGAAGAAAAAGCACCGAAGTGAGAAAAAATAGTAGTAATTTTTTTATTTTTTAAAAAGAAGTAAGAAAAAACCGGCGGTACCGGTCCGGAGACGAGAAGGCAGACACGCGACTAAAGAAATAAAGAAAAAATAAGAAATTCTTCAGCGGTGACAGGAAACACGACCTGCTGGCTCCGCGGAAAAGAAGAACTGGAGAGAGGCAGTTAGGAAAGGCGGGAAGGCAGCGCGCAGGCGCTGTGGGATGCTCCCAAAAGCTTTCCTTTTGGATGCTGGGGAGCGTTCCCGCGCAAGCTCCGTCGGTACCGACGATACCCATATGTGAAGACTCATTCCTGCTTGTTCCTGGAGATCACCTGTTACAGGTGAGTAACTACTCTTTCTCCAGGACCAAGCAGGAAGTCAGTCCTCACATATGGGACTCCCCAGCTTAGGGCTACCGGAGACCCCAAACTGAAACAATGAGCTCCCTCTAGAGCCTCAGCATGCAATAACAGAATCTTCTCTGATAACGCCCCCGAACAGTAGCCCAACATCAGGGCAGGAGGGTAGGAGTTGCCTAAACCCCAAAGAGATTATGGAGTACCGCCTGCCCGAAAGCACTGTCCCTGCAGGACTACCTCTCAAGGCAGTAGTGGGCCGCAAAGGTCTGCCTTGAAGACCAAGTAGCAGCCCGGCAGATGTCTGCCAACGGAACAGAGCGGAGATGAGCCACTGACGCAGCCTTCGCCCTGACACGATGAGCCGAAACTCGACCCTCTAACGAGAGGCCGGCTGCCCTGTAAGCCCAGGCAATACAGTCAGCTACACATATGGACAAAGTATGCTTGGAGACAGCTAACCCCAACTTATTGGGGTCAAAAGAAACGAAGTGCTGAACAGCCCTTCGGTGCTCCCACGTACGGTCAAGGTAGAAGGATAACGCCCTCCTACAGTCCAGGGTATGCAAGACCATCTCAGCCCGGCTGGCATGCGGCCTGGGAAAGAAAGTCAGAAGAACCACCTCATGGTTGAGGTGGAAAGAGGAGACAATCTTAAGCAAGAACTTAGGGTGAGTCCGTAGGACTACTCTGTTCCTATAGAACCTAGTATATGGAGCATCTGATACTAGGGCCTGAAGCTCACTCACTCTTCTAGCCGAGGTAAGGGCTACCAGGAACAACGCTTTCCAGGAGAGAAAACGTAGGGGGCAGGTAGCCATAGGTTCAAATGGTGGACAAGTAAGCCGTTGCAAGACCACATTTAAATCCCACTCTGGGGCAGGTGGACGCACTGGAGGCTTAAGCAAAAGCAGGCCTCTGAGGAAATGAGACACCAAAGGATGGCTTGAGAGAGACTGACCCTCCACTGGGGAGTGGTGTGCTGAAAGAGCACTAAGATGAACTCTAATTAGAATTGGACTTAAGGCCTAGGTTGGACAGGTGAAGCAAATATTGCAGCACCACTGGTACCAGACATGAGAAAGGATTCTCGTTGTGTTGAGCACACCAGGTAGAGAATCTATGCCACTTAAGGGCATAAGACTTTCTGGTGGACTGCCTCCTAGAGGCCAAGACCATGTCCTCCACTTCCCTAGGCAGCAGTAAAGGCGCTAGAACTACACTTTCAGCAGCCAGGCCATCAAATGGAGGGACTGGAGATTGGGGTGTAAGAAAGATCCCTGCTCCCGAGACAGGAGATTGGGTTGCATCTCTAGAGAAAGAGGAGTGTCCACCACCAGTTGCAACAGAAGTGGGAACCACGGTTGCCTCGGCCATCTGGGGTGTCAAACAAAAACTATATAAGGCCTTTCTTGAGAGTGAACTACATTCAAAACTAAAAACAATTAAATTCACTCAATCTATTTTTTTATAACCTCAACTCAGTACGCTACCTTGCCAAACGGTCTCAGATAAACGATATATTTTTGACACTTATTTGTGGGTAATAAAACTCTCCCATATAGTGTCCGTTTACATCAATGACCTCAGGCAAGTATATTTTAAATTATTTATCTTATGTATTGCTCTTTTTTTTATATTTTTTATATATATTTATATTGATGTCCTTTTCTTATCTTAAAATAGCTTCCACCACTCTACTTATCTTATGCAGAATGGCGTCAGCGGATGCCCCTTTCCATTCACAAACAAAAGAAGAACCCCAACGCCTCAGTCTTCTAAGCGCTCCAGCGTTTCTCCACTTGGGTTTTTCAAGGGGATGAATGCATTGCTTCTTTCAGGGACCACTTGAATATACATTTTCTTCAATGTTCATGTGATTTTATTCTATAGCAACACAAACAAAAGCAGCAGTATTACGTGGTTGAATCATCTAAATATATGAACTTTTCTCAGTACTTACATCACATTTCTTCTCTCACATCACCTTTAATGACTTTCCGGTTGCACTAACTTTCACCAGTCACGATCTCCTGTCTTTACTGAACTCAAATCTTGGGACGCCACGCATGCGTTCACTCTCGTGTTTAAATACCCTCCTTGGCACCTAATTCATTGGAGCCACTCAAGTGCACGCCAACCAATCAACGTTTACGTTTAACCCTTCTGGTTGAACTGTTCGGAGCCGGTGGATCCACCACTGTTCCCGATATGAAAGCATTTGTTCTTGTGATTTACCTTGTGAACCTTGCAATACTGCTTCTATACACCAGCATCGTAGCATATCAAAATTATGGCCAGAGTCCAAACAATGTTGTACAATGGGAGCATCTATCCGTCGGCATCTTAGTCTACTCTGATGTTCCTTCAAACGGATCTTTAAAGCTCGAATCGTTTTCCCAATGTACAAAAAAGAACATGGACAACGAATTGCATAGACTACCGACTTGGATTCACAATCAGTCACATGTCTCAAATGATATCTTTCCCCTCGATGAGTAAATTCTGAAATTTCCAGCGTAATTTGACAAATATTACAATGACCACATTTCATATGTTTTCCTATTTTTGCACTTGTTGGAATCCAATCCAATGGTCTTAACACAGTGGGAGATAAATATTCTTTTAGACTTTTGTTTCGCTTCCATACACATCGTACTACTTTATCTTGTAACCCCGGTACTACTTCCAAAACTGCTTTGTGTTTTTTTAGGATCTTTTGAATCTTTGTACTCAAAGGTGAATAGGTAGTAACCAGATTTATCTTTTGATCCTCTAGTTCTGTAACAGGTGTTTCTCTTGAGTGTAACAAAAGCTCTCTATTATTGTACAGGGCCCGACGATAAGCCCGCTGAATTACTGCTTGTGGATAACCTCTACTTAAAAAGCTCTTCTTAAGATATTTTGAGGCCTGTTTGTATTCTGTTACTGTAGAACAGTTCCTCCGATACCGCAAAAACTGTGATATCGGAAGACTGTCCTTTAATCCTGTAGGATGAGCACTTGAATAATGTAGAAAGGTATTTCTATGAGTAGGTTTACGAAACACTGTAGTTTTCCAACCATCAGCATCATGAATTATTAAAATGTCTAAATAAGTAATCTGTTGTTTATGGCTCTCAAAAGTAAACGTTAAGTTCTTATCACAGGTGTTTATCCAATCCACAAAAATGTGTATTTCCGCTTGAGGCCCTTGCCATAGCATAAAAATATCGTCAATATAACGATGCCATGATTTTATATGATCAAAAAAAGGAGATGACGGCAGAAATTGCTTTTCAAAAACACTCATATAGAAATTTGCTATCGAGGGGGCACACGTGGCTCCCATGGCCACCCCTGCGATTTGATGGTAAATTTGCTTCTCAAATATAAAGAGGTTTTCAAACAGAGTAAGTGCAGCTATTTGATGTAAAAATAAACTGTGTTCCTGAGATAAATCCCCTCTGTCTTTCAAAACTTCCTGTACACTCATATACGCTAGATGTTGCGGTATGCTCGTATACAGAGATTTTACGTCTAACATCACCAGAAAAATGTCCTGCCGTGTCGCCCATGGTGTCAGTTCTTGTAATATGTTTAGAAAATGGGTTGTATCTCTTATAAAAGAAGGTATTGCTCTTAACAAGGGTCTCAAAAACGAATCCAAATATGTGGAAAGAAGTTCCAACAGTGTGCCTCTAATAGACACTATAGGTCTGCCTGGAGGCCGATGAAGATCTTTATGTATTTTTGGAACTGTGTAGAATTTGGCTAATTGAGGTGTTTTAACTATAAGGAACCTAGATTCCTTTATAGAAATGATTTTTTTCTGTAGAGCGTCTTTTACCAACACAACTATTCTGTTTTGTAACCGGGGCGTGAGGTCTTCCTCAAACGGTTCATAAGTATTACGATCTTGCAATTGAACTATTGCCTCTTGTATATAATATTGACGATCAAGAACTATGAGAGCCCCCCCCTTGTCTGCTCTTTTTATCACCAAATCAGTTCGAGTTTCTAACGTTTTCAATGTAATCATCTGTTCTCTTGTGATGCTGTTTCTACTTTTGGGACTCATTTTAACTACTTCGGCCACTTCCTTTAAAACTAACTCCTTAAACACATGTATTTCCGGATGAATTGGTGTAGGTGGCATCCACTGAGATTTTAAAGGTAGCTTCACACGATCCAAAGTTGACTCTGTGGGCTGGACTCAAACTATTGAAGCTTGTAAATCCTCTGAATTTTGTGAAAATGATGAATCAAAAAAAAACTTTTAAATGCAATTTCCTGGAGTTGATACATATATAGAGGTATATATATATATATATATATGTATATATATATAGATATGTGTATATATAGATATATAGATAGATATATAGGGGCATAACTTATGCACACACAGCTTACAGACATATGTATGTATAGAAATATATAGAGATATATACATACATGATTATATGAGTCTGAAGAGACATGCCTGCAACTAAGCCCCATAGAACATTCACATGGGAGATGTGAAGGGGAAAGATTCATCTAATAACAAGAAGGTGGAACCTACTTGAAAGATATATAGAGAATCTATTTCTGCGGGCTAAGAGGGTGCAGGAATGCTATCCAGTGGAATAACCAGGATGGTTGTGTGAAAAAACAGAGGATAATATCAGTCTGTAGAGAGCAAGTCGTGAGTTCTGTAGAACTCTGACATGGTAAATGGACAGAAACGCATAGAAGGAGATACTAGGATGATCCACTGGAGGGACACAGGGGTATCATGCGTTACTAGTAGAATATGTGTTGTCCATGAGGAGTAGGATAGCATGAGGCCAAGCTGTAAGGAAAAAAGAGCATATTCCTGCAGGATTGGGAACTCTTTGGACATTCACGCAGAAAAAGCTTATATTCTGCATTATAACAGGAGACAAGAGGGTGTGGAGAACCCTCACAGTCATGGAAAATGACTGATAAGCTTTTCCTACTATATAGAATAGCCATCAGAGACAAAGTTCAATGCTCTGTAGCAAGGGCCCATAGTAGAAAGCTTCTCTGAAGATTGCAGAGAGCATTATGCAGGAGAATTAGGAGATAAAACTGACTAAGTCAGGTGTGTTGCCACATCCAAGGAAATGGAGATGGCCAGAAAAAAGATAATATGAGAAGCCTGAAGTGATTAGGATTATCCAAGATAGATGAGGACTGTCTTGGAATCACTACTAAGACTAGACAAAAGTAGTGGAAGACAGACTGGAAACTTGTGGGAAAGTACCAGTAGTTCAATCACTGGAATTCCTGCATGAACAGCAGCTGAAAGAGACAGCAGAGAGAATCTGCCTGTGTAAAACAGAGAGAACAAACAAAAGGAGAGGAAATATTCCTGTCCCTGTCTGATGAGCTGTCCAGAGAATTTATTCAAGGAAAAAAGTCTACACTGGAATGAAAGGCTAGAGAAGCTGTTCAGTATGGTACCACTCATTCAGGGGAAACCCTGGATGAGAGGGTAGAGAAAACAGGTAACTGAAGGGTGACTTACCATATGGTGAGTCAGCTGAAGGAAAAAATGTTCATGTTCGGACAGAAACTATCCTGGATAGTTGTAACTTCTCTTCTTGTTAGGAAGAAGAGGAGAATCTGTAACCCATGGACAAGAATATCCTGACAGCATACTGAAGAAAGGAAACCACGTGTAGAGCTTTAAAGAAAAAACAGTGAACAACTTCTGCTAAGAAGAAGTTAACTGTAGGTTGCAACCTTCAGGAACCTATGGTTGCTGGGTATGCTTAGACTGACCAGAGTTTGGAGTCTTCAGACCAGGATGAGGTGTCCCCTGCTTGGGTACATCTTGATGATGGGCAGGAGAAGAGTGAAACCTTCTTTTCTTAGGGAAAGAAGGTTTGGTAGGACATTTCCTACCTCCTGGGGAAGAAGAAGGCTTAGAACGGTCTCCAGAACCAGGGAAGTCAGTGGAGCAATGAGCAACATGACGTAAAGCCTCCTTATTGAAGAGATTTTCTCCAGTACAAGGAGAATTACCCAGTGTGTGTTGTGCCCATCTGCTCAAGTCTGAAGCTTGGAGCCAGGCTCTATGACGTGCTCCAATGGCAATAGCAGAGGATCTGCTAACAGACTCAAAAGAATCTAGAGAAGCACGAGAAAGAAACCAAGAGATATTCTGGCTATGACTAAGAAGCAAGGAATAGTCTGCAGCCTTAGGCTCTGATAAAAAAGGGGTCAAAAGAGATAATTTCTTTGTGACCTCCTGGAGAGATAGACTCATATAAAAAATATAAGAGATAATCCTTGATGCCAGCATAGATGTTTGGAAGGTTTGACGTCCAAAGGCATCAAGTGCTCTAGATGCACGACCTGGCGGATAAGAAGAATGCTTCTTCTTGCTTTTTACCTTCCTCATTGCTGATTCCACTACAATGGAATGATGGGGAAGTTGAGGTTTTTGAAACCCTGGAGAGGGGGGCACCTGATACAGAACATTAGTTGCTGTAGAAGGTGAGGGAACCCCTAAAGGTGATTCCCATATTCTCAGAAGAAGATCCTGCAAAGAATGATGTAAAGGAAGCATTATATTTTCCTTTTCTGCAGGAGAGCCTCGAGTAGGATCACAGCCAGGGATAGGAATAGCAAGAAAGGTTGCCATGTCAAGGAGAAACTTCTGAAAAGAGGGATCTCCAATGGGAACTATCCCTGGGTAGGCTAAGGTTGAAGGAGCAGCCTGAGCACCAGAGGATGTACTGGTCTGGTGCAGAAAAAGAACCCCACTAGATGGATAGTGGTACTGGCAGTCACGATTTGAGGCAGTCAGTACTGCATCGTCCATGCCAGGTATCGATTCCAAACTAGGCATAGAAAGGATCGATGGTACCGATGTAACTGCAGGAACCGACATCGATACCGATACCGGTAGCTGAGTCGGAATCGGAGAAGGTAATGCCATCGAAGCAGTCATCGGAGGCTGCTCAAGCGGTACCAAGGGAACCAGAAACGCTTGGTGAATATCCTTGGTACTGCGTATCCGGAAACGATAGGGGTCGGTTCCGAGACGTGTCGGTACCCAGTCATCTAGACTAGATATCGATTCCAGACTCGGCATCGAAGGGAGTGAGTCTATCGATGCATGCCTAGAGGGTACCGACGTCGATGGTGGTATCGGCAATGTTGCCGATACAGGAAAGTCAATCTGGGTCATATCGATCGGTGCCGAAGGTACCGAGGACGCCAGATGACGATCCCTGGTGAAGAGTGGATCACTCAACACCGGTGCCAATGCTGGGGTATCGGTACCGCCTGAAGCAGATGCCACCACCGAGCATGGCTCAGGTATGTTCTGTGAGGGGTGAGCCCCAGGAACAACCTGAAACCCCTGAAATGCTTTGGAGCCCGAAGACTCCCGCCGGGGTTTTAATGCCAATGGGGTCTTGAGGGCAAGGCCGGAGCTGTCATCATGCTTGGCATGAGACCTACCACTCAAGGATTGGCTAGTCTTAACAGATTGTTTGTGGGTTACCTGATCCTGTAGAGAAGAAAAGGCCGGTGCCCTCACTCCGGGAGGGAAAACGGTATCGAGGGAAACTCGAAAGAGGGAAGTTCTTCTCACAGTTTTGCAGCCTGATTGTTCAGGGGAAAAAGGATCAGGACCCAAACAGGTTAGAGACCAGGCATTGGAGTCTAAAAAGAAAACTGTGTTTCCACAGTGAAGGCACTTCTTAGGAGAAGGCGGCTCCATGATGGAGAGGCCTTGTAGGCCCAAAAAAGTTAAGACAGAAACAGAGGGAAAACAAATCTCTCTGAGTTTAAGAAAAAGAAAAGAAAAACCCACCGGCGGTACCGGTGGCGGCGGGAAAAACAGCAGCGACCACAAGAAAACAAGAAATAAAGAATTTAAAGAAAAAAGTTTCTGCGGTGACAGGAGGACATCCTGCCGGCTCCGCGGAAAAACGAAAACTGAGGAGAGGCAGTGGAAAAGGCGGGAAGGCAGTGCGCAGGCGCGAGGGATACTCCCAAAAGCTTTCTGATTGGATGCTGGGGAGCATTCCCGTGCAGGCTCCGTCGGTACCGACGTACCCATATGTGAAGACTCATTCCTGCTTGTTCCTGGAGATATCTGGTTACTACCTATTCACCTTTGAGTACAAAGATTCAAAAGATCCTAAAAAAACACAAAGCTGTTTTGGAAGTAGTACCGGGGTTACAAGATAAAGTAGTACGATGTGTATAGAAGCGAAACAAAAGTCTAAAAGAATATTTATCTCCCACTGTGTTAAGACCATTGGATTGGATTCCAACAAGTGCAAAAATAGGAAAACATATGAAATGTGGTCATTGTAATATTTGTCAAATTACGCTGGAAATTTCAGAATTTACTCATCGAGGGAAAAGATATCATTTGAGACATGTGACTGATTGTGAATCCAAGTCGGTAGTCTATGCAATTCGTTGTCCATGTTCTTTTTTGTACATTGGGAAAACGATTCGAGCTTTAAAGATCCGTTTGAAGGAACATCAGAGTAGACTAAGATGCCGACGGATAGATGCTCCCATTGTACAACATTGTTTGGACTCTGGCCATAATTTTGATATGCTACGATGCTGGTGTACAGAAGCAGTATTGCAAGGTTCACAAGGTAAATCACAAGAACAAATGCTTTCATATCGGGAACAGTGGTGGATCCACCGGCTCCGAACAGTTCAACCAGAAGGGTTAAACGTAAACGTTGATTGGTTGGCGTGCACTTGAGTGGCTCCAATGAATTAGGTGCCAAGGAGGGTATTTAAACACGAGAGTGAACGCATTCGTGGCGTCCCAAGATTTGAGTTCAGTAAAGACAGGAGATCGTGACCGGTGAAAGTTAGTGCAACCGGAAAGTCATTAAAGGTGATGTGAGAGAAGAAATGTGATGTAAGTACTGAGAAAAGTTCATATATTTAGATGATTCAACCACGTAATACTGCTGCTTTTGTTTGTGTTGCTATAGAATAAAATCACATGAACATTGAAGAAAATGTATATTCAAGTGGTCCCTGAAAGAAGCAATGCATTCATCCCCTTGAAAAACCCAAGTGGAGAAACGCTGGAGCGCTTAGAAGACTGAGGCGTTGGGGTTCTTCTTTTGTTTGTGAATGGAAAGGGGCATCCGCTGACGCCATTCTGCATAAGATAAGTAGAGTGGTGGAAGCTATTTTAAGATAAGAAAAGGACATCAATATAAATATATATAAAAAAAAGAGCAATACATAAGATAAATAATTTAAAATATACTTGCCTGAGGTCATTGATGTAAACGGACACTATATGGGAGAGTTTTATTACCCACAAATAAGTGTCAGAAATATATCGCTTATCTGAGACCGTTTGGCAAGGTAGCGTACTGAGTTGAGGTTATAAAAAAATAGATTGAGTGAATTTAATTGTTTTTACTTCGGCCATCTGGGGGCCACCAGAATCATCGAGGCCCCGTCCCGGAGCACTTTGAACAGTGTTCTGGGCACTAGAGGCGTGGGAGGAAACGCATATAGGAGGCCCGTGGACCATGGAATGAGAAACGCATCCGCTGCTACTCTGAGAGGATGCGGTTTTCTGGAACAGAACCTTGAAAGTTGACGGTTCAGAGGACAGGCAAAGAGGTCTATGGTTGGAAGGCCCCATCTCAGGAAGTTTTGCTGACCAACTAAGGGATTCAACCGCCATTCGTGTGGCTGTAAGATCCTGCTCAGCCTGTCCGCCAGGTAATTCTCCTGAAGGAGAAGGATGCCGTGATCGACTGCCCAGGAGCACAGTCTCTGCGCCACCTGACATAGAAGGGACCCTGTGCCCCCTTGTTTGTTCACGTAGAACATAGCAACTTGATTGTCCGTCTGGACCAACACAGACTGGTGAGAAATGAGATGGGAGAAGGTTCTTAGGGCTAAGCAGATAGCTCTCAGTTCTAAGAGGTTGATCTGTTGTGCGGCCTCCCAAGGGGTCCACAGACCTTGAGAACATGTCTCTTGGAAATGTGCACTCCAACCTTGAAGAGAAGCATTGGTTGCCAGCACCTAAGAGTGTGGAGGTGTCTGAAACATGCCTTGCACTAGATTTGGAAGATGAAGCCACCATTGCAGAGACGAGGCTAGGAGCGTGGACACTCTCACTTTGTCTGTAAGGTTTCCTGTGGCTTGGTGCCACTGAGACCCCATTGAGCTGGCCTCATGTGCAGACGGGCATTTGGGGTTACATGGACCGTGGAAGCCATATGGCCTAAGAGCCTCAGGAATTGCCTGGCGGAGACCAGAGAATTGCTGTGGAATTGCCTGGCTAGATCCATCAACCTGTGGGCCCTGTCCACGGGTAAGAAGGCTTTCGCCTGAAGGGTGTCCAGCCTTGCTCCTATGAATTCCATGTTCTGTGACGGGCGCAAAGTGGACTTTGCGAAGTTGATAACAAACCCCAAGTGCTGAAGTAGACCCACAGTGCGAAGGGTGGCTTGATGGGCCTCCTGCGGAGACTGGCCCCTTATGAGCCAGTCGTCCAGGTATGGAAACACAAAGAGGCCTTGAAGTCTTAGGTAGGCCGCCACCACCGCCAGGCACTTTGTGAACACCCTGGGGGCGGAGGTTAGGCCAAAGGGCAGCACACTGTACTGATAGTGATTTCCTCCCACAACAAACCTGAGATATTGTCTGTGGTCTGGATGAATGAGGATGTGAGTATACGCATCCTTTAAGTCTAAGGAGCATAGCCAGTCTCCCTGCTGGAGGTAGCGCAGCAGAATTTCAAGAGTGAGAATCTTGAACTTTTCCCTCTCCAGGAACTTGTTGAGGTTTCGCAAGTCTAGGATGGGCCTGAGACCTCCTGTTTTTTTTGGTACTAGGAAGTAACTGGAATAGAAACCTTGACCTCTCAGGTGGTGGGGCACCGGTTCCATGGCCTGTTCCTTTACCAGACTTTCCAACTCCTGTAGGAGTAAGTCCCTGTGCAAAGGGAGTCTTGGAGGCTCCCCTGGAAAATAGGAGGGGGGTACCTGGTGAAAGTGGAGAAGATAGCCCCTTTGGGCTATATTGAGCACCCAGGTATCCCTTGTGACGGCTGACCACCTGTGGGCAAACAGGGCCAGCCGGCCTCCTGTGCTGATGTGGCCCAGCTGAGGAGGAGAGGCTATGCCACTGGAGTCAAAACCCCGCTCCCTGCTGTGCAGGAGCCGGTGTTGGTGGCTTGGGGGCTTTCTGCCTACGGGGCCCATGACCCTGCCGACCCTGTGGGGGAGCTGCAGAGGCCTGATAATGAGGGTACTGTTTATAGGCAGTTGACTTCCTCGGGTAAAAGGACTTTTTTCCTGAGCCCTTCTTCTTATGAGAAGCGGCAGGGGTTTTTCTGGACAGCCTAGTCCGGGTCAGAGTCTCGGTCTCGAGTTCTGCAGCCTTTTCAGCCATGGGCTTGCCAAAGAGGTTTTCACCTCGGCAGGGGACATCGACCAACTTGTCCTGCACCGATGGCTCAAGATCCGATGACTGTAGCCAGGCCTGTCGGCATACACCGATGCTGGCTGCGGCTACTCGGGCCAAAGCCTCGAAGCCATCATAGGCTGCTCGAGAGATAAACTTCGAGCACTCCCGAATACCCGTGGACAGGGCATTGAACCTCTGCAAAGGTTCCTCGGAGAGACCAGCAGAGAACCTGGCAATCTCCTTTGCCAGGTCTTGATGGTACATGCCCATGTACAGCTGGTAGGTCTGGACACAGCAAGGAAGCATAGAGCCCTGGAAGCACTTCTTACCGAGGGCATCCAGGTTCTGGGCCTCCCGGCCGGGAGGCACCGAGGAGTGCATCTTCTGACTCTTCAGACGATGCATGGCCGATTCCACAACCATGGAGTGGTGCGGTAATTGTGCCTTTTGGAACCCAGGGCTCTTGCGGACTCGATAGATGGAATTGACCCGCTTGCTCAAAACTGGCATCGAGGCCGGCGCCTCCCACATGCAGAAGAGCAACCGCTCCAGCATCGGAGGAACCGGTACAGTAAAGGCCTCCTTAGGGGGAGAGTCATACTGCAGGGCCTCGAGCTCCTCAGCTCAAGGCTCCTCCTCGGGATCCACGGGGAATGCCAAGGCCTTAGCGATATCCCGCATGAAGTCCGAGAACCGGGTATCCTCCGGTGGGGACCATCTCCGAGGTTCGGACTCCGGTGAGTCCGTTGGGACACACCAAGTCCGAAAGGTGTCGGGTGACTCCTCATCCTCCGTCTTCTCCCAGCCAGACTCCTCAGAAGAGGAATCGAGCGGCTCCGGTCGGGCAGGCACCGATGCCATCCACCCCGACGCCGAAGATACCGACGTCGACGACCTCGGTCCCGAATGGGAGGCCGAGGGAGACCTTGGCTGAGGATAGACTCGAGCGCGCATGGACTCGAGGATCGTCACGGCCTCCGGGATCGACTTGGACGTCGATGTCCCGGTGGTCGGGGCAGATGCACCGGTGAGACCGGCGATCAGTGCCCGCTGCTGTTCCATGAAGGCAGCCAAGCTGCTCTCCAAGGCCGTCAACCTGAGTCCAAGCTCAGCAGACTCAGCAGCCCTCGACTCGGGCCCCGACGTCGGCTCCCCTGGAGGAGAGTCCACGAGGACTACAGTACTCACGTGACCAGGGGGACTCCATCTCGATATGAGGTTGTTTTGCAGGCCTCTCCGACTCCGAAGACCTGGGACAGCGCTCAGGGCTATGCGACTTGGCCCTCGAGGAACCAAGTACGTCCACCAACACCACCCTCGCGGGTTTCTTCTTTCTTCGATGCTCCCGCGAGGGAGACCCCCCCACTCAGAGGTACCTCGGCGCTGCTCGGGGCCGGAGTCCCGAGACATCGAGGCCTCTGACGAAGTCCGGGCCCGTCCGGACGCGGAGTCAGAGAAGATTCTTTCCTTTTAGTGCTGCCGACTCCTTAACACTTTCGAGGACATCTTCCCACACGGACCACAGATCTTCGTGTCATGATCGGGTCTGAGGCAGCGGAGGCAGCAGTCATGTGTGTCGGTGAGAGACACAGGTTCCTTACACCAATCACACTTTTTAAACCCGCTGGCAGCCATCGGGGGAAAAAGGGCCCCTGCGAGGTCAAAAGACAGGGCTGCCAGTGAAAAAAGAAAATGGCGCGAACGCTAGTCACTAAGGACAAAAACCGAAAAAAGATCGGGCCCAATACCGATGTATTAGGCCCAGGCGGAAAAGGGATCCAGCGTTGAACCGAAGAAACGGGTCAAACACAGAATAAAATCTACTTTTTCTTCAGGTGAAAATGAAACACGTCTGTCGGGCTCCGCGGAAAAAAGAAGACTGAGCAAGATGGCACCCTTGGGCGGGAAGGGGACCGCGCATGCGTGCTGCATTCCCTAAGGCTTTCTTAGAAAGCTGGGGAAATGCTCCGCACGGGGGCTCCGTCGGCACCGACGTTACCCATATGTGAGGACTGACTTCCTGCTTGGTCCTGGAGAAAAGCATCTGCTGCAATCCTCAGGGGATGCAACTGTCTGGAGCAAAACCTGGGCAGCTGATGGTGTAGTGGACTTGCAAGGAGATCGATGGATGGAAGTCCCCAGCGGAGGAAGATCTGCTGGACCACCAACGGATTCAACTGCCATTCGTGAGGCTGGAGAATCCTGCTTAGCTTGTCTGCAAGGAAATTCTCCTGACCAGGTAGATAAACTGCTTTAAGAAACGTGCCTTGTTTGAATGCAAAGGAGCAAAGGGCCAGTGCCTCCTGATATAGGAGCCTGGACCCCATGCCCCCTTGTTTGTTCACATAGAACACTGCCACCTGATTGTCCATCTGAACTAGGACAGACTGGTAAGAGAAGGCACGAGAAAATGTCTGCAGAGCTAAGCGGATTGCTCGCAGCTCCAAAAGACTGATTTGCTGCGTGGCCTCTCGAGGAGACCAGAGGCCCTGAGTGCACGTGCCCTGTCAATGTGCATCCCATCCCTTTAAGGAAGCATCGGTCGTCAGCACCCTTGTGTGTGCTGGAGCCTGAAAAGGTACCCCCCGTGAGAAGGTTTGGGAGATGTAGCCACCACTGTAAGGAGTCCAAAAGTGGTTTGGACAGCTTTACTCTGCGTCCACTGATCTCTGAGGCACCATTGAGCAGCCCGCATGTGCAGACGGGCATTTGGAGTCACATGTACCGTGGATGCCATGTTGCCCAGGAGCCGCAGGTAGTGCCTGGCGGAGACATGAGACTTGCTTTGGAACTGGTTGGCCAAGTCTATCAGTCTGTGGGCCCTGTCTTCGGGCAAGTAAGCTCTTGCCTGAAGGATGTCTAAGCTTGCCCCTCTCAAGTGGCTTCTTGGGCCTCCTGGAGAGACTGGCCCCTGATGAGCCAGTCGTCCAGGTATGGGAAGACAAAAATTCCCTGATTCCTGAGATAAGCCGCCACCACCGCCAGGCATTTGGTGAAAATCCTGACGGGCAGAGGTTAGGCCAAAGGGAAGTACCCTGTACTGAAAATGGTTTCCTCCCACCACAAATATTATTGTCTGTGGTCTGGATGAATGAGGATGTGAGTATAAGCATCCTTTAGGTCTAAGGAGCACAGCCAGTCTCCCTGCTGGAGGTAGGGCAGCAGTATCCCAAGGGTAAGCATCTTGAACTTTTCCCTCTCCAGAAACTTGTTTAGGTTTCGCAAGTCTAGGATAGGCCGGAGGCCTCCTGTCCTTTTTGGTACCAGGAAGTACCTGGAGTAGAAGCCTTGCCCCTCCAGGTGGTGAGGCACCGGTTCCACCGCCTGTTCCTTTAGAAGACTTGCCAACTCCTGAAGGAGGAGGTTTCTGTGCAGAGGGAGTCTTGGAGGCTCCCCTGGATAGTAGGAGGGGGGTAGCTGGTGGAAGTGGAGCAAATAGCCCTTTTGGACTATGCTGAGTACCCAGGTATCCCCTGTGATGGCTGGCCACCTGTAGGCGTACAGGGTCAGCCGACCCCCTGTGCTGAGTGGAGCCACCGGCGGAGGAGAGGCTATACTGTGGGAGTCAAAACCCGGCTCCCTGCTGTGCAGGAGCCGGAGATGGCGGCTTGGGGGTTTTCTGCCTACGGGGCACATGCTCCTGCCCCTTGGCCTGCTGGCCCTGTTGGGGAGCTGGAGAGGCCTGATACTGAGGGTAGGATTTGTAGGCAGCACCCTTCCTCGGGAAAAAGGGCTTCTTTCCCGAGCCCTTCTTTTTTTGAGAAGGGGCAGAAGTTTTTCTGGACAGCCTTGTCCTCATGAGAGTCTCAGTCTCGATTTCTGCAGCCTTTTCAGTCATGGGCTTACCGAATAGGTGGTCACCTCGGCACGGGACATCGACCAACTTGTCCTGCACCCATGTCTCCAGGTCCGATGACGGTAGCCAGGCCTGATGGCGTGCACCGATGCCATCCATGGCTACCCGGGCTGAAGCCTCGAAGCCATCAAAGGCTGCTCGAGAGATAAACTTCAAGCACTCTTGGATCCCTGTCGACAAGGCTTTGAACCTCTGCAAGGGTTCCTCAGAGAAGCCAGCTGACAACCCGGCAATCTCCTTTGCCAGGTCCCTGAAGTATATGCCCATGTACAGCTGGTAAGTCTGGACACGGCAAGACAGCATAGAGCTCTGGAAGCACTTTCTACCAAGGGCATCCAGGTTCCGGGCCTCCTGGCCGGGGGGCACCAAGGAGTGCTTCTTCGGACTCTTCAGGCGGTGCATGGCCAATTCCACAGCCATAGAATTGTGCGGTAGCTGCGCCTTTTGGAACCCAGGGCTCTTACGGACTCGATAAATGGAATCGACCCGTTTGCTAAGAACCAGCGCCGAGGCCGGTGCCTCCCACATACAGAAGAGCAGCCGTTCCAGCATCGGAGGAACCGGTACAGCAAAGGCTTCCTTTGGAGGAAAATCATACTGGAGGACATTGAGCTCCTTGGCTCGAGGCTCCTCCTCGGCGTCCGCAGGGAATGCCAAAGACTTGGCCATGTCCCTCACAAAGTCTGAGAACCGGGTATCCTCTAGGTGGGACCTTCTCCGAGACTCGGACTCCGGGGAGTCCGAAGGGACACACCGGGTCCGGACGGTGTCAGGAGAATCCTTCTCCTCCATCTCCCACACCGACTCCTCCAAGGAGGAGTCGAGCGGCTCTGGCCGTGTGGGCCTCTGTGCCACCCGCCCCAACGCCGAAGGCACCTGCGACGGCGACCTCAGCCCCGTACGGGAGGTCGAAGGGGACCTTGACCGAGGATCGACTCGAGACTTGATGGACTCAAGGATCGGCTCGGCCTCCGGGGTCGATTTAGATGTCAAGGTCCCGGTGGTCAGGGCAGATGCACCGGTCAGACCGGTGATCAGCACCTGCTGGCCAAGCTGCTCTCCAAGGCCGTCAGCCTGAGTCCAAGCTCAGGAGACTCAGCAACCCCCGACTCAGGCCCAACGTCGGTTCTCCCGGAGGAGAGTCCACGAGGACAACAGAACTTACGTGACTTGGGGACTCCAGCTCCATGCGAGGTAGTTTGGATGGCCTCTCTGACTCCGAGAGCCTGGGGCGGCAGTCAGGGCTACGCGACCTGGCCCTGGAGGACCCAGGGGCCTCCACCGACAACGCCCTCACAAGCTTCTTCTTCCTTTTGTGCTCCCGGGTGGGAGATCCCCTCTCAGAGGAATCACGACGGCGCTCGGGGTCAGACTCCCGAGATGTCGAGGCCTCTGACGAAGTCCGGACCCGGCCGGACACGGACTCTGAAAAAATTCTTTCATGTTGATGCTGACGGCTCCGAGGTGCCTTCGATGACATTTTGCCGCACGGGCCACAGACCAGCAGGTCATAGTTGGGCCCGAGGCATCGAAGGCAGCAGTCATGTGTGTCGGTGAGAGACATACGTTTCTTGCACCGATCACATTTTTTGAACCCGCTGGCAGCCATCGGGGAAAAAATGGCCCTCTGCAGGGTCAAAAGACCGGGCTGCCAGTGAAAATTACAAAAAAGGCGCGAATGCGAGTCACGAAGAACAAAAACTGAAAAAATAAATTCCGGACTCGATATCGGTGTACCTAGCCCAGGCAGGAAGGAGAACCGGTGTCAAACCGGATAAGAAAAAGCGAAAATCGCAGAAAAAAATCTACTTTTCCCGGGTGACACGAACTCACGTCCGTTGGGCTCCGTGGAAAAAGAAGACTGAGCAAGATGGCACCCTTGGGCGGGAAGTGGACCGTGCATGCTCGCTATATTCCCAAAGGGCTTTCCTTGAAAGCTGGGGAAATGCTCCACACGAGGGCTCCGTCAGTGCCGCCGTCACCCATATGTGAGGACTGACTTCCTGCTTGGTCCAGGAGAAAATATTTTTTCACTCAACGTGTAATCAAACTCTGGAATTTGTTACCAGAGGATGTAGTAAAAGCTGTTAGTGTAGCTGGGTTTAAAAAAGGTTTGGACAAGTTCCTGGAGCAAAGGTCCATAAACCATTATTAAAAAGGGACCCAGGATATCACTGCTTGACCCAATACAAGCATTATGGAACCTGTGTCTTTTGGGGAAACTGCTAGGTACGTATGACTTAGATTGGCCATTGTTGGAAACAGGATACTGGGCTTGATGGACCTTGGTCTGACCCAGTATGGCATATCTTATATTCTTAAGGTTGCCTTGTAGCTGAAGGACTCCCCCCTAGGTCCACAGAACAGGAAGAGCAAAGGTCATTTTCTAGATGGCGGCATTTCTTCCCACAACCAAGGCATCTATGCATGGAGGAAGGCATAATGAAATGAAAAAGGGCAAATAAACAGTGTTTCCTGAAGTAATTAAGCTGGCAAGAGACACCAGATCTGAAAAAGCATAGTTATTCACCTGTAAGAGATGTTCTCCAGGGACAGCAGGAATCAATCCTCACATATGGGTGATGAAGCCCTTGTGGAAGCATCTCCCCAGCTTTCAAAGAAAGCCTTCAGGAAATGCTATCATGCACATGTGGTCCCCTTTCCGCCCAAGAGTGCCATCTTCCTCAGTCAGATGACATAGCTAGAGCCAACAAAAGAAGATGGCAAAAATTCTACAGCAACTCCAAGGGGAGGAGGGAGGGTCGTGAGGACTGATTCCTGCTGTCCCTAGAGAACACCTGTTATAGGTGAGTAACTACGCTTTCTCCAGGAACAAACAGGAAGTCAGTCCTCACATATAGGACTCCCTAGCTACAGGCTACTGAGAACCTGTAGAAAAAACATGGTCCAGCCATGAGCAGCTGCAAGCGAATCTGAGAACAGACTCTGAGGACCCCAGTGCCCAGGGAGAACCATGGCTCCGGTAGCCTGAATAAGAAGGGTCGGAGGGCATGAGTTGCCTAAACCCTGAACAGATTAGAGTATGGCCTGGCTGAAGGCACTGTCACGTCGGGACTCCTCCTCCAGGCAGTAGTGAGCTGCAAAGGTGTGGACTGAGGACCAGGTGGCGGCCCGGCAGAGATCTGCCTGGACATTGTGTGACGTGACCTGGCACTCCAATAGCCCAGCCTGATTGTGGACAAAGGCGATACATTCCACCACCCAGGTGGACAGGGTCCGCTTAGTGACAGCCTCCCCCAGTCGACTGGGGTCATATGAAACAAAAAGCTGTGAGGCTCTGCGGTGGCCCCGAGTACATTGCAGGAAGAAGGACAGGGCCCTTTTGCAGTCCAGAGTATGGAGAACGGCCGCTGCCTTGTCAGCATGGGGCCGTGGAAATAAGGTAGGGAGCACCATCTCTTGGTTGAGGTGGAAAGCGGATACCACTTTCAGAAGGAACTTAGGGTGTTCTTGTAGAAAGATGTAGGGCACCAATGCCTGAAGCTCGCTGACTCTGGGGCAGAGGCAAGCGCCACCAGGATGGCAACTTTCCAAGATAAGTAATGCAAATGGCAGGCAGCCAAGGGTAAAAGGGCAGCTTGGTAAGCTGCGTCAGAACCATGTTGAGATCCCATTCCACCGGAGGTGGCTGGATGGTAGGTTTAGAGAGCAGAACGCCCCGCATGAATTGGATAATGAGGGGCTGCACAGAAAAAGGCTTGCCCTCTACGGAGTGATGGTTTGTGGAGAACATGCGCAGGTCTACCCTGACGGAGTTGGATTTGAGTCCAGTCTGCGAGAGGTGCAGCAAGTATTGCAGCACCGTTTGCACTGGGTAGGAGAACAGATCTACCCATTGCTCCTTACACAATATCGAGAATCATTACCACTTGAAGGCATATGCTCGTCTCGTGGAGTTCTTACAAGAGGCCAGGAGGACTTCTTCCACCTCCCTGGGGAGATTGTGGGGCGCTAGCACGACCCGTTCAGCAGCCATGCTGTTAGCGACAGGGACCCCAGGTTGAGGTGGAGAAGTGAGCCCTCCTCCTGGTCAGTAGGTCCTGGGGAACTCCCCAGAGGGAACGGGAGCTCCATCAAGAGGCAGAGTAACAGGGAAAACCAAGGCTATCAGGGCCACTGTGGGGCCACCAGAGCATGGAAGCCTTGCCCCGCTGGCTTCCATGAAGAGGATCCACGCGATTAGTAGCATGGAAGGAAAGGCATACAGGAGGTCCTCGACCACGAGATGAGGAAGGTATCCGCCATTATTCGTGATGGATGCAATTGGGGAAGGCAGAAGCAGGGCAGCCGAGCATTGACTGGGTTGGCAAAGAGGTCTAGACTTGGGCTTCCCTATAGTCAGAATAGCCGCTGCACCACCCTGGGCTCTAGGCGCCACTCGTGTGAAGGACCCTGCTCAGTATGTCTGCTAGGGCACTGTCCTGGCCCTGAAGGTATAACGCCTTAGGAGCATTTCCTGACTGATCGTGTATGAGCAGAAGGCTACTGCCTCCTGGCAGAGGTGGTGAGACCCTGTGCCCCCCTGTTTGTTCAGGTATAACATCGCAAACTGGTTGTCCATTTGGACCAGCACCGAATTAAGCTGCAGGCTGTGTTGGAAGGCCATGATTGCCAGAAAATTGGCTCTGAACTCCAGCAGGTTGATCAGCTGCTGGCTCTCCTTTTAGAGACCAGTTGCCTTGTGTGCGCAGTTCCTCACAGTGGGCCCCCCAGCCAAGTAGAGAGGCATTTGTGCTGAGGACCCTCTGGGGGTTTGAGTGTTGAAAGGGCATGCCCTTCTGCAGGTGCTGTGCATCCTGCCACCAACTGAGTGACTCTGCTAGTTGACAGGACACCAAGACCCTGTCCCAGAGCCTGCCTGTGGCCTGAGTCCACTGGGAGCGGAGGCACCAATGAGCTGCCCACATGTGGAGGTGGGCGTTGGGACCATATGGACTATGAAAGCAATGTGGCAGAGCAGATGAAGTATGGACTGCACCGAGACATCGTCATGGTACTGCACCTTGGTCGCCAGGGCCTTGAGGCAATCTGTCCTGTCCAGGGGGAGGAAGGCCCTGACGAGGAGGGTGTCCAGGTGAGCCCCTATGAACTCCAGCTCCTGTATTGGAGTTAGGTGGGATTTGGGGAGGTTTATCATGAACCCCAGATGTTGTAGGACCTCGATGGTGCTGGGCATTGTCTGTTGCACCTCTGAGGCTGTCTCCCCCTTTATGAGCCAGTAGTCCAGGTATGTGAAGACCAAGGCCCCTTGGAGACGAAGATAGGCAACCACCAGTCAGGCATTTGGTGAAGACATTTGGTGTGGAGATTAGGCCAAAGGATAGTACCCCAACCATGAAAGAATACTCACTCACCTGTAAAGGTGTCCTCCGGGGACAGCAGGAATCAGTCCTCACATATGGGTGACATCGGCACCGACAGAGCCCTCACAGAAGCATCCTCCCAGCTTTCAAAGAAAGACTTTGGGAGATGCTACCACGCATGCGTAGTCCCCTTCACGCCCAGGGGTGCCATCTTGCTCAGTCAGATGACATAGCTTAAAGTCAGAAAAATAAAAGATGATAAGCAAATATAAAGGGGGGGGGGGGGGTTGTGAGAACTGATTCCTGCTGTCCCCAGAGAACACAATTGTAGTTCCTTTCCTTTTCCTAGGCTGTGGCCAATCTTTCTTGTTAGCAAATATATACCTGCCTTGATGTTTGCAAGGCGGTATATCAAGTTATGCAACATACATAAACAAACTTTGCTTTCTCCAGGAACAAGCAGGAAGTCAGTTCTCACATATGGCACTCCCCAGATACAGGCTACCGAAAGCCCACAGCGAAAGAAAAAAACATGGTCACCTCAAGGAAAGCCGCGAGCAGCAGCAATTGAGTCCGTGGCTACAGACTACATTAGGACCCCTGTGTCCAATGAAAACCAGCACTCCGGTAGCCTGAACACAGATGGGTTGGAGGGCAGGAGTTGTCTAAATCTCAAAAAGATTATGGAGCACAGCCTGGTCGAAGGCACTGTCCCGTCTGGACTCCCTTTCCAGGCAGTAATGGGCTGCGAAGGTATGGACTGAAGACAAAGTGGTGGCCCGGCAGATGTCCACCCCGGGGGGGGGGGGCGTGCAGGTTTGCTACTAAGGCTGCCATGGCAAAGACACGGTGCACCGTGACACAGCCTTCCAGCGAAAGCCCCACCTGCTCATAGGCGAGGGTGGTACAGTCCACAACCCAGGTAGACCGTGTATGTTTGGTTACTGCCTCCCCTAAACAACTGGGGTCGTACGAGACAAAAAGCTGAGGAGCTATGCGGTGGCCCTGAGTACTTTGGATGTAGAAGGACAAGGGCCCTTTTACAATCCAGAGTATGAAGGACCGTCTCACCCCTACTGGTGTGAGGTCTTGGAAAGAAGGTGGGAAGTACCACTTCCTAGTTGAGATGGAAGGACGATACTACCTTCGGAAGGAATTTAGGGTGCGTGTGGAGCACCACCCTGTTCTTGCAAAACCTGGTATATGGTGTCTCCGCCACTAAGGCCTGAAGCTTGCTAACTCTGCAAGCGGAGGTGAGTGCGACTAGGAGCGCCATCTTCCACGAGAGGTATCGTAGGTGGCAGGTAGCCAGAGGCTCAAAGGGCGGGTGAGTGAGCTGCCCCAAAACCACACTGAGGTCCCACTTGGCTGCCGGAGGGCGAACCGGGGACCTCGATAAGAGCAGACCCCCTTAGGAAGTGGGTCATCAGTGGCTGGATCAAGAGGGGTTTCCCATCCAGTGCAGTGGTACGCCACCAGTGCACTGAGGTGCACCCTGACAGAGTTAGATTTAAGCCTGGATTGCGAGAGGTGGAAAAGGTACTGCAACACCAGTCCCACCAGGAAGGAGAATGGATCAGTCCCGTGCTCTGCACATCAAGTTGAAAATCTGCGACATTTGAGAGTGTAAGACTATCTAGTGGAAGCCTTATGAGAGGCCAGCAGGATCTCTTCTACCTCACCCAAGAGGATGAAAGGGGCCAGGGTCACCCTTCTCAGCAGCCATGCAGTCAGTGACAGGGACCTCAAATTGGGGTGCAGAAGAGAGCCCCCCTCCTGAGACAGGAACCCTGGAGAGTTCCCCAATGGGATGGGGGTCTCCACTGATAGTCAGAGGAGTAGTGGGAATCACGGTTGCCTGGACCATTGAGGAGCTTTCAGGATGAGCGTGGCCTTGTCATGGAGGGTCCTGAACAAGGTTTTGGCAATCAGCAGCGTGGGAGGGAAGGCATACATGAGGCCCTGCGACCATGAGACGAGGAACATGTCTGCCGCCATCCAGCATGGGTGGGCCTGCCGGCAGCAGAAGCAGAGCAACTGGTAGTTATCCGGGCCGGTGAACAGGCCCATCACGGGTTCCCCCTCAGAGCTGAAAGAGTCTGTCGGCCACACTGGGGTCCAGCTGTCACTTGTGTGGCTGGAGGAACCTGCTCAATCTGTCGGCCAGTAGGTTGTTCTGGCCTGGCAGGTATATTGCCCTTAGGAGTATACCCTGTCAGACTGTGTGGAAGCAGAGGACCACCGCTTCTTGGCAGAGGGCATGAGACCCCGTGCCCCCCTGTTTGTTCACATGTAAAACCGCTACCTGATTGTCCGTTTGGACCAACACCAGTGGGTGACATAGGCAGTGGCAAAAAGCTCGGATGACTAAGTATATTTATTGCCCGTAGTTACAGGAAGATGATCTGTTGGGTGCTTTCGTCCTGCAACCAGCTGCCCTGGGTGCAGAGTTCATTGCAGTGGGCTCTGCACCCGAGCAGGGAGGCATTCGTGGTGAGGACCTTTAAGGGGCTTGGGGCATTAAAAGGCATCCCTTCCTCGAGATATTGGGGAATCTGCCACCAGGTCAGAGAGTCTGCCAACTGGCGGGTCACTAAGACTTTGTCCCAGAGGCACCCCATGGCCTGTGTCCACTGGTCTCAGAGGCACCACTGCGCAGCCCTCATGTGGAGGCGGGCATCTGGGATGACATGGACCGTGGAGGCCATGTGCCAGAGTAAGTGAAGAGGAGCCGAGTTGACACCGAGAGGCGGTGTTGTACATCCAGTGCTAGGGCCCTAAGGCAGTCGGCTCGGTCCCTGGGCAAGAAGGCCTTTGCCTGAAGGGTGTCCAGTCTTGCCCCTATAAACTCCAGACATTGCATCGGGAGGAGGTAGGATTTGGGGTAGTTTCTCACAAACCCTAAGTGCTGCAGGACCTGGATGGTGCGCGAAGTCGCCTGCTGCACCTCCGAGGCAGTGCCTCCCTTTATGAGCCAGTCATCCAGACAAGGATAGACAAGGACCCCCTGGAGACGGAGAAAAGTGGCCATGACTGCCAGGCATTTTGTGAAGGGGCAGAGGCCAAGCTGAAAGCAAGCACCCTGTACTGGTAGAGGCTGCTCCCCCCCCCCCCCCACCATGAACCGCAGATACTGCTTGTGTTTGGGGTAAATGAGGATGTGGGTATAGGCATCTTTCAGATCCAAGGAGCACAGCCAATCTCCCAGCTGGAGGTAAGGCAGCAATGTTCCAAGGTAGAGCATCATGAACCTCTCCCTCACCAGGAACTTGTTGAGGCTATTCAGGTCGAGGATGGGCCTTAGGTCTCCTGTCCTTTTTGGCACGAGAAAGCACCTGGAGTAGAACCCCTTGCCCTTGAGAAGGTGGGGCACTGGTTCCACCACTTTGTCCTTGAGAAGACATAAGCTCTTTCAGTAGAAGATCCCGGTGAAGGGGAGACCTAAGAGGCTCTCCCAGAAAATAAGGGGGAGGTGTCCGAGTCAGATAGAGGAGGTAACCCTCCTTGACCACTCGAAATGCCCAGGAATCGGTGGTGACGGTTAGCCCCTTTAGGCATAGTGGGCTGCTGACCTTCTTGGGGTGGAGAGGCTATGCCCAAGGAGTCAAAAACTCCCCCCTGGCTGGGCCAGGCCAGACACCTGCGGTTTGGGAGCCTTCTGCTTACAAGGGCCATGCCCATGTCCCTTGGCCTGCTGACCCTATTAGGGAGCCGGGGAGGCCTGAAAAGGTGGGTAGTTTCTGCAAGCAGCCCCTTTCCTTGGGCAGAAGAGCTTTTTACCTGAGTCCTTCCATCGGGGAGGGGCAGCAGTCTTCTTAGAGAGCCTGGTCCTCATAATGAACTCAGCTTGGCAGCTTTGTTGGTCATGGGCTTGCCAAAAACGTTCTCTCCTTGGCATGGGACATTGACCAACTTATCCTGAACCCATTGCTTGAGGTTGGACAACTGTAGCGAAGCCTGGCATAGGGCACCAATGCCCCACCGCTGCTACTCGAGCTGCTGACTTGAATCAGTCATAGGCTGCCCGAGACAAACTTGGAGCACTCACGGATGGCCTTGGCCAGGTTCTTGAACACCCTGCAGGGGTTCCTCGGACAGAACAGGGGTTCCTTCGCCAGGTCTCTCAGGTACATGCCCATGTACAGCTGGATAGGTCTGAATGCAGTCGATGAGCATCGAGCCCTGGTAACACTTTCTGCCAAGGACGTCCAAGGTGCGTGCCTCTCTGCTGGGGGGGCACTGAGGAGTGCGTCATCTGACTTCAGTTGACACATGGACAACTCCACCACCATGGAGTTGTGCAGCAGCTGTTACTTCTGGAAGCCCAGGTTCCAGTGGACTCGATACATTGAGTCGAGCCACTTGCTCACCACCAGCACCAATGCTGGTGTTTTCCCACATATGGAGCATCAGCCATTCCAGGATAGAAGGGCTGGGCACCATGAGTGATTCCCTCGGAGGGGCCTCGTACTGGAGAATTTCTAACTCATCCACTCAAGGGTCCTCCTCTGATTCCGTCAGGAACACTAGGGCCTTGGACATGTCCTTGACAAAGTCAAGGAGACCACCACCAGGGCTCCGAAGCGGCAGAGTCCAAGGGGGCGTCGCAGGTGCGACTCCTCATCCTTTGTCTCCCACTCGGAGTAGTCTGTCAAGAACTCGAAGGAAGGATGGTCCGTGGGCCCTGGGGCTGATCCCGGCCCGCGGCACTTTGAGGCCCCATGGCCGGTGCCGGGCACACTGGCTGGGGACCATCGTGTCTCGTCAAGCGGGAACCAGATCAAGACCTTGGCCAAGGATCAATTAGAGGCTGAAGGACCTTGAGTATTGGCTCAGCCTCCAGGGACATTTTTGACGTCAAGAGCCCGGTGGTCGAGGCAGATGAACCGGTAGTTCCGAACAATAGTGCCCGCTGCTGGTCCATGAAGGCATACAAACTGTGCTCCAGGGCCGCCATTCTGGACTCCAGGCCAGAAGGCTCCACAGCCATTGGTGTGGGCACCAAGGGACTCGGGCCCCAAGCTGATTTCCCCCAAAGGGGGGTCCTCAAGGAGGACGGTATCTGGCGACTGAAGTCGAGTCCTTTCAGGGGACCTTTGCAGGCTGTTCCCTCTCCAATCCCTCAGCCGAGCGTCTCGGACTGCGGGACATAGCTCAGGTCGTACCCAGCCTGTCGAATCCGTCCAAGGATGCCGCCTTCAAGGTTTTCTTCTTCTTTTTGGGATCCCTTGAGGGAGACCCCCTCTCTGAAGAACCACAGCGCTGCTTGGATTCGTAGGGGCCCGTTTGGGATGTCGTGGCTTCAGATGAAGCCCTGGCCTTCGGAGGTACCAGGGAAAAACTTGTTGTGCTGCTGCTGGCGGCTCTTGAGGGCTTGATGGACATCTTTTTGCAGATACTGCATGCTGTAGGGTCGTGGTTCGGGCCCAAGGCAACGAAGGCAGCAGTCATGTGTGTCGGTCAAAGACATAATTTTAGTACTACCAATCACACTTCTTGAAGCCACTGGCAACCATGGGGGGAAAAAAGTACCTCAACAAGGTCGAAGACCTGCCAAGCTGACAGTTGGAAAAAAGGCGCGAAGATGCCAAAAATGAAAAACTACAAAAAGGGACCCGAATTCAGTGCCGAGACAGCGAGGTCAGGTGGCTGGAAGAGGACCGGTTCAGTACTGGAGGCAAGTATGAAACTCAAGCAGAAAAATCAACTTTTTCCGGGGACAAGCCAGACGGATAAAAGGAGACTGAGCAAGATGACACCCTTGGGCGGGAAGGGGACCATGCATGCGTGGTAGCATCTCCCAAAGGCTTTCTTTGAAAGCTGGGAGGATACTTCCATGAAGGCTCCATTGGTGCCGATGTCACCCATATGCAAGGACCGACTTCCTGCTTGTTCCCAGAGAACCTTAGGTACTGCCTGTGACTGGGATGAATAAGGATGTGGATATAAGCATCCTTTAGGTCCAAGGAGCCTAGCCAATCTCTCTGCTGGAGGTAAGGCAGCAATATTCCAAGGGACAGCATTTTGAACTTCTTCTGCACCAGGAATTTGTTCAGGATTCTCAAGTCCAGGTTGGGCCTTAGACCTCCTCTTCTTTTTGGGACCTGAAAGTACCTGGAGTAGAACATGTAGTTACTCACCTGTAACAGGTGATCTCCGGTAACAGCAGGAATTTAGTCTTCATGGTTGTGAAGACTAAATTCCTGCTGTTCTGGGAGAACACCTGTTACAGGTGAGTAACAAGTCAATTCCAGGAACAAGCAGGAATGTAGTCCTCACACATGGGACTCCCTAGCTAGAAGATGCCAGAGAGATGCCCTCAGAGTCAGCAGTGGTTTGCTTCAGGTATGCCAAAAGAGGTCATGTATCCTCCATGGATGTTTGGTATCGAAGACCGGGTCGGAGTGTAGTTGCTCTAAGTCTGAAAGAGATGTTGGAGAACACCCTGGCCAAACATGGCATCCCGGTGCGAGTTCTTATCCAGACAGTAGTAAGCAGCAAAAGTATGGACTGAAGACGAAGTTGCTGCTTTGCAGATTTCGTCAATAGCTACAGATCGTAGATTTGCCATCGAGGTAGCCATGGCTCGAACATTATGGCAGTGACATCACCCTTGAGGGAGAATCCTGCCTTCTCATAAGCAAAGGTGAGGCGGTCTGCTATCCACTTGGAAAGAGTATGTTTGGAGACTGGCAACCCGAGGTGACTAGAGTCAAAGGAGATAAACAGCTGAGAAGCCTTCCAGTGCTCTCGAGTTCTCTTAAGATAAAAAGTTAAGGCACGTTTACAATCCAGAGTGTGGAAGGTTGCGTCTGCCCTAGATGAATGTGGTCTAGGGAAAAACACAGGAAAGTAGACCGACTGGCTCAAATGGAAGGATGAGACCACCTTTGGCATGAAGTGAGGATGAGTTCTAAGGACTACCTTATCATGGTGGAACCGTGTGTAAGGTGGGTCAGTCACCAAGGCCTGGAGCTCACTAATGCGTCTTGCTGAAGTGAGGGCAATGAGGAAGATGACCTTCCTTGTGAGAAACTTAAGTGATGTAGTGGCTAGAGGTTCAAAGGGCAGCTTGAGAAGCTGTCCTAGAACAACATTGAGGTCCCATGCCACAGGTGGTGACTTAATGGGAGGCTTGGCTAATAGAAGACCCCTCATGAAGCGTGCTACAAGCAGATGAGAGGAGATTGGTTGGCCAGCTAAGGGCACATGAGAGGCCGCAATTGCACTTAGGTGTACTCTTACCAAATTGGTTTCAAGTCCAGAAGACGATAGGTGGAGGAGATACTCAAGAAGTGCCTCCACTGGAGATGAGAAGGGATTAAGATTCTTCTGAGAAAACCAGAAAGAAAACCTACGCCACTTGAAAGCGTAGGACCATCTGGTGGATGGCTTTCTAGAAGCTAAGAAGATGTCCTTAACCTCCTGGGAAAGGTTAATACCTTGGAAGACTATGCCTTCAGCAGCCATGCTGTGAGATGAAGAGACTGCAGATTGGGATGGAGCAGCGTCCCCTCCGAGAGTGGAGATCTGGAGCAGAACCCAGATCTATGGTTTGAGTCTGAGAAGACGTAGCAGGAGAGGGTACCATGGCTGACAAAGCTAGCATGGGACTATAAGAATCATAAAGCCCCTGTCTGCTTGGAGTTTGAAAAGAGTGTTGGGAATTAGGGGAATGAGAGGGAAGGCATATAGGAAGCCATGTCCTCAGTGGAGGTGAAAAGCATTCCCTTGTAGACTGTCTGACGCAGGGGTCCTGGTACAGAAGAGAGGGAGCTTGGCATTCTGAGGACTTGCGAAAGGGTCTATATCTCTGGAGTCCCCCAGATCTGAAAAACGTAGGAGACTGTGTCTACATGAAGAGACCACTCGTAGGGGAGAAGGATTTGACTTAATCTGTCTGCTAATATATTGTGCTTGCCCGGGAGATACACTGCTTGGAAGTGAATGTGATAATGTATGGAAAAGGACCAGAGATGTAGAGCCTCGCTGCAGAGGGTCCAAGAACCTATTCCGCCTTGCTTGTTCACGTAGAACATGGCCACTTAATTGTCAGTTTGGACTAGAACTCTGCGGCAACGAAGATGGTCCTGGAACACTTTGAGAGCTTTGAGAATGGCTCTGAGCTCCAGCAGATTTATGTGGAGTTGTGACTCCTGCTGAGACCAGAGGCCTTGAATAGGGAGAGATCCCAGATGGGCTCCCCAGCCCATTGGATGCGTCTGTCATCAGGGTACATTGATGTGCAGGCATCTGAAAAGGTGACCCTACAAGGAAATTTTCTGGAGAACACCACTTCTGGAGAGACGAGACCAGAAAGGTAGAGACTTATCTAGTCCCCTAGGTGACCTGATGCTTGAGACCACTGGGAGGGCAGTGTCCATTGGGCTATGTGCATGTGTAGACAGGCATATGGAACTACATGCAACGTTGATGCCATATGACCCATAAGTTGTAGCATTTCTCAAGCAGTAAGATAGTTCTGGAGACATGCCTGAGATGCTGATTGAGACGAGTGCAGCGGAGTTGTGGCAGAAATGCCCTTGACTGCTGAGTATGTAAAAGGGCCCCTATGAACTCTAGAGTTTAAGAGGGGACAAGTTGGGACTTTGGAAGATTTATGACAAATCCCAAGTGTTGTAACACCTGCATGGTGTGTGAGAGGGACAGACTGGCCTCTTGAGAGGTGCTTGCTCATGAGCCAGTCGTCTAAGTAAGGGAAGACAAGAATCCCTAAAGCCCTTAAAAATGGAGCTACTACTGCCATGCATTTTGTGAAGACTCTTGGGACAGAGGCAAGGCCGAAAGTTAGGACTCTGTATTGATAGTGTCTTCCCTGAAACATGAAGCGCAGGAATTTTCTGTGTTCTGGATTGATAAGAATATGAGTGTATGCTTCCTTTAGATCTAGGGAACAGAGGCAGTCCTGACTCTAGAAGTAGGGAAGAAGGGTCCCCAGGGAGACCATCTTGAACTTCTCCCATATGAGATACTAGTTTAGGTCCCTGATGCCCAGAATGGGCCTGTATCCCCCCATTTTCTTTGGAATAAGAAAGTAGGGAGAACAGAAGCCCATTCCCCACTGGAATGTTGGAACCTCCTCTATTGCACTCTGCATTAGAGGCGAGGTGGCTTCTTGTGGTAACTGAGCAGTGAGAGAGGGCTGAGAATGGAACTCTCTTGGTGAAGCTGGGGGGGGGGGGGTAGGCTTCATAGATGAAGTCTGTATCCCTCCTGTACTATTGTTAATGTCCACTGCTCCGAGGTGATGAGATGCCATCTGTGGGCATAAAGGCAGAGTCTGCCTGGAATGTGGATAGGGTCGGGATCTTAAGAGGCAGGCCAGCTATGTTCTCTAGAAAGAAGTCAAAAACCCAGAGTAGCCTGAGCCTGCTGAGGTGGCTGAGACTTGGGAGTCTGAGCCTTCTTTTGATGTTTTGAAGGTTGCTGTCCCTTCTGAGGAGCATGATGCTGACACAGAGCAGCAGGAGAATAAGAAGGATAATACTTCTTTTTATTAAAGGTGGCTTTCTTTGCTGCTGCTTTCTTTTTAGCTGGGTTAGCAGTAGATCTAGAGAACCTATTCAGGGTAGTGTTCTCAGACTCCAACTGAGAGGCCTCGTCTTGCCAATCTTTGCCAAAACGTTTTTTGCCGGGGCAAGGATTATTACTCAACTTATCTTGAACCCATTGTTCGTGCTTCTGCCGGCAGCACTGGATGGCCTTGGCGGACATCTTTTTGCACAGGGAGCACACCTCTGGGTCGTGGTCGAGACCTAGACACCTGAGGCAACAATCATGTGTGTCGGTAAGGGACATGTTCCTGGAGCACTGATCACACTTTTTAAATCCGGTGGCCATTGGGGCAAAAAGGGCCCCAGCGAGGTTGAAGACCTTCGACGTGGCCAGCAGTTATTAAAGGCGTGAAACCACGCTGAGTGAAAAGAACCTAACTAAACAGATTCCGAATACTGAGGCAGAGGTAACAGTGCTTGGAGGCGGGAAAGGGACTGGTGCTATCCAGATGGTACACAGAAGTACACAAGGAAATCAACTTTTTTCTGGGGGAGAAAGACGAACGTCTGTAGGGTTCCGTGGAAAAAGGGAGACTGAATAAGATGGCACCCTTGGGCAGGAAGGGGACCATGCATGCTTGGTGGCATCTTCCAAAGGCTTTCTTTGAAAATGGCCTCCGTGTCTCACCGAATGCAGGGAAAGTAATTAAACAAGAAAAAACTAGCCAGAAGGAAAGGCACCGTCAAGAAACACATGAGAAGAAAAAACTCAGACGAAACCAAAAATGCTGCGAAAACAGACGCAGTAAAATGAAAAGTTCTCCGAGCGGAAAGAAAAGACTGCAGTCACAAAGTAGGTGTTGATGGTAAGAAAACTACGTTCATCGCCGGCAACTGGAAAAAAAATAAAGCATAGCGACTCGATGGAAGGAGAACCAGGAAAAAATGAAACCAAAAGCAAATGAAGCAACGCTCAACGGAAAGGGGGGATGAGAAAACTCACTGCCCGACGAACACCTCAGCTGAAGGGTCTGCCGCAGCGACGGCAGCCCCAGAGAAAAGAAAAGCCAGTTGAGGAGAAAACTTGTTGTAAAAATAACAAACCGGCTGGAGAAGTCTTCAAATTAGGCAGACTGTCCTCTGGAAAACCGGAGGGCTGCACTGCTCCCTCTTGAGCAGGAGCCCGCCCCCCCCCCCCACCAAAGGCGCTCAAGTGCTCCTCCTAAGAACAAGCACACCTGGCAAGGTGAAAGGAAACCTCTAAATATCAGTACAATAGAACACTTCAACTGAACACTGACCAGGTTCCCAGAATAAATGCTAAACTGACAGAAAGCCAAGAGAAACTGTCAGAAGCTGAACTGAAGTCCACATCTACTGGAGACTGAAGCTGACTCTATGGGTCTTGGGTTATATACCCATGATGATGTCACAGCTTCTGAGTTTTTTTTCTCTGTCTCAAGCATCTGCTGACATGGGGAAATAACCCTCTGGTCTGGACTGCTCTAGCAGGATGTAAAAGTTTCCAGTCCTCCAACTACTCAATAGATCATACAGACTTAGGCATAGCTTTGATGCCACCACACTCCTGATCTCTAATGCTGCTGGCCCACCTTCATTCCAAGATAGAAATGTATCCTGCTCAATGTTTTTATTCTCTTAAAATCTAGATCTCCATCCCAGCAGTCAAGATCAACATTCAAGAAGATATCGTCAATCTATTCCCTCTTTCAGATTCCTCTAGTAGAGTAGATTCAGATATGCTTTACAATGCTCCCTAAGATAGGCCACAATATTGTAACTCTCAATCATTTGCTAATAATCACCAGATACATGCACATATTTCCCAGGCCAAGTTCTTATGCAAAGCAAGTAAATAAAACAAGACATCTAAAGATTAGCTAAAAATCAGGAAAGCTCCAGCTCTGATGAAAATAGATATCCTGTGCTTGGCTACACGTCATCAAATGGAGAACCTGGCTTAAATGTGGGAACAAATAAAGAAAATATACTTGAAGTTTGACCATCTTAGATCTTTCATGACATGGGCAAGTTGGGAAAGCATAGTTACTCATCTCTAACAGGTGATCTCCGGGGAAAGCAGGAAGTCAGTCCTCACATATGGGTGACTTTGGCGCCAATGGAGCCCCTGCAGAAACATCTCCCCAGCTTTCAAAAAAAGCCTTTGGGAAATGCACCAGGCATGTGCTGTCCCCTTCCCGCCCAAGGGTGCCATCTTGCCTCAGTCTAATGACATAGTTAAGACAGCAAAAATTAAAATACGGTAAAGAAGCAACTAAGGGGAGGAGGGAGGATTGTGAGGACTGATTCTTGAGGTCCCCTGAGAACACCTGTTACTGGTAAGTAACTACATTTTCTCCGGGAACAAGCAGGAAGTCAGTCCTCACACATATGGGACTCCCCAGCTACAGGCTACCGAGAATCTGTAAAAATGCCACGGTGGCCTGCAAAGGGTGAGCCGTGAGCTGCGGCAGTTGAGTCCCTACTGCAAGACTCTCGCAAGACCCAAGTGTCCGGCGGGGAAACAGCACTCCGGTAGCCTGAACACAGAAGGATAAGAGGGCAGGAGTTGTCTACACCGCGAAGAGATTACGGAGTACAGCATGGCAGAAGGCACTGTCCAGTTGAGACTCTCTCCAGACAGTAGTGAGCTGCAAAGGTATGGACCGAAGACCAGGTGGCGGCCCACCAGATTTCCGTCATGGAGACGGAATGCAGATTTGCCATGAAAGTAGCCATGGCCCTGACGCGGTGCATCATGATCCTCTGGTCCAGTGAGATCCCAGCCTGCTCAGAGGCAAGGGTAATGCAGTCTGCCACCAAAGCGGACAGAGTTTGCTTAGTCACTGGGAGCCCCAGAAGGCTGAGGTCATAGGTTTACAGAAAGCTGAAGTGCTTTGCGGTGGCCCAGAGTCCATTGCAGATAGGATAGGACACCTTTTTACAATCCAAAGTATACAGTACCATCTCTGCCTTGTTGGCGTAAGGCCTTGAAAAGAAGGTGGGGACACCATCTCCTGAATGAGGTGGAATGGGGACACCACCTTCAGCAGAAACTTGGGGTGTGTGCAGAGCACCACCCTGTTCTTGTAGAACCTGGTGTACTGGAAATCACTGACTCAGCAAGCTGATGTGAGTGCTACAAGGAAGACAACCTTCCAGGAGAGGTACTTCAAGTGGCAGATAGCCAGGGGTTCAGACATCAGCTTAGTGAGCTACAAGAGCACCACACAGATCCCACTCCGCCGCTGGAGCGCAGACAGGGGGTTTGGATAGCATGAAGCCAAGCAAGAATCAAGATACAAGGGGCTGAGTAGAGAGAGGCTTGCCGCCCTCAACGGAATGGTGGTGCACTGCGATAGTGCTCATGTGCACTCTGACTGAGATGGACTTCAATACTGCGACAGATGGAGCAGGTATTGGAGTATCACTTGTACCGAGCAGGAGAACGAGTTAGCCCATCTTCTGGCGCACCACACCGAGAATCGGCACCACTTGAAGGCGTACGCTCTTCTTGTAGAAGCCTTAAGAGAGATCAGAAGAACCTCTTCCCCATCCCGTGGAAGGTTGGAGGAAGCCAACGCTAACCTTTCAGCAGCCAAGCCGTAAGTGACAGGGACCCCAGATTGGGGTGTAGGAGAGAGCCCTGCTCCTGTGAGAGCAGTCCTGGGGCTCGGCCCTGGGGAATCAGCGATGATGCTGACAAGGGGAGGAGCAGCGGGAACCAGAGTTGCCTGGGCCACCAGGGAGCTATCAGTATTAGGGATGCCCTGTCATACTGGACCTTGAAGAGGGTCTTGGCAACCAGTGGTTTCGGCAGGAAGGCATAAAGGAGGCCTTCCATCAATGGAATAAGGGTGTGGCTGGCGGGAGCAGAAGAGGGACAACTATGTTTTGTCCAGGCTGGTGAACAGGTCCACCAGCAGAACACCCAGAGTTGGAACAGCCAGGAGGCCACTTCGGGATCCAGCGCCACTCGTGCAGCTGGAGGTCTCTGCTCATGTTGTTCGTCAGGGAATTGCCTTGGTCCAGGAGGAGACCGCTCTTAGAAGTATCCCCCTTCATGTCACATAGGAGTAGAGGGCTACTGACTCCTGGCAGAGGAAGTACGACCCCGTGCCACGTAGAACAATGCAACTTGTTGTCAATCTAGACCAGCACCGACTGGTGCTGCAGCCGGGGGCAGAAGGCTCGGAGAACAAGAAATATCGCCAGGAGCTCCAGCAGATTGATTTGTATCTGGGATCAGCTGCCTTGTATCTGGAAGCTCCCGTAATGCGCTCTCCAGCCCAGTAGGAAGGTGTCCATGGTGAGGACCCTCAGGAAGGTGGTTGCCTGGAAGGGCATTCCATCTTGAAGGTGACAAAGGATTTGTCACCATCCAAGGGAGTCCACCAGCTGGCGGGTCATTCTCACTTTGTCCCGGAGCCTGTCTATGGCTTGTGTCCACTGACAGCAGAGGCACCACTGGGCAACTCTCATGTGTAGTCAGGCATATGTGGTGACATGAACCGTGGAGGCCATGTGGCCAAGAAGGCGAAGGAGAAGCAAGGCAGGTAGCGACCGGTAGCGCTGTACCTCTGCGGCTAGCCTCCTGAGGTGTTTTGATCTCTCCTGGGGGTGGAAGGCCTTGGCCTGGAGGGTGTCTAGCTGAGCCCCTATAAACTCCAGGCATTGAGCCGAGCCGAGGCGAGGTGGGACAGGGAAGTTTATGACGAAATCCAGGTGCTGCAGGGAATTTATGGTGCGCCCGGTTGCGCATTGTGCCTCTTCTTATGAGCCAGTCATCCAGATAAGGGAAGACGAAAGCCCCTTGGAGCCAGAGGTGGGCTGCGACCACCGCGAGGCACTTGGTGAAGACCCTTGGTGATCAGCCCAGAAAGAAGGGCAGCACCCTGTAATAGTAGCGCTCTCCTCCCACCATGAACTGGAGGTATTTTCTGTGGCTGGGATAGATCAGGATGTGTATGTAGGCATCCTTTAGGTCTAAGGAGTATAGCCAATCTCCCTGCTGGAGGAATGGCATCAATGTTCCAAGAGAGCCGCAGATCCAGGATGGACCTGAGGCCCCCTGTTCTCTTGAGGATGAGGAAATACCTGGAGTAGAAGCTGATGCCCCAGAGATGTTTTGGCACTGCCTCCACCACCTTGTCCTCAAGGAGACCTGCAAGCTTGGTGAGGAGGCTCTCCTGGAAAGCATGAGGATCGTGTCTGCTCTATGTGGAGGAGAAAGCCCTCCTTAACCACTTGTAGGACCCAGGTATCAGTGGTGGTGATGGACTACCAGTGGGCAAACAGGGCCAGCCGCCCCCCTGTGGGCTGTAGGGGACCTTCTGGGGAGAGGAGGTCACGCCCAGGGAATCAAAAGCTCCCCCCCAAACTGAGCTAGAGCCGGCACCTGAACCTTGGGGGTCTTTTGCTTACGGGGGCCGTGCCCCTGTCCCTTGTGAGGTTGGCTGTGCTGTGGAGCCGAGAAGGCCTGGAACTGTGAGGTGCTGCCAAGTTCACTCTTTTTCCTCAGGAAGGTGGTCTTCTTTCCCAGGGCCTTCTTAGGGGGCTGCACAGAGGTCTTTTTTGAGAGTCTGGTCCTCACATGAGGAACTCAGTCTCAATCTCAGGTGCTTTGTCTGCCATGGGTTTCCCGGAGAGGTTCTCTCCAATGCAAGGGACATCAATAAGTTGATCTGAACGCATTGTTCAAGGTCAGACGTTTGCAGCCATGCCTGGCGTCAAGACCCAATCCCCTCTGTAGCCATCTGGGCTGATGACTCAAAGCAGTCGGTAAGCTGCTCAAGACAGGAACTTCGAGCACTCTTTGATCGCCGAGGCCAGTGACTTGAACCTCTGGAGAGGATCCCCGTCAAGGACTGCCGAGAACCCACCAAGCTCCTTCGACAGCTCGTTGAGGTACATGCCGATGTAAAGCTGGTAGTACTGGATCAAGGGGCATCAAGGGTCCGGGCCTCCTTGCCGGGGGACACTGAGAAATGGGTCTTTTGACTCTTGAGCATGTGCATGATGGACTCAACAATCACTGAGTTGTGGGGAAGTTGGGCTTTTTGGAACCTAGGGCCGCAGAGGACTCAATACATGGAGTCGAGTCACCTCCTGACAATGGGCACTGATGCCGGTGTCTCCCACATGCGGAGGAGGCGGCGTTGTAGGATCAGCAGAACAGGTACCGTGAGGGCCTCCTTCGGAGAAGTCTCACACCAGAGGATCTACAGTTCCTCCATGTGAGCATCCTCTGCCTCAGTCTCGATGAAGAGCACCCTAGCCATGTCCCACACAAAGTCGAGGAAGGCAACCTTCTCTGGTGAGGAATGGCATCAGGATGCCGGGGGGGAGGGGGGAGGAACGAGTCCAAAGGTACATCTCGGTGGTGCCAAGTGTTTGGGAACTCCTCGTCCTCCCAATCGAACTGAAGTCCGAGGTTGATTCTGATGCTTTGTGGTCACAGCAGTTAAGGTCCGAGCTGAGGGGCCAGGGGCCTCTGGAGGACCTGTTGTCTGAGCTGTGTATGCTTGCCAGAGAGGACTGGTGACCTGAGGAATGGGACTGGGACCTCATCCAATGCCATTGAGGCTCTCGAGGCCAGTGGCACTCAAGGATCAGCTCGAAGTCAGGGGAGGTGTCGAGGGTCCCATCGTCGGGGCATATAAACTGGACAAACTGGACATGAATGCCCACTCTCCATGCCAGTTGGCTCCGCAGCCTTCAACATGGACACCAAGGGTTTTGGATCCGGCATCTGTTCTGTCGGGGGGGGGGGGGGGGAGGTCCCTCAATGATGGCGGCTTCGGGTGTCCGAGGCCAGTCGGTGAGTACCAATGACTCCTTTCGGGGCAGCTTGTGTGATGCTGCTCCCGCTCCAACTCATGCTGAGGACTGTGGGGCCTGGAGTGGGATTTTCCTGTCTTCCAGGACACGGTTTCCGAGAAGGTCTTTGACTTCTTGCATTCCACCTCTCTGAGGAACCGCGGCTGCGGGACTTCGAAGTGGTCCGGACTTCACGGGGCACAGAGGTACCGGAGGAGGCCATGGAGTGGAGTGTCGCCGGAGATTAGGGCACGGATTCAGACTTTTGTAAAACATTTTCCTGCTGCTACTGACAGCTCTTAAGGACCTTTGAGATCATGATCCTACAAAGTTCACAGTCCAAGTCGTTGTGTTCCGGGACAAGGCACCGGAAGCAGCAGTCATGGGGATCGGTAAGGTACATCATCTTGCTGCACCAATCACATTTCTTGAAGCCACTGGAGGCCATGGGAAAAAAAAGGGTCCCTGCCGCTCGGCAGGGGTCCGAGGCCTTCAGCCAAAAAAAGGCACGAACGCCAGTCGAGAGATACCTCGAAGAAAAAAAGCAAAAACAAAGGAACGAACCCGAGGAGCGATGCTGAGACAAGCTGGCTTGGGGGCAGGAAAGGAACTGGTATGCAAACCAGACAGAAAGGTATCAAAAAACACACTCTTTCCGGGGGAAACTGGACAGATCTCCGGAGGACTCAGCGGAAAAAGGAGACTGAGGCAAGATGGCATCCTTGCGCAGGAAGGGAACCACATATGTACAGGGCAACAAACAAAGGCTTTCTTTGAAAGCTGGGGAGATGCTTCCACAAGGGCTCCGTCGCCACCATCACCAATATGAGGACTGACTTTCTGCTAGTTTCAAGAGAAAATAAGCTTCACACAAGCTGAAAGTTAAAAAAAAAAAAAAAAAGAGATGTATTTCTTCCACTGTAAAAGCTGTCATGCGAATTCTGAAACCCCCAATTCCAAAACCCCAACACATCATAAAAAGACTACTGTGGCTTCATCACATCCATTACACATGCTACAAACAAAGTGATCAATTTAGGAACATGCTCGGTCAATTTTTACATGCTAGAAACATGTAGATACCAACAAGTACCATCCCCTATGTAACTGCCAGTAGGGTGAGCTCTAGCCCACTCTGGAGTAGTGCATACCTGTTGACCCCAACGTGGTTTCGGGAGAAGATGCACACTGTGGGGTCGCTTTCTCACTTTTCTGGCTCGGTGTGGGAATGATAATTTTGTCTTGCCCCTTGACAGTTATTTCAGTTTTGTTACCAACTCCCTTTAAAAGAAGGTAGATAAAAGCTGGTGGTTACCCAATAACATTACCAGACACATGATATTATCACACAAAGACAGCTTGTGATCTCATGCTTTTCAATTTTGTTCTTCCAAGTTTGTGAAAGATACTAGATTGCCACCACTGGAACTCATTATTCTCTATATGTCCACAAAGGCGGCATAGCGTTGGTAGTACCTATTCAATCCCTTCTCCCACACTGTTCTGCTGATCTGTCTAAGGCCTGCTCTGGGTGGATCACCTCCCTCTGCTAATGAGAGTGATTTTCAATGTCCAGATCTACTGAATCCCAGATTGCCTTTTTGTGAGAGCCACCTATAAGGTGCTAATTAGTGTCATCTGTGATGGTGCATTCCACCAACTCATTCTTTGTAGATCACTGATGAAGAATTCGTTCTTTTAATTCTCAGCAGACTTGTTAATTTCTCATTTCATTTTATTTATTTTATTACTATTTATTACAGAGCTTTTCAGAATAACATTCTTGAGCAATACAAGTAATGGAAATTTAAAAATATTTTTAAACTATTCTTGATAATTAAAGACATCAGATGCAATTGTGATATACTGTGTTATATAACCAGGGTGACCAGTAATTTCATAATGTGACACTGAGCCTGCACTGATAAAGCATTTCAAATTTGTGTAACTGGGATAGCTTGCTTACCGAGTGTGTGCACAGAAGCTTCAAGAAACACAGATGTGACCAAGTAGCTAAGTGGAACAGAACAATTTCCTGTCATAAGCTTCTGTATGTCTATCTGATGATAAAAGTCGCCATGCAAAGAAAGCTATTTACCTACTGACTTCTGATTGCCTTTTGACTCATAACAGTTTTCGTCACTACATACAGGAAGCTGGATATAAAGCACAAACTTAATTCTCTCTGTAGCATGAACTCATCACATGCCAGGATATGATATTCACTAATTATCTACTTCAGAAAAGAAATATTCTCAGCTGTACATTCCATTCTTACTGCGCAAATACTTAATATGGGAAAATGTGTTTTTAATTGATAACTGAACAAACATGAGCAGAACTCGACAAAGCAACATAACAAAGGTTAATTCTGATTATGAAGGGTCAGATGTAATGAGGGATTTTTTCCCTATTTTGTGACTATGGGGAAAGTACTTAGTATATATGACTCTAAGGGGCTTGTTTACAAAGCCGCAGTAGCAGTTTCCGTTCATTATCGGAGCCGCGGCCCCATTGTAAACAAGCCCCTAAATATCTTCTGCTTTATCAATGAATAAGATGACATCTTACTTAACAGATAATGTATTTTCCTTGAATTCTGCCAGACCAGTACAGACAAGTGTATTGTTTCCCACTACCAGCAGATGAGTAGACAGAGAAAGAAGTTTCTTATGACAATCATTTCATATCAGCCAGAACTTATACAGGGAGCTTTCAATATTCGCATCAAAGCATATAGTGAGGAATCTCAAACTTCACACAACCTCAGTAAAGGTAACCAAGTTCAACAGAACAATAACCATAACTATGTACAGAATCAGCTTCAACAGAAGGCTTCTCAGTGGGTATGAGCACATAGGGCCAACCATTGAGAACTGCTGACCAAGCAATTTTCCAGGGCAGGTCCTGGACGGGTCTAGCAGGACTCAAGGAAAGGACATCCGATAATTAAAATGTCACCTTCCATATCGTCCTGCTGGACCAGTCAAGACAAGTGGGAGATACTAAAATCACAACTCCCATGGACAAGAAGACACGGCAGCTTTTACGATTTCTAAGCCAAAGGCTATGTCTGCCCAGGCATGGACATCCAAGTGGTAATGCTTGACGAAAGTGGAAAGTGATGCCCATGTTGCTGCCCGACAATTGTCTGAAAAGGCTCTACATGTTCCAACCACAAGGATGTTTGCACGAGTGGAATGCGCACACAAACCCTCTGGAAAAAGCCACTTCCGCAACATATACACAGAGGCAATCGTCTCCTTGATCCAACACCCAAAAGTAAACTTGGCAGCCACATCACCATTACATGGTCCTGCAAACAGCACAAATAGATGGCCTGACTTACAAAAGGAGTTAGTAACCTTCAAGTACCAGAGAAGCACTCTTGACCTTTCCTCGGCACTGCTCCTTAGAAAAAGGAAGGCAAACAGACTGATTTACATGGAAGGCGGATACAACCTTGGGCAAGAAGAAAGAAACATGCCGAATGTACACAGTCTCCTCCAAAAATAATAAGTAACGACAAGGCTTGCAACTCAGAGATACATCTTGCTGAGAAGATCGTGACCAGAAAGACAATCTTGAGGATTAGATTAAGCATAGCCTGCTTCCAGGACTCAAGCTACCAAGAACCATAGCACCAGGAAGAGATAGCATGGAGGAACAATTGAACGAGATGGGGGGGGGGGGGGGTGCTCAGATGTGATACCCCTTGGAGCATAAGAACATAAGATATGCCATATTGGGTCAGACCAAGATCCTTCAAGCCCAGTATCCTGTTTGCAATCTAGGCAATAAGTACCTAGCAGTTTCCCCAAAAGACACAGGTTCCACAATGCTTGTATTGGGTCAAGCAGTAATATCCCGGGTCCCTTTTAAACCCAGCTACACTAACAGTTTTTACTACATCCTCCGGTAACAAATTTTAGAGTTTGATAACACGTTGAGTGAAAAAATATTTTCTCTTATTAATCTTAAATAGGTTACCCTATAGCTTCATTGTATGTCCCCTAGTCTTTCTATATTCTGATGACGTAAACAATCGATGTGCGTTTACCTGTTCCACTCCATTCATTAATTTATAGACTTTTATCATATCTCCCCTCAGCAGTCTTTTTTCAAGGTTGAAGAGTCCTAACTATTCAGCCTCTCTTCATAGGAGTATCCTTCCATCCCCTTTACCATTTTGGTGGCTCTTCTCTATACCTTTTCTAATAACGCTATATCCTTTTTAAGATACGGCAACCAGAACTGCACACAATATTCAAGGTGCGGTCGCACCATGGAACGATACAGAGGCATTATAATATCATTTGTTTTATTTTCCATTCCTTTCCTTATGATTCCTAGCATTCTATTTGCTCCCTTGGCCGCCGCTGAACACTGGACGGAGGGTTTTAACATGTCATCCACGATGACGCCTCAATATTTTTCCTGGGTGGTGGTTCCTAATGTGGAACCTTGCATCGTGTGACCAGAGTTGGGGTTGTTCTTTCCTAGGTGCATAACTTTGCATTTGTCCACATTAAATTTCATCTTCCAATTTATCAAGATCCTCTTGCAATTTTCTACACCCTCATGGGTTTTTAACAACTTTAAATAGTTTTGTGTCATCTGCAGATTTTTTAACCTCACTTGTTATTCCCATTTCCAGGTCATTTATTAATATCGTAAAAAGCAGCGGACCCAGCACAGATCCCTGGGATACTGAACTATTCAACTTTCTCCATTAGGAAAATTGGCCATTTAGCCCTAACCTCTGCTTTCTATCTTTTAATCTATTCCTGATCCACAATAGTACACTGCCTATCCCAGGACTTTTTAGCTTTGCCAAAAAGTCTCTGATGAGGGACCTTGTCAAAGGCGTTTTGAAAGTCCAGATACACTATATCAACCGGCATCTGTATTTGGAAAAACTTAGAGAAGCTAGCAAAGTAGTCAAGAAGGCAAAGATTCAAAAGGAGGAGGAAATAGCCAATGCAATAAAATGGGGGATAAGACATTTTTCAGATATATTAGTGAGAAGAGGAAGGGCAAAAGTGGTATTGTCAGACTCAAGGGTGCAGGGGGGGAATATGTAGAAGCTGATAAGGATAAAGCGGAATTGCTTAACAAATATTTTTGTTCTGTGTTCACAGATGAAGAACCAGGAGCAGGACCTCAGAAAACACCCACAAATAAGAACAGAAGCGAGGGACATCTTGAACAATTTTCAAAAGACTGTGTTCGTGAGAAACTAGCTCAACTTAAAGTAGACAAAGCGATGGGACCGGATGGGATACACTCTAGAATACTGAGGGAACTTGGGGACGTTCTAGCAACTCCACTGACTGACCTTTTCAATGCCTCGTTGGAGTCGGGAGTGGTGCCAAAGGACTGGAGAGAGGCTCATGTGGTGCCTTTACACAAAAGCGGAAGTAAGGATATGGTTGAAAACTACAGGCCGGTTAGTTTAACTTTGGTGGTGAGTATATTATTGGAAACGTTGCTGAAAATAGTGAGGTTTCTGGAGTCCAGCGGATTACAGGATCCGAGGCAGCATGGATTCACCAGAGGCAGGTCTTGTCAGACAAATCTGATTGATTTCTTTGACTGGGTGACCAGGGAGTTGGACCGAGGGAGAGCTCTAGATGTGGTGTATTTAGATTTCAGTAAAGCCTTTGACACTGTTCCTCACAGGCGACTTATAAACAAACTGAGCACCCTAGGGATGGACCCTAAAGTTACTGCTGGGGTTAGAAATTGGTTGGGTGGGAGGCGACAAAGAGTACAAGTAAATGGAGCTCACTCTGAAGAGAAGGATGTTACCAGTGGTGTGCCCCAGGGATCTGTCCTTGGTCCGATTCTTTTTAACATCCTTGTTAGTGATATAGCGGAAGGGCTGTCGGGTAAGGTTTGCCTCTTTGCAGATGATACCAAAATCTGCAATAGAGTAGAAACCCAGGAAGGTGTAGATAACATGAGGAGGGATCTAGCTAAGCTTGAAGAATGGTCTAGAATTTGGCAGCTGGGATTTAATGTTAAAAAATGTAAGGTCATGCATTTGGGCTGCAGCAATCCAAGGGAGCAATAAAGTATAGGAGGTGAAGTACTTTTGTCTACTAAGGAAGAGCGGGACCTAGGCGTGGTTGTGTCTGATGATCTTAAAGTAGCTAAACAGGTAAAAAAGGCGACGGCAAAAGCTAGAAGGATGCTTGGGTGCATACAGAGAGGAATGGCTAGCAGAAAAAAGGAGGTGATAATGCCTCTGTATAAGTCTTTGGTGAGACCTAATTTGGAGTATAGTGTGCAATTCTGGAGACCGCACCTTCAAAAGGATGTGAACAGGATGGAGTCGGTGCAGAGGGTGGCTACTAAAATGATTAGTGGGCTTCATTATAATGCATATGAGGATAGACTTAAGGATCTTAATATGTACACCTTAGAGGAAAGGCGGGATAGAGGTGATATGATTGAGATGTTCAAATACCTCCGTGGCATAAATGTTCAGGGAGAGAGCCTCTTTCAATTGAAAGCAAGTTCTGCTACGAGGGGACATGGGATGAGGGTGAAGGGAGATAGATTCAGGAGTGATATGCGGAAATATTTCTTTACAGAAAGAGTAGTGGATCCATGGAATAGTCTCCCAGTGGAGGTGGTAGAGATGAGGACAGTAACTGAATTCAAAAAAGCATGGGACCAACACAGAGGATCTCTAAAGGTAAAAAGTGGACTGTTGTAGTTGTTGTTATGGAAGGACAGACTAGATAGGCCATGTGGTCTTTTTCTGTCATCATGTTTCTATGTTTCTATGACTCACCTTTTGTCTACCTGTTTATTCACACCTGCAAAAAAACATAACAGATTAGTAAGACAAGATCTTCCTTGTCTAAAGCCAAGTTGGCTGTCTCCCATTAAGCCACAACTATCTATGTGTTCAGTAATTTTGCTCTTTATGATGGTTTCTACCATTTTTCCCAGTACTGACGTCAGGCTCACCGGTCTGTAGTTTCCCGGATCACCCCTGGAACCCTTTTTAAAAATTGGCGATACATTGGCCATCCTCCAATCTTCAGGTATTACAGATGATTTTAATGATAGTTCACAGATTAATAGCAGGTCTGCAATCTCATATTTCAGTTCTTTCATCACCCTTGAATGTATACCATCCAGTCCAGGCGATTTGCTATTGTTCAGTTTATCAAATAATTGTAATACATCTTCCCGGTGTATCGATATTTCTTTCAATTATTCTGCAGTATCACCTTTAAATACCACTTCAGTTATGAGTAACATCCCTACATCTTCCTCAGTACAGATCGAAGCAAAGAATTCATTCAGTCACTCCGCTATGGCCTTGTCCACTCTTAGTGCCCCTTTTACCCCTCTATCATCTAATGGTCCAACACATTCTCTCACTGTTTTTTTTTGCTACGAATGTACTTGAAAAAGTCTTTATTATGCGTTTTTGCTTCCATAGCAAGCTTCTTCTCAAATTCTCTCTTTGCCTGCCTTATCAGTGCCTTGCATCTAACTTGCCAGTGCTTGTTCTGTTTCCAGTTTTCATCACTTGGCTCTTTTATCCATTTCCTGAAAGATGCTTTTTTGGCAACAAAAGCCTCTCTGACCTCACCTTTAAACCACGCTGGCAGTTTTTGGACTTCCTTCCACTTTTCTTAAAGCATGGTATACAGCTGGGTCTGGGCTTCAAAGATAGTATTTTTAAACAACTCCCAAGCTTGATGTAAATCTTTTAACCTTTGCAACTGCTCCTTTTAGTTTTTTCTTAACCATTTCCTCATTTTATCAAAGTCTCCCTTTCGAAAGTTAAAAGGTAGTACTGTGGATTTCCTTAATATCACTCCTCCATTAATTAAGTCAAATGTGATCATGCTATGATCACTATTGTCAAGTGGCCCCAACACCCTTACTTCTTGCACCAGATCTGGTGTTCCTCTAAGGACTAAGTCCAAAATGGCTTCCCCACTGGTCAGTTCATGAACCAGCTGCTCCAAAAGCAGTCATTTATTTAATCTAGAAACTTTACCTCCATAGCATGTCCTGCCGTGACACTGATCCAGTCAATACCGGGAAATTGAAATCACCCATTATTACAGTATTACTGTGCTGTAACATTTGTTAGCTTCCGTGATTTCTTTGAGCATTTCATCATCCAATTGTTCATTCTGGCCAGGCGGTTGATAGTACACCCCCAACTGCCATCGTCTTCCCCTTTTTACATTGAATTTCAATCCATAGAGATTCTATAGCAAATTTTGTTTCCTGCAAAACTTTAATCCTTTGTGACTCAGTGCCCTCTCTAATATACAGCGCAACCCCTCCACCAATTTGATCAGCTCTATCATTACGATATAGTTTGTACCCAGGTATCACAGTGTCCCACTGGTTGTCCTCCTTCCACCATGTCTCTGAGATACCAATCATATCTAACCTCTCATTAGGTACTATATATTCTAACTCTCCCTTCTTATTTTTTTAGACTTCTAGCATTTGCATACAAGCATTTTAGAGACTGTATTTTATTCATAATAATCTGGCTATCAGTAGGCAGGGGAAATTTGGAATCTTTAAGCTCTGTCTGCTCCATACTCAAGGGCATTTAGGCTGTTTTTGTCTTTGTTGGAACCTCTCTGCTGATATGCCCTAACTTCATTTTTTTTGGTAGTATCCTTCAAAGATACATTGTTCCGAACCATGCACTCTTGGGCGACTGTCGGCTCTCCCCTATTATCTAGTTTAAAAGCTGCTCTATCTCCTTTTTAAAGGTTAATGTCAGCAGTCTGGTTCCATCCTGGTTAAGGTAAAGCCCATCCCTTTGGAAGAGCCCCTCCTTTACCCAGAATGTTCCCCAGTTCCTAACAAATCCAAAACCCTCATCCTTGCACCATGATCTTATCCATGCACTGAGACTTCGAAACTCTGCCTGCCTTTTGGTCCTGCGTGTGGAATGAGGAGCATTTCGGAGAATGCTTCCCTGGAAGTTCTGAATTTCAACTTCCTATCTAAAAGCCTAAATTTAGCCTCCAGAAACTCCCTACCATATTTTCCTATGTCATTGGTACCAACATGTACCAAGGCAGCAGACTCCTCCCCAGCACTAAGACCTTGTCTAGGTAGTGCATGAGGTCCTCTTCATTTGCACCAGGCAGGCATGATACCAGGTGATCCTCATGTCCACCAGCCACCCAGCTATCTACATGCCTAATGATCGAATCACCAACTATAACAGCTGTCCTAACCCTTCCCTCATGGGCACATGGTCCTGGAGAAACTTCCTCGGTGCTAGAAGATTTTACATCACCTGGACGACAGGTCCTAGCTACAGGATCACTTCCTGCCACACCAGGGTGATGCTCTCCTGTCACGTGACCTCTCTCCTCCATCGCAACAGGGATGCTGCCAGATTGGAGGTGGGACTTCAGTACTATATCCCTGTAGATCTCGTCTATGTACCTCTCTGTGTTCCTTATGTCCTCTAAGTCTGCTACTCTAGCCTCCAGAGATCGGACTCGTTCCCTGAGAGCAAAGAGCTCCTTGCATCTAGTGCACACGTAAGACCCCCTCACCAACTGAGAGAAAATCATACATGTGACACTCATTGCAAAAGACTGGAAAACTCCCATCTTGCTGCTGGACTGCTGTCTGCATCTTAGTTTTAAGGTTGTGTTTAAGTATTTACATTCTTTACCTACTAAGGGTTGGTAGGGATACTTATACTAATACAACTATACCTAATACGTTTAATGTACTTTGTTCACCTGAAGCTTAATTAATCTCAGGTCCTTAATATATGCCTGATGAGGACAAAAAGCTACACCTAAGAGTGAATATCGGACCTGCTTTCCTTTAAGAGGTTTATGCACCTATAAAGCTACAATTATCCCAGGAGTGGGGGGGGTGTTGGGGAAGGAAGGAAGGAAAGAGACTTATTCAAAGCTGGCTGCTACACAGTACCCAGTCCTTTGTTTCTAAGGTAATCTGTGACCAATTTCCAGGGGGAGTCCCACAGCCCTTTCTTGGATAGAGGGAGACTTGGGTTCTACATTTAACCAGAAAGCTCTCTGTTGTGGTTTTAAATTTAAACTGAAAGCTCTTTCCTGCTATTAGACCCTGAGGAGTTAACAAATACACTGGGTTCACAGATTAATCAGCTTTAATCTAAATAATTCCTTTTTCCCTCAAGATTTAGAAAAATTCCCAGAAGTAAATATGGGGAAACATCAGGATGCGAGGCAATAGACTGCCCCACCACTGGCACCCTGAAGCAGGAAAGGGCCACCACTTAACCTTCAGGGGATCTAAGAAAAAGACCTTTGTCCAGACTCTCCTGAAGAAAGGCAAACAAGGACAGCAAGTACGCTCTATCAGATCTAGTCTGACATTGACGACACTAACTTTCAAAAAGACACCACATGAGCACATAGCGATCCTGTATTAGCCTTGAGGAGCGTGGAAACCATGGCCGGAAAGAAGCCCTTATGTGTTAAGTGGCGCCTCTCAAGAGCCAAGCCATAAACGAGAAGCGAGCCGGGTCATCCAGAAGAACCAGTCCTTGGTGGGCTGGAGGCAGTCACAGAGGAGGATTTTGCATAAACCTCAGAAAGTCCCCAAACCATGAACTCCATGGCTAATATGGCACCAGAAGGATCACCCAGCCCAGATGCTGCTCTGTGCATCAAAGAACAAGACCCAGTAGCAGGCCGTGCTTCGGCAAGGGCTAAACTAGGGCATCGATGCTGCCTGAGCCCTTTTCTCTGCAGCGACTGAAGAAGTATTCTTCTTTGGCACTGGGCCAGGTCGCCATCAAATCCTTCAAAGGATGACCCCGGCGACACAGAATCTGCTGATAGGCCTTTTGATTCAGTTCCCACTCTCCAGGATTAAGAAAGTGAAGACTGAGGAAGTCCACCTCCATGTTGTTGACTCTGTTGATGTGTTGTGCTGATTCCAAGTAGACCCAGAATACTTTGCCCTTAATCAGGGTACAGAAGTGCAAAAAGGACAACTGAATGTTCTTTGCCTTGAGGTAGTTGATGGGCCTTGCCAACTTGCAGTTGTTCTAACAGCCCTGAGCTCTTTGGGTCTCGCATTGGGACTGGACTCTTGGTCAAAGGATAGGCGATCCAGCTCTCCACACTCCAACCACTGCCGAGAATGCTTAGAAGGCGGAGGCTGAGCCAGACTCTGACTCATCTGCTGTCCCTCTTCCAAATGGGCAAAAAGAAATCAAGAGGACCCGGAGGCTCCACAATCCATGCTGCAGAAAGGAGAACAACTCCATAAAGGAGAACTCGGAACCCAGGAAGCTCCCCACTGGGCAAACGGCCCCCACCACCAGGGGGAGCAGCAAAGGACGACCCCTTACACAAAGGAGAAACCGACCAGAGGAGAAAACACTGAGATGGAAGGCTTGATAATCATCCTTCTTCAGGGCAACATCCGATGGCAACGGCAGCAAAGATAAGGTTGGAGCACTCGTATTGCCCAATTCTGAAGGGAGAGATAGGTCCTTCTAGGAAACATCCGAAGACTCCATGCAAAGAAAGCGTAGTTAAAGACCTGTAACAAAGTGTTCTCCAGGGACAGCAGGAATAAGTCTTCTCATATGGGTGATGTCAGCGCTAATGGAGCCAGTGTGTATCCACTCCCCAGCTTTCAAAGAAAGCCTTTGGGAGCTATACCGTGCATGCAGTCACCTTCCTGCCCGAGGGTGCCATCTTGCCTCAGTATGATATAGCACAAGACGGCAAAAAAGAAAAATGACTCCACAGGGAGGAGGGAGGCTTGCGAGGACTGATTCCTGCTGTACCCAGAGAACAACTGTTACAGGTGAGTAACTACACTTTCTCCGGGAACAAGTAAGATGTTAGTCCTTACATATGGGACTCCCAAGCTACAGGCTACGAAAAAAAACTGTAAAAGCCACAGGAGATCCAAAAAGCGGACCGTAAAAGGCAGCAGGGGGTGATGATTGGCTGGAAGTCTGACACTGCAGCAGCAGCATCGAAGATACAATCGCCTCTCCGGTAGGCTGGAGGGGAGGAGTTGAGCTATTCCCTGAAGAGGTAACCGAGTACTGCCTGGCAGAAGGCGCTATCCCTCCAGGGGGTCTCTTCCAAGCAGTAGTGTGCTGCGAAAGTGTGCATAGAAAACCAGGTGGTGGCCAGGCAGATGTCCAGTAACGGCACCAAGAGTAGGCTGGCCACTGAGGCTGCCATGGTACACACATGCATTCACATGGTACTCCAGAGAAAGCCCCGCCGGTTGATAGCAAAGGAAATGCAGTTGGCCACCCACTGTGAGAGGGTGCACTCAGAGACTGCGGTCCCAAGACGACTGGGGTCAAAAGAGACAAAGAGCCGTGCTGAGCGGCGGTGGGACTGCGTCCTCAGGATGTAAAATGACAAGGCAAGCTTGCAGTCCAGCATGTGTAGGGAGGCTTCCGGCTCTAGAGGAATGAGGCCTGGGAAAGAAGGTAAAACCCCGACAACCAAGATATCCTAATTGAAACGGTATGCTCCTCATCTAACAAAAGATCCTTAATCATTTTAGAAGACTTCAATTTAGCCTCATTACACAATATCTACGCTACAGCTTTCCTAAACTTCATCACTAATATGGACTACCACCAAATAGTCAATGTTTCCACTCATAACAAAGGTAATATTATTGGAAACGCTGCTGAAAGAGAAAATAGTGAGGTTTCTGGAGTCCAGCGGATTACAGGATCCGAGGCAGCATGGATTCACCAGAGGCAGGTCTTGTCAGACAAATCTGATTGATTTCTTTGACTGGGTGACCAGGGAGTTGGACAGAGGGAGAGCTCTAGATGTGGTGTATTTAGATTTCAGTAAAGCCTTTGACACTGTTCCTCACAGGCGACTTATAAACAAACTAAGCACCCTAGGGATGGACCCTAAAGTTACTGCTTGGGTTAGAAATTGGTTGGGTGGGAGGCGACAAAGAGTACAAGTAAATGGAGCTCACTCTGAGAAGGATGTTACCAGTGGTGTGCCCCAGGGATCTGTCCTTGGTCCGATTCTTTTTAACATCTTTGTTAGTGATATAGCGGAAGGGCTGTCGGGTAAGGTTTGCCTCTTTGCAGATGATACCAAAATCTGCAATAGAGTAGAACCCAGGAAGGTGTAGATAACATGAGGAGGGATCTAGCTAAGCTTGAAGAATGGTCTAGAATTTGGCAGCTGGGATTTAATGTTAAAAAATGTAAGGTCATGCATTTGGGCTGCAGCAATCCAAGGGAGCAATACAGTATAGGAGGTGAAGTACTTTTGTCCACTAAAGAAGAGCGGGACCTAGGCGTGGTTGTGTCCGATGATCTTAAAGTAGCTAAACAGGTAGAAAAGGCGACAGCAAAAGCTAGAAGGATGTTTGGGTGCATACGGAAAGGAATGCCTAGCAGAAAAAAGAAGGTGATAATGCCTCTGTATAAGTCTTTGGTGCGACCTCATTTGGAGTATGGTGTGCAATTCTGGAGACCGCACCTTCAAAAGGATGTGAACAGGATGGAGTCGGTGCAGAGGGTGGCTACTAAAATGATTAGTGGGCTTCATTATAAAGCATATGAGGACAGACTTAAGGATCTTAATATGTACACCTTAGAGGAAAGGCAGGATAGAGGTGATATGATTGAGATGTTTAAATACCTCCATGGCATAAATGTTCAGGGAGAGAGCCTCTTTCAATTGAAAGCAAGTTCTGCTACGAGGGGACATGGGATGAGGGTGAAGGGAGATAGATTCAGGAGTGATATGCGGAAATATTTCTTTATGGAAAGAGTAGTGGATCCGTGGAATAGTCTCCCAGTGGAGGTGGTAGAGATGAGGACAGTAACTGAATTCAAAAAAGCATGGGACCAACACAGAGGATCTCTAAAGGTAAAAAGTGGACTGTTGTAGTTGTTGTTATGGAAGGACAGACTAGATAGGCCATGTGGTCTTTTTCTGTCATCATGTTTCTATGTTTCTAATATACTAGACCTAATTTTCGCACCCAATGAAATTTGCAAACACCTCCAACCCTCCCCAACACAAACACAAGAGGTCCCATGGTCCAACCATCATTTAATAAAATTCCAACTACCATCCCAAATCCCTAAATCACCAGCAACCACATGGGACTCCCCATCTAGAAGATTCAAACCATTTGAAAAAAACAGTCTCATACATCAAACATTCCAGCGACTAAACGCTGATCTAACAGACCCAAAAGATGCAATAATTAACTGGAATAATGCCAAAGACAATGCCGCCACTGCAAAAACCCAACAACCAAATAAGAACAAAACATCAAGCAGCATGGTACACCCAAGACCTAAAAAAGATAAAGACCACACTGCGGAAGATTGAGGGTAAATGGAGGATCACAAAGTTCACCAACCTTAAGATCCCTCTACATGAATACATTACAACACTATAAACATTCCATTGACAACAAGGAGTACTACTCTGACATACTCACAAAATCCATCAATCGCCCCAGAGAATTGTTTGAAATCGTAAAAACGCTTACCCACAACATCAGAAACGATGACATAAATAACCCCACCATTGAACCCCAAATCCTGGCTAACTAGAAGAAGGGAAAACTAAAGCTACAAGCTATAAATTCAACTCCCCCCCATGATGCCAACACTACACCACTGCACACCTGGTCAACATTTTCACAGTTTAAGAAAGATAACATAAGAACATAAGATATGCCATACTGGGTCAGACCAAGGTCCATCAAGCCCAGTATTCTGTTTCCAACAGTGGCCAATCTAGGTCATATGTACCTAGCAGTTTCCCCAAGGGACACAGGTTCCACAATGCTTGTATTGGTTCAAGCATTGATATCCTGGGTCCCTTCTTAATAATGGTTTATGGATCTTTCCTCCAGGAACTTGTCCAAACCTTTTTTAAACCCAGCTACACTAACAGCCTTTACTACATCCTCCGGTAACAAATTCCAGAGTTTGATTACACGTTGAGTGAAAAAATATTTTCTTTTATTAGTCTTAAATAGTTTACCCTGTAGCTTCATTGCATGTCCCCTAGTCTTTCTATATTCTGATAAGGTAAACAATCGATCTACGTTTACCCGCTCCACTCCGTTCATTAATTTATAGACTTCTATCATATCTCCCCTCAGCCGTCTCTTTTCCAGGTTAAAGAGCCCTAACCTTTTTAGCCTTTCTTCATAGGAGTATCCTTCCATCCCCTTTACCATTTTGGTGGCTCGTCTCTGAACCTTTTCTAAAATCGCTATATCCTTTTTAAGATACGGCAACCAGAATTGCACACAATATTCAAGGTGCGGTCTCACCATGGAACGATATAGAGGCATTATAATATCTTTTGTTTTATTTTCCATTCCTTTCCTTATCATACCTAGCATTCTATTTGCTCTCTTGGCCGCCGCTGCACACTGGGCCGAGGGTTTTAACATGGTATCCACAATTACGCCTAAATCTTTTTCCTGGGTGGTGGTTCCTAATGTGGAACCTTGCATCGTGTAACCATAGTTTGGGTTGTTCTTCCCTAGGTGCATAACCTTGCACTTGTCCACATTAAATTTCATCTGCCATTTTGATGCCCAGTCTTCCAATTTATCAAGATCCTCTTGCAATTTTTCACAATCCTCTTGGGTTTTAACAACTTTAAATAGTTTTGTGTCATCTGCAAATTTGATAACCTCACTCGTTATTCCACTTTCCAGGTCATTTATGAATATGTCAAAAAGCAGCGGACCCAGCACAGATCCCTGGGGTACACCACTATTCACCTTTCTCCATTGGGAAAATTGGCCATTTAGCCCTACCCTCTGCTTTCTATCTTTTAACCAGTTCCTGATCCACAATAGTACACTGCCTCCTATCCCATGACTCTTTAGTTTTGCCAAAAGTCTCTCATGAGGGACCTTGTCAAAGGCTTTCTGAAAGTCCAGATACACAATATCAACCGACTCATACCCTCAGTAACATAATATCCAAAATAAATACGACAACATCAAGCCTTGACCAAGGTCCAGTCAGCTGGATAAAGGCGACAAAAGTTGAACTTTCCCCCTTTATGCTCCCAATCATAAACTCATCCCTGAATCAAGGACTTATGTCCCGAACACTGAAACATGCTATGATCCACCGTATCCTGAAAAACAACTCCCTGGATTAAAAACAACCCCACATCATATAGACCAATTTCAAGCCTCCCATTCATGGCTAAAGCAATTGAAAAAATAGTACAAATTCAACTGCAGGACTATACTGATATCAATGCTCCCCTAGATGAACACCAATATGGTTTCAGGCCACCTCACGGCGTAAAAACTCTCCTACTAGTTCTACTGGACAAACTGATACATGGCATAGATAACACCAGACAAGCATTCATCGTGATAATATTAGACATCACTGCTGCATTCAACAGCATTAGTCACACCATAACTACTCAACAAACTACAACAAATAGAAATAAAAGGAATAGTATGCCAATGGTTCCAGTCATACCTGTCAGAGAGAACCCCAACAGGTTAAAACTGGACAACGAACATCCAAATCTTATAAACAAGAACAGGGCCTACCTCAAGGATCCGCACTTTCGGCCCTCCTATACAATATATATCTGCACCATCTTTAAAATTTTCAACGTAGGATACAGCATAGTTACTCACCTGTAACAGGTGATCTCCGGGAACAGCAGGAATTTAGTCTTCACATATGGGTATGGTCGGTACTGGAGCCTGCGCGGGAATGCTCCCCAGCATTCCATAGGAAAGCTTTTGGGAGCATCCCACAGCACCTGCGCGCTGGCTTCCCGCCTTTCCCAACTGTCCCTCTCCAGTTGAGTTTAAAGCTGAGACAAAAGAGAGAGGGAAAGAGAGAGAGATAGAGAGATACAACTCCTTGGGGAGGTGGGTGTGTTGTGAAGACTAAATTCCTGCTGTTCCCGGAGAACACCTGTTACAGGTGAGTAACTATGTTATCTCCAGGAACAAGCAGGAATGTAGTCTTCACATATAGGGACTCCCTAACTGCAGATGCCAGGGAGAAGGACCCAGAAGTTGTGTGCCCTTCTGAAAGGGCTCCACTTCCCCTCATGGATCTCTGGCATCCTACCAGGGATGGTGGGTAGGAGGTAATTAAGTATGGAACATGTGTTGAAGAACAGCCTGACCAAACAAGGCATCCCAGCGGGAGTCCTTGCCTAAACAGTAATGGGCTGTGAAGGTATGAACCGAAGCCCAAGTAGCTGCATGACAGATGTCGTTGATAGACACAGAGTGAAGATGAGCCATAGAGGCTGCCATGGCTCTCACACTGTGAGCTGTGACATGGCCTTCAAGAGGAAGGTTCTTACTCTCATAGGCAAAAGATATACACTGTGCAATCCAGCTGGACAGTATCCTTTTGGAAACTGGAAGTCCCAAATGACTAGGATCAAAAGCAACAAAGAGTTGAGAGCACTTTCTATGTTGCTGTGTCCTTTGCAAGTAAAAGGCCAAAGCTTTTTTACAGTCCACAGTAAGAAGATTCCTTTCTGCATTTGAGGCCTTGGGAAGAATACAGGAAGGTAAACCGCTTGGTTTAAATGAAAAGGTGACACCACCTTTGGCATAAGGTTTGGATGAGTCCTAAGGACTACATTATCAAGATGGAACCTTGCATAAGGAGGATCAACCACCAACGCTTGCAATTCACTGATGCGACGTGCTGATGTGATTGCAATGAGAAAGATGACCTTCTAGGAAAGGAATTTCAAAGAGGTAGTGGCTAATGGTTCAAAGGGCGGTTTCATGAGCTGCCCAAGAATCAGATTTAAGTCCCATGCCACCGTTGGTGGCTTAATGGGAGGCTTAGTTAAAAGAAGGCCTCTCATAAATCTCGCTATAAGAGGATGAGAGGAAATATGTTGTCCATTTAGAGGCTTGAAAGAAGCTTCAATAGCACTCAAATGAACTCTCACTGAATTGGTCATAAGCCTTGCATTAGATAAATGAAGGAGATACTCCAGTAATGATTCCAGAGGTATCGCAAGAGGGTTAAGACCCTTCTGCAAGCACCATATGGTAAACCTTTTCCACTTACATGCATAAGAGCGCCTTGTGGAAGGCTTCCTAGAAGCAAAAAAGATATCCTTTACCTGCTGGGAAAGGTTAAGACCGTGATGTTCTAGGCTTTCAACAACCAGGCCCTGAGATGTAGAGACTGGGGATTGGGATGCCACAGCATTCCGTCCTCTTGAGAAAGGAGATCTGGAGCAGATCCTAACTCCAGAGGCGGAGCTGGAGAGAGATGTAGGAGCAGAGGGTACCACATTTGCCATGGCCAACGTGGAGCTATGAGAATCATATGACCTCTCTCTCTGAAGCTTGCAAAGGGTTTTGGGAATTAGGGGAATGGGTGGAAAGGCATACAGGAAGTCCTGACCCCAATGGAGGAGGAAAGCATCCCTGGCCTGACAACCCTGAGCCGGAATTCTGGAACAGAACCGGGGAAGTTTGGCATTCAGCGGACTTGCAAAGAGGTTTATGTCCGGGGTTCCCCAAATTTGAAAACGTTTGGCCACCTGGTCTGCATGGAGACACCATTCAAGAGTTTTGAATTCCTGGAAGATACACCACAAGGAGATGAATCTGATGCTCTCTGGCGAGAGCCCATAGTCGCAAAGCTTTGTTGTAGAGCGACAGAGCGCTTGTTCAGCCCTGCTTGTTCACACAGAACATGGCTACTTGATTGTCCGTTTGAACTAGGACTGTCTTGTAGATGAGCTGGGTGTGGAATACTCGAAGAGCAAGGAAGCTTGCTCTGAGCTCCAGGAGATTGATGTGGAGATAGGCCTCCTGTGGAGTCCAGGTACCCTGAGTAGAGAGGCCTTGCAGGTGGGCTCCCCAACCCACCTGCGAAGCATCTGTTAGAGTGGCTTGGGGTGGGGGTTGCTGAAAAGGAGACCCCACCAAAAGGTTTTGGGGTGATTGCCACCATTGGAGGGACAAAATAAGGAGATCTGAGTTTGCTATTTTGTCTGACAGGCAACCTGACGCCTGAGTTCACTGAGTGGATAACGTCCACTGGGCCGCCCTCATATGGAGGTGAGCACAAGGAACCACATGCATGGTGGATGCCATGTGGCCTAGCAATCGTAACATTTCCCGAGCAGTGAGGTGAGGTTTTAGCACTGCTTGGGAAGCTAACTGCACAATGCAAAGGCAGCGGGGCTGTGGAAGGAAGGCCCTTGTCTGTCTAGTATCCAGCAGAGCTCCTATAAACTCTAGGGACTGAGTGGGAGCAAGGTTGGATTTTGGGAAGTTTATGACAAGTCCCAAATACTGAAGGATGCGCATTGTGCGAGACAGAGCAACCCTGGCCTCTGACTCTGAAGGGGCTCGAATGAGCAAGTCGTCTAAGTAAGGGAAGACGAATAGTCCCAAGGTGCGGAGAAATGCTGCTACCATAGCCATGCATTTTGTGAACACCCTTGGTGCAGAGGCCAGGCGAAAAGGAAGAACCCTGTATTGTTAGTGCTTCGCTTGAAACAAAGCGAAGGAACATTCGGTGAGTTGGATGGATGAGAACATGAGTGTATGCATCCTTGAGATCTAGAGAACAAAGCCTATCCTGACTCTGAAGGTATGGCAGCAGAGTTCCTAGAGAAATCATTTTGAACTTCTCTTTGAACAGGAATTTGTTAAATTCTCTGAGGTCTAAAATGGGTCTGTGTCCTCCTGTTTTCTTTGGAATAAGGAAATGGTGGAGTAAAACCTAGTATCCCGTTGGGGAATGGGTACCTCTTCTATTGCCCCTTGAGCAAGGAGCATAGTGACCTCTTGACCTAACCAATCGTTGAGAGAGGTCTGAGAATTGAACTGTCTTACCATTGTAGGAGGGCGCATGCTGAGGAAATTAAGCTTGTACCCCTCTTTTACAATAGACAGAGTCCAATTTTCTGCTGTTATCTGACCCCATCTGGGGGCAAATTGACATAACCTTCCTGGGATGGGTGAGGGTTCTGGGCCGTTCAGGGCCAGGAAGGCAAAGTTCTCCAGATAGGAGTCAAAGCCCCTGTGGAGGCTGAGTCTGTTGAGCTGGTTGAGGCTTAGCTGCTTTTGTTTTTCTTTGCCTAGGTTGTTGCTGCTGTCCCTTTTGGGCAGACTGACCTAAACGATGTCCTGCTGGGTATAGGAGGGATAAAACGTTTTCTTCTTGCTTAAGAATGGTTTCTTTGAGGATCTTTTCCTCGCAGGATCAGCTGTAGATTTAGACAATCTATCCAAAGTGATAATGTCAGCATCTATTTCATTAGCTTTCTCCTGCCAATTCTTGCCAAAGAGATTCTCTACTGTGCAAGGTATATTCCCCTAGTTTGTCCTGTACCCAAATTTCCAAGTCAGATGCCTGGAGCAATCCTACGTGCACCTATGGCAATGGCAGAGGTTCTGCTTATGCATTCAAAGCAGTCAAAGGCTGCACGATTCACAAACTTGGAAACATCCTGAGCATGTTTAACAAGAGCGAGATAATCTTGCCTTTTATCATCAGGAAAGAGAGGGCTCATAAGCTCTAAATCTCCTATGACCTCTTTAAGAAACATTCCCATATACAAGATATAGGAACTGATCCTAGCAGAAAGCATGGAAGCCTGGAAGGATCGACGTCCAAAGGTGTCAAGAGTCCCACACTCATGTCCTGGAGGATTAGATGTATGCCTTTTTGCACTCTTTATCCGTCTCATGGCTGATTCCACCACCATGGAATGGTGTGGTAATTGAGTCTTCTGAAACCCAGGACAAGGAGGAACTCGATACATGGTGTCGAGTCTTCGAGAGTGAGGAGATGTGGTTAGAGGTTTTCCCACATCCTTAACATAAGATCATGCAAGATCTCATGAATAGGTAAGGTAGCTGTCTCCTTGGGAGCTTTAGGGTATTGTAGGATTTCTAATTCCTTTGCCCTAGGCTCTTTTTCAGGAGCCACTGTGATAGAAAGACCTCGGGCCACATCTCGGATAAAATCCTGAAAGGACATATCCTCTGGTGGAGACATCCTACACTGAGGAGAAGAGGAATCCTCAGGAAGAAGTACTCTGGTATCGGCCGAGCTTTCAGAGTCTTTTGACTCATCCGAGGATTCGAAGTATCTCCGATCGAAGTCGGCATCATAATGGTCCGGTACCGACTTGTCGATGCCGGATAGACACGCATGACTCGGTCCCGGTAAAATACGTGCCGATGTCGATGCAGTCGGTGCCGGTACCGCAGTCGGTGCCGGATGAATTGTCTGAAGTGGTTTCAGGGGCATCGAGGCCATGAGAAGAGCCGCCAGACTGCATTCAATAGTCAAGAATCTCTGGTCTATCGACGCTGTCGATATCAGTGCCGGATGAAGTGGCCGGAACCCCAGAGCATGGCACCAGTAGTTCTGCCGAGGTTGAAGCCTCGAGAACATCCTGGAGCCCGTTAGTGCTTTGGAAGCCAAAGCCTCTCGTAGGGGCAATTTTGCCGGTGAAAGACCCTCAAGGGCAACGCCAGAGGCATCTCGATGTTTCGAAGGAGATCTACCCTTTGAGGACCGGCTAGATTTAGGTTTAGTTACCTGAGATCCATGGGAGAAGACAAAGCCCTGGAAGACGCTGATGCCATGGAGGCTGCATCGGAGGGAAAAAGGGTTTTAAGTTTAGCAGCTCGGTTTTGCCGGCCCCGATTCGACATCATCCCACAGGTAACACACTCTGAAATAGAGTGGTCAGGACCTAAACATTTGAGGCACCACTCATGGGTGTCAGTGAAGGAGATGGTACCACCACACTTAGAACACTTTTTAAAACCCGAAGCGGGTTTTTCCATTCGGAAGGAAAATTTGGGCCTAGTGTCCAAAATGGCGCGTGGCACCTGAGGAGAAACTGACTGGAAAAGGCTCCAGAAAGAAAGGAGGTTTTTTTTTGTTTTTTTTTAAAGAAAGAACCACCGGCGGTACCGGTGTAGCGTTGAGGGAAGGCAGACGTGACCACAAAAAAAAAAGAAGAGGGGAATTTTTTCTGCGGTGACAGGATGTGCAAACCTGTCGGCTCTGCGGAAAACAAAGAACTGGAGAGGGACAGTTGTGAAAGGCGGGAAGGCAGCACACAGGCGCTGTGGGATGCTCCCAAAAGCTTTCCTATTGGACGCTGGGGAGCGTTCCCACGCAGGATCAGTCGGTACCGACGATACCCATACCCATATGTGAAGACTACATTCCTGCTTGTTCCTGGAGAGCACATTTATGCAGATTATATAATGTTATATCTACTGTTTTAACATCTCGAACTCAATCCCACACCAAATTATAGAATGTTTCAACGAAACATCAAAATGGTTCAACAACTCCTCCAGATCAATTTTAGCAAAACAGAAGTATTACACGTAACTAGGAACCAAGGTTTCGCCCCACCTACAAATGTCAGAGCTAGTGGGACTGACATCTTGTTAAAAATGAAGTAAAATACCCTGGGGGTCACTTTAGATCAGACCCTTAGTATGTCCACACACACAAAACTTACAACAAAGAAAATCTACTATAAACTCAAAATTCTACAACAGATCCGACCATTACTCCCCAACCATGACTTCAGACCAGTCCTCCAAGCGTTAATCACGCCACACTTTGACTTTTGTAATAGCACCCTCCAAGGCTTATCCAAACAAGCCTAAAACAACTCCAGATGGCGTAGCATGTTGCAACAAGAATAGCATGGAAGGCCAACATATCTGAACACATCACACCTGTATTATATAAGTTACACTAGCTCCCAGTCCAAAGTCGAATAGATTACAAAATACTAATGACTGCATTTAAGCTCATAAGGGAAATAGCCCCATCCCACATCAACAAACAAACAGACAGACACAACTAAAGCAAGGATTCAACCAGAACTAGCAGTTTCCCCAGACTACCGAAAATCCATTAGAGCTAGCAAGGTGAAATTAGACTTACCTGCTAATTGTTGTTCCTTGAGGAACTCCAGTCTAGTCCCGAACCTCTGGGTTGTGCTCCTCCTCCAGCAGCTCGGAGACTGAGAAATGTCATCCTTTTCTGATGACACTGGTATATCCTCACAGGATCCGCCTCCTCACTTCAGTAACCTATTGACAAAGCAGACTCACCGGAGCAAGAATTAAGTAGTAAAATCACTACGAACAAACCTTAACTACTGAACTAGAACTTTTAAGGGAGAAAATATCACGTCTACCAACCTTCCCCCTCTTCCATACTAACTTTTATTAGAAACCCTTTAGGCCTGCCCTCCCCCTTCATGGAGGGTAGTGACACAAAAATAATCCCCATGCCTAGAAGCTTCTTACTCTTACCTGTTATCCCTCATTTGCTTCAGGCACTAGCTCAGAGAAAATCAGGGAGGGATATGGGACTAGACTGGAGTGCCTCAAGGAAAACAATTAGCAGGTAAGTATAATTTCACCTTCCTTATCGTCCCTCCAGTCTAGTCCCGAACCTCTGGGGATGTAACAGAGCAGTGAAAGAAATCAACAAGAGGGACCTGCTAGACCAGCCTGAAGCACTGCTGATCCAAAACTGGTATCCCTTCCCACCTGAACATCCAGACGGTAATGCTTAACAAAGGAATTTAAGGAAGACCAGGAAGCTGCCCTACAAATTTCCACCGCTGGCACCAAACGTAACTCAGCCCAAGATGCCGCTTGCGCTCTAGTGGAATGAGCTCTTAGTCCTTCTGGTACCGCTTTTCCCTTCAGAATATAAGCGGACGCTATGGCTTCTTTAATCCACCTGGCAATGGAAGCTTTTGATGCTGCCTCTCCTTTTCTCAGCCCTCCAAACAGGACAAACAGTCTATCTGACCTGCAGAAACACGCCGTCCTTTGGATATACTCCTTTAATGCCCGACGAACGTCCAAGAGATGAAGCTTTCCAGCGAAAGAACCCTCCAGCTTCTCACTGAACACCGGTAATGAAACCACCTGATTCACGTGAAAAGCCGAAACTACTTTGGGCAAAAAGGACGGTACGGGCCTCAAAAGCATAAAAAGCCAAAAAAGGTTTCTTACAGGATAAAGCTTGTAATTCAGAGATTCTCCTAGCCAAACAGATAGCTACCAGGAACACTACTTTAAGAGTAAGGTCCTTTAATGATGCTCTCGACAAAGGCTCCAACGGCTCTCGTCGCAATGCCTCTAATACAAAAGGGAGATTCCACTTTGGTACTACCTGTCTACGTGGTGGCCTCAAAAGAGATACCACCCTTAAAAACCTCTTGATATCTGGATGACTACCTAGCCCTTCTCCTCCTATCTTTCCTCTATAACAGGACAACGCTGTTACTTGTACCCGCAAGGAAGCGGCCGCTAAGCCCTTATCCAAACCATCCTGTAAAAATGCCAGCACCAGCGGAATCGATGCTCTTAATGCCTCGAACTGCCTTTCAACACACCATGCTTCAAACACCGGCCAGATGCAAACATATGCTAGAGAGGTAGATCTCTTCCTTGCCTTCAACAAAGTGGCAATCACCGATGCGGAGTAGCCCTTCTTCTTCAACCTAGCCTTCTCAATAGCCAAGCCGTAAGCGAGAACTGATCCACGTGAGGCATGTGCAGTGGACTCAGACAACAGATCTGCCCGAGGAGGAAGGCGCTATGGCTTCTCTAAGAGCCTCCTCAGATCCGCGTACCAAGGCTGCCTTGGCCAATCCGGCGTTATCAGCATCACCTGTCTTTTGTGCCGCAGCACCCTTCCTATTAACACCCAAGGTGGAAACACGTACAGGAGCTGCTCTTCTGGCCAAAGCTATATGAGAGCATCCAGGCCTTCCAACATCCTTTCTCTTCTTCTGCTGAAAAAACAATTTATCTTCGCCAACTGGTATGTTGCCATGAGATCCATTACTGGCGTTCCCCAACGCCGCACCAACATCTCTAACACCTCGTGATGAGGGACACACTCCCCTGGGTCCACCTTTACTCGACTCAAGAAGTTGGCCTCCACATTGTTCACTCCCGCTACATGCGTTGCCGACAAAGCCAGCAGATGTACTTCGGCCCAAGCGAACAAATGTTCGGCCTCAGTTTCCATCGGGACACTGCTGGTACCGCCTTGGCGATTGCCAGTTACCCAGCCCGTGAGAGTAAGATCATCATTTTAAAGTCAGTTCAGCATGCTAGACTCTAACCTGTAGTATATGTGAAGACGGCTTTCAGCAGGTCTCGCTGCCTTTCTGTGAAACACATTACCCACCTGATTTGCCCAAGATACAGGAAAGCTGTGCTATAGCTCGGGTTTATATTAAGCGATCTAAGATTTGTTTCCCCAGTAACCACTAGGACCATGCTCTAAAACTGATCACCAGTATAGTGGCTGCCTATTGCTAGTTTTATGGGATAATGGTTTTCTGATATTTTATCTATGAAATATGTAAAAAGTAGGTGTCCACTTTGCTTGAGAAATACAGAGCCTCTGAACTGCTTATTTTAAACATGAGCTGCGATCACTTTTATTTAATAAGGGTAAAAGTTTTGTGAGCTCAGCTGTTAGGTGAATCAGCTTCTTATTGCAGGGATGTCAGCTATCTGCCTACAAGGGCCATTGAAAGCACCACCGTGGGATTTTGCTTGCCCTCCCTGTCCTGGACACCTTTAGTGAAGAGGTCGAGGCTGGTTCTGGTTCTGGTGCCAATATCGGGCTGTGGAAGAACAGGTGGTGGAAACTTAGCTAACATGTCCTTTGCAATAGTCATGTCCCCTCCTTGTTTCCATATTGGAAGAAGGTCCCTGGGGGGAATGGCTTGCTCAGTCCCCAGCCCATGCACCTTCATAGCCTGCAGCTGCTGGGACAAGAAGACTGAGCAGTGTTCAGACAAAGGCATGCAGATAGAGTAGTTACTCACCTGAAACAGGTGTTCTCCAGGAGCAGCAGGAATCAGTCCTCACATATGGGTGACGTCGGCGCCGACGGAGCCCTCGCGGAGCAATTTCCCCAGCTTTCAAAGAAAGCCTTTGGGAATTGAAGTGCGCATGCGCGGTCCCCTTCCCGCCCAAGGGTGCCATCTTGCTCAGTCTAATGACATAGCTAAAAGACAGCAAAAAAGATTAGCAAAACGAATGATAGGACTGCAACTCCAAGGGGAGGAGGGAGGGTTGTGAGGACTGATTCCTGCTGCTCCTGGAGAACACCTGTTACAGGTGAGTAACTACTCTTTCTCCAGAACCAAGCAGGAAGTCAGTCCTCACATATGGGACTCCCTAGCTTAAGGCTACCGGAGACCTCAAGCGGAAAAATGAGCTCCCTCTAGCTCAGTAGCACAGAAGGAAGGAATCTTCTCTGAAAACGCCCCCGACCGGTAGCCCAACACCAGGGCCGGAGGGAAGGAGTTGCCTAAACCTCAAAGAGATTATGGAGGACTGCCTGACCAAAAGCACTGTCCCTGCGGGACTCCCTCTCCAGGCAGTAATGGGCCGCAAAAGTCTGGCTTGAAGACCAAGTAGCGGCCCGGCAGATGTCTGCCAATGGAACAGAGCGGAGATGAGCCACTGACGCAGCCTTCGCCCTGACACGGTGAGCCGTGACTCGACCCTCCAATGAGAGGCCGGCTGCCCCATAAGCCCAGGCGATACAGTCAGCTACCCAAATGGACAAAGTACGCTTGGAGACAGGTAGCCCCAATTTATTGGGGTCAAAAGAAACAAAGAGCTGAACAGCCCTCCTATGCTCCCGCGTACGGTCAAGGTAGAAGGACAAGGCCCTCCTACAGTCCAGGGTGTGCAGGACCATTTCAGCCCGGCTGGAGTGCGGCCTGGGAAAGAAGGTCGGAAGAACCACCTCCTGGTTGAGATGAAAAGGAGAAACCCACTTTTGGAAGAAACTTAGGGTGAGTCCGTAAGACTACCCTATTCCTGTAGAACCTAGTGTAAGGAGGATCAGACACTAGGGCCTGCAGTTCACTAACGCGCCTAGCAGAAGTAAGGGCTACCAAGAATAAGGTTTTCCAGGAAAGAAAATGAAGAGGGCAGGTAGCCATAGGTTCAAAGGGCGGACAAGTAATCCGCTGTAAGACCACATTCAGATCCCATTCAGGGGCTGGTGGGCGCAAAGGAGGCTTAAGCAGAAGGAGGCCTCGGAGAAAACGAGCCACCAAAGGGTGGTTGGAAAGAGGCCTGCCATCCACCGGTGCGTGATGCACAGAGAGAGCACTGAGGTGGACTCTGACAGAGTTGGACTTAAGGCCCAGATTGGAGAGGTAAAGCAAATATTGCAAGACCACTGCCACCAAGCAGGAGAAGGGATTCTCAGACTGCTGAGCACACCAGACGGAGAACCTACGCCACTTAAGAGCGTAGGATTTCCGGGTGGAGGGCCGCCTGGAGGCCAAGACGACCTCTTCCACCTCACGAGGCAGCAGGAGGGGAGCAAGGACTACCCTTTCAGCAGCCAGGCCATCAGATGAAGGGACCGGAGGTTGGGGTGTAGGAGAGTCCACTGATCCTGTGACAGGAGATCGGGTTGAAACCCCAGAGGAAGAGGAGTGTCCACCGCCAGCTGCATTAGAAGCGGGAACCAGGGTTGTCACGGCAACCGGGGAGCTACTAGGATCATCGAGGCTCTGTCTCTGAGAACTTTGAAGAGCGTCCGAGACACCAGTGGCACGGGAGGAAAGGCATACAAGAGGCCCGTGGACCATGGAATCAGAAAAGCATCCGCCGCCACTCGGAGAGGATGCGGTTGTCGAGAGCAGAATCTGGGAAGCTGCTAGTTCAGGGGACTGGCAAATAGATCCATGGTGGGGAGGCCCCACTTGAGAAAGATCTGCTGAACCACCAACGGATCCAATCTCCACTCGTGAGGTTGGAGGATCCTGCTCAGCCTGTCTGACAGGTAATTTTCTTGACCTGGGAGATAGACAGCTTTGAGCAGGATGCCGTGAAGGACGGCCCAAGAGCACAGTCTCCGTGCCTCCTGACAGAGAAGGAAGGAGCCTGTACCTCCTTGTTTGTTCACGTAGAACATTGCAACTTGATTGTCCGTCTGGACCAGCACAGACTGGTGAGAAGTGAGGTGGGAGAAGGCTCTCAGAGCTAGGCGGATGGCTCTGAGCTCTAGGAAGTTTATCTGCTGAGCAGACTCCCAAGGAGTCCAGAGGCCTTGAGTACACGTCCCTTGGCAATGTGCTCCCCAACCCAGGAGAGAAGCATCGGTTGTCAGCACCTGAGAAGGCAGAGGAGATTGAAAATCCACTCCCAGCACCAGGTTTGGTAGATGAAGCCACCACCGCAGAGAAGAGAACAGCAGGTTGGATACCTGTACTGAGTCCGCCAGGCTCCCCGTGGCCTGATGCCATTGAGTGCGAAGGCACCATTGAGCAGGTCGCATGTTCAGGCGGGCATTGGGGGTTACATGGACCGTGGAAGCCATATGGCCGAGCAGTCTCAGAAATTGCCTGGCAGAGACCAGGGAATTGCTGCGAAAGTGGCTGGCTAGATCCCTGAGCCTGTGTGCCCTGTCTAGAGGCAGGAAGGCCCGCGCCTGAAGTGTGTTCAACCTTGTGCCGATGAATTCGAGATTTTGAGAGGGGAGCAAAGTGGACTTTGCAAAGTTTATGACAAATCCCAAGTGCTGGAGCAGAGTCACAGTGCGATGAGTGGCCTGAGTGGCCTCTTGGGAAGACTGGGCCCTGATGAGCCAGTCGTCCAGGTATGGAAATACAAAGAGGCCTTGAAGTCTTAGATAGGCCGCCACCACTGCTAGGCATTTGGTGAACACCCTGGGGGCAGAGGATAGGCCAAAGGGCAGTACTCTGTACTGGTAATGATTTCCCCCCACAACAAACCTGAGATATTGTCTGTGGTCTGGATGAATAAGGATGTGAGTATAGGCATCCTTTAGATCTAAAGAGCATAGCCAGTCTCCCTGCTGGAGGTAGGGCAGCAGGATTCCAAGGGTAAGCATCTTGACCTTTTCCCTTGCCAGGAACTTGTTGAGGCCTCCTGTTCTTTTTGGTATCAGAAAGTACCTGGAATAAAAGCCTTGACCTCTCAGGTGGTGGGGCACCGGTTCCACAGCCTGTTCCTGAAGAAGACTTGCCAACTCCTGAAGGAGCAAGTCGCTATGCAGAGGGAGTCTTGGAGGCTCCCCTGGAAAGTAGGAGGGAGGTACCTGGTGAAAGTGAAGAAGATAGCCTTTTTGAACTATATGAAGCACCCAGGTATCTGATGTGATGGCTGACCACCTGTGGGCAAAGTGGACCAGCCGGCCTCCTGTGCTGAGAGAAACCAGCGGAGGGGAAGAGGCTATGCTGATGGAGTCAAAAACCCCCACCCTGCTGAGCAGGGGCCGGTGTTGTGGGCTTGGGGGCCTGCTGCCTACGGGACCCATTACCCCATCCCTTGGCCTGCTGACCCTGTTGGGGAGCTGCTGAGGCCTGATAATGAGGGTATTGTTTATAGGCAGCCGCCTTCCTCGGGTAAAAGGGCTTTTTCCTCGGGTAAAAGGGCTTTTTCCCCGAGCCCTTCTTCTTCTGAGAAGGGGCAGAGGTTTTTCTGGACAGCCTAGTCCTGGTCAGAGTCTCGGTCTCAATCTGTGCAGCCTTTTCAGCCATGGGCTTGCCAAAGAGGTTTTCACCTCTGCAGGGGACATCGACAAACTTGTCCTGTACCCATGGCTCGAGGTTGGATGACTGAAGCCAAGCCTGTCGGCGGGCACTGATGCCGGCTCCGGCTACTCGAGCCGATGCTTCGAAGCCATCGTAGGCTGCTCGAGAGATAAACTTCGAGCACTCTCGAATACCAGTGGACAAGGCCTGGAACCTCTGCAAAGGTTCCTCGGAGAGACCAGCAGAGAACCCGACAATTTCTTTTGCCAGGTCTCGGAGATACATGCCCATATAGAGCTGGTAGGTCTGGACTCGACAAGCAAGCATAGAGCCCTGGAAGCACTTCCTACCGAGGGCATCCAGGTTCCGGGCCTCCCGGCCGGGAGGCACCCAGGAGTGCATCTTCTGACTCTTGAGTCGATGCATGGCCGATTCCACCACCATGGAATGGTGCAGTAGTTGTGCCTTTTGGAATCCTGGGCTCTTGCGGACTCGATAAATGGAATCGACCCGCTTGCTTAACACCGGCGCCGACGCCAGACTCTCCCACATGCGGAAGAGAAGTCGCTCCAGCATCGGAGGAACCGGTACAGTAAAGGCCTCCTTCGGGGGAGAGTCATACTGGAGGGCATCGAGCTCTTCGGCTCGAGGCTCCTCCTCGGGATCCATGGGGAATGCCAAGGCCTTGGCCATATCCCGCACGAAGTCCGAGAATCGGGTGTCCTCCGGGGGGGACCGTCTCCGAGGTTCGGACTCGGGCGAGTCCGATGGGACGCACAGAGTCCAAAAAGTACCTGGGGACTCTTCGTCCTCCGTCTCCCAGCCCGACTCCTCGGTGGAGGAATCGAGCGACTCCGGTCGGGCGGGCACTGATGCCCGACGCCCCGACGCTAAGGCCGGCGTCGACGACCTCGGTCCCGAACGGGAAGCCGAGGGAGACGGCGACCGAGGATCGACTCGAGCCCACATGGACTCGAGGATCGGCTCGGTCTCCGGGGTCAACTTAGACGTCGACGTCCCGGTGGTCGGGGCAGATGCACCGGCGAGGCCAGCGATCAATGCCCGCTGCTGGTCCATGAAGGCAGCGAAACTGCTCTCCAAGGCTGTCAACCTGAGTCCGAGCTCAGGAGACCCAGCAGCCCCCGACTCGGGCCCCGATGGTGTCGGGCCCGACATCGGCTCCTTCGGAGGCGAGTCCATGAGGACTACAGTACTCACGTGTCCAGGAGACTCCATCTCGAGACGAGGATGTTTCGAAGGCCTCTCCGACTCCGAGGACCCGGGACGGCTATCGGGGCTATGCGACCTGGCCCTCGAGGAACCAGGAGCGTCCACCGACGCCGCCCTCGCGGGTTTCTTCTTCCTATGATGTTCCCGGGCAGGAGACCCCCGCTCAGAGGAACTCAGACGATGCTCAGGACAGGAGTCCCGGGACGTCGAAGCCTCTGACGAGGTCCGGGCCCGGCCGGACGCGGAGTCAGAGAAGATTCGTTCTCTTTGATGCTGCCGACTCAACGCTTTTGAGGACATTTTGCCACACGGACCACAGTTCATCGGGTCATGATCGGGTCCGAGGCAGCGGAGGCAGCAGTCGTGTGTGTCGGTAAGAGACATAAGTTTCTTACACCGATCACACTTCTTAAACCCGCTGGCAGCCATCGGGGGAAAAAGGGCCCCTGCGAGGTCAAAAGACAGGGCTGCCAGTGAAAAAAGAAAAAATGGCGGGAACGCCAGTCACGAAGGACAAAAACCGAAAAAATAAAGAACGGACTCAATACGGCGTATCGGGTCCGGGCGGGAAAAGGATCCGGCGTCGAACCGAGAAAAGAATAATAAATAAAATCAACTTTTTCAGCGGCGATCACAAACAGCGTCTGTAGGGCTCCACGGAAAAAAGAAGACTGAGCAAGATGGCACCCTTGGGCGGGAAGGGGACCACGCATGCGCGCTGCAATTCCCAAAGGCTTTCTTTGAAAGTTGGGGAAATTGCTCTGCGAGGGCTCCGTCGGCGCCGACATCACCCATATGTGAGGACTGACTTCCTGCTTGGTCCTGGAGAAGAGGGTCATATGTTTGACATCCCTGCTTTAATGAGTAATGGACTGAAAAAAGATTGGCAATTGTTTGCAACAATGTAATGTCAGTAGCCTGGGAAGTTTCCATGCTGACAAATGAATTACTTTAATATTCAAGAGGGTAAGCTACAATCAGTCTTGTTTTGTGTTTTTTGTAATTTTGTCTTGCCTGTCTGGTGCCCTGCTGAAAGAGAAGGAGATAGAGGTCCTTTCATTCTGCTTGGAATAGATAGAACTGCATCAGTTGCAAGATGGTTTATCTCTAATTAAAGTATTTCTTTAGGCAAACCCTATATATCATAAATATTAACTATTGCTTTTCTATTCTGTCCAAAGAGTTGACTTGATATTTTTTCCATAGATTTTTTTGTAAAGTCTAAAGAGAAAAGTAAATTTCTAATGAATAGAGAACCCTGATTGGACAATACATTAAAGCCTTGGCACAAGCTGAGAAATCTAGCCTGGAGTATTGTGTATAATGAGATCAAGAAATGTAGGCTGCATAAATTTACCACCAACTTGTCCCCCATTGGAACTTTTAAGCTGTTTCACTGACCTGCAAAAATTATATAGAAAGGAAATAAAACATTAATGTCAATGTAGAATTTAAATGCTATGGGGTGTTAAGTGAGCCAAGATTGGTTAACCTGTTATAAGTTGCACAAATAAGTTCTTAAAGCTATTTTCACTCAGCATGTGTGAGTAGCTTTGCAAAGTCCTAGATAACAATAATTCATATCTTTTTATACAAAAATATGCCCTCCTGATGGAAGTGGTGGGGGCAAATACAGTGACAGAATTAAAAATGGCATGGAACAGACACAGTGGATCCCTTTACAGCAACAGGATAAAATCAAAATAACTATCTAATTTCTCAAAAAACAGGGGTGTCCTACACGGAGCGGTGGGTTCAACCCTAAACAAAGACATGGGGAGGGGTGGCCTGCACGGAGCGGCAGGTGCCCCTTCTCTTGCCATCTTACTGGGCAGACTAGATGGACCATACTAGTCTTTATCTGCCGTCATTTACTATGTTACTATGATATAGGCCACCGCAGTCGTGTTGTCGGAAAACACCCGAATGGCACTGCTATGAAGATAAGGTTGAATCTCCTGTAAAGCTAGCGTCACCGCTCTCAACTCCAACCTGTTGATTGACCAGGCCTTTTCCTGATCGGTCCACTGACCCTGGGCGAATCTTCCTTGGAAATGAGCTCCCCAGCACAAGAGGCTGGCATGCGTCGTTAGAGGTAACCAACAAGGAGCTTCCAAAAGCATCCCCTTCTCTAGGCACCCCGTCATTAACCACCATTTTGTCTCTGGCAAACACGGCAGCCTTCGCAACAGAGGATCGTCTTGATGTGACCATCGCCTGAACAATGGCCTCTGCAATGGTCTCATGTGCGCTCTCGCCCACGGAACGAGCTCTAGGGTCGCCGCCATGGTCCCAAGCAACTGCAGATAATGCCATGCTGTGGGAGTTGCTCTGCTCAGAAATTGCCTGAGTAGCCTCCGCAATCCCTGCACTCGTTGTGGCAGCAGAAAGACTCTTCCCGCGTTTGTATCGAACTGAGCTCCCAACTATTCTAGCCGTTGCGACGGAACCAATTTGCTCGTTGCGATACTGACTACCCAACCGAGACTCTGTAGAAATGCTACTACTCTGGCTGTAGCTGATTCGCTTTCGGCTCTGGACTTCGCTTGGATTAACCAGTCATCTAGATAAGGGTGCACTAGAACGCCCTCCTTTCGCAACGCCGCCACTACTACGACCATCACCTTGGTGAATGTCCGTGGCGCTGTAGCTAGCCCGAACGGCAAGGCCCGGAACTGAAAATATCCCAGAGGAACCGCAAATCTAAGAAACTCCTGATGTTTCTGCCGCATAGAAATGTGTAAGTATGCTTCCGACAGGTCGAGGGAAGTAAGGAACTCCCCTTTCCTTACTGCCACGATCACTGACCTCAGAGTTTCCATACGAAAAAGAGATACGTGCAGGCAACTCTTTTGAGGTCTAAAATCGGCCAAAAAGTCCCTTCCTTTTTTGGGACCATGAAGTAGATGGAGTACCAACCGAAGCCGCATTGGTCTGGAAGTACCACTGCGTTGAGGTTGAGCAGCCTCTCTACCATCTCCCTCACTGCAGGCACTTGGCCGGCGCCTTGCACGGAGACTGTACGAATGAATCCTTCACTGGCCGCTGAAAACTCCAACGCATAACCTTCTCGAATGACCTCCAGCACCCACCGGTCTGACGTAATCTGGACCCAGGAAGGGTAAAAATCCCATAGTCGACCCCCTAAGGGCACCAGATCTCCCTGGGTGCCCTGACTTCATTGCAAGTTCCGCAGATTCACGAAGGAGGAAGAGACACCAAAACCTCTGCCCGCTCCCCAAACCCCTGGTTTCTATTGGGAAAGCATCCTCTCTGCGCTTATTGAACCTTGGGAAATGGAATCGACGAAACTCCCTCTGCTGCCCCTTGGATGCGGGAGTCGACCATCTCTGTTTCTGTTTGTCTTCAGGAAGTCTACCACCCTTGGACTCCCCCAGATCCTTTACCAGCTTGTCTATATCTTTCCCAAACAGGAGCTTTCCCTGGAAAGGAAGCTTACTTAGCCTGGACTTAGAAGAGCCATCCGCTGCCCAATTGCGCAGCCAAAGGTACCACTGAGCCGCTACCACTGATGCCATGCTTTTCGATAACCCTCGAATGAGGTCATAATGGATATCCGCCAGGTAAGCTGTTCCTGACTCCAGTCTGGCCAGTCCCCCGGCTGTGTCTTCTCCCTGCTCGCCTTGAACTCTTTGTGACCAGCAAAGGCAGGCTCTCGCCACCCACGCTCCACAAATAGCTGCCTGAATTGATAGAGCATTGACGTTAAAGACCTGTTTTAACAAGGTATCCTTGAACACCGCACTTCCTGCTATTTATTTATTTATTTAACAATCATGCTACTGGAATAGTAGTCTTCTTTGTAACCGCCGAGACGGTGGCATCTACTTTGGGAGACTTAAACAATTCTCGATCCTGGTCCACCAGCGGGTAAAGACTGCCCATAACTCTAGACCCTTTTAAAGTTGCCTCTGGCATGTCCCACTCTTCCTGGATCATCTCTCGCACCACTCTGTGCACCGGAAAAGCTCTCTGATTCTTCCAAAAAACCTGCAGCAACGAATCTTCTAAAGTAGTATCCTCCGACCAGGTGCTGGCATATTAAGCGCCTTTAGTGTCTCCGAAATCAGTGCCAGCAACTCGTCTCTCCGGAACACGCAGACCACCCTAGCCTGGTCCTCTATGTCCATGATCTCCCCCTTCCTCCAAATCGTCGTCTAATTCCACGTCAGGATCTCCCTCGTCGGAGTGAAGCCCCTCCGAGGCTACCGACTGTTCCTTCTGCTTCTTCTCCATCCTGGTCCTCTTTGCCAGGCTTCCTGCTGCCCCTACACTCAGAGGGGTTCCAGGTCTCTTCTCTCCCTGCTCCCCGTCCATAGACCTTGTTGCTAGCCCATCCTGCAGTCCTCCGAACGCTTGCTGAATAAGTGCAACAAACTCCGGGGAAAAGATTGCTGACAGTCCACCTGGCAAGGGCACCTGCGGTAAAGGGAGATCTGGAGCGGAAGAAGGCCCTGCTACCGGCTCCTTCAGCGGCAACTCTAGGGAAACTGGATCCTGCCAAGCTATTGGGGCTCCTTGAGCGTCAGATCCCCCCCTCCAAGGTGTGCTCCATAGCTTCTGTCTCTTGAATGCACCCCCTACAGACTCCTGTCTCCGACACCACTCCTCTTCTAGTTCCTCAGACTAAGCACTGCGATCTAGAAGGCATCCCACTTGTGCGGTTACACACCGTGACTCACCCCTGAGAAAGTACTGAGCCTAAACCTGAAAACGAAGTCACTGACACAAACAAAAAAAACGTTCTTTTCCTTTTTTTTCTTTAGTAAAACCAATGTGTAATCTTCACTTAAGAGCCCCAAGTTTGAAAATGAAATTTAAATGCAAAACCAAAGCTTCCTGCCGAAGATACGAGTCTCTGAAGATCCCGAGGCAGCACCGGCATTTCCCGCGCTGCCGCCACATGGTTAGGCCAGCTGCGGCCAACGCGGTTCACTCTCTCCCCCCCCCTTCACCGTAGCAATCTGGCGCCTGTACTTGGATAGTCTCCAAAGGTCTCTGTGCGCTGTGGGCCATGTTTGTTTCCCCCACTCAACCGACCTGCTTCGGTTTCAGCGTCGGGAGCCAGTCAGAGACAGGGAAAGAGAGAGAGCGCTGCTTTCGACGGCCGGACACCTCCTGGCATGCTTCACAGCGCTAACAGGCACAGCATCCGTATGCGCTGACTGACTGACCACAGCTCCGGTTCCTCACCCTTTTAAGTGGGTTCAGGAGCCGGAGCCCTGCTGCAACAGATGACGGATTCTTTGGTAAACTTACAGCCCCCAAATTATTGCGGGTAGGAGAGAGGAGAGGGGGGAGGGGGAGGAGGAGGGGAGGCCTCAGCTTAGCCTTAAAGGCACAAAACACCCTCAAAATAAATCTTTTCTTTTTTCTGTACTCTTTTTTTTCCCCTTTCTTTTTCCTTTACAGGACAATCTAAGCCTAATCCCTATCTTTCCTTAATTGTTCCTCCAAAGTGAGTCCGGACCTCCAGGCTCACCAATCCTCCAGCTGCTTGGAGACTGAGGTAACTGGCGTGAGGATATACCAGTGCCATCAGAAAAGGATGACGTTTCTCAGTCTCCAAGCTGCTGGAGGAGGAGCACAACCCAGAGGTTCGGGACTAGACTGGAGGGACGATAAGGAACAGAGCATTCTCACACTTCGCCTACATACTCTGGAACACTCTACCAAACGAATTAAGAACAATTAAAGACCTCTCTGCCTTCCGCAAAGAACTCAAAACCCACCTCTTCAAAAAGCATTTTGGAAACCCATTGGAATCCCCCAACCCTAACCCCACCTAATACAACCAATGCATCTACCATATATCGATGACTAGCACATGACCAGACAATACAACACACCTTGACCATGAAAACAACACATACCTCTCACACACATATAGAAGCTACATACACACACACTTGATTTGATTCAAAACCGAACTGCAAGTCTAGATCTACGCTTTTTCTTTAATGTACATAGTTCACAACTGGACTAGGTTAAGACCCAAGTTATTGTTTATTGTATATAGTTAATGAAACTGTTTCATGTAATTAACTTTGTTGTTGTTCAATGTAAACCACATTTGATCTCTGGAAAAGCAATATTTAAATGCATAGAAATAAATAAAAGGTGGGTTAAACCACCTCGTGATTCAAATAGAATGCACAGACTACCTTTGGCAAGAATTTGGGGCGAGTCTGAAGGACGACCCTGTTCCTGTGGAACCTGGTGAAGGGCGCATGGGCAACCAGCACCTGCAGTTCACTCACACGCTTGGCTGAGGTGACACCAGGAACACAACTTTTCAAGAAAGATACTTGAGATAGCAGGTAGCCAGGGGTTCAAAGGGTGGAGCCATGAGCTTACCCAACACCACACTGCGGTCCCATGCCACTGGTGGCAGACGGATAGGGGGCCAGGAGAGGAGGAGGTCTCGCATGAACCAGCCCACCAAAGGGTGCACTGACAAGGGTTGGCCATCCACCGCATGGTGGTGAGCCAAGATGGCACAAAGGTGCACTTTGACTTTGTTGGATTTGAGGCCAGCCCCTTACAGATGCAGGAAGTATCACAAGATGTCCGGCATCACGCAGGTGAAGGGGTTAAGACCTCCATCCGGACACCAGAGCGAAAATCTGCGCCACTTAAAGAAATATACCCACTGCATGAAGTCCTTACGCTAGGCAAGCAGAACATCTTCTACTGCTCTAGAGAGGCGGTGATATGCTATAGCTAGCCTTTCAGCATCCAGGCTGTCAGTGCAAGGGACTGGAGGCTGGGGTGCAGCAGCATCCCGTCCTCCTGTGACAGCAAGTCTGAGGCGCTCCCCAGCAGCAGTGGGTCACTCTGGGACAGTTGGAGAAGTAGGGGGAATCAGGGTTGTCTGGGCCACCTGGGCACAACAAATATGACTGAGGCTGCTTCCGCTTGGATCTTGAGGAGGGCCTGAGGAACCAGTGACGTAGGCGAGAGCACATACAGGAAACCCCTGGACCAGAGGAGGTAGAAGGTGTCTGCTGCCTCCCATCCCCAGGCAGGCATCTGCAAGCAGAAGCATGGCAGCTGCATGTTCACCAGCCTGGCAAAGAGATCTATCTCTGGGGTCCCCCAGCGCAAGATGACCTCCCCCAGCACTGCCGGGTTCAGTCACCAGTAGTTTATTATAGGAAATACACAAGACCGTCCTATAATATTATAGGAAATACACAAGACCGTCCTATATTATAGGAAATACTCCCACCTAATATTATAGGAAGGTAACTATAATATCAAAAGGAAATACACAAGACCGTTCAGCATACCCACACAATTAAAGATAATGAATGACTCACAACCACACCACCTCAATACCACACAAAGCCTAGTACAAATCGCTACTTTGTAAATAGTTCTACAGTGTTGCACTGTAATTGGTTGCATGTCTTATGATTGTTACTGTTTATTTTAAAATAGTTCAGAAGAACCTGTTTCCTGTAAAACTGTTGAGTTCATTGTAAACCGCCTTGATAAACATGAAAGGCGGTATATAAATAATGTCAAATAAATAAATATACAGTACTCTGGCTGTTTATTGTCATTGGTACAAGTTGGCCTAATTAACAAAGACTTACTACTACTTCTGAGCATTAGTATAGCGCTACAAGATGTATGCAGCACTGCACAGACATGTAAGAGACAGTCCCTGCTCATCAGAGCTTACAATTAGTTTTTATGGAGGTCTTTTGGTATGGATAGTTCTGTTGGTCTTTGCTGGATGCCCTCAATCAGTGGTGCTCCTGGATCGCCCCGCTGTTTGGCCTGCGCCTAAGTGCCACACCATAGGGCCCTCTAGTGAGGCTTTCAGGCACAGGTCCACCTTCTGGTGCTGCTTTTTATGTTGCTGGGGTGCAGTGGGCCAGATCGGGCCTTGTGGAGGTGATCGGGGAGGGGCTGCATGGCCTCCTATTAAAAACATACTGGGTTTTTTGGTGGGAACTTCTATTGGGGAGAGCATTTCTGTCTGTTTATATGACTGTATGCAAGACAGGCAGGTGTGCGACTACATACGTTTACTAGAGTGGCTGTGCATGCATCCTTGTGTTTCTGGTGGCTTGTTTTTGGGAGTGGGGAAGCACAACAGTCAATGGAGAACTGGTTGGTTTGGTGTGCTTTGGGTCCTACCCAGGGGTCATGAATAATAAAAATGCTAATGGTCACAGGAAGGGTGGGCTGATTTTCTGCACAGAGTCTGGGAGAAAGTCAGTGGAATAAGTGGGTTTCTTGGTAGGGATGAATAGGGTTGCTGAGAAAGGGTAGAAATGTAAGAGGAATGGGGTAAGTGTTAGGAGGCTATTGCAGGCTGAGAAAAACAACTGGTAGCAAAAGCAAGAACTGGAGGCATTGAAGTAGAAAAGTTCAAAAGCAGCACAGCACATTATGCATTTCATATTATATATATATATTTTTTAAAGATAGATTTATATGTTTTTTCTATATAGCCGAAACGCGTAAGTTAGCACCTGTGGCCTCATCTGCCTTCGCCTTGTGTGTAATATTATAACACACCAGCGACTCCATTGAAAATGAATGACAGAGAGAAGAATACCAAGAAAAGAAAACATTGCGATGACTTTTTAAGGTATGGTTTCACCTCCATATTTTCAGCAGGGATTGAGAAACCACAATGCGTTATTTGTAACGAAGTTCTATCAGCGGAATCCATGAAGCCAAAAAAACTGAAACAGCATTTTGACAGTAAGCATCCCACCTTTGTAGGCAAGGATATTCAGTATTTTAAGAACAAAGCTGATGGAATCAAGAAAAGCAGACTTGATACTGGCGAAAAGCTCTACCAGCAAAACATAGCTGCTGTTGAAGCTTCAAATATGGTGGCTCTCAGAATCGCCAAAGCCAAGAAAGCTCACACCATTGCCGAAGAATTGCTGTTACCAGCAACAAAAGATATTGTTCGAGTCATGCTTGGAGATGAATCTGTACGGAAATTGAGTCCAATTTCCTTGTCTAACACCACCATCGGTAGACGAATAGAAGATATGTCTGCTGATATCCTTGACCAAGTAATCCAGGAAATGAAATCAGCTCCACTTGGACTATTTAGCATCCAGCTTGTTGAATCCACAGATGTTTCAAACTATTATCAGTTACTGGTTTACATGGCGAGTTTAAAGATGAGTTCCTTTTTTGCAAGCCACTTGAAATGACAACTGCTCGTCATGTGTTTGAAATATTTTGTTCATTTCTGCAAAAACACGATATCCCCATCGATAAGGTTTGTGGTGTTTGTACAGATGGAGCTCCAGCTATGCTAGGATGTCGGTCGGGATTTCAACATTTGGTGTTCAATGGGTCACCAAAAGCCACAGGAACTCACTGTATGATTCATAGACAAATTTTAGCAACGAAGACGCTGCCACAAGAGCTGCAAGAAGCTATGATAAATGTAGTAAGTGCCGTTAATTTCATAAAAGTGAGTGCTTTAAACACTCAACTGTTTACGAAACTTTGTAATGATTTGGATGCATTCAATAATGTTCTTTTACTACACACTGAGGTGAGATGGTATCAAAAGGAAAGGTTTTAAAGCGCGTATTTGATCTTCGCGATGAACTAAGAACGTTTTTTATGCAAAAAGCAAAACCACAATTTGAAGCACTTTTCAGTGACAAAAAGCAGCTGCTGAAAATTGCTTACTTGGTTGACATATTTGCAATATTGAACGAATTAAATTTATCACTTCAAGGACCAAATGCAACATGCCTAGATTTGTCCGAAAAGATCCAAGCGTTTCAAATGAAACTTCAGCTTTGGCAGAAAAAGTTAGATGAAAATAGAACATACATGTTGCTCAACTTATCCACTTTCTTTGAAGAAAACAAGATTGAACTTGACACAAGAAATGGAATTATAATTTCTGTCAAACAGCACTTAGAAATGCTGGAAGAAGAAATTTCAGCATATTTTCCAAATTTACCTGGCACACCATGTGCACTTGCCAGAAGTCCATTCACAGTTAAAGTTGAGGATGTTCCTGAAATTGCACAAGAAGAGTTCATTGAACTCATTACCAGTGATGCAGCGAAAAATGATTTTTCTTCAATGTCAGTAATTAAATTCTGGATCAAGTATTTTCAATTGTATCCTGGACTGTCTGAGATTGTGTTGCATCTACTTCTTCCGTTTCCAACAACATATCTGTTTGAAACCGGCTTCTCAAGCTTGTTGCTTATCAAGAGTAAATACCGCAATAGACTTGCTGCAGAAGATGATCTTCGTTGTGCTCTCGCAAAGACTGAGCCGAGAATTTCACATCTGGCGAGAAGGAAGCAAGCACAACCTTTGCACAGATAGCCTATGCCTACTTTTTAGGTTTGACAACGCTAACATTTTTGTCCTTTGTCAGTCTTTTTGAATAAAGCATACTAAAACTGTTGACTACAAAAATATAATAATTTCGAGATCAAATATTGTTATTTGTTGTTGTGATTAATTATTGTGGCTTAAATAAGTAAATTTTATAAATAAAAACATATTGCAAAGGCCTGTAATATATTAATAATTCAACAAATGATTACAGTGACAATGCGTTAATGGTAAAGGAAGAGAGACTCATTTGATTTTATCATTGGGGGTCACCACAAGTTGACCAATGGTAAAAGGGGTCACGGCACAAAAAAGGCTGAGAACCACTGGGCTAGAGGATCTGGCTAAGGCAGTCAGCCAGTACATTGTCCTGGCCTGGCAAGTACACCGCTTTAAGGCAGATGTTCTTCCCTGTTGCAAAGTTCCAGAGGTGCACCACCTCCCGACAGAGGTGGTTCGAGCCCATGCCTCCCTGCTTGACGATGCAGTACATCGCCACCTGGGTGTCTGTCTGGACCTGAACCACCTGCCCTGCTAGATGGTCCTGGAAGACCTACAGGGCATTATAGACTGCTCCGAGTTCCAGCAAGATGATCTGCAAGGCACTCTCCTCTGGCAACCATGGCCCTTGCGACTGCATGTGATCACAATGGGCCCCCCAGCCCAGCTTAGACGTGTCCATTGTAACGATGCATTGGATTGGGAGAGCCTGGAAGGACAGGCCGGATCTGAGGTTGAAGGGATCCTGCCACTAGGTGACAGACACTGCCAGAGCCAGTGTGATCTGGACGGAGTCCTCTGGACGGAGTCCTCCAGACGGCCCAAAGCCTGTGTCCACTGGGCGCTGAGCGTTCACTGAGCCTGCCACATGTGGAGGCAAGCAAAGAGGGTGACGTGGATGGTAGATGCCATGTGCCCCAAGAGGCGAAGCATCTGCCTGGCTGTCACTGCTGAGCCACCCTGCACTGCCTGCGCTAGGGCGGCTAGGCACTGCGCACAGTCCAGTGACAGGAAGGCCCTCACCTGAGTGGAATCCAATAAGGCGCAGATGAACTCCAAGAGCTGGAAAGGCAGGAGGTGAGGCTTCGGGAAGTTGACCACAAATCCCAGGCGCTGGAGCAGCCCTATGGTGCGATGCCCAGTGTTGCACACCTCCTCCAGCAAGCTGACTTGTATAAGCCAGTCATCCAAGCAGGGGAAGACGAAAAGCCCCAGAAGTCTGAGGCGTGCGTCCACGACCACCAGGCATTTTGTGAATACCTGAGGAGCCGAGGCTAGGTCGAAGGGGAGCACCCTGAATTGATAGTGTTGTCCGCCGCTGCCGCCAAATCAGAGGTACTGACTGTGCCTTGGATGGATCAGGATGTGGATGTAGACATCTTTGAGATCCTAAGAGCATAGCCAATCTCCCTTCAGGAGTTAAGGCATCAAGGTTCCAAGGAATACCATTTTGAACTTTTTCTTCACCGGAAGCGGTTGAGGTCCATCAGATCCAGGATGGGCCAGAAGCCTACTGCTTTCTTGGGCACAAGGAAGTAGTGGGAGTAGAACCCCCAGCCCTGTAGAGGCTGAGGGATGAGCTCCACTGCCTGATCCTCGAGCAAGACCTTGAGCTCCCTTTGCATGAGCTCCCTGTGCAAGGGGTCCATAGGCAATTTCCCTGGGAAGAAGGGGAGGCAGCAACTGGGCAAAGTGGAGGAGATATCCCTTCCTGACCACTTGCAGCACCCAGGCATCTGCAGTGATGGTCAGCCACAGGTAAGCAAAGTGGACTAGCCTGCCTCCCGTGAACCTTGGGCCTGTTACCTCCCAGGGGAGGGAGGCTATACCCAGGGAGTCAAAAGCTCCCCCAAGGCTATGACTGGGGTGCTGTTTGTGTTTTGGGAGCCTTTGGCTTATAAGGGCCATACCCATGGCCCTTGGCCTGCTGCCCCTGGGGGAGCATGATAGACCTGAAACTTGGGGTAGTTTCCATAAGCCTTCTTGGCCTTCAGGTGGAAGGGCTTTTTCCTTAAAGTCTTCCTGCAGGAAGATTCAGATACTTTCTTGGACAGTCTGGTTCTGGTCATAAATTCCTTCTCCAGCTCATCTGCTTTCTCAGTTATGGGCTTGCCCAAAAGGTTCTCTCCCTGGCAAGGGATGTTGGCCAACTTGTCCTGAACCCACTTGCTCCAAGTTGGAGGACTGTAGCCAGGCCATAGGGCGGATACTAATGCTCACCACAGCTACCCAAGTCACTGACGAAGTAGTCGAAGGCCGCCCAAGTTTGAAACTTAGAGCACTCCTTGACTGATGACACCACGGTCCTGAAGCGCTCAAGAGGTTCGCCTGATAACCCAGCCAAGAACCCAGTGAGCTCCTTCGCCAGGTCTCTCAGGTGCTTCCTGCCAAAAGCTATCAATGGTGCGGGCCTCCCTGCCAGGGGGCACCGATGAGTGTCTTTTGGCTTTTAATGCAACGCATGGCCGACTCCACTGCCATGGAGTTGTGTAACAATTGTGTCTTCTGGAAGCAGGGTCTCCAGCCGACTCAATACTGTGAATCGAATCGATGGTTCATAATCGGCATTGGGATCTCCCGCATCCTGAACAGCAGCCGCTCCAGGATGGGGGGCACAGGCACCATCAGTGCCTCCTTAGGAGGAGGAGTCTCATATTGGAAGATCTCGGTACATGGCTCGTCCTCTGGTACCGCCACAAAGGCAAGGGCCTGGGGAACATCTCCCTCAAACTCCAGGAAGGCCAAAGCCTCCGGGGGTGACCTCCACAGATGGTGTGGCGGAGAAGGGTCAGAGAGAATGTCCCAGTGGAGGATGATGCCGGGAGTCTCTTCGTCTATTTCCCACACTGACTAAGTCAGAGGAATCGGCAAGTGACCCACAGTCTGTGCGACTCAGCATTTATGACTCCCAGTGTCAGAGCTCCTGTGCTGCCATGCCTGATGCCACATTGGGCCTCAAGGCGGTTGACGACCGAGTCGGCACCACTCAAGTCAACCTCTTGTGGGTGGATGGAGCATCCTCTGGGGAGATCCTTGACAAGGACGGCCCCCGTGGCTGGCACTGAAGACCCAGAGGTACCGGGAGTCTGGCTCTGCTGCATTCCAGGGCTGCCATCTTGGCCTCGATACCAGACGGGTCCACAGCAGCATGCGCCAGCCTTGAGAGTATCAAGGCCAACTTCAGGTGTCTAGTAGGGAAAACCCTGATGGTGATCACGTCGGGGGACCAGACCCGATCCCCTGACTCCATGGAAGACTCCTTCCGTCGGGGCTGTTTAGAAAGGCGCTCCCAGCAGTAGTCACCGGCGTCGAGTTGAGGGCTTTGCGCCCAGGCACCAGAGGTCTTCCCCTCCAGGCCAGGGTCGGACCTCAACTTTGGCTTAGACGAAGCCCACGACACACAGAGAAGGTCCTCTAAGGACAACTCCAATGCCCACTGACCTTGGGGTTCCCAGCGAGCCTGTGTGTGAGCCGATGAGTTGCCTAATACCGGCATTGAAGGCAGGAATTCCGCCCCCAATGCCGATCCCAAGGCAGACTTACCAAACAGCTCCCTCTGCCGCCTTTCACGTTCCTTCCAGGTCTTAACCATCATCAAAAGGCAAAATGGGCAGGAAGACACATCATGGTCTGCCCCAAGGCACTTAATACAGGTAATGTGATGGTCCGTATAGGATAGGTGTGGATTCGGGCAGCAGAAAGGTGATCGAACTGATCCCAGTGAAAAAACAGAAGAAAAACATAGATGAAAAATCTTTAATCCGGGATGCAGAGACAGCATGTCTGCAGGGCTCCGTGGAAAAAGAAGACTGATGCAAGATAGCACCCTTGGGCAGGAAGGTGACCACGCATGTGCGGTGTAACTTCCAAAGGCTTTCTTTGAAAGCTGGGGAGTGGTCCGCGCGGGCTCCATCGGCACCAACGACACCCATATGTGAGGACTGACTTCCTGCTTGTTCCCAGAGAAAAGCAGATACTAGAATCCAGCAACAAGACTCTTCACTTTTGCGCAAGCCAGGGAGCACTTTTTTGAAGATGACATAAGAACCTCCACCCCACAAGCAGTCAGACAATACAGGCTAAAGGTGTGCTATGTTGGTGAATCGTGCCGTGTGTCAAGCCTATGCAGACAGGGCACTACACAGTAGCGTCACACGGACCAGAACTGCATGCAGGGACTGTGCAGACAAAACCACACACCCTAGGGCCACACAATCACTCCACACCACCGGCGTACCCTGAGGGAGATATGGAAAGAGTGCAGTAAAGCATGAGAAGTGCAAACAATGCGCACAGGCAGTTAGGCAAGATGGGAAAATATTGGTGCCAAACCAACAGAGTGGCCCAAACCCAACTTAATTCCCCAGCAACTGTCGAGGTCGGGAGTTCCCACAAACAAGATAGACAGACAAGTTTAGTCTTTGGTACTCACCCCCCTCCCCCCTCCCCAGGGAGCCCAAGGCAGATAAAAACCATGCTGGGCTCAGTGCTACTCCCCCCTGGTCACCAGACCTGCAAGTCACATACCTCTGAAGAGCCCTCTTCAAATCTTCTGGGGAGGGGGGAGAGGAGGGAAGTTTAAAGAATCCTTCCAAAACTCCTTTTCCAATCTTCAGGTTGCTCAAAGTGTCCTTAACAAGATAAGGACAGGGAGTTGAACCAACTTTCCCGCCTCCTATGGGATCCAAAAAGAGCACCTGTTTTAAGGGTGGCTCTAGTGCAGCATCCTGCGTTGCGCTCCAGTGAGAAATCCACCCACAAGGATGGTTGTTTATATGCAAAATCAATCTTTTCCCTCTCAAATCTTCCTTGTATTTTCTCAGATTTTCACAGAGCTGAAAACTTGCATCTACCATCTGCTGGAGACAGAGAATTACTGAAGGACCCCTTTAAGGGTTTATGTTTATTGACCGCCCTTCAGTGATGAACAGAGCGGTTTACAAAAAATAAATCTTCATAACAGCAGGGCACAAGGCCGGAAAGAGAAAAGGAAATTACAACTTAATAAAGGATAGAGAGACAGAGATGAGAGAGGAAGGACAGCGTAGGGAAAGGATAAAGGCTAGGAGGGAGGGGGGTTGAAGGCAAGGGAAAAGAGGTGGGTTTTCAGGGCCTGTTTAAAGGTAGGGTGATGGGGCTCCAGACGGAGAGCAGAGGGAAGGGAATTCCAAAGAGCAGGACCTATGAAGAAGAAAGCTGAGGAGCGGGTGGATTGGAGGTGAGCAAGTGAGGGGGGAGGTAGTGTGAGGCGGTTGAGATGGAAGGAGCGGGGTGTGTACCTGGGGGTGTGAAAGTGGATGAGATCGGCCAGGTATTGTGGTGTGGTGGTATGAAGAACTTTGTGAACGAGTGTGAGAAGTTTGAACTGGATACGAAAGGAAATGGGAAGCCAATGAAGACGGAAGAGAAGGGGCGTGACGTGGTCTCTAGGGGAGGAATAAGACACGAGACGGGCAGCGGTGTTCTGGATTCGTTGAAGTCGTGAAAGTTGGAGTTTAGAGATGCCAGAGAGAACGGAATTAGCGAAGTCAATACGGGAGATAACAAGAGCCAGCAGCAAGGTAGCAAGAGCAGGTGGAGAGAGGAAGGGGCGAATGGCACAAATTTGTCTGAGATAGTAAAAGGAGGTTTTAGAGATATGAGAAACGTGAGCGGAGAAAGAGAGATCCGAGTCGAAAAGCACCCCAAGATACCGAAAGGTGGAAACCATAGAGATAGGAATGGCAGGGAAAGAGGGGGCAATAGAGGGGGGGCTGGTGACCGTGCAGGAACCAAATGGCTGTAGTTTTTGAGAGGTTGAGGTGCAGACAGTTATGAGTCATCCAATCAGAAACAGCAGCCAGGCAGGAGTTGAGAGGGGCAAGGTCGGGGCAAGCTGGGGAGGTGTGGTATAGAAGAAGAATGTCGGATCATGTTGGCTTATATGACATAATGTCATAAGAAGCCTCTGGAAGCTCTCTGACTCCACATCTGCTGGTAGGGAGGAAACAAACCACTTGTCTAGACTGGTCTAATAGGACAATATAGAAGATGAAATTGAAACTTACCTGTTAATTTCCTTTTCTTTGAGTACTTCCAGACCAGTCCTGATGAGTGGGCTATGTCCCTGCCAGCAGACAGAGCCAGAGAAAGGAAAGCTCAAAACTGACGTCACTCTCCTTACAAGGGGGGGTGGTGCTGCATTCAGCTCATCAATATCCTATGTCAAAGCTAAAACAACTGAAGTCAATTGTTATGCTTTGGGTTCCCAATTCACCACCAAAGCCAAACCTGATGCAGTCAAATCACTAGTAGGGGGGAGGTTTGTAATGTAGATGGGGATGTGGCTAATTCCTTATATTCTTATTCTTTACCAGCTTATAACATTGGTTGTGAAGAAACTGCAAGTTTGGCGACACCAACGGCCATGGTCGCCTAAGCTGGTATAGATAGCCTGGATGGCCTAAGCTGGTACAGCTGGTATAGACATCCTGGAAGGACACTATGGGAGAGCACTGCTGAGATTATAGCATGAGCACAGTGTTTACAACGCTTAAGTTGAGCACAATATTTATACACTGTCATTATTTCTGTGCATTACTCAGCTATTCTGTACTATAGGCTTGTATGCTTCCCAGGGTGTCTTTCAAGAGCGATGGTGACAATCACTAAGCAGCAGGCATGATTATATTTCCGTCCATTTGTTGAGCCCCTGTAGCGTTTGTATTTGTGCATTGCTACCTTCGGTGAAGAGATTTTTTTATAGCGGGGCACATCCGTAGCAGAGCACATAGTGTGGGTCCAATTTTATATTTTTCATTGACTGATTTTTGGTCCCTTAGGTGTGTATTGTTGTATTTTTGTCAAAAACATCACTTCATGATCACTAACCCCCGAATGAGATAATCCCCTACACCAAGGGTAAAATGAAGCTAAATACTTTCAAAGCGGACAATATCATACAGTTACTTTTCTAATTTATCAGACAGAGTCCTTAATTGCCATGGCCTCTTATAGGTGGATTCTGGACTGGCCTGGCAGGACTCAAGGAAAAGAAATTAAACAAATAAGTTTACATTTTACCTTCCTTATCATCCATGCCAGACCAGTCTAGATGAGAGGATATACCCAAGCTTTAACTAGACTGGAGAGGAGAAAGGTGAAGTCCTGAGAGGTATGGCGGCTAAGATTAATTCTTTCAGACCTGAATACCCATGCTGAAGCAGAGAAGGGATGCGTTGGAGGCAAGGGCACCGCCTTACCATTATCCTCCAGAAAGACAGATTCTAACCCTGCCGACAAACTCTACTTGAATGAATCTGCCAGTTTTCTGAATTTGCCAGCTCAGGCTGGTGTGGTCTGAGACAATCATCTCCTTGATTCCTCCCTTAAACTAATGCCTCAGAAAGGACACATCAATAGACTAAATGCCTATCCATAATTCAGAAGGAACCAGGTACCTAACACATCTCAAAAGTGACTGACAACTGACTTCAGGATGGCTGCCCCTGCCCTGGTCTACATCATCTGACATCCTTACCACTGGATGGAAAAGAGAAAGCCTGATGCCACCAGAAGTGAAACACTACCCTCAGAAGGGAAAGAGAATTGGGCACAGAGATATCCTTTCTTTAGAAAACTACCCAAAGAGACTGACCTCTGCCACAAGATCTAAAGAGACTTTATGCTGCGAGGCTTTAGAAACAGTGTAGACTGGGCTCTCAGGGCTAAACTAATGTTCCAATTAGAGGTCTTGCATGCTCCACTCCCTGGAAAGAATACCCATTTGGGAGAATAGAGAAGGAGCTTTCGTGACTATCCTAGATCTAGTCCCAGCTCTCTTGTGGAGGAAGAAATCTGAAGAACAATCCCTCCAGGGAAACAGTGTCTCCCCAAAAACCAAACTTAAGAGGTTCAAATAACACAAGCCCACTATATGGTTCTCTTTCACACTGCCAAAGGTTTCATCACCTGATATTAACTGTCTCTGATATGTTTCCTGATTCTCTCAACAGCCAGGTTGTAAGAAAGAATAGAAGATATCCTTCAGTAAGGAATCATCTGGTGCAGGGAAAATCTGAAGAACCACTCCCAACTCACCCCTTCTGAAAGCAGACCAGAAAATATCAGGTTCCCAAGCAGGAACATATATGCAGGGAGAATGGATGTTAATCCTGGTTCCTGTTTTTTTTCCTTTGACTGAAGAACTTGCTTGTCTTGAAGATATGTTGAGCTGATCTGAGGTCCACTCACAGAGCTGCTCCACCTGATCCCTGGTAGAGCCCCAGATGCTTCTTCCAGTCCTTATACTGCAGGGTCCCAAAAGGGATTGCCTCAGATAATTCATCTGTACGATGAAGATGCCATCATGTGTGCTACTGCCAGGTCCAGCAGGGGAATGCCATCCCTGGCCAAAGTTTCCCCTCAATTGTTTCCCGTCAGCAAATAGCATTACTTTACCTACCATTACCTGGATTGTCTTCTCTCAAGCTGAAGGCCAGGACTGCTGAATGCTAAACAATTTGCTCAGGTCCTTGGTCTAGACTTGGACCTGTTGGTTCTCCACCAGAACCACTGTCACTACTTCAACTGCCCCATACCACAACTCTCCTCCCAGCCTATTAGTTTATTAAGTTCATCTTTATGGGGCAAAATATTCATTAAGAGAACTCCACATCTATTCCTCCCTACGACTCCCTACTCAGACACAACTACGAAAAGTCACCTGCACAGGTTCTTTCTAGCTATTTCAAAGAAAGTAGCCTCATAACACTAGACAAACAGAGGTCATCCTGAAAGGAATCTGAACTGGGAGAGATGCATCTAGGTCTGAGCCCAAAGTAAACATACAAATCCATTGTCTAGACACTCAGAACCTATAGAAATACCATTCTCATGGTACATGTGGAAACGGGAAATCTGGACACAGAGTGAGGTTTTGAACTCCTGACATCCAAGGCCATATGACCATATTCTTCTACAGAAGAGGATTCCCTTATACTTGAGACTAGGAAGGACTAAACTGTTTTTCGGTATATCATCAGCACAGGGATTCTACACCTTCAGACCTCTCTTGGGCTGACTCGGCCAAAATAGCCAGACATCTGAATTTACTACCTATTCTCTGACAGATAAGTGCAGTCATTTTTAGTATAAAGGGAGAACCTGAAGTTGTCATGGGGGGGGATCCATGATACTGAATCTAGAAATATCCAATGGTAATCTTTGGAGAGAATGTCCCTGTGTATCCATGCAGGAAACTACTTGAGAAGTGGAATGCTCTTCTGCATAGAAACCCTAAGAACAGGTACTCAAGAGAAACTGAGCACCAAAACTATGGCTCACTGCTTCAACTTAACATTGCCCCCAAAGATTACACTAAGAAGCAAACAGAAGTCCCCCTGAGTAGCAGCTGATCAGCCAGTGAGAAGACTCCAAGTGTTGCCATGAAGGAGCACTGCCAGAACACAGCAATTTGCAACAAAAAGGAGTCCACGCCAGTGAAAACCACTGTCCTGTACTTCCTTCTGGAGAAAAAGAGGGAGCTGCTTATGTAGTATTGCTCATGGCTTCTGAAACTGTACCAACTAGGACTATACTGGGGGTGGGTCCCAGAGGGGAGAAGGAGCTTCCCTATGTGCTTCCAGCCAGCTGCTGAATTTTAGTTTCTAAAGTTCCAGGACTTCTCCAAAAGACAGTTACCTCCTTGGAGAGGGTGAAACTGCTGAACTGTTTGAAATTGCTGGGTCTGCCATTCTGTGCAGAAGATCCTGAGAGGCATGGCCTAAAAACTGCTGCCCTGTCTTGAACAAGCTCACAGCATCACTTACCTCCATTGTGCAAGACTCACCAGCTGCGAATCCATCCAAGAACTGTTAGGTCTCTCGCAGGAATGTTTGAGCCCTCCCTCCTCTGCATACTGTTACCTCCAGGAAAGCCACCACAGCCCCATCAGGAGGATGCTGGATCCAATACAGAAAGACTCACGTCAAGGAGCCACTGCATATAGCTGCCTGGAAGGTGGGGGGGGGGGGGGGGGGAAAGACACTATAGAAAAAAAAGAGAATGTTTAAACAAACTCAATCTTTCTACCATGGGGATCCATGAATGCTGTGCTTTCCGCCGGTTAACATTTTACAAGATAAGAACAACCCATCTAAGTGACTCAATACCATAGCCTTCTCTCCACAAGAAAGGGAATATAAATCCCTCAGATTTGAGCACCTTAAAACAAGAGTCAAGCAACTCAAAACGAGGAGATCCCATCTCCACCTATCTTGAAGCACTTGGAGGGGAAGGAAGAAGTCTACGACCACCCAGGAATATAGAACCCCCTACAGATTATCATCTTTCATGGCCCATTCAAGAGATACAAGGGGGGCATGAATCAGAAATATGGGTCACTAGCTCATCTCTCTCAAAACAATTTCCTCAATCAGGCATTATCCCCTTCTAAGAAGGCAATCTCTGTCTGACTGCCAAACAGGCCATTTCTTCTTCCACTTGCCCCAATCAGTGGAATACTCTAGCATCCCCAATATTAACCAGGTTCATAAGTACCTATACACTGCCACCCCATACTATCTGGCTACTCGCTTTATCCTTCATGCCCCACAACACACCCTCCGGAATATCTATGCTAACTGCTTCCATCTCCCCATGGCATCACTGGCAAGATTGGAATCTACTCGTCATTCCACCTTCTATTTTCTCAGACTGCACCTCTGGAACTCTCTCCCAGCTGAACTCTGGCTAGAACCTTCCTTTAAGCAGTTTAAGGTACTCCTCAAAACTCATCTGTTTCACCAAGTCTATAATCTTACATCCTGAACACCTCCCCCAGGATGACGACCACTTACTGATCCTCCCCTCGGCCTTATCTCATAGCCCTATCCCTCTCCTCCTCCCTGTTGTGTGAATGCTCTTTAACGGTCCTATTTCAATCTGTATAGTTCCATTCACTTTTTTTTAAATTGTACACCATTTGAATATGCTATTAGCTACAGTATATCAAGTCTTAATAAACTATAAACTATAAGGTCAACCTGTGGTTACTTCCATGCAGGGACACAGATTAGGGGTACACAGGGCTTAAAGCAGAACCTAAAAGCACTGCCAAAGCAGGATTTTTTTAAAACTTCATTAACTCTCAGGCTGTTTCTATTTTTCATAAATCACAAGTCTAAGCTGGCCTTAAAGGCACTCTCACACTTACTCCCCTAGCTGTGTGTATGTGTGTGGGAGGGGAGTAAGACAAGGAGCTCTGACATACCTGTGAGGTCACCTGCTGAAAAACAATCACTCAGTAGAGAACTGGAACTGCGCAGACTCTGCCATGCCTTAGGGTAGATGGTGAAATTTCACTTACCATTACTTTCCTTTCCTGGAATCCTGCTAGACCAGTCCAGACTTGTGGTTAACTCTCCCTGCCAGCAGATGATAGAAACAGAAAAAAAAAAGAAGCTTCAGTGACATCAACATTGGTAGTTAACTCTGGATCCCTAGGAGTCAGCTTCAGTATGCTACTGACAAAGCACAAGGACTTCAGAGAAAAAAAAACACAGCCCACAAGAAAGCCAAAACCAGCCAACTGGCCAACTATGACTTATGAAATATCTAATCAATTTACGAACTATGTACAAGGCCGCCAAGCAGCTAAAGTAAGCAGCAGTTAGAGAACAGCCGAAAGCTGCCAGACACACGAATAGAGTGACAGCTAACCGCTGGCAGGACTAGCTCTCAGCGCAGAAGCAGGTGGGTACTGAACTGGTCTAACATGATTCCAGGAAAGGAAATTAACGATAAGTGAAATTTCACCTTCCAATTCATCCTGATAGACCAGTCCAGACTAGTAGGAAGTACCAAAGCTACTGCACCCCTGGGCGAGAAGATACAGCTGCTGCCAACACGGTGGCTCTGAAATGAGCTGCTGCCCTGGATTGCAGATCCAAACAATAGTGTCAGGCAAAGGTAGACAGGGAAGACCAAGTAGCCGCCCTGCAAATGTCAAGCAGGGCAACCTACCATCCTTCGGCCCATGAAGCTGTCTGTGCTTGCGAGAAGTGGGCTCATAGCCCAGCAGGCACTGGTTTACTCTGCATGAAATAGGCCGATTCAATGGTCTGGCGAATCCAGCATGCGATAGGCACATTAGAAGCAGCCTCAACCTTCCAGGGACCAACAGTGAGGACAAAGAGGCGATCAGAGAAACTGAAAGCATTAGTCACCTTAAGAATAAATAGGTAGACAAAGGTGAACCGATTGGAGTAGTGTATCTGGATTTTCAGAAAGCCTTTGACAAGGCCCCTCATGACAAACTCTTGGTAAAACTAAAAACTCATGGGATTAGAGGCAGTGTAGTATTGTGGATCAGGAACTGGTTAAAAGATAGAAAGCAGAGAGTAGGGCCAAATGGCCAATTTTCTCAATGGAGAAAGGTGAATAGTGGAGTACCCCAGGGATCTGTGCAGGCCCGCTGCTTTTTAACATATTCATAAATGACCTGGGAATGGGAATAACGAGTGATCAAATCTGCAGATGACACAAAATTATTCAAAGTTGTTAAAACTCATGAAGATTATGAAAAATTGCAAGAGGACCTCGATAAATTGGAAGACTGAATGTCCAAATGGCAGATGAAATTTAATGTGGACAAGTGCAAAGTTATGCCCCTAGGAAACTACAGTTTCACAATGCAAGTTTCCACATAAAGAACCACCACCCAGGAAAAGGATTTAGGCATCATTGTAGATAATACATTGAAACCCTCCACCCAGTGTGCAGCGGCAGCCAAGAAAGTAAATAGAATGCTAGGAACCATAAGGAAAGGAATGGAGAATAAAATCAAGGATATTATCATGTCTCTGTATCGTTCCATTGTGCGACCGCAACTTGAATATTGTGTGCAATTCTGGTCGCAAAATCTTAAAAAATCTTACACACACAAAACCCCCATGCTCAAAACTAAATAACTCTCATTCCCTGACTGCCACCCCCACACACACTCCCGACTTACGACATAAAAGGAAATAAATTCCAATACCTAATTACACATGCCCTACACACAACACTCAACCACTGTAAATATCCAATGTAAATAATTTAATGGTTGTTTGTATTATTAATATCTCATAAAGTTGAAGTTTATTATTCAATGTAAATAGTTGAACCTGACCGTTCAATGTAAATAGTTGAATCCGATTGTTCAATGTAAATGTATACAACTGTGTACAATTGTTAAGATGTTTCATGTAAACCGCCCTTGATCGCTGGAAGGGGCGGTATAGAAGAAAATAGATAAATAAATAAAAAAAAAATAAAAAAAAAGGATATAGCAGAATTTGAAAAGGTACAGAGAAGAGCAACAAAAATGGTTAAGGGAATGGAAGAACACCCCTATAAGGAGAGGCTTAAAAGTTTAGGGCTCTTCAATTTTGAAAAGATGGTTGAGGGGGAATATGATAGAGGTCTATAAATTAATGAAAGGAGTGGAACAGGTGAACGTAGATAGATGGTTTACGCCATCAAAAAGTAGAAAGACTAGAAGACATGCAATGAAGCTACAATGTAACCCATTTAAGACTAAATAAGAGAAAATATTTTTTTCTCTCAATACATAATCAAACTCTGGAATTCATTACAGGAGGATGTAGTAAAATTGGTTAGTACAGCTGGGTTTAAAAAAAGGTTTGGACAAGTTCCTGGAGGAAAGGTCCATAAATCATTATTAAAGAGGACTCGGGAAATCCACTGCTTACCCCAGAAAGAGAAATTAGACTTACCTGCTAATTGTTGTTCCTTGAGGAACTCCAGTCCAGTCCCTTACCACTGGGTAGTGCACTTCCTCCCGCAACATGGAGACTGAGCATGTCAGAGTTCTGATGACACTTGCACCAATACTGGTGGCACCTCCCACCAGCTCCCAGTGATCTAATGACAAAGCAAGCTCAGAGGAGCAACAAATAAGAAGCTTAAATACCAACATTAGAAACAGATAAACTAATTCAAACTGTTACTTATTTCCCCCCCCCCCAACAAGAGGGGAGCTCCCTCCACTCTCTCCGAAAGAGAGAACAAGAAATGCAGAGAACAAACAAAAGAGATGAAAGGAAGATGGAGATTAGAAGCACCTTTCATAACCTTGTACCTGACTCGATCCGGCTCCACCGACCGCTGAAGCAAGGCACGCAACAGATGAACGCACTCCGGGTGGGATCCAGGACTGGACTGGTGTTCCTCAAGGAACAACAATTAGCAGGCAAGTCTAATTTCTCTTTCCTTATCATCCCTCCAGTCCAGTCCCTCACAACTGGGATGTAGCAGAGCAGTACATTAATGGGAGGGACCTGCAATACCGGCCCGCAAGACTGTGGAACTGAAACAGACATCCCCTGCCGCCTGTACATCCAGATGATAATGCTTACTGAAGATATGCAAAGAAGACCAAGTGGCCGCCCTGCAAATCTCAACCAGCGGCACCAAACCAAACTCTGCCCAAGAAGCGGCTTGTGGACGCCCTTGCAAGATGTAAGCTGACGCTATAGCCTCTCGGATCCACCTAGAAATAGAAGCTTTGGCTGCCCCTTCTCCGCGTCAAGGACCTCCGAAGAGAACAAACTAGCGATCAGACTTTTGGAAACTCGAGACTTTCAAGTAACAATGAAGCGCTCTCTTCACATCTAGCAAACGCAAACTGTGTTCAGAATGACTGTTGGTTGAACTTCCCAACACCAGTAAAGACACCGGCTGGTTGACATGAAACAGAGACACCACCCTCGGTAGGAAAGGCGGCACCAGACGAAGCACAACCTTTTCTCTAGAAAAAGAAAGGTACGGCTCCCAACAGGATAAGGGCTGCAACTCTGAAATCCTGCACGCTGAGCAGATTGCCACTAAGAAAACTGTTTTGAGAGTCAAATCCTTCACCAAGGCCTGATCCAATGGTTCGAACGGCTCTCTCATCAACGCTGTCAGAACCAAGTTAAGGTCCCAAGAAGGGACCAGTGCCCTACATGGAGGGCGAAACTGGGAAACTGCCTTCAAGAAGAATAGACACCTGGACGAAACCCCAAAGCCACGTCCTGAACCTTCCCCCTATAACAAGAGATCCCTGCCAGCTGTACCCTTAATGAACTGGCCGCCAGACCTTTCTCAAAACCATCCTGCAAAAAATTCAAAACTTCTGGAATGGAGGCTGAGCTAGGACGCACCTGTCTTGCTTCGCACCAAGCTTCAAAAATACGCCACACGCGGACATAAGTCAGTGACGTCGACCTTTTCCTGGCCAAGAGTAAGGTCAAAATTACTGGACCCGAATAGCCTTTCCTTCTCAACCTCTCCCTTTCAATAGCCAGGCCGTAAGCGAGAACCAAGCCACCTGAGGCATCTGGAGCGGACCTTGCCGCACTGGCAGAGCCCATGGACTACCATTGAGTAGACGGATTAGGTCGGCACACCACGGACGACGAGGCCAATCCGGGGCAATTAAAAACACTTTCCCCCCCGATGTGCCTCGATCTGCTGTACTATCCGGCCTATGAGCGCCCACGGAGGAAAGACATAAAGGAGACTCCCCGCGGGCCACTGCTGCAGCAACGCATCCAGTCCTTCGGACATTCTTTCTTGCCTTCTGCTGAAGAAACGGCTCACCTTGGCAGATCCGAACATCGCCATCAGATCCATGATGGGAAGCCCCCATCTGTGGATTATCTGCGCAAAGACATACGAGTGGAGCTCCCATTCTCCCGGATCCACCCAAACTCGACTGAGAAAGTCTGCCGTCACATTGTCTGTCCCGGCAATGTGCGCCAATGACAGTGCTTGGATTCGAGGCTCTACCCAGTTGAACAAGGACTCCACCTCTTGTTCCAGCACTGTGCTGCCTGTGCCCCCTTGTCGAATGAGGTAGGCCACCGCCGATGCATTGTCCGACAGCACCCTTACTGCCCTTCCGAGCAGCTTGGGTTCGAAGGCTCATAGCGCCAACGCTACCGCTCACAGTTACAGTCGATTGATCGACCAACCGAGCACCTGGCCCTTCCATCTCCCCTGGGCAAAGAGTTCCCTGCAATTGGCCCCCCAGCCTGTCCGACTGGTATGTGTCAGCACCGGAACCCACTGCGGCTGCTCAAGAGGCATGTCTGCTTCCAGATTTTCCGGATGAAGTGTAGGGCCTTCCTGACTGCCAGCGGACAAGGCAGCCATTTGATCAAGGAATCCCGTTGATGAGACCAGCGATGGAGCAGCGATCTCTGTAATGGACGCATGTGCACCCTGGCCCATGGAACCACCTCTAGCGTGGCTGCCATTGTGCCGAGCACTCGAAGATATTGATAGGCTGTTGGAGCCAAGCGCCCCAGGAAGTTGCACAACAGAAGACGCAGCCCCTGCACTTGACGCTCCGGAAGAAACACTACACCCACCCGAGTGTCGAACCGGACACCCAGGTATTCCAGGACCTGGGAGGGTGACAAGCTGCTCTTGGCCACATTGACCACCCAGCCTAGACTTTGTAGGAGTTGAACTACTCTGCCCGTAGCCTGTACACTCTCGGTCCTGGATTTCGCTTGGATCAGCCTGTCGTCGAGATAAGGATGCACTAAGATGCCTTCTTTTCGAAGCGCCGCCGCCACTACCACCATCATCTTGGTGAAAACTCAAGGCGCCATCACCAAGCCGAATGGCAACGCTTGAAACTGGAAGTGACCCTGAGGCACCACAAACCTTAAAAACTGCTGATGGTCCGGCCGTATAGGAATGTGAAGGTACGCTTCTGTAAGGTCGAGTGAGGTCAAGAATTCTCCCTTTCTGACCGCGACAATCACCGACCTTAGCGTTTCCATTCGAAAACGAGGAACCCGAAGACAATGGTTCACCCATTTGAGGTCCAAAAATGGGGCGGAAGGACCCGTCCTTTTTGGGAACCACAAAATAAATGGAGTAGCGAACACAGCTGTACTGGTCTGGAGGAACCGGGACCACTGCTCTTAACTGCCGAAGTTGAGACAGCGTCTGTCCCACGGCAGCCATCTTGGCTCACGCCCTGCAAGTCGAAAGGACAAAGGAGTCGACTACCGGCCGAGCGAATTTGAGGGCATAACCCTCACAAATAACCTCCAGCACCCACCGGTCGGACGTTATCTGGATCCAAGCTGAGAGAAATTCCCAAAGCCAACTTCCCACGGGCTTCTCTCCAACCTGAGTCCCCCTCGCATCACTGCGGCTTCTTAAATCCCAAGGACGAGGGACCAGAGAATCCCCTGCCCGCTCCTCGAAATCCACGAAATCCTTGCCCACGTGATGGCAGTCTCCCTTTCTGGAAACCCACCAGGCAAGAGGTTTGAAAACGCCAGAAATCCCGCGACTGCCCTTGAACTGCTGTCACTGTCTGACTCTGCTTCGGCTTGTCCTCCGGCAAGAGGCCACCCTTCGACTCGCCCAAGTCCTTGACCAGTTTGTCAAGATCCTCTCCAAACAATAGCTTACCCTTAAAAGGGAGCTTGCTAAGCCGAGCCTTGGAGGAACAGTCCACTGCCCAGTTCCTCAGTCAAAGGTAGCGCCACGCTGCCACCAATGAGGCCATGCTGTTCGTTAAACCTCTGATGAGATCATAGTGGACATCAGCCCAGTAAGCTGCTCCCGATTCCAATCTGGCGGTATCGGCCAAGTGCTCTTGTGATGCACTCGTCGGCAGCTGCAACCTTTGTGACCAGCGAAGACAGGCCCTCGCCACCCAAGCCCCGCAAATCGAAGTCTAAAGTGACAGTGCATTAAGTTCAAAAGCCTGTTTCAACAAAGTGTCTACTTTCCGGTCCTGTCCGTCCTTGAGCGCTACAGCACCCTCTACCGGGATGGTTGTCTTCTTCGTGACTGCCGAAACAGCGGCATCCACGCGAGGGGAACAAAACTTTTCCCGCTCCTGGTTGGACAATGGATAAAGACGATTAATAGATCAAACCCCCCTAAAGGCTGCTTCGGGCAGATCCCACTCATCCTGGATCATTTGCTTAACCACCTTGTGAACCGGAAATACAGCCCGAGTCTTTCGCACCACTTGGATGAGAGGGTCCTCCACCTCCTCATCCTCCGCCGGCTGAGGAACTGATAAATTGAGAGCCTGAAGAGACTCTGTAATCAAGGCCAGCAGCTCCTCTCTCCGGAAAACCCATATTATCCTAGCCTGATCCTCCAGATCCGGAATCTCACCGTCTTCGGGCTCTTCCCCACCTGCCTCCGGCTCCAGCTCGAAATCTTCCATGTCCTGCCACTCCGACAATGGGAGCGGCTCCTCAGCCGATCGCGCTCTCTTAGCCGGCCTTGCACCGGCTAGGTCGGACTTCTCCGGAGGGTCACAGCCTGTCATAGCTCTGAGTGCCGAAAGGTCCGAAGACACGCCCTGCTGGCGCAAACAAAAGGCTTCATGCAGCAATAAAACAAAGTCTGAGGAAAACCCCGCTAGGGAATCCCCTACCTGAGGCAGAGGGTTAGAAGGACCGGCCACTGCCAAAGTCCCTCGCAGAGACGGAGGAGGCTCAAGCGGAGCATTAATGTCTCTAGACGCCTGAGATCCCTGCGCCGAACCTGACGAGGCGTCCTTAGACCTTTCTTGCAGCTCTTGCTCCATAGTGGTTGCTTCTGTCGCATAACCGTGACAAACCCTGTCATCCGAGACCGTGCCACAGTGGGTTCCAGAAACCAGGCACTGCGGATGGAAAGGCATCAGCCTAACAAAAACTATTTGAAGCCCAAAAGGAAGCTTTGAGAGTTAGCCTAAATAAAACCAAAAAAAAGCATTTTGTTTTTTTTAAACCGTATGAGCTCCAGGCACACTGCCAAACCCGATTGGCCTTGAAAAAGCCCCAAGAAACATTGAAAACCTCCTCGGAAGACTTCCCTGAAGCCAAAACGCGCCAAAATCGCTGAGCTGACAAGCACGGGAAAAAACACAATGCTGCAACGAAAAAAGACAGAGCAGCAGGCTCACCACGCGGCGTTAGGCTGCGCGACAGTGAGTGCCTGAAATTTCCCCAATCAGTTACTCACCACGCTGCTGAGACCCCACGAAAACACTGCAAGGCAAATTGGAGCCAGACTAGCACAACGCTGGCTGCCGACGAAAAGTTTCTTCATCGGCAGACAACCGCCAAGACCTGCTGACGGCTGCTCACTCGCTGAGGAGAGGAGAACTGTCCGGGTCGAAGAGAGACTGGCAGGCATTTCAATCCCCTCTGTTCAAACCAGGAGGGGAGAGTACAACAGGCAGGCAGACAGCACAGACAGAGAGCAGGGAGCCCCCTTTGCCTTTCCTCTCCTAGCCTGTTTACCGGTTTATTTATTTATTTTTAAAGGAATACCCCTTTTTTTTTCCTAACTTTACCCAAAGAAAATAAATACAATTTAGGAAACCAACCAAAAAACCACCTAAGACTAATTGCTCCTTATGTGTTCCTCCAGTGAGCCCAGCATCTAAGCTCACTAACACCTCCCGCTGTGTGGAGACTGAGCACACTAGGAGCTGGTGGGAGGTGCCACCGGTATTGGTCCAAGTGTCATCAGAACTCTGACATGCTCAGTCTCCATGCTGCGAGAGGAGGTGCACTACCCAGTGGTTGGGGACTAGACTGGAGGGACGATAAGGAATGAGCATTGTGGAATCGGTGTGTGTGTTTGGGAACCTGCCAGGTACTTGTGACCTGGATTGGTCACTGTTGGAAAGAGGATACTGGGGCTTGATGGACCTTGGTCTGACCCAGTATGGCATTTCTTATGTTCTTATGATAGCGGTGTAACGTTCTGCTGACATCCAGAAAATGAAGTTCTTTAATGCGACCTGTAATTGCTGTTTGAAAAGGGCAGGGAGCGAGATCATCTGATTTAGGTGGAAAACAGAAAACCTTCAGCAAAAAGGAGGGTACTGTCTACGGGGTGACCCCTTCTGAAGGACAGGAATTGATCTCGGCTGGAAAGAGCGTGAAGCTCAAACAGGCGGTGTGCTGAAGTAACTACTACAAGCAAGACAGTCTTAAGCATCAAATCTTTTAGAGTAGTGAGAAGGACGAGGAAGAGATCCCAAGATGGCACATCTGGATGGACTGGAGGTCGGAGAGTGTATATACCGTGGAGAAACCAGGCAACACCCAAATGGGAGGCAAGGGAACACCCTCGAAGGGAACCTTTGAAACAGGTTAAGCCCGCTACTTGGACCTTCAGAAAATTCAAGGCAAGACCCTTATCAAAACCATCCTGAAGAAATGAGAGAACCTCCGGCACGCTAGGGGGAAAGTGATCTATGACCGCACCAGTCCTCAAAGAGGCACCAGACCATATGCCGGAGAGGTAAAAAGGATGCCATGCATGCAGCAATGTCGCCACCATAGGCCCCAAGTAGCCTTTTCGCACTAGGCTGCGCCTCTTAAGAGTCAAGCGGTAAGCAAGTAGGGAGCAGGATCGTCCATGATGATTGACCCTCGCCTGCCCTGAGCGGGAGAGAGTTGCTATGAGCAGCCGCAACAGGTTGGCATACCACGGATGATGTAGCCAGTCCAGTGCCACCAATGCTATTCCGCCCAGATGAGAGACTATCCGACTGAGAACTCGGCTGATCAGTGCCCACAGGAGAAAGACGTAAAGGAACTGCAACGGAAGACAGGACTGGGCAAGAGCAAAGAGCCCCTTGGTCCGTTGGTTCCCTTCAACAGCTGAAGAAATCTGCCACCTTGGTGCTGGCAAAGGTGGCCATCAGGTCCAGAACTGGGCAGCCCCATCAACGCTGGATGCGTGCAAATGCCTACAGGGCTAGCTATCATTCGCTGGGGTCCACAGATGACGACTGAGGAAATCGGCTTGCATCTCTACTCCAGCTATGTGCTGCACCAAGAGGGCTTGCAGATTACTCTCCACCCATGGGAACATGAGACTCATTTCCAAAGAGAGACCCGGATACTTGGTGCCCCTCTGTCTGTTGAAATAAGCCACGGTGGGGGAGACACTGCGAGCAGCCAGAGCAGGAGCGCAGTGGTAGCAGCAGGCTCTGGGTGGGACTGCCCCGACAACAGCTGGGGCTTGAAAAGTGCATCTGGAGAGTGCTTTGATCAGGAGATGCTGTGAGCAACCAGAGCAGGAGCGTGGCAGGAACAGCAGGTTCTGGGCGGGACTGCCCCGACAACAGCTGGGGCTTGAAAAGTGCCTCTCTTCCTAGGGGCGCAGCATTGGCACGCAGCCGGGGCGAGTTACAAACGGCAGATAGGCCCCTTGGGAGCCCTGCAGGTGCCCTGAACTTGTTCTGAACCTCTTGTGTGTTCTATGGGAAAGAGAAAAAAGGTTTTGGCTGCTTTGGATTCAGTGGTTGGTCCGATGGATAAACATGTGATGGCTAAGGACATGACAACTCCTTTTCCAGGTACTGTTTCTCCACCCTCTCTCCTTCTGGGGGCCTCTTTGAGCTCCCCGGAGCGGACTCCACCTCCTCATCCAACTGTAGTGACTCCATGTTGCAGCCCAACATGATCACCTGGCTCGGCAGAGCACCCCTGTTTGTTCTGCTGATATCTATCGGTTGGTGATCTGGTCTCCACCTTTGATGGACTCTGGGATGGTTCCTGATTCTCAGGTCTCCTTGGCAGACATTTGGGTGGTGGTTACCAGAACAGAGAAGACTTTGGTTGCCACTGACTCCCAGCATGGCAGGTTTTCTCAAGAAACTGTTGCGAAGTTGGGTCAGATAGTGGTATCCGTAGAATCTCTGTCTGCTCAGGTGTTGAAGTGTGAAAATCAATGTGTTTCTTTACAGGCAACGAGTGTATCTGGCATGAAGGATAACTTAATGATCCATAAAAAGCTAGAATGTGCTTAGACGAACAAAAATCATTGTATTAATTTTCCCTTGTGTCGTTTACTGTCATCTGAAATTCTTTGTAAATATCTTTAAGAAAATTTGCTTCTTTCTAATTCGGATTTAATGGTTTTCTCAAATCTGTATTATTTAAAGGGTAGGAAAATTACAGATGATCCCAATGGAGAATTGGATATTTTGCAATTAGTTTCTGTATCAAATTTAACTCAGTTTCTGGAGGATTTGTCTGATAATATTTCCTCCCATGCAACATTGGTTGTTTCATTTGTTTCTGAGCAGGATAGGTCTAATGTATTTAAAAGTCACTTTAAGAATAAGGATGCTTTTTTTCTGTGGTGCAAAAGTTCATGTGTTTCCTGATGTCTCCAGAGCCACTCAACTTCACAGGAAAGACCTTTTGGCTCTGGGGGCTTTGTTTTTTCTTCGATATCCATGTAAACGCCTAGTCACTTTTCAGGGTGTTAGATACATATTTTTTGATTCCTTACAGCTGGAAACCTTTTTGCAAAGTAAAGAATCTTAGCATGTATTGGGTGGGGGTTTGTTTGGTAGATTATGGTAAAATTGGCTGTTTATGTTGGGAAGTTTTTTATTTTTTCTTCGGTTTGTATTACTTTTGGATTTTCTCCCTGCGACGTGGGCTAATTGATGCGTACTTAAATATGTTGGTTTTTTTAAAATTCTTATAGTTTCTTGTTTATGCTTTTTAAGTACAGCTGTGAAATTTCAATAAAAAATAAAAGAAATAAGCCACGGTGGTGGCACTGTCCGACAGCACCTGGACTGCTTGGTCCTGGAGGAGAGGCTGAAAGGCACGCAGCGCCAAGTGACTTGCTTGTGCCTCAAGGCTATTCATGGTCCAACCGGCTTCCTGACTCGACCATCTTTCCTGCACCATCTGCTGGAGGGCAATGGGTCCCCCCAGCTGGTCAAGCTGGTGTTGGTGGTGACGAGTGACCAGTGAGGTGCTACCACTGGAATTCCTTTCAAGAGGTAGACCCGGCACAGCCACCACTGTAGTGAGTGGCATGCGTCACAAGGAAGTAGTAACCTAATCTCGTAATACTGAGTGCACGGGGACCAGTAAGAAAGCAGAGACCGTTGAAGAGGGCGCATGTGAGCCTGAGCCCAAGGGACGTCGTCTATCGTGGCTGCCATGGAGCCCAGGACTTGCAGAAAGTCCCACGCTTTGGGAGCTATCACACACTGGAAGAATTGGAGCTGCTTGCAAAACTTAATGTATCTGTCCTGGGTATGGAACACTCAACCTACTTATTTATTTATTTTTATTTTATTTATTTTATTTACATTTCTTATATACCGCACTATTTGCGATCAGCGCGGTTTACATAAAAACAAACAGTATCCGACAATAAACAAGAGTTTATGTGTCGACGCGGGCCCAGAGGTATTCCAGGGACTGAGTCGGACGAAGACAACTTTTGGCATGGTTCACTGATTAGCCAGTTGTCTAGGTAAGGGTGTACCCTGATTCCTTGGAACCATAAGGCTACCGTGACGACCACTATGACCTTGGAAATGGCCGAAGAGCTGTGAAGAGTCCAAAGGGCAGAGTCCAAAACTGACAGTGCTGACTGAGAACAGCAAAACGCAAGAAATGCTGGCGAGCCTCATGGATAAGTACATGGAAGTAGGCCTCTGCGAGGTCCAGAGATGCCAGAAGCTCCCTGGAATGGACAGCCTTTATGACGGCTGTTTATGGATTCCAGACGTGCTGTTGCGGGGTCTTCCAGCAAGATCTGAATCCAGCGCAAGAAGCCATCGCAGACCGAAGCTTCAAAATCAAGAGAAGAAGAAGAAGAAGAAAAGGCCATTTTCAAAAGCCCTTCAACCTTCTTTTCATGCTGATCTCGGAGAGCAGAACCTCCCTTGACCAGGATGGTGCTTCTGTGGCAAAAGTGTGGTGCAATATACACAGCCAATGTGTCGTGGAGCAGAGGGTCACAGGTTCAGGACCCAGTGGTGGAGTCTGCAGAGCATGTCCTTACATTTATTACAACTATTTCATAAACCGGAGAGTAGCAAATCACTTGGACCGGATGGTATACATCCAAGGGTATTGAAAGAACTGAAATATGAGATTGCAGACCTGCTATTAGTAATCTGTGAACTATCATTAAAATCATCTGTAATACCTGAAGATTGGAGGATCGTCAATGTAACGCCAATTTTTAAAAAGGGTTCCAGGGGTGATCCGGGAAACTATAGACCGGTGAGCCTGATGTCAGTACCGAGAAAAATGGTAGAAACCATCAAAGAACAAAATTACTCGGCATGTAGATAGTCATGGCTTAATGCGTTTTTTTGAAGGTATGAACAAACAGGTAGACAAAGGTGAGTCGGTTGATTTAGTGTATCTGGACTTTCAGAAAGCCTTTGACAAGGTCCCTCATCAGAGACTTTTGGCAAAACTAAAAAGTCATGGTATAGGAGGTGATATACTATTGTGGATCAGGAACTGATTCAAAGATAGAAAGCAGAGGGTAGGGCTAAATGGCCAATTTTCCCAATGGAGAAACGTGAATAGTGGAGTACCCAGGGATCTGTGCTGGGTCCGCTGCTTTTGACATATTCATAAATGGCCTGGAAAAGGGAATAACGAGTGAGGTTATCAAATTTGCAGATGAGACAAAATTATTCAAAGTTGTTAAAACGCAAGAGGATTGTGGAAAATTGCAAGAGGATCTTGATAACTTGGAAGAATGGGCATCCAAACGGCAGATGAAATTTAATGGAGACAAGTGCAAAGCTATGCACCTAGAAAAGAACAACCCAAACTATGGTTACACAATGCAAGGTTCCACATTGGGAACCACCACCCAGGAAAAAGATTTAGGTGTCATTGTGAATAACATGTTAAAACCCTCCGCCCAGTGTGCAGAAGCGGTCAAGAGAGCAAATAGAATGCTAGGTATCATAAGGAAAGGAATGGAAAATAAAACAAAGGATATTATAATGCCTCTGTATCGCTCCAAGGTGCGACCGTACCTTGAATATTGTGTATAATTCTGCTCACCGTATCTTAAAAAAGATACAGCGTTATTAGAAACGGTACAGAGAAGAGCCACCAAAATGGTAAAGGGGATGGAAGGATACTACTATGAAGAGAGGCTAAAAAAGTTAGGGCTCTTCAACCTGGAAAAGAGACGGCTGAGGGGAGATATGATAAAGGTCTATAAATTAATGAATGGAGTGGAACGGGTAAACTTAGATCGATGTTTACGCTATCAGAATATAAAAAGACTAGGGGACATGCAATGAAACTACAGGGTAACCTATTTAATCTAATAAGAGAAAATATTTTTTTACTCAATGTGTAATCAAATTCTGGAATGTGCTACCGGAGGATGTAGTAAAAGCTGTTAGTGAAATGGGTTTAAAAAAGTTTTGGACAAGTTCCTGGAGGAAAGGTCCATAAACCATTATTAAAAGGGACCCGGGATATCACTGCTTGATCCAATACAAGCATTGAGGAACCTGTGTCTTTTGGGGAAACTGATAGGTACTTATGACCTAGATTGGCCACTGTTGGAAATAGGATACCGGGCTTGATGGACCTTGGTCTGACCCAGTATGGCATATCTTATGTTCTTATAGTAGTATGCTTCGTGACAGCAGTCACAATGGAATCAACTTTAGGAAAAACGTAGCCACCTATCCAAATCCATCGGGGACCAGATGTAGGAACGGCCTAAATGCCAAACCAAGCACAAGAATACATCTGTAGCATCCCACTCCGGGGAGACCATTTGTGAAGTTAGGAGGGAAAAGGGAAAGCTCTGGGAGGCTTCCTAATACCCACAATAATAGGGTCCAGTTGAGATCTGTTTGGAACTAAATCTTGCTGAGGCTGTGGATCGGAAAGATTCAGAGTTTCCACAATCTGAGCAATTAGAACCTGAAGCTAGTCTTTGCAGAACATCCTGGCCCTCCTCTTTACCATCAGGGCTATCTTCCAGCAGGGACAGCTCCCCGTCCTCTGGGTCAGGTCCCAAAGTGATGTCCTGGCCCTCAGAGAAGCAATCCCTGTCTTCCTCAGAAACTCAGAAGCAGTCTCCTGTATGGCCTTTGTCAGATACAAGTGGGGCGGGGCAGGTCTGGGCTGTTTCTTAGATGGGAACTGAAGTCTTCAGAGAGACATGAGTGGGCCCTGAGTGCCACAAGTCCAAGCCTGACAGAACAGATGCATGAATTGAGGGTCCAGATCTTCAGACTGCTGTGACTGTTGAGGGAGCTAGGACTTGGAGGTGAACCAGAGGGAGAGATTCAGGAGCTACTGCTGATCCCGCTATGGAGGGGCTCAAAGGAGTAGGCACCAGAGGAGCTGGTGGGAATCAGAGCTCTCTCGACACAAAGAAGCACCCCCTGATGAAGATGGGTCCCCCTGATCTGCCAAGCAGGCAGAACAAAGACTGCCAATCAAACCCCGGCGTTTGTGTCCACATCCTAAGCAGAACTGCAAGGTAGCAGCCATTTGCTGAAAACACAGGAAAAAAACACCAAAAAGCGGTGAGGACAAAGCAAGAGGAAGAAAGAACACTTTCCCGCTCACTCAAAATGGCGGTCACGCTGACAGAAAGAGCGGGAAGCAACTAATGAAGCTGGCTGCCCCAGAAAGCATCTGCGGGCTTGCACCGCCAAAATCGCCACCGCAGACTGATGAAAATAAAAAAGGACCCTGCCACAAGTAAGAAAATTGAAGAACCCTGCAGTCTGAAGTGCTCTTAAGACCTGACGGCAGATCAAAAGTAGCCACGCTGAATAAAATGCTGCCGGCAAGGGAAAAGACGGCCGAGGCATCGCTGCCCGCTCCAACGGCAAGAAGAGAATTAACCAGAGGTCCCCCAACTCAAAGCCCATAGCAGCAGTAGAGGAGAAGTAGTAAGGTACAACTCATTGCCCATTGATCAAAATGACAAGCTCCACCGTTCAGCCAGCCGCGCTCCACCAAAGATATATCTCCAAGTTAAAACTAGTGCTTTTGTCTTTTTGGACTTTACTGATGAAAACAAAAAACTTCAAGCTTAAGGAGGGTAGCAACTGATCAGACCATGCTGTTCCTCTGAAGGATGGAAAGAGCTGGGCTGCTCCTCATGAGCAGAAGGTCACTTACTCAGAGAGGTGCTCAAGTGATCCCCCTGATCAGGAGCAAACCTCAAATCCCACGAAGGAAAACGGGAAACTCCTAGAGAGCACCTCCTGTGCCCTCTGCCAAAAGAAAACTATACTGGCAGGCCCCCCCTCAAAGAGTCTGTCTGGAGCTACAAAATGAAGTTCACCATCTGCTGGAGACAGAGAAAATACTGCAGCTGACCCCTTAGGGGGTCCAGGGTTAACTACCAATGCTGATGTCACTGAAGCTTCTGGTTTTTTTCTCCGTCTTCTTCATCTGCTGGCAGGGGAGTTTAACCACTAGTCTGAACTGGTGTAGCAGGATGAATTGAAAACTGAGCCTGCATGAACCACCCCATTTATATATCAGAGGAAAACAGGGAGATATGTTTATGTTAATTTGGTTACTTGATAAACTGCACCTCCATTACACCAGGGATGTGCACAATATACAAAAATTAATCAGGAAATGACTAAAGCCGAAGTGGGAAAGGAACTACAATATAAGACAGGAAAGACACACAAAGACAAAGAACATTTATAAGATAAACAGGGGTTCCCTAAGGGAGAGAGGTTATCGGGGAGAGGTAGGGGGAAGATCAAAAGCAGAACCAAAAAGGTGAATTTTCAGTAGTGCCTTGAATTTGGGAAAAAAACATTTCCAGACGGAGGGTGGTGGGAAGGGAATTCCAAAGGGAGGGATCCAAAAAGAAAAAAGCAGACTGGCGGGTGGAATGTAGGTGAGAATGTGATGGAGAGGGGGAGATGTAACCGGTTAATGTGAGCTGAATGGACGCTGTGGGTTTGAGTGTGGAACTGTAACAGGTCAGCTAGATATTGTAGTGTCTGAATGTAGATGGCACAGTGAACTACAGTAAGAATCTTGTAAAAGATGCGGTAGTCAATGGGGAGTCAATGTAGCTGAATAAGTAACGAGGTGATAGGTGGCATGAAAAAGTAGCCTGGCAGCAGTGTTTTGTATCATTTGTAGGCGGAGCAATTGGGATTGAGGAAGACCGGCTAGGGCAAGATTGCAGAAATCAAGGTGGGACATGACTAGAGACAGCAAAAGAGTGGTCAGAGCAGTAGTGGAAAGGAAGGGACGGATGGCACAGATCTGTCGAAGATAGATGAATGAACACCGTGTGAGCGATGAAATGTGATCACGAAAAGTTAAGTCAGAGCCAAGAATCATCCCGAGGTAGCGGAAAGAGGAAACCAAATGAAAAGGTGAACCTGAAAGGACTGGAACCACTGAGGGAGAGGGAACAACAAAGGAAAACCATATAGCAGAGGTCTTGGACACATTGAAATGGAGACAGGCAGGCATTAATAGGGGAGAGATCTGGTTGAAGGGGGCTGGTGTGGTATAGGAGGATGATGACATCAACGTAATAGTAGACTGATATCCCTAGCTGTTGGATAACTAAGGTGAGTGGTGCCAGGAAGGTATTAAATAGAAGAGGAGCAAGAAAGTGTAGCTACTCACCTGTAACAGTGTTCTCCGGGAACAGCAGGAATCAGTCCTCACATATGGGTGACGTCGGCGCTGACGGAGCCAGCGCAGAGCATTTCTCCAGCTTTCAAAGAAAGCCTTGGGGAATGCTATCACACATGCATGGTCCCCGTCCCGCCTAAGGGTGCCATCTTGCTCAGTCAGTGACATAGCTATGACGGCAGTAAAAATTTAAGCAAGGTATGGAACGCAACTCCTAGGGGAAGAGCGAGGGTGGGGAGGACCGATTCCTGCTGTTCCCGGAGAACACCTGTTATAGGTGAGTAACTACGCTTTCTCCAGGAACAAGCAGGAAGTCAGTCCTCACATATGGGACTCCCTAGCTCCAGGCTGCCGAGGACTGAACCATGACAGCACCAATTGGGTAGCTGTGAGTTGCAGAAGGCGAGTCCCTGCAGAGAGACTCTGGAAGACCCTAGCATCCAGCAGCACTATCACTCCAGTAGCCTGAACACGGAAGGGTTGGAGGGCAGGAGCTGCCTACACCCTGAAGATATTACAGAGTACTGCCTGGTCGTAAGGCAATGGTCCCTGTGGGACTCACTTTCCAGGCAGTACTGAGCTGCAAACGTGTGACTTAAAGATCATGTGGCAGCTCTACAGATCTCTGTCACTGGCACCGAGCGGAGATTGACTACCAAAGTGGCCATCGCCCTCACGTGATGCACTGTGATCTAGCATTCCAGGGAGAGGCCTGCTCGCTCATAGGCGAGGGCGATACAGTCTGCCATCCAAGTGGACAAAGTATGCTTTGGTCACGGGAAGCCCCAGTCTGCTGGGGTCACAGGACACGAAAAGCTGAGGTGTTTTATGGTGGTCCCGGGTCCTCTTTAAATAGAAGGACATGGCCCGTTTGTAGTCCAGTGTATGGAGTATGAGATCCTCTTTGCTGGCGTGAGACTGCGGAAAGAAGGTGGGAAGTACAACCTCTTGGTTGAGGTGGAACTGGGATACCACCTTCAGGAGGAACTTGGTGTGAGTGCGGAGCACCACCCTGTTCTTGAAGAACCTGGAGTGTGGAGGATCCGCCACCAAGGCTTGGAGTTCGCTCACCCTGCAAGCTGAGGTTAAGGCCAGTAAGAAGGCCATTTTCCAGGACAGGTACTGCAAGTGGCACGTGGTCAGGGGCTCGAACGGTGGTCTGGTAAACTGGGAAAGCACCACATTGAGGTCCCATTCGACCGCTGGGGGCAGAGACAGGGTTTTGACAGTAGAAGACCCCACAGAAACCGTGAAACTAGGGGCTGGCTTGAGAAGGTTTGCCCTCGATCGGGTGGTGGTGAACGGCTATAGCGCTCAAGTGCACCCTGAAAGAATTAAATTTCAGCCCAGTGTGGGACAGGTGCACCAGGTACTGGGGTACCAGCTGTACGGGGCAGGAGAAGGGATTCTCCTTCCTGTCCGCACACCAGAGAACAAACCTGCGCCACTTAAAGGCATAGGCCCTTCTAGTAGAGGGCTTTCTGGAGGCTAGCAGGATCTCTTCAAACTCTGCTGGCAGGTTGAGAGAGGCCAGAGCTACCCTCTCAGCAGCCAGGCCATTTGCATCAGCGACCACACATTGGGGTGCAAGAGAGATCTCCTCCTGGGTCAGGAAGTCTGGGGCTTGACCCAGGGGACGAAGTGCTGCCGACAGCGATAGCAGCAGGGGGAACCAGAGTAGCCTAGGCTACACCTGGGGGCAATCAGTATCACTGATGCCCTCTCGCTCTGGATTTTGAACAGAGTCCTGGCAACCAGAGGAGTCTCTCTGACCAAGAGATCAGAAAGGCGTCTGCTACTATCCTCTTCAGGTACGGCTGATGGGAGCAGAAGTGAGCCAGCTGTGTGTTGGCTGGAGAGGCAAACGGGCTTATCTCGGACTAGTCCCAAAGGTGGAAAAGCCCCTCCGCCACTGTGGGTCAAGACGCCATTCGTGCAGACGCAGGACTCTGCTGAGTCTGTCTGCCAGACAGTTGTCCTGGCCCAGGAGGTAGGCTGCCCACAGGAGCATCCCATTGCACATTGCGAAGAAGAGGAGGGCTACCACTCCCCTGATTGTTTATGTAGAAAATTGCGACCTGGTTGTCCGTCTGGATCAGCACAGGTCTGTCTCATAAGTGGCTACAGAATGCTCGTAGGGCTAGGAATACTGCCCAGAGCTCCAGAAGGTTGATCTGTAACAGGGACTCCTCCTGGGACCAGCAGCCCTGCATGTAATGAGCTCCACAGTGAGCTCCCCACCCCCGGAGGGAGGCATCCATGGTCAGGGTCCTCTGCAGTGAGGGTCTCCAAAAGGGCATTCCAGCCTGGAGGTGGCACAGGTCCTGCCATCAATAAAGGGAACTCGCCAACTGGCAAGTGATCCTGACCCTGTCCCGAAGCCTGCCTGTGGCCTGGGTCCACTGAGAACGCAGACACCACTGGGCTGTCTTGCATGTGTAAGTGGGCTAGAGGTGTGACATGAACCATGGAGGCCATGTGGCCCAGCAGGCGGGCTGACACAGTCTTGCGATGTTGGATCTCCTCTGCCAGGTCTCTGAGGCGTATTGCCTTGTCTTGAGGGAGGGAGGCCCTGGCCCGCATCGTATCCAGCTGAGCACCTATGAATTCCAGGTTTTGGGATGGAGAAAGATGGGATTTGTGGTAACTGATGACAAACCCCAGGTGCTACAGGAGGAGAATGGTACACTCTGTGGCCTGACTGGTCTCTGTGGTTGTACCGCCTCTGATGAGCCAGTCATCCATGTAGGGAAAGACGAACACCCCTTGTAGGTGCAAATGGGCGGCTACTACTGCTAGGCACTTTGTGAAGTCTCTTGGCAAGGAGGCCAGACCAAAGGGAAGTACCCAGAACTGGTAGTGGCCCCCTCCAACCACGAATCTGAGGAACTGCCTGTGAGAAGGATGGATCAGGATGTGAGTGTATGCATCTTTTATGTCCAAGGAGCATAGCCAGTCTCCCTGCTGGAGTTAGGGCAGAAGTATTCCAAGGGAAAGCATCCTGAACGTCTCCCTCACCAGAAACTTGTTCAGGTTTCGGAGGTCTAGAATGGGCCTGAGACCCCCAGTTCTTTAGGGAACAAGGAAATATCTGGAGTAGAAGCCCTTTCCCCAAAGATGATGGGGTATGGCCTCTACTGCCTTGTTCCTGAGTAGACGTACTAGCTCTGAGAGCAAAAGGGTCTGGTGAAGGAGAGGTCGCACTGGTTCTCCTGGAAAATACCCCAATGGGGTCTGCTGGAAGCAGAGGTGGTAACCTTCCTTTACTACCTGGAGCACCCAACTAGTCGGAAGTGACCTTGGCCCACTTGTGGGCAAAGAGTGCTAGGCGGCCACCTGTGGGCTGGTGAGGGTCTCGCAGGGGGAGGGAGGCCTTGCCCTGGGAGTCAAAAGCTCCCTCCAGGCTGAGTCGGGATGGGGCCTGCGGCTTCGGGGCTTTTGGCTGCCTGGACCCGTATCCCTGTTTTTTAGGCTGGGGTCCCTGCTGCTGTTGGCCTGAGAAGGCTTGATAGTGGTGACTCTGGTGAAAAGGCCCCTTTTTTCTGAGAAAACTGGCCATTTCCCCGTTGATTTCTTTCGGGTGGAGGGCAGAAGTTTTCTTTGAGAGCCTCTGCTGGGTCACCACCTTAGCCTCTATCTCAGCTGCCTTATCAGCCATAGGTTTTCCAAACAGGTTCTCCCCGGTGCAGGGGATGTCCAGCAGCTTTTCCTGGACCCAATACTTGAGGTCAGAGGTCTGTAGCCAGGCCTGGCGCTGAGCACTGTTGCCTGCAGCTGTGGCTCGGGCTGCAGCCTAGAAACCATCGTAGGCGGCCCGGGACAAGAACCTGAAACAGTCAGAGATGGCTGCAACCAGGGTATGGAAGAGCTGAAGGGGTTCCCTGGCGAGCCCTGCTGAGAACACGATGAGTTCCTGGTTGAGGTCCTTTAGATACTTGCCTATGTAGAGCTCATAGGCATGTATCAGACAGCTCAGCATAGATCCCTAGAAGCACTTGCACCCCCGGGCATCAAGGGCTCTGGCCTTTCTGCCCAGGGGGACAGAACAGTAATTCTTCTGGCTGTTCAGCTTTTGCATCAAGGACTCCACCACCATGGAGTTGTGTGGGAGCTGGGATTTCTGGAAGTCCAGACTCTTAATGCGATAGATGGCGTTGAGACGTTGGCTGACCACCGGCACAGAGGCCGGGGTTTCCCACATCCGCAGGAGAAGCTGCTCGAGGATGGGTTGCAGTGTCACCGTCAGAGCCTCTTTTAGCAGGGACTCATACTGGAGGATCTCCAGTTCTTCGGTGTGCGGATCCTCCTCCGACTCGGTCAGGACCAAGAGGGCCTGGGCCCACTGTTCCCTCTAAGCTGTGCGCGTGTGCGCGCGCACACACCTCACCGAGCGAGCGCACATACTTTACAACAGAGCGCACAAAAATTACGGTTCTGATTCTGATAGAAAACACCACAGACGTCTTAAAATTTAAAAGTTGTTATGTATTTACGGTTTTCACAAGTTCTACAATGTTTTCTAGTGCAATCAATGTGGTGTACATACTGTATTCTGATGTGTAGTCAAATTTTAAAGTATATAACTCTGAGTGTCGTTATGTGGCGCACAAAAATTTAACCTTCCTTCAAAAGCTGCACAGCTGATATTTTATTCGCACACAGCCTACAGAAAATTAGAGGGAACATTGCCTGGGCCATGTCCCGGACGAAGTTGTGGAAGGCCACATCCTCAGGTGGGGAATGGTACCAGGGTTCTGGGGGAGACTGCTCCAAAAGGGACATCTCAGGGCTGGGAGGTCTCAGGCGAGGCCTCAACGTCAGTCTCCCAGTCGGAGTGGAAGGTGTCGAGGAATCCGACACGCGGGCTGTCTGTGTCTCGAGACCCGGCCCGAGGAACAGAGATCCCCTGATGGGTCTTGGGTCAGACTCCCGACACTGGGACATCGATCGGTGCCGAGGACTCACCCGAGGCCGGTGGTGCTTGGGGCCTGGCTCGACGTCCAGGGACACCACCGCAGTCAGGGGCCCAGTCATCGGGACAGATGATATGGATGACCTGACACCAACGCATGCTGCATGGCCAGGATGGCAGAGATATTCTGCTCCAGGGCAGCCATTCTGGGCTCGATGCCAGAAGGCTCTGCAGCTTTCGGCATGGGCACTTAGGGTCTCGGGCCCGGTGCCGGCACTCTCATGAGTGCATCCTCGATGAGGACCACAGTCTCATGGAGCCTTGCACGGCTGCCGCCGGCTGAGAACTCCCACTTAGAGATCTTAGGAAGGCGATGCTCAGAATCGCCCAAGTCCCACCGCAGGACCTTGCCGAGTTTCACCGGTGGAACTTTGACTGGCTTCGAGGATTTTCTTTTTTTCTTGCCAGGATCCGGATCTTGATGGAGGAGCCGCCGCGGGACTCCGAAGACGCCCAGGCCTCACGGAAGGTGCTCAGATTGGGGCTTCAGTGTCGGGAAAGCTGGGGCTGAGCCAGACTGCAGGAACATCTTCTCCTGCAACTCCAACCTTTTCTTGTTGGTTCTCTGACACAGATCGCAGGTGGTACTGTCGTGGTCCGGACCGAGGCAGTGCAAGCAGAAGTCGTAGGTGTCTGTAACAGACATGATTCGGAAGACATGGTGGGAGACTCCCAGCTGTGGTCAATGACCCCCGGGCAAAAAAAGGTGTGAATGCCGGTTGAGGTAAGCCTCGAAGAAAAAGAAGGGAAAGCAGAGGACTGCATCGGGTACGGCGCCGGCTCGAGGCAGGAAGAGGAACCAGTACGCAAACTAGAAAGAAAATGTTTTAGGATAATTTTTAGAGGATTTTTTCTGGGGAAACAGGACAAGAGTCCGTTGGGCACCATGGAAAAAAGGAGACTGAGAAAGATGGCACCCTTGGCAGGAAGGGGACCACGCAAGCGTGGTAGCATTCCCAAAGGCTTTCTTTGAAAGCTGGGGAAATGCTCCACGTGGGCTCCATCAGCGCCGACGTCACTTCCTGCTTGTTCCTGGAGAACTGAGCCCTGTGGAACCCTACAGGAGAGAGAGAGGGAGGTCAGAGGAAGTATCACCTGAGAGAACTGAGAAGGAACATGAGAAAAGAAAGGAGTGAAACCAGCGAAATACAAAATACATAATAAAGGGCCCAGCTTGCTTCGCTTATATTTGTTTTTTTTGCATGAAGCCGCAGTAAAAAAAAAAAAAAAAAAAAAAAAAAAAACCAGGGCTTCCAATCTCTGACCAGGCCTTTTTCTATGCACGCCATATAGGCTATAGCTTTAGGCTGGGTGCTATCCCTCCACAGAGTATATCCTCCCCCACCAGGTGTCTGCTTGCCTGCCTGCCTGCTCCCCAGCCAGGCCAAATACATCAGGTAACATACTGAACTGCCATGACTTACCTGCAGCATGCCACACATCTTTTTTCCAGACATACTGGAAGTGGAAGGAGAGCGGATTTCATCCACCTACCTGGTGCATGCCTGCCTGCTCCCAAGTCAAGCCAAATACACAGGTTTACACATTGAACTGCTATGACTTACCTCCATTTTTTTCAGATATACTGGAAGCAAGTGGAGGAAGAGCGGAATGCACCCAAATGCCTGGGGCCTTCTTGCTTCTGAACCAGGCCAATGTACCATCTGACATGCTAAACTGCCATGACTTACCTGCAGTATATCACCTTCCTTTTTTCCAGACACACTCAAAGCAAGTGTAGGGTGAGGGAGAAATGTGGGCATTTCAAACCCCATGAGTCCAAATCTGACATAGCACCTTGGCAGACTGGGAGGCAATCTGGAACAAGAATGCGCTGAATGCCTTTTTCTTTAAGTAACTTTTACCAGAGGCAGCAGAATGGGGTGGGCCACAGGGGCTATTGCCAACAGAGCATCAGCAACTAGAGAGCTTGGGGCAGGGCTGAAGAGTAGATGGTTTGGCTCCTCCAAAAAAAAAGGTGTTCTGTTGCCCCTGATTTTTACTGCCCACCCTATACTTCTCTGGGGATAGAGGGAGTGTGTGATGTCAATAGCTCCAGCTGTCGGACACAACAAAAGTGAAGAGGCACTGGGCACCACCCAGTACCAGATCCATTAGTGTGGGAACTCAGACCCCAACTGAGTCTGTTTCCAAGGCTGTGGGGAGAGGGGAGCATCCCCAGAATCGGTCTATGCTCCACCAGGAAACTGGGCTTTTAGCATTCCTGGGAGCAATCTACTAATAGCTGTTGATCAGGCCACCTGTCTGACCATGTGCTAGAGCGAGAGAAATACTGAGGACAGCACCAACCCCCAAATAAGGGGAGTGAAATGAGCTCTGAGCTTTTCTTTCTCCAGCTTCATTTGCTGGCAGGGGGTTATAATCTACTCATCTGGCTTGATCTGGCATGGCAATAAGGAATGAACACTGACCACAGGAAGGCTAATTTTCAAAGCTTTGTCCAAGGATAAACAGTCATTTACCTTCAAAAAGGAGACTTTCTGAAAAATCCTACCCACCTTGAGAAGGAGAGCAATACCCTCTTTGATTACTATGTGGGTAACGTTTGCCCACAGTCAAAAAGGAGTGGGGCTAGTTCAAGAGAGGAAAAGCATATGCGGGAACTTAATTTTGAAAGCCCTGATTATACTTTCAACATGTGTATTTGTACCCATTTCAAAACAGGTACAAATGTACATGCCAGATCCAACAGCCAGCCACATTTTGAAAAAATAAACTTTATGCAGGGTTTCCCTCTGAAAATGTGCATGCAAGACCTGCAGGTATAATGTACCTGCGGGGTTTCAAAATTGCCTACTTAATTCCTTGTAAAACAGCACTAAGTTCAAAGGACCAAAAAATAAAACAAAAAACAGCCAGCACTAGCAGTTGTGTTTCTCTTTCCATTATTTTGATCCACAGGTTAATAATACCATGGAATGCTCTGACCCTAACAAACCTTCAAATCCAATTAGTTCATAGGGGTGAACTACTACAATCCACCATTCAAAATACAAACTTTATTTGCTTATCTTTTTAAAGTATTACCAATTACATGCTAGGACACACCACAAAGAATATGTGATGTCAAGAACTGTGGATTTTTACCATCATTCCTACAAGCAAAGCTCTGCCCAAAAAATTGACTCCATATAAGAGATGAAATGAGTTGCAAGCTATGATCACTTTAATCATTTTAAAACAGATGTTAAAATGTTCTGTGAAATAACCAATATGATGACTACGGCTCAAGCTGACAACAATATAGATATTTATGGATACACAAAGAAACATCTTTCCCTGTACTTCTCGTCTAGATGCCAATGATTTCAAATTTATCCAAGGTCTCTGTAAAAATATCTACTTCTCCTGCCATAACACTCTTTGCGGTGACTGCGTACACTATATACTGACTTCTCTGGGGTGTCAGAATTTTTTTTTTAAAGAGAGTCACTATTAGGGCGATGGCTTAAATTTAAGGCTTTTTTTTTTCTTTTTTTACTAAGTGCCACCACTTTACATTTTATTACCCAGCTGCACAACTTAATTATTAAAATTCTGGCCCAGCTGTTAGTCATAACTCTTTGCTTGCCTGGCAGACAGTATGTGTTGTCCTCTTCCTATAGTCCTTGGCCTCGTAACCCTAGAGGAAGCAGGGAGATTAGCTATGAGGTCCTGAAGAAATGGGGCCACTCTGCTTTCTGCTTTGGCATCAATCTGTATTCATTTTGGAAAAAGTAAGGTTCGCATATGGGAATGAAATATGCAGCAGCACCCAAAAAAAAAGCCTAAAGTCTGAGCAGATTCCCCAACAATGCTTTTTACAACTAACTATGGATATGGTGTGCCTTTTCAAAAATCTTCAGCAATAGTACATATACAGCACTGCTACATGGTGAGTCCATCACTAACTCTGCTTTGGCATTTCCCCGCCATCCCAAGGGTGCCTGTACCCACCCTAACGCTTTGGCTGTGCTGAAATTGAAATTTATTTTCTCATAGTGCCAGGTTGGGTCAAAACAGATAAGATGCTCCTGGCAGCCTCCCAGAACAGTTTCCTTCACACATTTGGTGTAACCAGGCTGGCATATGCCTCGCAAATTAGCAGAGCCAGAGGATCACTTAAATTGTAGGTATGGATTTGTTTATATGGATACATTTATACATTTGTGAGTTATTTATTGTCACTGTGCTTTAAACCCAACGGTACCTTTGTGGTGTAAATAAATTGATCAATGAATTTTCCATCCCCTGTAGCGTTTTGAAGAGCAAAAACATGTTCAATTTTCACCACGGGAGACATGTTACACTTCTGAAGATCCAGGGTTCCCTTGTGCATCATTATGGAGGGTGGTAAGGATTTCCTGGCAGCGGCAGTTTTCCACTGTATCTTGACAGGGTGTGGTTCTTCTTCCATGGTTACCTGCCTCCTCTGGCTTTGTCTCCGCCCTTCTGGACTGGGCAAAGATGGAACAGGTACAACTGGGGAGGAAGGTTCAGGAGTGGGTGTGGTTGATGTTTCTACTGCTGCTTCCTCTTTAGTCTGCCCCACCTCAGAGCTTGAAAAAGACTTAGATCTACGGATCTTTTTGGCTTCCAGTCTCAAGCCAATTTTTCTTTTGGGGGGCACTTCCTCAGGTTCCTTGTCCACATAGATGAAGGTGTACTGTTCTATCCTTTCTTCCCTGCTCATCTTCAAAGCTTTCTCTGCATGGGCAATGCCAATCTCCCACTGAACACGTTCTCGCTGAGGCCTTGGTTTGCGCATCTTAAAAAAAATGAAATGATGTAAAAGTTACTTTGTAGTACCCAGATGCATTAAAAATATCCCTAACAAACTAGCCAGAAAGCATAGTTACTCACATGTAACAGGTGATCTCCGGGAACAGCAGGAATCAGTCTTCACATATGAGTGACATTGGCACCAACAGAGCCAGGCGCGGGAACACTCCCCAGCATCCAATAGGAATGTTTTTGGGAGCATTCCTCCATGCATGTATGGCTGCCTTCCTGCTTTCACTCCTAGTCTCCTCAGCCAGGTGAATAGCAGAGAAATAAAATTTTTGTAGAACAGTAATGGGGGGTGGGGGGGGGAAAGGGAGGTGGGCCGTTGTGAAGACTGATTCGTGCTGTTCTCGGAAATCACCTGTTACAGGTGAGTAACTACGCTATCTCCAGTAACAAGCAGGAAATCAGTCTTCACATATGGGACTCACTAGTCCAAGACAACCAAGACAGATAAGAATCTTTGCGCAGCTAGAAGTTGCACCAGGGATCAGACAGACTCAGCCCATTCAGAGCACTCCTAGCAAGGTAGTCAGATGGGCGGTGGGCAAGTTGTCTAAATTTGTAAAAGGTTATACAGAACAGCCTGTCCGAATTGAGCATCAGCTCTTGAGTCTTTGACCAGGCAATAGTACGCTGCAAAGGTATGCAGCGAAGATCATGTTGCCGCTTAGCAGATCTCTGAGAGAGGGACAGACTGGAGATTAGCTACTGTGGCAGCCATGGGTCAGACATTATGAGTTGTAACACGGTGTGATAGAAACAGCCCGGCCTGCGAATAAGCGAAAGATATGCAATCCACTAGCCAGTTTGAAAGTGTTCTCTTGGATACTGGTGCCCCTAGATGACTTTGGTCAAAAGAGACAAACAACCAAGAGGATTGGCGATGGCTTTTTATCTAGACCGTACTAAGACCTAACGCTCTCTTACAATCTAGGCTATGAAGTCTGACCTCAGCCAGAGAGGTGTGAGGCCTTGGAAAAAACATTAATAGCGAAACAGATGGGTTCAGGTGGAAGGAGGTAACGACCTTCGGCAAGAACTTAGAATGTGTGCAAAGGACCACCTTGACATGGTAAAGTGTGGTATAAGGAGTATAGTTCACAAAAGCCTGCAGTTCACTGACTCTTCGAGCTGACTGCTATGCAAAAAAGAAGCTTCCATGTTACAAACTTTAAAGGAGCTGAAACCATCAGTTCAAACACATTGCGCATGAGTTGTGTAAGAACATTTAAATCCCACGGTGTGGGTGGTGGGCGGAAAGGTGGTTTGTTCAGAAGGGGCCCCACATAACCTGGCCACTAAAGGGTGTGCCAAGATGGGGCAGTTCTCTAAAGTATGGTGGGAGGCCGCAATGGTGGATAAATGCACTCACACCAAGTTTGTCTTAAGGCCAGAGGAGGACAAATGGAGCAGGTATTGGAGAAAGTCCAGAATGGGACATGTGAAAGAATCTAGTGTTTTATGTGAACACCAGATGGAGAACTTGCATCACTTAAGAGTGTAAGATCGTTTGGTTGAATCTTTTCTGGAAGATAGGAGCACATGCAATATGTCCTCTTGGAGATCTAAGTGTGAGAGGACAAAGCGCTCAGCCTCCACACCGTCAAGCGGAGCTTCTTAAGGCTGGGGTGCAGAAAGATCCCCTGTGCCTGAAACAGTAGGGTTGGTGAATAACCCACTCTGAGGGAAGGCACTTGAGCAAGTTGAAGAAGCACAGGAAACCAGAGTTGTCTGGGCCAATCAGGGAGAAATGATTCTCATTGCCCCTTGTCAACCTGAAACTTGAAAAGTGTTTTTGCTATGAGTGGGGAGGGAAAGCATAGAGGAGATCCTGTCCCCAATGGATGAGAAACGCATCCGAAGTCTCCCTGTGAGGGGAAGGAATCCTCAAGCAAAAACAAGGCAGTTGGGCTTTGAGAGGAGAAGCAAAGAGGTTGAGTAGCAGCATCCCCCAGAGGTGGAACAAGTACTGCGCTACCTGACATTCCAGCTTCCACTCGTGTGGATGGAGGATCTGGCTTAGCCTGTCAGCTAAATAATCTTCTGCTCCTGGAAGGTATACTGCATGTAGGTGAATTCCTTGAGGAATTGCCCAGTTCCAAAGGCAAATGGCCTCTGTACACAGGAGGCAAAAGAGCCTGTTTCCCTCCTGCTTGTTAATATAAAACATAGCCACCTGGTTGTCGTCTGTATGAGAAGAGACTGTCCCCTGAGTTGGGGAGAGAAGACTTTGATGACATTGAAAATCGCTCTGAGTTAGAGGAGATTAATCTGGAGGAGCGCCTCCTGAATAGACCAGAAGCCTTGTGTTGTAAACCCGTTGAGATGGGCTCCCCAGTCTAGTTTTGATGCATCGGTCGTTAGGGTATACTGTGGTGCAGACTTCTGAAAAGGTGACCCTACGACCAAGTTCTGTGGTATGCACCAGCATTGAAGGGCCTTTCTCATCTGCGGAGTGATGTTGATGAGATCGGATAGGCAACCTGTAGACTGCTTCCATTGTTGTGAGACAGTCCACTGCCTGATCCTCCTGTTGAGTCGGGCATGGGGCACAACACTGACTGTGGAAGCCATGTGGCCTAAGAGGTGTAGAAATGTTCTGGCCGTAACTGATGATTGTTCCTGGACCCGTGTAGCTAAGGCAATCAGATGGAGGCATCTGTCTTCTGGCAGAAAAATCCGACTTCTTACTGTGTCCAGTCGATCTCCTATGAACTTAAGGTCCTGGGTTGGAGTGAGATGTGGTTCTGGATAATTTATGATGAACCCTAACTCCTGTAGGATATGGATGGTTTGATTTATGGCAGAGATGACTACTGAAGCAGTATCTGCCCTTAGCAACCAGATGTCTAAGTAGGGAAACAGAAAGATCCTCAAAGTTCAAAGGTAGGCTGCTACGACAGCCATTTTGTGAAGACTGGATGCTGAGGCTAGCCCAAAGGGGAGGGGACTTGGTACCAATAATGGTTGTTCTGAAATACGAACCTGAGAAACTTTCTGTATCTTTGGTGGATCAGGATGTGTGTATAAGCATCCTTTAGATCCAGAGAGCATAGCCAATCATTTTGTTGGAGGTATGGCAGAAGAGTGCCTAGAGAAATCATCTTGAATTTCTCTCTGATGAGAAATTTGTTGATATTTCAGAGATCTGATATAGGCCTGTAACCTCCCGTCTTTTTTGGAATTAGAAGTATCAGGAATAGACACCCAGGCCCTGCTGAGATGGGGGAACCTCCTCTATTGCCCCTTGTTTTAGCAGTGAGAGAATCTCCTGATGAAGCAAGGAGGCATGATGGAGATCCAAGGAGGGTTGTCCCACAAAGTGAGTGGGAGGAAGATCCTTTAGCTGCTGGCCCTGACTGACTAGTTGTAAAGTCCAGGGCTCTGAAGTGATGCTGATCCAATGGTATGCAAAACAGGATCATAGGAGGAAAGGGAAAGATTATGGGAGAACTGGCCATGCTCCTTTTGAAGCAGTCAAAAACTCTGAGGAGGTTGAAGAGTAGCTGCAGACTGTGGCTTGGTAACTTTGGGTTTCCTGGCCTGTTTCTGGCCCTGTCGTCTCTGTTGCTGTTGTGCAGCAGAGTAGCCAGAATAGGAATGATATGGTAGATAAAACCATTTTTTATTCGTAAAGAAAGGTTTTTTATTGGCAGTCTTCTTCTTGGAAGAGTCTGCCGTCTTCCTCAAAAGCCACTGTGATGTCATCAGTCTCTATCTCTCTGGCTTTCTCCCTCCACCTGTGGCCAAAGAGGAGGGGATGTTGATTAACTTGTCCTGGACCCACTGTTTCAGATAAGATGCCTGGAGCCATGCTGTTCTCCTAGCCCCAATGCAGGCTGCAGTAGACCTACTATTGGCCTCAAAGGCATCAAATGCTGCTCTTGTTAAAAACTCTGATGTATTCTAGGCATGTGTTACTAAGACTTGATGAGCTGCCTGCTTGTCAGGAGGCAGCAGGGTGATAAATTCTGACAAGTCTCTCGATACATCCTTGAGAAACATGCCCATATAAGCTAGCATGGTAGCTTGGAATGCCTTCCATCCAAAGGCATCCAGGGTCTTGGCTTCTCTCAGGGGGCACTGAGGAGTAATTTTTCTGACTGTTTATCCTCCTCATGGCAGACTCCACTACCATGGAGTGGTGAGGCAGCTGTGGTGTCTCGAAACCTAGGGAGGGTGGGACCCTATAAAGGGTATCGAGCCTCTTACTCACTGCAGGGGTTGACATTGGGGACTCCCACATCCAAGCCATTAAATTCTTTAAGATGTTATGCAACGGGAGGGCAGCAGCCTCTTTTGGTGCCAATGATCCAACGGCACCTCCCTATGGATATCGGAATCGATGGATTCCACCTCGGAGGCTTCAGATTCAGAATTCGAGTCCAGAAGGAAGTCAAAGTAATCCTTATCAGACGTTCGATACTTTGATGTACAAAGCTTCGCTGCTTTGATGTTGAGGGCATGGGATGCGGTGGTGTCAAGGACCTAGGTATCGACTTCTCTGTGGAGCTATGTGATACAGGGGATGCCTGCATAAGCGTGCTGAGCTCTGTGGGCGTCATCATCGCCATTGGAAGAACCGGTACCGGCTGCTGAGCACTCAATGTTATTGGAGTTACTGCTGCCAAGAGCATAGCGATGCCGTGTTCAATGGCGATGACATGGTCATCCAATGATGGTACTGGAGGATGGGTGGCTCCAGACAGAGATGTTTGGGCCACAACTCCCAATGCTGGTATCGGGGGCTCCACTGAGGATTGAACCTCGAGGGCATCCCCAAACCCCTCTGTGGCTTTGGAGGGTGAAACCTCCCACAGAAGTATCTTTGTTGGATGGTCTGCATTGGAGTGTGATGAATGATGGTGCAAAGGCTGATGCCGACCTGGAAGTCGAGAATCTAGATGCCGAGGCCGATGTCTTCTTTTTCTTAGCCCTCATGACTCCTCGTGCTTTTCCTTTGCTGGTGAGGACTTCGATGCATGGGAAGACTCTGATGGAGTCGACACCCCCGAGGAGTGCACCGAAGGAGTTGAACTTATATGAAACAGCTTAGCCTTCTGTATGTCACAGTTTTTTCTACCTCTAGAAGTCATATGGCAACAGGAGAGACAGGAATAGACATCGTGGTCTGGACCTAAACATTTTAGGCACCAAGAATGCTCGTCAGTGATAGAAATTGTACTGGAACACTTGGAGCATTTTCTGAAACCACTCTGGGGCTACCCCATATTTGGAAACAGTATGGAGGCAAAATTGAACTGGGCAATGGTGCCCGGGGATGCCGTAGGCCTCAAACAAAGTTTTGCAAGAAAAAACTAAAATAAGTTAAAATATATCTTTAAAAAAATTAAACAGGAACTGGAATTAACGGGAAGGCAGCCCAAGTACTTTGACGGTACTTAGTGAAAAAAATATTTGAAGTCTCTTGACGCGGCTGACAGGGACAAGGTCCAATGGCTCTCGAGAAAAAAAGACAACTGAGGAGACTAGGAGTGAAGGCGAGAAAGGCAGCCACACATGCGTGGAGGAACACTCCCAAAAGAATTCCTACTGGATGCTGGGGAGTGTTCCCATCGGTGCCGACGTCACCCACATGTGAAGACTGACTCCCTGCTTGATCCTGGAGATTTACTGGTAACTGAAAAAGGGCAATACACACTCCCTGTTAGTTTTTTCACATTCTCCTATACTAGTCCATTCGCTCCACTCATATGGAGTCACTGGGTTTATTTTGTTTAAGAATTTGATCGTCTATGTCAAAAAGACAAAAAACACCGTTTTTCCATTCCTATAGACAGTAGATACATCCAATTGGAGAAATCAGGAAAGTGGGAAGATTACGTTCTTTGAAAACTTTCTCCACCTGCTGACTGAGAAATATAACCCACTGGTATGAACTGGTATAGGAGAATGAAAAACACTACGTAGCTCAGTCCTAAAATAACTAGCTACAGAAAAGGTTTATTGATTTTCTATACTGCCTCCCATTATACAAGGCAGTTTGCATTAACAATTATTTATGTATAAAGACAAACAGAAAGGAGGAAAGGTGTAACAGATCAGTTAGAAAAAGAAAATGAACAAATGCACACATCTTGAGAAGGGATCCTACAGAAGAAATGTTTAAACAAACCAAACCAACATAAAACCAGAGGATGAATTTGTTTTCAAAATTCAGGCCCTCTTCTCAACATTTGGCAAGACAACCTGATGGATGGCCAAATGTTAACCAGCAGCAGAAAAAAAAAAATATTAAGAGATGAGTCACAGGGATGCCAAGGGCAAATTAACGTTTTATCCCGATAGTGATGTTCAGAGTTATCCAGTTAAAGTTACCTGGTTAAGTTGGAGTGCATAAATAGCAAGCACCAAACTAAACAGGATGTGTGTCTGAATATGCAGTTCAAGTTAATTTTAACCAGATAAAGCACCACTGAATATTGACCTCTTTATTTTTAAATTAGCTGGAGTAGATTGAAAACATGCATATTTGTATACAGGTTTAATATTAACAACAAGTTAATAGAGATACTACAAGAGGTATGAAGAATGATATGGTCTGAAATGAACTTTTAACAGAACACCTACATTGTTTCTTAGTTTGGTCATCATGCATTTTCTAAGAAGAGATTTTCCATACCTGTGAATTTCCTTTCCTTGTTTCCTGCTAGACCAGCCCAGATGAGTAGGCTAGGCTTTCCAGCCAGCAGAGGGAGGCAAACCTGAGCAACTTTAAATGACATCATCAATTGTAGAACTGGTGATGCAGCAGAGACTTGCCAGTATGACACTTCCCAAGCAGAATGTATGACTAAAAAAGTCAGAAAAACGTATTTACAACATAGCAATAACTTTGAACAAGGAATTCTTGGTTCTCTTACAAATCTGACTCTGTATAAGGCACTGATACTTAGAATATTGAAAACAGGCACCAGGACTCCCCAACCTGTAGCCAAACTTTTCTGGGGCAGGTCCCTGGACTGGTCTAGCAGGAATCAAGGAAAGAAAATTAACAGGTATGGAAAATTTATCTTTCGTTATCATTCTGCTAGACCAGACCAGATAAGTGGGATGTACTCAAGCAGTCAGGAACCAGGATGCGATGAAGAGAATGCTCCAGACAGAACTGCTCTGCCAAAAATACCATCTACACCAGCTCCCACCTGCAACCTGTAGTGCTTCACAAAGGTGTTCAGCGGATGACCACGTGGCCACTTTACAGAAATCTTGCAGAGACACCAATATGGATTCAGCACACAAGGAGGCTTGCACCCTAGTGGAGTGGGCTCTGATCCCTTCTGGCACTTGTTTTTCACACAGGAGGTAGGCCGAACTAATAGCTCCTTAATACAATGGACAAATGAGGACTTGGCCTCTGACTGCCTTTTCCTTGGACCACTAAACAGGACAAAACGATGATCCGACTGGCAGAAGGGATTAGTAAATTCTAGATACTTCGCCAGTGCCTTCCTCACATCCAACACATGTAAATTGTAAATCATCCTCTAATAAGGAGGGCAGGAACATCAACTGATTAAGATGAGACACAGCACAGTTACTCAGCTGTAGCAGGTGGTCTCCGGGATCAGCAGGAATCGGTCCTCACATATAAGTGACGACACCAACAGAGCCCATGCGGGAATGCTTCCCAGCTTCCAAAGGAAGCTCTTGGAAGGTGCTCCACACAGTCTTCCCGCTCGAAGGAACCATCTTACACCTCAGTATGATGACATAGCTTAATCAAGCTAAAAGAGAAAACAACGCCACAGGGAGGAAGGAGGGTAGTGAGAACTGATTCCTGCTGATCCCGGAGAACACCTGCTACAAGTGAGTAACTATGTTTTCTCTGGAACCAAGCAGGAAGTCGGTCTTCACATACAGGACCCCCACGCTGTAGGCTACTGAAAATACCTGTAAAAAGCTCAACGAAGCAACCAGAAAAAAAACAAACTGAGAACAAGCTGAGAGGTTCTGAGAGTCAGCGTTCCCCAGGGACATCAACATCATATCGACTCTACAGTAGGCTGGACAGACAGAAAGGCCGGTGGGAAGGAGTTGCTTCAATTCCCAAAGAGATACCGGAGTATGGCCTGGCCAAAGTTGCTGTCACACCGGGAATCTCCATCCAGACAGTAATGGATGTGAAGGTGTGGACTGAAGACCACGCAGCAACCCTACAGATCTCCTCTGTGGAGATGGACTGCAAGTTGGCCATTGGAGCAGCCATAGCACGGACACTGTGAGCCATGACATGGCATTCCAACCTAAGCCAAGCCAGAGCGTAAGCAAAAGAGATGCAGTCCACCACCCAAATGGACAGGGTGCGTTTGGACATCATCACTCCTAACTCTTAGCAAATGAGACAAAGAACTGGTAGGATCGATGATGGGCTTTCATCCTCTCCAGTTAGAAAGCCAGTACTCTCTTACAGTCCAAGGTGTGCAACAAAGCCTCAGTTCTGTGGCAGGAGGCCTTGGGAAGAAGGTGGGTAACACCACTTATTGATTAAGATGGAAAGCAGTGATTACTTTAGATAAGAATTTCGGGTAAGTTCAGAAAACCATCCTATTCTTATGAAACCTGATGTACTGCAGGAGCGCCATCAGTGCTTGCAATTCACCGATTCTACGCACCGAAGTTAAGTGCCACCAGTAAAATGACTTTACAGGTAAGGAATGTGAGCGGGCAGGAGCTAAGAGGCTCAAAGAGAGGTGCAATGAGCTGTCCGAACACCACAATGAGGTCCCACACCATCGGGGGTGGTTTAATGGGGGGGGGACGAGAGAACTGGAGGCCCTGCATAAAGCGACCCACCAAGGGCTGAGCAGAAATCGGTTGATCAACTATGGGCCGATAAGTGGCTACAGTACTGAGGTGCACTTTGACAGAATTGGACTTTAAACCAGAGTCTGACAGGTGCAGTCTGACAAAGCAGACTCCACAAAGCAGGAGAAGGAGCCCAGAAACTTGTTCTCACACCATTTGGAGAACTTGCACAACTTGAAGATGTAAGCACGTCTCATCGAGACCTTGCACGAGGCGAGAAGTATGTTCTCCACGCCCTGAGGCAAGTGGAGATCTATGAGTACTAGCCGCTCAGAAGCCAAGTTGTGAGGGCTAGAGACAACAGGTTGGGATGATGCAGAGTCAGAAATAAAGTCCGGGGTACAGCCCAGCCGGAGCAGTTGCCATTGAGACAAGCAGAAGAGTGGAAACCAGGGCTGCCTGGGCCAGTGCAGCGCAATGAGGATCATGGTAGTGCTGTCTGCCTGCAACTTGGAAAGGGTCTTGGGCACCAGAGAGGTTGGTGGATAGGCATAGAGAAGACCCTCATTCCAACTCAGGAGAAAAACATCAGGAGCCAAGTAATTATGGCAGGGCACTCTACAGCAAAACAGCAGGAACTGGGTGTTGCAGGGAGTGGCAAAAAGGTCTATGGATGGCATGCCCCACCTCTGGAAGATGCAATCAGCCACCTGCCTGTTCAGAGTCTACTTGTGTGCTGAAGGTGACCCGTCAGAACACTGAGCTCCCCTGGTAGGTCTACTGCTCAGAGGAACATACTGTGCAAGACTGCAAACTTTCAGAGGCCGACTGCCTCCCAGCAGAGGAGGTATGAACCCATGCTGCCTTGTTTGTTGAGGAAGAACATGGCCACCTGGTTGTCCATTTTTATGAGGATGACCTGGTGGGAGAGCTGTTGCTAAAACACTTGAAGAGCACTGACAATGGCCCGAAGCTCCAGGAAGTTGATCTGATGTCTACTTTCCCAGCAGTGCAGAGGTCCTATGTGGACAGGCCATTCAAGTGTGTCCCCCAGCCGAGTTTGGAGGCATCAATCATTAGGACTTGTTGATTACGGCAGGGCCTGGAAGGGAAGCCCCACAAGCAGGTGAGTGGGGTTCAGCCACCACGACAGATTGTTGGAGAGGCAGAGTCACTGTCACCCTGTCTGAAAACGATCCCATAGCCTGTCGCCATATTGTGCAGAGTCCACCGCGTCTGATGCATCTGAAGTTGGGCTGAGGAGGTAACATGGACCGTGGAGGCTATGTAGCCCAGGAGGCACAGCATCTGCCAAGCCGTGACAACCGGACAACTCTGGACGCCCCTCACCAAGGTGACTAGGTGGTGGGCCATGTCTGCCGGAAGGAATGTTTGAGCCAGTGTGGTATTGAGGCGAGCCCCAATGAACTCAAGTTAAGAGGGTTACAGATTGGACTATGGGTAACTGATGACAAAGCCCAGCTGTTAAAGCACCTGAATGGTGCACTGTTCGGACTATCAGACCTTGTCCAGTGTCCCGCCCCTGACCAACCAAGTCGTCTAGGTAGGGTAAGACAAAGATCTCCCTGAGCCGGAGAAAGGTGGCAACGACCGTCAGACACTTGGTGAAGACCGATGGGGTAGGGTAACAGTGCTGTGCTGTCCACTGAGCATGAAGCGGAGGTATGGACAGTGCAGAGGTTGGATGAGGATGTGCACATAGGCATCTTTGAGATCCAAGGAGCTAAAGGTAGGGCAGCAACATTCCAAGGGATAGAATCTTAAACTTTTCCTTCACTAGGAAGCAATTGATATTGTGGAGATCCAGGATGAGTTGGAACCCCTGTTTTGATTGGGAGGGTGGAACAGGTTCCACCGCCTGATTTGCCAGCAGGACTTGGACCTTCCGTTGGAGTAGTTTGCGTTGGTGATGCTCAAGAGGGTATTCCCCTGGAAAGAAGACATTGAGAATCTGCTCTAAGTGAAGCAGAGAGCCCCTGCTGACCACCTGCAGTGCCCAAGCATCAGTTGTTCTGCTGGGCCACCTGTGAGCAAAGTGTATCAGCCATCCCCCCCACCTGTGGCAGAATGAAGGCTGAGGGGGGGGAATATGAGCCATGCTCCAAAGCCAGGAGTCAAAAACCCCCGCCTGGCTGGGGTTACGGCACTGGTTGAGGCTTTGGGGCTTTCGGCTTGTGCTGCTGCCTCTGGTTCTGATCCTTAGGCTGAAGCCCCAGTTGAGGCAGCTGGTATGAATAGTATGGGGTATAAGTACCAAAGGCCTTCTTCTTCTTAGGGTAAAAAGACTTCTTCCTTGAAGTCTCTCTCCTGGAAGGGTCAGTGGTCTTCCTCAAAAGCCTGGTCATGGTGAGCTGCTCCATTTCTAGCTCTGTGGTCTTCTCTGCCATGGGTTTGCCAAAGAGGTTCTCTCCCTGGCATGGGACATCAGCCAACTTATCGTGAACCCATTGTTCTAAGTCTGAAGACTGTAGCCATGTCAGACGGTGGGCACCGATGCCCACCACAGCCACCCCGACTATGGACTCTAATCCATCGTAGGCCACCCAGATGACGTATTTGGCAAACTTCTTTGTTTTGTTCACCAGGCTCCAGAAGTGTTCAAGGTGCTCTCCAAACAAACCAGCTGAGAATTCGGCAAGATCCCCAACCAGGTCACGCAGGTACATACCTATGTATAACTGGTATTCCTGGATCCAAGCCACCAGCATTGACCACTGGTAGCAGTTCCTCCCAAAGCTGTCCATGCTGCATGGCCAATTCCACCACCATTGAGTTGGGAGGGAGTTGTGACTTTTCAAACCCAGGACTCTTGCGCACTTGATACATGAAATTGAGGCGGCGGTTCACTGTGGGCACATAGTAATGTTTCCCACATCCTAAAGAAAAGCTATTTGTGGCCTCTTTAGGAAGAGTCGGGTACTGGAGGATTTCCAACTCCTCCGCCAGAGGCTCCTCCCCCGCCTCAATAGTGAAGGGCAAATCCTCAAACCTGTCCCACACAAACTCGAGGAAAGACCGGTGGTCTCCCAATCAGAGTCCTAGTGGAACTCAAAGTACCGCCTCAAATGGTGATCACACTGGTGGCACACAGGCAAAGTCGAGGGATTCCTCAGCTCCCATCTGTCTGACCCCAAAGCACTCGGGAGGACACCCGCTCCACCGAGGACCTCCAGGATGGGCAGCACCTCCGCAGGTGTGGCACCTGTCATGGTAGGGGCCATCACCAGTGCAGAGGAACCCGAGGTCAACAGGTCCCTCGTAACCTGTTAAATCATGAATGCAGCAAGGCTGCGCTCAAGGGCCTGCATCTTCTCCATGAGGACAGAGGTCTCCGCTTCTGCTGGAGTTGGTGCCACAGCCTTCAGTGCCGATGCCGGCTCTCTTGGCGGGGACTCCTTCATGGTTACGGCCTTAGGAATCCCACATCTGCCCTCCAGGGTCTTAGGAAGCAACCTCTCCCACTGGAGTAGTTTGGAAGGCCGCTCCTGGCTCTTGCTTTCGGAGTCACGCAGAGGGCTCTGATGCCAATACCAATGGCCTTTGGTCCTGAGCTCGGCATCCTTCTGGGGCCACTCCTTATCAAAGGAAGGCCGCCGTTCCAGTACCCCGTGACCTCTCGGCTCCAAATGAGTTCAGCCCCCATGTGAAGCCAAAGCCTTGGTAGGGAATTTCAAGGACGTCGATGCCAGGGTTAATCCAGATGCCTCGGAACTGAACAGCAAATTCCACTGCCATTGCCGGTTCTTAAGCCCCTTCCGCATCATCTGCAAACAGAAAGTGCAGTCTGAGGGCTTGTGATCGGGCCCGAAGCATTGAAGGCACTAGCTTTGGTGGCCCATGATGGAAATGGTCCGGCCATACTGAGTACACTTCTTGAAGCCACTGGCTGAGTTTGAAATGGCAGGTAAAACAACTTCTGCCAAGTCCTAGGATTCCAATGCCCTCACAGACCAAGGGGAGCGCAAAAGAAAAATCCTGTGCACCGAGAGAAAAAGGAAAAACACCCCGAGAAAAAGACAGCGCCAAGGCACCAATGTTTTCAGAAAGCATAGTTACTTACCTGTAACAGGTGATCTCCGGGAACAGCAGGAATTTAGTCTTCACATATGGGTATCATCGGTACCGACAGACCCTGCGCGGGAACGCTCCCCAGCATCCCATAGGAAAGCTTTTGGGAGCATACCACAGCACCTGCGTGCTGCCTTCCCGCCTTTCCCAACTGTCCCTCTCCAGTTGAGTTTATAGCTGAGACAAAAAAGAGAGAGGGAAAGAGAGAGAGATAGAGAGATACAACTCCTAGGGGAGGTGGGTGGGTTGTGAAGACTAAATTCCTGCTGTTCCCGGAGATCACCTGTTACAGGTGAGTAACTATGCTATCTCCAGGAACAAGCAGGAATGTACTCTTCACATATGGGGACTCCCTAGCTGCAGATGCCAGGGAGATGGCCCCAGAAAATTGTGTGCCCTTGTGAAAGGGCTCCACTTCCCCCCATGGATCTCTGGCACCCTACCAGGGATAGTGGGTAGGAGTTGATTAAGTGTGGAACAGATGTTGAAGAACAGCCTGCCAAACAAGGCATCCCGGTGGGAGTTCTTGTCTAAGCAGTAATGGGCTGTAAAGGTATGAACCGAAGCCCAAGTAGCTGCTCGACAGATGTCGTCGATAGACACAGAGCGAAGATGAGCCATAGAGGCTGCCATAGCTCTCATATTGTGAGCTGTGACATGGCCTTCAAGAGGAAGGTTCTTACTCTCATAGGCAAAAGATATACACTGTGCAATCCAGCTGAACAGTGTCCTTTTGGAGACTGGAAGTCCCAAATGACTAGGATCAAGAGCAACAAAGAGTTGGGAGGACTTTATGTTGCTGTGTCCTTTGCAAGTAAAAGGCCAAAGCTCTTTTACAATCTAAAGTATGAAGATTCCTTTCTACATTTGAGGCGTGAGGCCTTGGGAAGAATACAGGAAGGTAAACCGCTTGGTTTAAATGAAAACGCGACACCACCTTTGGCATAAAGTGTGGATGAGTCCTAAGGACTACCTTATCATGATGGAACCTTGAATAAGGAGGATCAGCCACCAACACTTCCAATTCACTGATGCGACGTGCTGATGTGATTGCAATAAGAAAGATGACCTTCCAGGAAAGGAATTTCAAAGAGGTAGTAGCTAATGGTTCAAAAGGTGGCTTCATGAGCTGCACAAGAACCAGATTTAAGTCCCATGCTACTGGTGGTGGCTTAATTGGAGGCTTAGTTAAAAGAAGGCCTCTCATAAATCTCGCTATGAGAGGAACTAGGTTCTCCATTTAGAGGCTTGAAAGAACCTGCAATAGCACTCAAATGAACTCTCACTGAATTGGTCTTAAGCCCTGCATTAGACAAATGAAGGAGATACTCCAGTAATGATTCCAGAGGTATCGCAAGAGGGTTAAGACCCTTCTGCGAGCACCATATGGTAAACCTTTCCACTTGAAAGCATAAGAGCATCTTGTGGAAGGTTTCCTGAAAGCATAAAGGATATCCTTTACCTACTGAGAAAGGTTAAGACCATGAAGTTCTAGGCTTTCAGCAAACAGGCCCTGAGATGCAGAGACTGGAGATTGGGATGCCACAGCATCCTGTCCTCCTGCGAAAGGAGATTTAGAGCAGATCCTAACTCCAGAGGCGGAGCTTGAGAGAGATATAGGAGCAGACGTTACCACATTTGCCGTGGCAACGTGGAGCTATGAAAATCATATGACCTCTGTCTCTCTGAAGCTTGAAGAGGGTTTTGGGAATTAGGGGAATCGGTGGAAAGGCATACAGGAAGTCCTGACCCCATTTGAGGAGGAAAGCATCCCTGGCCCGACAACCCTGAGCTGGAATTCTGGAACAGAACCGGGGAAGTTTGGCATTCAGCCTACTTGTAAAGATGTCTTTGTCCAGGTTTCCCCAAATTTGAAAAAAGTTGGCCACCTGGTCTGCATGGAGAGAACATTCTTGTGGAAGCAGAACTCGACTGTCTGCCCAAGAGTTTTGAATGCCTGGAAGATACACCGCAAGGAGATGAATCTGATGCTTTCTGGTAAGGGCCCATAGTCGCAAAGCTTCGTTGCAGAGCGACAGAGAGCCTGTTCCGCCCTGCTTGTTCACAGAGAACATGGCTACTTGATTGTCCGTCTGAACTAGGACAGTCTTGTAGGCTGAGCTGGGTGTGGAATAATCGAAGAGCAAGGAAGATTACTCTGAGTTCCAAGAGACTGATGTGTAGATAGGTATCCTGTGGCGTCCAGGTACCCAGGGTAGAGAGGCCTTGCAGGTGGGCTCCCCAACCCACCTGTGAGGCATCTGTTGTTAGAGTGGCTTGGGGTTGCTGAAAAGGAGACCCCACCAGAAGGTTTTGGGGTGACTGCCACCATTGGAGGGAGAAAATAAGGCGATCTGAGTTTGCTATTTTGTCTGACAGGCAACCTGACGCCTGAGTCCACTGAGTGGATAACGTTCACTGGGCTGCCCTCATATGGAGGAGAGCATAAGGAACCACATGCACGGGGGATGCCATGTGGCCTAGCTACTGTAACATTTCCCGAGCAGTGAAGTAAGATTTTAGCACTGCTTGGGAAACTAATTGCACAATGCGAAGGCAGCGGGGCTGTGGAAGGTAGGCCCTTGTCTGTCTGGTATCCAGCAGAGCTCCTATAAACTCTAGGGACTGAGGGGGAGCAAGGTTGGATTTTGGGAAGTTTATGACAAGTCCCAAATACTGAAGGATGCGCATTCTGTGAGAAAGAGTAACTCTGGCCTCTGTTTCTGAAGGGGCTCGAATGAGACAGTAGTCTAAGTAAGGGAAGATGAATATTCCTAGGGTGCAGAGAAATGCTGCCACCACAGCCATGCATTTTGTGAACACGGTGCAGAGGCCAGGCCAAAAGGAAGAACCCTGTATTGGTAGTGCTTCCCTTGAAACAGAAAGCGAAGGAACTTTCAGTGAGTTGGATAGATGAGAACATGAATGTACACATCCTTCAGATCTAGAGAACAAAGCCAATCCTGACTCTGAAGGTATGGCAGCAGAGTTCCTAGAGAAATCATTTTGAATTTCTTTTTGAACAGGAATTTGTTCAATTCTCTGAGGTCTAAAATGGGTCTGTGTCCTGCTGTTTTCCTTGGAATAAGGAAATATGGGGAGTAAAACCTGTACCCTGTTGGAGAATGGGTACCTCTTCTATTGCCCTTGGGCAAGAAGCACAGTGACCTCTTGACCTAACTAGTCGTTGAGAGAGGTCTGAGATTTGAACTGTCTTACCATTGTAGGAGGGGGAGGCTGAGGAAAAGCGTAGTTACTCACCTGTAACAGGTGTTCTCCAGGAGCAGCAGGAATCAGTCCTCACATATGGGTGACGTCGGCGCCGACGGAGCCCTCGCGGAGCAATTTTCCCCAGCTTTCACAGAAAGCCTTTGGGAATTGCAGCGCGCATGCGCGGTCGCCTTCCCGCCCAAGGGTGCCATCTTAGCCAGTCTGATGACATAGCTAAAAGACAGCATAAAAATTTGCAAAAAAAACTTAAGCAGATGATTGCAACTCCACGGGGAGGAGGGAGGGTTGTGAGGACTGATTCCTGCTGCTCCTGGAGAACACCTGTTACAGGTGAGTAACTACGCTTTCTCCAGGACCAAGCAGGAAGTCAGTCCTCACATATGGGACTCCCAAGCTTAAGGCTACCGGAGACCCTAAGCACAAAAATGAGCTCCCTCTAGCTCAGCGGCACAGAAGGAAGGAATCTTCGCTGAATTATCACCCACCGGTAGCCCCCATCCGGGATGGAGGGTAGGAGTTGCTCAAACCTCGAAGAGATTTCGGAGGACTGCCTGTCCGAAAGCACTGTCCCTGCGGGACTCCCTCTCGAGACAGTAATGGACCGCAAAAGTCTGGCTCGAAGACCAAGTAGCGGCCCGGCAGATGTCTGCCAGCGGAACAGAGCGGAGGTAAGCCACTGACGTAGCCTTCGCCCGAACACAATGAGCCGTGACTCGACTTTTTAAGGAGAGTCCGGCTGCCCCATAAGCCCAAGCGATACAGTCAGCAACCCAGATGGACAGGGTACGCTTGGAGACCGGGAGCCCCAATTTATTGGGGTCAAAAGACACAAAAAGCTGAGCAGCTTTACGGTGCTCCCGCGTACGGTCAAGGTAGAAGTTCAATGCCCTTCTACAGTCCAGGGTATGCAGGACTCGTTCAGCTCGGCTGGAGTGAGGCCTGGGAAAGAAGGTTGGAAGTACCACCTCCTGATTGATGTGAAAAGGGGAGACAACTTTTGGAAGAAATTTTGGGTGAGTCCGTAGGACTACCCTATTTTTGTAGAACCGAGTGAATGGAGGATCAGACACGAGGGCCTGCAATTCACTTACGCGTCTAGCGGAAGTGAGGGCTATCAGGAATAAGGTTTTCCACGAAAGAAAACGCAGAGAACAGGTAGCCATCGGTTCAAAAGGCGGACAGGTGATCCGCTGTAAAACCACATTCAGATCCCAGTCAGGTGCTGGCGGGCGCAGAGGTGGTTTTAGTAGGAGACCTCGGAGAAACCGTGCTACAAGAGGGTCGCTGGAAAGAGGTCTGCCGTCCACCGGCACATGGTGTGCTGAAAGAGCACTGAGGTGGACTTTGACGGAGTTGGACTTAAGTCCCAGATTAGAGAGGTAGAGCAGGTACTGCAAGATCACCGACAACGGGCAGGAGAAGGGATCCTGAGACTGCTGTACACACCAAACGGAAAAGCGACGCCATTTTAGGGCGTAGCATTTGCGGGTAGAAGGTCGCCGAGAAGCTAGGACGACCTCCTCCACCTCTGCCGGCAGGAGAAGGGGAGCAAGGACTACCCTTTCAGCCGCCAGGCCATTAGGTTGAGCGATCGGAGGTTGGGGTGGAGCAGAGACCCCTGATCCTGTGTTAGGAGATCCGGTTGAGACCCCCGAGGGAACGGATCCTCTACCGCTAATTGCAACAGGAGTGGAAACCAAGGCTGTCTGGGCCAGCGAGGAGCCACCAGGATCATGGACGCTTTGTCCCGGAGAACCTTGAACAGAGTTCGGGAGATTAGCGGGATGGGAGGAAAAGCATATAGAAGGTTTTCCGACCATGAGAGCAGAAATGCATCTGCCGCTACCCGAAGGGGATGTGGCTGACGCGAGCAGAAGCGAGGAAGTTGCCGGTTGAGAGGACTGGCAAAGAGATCCATCGTGGGGAGGCCCCACTTCAGAAAGAGTTTCTGGACTACCAAGGGATCCAGACGCCACTCGTGCGGCTGGAGTATCCTGCTGAGTTTGTCGGCCAGGCAATTCTCCTGGCCTGGGAGATAAACTGCTTTGAGAAGAATGCCGTGACTGACTGCCCACGAGCAGAGCTTCTGAGCTTCTCGGCAGAGAAGGAAGGAGCCCGTGCCGCCCTGCTTGTTCACGTAGAACTTGGCAACTTGATTGTCCGCCTGGACAAGGACGGACTGGTGAGAAGTCAGGTGGGAGAAAGCCTTGAGCGCCAGACGAATAGCTCTGAGCTCCAGGAAGTTGATCTGTTGAGCAGATTCCCACGCGGTCCAGAGACCTTGAGTACACGCCCCCTGGCAATGAGCTCCCCAGCCCAGGAGGGAAGCATCGGTCGTCAGCACTTGAGTCGGCTGAGGCGACTGAAAAGGCATTCCGAGCACCAGGTTCGGCCGATGAAGCCACCACTGTAGGGAAGAGGCCAGCGGTCTGGAGAGGCGCACTAAGTCGGCTAGCCCGCCGGTGGCTTGTTGCCACTGCTTGCGAAGGCACCATTGAGCCGGCCGCATATTCAGGCGAGCATTGGGGGTCACGTGGACGGTGAAAGCCATATGGCCGAGTAGTCTCAGGAAGCGCCTGGCGGAGAACAGGGACTGGCTGCGAAAACGGCCGGCTAGGTTCATGAGCCGTTGAGCCCTGTCGAGAGGCAGGAAAGCTCGAGCCTGAGGAGTGTGCAGTCTTGCGCCGATGAACTCGAGATCCTGTGAGGGGAGCAAAGTGGACTTTGCGAAGCTTATAACAAAGCCCAAGTACTGCAGAAGAGTCACCGTGCAGTGTGTGGCATTGGTGACTGCCGGGGGGGACGACGCTCTGATGAGCCAGTCGTCGAGGTACGGAAAGACATAGAGGCCGTGAAGCCTGAGATAGGCCGCCACCACCGCGAGACATTTTGTGAAGACTCGCGGTGCGGAGGACAGGCCAAAGGGCAGTACTCTGTACTGGTAGTGATTTCCGGCCACCACAAACCTTAGGTATTGGCGGTGGCTTGGGTGGATGAGGATGTGCGTGTAGGCATCCTTTAGATCCAAGGAGCATAGCCAATCTCCCTGCTGGAGGTAGGGCAGGAGGATTCCAAGGGTAAGCATCTTGAACTTTTCCCGCACAAGGAACTTGTTGAGGTTGCGCAAGTCCAGGATGGGTCTTAGGCCTCCTGTCCTTTTTGGTATTAGGAAATACCTGGAATAAAAGCCTTGACCTCTCAGGTGGTGGGGCACCGGTTCCACAGCCTGGTCCTGAAGAAGACTTGCTAACTCCTGAAGGAGTAAGTCCCTGTGCAGTGGGAGTCGCGGAGGTTCCCCCGGAAAATAAGAGGGAGGGACCTGATGGAAGTGGAGAAGATATCCTTCTCGCACGACTTGAAGCACCCAGGCATCTGAAGTGATGTTGGACCACCTGTGGGCGAAGTGAACCAGCCAGCCTCCGGTGCTGGGAGGAACCAGCTGAGGGGGAGAGGCTATGCTGAGGAAGTCAAAAAACCCCACCCTGCTGAGCAAGGGCTGGTGGTGCAGGCTTGGGGGCTTGCTGCCTACGGGACCCGTTACCCCGTCCCTTGGCCTGCTGACCCTGTTGGGGAGCTGGAGGGGCCTGATATTGGGGGTAGTGTTTGTAGGCAGCCGCCTTTCTCGGGTAAAAGGACTTTTTTCCCGAGCCCTTCTTTTTCTGGGAAGGGGCGGAGGTCTTCCTAGAAAGCCTGGTCCTGGTGAGAGTCTCCGTCTCGATTTGTGCAGCCTTTTCAGCCATGGGCTTGCCAAAGAGGTTCTCACCTCTGCAGGGGACATCGACCAACTTGTCCTGCACCCAGGGTTCAAGGTCAGACGACTGAAGCCAAGCCTGTCAGCGGGCGCCGATGCTTCAAAGCCATCATAGGCTGCTCGGGACATGAATTTGGAGCATTCCCGAATACCAGATGTTAAGGCTAGGAACCTCCGCAAAGGTTTCTCGGACAGTCCAGCAGAGAATCCGGCTAGCTCTTTAGCCAGGTCTCGGAGATACATGCCCATGTATAGCTGGTAGGTCTGGACACGACAAGCAAGCATAGAGCCCTGGAAACACTTCTTACCAAGGCCATCCAGGTTACGGGCCTCCCTGCCAGGAGGCACCGAGGAGTGCATCTTTTGGCTCTTAAGCCTATGCATGGCCATTTCCACTACCATGGAATGGTGTGGCAGCTGTGCTTTTTGGAAGCCAGGACTCTTGCGGAATCGATAGATGGAATCGACCCGCTTGCTTAATACCGGCGACGAGGCCGGACTCTCCCACATGCGGAAGAGTAGTCGTTCCAGCATGGGAGGCACCGGTACAGTAAAGTGCTCCCGGGCGGGAGAGTCGTACTGAAGGGCGTCGAGCTCTTCGGCTCGAGGCTCCTCCTCGGGATCCGCCGGGAAGGCCAAAGCCTTGGCCATATCCCTGACGAAGTCCGAGAACCGGGCATCCTCCGGAGGGGACTGTTTCCGAGGTTCGGACTCAGGTGAGTCCGAGGGGACACACCGAGTCCGAAAGGAATCAGGTGACTCCTCCTCTTCAGACTCCCAGACCGACTCCGAGGAGGAATCAGTGGGGTCGGCTCGGGCAGGCGGAGGCGTCAGCCGCCCCGACGCCAAGGGAGTCGGCGGCGACGACCTCGGTCCCGAACGGGAGGCCGAGGGTGACCTCGACCGAGGATCGACTCGAGTTCGCATAGACTCGAGGATCGGCTCGGTCTCCGGGGTCGACTTAGACGTCGACGTCCCGGCGGTCGGGGCAGCGGCGCCAGCGAGGCTAGCGATCAGTGCCCGCTGCTGGTCCATGAAGGCAGATAGTCTGCTCTCCAAGGCCGTCAACCTGAGTCCGACCTCAGGTGACCCAGCAGTCCCCGACTCGGGCCCCGACGGCATCGGGCCCGACGTCGGACCTCTCGGAGGCGAGTCCAGAAGGACCACAGGACTTACCCGAGCAGGCAACTCCGACTCCAGGCGAGGTCGCTTCGGGAGGTGCTCCTTCTCCAAAGACCCGGGACGGCTGTCGGGGCTATGCGACCTGGCCCTCGCGGAGCCAGGAGCGTCCACCGACGCCGCCCTCGCGGGTTTTGTCTTCCGTCGATGGTCTCCGGAGGGAGAACCCCTGTCGGAGGAGCTTCGGCGATGTTCAGAGCTGGAGCCTCTGGATGCCGAGGCCTCCGACGAGGTCCGGGTACGGCTGGGGTCAGCGAAGATTCTATCCCGCTGATGCCGCCGGCTCCTCAACGCTTTGGAGGACATTTTGCCACAGGCTCCACAGATCATTTCTTCATGATCCGGGCCCAGGCAGCGGAGGCAATTATCGTGTGTGTCAGTGAGTGACATATTTCTGTCACACTGACCACACCGCTTGAAACCACTGGCAGCCATCGGGGGAAAAAGGCCCCCTGCAAGGTCAAAGGACCGGGCTGCCAGTGAAAAACCGAAAACGAAACTGACCAAAAATCAGAAAAACCGAAAAATAAGGGAAGGACTCGCAACGGCGTCGCGAGTCCGGGCAGGAAAACGACCGGCGTCGAACCGAATTGAAAAACGAGTAAAACTCACGAAAATCAACTTTTTTAGCGGGGACACGACGGGTACGTCTGTAGGGCTCCGCGGAAAAAAGAAGACTGGCTAAGATGGCACCCTTGGGCGGGAAGGCGACCGCGCATGCGCGCTGCAATTCCCAAAGGCTTTCTGTGAAAGCTGGGGAAAATTGCTCCGCGAGGGCTCCGTCGGCGCCGACGTCACCCATATGTGAGGACTGACTTCCTGCTTGGTCCTGGAGAAAGAGTAGTTACTCACCTGTAACAGGTGTTCTCCAGGAGCAGCAGGAATCAGTCCTCACATATGGGTATCATGGCGCCGATGAAGCCCCAGCGGAGCATTTCCCCAGCTTTCTAGGAAAGCCTTTGGGAATGCAGGCACGCATGCGTGGTTCCCTTCCCGCCTAAAGGTGCCACCTTACCTCAGTCAAATGACATAGCTAAGAACAGCACACAAAAATGAAAAAATAAACTATATACAACTGCAACTCCAAGGGGAGGAGGGAGGGTTGTGAGGACTGATTCTTGCTGCTCCTGGAGAACACCTGTTACAGGTGAGTAACTACTCTTTCTCCAGGACTAAGCAGGAAGTCAGTCCTCACATATGGGAGACTCCCTAGCTCTGGGCTACCGAGGAACCCAGGCTGAACAAGAGAACTCCCTCTAGTCTCAGCAGCAAAGAAAGGCTTTTCAAGGACACAACCTCCACCGGTAGCCCAACAGAGGGCAGGAGTTGCCTATACCTCAAAGAGATTCCGGAGTACTGCCTGGCAAAAAGCACTGTCCCTACGGGACTCCCTCCCCAGGCAGTAATGGACTGCAAAAGTCTACCTTGAAGACCAAGTTGCAGCCTTGCAGATGTCCACCAAGGGCACAGAGCGGAGATGAGCCACTGAGGCAGCCATTGCCCTGACACGATGGGCCGTGACCCTACACTGCAAAGAAAGGTCAGCCGCCTTATAAGCCCAGGTGATACAGTCAGCCACCCAGATGGACAAAGTACGCTTGGACACAGTCAACCCCAACTTATTGGGGTCAAAAGATACGAAGAGCTGAGTAGCCCTTCTATGCCCCTGCGTACGGTCAAGGTAGAAGGATAAGGCCCTCCTACAGTTCAGGGTATGCAGGACTGCTTCAGCCTGGCTAGCATGAGGCCTAGGGAAGAAGGTTGGAAAAACCACCACCTGATTGAGGTGGAAAGAGGAGACAACCTTAGGGAGGAACTTTGGATGAGTCCTGAGGACTACCTTGTTCCTGTAAATCCTGGTGTAAGGCCTGTCACAGACCAGGGCCTGAAGGTCACTTACTCGTCTAGCCGAGGTAAGGGCTATCAGGAAGAGCGTCTTCCAGGAGAAGAAGCGTAGTGGACAAGTAGCCATCTGCTCAAAAGGTGGGCGAGTCAGTTGCTGCAAGACCACATTCAGCTACCACTCAGGAGCAGGACGACAAATGGGAGGCTTGAGCAAAAGCAAGCCCCTGAGAAAGCGAGACACCAAGGGGTGACCAGATAGAGATTGTCCCTCTACCAATGAGTGGTGAGCTGCTAGAGCTGAGAGGTGGACCCGAACAGAATTGGACTTAAGTCCCTGATTGGATAAGTGCAGTAAGTACTGAAGAACTACTGGTACAGTACAGGAGAAAGATCATAAGATCATAAGATATGCCATACTGGGTCAGACCAAGGTCCATCAAGCCCAGTATTCTGTTTCCAACAGTGGCCAATCTAGGTCATATGTACCTAGAAGTTTCCCCAAGAGACACAAGTTCCACAATGCTTGTACTGGGTCAAGCATTGATATCTTCGGTCACTTCTTAATAATGGTTTATGGACCTTTCCTCCAGGAACTTGTCCAAACCTTTTTTAAACCCAGCTACACTAACAGCCTTTACTACATCCTCTGGTAACAAATTCCAGAGTTTGATTACACGTTGAGTGAAAAAATATTTTCTTTTATTAGTCTTAAATAGTTTACCCTGTAGCTTCATTGCATGTCCCCTAGTCTTTCTATATTCTGATAACGTAAACAATCGATCTACGTTTACCCGTTCCACTCCGTTCATTAATTTATAGACTTCTATCATATCTCCCCTCAGCCGTCTCTTTTCCAGGTTAAAGAGCCCTAACCTTTTTAGCCTTTCTTCATAGGAGTATCCTTCCATCCCCTTTACCATTTTGGTGGCTCTTCTCTGAACCTTTTCTAAAATCGCTATATCCTTTTTAAGATACGGCGACCAGAATTGCACACAATATTCATGGTACGGTCTCACCATGGAACGATATAGAGGCATTATAATATCTTTTCTTTTATTTTCCATTCCTTTCCTGATCATACCTAGCATTCTATTTGCTCTCTTGGCTGCCGCTGCACACTGGGCCGAGGGTTTTAACATGGTATCCACAATGACGCCTAAATCTTTTTCCTGGGTGGTGGTTCCTAATGTGGAACCTTGCATCGTGTAACCATAGTTTGGGTTGTTCTTCCCTAGGTGCATAACCTTGCACTTGTCCACATTAAATTTCATCTGCCATTTTGATGCCCAGTCTTCCAATTTATCAAGAACCTCTTGCAATTTTTCACAATCCTCTTGGGTTTTAACAACTTTAAATAGTCTTTTGTCATCTGCAAATTTGATCACCTCACTCGTTATTCCACTTTCCAGGTCATTTATGAATATGTCAAAAAGCAGCGGACCCAGCACAGATCCCTGGGGTACACCACTATTCACCTTTCTCCATTGGGAAAATTGGCCATTTAGCCCTACCCTCTGCTTTCTATCTTTTAACCAGTTCCTGATCCACAATAGTACACTGCCTCCTATCCCATGACTCTTTAGTTTTGCCAAAGGTCTCTCATGAGGGACCTTGTCAAAGGCTTTCTGAAAGTCCAGATACACAATATCAACCGACTCACCTTTGTCCACCTGTTTATTCACTCCTTCAAAAAACATAACAGATTAGTAAGACAAGATCTTCCTTGTCTAAAGCCATGTTGGCTGTCTCCCATTAGGTTGTGACTATCTACATGCTGAGTAATTTTATTCTTTATGATGGTTTCTACCATTTTTCCTGGTACTGACGTCAGGCTCACCGGTCTGTAGTTTCCCGGATCACCCTTGGAACCCTTTTTAAAAATTGGTGTTACATTGGCAATCCTCCAATCTTCAGGTATTAGAGATGATTTTAATGATAGTTCACAGATTACTGATAGCAGGTCTGCAATCTCATATTTCAGTTCTTTCAACACCCTTGGATGTATACCATCCGGCCCAGGTGATTTGCTACTCTTCAGTTTATCTAATAGTTCTAAGACATCTTCCCGATGTATCGATATTTCCTTCAATTCTTCCGCACCTTTAAATACCACTTCAGTCATGGGTAACATCCCTACATCTTCCTCAGTAAAGACCGAAGCAAAGAATTCATTCAGTCTCTCCGCTGTCGCCTTGTTGCCTCTTAGTGCTCCTTTAACCCCTTTATCATCTAATGGACCAACTGACTCTCTCACAGGTTTTTTGCTACGAATGTACTTGAAAAGGTCTTTATTTCGCGTTTTTGCTTCCGCAGCAAGCTTCTTCTCAAATTCTCTCTTTGCCTGCCTTATCAATGCCTTGCATTTGACTTGCCAGTGCTTGTGCTGTTTCCAGGTTTCGTCGTTTGGCTCTTTTTTCCATTTCCTGAAAGATGCTTTTTTGGCAACAACAGCCTCTCTGACCTCACCTTTAAACCATGCTGGCAGTTTTTTGGACTTCCTTCCACTTTTCTTAAAGCGTGGAATGCAGCTGGTCTGGGCTTCCAAGGTAGTATTTTTCAACAACACCCAAGCTTGATGTACGTCTTTAACCTTTGCAACTGCTCCTTTTAGTTTTTTCTTAACTGTTTCCTTCATTTTATCATAGTCTCCCTTTCGAAAGTTAAAAGGTAGTACTGTGGATTTTCTTACTATCCCTCCTCCACTAATTAAATCAAAGGCGATCATGCTATGATCACTATTGCCAAGTGGCCCCAACACCCTTATCTCTTGCACTAGATCTGGTGTTCCACTAAGGACTAGGTCTAATATGGCTTCCCCTCTGGTCGGTTCATGAACCAGCTGCTCCAAGAAGCAGTCATTTATTTCATCTAGGAACTTTATCTCCCTAGCATGTCCTGACGTGACACTGACCCAGTCGATACCGGGGTAATTGAAATCACCCATTATTATTACTGCGCTGTAACTTTTGTTAGCTTCCTTGATTTCTTTTAGCATTTCATCATCCATCTGGTCATTCTGGCCAGGTGCTCGATAGACACCCCCACTGCCATTGCCTTCCCCCTTTTATATGGAATTTCAATCCATATAAATTCTACAGCAGATTTTGTTTCCTGCAAAACTTTAATCCTTTCTGACTCAATGCCCTCTCTAACATAGAGCGCAACCCCTCCACCAATTTGATCAGCTCTATCATTACGATATAGTTTGTACCCAGGTATCACAGTGTCCCACTGGTTGCCCTCCTTCCACCATGCCTCTGATATTCCAATCATATCTAACCTTTCATTTAGTGCTATATATTCTAACTCTCCCATCTTATTCTTTAGACTTCTAGCATCTGCATACAAGCATTTTAGAGAATGTATTTTATTCATGTTAATTTGGCTATTGTTAGACATGGGTAAATTGGGATCTTTAAGCTCTGTCTGCTCCATACTTGAGGGCATTTGGGCTACTTTACTCTTTTGTGGAACCTCTCTGCTTTTGGTAGTATCCTCCAAGGATACATTCTTCCGAACCATCTGCTCTTGGGCGACTGTCGGCTTTCCCCTAATATCTAGTTTAAAAGCTGCTCTCTCTCCTTTTTAAAGGTTAATGCCAGCAGCCTGGTTCCATCCCGATTAAGGTGAAGCCCATCCCTTCGGAAGAGCCCCTCCTTTCCCCAGAATGTTCCCCAGTTCCTAACAAATCCAAAACCCTCATCTCTGCACCATTGTCTCATCCACGCATGGAGACTCCGGAGCTCTGCCTGCCTTTTGGGTCCTGCGCGTGGAACAGGAAGCATTTCGGAGAATGCTACCATGGAAGTTCTGGATTTCAACTTCCTACCTAAAACGATCCTCTGTACCTAGGTGACACCACACAGAAAACCTTTTCCACTTGAGAGCATAGGTTTTCCTAGTGGATTGTTTCCTGGAGGATAGGACAACCTCTTCAACTTCCTGAGGTAGGCCCCAGGGAGCCAAAACTACCCTTGCAGCCTCCAGGCCATCAAATTGAGAGACTTGAGATTGGGGTGCAGAAGGGAACCCTGGTCCTGTGTGAGAAGGTCGGGTTGCAAACCCGGAGGCAGTGGAGGATCCACCGCCAGTTGAAGCAGAAGAGGAAACCAAGGCTGTCTCAGCCACCTGGGAGCTACCAGCAGGACCAAGGCCTTGTCCTGGAGAATCTTGAATAGGGTTCGGGCCACCAAGGGCGTGGGAGGAAACGCATAGAGGAGGCCCTGAGACCAAGAGATCAGAAAAGCATCCGCTGCTGTCCGCAGAGGACGTGGTTGCCTGAAGCAGAACTGTGGCAGTTGCTTGTTGATGGGGCTGGCAAAGAGATCCATCAAAGGGAGACCCCATCTCAGGAAGATCTTCTGAACTACTGAAGGATGAAGCTGCCACTCGTGGGGCTGCAGTATCCTGCTCAATCTGTCTGCCAGGTAGTTGTCCTGGCCAGGAAGGTACACAGCCCTGAGGAGCATGTTGTGCTTGAGGGCAAAAGAACAAAGGTCCTGAGCTTCCCGAAAAAGGATCCTGGACCCAGTTCCGCCCTGTTTGTTCACATAAAACATGGCAACTTGGTTGTCTGTCTGAATCAGGACAGACTGTTGAGCCAGAGTAGGAGTGAAAGCTTTGAGTGCTAATCGAATAGCTCTGAGTTCGAGGAGATTGATCTGCTGTGCAGCTTCCCAGGGAGACCAGAGGCCCTGGGTGCACTTGCCCAGACAATGCGCTCCCCAGCCTTGCAGGGAGGCATCTGTAGTTAGCATCACTGTGCAATCTGGAATCTGAAAGGGCACCCCTTTCAGCAGATTGGGTGGGTGTAGCCACCAGTTGAGGGAGTGCAGAAATGGTCTGGACACCCTTATCCTGTCTCTGAGGCTGCCTGTGGCCTGTGACCACTGAGACCGAAGGCACCACTGTGCAGGCCTCATATGGAGCCTGGCATTGGGGGTCACATGTACTGTCGAAGCCATGTGGCCTAGAAGCTGCAGGCAGAGTCTGGCGGAGACCAGGGACCTGCTAAGAAACTGACTTGCCAAGGCCATTAACCTTCGGGCTCTGTTTTCTGGCAAGAATGCCTTTGCCAGGAGAGAGTCCAACCTTGCCCCTATGAACTCCAAGTTCTGGGAAGGGAGCAAAGTGGACTTTGCGAAGTTTATGACAAACCCCAGGCGTTGTAGAAGAGCAATGGTCCTGAGGGTAGCTTGATTGGCCTCCTGACCTGTCTGACCCCTGATGAGCCAGTCGTCCAGATAGGGGAAGACAAAGATGCCCTGATTTCTGAGGTAGGCCGCCACCACTGCTAAACACTTTGTAAAGACTCTGGGGGTGGAGGTGAGGCCGAAAAGCAGCACTCTGTACTGATAATGGTTTCCTCCCACGATGAACCTTAGGTACTTTCTGTGGTCTGGATGAATGAGGATGTGAGTGTACGCATCCTTTAGATCTAAGGAGCATAGCCAATCTCCCTGCTGGAGGTAGGGCAGAAGGGTTCCAAAAGTAAGCATCTTGAACTTTTCTTTCACTAGGAACTTGTTGAGGTTCCTGAAGTCCAGAATGGGACGAAGGCCACCAGTCGTTTTGGGCACCAGAAAATACCTGGAGTAGAATCCGTGACCGTGCAAGTGAGGAGGCACAGGCTCCACCGCCCTGTCCACCAACAGACCCTGAAGCTCCTGCAGAGGAGGTCTGATTATCTCCAGCACCCAACTGTGCCCGGTGATAAGGGGCCACTGGTGGGCAAAGAGGGCGAGACGACCTCCTGTGCAGGGTTGGGAGAGCAGTGGAGGAGAGGCTATGCTCAAGGAGTCAAAAGCCCCCACCCTGCTGAGTGGTAGCAGGGGCCTGAGGCTTGTGGGTCCTCTGCCTACGGGGCCCATTACCCTGGCCCTTGGCTTGCTGACCCTGTGGGGCAGCTTGGGCAGCCTGATAATGTGGGTATTGTTTGTAGGCAGTGCCCTTCCTTGGGTAAAAGGGCTTTTTACCTGAGCCCTTCTTTTTATGAGAAGGAGCAGAGGTCTTTCTCGACAGCCTTGTCCGGGTGAGGTGCTCGGTCTCGAGCTGTGCGGCCTTCTCAGTCATGGGCTTGCCAAAAAGGTTTTCACCTCTGCAAGGGACATCGACCAACTAGTCCTGAACCCATGGCTCGAGGTCCGATGACTGCAGTCATGCCTGGCGTCGAGCTGCGATGCCGGCTGCCGCAACTCGGGCCGAAGCCTTGAAGCCATCGTAGGCGGCGCGGGACATGAACTTCAAGCAGCCCCGAATCCCCGAGGACAAGGACTTAAATCTCTGCAAGGGTACCCCGGAGAGACCAGCAGAGAATCCGGCCAACTCCTTGGCCAGATCCCGCAAGTACATGCCCATGTACAGCTGGTAAGACTGGACACGGCAAGCAAGCATCGAGCCCTGAAAACACTTTTTACCGACGCCATCTAGGTTTCGGGCCTCCCTGCCAGGAGGCACCGCGGAGTGCATCTTCTGACTCTTCAGACGATGCATGGCCGATTCCACAACAATGGAATGGTGTGGTAGCTGTGCTTTTTGAAACCCAGGGCTCTTCCAGAGTCAATAGATGGAATCGACCCGCTTGCTAAGAACTGACGCCGAGGCCGGTGCCTCCCACATACGGAAGAGGAGCCGCTCCAGCATCGGAGGAACCGGGACAGTAAAGGCCTCCTTCGTCGGAGAGTCATACTGTAGGGCCTCGAGCTTTTCAGCTCGTGGCTCTTCCTTGGGATCCGCCGGGATAGCCAAGGCAGTGGCCATATCCCGGACGAACTCCGAGAACCAGGTGTCCTCCTGAGGGGACCTACTCCGGGGTTCAGACTGCGGTGAGTCCAAAGGGACGCACCGAGTCAGAGTAGTTACTCACCTGTAACAGGTGTTCTCCAGGAGCAGCAGGAATCAGTCCTCACATATGTGTGACGTCGGCGCCGACGGAGCCCTCGCAGAGCAATTTTCCCCAGCTTTCAAAGAAAGCCATTGGGAATTGCAGCGCGCATGCGCGGTCCTCTTCCCGCCCAAGGGTGCCATCTTGCTCAGTCTGATGACATAGCTAAAAGACAGCAAAAAAATTAGCAAAAACGAAATCATAGAACTGCATCTCCAAGGGGAGGAGGGAGGGTTGTGAGGACTGATTCCTGCTGCTCCTGGAGAACACCTGTTACAGGTGAGTAACTACTCTTTCTCCAGGACCAAGCAGGAAGTCAGTCCTCACATATGGGACTCCCAAGCTTAAGGCTACCGGAGACCCTAAGCACAAAAAAGGAGCTCCCTCAAGCTCAGTAGCACAGAAGGAAGGAATCTTCTCTGAGTACGCCCCCAACCGGTAGCCCAACATCCGGGACGGAGGGCAGGAGTTGCCTATACCTCAAAGAGATTACGGAGGACTGCCTGTCCGAAAGCACTGTCCCTGCGGGACTCCCTCTCCAGGCAGTAATGGGCTGCAAAAGTCTGGCTTGAAGACCAAGTAGCAGCCCGGCAGATGTCTGCCAATGGAACAGAGCGGAGGTAAGCCACTGACGCAGCCTTCGCCCTAACACGATGAGCCGTGACTCGACTTTCCAACGAGAGGCCGGCTGCCTCATAAGCCCAAGCGATACAGTCAGCAATCCAGATGGACAGAGTACGCTTGGAGACAGGGAGCCCCAACTTATTGGGGTCATAAGACACGAAGAGCTGAACAGCCCTTCGGTGCTCCCGCGTACGGTCAAGGTAGAAGGTTAACGCCCTCCTACAGTCCAGGGTATGCAGGACCATTTCAGCTCGGCTGGAGTGTGGCCTGGGAAAGAAGGTCGGAAGTACCACCTCCTGGTTGATGTGAAAAGGGGAAACCACTTTAGGAAGAAACTTAGGGTGAGTCCGGAGGACTACTCTATTCTTGTAGAACCTAGGGTAAGGAGGATCAGAGACTAGGGCCTGAAGCTCACTAACGCGTCTAGCAGAAGTGAGGGCTACCAAGAATAAGGTTTTCCAAGAAAGAAAACGAAGATGACAGGTAGCCAAAGGTTCAAAAGGCGGACAGGTAATCCGCTGTAAAACCACATTCAGATCGCAGTCAGGGGCTGGTGGGCGCAAAGGTGGTTTAAGGAGAAGGAGGCCTCTGAGGAAACGAGCCACTAGAGGGCGGCTGGAAAGAGGCCTGCCATCCACCGGCATGTGATGCGCAGAAAGAGCACTGAGGTGGACCCTGACCGAGTTGGACTTGTCCAAGATCGGAGAGGCAAAGCAAGTACTGCAAGACCACTGATATCGAACAGGAGAAGGGATCTTGAGACTGCTGAGCACACCAGACGGAGAACCGACGCCACTTCAGAGCGTAGGACCTCCGGGTGGAGGGTCGCCTGGAGGCCAAGACGACTTCCTCCACATCTGGAGGCAGCAGGAGGGGAGTCAGGACTACCCTTTCAGCAGCCAGGCCATCAGATGAAGGGACCGGAGGTTGGGGTGTAGGAGAGTCCCATGATCCTGGGTCAGGAGATCGGGCTGAAACCCCAGAGGGAGAGGAGTGTCCACCGCCAGCTGCATCAGAAGCGGGAACCAGGGCTGTCTCGGCCACCGGGGAGCCACGAGGATCATGGAGGCTTTCTCCCGGAGAACCTTGAAGAGTGTCCGAGACACCAGTGGCATGGGAGGAAAGGCATACAGAAGGCCTGTGGACCAGGAGAGAAGAAAAGCATCCGCCGCTACTCTGTGAGGATGCGGTTGTCGAGAGCAGAATCGGGGAAGTTGCCGGTTGAGAGGACTGGCAAAGAGATCCATGGTGGGTAGGCCCCATTTGAGAAAGATACGCTGGAGCACTAACGGATCTAACCTCCACTCTTGTGGCTGGAGGATTCTGCTCAGTTTGTCTGCCAGGCAATTTTCTTGACCCAGGAGATAAACAGCTTTGAGGAGGATGCCGCAGCTGACGGCCCAAGAGCACAGCTTTTGTGCTTCCCGACAGAGAAGGAAGGAGCCTGTGCCCTCTTGTTTGTTCACGTGGAACATCGCAACTTGAGTGTCCGTCTGGACCAGCACAGACTGGTGAGATGTGAGGTGGGAGAATGCCCTCAGAGCTAGGCGGATAGCTCTGAGCACCAGGAAGTTGATCTGCTGGGCCGACTCCCAAGGAGTCCAGAGGCCCTGAGTACATGTCCCTTGGCAATGTGCTCCCCAACCCAGGAGAGAAGCATCGGTCGTCAGGACCTGAGAAGGCGGAGGAGACTGAAAAGCCATTCCGAGCACTAGGTTTGGCAGATGAAGCCACCATTGCAGAGAAGAGACCAGCGGGTCGGAGATCTGTACGGAGTCCGCAAGGCTCCCAGTGGCCTGATGCCATTGTGTGCGAAGGCACCATTGAGCAAGCCGCATGTTCAGGCGGGAATTGGGGGTCACATGGACTGTGGAAGCCATATGGCCGAGCAGTCTCAGAAATTGCCTGGCAGAGACCAGGGAATTGCTGTGAAAGCAGTTGGCAAGATCCATGAGCCTGTTTGCCCTGTCGAGAGGCAGAAAGGCACGCGCCTGAAGCGTGTTTAATCTTGCGCCGATGAACTCGAGATCCTGAGAGGGGAGCAAAGTGGACTTTGCGAAGTTTATGACAATGCCCAAGTGCTGGAGCAGAGCCACAGTGCGGTGCGTGGCGTGAGTAGCCTCTTGGGAAGACTGTGCTCTGATGAGCCAGTCGTCCAGGTATGGAAATACAAAGAGGCCTTGAAGTCTTAGATAAGCCGCCACCACTGCTAGACATTTGGTGAACACCCTTGGTGCGGAGGATAGGCCAAAGGGTAGTACTCTGTACTGGTAATGATTGCCCCCCACAACAAACCTGAGATATTGTCTGTGGCTGGGGTGGATGAGGATGTGAGTGTAGGCATCCTTTAGATCCAAGGAGCATAGCCAGTCTCCCTGCTGGAGGTAGGGCAGCAGGATTCCAAGGGTAAGCATCTTGAACTTTTCCTTTGCGAGGAACTTGTTGAGGTTCCGCAACTCCAGGATGGGTCGGAGGCCTCCTGTTCTTTTTGGTATCAGAAAGTACCTGGAGTAAAAGCCTTGACCTCTCAGGTAGTGGGGCACCGGTTCCACAGCCTGTTCCTGAAGTAGACTTGCTAACTCCTGAAGGAGTAAGTCCCTGTGCAGAGGGAGTCTGAGAGGCTCCCCCGGAAAGTAGGAGGGAGGTACCTGGTGGAAGTGCAGAAGATAGCCCTCTCGGACTATGTGAAGCAGCCAGGTATCTGTAGTGATGTTGGACCACCTGTGGGCAAAGTGGACCAGCCGGCCTCCTGTGCTGAGAGAAACCAGCTGAGGGGGAGAGGCTATGCTGATGAAGTCAAAAACCCCCACCCTGCTGAGCAGGGGCTGGTGGTGCAGGCTTGGGGGCTTGCTGCCTACGGGACCCATTACCCCGTCCCTTGGCTTGCTTACCCTGTTGGGGAGCTGCCGAGGCCTGATAATGAGGGTAGTGGTGATAGGCAGCCGCCTTCCTCGGGTAAAAGGGCTTTTTCCCCGAGCCCTTCTTCTTCTGAGAAGGGCCAGAGGTCTTCCTTGAGAGACGAGTCCTGGTGAGAGTCTCGGTCTCGATCTGTGCAGCCTTCTCATCCATGGGCTTGCCAAAGAGGTTTTCACCTCTGCAGGGGACATCGACCAACTTGTCCTGCACCCATGGCTCGAGGTCGGATGACTGAAGCCAAGCCTGTCGGCGGCCACCGATGCCGGCTGCGGCTACTCGAGCCGAGGCTTCAAAGCCATCGTAGGCTGCTCGAGAGATAAACTTTGAGCACTCCCGAATACCAGTTGACAAGGCTTGGAACCTCTGCAAAGGTTCCTCGGAGAGACCAGCAGAGAACCCAGCTATTTCTTTACACAGGTCTCGGAGATACATGCCCATATAGAGCTGGGAGGTCTGGACTCGACAAGCAAGCATAGAGCCCTGGAAACACTTCCTACCGAGGGCATCCAGGCTTCGAGCCTCCCGACCGGGAGGCACCGAGGAGTGCATTTTCTGACTCTTAAGTCTATGCATGGCCAATTCCACCACCATGGAATGGTGCGGTAGTTGTGCCTTTTGGAACCCGGGGCTCTTGCGGACTCGATAAATGGAATCGACCCGCTTGCTTAACACCGGCGACGACGCCGGGCTTTCCCACATGCGGAAAAGAAGTCGTTCCAGCATCGGAGGAACCGGTACAATAAAGGCCTCCTTTGGGGGAGAGTCATATTGGAGGGCATCGAGCTCTTCGACTCGAGGCTCCTCCTCGGGATCCGCGGGGAAGGCCAAGGCTTTGGCCATATCCCGCACGAAGTCTGAGAACCGGGTATCCTCCGGGGGGGACCATCTCCGAGGTTCGGACTCGGGGGAGTCCAATGGGACACACCGAGTCCGAAAAGAACCAGGTGACTCTTCGTCCTCGGATTCAGAGGCTGACTCCTCGGAGGAGGAGTCGAGCGGCTCCGGTCGGGCGGGCATCGATGCCGTCCGCCCCGACGCCAAGTGAGTCGGCGTCGACAACTTCGGTCCCGAACGGGAGGCCGAAGGAGACCGCGACCAAGGATCGACTCGAGCTCTCATGGACTCGAGGATCGGCTCGGTCTCCGGGGTCGACTTGGACGTCGACGTCCCGGTGGTCAGGGCAGAAGCACCGGCGAAGCCAGCGATCAATGCCCGCTGCTGGTCCATGAAGGCAGTCAGACTGCTCTCCAAGGCCGTCAACCTGAGTCCGAGCTCAGGAGACCCAGCAGCCCCCAACTCGGGCCCCGACGGCGTCGGGCCCGACGTCGGCTCCTTTGGAGGCGAGTCCACGAGGACAACAGTACTCACGTGAGCGGGCGAGTCCATATCGAGACGAGGAAGTTTGGAAGGCCTCTCCATCTCCGAGGACCCGGGACGGGAATCGGGGCTATGCGACCTGGCCCTCGAGGAACCAGGAGCGTCCACCGACCCCGACCTCGCGGGTTTCTTCTTCTGATGATGTTCCCGGGTAGGAGACCCCCGTTCAGAGGAACTTCGACGATGCTCAGGACCAGAGTCCCGAGACGTCGAAGCCTCTGACGAGGTCCGAGCCCGGCCGGAGTCAGAGAAGATACGTTCCCACTGATGCTGCCGACTCCTCAACGCTTTTGAGGACATTTTGCCACACGGACCACAGATCATTGGGTCATGATCGGGTCCGAGGCAGCGGAGGCAGTAGTCGTGTGTGTCGGTAAGAGACATGAGCTTCTTACACCGATCACACTTCTTAAACCCGCTGGCAGCCATCGGGGGAAAAAGGGCCCCTGCGAGGTCAAACGACAGGGCTGCCAGTGAAAAAGAAAAAAAGGCATGAAATCTGTCACGAAGGACAAAAAACGAAAAATAAAGAACGGACTCGCAACCGGCGTCGCGGGTCCGGGCGGGAAAAGAACCGGCGTCGAACCGAGAAAAAAGACAAATAAAATCAACTTTTCTAGCGGGGAATTACAAACGTCGTCTGTAGGGCTCCGCGGAAAAAAGAAGACTGAGCAAGATGGCACCCTTGGGCGGGAAGAGGACCGCGCATGCGCGCTGCAATTCCCAAAGGCTTTCTTTGAAAGCTGGGGAAATTTGCTCCGCAAGGGCTCCGTCAGCGCCGACGTCACCCATATGTGAGGACTGACTTCCTGCTTGGTCCTGGAGAATTAAAGGTATCGGGAGACTCCTCGTCCTCCGTCTCCCAAGCTGACTCGTCTGAGGAAGATTCGGGGTCCAACCCCGCGGGGCCCTGGAGCACCCGCCCCGACACCGGAAGCACCGGCATCGACGCCCTCGGTCCCAAACGGGAGGTCGAGGGAGACCGCGACCGAGGCCGACTCAGAGCCACGATGGACTCAAGTATCAGCTCGGCCTCCGGGGTCGACATTGACGTCGATGTCCCGGTGGTCGGAGCAGATGCGCCAGACAGGCTGGCCATCAGTACCCGCTGCTGCTCCATGAAGGTAGACATTCTGCTCTCCAAGGCTGTCATCCTGAGACTAAGCTCGGGAGACGCAGCAGCCACTGACTCGGGCCCTGACGGCGCCGGGCCAGACGTTGGCTCCCTGGGAGGAGAGTCCACGAGGACTACAGGGCTTACGTGTCCAGCAGACTCCGGCTCCACACGAGGAACTTTGGCAGGCTTCTCCGGTTCCACAGGCCCGGGGCGACGGTCGGTGGTCTTAGACCTGGCCCTCGAGGAGCCAGGGACCTCTTCCGATGACGCCCTCGCGAGCCGCTTCTTCCTCCTGCGTTCCCGGTCGGGGGACCCCCTGTCCGAGGAGCTTCGACGGCGCTCGGGATTGGAATCCCGAGATGTCGAGGCCTCAGACGAGGTCCGGGCCCAGCTGGAGGCTGAGTCCGAGAAAAGCCTTTCCTTTTGCTGCTGTCGACTCCGTAGTGCCTTGGAAGACATTTTCCCACAGGCCCCGCACGACTTAGGATCGTGGTCGGGGCCGAGGCACCGAAGGCAGTAGTCGTGTGTGTCAGTGAGAGACATTAGTTTCTTACACCGATCACACTTCTTAAAGCCACTGGAAGACATCGGGGAAAAAAAAGAGCCCCCGCGAGGTCAAAGGACCAGCCTTCCAGGGAAAAAAAGAGAAAAAGGGCACGAACGCCAGCCACGAAGGGCAAAAACCGAAAAAGAAGAATCGGGCTCGATACTGGTGTACCAAACCCGGCGGGAGAGGAACCGGCGTCGAACCGGTAGAAAAAAAGAGAAAAAAATTGCTAAAAATCTGATTTTAACCGGGAAAACGGGACATACGTCCGACGGGCTTCACGGAAAAAAAGAGAGTGAGGTAAGATGGCACCTTTAGGTGGGAAGGGAACCGCGCATGCGTGCCTGCATTCCCAAAGGCTTTCATAGAAGGATGGGGAAATGCTCCGCTGGGGCTTCATCGGCGTCGATGACACCCATATGTGAGGAATGACTTCCTGCTTGGTCCTGGGGAATGAAGCTTGCACCCCTCTCTTACAATAGACAGCATCCAATTTTCTGCTATTATCTGACCCCATCTGGGGGCAAAATGACATAACCTTCCTGGGATGGTGGAGGGTTCTGGGCCGTTCAGGGCCAGGAAGGCAAAGTTATCTAGATAGGAGTCAAAGCCCCTGTGGAGGCTGAATCTGCTGAGCTGGTTAAGGCTTAGCTGCTTTTGTCTTTCTTTGCCTAGGTTGTTGCTGCTGTCCCTTTTGGGCAGACTGACCTAAAGGATGCCCCTGTTGGGTATTGGAGGGATAAAACTTCTTCTTCTTAAGAATGGTTTCTTAGAGGATTTTTTCCTCGCAGGGTCAGCTGTAGATTTAGACAATCTATCCAGAGTGATATTGTCAGCATCTATCTCATTAGCTTTTTCCTGCCAATTCTTGCCAAAGAGATTCTCTCCTGTGCAAGGAATATTCCCTAGTTTATCCTGTACCCAAATTTCCAAGTCAGATGCCTGAAGCCAGGCTATCCTACGTGCACCTATGACAATAGCAGAGGTTCTGCTGATGCACTCAAAGCAGTCAAAGGCTGCACGATTCACAAACTTGGAAACATCCTGAGCATGTTTGACAAGGGCAAGGTAATCCTGCCTCTTATCATCAGAAAGGAGAGGGCTCCTAAGCTCTAAATCTCCTGTGACGTCCTTAAGGAACATTCCCATATATAAGATATAGGAACTGATCCTAGCAGAAAGCATGGAAGCCTGGAAGGTTCGATGTCCAAAGGCATCAAGAGTCCTACACTCACGTCCTGGAGGATTAGATGCATGCCTTTTTGCACGCTTGATCCTTCTCATAGCTGACTCCACCACCATGGAATGGTGTGGTAATTGAGTCTTCTGAAACCCAGGACAAGGAGGAACTCGATATATGGTGTCGAGCACTGTTCCCTCTAAGCTGTGCGCGTGTGCGCGCGCACACACCTCGCCGAGCGAGCGCACATACTTTACAACAGAGCGCACAAAAATTACGGTTCTGATTCTGATAGAAAACAACACAGACGTCTTAAAATTGAAAAGTTGTTGTGTATTTCCAGTTTTCACAAGTTCTACAATATTTTCTAGTGCAATCAATGTGGTGTACATACTGTATTCTGACGTGTAGTCAAATTTTGAAGTATATAACTCCGAGAGTCATTATGTGGTGCACAAAAATTTAACCTTCCTTCAAAAGCTGCACAGCTGATATTTTATGCGCACACAGCCTACAGAAAATTAGAGGGAACATTGGTGTCGAGTCTTCGAGAGTGAGGAGATGTGGTTAGAGGTGTTTCCCACATCATTAACATGAGATCATGCAAGATCTCATTAATAGGTAAGGTAGCTGCCTCCTTGGGAGCTTTAGGGTATTGCAGGATTTCTAATTCATTTGCCCTAGGCTCTTTTTCAGGAGCCACTGTGATGGAAAGACCTCAAGCCACATCTCGGATAAAATCCTGAAAGGACATATCCTCTGGTGGAGACATCCTACGCTAAGGAGAAGAGGAATCCTCAGGAAGAAGTACTCTGGTATCGGCAGAGCTTTCAGAGTCTTCAGACTCATCCGAGGATTCGAAGTATCTCCGATCCGGGTGATCGTGCAAGGCACGGTACCGGTACCGGTACCGATGAAGTCGGCATCGGAGTGGTCCGGTACCGACTTGTCGATACCAGATGGATACACATGACTTGGTGCCGGTAGAATACCTGCCGATGTCGATGCAGTCGGTGCCGGTACCGGTTGAATTGCCTGAAGCGGTTTCAGAAGCATCGAGGCCGTGAGATGAGCCGCCAGACGGCATTCAATAGCCAAGAATCTCTGGTCTATAGACGCTGCCGATGCTTTGGTATCGGTACCGGATGAAGCAGCCGGTACCCCAGGGCATGGCACCAGTAGTTCTGCTGAGGTTGAAGCCTCAAGAACATCCTGGAGCCCCGTTAGTGCTTTGGATGCCGAAGCCTCCTGCCGGGGCAATTCTGCCAGTGAAAGTCCTTCAAGGGCAACGCCAGAGGCATCTCACTGTCTAGAAGGAGATCTACCCTTTGAAGACCGGCTAGATTTATGTTTAGTTACCTGAGATCCATAGGAGGAAGACAAAGTCTTGGAAGATGTCGATGCCACGGAGGCTGCATCGGAGGGAAAAAGGGTGCTAAGCTTAGCAGCTCGGTTCTGCCTGCCCCTTTTCGACATCATCCCACAGGCAACACGCTCTGAAATAGAATGGTCAGGACCTAGACATTTGAGGCAACACTCATGGGTGTCGGTGACGGAGATGGTACCACCACTTTTTAAAACCCGAGCCGGGTTTTTCCATTCTGAAGGAAAAGTTGGGCCTAGTGCCCAAACTGGCACATGGCACCTGAAGAGAAACTGACTGGAAAGACTCCAGAAAAAAAGTTTTGTTTTGTTTTCTTTAAAGAAAAGAAAGAAAAAGAACCGGCGGTACCGGTGTAGCATTGAGGGAAGGCAGACGCGACCACAAAAAAGAAGAATAGAAGGTATTTTTTTTCTGCGGTGACAGGATGTGCTACCTGTTGGCTCTGCGGAAAACGAAGAACTGGAGAGGGACAGTTGGGAAAGGCGGGAAGGCAGCACGCAGGCGCTGTGGGAAGGCAGCACGCAGGCGCTTTTCTATTGGACATTGGGGAGCGTTCCCGCGCAGGCTCCATCGGTACCGACAATACCCATATGTAAAGACTACATTCCTGCTTGTTCCTGGAGATAAAGTAGGAAGACACTGCAGAGCATGCAATACTGAAAAAAGGAAAGAACTAGCGAAAAAACAGTAATCTTTATTTTGGGACACAGATGATGCCTGGAGGGCTCCACGGAAAAAAGAAGACTGAGGTAAAATGGCTCCTTCAGGCAGGAAGACCAGCACACATGCATGGAACACCTTCCAACAGCTTCAAGCATTCCCGCACGGGATCCGTCAGAACTTCCCCTGGCAGAGGGTGAGGGGGAAGCCATCAATGATTAGTTTATTTACCTGGAAAAGCACTCCACCCTGATTCTGGATTCCATGGTAGGAGCCCCTCTAATGATAAGGTTTCAAAACATGGATTTTATTCTGGAAGGTTTGAGATGTCCCTCAGGTTTCTTTTGTTGGAGACAGGAAATTTTCATCTTCTCCCCCACGCTCCTCCCCACAGGGCACAAGAGCTGAGGTACTGGGGAACAAATAAGTTAAAGTGAAGAATGGTGTCCTTAACCCCCTTGCTTCCCTAGGGGAGACTTTGTAGGGTCCCAGGTCCCCCACAGTCAGGCAGGGCAGTGCCTCAGGGATTCCCTATGAGGAGGATTGCCTCGCAGCCACCAGAGAAAGAAAACAGCCCTAAGCTGTTTCACAAGCTGTTAGGACCCCCAGAGGACCTTCAAGGGCCTTCCTGCTCAAGACCGAGGCCACCTCACCATGTTCCCCCTTCAGTCAAGGCCATGAGGCCATCCAAAAAGGCCAGCAATAAAAATGTGAGAGACGTGAGTGAGGCTGTAAAACTGGCATCAGGCCCCCCATGGTGGGTCCCAAAATTGCTGAAAAATATGCCCCAATGCTTCTCCATCACACTTGGGACAAAAAGAAGCAGCCACAGTGCTCACCTGATGAGAGCCACAAGCAGCACACCTCCGTGCACCCAGCACTGCAGCAGAGTTCACCAGCAATCAAAATTAAAATCCCACAAAGAACAAAAGCCAGCAAAAACAAAAACCATAGCTAAAAACTGAAAGTATCCATTTCCTATATCAGGCTGGCTGAAGAAACCAGAGAAGGGCCTCCACAGTCACCCCACATAGACTTAAGTGAAGCCTGGCTGCCAAACAGGATTATTTTTGAAGCTGCTTTATTAAAGCAGCAAAGTCAGAGAGCGAATTCAAAGAATAGGAAAAAAAAGTAAAAAAACAAAAAACAAAAATAAAGCAGAACTTGCAGAGGTAGGACAGGAAGAGGAAAGGGGCCTGCACACAGACGTACCACCGCGCAGGCCCCCCCCCCCCCCCTTTTAGGTCCTCCTGACTATTCTCTGGCCAATCAGTACTGGAACCAGTGGGTAACAGTGTTTGACACAGGGTGACTGTCGGTTCAAGGAGATAAAAACGTACCTAAACTCCAAGCAAAGGTTGGGCTAAGGTCTCAACTGACACAGGGCACAAGACTGTGATCTGGGCCAGGGAAGACAGGCATTTCTCACTGCTGCACCAGTCCACATGCTTTGCCATTTGCTGGAGGAAGACAATACTGGTAAGTCTCAGTGCTGCACCATCAGTTATATAGTCAGTGATGTCACTGAAAGTTGCTCTTGTCTGCCTCCATCTGCTTGCTGGAAAGCATAACCTACTCATTTGGGTTAAATGTGTCATTCTACTTCAATGAATATTCATTGTAACTTCTTTACAGAAATATGCTTTAGGTTCAATAATCTATACAATATATATTGTATATAAACATATTTATTTATTTATTTAGCTGTATTTATATCCCGCTTTTCACCGGGTCAAAGCGGTCAATTGGGGGATACATTTAACACGAGGGGATATGAGACACATACGATAATACTTACAGGGAACATGGGCAATGGAGGGTTAAGTGGCTTGCCCAAGACCACAAGGAGTATAGGACTAGAAATCCCAGTCCATCCGGCCTGAGATTGCTGTCCCCAGGTGGGACTTGAACCCCCGGCCCTCCGGCCTGAAGTACCTTGTCCTAACCACTAGACCACTCCTCCCTTATAAATCATGTTGTTTCTGTAATTCCACATTGTTAAGCAACCACATACCTTCAGTTTTTCAGATTGATTGCAATGTAGCTTTGAACTCTCGACCAAAAGCTGTTCATACTGTTTATGACCCTTGTATTCCTTGACTCGTTTCTCATGGACCCATGCCCTCTCAGGCTCATTGCTAAAAAACTGTACATGATATTCACGAGCACCTGAAATTAAGAAAGAGCTATACTAGCTGTAATCTTATAGACAGATTAGAGTTTCTGAGGCTGCTGAAACAAGTTGGCATAGAAGAATTGTTAAACTGCAGGTGATACTTTTTTTTTTTTTCCTGGAACCAACATAAGATTTTAGAAACAAGCTGTCTAGAAACCTACTCTCTCTAGCAAATCACTAATAGCAGAGTTTATGTGTCTAAATCTTAGGATGAAAGATTGTCATTTTGTCCTATTTAACTAAGCACACAATAAGACAGGACAGTTTTTCTTTACTCTCAAATTTTATGCAGAAGGTAGGCAGAGCTGGCCCAAGGATACCTGTCCTCGGGACCCCACTAGCCAGTCGGGTTTTCAGGCTATCCACAATGAATATGAATGAGATATATATGCATTAGAAATAGCCTGCCAAACTGACTGGTTTGTGGCCCTCCAGTGCTGGATTTGGGGACCCCTGCCGTACACCTCTGTCAAGTACGATTGTGAGTGGGCAAGGTACAGATGTCCTCGACATCAAAAGGGTAGATAGAATGTGTCACATCCCTCCTAGTTTCTCACCACCACCAAAAAGTTGTCTAATAGACAATATTTTGGTGGTGGTGAGAGGCGAGGAGGTATGTGACATATTCCATCTAATCTTTTTGATGTCTTGGACATCTGTACCTTGCCCACTCACAATCTTAAATGACAGAGGTGTAAGGCCAGGGTCCCCAAATCCAGCATTGGAGGGCCACAAGCCAGTCAGTTTGGCAGGCTATTTCTAATGCATATATATCTCATTCATATTCATTGTGGATAGCCTGAAAACCCGACTGGCTAGTGGGGTCCCGAGGACAGGGTTGAGAACCACTAGACAAACTTTCAGCCCTGCACACATTCCCAAGTCCAGCATCTCCCCTTCTCTTCCCCCCTCAAATAGTCCAACATATCTCCTTCCTGCCCCCATACTAGTCCAGCATCTTTCCTTCCCTAGTAATCCAGCATCTCTCCCTTCACTGTTGACTACCCCTCCCCCCCAATCATGTCCAGGATTGCTTCCTTCCCTTCCCTTTGCCACAGCCACAGTCATAACTTGGTCTTCCAAGTTGTCAGAGGCTGCATCTTAAGTAAATTTAGTGCAGTAGCTGGTTTTAATGAACTCACACATTCTCAAGGCCTGCCTGCACTATTGCATCCCCTCTAACAGGAAGTATGCGTCTGAAGGGGTGGGACAGAGCAGGCCTTGAACATGGGTGAGTGCTCCAAGATCCACCGCCATGCTGATTTTAACTAAAAAAACAGCCTTAGGCAGCTTGAGAGGAAGACCAAGGTACAGCAGAAGAGGAACAAAGGTGGTGATCCTGGAAATAGCGGGGGAAATAGGGAAGGATAAATGCTGGGCCACTGGGGGAGTAAGGGTCATGGAACTCCTTCAAATGTCAACCCCTCCCCTTCCTCCAACTTTTGATGCCCAAGACAGATGTCTAGTCTGCCTAGTGGTTGGGCCAGCCCTGAAGGCATTTTCTTTGGGGAAAACTCCCCCAAAACTTTAGATATACAAAAGACTAGACAGCCAGAAATATATTTAGTGAAAGTTCTTTTTGGAATATGCAGTTCTTGAGTAGAAGGCCAGATACCTTTTAGTATTTTTATGCAATTGGCTGATAAATGTAACACTATTCGTTTTGTTTACTAACACAATGGCATACACACAACTGCTAAGACATTTGATGGGAACCCCACCCTTCCCCAGGAAAACAGCATTTACCACCTTAGGCTCCAGTGCAGTGGACATGAAAAAACACTGAATTTCAAGTTGCTCCCGATTAAGGCTGGCCTGATGGTTTCTGCCTCTCTAGGCAGACCCTCCAAGCTGCCTCCACCCCAAATTTCAATGTCGCCTGGCTCGCCATGTTGCCTCTCCCCCCACCTGTCCCTCTCCCCCCCCCCCCCCAAATCTATCTTCTCGCCTGGAGGAGGGAGGAGGCAAGGCAATCCTTCCGCTGCACTGGGCTTTAAAGTGAGCGCGCTAGTGCGGGCACGTTAAGGCCCAACGCAGCAGAGGGATCACAGTACTGCCATGCCCCCCTCCCCCCCAAGGTGGGCAGGCCAGCCCTGCTTCTTCTAAAGCTGCATCTTTTCTCCAGATCAACACTTTGCCTCAGATCACCCTAGATCCCTAGTGGCCAAGTGGATCCCTAGATCCTCCCATCCCACATCATTTGTCAACCCCCAAATGGCCCTCTTCCATCTCCCACCCTCTCACAAAAAAAACCACCACACTGATGATCCTAATGGACTCCCCAAACCCTCTCATCCCCCCATCAACCTTTAAAGCTGGGATGCAGAAGTGATGCGTACATGCTCATGCTTAAAGCATAATCACCTTCCAAAATGGCAGCTTGGAAGATCTCTAGAACCAAGAGGTATCTATGAACCCATTCCGTGTAACCAGATAGAGGACACCCACCAACCGCCCATCTCTTGAAAAAGACCAGAAAGCACAGTTACTTACCTGTAACAGGTGATCTCTGGGAACAGCAGGAATAAGTCTTCACATATGGGTACGTCGGTACCGACGGAGTCCGCGTGGGAACGCTCCCCAGCGTCCAATCAGAAAGCTTTTGGAAGCATCCCAACACGCCTGCGCGCTGCCTTCCCACCTTCCCAACTGCCTCTCCTCAGTTAAGTTTTACAGCTGAGACAAAGAGAGAGCGAAGCAAGGAAGGGAAAGATAGAGATAGAGAAAAAACAACTCCTAGGGGAGGTGGGTGGGTTGTGAAGACTTATTCCTGCTGTTCCCAGAGATCACCTGTTACAGGTAAGTAACTGTGCTATCTCCAGGAACAAGCAGGAAAGAGTCTTCACATATGGGGACTCCCCAGCTCATATGCCCTGAGGGAATCCTAGGATGTTGCAGTCTAGAACAAGCCATGCTATACACCTCAGGACCTCAGGCATCCTGGGGATGGAGGGCAGGAGTTGAATATAGAAAAGGAGCTGTAGAACAGCTGGCTGGAACAGGGCTTCAAGGGAAGACCCTGTATCGAGGGTATTTAGTAGTAAAATATTGTGATCTGGACCTCCCTTCTTGGCATTACACAGGAGCACTGAGCTCCATATGGATCTGATAAGAGAGCCAGTGAATATGCTCAAGGGGTACCTCACTGTAAGTAGAGGTAACAAAGTAGATCAAAAACAAGTGGAGGCCAGAACCCTTCAGGGTTAGAACAAATAACCCCAGGGAAAAAAACCTGGGGTAGTATAAAAATAGAGCTTCAGCAGACACGCAGAATGTACTATTGAATTAAAGCTTAAGCTGTTTTGGTCTAAGAGAAAAAATGAGTCTGACCTAACTGGACTGGGGTTGGATCAGTCCATATAGGGAGAAAGGGTATGGAGACCCTTGTACCTGATAAGGAAGTAAGAACAGACTCAGAAGCGCTAAGCTTTAGAGTAACTGAAGCTCCGCAATGTCTTTCCTAAATGAGGTCACTTAGGAAAGAGAAGGTACATGGAGAGCTTCAGGAGTACCTAAACAAAAGGTTAAGGTAAAGAAAAGGGTTATTAATTACCACAGGAAGTGGTTATAGGTATAGCCCCCTAAATATGCCGGAACAGCATTGATAGGGGTAGCGCCCATCTGTCAGGATCATATAGGAATGTAAGGATATGTACACCTAAAGACAGATAGATAAGTAGATGGATACAGATCTATCTAAAAATATATCTCATGTGGCTATAAATATATATATATATATATATATATGTATATACATATATATACCGAAATATATACACATATAGAGGCATATATCCTAAAGATATATATATATATATATGGGCAGAACACACACACACCCCTATATATATATATATACACACACACACACCCCTATATACCTATATATACCCAGAAGAGTAGGTCAGCATACGGAGACCTGTCTCCAGGTATATGGATGGAGAGATATTCAAAGATCCCCATCACCCTTATAGGGAGAAAGGGAGATTTATCTGACAACAAGAAGGTTGACACCTACTTGAGTAGATAAACAGGAAAAAATCCTCTCCTCCCGGTTATGAATGTTATAATCAGAGGAAGGTTGTCCTGGACAAAAAGGTGGCTTAATTCTTTGTAGAATTAGAGCTGTTGAATAAGCAGGATGGCCTACCTGAAGATGGCAGAGGATACATTAGTCTGCAGACCAGAAGTCCAGATATCTCCAGAGTTGTGGTATGGAGATTGGATAGAGGAGGCTACTAGAGGAAGATACCCTAGCGATCCGCCTATGAGGGCAAGATGGGTATTAGATGTCCTCTAGTTGCCAGAAAAATTTTTATCCCTGATGGGAAAAATCCCAGGCAATATGGGCCAAGCCAGAGAGTTGGGCCCTCTTTTAGGCTTTCATGTGATGAAAAGCCTGAGGCTTATGCCTTAACAGAGATTTAAGATAAGATGGAAAGGGTAGAATACCTGCCAGGCATGAATATGACTGGGGAAAACCCTTTTAAACTATCTGGGGTTATCTGCGTGGGAAGATATTGATGCTCTCTAGCAAGGGCCATTAATACAAAGCTACCCTGTAGAGTTGCAGAGAGCATGCTGCAGGTTGGTTAGAAGAAAAACTGGCTGTGGACAATCCCTGGTGAGGAATGTGGACAAACAGAAGGTAACCAACTATTCTGCCAAGGACAAAGGCAAAGAATAGAAGATAACCTAACCAAACTGTGAAAACAGGGTTTCCCAACGAGGTTAATAACCTGTTTGGGACTTAGTACTGAGGTTAGGATTGCTAGTGGAGAGGAAGCCCTGGTTGTGTAGTGAACAAAACCTGTGGCGTAACCACTAGAAATTTTTGCATCTGCAGCAAGTATGAGGGCAGCATAGATTATTTCTTTCCCCTACTCTGTAGATTGGGAAAAAGAAAAACCAACAGACATGGTAGGACTTCCTATTGTCTGAGAAGCTGCCCTAAGGTAACAAGGGGGAGACAACTCCAGAAGGGGAATCCCCCGGTAGAAGAGGTAGAGGACCATAGGGGCTTACCCGTATAAAGCACAGTTACTTACCTGTAACAGGTGATCTTTGGAACAGCAGGAATAAGTCTTCACATATGGGTACATCGGTACCGACGGAGCCTGCGCGGGAACGCTCCCCAGCTTCCCAAAAAGGAAAGCTTTTGGGAGCATCCCACAGCGCCTGCGCACTGCCTTCCCGCCTTTCCTAACCAACTCTCCTCAGTTCGAGTTTAAAGCTGAGACAATAGAGAGAGAGAGGAAAGGAAAGATAGAAAAGAGGTACAACTCCTAGGGGAGGTGGGAGGGTTGTGAAGACTTATTCCTGCTGTTCCCAGAGATCACCTGTTACAGGTAAGTAACTGTGCTATCTCCAGGAACCAGCAGGAATGAGTCTTCACATATGGGGACTCCCTAGCTAAGATGCCTGGGAGATCCCCAAGGATATGAGACCCTGAAAGGGATCTGCGACCTCCTATGGATCTCAGGCATCCATCCAGGGAAGGAGGGTAGGAGTTGTTTAAGAATGGAACAGGTGTTTTAGGACAGCCTGACCAAACAAGGCATCCCGGCGGGAGTCCTTGTCCAAGCAGTAATGGGCTGTGAAGGTATGAACCAAGGCCCAGGTGGCTGCTCGACAGAGCTGGTCGATGGACACAGAATTTAGATGAGCCATAGAGGTGGCCATGGCCCTCACATTATGAGCTGTGACATGGCTCTCCAGAGAAAGGTTCTTACTCTGGTAGGCGAAAGAAATACATTGAGCAATCCAATTGGACAGTGTTCTTTTAGAGACTGGAAGTTCCAAATGAGAAGGATCAAAAGCAACAAAAAGCTGGGAAGACTTTCTATGTTGCTGTGTCCTTTGTAAGTAAAAAGCAAGAGCTCTTTTACAATCCAGAGTATGAAGATTCCTCTCTGCACTGGATGCATGAGGAGCTGGAAAAAAGACAGGTAAATATACCTCTTGATTAAGATGAAAAGGTGAGACCACTTTAGGCATAAAGTGTGGATTTGTCTTAAGGACTACCTTATCATGATGGAACCTTGTATAAGGTGGATTAGCCACTAAGGCCTGCAGTTCACTGATGCGGCGAGCAGAAGTGACTGCAATGAGAAAAATAACCTTCCAGGAAAGGAATTTCAAGGAGGTAGTGGCTAAAGGTTCAAAAGGTGGCTTCACAAGCTGACCAAGAACCAAATTTAAGTCCCATGCCACCGGAGGAGGCCTAATGGGAGGTTTAGTTAAAGTTAGACCTCTCATGAATCTTGCAATGAGGGGATGAGAGGAGATAGGTTGTCCATTGATGGGCTTAAGAGACGCTGCAATAGCACTCAAATGGACTCTTACTGAATTTGTCTTAAGTCCTGCATTGGAGAGATGCAGGAGATAATGTAACAGAGAAGTTAAAGGTAGTGCTAGAGGGTCAAGACCCTTTTCAGCACACCAAATGGAAAATCTTTTCCACTTAAAAGCATAGGAACGCCTGGTGGAAGGTTTTCTGGAAGCATGGAGGATATCCTTCACTTGCTGAGAAAGATTCAAGTCTTGAAGGTCTAGGCCTTCAGTAACCAAGCTCTGAGGTGAAGGGACTTGGGGTTTGGGTGCCACAAAGTCCCTTCCTCCTGGGACAGGAGGTCTGGAGCAGCTCCCAAGTCCAGGGAGGGGGCTTGAGAGAGATGCAGAAGTAGAGGGTACCACACTTGGCGTGGCCAGCGTGGAGCTATGAGGATCATAGATCCTTGATCCCTCTGGAGTTTGAATAGAGTCTTGGGAATCAAGGGAATGGGTGGAAAGGCATACAGAAAGCCCTGACCCCAATGAAGGCATCCTTGGCCTGAACTCCCTGACACGGAATTCTGGAACAGAACCGGGGAAGTTTGGCATTCCACGGACTTGCAAAGAGGTCTATGTCCGGGGTTCCCCATTCTTGGAAGATTCTGAGTACCTGATCCATATGCAGACACCATTCGTGTGGAAGCAGAACTCGACTGAGTCTGTCTGCCCAAGAGTTTTGAATTCCTGGGAGGTATACTGCCAGGAGATGGATTTGATGCTCTCTGGCGAAGGACCATAATCTTAGAGCTTCGTTGCAAAGCGACAGAGAGCCAGTTCCTCCTTGCTTGTTTAAGTAAAACATGGCTACTTGATTGTCCGTATGAATGAGGACTGTCTTGTAGCTGAGGAGGGTATGAAAAACCTTGAGAGCTAGAAAAACTGCTCGAAGTTCCAAGTGGTTGATATGAAGAGAGGTCTCCAGTGGGGACCAAGTGCCTTGAGTGGAGAGGTCTTGTAAATGAGCTCCCCAACATGTTTGGGAGGCATCTGTTGTGAGGGTTGCTTGGGGCAACAACTGTTGGAAGGGGGACCCCAGCAACAGATTTTGAGTGGACATCCACCATTGGAGAGACCAAAAGAGACGTTTGGAGGTTGCTATTTGGTCTGAGAGAGCTCCTGAAGCTTGGGTCCACTGGGTGGACAAAGTCCATTGAGCTGCTCTCATGTGTAGGCGAGCATAGGGTACCACATGTACTGTGGAAGCCATGTGGCCTAGCAGTTGTAGCATCTCCCGGGCAGTTAAGTGGTTCTTTGACTGAATCTGGGAGGCTAACTGCACTAGACGTTGGCAACGGGCCTGAGGAAGGTAGGCCCTTGCAGTGGTGGTATCCAACCAGGTCCCTATGAATTCCAGGGACTGAGTAGGGGTGAGCTGGGACTTTGGGAGGTTTACCACAAGTCCCAGATACTGCAGAATGCGTATTGTGCGGTCCAGGGAAATCTGGGCCTCTGACTGAGATGGAGCTCTGATGAGCCAGTCGTCCAGGTATGGGAAGACAAATATTCCCAGAGTGCGTAGAAATGCAGCAACATATAGCTGCATTTAGTTGCTTTGTACATAGTTCTCACGTTCTCTGTTTCACTGTTCATGAAACCTGATTAATGTATACCAAGTTTATTGTCCTGTTCATTGTAAGCACAGATCAATTATTTGAGACGTGTAGTTTTTATGTTCATTGTAAACCGCGCTGATGACGAATAGCGCGGTATAAAAGAAACTGTAAATAAATAAAAAAATAAATAAATAAAACTATTGCCATGCATTTGGTGAACACTCTGGGAGCAGAGGCCAGACCAAAAGGAAGTACTCTGTATTGGTAATGTTTTTCTTGGAAAAGAAAACGTAGGAATCTCCTGTGAGATGGATGGATGAGGACATGTGTGTACGCATCCTTGAGATCTAGAGAACAAAGCCAATCCTGACTTTGAAGGTATGGAAGGAGAGTGCCCAGAGAAAGCATCTTGAACTTCTCCTTGCATAGGAATTTGTTCAATTCTCTGAGATCTAAGATGGGTCTGTATCCCCCTGTCTTCTTCGGAATGAGAAAATAGGGGGAGTAGAACCCTGACCCTTGTTGAAGAAGAGGAACTTCTTCTATTGCCCCTTGGGCAAGAAGGGTAGTCACCTCCTGACCGAGAAGGTCGAGAAGAGATGTGGGAGAATTGAAGTGTCTCACCATGGTGTGGGGAGGAAGGTCTGAGAAATGAAGTTTGTAGCCCTCTCTTATGATGGAGAGGGTCCACTGCTCTGATGTGATTTTCTCCCATCTGGGAGCAAAATGAGCTAACCTTCCTGGAATGGTGAGAGGTTCTGGCTGTGTTAAAGCCAGAAAGGCTAAGTTCTCTAGCATCAAGTCAAAAACCCTGAGGGGGTTGGGACTGTTGGGTTACAGCAGCCCCTGTAGACTTAGGCCTGGCCTGCTTAGGTTGCTGACGCTTAGTGGCAAAGCGACCTGTAGAAGATTGTTGGCCAGAAGTAGAAGGAAATCTGCCCTTTTTGTAAAAAGACTTTTTAAAAATCTTTTTCTTGGCAGGAATGGAGGTTGACTTTGAAAGTCTATCCAGAGCAGAGTTCTCTGCATCCATTTGAGTGGCTTTTATTTGCCACTCTTTGCCAAATAGATTTTCACCTGTACAGGGCAGATTTCCTAAGCCATCTTGAACCCAGGGTTCTAGATCAGAAGCCTGGAGCCAAGCAATTCTGGGAGCAGCTATGGCAATGCCTGAGGCTCTGCTGGCACCTTCAAAGGAGTCAAAAGCTGCCCTGTTGGAAATCTTTGAAATGTCTTGAGTATGCTTAAGCCAAAGGAGGAATTCATCCCTTTTATCTTCTGGAAGAAAAGGGAGGAAGTTGTGCAGTTTTTGTGCAACTTCTTTTAGAAACATACCCATGTAAAGGCTATATGAGTTGATTCTGGCAATAAGCATACTGGCTTGGAAGATTTTCCTACCAAAAGCATCCAAGGTCCTGCATTCTCTTCCTGGAGGAGCAGAAGAGTGTCTCTTTGTACTCTTTATCCTCTTCATAGCTGACTGCACCACAATACAATGGTGAGGAAGCTGAGTTTTCTGAAATCCAGGACAAGGAGGGACACGATACATAGTGTCCAATCTGCGAGAATGAGGAGAAAGAATGAGAGGAGTCTCCCATAAATCAATCATGTGTTCATGAAGAATCTCATGAATTGGTAAGGTGACTGCCTCTCTAGGAGCCTTAGAGTATCCTAAAATATCTAATTTTTTTGCTCTAGGCTCTGATTCAGAGGTTACTGCAATATAGAGTCCTTTAGCTACTTCTCTTATGAAGTATTGAAAGGACAAGTCCTCTGGAGGAGACATTCTTCTTTTTGGAGAAGAAGGCTCCTCAGGAAGGGCTATGGATACTTCAGGAGACTCATCTGATGAATCAGAATCAGCAGAGGAATCGAAGTATCACCTGTCAGGGTGCTCTTCTAACGCTCGATACGCGTATCGAGCAGTATCGACATCGGGCGTCCCCGGTACCGGATCGGTACTGAGAAGTAGCCCTGGACAAGGAACCGCTGCAGTCGGTATCCTGGTCGATGTTGATGCAGTCGGTACCGGTATCGGCGCTGGTGCCGATGCCGGAGCCGATACCGACAACGGAGCTCATTGTGGTACCATCGGCTTCGCAGCTTGAATGAAGGCCGTGATAGCCTGCTGCATGGACAGAACATTCTGATCCATCGACGCCATGAATGCCTGGAAATCAGTACCGGGAGATTGTGCCGGTACCCCAGAGCAATCTAACAGGTGATCGGTCGAGGCTGTGCCATCGATGTCAACCTGTAACCCCATAGGAGGAGCTTTGGAAGCCGGAGCTTCCCGCCGGGGTTGTTTTGCTGGAGCAGGATCCTCGAGGGCAAGCCCGGAGGCATCTCGATGCTTAGAGGGAGATCTACCCTTCGAGGACCTGCTAGGTTTATGTTTGGTTACCTGAGATCCATCAGGAGAAGAAGACCTGGAAGATGTCGATGCTACCGACGGTGCATCAGCGGGAAACAGCACATGGAGCTTAGCTGCTCAGTTCTGTAACCCCCGTTTAGACATTAGAGAGCAGGACGGACAATCCGGAATGGAGTGTTCAGGACCCAAACATTTAAGACACCATTCATGGGTATCTGTAACAGAAATAGTACCGCTACACTTAGTGCATTCTTTGAACCCGGAGGCTGGTTTTTCCATGAGGGAAATTTTCTTGTGGGCCCTGAGGCCCAAGAAGAAAAATACACCAAGTGAGGAAAAATAGATTTTTTATTTTTTTTTTAAGAAAGAAAGAAAAAGACCGGTGGTACCAGTCCGGAGTCGGGGAAGGCAGACACGCGACCAAAGAAATAAAATAAAATAAAGAACTTCTTCAGCGGTGACAGGGCTCGACCTGCTGGCTCCACGGCAAAGAAGAACTGAGGAGAGTTGGTTAGGAAAGGCGGGAAGACAGCGCGCAGGCGCTGTGGGATGCTCCCAAAAGCTTTCCTTTTTGGGAAGCTTGGGAGCGTTCCCGCGCAGGCGCCATCGGTACCGACGTACCCATATGTGAAGACTCATTCCTGCTTGTTCCTGGAGATAAAGTCACTCTTACAAAGAGTTGCAGGAGACCAAGTATGGAGGAAATCTCCGACAGGTGTGGAGGAGTGGCCTAGTGGTTGGGGCAAGGTACTTCAGGTCGGAAGGTCGGGGGTTCAAATCCCACTAGAGGACAGCAACCTTGGGCCGGAAGGACTGGGGTTTCTAGTCCCACAGGTGCTCCTTGTGGTCTTGGGCAAGCCACTCAACCCTCCATAGCCCATGTTCCCTGTAAAATAGTTATTTCCAAGTTATAATGCCCTGTTCAGTGTAAGTTCAGTTTGTTCAATGTAAACCGCACTGATGCAGATTAGCGCGGTAAATAAGAGAATATAAATAAATAAATAAATAAAATGATACATGCCAATAGATGGAAACAACTGTCCACTGATGGTTGTTACCTCTCCCTCTTCTCCAAAAGGAAGAGGAAAAAATCTGTTAAGAATGGGCATGATCATCATGAAGATTCTTAAGAAAAGATGTCTCATGAAGAGATATCTAAATAGGTTAGGATAAATTTAGTGCAGATACTTTAGTAAAAAGAAGTAGACTGCTATCCCAACCCCCCAGACAAAGGGGCAATGATATAATTAAAACTCTGCAACTGCTGAGGTTGTTGACCCTGTTGGGGTTGTGGATTGCTCAGACTAGAATGATGTTTCCCCTGTTTAGGGACATCTGAATGATGGACAGATGAAGGGTAAAACCTTCTCTCCTTAGGGGTTGAAAGTTTGGTAGGACATTTCCTACCTACTGGGAAAGAAGGCGGCGCAGAGCAGCCTCTAGAAAAAGGAAGGTCAGTGGAGAACTGAGTAACCTGAAGTAAAGACTCCTTGTTGAAGAGATTCTCTCCAGTACAAGGAGTATTTCCCAGTCTTTCCTGTGCCCATTTGTCCAAGTCAGAGGCTTGAAGCCAGGCTCTACGTCGTGCCCCTATAGCTATAGCAGAAGTCCTGCTAACAGACTCAAAGGAGTCTAGGGTAGCACGAGTAAGGAACTTGGAGATATTCTGAATATGACTAATCAGTGAGGAATAGTCTGTACATCTGGGCTCCTGAAGAAAAGGAGTCAAAAGATGTAATTGCTTTGTGATCTCCTCAAGAGATAGACCCATATAAAAAATGTATGAGAGAATCCTTGCTGAAAGCATGGAGATCTAGAAGGTTTGACGTCCAAAGACATCTAGTGTCTTAGACTCACGACCTGGTGGACAAGTAGATGCTTTTTAGTACTCTTCACTCGCCTCAATGCTGTTTCCACTACAATGGAATGATGAGGAAGTTTATTTATTTATTTATTTATTTAGACAGTTTTTATATACCGCCTTATCCTTCAATCAAAGCGGTCACAACACAATTGGGGGATACGAGACACATACACTAATACTTACAGGGAACATGGGCAATAGAGGGTTAAATGGCTTACCCAAGACCACAAGGAGCATCTGTGGGACTAGAAACCCCAGTCCTTCCGGCCCAAGGTTGCTGTCCTCTAATGGGATTTGAACCCCTGACCTTCCGGCCTGAAGTACCTTGCCCCAACCACTAGGCAACTCCTCCCTACCCCTTGAAACCTTGAGTCCTTTGAAACCCTGGAGAGGGAGGCACCTGATATAGGAGATCAGTTGCTCTGGAAAGTGGTGGTACCTTTAAAGGAGATTCCCACATTCGTAGAAGGAGATCCTGCAAAGAATGATGCAAAGGAAGCATTATATTTTCCTGTGCTTCGTTAGGGACAGAGAGGTATTCTGTACTCCCTTGTGTAGGATCTTGTCCAGGGACAGGAATGGCAAGTGATTTTGCCATATCCAGGAGGAAAGTCTGGAAAGAAAGATCCCTGGAGGGAATTCCCCCTGGATAGGCTAGATCTGATGAAGAACTAGCCTTAGCACCAAGGGATCTATTCCAGTATATAGGAATAGGAGATCCTGAATGGTGCGGAATGAGATCCTTAGATAGTGGTCGCTGGTACTGCAGGACAGAACCAGCAACAGTCGGTAACATGTCGTCCATGCTTGGAATCGATTCCAAACTCAGCATTGAGGGAAGCGATCCTGATGAGTGAAGCATGGAAGGTACCGACTGTAAAGGTACTGTGGATGTCGGTACCGAAACTAATGCCGGAGGAAGAAAACCAGCCGGTGGCAACTCTAACGGTATCGGTGGAACCGAGGGTTGCGGATCCGAGGTATCGGAACCGAGCCTCCGGTAGTGACGGGAGTCGGTACCAAGGCGAGTCGGTACCCAGTCCTCCAGACTGGAGATCGATTCTAGACTCGGCATCGAAGGAAGTGAGTCTATCGATGCACGTCTGGAGGGTACCAACGTCGGAAGTCGTATCGGTGTCGATACCGATACTGTAGAACCGATCAGAAGCGTATCCACCGGCCCCGTAGGTACCGGAGACGCCAGACGACGATCCTCGGTGAGGAATATTTCATCCAACACCGGTGCCGATGCTGGGGTATCAGTACCGCTCGAAGCGGATGCCACCACCGGACATGGCTCAGGTATGTTCTGTGAGGGGTGAACTTCAGGAACAACCTGAAACCCCACATAGGCTTTGGAGGCCGAAGACTCCCACCGGGGTTTTAAAACCAGTGGATCCTCGAGGGCAAGGCCGGAGGCATCTCTATGCTGTGCATGAGAACTGCCGCTCGAGAACTAGCTAGTCTTAACAGACTGTTTTTGGGTTACCTGATCCTGTGTAGAAGAAGATATAGTCGGTGCCCTGAAGTTGGAAGGGGACCGCGTGTCGAGGGGAACTCGATGTTGAAAACTGCTTCTCACAGCACTGGTGCCCGAAGGCTCCGGAGGACAATGGTCAGGACCCAAACAGGTTAGACACCAATTGTGAGTGTCTAAAAATAAAGTTTTACCGCCACAGTTTGTGCATTTCCTGGGGAAAAAGGCTGGCGGGTCCATGAGGAAAAATGGAGAGGCCTAGAAGGCCTAAGAACCGTGAACACTAAGATAGAATTTTATATTTCTTAAGGAAAAAATTTTAAAAGAAAAGAAGAAAGAAACACCGGCGGTACCGGTGGCATCGGGGAAGGCAGCCGCGACCACAAGAAAACTAAAAAATAAATGAAGAATTTTCTGTGGTGACAGGAGAACGTCCTGCCGGCTCCGTGGAAAAACGAAAACTGAGGAGAGGCAGTTGGGAAGGCGGGAAGGCAGCGCGCAGGCATGTTGGGATGCTTCCAAAAGCTTTCTGATTGGACGCTGGGAAGCGTTCCCGCGCGGACTCCGTCGGTACCGACGTACCCATATGTGAAGACTCATTCCTGCTTGTTCCTGGAGATAATCTCACTGTGAAGTCTTGCTGGCCCCCAGAGGACACTGAAATCCCCTAGAGGACTCTTCTTGGGCTGACACCCATTGGAGGAAGAGGCCAGAACTATTTCTGACCTTAAGCTCTTGCCTCCCTATCCAGTGAGCCCTATTTGAGGAAGGAACATCTAGGCCCATCATCCAAGAGCCTCTACTGGCATGCTTCATCAAAGGTTTCCACCAGATACTGCAGGTCCCAAGGGGGCCACCTGCCCTTAAAATCAAGTGTACTATGCTGTGGCTAGGACATGGTCTCTGCGGACTGCAACCTGAGTTAGGGCTAGTATCATGTCACCACAATCAACACCACAAACTGAGAGGAGATCCTACTCATGCCATAGAGGGCATCTTTTTCAGTTGTAGCAGAATTAGTGCATTTAAAGGAGAGGCAATCGGGGGGGGGGGGGTGATATTAACCACTTTCAGACCCAGTTGTCACAGACTTTCACACTCTCCTTGCCCGCGATGTGGGCTGCCAACAAGGCCACGGGATTCCTCTCTGCCCAATGTATGAAGAAAAGGTCTCCACTGTCAAGAGCTACACTTTCTGCTTCCCCTGTCAACTTATACACTGTCGGCAGGGGAAGCTGTGGCATTATGGTGGTGTTGGGCAAAGCTTTATTTTTGCAGCTAGAGTTTTTTTAACTCTCCTCTAGCCTTCAAGTTCAAAGGGGTAGGCAAACTCTTTGAAGTCCCTGAACCACTCAGATATTAGTGGTCTTAATTAGCTTGCTTAAGAGCTAGACAGCTGAGTGCTGTGTATAAAGATCTACATTGCATTGCAGGTTCTGCCATTCCTAGACAGTCTGGATTACAAGCAAGGTAATACTATGAAGCTTAAAGGGGGCTTTTGGCCGTTTTTAATTTCAGCTGTATTGCAAAAAGGGGAATTTTTTTGTGGTATCGGGCAAAGCTTTTCTTCTGCAGCTAGAGTTTTTTCCTCATCTCTAGAATTCAAGTTCAAAGGGGTAGGCAAGTTCTTTGAAGTCACTGACTTCATCAGATGTTAGATCCCTCCCTTCCCACCCACCCCATGTGAGAATTCTTATATATAGGGCTACTACGGAATTAGCTTGTTGACTTAGACAACAGATTTTTATTGGTTAATAGGGAAAATCTAGGTAGCAAATAGCTCCACATTTGGATATCGACTAAAAGTAAGTAATTTGCAATTCTTCAAGGAGTTTTGATTAGGTAATTTTACAAAGGGAACACATTAATCTCTATACTTCAAACACAATGTCAAAATTTACTACTGTAAAGTAATAACTGCTTAGCAAGAAAGCAGTGCTACACACAGATGCACAGAATAGCGTTAACACACATAAAGCACAGTTACTTACCTGTAACAGGTGATCTCTGGGAACAGCAGGAATAAGTCTTCACATATACGAGCAGGAATGAGTCTTCACATATGGGTACGTCGGTACCGACGGAGTCGGCGCAGGAATGCTTCCCAGCGTCCAATCAGAAAGCCTTTGGAAGCATCCCACCACGCCTGCGTGCTGCCTTCCCAACTGTCTCTCCTCAATTAAGTTTGAAAGCTGAGACAAAGAGAGAGAGAGAGAGAGCAAGGAAGGGAAAGATAGAGATATAGAAAAATGCAACTCCTAGGGGAGGTGGGTGGGTTGTGAAGACTTATTCCTGCTGTTCCCAGAGATAGCACAGTTACTTACCTGTAACAGGTGATCTCTGGGAACAGCAGGAATAAGTCTTCACATACTGGGGACGTCGGTACCGACGGAGCCTGCGCGGGAACGCTCCCCAGCTTCCCAAAAAGGAAAGCTTTTGGGAGCATCCCACAGCGCCTGCGTGCTGCCTTCCCGCCTTTCCTAACCAATTCTCCTCAGTTCGAGTTTAAAGCTGAGAAAATAGAGAGAGAGAGGAAAGGAAAGATAGAAAAGAGATACAACTCCTAGGGGAGGTGGGTGGGTTGTGAAGACTTATTCCTGCTGTTCCCAGAGATCATCTGTTACAGGTAAGTAACTGTGCTATCTCCAGGAACAAGCAGGAATGAGTCTTCACAAATGGGGACTCCCTAGCTGAGATGCCTGGGAGATCCCCAAGGATATGAGACACTGAAAGGGGTCTGCGTCCTCCTATGGATCTCAGGCATCCATCCAGGGAAGGAGGGCAGGAGCTGTTTAAGAATGGAACAGGTGTCTGAGGACAGCCTGACCAAACAAGGCATCCCGGCGGGAATCCTTGTCCAAGCAGTAATGGGCTGTGAAGGTATGAACAGAGGCCCAGGTGGCTGCTCGACAGATCTGGTCGATGGACACAGAATTTAGATGAGCCATAGAGGTGGCCAGGGCCCTCACATTATGAGCTGTGACATGGCTCTCCAGAGAAAGGTTCTTACTCTGGTAGGCGAAAGAAATACACTGAGCAATCCAATTGGACAGTGTTCTCTTAGAGACTGGAAGTCCCAAATGAGAAGGATCAAAAGCAACAAAAAGCTGGGAAGACTTTCTATGTTGCTGTGTCCTATGTAAGTAAAAAGCAAGAGCTCTTTTACAATCCAGAGTATGAAGATTCCTCTCTGCACTGGATGCATGAGGAGCTGGAAAAAAGACAGGTAGATATACCTCTTGATTAAGATGAAAAGGTGAGACCACTTTAGGCATAAAGTGTGGATTTGTCCTAAGGACTACCTTGTCATGATGGAACCTTGTATACGGTGGATTAGCCACTAAGGCCTGCAGTTCACTTATGCGGCGAGCAGAAGTGACTGCAATGAGGAAAATAACCTTCCAGGAAAGAAATTTCAAGGAGGTAGTGGCTAATGGTTCAAAAGGTGGCTTCATAAGCTGACCAAGAACCAAATTTAAGTCCCATGCTACCGGAGGAGGCTTAATGGGAGGTTTAGTTAAAGTTAGGCCTCTCATGAAGCTTGAAATAAGAGGATGAGAGGAGATAGGTTGTCCATTAATGGGCTTAAGGGATGCTGCAATAGCACTCAAATGGACTCTTACTGAATTTGTTTTAAGTCCTGCATTGGAGAGATGCAGGAGATAGTCTAACAAAGAAGTTAAAGGTAGTGCTAGAGGGTCAAGACCCTTTTCAGCACACCAAATGGAAAATCTTTTCCAATTAAAAGCATAGGAACGCCTGGTGGAAGGTTTCCTGGAAGCATGGAGGATATCCTTCACCTGCTGAGAAAGATTCAAGTCTTGAAGGTCTAGGCCTTCAGTAACCAAGCTCTGAGGTGAAGGGACTTGGGGTTTGGGTGCCACAAAGTCCCTTCCTCCTGAGACAGAAGGTCTGGAGCAGCTCCCAAGTCCAGGGAGGGGGCTTGGGAGAGATGCAGAAGTAGAGGGTACCACACTTGGTGTGGCCAGCGTGGAGCTATGAGGATCATAGATCCTTGATCCCTCCGGAGTTTGAACAGAGTCTTCGGAATCAAGGGAATGGGTGGAAAGGCATACAGGAAGCCCTGAACCCAATGAAGAAGGAAGGCATCCTTGGCCTGAACCCCCTGACACGGAATTCTGGAACAGAACCGGGGAAGTTTGGCATTCCACGGACTTGCAAAGAGGTCTATGTCCGGGGTTCCCCATTCTTGAAAGATTCTGAGTACCTGATCCATGTGCAGGGACAATTCGTGTGGAAGCAGAACTCGACTGAGTCTGTCTGCCCAAGAGTTTTGGATTCCTGGGAGATATACTGCCAGGAGATGGATTTGATGCTCTCTGGCTAAGGCCCATAATCTTAGAGCTTCGTTGCAAAGCGACAGAGAGCTAGTTCCTCCTTCCTTGTTTATGTAAAACATGGCTACCTGATTGTCCATATGAATAAGGACTGTCTTGTAGCTGAGGAGGGTATGAAAGACCTTGAGAGCTAGAAACACTGCTCGAAGTTCCAAGTGGTTGATATGAAGAGAGGTCTCCTGTGGGGACCAAGTGCCTTGGGTGAAGAGGTCTTGTAGATGAGCTCCCCAACCTGTTTGGGAGGCATCTGTTGTGAGGGTTGCTTGGGGCAACGACTGTTGGAAGGGGAACCCCAGCAACAGATTTTGAGTGGACATCCACCATTGGAGAGACCAAAAGAGACGTTTGGAGATTGCTATTTGGTCTGAGAGAGCTCCTGAAGCTTGAGTCCACTGGGTGGACAAAGTCCATTGAGCTGCTCTCATGTGTAGGCGAGCATAGGGTACCACATGTACTGTGGAAGCCATGTGGCCTAGCAGTTGCAGCATCTCCCTGGCAGTTAAGTGGCTCTTTCACTGAATCTGGGAGGCTAGCTGCACTAGACGTTGGCAACGGGCCTGAGGAAGGTAGGCCCTTGCAGAGGTGGTATCCAACCAGGACCCTATGAATTCCAGGGACTGAGCAGGGATGAGCTGCGACTTTGGGAGATTTACTACCAGTCCCAGATACTGCAGAATGCGCCTTCTGCGGTCCAGGGAAATCTGGGCCTCTGACTGAGATGGAGCTCGGATGAGCCAGTCGTCCAGGTATGGGAAGACAAATATTCCCAGAGTGCGTAGAAATGCAGCAACTATTGCCATGCATTTGGTGAACACTCTCGGAGCAGAGGCCAGACCAAAAGGAAGGACTCTGTATTGGTAATGTTTTCCCTGGAAAAGAAAACGTAGGAATTTTCTGTGAGATGGATGGATGAGAACATGGCCAATCCTGACTTTGAAGTTATGGAAGGAGAGTGCCCAGAAAAAAGCATCTTGAACTTCTCCTTGCATAGAAATTTGTTCAATTCTCTGAAATCTAGAATGGGTCTGTATCCCCCAGTCTTCTTTGGAATGAGAAAATAGGGGGAGTAGAACCCTGACCCTTGTTGAAGAGGAACTTCTTCTATTGCCCTTTGGGCAAGAAGGGTAGTTATCTCCTGACCTAGTAGGTCAAGAAAAGATGTGGGAGAATTGAAGTGTCTCACCATGGTGTGGGGAGGAAGGTCTGAGAAATGAAGTTTGTAGCCCTCTCTTATGATGGAGAGGGTCCACTGCTCTGATGTGATTTTCTCCCATCTGGGAGCAAAATGAGCTAACCTTCCTGGAATGGTGAGAGGTTCTGGCTGTGTTAAAGCCAGAAAGGCTAAGTTCTCTAGCATCAAGTCAAAAACCCTGAGGGGGTTGGGACTGCTGGGTTACAGCAGCCCCTGTAGACTTAGGCCTGGCCTGCTTAGGTTGCTGACGCTTAGCGGTAAAGCGACCTGTAGAAGATTGTTGGCCAGAAGTGGAAGGAAACCTGCCCTTTTTGAAAAAAGACTTTTTAAAAGTCTTTTTCTTGGCAGGAATGGAGGTAGACCTTGAAAGTCTATCCAGAGCAGAATTCTCTGCATCCATTTGAGTGGCTTTAATTTGCCACTCTTTGCCAAACAGATTTTCACCTGTACAGGGCAGATTTCCTAAGCCATCTTGAACCCAGGGTTATAAATCAGAAGCCTGGAGCCAAGCAATTCTGCGAGCAGCTATGGCAATGCCTGAGGCTCTACTGGCAACTTCAAAGGAGTCAAAGGCTGCCCTGTTTGAAAACTTGGAGATGTCCTGAGTATGCTTAAGCCACATGCGGAATTCTTCCCTTTTATCTTCTGGAATAAAAGGGAGGAAAGTGTGCAGCTTATCTGCCACTTCTTTCAGAAACATACCCATATAAAGGCTATAGGAGTTGATTCTGGCAATAAGCATACTGGCCTGGAAGATTTTCCTACCAAAAGCATCCAAGGTCCTGCATTCTCTTCCTGGAGGAGCAGAAGAGTGTCTCTTTGTACTCTTTATCCTCTTCATAGCTGACTGCACCACAATGGAATGGTGAGGAAGCTGAGTTTTCTGGAACCCAGGACAAGGAGGGACACGATACATAGTGTCCAACCTGCGAGAATGAGGAGAGAGAGTGAGAGGAGTCTCCCATAAATCAATCATATGTTCATGAAGAATCTCATGGATTGGTAGGGTGACTGCCTCTTTAGGAGCCCTAGAGTATCCTAAAATATCTAATTTTTTTGCTCTAGGCTCTGATTCAGAGGTTACTGAAATAGAGAGTCCTTTAGCTACTTCTCTTATGAAGTCTTGAAAGGACAAGTCCTCTGGAGGAGACATTCTTCTTTTTGGAGAAGAAGGCTCCTCAGGAAGGGCTATGGATACTTCAGGAGACTCACCTGATGTATCAGAATCAGCAGAGGAATCGAAGTATCGCCTGTCAGGGTGCTCTTCTAACGCTCGATACGCGTATCGAGCGGTATCGACATCAGGCGTCCCCGGTACCGGATCGGTACCGAGAAGTAGCCCTAGACAAGGAACCGCTGCAGTTGGTATCCTGGTCGATGTCGATGCAGTCGGTACCGGCATCGGCGCTGGTGCCGGTACCGGAGCCGATACCGACAACGGAGCTCGTTGCGGTACTGCCTGCGTCGCAGCTTGAATGAAGGCTGAAATAGCCTGCTGCATGGACAGAACATTCTGATCCATCAACGCCATGAATGCCTGGAGATCGGTACCGGTAGATTGTGCCGGTACCCCAGAGCATTCTAACAGGTGATCGGTCGAGGCCGTGCCATCGATGTCAACCTGTAACCCCATAGGAGGAGCTTTGGAAGCCGGAGCTTCCCGCCGGGGTTGTTTGGCTGGTGCAGGATCCTCGAGGGCAAGCCCGGAGGCATCTCGATGCTTAGAGGGAGATCTACCCTTCGAGGACCTGCTAGGTTTATGTTTGGTTACCTGAGATCCTTCAGGAGAAGAAGACCTGGAAGATGTCGATGCTACTGCCGGTGCCTCAGCGGGAAACAGCACATGGAGCTTAGCTGCTCGGTTCTGTAACCCCCGTTTAGACATTAGGGAGCAGGACGGACAATCCGGAATGGAGTGTTCAGGACCCAAACATTTAAGACACCATTCATGGGTATCTGTAACAGAAATAGTACCGCTACACTTAGTGCATTTTTTGAACCCGGAGGTTGGTTTTTCCATGAGGGAAATTTTCTTGTGGGCCCTGAGACCTTAAGAAGAAAAATACACCAAGTGAGGAAAAAATATAGATTTTTTTTTTTTTTTTAAAGAAAGAAAGAAAAGACCGGCGGTACCGGTCCAGAGTCGGGGAAGGCAGACACGTGACCAAAGAAATAAAATAAAATAAAGAACTTCTTCAGCGGTGACAGGGCTCGACCTGCTGGCTCCGCGGCAAAGAAGAACTGAGGAGAGTTGGTTAGGAAAGGCGGGAAGGCAGCGCGCAGGCGCTGTGGGATGCTCCCAAAAGCTTTCCTTTTTGGGAAGCTGGGGAGCGTTCCCGCGCAGGCTCCGTCGGTACCGATGTACCCAATATGTGAAGACTCATTCCTGCTTGTTCCTGGAGATCACCTGTTACAGGTAAGTAACTGTGCTATCTCCAGGAACAAGCAGGAATGAGTCTTCACATATGGGGACTCCCAAACTCAGATGCCTAGGGGGAGTCCTAGCATGCTGCAAGTCTAGAACGAGCCATGCTATTGCTTAAAACCTCAGGCATCCTGGGATGGAGGGTAGGAGTTGAAAACAGAAAAGGAGCTGTGGAACAGCTACTAGAACAGGGTTACTAAAGAGAAATACCCTGTATAGAGAATATTTTGTAATCTGGGCCTCCCCTGTTGATCTTGCACAAGTTCACTGAGGTACATATGGATCTGTTAAAAGAGCCAGTGAATGTGCTAAAGGGGTACCTCACTGAGAAGTGGAGGTAGTAAGATTAGAGAAAAAACAGTGGAGGTCAGAACTATTTAGGGTGAGAAATAGCCCCAGGGGAAAAACTGGGGTAGTATAAGAGGTAGAACTTCAGCGGAGACGCAGAAGGTAGCATGACAGAAAGCTTAAGCTGATCAGGTCCAAAAACAGTACAAATTTAGGACCAACAGGAAAATTGAGTCTGACCTAACTGGACTGGGATGGAATCAGTCCATGTAGGAAGGAAAGGGTATGGAGACCCCTGTATCTGACAAGAAGTAAGGACAGACTCAGGAGCGCTAAGCTTTAGATTGACTGAAGCTCCACAATGTCTTTCCTAAATGGGTTAATTAGGAAAGAAGAAGGTATATGGAGAGCTTCAGGAGTACCTAACCTACATGGCAGGTGTTAACTACCACAGGAAGTGGTTATAGGTGTAGACCCCTACGTATGCTGGCATAACATTGATAGGGGTATTGCCCATCTGTCAGGATCATATAGGAATGAAGGACATTTGGACCTGACAGAACAGATAGATAAGTATATGGATACATATCTATCTGAAAATATATCTCAGTAGATGTAAAAATATATCTGTGTATATATAGATATAAATATTGGATATATACACATATAGGATGTATATGCATATATCTACAGGAGATATGAATGGGCAGAAAACACACATAGATAATAGATGAATATCCAAGTTCTCTGACCTTGTTCTCTGTAAAACCAAACAGTTTGTTGTTCTGGTCTGTTGTTATATTGTGAACCGCGCTGATGCTGAATAGAGCGGTATATAAGAGCCTGTAATAAATAAATAAATAAATAAATATATATATATATATGAATATATAGACCTATAGACATATCTCCAGGTATGTTGAAGGAGAGAGGTCTATAGAAACTGATCCACCCTAGGAGGAAGATTCATCTAAGAGCAAGAAGGTAAATACCTGCTTGAATAGATATACAGAGAATGCTCTTTTCCTGGTTATGATTGGCGGAGTCAGAGGAGAGGTCTCCCTGACAAGAAGCAGCTTTGAATAACCAGGATGGTCTACGTGAAAAAGGCAGAGGATAATTTCAGTCTGTAGGCAGGAAGGCCAGATTTCTCCAGAATTGCCATATGGAGAATGGATAAAGGACGCCACTGGAGGAAGATACCCTAGCGACTTGCCCTTGAGGGCAAGAAGGGTATTGGGCATTCCCTAACTGCCAGTGAAGAAAATTATCTCTGAGGAGAAGACCAGAGGGGATGTGGCTAGGGAACTGGCCCTTCTTTAGGTTTTCACGTAATGAAAAGCCCGAGACTGATGTCTCAAAAGAGATTTAAGATGAGATGGTAAGGGTAGGAATACCTACCAGTCATGGAACATGACTGGGGGAATCCTGTTAACCATCTGGGGTTATCTGTTAGGCAAGATAGTAATGCTCTCTAGCAAGGGCCCATAGTGAAAAGCTACATTGTAGAGTTGCAGAGAGCATGCTTCAGGTTGGTTAGAAGAAAAAGTGGCTGTGGAAAACCAGCAGGCAACCAACTATTCTGCCCAGGACAAGGGGGCGAAGAATAGAAGTTAACCAACCAAGCCTTGCTAAGAGGGTTTCCCAAACGAAGTTGATAACCTGTTTGGGACCTAGCAGTGAGGCTAGAAGTATTGCTAGTGGAGGAGAATCCCTGGTTGTGTGGTGGACATAACCAGTGGCTTAACACTAGGAACTGCTGTATCTGCAGCAACATACCAGGGCAGCGGAGAACATCTCTCTTTCCTCTCCCTCTTTTGGATGTGGAAAAAGAACAACAGACCTAGTAGGATTTCCTATTGTCTGATGGGCTGCCCTAAGGTAACAAGGGGGGGAGACAACTCCAGAAGGGAGGATCCCCCTGTAGAAGAAGTAAAGGACTATAGGAGCTTACCAGCGTAAAAGAAGTCCCTCTTACAGACCAACTGGTATAGTAAGAGGGGGTAAGCCAATGTTGAAAAAGACTAACTATGGAGGAAGTCTCTGACAGGTGAGATGATACATGCCAGTACAGGGAAAACAACTGTGTATTAATAGTTGTTAGTTTTCTTTCCTCCAAGAGGAAGAGGAAAACCCTGTTAAGTATGGGCATGATCATCATAAAAACCTTTAAAGGTTGAAGAGAAAATATCTCACATAAGAGATATGAAAGAAGGTTAGAATAAAGTTAGTGCAGACACTGCAAATAAAAGAAGCAGACTGCTACTCTAACCCCCAATCAAGAATTGCAATGATGAACTATTTGAAGTCCTGCGATTGCTGGATTTGCTGACCCTGCTGAAGTTGCGGATTCATCAACCCAGGATGATGTTTCCCCTGTTTGGGAACATCTGTATGATGGGCAGAAGATGGATAAAATTTTCTTCTCCTAGGGGAAGAAATTTTGACAGGACCTTTCCTACCAACTGGGAAAGGAGAAGGCGTTGAACAGCCCCTGGAAACAGGATAGTCAGTTGTTAACTGAGCAACCTGGAATAAAGACTCCTTGTTAAAGAGATTTTCTCCAGTGCAAGGAGTATTTCCCAGTCTAACTTGTGCCCATTTGTCCAAGTCTGAAGCTTGAAGCCAGGCTTTAAGTTGTGCTCCTATAGCTATAGCAGAAGTCCTGCTAACAGACTCAAAGGAGTCTAGGGAAGCACGAGTAAGAAACCTAGAGATATCCTGAGCATGACTAACCAGTGAGAAATAGTCTGCACTCTTAGGCTCTTGAAGAAAAGGAGTCAAAAGATGTAACTTCTTTGTGACCTCCTCAAGAGATAAACTCATATAAAAAATATATGAGAGAATTCTTGCTGAAAGCATGGATGCCTGGAAGGTTTGACGTCCAAAGGTATCTAAAGTTTTAGACTCACGACCTGGTGGATAAGAAGAGTGCTTTTTAGTACTCTTCACCCGCCTCATTGCTGATTCTACAACAATGGAATGATGAGGAAGTTGAGTCTTTTGGAATCCTGGAGAAGGGGGCACCTGATATAGAAGATCAGTTGCTCTGGAAAGTGGGGGTACCTTCAAAGGAGCTTCCCACTTTCGTAGAAGGAGGTCCTGCAAGGAATGATGCAAAGGTAGCATGATGTTTTCCTTTGCTCTTTCAGGACTATAAAGGGACCCTGTATTGCCTTGTGTAGGACCCTGTCCAGGAACAGAAATGGCAATAGATTTTGCCATATCCAGGATGAAAACCTGAAAAGAAGGATCCACAGAGGGAACTTCCCTTGGATAGGCTAGAGCTGATGTAGAACTAGCATTGGCACCGAGGGATCTATCCCAACTTTTAGGAATAGAAGATCCTGGATGGTGCAGTATGGAATCCTTATAGGATGATCGCTGGTACTGTGGAATGACGGGACCAGCGCTAGTCAGTAGCAGATTGACCATGCTAGGGATCGATTCCAGACTTGGTATCGAGGGAAGCGATCCTGACGAGAGAAGCATGGAAGGCACCGACTGCAATGGTAAAGTGGACCTCGGTACCGGCTTCGGTACCGTATCCGATACCGGTGGATGAAGGCCAGCCGGCGGCAACTCTAACGGTATCGTAAGAACTGAAAGTTGCGGCACCGAATCATCGGAACCGAGCTCTCGGTAATGACGGGTGTCGGTACCAAGGCGAGTCGGTACCCAGTCCTCCAGACTGGAGATCGATTCCAGACTCGGCATCGAAGGAAGAGAGTCTATCGATGCACGTCTGTAGGGTACCGATGTCGGTAGTAGTATCGGTGCCTGTACCGATACTGGAAGGTCGGTCTGGAGCGTATCCACCGGCCCCGTAGGTACCGAGAACGCTAGACGACGATCCTTGGCGAGGAGTGTTTCATCCAACACCATTGCCGATGCTGGGGTATCGGTACCGCTCGAAGCGGATGCCACCACCGGGCATGGCTAAGGTATGTTCTGTGAGGGGTGAACCTCAGGAACAACCTGACACCCCACACAGGTTTTGGAAGCCGAAGACTCCCACCGGGGTTTTGAATCCAGTGGATTCCCGAGGGCAAGGCCATAGGCAGCTCCATGCCCTGCATGAGAACTGCCGCTCGAGGACTGGCTAGTCTTAACAGACTGTTTTTGGGTTACCTGATCTTGTGTAGAAGAAATCGTCGGTACCCTGAAGTTGGATGGGGACCGCGTGTCGAGGGGAACTCGATGTTGAAAACTTCTTCCCACAATGGTATTGCCCGAGGGCTCCGGAAGAAAATGGTCAGGACCCAAGCAGGTTAGACACCAATTGTGAGTGTCTAAAAATAAGGTTGTACCGCCAGTTTTTACATTTCTTGAGGAGAGTGACTGGCGGTTCCATGAAGGAAAAATGGAGAGGCCTAAGAGGCCTGAGAAACCGTGAGACACTACAGAGAAAAAATATTCCTTAGGAGGGAAAAATTTTACAAGAAAAGGAAAAAGAAACACCGGCGGTACCGGTGGCGTCGGGTAAGGCAGCCGCGACCACAAGAAAACTAAAAAATAAAAGAAGAATTTTCTGCGGTGACAGGAGACGTCCTGCCGGCTCCGCGGAAAAACGGAAACTGAGGAGAGACAGTTGGGAAGGCAGCATGCAGGCATGGTGGGATGCTTCCAAAGGCTTTCTGATTGGACGCTGGGAAACGTTCCCGCGCAGACTCCGTCGGTACCGACGTACCCATATGTGAAGACTCATTCCTGCTCGTATATGTGAAGACTCATTCCTGCTTGTTCCTGGAGATAAGAGGTTACCTTCTTTTTCTGTTAAAGCTGAGGAAAAGTCAGGGACTTTGGTAGATCTCTCTCATTCATTTCAACAGTCACCAAAGCTCCACCAATTGAACAATGGCTAGGAAAAATCATATTGCCAAAGCTGAGAAAAATCATACTGCCAAAACTGTTGCCACGGTTACAGCTTTTGCCTATGCCCAGACAGCACGAGGGACCGGTTCCAAGTACAAAATGCCTAAAGCTCTCATGAAACAAGTGGAGGAGCTCAGAAGAGGAAAAGAGGCTGAGAAGCACTCGAGATGGCGAAAAGTACATTGAGAAACCTTTTGAAGCATCCAAGCTCTCCGACAGAGGTGAAGATAGGATGCTACAGAATGAAGAGAGTTAAAACACGAGTCACCAGAGCCTGAAGAAATCAACAATCAACTCCTTCAGTCCTTGAAAAGAAGAACCAATATGCAGCCCTGGAAATGGAGGAAGTGAAAGCAGCCCAGGAAAGGGAAGAACCGGAGCTCCAGCACCCCAAAGATGTGGAATCAGTTACCACAAGAAAGCAAAGGGTACTTGTCGTTGGTGACTCTCTTCTGAGAGGTACTGAGGCGTCCATCTGCTGACCAGACTTGATGTCCAGAGAGGTGTGCCCTCTGCCAGATGCAAAACTCCAAGATACTTTAGTCAGGAAGAACAGGGTAGGAGTAGTGGCACTACATGTTAAAAATAATATTAAAAGCTATAGACGTACAGGGTCCTAAAAGGGAGGAAGGAGGCACTTAAGTCAAGCTAGAAAGAACAAAAGGGAAAACCATTTGCATTGATGGAATATACAGATCTCCCTCACAGGGAGAAGAAGTGGATGGAGATTTAATAGAAGACACATACAGTATTGCCATGAAAAGAGAAATGCTACTAATAGATGATTTCAGTATGTCAGATACCGAATGGCATATCCCTGCTGAGATGTCATCTAGCAGTAAGGAGATCTTAGATTCTCTACAGGTAGAACTATTCTGGCAACTGGTAACAGAACCTATACAAGAAGGGGGCCATACTGGACTTGGTGCTTAAAAATCGGGCAAGTGTTTCTCATATTATACTGGGAGATCATCTCGCATGCAGAAATCACCAGATGCTGTGGTTCAGTATTAGGACAAGGGCTGATAAAATCCATTCAAAAGTGAGGGGCTTACACTTTAGGAAAACTAACTTTGCCAAGATGGCATATCATCTCAAAGAGTCGTTAGCAGGATGGGAACAGCTGGGGAATGTAGAAAAGCAATGGGCAAAACTAAAAGGATATATATTAAGGGCAACAAACCTTTTTGTTAGAAAGGTAAATAAATGGAAAAGGAAGTCACTATGGTTCTCAAATGAAGTACCTAGGAAGGTCAAGAAAAAAAAAAAAAAAAAAAGAGGATGGCCTTCATAAAATACAACGGATCATAGAGAGAGAAAGACAAGTATAAACATTTGGAAAAACTTAGATAAGTTAGGAAAAGAATCAGGAAAGCAAGGATACAAAAAAACAGAAATAGCCAATGCAATAAAATGGGGGGGACAAGACATTTTTCAGATATGTTAGCAAGAGAAGGAAGTGCAAAAGTGGTATTGACAGTCAAGAGTGAAGGGGAGGAACATGAAGAAGCCAATGAGGAAAAAGCATAGTTACTCACCTGTAACAGGTGAACTCCGGGAACAGCAGGAATTCAGTCTTCAAATATGGGTACTGTCGGTACTGACGGAGCCTGTGTGGGAATGCTCCCCAGCGTCCAATAGGAAAGCTTCTGGGACCATCCCACAGCGCCTGCGTGCTGCCTTCCCCAACTGTCCCTCTCCAGTTGAGTTTATAGCTGAGACAAAAGAGAGAGAGAAAGAGAGATACAACTCCTAGGGGAGGTGGGTGGGTTGTGAAGACTAAATTCCTGCTGTTCCCGGAGATCACCTGTTACAGGTAACTATGCTATCTCCAGGAAAGCACAGTTACTTACCTGTAACAAGTGATCTCCGGAACAGCAGGAATTAGTCTTCACATATGGGTACGTCGGCGCCAACGGAACCCGCACGGAAATGCTCCCCAGCATCCAATCAGAAGCATTTGGGAGCATCCCTCGAGCCTGCGCGATGACTTCCCGCCTTTCCCACTGCCTCTCCTCAGTTGAGTTTCATAGCTGAGACAGAAGGAGAGCAAGAGGAAAGGAAATAGATAGATACAACTCCTAGGGGAGGTGGGTGGGTTGTGAAGACTAATTCCTGCTGTTCCGGAGATCACCTGTTACAGGTAAGTAACTGTGCTATCTCCAGGAACAAGCAGGAATGAGTCTTCACATATGGGGACTCCCTAGCTGCGGGTGCCAGGGGAGATCCCATAAAGCACAGTTACTTACCTGTAACAGGTGATCTCTGGGAACAGCAGGAATTAGTCCTCACTTATGGGTACGTCGGTACCGACGGAGCCTGCGCGGGAAAGCTCCCCAGCTTCCCAGAAGGAAGCTTTTGGGGCCTCCCACTGCACATGCGCGCTGCCTTCCCGCCTTCCTGACCAGCTCTCCTCAGTTCGAGTTTATAGCTGAGACAATAGAGAGAGGAAAGGAAGATAGATAGAAGATACAACTCCTAGGGGAGGTGGGTGGGTTGTGAGGACTAATTCCTGCTGTTCCCAGAGATCACCTGTTACAGGTAAGTAACTGTGCTATCTCCAGGAACAAGCAGGAATAAGTCCTCACTTATGGGGACTCCCTAGCTAAGATGCCTGGGAGATCCCCTTCCAAGGGTTCGCCATCTTCGTATGGATCTCAGGCATCCATCCTGGGAAGGTGGGCAGGAGTTGTTCAAGTATGGAACAGGTGTTTGAGGACAGCCTGACCAAACAAGGCATCCCGGCGGGAGTCCTTGTCCAAACAGTAATGGGCTGTGAAGGTATGAACCGAGGCCCATGTGGCGGCTCGACAGATCTGATCTATGGATACAGAGTGAAGATGAGCCATAGAAGTGGCCATGGCTCTCACATTGTGAGCTGTGACATGGCCTTCCAGAGAAATATTTTTACTCTGGTAAGCAAAGGAAATACACTGAGCAATCCAATTGGAAAGTGTACGTTTGGAGACTGGAAGTCCCAAATGAGAAGGATCAAAAGCCACGAAAAGCTGGGAAGACTTTCGATGTGGCTGAGTCCTGTTGAGGTAAAAGGCGAGAGCTCTTTTACAATCTAAAGTATGAAGGTTCCTCTCTGCACTGGATGCATGAGGAGCTGGAAAAAAGACAGGTAGATATACCTCTTGATTAAAATGAAAAGGCGAGACCACTTTGGGCATAAAGTGGGGATTCGTCCTAAGGACCACCTTATGATGAAACCTGGTATAAGGTGGATGAGCCACTAAGGCCTGTAGTTCACTGATACGGCGAGCCGAAGTGACTGCAATAAGGAAAAGGACCTTCCAGGAAAGAAATTTCAAGGAGGTAGAAACCAACGGTTCAAAAGGTGGCTTCATAAGCTGACCCAGAACTAGGTTCAAGTCCCATGCTACCGGAGGAGGTCGGATGGGAGGCTTAGTTAGAGTCAGGCCTCTCATGAACCTTGCAACAAGCGGATGAGAGGAGACAGGTTGTCCATTTATAGGTTTTAAGGATGCTGCAATAGCACTCAAATGGACTCTTACTGAATTCGTCTTAAGGCCTGCATTAGAAAGATGCAGGAGATAGTCTAGTAGAGAATTCAAAGGAAGTGCTAGAGGGTCAAGACCCTATTGAGCACACCAAATGGAAAAGCGTTTCCATTTGAAAGCATAGGAACGCCTCGTGGAGGGTTTCCTAAAGGGATGAAGGATATCTTTCACTGGTTGAGAAAGATTGAAGTCATGAAGGCTTAGGCCTTCAGTAACCAAGCTCTGAGGTGTAGGGACTTGGGGTTTGGGTGCCACAAAGTCCCTTCCTCCTGAGAGAGAAGGTCTGGCGCAGCTCCCAGGTCCAGGGAGGGTCCCTGGGAGAGATGCAGAAGTAGAGGGAACCACACTTGGCGTGGCCAGCGTGGAGCTATGAGGATCATCGATCCGTGATCCCTCTGGAGTTTGAACAGTCTTGGGAATCAAAGGAATGGGTGGAAAGGCATATAGGAATTCCTGACCCCAATGTAGGAGAAAGGCGTCGTTGGCCTGAGCTCTCTGACACGGAGTCCTGGAACAGAACCGGGGAAGTTTGGCATTCCACGGACTTTGAAAGAGGTCTATGTCCGGGGTTCCCCATTCCTGAAAGATTCTGCGTATCTGGTCCATATGCAAGGACCATTCGTGTGGAAGCAGAACTCGACTGAGTCTGTCTGCCCAAGAGTTTTGAACCCCTGGAAGATACACTGCCAGAAGATGAATTTGATGCTCTCTGGCGAAGGCCCATAATCTGAGAGCTTCGTTGCAAAGCGACAGAGAGCCTGTCCCTCCTTGTTTGTTTATGAAGAACATGGCCACCTGATTGTCTGTATGGACTAGGACGGTCAGGTTGACTAGGAGGGTATGGAAGACTTTGAGGGCAAAGTAGATTGCTCGCAGTTCCAGGAGGTTGATGTGAAGGGTGGTCTCTTGTGGAGACCAAGCACCCTGAGTGGAGAGGTGTTGAAGATGGGCTCCCCACCCTGTTTGGGAGGCATCTGTTCTGAGGATTGTTTGGGGCAACAAAGGTTGGAAGGGGGCCCCCAACAACAGATTCTTGGTGGACATCCACCATTGGAGGGACCAAAACAGACGCTTTGAGGTGAGTATTTGGTCGGAGAGCGCTCCTGATGCCTGAGTCCACTGGGTGGCCAAGGTCCATTGAGCTGCTCTCATATGAAGACGAGCGTAGGGCACCACGTGTACCGTGGAGGCCATGTGGCCCAGAAGTCGCAGCATTTCTCTGGCTGTCAAGTGACTGCTGGACTGACTTTGGGAGGCCAAGCACACCAGACGTTGGCCCCGGACTTGAGGTAGGTAGGCCCTTGCAGTGGTGGTGTCCAACTGGGCACCTATGAATTCCAGAGACTGAGTAGGGATAAGTTGAGACTTGGAAAGGTTTACCACCAGTCCCAGATACTGCAGAATGTGCCTTGTGCGGTCCAGGGAAATCTGGGCCTCTGACTGAGATGGAGCTCGGATGAGCCAGTCGTCCAGATATGGGAATACAAAAATTCCCAGACCTCTTAGAAATGCGGCAACAACTGCCATGCATTTGGTGAACACTCTTGGAGCAGAGGCTAGACCGAAGGAAAGTACTCTGTACTGGAAATGTTTTCCCTGAAACAGAAATCTTAGATACTTTCTGTGGGATGGGTGGATGAGTATATGTGTGTACGCATCCTTGAGATCTAGAGAACAAAGCCAATCCTGACTCTGAAGGTATGGAAGGAGAATGCCTAGAGAAAGCATTTTGAATTTCTCCTTGTACAGAAATTTGTTCAATTCTCTCAGATCTAGGATAGGTCTGAATCCCCCTGTCTTCTTTGGTATGAGAAAATAAGGGGAGTAGAATCCTGTCCCTTGTTGAAGAAGAGGAACCTCTTCTATTGCCCCTTGGGCAAGGAGAGAAGAGACTTCCTGACCCAACAGGTCCAGGAGAGATGGGGGAGAATTGAAGTGCCTCACCATGGTATATGGAGGAAGGTTGGAAAAATGAAGTTTGTAGCCCTCTCTGATGATAGAGAGGATCCATTGCTCTGATGTAATTTGCCCCCATCTGGGAGCAAAGTGAACTAACCTTCCGGGAATGGTGAGGGGCTCTGGTTGTTCTAGAGTCAGAAAGGTTAAGTTCTCTAGGGGCAAGTCAAAACCCCTGAGGGGGTTGAGCCTGCTGAGGAGTGGCAGACACTGCAGGCTTTGACCTTGCCTGTTTAGGCTGCTGACGTTTAGCAGCAAAGCGAGGCTGAGAAGATTGTTGGCCAGTATTTGTGGAAAATCTGGCCTTCTTGTAGTAAGGCCTCTTGAAAGACTTTTTCTTGGCAGGAGTAGAGGTAGACTTAGAAAGTCTATCTAAGGTAGCATTTTCTGCGTCCATTTGAGTGGCTTTAATTTGCCAGTCTTTACCAAATAAGTTCTCACCTGTACAGGGCAGATTCCGTAAGCCATCTAGGACCCAGGGTTCTAGGTCAGAGGCCTGGAGCCAAGCAAGTCGTCGGGCTGCAATGGCAATGCCCGAAGCTCTACCGGCACCCTCAAAGGAATCAAAGGCTGCTCTGTTGGAGAACTTAGAAACATCTAGAAGCTGTTTCACTAAAGAAATGAACTCCTCCTTTCTATCTTCAGGGATAAAGGGGCAAAATGCTTTACCTTTAGGGCAAGTTCCCTTAGAAACATGCCCATATACAGACTGTATGAATTAATCCTGGCTATAAGCATACTAGCCTGGAAGATTTTCCTACCAAAAGAGTCTAGGGTCTTACATTCTCGCCCTGGAGGGGTAGAAGAGTGCCTTTTGGTACTCTTAATCTTTTTCAGCGCAGACCACCACAATGGAATGGTGAGGCAGCTGAGTTTTTTGAAAACCAGGAGAAGGAGGGACCCGGTACATGGTGTCCAACCTACGAGAATGAGGAGACAATGTTAGAGGAGCCTCCCATAAGTCCATCAAGTGTTCTTGAAGGATTTCATGGATAGGCAGGGTAACTGCCTCTTTAGGAACCTTAGGGTATCCTAAAATATCCAATTTCTTTGATCTAGGTTCTTTCTCAGAGGATGTAGTAATAGAAAGTCCTTTAGCTACTTCTATAATGAAGTCTTGAAAGGACAAATCCTCTGGTGGAGACATTCTCCTCTTTGGGGAAGAGGGCTCTTCAGGAAGAACAAGAGAGAGCTCATCAGAGTCAGAGGAGTCAAAATCCTCAGAGGAATCAGAGTATCCTCTATTCGCTTCCAACGCACGATACGCATACTGGTCGGTATCGACATCGGGCGTACCGGGCATGGGATCGATATCGGGTGAAAACCCGGATCCGGCATGCACCGATCTGCGTTTGGAAGACGATGGCCTCGGTTCCGGTATGGAAGCCAATACCGGAACCGGACCCGGAACCGCTGGATGCGGTACCGAGGGCGTCGCAGCCTTAATGAAAGCCAGGATGGCCTGCTGCATGGTCTGAACAGTATTGTCCATAGACGCCACTGCTGCCTGGATGTCGGTACCGGCATGGGCCGGTACCCCAGAGCAGTCTAACAGGTGATCGGTCGAGGCCGTGCCATCGATGTCAACCTGTAACCCCATAGATGGTGCTTTGGAAGCCAGAGCTTCCCGCCGGGGTTGTTTGGCTGGGGCATGGTCCTCAGATTCAAAATTGAGAGCCTCTCGATGCTTTGAAGGAGATTTGCTCTTTGAGGACCTGCCCGAAGAAGGTTTGGTTACCTGAGATCCATCCGGAGAGGAAGACCTGGATGACTGTGATGCTGGATTATCTGAAGCAAACAGCACATGGAATTTGTTGGCCCGGTTCTGCAAGCCACGTTTAGACATCTGGGAGCAGGATGGGCAGTCCGGAATGGAGTGGTCAGGCCCCAAACATTTAAGACACCAGTCATGGGTGTCTGTAACAGAAATAACAGCACTACACTTGGTAAACTTCTTGAAACCAGGAGCTGGTTTCTCCATGAGGAGATTTTGTGTAGGCCTGAGGCCTAACAGAAGTCACCAAGTTGTGCTAAAAAATAAAAGCTTTTTTTTTTTTTTTAAGAAAGAAAAGAAAAGAGAGACCGGCGGTACCGGTTTCGGTATGGGGAAGGCAGGTACGCGGTCTAAAAAAAGAAACTAAAATAACAATTTCTTCAGTGGTGACAGGAACACGACCTGCTGGCTCCGCGGAAAAAGAGAAACTGAGGAGAGCTGGTCAGGAAGGCGGGAAGGCAGCGCGCATGTGCAGTGGGAGGCCCCAAAAGCTTCCTTTCTGGGAAGCTGGGGAGCTTTCCCGCGCAGGCTCCGTCGGTTCCAACGTACCCATAAGTGAGGACTTATTCCTGCTTGTTCCTGGAGATCCCAGGGAAAGATATGGCTAGAAGAAGAGAAGCTGCAGCGAAGAGTATTAAGCAAGCTACCGGTAGTTTCAAGTAGCTTGCAAAGAGCACTAAGGTAAACCCTGGAACTCCTGCACATACAGCAACTGAACCAAACCACAGAGGGGATTCTCCTGTATGAAAACAGAGAGAAAAAAACAGACAAAGGCAGTGGAGAAGATTTCCGTTCCTGTCTGATGAGGCGTTCAGAGCATGCACGGAAGGAAAAACAACAGTCTACACTGTGTTCCAGTAGGGCACCAACTCAAGCAGGGGAGACCCTGGAAGAGAGGGGACGGAAAGTGGCTTACCCAATGGAAGGTCAGCCAAGGGAAAAAAAGTCCATATGGGGCAAAACTATCATGGGATAGTTGCAACCTCCCTTCGTTTTAGTAGAATGGGAGAATGCAGTAACCCACGGACAAAAAAATACCCCAAGAGCACAGCATACTGGAAAAGAAACCCAGTGTAGAGTTTGAAGAATAAACTTCCGCTGAGGAGAAATTAACTGTAGAGTGCAATACACAAGAACCTATGGGTGCTGGTTACTGGGTAGAGTCTGGAGACTTCAGACTAGGATGAGATGTCCCTTGCTTGGGTACACCGGGAGGATGGGTAGAAGAAGGATGAAACTTTCTCTTCTTTGGGATAGACGGTTTGGTAGGACGTTGCCTACGTCCTGGGGAAAAAGAAGGCTTAGGATGGTTTCCAGAACCAGGGAAGTCAGAGGAGCAATGAGCAACCTGACGTAAAGCCTCTTTATTGAAGAGATTCTCCCCAGTACAAGGAGAATTACCCAGTGTGTGTTGTGCCCATCTGCTCAAGTCTGAAGCCTGCAGCCACGCTGTACGGTGCGCTCCAATGGCAATAGCAGAGGATCTGCTAACAGACTCAAAAGAGTCTAGAGAAGCCCGGGAAAGAAACCAAGAGATATTCCTGCTATGATTAATAAGCAAGGGATAGTCAGAGGCCTTAGGTTCCAACAAAGAGGGAGACAAAAGAGATAACCTCTCTGTGACCTCCTGAAGCGTGAGACTCATATAAAAAATATATGAAATAATTCTTGAAGCCAACATAGAAGTTTGGAAGGTCTGACGTCCAAAGGCATCAAGAGCTTTAGATGCACGACCTGGTGGGAAAGAAGAATGCTTCTTCTTACTTCCGACCTTCCTCATTGCTGATTCCACTACAATGGAACGATGCGGAAGTTGGTCTTTCTGAAACCCCGGAGATGGAGGCACCTGATACAGAACATTCATGGCTGTAGAAGGCGCAGGAACCTTTAAAGGTGATTCCCAAATCCTCAGAAGAAGGTCCTGCAAAGACTGATGCAAGGGAAGCACTATGGTTTCCTTTTCTGCAGGATCTTGGCCAAGAGTAGGACCAGGAATAGGGATGGCAAGAAAGGTTGCCATGTCAAGGAGAAATTCCTGAAAAGAAGGATCTCCCAGAGGCACTATTCCTGGGTAGGTTGAGGTTGAATGAGCAGAAGACCCACTGGACTGGTGCCGAAAAGGAATCCCGCTAGATGGAAAACGATACTGACAGTTCTGATTCGAGGCAGTTAGTACTGCATCGTCGGTTCCCGGTATCGATTCCAAGCTAGGCATGGAAAAGATCGATGGCACCGATGGAACTGCAGTAAACGACATCGATACCGGTACCGGGGACGGTAATGCCCTCGTAGCAGGCATCAGAGGCTGCCGAAGCGGTACCGAGGTAACCAGAGAGCTTCGGTGAATATCCCCGATACTGCGTAGTCGGAGGCGACAAGGATCGGCTCCGAAACGCGTCGGAACCAAGTCATCTAGACTGGATATGGATTCCAGACTGGGCATCGAGACGAGCGTCGATGGTGGAATCAGCGAAGCCGCCACATGTAGGTCAATCAGAACCGTATCTATCGGCACCGAAGGCACCGAGGACGACGCCCGGCGAAAAAAGGAACACCCGACACCGGCGCCGATGTCGGGGTATCGGCACCGCACGAAGCCAGTACCCCCCCCAAGCATGGCGCCCAGGACACCCGATGATGATCCCCGGTGAAGAGTGGAACACTCGACACCGATGCCGTGGCAACGTTAACGCTCGACGCCGGTATCGATCCCGCGGATGGCTGGGATACAGGAAAGCCAGACCGGGTTGTAACGAGCGGCCCCGAAGGCACCGAGGACTCCAGACAACGATCCCTGGTGAGGAGCGGAGCACTCGACACCGGTGCCGATGCCGGGGGATCGGCACCACTCGAATCCGGTACCAACCCCGCGCGTGGCTGGGAAACAGGAAAACCAGTCTGGGTCGGGTCGATCGGTCCCGAAGGTACCGAGAATACCAGACGACGAGCCCTGGTGAAGAGTGGAGCACTCGACACCGGTGCCGATGCCAGGGAAGCGGTACCGCTCAAAGCCAGACCACAATCCCTGGTGGCGAATGGAACACTCGACATCGGAGCCGATGCTGGGGGAGCGGAACCGCTCGAAGCCGGTACCAACCCCGCGCATGGCTGGGATGCAGGAAAGCCAGTCTGGGTCGAATCGATCGGCCCCGAAGGCACCGAGGACACCAGCTGACGATCCTTGGTGAGGAGTGGAGCACTCGACACCGGTGCCGATGCCGGGGAATCGGTACCGCCCGAAGCGGATACCACCCCCGAGAGCATGGCTCAGGTATGTTCTGTGAGGAGTGAACCCCAGGAACAACCTGAAACCCCGTAAATGCTTTGGAGCCCGAAGACTCCCGCCAGGGTCTTATTGCCAATGGGATCTTGAGGGCAAGGCCGGAGCCGTCATCATGCTGGGCATGCGACTTGCCCTTCAAGGATCGGCTAGTCTTAACAGACTGTTTGTGGGTTACCTGATCCTGGAGAGAAGAGGAAACCGAGGACCTCACCCGAGGAGGAAAAACGGCATCGAGGGATACCCGAAAAAGAGAAGGTCTTCTCCTGATGCTAAAGCCCCATGGACCCGGGGAAAAACGGTCAGGATGGACCCAAACAGGATAGACACCAGGCATTGGAGTCTAAAAAGAAAACCAAGTCTCCACAGTGAGGGCTCTTCTTAGGGGAAGAAGGCTCCATGTTGGAAAGACCTAGTAGGCCTCAAAAGATAAAAAAAGAAAAAACTGACATGGAAATTGTTTCTCTAAAGGAAAAGAGAAGAATAAAGCACCGCAGGTACCGGTATCGGCGGGGAAGACAACCGCGACCACACAAAACAAGAAAATAAAGAATATAAAGAAAAATGTTTCTGCGGTTACAGGAGGTACGTCCTGTTGGCTCCGTGGAAAAACAAAAACTGAGGAGAGGCAGTGGGAAAGGCGGGAAGTCACCGCGCAGGCACGAGGGATGCTCCCAAAGGCTTATGATTGGATGCTGGGGAGCATTTCCGTGCGGGCTCCGTCGGCGCCGACGTACCCATATGTGAAGACTCATTCCTGCTTGTTCCTGGAGATCAAGCAGGAATGTAGTCTTCACATATAGGGACTCCCTAGCTGCAGATGCCAGGGAGATGGCCACAGAAAGTTGTGTGCCCTTCTGAAAGGGCTCCACTTCCCCCCATGGATCTCTGGCATCCTATCAGGGATGGTGGGTAGGAATTGATTAAGTGTGGAACAGCTATTGAAGAACAGCCTGACCAAACAAGGCATCCCAGTGGGAGTCCTTGTCTAAGCAGTAATGGGCTGTGAAGGTATAAATCGAAGCCCAAGTAGCTGCTCGACAGATGTCGTCGATAGACACAGAGTGAAGATTAGCCATAGAGGCTTACATAGCTCTCACATTGTGAGCTGTGACATGGCCTTCAAGAGGAAAGTTCTTACTCTCATAGGCAAAAGATATACACTGTGCAATCCAGCTGGACAGTGTCCTTTTGGAGACTGGAAGTCCCAAATGACCAGGATCAAAAGCAACAAAGAGTTGAGAGGACTTTCTATGTTGCTGTGTCCTTTGCAAGTAAAAGGCCAAAGCTCTTTTACAGTACAAAGTCTGAAGATTCCTTTCTGCATTTGAAGCGTGAGGCCTTGGGAAGAATACAGGAAGGTAAACCGCTTGGTTTAAATGAAAAGGTAACACCACCTTTGGCATAAAGTGTGGATGAGTCCTAAGGACTACCTTATCATGATGGAACCTTGTATAAGGAGGATCAGCCACCAACGCTTGCAATTCACTGATGCGACGTGCTGATGTGATTGCAATAAGAAAGATGACCATCCAGGAAAGGAATTTCAAAGAGGTAGCAGCTAATGGTTCAAAAGGTGGCTTCATAAGCTGCCCAAGAACCAGATTTCAGTCCCGTGCTACCGGTGGTGGCTTAATGGGAGGCTTAGTTAAAAGAAGGCCTCTCATAAATCTCGCTATGAGAGAATGAGAGGAAATAGGTTGTCCATTTAAAGGCTTGAAAGAAGCTGCAATAGCACTCAAATGAACTCTCACTGAATTGGTCTTTTAAGCCCTGCATTAGAAAAATGAAGGAGATACTCCAGTAATGATTCCAGAGGTATCGCAAGAGGGTTAAGACCCTTCTGCGAGCACCATATGGTTAACCTTTTCCACTTGAAAGCATAAGAGTGTCTTGTGGAAGGCTTCCTAGAAGCATAAAGGATATATTTTACCTGCTGAGAAAGGTTAAGACTGATGTTCTAGGCCAGGGGTCTCAAACTCAAATTGCTTTGAGGGCCAAATGAGGACTTGTAAAGTAACCCGGGGGCCGCATAAGACGCGGGGCCTCATTTGCATAAGGGGCCTCATTTGCATAAATATTTGCATAATGTTACCATACACTAACTTTTAGTAAACATGCCTCTTTAATGAGTATGGATAAAGAAAGACTAAAAGATTTAGAAACAGGAAGACAATAATTAAACTGGGAACCCCAAAAGCCAAACTTGGAATGTACAACAACACTGTAGAAATAAAACTATAAATTAATTTCCTCTTGTACTAAACAAAGCGCAAACATTAATGATGCACATTTCCCAGAGCTGACATATTCCAGTTAATAAATTCAAAATAAAGAGAGATTTTTCTACCTTTTGTGCATTTTTTTTCAGTTGCAATTGTTCCAGCCACTTTCTTCTGGTTTCTTCATGTCTTCTGCTAACTCTCCATCGTCTGCTGTCCATTTGCCCTTTCTTCTCTCCTAGTTTTTTTTCCATTCTCTCTCTACATCTGCTTTAACATACTAATCTTTCTCCTTTTTCTCTTTCCTCATTCCTATTTCATCCACTCCAATTTTACCCCTCCATCCTCAATCCCCACTTACTCTCCCAATACCTGGCCAATTGTAGATTTGTCTTCTCTCCTAGACAAAATATTTTTCCCCTCTCCATTTCACTTTCCCAGCTCCATCCCATTCTAATCCTCCCCCAACATCAGCTCCCTTCTAGTTCCAGCCCCACCCAGCATCCGCTCCCTTCTAGTCCCTGCATCAGTCCATTTCCAGTCCTATCATAGCCTCACCATCAGCCCATTTCCAATCCTAGCCCCCCATCAGCCCATTTCCAATCCTAGCTCCCTCCCCTCACAGCCCATTTCCATTCCAAGCCCCCCTCCCCATCAGCCATTTGCAGTTCAAGCCCCCTTCCACTCAGCCCATTTCCAGTCCTAGCAACCCCCCCCCAGCCCATTACCCAGTCCTAGACCCCCCATAGCCCATTACCAGTCCTAACCTCCCCATAGCGCACTTCCAGTTTTACCCCCTATCACCCCATTTTCAGTCTTAACCCCCCTCATAGCCCATTACCAGTCCTAACCTCCCCATAGCGCACTTCCAATTTTACCCCCATCACCCCATTTTCAGTCTTACCTCCCCTCATAGGCCAGTACCAGTCCGTACCCCCCACTCAGCCCACCTCCAGTCCTAACCCCCCAATCAGCCCACCTCCAGTCCTAACCCCCATCTGCCCATTTCCAGTCCTAGCCCCCACCATAGCCCATTACCAGTCATAACCCCCCCTGCCAATAGCCCACTTCAAGCCCTAACCCCCATTACCCCATTTCAGTCAGCCCCTCCATAGCTCATTACCAGTCCTAACGCCCCCCATCAGCCCACCTCCAGTCCTTCCTAACCCCCACCTGCCCATTTCCAGTCCTAGCCCCCACCATAGCCCATTACCAGTCATAACCCCCCGCCAATAGCCCATTTCCAGTCATAACCCCCCCTGCCAATAGACCATTTCCAGTCATAACCCCCCTGCCAATAGCCCATTTCCAGTCATAACCCCCCTGCCAATAGCCCATTTCCAGTCCTACACCCCCCCTGCCAATAGCCCATTTCCAGTCCTACACCCCGCCCTGCTAATAGCCCATTTCAAGTCTTACCCCCCCCCTGCCAATAGCCCATTTCCAGTCATAACCCCCCCCTGCCTATAGCCCATTTCCAGTCATAACCCCCCCCCTGCCAATAGCCCATTTCCAGTCATACCCCCCCTGCCAATAGCCCATTTCCAGTCCTACAGCCCCCCCCCGGCCAATAGCCCATTTCATGTCCTACAGCCCCCCCCCCCCCGCCAATAGCCCATTTCCAGTCCTACCCCCCCCGGTACATAAAAAAAACACCTGGCTTCTGCTGCTGCAGCAGAAAATCAGCTGTCCCGCGGCCCCTTCCTCTCTGCCCGGAGATCCCTCATTGTGCTTCATCAGCGGCGTGCTTTTTAAGCCGCGAAGAGAGTATTTCCCTCTCGCGCGGCTTAATCCTATTCACTTTTCAAGCCTCGCGAGAGGGGAATACTCTCTTTGCGGCTTGAAAAGCACAAGCTGATGGAGCACAATGAGGGATCTCCGGGCAGAGAGGAAGGGACCGCAGCACAGCTGATTTTGCTGCTTGAGCAGCAGAAGCCAGGTTTAAAAAAAAAAAAAAAAAAATTGACAGTCGATTCTGCCGCTGCCACGGCAGCAACGGCAGAAGCAGAAGCAAGGCTTTTTTCTTTCCCTCCGTCGCGGGCCGCACAATGTTCTCTCGCGGGCCGCGTGTTTGAGACCCCTGTTCTAGGCTTTCAGCAACCAGGCCCTGAGATGCAGGGACTGGGGATTGGGATAACACAGCATCCCGTCTTCCTGAGAAAGGAGATTTGGAGCAGATCCTAACTCCAGAGGCGGAGCTTGAGAGAGATGTAGGAGTAGAGGGTACCACATTTGCCGTGTCCAATGTGGAGCTATGAGAATTATATGACCTCTGTCTCTCTGAAGCTTGAAGAGGGTTTTGGGAATTAGGGGAATGGGTGGAAAGGCATAGAGGAAGTCCTGACCCCAAAAGAGGAGGAAAGCATCCCTGGCCTGACAACCCTGAGCCGGAATTCTGGAACAGAACCGGGGAAGTTTGGCATTCAGCGGACTTGCAAAGAGGTCTATGTCCGGGGTTCCCCAAATTTGAAAACCTTTGGCCACCTGGTCTGCATGGAGAGACCATTCGTGTGGAAGCAGAACTCAACTGAGTCTGTCTGCCCAAGAGTTTTGAATGCCTGGAAGATACACCGCAAGGAGATGAATCTGATGCTCTCTGGCGAGGGCCCACAATCGCAAAGCTTCGTTGCAGTGACAGAGAGCCTGTTCCCCCCTGCTCGTTCACATAGAACATGGCTACTTGATTGTCCGTTTGAACTAGGACTGTCTTGTAGTTGAGCTGGGTGTGGAATACTCGAAGAGCAAGGAAGATTGCTCTGAGTTCCAGGAGACTGAAGTGTAGATAGGTCTCCTGTGGAATGCAGGTACCCTGGGTAGAGAGGCCTTGCAGATGGGCTCCCCAACCCATCTGTGAGGCATCTCTTGTTAGAGTGGCTTGTGGTGGGGGTTGCTGAAAAGGAGACCCCACCAAATGTTTTTGGGGTGACTGCCACCATTGGGGGGACAAAATAAGGCGATCTGAGTTTGCTATTTTGTCTGACAGGCAACCTGATGCCTGAGTCCACTGGGCTGCCCTCATATGGAGGCGAGCATAAGGAACCACATACATTGTGGATGTCATGTGGCCTAGGAACTGTAACATTTCCCGAGCAGTGAGGTGAGAATTTAGCACTGCTTGGGAAACTAACTGCACAATGCGAAGGCAGCGGGGCTGTGGAAGGTAAGCCCTTGTCTTTCTGGTATCCAGCAGAGCTCCTATAAACTCTAGGGACTGAGTGGGAGCAAGGTTGGATTTTGGGAAGTTTATGACAAGTCTCAAATATTGAAGGATGCGCATTGTGCGAGAGAGAGCAACCCTGGCCTCTGGCTCTGAAGGGGCTCGAATGAGCCAGTCGTTTAAGGGAAGACGAATATTCACAGGGCACGGAGAAATGCCGCCACCAGAGCCATGCATTTTGTGAACACCCTTGGTAGAGAGGCCAGGCCAAAAGGAAGAACCCTGTATTGGCAGTGCTTCCCTTGAAACAGAAAGAGAAGGAACTTTCGGTGAGTTGGATGGATGAGAACATGAGTGTACGCATCCTTGAGATCTAGAGAGCAAAGCCAATCCTGACTCTGAAGGTATGGCAGCACAGTTCCTAGAGAAATCATTTTGAACTACTCTTTGAACAGGAATTTGTTCAATTCTCTGAGGTCTAAGATGGGTCTGTGTCGTCCTGTTTTCTTTGGAATAAGGAAATAGGGGGAGTAAAACCCTGTACCCCGTTGGGGAATGGGCACCTCTTCTACTGCCCCTTGGGCAAGAAGCACAGTGACCTCTTGCCCTAACTGGTCATTGAGAGAGGTCTGAGAATTGAACTGTCTTACCATTGTAGGAGGGGGCATGCTGAGGAAATGAAGCTTGTACCCCTCTCTTACAATAGACAGCGTCCAATTTTCTGTTGTTATCTGACCCCATTTGGGGGCAAAATGGCATAACCTTCCTGGGATGGTGGAGTGTTCTGGGCCGTTCAGGGCCAGGAAGGCAAAGTTCTCTAGATAGAAGTCAAAGCCCCTTTGGAGGCCGAGTTTGCTGAGCCGGTTGAAGCTTAGCTGCTTTTGTCTTTCTTTGTCTAGGTTGTTGCTGCTGTCCCTTTTGGGCAGAGTGACCTAAACGATGCCCCTGTTGGGTATAGGAGGGATAAAACCTCTGCTTCTTACTGAAGAAAGGTTTCTTAGAGGGTTTTTTCCTCGCAGGATACAGCTGTAGATTTAGACAATCTATTGAAAGTGATATTGTCAGCATCTATCTCATTAGCTTTTTCCTGCCAAAGAGATTCTTTCCTGTGCAAGGAATATTCCCTAGTTTACCCTGTACCCAAATTTCCAAGTCAGATGCCTGGAGCCAGGCAATCCTACGTGCACCTATGGCAATGACAGAGGTTCTGCTTGTGCACTCAAAGCAGTCAAAGGCTGCACGATTCACAAACCTGGAAACATCCTGAGCATGTTTGACAAGGGCGAGGTAATCTTGCTTCTTATCATCAGGAAGGAGAGGGGCCCATAAGCTCTAAATCTCCTGTGACCTCCTTAAAAAACATTCCCATATATAAGATATAGGAACTGATCCTAGCAGAAAGCATGGAAGCCTGGAAGGTTCGATGTCCAAATACGTCAAGAATCCTACATTCGCGTCCTGGAGGATTAGATGCATGCCTTTTTGCACTCTTTATCCTTCTCACTGCTGACTCCACCACCATGGAATGGTGTGGTAATTGAGTCTTCTGAAACCCAGGACAAGGAGGGACTCGATATATGGTGTTGAGTCTTCGAGAGTGAGGAGATGTGGTTAGAGGTGTTTCCCACATCCTTAACATGAGATCATGAATAGATAAGGTAGCTGCCTCCTTGGGAGCTTTAGGGTATTGTAGGATTTCTAATTCCTTTGCCCTAGGCTCTTTTCCAGGAGGCATTATGTTGGAAAGACCTCGAGACACATCTCGGATAAAATCCTGAAAGGACATATCCTCTGGTGGAGACATCCTACGCTGAGGAGAAGAGGAATCCTCAGGAAGAAGTACTCTGGTATCGGCAGAGCTTTCAGAGTCTTCAGACTCATCCAAGGATTCAAAGTATCTCAGATCCGGGTGATCGTGCAAGGCACGGTACCGGTACCGATCTAAGTCGGCAACGGAGTGGTCCGGTACCGACCTGTCGATACCGGATGGATACGCATGGCTCGGTCCCAGTAGAATACCTGCCGATGTCGATGCAGTCGGTGCCGACACCGGAGTTGGTGCCGGTACCGGTTGAATTGTCTGAAGCGGTTTCAAGGGCATCGAGGCCGTGAGAAAAGCCGTCAGACTGCATTCGATAGCCAAGAATCTCTGGTCTATCGATGCTGCCGATGCTTGGGTAATGGTACCGGAAGAAGCGGTCGGTACCCCAGAGCATGGCACCAGTAGTTCTGCCGAGGTTGAAGCCTCGAGAACATCCTGGTGCCCTGTTAGTGCTTGGAAGCCGAAGCCTCCTGCCGGGGCAATTTTGCTGGTGAAAGTCCCTCAAGGGCAACGCCAGAGGCATCTGGCTGTCTAGAAGGAGATCTACCCTTTGAGGACCAGCTAGATTTATGTTTAGTTACCTGAGATCCTTGGGAAGAAGACGAAGCCCTGGAAGATGTCAATGCCATGGAGGCTGCATCGGAGGGAAAAAGGGTGCTAAGCTTAACAGCTCGGTTCTGCCGGCCCCTTTTCGACATCATCCCACAGACAACACACTCTGAAATAGAGTGGTCAGGACCTAAACATTTGAGGCACCACTCATGGGTGTCGGTGACGGAGATGGTACCACCACACTTTAAACACTTTTTAAAACCCGAAGCGGGTTTTTTCATTCTGAAGGAAAAGTTGGGCCTAGTGCCCAAAATGTCCCATGGCACCTGAGAGAAAATTACTGGAAAGACTCCAGAAGAAAGGGTTTTTTAATAAAAGAAAGAACCAACACTGGCGGTACCGGTTTAGCATCGAGGGAAGGCAGACGCGACCACAAAAAAGAATAGAAGGGATTTTTTTCTGCGGTGACAGGATGTGTGACCTGTCGGCTCCGCGGAAAACGAAGAACTAGAGAGGAACAGTTGGGAAAGATGGGAAGGCAGCATGCAAGCGCTGTGGGATGCTCCCAAAAGCTTTCCTATTGGACACTGGGGAGCGTTCCCGCACAGGCTCCGTCGATACCAACGATACCCATATGTGAAGACTACATTCCTGCTTGTTCCTGGAGATAGCAGAATTGCTTAACAAATATTTCTGTTCTGTGTTCACAGATGAAGGGTCAGGAGCAGTGCCTCAGAGAACACCCACAAATAGGAAAAGACGTGAAGGGGATTTTAAACGATTTTCAGAAGACTGTTCATGAGGGACTAGCTAAACTAAAAGTAGACAAAGCAATGGTACCGGATGGTATACAGTCGAGAATATTGAAGGAACTTAGGTATGTTCCATTCTCTTACCTTTTCAATTCTTCTTTGGAGTCGGGAGTGGTCCCAGAAGACAGGAAAAAAGCACATATAGTTCTTTTACACAAAAGAGGAAGTAAAGATGAGGTTGAGAACTACAGGTTCATTAGTCTGACCTCTGTGTAAGTAAATTAATGGAAACATTGTTAAAACAGAGGATAGTGGGATTTCTGGAGTTCAATGGATTGCAGGATCCAAGGCAGCATGGATTTAGCAGAGGCAGGTCTTGTCAGACAAATCTGCCTGACTTCTTTGACTGGGTAACTAGGGAGTTGGACAGAGGGAGAGCCCTAGATGTGGTATGCTTAGATTTCAATAAAGCCTTTGACATTATTCTGCACGGGCGACTTATAAATAAATTGAGCACACTAGGGATTCACTCTAAAGTGACTGACTGTTAGAAACTGGTTGAATGGGAGACGATGACGTGTACAGGTAAATGGAACTCACTCTAAGGAGAAGGATGTTACCAGTGGTATGCCGCAGAGATCTGTCCTTGGTACAATTCTTTTTAACATCTTTGTTAGTGAATCTGTGGAAGGGCTGTCAGGTAAGGTTTGCTTCTTTGTGGATGATACCAAAAGCTGCAATAAACTAGACACCCAAGAAGGAATAGATAACAGGAGGTGAGATCTATAAGCCTGAAGAATGGTCTAGAATATCGCAGCAGAGCGTGAATGCTAAAATATGCAGGGCCATGCATTTGGACTGCAAAAATCCAAGAGAGTGGTATGGTGTAGGGAGCGAAGTACTTCTGTCCATGAAAGAAGAGCGGGACCTGGGCGTGATCATTTCTGATAATCTTAAAGTAGCTAAGCAGGTAGAAAAGGTGACAGTGAATGCATACTTGGGTGCATAGGGAGAAGAATGGCCAGCAGAAAAAGAGGTGGTGATAGTGCCTCTGTATAAGTCCTTTGGATATTGTGTGCAATTCTGGAGACCACACCTTCAAAAGGATAAAAACAGTGTGGAGTCATTGCAGAGGGTGGCTACTAAAATGGTTAGTGGTCTTTGTTATGAAGCATATGGGAACAGACTTAAAGATCTTAATATGTATATATCAGAGGAAAGGCAGGATAGAAGAGATATGATAGAGATGTTTAAATACCTCTATGGCATAAATGCACAAGAGGAGAGCCTCTTTCGACTGAAAGCAAGCTCTATAATGAGAGGAAATAGGATTAGGGTGAAAGCGAATAGACTCAGGAGTAATATGCGGAAATATTTCTTTACAGAAAGTAGTTGATGCGTGGAATATTCTCCCAGTGGAGGTAGTACAGACGAGGACAGTACAGTCAAACCTCGGTTTTAATGATTAATCCGTTCTAAGAAGTCTGACTAAAACCAAAACGTACGAAAACCGAAGCAATATTTCCCATAGGAAATAATGTAAATTCAATGTAATCCGTTCCAGACACCCAGCTCCTGTCACTTCTGCCTCCCACATTCATGCAACATCTCCTGCTTACATTGACAGCTACCCTGCTACCTCCGAGCCTGAGGGGGCGCTCCAGAGAACAGGCAGGCGGTGGAGAGATCGGGGCCTTCCTCTCTGTGCAATCCTTGCATCTCTGGCTCGAGGATGTTGCTCAGCTGACTTTGGCTTCTCAACACGCGATCGGTGAGTCCGGGGGGGGGGGGGGTAGTGCTGCCGGGACTGGGCGGGCAGACCAGCGCGAGGGTGTAGGTTTTCAGATCTGGCAGCACTGGTTCCTGACGAAAACCGAGGCGATAAACGATAACCGAGACAAGATCTCAGTCAGAAAAGACGTCGAAAACCGAAACGAACGAAAACCGGGGCACACGAAAACCGAGGTTTGACTGTATTTGAATTCATGAAAGAATGGGACAAACACAGAAGATCTCTAAAGGAAAAAAGGAGACCATAGTAGTTGATATGGAAGGGCAGACTAGATAGGCCATATGATCTTTTTCTGATGTCATGTTTCTATGTTTCTATTATTCAATTAAATCATATGGCTTTGCCTTTCACCAAGGGCAAAAAGGCCTGGAAGAGCCCATCAAACAGCTCACTTCCAGGTAGGTGATGAACCAAGCTGCTTCTGGCGCTAATCAGCACCCCTAAGCCACCTGATCAGCAGAGTGCATCCCACAACCTGTGAGAATCAAATCCATTGTGTCCGCCAGCTGATTGGGAGCCTCCAGCTCTACTTCCTTTAACAAACGATAGCGAGTCAGCCACCAATTCAGGCCAGACTAAGTCTCCCTTATCCAATATAAATACTTCTTAGCACTGTGGAAATACTTCTCCCAATGGGATAACACCACACTCTGAAGGGGTTGCATGTGCACCTGAACCAATGGCACTAAGTCCTGAGTCTTCACCTTTGAGCCAAGGAATGTAATCCCAGGCCCCTGCGCCCCCATATAAGCCAGTGCGCAGATCTGACCTTGAAAATTCAGTATTCTCTGCTTGGGTAAAGAAAGCATAGTTACTCACCTGTAATATGTGTCCTCTGGGAACAGCAGGTGAAGTCGGTGCCAACAGAGCCCACGCGGAAGCATCTCCCCAGCTTTCAAAGAAAGCCTTTGAGAGATGCACCACACATGCGTAGTCCCCTTCCCACTCAAGGGTGCCATCTTGCCTCAGTCTAATGACATAGCTAAGATGGCAAAAATTAAATACAGTACAGAAGCAACTCCAAGAGGAGGAGGGAGGTTTGTGAGCACTGATTTCTGCTGTCCCCAGAGAACACCCATTACAGGTAACTACACTTTCTCCGGGAACAAGCAGGAAGTCAGTCCTCACATATGGGACTCTCCAGCTACAGGCTACCGAAAACCTGCACAAAATGCCATGGCGGCCAGAGAAGGTGAGCCGTGAGCTGCAGCAGTTAAGTCCCAATTCATAGACTCTTACATGTGTCCAGCGGGGAACCAGCATTCCGGCAGCCTGAACACAGAAGAGTCAGAGGGCAGGAGTTGCCTAAACCCCGAAGAGATTACGTACAGCCTGGCCGAAAGCCCTGTCCCATCAGGACTCACTTTACAGGCAGTAGTGAGCAGCAAAAGTATTGACCGAAGACCAGATGGCAGCCTGGCAGATTTCCATAATAGCTACAGAACACAGATTTGCCACGGAAATAGCCATGGTCCTGACGTGGTGCGTTGTGACCCGCTGGTCTAGTGAGATCCCAGTCTGCTCATAGGCCAGGGCAATGCAGTCCGCCCCTAAGTGGACAGTTTGCTTAGTAACTGGGAGACCCTGTCAATTGGGGTCATAGGAGACAAAAAAACTGGGGTGCTTTGTGGTGGCCCTGAGTCCGTTGTAGATAGGACAGTGCCTTTTTACAATCCAAAGTATGGAGGAAGGACTCCGCCTTGCCGGCGTGCAGCCTCAGAAAGAAGGTGGGGAACACCACCTCCTCAATGAGGTGGAATGGGGATACCACCTCCTTTGGCAGAAACTTGGGGTGTGTGCGGAGCACCACCCTGTTCTTGTAGAACCTCGTGTAGGGGGGCTCTGCCATCATAGCTCGGAGCTCGCTGATCCTGCGAGCTGATGTGAGAGCCACAAGGAAGACAATCTTCCAGACAAGGTACTGCAAGTGGAATGTAGCCAAGGGCTCAAACGGCAGCTTAGTAAGCTGCGACATCATCACATTTCCATTTAACCGCTGGTGGGCAGACGGGGGGGGGGGGTTTGGACAGCATGAGGCCCCATCGGAACCGTGATACAAGGGGATGGGCTGAGAGGGATTTTCCCTGAACGGCATGGTGATGCGCTGCGATAGCGCACATGTGCACTCTGAGTTGGACTATAGTCTCATCTGCGACAGGTGGAGTAGATACTGGAGTACCATCTGAACCGAGCAGGAGAACGGGTTTCCCACTTCTTGGCGCACAAATCCGAGAAGCAACACCACTTGAAGCTGTACACTCTTCTTGTGAAGGCTTAGCAGGAGGCCAGAAGGACCTCTTCCACATCCCATGGGAGGTTGAAGGGAGCCAGGGCTACCCTTTCAGCAGACAAACCATAAGAGACAGGGACCCCATTTGGGGTGCAGAAGAGAACCCTTCTCCTGAGATAAAAGTCCTGGGGGACGGCCCAGGGAAATCGGCGACATCGACAGGTAGAGAACAGCAGGAACCAAGGTTGCCTAGGCCACCATGGGGCTATCACAGTATCAGTGATGGCCAGGGGCGGCCAAAGGGGGGTGCAGCGCAATGTGCAGAGACTCATTGCATAAGGGCCTCATTTGCATAAATATTTGCATAATGTTATCATGCGCTAACTTTTAGTAAACATGCTATTAATGAGTGTCTGAAGAAAGAAAGGCTACCAGATTTCTATATTATTATACTCCAGTACCAATCGCCAGGCACATTAAGAAGTACTATAAACACTGCCCATTTAGAACCCATAGCAAACTTGCTCGATCATAACACCACTACCAGGTCTCATAAAGCACCAAACCCCTACCTATCGAAAAGCAACACTACAAATATTAAACCAATACATCTCAGAGAATACCAATACATCTCCTACTGGGGAAAGAGAACAAGTGGCACTGTCAAACAGAAACTACATGAACAGAATACCTCAGCTCAGATACATATGCAGTACATAGTAACATAGTAACATAGTAGCTGACGGCAGATAAAGACCAGCATGGTCCATCCAGTCTGCCCAGCAAGATGGCAAGAGCAGGTGCACCTGTTGCTCCGCGCAGGCCACCCCTCCCCATATCCTTGTTCAGGGGTAAACCTACCACTCCATGTAGGACACCCCTATTTGTTGAGACGTTATATGGTTCAGAAGTTAGATGGCACTGTTTATTTTGTTTTTATCCTATTGCTGTAAAGGGATCCTCTGTGTTTGTCCCATGCTTTTTTGAATTCCGTCACCGTGTTCACCCCTACCACTTCCATTGGGAGGGCATTCCAAGCATCCACCACCCTTTCAGTGAAAAAATATTTCCTGATATTGCCTTTCAATTTACCCCCTTGCAGCTTCATGTTATGCCCTCTAGTTTTACAGGTTCCCCGTCTTTGGAAGAGGTTTGTTTGTTCATCATTTCTCTTTAAGTATTTAAAGGTCTGAATCATATCTCCCCTGTCCCTCCTTTCCTCCAAAGTGTACATATTTAGGTCTTCAAGTCTCTTCTCATAAGGCTTCTGACGCAGGCTCCAAATCATTTTGGTCGCCTTCCTCTGAACAGTCTCCAGTCTTTTTACATCCTTTGCAAGATATGGTCTCCAAAACTGAACACAGTATTCCAAATGAGGCCTCACCAGTGACCTATACAGTGGCATAAGTACCTCTTCTTTTCTGCTGGTAATCCCTCTTTGTATGCAACCCAACATCCTCCTGGCTTTTGCCACCGCCTTGTCGCACTGTTTTGCCACCTTGAGATCATCAGAGATAATCACACCAAGGTCTTTCTCCTGAACCGTGCATACCAACCTTTCGCCCCCTATCGTGTACATTTCTCTTGGATTTCTGCTACCCAAGTGCATGACACTACACTTTTTTGCATTAAATCGTAGTTGCCAAGCATTAGACCAGTCTTCCAGCTTTCGTAGATCTTTCTTCATGTTAACCACTCCCTCGGGGGAGTCCACTCTGTTGCAAATTTTCGTGTCGTCTGCAAAAAGACAGACTTTTCCATTCAGTCCTTCAGCAATATCACTCACAAATACATTGAACAGTGCCGGGCCCAGGACCGAACCCTGGGGCACCCCGCTAATCACCTTCCTCTCATCCGAGTGAGCTCCATGTACAATCACCTTCTGTCGTCTGTCAGTCAACCAATTTCTAATCCAGTTTACTATCTTGGGACCCATCCCCAAGCTACTGAGTTTGTTGACAAGCCTCCGATGAGGAACAGTATCAAAGGCTTTGCTGAAATCCAGGTAGATGACATCCATCGCATGCCCCCGATCTAGTTCCCTGGTCACCCAGTCAAAGAACTCAATCAGATTTGTTTGGCAAGATCGTCTTTCGGTAAAACCATGTTGCCTTGGGTCTTGCAACCTGTTGGTTTTGAGAAAGTTCACTATTCGCTCTTTCAGGAGCGCCTCCATTACTTTTCCCGCCACAGAGGTAAGGCTCACGGGCCTGTAGTTTGACACTTCTTCCCTGTCACCACGTTTGTGTAGAGGTACGACATCAGCCATTCTCCAGTCTTGAGGAACCTCTCCTGTTTCCAAGGATCTGTTAAAGACATCCTTTAACGGTCCTGCTAGAACCTCTCTGAGCTCTTTCAGTATCCTGGGATGTATCCCATCCGGTCCCATGGCTTTGTCCACTTTCAGTTTAGCAAGTTGTTCTAACACCTCTTCTTCTGTAAATGGTGTGGTATCTACTTCATTCCCATTTTTATATTTGGGAGTCACAGCTGGTCCATCTCCAGGATCTTCTTTAGTAAACACAGAGCAGAAGTAATTGTTTAGCAATTTCGCTTTTTCAGTGTCACTTTCCACGAGTCCTTCCCCAGCACTTCTGAGTCCTGCAATTCCAACTCTGATCTTTTTCCTTTCCTGAATATACCTGAAAAACGTTTTGTGCCACCCTTAACATCTTTAGCCATCTTTTCCTCTGCCTTTGATTTTGCTATCCTTATTACTCTTTTAGACTCTTTGAGTTGGATCCTGTATTCATTTCTGTGTTCTTCTGTTTGCAAGCTTTTGAATTTTGCAAAAGTTGTGTTTTTTGCCTTTATATGAGCAGCCACCTCTTTGGAAAACCAAATAGGTTTCCTTCTCCTCTTGCTTTTATTTACTTTTCTTACATATTTATCTGTTGCCCCTTTTATTGCCTCCTTTAGTTTAGCCCATTGCAATTCCACTTCCATTATCTCCTCCCACCCCGTCATCTCCTCCTTTAAATACTCTGCCATTTTATTGAAGTCAGTGTATTTGAAGTTTAGGACTTTGAGCTTCCTATGATTGGCCTTTACCATGGCTTTTATTTCAAAACACACCGTGTGATGGTCGCTGTTGCTCACAGGGGCACTCACGCAGACATTTGACACACTATCACTGTTGGTGAGCACTACATCCAGCGTTGAGCTTTCCCTGGTTGGTTCCATCACCATTTGTCTAAATAATGCATCTTGGAGAGCATCCACAATTTTTTTGCTTCTTTGCAGATATGCAGAAGGAGTAATCCAATCCACATCAGGTAGATTAAAGTCACCCAATATGATTGCTTCCCCCTTTGTTGCTATCTTGGCAATATCTATAATCAATTCATCGTCTCTCTCTTCAATTTGAGTCGGAGGTCTGTAGACTACAGCAATATGGATGACAGTGCCATCTCCTCTTTCCAATGCAATCCAGAGCGCTTCTTCTTTTCCCCATGTCCCCTGCATTTCAGTAGCTTTAATATTGCTTTTGACATACAAGGCTACTCCTCCTCCTTTTCCTTTTTCTCTGTCTCTTCTGAATAGATTATAGCCAGCTATGGCTATATCCCAATTATGTGATTCATTAAACCATGTTTCTGTAATGGCCACAATGTCCAAATCCATTTCCACCATTAGGGCTTCCAGGTCTGGAATTTTGTTGGCTAAGCTTCGAGCATTTGTGCTCATTGCTTTCCAGCATTTTCCTGGCTTGTGTATACTTTGCATTGATTTTGTTCTGCCCACTTCCTCCCACATGTTTTTGATGTGTGGTTTAAAAGTGTGGCTGTTTCTGATGTTCTGCTTTTGTTGGGGGTGGCAGGCAGATGTTGACCTTCCACATCCGTCACCCCCTTTTCCTAGTTTAAATGCATGTCCACATACTGCCTGAATTTTTCACTTAGGACTCTTTTCCCTTTGGCAGAGAGATGTAGTCCATCAGCACAGTATAGTCTCTTGTTGGTCCATCTGTTGTCCCAGTTGCCAATAAATCCGAATCGTTCTTCTTTGCACCAGGTCTGGAGCCATGTATTAAAGCTGTTAATGCGATGCAGTCTTTTTGTCCCTTTACCAAGAACAGGTAGAACCTCTGAGAATGCAACAGTGTTAACAATGTGCTTGAGTTTCTCCCCCAGAGATTGGAAGTCCTTTTGGGCTGTAGAGGCACTGTTCCTAGCCAGGTCGTTTGTGCCTAGGTGGATAACAACATCAGGTTTGGAGTGTTCACTTTTTGCACTAAGTAATTCAACAACTTGGTTTGTATTCCTGCTGGCTGAAGAGCCTGGTAGGCACATGACTATCTTCTCTCCTTTGAACTGTGTTCCCAAGTTGGTGCCTCTGATGATGGAATCTCCAAGTAGTACTAGTTTTCTGTCTGGTGAGGTTTTCTTCATATTTAGTGCTTTAGCAGGGGATTGGGCATTGTCTGACTCATTTAAAGGCCCTTCAGTTTCTTTGAGTTGGGCATCCTCATTAGCCAAGGCAGAGAAGGCATTGTGCAGGGATATCCCTTGATGTATAGGATGTCTTTGTGTTACAGGTCGCAATCTACCAGAACCCACTGTGATCCATTTGTTCCTGGGGCATTTGATTCTTTGCGGGAGCGGTGGTGGACTTCGTTCAGTTTGTATCCTAGAAGAGGTGCACTTCATTGCAGCCAGTTCCTCCCTCAGTAGAGATACTTCTATATGCATGGCAGCTAGGTCTTTCCTTAGTAGAGTCAGTTCTTCATGCATGGCAGCTGACTTTAGACATATAGGACAAGCTCTTAGTCTCCAAATGATTCGTCTTTGAATGAAATTACCGCAGTTATTGCACTGAATACATGACATGTTTATGCAGTCCCAGAAGAGGAAGAAGAAGAAGAAAGGATGAATACGATGTGGCTTTTAACCCAAGTTTGGAATGCTAATGGCACGTCTGTGACCACTATATAGGCAATGTAGCCCCTGGGGTGGGTGGGGCGAGGGATGGGGTGGGCGGGAACCTAAGTGTCACTGGCTAGTAGGCTGTTCCTGAACTGCTGGCACACACAATGGAGTAGGTAAGGGAACCCACCACTAAGGACAATTACAAAGAAAGACAAATATGTGGAGACAGACTCACAGTTATTTGGAGACAAAGACTCAGTTATGCAGCAAACACAGCAGAAATCACCTTTTGGGCGAGCTCTGAAAAAACACTCCTCCTCTTAAGGAACACAAGGCAATCTAAGCAAACCCACGTGCAGCTCAGGCAATGGCTGTCCACAACAGTAACTCAGCAGGGGGGGGGAGGGGTAGCCCCTGCAGGTAAGTTAAGAGAAAGTTTAAAACGTTACAGCAATGGAGCAGGCAAGGGAACCCACCACTAAGGACAATTACAAAGAAAGACAAATATGTGGAGACAGACTCACGGTTATTTGGAGACAGAGACTCAGTTATGCAGCAAACACAGCAAAAATCACCTTTTGGGAGAGCTCTGAAAAAACACTCCTCCTCTTAAGGAACACAAGGCAATCTAAGCAAACCCACGTGCAGCTCAGGCAATGGCTGTCCATAACAGTAACTCAGCGGGGGGGGGGGGGGGGGTAGCCCCTGCAGGTAAGTTAAGAGAAAGTTTAAAACGTTACAGCAATGGAGTAGGCAAGGGAACCCACCACTAAGGACAATTACAAAGAAAGACAAATATGTGGAGACAGACTCACAGTTATTTGGAGACATAGGCAGTCAACAAACAAAGAACAAGGGATCACAATTTAGAAATAGGAAGACAATAATCAAATTGGGAACTTCAAAAGCCAAACTTGGAATGAACATAAGAACATAAGATATATCATACTGGGTCAGACCAAGGTCCATCAAGCCCAGTATCCTGTTTCCAACAGAGGCCAATCTAGGTCATACGCACCTAGCAGTTTCCCCAAAAGATATAGGTTCTACAATGCTTGTACTGGGTCAAGCATTGATATCATGGGTCCCTTCTTAATAATGGTTTATGGACCTTTCCTCCAGGAACTTGTCCAAACATTTTTTAAACCCACCTACACTAACAGTCTTTACTGCATCCTCTGGTAACAAATTCCAGAGTTTGATTACACGTTGAGGGAAAAAATATTTTCTTTTATTAGTCTTAAATAGTTTACCCTGTAGCTTCATTGCATGTCCCCTAGTCTTTCTATATTCTGATAACGTAAACAAATCGATCTACATTTATCTGTTCCACTCCGTTCATTAATTTATAGACTTCTATCATATCTCCCCTCAGCCATCTCTTTTCCAGGTTAAAGAGCCCTAACCTTTTTAGCCTTTCTTCATAGGAGTATCCTTCCAACCCCTTTATCATTTTGGTGGCTCTTCTCTGAACCTTTTCTAATAACGCTATATCCTTTTTAAGATACGGCAACCAGAATTGCACACAATATTGAAGGTGCGGTCTCACCATGGAAAGATATAGAGGCATTATAATATCTTTTGTTTTATTTTCCATTCCTTTCATTATGATACAAAGCATTCTATTTGCTCTCTTGGCTGCCGCTGCACATTGAGCCGAAGGTTTTAACATGTTATCCACAATGACGCCTAAATCTTTTTCCTGGGTGGTGGTTCCTAATGTGGAACCTTGCATCTTGTAACCATAGTTTGGGTTGTTCTTTCCTAGGTGCCTAACTTTGCACTTGTCCACATTAAATTTCAACTGCCATTTTGATGCCCAGTCTTCCAATTTATCAAGATCCTCTTGGGTTTTAACAACTTTAACAACTTTGTGTCATCTGCAAATTTGATAACCTCATTCGTTATTCCCTTTTCCAGGTCATTTATGAATATGTCAAAAAGCAGAGGACCCAGCACAGATCCCTGGAGTACACCACTATTCACCTTTCTCCATTGGGAAAATTAGCCATTTAGCCCTACCCTCTGCTTTCTATCTTTCAACCAGTTCCTGATACACAATAGTACACTGCCTCCTATCCCATGACTCTTTAGTTTTGCCAAAGGTCTCTGATGAGGGACCTTGTCAAAGGCTTTCTGAAAGTCCAGATACACAATATCAACCGACGCACCTTTGTTCATCTGTTTATTCACACCTTCTTCCTTGTCTAAAGCCATATTGGCTGTCTCCCATTAGGCCATGACTATCTACATACTGAGTAAACGTAGTTAATCACCTGTAACAGGTGTTCTCCAGGAGCAGCAGGATTCAGTCCTCACATATGGGTGACGTTGGCGTCGACGGAGCCCTCGTGTGGAGCATTTCCCCAGCTTTCAAGGAAAGCCTTTGGGAATGCAGCGCGCATGCGCAGTCCCCTTCCCACCCAAGGGTGCCATCTTGCTCAGTCTGATGACATAACAAAGACAGCAAAAAATAAAATGAAATATATATAGGACTGCAACTCCAAGGGGAGGAGGGAGGGTCGTGAGGACTGATTCCTGCTGCTCCTGGAGAACACCTGTTACAGGTGAGTAACTACGCTTTCTCCAGGACCAAGCAGGAAGTCAGTCCTCACATATGGGACTCCCCAGGTCTAGGCTACCGAGAACCCAAAGCTGAAAAATAAGCTCCCTCTAGAGCCTCAGCATGCGAGATAAGAATCTTCTCTGAGAATGCCCCCGAACGGTAGCCCAACACAAGGGACGGAGGGTAGGAGTTGCCTAAACCTCAAAGAGATTACGGAGTACCGCCTGTCCGAAGGTACTGTCCCTGTGGGACTCCCTCTCGAGGCAGTAATGGGCCGCAAATGTCTGGCTTGAAGACCAAGTAGCAGCCCAGCAGATGTCTGCCAACAGAACAGAGCGGAGGTGAGCTACTGACACAGCCTTCGCCCTGACTCGACCCTGCAAGGAGAGGCCGGCTGCCCTATACGCCCAGGCGATACAGTTTGCTACCCAAATGGATAGGGTATACTTGGAGACAGGTGACCCCAGCTTATTAGGGTCAAAAGATACGAAGAGCTGAACAGCCCTTCGATGCCCCTGCATACGGTCAATGTAGAAAGACAACGCCCTCCTACAGTCCAGGGTATGCAAGACCATTTCAGCCCGGCTGGCATGCGGCCTGGGAAAGAAAGTCGGAAGAACCACCTCCTGATTGAGGTGGAAAGAGGAGACAACCTTTGGAAGGAACTTAGTATGAGTCCGTAAGACCACCCTGTTCCTATAGAACCGTGTATACGGTCTATCAGAAACCAGAGCCTGTAGTTCACTCACACGCCTGGCCGAAGTTAGAGCCACCAAGAACAACGCCTTCTAGGAAAGGAAGTGTAAATGACAGGTAGCCATCGGCTCAAACGGTGGGCGAGTAAGTTGTTGCAAGACCACATTTAAATCCCACTCAGGCTGGTGGACGAATCGGAGGCTTGAGCAAAAGCGGGCCTCTGTGGAAGCGGGCCACTAAGGGGTGGACCGACAGACTGGCCCTCCACCGGTGAGTGGTGCACTGACAGAGCACGGAGATGGACCCGAACAGAGATGGATTTAAGGCCTAGGTCCAACAGGTGAAGCAGATACTGCAGCACCACTGGTACCAGGCATGAAAACGGATCCTCTTGGCGTTGAGCACACCTACGCCACTTGAGGGCATAAGATTTCCGGGTGGATTGTCTCCTAGAGGCCAAAACCACCTCCTCTACTTCTCTAGGTAGAAGTAAGGGGGCTAGAACTACCCTTTCAGCAGCCAGGCCATCAAATGCAGGGACTGGAGGATGGGGTGCAGGAGAGATCCCTGATCCTGAGACAGGAGATCGGGTTGCACTCCCAGAAGGAGTGGAGTGTCCACCGCCAACTGCAGAAGGAGTGGAAACTACAGTTGCCTCGGCCATCTGGGGGCTACCAGGATCAGCGAGGCCCTGTCCCGAAGAACCTTGAATAGGATTCGGGCCACTAGAGGCATTGGAGGAAACACATACAGCAGGCCCGTAGACCAAGAGATTAGGAAGGCATCTGCTGCTATTCGCAGAGGATACGGTTGTCTGGAACAGAACCTGGGCAGTTGACGGTTCAGTGGACTGGCAAAGAGATCGATGGTTGGAAGACCCCATTTCAGGAAGATCTGCTGGACCACTAGGGGATTCAAATGCCATTCGTGAGGCTGTAGAATCCTGCTCAACCTGTCTGCCAGGTAATTCTCTTGGCCAGGTAGATAAACTGCCTTGAGAAACATGCCTTGTTTGACTGCAAAGGCGCACAGGGCCTGTGCTTCCTGACACAGAAGCCTGGATCCTGTGCCCCCTTGTTTGTTCACATAGAACATTGCTACTTGGTTGTCTGTCTGAATCAAGACAGACCGGTGAGAGAGGACATGAGAAAACGTTTGCAGAGCCAATCGAATAGCTCGCAACTCCAACAGATTGATCTGCTGTGTGGCCTCCCAAGGGGACCAGAGGCCCTGAGTGCATGCCCCCTGGCAATGTGCACCCCAACCTTGAAGAGAAGCATCGGTCGTCAGCACCTGTGTGTGGTGGTGGTGCCTGAAAGGTACCCCTTTGATCAGGTTTGGGAGATGCAGCCACCATTGCAGGGAGGCCGCTAGCAGTTTGGACACTCTTACTCTGTCTCTTAAGTCTCTTGTGGCCTGTATCCACTGAGCTCTGAGGCACCATTGAGCAGGCCGCATATGTAGACGAGCATTTGGAGTTACATGGACCGTGGATGCCATGTGGCCCAAAAGCCTCAGGAAATGTCTGGCAAAGACCAGAGATCCACTGCAAAACTGCTGGGCCAGAGCCATCAGTCTGTGAGCTCTGTTCCCGGGCAAATAAGCCATTGCTTGAAAGGTATCCAACCTGGCCCCTATGAACTCTATGTCCTGTGAGGGGAGCAAAGTGGACTTTGCGAAGTTTATGACAAAGCCCAGGTGCTGGAGAAGAGAGACAGTGCGAAGAGTGGCTTGTCTGGCCTCCTGAGGAGACTGACCCCTGATGAGCCAGTCGTCCAGGTATGGAAAGACAAAGATGCCCTGGTTTCTGAGATAGGCCGCCACCACCGCCAGGCATTTGGTGCAAACCCTGGGGGCGGAGGTTAGGCCAAATGGAAGTACCCTGTTCTGAAAATGATTTCCTCCCACTACAAATCGGAGATATTGTCTGTGGTCTGGATGAATGAGGATGTGAGTATAAGCATCCTTTAGGTCTAAGGAGCATAGCCAATCTCCCTGCTGGAGGTAGGGCAGCAGTATTCCAAGGGTAAGCATTTTGAACTTTTCCCTCTCCAGAAACTTGTTGAGATTTTGCAAGTCTAGGATGGGCCTAAGACCTCCTGTCCTTTTTGGTACCAGAAAGTACCTGGAATAGAAGCCTCCTCCTATCAGGTGGTGAGGCACCGGTTCCACGGCCTGCTCCTGTAGAAGACTTGCCAACTCCTGAAGGAGGAGGTTCCTGTGCAGAGGGAGTCGGAGGCTCCCCTGGAAAATAGGAGGGAGGTAACTGGTTGAAGTGGAGCAAGTAGCCCTTTTGGACTATGTTCAGTACCCAGGTATCCCCTGTTATAGCTGACCATCTGTGGGCGTACAGTGTCAGCCGGCCTCCTGTGCTGAGTGGAGCCAGCTGTGGGGGAGAGGCTATGCAGTGGGAGTCAAAACCCCGCTCCCTGCTGTGCAGGAGCCGGAGCTGGCGGCTTGGGGGTTTTCTGCCTACGGGGCCTATGTCCCTGCCCCGTGGCCTGCTGACCCTGTTGGGGAGCTCGAGAGGCCTGGAATTGAGGGTAGGATTTGTAGGCAGAAGCCTTCCTCGGGTAAAAGGGCTTTCTCCCCGAGCCCTTCTTCTTCTGAGAAGGGGCAGAAGTCTTTCTGGACAGCCTTGTCCTGGTGAGATTCTGTGTCTCGATTTCTGCAGCCTTTTCAGCCATGGGTTTGCCAAAAAGGTTCTCACCCTGGCAAGGGATATCGACCAACTTGTCCTGGATCCATGGCTCGAGGTCCGATGACTGTAGCCAGGCCTGACGGCGTGCACTGATGCCGGCCACTGCTACTCGGGCCGAAGCCTCGAAGCCATCATAGGCTGCTCGAGATATAAACTTCGAGCACTCTCGAATCCCCGATGACAAAGCCTTGAACCTCTGCAAAGGTTCCTCGGAGAGGCCAGCAGAGAACCCAGCAATCTCCTTTGCCAGGTCTCAGAGGTACATGCCCATGTACAGCTGGTAAGTCTGGACACGGCACGCCAGCATAGAGCCCTAGAAGCACTTTCTACAGAGGGCATCCAGGTTCCGGGGGAGTGCATCTTCTGACTCTTCAGACGATGCATGGCCAATTCCACAACCATGTAGTGGTGCGGTAGCTGTGCCTTCTGGAACCCAGGGCTCTTACGGACTCGATAAATAGAATCGAACTGTTTGCTGAGAACCGGCGCCGAGGCCGGTGCCTCCCACATGCAGAACAGCAGCTGTTCCAGCATCGGAGGAACTGGTACAGTAAAGGCCTCCTTCGGGGGAGAGTCATACTGCAGGGCCTGGAGCTCTTCGGCTCGAGGCTCCTCCTCGGGATCCGTCGGGAAGGCCAAGGCCTTGGCCATATCCCTCACAAAGTCCGAGAACCTGGTATCCTCCAGGGGAGACCTTCTCCGAGGCTCGGACTCCAGTGAGTCCAATGGGACGCACCGGGTCCGAAAAGTGTCTGGAGACTCCTCATCCTCCGTCTCCCCACCCCGACCCCTCCGAGGAGGAATCGAGCGGCTCTGGCTGGGCGGGCACTGATGCCATCCACCCCGACGCCGAGGGTACAAGCGTCAACGACCTCGGCCCCATACGGGAGGCCGAGGGAGTCCTTGGCCGAGGATCGACTCGAGACTGCATGGACTCAAGAATCGGCTCGGCCTCTGGGGTCGACTTGGACGTCGAGGTCCCGGTGGTCGGGGCAGATACACCGGTCAGACCAGTGATCAGCACCCGCTGCTGCTCCATGAAGGCAGCTAAACTGCTCTCCAAGGCCGTCAACCTGAGTCCGAGCTCAGGAGATTCAGCAGCTCCCGACTCGTCCTTCGATGGCGTCGGGTCAGACGTTGGCTCCCCCGGAGGAGAGTCCATGAGGACTACAGCACTCACGCGACTTGGGGACTCCGGCTCCACACAAGGCAATTTTGCAGGCCTCTCCGGCTCCAAGGACCCGGGACGGCTGTCAGGGCTATGTGACCTAGACCTCGAGGGACCAAGAGCGTCCACCGATGCCACCCTCGCGGGTTTCTTCTTCCTTTTGTGTTCCCGTGAGGGAGACCCCCGCTCAGAGGAGCCCCGACGATGCTCGGGGTCAGACTCCCGAGACGTCGAGGCCTCTAACGAAGTCCGGGCCCAACCGGAAGCGGAGTCAGAGAAGATCCTTTCTCGCTGATGCTAACGGCTCTTCAATGCCTTCAAGGACATTTTGCTACATGGGCCACAGATCATCGGGTCACGATCGGGCCTGAGGCACCGGAGGCAGCAGTCGTGTGTGTCGGTGAGAGACATCAGTTTCTTACACAGATCACACTTCTTGAACCCACTGGCAGCCATCGGGGGAAAAAGGGCTCCTGGGAAGGTCAAAAGACCGGGCTGCCAGTGAAAAAGAAAAAGAGCGCGAACGCTAGTCTCGAACGACAAAAAACGAAAAACAGCTCCGGGCTCGATACCGGTGTACCGTGTCCAGGCGGGAAGGGGAACCGGCATCAAACTGGCAAAAATCATGAATCTTCTAAGGAAAAATGAACTTTTAACCGGGTGACAAGGACATACGTCCGTCGGGCTCCACGGAAAAAGAAGAATGAGCAAGATGGCACCCATGGGCAGGAAGGGGACCGCGCATGCAACCTGCATTCCCAAAGGCTTTCTTTGAAAGCTGGGGAAATGCTCCGCACGAGGGCTCCATCGACGCCAACGTCACCCATATGTGAGGACTGATTCCTGCTTGGTCCTGGAGAAAATTTGTTCTTTATGATGGTTTCTACCATTTTTCCCGGTACTGACGTCAGGCTCACTGGCTCACCGGTCTGTAGTTCCACAATATTTCCTTCAATTCTTTCGCACCTTTAAATACCACTTCAGTCATGGGTAACATCCCTACATCTTCCTCTGTAAAGACCGAAGCAAAGAATTCATTCAGTCTCTCCGCTATCGCCTTGTAGCCTCTTAGTGCCCCTTTAACCCCTCTATCATCTAATGGGCCAACTGACTCTCACAGGTTTTTTGCTACGAATGTACTTGAAAAAGTCTTTATTTTGCCTTTTTCCTTCCGCAGCAAGCTTCTTCTCAAATTCTCCCTTTGCCTGCCTTATCAATGCCTTGCATTTGACTTGCCAGTGCTTCTGCTGTTTCCAGGTTTCGTCATTTGGCTGTTTTTTCCATTTCCTGAAAGATGCTTTTTTGGCAACAGCCTCTCTGACCTCACCTTTAAACCATGCTGGCAGTTTTTTGGACTTCCTTCCACTTTTCTTAAAGCGTGGAATACAGCTGGTCTGGACTTCCAAGATAGTAGTTTTCAACAACACACAAGCTTGATGTAAGTCTTTAACCTTTGCAACTGCTCCTTTTAGTTTTTTCTTAACTATTTTCCTCATTTTATCACAGTCTCCCTTTCGAAAGTTAAAAGGTAGTACTGTGGATTTCCTTACTATCCCTCCTCCACTAAATAAATAAAACACGATCATGCTATGATCACTATTGCCAAGTGGCCCCAACACCCTTATCTCTTGCACCAGATCTGGTGTTCCACTAAGGACTAGGTTCAATATGTCTTACCCTCTGGTCGGTTCATGAACCAGCTGTTCCAAGAAGCAGTCATTTATTTCATCTAGAAACTTTATCTCCCTAGCATGTCCTGCCATGACACTGACCCAGTCGATACTGGGGTAATTGAAATCACCCATTATTATTACAGTGTTGTAACTTTTGTTAGCTTCCCTGATTTCTTTGAGCATTTCATCATCCATTTGTTCATTCTGGCCAGGTGGTCGATAGTACACCCCCACTGCCATCACCTTCCCCTTTTTACAGGGAATTTCAATCCATAGAGATTCTACAGCAAATTTTGTTTCCTGCAAAACTTTAATCCTTTCTGACTCAATGCTCTCTCTAACAGAGCGCAACCCCTCCACCAATTTGATCAGCTCTATCATTACGATATTATCATTACGATAATGTACACCACTTGAGAAATAAAATTATAAATTAATTTCCTCTTGTACTAAACAAAAACACAAAGGTGTTAGCAATGCATATTTCCCAGAGCTGACATATTCCAATTAATAAATTCAAAATTAAGAGGTATGTTTCTTCCTTTTGTTGTTTGGGCATTTTATTTTTCAATTGCAATTGCTCCAGTCACTTTCTTCTGTTTTTTTTTCGTGTCTTCTGCTAACTCTCGATTGTCTGCTGTCCATTTGTCCTTTCTGCTCTCTTCTAGCTTTTTTCCATTCTCGCTCTACATCTGTTTCAACATACTGATCTTTCCCCTTTTGATATTTCCTCCATTTCTTTCTTTATTCCTTTTTCATCCACTCAGATTTCACCCTTCCATCCTCAATCCCCACTAACTCTCCAAATACCCAGCCAATCGTAAATTTTTCTTCCCTCCAACACAAAATATCTTTTTCCCTCTCCATCCTCACTCCCCCAGCCCCATCCCCTTCTAGTCTTCCCACAACATCAGCTTCTAGTTCTAGCTCCAACCAGTATCTGCTCCCTTCTAGTCCCATTCTCTAGCCCCCGCATCAGCCCATTTCCAGTCCTAGTCCTCCCATCAGCCATTTCCATTCCTATCCCAGCCCCCCATCAGCCCATTTCCAGTTCTATGCACATTTCCCAGAGCTGACATATTCCAGTTAATAAATTCAAAATTAAAAGGTATTTTTCTACTTTTTGTTGTTTGGACATTTTATTTTTTCAGTTGCAATTGCTCCAGTCGCTTTCTTCTGGTTTCTTTGTGTCTTCTGCTAACTCTCCATGTAGGCGGACGTATGGGGTCATAGAGGCCATGTGGCCCAGGAGGAGGAGAAGCCGGGCGGTTAGCAACTGTACCTCTGTGGCTAGCCCACTGAGGCCCTCTGACCTCTCCTGAGGGAGGAAGGCCTTTGCCTGGAGGGTATAGCACAGTTACTTACCTGTAACAGGTGATCTCTTGGAACAGCAGGAATAAGTCTTCACATATAGGTACGTCGGTACCGACGGAGTCTGCGTGGGAATGCTCCCCAGAGTCCAATCAGAACGCTTTTGGAAGCATCCCAACACGCCTGCATGCTGCCTTCCCGCCTTTCCCAACTGCCTCTCCTCAGTTAAGTTTTAAAGCTGAGGCAAAGAGAGAGAGAGCAAGAAAGGGAAAGATAGAGATAGAGAAAAGCAACTCCTAGGGGAGGTGGGTGGGTTGTGAAGACTTATTCCTGCTGTTCCCAGAGATCACCTGTTACAGGTAAGTAACTGTGCTATCTCCAGGAACAAGCAGGAATGAGTCTTCACATATGGGGACTCCCCAAGCTAAGATGCCCAGAGGGAGTCCTAGCATGTAGCGAATCTAGAAAGAGCTATGCTACTCCTCAGGACCTCAGGCATCTTGGGGATGGAGGGTAGGAGTTGAATTATAGAAAAGGTGCTGTGGAACAGCTGGACTAGAACAGGACTTCTATGGAGGAAGATCCTGTATAGATGACATTTAGTAGTAAAAATATTGAGTGCAATATTCTAATATGGACCTCCCTTGGTGGTATTGTAAAAAGTCTATTGAGGTTCATATGGATCTGTTAGAAGAGCCAGGGGAAGATCCTCAAGGAGTACCTCACTGTGAAGTAGAGGTAATAAACTGTAGGAAAAACAAGTGGAGGTCAGAACCCATCAGGGTGAGAAACAGCCCCAGGGGAAACTGGAGTAGTAGAAAGAGGTAGGGCTTCAGTGGGAAACGCAGAAGGTACTATTAGACAAAGCTTAAGCCCTTTTGGTCGAAGAACAGTACAATGCTAGGACCAAAAGGAAAAATAAATCTGACCGATTTGGACTGACAATGGAAATAGTCCCTGTAGGAGAGAAGGGGTATGGAGACCCCTATATCCGATAACAAAGTAAGGACAGACTTATGAAGCGTTACAGCTTTAGATTAACTGAAAATCCATGATGTCTTTCCTAAATGAGGTCAATTGGGAAAGAAAGGTACATGGAAAGCTTCAGAGGTACCTAAACCTGAAAGGTTATGGTAAGAGAAACAAAAAATGTGTTAATTACCACAGGGAGTGGTTATATGTGTAGAACCCCAAGCATGCTGGCACAGCATTGATAGGGGTAGTGCACATCCGTCAGAGTCATATAGGAATATATGGATATATGAACCTAGACAGAGAGATAGATAAGTACGTAGATAGAAGATTCTCTATACATCTATTCAAGGAGGTATCACCCTTCTTGTTATTAGATGAATCTTCCCTCTATCCCCATATCCCTATGGGGATCTAGTTATATAGCCATGTCTCCATCCACTTACATGGAGACCTGTGTCTAAATATATATCTATCTATCTGTATCTTCCGCCCAGATATATATATATATATATATATCAACCTGTCGAGATATATCTTCTAGGTAGATATGTTTCCCTGGTTATAGATGACAGAGTCAGAGGAATGGTTTTCCTGACAAGAAGGAGTCTAAATTCCTTTAAGAATGTGAGCTCTTGAATAACCAGGATGGTCTACGTGAAAAATGCAGAGGATAACTTCATTCTGCAGGCAGCAAGTCCAGATCTCTCTAGAACTGCAGTATGGTGAATGGATAGAAGACGCCACTGGAATAAGATACCATATTGACCCGCCTATGAGGGCAAGATGGGTATCAGGCGTCCTTGAGCTGCAACTGAAAGAAAACTATCCCTGGCAAGAAGTCCAAAGGAGATATGGACCAAGCCAGGGAATTGGCCATTCTTTAGGTTTTCACGTGATGAAAGGCCTGTGTCTTTTGTTTCAAAAAGAGATTTTAGATGAGATGGTAAGAGTAGGGAACACCTACCAGTCATGGGAGCATGACTGGGTGAACCCCTCCTAACCATCTGGGATTATCTGCTAGGCAAGATACTAATGCTCTCTAGCAAGGGCCCATAGTGCAAAGCTACTCTGTAGAGTTGCGGAGAGCATGTTAGAGGTTGGTTAGAAGAAAATACTGGCTGCTTAAAGCCAGCAGGTAACAAACTATTCTGCCAACAACAAGGGGGCGAAGAATAGAAGTCAACCAACAAGTCTGTGATAATAGGGTTTCCAAAAAAGGTTGATAACCTGTTTGGGGTTTACCACTGAAGCTAGAAGGATTGCTAGTGGAGGAGAAACCCTGGTTGTGTGGTGAACAGAACCAGTGGCTTAACCACTAGGAAAGAGTAGTTTACTCACCTGTAACAGGTGTTCTCCAGGAGCAGCAGGAATCAGTCCTCACTTATGGGTGACGTCGGCGCCGACGGAACCCTCGCAGAGCAATTTCCCCAGCTTTCGAAGAAAGCCTTTGGGAATTGCAGCGCGCTTGCGCGGTCCCCTTCCCGCCCAAGGGTGCCATCTTGCTCAGTCTGATGACATAGCGAAAAGACAGCAAAAAAGTTAGCAAAAACAATGGATAAGAATGACTGCAACTCCGAGGGGAGGAGGGAGGGTTGTGAGGACTGATTCCTGCTGCTTCTGGAGAACACCTGTTACAGGTGAGTAACTACTCTTTCTCCAGGACCAAGCAGGAAGTCAGTCCTCACTTATGGGACTCCCAAGCTTAAGGCTACCGGAGACCTCAAGCCGAAAAATGAGCTCCCTCTAGCTCAGCAGTACAGAAGGAAGGAATCTTCTCTGAACACGCCCCCGGCCGGTAGCCCAACACCAGGGCCGGAGGGTAGGAGTTGCCTAAATCTCAAAGAGATTGTGGAGGACTGCCTGTCCGAAAGCACTGTCCCTGCGGGACTCCCTCTCCAGGCAGTAATGAGCCGCAAAAGTCTGGCTGGAAGACCAAGTAGCGGCCCGGCAGATGTCTGCCAACGGAACAGAGCGGAGATGAGCCACTGACGCAGCCTTCGCCCTGACACGGTGAGCCGTGACTCGACTCTCCAAGGAGAGGCCAGCTGCCCCATAAGCCCAGGCGATACAGTCAGCTACCCAGATGGACAAAGTACGCTTGGAGACAGGCACCCCCAACCTATTGGGGTCAAAAGAAACGAAAAGCTGAACAGCCTTTCTATGCTCCCGCGTATGGTCAAGGTAGAAGGATAAGGCCCTCCTACAGTCCAGGGTATGTAGAACCGTTTCAGCTCGGCTGGTATGCGGCCTGGGAAAGAAGGTTGGAAGAACCACCTCTTGGTTGAGATGAAAAGGGGAAACCACTTTTGGAAGAAACTTAGGGTGAGTCCTTAAGACCACCCTATTCGGGTAGAACCTAGTGTAAGGAGGCTCAGACACTAGGGCTTGCAGTTCACTAACGCGCCTAGCGGAGGTAAGGGCTACCAAGAAGAGAGTTTTCCAGGAAAGAAAACGAAGAGGGCAGGTAGCCATAGGTTCAAAAGGCGGACAGGTAATCCGCTGTAAGACCACATTGAGATCCCAGTCAGGGGCTGGTGGGCGCAAAGGAGGCTTAAACAGAAGGAGGCTTCTGAGAAAACGCGCCACCAAGGGGTGTGCGGAAAGAGGCCTGCTGTCCACCGGCGAGTGATGTGCAGAGAGAGCACTGAGGTGGACCCTGACAGAGTTGGACTTGAGGCCTAGATTGGAAAGGTGAAGCAAGTATTGCAGTACCACCGATACCAAGCAGGAGAAGGGGTTCTCAGACTGCTGAGAACACCACACGGAGAAGCAACGCCACTTAAGGGCGTAAGACTTCCGGGTGGATGGTTGCCTAGACACCAGGACAACATCTTCAACCTCCGGAGGTAGTAGGAGCGGAGCTAGGATTACCCTTTCAGCAGCCAGGCCATCAGGTGAAGGGCCCGGAGGTTGGGGTGCAGGAGAGTGCCTTGATCCTGAGTCAGGGGATCGGGCTGAAACCCCAGAGGAAGAGGAGTGTCCACCGCCAGTTGTAGCAGGAGCGGGAACCAGGGCTGTCTCGGCCACCTGGGCGCTACCAGGATTACCGAGGCCCTGTCCCAGAGAACTTTGAAAAGCGTCTGGGACACGAGTGGCGTGGGAGGAAAGGCATACAGTAGGCCCGTGGACCACGGGATGAGGAAAGCATCCGCCACTACTCTGAGAGGATGCGGGTGCCTGGAGCAGAACCTGGGAAGTTGCCGGTTCAGAGGACTGGCAAAAAGATCCATGGTGGGGAGGCCCCACCGGAGGAAGATCAGCTGAACCACCAATGGGTCTAACCTCCACTCGTGTGGCTGCAGAACCCTGCTCAGTTTATCGGCCAGGTAATTTTCCTGTCCTGGCAGGTAAACAGCTTTGAGGAGGATGCCATGGTCGACTGCCAAAGAGCACAGCCTCCGAGCCTCTTGACATAGAAGGAGGGAGACTGTGCCCCCCTGTTTGTTCACATAGAACATGGCAACCTGATTGTCCGTCTGGACCAGTACAGACTGATGAGAAGTGAGGTGAGAGAAGGTCCGCAGAGCTAGGTGGATCGCCCTGAGCTCCAGGAGGTTTATCTGCTGAGCAGCCTCCCAAGGGGTCCAAAGGCCTTGCGTACATGTCCCTTGGCAATGTGCTCCCCATCCCAGGAGAGAGGCATCTGACATCAGCACTTGGGAAGGCGGAGGAAACTGAAAGGTCATGCCGAGTACCAGATTGGGCAGATGAAGCCACCATTGCAGAGAGGAGACCAGGCGGTCGGAGATCTGTACTAAGTCCGCAAGGCTCCCTGTGGCTTGATGCCATTGAGTGCGAAGGCTCCACTGAGCAGGCCTCATATGTAGACGGGCATTCGGAGTCACATGGACCGTGGAAGCCATATGGCCGAGCAGCCGCAGGAATTGCCTGGCAGAGACCAGGGAAGTGCTGTGAAACTTGCTGGCCAGATCTCTGAGACGGTTCGCCCGTTCCAGAGGCAAGAAGGCACGAGCCTGCAGAGTGTCCAACCGTGCTCCTATGAATTTGAGATCCTGAGAAGGGAGCAAAGTGGACTTTGCGAAGTTTATGACAAACCCCAAGTGCTGAAGAAGAGCCACTGTGCGATGAGTGGCCTGAGTGACCTCCAGGGAAGACTGTGCCCGGATGAGCCAGTCGTCTAGGTAGGGAAACACAAAGAGGCCTTGAAGCCTCAGGAAGGCTGCCACCACTGCCAGGCATTTGGTGAACACCCTGGGAGCAGAGGACAGGCCAAAGGGCAGTACCCTGTACTGATAATGATTCCCTGCCACAACAAATCTTAGATATTGCCTGTGGTCCGGATGGATAAGGATGTGAGTATAAGCATCCTTTAGATCCAAGGAGCATAGCCAATCTCCCTGCTGGAGGTAGGGCAGCAGGATCCCAAGGGTAAGCATCTTGAACTTTTCCCTTTGCAGGAACTTGTTGAGGTTGCGCAAGTCTAGGATGGGTCTGAGGCCTCCTGTTCTTTTTGGTATCAGAAAGTACCTGGAATAAAAGCCGTGACCTCTCAGGTGGTGGGGCACCGGTTCCACAGCCTGTTCCTGAAGAAGACTTGCCAACTCCTGAAGGAGTAAGTCCCTGTGCAGAGGGGGTCTTGGAGGCTCCCCTGGAAAGTAGGAGGGAGGTACTTGGTGAAAGTGCAAAAGGTAGCCCTTTTGAACTACCTGAAGCACCCAGGCATCTGATGTTATGGCTGACCACCTGTGGGCAAAGTGGGCCAGGGGGGGAAGAGGCTATGCTTACGGAGTCAAAAACCCCCACCCTGCTGAGCAGGGGCCGGTGTGGTGGGCTTGGGGGCCTTCTGCCTACGGGACCCATTACCCTGTCCCTTAGCCTGCTGACCCTGATGGGGAGCTGCTGAGGCTTGATATTGTGGGTGGTGTTGTTTATAGGCAGACACCTTCCTCGGGTAAAAGGGCTTTTTCCCCGAGCCCTTCCTCTTCTGTGAAGGGGAGGAGGTCTTCCTGGACAGGCGAGTCCTGGTTAGAGTCTCGGTCTCGAGTTGTGCAGCCTTTTCAGCCATGGGCTTGCCAAAGAGGTTTTCACCTCTGCAGGGGACATTGACCAACTTGTCCTACACCCATGGCTCGAGGTCGGATGACTGAAGCCAAGCCTGTCGGCGGGCACCGATGCCGGCCCCGGCTACTCGAGCCGATGCTTCGAAGCCATCGTAGGCTGCTCGAGAAATAAACTTCGAGCACTCTCGAATACCAGTGGACAAGGCCTGGAACCTCTGCAAAGGTTCCTCGGAGAGACCAGCAGAGAACCCGGCAATTTCCTTTGCCAGGTCTCGGAGATACATGCCCATATAGAGCTGGTATGTGTGGACTCGACAAGCAAGCATAGAGCCCTGGAAGCACTTCCTACCGAGGGCATCCAGGTTCCGGGCCTCCTTGCCGGGAAGCACCGAGGAGTGCATCTTTTGACTCTTGAGTCGATGCATGGCCGATTCCACCACCATGGAATGGTGCGGTAGTTGTTCCTTTTGGAACCCGGGGCTCTTGCGGACTCGATACATGGAATCGACCCGCTTGCTTAACACTGGCGTCGATGCCGGGCTCTCCCACATGCGGAAGAGAAGTCTTTCCAGCATCGGAGGAACCGGTACAGTAAAGGCCTCCTTCGGGGGAGAGTCATACTGGAGGGCCTCGAGCTCTTCGGCTCGAGGCTCCTCCTCGGGATCCGCGGGGAAGGCCAAAGCCTTGGCCATATCCCTCACGAAGTCGGAGAACCGGGTGTCCTCCGGGGGGGACCGTCTCCGAGGCTCAGACTCGGGCGAGTCGGAGGGGACGCACCGAGTCTGAAAAGAACAGGGTGACTCGTCCTCCTCCGTGTCCCAGCCCGACTCCTCCGTGGAGGAATCGAGCGGCTCCGTGCAGGCGGGCGCCGATGTCCTCCGCCCCGACGCCAAGGCCGGCGTCGACGACCTCGGTCCCGAACGGGAGGCCAAGGGAGACCGTGGCCAAGGATCGACTCGAGCCCGCATAGACTCAAGGATCGGCTCGGCCTCCGGGGTCGACTTGGACGTCGACGTCCCGGTGGTCGGGGCAGATGCACCGGCGAAGCCAGCGATCAATGCCCGCTGCTGGTCCATGAAGGCAGCGAAACTGCTCTCCAAGGCCGTCAACCTGAGTCCAAGCTCAGGAGAACCAGCAGCCCCTGACTCGGGCCCCGACGGCGTCGGGCCCGACGTCGGCTCCTTCGGAAGCGAGTCCACGAGGACTACAGTACTCACGTGTCCAGGAGACTCCACTTTGAGACGAGGATGCTTCGAAGGCCTCTCCGACTCCGAGGACCCGGGGCAGCTATCGGGGCTATGCGACCTGGCCCTCGAGGGACCAGGAGCATCCTCCAACACCGCCCTCGCGGGTTTCTTCTTCAGACGATGTTCCCGGGCGGGCGACCCCTGCTCAGAGGAACTCCGACGATGCTCGGGGCCGGAGTCACGAGACGTCGAAGCCTCTGACGAGGTCCGGGCCCGGCCGGACGCGGAGTCAGAGAAGATTCGCTCCTTTTGAGACTGCCGACTCCTCAACGCCTTCGAGGACATTTTGGTACATGGACCACAAATCATCGGGTAATGATTGGGTCCGAGGCAGCGGAGGCAGCAGTCGTGTGTGTCGGTAAGAGACATAAGTCTCGTACACTGATCACACTTCTTAAACCCGCTGGCAGCCATCGGGGGAAAAAGGGCCCCTGTGAGGTCAAAAGACCGTGCTGCCAGAGAAAAAGAAAAAAGTGACGGGAACGCCAGTCACGAAGGACAAAAACCGAAAAATAGTGAACGGACTCGACACCCCGAGTATCGAGGCCGGGCGGGAAAAGGACACGGCGTCGAACCGAGAAAAAACAGAACGAAAAATCAACTTTTTCAGCGGCGATCACAAACTACATCTGTAGGGCTCCGCGGAAAAAAGAAGACTGAGCAAGATGGCACCCTTGGGCGGGAAGGGGACCGCGCATGCACGCTGCAATTCCCAAAGGCTTTCTTCGAAAGCTGGGGAAATTGCTCCGCGAGGGCTCCGTCGGCGCCGACGTCACCCATAAGTGAGGACTGACTTCCTGCTTGGTCCTGGACAATTGCTGCATCTGCAGCAACTACCAGGGCAGTGAAAAACATTTCTTTTTCCTTTTTTTCTTTTTAGATTGGAAAAAGAAGCAATAGACATAGTAGGAGTGGTAAGACTTCCTTATTGTCTGATGAGCTGCCCTAAAGTAAGAAAAAGAGGGAGACAACTCTGGAAGGGAAAATCCCCTTGTGGAATAGGTAGAGGACCATAGGGGCTTACCAGTGTAATACAGCTCCTCTTACAAACCGAATGTTGTAGTAAGAGGGAGGTAAGACAGAGTTGAAGGAGACTGACTATGTAGTAAGTCTCTGAAAGGTAAGATGATACATGCTAGTACAGGGAAAACTGTCTTATTGATAGTTGTCACCTCTCTTTTCCCAGTAGGAAGAAGAGAAATCTGTTAACTATAGGCATGATCATCATAAAGACTCTTAGAGCAAAAAGAAAGGATGTCTCGTGAAGAGAGATCCATGAGAATTTAGGATGAAATTAGTGTAGATGCTTCAAGTGAAAAGAAGCAGACTGCAAACTCTAACCACCAAACAGGAGATGTAATGATAATCTATCTGAAACCCTGCGACTGCTGGGTTTGCTGAACCTGTTGAGGTTGTGGTTTCTTTAGACCAGTGCGATGTTTCCCCTGTTTGGGGACATCTGTATGATGGGCAGAAGATGGATAAAACCCAGCACCACTGTATATAGCCCACTTTGTACATAGATCAAACTAATCTAGCACACAACACAACACGCACCCAACTAAATTTTCTCCCTCACTGCATGTATAACACACTCACACTACCAGATTGTTTGCTGTGATACCACCTTGATTATTATGATAAGGCGGTTTAGAAATACTGTTAAATAAATAAATAAACTGGGAAAGAGGAAGGCGTAAAACAGCCTCTGGAAACAGCAATGTCAGTGGTTAACTGAGCAACTTGGAGTAAAGACTCCTTGTTAAAAAGATTTTCTCCAGTGCAAGGAGTATTTCCCAGTCTTTCTTGTGCCCATTTGTCCAAGTCTGAAACTTGGAGCCAGGCTTTACGTCGTGCCCCTATAGCTATAGCAAACGTTCTGCTAACAGACTCAAAGGAGTCTAGGGAAGCACGAGTAAGGAACCTAGAGATATTTTGAGCATGACCAACCAATAAGGAATAGTCTGCTCTTTTGGGCTCTTGAAGAAAAGGGGTCAAAAGCAGTAATTTCTTTGTGACCTCTTCAAGAGATAATCTCATATAGAAAATATATGAGAGAATTCTTGCTGAAAGCATGGATGCCTGGAAGGTTTGGCGTCCAAAGGTATCTAAAGTCTTAGACTCACGACCTGGCGGATAAGAAGAGTGCTATTTAGTACTCTTAATACGCCTCATTGTTGATTCTACAACAATGGAATGATGAGGAAGTTGAGTCTTTTGAAAACCTGGAGAGGGGGGCACCTTATACAGAAGATCAGTTGCCCTAGAAGGTGGGGGTACCGTTAAAGGAGTTTCCCACATTCGAAAGAGGAGATCCTGCAAGGTCTGATGCAAAGGAAGCATGATGTTGTCCTTTGGACTCCAGGGAACATACAGGGATTCTGTATTCCCTGGTATAGGATCCTGACCTGGTATAGAAATGGAAAGTGACTTTGCCATATCAAGCAGGAATGCTTGAAAAGAAAAATCCCCAGAGGGACATCCTCTAGAAAGAGGAGGACAGGCTAGATCTGTTGAAGAACAAGCATTGGCACCCAGGGATCTATCCAAATTTAGAGGAATAGAAGACCCTAAAGGGTGGAGTATCGGATCCTTAGAAGATGGTCGCCGGTACCGCAGGAGGTCGGGACCAGCAACAGTCGGTAGCACATCGTCCATGCTAGGGATCGATTCCAAACTCGGTACCAAGGGAAGCGAGCCTGATGAGAGAAGCATGGAAGGTACCGACAGCAATGGTAATATGGATACCGGTACCGACTCCGGCACCGTATCCGATACCGGTGGATGAAGGCCAGTCGGTGACAGCTCTAACGGTATCAAAGAAACCGAGAGTGCCCGACATGGATCATCGGAACCGTGCCTTCAGTACTGTGCAGTATCGGTACCAAGGCGAGTCGGTACCCAGTCATCCAGACTGGAGATCGATTCCAGACTCGGCATCGAGGGAAGCGAGTCTATCAATGCACATCTGGAGGGTACTGGCGTCGGTACCAGTACCGGTACCGGGATCGATACCGATACTGGAAGATCGGTCTGCAGCGTATCCAACGGGCCCGCAGCCGAGGACGCCAGACTACGATCTTTGGTGAGGAATGTTTCATCCAACACCATTGCTGATGCCGGGGTATCGGTACCGCTCGAAGCGGATGCCACCACCGAGCACAGCTCAGGTATGTTCGGAGAGGTGTGAACCTCAGGAACAACCTGAAACCCCACTAAGGATTTGGAGGCCGAAGACTCCCACCGGGGTTTTAAAGCCAGTGTGTCCTCGAGGGCAAGGCCAGAGGCATCTCTATGCTGTGCATGAGATCTACCACTCGAGGGCTGGCTAGTCTTAACAGACTGTTTTTGGGTTACCTGATCCTGTGAAGAAGAAAGGGTGGTAGGTGCCCTGAAGTTAACTGGGGACCGCATATCGAGGTGAACTCGATGCTTAAGACTTCTTCCGACTATACTGTTGCAGGAGGGACACTCCAGCGGATAATGGTCAGGACCCAAGCAGCGCAGACACCAATTATGAGTGTCTAAAATGAAATTTGTACCGCCACAGTTTGAACATTTCTTAGGGATAGTGGCTGGCGCTTCCATGAGGAAAAAGAGTAGGACTAGCAGGCCGAAAAAACCGTCAGGCCCTAAGAAGAAAAGGGTATTCCTTATAAAGGAAAATTTAGAAGAAAAAAGAAAAGAAACACCGGCGGTACCGGTGGCGTCGGGGAAGGCAGACGCGACCACAAGAAAACCAAAAAATAAAAGAAGAATTTTCTGTGGTGACAGAAGGACGTCCTGCCGGCTCCGCGGAAAAACGAAAACTGAGGAGAGGCAGCTGGGAAAGGAGGGAAGGCAGCACGCAGGCGCGTTGGGATGCTTCCAAAAGCGTTCTGATTGGACGCTGGGGAGCGTTCCAGCGCAGACTCCGTCGGTACCGACATACCCATATGTGAAGACTCATTCCTGCTTGTTCCTGGAGATCTAGCTATGCCCCTATGAATGACAGGCACTGAGCCGGAAAGAGGTGGGACATGGGGTAGCTGACTATGAACCCTAGGTGCTGCAGGACGTGGATGATGCGCTTGGTGGTGTGGTGCACCTCCGCAGCTATGCCTCCCCTTATGAGCCCATCGTCCAGGTAGGGAAAGATGAACGTCCCTTGGAGACGAAGGTGGGCTGTGACCACCACCAGGCACTTGGTGAAGACCCTTGGCAATAAGGCCAGCCTGAAGGACAGCACCTTATATTGGTAACGATCTCCTCTCACCATGAAGCAGAGGTATTTTTGGAGGTTGGGATGGATCAGGATGTGCATATACGCATCCTTCAGGTCTAAAGAGCATAGTCAGTCTCCCTGATGGAGGTATGACAGCAGTGTTCCAAGGGAGAGCATCTTGAATTTCTCCCTTACCAGAAATTTGTTCAGGTCCTGCATGTCTAAGATGGGCCTGAGGCCCCCTGTTCACTTGGGAAAGAGGAAATACCTGGAGTAGAATCCGGTGCCCCAGAGATACTTGGGCACTGATTCCACCCCTAGTCCTCGAGAAGACCTGCAAGCTCGGTGAGGAGCAGAGGAGAGGTCTCCTTTCAAGTATGAGGGTGGCAACTGTTGCAGTTGGAAGAGGCAGCCCTTCCTTGACCACTTGCAGTACCCAGGAATCAGTGGTGATGGTAGACCACCTGTGGGCAAACAGGGCCAGACACCCCACCCCTGTGCGCTGTTGGGGACCTCCTGAGGGAGAGGAGGTCATGCTCAAGGAGTCAAAAGCTCCCCCCAAGTCGAGCCGGAGCCGGCACCTGGGACTTGGGGGTTTTCTGTTTACGGGGGCCATGCCCTTGCCCCTTGTGTTATTGGCCTTGCTACGGGGCCGAGAAGGGATGGAACTGTGAGGTATTGCCAAAACCTCTCTTTTTCCTCTGGAAGAAGGGCTTCTTCCCTAGGGCCTACTTACGGGGCTGCACCGATATCTTTTTAGAGAGTCTGGTCCTTGTTAGGAACTCAGTCTCTATTTCAGCCACCTTGTCTGCCATGGGTTTCCCGAAGAGAGTCTCTCAGATAAAGGGGATATTAATAAGCTTGTCCTGAACCCATTGTTCGAGATCAGATTACAGCCATGCCTGGCATTGGGGCCCGATGTCCGTGGCGCTATTCTGGCTGAGGAATCGAAGCAGTCGTAAGCTGCTCGGGATAAAAACTTCAAGCACTCCTTGACCGCCAAGGACAGAGACTTGAACTGCTGAAGGGGTTCCCCATCGAGACCTGCCGAGAAACCGACGAGCAAAAACGCACAATAAAGACCTTTTCAAGTACATTCGTAGCAAAAAACCTGTGAGAGAGTCAGTTGGTCCATTAGATGATAAAGAGGTTAAAGGAGCACTAAGAGGCGACAAGGCAATAGCGGAGAGACTGAATGAATTCTTTGCTTCGGTCTTTACTGAGAAAGATGTAGGGATGTTACCCATGACTGAAGTGGTATTTAAAGGTGCGGAAGAATTGAAGGAAATATCGATACATCAGGAAGATGTCTTACAACTATTAGATAAACTGAAGAGTAGCAAATCACCTGGGCCGGATGGTATACATCCAAGGGTGTTGAAAGAACTGAAATATGAGATTGCAGAACTGCTATCAGTAATCTGTGAACTATCATTAAAATCATCTCTAATACCTGAAGATTGGAGGATCGCCAATCTAACACCAATTTTTAAAAAGGGTTCCAGGGGTGATCCGGGAAACTACAGACTGGTGAGCCTCACGTCAGTACCGGGAAAAATGGTAGAAACCATCATAAAGAATAAAATTACTCAGCATGTTGATAGTCACAACCTAACGGGAGACAGCCAACATGGCTTTAGACAAGGAAGATCTTGTCTTACTAATCTGTTATGTTTTTTTGAAGAAGTGAATAAACAGGTGGACAAAGGTGAGTCGGTTGATATTGTGTATCTGGACTTTCAGAAAGCCTTTGACAAGGTCCCTCATCAGAGACTTTTGGCAAAACTAAAGAGTCATGGGATAGGAGGCAGTGTACTATTGTGGATCAGGAACTGGTTAAAAGATAGAAAGCAGAGGGTAGGGCTAAATGGCCAATTTTCCCAATGGAGAAAGGTGAATAGTGGTGTACCTCAGGGATCTGTGCTGGGTCCGCTGCTTTTTGACATATTCATAAATGACCTGGAAAGTGGAATAACGAGTGAGGTTATCAAATTTGCAGATGACACAAAACTATTTAAAGTTGTTAAAACCCAAGAGGATTGTGAAAAATTGCAAGAGGATCTTGATAAATTGGAAGACTGGGCATCAAAATGGCAGATGAAATTTAATGTGGACAAGTGCAAGGTTATGCACCTAGGAAAGAACAACCCAAACTATGGTTACACGATGCAAGGTTTCCACATTAGGAACCACCACCCAGGAAAAAGATTTAGGCGTCATTGTGGATACCATGTTAAAACCCTCGGCCCAGTGTGCAGCGGCAGCCAAGAGAGCAAATAGAATGCTAGGTATGATAAGGAAAGGAATGGAAAATAAAACAAAAGATATTATAATGCCTCTATATCGTTCCATGGTGAGACCGCACCTTGAATACTGTGTGCAATTCTGGTCGCCGTATCTTAAAAAGGATATAGCGATTTTAGAAAAGGTACAGAGAAGAGCCACCAAAATGGTAAAGGGGATGGAAGGATACTCCTATGAAGAAAGGCTAAAAAGGTTAGGGCTCTTTAACCTGGAAAAGAGACGGCTGAGGGGAGATATGATAGAAGTCTATAAATTAATGAACGGAGTGGAACGGGTAAACGTAAAGTAGATCGATTGCTTACCTTATCAGAATATAGAAAGACTAGGGGACATGCAATGAAGCTACAGGGTAAACTATTTAAGACTAATAAAAGAAAATATTTTTTCACTCAACGTGTAATCAAACTCTGGAATTTGTTACCGGAGGATGTAGTAAAGGCTGTTAGTGTAGCTGGGTTTAAAAAAGGTTTGGACAAGTTCCTGGAGGAAAGGTCCATAAACCATTATTAAGAAGTGACCGAAGATATCAATGCTTGACCCAATACAAGCATTGTAGAACTTGTGTCTCTTGGGGAAACTGCTAGGTACATATGACCTAGATTGGCCACTGTTGGAAACATAATACTGGGCTTGATGGACCTTGGTCTGACCCAGTATGGTATATCTTATGTTCTTATGAGTGCATGCCAATGTATAGTTGGTAAGATTTGACTCAGCACGCAAGCAAGGGAGTCGAGGGCCCTGGCCTCCCTGCCGGGGGGGGGGGGGGGAATAGAGGAATTGGTCTTTTGACTCTTGAGTCTGTGCGTGGCAGACTCAATGACCATCAAGTTGTGGGAAAGTTGAGTCTTCTGGAACACAGGGCTTCAGCGGACTCGGTACATAGAGTCGAGTCACCTGCTGACAATGGGCACCAATGCTGGTGTCTCCCACATCCGGAGAAAGAGGTATTCGAGGATCAGAGGGACAGCACCAGTAAGAGTTTCCTTAGGGAGGGCCTTGTACTGGAGAATCTCCAGTTCCTCCATGTGGAGATCCTCCTTGGCCTCAGTCTCGACGGCAAGCACCTTAGCCATGTCCCGCACAAAGTCGAGGAAAGCGATGTCCTCAGGCGGGGAATGACGCCGGGACACCGGGGGAGATGGTTCTGAGAGCACGTCTCTGTGTCGCTGAGTGCCCAGGGACTCCTCGTCCTCTGTCTCCAATTCTGACCTGTACTGGAGGGGGCCCCGGAGCGCGATGTCGCCGGAGATTCTGGTGCAGAGTCGGACTTGTGAAAGAACTGTTCTTGTTGCAGCTGACAATTCTCGATGGCCTTTGTGGTTGTGGTCCCGTAGAGTTCACAGTCTGGGTCGTCATGCTCCAGCCCAAGGCAGCGGACGCAGCAGTAATGTGGGTCGGTGCGGTATATCATCTTACCGCACCGATCACATTTCTTGAATCCGCTGGAGGCCATTGGGAAAAAAGGGGTCCTGCCGCCCGGCAAGGGTCTGAGGCCTGCGGCAAAAAAGGGTGTGAAGCACCAGTCAAGGGATATCTCAATAAAAATCCAAAAAAAAGGAACAAGCCCGAGGAGTGACACAAAGGCGGTGCCAGCATCACCCATATGTGAGGACTGACTTCCTTCTTGTTCCTGAAGAAACCAGTCTTCATGGTATTTCAGGCACTAAGAAGGGGCTATGATACTCTGATTATCCAGCAGAGAGACTACAACGGCTTATTTGCTTTCGGCTTCGCACTTCATAAAGAGTGGCTGCCACCACCAACAGCACCTTTGGGAAAATGCGGGGTTGTGAAGCCATAGGGGAGTGCCCTGAACTGAAAGTGGGCACTCAGAATATTCAAGCTCAAGTATTTCTGATGGTGCTGCTAAATGGAACTATGAAGATACTCTGCCTTGAGGACTATCACTGTGCAAAAGTCTTCTCTACAGTGTGCTGAAATTATCGATCAAGGTTTCTCTAAGAAATGGGGAACTCTGAGCCAAGTTCATTCCCCTGAAGTCCATAATGGGATGAAAAGAGCCATCTTTGTTTGGGATGGCAAAATGATAGAATATTGTCCTGTTCCCCTTTCTTGAGAAGGCACTGGCAGCACTGTCCCATGGCCTGAAGCTTCACCAACGCAGAATGCACTACTGCTCTTTTGGGCAGCTCATGACATGGAGAAATTAAATTCAAATCGGTAAGCCAGTGGAAAAATTCCTGTTTGTAACCCCTCTGCATTACATCTAACACCCACTAGTCAGTGATAAAGAGGGAGGGGGGGTGACATGATCAAACTTGCAAGCACTGTGGAGGAGTTTGAGGACAGTGTTCAGGATCAATTGTAGGTGGCAGATTTGGCACAGAGGAAGACCGGAGAAAAGAGAATTGGCATAGTCAAAGCGGGTAATTATTAGTGAAAGCAGAAGCAGACAAATGGGGGGCTGATCGAGGAATTTGCAGATCGAACAGATCTGGCATAGAACAATAAAGGAGCACTGAATAGTGGAAGAGGTGATGAGAAAAGGAGAGCCAACAGTCAAAGGCGACACAAAGGATTTTAATTGTGTCTTGGAAGGGAAGCAGGGCACTGTGAATAGAGGGGGAAGTAGGAAGAGAAAGGGGAACAGGACTGGCAAAGACAAGACAAGCAGTTTTGAAGGTGTTGAGCTTTAGGCCGTGACTAGAAAGTCAATCGACGATGGAATTAAGCTGAAGGGAGATCCAAGAATTGGCAGCCGAGGAATGCATGTGGAGGTGGAAAATGAACTAGATGTCATCAGTATAAAGAAAGTTATGTCTAGAGACGCTATCAATAATGCCAAAGGGGCCAGGAAGATGCTAAAAAGGATGGGACCAGGGACAGAACCCTTGAGGGACACAGTGCAGGGTTTGAGGGGCAGAGAGCAGAGAAGACCAAGAAACATGGTAAGAACGGTCAAATGGAACCAGTCCAGCATAGAACTCATGACACCAATCAAAGAGAGTACAAAGAGAAGACGTGCGTGATCAACTAAGTCAAAAGCTGCAGTGAGGTCTAGGGAAACAAAGAGGATTTGGTGACAGGAGTCCAAGGCAGTGCGGAGATAGTCGGTAACGGCCAGAAGAGAGTGCTCAGTGGACAGATGGAGACAAAAACCTGTTTGGGCCGGGTGGAGGGCACCAGAAAAAAGGAGGAAGTCTTGTAATTGCCAAGCAACCACTCACTCCGCAACTTTAGAGAGAAAGGGTAGAAGGGAGATGGGAAAATTAGACCTTACCTGCTAATTTACTTTCATGTAGTCCCTCCGGTCCAGACCAGGCAAATGATCCAGTTCAGACAAATGGGTTGTGTCAGTCTACCAGCAGCTGGAGACTGATTATGCAAATTTTCCAGTGATGACATCCTATACTCTCTGAGGCTGCTATCCTATTCCCGAGTATACAATTGACAAAACAGTAAAAACAACCTCCCTAACAGAGACCATATTACTGAACTATCACCTATGGGAACTCACAGAAACTGAACCCTTCCTCATTCCTCCAGCAATTGACTCCAACAAACAAGCCTTGTGACTGAATTTTAAATTTGGAATGCATGTATAGCATAGTTACTCACCTGTAACAGGTGTTCTCCAGAGACAGCAGGCATCAGTCCTCACATATGGGTGACATCAGCACCGACTGAGCCCGCATGGAGCATTTCCCCAGCTTTCAAAGAAAGCCTTTGGGAATGCCACCATGCATACGTGGTCCCCTTCCCGCCCAAGGGTGCCATCTTGGTCAGTCTGATGACATAGCTCAGGCAAGGATAAAAATCCAAAAAGAGTGGGCAACTCCAAGGGGAGGCAGGTGGGTTGTGAGGGCTGATTCCTGCTGTCCCTGGAGAACACCTGCTACAGGTGAGTAACTATGCTTTCTCCAGGAACAAGCAGGAAGTCAGTCCTCACATATGGGAAAGCGTAGTTACTCACCTGTAACAGGTGTTCTCCAGGAGCAGCAGGAATCAGTCCTCACTTATGGGTGACGTCGGCGCCGACGGAGCCCTCGCGGAGCAATTTTCCCCAGCTTTCAAAGAAAGCCTTTGGGAATTGCAGCGCGCATGCGCGGTCGTCTTCCCGCCCGAAGGTGCCATCTTAGCCAGTCAGATGACATAGCTAAAAAAGACAGCATAAAAATTTGCAAAAAGAACATAAGCAGACGATTGCAACTCCAAGGGGAGGAGGGAGGGTAGTGAGGACTGATTCCTGCTGCTCCTGGAGAACACCTGTTACAGGTGAGTAACTACGCTTTCTCCAGGACCAAGCAGGAAGTCAGTCCTCACTTATGGGACTCCCAAGCTCAAGGCTACCGGAGACCCTAAGCACAAAAATGAGCTCCCTCTAGCTCAGCAGCACAGAAGGATAGAATCTTCGCTGAATTATCACCCACCGGTAGCCCACATCCGGGATGGAGGGTAGGAGTTGCTCAGACCTCAAAGAGATTACGGAGGACTGCCTGTCCGAAAGCACTGTCCCTACGGGACTCCCTCTCGAGACAGTAATGGACCGCAAAAGTCTGGCTCGAAGACCAAGTAGCGGCCCGGCAGATGTCTGCCAGCGGAACAGAGCGGAGGTAAGCCACTGACGTGGCCTTTGCCCGAACGCAATGAGCCGTGACTCGACTTTCCAAGGCGAGTCCGGCTGCCCCATAAGCCCAAGAGATACAGTCCGCAACCCAGATGGACAGAGTACGCTTGGAGACCGGGAGTCCCAATTTATTGGGGTCAAAAGACACAAAAAGCTGAGCAGCTTTACGGTGCTCCCGCGTACGGTCAAGGTAGAAGTTCAATGCCCTTCTACAGTCCAGGGTATGGAGGACCGTCTCAGCTCGGCTGGAGTGTGGTCTGGGAAAGAAGGTTGGAAGTACCACCTCCTGATTCATGTGAAAAGGGGAGACCACTTTAGGCAGAAACTTTGGGTGAGTCCGTAGGACTACCCTATTCTTGTAGAATCGAGTGTAGGGGGGATCAGACACGAGGGCCTGCAATTCACTTACGCGCCTAGCGGAAGTGAGGGCTATCAAGAACAGTGTTTTCCAAGACAGAAAACGGAGAGAACATGTAGCCATAGGTTCAAAAGGCGGACAGGTGATCCGCTGCAAAACCACATTCAAGTCCCAGTCCGGCGCTGGCGGGCGCAGAGGTGGTTTAAGTAGAAGGAGACCTCGGAGAAACCTCGCTACGAGAGGGTCGTTGGAGAGAGGTCTGCCGCCCACCGGCACATGATGTGCTGAAAGAGCACTGAGGTGAACTTTGACGGAGTTGGACTTAAGTCCCAGATTAGAGAGGTTCGAACCGAAAGAAAAAAGTATAAAATAAAGAGGAAAATCAACTTTTTCGCGGGGACAAGACGGGGACGTCTGTAGGGCTCCGCGGAAAAAAGACGACTGGCTAAGATGGCACCTTCGGGCGGGAAGACGACCGCGCATGCGCGCTGCAATTCCCAAAGGCTTTCTTTGAAAGCTGGGGAAAATTGATCCGCGAGGGCTCCGTCGGCGCCGACGTCACCCATAAGTGAGGACTGACTTCCTGCTTGGTCCTGGAGAATCCCCAGTTACATGCTACTGAGGACCCGCAGGAAAGATGCCACGGCGAGCCATGAGCAGAAATTGGTAACCGAAGACAGCCCAAGAACCCCGGGTCCCTGGAAGACCACACTCCCGGTAGCCGCAGAAGAAGGATCAGAGGGCCGGAGTTGCCTAAACCCCAAACAGGTTACGGAGTATGGCCTGGCCGAAGGCGCTGTCCCAACAGGACTCCCTCTCCAGGCAGTAATGCGTCGCAAAGGTGTTAGCCAAGGACCAGGTTGCGGCTCGACAGATCTCCTCCAGGAGCACAGATGTGCCACCAAAACTGGCCTTGCAAAGACACCGTGCGCCGTGACTCAGTGGTCCAGCGGTAGCCCAACCTGAGCCTGGGCGAATGCGATGCAATCCACCACCCAGAGGGAAAGGGTCCGCTTGGTGACTGAGTCCCAGACGGGCAGGGTTGTAGGAGACAGAGCCGCTCGGACCTGTGGTGGGCCTGCGTGCGCTGCAGGTAGAAGGAGAGAGCCCTCCTACAGTCGAGGGTGTGAAGGATCGCCAATGATCGGTCAGTGGGAGGCTTCTGAAAGAAGCTCAGCAATACTATCTCCTGGTTGAGGTGAAAATCCGAGACAGCCTTCGGAAGAAACTTGGGGTATGTTCAAAGAACCACCTGGTTCCCGTAGAACCTCATTTAGGTAGCATCGGCCATCAGGGCCTGGAGCTCACTGACCCTCCAGGCCAAGGTGAGGGCTACCAGAAAAAACACCTTCCAAGAAAGGTGTGGAAGCGAGTAGGATGCCATCAGCTCAAAAGGCGACTGTGTTAGGCGCGTGAGGACAACACTGAGATCCCACTCTGCCAAAGGCGGTCAGATGGGAGGCCTGGAAAGGAGCAGCCCACACATGAAGCGGGAAACCAGCAGCTGGCTCGAGAGGGGTCTGCCCTAGACATGGGAGATGGTTGGCTGAGATCACGCTCAGGTGGACCCTGACCGAGTTGGACTTCAGGCCCGCCTGCAAAAGATGAAGCAGGTACTGCAGGACCAGGTGAGTGGGGCAAGAGAATGGGTCAGCCCATACCTCCGAGCACCACACCAAGAACTACCACCACTTAACGGCGTAAGCCCTCCTAGTCGAGTCCTTGCGCGAGGCCAGCAATATGTCCTCGATCTCCACCGGGAGATGAAGAGAGGCTAGCGTGACCCGCTCAGCCACCAAGCCATGATGGAGAGACACCTCAGGTTCAGGTGAAGCAAGAGACCCTCCTCCTGTGTCCAAGAAGCCTGGCGTGCTGCCGAGGGGAACCGGGGGCTCCGACGAGAGGCGAAGCTGCAGCAGAAACCAGGGTTTCTGAGGCCACCACGGGGCCACGAAGATCACAAAGGCCCTGTCCCGCTGAATCTTGAGAAGGGCCCGCGCTATGAGCAGGGTGGGAGGAAACGCATACAGAAGGCCGTGCGTCCATGGCAGCAGCAAAGCATTGGAGGCTTCCCTGTTCAGCTGGGGAACCGGATCGCAGAACCGCAGGAGCTGCAAATTCGTAGGCCTGGCGAACAGGTCCAGGACCGGAGTACCCCAGCACCAGAATAGCCACTGCACAGTCTGTAAGCAGAGACGCCAATCGTGTGGCTAGAGGATCAGACTCAGTCTGTCCGCCAGAATGTTGATCTGACCTGGGAGATAAGTGGCCCATAGGACTAGACCTTGGCAGATTGCAAAGGACCATAAGGCTACCACTTCCAGGCAGAGGCTTTAAGAACCGATGCCCCCCTGCTTGTTTATATAGAACATTGCCACCCGGTTCTCCGTCTGGACAAGCACCATCCGATGGTGAATGCAGTGCCTGAATGTCTGGAGGGCGAGGAGGACCGCCTGTTGTTCAAGGAAATTGTTTGGCAGCCGGAACTCATTGAGGGACCATATCCCTTGCGTGTGGAGCTCGCCACAATGTGCTCCCCAGCCTGCTAGAGAGGCATCCGTGGTCAAGACCACATCATGCTGTGGAGTCTGAAACGGCATGCCTCGGGGCAGGTTCCAGGTGTCCCGCCACCAGTCAAGGGTACTCGGACAGCTGGTGAGTGACCGAGACAGCATCCCGGAGACAGCCTGTCACCTGAGCCCACTGAGTGTGAAGGCACCACTGTTGCACTCGCTTGTGCAGACGGGTGTCGGGGTCGACGTGGACCGTTGAGGTCATATGGCCAAGACGACGGAGCATTGCTCAAACCAAAACTGCATCGTGGTGCTGAACCACAGAGGCCAGGGCAATGAGGCGGTCTGCCCTGTCCTGGGGAAGGAAGGCCATCGCCCGCTGAGTGTTGAGGCACGTGCCGATGAACTCCAAGGATTGGACCGGAGTGAGGTGAGACTGAGTAATGCGCCACAAAACGGAGGTGCTCAAGGAGATGGATGGTGCAGGCCATGGCTCACCTTGCTTTGTCGGCTGTCTCCCCCGTAACGAGTCAGTCATCTAGGTAAGGGTAGACGAAGGTGCCCTGTAACTGAAGGTGGGCTGCGGCTACCGCAAGTCACTTGGTGAACACTCAAAGAGCGGACACGAGGCAGAAGGAAAGCACTCTGTATTGGTAGTGGTTCCCTTGTATTCTGAAGCACAAGTATTTTCTGTGCTTTGGGTGGATCAGGATGTGAGCGTATGCATCCCGAAGGTCCAAGGAGCATAGCCAGTCGCCCTGCTGGAGGAAGGGCAGCAAGGCGCCAAGAGCGAGCATTTTGAACCTCTCCCACACCAGGTTGAAATTTCTTAAATAGAGGATGGGTCGGAAGCCACCCGTCCGCTTTGGCACAAGAAAGTAGCGGGAGTAGAAGCTGCGACCCCTTAGGTGCAGTGGGGCTACTTCCACTGCTTGTTCCTCGAGGAGACTGGCAAGCTCACGCGCCAAGACGACCTGGTGCACAGGGAGCCGAGGGGGCTCCACGGTGCAGAAGGGTGGAAGCAGCCAGTCCAGGTGAAGAGGTAACCCTCCCGGACGACCTAGAAAACCCAGGTGTCAGAGGTGACTGACTCCCATTGGGGAGCAAAGTGGACCAGGCGCTCTCCCATTAGTAGCTGGGTCGCCAGCAGGCGAGCGGCTATGCATCTGGCGTCAAAGACCCAGGGCGACTGGGCCGCTGCCGGGTTCTGGCTTTTGGCTTACACGGCCCTTGATGGCCGCTCTTGTTCTTTCTGCCTTGAGGCGGAGGCGGCGCTGGAGGGTAAGGTGGGTAGCCCTGATAGGGGAGACCCTTCATCTGAAAGAAAGGCTTCTTGCCCTGCTACTTCTTCCGCAGGAGGGAAGAGGTCTTCCGGGAGAGATGGGTGCGGGTTACATACTCCATCTCAATCTCCGCTGCCTTGTCTTCCATCGGTTTGCCGAACAACTGTTCACCCAGCCACGGTACATCAAGCAGCTTTTCCTGGACCCATTGTCTGGGGTCCGAGGACTGGAGCCAGGCCTGTCACCTGGCCCCAATACCTGCAGCCGCTACCCGAGCAGAGTATTCAAAGCTGTCGTATGCAGCACAAGAAAGATACTTTGAACAGTCCACCACTGATTTCAGAAGGGACTGGAAGCGGCGGAGGTAATCGCCATCGAGGCCCGCCTGGAAGCCCGTAAGTTCATTCATGAGGTCACGAAGGAACATATCTATATATAACTGGTAAGCCTGAATGCAGCAAGCCAGCATGGAGCCTTGGTAGGTCTTTCGCCTGAAGGCATTGAGCGCGTGAGACTCCCTACCCGGCAGGACTGAAGAGTGGGTTTTTGGACTCTTCGGCTTATGTTGGCAGATTCCACTACCATTGAGGTATGGGGGAGCTGGACTTTCCAGAAGCTGGGCCCCTGCTGATGCTGTCCAGGCACTTGCTGACAATGGGGATAGACGCAGGCATCTCCTACATGCAGAGGAGCAGCCGAGTCAGAATGGGTGGAACCGGAATCATGAGGGATTCCATGGCGGGGTCTCATATTATAATATATCGAGTTCCTCCGCACGAGGCTCCACCTCGGATTGCACAGAGTGCCAGGGCTCGAGCTATGTCCCGCAAAAACTCCAGAAAGGAGGTATCCTCGGGAGGCAACCACCACTTCTGAGTGGGCGGGGAAGGATCCGAGGAGAGGTCCGGATGAGCCCGGGATTCAGGGAAAGTATCCCAGTCCGAAATCTCTAAGGGGGACTCAGAACTAGGCTGCTCGAGTAGAGCCCATGGCAGAGGCTCGGGAAGATCTCACACCCGAGGACCAGGACGAAGATTGAGACCTCTGCCAGGATCCCTCACGAGACCCCTGGCTCTCAGGGGTTGTTGTGGCAGTCTGGGGAGCCAAGACAGGCGTCGCCCTCGAGGTCTCAGGGTGCGTGCCAATGGGGACTGGCACCAGCACCTGCTGGGCAGCAAGGAAGGCAGAAACGCTGCGCTCCTGTGCCAGCATTCGGGCCTCCCACTCAGGAGTGGGGCCCTGCGACGCTGACACAGGGCTAACCGGGTCGGGTGTCAAAGAGGAGTTTGGGTCCTCGCCGGAATGACCCTCAGGAGACCGGGCACCATCGCCGAAGGCCTCCGTATCTGTACAAGGTACTTTTCGGGCCGCTCCTTCTCTGACTCCAGGGACTGCCAAAGAGGGCTAAGGGACTTAGTGTGAGAACGTTCACGCTTGATCGGAGCCTCCAACAGAGTCCTCAAGGCCTTCTTCTTCTTCCGCTCCCTTTCAAGAGACCCTTGCTCGGAGTGACGCCGGGGCCACGGGAGACCCCAGAGGCAGAGGGTCAGTGGAGCAAGAAGCTGCCGAGGACACCAGGGCCGTCTTGTGGAAAATATCATCCAGTTTCTGCTTACGGCTCTGGATGGCCTTGGAGGACATATTTTTACAAAGGGAGCAGAAGTCCAGATTATGGTCTGCTCCCAGACACCGGAGATAACAGTCATGGGTGTCTGTGAGGTACATGTTTTTGGAGCATCTGTCACACTTTTTGAAACCTGAGGCCATGGGGCAAAAAGGATCCCCACAAGGTCGAAGACCTTCGGTTTGGCCAGCAGTTCGAAGGGCGTGAAAACACGCTGGATACGAACTCACAAAGAAAAGAAGAAAAAAAGAAAATAAAGTTCCAGGATATGCTGCCAAAGCAGGGGCACTGGGATGGTGGGAAGAGGACCGGGAAACCGGAAAAGAAGAAATATGAAGAAAACCTTTTCCGAGATACAGGGAAGTGCATCCGAAGGGCTCCACGGAAAAAGGGAGATTGACTAAGATGGCACCCCTTGGGCGGGAAGGGGGAAAACGCATGCGTGGTGGCATTCCCAAAGGCTTTCTTTGAAAGCTGGAGAAATGCTCCGCACAGGCTCTGTCAGTGCCGACGTCACCAGGGACTGACTTCCTGCTTGTTCCTGGCGAAAGCCAACTTTTTTTTTGATCTTTCGGCTTTTTTTTTTTTTTTTTTTATTGTGTAAGAATTCTGACTAACTCCAAGTTCCCAACAGGATAGGCTGAGAAAACTGAACCCAAGAGGCAGCCTTTCTAGAAACCGAAGAACCACGCAAGCTACTGCTTCGACTTGCGGGCTCGTGCGAAAAACAGTGAAGAACAGACAAGGGCGGATCCTGGACTGGACCGCAGGGACTACATGAAAGTAAATTAGCAGGTAAGTTCTAATTTTCCCTTCATCCATGCCCCTCCAGTCCAGTCCAGACCAGACAAATGGGATGTACCACAGCAGTACCTATCAATGAGCGGGACCTCCAAGCTCTGCTTTCAAATGTCCACCAACAGTACCAGACTAAATTCTGCCCAGGACGCTGCTTGGGCCCTAGTGGAATGTGTGCACAGCTCCACTGGTACCGGCCTCCCTTTGAGAAGGAAGGCCAAGGCAATAGCCTCTCTCACCCAACGAGAAATGGACGCCTTTGAGGCCACCTCCCCTTTACACGGCCCCTCAAACAGCACAAACAAATACTCTGATTTGCGAGACAACTGTGCACTTCAGGTAGCACTTTAATGCCCTGTGAATATTCAACTTATGGAGCCGTCCCTCAGTGGCTCCCCCATCTGCCAGGGTAAATACCAGCAATTTCACCACCTGGTTTACATGAAAAGGAGAAACCGCCTTTGGCAGAAAGGATTAAACTCTATGCAAAATCACTCTTTCCTTAGCAAGAACCAGAAACGGCTCCCAGCAGGAAAAGGCCTGTAATTCCAAGATACATCAATCCGAGCAGATAGCCACCAGGAATCCTACTTTCATCATCAAGTCCTTTAGTGTGAAATAGCTGAGAGGCTCAAATGGAGAGCCTCTCAACACCGACAGCATGCCATTAAGGATCCTAGGGTGGAACTATGGTCCTCCCTGGCAGTTGGTTCTGCTTGACTGTTCGAAAACACACAAAATATCTGAGGGGCATGCCAACGAAACTCCCTGCACCTTGCCCCGATAACAGGATAAACTTGCCACCTAAACCTTTAGAGAATTCAAGGTGAGGCCCTTGTCCAACCCTGCCTATAAGAACGCCAGAATGTCTACCACTGATGCTCCCAATGGATGGATATTGCGGTCCTTACACCAACCTTCAAATATCCACCAGATATGGCAAAGGACAGAGGTAGAGTGCTTCCTCACCTTCAGTAATGTGGCAATTACTCCCGGCGCATAGCCCCACTTTAAAAACCTTGCCTGCTCAAGAGCCAGGCCGTAAGCAAGAATCGATCTGGCATTAGAATGGGTCCCTGTGCCAGTAGATCGTTAGTCAGTGGCAGGCACCCTGGCCTGCCCACTAACAAACAATTGGATCAGATATGCATACCACGGATAGTGAAGCCAATCCAGGGCCACTAGGATCACACAACCCTCGCGCCGTGTGATCCTCCAAAGGAGCCAACCTATCATAGCCCACGGAGCGAAGACAAAGACCTTGCAGCCATGGTTGTGCTAGGGCATTCAGCCCCTCAGACATCCTCTCTCTGTGTCTGATGAAGTAGTGAGTGGACTTGGCGTTGTCTGCCGATGCCATGAAGTCCATCAGCGGTGGACCCCAGCAATCCACTATGCCTGTTAACGCAGAATCCGCCTGCACCTGTTCCGCTACATCCAGCTGATTCCTGCTCAAGTAATCTGCTTGTACATTTTTTTTTCCGGCGATATGAGCGGCCAATAGCACAATCAGGTGCTGCTCTGCCCACTGCAGAATGGGCTCCACTTTGGCCATCAGCGGAACACTGCCCGTGCCTTCTTGTCTGTTGATGTAGGCCACTGTTGAAGTATTGTCCAAGAACACTCGTACCATCCTGTGTTTGAGGAGCGGCGCAAAGTGGCAAAACGCTCACCAGACCGCTCTGATCTCCAACCGATTGATGGACCACGAGCTCTCCTCTGTCCACTGTCCCTGAGCCACTTGGAAGCAGCAATGTGCCCCCCGACTGAGTAGACTGGCATCTATGGTCACCACCACACAGTCCGGATTTTGCAATGACACTCCTTTTGCCAGATGGTACCTGCCCAGTCACCATCACATGGCGGTCCTGGTGTCCCCTGGGCATTGAAGTCGGTGGGACGGTGGCTGTGATTGAGGTAAACACCTAGAGAGCAACACCCTTTGCAGTGGTCTCATATGAGCTCTGGCCCAAGGAACCAAATCAAGTGCCGCCACCATCAAACCTAGAACCTGTAGGTAATGCCACGCGAAGGTCGTGACATCCACAGGAACCGATGCACCATGCTCTGCAACTTCTCTATCCTTTACTCCGGTAGGAAGACTAACCCCAACTGCAGGTCAAAACACGCTCCCAGGTATATCAACTGTTGCAACGGGTCCAATTTGCTCTTGGCTGAGCTGATCACCAAACCCAACTCCTGATTCTCGGCCTCTGACTTTGACCATATCAGCCAGTCATCCAGATATGGATGGACCAGGATGTACTCCTTCCAGAGTGCCACTGCTGCCACAACCAACACCTTGGTAAATGTTCTGGGTGTTGTCGCTAATCCGAACAGCATTGGCCGAAACTGGAAGTGACCCAGTAATGTCGCAAAATATAAAAACTTCTAATGCTCTGGGCATATGAGGATGTGTAGATAGGCCTTGGTGAGATCTAATACTGTAAGGAACTCTCCCTGCAGTGTTTCCATGTGAAACCGGGGCACCCGCAAGGACTGGTTGACCCGCTTGAGGTCCAGGATTGGCCGAAAAGTGCCATCCTTCTTGATCATGACAAAATAGATGGAATAACGACCACACCCAGACTAGTTTGACAGGACTGGTACCACTGCGTCCAGCGCCAGAAGACATTCCAACATGCTTTTTACTGCCTGGGTCTTATCTGGTGCCTTGCATGGTGAGACCATAAAGGCATCTGCCAGAGGATGTTGGAATTCGAGAGCATAACCATCATGGATGATCTCCAGCACCAAGTGGTCTGATGTTATTTGGACCCAGGAGTGGAGGAAATGCTGGAGACGGCCTCTGATGTGCTCCTTGACCTCCTGAGTCCCCCTCTCTTCATTGGGGTTTCTTGGCTGAGTTGGAGACAGTTGAGTAGAATCCTCGGTCGGTTCCCCGACTCCGAAAGGAAAGATTCCAGTAAGAGAAACATCCCTTTTGGGTAGGAGCGAAACACGCTGCACAAAACCCGAAGTCATCCCATAATCCTTCTCTAGCCTGAGGCACCTGTTCTTTTCCTCCCCGTGGTTTATCTTCTGGGAGCCTATCCCCTTTGGACTCCCTGAGGTCCTTAACTAGTTCATTGAACGGATCCCCAAACAGGTTACACTTAAAAGGAAGCTTGCTGAGCCTGATCTTGGAAGAAACATCCACTGATCAGTTGCACAACCACAGGAACCATCGTACCGTAACCACTAACGCCATGCTTTTGGAAAAAACGTGAACTAACTCATAACAGAAATCTGACAAGTAGGTTGATGCAGACTTCAACTTGGGTAACTCAGGAGGTTCCAAAAGTTCACCCCTGAGAAGGCCAGGTAAGGCTTGAACCCAACGCATGCAAGTCCTGACAACATACAATCCACAGACAGAGGCCTGTAATGACAGCAATTAACATCGAAAGCCTGCTTCAACAGCAACTCTAGTCTACAATCCCGTGAATCCTTTAGAGCTGCACCCCCTTCCACAGGAATCGTGGTTTATTGCTGTGACCAAGGCGTCCAATCTTAGGAGTCCGAAATAGTGAAATTAGACTTACCTGCTAATTATTGTTCCCGAACCTCTGGGTAGTGCACCTCCTCCAGCAGCTTGGAGACTGAGTACGTCACATTCTTGAGAGTAGCATTACTAATACCACTGTCTCCTCCCATGAGCTCCGAGTAACGTATTGACAAAGCAAACTCAGAGTAGCAACAAATAAGTAAAAAATAATTTCAACAAGGAAAAAACGATTAACTAGATAATACGTGTCCCACTCTTTCAGGAGGTACTAGTTTAACTTTTCAGAGAGGGAAAGAGTAAGAAAAAAGAGAGAAAGAAACAGTCTAGAGGTTTCCTTAATGACGACAGATCCCGCAAATGTTTTCATAGTATAAAATACTGGATAAGTATGCGAGACTGAATAGCAGCTCCATTAATAGCAGAGCCAAAACTGAATGAAAGAACTGCAGAATCTTACACAATCTTGGGTGGGATATGGGACTGGACTGGAGTTCCTCAAGGAAAGAGTAGTTACTCACCTGTAACAGGTGTTCTCCAGGAGCAGCAGGAATCAGTCCTCACTTATGGGTGACATCGACGTCGATGGAGCCCCCATGCGGAGCAATTCCCCAGCTTTCTAAGAAAGCCTTTGGGAATACTGCGCGCATGCGCGGTCCCCTTCCCGCCTAAAGGTGCCATCTTGCTCAGTCCAATGACAGTTAAAAATCAGCAAATTAAAATGTAAAAATAAACTATGTACAACTGCAACTCCCAGGGGAGGAGGGAGGGTTGTGAGCACTGTTCCCTCTAAGCTGTGCGCATGTGCGCGCGCACACACCTCACCAAGCGAGCGCACATACTTTACAACAGAGCGCACAAAAATTACGGCTCTGATTCTGATAGAAAACAACACAGACGTCTTAAAATTTAAAAGTAATGATTGTAATTACTAGAAATTTCCTGCTTCATTTAGTAATCGTCTATTTTCATTTAATTTGATTAAAATCAGTGTGGTGTACATCCTGTATTCTGATGTATAGTCAAATATTAAAGTATATAACTCAGAGTGTCGTTATGTGGCGCACAAAATTTTAACCTTCCTTCAAAAGCTGCACACAGCTGATTGGTTGTGAGGACTGATTCCTGCTGCTCCTGGAGAACACCTGTTACAGGTGAGTAACTACTCTTTCTCCAGGACCAAGCAGGAAGTCAGTCCTCACTTATGGGACTCCCCAGCTTCAGGCTACCGGGGACCCAGAGCTGAAAAATGAGCTCCCTCTAGCCTCAGCATCAGAGAAAGGATTTCACTGAAACATACCTCTACCGGTAGCCCAATCAGAGGGCTGGAGGGTAGGAGTTACCTAAACCTCAAAGAGATTCCGGAGCACTGCCTGACCGAAAGCACTGTCCCTACAGGACTCCCTCTCCAGGCAGTAATGGGCCGCAAAGGTCTGGCTTGAGGACCAAGTTGCAGTTCTGCAGATGTCTGCCAACAGTACAGAGCGGAGATGAGTTACTGAGGCAGCCATTGCCCTGACACGGTGGGCCGTGACCCGACCCTACAAGGGAAGGTCAGCTGCCCTGTAAGCCCAGGTGATACAGTCAGCCACCCAGATGGACAAGGTATGCTTGGAGACAGGCAACCCCAATTTATTAGGGTCAAAAGATACGAAGAGCTGAGTAGCCCTCCTATGCCTCTGCGTACGCTCAAGGTAGAAGGATAAGGCCCTCCTACAGTCCAGGGTATGCAGGACTGTCTCAGCCCAGCTGGCATGGGGCCTAGGGAAGAACGTTGGAAGAACCACCTCCTGGTTGAGATGGAAAGAGGAGACAACTTTAGGGAGGAACTTAGGATGAGTCCGAAGGATTACCCTGTTCCTATAGAAGCGAGTGTAAGGCCTGTCACAGACCAGGGCTTGAAGCTCACTCACTCTCCTGGCCGAGGTCAGGGCCACAAGGAAGAGAGCCTTCCAAGAAAGGAAGCGGAGAGGACATGTAGCCATCGGCTCAAAGGGTGGGCGAGTCAGTTGCTGCAAGACCACATTCAATTCCCACTCAGGGGCCGGTGGACAGAGAGGCGGCTTGAGCAAGAGCAAGCCTCTGAGAAACCTGGACACCAAGGGGTGAACAGACAGAGTGCTCCTCCACCAGTGAGTGATGAGCTGCTAGAGCAGAGAGGTGGACCCGAACCGATTTGGACTTAAGGCCTTGATTGGACAAGTGCAGCAGATACTGAAGCACTAACGGTACAGGACAGGCGAAAGGATCCTCCTTGCGCTGCTGACACCAGACGGAGAACCTTTTCCACTTCAAGGCATAGGTTTTTCTGGTGGACTGCTTTCTAGAGGCCAAGACCACCTCCTCCACTTCTCAGGGTAGGCCCCAGGGAGCCAACACTACCCTTGCAGCCTCCAGGCCATCAACTGGAGAGATTTGAGATTAGGGTGCAGAAGGGAGCCATGATCCTGAGAGAGAAGATCGGGCTGCAGCCCCAGAGGGAGTGGTGTGTCCACAGCTAGCTGGAGCAGAAGTGGAAACCAGGGCTGCCTCGGCCACCTGGGAGCTATCAGAAGTACCGAGGCCTTGTCCCTTAGAATCTTGAACAAGGTTCGGGCCACCAGAGGTGTGGGAGGAAACGCATACAGGAGGCCCTGGGACCAAGAAATCAGGAAAGCATCCGCTGCTATCCTCAGGGGATGCGGTTGCCTGGAACAGAACCTGGGCAGCTGCCGGTTCAGAGGATTGGCAAAGAGATCTATGGAGGGAAGCCCCCATTTCAGGAAAATATTCTGAACCACCAAGGGATGCAGTTGCCACTCGTGGGGTTGCAGAATCCTGCTCAACCTGTCCATCAGGAAGTTTTCCTAGCCAGGGAGATAAACAGCCTTGAGAAACATGTTGTGTTTGAGAGCAAAAGAGCACAGGGCCTGTGCCTCCCGACAGAGGAGGCTGGACCCCGTGCCCCCCTACTTGTTCACATAGAACATGGCCATTTGATTGTCCGTCTGCACCAGAACAGACTGGTGAGCCAAGGTGTGAGAGAAGGTTTTGAGGGCTAGGCGAATAGCCCGAAGTTCTAGTAGGTTGATCTGTTGCGTGGCCTCCCATGGAGACCATAAGCCTTGAGTGCACCGTTCCAGACAATAAGCACCCCAGCCCTGCAAGGAGGCATCCGTCGTCAACACCACTGTGGGGACAGGCACCTGAAAAGGCACCCCCTGTAGTAAGTTGGGGGGGGTGTAGCCACCACTGTAGGGAGTTCAGGAATGGTTTGGACACCCGCACTTTGTCTGGAAGGCTCTCTGTGGCCTGCCTCCACTGAGTCCTGAGGCACCACTGTGCAGGTCTCATGTGGAGGCGGGCATTCGGGGTCACATGCACTGTCGATGCCATGTGGCCTAGGAGCCTTAGACAGAGTCTGGCGGAAACCCTTGGCAGGCATAGAAACTGGTTTGCCAAGTCTATGAGTCTTTGTGCCCTGTCTTCTGGCAAGTAAGCCTTTGCTTGCAGGGAGTCCAGCCACGCCCCTATGAACTCCAGGTTCTGGGAGGGGAGCAAAGTGGACTTTGCGAAGTTTATTACAAAGCCTAGGTGTTGAAGGAGGGAAACAGTTTGGCGGGTGGCTTGCCTGGCCTCCTGGCAAGTCTGACCCCTGATGAGCCAGTCGTCCAGGTAGGGGAAGACAAAAGCACCTTGAGTCCTCAAGTAGGCTGCCACCAAGGCCAGGCACTTTGTAAAGACTCTTGGGGCAGAGGTTAGGCCAAAGGGCAGTACTCTGCACTGGTAATGGTTTCCTCCCACAATGAACCTGAGGTACTTTCTGTGGTCTGGATGAATGAGGATGTGAGTGTACGCATCCTTGAGATCTAAGGAACATAGCCAATCTCCCTGCTGGAGGTAGGGCAGAAGTGTTCCAAAGAGTAAGCATCTTGAACTTTTCTTTCTCCAAGAACTTGTTGAGGTTCCTGAGGTCTAGAATGGGCCTGAGGCCACCGGTTCTCTTTGGCACGAGGAAGTACCTGGAATAGAAACCATGCCCCTGCAGGCGAGGAGGTACAGGCTCCACCACCTTGTCTAGGAGGAGACCTTGAAGTTCTTGAAGGAGGTAGTCTGTGTGTAGAGGAGGCCTGGAAGGCTCTCCTGGGAAGTAGGCAGGGGGCAACTGCTGGAAATGGAGCATATAGCCTCTGTGGACTATGCTCAATACCCAAGCATCCACTGTAATGGGTGGCCACATGTGGGCAAAAAGGGCTAGATGACCTCCTGTGCAGGAATGGGGCAGCAGAGGTGGAAAGGCTATGCTGTGGGAGTCAAAAACCCCTTCCCTGCTGAGCAGGAGCAGGAGGCTTGGGGGTCTTCTGCCTACGGGACCCATGTCCCTGCCCCTTGGCCTGCTGACCCTGCTGGGGAGGCCTGGTACAGAGGGAAAGGTTTGTAGGCAGCTGCCTTTCTTGGGTAAAAGGGCTTTTTACACGAGCCCTTCTTTTTGTGAGAAGGGGCAGAAGTTTTTCTGGACAGCCTTGTCCTAGTCAGGTGCTCAGTTTCGAGCTCAGCCGCCTTCTCGGCCATGGGTTTGCCAAAAAGGTTTTCACCTCGGCAAGGGACATCGACCAACTTGTCCTGCACCTAGGGCTCGAGGTCTGATGACTGCAGCCATGCCTGGCTTCGGGCTCCGATGCCGGCTGCCGCTACACGAGCCGAAGCCTCGAAGCCATCGTAGGCCGCTCGGGACATGAACATCGAGTAGTCCCGGATTCCTGAGGACAAAGTCTGGAACCTCTGCAAAGGTTCCCCGGAGAGGCCAGCAGAGAACACGGCAATCTCTTTCACCAGGTCTCATAAGTACATGCCCATGTACAGCTGGTAGGACTGGACACGGCAAGCAAGCATCGAGTCCTGTAAGCACTTTCTGCCGAAAGCATCCAGGTTCCGGGCCTCCCTGCCGGGAGGCACCGCACAGTGCATCTTCTGGCTCTTCAGACGATGCATGGCCGATTCCACCACCATGGAATGGTGCGGCAGCTGCGCCTTCTGGAATCCAGGGCTCTTACGGAGTCGATAGATAGAATCGACCCGCTTGCTTAAAACCGGCGCCGAGGCTGGTGCCTCCCACATCCGGAAGAGGAGCCGTTCCAGCATCGGAGGGACCGGTACAGTAAAGGCCTCCTTCGGAGGAGAATCATACTGGAGGGCCTCGAGCTCTTCGGCTCAAGGCTCCTCCTCAGGATCCACAGGAATCGCCAACGCCTTGGCCATATTTATTTATTTATTTATTTATTTAACATTTCTTCTATACCGCGCTATTTAGATCAGTGCGGTGTACATTCAACACAAACTATACAGAGCAGGGAACTGCAATGTATTTACAATGAACAGGGGTAGATAACTTGGATATAACTAGAGGAGAACTATCTACATCTTATTTACACTAATGCATATTTACATATATTACATATTTACATATATTACATATATTTACATATATTTACATATTACATATATTTACATATATTACATATTTACATATATAATGCATATTTACATATATCCCTGATGAACTCCGAGAACCTGGTGTCCTCCGGTGGGGACCTACTCCGGGGCTTGGACTGCGGTGAGTCTGAAAGGACGCACCGAGTCTGAAAAGTATCGGGGGACTCCTCGTCCTCCGTCTCCCACACAGACTCATCCGAAGAGGAGTCGGAGGGGCTCCGACCACGCGGGTCTCGGTGGCACCCGCCCCGACGCCGAAGGCACCGGGGTCGACACCCTCGGTTCCGAGTGGGAGGTCGAGGGTGACCGTGACCGAGGACGACTTTGAGCCTTCATGGTCTCGAATATCGGTTCGGTCTCTGGGGTCGACTTCGACGTCGATGTCCAGGTGGTCGGGCAGATGCACCAGCGAGGCTGCCCATCAGTACCCCCTCCAAGGGCCCGGGACAGCGGTCGGGGGTCTTAGACCTGGCTCTCGAGGAACCAGGGACCTCTTCCGATGCCACCCTCATGAGCCGTTTCTTCCTCTTACGTTCCTGATCGAGGAACCCCGGCGATGCTCGGGATCAGACTCCCAAGACGTCAAGGCCTCAGACGAGGTCCGGGCCCGGCCGGAGGCAGAGTCCTAGAAAATCCTCTCTTTCTGATGCTGACGGCTTCGAAGTGCCTTGGTGGACATTTTGCCACAAGGGCCACAGATCTTAGGATCATGATCTGGGCCTAGGCACCGAAGGCAGCAGTCGTGTGTGTCGGTGAGAGACATTAGTTTCTTGCACCGATCACACTTTTTGAAACCACTGGAAGCCATTGGGGAAAAACGGGCCCCCGCAAGGTCAAAGGACCGGCCTTCCAGGGAAAAGACAAAAAGGGCGCCAACGCCAGCCAAGAAGGGCAAAAACCGAAAAATAGAAGACGGGCTCGATACCGGTGTACCGAACCTGGCGGGAAGGGGAACCGGCATCGAACCGGAGAAAAATACACGATGAAAGCGCAAGAAAAAACATCAATTTTTCCGGGTGACACGGACAGACGTCCAGTGGGCTCCACGGAAAAAGAAAGACTGAGCAAGATGGCACCTTTAGGCGGGAAGGGGACTGCCCATGCGCGCAGTATTCCCAAAGGCTTTCTTAGAAAGCTGGGGAACTGCTCCGCAAGGGGGCTCCATCGACATCAATGTCACCCATAAGTGAGGACTGACTTCCTGCTTGGTCCTGGAGAAAGAACAGTTACTTACCTGTAACAGGTGATCTCTGGGAACAGCAGGAATAAGTCTTCACATATGGGTACGTCGGTACTGACGGAGCCTGCACGGGAATGCTGCCCAGCATCCAATCAGAAAGCTTTTGGGAGCATCCCTCGCGCCTGTGCACTGCCTTCCCGCCTTTTCCACTGCCTCTCCTCAGTTGAGTTTCATAGCTGAGACAAAAGGAGAGAAAGAGGAAAGGAAGATAGATAGATAGATACAACTCCTAGGGGAGGTGGGTGGGTTGTGAAGACTTATTCCTGCTGTTCCCAGAGATCACTTGTTACAGGTAAGTAACTGTGCTATCTCCAGGAACAAGCAGGAATGAGTCTTCACATATGGGGACTCCCTAGCTATAGATGACAGGGGGAGATCCCATAAAATGCGTGTCCCTGGATCAGGACTGCACTTCCTACACATGGATCTCCGGCATCCCATAAGGGATGGTGGGTAGGAGTTGAAAAGAGAGGAGCTGTAAGAAAAAACAGCGAACCTAAGGACTACAGGAGAGGAGTCCTTGGTATGTATGATAAGTACCATTAAAATTATTTAATGAACAATCATAATATGGAGCTTACCTACTGGATTGTAGGAAGAAGAGAGCGTGATGGAGTCTACTGGAGATTCAGTAGAGGAATCCTCAAGCTGACCTCACAGCAGTGAGGATGAAGGTCCAAACCTGGAATTGGCAGGTGACCCAGGTGTCAACTGGGGTAGTATAAGAACGGCAGGTCTTCAGCGGAAAGCTTTATGGGAAAAAGCTGAAAACTCTTTTAGCTACAAAGTCATTAACATTGAGGAGTAAAAGAAGAAGACTGACCGATTTGGACAACTAGCCCAGTCCCGGAGGGAAGAAGGGGGTATGGAAAAAAACCCGCATTCCCAAGGAAGACAGATGTGTAAAGGGCTGAAAACTCAGAACTACTGAAGATCTACACTGTCTTTCCTAGCTGGTGAGAAATAAGAGAGATATCGAAGCATGATGCTTCAAGGATAGCGAGACCTAGAGTAAAGTGGAAGCTGTTAGTACCACAGTAGTGGTTGTGTGCATAACAGCCCCCACATACCGAGGGACAGTATGAAAATATGCAAGCCCACTGTCTGGAACCTCTAAGAAGGTAAAAACCCTTATAGCATAGACAGTTAGGGAGATAGTATGTAAATACATATCGACCTATAAAAAGTATCTCGACAGATACATATATAGAGGGATATATATATATATATATATGTATATATAGATATGTGTATATAGATATATATAGATATATATATATAGGGGCATAACATGCACACACAGCTTACAGACATATGTATGTATAGAAATATATAGAGATATATACATACATAAACATATAAGTCTGAAGATACATGTCTGCAACTAAGCCCCATAAGAACATTCACATGGGAGATGTGAAGGGGAAAGATTCATCTAATAACAAGAAGGTGGAACCTACTTGAAAGATATATAGAGAATCTATTTCTGCGGGCTAAGAGGGTGCAGGAATGCTATCCAGTGAAAATAACCAGGATGGTTGCGTGAAAAAACAGAGGATAATATCAGTCTGTAGAGAGCAAGTCGTGAGTTCTGTAGAACTCTGACATGGTAAATGGACAGAAACGCATAGAAGGAGATACCAGGATGACCCACTGGAGGGACACAGGGGTATCATGCGTTACTAGTAGAATATGTGCTGTCCATGAGGAATAGGATAGCATGAGGCCAAGCTGTAAGGAAAAAAGAGCATATTCCTGCAGGATTGGGAACTCCTTGGACATTCACGCAGAAAAAGCTTATATTCTGTATTATAACAGGAGACAAGAGGGTGTGGAGAACCCTCACAGTCATGGAAAATGACTGATAAGCTTTTCCTACTATATAGAATAGCCATCAGAGACAAAGTTCAATGCTCTGTAGCAAGGGCCCATAGTAGAAAGCTTCTCTGAAGATTGCAGAGAGCATTATGCAGGAGAATTAGGAGATAAAACTGACTGTAAGTCAGGTGTGTTGCCACATACAAGGAAATGGAGATGGCCAGAAAGAAGATAATGTGAGAAGCCTGAAGTGAGTAGGATTATCCAAGATAGATGAGGACTATCTTGGAATCACTACTAAGGCTAGACAAAAGTAGTGGAAGACAGACTGGAAACTTGTGGGAAAGTACCTGTAGTTCAAGCACTGGAACTCCTGCATGAACAGCAGCTGAAAGAGACAGCAGAGAGAATCTTCCTGTGTAAAACAGAGAGAACAGACAAAGGGAGAGGAAATACTCCTGTCCCTGTCTGATGAGCTGTCCAGAGAATTTATTCAAGGAAAAAAAGTCTAAACTGGAATGAAAGGCTAGAGAAGCTGTTCAGTATGGTACCACTCATTCAGGGGAAACCCTGGATGAGAGGGTAGAGAAAACAGGTAACTGAAGGGTGACTTACCATATGGTGAGTCAGCTGAAGGAAAAAATGTTCATGTTGGGACAGAAACTATCATGGGATAGTTGTAACTTCTCTTCTTGTTAGGAAGAAGAGGAGAAATCTGTAACCCATGGACAAGAATATCCTGACAGTTTAGCATACTGAAGAAGGGAAACCACGTGTAGAGCTTTAAAGAAAAAACAGTGAACAAACTTCTGCTAAGAAGAAGTTAACTGTAGGTTGCAACCTTCAGGAACCTATGGTTGCTGGGTATGCTCAGACTGGCTAGAGTTTGGATTCTTCAGACCAGGACGAGGTGTCCCCTGCTTGGGTACATCTGGATGATGGGCAGGAGAAGAGTGAAACAACCTTTTCTTAGGGAAAGAAGGTTTGGTAGGACATTTCCTACCTCCTGGGGAAGAAGGCGGCTTAGGATGGTCTCCAGAACCAGGGAAGTCAGTGGAGCAATGAGCAACCTGACATAAAGCCTCCTTATTGAAGAGATTTTCTCCAGTACAAGGAGAATTACCCAGTGTGTGTTGTGCCCATCTGCTCAAGTCTGAAGCTTGGAGCCAGGCTCTACGACGTGCTCCAATGGCAATAGCAGAGGATCTGCTAACAGATTCAAAAGAGTCTAGAGAAGCACGAGAAAGAAACCAAGAGATATTCTGGCTATGACTAAGAAGCAAGGAATAGTCTGCAGCCTTAGGCTCTGATAAAAAAGGAGTCAAAAGAGATAATTTCTTTGTGACCTCCTGGAGAGATAGACTCATAAAAAATATAAGAGATAATCCTTGATGCCAGCATAGATGTTTGGAAGGTTTGACGTCCAAAGGCATCAAGTGCTCTAGATGCACGACCTGGCGGATAAGAAGAATGCTTCTTCTTGCTTTTTACCTTCCTCATTGCTGATTCCACTACAATGGAATGATGGGGAAGTTGAGGTTTTTGAAACCCTGGAGAGGGGGGCACCTGATACAGAACATCAGTTGCTGTAGAAGGTGAGGGAACCCTTAAAGTTGATTCCCATATTCTCAGAAGAAGATCCTGCAAAGAATGATGTAAAGGAAGCATTATATTTTCCTTTTCTGCAGGAGAGCCTCGAGTAGGATCACAGCCAGGGATAGGAATAGCAAGAAAGGTTGCCATGTCAAGGAGAAATTTCTGAAAAGAGGGATCTCCAATGGGAACTATCCCTGGGTAGGCTAAGGTTGAAGGAGCAGCCTGAGCACCAGAGGATGTACTGGTCTGGTGCAGAAAAAGAACCCCACTAGATGAATAGTGGTACTGGCAGTCACGATTTGAGGCAGTCAGTACTGCATCGTCCATGCCAGGTATCGATTCCAAACTAGGCATAGAAAGGATCGATGGTACCGATGTAACTGCAGGAACCGACATCAATACCGATACCGGTAGCTGAGTCAGAATCGGAGACGGTAATGCCATCGAAGCAGTCATCGGAGGCTGCTCAAGCGGTACCGAGGCAACCAGAAACGCTTGATGAATATCCTCGGTACTGCGTATCCGGAAACGATAAGGGTCGGTTCCGAGACACGTCGGTACCCAGTCATCTAGACTAGATATCGATTCCAGACTCGGCATCGAAGGGAGCGAGTCTATCAATGCATGTCTAGAGGGTACCAACGTCGGTGGTGGTATCGGCGATGTTGCCGATACAGGAAAGTCAATCTGGGTCGTATCGATCGGTCCCGAAGGTACCGAGGACGCCAGATGACGATCCCTGGTGAAGAGTGGATCACTCAACACCGGTGCCGATGCCGGGGTATCGGTACCGCTCGAAGCGGATGCCACCCCCGAGCATGGCTCAGATACAGGAAAGTCAATCTGGAACGTATCGATCGGTCCCGAAGGTACCGAGGACGACGATCCCTGGTGAAGAGTGGAACACTCAACACCGGTGCCGGGGTATCGGTACCGCTCGAAGCAGATGCCACCACCGAGCATGGCTCAGGTATGTTCTGTGAGGGGTGAGCCCCAGGAACAACCTGAAACCCCTGAAATGCTTTGGAGCCCGGAGACTCCCGCCGGGGTTGTAATTCCAATGGGGTCTTGAGGGCAAGGCCGGAGCCGTCATCATGCTTGGCATGAGACCTACCACTCAAGGACTGGCTAGTCTTAACAGACTGTTTGTGGGTTACCTGATCCTGTAGAGAAGAAAAGGCCGGTGCCCTCACTCCGGGAGGGAAAACGGTATCGAGGGAAACTCGAAAGAGGGAAGTTCTTCTCACAGTTTTGCAGCCTGATTATTCAGGGGAAAAAGGGTCAGGACCCAAACAGGTTAGACACCAGGCATTGGAGTCTAAAAAGAAAACTGTGTTTCCACAGTGAAGGCACTTCTTAGGAGAAGGCGGCTCCATGATGGAGAGGCCTTGTAGGCCTAAAAAAGTTAAGACAGAAACAGAGGGAAAAATCTCTCTGAGTTTAAGAAAAAGAAAAGAAAAAACCCACCGGCGGTACCGGTGGCGGCGGGAAAAACAGCCGCGACCACAAGAAATAAAGAATTTAAAGAAAAAGTTTCTGCGGTGACAGGACGACGCCCTGCCGGCTCCGCGGAAAAACGAAAACTGGGGAGAGGCAGTGGAAAAGGCGGGAAGGCAGTGCGCAGGCGCGAGGGATGCTCCCAAAAGCTTTCTGATTGGATGCTGGGGAGCATTCCCATGCAGGCTCCGTCGGTACCGATGTACCCATGTGTGAAGACTCATTCCTGCTTGTTCCTGGAGATCAATAATTAGCAGGTAAGTCTAATTTCACTTTCCTTATCGTCCCTCCAGTCGTCCCGAACATCTGGGATGTAACAGAGCAGTTACTTAATGGGAGGGACCCGCCAATCCGGCATGCAAAACCACCAAAGCAAGACGGGCCTCCCCTGCCGCCTGGACATCTAGGCGATAGTGCCTGCTGAAAGTATGTAACGAAGACCGACGAAGACCAAGTATGTAATGAAGACCAACAGATTTCCACCGAGGGAACTAAACTATACTCGGCCCAAGAAGCAGCTTGGACTCTAGCGGAATGAGCCCGGAGCCCTAAAGGTACCACCCCCCCCTGCAAAATATAAGCAGAAGCGATCGCTTCCCGAATCCACCTGGATTTAGTGGCCTTAGCAGCTGCTTCGCCCTTGCGTGGACCGCCAAAAAGGACAAACAAACGATTTGATTTGCGAAAACTTTCGGAACTCTTCAGATAACGCTTGAGGGCCCTCTTGACTTCCAACCAATGCAGGTCATGCCCAAGTGTAGATCCATCCGAATTGTCTAAGACCGGGAGAGAAACCAGCTCATGGACATGAAACGCCAAAACCACCTTTGGAAGGAAAAAGGGAACCGGGCAAAGAACCACCCTCTCCCGAGAAAATGAAAGAAATGGCTCCTGACAAGACAAGGCTTGCAACTCCGAAATCCTTCATGCCGAACAAATTGCTACCAGAAAGACTTTTCAAAGTTAAGTCTTTCAATGAAGCATGACTCAAGGGCTCGAAAGGCTCCTTATTTAACACTCTCAGAACTAAATTGAGATCCCACGAAAGGACTAGGGCCTGACGAGGTGGTCGCATACGATTTACTGCCCGAAGAAAGCATAACACATCTGGGTGAGAGCCCAAGGGCTCTTTATTGACCTTTCCGCGAAAACAAGCAATTGCCGCTAGCTGCACCCATAACGAACTGGATGCTAATCCCTTATCAAAGCCGTCTTGCAAAAAGGCCAAGATGTCGGGAACCATCGCAGAAGATGATTGTAGTCTAACTGAACACCACGCTTCAGACACACGCCAAACGTGGATATAGGCAAGCGAAGTAGATCTCTTTCGGGCATTTAACAAGGTTGAAATGACAGGCGCCGAATATCCTTTCTGTCTCAACCATGCCCTTTCAAGAGCCAAGTCGTAAGCGAGAATCGACTCACTTGAGGCATATGCAGAGGATCCTGTAACAGAAGGTCGCTGCGCTGCGGTAGACGCCATGGATGATCCGCCAGAATCCACATCAGGTCCGCATACCAAGGACGTCTTGGCCAATCTGGAGCTATTAGAACAACATACCCATGATGTGCCTAGATCCATTGAACCACACGGCCTATCAAGGCCCATGGTGGAAACACATAGAGAATTCCCTCCATTGGCCACTGTTGTAACAGGGCATCTATGCCTTCCGACATCATTTCCCGTCATCTGCTAAAGAAACGACTGGTCTTGGCGGATTCGAAGGATGCCATCAGATCCATTAGTGTAACTCCCCATCTGTGGACAATCCGAGCATAGACGTCCTGGTGGAGAATCCACTCCCCTGGAACCACGCAAACTCGACTGAGGTAGTCTGCTGCCACGTTATCTACTCCCGCGATATGCACCGTTGACACCGCCTGCAGTCAAGGCTCTGCCCAGAGAAATAGTTTCTCTGACAGCTCTTCGAGCGCTACGCTGCCTGTGCCGCCTTGCCAATTGAGATACGCCACTGCGGTTGCGTTGTCTGATAAGACTCTCACAGATTGGGCTAGGAGAATCTTCTTGAAAGCTCTGAGCACCAAGAATACCGCTCTCAACTCCAATCTGTTGACTGACCGAGCGGACTCTTATACGCTCCAAGATCCTTGAACACAGAGACCCCTGCAGTGAGCCCTCCAGCCAGACAGACTGGCATTGGTTAGAACTGGTCCATGAACTCCATTGGTTAGAACTCAGGATGCTCGAGAGGAATTCCTGCAGTCAGATTCTTTCGTTGGAGCCACCAATAAAGAGCTACCTTGACCTCCCGTGGACACTGACGCTGGGTCAGGGAGTCTGTCTGATGTGACCATCGATGAAGTAGAGCTCTCTGCAGCTACGACCACCCTTCCTGCTCCAGGGTCTTCTCCTTGCCCTGAGGGCCCTTCTCCAGGATCCTCTAGCTCTACTGAGGCATTGGACTCCAGGTCCTCCTCATCAGTGATTTCGGTGTGTCTTTGCTGCTATGGCCACCCCCGCTCAGCCTCCACCATCAAGGAGCGCTTTAAAACTGTGGACTCAGCTGAAACTAACAGCTTCTCAGAATCTTTGCTCTGCTGTAACTTATATGCCTTGTGCAGCAGCAAAATAAACTCAGGAGAGAAACAGGAACTCTCCTCTGACCCCTGCTGAGGCTCCAAGAGGCCTGAGATGCTCCCCTTGCACTTGCCTCATGGTCTCCATCCAAAATGGCTGCCGTGGAACCCGAGCTATTAAAATGGCCGCTGGGGAAGAATCACGGGAAATTTCCCACCTCTGCATGAAGGCTCCATACGAGTCCCATAGGATCCCGTGACCCTCCCGGACATGGGCTAAGCCACTCTCTGCGTTCCCCCAGTTCGCAGCTCTATCTCTCACACACAACTTGCAACAACTCGCCTAAGAGAGAGAGCCGCGGCACGTGCCACATGCAGCGCAAGCAACTTTGGATCCCGTCATTGCTACTCTGAAAGGCCAAAGCCACGCTGAATGAATGCCCGCTGGAAAACCAATTGAAATCACCCAAACACTCCTCAACTCACTGCGGAGAGACCAAATTGCTGGTGCTCAACTCCTCGGATCCCCACAGGGCTGCCGCTGGGACTCATCAACACCGACCAAACAGCTCACAGTGGTCCCGCAGGGTTCTCCTTCTGCCCACTGAAGGGTTAATCGTGGGTTTTTTTGTTGGGTTTTTTTTGTTTTTAATACTACGTGTCAATTGTGCGGTCTAAGTCCCTACCAGAACAGTTCTGCTCTTCCCTGCAAAAACTAATCGGCCTCGGGTGACCTTAATCCTTCACAGTCCAGACAAGCAATTGAATGGATGTGACCCAGCTGCTGGAGACTGAAGTACTGGGGAATAAGAGAGCAGACTCAGACGGTATAGGGTAACATCACTAGAAAATGTACATAATCAGTCTCCAGCTGCTAGCAGACAGACAAACTATATGTCTGGACTGGACCGGAGGGACATGGATGAAAGGCCAGTAGTTGATAGGATCCGAGGAATCAGTAGCAGCTGGCTTAAGAATAAGAAGGATGATGGTTTCTTTCCAGGAAAAGACCAAAGGAGAAAGATGAAGCAATGATAGAAAAAGTCTGGGAAAGAAAGGAGTCACTGATTAGTTTGAACAATTGTGGGGACATCGGATCAGAGGGGCCTGAGGTGGAGTGAGATGAGGCAATCACATGAGACAGCTCACTGTAGGTAGCAGCAACAAGAGAGTAGTTACTCACCTGTAACAGATGTTCTCCAGAAGCAGCAGGAATCAGTCCTTACATATGGGTGACGACGACGGCGCCGATGGAGCCCCCGTGCGGAGCATTTCCCCAGCTTTCTAAGAAAGCCTTTGGGAATGCAGCGCGCATGCACGGTCCTCTTCCCGCCCAAGGGTGCCATCTTGCTCAGTCTGATGACGTAGCTAAAAGACAGCAAAAATAGCAAAAATAAAGCATATGACTGCAACTCCAAGGGGAGGAGGGAGGGTTGTGAGGACTGATTCCTGCTGCTCCTGGAGAACACCTGTTACAGGTGAGTAACTACTCTTTCTCCAGGACCAAGCAGGAAGTCAGTCCTCACATATGGGTCTCCTCAGCTCAGGGCTACCAGAGGCCCCAAACCGAACAATGAGCTCCCTCTAGAGCCTCGGCATGCAAGAACAGAATCTTCTCTGATAACACCCCCGAACGGTAGTCCAACACCAGGGCCGGAGGGTAGGAGTTGCCTAAACCCCAAAGAGATTATGGAGTACCGCTTGCCCGAAAGCACTGTCCCTGCAGGACTCCCTCTCAAGGCAGTAGTGGGCCGCAAATGTCTGGCTTGAAGACCAAGTAGCGGCCCGGCAGATGTCTGCCAACGGAACAGAGCGGAGATGAGCCACTGACGCAGCCTTCGCCCTGACACGATGAGCCATAACTTGACCCTGCAATGAGAGGCCGGCTGCCCTGTAAGCCCAGGTGATGCAGTCAGCTACCCATATGGACAAAGTATGCTTGTAGACAGCCAACCCCAACTTATTGGGGTCAAAAGAGTCGAAGAGCTGAACCGCCCTCCGGTGCTCCCGTGTACAGTCAAGGTAGAAGGACAACGCCCTCCTACAGTCCAGGGTATGCAAGACCATCTCAGCCTGGCTGGCATGAGGCCTGGGAAAGAAAGTTGGAAGAACCACCTCCTGATTGAGGTGGAAAGAGGAGACAACCTTTGGAAGGAACTTAGGGTGAGTCTGTAAGACTACTCTGTTCCTATAGAACCTAGTATATGGGTGCTTCTGATACTAGGGCCTGAAGCTCACTCAGTCGCCTTGCTGAGGTAAGGGCTACCAGAAATAGCGATTTCCAGGATAGAAAACGCAGAGGGCAAGTAGGCATAGGTTCAAATGGTGGGCACGTAAGCCGTTGCAAGACCACATTCAAATCCCATTCAGGGGCAGGTGGACGCACTGGAGGCTTAAGCAAAAGCAGGCCTCTGAGGAAGCGAGCCACCAAAGGATGGCTGGATAGAGACTGACCCTCCACCTGTGAGTGGTGTGCTGAAAGAGCACTAAGATGAAGACTAATAGAATTGGACTTAAGGCCTAGGTCGGACAGGTGAAGCAAATATTGCAGCACCACTGGTACCAGGCATGAGAAAGGATTCTCGTGTTGAGTACACCAGGTAGAGAATCTACGCCACTATAAGGGCGTAAGACTTTCTGGTGGACTGCTTCCTAGAGGCCAAGACTACGTCCTCCACTTCCCTAGGCAATAGTAATGGCGCTAGAACTACCCTTTCGGCAGCCAGGCCATCAAATTGAGGGACTGGAGATTGGGGTGTAAGAGAGATCCCTGCTCCTGAGACAGGAGATCGGGTTGCGTCCCTAGAGGAAGAGAAGTGTCCACAGCTAGTTGCAAAAGCAGTGGGAACCAGGGTTGCCTTGGCCACCTGGGAGCCACTAGGATCAGCGAGGCCTTGTCCCTGAGCACCTTGAATAGTGTCTTGGACACCAGAGGCATGGGAGGAAACGCATATAGAAGGCCTGTAGACCATGGAATGAGAAATACATCCGCTGCAACTCTGAGAGGATGCGGTTGCCTGGAACAGAACCTGGGAAGTTGACGGTTCAGAGGACTGGCAAAGAGATCCATGGTTGAAAGACCCCATCTCAGGAAGATCTGTTGAACCACTAGAGGATTCAACTGCCACTCGTGCGGCTGCAGGATCCTGCTTAATCTGTCCGCCAGGTAATTTTCCTGACCTGGGAGATAGACCGCTTTGAGAAGAATGCCGTGATTGACTGCCCAGGAGCACAGTTAATGCGCTTCCTGACATAGAAGTCGGGACCCTGTGCCCCCTTGTTTGTTCACATAGAACATAACTTGATTGTCCGTCTGAACCAAGACGGACTGGCGAGAGATGAGATGGGAGAAAGTTCTCAGGGCTAAGCGGATAGCTCTCAGTTCTAAGAGATTGATCTGCTGTGCGGCCTCCCAAGGAGACCACAGGTCTTGAGTACACGCTCCTTAGCAATGTGCACCCCAACCTTGAAGAGAAGCATCGGTTGCCAGCACCTGAGAGTGTGGAGGTGCTTGAAAAGGCACCCCTTGCACCAGATTTGGAAGATGAAGCCACCACTGCAGAGAAGACTGTAGTAGACTGGACACCCTCACTTTTTCCATAAGGCTTCCTGTGGCTTGGTGCCACTGAGTCCTGAGGCCCCATTGAGCTGGTCTCATGTGTAGACAGGCATTTGGAGTTACATGGATCGTGGATGCTATGTGGCCTAAGAGCCTCAGGAATTGTCTGGCGGAGACAAGAGAATTGCTGTGGAATAGCCTGGCTAGATCCATCAATCTGTGGGCCCTGTCCACTGGTAGAAAGGCCTTTGCCTGAAAGGTGTCTAGTCGAGCTCCTATGAACTCCATGTGCTGGGAGGGGTGCAAACTGGACTTTGCAAAGTTTATAACAAACCCCAGGTGCTGAAGCAGAGCGACAGTGCGAAGGGTGGCTTGATTGGCCTCTTGCGGGGATTGACCCCTGATGAGCCAATCGTCCAGGTATGGAAAGACAAAGAGGCCTTAAACCCTGAGGTAGGCCGCTACCGCCACCAAGCACTTGGTGAATACCCTGGGGGTGGATGTAAGGCCAAAAGGCAGTACTCTGTACTGATGGTGGTTTCCTCCCACTACAAATCTGTGATATTGTCTGTGGGGTCTGGATGAATGAGGATGTGAGTATAAGCATCCTTTAGGTCTAAGGAGCATAGCCAATCTCCCTGCTGGAGGTAGGGCAGCAGAATTCCAAGGGTAAGCATCTTGAACTTTTCCCTCTCCAGGAACTTGTTCAGATTTCACAAGTCTAGGATGGGCCTGAGGCCTCCTGTTCTTTTTGGTACCAGGAAGTACCTGGAATAGAAGCCTTGACCTCTCAGGTGGTGGGGCACCGGTTCTACTGCCTGTTCCTTTAGAAGACTTGCCAACTCCTGCAGGAGTAAGTCCCTGTGCAGAGGACGTCTTGGAGGCTCCCCTGGAAAATAGGAGGGGTGTACCTGGTGGAAGTGGCCGACCACCTTGTGGGTGTACAGGGCCAGCCGGCCTCCTATGCTGATATGGGCCAGCTGAGGAGGAGAGGCTATGCCATTGGAGTCAAAACCCCGCTCCCTGCTGTGCAGGAGTCGGAGCTGGTGGCTTGGGGGTTTTCTGCCTACGGGGCCCATGTCCCTGCCCCTTGGCCTGCTGACCCTGTTGGGGAGCTACAGAGGCCTGAAAATGAGGGTACTGTTTATAGGCAGATGACTTCCTCGGGTAAAAGGTCTTTTTCCCTGAGCCCTTCTTCTTCTGAGAAGGGGCAGAGGTTTTTCTGGACAGCCTTGTCCGGGTAAGAGTCTCGGTCTCGAGTTCTGCAGCCTTGTCAGCCATGGGCTTGCCAAAGAGGTTTTCACCTCGGCAGGGGACATCAACCAACTTGTCCTGCACCCATGGCTCGAGGTCCGATGACTGTAGCCAGGCCTGACGGCATGCACCGATGCCGGCCGCGGCTACCCAGGCCGAAGCCTCGAAGCCATCATAGGCTGCTCGAGAGATAAACTTCGATCACTCATGAATATCCAAGGACAGAGCATTGAACCTCTGCAAAGGTTCCTCGGAGAGACCAGCAGAGAACCCGGCAATCTCCTTTGCTAGGTCTCGAAGGTACATGCCCATGTACAGCTGGTAGGTCTGGACACAGCAAGCAAGCATAGAGCCCTGGAAGCACTTTCTACCGAGAGCATCCAGGTTATGGGCCTCCCGGCCGGGAGGCACCAAGGAGTGCATCTTCTGACTCTTCAGACGATGCAAGGCCGATTCCACAACCATGGAGTGGTGCGGTTATTGTGCCTTTTGGAACCCAGGGCTCTTGCGGACTCGATAGATGGAATAGACCCGCTTGCTTAAAACCGGTGTCGACGCCGGCGCCTCCCACATGCGGAAGAGCAACCGTTCAAGCATCGGAGGAACTGTAATAGTAAAGGCCTCCTTCAGAGGAGAGTCATACTGTAGGGCCTCGAGCTCCTCGGCTCGAGGCTCCTCCTCGGGATCTGCGGGGAATGCCAAAGCCTTGGCCATATCCCGCACGAAGTCCGAGAACCGGGTATCCTCCGGTGGGGACCTTCTCCGAGGCTCGGACTCGGGTGAGTCCGAAGGGACGCACCGAGTCCGAAAGGTGTCGGGTGACTCCTCATCCTCCGTCTCCCAGCCGGACTCCTCAGAGGAGGAATCAAGCGGCTCCGGTCGGGCAGGCATCGATGCCATCCGCCCCGACGCCGAGGGTACCGGCATCGACGACATCGGTCCCGAACGGGAGGCCGAGGGAGACCTTGGCAGAGGATCGACTCGAGTGCGCATGGACTCGAGGATCGGATCGGCCTTCGGGGTCGACTTGGACGTCGATGTCCTGGTGGTCGGGGCAGATGCACCGGTGAGACCGGCGATCAATGCCCGCTGCTGTTCCATGAAGGCAGCAAAGCTGCTCTCCAAGGCCGTCAACCTGAGTCTGAGATCAGAGACTCAGCAGCCCCCGACTCAAGCCCCAGCGGCGCCGGGCCCGACGTCGGCTCCCCTGGAGGAGAGTCCACGAGGACTACAGTACACCCGTGACCCGGGGACTCCATCTGCACATGAGGTTGTTTTGCAGGCCTCTCCGACTCCGCAAACCCGGGACAGCACTCGGGGCTATGCGACTCGGCCCTCGAGGAGCCAAGTGCATCCACCGACGCTGCCCTTGCGGATTTTTTCTTCTTGCGATGCTCCCGCGAGGGAGACCCCCTCTCAGAGGAGCCTCGACGCTGCTCAGGGCCGGAGTCCCGAGATGTCGAGGCCTCTGACGAGGTCCGGGCCCGACCGGACGCGGAGTCAGAGAAGATTCTTTCCTTTTGGTGCTGCCGACTCTTTAACGCCTTAGAGGACATTTTCCCACACGGACCACAGATCATCGGGTCATGATCGGGTCCGAGGCACTGGAGGCAGCAGTCATGTGTGTCGGTGAGAGACTTGAGTTTCTTACACCGATCACACTTTTTAAACCCGCTGACAGCCATCGGGGGAAAAAGGGCCCCTGCGAGGTCAAAAGACAGGGCTGCCATGGCGCGTACGCTAGTCACTAAGGACAAAAACGAAAAAAAAGAGGTCCGAGCTCAATACCGATGTATCGGGCCCAGGCGGGAAAGGAAAACCGGCGTCGAACCGAAGAAAAACAGGTTCACGCAGAATAAAATCGACTTTTTCCTCGGGTGAAACGAAAATACATCAGTCGGGCTCCGCGGAAAAAAGAAGACTGAGCAAGATGGCACCCTTAGGCGGAAAGGGGACCGCGCATGCGCGTTGCATTCCCAAAGGCTTTCTTTGAAAGCTGGGGAAATGCTCCGCACGGGGGTTCCGTCGGCGCCGACGTCACCCATATGTGAGGACTGACTTCCTGCTTGGTACTGGAGAACAGAGAAAAATCACTAGAAATTAGGCCAGACTCCTGTAAACGAGACTCCCAATCCTCAGCTTCTGACAACTGTAAACGATTAGGCAGTGAAGCAATAATCTTAAACCACAAGTCTCATGGCTGTCACTGAAACTCTATGGGCATGACCAAAGTGCAAAATATGTCTGCCATATAAGTCAATCCAGCCTCGAGACACACCGAATACTTCTAGGTGTGCTCAGCATCCTCCAAACCTCTCTCAAGCCATTTCGGCAACAAAAGCAAACATGCCCTTGATACGTAAGCCCTGAGAAGTTGTATGCAAATCTAAGGAGGCCACCTCAAAATCTACCTGAGTCGATTCTAATCTATGATCCTGCTGATCCTTCAGAGCTGCTTCTGCCCTCAATAGGAATAGTTGTCTTTATGGTCACCACTGTAACCAAAGCATCCATGTTAGTGAGCTTCACCTTTTTTTTTTCGGGAATCAGGGGTTAAAAAATATTCACTCGGAGACCAGATTCTGGAGAACTGTAATAACAGCACACAAATCCTGATGCAAAGGAAAAGCCCTAAAAGGCTTCCTAGTGCCCCTAAGAACAGGACTTCCAGATAGCGTAGTTACTCACCTGTAACAGGTGTTCTCCAGGAGCAGCAGGAATCAGTCCTCACATATGGGCGACGTCGGCGCCGACGGAGCCCTCGCGGAGCAATTTTCCCCAGCTTTCAAAGAAAGCCTTTGGGAATTGCAGCGCGCATGCGCGGTCGCCTTCCCGCCCAAGGGTGCCATCTTAGCCAGTCAGATGACATAGCTAAAAAAAGACAGCATAAAAATTTGCAAAAAAACTAAAGCAGATGATTGCAACTCCAAGGGGAGGAGGGAGGGTTGTGAGGACTGATTCCTGCTGCTCCTGGAGAACACCTGTTACAGGTGAGTAACTACGCTTTCTCCAGGACCAAGCAGGAAGTCAGTCCTCACATATGGGACTCCCAAGCTTAAGGCTACCGGAGACCCTAAGCACAAAAATGAGCTCCCTCTAGCTCAGCAGCACAGAAGGAAGGAATCTTCGCTGAATTATTACCCACCGGTAGCCCACATCCGGGATGGAGGGTAGGAGTTGCTCAAAACCTCAAAGAGATTACGGAGGACTGCCTGTCCGAAAGCACTGTCCCTGCGGGACTCCCTCTCGAGACAGTAATGGACCGCAAAAGTCTGGCTCGAAGACCAAGTAGCGGCCCGGCAGATGTCTGCCAGCGGAACAGAGCGGAGGTAAGCCACTGACGTAGCCTTTGCCCGAACGCAATGAGCCTTGACCCGACCTTCCAAGGAGAGTCCGGCTGCCCCATAAGCCCAAGTGATACAGTCCGCAACCCAGATGGACAGAGTACGCTTGGAGACCGGGAGTCCCAATTTATTGGGATCAAAAGACACAAAAAGCTGCGCAGCTTTACGGTGCTCCCGCGTACGGTCAAGGTAGAAGTTCAATGCCCTTCTACAGTCCAGGGTATGGAGGACCATTTCAGCTCGGCTGGAGTGTGGTCTGGGAAAGAAGGTCGGAAGTACCACCTCCTGATTGATGTGAAAAGGGGAGACCACTTTTGGAAGAAATTTTGGGTGAGTCCGTAGGACTACCCTATTTTTGTAGAACCGAGTGTAAGGGGGATCAGACACGAGGGCCTGCAATTCACTTACGCGTCTAGCGGAAGTGAGGGCTATCAAGAACAATGTTTTCCAAGAAAGAAAACGGAGAGAACAGGTAGCCATAGGTTCAAAAGGCGGACAGGTGATCCGCTGCAAAACCACATTCAGATCCCAGTCAGGTGCTGGCGGGCGCAGAGGTGGTTTAAGTAGAAGGAGACCTCGGAGAAACCTCGCTACGAGAGGGTCGCTGGAAAGAGGTCTGCCGTCCACCGGCACATGATGTGCTGAAAGAGCACTGAGGTGAACTTTGACGGAGTTGGACTTAAGTCCCAGATTAGAGAGGTATAGCAAGTACTGCAAGATCACCGACACCGGGCAGGAGAAGGGATCCTGAGACTGTTGGGTACACCAAACGGAGAAGCGACGCCATTTAAGGGCGTAGCATTTGCGGGTAGAAGGTCGCCGAGAAGCTAGGACGACCTCTTCCACCTCTGCCGGCAGGAGAAGGGGAGCAAGGACTACCCTCTCAGCAGCCAGGCCATTAGATTGAGAGATCTGAGGTTGGGGTGTAGCAGAGACCCCTGATCCTGAGTGAGGAGATCCGGTTGTAACCCCAGAGGGAATGGATCCTCTACCGCTAATTGCAGCAGGAGTGGAAACCACGGCTGTCTGGGCCAGCGAGGGGCCACCAGGATCATGGAAGCTTTGTCTCGGAGAACCTTGAAAAGAGTTCGAGAGACTAGCGGGATGGGAGGAAAAGCATACAGAAGGCTCTCCGACCATGAGAGTAGAAAAGCGTCTGCCGCAACTCGAAGGGGATGTGGCTGACGAGAGCAGAAGCGAGGAAGTTGCCGGTTGAGAGGGCTGGCAAAGAGATCCATCGTGCGGAGGCCCCACTTTAGAAAGAGCTTCTGAACTACCAAGGGATCCAGGCGCCACTCGTGCGGCTGGAGGATCCTGCTGAGTTTGTCCGCCAGGCAATTTTCTTGGCCTGGGAGATAAACTGCCTTGAGAAGAACGCCGTGACTGACGGCCCAAGAGCAGAGCTTCTGTGCTTCCCGACAGAGAAGGAAGGAGCCCGTGCCCCCCTGCTTGTTCACGTAGAACATGGCAACTTGATTGTCCGTCTGGACAAGGACGGACTGGTGAGAGGTCAGGTGGGAGAAGGCCTTGAGAGCCAGGCGGATCGCTCTGAGCTCCAGGAAGTTGATCTGCTGAGCAGACTCCCACGTGGTCCAGAGGCCCTGAGTACGTGCCCCCTGGCAATGTGCTCCCCAACCCAGGAGGGACGCATCTGTCGTCAGCACCTGGGCCGGCTGAGGCGACTGAAAAGGCATGCCGAGTACCAGGTTGGGCCGATGAAGCCACCACTGGAGAGATGAGGCCAGCGGCTCGGAGACGCGCACTAGGTCTGCTAGGCCGCCTGTGGCTTGTTGCCACTGCTTGCGAAGGCACCATTGAGCAGGCCGCATATTCAGGCGGGCATTGGGGGTCACATGGACGGTGGAAGCCATATGGCCGAGTAGTCTCAGGAAGCGCCTGGCGGAGACCAGGGGCTGGCTGCGAAAACGGTCGGCTAGGTCCATGAGCCGTTGAGTCCTGTCGAGCGGTAGGAAAGCTCGTGCCTGAGGAGTGTGCAGCCTTGCGCCGATGAACTCGAGATCCTGTGAGGGGAGCAAAGTGGACTTTGCGAAGTTTATGACAAAGCCCAAGTACTGCAGAAGAGTCACCGTGCGGCGTGTGGCGTTGGTGACCTCCGGAGCGGACGCTGCTCTGATGAGCCAGTCGTCGAGGTACGGAAAGACAGAGGCCGTGAAGCCGGAGATGGGCCGCCACCACCGCGAGACATTTTGTGAAGACTCGCGGTGCGGAGGACAGGCCAAAGGGCAGTACTCTGTACTGGTAATGATTTCCTGCCACCACAAACCTTAGGTATTGGCGGTGGCTTGGGTGGATGAGGATGTGCGTGTAGGCATCCTTTAGATCCAAGGAGCATAGCCAATCTCCCTGCTGGAGGTAGGGCAGAAGGATTCCAAGGGTAAGCATTTTGAACTTTTCCCGCACGAGAAACTTGTTGAGGTTGCGCAAGTCCAGGATGGGTCTGAGGCCTCCTGTCCTTTTTGGTACTAGAAAATACCTGGAATAAAAGCCTTGACCTCTCAGGTGGTGGGGCACCGGTTCCACCGCCTGTTCCTGTAGAAGACCTGCTAACTCCTGAAGGAGTAAGTCCCTGTGCAGAGGGAGTCGTGGAGGTTCTCCCGGGAAATAGGAGGGAGGGACCTGGTGGAAGTGGAGAAGATAGCCCTCTCTCACGACTTGAAGCACCCAGGCATCTGAGGTGATGTTGGACCACCTGTGGGCGAAGTGAACCAGCCGGCCTCCGGTGCTGGGAGGAGCCAGCGGAGGGGGAGAGGCTATGCTGAAGGAGTCAAAAGCCCCCACCCTGCTGAGCAGGGGCTGGTGGTGCAGGCTTGGGGGCTTGCTGCCTACGGGACCCGTTACCCCGTCCCTTGGCCTGCTGGCCCTGTTGGGGAGCTGCGGGGGCCTGATATTGGGTGTAGTGTTTATAGGCAGCTGCCTTTCTCGGGTTAAAAGGACTTCTTTCCCGAGCCCTTCTTTTTCTGGGAAGGGGCGGAGGTCTTCCTAGAAAGCCTAGTCCTGGTGAGAGTCTCAGTCTCTAGTTGTGCAGCCTTTTCGTCCATAGGTTTGCCAAAGAGGTTGTCACCTCGGCAGGGGACATCAACCAACTTGTCCTGCACCCAGGGCTCAAGGTCAGACGACTGAAGCCAAGCCTGTCGGCGGGCACCGATGCCGGCTGCGGCCACTCGAGCCGATGCTTCAAAGCCATCATAGGCTGCTCGGGATATGAATTTTGAGCATTCCCGAATGCCAGTGGACAAGGCTAGGAACCTCCGCAAAGGTTCCTCGGACAATCCAGCGGAGAATCCGGCTAGCTCTTTAGCCAGGTCTCGGAGATACATGCCCATGTATAGCTGGTAGGTCTGGACACGACACGCAAGCATATATAGATACTCCACTTTGTTAGTTAACTGTTTTTACACGGTCCCAGTTCAAAAACCCACCTTGTTTACTTTTGATATGTTAAGATGTTCTATGTAAAATTAAGATGTTCTATGTAAAACAAACTTAGCTTTGTTAAATGTTGTTGTTTGTACACCGCAACTGATCTATGGAAGATGCGGTATAAAAATGAGTGTTAAATAAATAAATAAATAAGCATAGAGCCCTGGAAACACTTCTTACCAAGGCCATCCAGGTTACGGGCCTCCCTGCCAGGAGGCACCGAGGAGTGCATCTTCTGGCTCTTAAGACGATGCATGGCCGATTCCACTACCATGGAATGGTGTGGTAGCTGTGCTTTTTGGAAGCCAGGGCTCTTGCGGACTCGATAGATAGAATCGACCCGCTTGCTCAGGACCGGCGAGGAGGCCGGACTCTCCCACATGCGGAAGAGTAGTCGTTCCAGCATGGGAGGAACCGGTACAGTAAAATGTTCCCTGGCGGGAGAGTCATACTGGAGGGCGTCGAGCTCTTCGGCTCGAGGCTCCTCCTCGGGATCCGCAGGGAAGGCCAAAGCCTTGGCCATATCCCTGACGAAGTCCGAGAACCGGGCATCCTCCGGAGGGGACTGCTTCCGAGGTTCGGACTCAGGCGAGTCCGAGGGGACACACCGAGTCCGAAAAGAATCAGGTGACTCTTCCTCTTCAGACTCCCAGACCGACTCCGAGGAGGAATCGGTGGGGTCGGCCCGGGCAGGCAGCGGCGCCGGCCGCCCCGACGCCGAGGGAGTCGGCGGCGACGACCTCGGTCCCGAACGGGAGGCCGAGGGTGACCTCGACCGAGGATCGACTCGAGTTCGCATGGACTCGAGGATCGGCTCGGTCTCCGGGGTCGACTTAGACGTCGACGTCCCGGCGGTCGGGGCAGCGGCGCCAGCGAGGCTAGCGAGCAGTGCCCGCTGCTGGTCCATGAAGGCAGACAGTCTGCTCTCCAAGGCCGTCAACCTGAGTCCGACCTCAGGTGACCCAGCAGCCCCCGACTCGGGCCCCGACGGCGTCGGGCCCGACGTCGGCGGTCTCGGAGGCGAGTCCAGGAGGACCACAGGACTTACCCGAGCAGGCAGCTCCGACTCCATGCGAGGTCGCTTCGAGAGGTGCTCCTTCTCCAAGGACCCGGGACGGCTATCGGGGCTATGCGACCTGGCCCTCGCGGAGCCAGGAGCGTCCACCGACACCGCCCTCGCGGGTTTCACCTTCCGTCGATGGTCCCCGGAGGGAGAACCCCTGTCGGAGGAACTCCGGCGGCGGTCAGAGCTGGAACCTCTGGACGCCGAGGCCTCCGACGAGGTCCGGGTACGGCTGGGGTCAGCGAAGATCCTATCCCGCTGATGCCGCCGACTTCTCAACGCTTTGGAGGACATTTTGCCACAGGCCACACAGATCATTTCTTCATGATCCGGGCCCAGGCAGCGGAGGCAATTATCGTGTGTGTCAGTTAGTGACATATTTCGGTCACACTGACCACACCGCTTGAAACCACTGGCAGCCATCGGGGGAAAAAGGGCCCCTGCGAGGTCAAAAGACCGGGCTGCCAGTGAAAAAACCGAAAACGAAACTGACTAAATCAGAAAAAAGAAGAAGAGGACTCGTGACCGGCGTCGCGAGTCCGGGCGGGAAGAAAACCGGCGTCGAACCGAAGGAAAAAAGAGAATATTACGAATAAAATCAACTTTTTCGCGGGGACAAGACGGGTACGTCTGTAGGGCTCCGCGGAAAAAAGAAGACTGGCTAAGATGGCACCCTTGGGCGGGAAGGCGACCGCGCATGCGCGCTGCAATTCCCAAAGGCTTTCTTTGAAAGCTGGGGAAAATTGCTCCGCGAGGGCTCCGTCGGCCCCGACGTCGCCCATATGTGAGGACTGACTTCCTGCTTGGTCCTGGAGAAATAATAGCTTCTTAGGTAGGAGAGGAGAGCCTGAGAACTATTAGCGCAAGCTTTTTCTCACAAAACAGGCAAACCACTGTGGGATCACTACTCTTTCCCACTGGGAGTTCTCCTTCCTCTAAGGGATCCATAATTGTGGACCTCTTCTCTAGAATATGTGCCATGGAGAAGCACTAGAAATCAGGCCAGACTCCTGTGAACAAGACCCCCAATCCCCAGCTCCTGATAACTGTGACGGATTGGGCAGTGAAGATGCAACTATAGCGTTAGGAAGGCTTTGTGCACAAGCCGGAGAACAAAAGGAGCTGGTACACAAACTAGCAGTCAAACAGGTTGTGTATGAGCTTTTTTTGTTCTCCAGTCTGTTCTCTAGTACTGTGTTGCAGGTACCTGTGCTCTGCCTTTGTTTTGTTCACAAGCTGTACAAATTCTGAAGAGAAACCTTCTGTAGACACCAAGGAAGTGGTCTTCACAGCTCAAAGGAACTGGAGGCTGGGAAGCTACCTACATCTCAGGAACCAAAAGGATAGGGGGGGATGGGCAGCAGCCCGAGACTCCGAGGCCTACATGGTCAAAATGGCTGTCTCTCCCATGCTTTTCTCCTCAGACCATCTGATCTGAGAAGAAATTGTTGCAGCCAAAAATATCCCCAAAACAGATTTATCCACTTCTGCTCTGCACCCCAATGCTGCAGTCACGAAGGAACATGAGCAGCAAAACCTCTGTGACAGGATGCACCGTGCTGTATGCTGTCCTGACATTCCTGAATCAAGAGCAGCTCTTTGCCCTTTCCAAAGGCAACTCCATATTCAGGGCCTCACCGGCTTATGAATCATGGCAATACTGGCCAGAACTCAAAAAGAACAATGGCTCCTGCAGACAGAAATCCCACAGCCAGCACAAGTGTTGAGGAACTCCCCACTAGCGCACAGCCTCAGCACTAGGCTTTCCTGGCTTCTACAGCCTGGTAAGCTACCCAGGAATTCCCTCTCACAGCACTGAAAACAAACAATCAAGTCCTCCACATGGCAAGGGCAAATGAAAGGTACTCTTCCCAGTCTCTCAAAAATAAATTATTAAATTTCCTTTTTTTTTACTTTTCTTTTTTACACAGAGGCTCATTCAGAAATGGAAGGGGGGAATGAGCAGAAGAAAAGAATTCATGCATAGAGAGAGAATAAGATAAACTAAAATGACTCAGTTTGAACAAGAAGAGAAAGACAATATCGAAGTTCTTGCAGTCACTGGCTAAGTGACGGGACCTGGACTCAAAGTATGATTCAACAAGCAGCCTCCAGGGACCCCAACCTGTATGCCTTCTGACTGCTTAAACTCAACTGAAAACAAAGTTTTCCATCTGGGCCCAGGAGTTTCTCCACTAGACTAGTCCTGCTGAACATACTGCCATCACCATCTGCTGGAGGCAGCAAATACTGGAGAGCAAGTGGCTGCACAATGCATATTATAGGCCAGAGTTCACAGCTCTATAGTCTGCGCCTCCACCTGCTGGTTGAAAGGTACAAATCCATATGTTGTAGACTAGTCTGGTAGATAAGAAATGTGCACTTTTACAGGACTGTTTTGGGAGGGATGGTGTTAGGATGATCATGAGTTTAATCATTAAAATCTCTAAGGGGGGCCTAAGGCCTGGAAGTTGATTTTGGGGGATCTGCAAAGTTTAAGGATCACCTAAGGTTTATGATTTATTAAAAACTTGATATACCGTCCATCGTGTCTAATAACTTCTATCAGCCCTAATAGCTGTTGCCATTAGGCCTTCAAACTAGTCCAATACAAAATGTGTATTAAAAGAACAAATAGGACTTTACACAATACTGACAAGCCAAGTGATACATATCAACTGAAAAGGTCCATGTGGCAAAAAACTAAAACAATTCATTTGCCTCCTGGTTATCTTGCATTCATTCATTTGTACTCTTTCACATCAAGTTATTGATTGGAAGAGCTTTTTCTTACCTCGTGTGTTAATTCTGCTATGCACCTGAAGTTGTGGATCACAGGAAACCATACAAGGCCACCAAGGAAAGGTTCCCACTTTGGACCAGACCAGATCTCCAACTTGAAACCAAACACCAGTTTTAACTTCAGCTGAGGGAGAGGGTAAATGCTGCTGGATCTGTAGGAGATAACACACAAGACTAAGGCCCCAATGCAGTAAGCTGTGCTATTCTTTAGCCCAGCGGTTTACTCAAGCTTTTCCCATGCTAACTTTACTCCCAATGTAGTAAGAATTTTTAGTTTTTGGAAAATCTGTAATAAAACCACTGCACTGAAGGAGTGCAAAATGCATGCAAAGTGCTAAATAACAAATTGCTACAATGTAAAAGAACTGAGCAAAACATTTAGCTCTGTTTAACTTGTGGGGGGGGGGGGGGGGTTGGTTTTTTACACTCCTCTTTATACCAGCTCAGGGCCGGAGTAAAGATGCAATGCAGGAGAAATGATAATTACAATTACCTGGTAATTGTAGTTTGAGTGATGACAGTTCAGTCCTCTACCTCTGGGTTGTCAACCTCCTCCTGCAGCTTGGAGACTGGTATGTCAAATCATGACATCACTGGATATAGCCTGCTGATCTCTCTCTTCCCCTCCAGTGTGAACTATTAACAAAGCAGACTCAAAGGAGCAACAAATAAGTAGCTATAATTCAACTTGCAACCTAACTTAGTTTAACTATAATATTATACTAACCTGCAGACAAGGCCTTCTTACGCCCTGCACTGCCACCAAAAATATGAGCTAGTCAACTTCACAAATCTAACCGATGAAGGACTGACTTACCTGTAATGACTGTCCACGTGCCACCCGGCTGTCCCCCTCCTGAAGAACCTCTGGGCGGGAATGAGGGCTGAACTGTTGTCACTCAAGGAACTACAATTACCAGGTAAGTGTAATTATCATTTCCTTATCGTTCCTCCAGTTCAGTCCTCTACCTCTGGGACGTACCAGAGCAGTAACTATTGGAGGGGACCCTTCCAACCGGTATGCAACACCGCTGCCCCGAAGCAGGCATCATTAGCCAATGCGACATCAAGACGGTAATGTCTACTGAACGTATGCAGAGACGACCAAGTAGCCACCCTACAAATCTCACTTGGAGGAACCAAACCATGTTCCACCCAAGAAGCCGCTTGCGCTCTGGTGGAATGAGCTTGTAAGCCGTCCGGTACTGCACACCCCTGAATCAAGTAGGCAGAAGCGATCGCTTCCCGAATCCACCTGGCAATGGAAGCTTTTGACGCCGCCTCTCCCTTACACCTACCTCCAAACACCACAAAAAGCCGATCCGACCTACGAAAGGACTTTGTAATCTTCAAATACTGTCTCAAGGTTCTTTTAACATCCAAACGACGCAAACTGCGGTCCACCAAGCTCCCCTCTAAGGACCCTAGAACTGGCAAACAGACCGACTGATTTAAGTGAAAGGGAGACACCACTTTAGGCAAAAACGACGGAACTGGGCGCAAAACAACCTTTTCTCTCAAGGACAAGAATGGTTCCCTAGAAGACAAAGCTTGCAACTCCGAAATGCGTCTCGCTGAACAGATCGCCACCAGAAATACTGCTTTTAATGTCAAATCCTTCATCGACGCCATATGCAAAGGTTCAAAGGGCGGCTTGGAAAGCGCCGACAAGACCAGATTAAGATCCCAAGGCGGAACTGTCACCCTACGAGAAGGACGCAACCTAGCCACCGCTCTCAGAAAACGGAGCACATCCGCATGAGCACCCAGAGCTATACCCTGAACCTTGCTGCGATAACAGGAACGCGCAACTAGCTGCACCCGCAAAGAGCTAGCTGCTAGCCCCTTATCAAAGCCATCTTGCAGGAAATTTAAAATAGCAGGGACGGTGACCGTTGACGTCCGGATCTGCCATCTCGAGCACCAATCTTCAAAAATACGCCAGACTCGCACATACGCCAACGAAGTGAACTGCTTCCGAGCCCTAAGCAGCGTAGATATCACAGACGGCGAATAGCCCTTTCTCTTTAGCCGAGCCCTTTCAATGGCAATACCGTAAGCGAGAATTGATCCACTTGGGGCATGAACAGGGGACCTTGCAGCAACAGGTCCGGCCTTGCCGGAAGCCTCCAGGGTTGTCTGTCTAGGAGTCGCACCAGATCCGCGTACCACGGGCGTCTTGGCCAGTCGGGCGCAACTAGAAGCACCCTTCCCTGGTGAGCCTCGATTCTTTGAACTACTCGACCTATCAACGCCCACGGCAGAAAAACGTAAAGGAGACCCGAAGTTGGCCACTGCTGCAACAGCACGTCTATGCCCTCTGACATTCTTTCTCGTCTCCTGCTGAAGAATCGCGTGACCTTTGCTGACTGAAAGGTTGCCATTAAGTCCATTATTGGCGACTCCCAACGGCCCAGTATCTGCGCAAAGACTTTGGGGTGTAATTCCCACTCTCTGGCATCCACCCGAACTCTGCTGAGGAAATTCGCCATCACATTGTCCTTTCCTGCAATGTGCGCCACTGAAATTGCCATCAACCGACTCTCTACCCAGACAAACAGCAAATCAGACTCCTCCTCCATTGCTGCACTCCCCATGCTGCCCTGACGATTGATGTAGGCGACCGTTGCTGAGTTGTCTGAGAGCACCCGAACTGGGCGCCCCAACAATAAGTCCTCGAACGCCCGCAGCGCTCTCGCCACTGCTCGCAATTCCAACCGATTTATCGACCAAGTAGCCTCCAGCCCCTGCGAGAATCTGCTCCCGCAGTGGGCTCCCCTGCCCGCAAGACTGGCATCCGTCATCAAAGGAATCCACTTCGGCTGCCCCAGCGGCATCCCGGCCGCTAACAACAACGGAGTCAGCCACCACTGGAGTGATTGCCTCACCTTGAGCAGACACGGGGGCCGCTTGCTCAACGGGTACGCCTGATGAGAACAACAGCGCAGCAGAGCTCTCTGAAGAGGCCGCATATGCACTTTGGCCCAAGGCACCGCCTCCAGGGTTGCCGCCATCGTTCAGAGTACGCAAAGATAAAGCCACGCCGGTGGAGCTGGAGTGGCTCTGAACCTGCGCACCAGATTGCGCAGAGCCTGCACTCTCCGGAGCGGCAAAAATACCTGCCTTTTGAGAGTGTCGAACTGAACTCCCAGATACTCGAGAACTTGAGAAGACTGAAGACGGCTTTTGGTCGGATTGACCACCCAACCGAGGCTCTGCAAAAACTCTACTACCCTGTTTGTCACCTGTATGCTCTCTGCCTCGGACTTCGCCCGAATCAACCAATCGTCGAGGTACGGGTTACCAAAATACCTTCCTTGCGCAACGCTGCCGCCGCCACTACCAACATAATCTTGGTGAAAGTGCACGGCGCCGTCGCAAGACCGAAGGGCAACGCCTGGAACTGATAGTGGCCCCAGGGCAAAGCGAACCTTAACAACCTCTGATGAGCCTCCCGGATGGGAATGTGCAAATAGGTCTCCGTCAGATCCAATGACGTTAAGTACTCTCCCTGACGCACCGCCACAATTACCGACCGTAACGTTTCCATACGGACGTGAGGCACCCTCAGACAACGATTTACACCCTTGAGGTCTAAGATAGGCCGCAGCGCTCCACCTTTCTTTGGCACCACGAAATAAATGGAGTACCGACCCAAATCGTACTCTGCCTTCGGTACCTCCACAACTGCCCCTAATTGTAACAGCCGCTCCAACGTGCTGCGGACCGCCAGAGTTTTTTCTTTTGACCCCTGCAAGGGGACATGACGAAGGAATCCCATACGGGACGCGCCAGCTCTAGAGCACAGCCCTGTCGGATTACCTCTAGGACCTACTGGTCGGACGTGATGAGGGTCCAAGCAGAAAAACTCCCAGAGCCTCCCGCCTATGGGAGCTTCCTCCACCGGGACCCGCCTCATCTCATTGCGGTTTCCGAGTTGTTGACACAGAACCCGAGGAGAAACCTCTACTAGCTCCTCGAAACCCCCAAAATCCTTGAGTTCAGGATGGAAATCTGCCCCTCTGAAAGGACCCGAACTGCGTCGACCGAAACCTCCGAAATTTGCAAAACTGGCTTCTAATGTTTTGACCGGACTTTCCCTGTTTCGGCTTATCCTCTGGAAGTCTACCCGCCTTGGACTCCCCGAGGTCCTTTACTAACTTATCCAGATCGTCCCCGAACAGCAACTTCCCTTTGAACGGAAGCTTACTGAGTCGGGACTTGGAAGAACCGTCCGCCGCCCAGTTACGCAACCACACTGATCTGCGAGCAGTCACCACGGACGCCGTGCTATTTGCGAGCGCTCTGATCAAATCACAGTGCACGTCCGCTAAATATGCCGCTCCAAACTCCAGGCGCCCCAGCTCTTTGAGCTCCTCGATATCCAAATGAGGCGAGTGACGCAACCGTTGCACCCAGCACAAGCACACCCGCACCACCCAGGCCCCACCCACCAGGCACTACCCAGGCCTGCAAAGAAAGGGAGTCAGCTTGGAAGGTCTGCTTCAGGAGCCCGTCAACCCTATGGTCCTGAGCATCCTTCAATGCTGCGCTTCCCTCTACCGGAATGGTAGTATTTTTCGTAACTGCCGACACCACCGCGTCAACCCGCGGCGTTCGGAACCTTTCCTTATCGGCCAGCGGATAAAGCCTATTCATCGTGCGCATGCCTCTGAGCCCTGCTTTGGGCTGGTTCCATTCATCCTGAATCATCTTATCGACCACTCTATGCACCGGAAACACCACCTGTGTCTGACGAACCACCTGAATGACGGGATCCTACACGTCGTCCTCCGCGGATGCCTGAGCCGCCAGATTTAACATATGCATCAACTCTGAAATCAGCACCTGAAGCTCCTCTCTACGAAAGACCCTAATGATCTTAGCTTGATCCTCAGGTTCCAGGATCTCTCCTTCCTCCAGATCCTGTGCACCCTCTTCATTCTCCCAGTCGGACTCCTCGACTTCCGGCCAGTCGTTCTCCACAGCTGAGGAAGCTCGGGCCCTAGCTCTTTTAGGCGCCGAGGGCCCCTTGCCTACCTCGACCGACCCCGCCATTTGCGAAGCCGAAACCGTAAGCGGCGAAACTCCTGATAACTTACCCTGGCGCCGCAAACAGAATGCTTGGTGCATCATTAATATGAACTCCGGGCAAAACTCAGCAGGATCCCCCGGCTGTGTCTCTAGCAATGCTGCAGAGGTCCCAGCCGGATCCTCTACGGGGCACTCCTGCCCGGGGGTTTGGGGAGACTCAGACAGCGACCCTGTCTGCGCCCCCTGTGCCTCTGCCACCTCCTTAAAGTCCATCTGCTGCTCCACCATGGACGAAAGGGAAGCACAACCGCGGCACACTCCTGACTCTGCTACCGTGCCTCTCCGGGTGCCACAGATCACACACTGTGGACGCCCCGCCATAAATCTGGCAAACCCAACAGTTCTTCTCCTTATTCTTTTATATTATAATTTTTTTTTTCAACTAACTGAAGACAGGTCCCTGAAAACCCAGAACTATAATTAACTAGCATTTCCCACTCTGTCCCTGCGTGGGAATACCCCTGCCTGAAGTGCTGGGTTATGGCAGCCGCAAGAAGGACCCCCTTCCCTCCTCAGCGGCGTTCTCACACCTGCGGAATAAACAAAAACTAAAAATTAAAGCAAAAAGCTAAATCCCGAAAAATCAAACGTTGTTTGCCTACCTGTTCCGTTTCCCCTCGATGCTGAGCAGCCACACGGCTTCCCGTGCCACCCAAAATGGCCGCCGGGAAACCCAAAGAAGAAAAGAGCACCAAACTGGAGTGGAGGAGTGGCCTAGTGGTTGGGGCAAGGTACTTCAGGCCGGAAGGTCAGGGGTTCAAATCCCACTAGAGGACAGCAACCTTGGGCCGGAAGGACTGGGGTTTCTAGTCCCACAGGTGCTCCTTGTGGTTTTGGGCAAGCCACTTAACCCTCCATAGCCCATGTTCCCTGTAAAAATAGTTATCTCCAAGTTATAATGCCCTGTTAAATGTAATTTCAGTTTGTTCAATGTAAACCGCACTGATGCAGAATAGCGCGGTATATAAGAGAATGTAAATAAATAAATAAATAAACTAAAGCCGGCTTAGCACTCTGAGTCTCCACAGGGCTTTCTCTCCTGCCAAAGCAGCCTGCCGCGGTGAAAGGCTTACCGGGCAGGTCTGCGCTGTCACCCGATCTTCCCCGGAGCCTCGCTGCACCATCGGTCACGTCTGAACTATTCAGACCTGTCAGAAGATTCCTGGACCTCCGAAGCCGCGATCTGCAGTCCCGGCGGCCCGGCAGGTTGCACGGCTCCAAGAGAGGGCTCTCCCCCGTATTGTCCGGGGGGAGAGATCCTCCGGCTATAGCAATTCTAAACTCCTTCTCCTTTACCTTTTTTTTTTTTTTTTTTTTTGTGACAGGCAGGGAGCAATCAAATGCTAAACATTCAGCCCTCATCTTTTTTTTTTTTTTTTTTTAAAGGGATAGCACCCCAAAGGATTTGGAAGCTAACCAAAAAAAAAAAAACAACTTAAACTACTCTACTCCTACTCTCTCCTTATCTGTTCCTCCAGTGAGCCCTCTCCAAGGCTCACAACGTCCTCCTGCTGCATATAGAATGGTTACACGGGAGGGGAAGAGAGAGATCAGCAGGCTATATCCAGTGATGTCATGATTTGACATACCAGTCTCCAAGCTGCAGGAGGAGGTTGACAACCCAGAGGTAGAGGACTGAACTGAAGGACCGATAATGAAAAAGGGGTTTTCACACCCCTTCACCCTACCCCCCAAAATCCCTGGAACTCTCCAACTCACCCCCCAAAAAATTGCATGGTGGTTCTATGACCCCCAGAGCCCCCCTCTCCCAAGGCTCTCTGGTCAAGGGCACACCTAACCCAGGCACCTGACAGAGACCCTGGACCAGAAAGCCTCCAATGTTGGTAGAAACTCCCTGGACCAATTATGTTTATCTGGTCCAGAGTGAAGTCCAGTGGCATCCTTCACTCACTATTGCCATCTTGGAAAATGATGGACCCCGATCCCTAGCAAAGCATCAGGACACACCACTAGAGATCACTTTGACAAATAAAGGAATTCAATACACCACTACGGGTCAGGCACCACCATTCTCCAAGATAGCAGGGAGAGAGGAAGACATAAGGTACCCTAACCTATAGTGCCTGGACCACGGATGTCCTGGATCAGATAGCCATTAGGTGTAGGGTGCTGGGGGGCGGGGGGGGGGGGGCAGAGGCCAAAGCCAACTGGGCCAATAGGGAATTTTTGCAGAGTGGAAGGTCGAGAGACAGAAAATTCATCCAACATTGATTTTATTTTATTTAAAATGTCTCCCTTCCTGTCAAGTGTTTAAAGCCAATCCCCACGCACATACTGTCACAAAGGGAGATATTTAACAAATGATAAAGCGAACAACTGTATATTAATTACTATGGTAATATGTGCTGGTTTTTCTGCATCAGATGTAAGTTTTTAACATGTACTTCAGAATTCTGTGCACTGAAGCTTAGCATAGCATTCTAACACACTGCCTACTATATCAAGGCCTGAGTGTTTTTACTTCACTATCCTGAACTTTAGATTCTCAACACATCATCTTGTTCAAAAATTTGTCATAAGAATTCTTTGCATCATAGGGATAATTTCCAAAGCTATTTCTAAGCATGAAACAATGATTTATGTGCAAAAATAACTTGTAACAATTGCCCAGAGTTTATGTAGCTAAAAATATGTGCACAATGCCATTTTGTGTATACTTTTACCCATAACCAGCAGAGGTGTTCCTAGGGAAGTAGTAACGACTTGTATTCATACTTTTGGATTTTCAAAAGCATGCATGTAAATTTCCTAGAAAATTTTGTCCATACTAAACAGAAGGTGTAAATGTTCCATGGGATAATTTGAAAGGAAAGTCTACATGGTGCGATCAAAACATATCGAGACTTGTACAACACCACAAGAAGTATAACACTGACAGTTATTGCACTCAGTCTCCTTCAAAGTAGTCCCTTCCAATAAAACACACTTCCTCTAGCGTTCCTGCCACTGCTAGAAACAATTTTGAAATGCCTCTTTCATTATGCTGTGAAGCTGCTGTGTTGAATTTTGTTTAATGGTCTCCAAGTCGTCAAATCTTCTTCCTTTCAGTGGTAATTTCAGTTTTGGAAACAAGAAGTAGTCACAGGGTGTGAGGTCAGGTGAGCATGGAGGCTAACGGACTTGCTCGATTTGATGTTTGGCCAAGAACTGCTGGACGAGATGTGATTTATTTATTTATTTAACAGATTTCTATACTGCCTTTAAGCCAAAGCGGTTTATAAAGAACAAATAGAATGCGTGAGCTGGAGCGTTATCATGATGAAGCAACCATTCCTGTGCAACTCTGGCCTCTTATGATGAACTGCATCTCTCAAACTAGCCAGAACTCGGACATAGTACTCTTTATTGTTCGTCCTTTTGGAACATACTCATGATGAACAATACCCTAGTAATCAAAGAAAACCCAGCATGACCTTGACATTGCTCCTCACCTGACGGGCTTTCTTGGTCTGGGAGACTGGAGTCTTCCATTGTGAGGACTGAGCCTTAGTTTTCAGGTCATAACCATAAACCCATGATTCATCACCAGTAATAATCTTTTTGATGAAATCTGAGTCATTTTCAATGCCTCCCAACAACTCCCTGGCTGTAGACAGTCAATCTTCATTTTGGTCTGGAGACAAGAGTTAAGGCACGGATTTTGCAGACACGTCTCATCCCCAAATCGACAGTAAGAATGCACTGTATTGACCTAAAATTGATGTCCATGTAACTCCCTGATAGTCAATCGACAATTTGAGCTTATTCCGGCATGCACTGCTTCAACTTTGTCTTCATTCCTGTTCATGGATGGCCTTCCAGAATGTTCATCATTGTCAACACTTTGACAGCCCTCTTGGAAACATTTGTACCAGTCATAAACTCAAGCATGACTCATGCCTTCATCCCCATATACTTGCTGTAACTTGTCATAAGTCTCTCTGCACGAATATCCAAGTTTCTGACAGAATCTAATGCAAATTCGCTGTTCAATTTTTTCACTCATCATAAATCTGACGAACTGCTTTTACACACACAATACCAAATATCACACGATCAAAAAAAGTACAGGTGTGCTGCAGCTACGCTACACTCTGCACATGCAGATCATATAACTAGGTCACTGCATGGTTAATAGCATAGTGGTGCAACGTATTGTTATATAGCTATACAAGAAGCTTTAATGGGAGAGGCTGACTTGGATTTAGTGGCAGTTACAGAAACCTGGTTCACAGAAAATCATGACTGGGATTTAACTATACCAAGTTATACTTTATTCAGAAAGGACAGGGTAGGAAGAAGGGGAGGGGAGTGGTGGCACTATAAGTAAAAAATAATATTAACATAGTAACATAGTACATGACAGCAGATAAAGACCAGTATGGTCCATCTAGTCTGCCCAGTAAGATGGCAAGAGTAGGTGCACCTGCCACTCCGTGCAGGCTACCCCTCCCCATGTGTTTATTTTAGGCATGAACCCTCCCCATGTCTGTTTTAGGGGTGAACCCACCGCTCCGTGTAGGACACCCCTGTATGTTGAGAAATTAGTTAGTTAAGTTTATTTTGATTTTATCTTGTTGCTGTAAAGGGATCCACTGTGTCTGTCCCATGCCATTTTGAATTCTGTCACTGTATTTGCCCCCACCACTTCCATCGAGAGAGCACTCCAAGCACCCACCACCCTTTCAGTGAAAAAGTATGTCCTGACATTGCCTTTCAATTTACCCCCTTGCAGCTTCATGTTATGCCCTCTAGTTTTACAGTTTCCCCGTCTTTGGAAGAGGTTTGTTTGTTCATTATTTCTCTTTAAGTATTTAAAGGTCTGAATCATATCTCCCATGTCCCTCCTCTCCTCCAGAATGTACATATTTAGGTCTTCAAGTCTCTTCTCATAGGGCTTCTGACGCAGGCTCCAAATCATTTTTGTCACCTTCCTCTGAACAGTTTCCAGTCTTTTTATATCCTTTGTAAGATATGGTCTCCAAAACTGAACACAGTATTCCAAGTGAGGCCTCACCAGTGACTTATACAGTGGCATTAGTACCTCTTCCTTTCTGCTGGTAATTCCTCTTTGTATGCAACCCAATATCCTCCTGGCCTTTGCCACCGCCTTGTCGCACTGTTTTGCCACCTTGAGATCCACAGAAATAATCACACCAAGGTCCTTCTACTGGTGCACACCAATCTCTCTCACCCTATCGCTTACATTTCACCTGGATTTTTGCTTCCCAAGTGCATGACACTGCACTTCTTCGCATTAAATCTTAACTGCCAAGCATTAGACCATTCTTCCAGCTTTTGCACATATTTCTTCATGTTATCCACGCCCTCAGGGGAGTCCACTCTGTTGCAAATTTTCATGTCATCTGCAAAAAGACAGACTTTTCCATGCAGTACTTCAGCAATATCACTCACAAATACATTGAACAGCGCTGGGCCCAGGAATGAACCCTGGGGCACCCCGCTAATCACCCTCCTTTCATCTGAGTGAGCTCCATTTACCATTACCTTCTGTCATCTGTTAGTCAACCAATTTCTGATCCAGTTCACCACCATGGGACCCCCATCCCCAAACTACAGAGTTTATTGATAAGCCTCCTATGAGGAACAGTATATCAAGGGCTTTGCTGACATCCAGGCAGATGACACATGTACGATTTTCTCCCAGTTGGTGAGGCGTCTTACGTGTGCAGTAGATACAAGGAGCGCATCACCTTAGTGTGCCAGGAAGTGATCCTGTAGCTAGGACCTGTCCTCCAGGTGATGTAAAACCCTCTTGCACCGAGGAGGTTTCTCTAGAGCCATGTGCCCATGAGGGAAGGGTTAGAATGGCCGTTATAGTTCGCGCTTCGACCATTAGGCATGTAGATAGCTGGGTGGCTGGTGAACCTGAGGATTGCCTGGTAATATGCCAGCCTGGTGCAAAGCTAGAGTACCTCATGCCCCATTTAGACAAGGTTTTAGATGGTGCTGGGGATGAGGTCTGCTGTCTTGGTATATATTGGTACCAATGACATAGGAAAGTGTGGGAGGAAGGTTCTGGAGGCCAAATTTAGACTTTTAAGAAGGAAGCTGAAATCCAGAACTTCTAGGGTGACATTCTCTGAAATGCTTCCTGTTACACATGCAGAACCCAAAAGGCAGGCAGAGCTCCAGAGTCTAAATGCCCAGATGAGACGATGGTGCAAAAAAGAGGGTTTTGGATTTGTTAGGAACTGGGCAACATTCTGGGGAAGGGAGGGGCTTTTCCGAAAAGATGGGCTCCACCTTAACCGGGATGGTACTAGACTGCTGGCATTAACCTTTAACAGGAGATGGAACAGCTTTTAAACTAGATAATAGGGGAAAGCAGACAGTCGTCCAAGAGCACATGGTCCGAAAGGATGTATCCTTGAAGGATACTAGCAAAAGAGGGAAGTTAGGGCATCCCAACAGAGAGGTTCCAATAACGAAGAGGATTTCTCAACCATCCTGAAACAAGTCTGCTCCTATACCACCCAGAATAAACCCCTCATCATCTTAGGTAGGAGATACCTTCTTGGACACTATGAAAGACCTGCAATACAATTAATTAATAAATTCCTTAACCCACAAGAAGGGAAGAACCCTCGATTTTATCTTCGCACCTAACCAATACTACATCAAAAATCTTGTGACACACATAACAGTCATCCCAATCCCATGGTCTGACCATCACATGATCAACTTCTTCATAACTTCCCCAATAATGAAGGACGCATCTTAGCTAACAATCAAGGAAAAAAAGATTCAACAAAGATAAATTCTTAGAAGTACTACCAGCACTAGACCAAATCGCAAAAGACCTTGATGCCACTATTACTGGCACAATACACTCCATAATGCTGCAATCGCACCAGACAAACAAATCTGGAACAACAGGAGGAAACACAACGCCCCCTGGAACTCTACTGAAATTAATGAACAGAATCAGCAACTATAAAGAGTGGAAAGGCTATGGCAGCAAACCAAAAGTCAACATCACCTAGCAAAATACAATGAAATGCAAGCCCTATATCCTGACACAATAAATAGCTACAAAAAGGAATACCACTCAAACCTAATAATGAAATCCATGAACAGACCAAGGGAGCTCTTAATCATAGTAAATGGTCTAATAAAAGAACCAATGGAACCAGATGATCCAAACTCTATTTCCCCACAAGACCTGGCAGACTTCATACAGCTGAAGTACACTCAGACACCACTTCAAAAACCAACCAAATCCAACCCACACCACACCTCAGAAGCTACATCCCAACAAGAAAACAGTTTAATACTATTATAACCAATATTAACACAACCAACTCACCCATTGATCCTTGTCCGGTTAACTGGATTAAGCAAACAAAAGAGTATCTAATACCATACATACAAAACATTGTCGAATCATCACTCACACAAGGATACATCCTCCCTCAACTCAAGCAAGCCTCTACTGGACCAAACCTGAAGAACAATAACCTCAACAAAAAGGACCCAAGCTACTTCCATCAGATATCTAGTCTCATGTTCACAACCAAGATAATCGAAAAGATAGTACAGTATCAACTACAGGACCACATAGACACATACGCCCCGTTGGACCCCCACCTGAATGGATTTAAACAAAACCACAGTGTAGAAACACTGATTACATCTCTTATGGACACCTTTGTTACAGGCATAGACAATATACTACATGGCTTTGTCTTATGCTTTATAGATATCACCGCTGCTTTTGACTCTGTTAATTGCAACATGCTGCTACAGAGACTCCAAGATACAGGAATAAATGGCACAGTCCTAACAGGTTCCTCTTTACTTGTCCCACCGCAACCAGCAAGTCAGAACCAAAAACAAACAGTCCAAACCATTTACACAATACCAGGGTGTTCCACAAGGTTCGGCCCTCTCTGCACTGTTATTTAATATACGAGGGCCGTTTTTTTTTCAACCTCCGATAGGCTATAAATAAAAGACAAGTTCATATAAAACAATAATTTTATTACCAAAAGATTGGTACACTTACGGTTACTTTTCGACATAATCACCGAAGAGATTGAGACATTTGTCATATCTGTGGACAAGCTTTTCAATACCCTCTGCAAAGAAAGTTGCCGCCAATGAATTCAAGTAGTCCTTGACGTTGGTTTGAAGGTCCTCATTGGTTTGAAAGCGCTTTTGTGGCCGTCCGCCAACATTTTTGGGACCCAACGTGCACAAAGTTTTTTGTAGCCTAACCGTTCAGTAACAATAGAGTACAAAACAGACCTTGAAACCTCTGGAAATTCCGTAGACAAAGCAGTAATGGTGAATCTGCGGTTTTCTTTAACCATTCTGTCAACTCGTTGCACCAGGTTATCTGAAATGACAGATTTGCGTCCTTGGCCCAACACCATCACTCATGAAGTTTTCCCCATACACACGACTCATTCTCCGATGGCTTTCTGCAGCACTATGGCCTTCAGCCTGTAGAAAACGAATCACACTTCGCAATTCACACTTGGAGGGAGCATCAATCATGGTGGACATGTTTACGTGGCTGTAGCACAACGCCGACTGACGCCTGAATGTCAACAATGGCGGAGTGTGTAGTGCAAGAGCTGCGCAGTCGCCTACAGCGCATGCCCGCTTTCTGCTGCCCGCGTAGCGTCTGCACGGAGCGATCAGAGGTTGAAAAAAAAACGGCCCTCGTATATATTCAACCAATATGCAACATTATAAGACAGCACAACATCCACTATAGAATATATGCAGATGATATATTGATATTCACCCACATCAACATCAATCACCTGGATTATACACAAATCCCGGCATGCCTTGAATCAATGTCAGAGTCGTTCAAAGGACAGAATCTCTCCATAAACTTTAAGAGGACACTAGAGGACAGCAACCTTGAGCCGGAAGGACTGGGGTTTCTAGTCCCACAGGTGCTCCTAAGAACATAAGATATGCCATACTAGGTCAGACCAAGGTCAATCAAGCCAATATCCTGTTTCCAACAGTGGCCAATCTAGGTCATACGTACCTAGCAGTTACCCCAAAAGACACAGGTTCCACAATGCTTGTATTGGATCAAGCACTGATATCCTGGGTCCCTTCTTAATAATGGTTTATGGACCCTTCCTCCAGGAACTTGTCCAAACCTTTTTAAACCCAGCTACACCAACAGCCTTTACTACATCCTCCGGTAACAAATTCCAGAGTGTGATTACACGTTGAGTGAAAAAATATTTTCTTTTATTAGTCTTAAATAGTTTACCCTATAGCTTCATTGCATGTCCCCCAGTCCTTCTATATTCTGATAACGTAAACAATCGGTCTACGTTTACCCGTTCCACTCCGTTCATTAATTTATAGGCTCCTATCATATCTCCCCCCTCAGCCATCTCTTTTCCAGGTTAAAGAGCCCTAACCTTTTTAGCCTTTCTTCATAGGGGTATCCTTCCATCCCCTTTACCATTTTGGTGCCTCTTCTCTGAACCTTGTCTAATAATGCTATATCCTGTTTAAGATACGGTGACCAGAACTGCACACAATATTCAAGGTGCGGTCGCACCATGGAACGATATAGAGGCATTATAATATCCTTTGTGTTATTTTACATTCCTTTCCTTATGATACCTAGCATTCTATTTGCTCTCTTGGCCGCCGCTGCACACTAGGCCGAGGGTTTTAACATGTTATCTACAATGACGCCTAAATCTTTTTCCTGGGTGGTGGTTCCTAATGTGAAACCTTGCATCGTGTAACCGTGCAAGCCACTTAACCCTCCAATGCCCATGTTCCCTGTAAATAGTTATCTCCAAGTTATAATGCCCTGTTCAATGTAATTTCAGTTTGTTCAATGTAAACCGCCTTGATATCATGAAAGGCGGTATATAAGAAATGTTAAATAAATAAATAAAAAATCTGAAATGATGCACATCACCAGAAATACTAAATTCTCCCCACCAGACACTCCCTCAAAATCCTAGACAACACCCTAAGCAATAAACAAGAGGTCAAATACCTCGGAGAAACCATCGACCATCAACTCAGTTTCCAACCTCACAAACTTAAACCACTTCTAATGGACAATGACTTGAGAACAGTATGCCAAGCCATAGTAATCCCGATAATAGATTATTGCAACATGATCTATCATGCCCTACCTAAGAAAACAACACTCTCTTTACAACTGGTGCAAAACACTGCTGCAAGAATCATTACAGGCACTGAAAAATACAACCATAAAACCCCTGCACTCCACCAACTACACTGGCTTCCTATCACCATCCATACTAAATACAACAACATAATAATCTTCCGAATACTAAACAACCTATTCCCAATGTCCCTTCAACTACTGATCAAGAAAGCACATTGAACCAAAATAAGAAGAGTTGCAGACAACACCTGGAAACCCCACCAAACTTCAGAACATCAAAGTAATCCACTTGCAGTAGAGCCTTCTCTTTGTACATCCCCCAGCTGTGGAAGAACTTGCCTGCCTCAATATGTACAATCAAAATCCCTTCTAGACTTTAGGAAAGCTATTAAGACCCACCTCTTCCTCACATACTATGGTCCTACCTAGAAGAATAATGCCACTTTGCAATAATACAACTGTATATAGCACACAACTGTTAAATGTAGCAGTAACACAGCAATCTGCAACAATGTTTCTGTATAGAGTTAGCCATTGTTAAACGTATCATTTACCCCTCATATTCCTCCAAGTTTAATTCTCTGTTTCATGTAAAAGCTTGGTGCTGTATTTGTTCTAATGTAAATCACTTTGAATTAATGGTAAAGTGGTACAGAAAACCAAAGAAAGAAAGAAAGATAAAAGTAACCCAAAACCCCTTAAATACAGAGCTGAAAGATTCCAAATTACCCCTATCAATTGATAACCAGATTAATATGCATGAAATATAACCTCTAAAATCCCTGTATGCAAATACTAGAAGTCTAAAAAAATAAGATGGGTGAGCTAGAATATATAGCACTAAATGAAAGGTCAGATATGATTGGCATCTCAGAAACCTGGTGGAAGGAGGACAACTAATGGGATACCGTGATACCTGGGTACAAACTATAAAAAACATGTGAAGGTCAGTTGGATCATTAGGTGACAGAGGGATAAAAAGGACTTAAGGGAGGACAAGAGCAAAGTGGAGAGATTGGATGACTTATTTGCTTCGGTCTTTACTGAAGATGATGTAAGGAAGTTACCCATGCCTGAAATGGTACTTAAAGGTAATATATTGGAAGAACAGAAAGAAATATCAATAAACCAGGAAAATGTATTACAAGTATTTGATAAACTGAAGAGTACCAAATTACCGGGACCAGATGGCATACATCCAAGGATGTTGAAAGAACCAAAGATTGAGATTGCAAACCTATTAGTAATCTGTGCACTATCATCAAAATCATCTGTAGTACCTAAGATTAGAGAAAGGCCAATGTAACTAATTTTTTTTAAAGGGCTCCAGGGGTGATCCGGAAAACTACACACCGGTGAACCCAACATCAGTACCAGGAAAATGGTAGAAATCATTATAAAGAAGAAAATTACTGAACATGTAGATAGTCATGGTTTAATGGGAGAAAGCAAACATGGATTTAGCCAAGGAAAGTCTTGTCTTATAACAGATTGGTTTGAAGGTGTGATTATTACAGGTAGATCAAGGTGAGCCGATTGATATAATGTATCTGGACTTTCAGAAAGCCTTTGACAAAGACCCTCATGAGAGGCTCTTGGCCAAATTAAAAAGTCATGGGATTGGAGGTAGTGTAGTATTGTGGATCAGGAACTGGTTAAAAGATAGAAAGCAGAGAGTAGGGCTAAATGGCCAATTTTCTCAATGGAGAAAGGTAAATAGTGGAGTATCCCAGGGATATGTGATGGGTCCACTGCTTTTTAACATCTTCAAAAATGACCTGGAAAAAGGAATAACGAGTGAGGTGATCAGATTTACAGATGGCACAAAATTATTCAAAGTTGTTAAAACGCAAGTGGATTGTGAAAAATTGCAAGAGGATCTTGATAAATTGGAAAACTGGATGTTCAAATAGCAGATGAAATTTAATGTGGAGACATGCAAAATTATGTACCTAGGAAAGAAAAACCCTTTACTACAGTTACACGATGCAAGGTTACACATTAGGAACCATCACCCAAAAAAACGATTTAGGTGTCATCGTTGATAATACATTGAAACACTCCAACCAGTGTGCAGCAGTGGCCAAGAAAGCAAATAGAATGCTAGCAATCATAAGGAAAGGTATGGAGAATAAAACCAAGAATATTATAATACTTTTGTATCATCCCATGGTGCGACCACATCTTGAATATTGTGTGCAATTCTGCTCGCCGTATCTAAAAAAGGATATAGCGGAATTAGAAAAGGAACAGAAAAGAGCCACCAAAATGGTAAAGAGGATGGAAGGATACCCATATGATGAAAAACTTAAAAGGTGAGCTCTTTTCAACTTGGTAAAGAGATGGCTGAGGTGAGATATGATAGAAGTCTATAAATTAATGAATGGAATGGAACGGGTAAACATAGATTGGTTGTTTACGTCATCAAAAAGTAGAAGTATTAGGGAACACGCAATGAAGCTATAACATAACCCATTTAAGGCTAATAAGAAAAAATATTTTTTTCATTTGACACGTAATCAAACTCTGGAATTCGTTATTGAAGGATGTAGTAAAAGCTGTTAGTGTAGCTGGGTTTAAAAAAGGTTTGGACAAGTTCCTGAAGGAAAGGTCCATAAACCATTATTAAAGAGGACCTGGGAAATCTATTGCTTGCCGCGGGACAAGAATTGAGGAACCTCTGTGCCTTTTGGGATCCTGCAAAGGTACTTGTGACCTGGATTGGCCACTGTTGGAAATAGGATACTGGGCTTGATGGACTTTGGTCTGACCCAGTATGGCATTTCTTATTTTCTTATGATAGGCTCAAGAATCCAAGGAGTCCCTAAACCAGGAATGAGGAAAATAGAAGAAGGAAGAGGCAGAGACAAAGGCATACACCTCTAGGATCCACTAGGCCTATCTTCCAGGATATGTTGGGGTTCTGAATCTGCAAAGTCCTTTACAAGCTTCTTGAGAGCCTCATCAAACAGAAGCTTTCCCCTAAAGGTTAGCTTAAACCAACAGGATTTAGAAACCATAGCCACCTCTCCTTGCCTCCCTAGCAACTGCGATGTCGTTAGTCGCTAACCGGACCATATCATACATATTACTGGCCAAATAGGCTGCTGCCAACTCCATCTGAACCATAGTGTCATCCTCTGGGAGTAATTGCACCCACTGGAGAAGAGTCTGAGCTGTCAGGCCTCTGCAAATTACCGCCTGAAGGGTAAGGGCAGATGCAGAGAACTCAGATTTAAGTAGGGTCTCCACCTTACTATTAAATGGATCTCTCAAGGTGGCTCCACCCTTTATCAGAATGGTAGAATGCCTCGTGACAGCCGCAACATTAGCATCCGCCCATGGAAAGTATAGCCAATTATCCAAATCCTGCTAAGGAAGGGTATATAAGCTTACTCACAGTTCTGACACCCTTCACTAGGGCATCAAGTAAGTCCCACTCCGCAGAGACCATGCTCTGCATGACCTGATGAAATGGAAAGGTTTTAGTAGGTTTATGGACCCTCTTCAGGATGGGGTGTCCCTGGTGTTGCTCACTGCCAGTGGGAACATTCAACAGCTATAGGGAGGAGGCCACCTGAGAAATCAGAGCCACCAATTCATCCCTACTGAATAACCAGACAATGAGGCCATTTCCTGCTCTTCCTCCTGTGACAACTCATCTTCTTCCAGTCTGGGGTCCTCTCCTGAACACAGCTCCAACTCAGGCTCCTGGGAGAGCTGCAAGTCACCAGATGTTTCCTGCCAATGAGGATGCTTCTTGCACAAATATGAGACATGGGACTGCTTTTTGGAGAAGAACATAATAAGCTAGGATGTGCTGAAGGTTGGCAAGTCTCCTGAACCTGATTCCCACTGCTCCGCTGGAAAAACTATGCTTGCTGAAAGGAAAAGGAGTCTCGTGGTAAGGGTTTGGAACCAGCAAGCATCAGGCCCTTGGTTATGCCCCCTTCTGCTTCCACCTGTTTTCATTCCCCGAACCTGTCTGGAGAAGCAGAAAAGGGGAGGAGGAATGCTCAGTACTATCCAAGGTCCTATCCAAGGCGTTCATGATGGCTTTCCCATGGCTCCAAACTCAGAGTTTGAGAGGCACTTTTATTTGTAGGATCCACCGCTGACCATTCCCCCAGGTCAACTGTGCAGTGTTCACAAAGGGGAATCATGGGTCCAGCTCAATGTTTGCCAGAAACTAGACAGTGCTTCTTATGGACTGACATGTGACTTTTCATACATATTCCTTTTGTGGCCAGCCGGTAAATGCATTCCCCGATATTTCTCGGGCTACTGAACTCCACCGGAAGGTATGTTCCAACCTTCGGTTAATAGTTTTACCTGGGTGCAACTTTTTTCTTGAAATTCCCATGCAAATGCCTCATTGTGCATCGAGAAATCCATTACACCTTTCTTGATCCTACTTTATTGGAAATGTTTGGGAAAGAGGAATAATTTGCTTTATGTTTAATTTCCTTATAGTAGTAAAGCATAGTTACTCACCTGTAACAGGTGTTCTCCAGGGACAGCAGGAAACAGTGCTTTGAACTACAAAGTTTAAAAGGGAGAGAAGAGACTTCCGGTGACGTCAGCGGACCATATGGCGGCGAGGTAGATGGGCTCCGCCGTCAAGGCCTGTTTAATGGTGCCAAAACCCCCTAAAAACCATTAGAAGTGGCGAGACAGAGCTGCGGGGCTGAGGCACGTACCGATGGGTATGCCATTGAAATGAGGCAGGCAGAGCGGACTGTGAGCTGGCACTGAAATCATCTGGGAGGCGGCGGGCTGTGCAGCTGGGGGGAGCCGCGAGGAAGATCGTGAGGCCCCGGTGATACCGCATTCAGCAGGAGGGATGGAAAGTGCAGAGGAGTGTGCGAAGCCTCCGGGTGAAGAAAAAAGCCGGGAGCAGACGAGGGAAAATCTTGAAGGTGAAGGGGAAGAGGCAGAAGTGAGGAGTGAAGTCAGCGAGCCCGGGAGGCAGCGAGGGTAGCCACGCGTGTGCACGGGAGAGCAAGTGGTGCAGGGAAACGACGGTCTGAAACCAGCGGTGAGTGCGTGGTAGGCCCAGCAGCCAGTAAAGTGGCGCAACAGTGGAGAGGAGCATAGCCAGTGCGGAGGCAGAAGAGAATCAAAAAGGAAGCAACTCCTACTACTTCGGAGAACGTACAGAATCAAAACCACATAAAAATTTCTTTATGGGCCTCTGGTGATGTTAGTGGGCCTGCTGGGGGTGAAGTAGTGGAGCTTCGCTGTTGATGCCAACCTAAAAGTGCAAATATTCCCCAGAGGTGGTGAGGGGAGCAGCAGCAGAGAGGAGTCACTCTGGAGCGGAGAGGAGGAAGTGCGAGGAGAGGAGGCAGTGGAGTGGATGAGCGCATCAGCCAGCAAGCGGTGAAGAGAGGAGACGGGAAAACAGCAGTGGGGGGTGCGGATTCGGTGCCGGGGCGGCTGAAGCAAAGCGGAGAGGAGTGGAGCATTACCAGATTGGAGGGGAAGAGGCGGAAGGAAGACCGTTAAGTCCCAGGAGGGGACTCTACAGCTGTGGTCCATAGAAGCAAGCAGTTTAAGCTCATCAGCCCCTATAGGCCTCCTGGGTCCAGCTATTCCCAGGGCCTCAAGGCAACCGCTCTAAGGGCGAGCAGAGCAAGAAGACTGTGTTTGTGGAAGCTATTGAAGGCGATAGAGGAGAGGCTGCTACATCCCAACAATGCAAAACTTATCAAATACCGTTTAATGACTCACCCTGCAACATGAGGGCTTGCTATTATCACTTGATCATAAACTGGTTAATGCTTTGCTCTCGGCACTAAGTCTCAGAGAAACCAGATTGCACTTTAACCAAGGGCTAATAGCCCATTAAGTGTGCTTATTTCACATCAATGACCCGTTGCCATGTTGAGCTTATTTTTTAGTTTAAAATTTTTTTAAATTTTCTTTTTTAATAACTGATGACTTTCTTCTCATCGAGCAATATACTGCACTTTGACTTTTTCAAATGTCGGTTATCCAACTAAACCAGACTTTTTCAAATGTCGGTTATCCAACTGAACCGGTAATATAGTGACTAGATATTGCACTTAACTTAATTCGTACTGTTGAGCAGGGCAATTCCGACGCTCACAGCTAGGCACCCCAAGCGTTTCACAGCGGTTGTTTCTTCAGGGAATAGACCCTTTAAAACTGAAAAGATGAGAATAAGAAATTATGTTGTGAACTTACTCTTAGCCTGTTGCTTCCTTTGTCTCAAAATTACGATGGTATTCATAAGAACCTGCTCAATTGATGCTGTCGGCGTTACTCCAATACTATGTCCATCTTCTTAACCCTCAATATGAGTGATGCCGCGCATGCGAGAAAAAGAACTTCGCCTCCTATTTATAGAGGCTCAAGGACAGATGTCTTCAATCATGTGGTTAAACATAAAAAATGCGGAAATGGTTAAACTGCAGCTGGGACCCTGTTCCATCTTTAAATTGAACTACTCAAATGCCCCTAAAACCTAAATACGATAGAATCTGTGTGTTTGTGATAAAAAATTATTTAAAGCTGAATTTTTCATATTGATTGATTAAATTAAAGGCACGATGCAAGATTGAGTTGCACATTTAATCCATTCGGAATGACTGTGTTAAGCGTGTAGATCCATTTTTGTTCCTTCCATAAAAGAGTATTGGCTATTGTTTTAACCCCTTATGGCGTGATTGACTTTTTCTAAACAAAAACATCGGAGCTGTTCAAAAATGTGATAGTATTGCAGACAGTGCTGCACTAGTGGAGCTTCAAGGACCTTACAATTGAGCCGACTCCTATGCTCTTGCATACGGGTACGGAACAGTCGCTCAGTCTTACCTACATACAGAAGCCCACATGGGCATACTATGATATACACTACAGCAGTTGAAATGCAAGTGGTATTGTGTCGAAGATGGTATGTAGTTCCTTTGTGTTCAAATGTAGTTAATTCCATAGTTATGTCGCAAATGGTGCATTTTCCACATTTCTGATGTCCCTGGGGAACTAAATTAGATGAGGAGCCAAAAAGATCTTTTGGAAGGACTGCAGAACATAAATGTTCCTTGAGATTTCGGTTGCGCCGCCAGACGCAACGAATTCTTCGATTGCTCAATCCTGGAACTACTTGCAAGATGTTGCTATGCTTGTTTATAATTTTCTTAATATCTTTACTGAGCGGAGAAAAATTAGTCACTAGGTTAATGACAGAATCATCAGGTTCAATGTCAGTAGTGGAAGATGGTGAACGGTAAGTTAGTAATGTAGTGCGATCTCTATATAGTGCCCTTCGGTAAGCCCGGGTTATTACTGTAGAGGGATAGCCTCGCTCCTTGAAATCTTGTATTAAACCTCGAGATTTGATCTTAAAATCAGCTTTACTTGAGCAGTTTCTTCTGTATCTCAGGAACTGCGATATTGGTAAACTATCCTTTAGATTACGAGGGTGAGCACTAGTGTAATATAGCAATGCATTACGATCCGTCGGTTTCTTGTATACCGATGTTTCCCATGACTGACTACCTCGCTTGATGGAAATGTCGAGGTAAGTGATTTGTTCCGTATGATATTGTAATGTGAACTGAATATGCGAGTCACAAGTGTTCAGCCAACCATGGAAATCTTCCAGATCTTGTTTGGAACCTTGCCATAGTAAAAAATGTCGTCAATATATCTCTGCCATGTAATCAATTGATGCTGGTACGGGGAGGCTTTCAACCAGATTTCCTCGAAATCCCCCATATACAGATTCGCGATGGAAGGGGCACACGTTGCCCCCATCGCCACTCCAGAGATCTGTTGGTAAATGACTCCATTGAATGTGAAAAAATTTTGAAATATGGCTAATTGTGCAAGGTTAAGGAGAAATTGCATCTGTACCCCACTTACGTCCCCTCTTTTTGTTAAAGAGCGTTCAATCAAAGAGAATGCTGCTGCTTGGGGTATGCTGGTATACAGCGAAACAACGTCAAACGTGGCCATTAAGATGTTAGGTTGGTGAACCCAGTGTGATAAACTCTGAAGCATTGATAAAAAATGTGTTGAATCTTGTACAAAAGAAGGAATACTACGAATCAGGGGTCGTAAATAAGAATCTAAAAATATCGATATAGGTTCCAAAACTGAACCTCGTGTGGAGACGATTGGACGTCCCGGTGGATTCGTAAGGCTCTTATGTATTTTAGGTACTAGATAAAATAATGCAATATTGGAAACTGGCGAGTTCAAAAACTGATGTTCTTTTTTAGTCACTAGGTGATCCGCCAACGCTGCCTCAGTGAGAGCTTTAATCGTTGTTTGCAAGACCACTGTGGGATCATGGTCCAATATCTTAAACGTTGATGTGTCCTGTAATTGACGATTGGCTTCATGGATGTAATACTGTCGGTCAAGCACCACCACCGCTCCTCCTTTGTCGGCTCTACGTATGATAATGTCATTCCGTTTCTTTAATCAACGTATAAGATACTGGACCATGATCCCACAGTGGTCTTGCAAACAACGATTAAAGCTCTCACTGAGGCAGCGTTGGCGGATCACCTAGTGACTAAAAAAGAACATCAGTTTTTGAACTCGCCAGTTTCCAATATTGCATTATTTTATCTAGTACCTAAAATACATAAGAGCCTTACGAATCCACCGGGACGTCCAATCGTCTCCACACGAGGTTCAGTTTTGGAACCTATATCGATATTTTTAGATTCTTATTTACGACCCCTGATTCGTAGTATTCCTTCTTTTGTACAAGATTCAACACATTTTTTATCAATGCTTCAGAGTTTATCACACTGGGTTCACCAACCTAACATCTTAATGGCCACGTTTGACGTTGTTTCGCTGTATACCAGCATACCCCAAGCAGCAGCATTCTCTTTGATTGAACGCTCTTTAACAAAAAGAGGGGACGTAAGTGGGGTACAGATGCAATTTCTCCTTAACCTTGCACAATTAGCCATATTTCAAAATTTTTTCACATTCAATGGAGTCATTTACCAACAGATCTCTGGAGTGGCGATGGGGGCAACGTGTGCCCCTTCCATCGCGAATCTGTATATGGGGGATTTCGAGGAAATCTGGTTGAAAGCCTCCCCGTACCAGCATCAATTGATTACATGGCAGAGATATATTGACGACATTTTTTTACTATGGCAAGGTTCCAAACAAGATCTGGAAGATTTCCATGGTTGGCTGAACACTTGTGACTCGCATATTCAGTTCACATTACAATATCATACGGAACAAATCACTTACCTCGACATTTCCATCAAGTGAGGTAGTCAGTCATGGGAAACATCGGTATACAAGAAACCGACGGATCGTAATGCATTGCTATATTACACTAGTGCTCACCCTCGTAATCTAAAGGATAGTTTACCAATATCGCAGTTCCTGAGATACAGAAGAAACTGCTCAAGTAAAGCTGATTTTAAGATCAAATCTCGAGGTTTAATACAAGATTTCAAGGAGCGAGGCTATCCCTCTACAGTAATAACCCGGGCTTACCGAAGGGCACTATATAGAGATCGCACTACATTACTAACTTACCGTTCACCATCTTCCACTACTGACATTGAACCTGATGATTCTGTCATTAACCTAGTGACTAATTTTTCTCCGCTCAGTAAAGATATTAAGACAATTATAAACAAGCATAGCAACATCTTGCAAGTAGTTCCAGGATTGAGCAATCGAAGAATTCGTTGCGTCTGGCGGCGCAACCGAAATCTCAAGGAACATTTATGTTCTGCAGTCCTTCCAAAAGATCTTTTTGGCTCCTCATCTAATTTAGTTCCCCAGGGACATCAGAAATGTGGAAAATGCACCATTTGCGACATAACTATGGAATTAACTACATTTGAACACAAAGGAACTACATACCATCTTCGACACAATACCACTTGCATTTCAACTGCTGTAGTGTATATCATAGTATGCCCATGTGGGCTTCTGTATGTAGGTAAGACTGAGCGACTGTTCCGTACCCGTATGCAAGAGCATAGGAGTCGGCTCAATTGTAAGGTCCTTGAAGCTCCACTAGTGCAGCACTGTCTGCAATACTATCACATTTTTGAACAGCTCCGATGTTTTTGTTTAGAAAAAGTCAATCACGCCATAAGGGGTAAAACAATAGCCAATACTCTTTTATGGAAGGAACAAAAATGGATCTACACGCTTAACACAGTCATTCCGAATGGATTAAATGTGCAACTCAATCTTGCATCGTGCCTTTAATTTAATCAATCAATATGAAAAATTCAGCTTTAAATAATTTTTTATCACAAACACACAGATTCTATCGTATTTAGGTTTTAGGGGCATTTGAGTAGTTCAATTTAAAGATGGAACAGGGTCCCAGCTGAAGTTTAACCATTTCCGCATTTTTTATGTTTAACCACATGATTGAAGACATCTGTCCTTGAGCCTCTATAAATAGGAGGCGAAGTTCTTTTTCTCGCATGCGCGGCATCACTCATATTGAGGGTTAAGAAGATGGACATAGTATTGGAGTAACGCCGACAGCATCAATTGAGCAGGTTCTTATGAATACCATCGTAATTTTGAGACAAAGGAAGCAACAGGCTAAGAGTAAGTTCACAACATAATTTCTTATTCTCATCTTTTCAGTTTTAAAGGGTCTATTCCCTGAAGAAACAACCGCTGTGAAACGCTTGGGGTGCCTAGCTGTGAGCGTCGGAATTGCCCTGCTCAACAGTACGAATTAAGTTAAGTGCAATATCTAGTCACTATATTACCGGTTCAGTTGGATAACCGACATTTGAAAAAGTCTGGTTTAGTTGGATAACCGACATTTGAAAAAGTCAAAGTGCAGTATATTGCTCGATGAGAAGAAAGTCATCAGTTATTAAAAAAGAAAATTTAAAAAATTTTAAACTAAAAAATAAGCTCAACATGGCAACGGGTCATTGATGTGAAATAAGCACACTTAATGGGCTATTAGCCCTTGGTTAAAGTGCAATCTGGTTTCTCTGAGACTTAGTGCCGAGAGCAAAGCATTAACCAGTTTATGATCAAGTGATAATAGCAAGCCCTCATGTTGCAGGGTGAGTCATTAAACGGTATTTGATAAGTTTTGCCTTGAGTCAACCGTTTAAAGAGACATAGACTACACACTAATTGTACATCCCAACAATGGACAAGGCCAAGAAAGAAGGAACGGTGAAAAAAAACCTGGCGGAATACCGCTCCTCGTATGTGACGCCAAGAGGCAGGGAGGAGGGGGAGAAGCCAGGCAAAACAATGTTGGAGTCACCGCCAAGTCCGGAGGAGGGCGTAGAGGGAGAGGAGTGCCTGGGGGCTGCCGAAAAGATCAAGCAGTGGCTTCTCGAACTAAAGGAAGAGATATGTGGAGTAAAAAATGAGATAAAGGAGGCTTTACAAACCCTAAGACAAGACATTTCAAATCTGGGAGAGCGAGTAGAGGAGGCTGAAACTCAGTTGGAAAACCAGGGTGGAATAATAGAGCAACTCCAGAAAGGCTGGGAAGAGCTGAGGTTGGCACAGGAGGAGATAAAGGCAAAAACAGAAGATCTGGAAGATCGCTCGAGAAGATGCAACCTCAGAGTGCGTGGTGTGCCGGAAGAGCCTAAGTACAAGAATTGTGAGGAGGTGGTGCAGAAAATATTTAAGGAACTCCTGGCAGCGGCGGACAAAGCTGAGGAAGTGGACGGCAATCATCTGAGAATAGAAATAGCACACAGAGGCTTGGGGCCCATAAGAGAAAACAGGCTGAGAGACATTGTAGTTTGCTTGAGTTCTTTCAAAACAAAAGAACGCCTGTTGGGAGCTACAGGAAACTAAGAAGCTACCAATGTGATAAAGTGGAGTTGTATCAGGACCTATTCTCAGGGAACGTTACAGCGTAGAAGAGAGATAAGAGGTTACAGCATACTTGAGGAGAGCAGATCTGAGATATAAGTGGCTGTACCCATTTGGACTGCTGATCACAGTGCAAGGGAGATCAAGGAAAGTGAGAACCAGCGCGGAAGCTTGGAAGGCATTGAGAGAGCTTGGAGTGGAGAATCTTCCAGGGGAGGCAAGAAGCCCAGCTAATTTGAAGGCATTGGAGACTAGGGCAACGAGGACGGAGAGCGCGAAGTGGCAGAGGGCAGGCAGCCGGAGACTGGCAAGGATGGCCAAGGGCGGACCTCGGAGCCTGGTGATGGAGCAAGAGACTGGGTGATGCTGAGGATAAAAGAAGGACTGGTACTTGTTGATGTCTCATACAGGGATGATTCTATATGGTGGTACATAGTGGAAGGAAAATAAGGGGGGAGGTGGGAAGAGGGGAAAGGGGGAGAGTGGATGGGGGAGGTTTAGAGAGGTTGGCTATGAGATGGTGGGTAGGGAGGAAGGTGGGGGGTATTAAGTGGGGGGAGGGGGCTTGGGAGAAGGAGAGGGGCGACAGGATGAAGGGGGTGGATGGAGGGAGGGGAGAGGGGAAATGGGGAGAGGGAGTACAAGGGGAAGGGTAGGTTGGCAGCTGGCTTTGGTCACTGATATGGAAGTCAAATCTCCTCAGTGGGGATCAAGGATGGTGAGGGGAGGAGGGGGGGTTAGATAGTAGGGGAAGTGAGGTAAGGAGGGGGAGGGGGAGGGGGGACCGAAGAAGGGTAGAGATGAGCGGGAAGGATTACGGGCTGGGGGGGGATAGGAGTAGGGGTGAATTGAAAATTGTAACCTTGAATGTTAAAGGGCTGAACTCTCCGTGGAAAAGACAGAAATTGTATAAAGAGTTAACAAGGCATAAAGCGGCAATAGTAATGCTGCAGGAGACACATTTACAGAAAAAGCACGAATTGGTGGTGCAGCCTAAGGGATACAGGGATCGCATATTTGCTTCTAATTTAAGGGAAAAAAAGAAAGGAGGGGTGGCGGTGTTCATTAGCGGAGCGGTCAAAACAGAGGTGCAGACGGTGATCCGGGATAAGGGGGGAAGATACCTATTGCTGAGGGTAAAAGTGGGGGAGGAGTAGTTCTGTGTAGTGAATGTATACGCTCCCACGGGGTCCCAGAAATAATTTTGGGAGGAGTTGGGTGCCGAGGTTGCGCTAATGGGTGATGGAGCGTTGATTTGTGGTGGGGATTTCAATATGCCCTGGGAGGTAGGGAGGGACACGACGGGGAAGAGGGAAGGGCGGAGAAAGGATAGGCAGTGCTACCATCAGTTTGTGAAGGAGAATGACCTGATCGATGCATGGCATTTGTTGAACCCGGGAAGGAGACAATTCTCCTTCTTTTCGGCGGTGCATGGGACCTACTCGAGGCTGTATGTCATATGAGTAGGGAAGGAGTTGGCAGGAAGGATTAAGGGAGGGGATATAGAGCCCATAACATGGTCAGATCATGCACCAGTGGTAGTACAAGTGAGGGTGAAGGGGGAAGACAAGGGGAGGCAATTCTGGAAACTTAATGAAGGGTTGTTGGAAGATAGTAGGGTAGTGAAAGAGGTAGAATTGCTAACTCCGGAGTTTTTTGAGAAGAATGGTGAGGGAGGGGTAAAAGAGGGAGTGGTTTGGGATGCTTTCAAAGCAGTGGTAAGAGGGGTGTTAATAAAGTGGGGAGCGCGAATAAAGAGGGAACGGGAAGAACAGGAATGGCAGTTAAGGCAGCAATTGAGGACAATGGAGGGGAAGGATGCGCAGGGAGATAGTGGGTGGTACCGGGGAGCAGTATTGGAATTGAGGGCGAAACTGAATGCAATAGAGGCAGAGAGGATTAAGTTTCATATGCAGCTGCTGAAGCAGAGTTTTTTTGAAGGGGAAAATAAAGCAGGGAAGTACCTTGCAAGGCAGCTGAAAAAGAGAAAGGACTGGAATAGGATCACGCAGCTTAGAAGTAGGGGGGCGGTAGAGCGAGAGGATCATAGAATTAGAGAAGAATTTGCGACATTTTATAGTAAGCTGTATGCGGCGCGTAAGGAGAGGTCTGATGAGGACATTTCAAGAGTATTTGAAGGAAGTCAGGCTGCCGAGCTTGACAGAGGAGGAACAGCGGGGGTTGGATAGTGAGATTGGAACAGAGGAGGTGTTGCGGGCAATTAAGGATATGAAGACAGGAAAGGCCCCCGGGTGGATGGTTTGACAGCGCGGTTTTATAAGAAATTTGGGAATCTATTGGTGCAACAATTAACAAGGGTCTTTAATGGGCCACGAGGGGGAGAGAAATTGGTGGAGACAATGGGCTGGGCAGGCATTACTCTTATTCATAAGGAAGGGAAAGACCCACAGGACTGTGCGTCTTCTCGGCCAATCTCACTGTTAAATATTGATGCAAAATAATTATTAGCAAAAGTACTGGCGACAAGGCTTAACAGGATGTTGGGGAAATTAGTGCATGAGGACCAAGCAGGTTTTGTACCAGGAAGACAGGTAGCGGACAACATAAGGAAAGTGTTGAATGTGATTTGGAAGGCACAAAAGAAGGGAAATGAGATGATGTTAGTTTCACTGGATGCGGAAAAGGCATTTGATCAAGTGTTCTGGAAATTCCTATACTCAGTATTGGAGGTTATGGGGTTTGGGACAGGCTTTGTGAAGTGGATAAGAGCTTTATATACCAAGCTGAAGGCATGTGTGAGGATAAATGGAGGGTATTCAGATTTCTTTCCGCTGGAAAGAGGGACTAGACAAGGCTGTCCTTTATCGCCATTGCTGTTTGCGCTCTCCTTAGAGCCGCTGGCGGCGAGGTTGAGGGGCAGTCAAGACATTGCGGGAGTAAGGGTGGGGCAAAAGGAATATCGGGTGTCACTATTTGCGGACGACATCCTGTTAACAATTACGAGACCCAGAGAAACGTTAACGGCAGTGATGAGTGAGATTCAGGATTACGGGGAGAGGGCGGGATTCTGGATAAATTGGGGGAAATCAGAGATTTTAAGTATAGTAGGGGAAGAGGAAGGTCAGGTGGAGCTGCGACAGCATTTTCCTTTTAAGTGGGCAAAGAAGTCAATCAGATACCTAGGGGTACACCTGGGGAGGGTCTTGGAGGATCTGTTTGCTTTGAATTATAATAAACTGTTGGGGCACGTGGAGGGGCTGTTGAGGGGATGGGGCAAGGGGTACTATTCCTGGTTTGGGCAAATGGCGATAGTTAAAATGATGCTCCTTCCACGGTTCCTGTTCCTTTTCCAAGTACTGCCAATAAATGTGCCAAGGAGAATATTGAGGAGGGTTCAGCAACAAGTGGAGGGTTTTATATGGGGGAGGGGAAAAAACAAGGGTGGCGGCGAGGACGTTACAAGTGCTGGGAGTGGAGGGGGGGATGGGAATACCAAACTTTACTCTGTATTATACGGCAGCGCAGTTGAGGGCGGTATATGTGTGGTTACGGGAGCCAAATAAGCAGTGGGTAAGGATGGAGGTAGATGAGTATGGGCCAGGTAAATTAGAAAGGATCGTTTGGGAAGGGAAGGGGGAGAGGGGGATGAACCCCCTGGTGGGGCACACTCTTAACGTGTGGCAACAGCATAGGAAGAGGTTGGTGGGGGATAAGAGGTGGTCACTTACCATGTCTTTGCAAGCATGTTGTGCTGAGGGAGTGGGTCCGAATAAACTAGTGCTCAGAAGATGGGCGGAGTGGGGGTTAAACCAGGTGACTCAGATAGTGGTGGGGAAGAAGGTCAGAGGTTTTGAGGGAGTTAGAGACATGTATCAGCTGGGGGAGTCGGATAGGTTTGCGTATATGCGGATGGGGTCGGTGGGCAGACAAAGGGGGGGGGGGAGAGCGGGGGGGGGGAGAGGGGAAGCGGAGTGGTTTGAAGGAGCATGCCTAGGATCCATGGGACAGAAGGGTATGCTTTCCAGAATCTGTAAGGGCTTAATTGCGAGGGGCATGGAGAAGCTAAAGTATATGGAAACGTGGGAAAGGGACTTAGAGGTAACGTAGGGGGTGGAAGAATGGGAGGGAGTGGCAATGGGCATAGCTAGATTTTCTATAGCCACATCGTTGTGGGAGAATGGGTTTAAGGTGTTGAGTCGGTGGTACCTTACACCGGAGAGGCTGTTTAGGGCAGGGGTAATGAAGACGGATGACTGTTGGAGGCTGTGTGGTGAGCGGGGAACCTGGATGCATATGTGGTGGTCATGCCCAGTTGTTAAAGGGTATTGGAGGAAAATAGGGGAGAACATTAATAAAATAGTGGGCTCTAATATCGGGCTTACGCCTGAAATGTGTCTCCTGCATAAACAGGATGGAAAATGGGAAGGTGATTGGAGAATCATTTGGTACTGTGTTACTGCGGCCAGGTGTGAAATAGCATGGTATTGGAATAGAAAGAATCTACCATCCATGGACAGTTATGCGCGAAGAGTGTCAAACATATATTCAATGTACAGACTGACGGGGGAAAGGAAGGGAAAAGGGGAACAAATGGTAAAAAGGTGGGAGGGGGTATGAGAATGGTTAAGGAAGGGTCCGTGGAAGGAAGGTGCAGGGGGATCGGGTGAGGGAGGAGTGACATAGGTGGGGTGGGGTAGGGGAGGGGGGGAAGGAAGGAGAGAGGAGGGATAATGTGTCATGCTTGGGTGGCAGGAAATTGGGGGTGGAGGGTGGGAAGGGGGGAGTTAGGTTAAGATAGGGGAGTAAGGCCTTGGGGGGGGGGGAAGGCTTATGCTCGCAAAGTGGAGTGTAATGATATTGGGGGGAATAAGGTGTGGGTGAGAATTTCATTAGTGTGGCAGCTGGAAAAGTAATGTCAACTCCAGCGGGGCAAAAAGGGGGGGGGGTGTTAAATGGGTAGTTTGGGGAAGGGGCTGAAAAATGTTGGAGGGGCAGTGCAGCCCAATTGGGGTATAGTATACATATACATACCAGAGGCATGGTGCTGTTACATTGTCTATTATGCAAATACAAATAGGTAAGGGTGCAAGGTTAACACAAGGAATAAAGGTTAATATATGATCAGGAGTGTTTTGTTGTATAGAACTTAGGATGCTAGCTGCCCATTGTATAGAAGATGGAATGGACTTGTTGTCTGTATATGGTTGTTTCCATGAAAATGTTGACAATAAAATTTTAAAAAAAAAAATGCATAAGCTGCAAAATCGCCACATGTTCAAAAAAAAAAAAAAAAAAGGGAGAGAGGAGGCACTGTGAGTTAAACTAGACAGAGGGAAAGAGAAATCTATTTCTATTGACGTGATATACAGACCTCCCTCACAAGAGGAAGAGGTGGACGGTGAGTTAATTGAAGACATACGCAGCAATGCCAGGAAAGGGAAAGTGCTACTGATGGGAGATTTCAATATGCCAGATTTGACTGGCACATTCCTGCTGCAGTATCATCTACCAGTGATAGATAAACTATAAACAGTTTACAACTATTGCTGTCAATTGTATATAGTTCCCCCTGTTACATTCCCAAGTTACAGACCCTGTTACAATGTATGCAAAAGATCCTGTTCTGATGCAAATTTCTGTTATTTGTAAACTGCACTGATACCAAATAGCGCGGTATATAAGAACTGTAAATAAATCTATAAGTGAGATGATAATGGATTCTCTAGAGAGAACTATTCAGGCAACTGGTAACAGAACCCACACATGAAGGGGCCATACTGGACTTGGTGCTTACCAATGGTGAAAGTGTTTCTGATGTTATATGGGAGATCATTTTGCATCCAGTGATCACCACATGGTGTGGTTCAGTATTAAGATTAGGACTGTTAAAATCCATTCAAACATACAATCTCAATATAGATCACTTGAAGAGTAAAAAGTGAAAACACTATACAGAAGAAAAGGCACTCAAAATTCTCACCAAGAACAGCAGCTCATTGGAAAAACAAATAACTTAAAAAATCAGAGCACTGCATCTCAGCACTGCCGGGACATATCATGCAAAGAGCACTCTCTCTTTATCAGTGACGTCACTTAAGACGTTCATGCCATCACAACCCCATAACATCACCGTCCCAAAGCTTCCAGGTAATTTATAGTAAAAGCCACCACAAAAGTTACACCCACGGCACATTTACAAAAACCATCAAGTCTCTCAGCTTTCACTATAAATTACCTGGAAGCTTTGGGTGGGTGATGTTATGGGTTTGTGATGAAATGAACGTCTTACGTGAAGTCACTGATAAAGAGAGTGCTCTTCACATGATATGCCCCGGCAGTGCTGAGATGCAGTGCTCTGGTTTTTGAAGTTATTTGTTTTTCCAATGAGCTGCTGTTCTTGGTGAGATTTTTGAGTGCCTTTTCTTCTGTATAGTAAAATCCATTCAAAAGCAAGGGTCTTAGACTTTAGGAAAACTAACTTTGCCAAGATGGGCCAATACCTCAGGGAGTCGTTAGCAGGATGGGAATAGCTGGGGGATGAAGAAAAACAGTGGGCAAAACTGAAAGGGGATATTTTAAGGGCAACCAACCTTTTGGTTAAAATGCTAAATACAGGTAAAAGGAAAAGGAGATCGCTACGGTTTTCAAAAGAAGTAGCTGAAAAGGTGAAGAAAAAGAGGGAAGCCTTCATGAAACACAAGCGATCACAGAGAGAGGAAGACAGGCATCTATATTTGCAAAAACTTAGAAAGGCCAGCAAAGTAGTCAGGAAAGCAAAGATTCAAAAAGAGGAGGAAATAGCCAATGCAATAAAATGGGGGGATAAGACATTTTTCAGATATGTTAGTGAGAAGAGGAAGGGCAAAAGTGATATTGTCAGACCCAAGGGTGAAGGGGAGGAATATGTAGAAGCTGATGAGGATAAAGCGGAATTGCTTAACAAATATTTCTGATCTGTGCTCACAGATGACGAACCAGGAACAGGACCTCGGAAAACACCCACAAACAAGAACAGAAGCGAGGGGCATCTTGAACAATTTTCAGAAGACTGTTTGTGAGAAACTGGCTAAACTTAAAGTAGACAAAGCAATGGAACCGGATGGGATACACCCTAGAATACTGAGTGAATTTGGATGTTCTAGCAGTTCCACTAAATATGAATTACACTTACCTGGTAATTGTGGTTCCTTGAGTGACTCCAGTTTAGTCCTCAACTTCTGGGTAGTGAACCTCCTCTCCTGCAGCTTGGAGACTGGGCATGTCAAACTCATGACATCACTGGATATAGCCTGCTGGTCTCTCCCATTAGCCCCCAGTGAACTATTGACAAAGCAGACTCAAAGGAGCAAAAAATCTGTAAACTTATTATATTCAAGGGCACGCAGAACATATAACCTATCTACCTACTACTCCCCTTCCAGAAGGAAAGGGACTGTTTCCTACATGCTCTCCTTTCTGTCAAATGCCTAGCCCCAAACAATCCAGAGCAATATAGCAATATATAACAAATATATAACAATATCATAATATAATAATATAACAATATAGCGCAAAAGAAATGGAAGCATCAAAACGACTGAACACCAGCGAAGGCCTATATCCACTGTTAACCTTGCACTTCCCCCAACAGAAAGACCACTGCTAAAACCCCATCTCCGGGCAGGAATGAGGACTAAACTGGAGTCACTCAAGGAACCACAATTCCAGGTAAGTATAATTCCTATTTCCTTATCGTTCCTCCAGTTTAGTCCTCAACCTCTGGGATGTATCAGAGCAGTAATCATTGGGAGGGACCTTTCCAACCGGATCTCAACACTGCCTCCCTGAAAACGGCATCCTTAGCCGCCAGAACATCTAGGCGGTAGTGCTTACTGAAAGTATGGAGAGACAACCAAGTGGCCTCCCTACAGATGTCCACTGGCAGAACCAAACTGTGCTTCGTCCAAGAAGACGCTTGCACTCTGGTAGAGTGAGCTCGTAAGCTCCCTGGGACTGTACGGTCCCGTAGAAGATAAGCCGACGCACTCGCCACTCCAATCCATCCAGAAATGGACTCCTTTGCCGCTGCTTCCCTTTGCGGGGCCCCCCAAACACCCCAAAGAGAGACGATCCGCCTTGCAAAACTTTCTGAAACCTTTAAACACTACCACAGCGCTCTCTTGACGTCCAAACAGCACAAGCTATGGTTCAATATGCTCCCCTCCGCTGCACCTAGCACTGGAAGAGAGACCATTTTAGTTAGGTGAAAGTAGAAACCACCCTTGGCAACAACAACGGAACCAGCCACCAGGCCACCTTCTGTCTGGAGACAGACAAAAAACGAACGATTCCTGACAGGTCAACGCCTGCAACTCCGAAAATCGCCTTGCCGAACAGATGACCATCAAACATACCATCTTCAAGGCAAAACCCTTAACCTATGCCTGTTGCAAGGGCCCCAATGGCGCGCTAGCTAATGCTCCTAAAACCAACTTGAGCTTTCCCGGTGGAATTAATATCCTACGAGAGAGCTACAGTCTAGTAACCGCCTGAGAAAGCGTACCACATCGACCTGTGCATGAGAGCCACTCTCTGTCCTTTGCCCCTACAGCAAAACAGAGCTGCTAACTGAACTCTCCAGGACCTGCCTTTACCTAATCCATCCTGCAGAAAACCTAATACCAAGGGAACTGACACTGTTGTTGCGCAAGCGTGCCTCCGCGAGCACCCGCCCTCAAAGATGCGCCATATACGCACACATGCAAGGGACATAGACTTTTTTTTTTTTTTTTTTGCGGCAAGGTGGCAAAGACTGCTGCCGAGCGACTCTTTTTCCTTAAGCTTGCCCTTTCAATGGCCACCCCGTAAGCGAAAACCAATGCACCTGAGGCATTCGAAGGGAACTCCATAGCAACAGAATCTCCAATGTCAGAAACCTCCAAGGATTCCCGTTGAGCAACCGTATGAGGCAGGCATAACACAGGCGCCTCGGCCAGCCCGAGGCCCCCAACCACACGTTTCCCCGAAGCGCTTCGATACATAGAACCAACTCAACCTATGAGTGCCCCCCGGTGGAAAGACACAGAGAAGACCGGACGACGGCCTCTGTTGAAACAGTGCGCCGATGCCTTCCAACCTCCTTTCGCGTCGTCTGCTGAAGAAGCGGCCCGTTTACGCAGAGTGAAACGCCGCCATGAGGTCCATTACTGGCTGTCCCCATATGCGACCGATCTATGCGAACACCTCCGGATGCCACTCCCATTCTCCAGCATCTACTCGGACCCAGCTGAGGAAATCCGCTGTCACAATGTCGTTACCCGAAACATGCGCCACCGAAAACGCTGGCAGCCAAACCTCTATTCACACACACAGACCCTCTGCCGCAGCCTCTATGGCCACACTTCCGGTTCTGCCCTGCCGATTGATGTAGGCCACCGCTGCAGAGTTGTCGGAAGTACTCGCACTGTTCGACCTGTCACCGTAGCTTCGAAAGCCTGCAACGCCTGTCGTATTGCTCGCATTTCCCGTTGGATGTTTGACCATTGGGTCTCCTGTGTACACCAAGAGCCTTGCGCGAAATGATCTTCGAACGTAGCGGAGTTTAACAAAGTTTTTGGCCAAGCTCCCGGAGGAAAGGTCCATAACCTTTTATTAGAGAGAAGCTGGAAAATTATGAATTTTCTTTTTATACCATCTTTCACCAATTCAAGATGTTCTACAAGGCACACAACCCAACAGAGCGTCACATCTGTTGTACATGCAACGGAACCCTTAAAATATGAGCATACATGAATCCACCGCTTGCCCCAATACAAGCACTTAGTAGCCTATTCGTCTTTTTGGAAACCAGCCAGGCCCTTAACACCTGGATTGGCTATCCTAGGAAACAGGATACTGGACCTGAAAGAGCTTGGTCTGACCCAGTATGGCATTTCTCATATCCTTATGAAAGGAACCTCCTCAAGGTCTCTGCCTTGGAAGTAACAGGCTGCGCCTGGCCCTATGGCCCTGTGGCTAGCTCACACGGAGCAGTGCAGCCTTAGTGGTTGAGGCAAGTTTCCAGAGGACCAAGGGTTTGAATTCCAATTGAGACCACCAAGCTTGGGCCATAAAAACTGGGGTTTCTGATCCCACAGGTGGTCCTTCTGGCTTTCATTAAGCGACTTAACCTTCTGCATCAGGTACCAAAACATAAATTGTGAGCCCTTCAGGGACAAGGGAAATAGAAGTACCGTAATCAACTGTATGCTACCCTGACCTGTAAATCAATATACTCAAATGAATAACTGACTGGGAATATGTGACCGCAGCAAACACTGGCAGTGGAGAGACATCAGAGTTGGTGCTGGTTCCTGGTCTTCCATTCTCGCTCTCCCAGTCCTTCTGCCAGCATTGAGAAAAGGCTGAGGATAGATTGTCAAGTGGGCCGGGGACCCTTGCGGCCTGGACATCAGAGAGAAAGAGGGGCTAGGATCTGGGAGCAAAGCCCAAAGAGAGAGGAAAACTGGTGACTGACACTGTAGCTCCTCCGGACGGCTCACTCCACAGCAGATCCCACAACTGCATCTCCAACCCCATGTAACACCATGAGGACCTCATGCACTGTATTACAATTGACATCCCCCCATTACTGGAGAAATTACCTTAGCCTGATAATACAGTCTGAGCAAAGAAATGCAGTCTCTCTCTGCAAAGAGTGCACCCAAAAATCATGCCTAAGCAATTGTGAGCACATACAAAATGCACATCTACATATATGGGTGACCCAGCACCTGTCACCCAAACAGTGCAGTGAGCACGCTTGAACATAGGCTGAATGCATGGAGCATACACAGAGTATTGACTTCCGCTATGAAACCTTCCAGTGCCCTGGAGCGCTAAGCCCCAGACTGTGCTACCTGGACGTCCTTCTCTTCACCCTCAGCACGGGCCCTTTAACAAGATGGCACAGACGGGTCAGTGCCCCTGCTAAGTGCTTAAAGCCCTGCTCTGACAGCACAGGCTCTAGAAATAAATGAGAATTTCCTGGGAAGGGCATGCTAAGTGGAGCTATGAAACAACACCCCCCCACCCCCCCCGGCCTTCCTGCAGTCAGAGAAATAGCAGTGGGATACACCGACAACCTTGCAAGTAGAGGTCTTAGAGGTTGCTGCCTGTGTGAACCTGATGAAGAATACGATTGCATATTTTACAAACCCCCCCAGGGATGGGGGCACTGAATACTATATGTGATTCATGAGCAGCGCTGCCATCCGATGGCCTTTAGGGCACCAGAGCCCGACAAACGATACAGAAGTTAAGAGCTTTAAATCTTGGTCATATAATCTGGATTTGCAGAACATTACAGTTGCTTGTTTAGTCACTAACCCCTGAGTGCCCATGAGGTGGCCCTGTGGTTATTTCTTCCCTGACTTGCAGAGATCAATTTGATGGCTGCATATACACGGTCACAGAAAGCACAGTTACTTACCTGTAACAGGTGATCTCTGGGAACAGCAGGAATAAGTCTTCACATATGGGTACGTCGGTACCAACGGAGCCTGCGCGGGAACGCTCCCCAGCGTCCAATCAGAAAGCCTTTGGGAGCATCCCTCAGCGCCTGCGTGCTGCCTTCCCGCCTTTCCAACAGTCTCTCTTCAGTTGAGTTTCATAGCTGAGACAAAGAGAGAGAAAGAGGAAAGGAAAGATAGATATAAAAATACAACTCCTAGGGGAGGTGGGCGGGTTGTGAAGACTTATTCCTGCTGTTCCCAGAGATCACCTGTTACAGGTAAGTAACTGTGCTATCTCCAGGAACAAGCAGGAATGAGTCTTCACATATGGGGACTCCCAAGCTAAGATGCCTGGAGCCATAACATGTTGAAGATTGAAAACATGCTACATTTCATATGGCCAGGCATCCTGAGGATGGAGGGTAGGAGTTGCATAGAGAGGAGCTGCAGAAAAACCAGCTAACCTAAGAAAGGACTACCCTCAAGGAGTCCATGTATGTATGATCATTATCAAAAGACATATTGAAATGAACAAGCACCATAATATTGAAATGAACAATCACCATATGACGCTCACCTACTGGATTGCAGGAAGTAGAGAGGCTGATGGAGTCTACTGGGGATCCAGTAGAATAATGTTCATGGTGACCTCACTGGAGTGAAGGTGGAGGTCAACATCTGGAAGTGAGAGGTGACCCCAGGATTCAATTAGGGTAACACAAACACGGCAGGTCTTCAGTGGGAAGCTTCAAGGAAAGCTGAAAACTCTTTTGGCTACAGAAGTATTCAGAGGTAGGAGCAAAAGAGGAAGATTGACCGATCTGGACAAACAGACCTAGTCCTTGAGGGAAGAAAGGGTATGAGAAGAACCCATACTCCCAGAAAGGACAGATGTTTGAAGAATTGAATCTGAAATCCACCGAAGATCCACCATGTCTTTCCTAACTGGTGAGAGGTAGGAAGACATTGGAGCATGGAGCTTCAGGGATACGTAAACCTAGGATACGGTAGGGCTGTCAGTTCCACAGCAGTGGTTGTGTGCAAAATATCCGAAACATACTGTGGAACAGTATGAGCTGTGCAAGCCCACTGTCAGAAACATACAGGAAGGTAAAAACCTTTATGAGCATAGACAGTCAGGAGATAAGTATGGAAATACATATCTATCTATAATAAGTATCCGGATAGATACACACATAGATGTAGAGATATGTGTGTGTGTGTGTATATATATATATATATATATATATATATATATATATATATATATATATATATATAATAAGATCTAAAGGGCATAGCATATGCACATTTAGCTGACCGCCAAATACATCTATAGAGATGTAAGTAGGTATATATATATATATATATATATATATATATATATATATATAGATAGATAGATAGATATAGATATATATACCTTAATATATAGGTCTAAAGATAGATGCCTGCAGTAAGCAGACAGTCATACATATCTGGACATTCACATGGAGATGTGAAGGGAAAAGATTCCTTTAAGAACAAGGAGGTGAAACCTACTTGAGAGATATATAGAGAATCTATTCCCCCAGAGATGATGGTAAAGGAATGCTATCCAGTGAATTACCAGGATGGATACGTGAAGAAACAGAGGATGATATCAGTCTGTAAACAGCAAGTCTGGAGTCCTGTGGAACTCCAGCATGGTAAAAGGACAGAAACGCATAGGATGAGATACCAGGTTGACCTATGTGAAGGACAAGGAGGTATCATGCGTTTTTCAGATTAATATGTGCTGTCCTTGAAGTGTTAGGATACCATGAGGACAAGCTGCAAGAAAAAAAGAGTATATTCCCTAAGGAAGGGGATAACTCTTAGACTTTCACGTGGAGAAGGCTTATATCCTTTTCCCTCCTTTTTTTTTTTTTTTAAAAGAAGATAGCAGGGTATGAAGAACCCTCACAGTCATAGGGGATGATTGAGGAAGCATTTCTCAACCATGATGGATAGCCATTAGATAAAACTCTAAGCTCTCTAGCAAGGGCCCATAGTAGAAAGCTTCTCAATAGGATTGCAGAGAGCATTATACAGGAGAAGTGGGATGTAGAACTGGCTGATGGAGTAAACTGACAGCCACGTCTACTACGTTGCCAAATCCAGGGATTGGAGATGGCAAGGGTAGAGTTAGTGTAAGAAGCCTGTAGTGAAGATTATCCAAGAAAGATGTAGAAACTTTCTTGGAATCACTACTAAGGCTAGACAGAAGTGGTGAAAGACAAGACTGGGACTTGTGGAAAAGTACCAGTAGTCAAGCACTGGACTCCTACAGGGGCAGCTACTGAATAGGACAACAGGGAGAGAGAGAACAGACTGAACAAAGAGAGCAAGCTGTCTCTGTCTGTAGAGCTGCCTACATAAAGAAAGGAGTTTACTCAGGAGAAGAAACTCTACAGTGAAAAGAAAGACAGAAAAGTCTTTCAATGGTATGGTACCACTCTTACAGGGGAAACCCTGGCGAAGAGAGTAGAGATAGAAGCTGAAGGAGGACTTACCACATGGTAAATCCCTGGAAGGAAAAAATTCATGCTGGTACAGAGAAACTATCAGGTGATAGTTGCTAAACCTCTCTTCTAGTCAGGAAGAGGTGGAAAACTCTGTAACTTATAGACATGAATAGCCTGACAGTTCAGCATAGTGAAGAGTAATGGATTTCCTGAGAATAGGAATCCCTGAGCGGAGTTTTGAATGGAAAACCAGTGAAAAACGTCTGTGAAAAGGAAGTAAGAGTAGTTATAAAAAGATTAATCAGAAACCTATGGTTACTGTGTTTATTCAGCCTGGCTAGAGTTTGGATTCTTCAGACCAGGGTGAGACTTCCACTGCTTGGGAACAACCGAATGATGGGCAGGAGAAGAGGAAAACCTCTTTCTTTTAGGGAAAGAAGGTTTGGTAGGGCATTTCCTACCTGCTGAGGAAGGAGAGGGCTTAGGATGGCCCTCAGAAACAGGAAAGTCAGTGGAGCAATGAGCAACCTGACGTAAGGACTCCTTATTGAAGAGATTTTCTCCAGTACAAGGAGTATTACTCAGTCTTTGTTGTGTCCATCTACTTAAGTCTGATGCTTGGAGCCAGGCTTTACGACGTGCTCCTATGGCTATAGCAGAAGTTCTGCTAACAGACTCAAAAGAGTCTAGGGAAGCACGAGAAAGAAACCTAGAGATATTTTGGCTATGACTAAGAAGTAAGGAATAGTCTGCAGCCTTGGGTTCTGATAGAAAAGGAAACAAAAGAGATAATTTCTTTGTGATCTCCTGAAGGGATAGACTCATACAGAAAATATATGAGAGAATCCTTGTTGCCAGCATAGATGTTTGGAAGGTTTGACGTCCAAAGGCATCCAGTGTTCTAGATGCACGCCCTGGCGGGAAAGAAGAATGCTTCTTCTTGCTTTTTACCTTCCTCAATGCTGATTCCACTACAATGGAATGATGGGGAAGTTGAGGCTTTTGAAATCCTGGAGAGGGGGGCACCTGATACAGAAGATCAGTTGCTGTAGAAGGTGAAGAAACCTTTAAAGGTTTTTCCCATACCCTCAGAAGAAGATTCTGCAAAGAGTGATGTAAAGGAAGCATTACGTTTTCCCTTTCTGCAGAAAAATCCTGAGAAGACTCATAGCCAGGGATAGGAATATTAAGGAAGGTTGCCATGTCAAGGAGAAATTTCTGAAAAGAAGGATCTCCGATGGGAACCATCCCTGGACAGGTTAAACCTGAAAAGGAAGCCTGGGCACCGGAGGATGTACCTGCCTGGTGCAGAACAGGTAATGATTCTGCCGGTACCGACATTGATACCGATAGCGGTAGCTGTGCCGGAATCGCCGAAGCAGTCAGCGGAGGCTGCTCAAACGGTACCGAGGAAACTCGAAAGTCTCGGTGGATATACTCGGTACTGAGCATCCGGAATCGGTGCGTGTCGGTTCCGAGACGCGTCGGTACCCAGTCTTCCAGACTAGATATCGATTCTAGACTTGGCATCGAAGGAAGCGAATCTATCGATGCATGTCTAGATGGTAACGGCGTCAGGGGTGGTATCGACGGTGCCGATACTGGAAAGTCAATCTGGGTATCGATCGGTCCCAAAGGCACCGAGTACACCAGATGACGATCCCTGGTGATGACTGAATCGCTCAACACCAGTTGCGATGCCGGGATATCGGTACCGCTCGAAGCGGATGCCATCACTGTGCATTGCTTAGATACTGGAAAGTCAAACTGGAGCGTATCGATCGGTCCCGAAGGTACCGAGGACGCCAGATGACGATCCCTGGTGAAGAGTGGAGCACTCAACACCGGTGCCGATGCCGGGTTATCGGTACCGCTCGAAGCGGATGCCACCCCCGAGCATGGCTCAGGTATGTCCTGTGAGGGGTGAGCCCCAGGGACAACCTGAAACCCCTGAAATGCTTTGGAGCCCGAAGACTCCCGCCGGGGTTTTGATGCCAATCGGGTCTTGAGGGCAAGGCCAGGGCCGTCAGCATGCTTAGCATGAGACTTACCACTCAAGGATTGGCTAGTCTTAACAGACTGTTTGTGGGTTACCTGATCCTGTAGAGAAGAAATGGCCGGTGCCCTGACACAAGGAGGGAAAACGGAATAGAGGGAAACTCGAAATAGAGAATCTCTTCTCACAGCATTGAAACTTGACGGTTCAGGGGAAAAAGGGTCAGGGCCCAAACAGGTTAGACACCAATTATTGGAGTCTAAAAAGAAAACTGTATTTCCACAGTGAAGGCACTTCTTAGGAGAAGAAGGCTCCATGATGGAGAGGCCCTATAGGCCCAAAAATTTTAAGATAAAAACTGAGGGAAACTCTCCCTCAGTTTGAGAAAAAAAAAGAAAAAAAACCCACCGGCAGTACCGGTGGCGGCGGGAAAACAGCCGCGACCACAAGAAAACAAGAATTGAAAAGAATTAAAGAAAAAATTTTCTGCGGTGACAGGACGACCACCTGCCGGCTCCGCGGAAAAACAAAAACTGAAGAGAGACTGTTGGAAAGGCGGGAAGGCAGCACGCAGGCGCTGAGGGATGCTCCCAAAGGCTTTCTGATTGGACGCTGGGGAGCGTTCCCGTGCAGGCTCCATCGGTACCGACATACCCATATGTGAAGACTCATTCCTGCTTGTTCCTGGAGATAGACACTATTGAGTATACCAGCTGCCCTCTGGTGGCCATAGACCATAGCACAGGCACTTCTTGGTTGACAATATAACTGTTATTATTATTATATTTTTTTATATCCTAAGGTTTCCTAAACCTGTCCCTGTGAAACCACAGGCGTTTGGGCAACTTTCACTATAGAATACACAAAAGCACACTTCCAGCCTGTCCCTCCTTCCAACTACAAGTTAGGGCTCTACCCTTGAAGAATCTAAAAGCTGGAAATTTGCCTAATATCCCGGGACTTAACAGATGCTCCTCAGGGAGATGATTAGGAGGGTGAGAACATGTGGCATCAGATATCAATGCCAAAACCGCTGTCCTATAAAACTAAGAATAAACTTAAAAATAAAGAGGACTGACAACAGCACCCTTAAGACTGAGGAACCCCCCAAGCCTCAAAAAACCTACAAACAAAAGAAAGAAACACTAGACCTAAAAATCTAGCTATTCTGCCTGTCATCTTCCTCACACAGGGAGCTCGCTGCAACTCCCGCCACGCGGTCCAAATACCTAGAGAGAAAATGGCCGCCCCTTTGCCAACGAATTTTGGCGCCAAGAACAGCTGCTGCAAAAAGGAGGCCTCAGCAGACCGACAGAGCCCGAAGGCTTTACCTGCAGGGCCGAAAGCCATGCAGCCTGCTCCTACCGCCTTGAATTCATCCGATCCTCAAGCCGCGCTGTCGCGGCGAGGACCACTCAGCCGGTTCCACAGAGTAAAATTAAAATCCTGCAGCAAAGGAGAGGCTCCGTCTCACACGGCTTCAATGTGGCTGTACGGGTCCCGGAGCTCTCTCCCGTACCGTCAAGGGAGAGAGATCCGCACTGGTGAATGCCTGCAGTAAGTGAAAATAACTAACAAGGAGGGAAGGCGGGAGCTGCTACTAATTTAAAGAGCCAGGCTCAAATTTAAAATTACTGTAAATAAGGAAATTTGCTCCTAACTAAAGGGAACTAATCCATGATTGCCAATTATTTATTTATTTAACTGCATTTATATCCCGCTTTTCACCGGGTCAAAGGTAACTGAATTAAAAGTAAAATTAAAGGTAAAATCAGAATAGAATTTGTCACACTAAATGCTCCTTATCTGTTCCCCCAAGTAAGCCCAGAAGCTAGGCTCACTACATCCTCCTGCAGCATGGAGACTGGACACACTGGGGGCTGATGGGAGAGACCAGCAGGCTACATCCAGTGATGTCATGAGTTTGACATGACCAGTTCTCCAAGTTGCAGGAGGAGGTTCACTACCCAGAGGTTGAGGACTAAACTGGAGGAACGATAAGGAACTGACCTTTTCAATGCCTCATTGGAATCAGGAGTGGTGCCAAAGGACTGGAGAGAGGCACAAGTGGTCCCTTTACAAAAAAGCAGAAGTAAGGATGTGGTTGAAAACTACAGGCCAGATAGTTTAACTTAAGTGGTGAGTAAATTATTGGAAGCGCTGCTGAAAGAGAAAATCGTGATGTTTCTGGAGTCCAGCGGATTACAGGATCTGAGGCAGCATGGATTTATCGGAGGCAGGTCTTGTCAGACAAATCTAATTGATTTCTTTGACTGGGTGTCCAGAGAGTTGGACCAAGGGAGAGCCCTAGATGTGGTGTATTTGGATTTCAGTAAAGCCTTTGACAACATTCCGCACAGGCAACTTATAAACAAACTGAGCACCCTAGTAATGGGCCCTAACGTTACTGCTTGGGTTAGAAATTGGTTGAGTGGGAGGCGACAAAGGGTACAGGTAAATGGAACTCACTCTGAAGAGGAGGTGGTTAGCAGTGGTGTGCCCCAGGGATCTGTCCTTGGTCCAACTCTTTTTAACATCTTTGTTAGTGATATAGTGGAAGGGCTGTTGGGTAAGGTTTGCCTCTTTGCAGAGAATACCAAAATCTGCAATACAGTAGACACCCAGGAAGGTAGCTAGATCCCTCCTCATGTTATCTACACCTTCCTGGGTGTCTACTCTATTGCAGATTTTGGTATCATCAGCACAAAGAGGCAAACCTTACCCGACAGATCCCTGGGGCACACCACTGGTAACCTACTTCTCCTCAGAGTGAGCTCCATTTACCTGTACCCTTTGTCGCCTCCCACTCAACCAATTTCCAACCCAAGCAATAACTTTAGGGTCCATCCCTAGGGTGCTCAGTTTGTTTATAAGTCACCTGTGAGGAGCGGTGTCCAAGGCTTTACTGAAATCTAAATATACCACATCTAGGGTTCTCCCTCAGTCTAACTCCCTGATAACCCAGTCCAAAGAAAATCTGACAAGACCCGCCTCTGGTGAATCCATGCTGCCTCGGATCTGTAATCCGTTGGACTCCAGAAACCTCACTATTTTCTCTTTCAGCAGCGTTTCCAATAATTTACTCACCACCAAAGTTAAACTAACCGGCCTGTAGTTTTCAACTACATCCTTACTTCCGTTTTGTGTTAAGGGACCACATGAGCCTCTCTCCAGTCCTTTGGCACCACTCCTGACTCCAACAAGGCATTGAAAAGGTCAGTCAGTGGAGCTGCTAGAACGTCCCCAAGTTCCTTCAGTATTCTAGGGTGTATCCCCATCTGGTCCCATCGCTTTGTTTACTTTAAGTTTAGCTAGTTTTTCACAAACACAGTCTTCTGAAAATTGTTCAAGATGCCCCTCACTTCTATTCCTCTTTGTGGGTGTTTTCTGAGGTCCTGCTCCTGGTTCTTCATCTGGGGGCTTTCTTCACCCATCCCCAACGAATCTAGTTTAAAGCCCTCTTCAGTAGATTAGCCAGACTGAAGACATGTCAACCTTTCTTGGACAGATGAACAATATCTCTGCTCTGCAACCCTTGGAACAGCATCCCATTATACAGAAAACCAAAACTCTCTCAATGACACCATCCACACAGCCATGCATTCATCTCCAGGATGTGAGCTTCACTGCCTTGGCCTTTACGCTCACCCTCAGCAGGGAAGATTGACGAGAACACCACCTGCGCCCCTATCTGTTCACCCTCTATCCCAGAGCCATGAAGTCACTTTTGATACGCTCACAGGGATACCTGGCAGTATCATTTGTGCCAACATGGATTAGTCAGTGGGCTTGATGAGTCTCGGCAAATTCTCTGTAACATCTCTGATTTTGGCACCTGGCAGACAGCATACCTCTCTGGACATCAAGTCTGGTCAGCAGATGGATGCCTCAGTACCCTTCAGAAGAGAGTCACCAACCACCACAACCCTTCGCTTCCTTGTGGTCACTGATTCTACAACTTTGGGGTACTTGAGCTTTGGTTCTTCCCTTTGCAGGGATGCTTTCACCCTCTCCACCTTCCAGGGCTGCATAATGGTTCTTCAATTCAAGGGCTGCAAAAGTTGGATTGGTGATTCTGCAGGCTCTGGTGACTTGTGTCCAACCTTCATCATTCTGTAGGCAACCATCTTCTCCTCTGCTGGAGAGCTTGGATGTTGCAAGAAGCATCTCATCAATGTACTTCTGTCTTGAATGCTCCTCAGCCTTGCCACCTCCTCTCTGAGTTCTTCCACTTGTTTCCTGAGAGCTTCAGCATGCAGGCATCCTGCACCTGGAACCGGTCCTGCAACTGGCATTGGGACCTCTGTCTGGACAGAGGCAGAAGCTGTAAAGGGGGCAACAGCTTTAGTGATACGATTTTTTCCAGCCATTGTTTATGGAAAGAGTGGTGGATCCATGGAATAATTTCCCAGTGGAGGTAGTAGAGATGAGGACAGCATCTGAATTCAAAGAAGCATGGGACAAACACAGAGGATCTCTAAAGGAAAAAGGGGGACTGTTGTAGTGGTTGATATGGAAGGACAGACTAGATATAAACATGACCACAGAAAAAGACCATATGGCCTATGTTTCTAAGTCATCTCAATATTTTTAGAACACATCTCGTATGTGTGCTTTCTCTTGAAAACTGGTGTATCCTATGCTCTGATTCACTTCACAAGTTAGGCAGTCAAAAAATTTATTCTCCTAGAGAGTAATTTTGTAGCTATTCACCTTATTCGTGCATCAAGTATGCACATAGGTTAAACCTGTAAGAGAAAGCAAGCATATACTTTTCTTTTGAAAATTATTCCATGGAAAGTACTCATACATTTACACCTGCTATTCAGTATGGAGAAATTTACATGCCTGATCATTTTCTTTCCTTGTATGCTGCTAAACCATTTCAGATGGGTGGGTTATGCTCTCCAGCCAGTAGGTGAAAGCAGACTAGAGCAGGCTTTGACAATTTTTCTTGAAATCTAGGAGCCAGCCGTTGAAACCCAGGTCATAGTGCACATCCCTGCACCCCACAAAGGTGTATCGCAGTGTGTGCATGGTGTGGAGGTCAAATGCCTGTATGGCATGCCTGTATGTTGTGTGCGTGTGGCATCCCTGTGGGCAGAAACCGCGCTTTGTAATCTCCATGATGCTGCACAGGTACTCTGAGAACCAGGCACCAGGTCTAAATGTTTAGATGTGTGTGTGTGTGGTGTTTATATGTATGTGTCCGTGTATAGTGAGAAAAGGGTGCCTTTTGCAAATACACATTGTGCCTTTTGCTCAAGGCTGGCACGACCATTAGGCAAAATAGGTGTCACCTAGAGCACCGGCCCTCCAGAGGCTCCCACTGCCACCTCTGTTACATCTCTCAGGACCTGTGGCGGCAGCAATGGCTGCAAACAGCTCCATGGCACTTACCTTAAAACCTCAGCACCATGGTGATGTTTGCTTCCGCCTCCTCTGACACCCGATGTAAACTTCCTATTTGCAAACAGGAAATCAGCATCGGGCGGCCCAAGGGGGCAAAAGCCAACAGCCCTGTGGTGCCAAAGTTCTAAGATAAGTGCCGCAGGGCTATTTGCAGCCACTGCCACCACTGTTGGTCCCACAGAGGGGTGGCAATGGGCATCGCAGGGGATGTGGGGGTGCAAGGGATGAGGTTGCCTAGGGTATCAGCTCCTTGCGCCGGGCCTTGCTTTTACTTCCCATGCATTCATCTCTTTGCCCTCCAACTCCTTGCACTCTTCCTTCCCCCTCCCACTTCAACCCTTCTCCTGCTGCCACTTCAACCCTTCTCCTGCTGCCACTTCCCCACTCCCAATTCTGTTTCCCTTCCCAGTCTCCCATTCTCCCTTGCACACATCCCTGCCCTCCATTCCCTGCCACCACTCTTATAATTCAAACCTTCTGTCCCTTCAGATTTTTCAGATTTTTGAAGCAAACTCCCCCTGCCTCTAATCTTTCCTTTCTTGCAGGGATCCAGCTCTCAGGCAGTCTTGCTGATGTGCCAAGACTGGATGGACTACCTGCGGAGATCCCATCCCACGCAAGTAGAAGTGCTGCAAAAGGCATTTGTGGGCTTTGTCAGTACTCTTGCCTGCGGGAATGGGATCCCCACAAGCAGAAATGCAACTTTGCCATCTTCATGCTGCTGCACAGGTGCTCAGAGTCCCAGGTGCCAGGTCTGATTTTTTAGTCACCATTGCAACCTGGCACCTGGGTTTTATCTAGCCCTGGACAAAAGCAACTTTCAGTAATGTTATCACTAGCATATATACTGGTGCAGCATTGAGAAAAAGCCTGTATGACACTTCTCAAACAGAAAGCAAAACTGAAAAACTCAGAAAAATATTAAACAACAACTTTGAACAAATCGTTGGCTCTTACCTTAACTGACTCTGCATCAGACACTGACAAGAGGCAGAAAGACACCCAAACTCATACGAGTCTTCTTGGAGGGTTGGTCCTGGACAGGACCATTAGGATTTAAGGAAAGAAAATTATCAGGCATGTAACATTTCTCCTTCCTTATCATTCTGCTAGACCAGTCCAGACGAATGGGACATACCCAGCAGTCAGAACCCAGACTGGGAAGACTATTATATTGTGCACAGAGCTACACTGACGAACGTACCATCTACTCCAGATTCCACATGCAACTTGTAGTGCTTCATAAAGGTACTCAAAGAAGACCAGATAGCAGTCTTACAGATATCCTTTGGGAACACCAAGGAAGATTCGGTCTAGGAAGTAGGTAGGTGCCCTAGTGGAGTGAGCTCTGACTCCCTCTGGTATGCATTTCCCAAGCAGAAGATAGGCTGAACCGATAACCTTCTTAATCCAACAAGCAATTGAGGACTTGGCTATGGCTTGTCCTGTCCTTGGATCGCTGAAAAGAACAAATAGATAGTCAAACTGGCAGAAGGAATTAGTTACCTCCACATACTACCAATGCCCCTTGTCACATCCAACAGACACAGTAATTGGTCCTTCTGAAGGTCCTCTTCCAAAGAAGATAGGATCACTGACTGATTAAGGTGAAAGGACGACAGCAGGAACTGTCCTCAGAGAGAGACCTCGCAAAGACAACCAGAAAAGGCTCGCTACAGGATAAGGATGTAACTCCGATACCCACCTGGCAGATGCAATTGCCAACAGAATACCACCTTCAGGGTCAAATACTTGAGAGGGGCTTTCCGATGGGGCTCAAAGGGGGGTGACATTTCAGCATCTTCAAAATCACATAAAGACTCCACATAAAGACTCACATAAAGACAATTGGCCTTACGGATGGATGGATCTGCTTCACTCCTTTGAATAAATGGAACATCAGCATGCACCAAGGACATTCCTTAGCACAAGAGGACCACCACCTGTACCTTGAGAGTTCAGAGACAATCTCTGGTTCAAACCAGGCTGTAATAAGGACATAACAGTGACAAAGTCCATTTTACCAGTATCCAGAGTCGGTGAGGAATACCTCCTCTCAAAGACTCTCCAAACCTTAAGGAGGGTATGAATTACTGCTCAAGAGTATCCCTTTGTCAGCCTGCACCTCCTATGTGCCAGGCCATAAGCAAGAAGGGGACGAGATCATCCATGACCAGGGGACCTTGCTACAGAAGAGTCCTCTCCTGAGGCAGCAATAGAGGGGACTCCACTAACAGGCTCAAGAGATCTATGTATGAGGACCTGCACAGCCAGTCCAACGCTATTAGAATGACCAAGCCTGAGGGAGAATCCAGTGAAGTAGGTGCCTCAAAGGGCATGAGGGAAACACATACAGGAGCACCTCCTAGGGTCACTCGTGACACAGAGCATCAAGCCTGCTACCGCAGATCCTTCCTGAAGATGTAGTTCTCCACTTTGGCATTTCCTTAAGTGGCAATCAGGTAGAACACTGGCAGGCACAACTTTCTAACTATGAGGTTGAAAAGGTGAGAGTTTAGCCCCCAGTCACCAGGATCCACTGTATTCAGACTCATGAAGTCTGACTGCATGTTGTCAACATCCGCTGAGTGGGCCACAGACAGAGCAACCAGATGATCCTCTGTCCAACAGATCTACACCAGATTCTTGACAAAATTAAAGAGACATGGAATAGGAAGCAGTGTACTATTGGAATCAGGAACTGGTTAAAAGATAGAAGGCAGAGAATAGGGCTGAATGGCCAATTTTCTCAATGGAGAAAGGTGAATAGGGAGTACCCCAGAGATCTATGCAGGACCCGCTGAATTTTTAACATATTCATAAATTACCTGGAAATAGGAACAAGTGAGGTGATCTAATTTGCAGATGACACAAAATTATTCAAAGTTGTTAAAACATGAGAGGATTGTGAAAATTTGCAAGAGAACCTTGATAAATTGGAAGACTGGACGTCCAAATGGCAGATGAAATTTAATATGGACAAGTGCAAAGTTATGTACCTAGGAAAGAACAACCCAAAAAAGTAATTAGACCTTACCTGCTAATTAGTGTTCCTGAAGGAACTCCAGTCCAGTCCCTCTCCTCTGGGTTGTGCTCCCCTTCCAGCAGCTTGGAGACTGAGTACACCATCCTTTTGATGACACTGGGGTATATATACCACTGAAACCACCCACCAGCTCCAGTATCCTTTTGACAAAGCAGACTTAACGGAGAGACAATTAAGCCAATAACTAACAACTATAACAAATTTGAACTTCCAACATACCCCCCTCCACCTCCCCGGGAAGGGACGTGTCCCCCCCCCCCCCAAGAGGAGGAGGCTTACCTGAAATAGCAGATGTCCTTCTTAACTCTGCCCTCGGGGCACCTCGCCAATCTCTCACGCTCCGCTACCGCCGCAACCTCCACTGTAACCCATTCAAGCTTCGGGCTGGAGACAGCTTGTACATTCCGAAACACTGGGCAGGATCAGGGACTGGACCGGAGTTCCTTCAGGAACACTAATTAGCAGGTAAGGTCTAATTACTTTCTCCTAAGCGTCCCTCCAGTCCAGTCCCTTTCCTCTGGGATGTAACAGAGCAGTTCAACCATGGGAGGGGCCTGCAAGACTGGACTGAAGCACCGCTTCTCCAAACCCCGCATCTCCTGCTGCCTGAACATCTAACCGATAGTGCTTCGCGAACGTATGTAGGGAAAACCAAGTCGCTGCTCGACAAATGTCTAGCGGCGGAACCAAACTAAATTCCGCCCACGAGGCTGCTTGCCTTGCATGGAATGAGCCTGGAACCCTGCTGCAACCTGTCTCCCCCTCAGAATGTACGCAGAGGAAATGGCCTCCTTGATCCACCTGGAAATGGAAGCCTTGGCCGCTGCTTCCCCTCTGTGTGGCCCTCCAAACAAAACAAACAACCGCTCCAACTTGCGGAACACCTCCGTGCATTTCAGATAACGCTTCAGAACCCTTCGTACATCGAGAAGATGCAATCTCGCCTCCACCTCCCCCTGGCCATCCTTGGCAAAGGAAGGGAGAGAAATCGACTGGTTCATGTGAAATGGAGAAACCACCTTGGTCAAAAAGGAAGGTACCGTCCGCAAGACAACCTTGTCCTTGAAGAAAGACAGGAAGGGTGGTCGGCAAGACAGCGCCTGCAACTCCGAAACCCGTCTAACCGAACAGATAGCAACCAAAAAGACAGCTTTGAGAGTCAAAGAGGCGCGCCCCAGCAGTTCATACGGCTCTCAAGCCAGAGTATCCAATACTAGAGTGAGATCCCAGGGAGGTAACGCCGACCTCTGCTGAGGCCACAAGTGACGCACCGCCCTCAGGAATTGATTTACATCAGGGTGCTCGCCTAAAGCTTTACATTGAATCTTGCCCCTGTAACAAGAAATAGCCACCAACTGCACCCGCAAGGAGATGGCCGCAAGGCCTTTCTCAAACCCTGCCTGCAAGAAATCCAATACCTCCAGGACTGATACTGCCAAGGCCGCCTTCTGCTGGTCCTCACACCATCTCTCAAAAATGCGCCAGACCCTCACATATGCAAGGAAGGTGGAATGCTTGAGGGCTTTCAGCAACGTTGAGATCACTGCCCCGGAATATCCTCTATTCCGCAGCCTCGACCTGTCAATAGCCAGGCCGTAAGCGAGAACCGATCCACCTGCGACATCCGCACTGGACACTGCACCAGAAGATCGTCTCTCACCGGAAGGTGCCATGGTCGATCGGCCACGAGCTGCATGAGATCGGCGTACCACGGCCACTGAGGCCAGTCGGGGGCTATCAGGACTACCCACCCCTGGTGAGCCTCTATACGCTGGAGGACCCTGCCTATGAGCGCCCATGGAGGAAACACATACAGGAGTTCCTCCGTGGGCCACTTCTGCACTAACGCATCCAAGGCCCTCCGACATTCTTTCCTTCCTTCTGCTGAAGAACTGGCTCACCTTGGCCGACTCCCAGCACGCCATTAAATCCATGATTGGAACGCCACAACGGCGCTGTACCTGCTTGAAGACATCCCGACAGAGCTCCCACTCGCCGGGATCCACCCTTGTGCCTGCTTAGAAAGTCCGCCGTGATATTGTCCACTCCGGCTACATGCTACACTGAAAAAGCCTCTAGATGAGCTTTGGCCCACACCATCAGGTGCTCCGCCTCTTCCTCCAGGAGAGGACTGCTCGTGCCGCCCTGACAGTTGATGTATGCTACCGTTATCACATTGTCCGAGAGCACCCAGACCGTCCTCAGGTGGACCAAATGCACGAACGTCCTGAGAGCCAGAGCCAGAGCCAACGCCCGCAACTCTAATCTGTTGGACCATTGAGCCCCCAGTGCATTCCAGAGGCCCTGAGCAAGGTGCACCTCGCAGTGAGCCCCCCAACCGGAGAGGCTGACGTCCGTTGTCACCTGCACCCATTGCGGGGACTCGAGAGGCATGCCTCTCTATATATTTCCTGGGCGGAGCCACCACTGCAAGGCTCTCCTGGTCTCTGGGGGACAGGGGAGTAGCACCGACAGAAACTGCCGCTGATGGGACCAACGACAGAGCAGTGAGTGCTGGAGCGGCCGCAGGTGGGCCCTGGCAGGGCAGTAACTCGTCGCCATGGTCCCAAATACACTGCAGATAGTGCCAAGCCAAGGGCGTCTTCATGGCCACAAACTTGCGCATTAAACGACTGAGCTCCTGCACCCACTGCACCGGCAAGGACACCTTGCCTGTGCCTGTGTGGAATCTGGCCCCCAGCTACTCTATCTCCTGAGCGGGGACCAATCTGCTCTTTGCCAGATTGATCACCCAACCCAGACTTCTCAGGAGTCCGGCCACCCTGGCTGTTGCTCTTACACTCTCCTCCTTGGACTTGGCCCGGATCAACCAATCGTCGAGTTATGGGTGGACCAAAATCCCTTCCTTGCGGAGCGCCGCAGCCACCACCACCATCACCTTGGTAAAGGTGTGCGGTGCCATGGCCAGACCGAACGGCAATGCCTGAAACTGAAAATGCCCTCTTGGCACTGCAAACCGCAGAACTGCTGATGTGACTCTCGGATGGGGCTATGCAAATATGCCTCCATGAGATCGAGAGACGTCAGAAACTCTCCTTGATGCACCGCCACTATTACAGACTTCAGAGCTTCCATGCAAAAATGAGGAACCCGAAGACAACGATTTACCCGCTTCAGGTCTAGAATCGGCCGAAAGGGTCCCTCCTTTTTTGGGACCACAAAATAGATTGAGTATCGACCGTAACCGCATTGGTCTTTGGGCACCGGCACGACTGCCCTTAATGCCAACAGTCTTGTCAGCGTCTCCTCTACCGCCCGACCTTGGCCCGCGATCGGCAAGGAGACTGCACAAATGAAGGAAGGACCGGCCTTGCAAACTCTAGGGCATAGCCTTCCCGCACCACCTCCAAGACCCATTGGTCGGATGTGACCCGGGACCAAGCGTGGAAGAACTGCCGCAGATGTCCCCCCACAGGCAGAACTCCCGCCTGGGCCCCCCGTTGTCTCATTGAGGTTTCCTAGGGCTGGAAGGAGAGGAAGAGATCCCAAAACCCCTTCACGCTCCTCGAAACCCACAGAATCCCTGCCCCGGAGAGGGGACGTGACCTCTCTGAAAAGGCACTGACCACAACGTCTGAAACTGCCGGGCCTCCCTCAGCTGAGTCTGCCCAGGAGTGGAGATACAACCCTGCTTCAGTCTGTCCTCAGGGAGCCTGCCTCCCTTCGACTCACCCAGCTCCTTTACTAACTTGTCCAGGTCTTCACCAAACAGGAGCTTGCCCCTAAAGGGGAGCCTGCTGAGGCAGGCCTTTGAAGAACCATCTGCTGCCCAGTTATGGAGCCAAAGATAACAGCGAGCCACCACCACCGAAGCCATGCTTTTTGATAAACTCCTGATGCGTTCATACTGGCTATCTACCAGATTAGCCACTCCATTCTCGCCACCATCTCTGGTGACCCGCCTGGAATGTCGCTAGACAGCTGAAGCTGTTGAGACCTTCTCAGGCAAGACCGGGCTACCCAAGCCCCACACACCGAGGCCTGAAGCGCAAAGGCACTAACATCAAAAGCTTGCTTCAACAAGGTGTCCAGCTTCCTATCCTGGCTATCCTTAAGGGCCGGACTGCCCTCGACCGGTATGGTAGTCTTCTTGGTAACTGCCGACACTGCCACGTCCACTCTAGGAGAACACAGCAACTTCTTGTCCACCTCCGGCAAGAGATACAAGCGGGACATAGACCGCACCCCCCCACAGACTCGACTCCGGCTGATCCCACTCCTCCTGAATCATCTGCCGCCCCACCCGGTGGACAGGAAAAATCTCTTGGTGACTTCCTAACTACCTGAATCAGCAGATCCTCCAATGCATCCTCCTCCGCTAGCACCCCTGCGGTAATATTGAGTACCTTCAAGGACTCGCCAATCAAGGCCGGCAAATCCTCTCGACGGAAGACTCGAACAATCCTAGCCTGCTACTCCTCTGGGATCTTGCCTTCCTCGAGATCCTCCTCGTCCTCCCCCATCTCTTGATCTGAGGTCTCGCCCTCTAGAGACTCAGAGATAGGGGAGTGGGTAGCCAACTCTTGTGAGAGTCTAGCCCGCTTAGACGGAACTCCTGTCTCCACTTGCCTTGTGGCCTCTTATGCGCTTAGCCCCGCGCCCCGGTGTTGCCGTTAGCCTGTGTTCCCCCTGCTGACGCAGGCAGAATGCCTTGTGCAGGAGCAATATAAAGTCCGGGGAAACCCCCCCCCCCCCCCACGACCCTCCCCCTCCTGTGCTCCTCCCGCAGAAGAGGGTCCGGGCTGAGGTTGAGAAGGCCCAGCTGTTCCAACTCTGAGGATAGAGGAGACTCCGAGTTGAGGACTGCTTCCAGAGGCTCCCGGGACTCCTAAGAACCGGAAGCTAACTGATCCTGGACCGCACTGGTCTGAAGTCCCTGTTCAACCGAGGCTGCCTCTATTATGCAGTCCCTGCAAACACCGGTCTCCGACACCACACTGCGCCGTGTACCGCAGACCAGACACTGCGGTCTCGCTGGCATGGCGACTTCACAGCCAACCAAATTAAAGAAACTGTATCCACCTATACTTAATCTATACAATTATCTGTATAGATGTTGTTGTTGTTGTTGTTAAGTGCCGTCGAGTCGGAGTCGACTCATGGCGACCCTCTGGATAGCTATCCTAAATTGTGTTCAGTCTTGAGTTAAGCGGCTCATTGTTGACAGACTGGTACCCGTAGCTGCTGTTATTGTATCGATCCATCTCATTGCTGGCCTTCCTCTTTTGCGTTGACCTTCTATCTTGCCAAGCATAATGTCTTTCTCTAATGATCTCTCTCTTCGCATGATGTGTCCAAAGTATGAAAGTCGAAGTCTTTTCATCTGAGCTTCTAAAGAAAGCTTAGGTTTGATCTCCTCTAGTACAGGCTGGTTTGTTCTTCGGGCAGTCCAAGGTATACACAGTATTCGCTGCCAGCACCATAATTCAAAGACATCAATTTTCTTCCTGTCTATCTTTTTCACTGTCCAGCTTTCACATCCATATGATGTTATTGAAAATACCATGGCTTGAACAAGTCGAATCTTTGTATGGAGAGAGACATCTCTGCTCTTGAGGATCTTATCTAGGTCTTTCATAGCCATTCTGCCAAGAGCAATGCGTCGTCTGATTTCTTGACTGCTTGTTGCTTCTTTATTGATAGTTGATCCAAGTAGGTTAAAGTTGTTCACAATTTCAATTTCTTCTCCTTCAACGATGAACCTGTTGATTATGCCAGTTGTCAATATAGATATATCTGTAAATACAAATATTATGCCAGTTGTCTGTATAGATATATCTGTAAATATAAATATATCTATAGATATACATTTGTATATGTATATATATGTAAGTCCTGCCTAAAAACCCCTAGGCAAGGACCTCTCTCTTTTTCTTTTTTAAAACATAGTGGAAACGGCCCCCGATAAGCTAGGCTCGGTCGGACTGCCCGGCACGCGAAAACAAGAAAGTTTTACCTGCTCCTCTTGCAGACCTTCTCCCTGCAAATGGAAGGCCGAGTTGTGTTGTCCAGCCGGGGGCCACGTGGCACCATCAGCAGCTCTCACTCAGCCGGTCGGAGAGTCCGACGCCGACTGACGATGCTGACTCCCATGCTCAGCCACTTCCTCTGGGCAATTCCTCTTCCTTTCCTCCGCCCAGGCTGGCTGCGTCTTCCCCCGCCCTCGCGCTCAGCCGCCAGAAGGGCTTTGGCAGCGAGGCGGGAAAGGCTCCTGAGGCAGATCCTGCACTCTGAAGGGACCCGGCAAAGCTTTTCTCCCGCCATTCTTGCCACCGCAGCTTTTTTTTTTTTTTTTTTTTTTTTTTTTTAAACGTCCTCGGGCCTCCCGAAGCCTCCTCCTGCCCCCCAACCTACTAATTGGAAAGGGGGGGTCACCACTCCACTAAAATCCTAACAAAATAAAGGAAAATAGAATAAAGCCATTAAATTAAATTAAAATAAGAATAACCCCACTAACACCTAAGTGTCTCTCCAGTAAGCCAACCCCTGGCTTACTGCTCTCTCCAGCTGCTTGGAGACTGAGTATACTGGAGCTGGTGGGTGGGACCAGTGGTATATATATATACCCCAGTGTCATCAAAAGGATGATGTACTCAGTCTCCAAGCTGCTGGAAGGGGAGCACAACCCAGAAGAAAGGGACTGGACTGGAGGGACGCTTAGGAACTATGATTACACGATGCAAGGTTCCTTATTGTCCTTCCAGTCTAGTACCAAACCTCTGGGTTTTGCTCCTCCTCCAGAAGCTTGGAGACTGAGAAACGTCATCCTTTTGATGACACTGGTATAAAACCACAGGAACCACCTCCTCACTCCAGTTACCTCAGTCTCCAAGCAGCTGGAGGACGGGTGAGCCCAGAGGTTCGGGGCTCACTAGAGGAGCAATTAAGGACAGTTAGAGTAGTTTTGAACTGGATCAGTAGTTTAGATGAACAGTTTTTTTGAAGTTGCTTTTTTGAATTAAACATAATCTATAGCTTTAAGGCATGCTGTGAAGTGCCTCCCCCCTCCCTCTCCTTCCGCTGCAGTGATTAGTCATCAAGAGGGGAATCTGACGGGGGAAGGGGCAGGCTCTGGCTCACGAACCCATGTTCATAGGTGAGGAGCCGGTAGCTTAGGCACAGCAGTGCAGCAGAAGTGTTTTTTTGCCTGATCGCACTGTCTGCCAACAACTGGAAAGCACCTTCACAAGAGCAGCTGCTTCTCGCTCAAACTCTCTTGCCCGATGCTGAAGCCGCAATTTCGGCTGAGAGTGGAGAGAGAGCAGTGGAACACGGCAAACGCAGCAAACACAGGCAAACATCGGGGCAGCAAGCTCCAAAGGTAAGGGGGAGCTCCGATCGCGAGTAGCAATGTGAATTCACCGCAGGCAGATGGGGCTGCTTCAGTTCAGCCGAGCACAGCAGGCTGGGCCGCGTGTTTGCAACGTGGGAACGTTTTTTTATTTACTAGGGCTACAGAGTCTCCGTGTGCGTCGGGAATCCTTCGTTTTTCATAGTTTAATACATATTTTGGCTTGCCTTTTCAAAGTAAGGGATTTACATTAAAATTTAAGTTAAAAAAAAAAAAAGTACTGCGAGAGGTTTCCCTCTAATAAGGCCACCTGTATATCAGTCAAGAGCTGTATGGGCTGGACACTCTCAGCATACTTCGACTGGCTAATTATTAAAAGTGAATTTTCATGCAAACGGAATGCCTTCTAGACCGCAGTTCTTGGTCTGCAGTACTAGAAGGGGAGCGGTGTCTGAGACAGGGGTCTGTAGGGGGTGCATTGAAGAAGCGGCCTCAATGGAACAAGCATTGGAGGTGGAGACAGAGAGTCACAAAGGGGCACCAGTACCCCTGCCGGAGCCGGTTTCTCTGTCTGTGCCATTTCCGGAGCCGATGGCAGGGACGTCCTCCACTCTGGATCTGCCCTCTGCCTTTCCCCAGGAGGTTTAGCAGCCATTTTTTCCCCAGGCTTTGTCACTCTGATTCAAAAGGTGTTTGGTGGCGCGCAGAAAAAGCTCTCAGATAAAACCCCTGAGGGAGTGCTGGGGGAAATGCCTTCAGGAACTCCACTGACCTTGGGAGTTACAGGGGTTCTATCAAAGAAATCTAGGACTGAGAGGGATCATCCAGAGCAGTCCGTGGTTTCGGAAGGTATCCTCTCCGAGGAGGGTGATCCTGACTTGGAGTTGGAAGATGAGTTAGAGGAAGGAGAACTCACGGAACAGGAGGACCAAGCTAGGGTGATTCGCGTTTTCCGGAGAGAAGAATTACTGTCACTAATTTCTGAGACGCTTAAGGCGCTTAATATGCTGGCGGCGAGTCCAGTGGAAGATTCCACCTTGAAGGACCCATTATTGCAGGCATTTTGAAAGACTCAAAAAGCTTTTCCGATACACAGAGCTGTTAGGGAAATGATTCAAGAGGAATGGGACATGCCTGAGGCCAGTCTTAAAGGCTCCAGAATTATGGCCCATCTTTATCCCCTGGTTGACCAGGATCGCGAATTGTTTAAGTCACCAAAGGTGGATGCAGAGGTCTCGGCGGTGACCAAGACGACTACCATTCCGGTGGAAGGGAGTGCCACTCTCAAGGATGTCCAGGACAGGAAGTTGGACACCTTGTTGAAGCAGGTGTTTGATGTTAATTCGCTATCCATGCAAGCATCTATTTGTGGGGCGTGGGTAGCTACAGCTTGTCTTCGCTGGGTACAGCGGATTCAAGGAGAACAGATGGAAGAGTTGGCTTCAGAGGCGTCCAGATTGGAATTGGTGGCTTATCTCGCCGATATTCATTATGACCTCATTCGGGGGTTATCTAAGAGTATGGCGTCGATAATAGCAGCACGAAGATATCTTTGGTTGCGCAATTGGGCGGCAGATGGTTCCTCCAAAGCAAGATTAAGTAAGCTTCCTTTCAGAGGAAGGCTACTTTTTGGAGAAGATTTAGACAAGCTGGTAAAGGATCTCGGAGAGTCCAAGGTTGCCAGAGGACAAGCAAAAGCAGGGGTGGCTGGCTCCGACAACTAAAGGTCAACAAAAGGAGTTTCATCATTTTCGTTCCTCAAGGTTCGGTCAGTTTCAGAGGGGACGTTTCAACTATAGGAACCAGGGATTTCGGAGCTTTCAAGGGGCGGGCAGAGGATTTGCAGCCTCCTCTGCCTTGACTCTTAGAAAGTCACAATGAAGCCAAGGGGATCCAGGTAGGGCAAGTACCCATAGGAGGTCGGTTACGGGAGTTTTATCTTGCCTGGGTCCAGATCACATCAGATCAGTGGGTGCTGGAGGTCATTCGAGAAGGTTATGCTCTAGAATTTCAGCGGCCAGTGATCAATTCTGTGCAATCTCCATGCAGAGCACAGTTCAAATACGAGACACTTTAGAAAAACTCCTGGCCCTCAAAGCAGTGGTACCAGTTCCGCCAGACCAATGCGGGTCCGGTCGATACTCCATATACTTTGTCATCCCAAAGAAGGAAGGGGCATTTCAACCAATTTTGGATCTCAAGAGAGTAAATCGATGTCTTCGGGTGTTGCATTTTCATATGGAGAGCCTAAGGTCGGTCATAGTCACAGTAAGAGAAGGGGAGTTTCTTACGTCCCTGAATTTGTCAGAAGCTTACCTCCACATTCCCATTCGGCTAGAACATCAGAGGTTTCTCAGATTTGCACTGCCAATGGGGCATTTTCAGTTCCAGGCATTACCATTTGGACTGGCTACAGCACCCAGAAATTTCACCAAAGTAATGGTGGTAGTAGCGGCAGCATTGCAAAAGGACGGATTGTTAGTGCACCCTTACCTGGACGATTTGTTGATCAGAGCGAAATCCAGAACCGATAGCAAGTGTGCTACGACCAGAGTGGTGGCCTTTCTGCAGAGTCTAGGTTGGGTAGTCAATAAGTCAAAAAGCAACTTGACTCTGTCGTAAAGCCTAGAGTACCTGGGGGCACGATTCGATACAAGTGTCGGAAGGGTCTTTCTTCCGCAGAGACAAGCACAGGGATTGAGAAAACTAGTTCGCAGATTTTTGTACAGAAGGAATCCTTTGGCGTGGCATTATCTACAGTTGCTTTGCACTATGGCAGCAACACTCAAGCTGGTACCATGGGCAAGAGCCCACATGAGACTGTTGCAGACAGCATTGCTCAGACGACTGTCACACCAGGAGGATCCTCTGACGCGCAGGTTACCCTGTCTACTGGAGACTCGTCAGGCTCTTCACTGGTGGCTGCGGCCACAGATTCTGGAGAAGGGGATGCCGTTAGAAGCACCCTGCTGGTTAGCCCTAACAACGGATGCCAGTCTATTAGACTGGGGAGCTCACTTCGAAGGTCAATACGCACAGGGGCAGTGGACCAACCTGGGGCAGAGTGGTCAATCAACAGGCTGGAATTGCGGGCCATAACGTTGGCATTTCAAACGTTTCAACCTTGCCTCCGAGGAAAAGCCATTCAGGTGTTTTCTGACAATGCGACCGCTGTAGCATACGTCAACCGTCAAGGGGGCACCAGCAGTGTAGCACTGGAAGCCGAGGCAGAACAGCTGTTCGATTGGGCCAAGGTAAATCTACTGACTTTGTCGGTGGCACATGTAGCAGGCGTGGACAATGTGGAGGCTGATTTCTTGAGTCGAGTAAAGGTAGATCCAGAAGGGGTTCTCCATCCGGAAGTGTTCGACAGTTTGGTGCGGCGCTGGGGCACACCAGCAATGGATCTGATGGCGACCTTCCAGTCGGCAAAGGTCGATTGTTTTTTCAGCAGAAGACGGAAAAGAATGTTGGAAGGTCTAGATGCTCTCATTCAGACATGGCCAGAAGAGCAACTCCTGTACATGTTTCCACTTTGGGTGTTAAATAGGTCGGGTGTTGCAGCGCATCGAAGTTCACAGAGGGAAAGTAATATTGATTGCGCCGGATTGGCCAAGACGTCCTTGGTATGCAGATCTGTTGAGACTAGTAGTAGGGAAGCCATGGCACCTTCCAATTCAAAAGGACCTCTTATCTCAGGGTCCTCTGTACATGCCTCAGGTGGGTCAATTCTCGCTTACGGCATGGCTCTTGAAAGGGCGAGGTTGAGAATGAGAGGATACTCTGCCGCAGTAATTTCTACCTTGTTAAAGGCAAGGCGGAAGTCTACCTCACTAGCGTATGTTCGTATTTGGCACGTATTTGAAGCATTGTGTGTGGACAGGAAGGCTGGAGCTTTGAGAGCTTCGGTACCACAGATTTTGGCTTTCTTACAAGATGGTTTTGAGAAAGGTTTGGCAGCGGCATCCTTAAGAGTGCAGTTGGCAGCGCTATCCTGTTATAGAGGGAAGATAAAAGGGGAGACGCTGGGAGTACATTCTGATATAAAACGTTTTTTTGCGGGCGGTGTCGCTGTTAAGACCGCCATGTAGACAGATGGTTCCGACGTGGGATCTTCATTTGGTACTAGAAGCACAGGTACGCGAGCCCTTTGAACCTTTGTCTAGAGCATCACTAAAGGACCTTACTCTTAAAGTGATTTTTCTAGTAGCGAACTGTTCGGCTTGAAGAATCTCGAAGTTGCAGGCTTTGTCTTGTCGGAAGCCTTTTCTATCCTTTTTTGATTCAAAGGTGGTATTGAGGCCCGTGCCGTCCTTTTTGCCCAAAGTAGTATCACTTTTTTAAGTGAATCAGGTTGTTTCCTTGCCTGTGTTTGGTGGGGGTAGGGACGGTTCTTCCTCAGAGAAGTTACATCTATTAGATGTTCATCGGGCATTAAAGAAGTATACCCGTAGGACAGAAAGTTTCCACAAATCGGATAGGCTTTTTGTTCTGTTTTGGGGACTAAGAAAAGGAGAAGCAGCCTCCAAAGCTTCCTTTGCAAGATGGCTTAAAGAGGCGATTGTTTTATAGGGTAAACCCATACCGGAAGGGCTTGGAGCTCATTTGACTAGAGCGCAAGCAGCGTCTTGGGCTGAGTTACGTTTGGTGCCAGCGGTTGAAATTTGTAAGGCAGCTACCTAGTCGTCTTTAAATTCTTTTGTCAAACATTACCGTCTGGATGTTCAGGCGGGAAGAGATACCTGTTTTGGATCAGCAGGGCTTCAGGCAGGTCTAGCAGGTCCCTCCCGTTGACTTGTTGCACTGTTCTGTTACATCCCCAGAGGTTCGGGACTAGACTGGAGGGACAATAAGGAAGGTGAAATTAGAGTTACCTCCTAATTGTTGCTCCTTGAGGAACTCCAGTCTAGTCCCGTATCCCACCCTAGTATTTTCTTTGGACTATAGCCTGAAGCAAGAGATATTTCATAGGTAAGCTGGGAAGCAGCAGTAAAGGTTATGATTCATGTAGGGGTGGTTTATTTTCAAAACGATGGGGATTCTGATAGGGTCCAAATCCTCTATAAGGGGGGGAAGGAGCAAGCCTAAGCAGTTACTCAATAGCAGTTAGGATGTGGAGAGGAACAAAAGAAGATATGGTTGCTTCTTTTTCACAAGTTATTAGTTAGGTTATTTTTATAGTTTGTTAGTAGTATATGCTACTTAATTGTTGTTCCAGTGAGTCTGCTTTGTCAATAGGTTACTGGAGTGAGGAGGCAGTTCCTGTGGTTTTATACCAGTGTCATCAAAAGGATGACGTTTCTCAGTCTCCAAGCTGCTGTAGGAGGAGCAAAACCCAGAGGTTCGGGACTAGACTGGAGTTCATCAAGGAGCTACAATTAGCAGGTAAGTCTAATTTCACCTTTCACATTAGGAACTACCAGCCAGGAAAAAGATTTAGGCGTCATCATGGATAGTATTTTGAAATCCTCTGCCCAGTGTGCAGCGGCGGCAAAGAAAGCAAATACAATACTAGGAATCATAAGGATAGGAATGAAGAATAAAATCAAGGATATAATCATGCCTCTGTATCGTTTCAAGGTGTGAATGCACTTAAATATTGTGTGCATATCTTAAAAGTATATAGCAGTATTAGAAAAAGGTACAGAGAAGAGCCACCAAAAGGGTTAAGGGGATGGAAGGATACCCTATGAGGAAAGGCTTAAAAGGTTAGGGATTTTCAACTTGGAAAAGAGACGGCTGAGGGGGGATATGATAGAGGTCTATAAATTAATGAATGGAGTGGAACGAGTACATGTAGCTCGGTTGTTTACGCCATCAAAAAGTAGAAAGACTAGGTGGCATGCAATGAAACTACAATGTAACCCATTTAAGACTAAAGAGAAAAATTTTCACTCAACATGTAGTCAAACTGAAATTCATTACTGGAGGATGTAGTAAAGGCTGTCAGTGTAGTTGGGTTTAAAAAAGATTTGGACAAGTTCCTGGAGGAAAGGTCCATAAACCATCATTAAAGAGGACCCAGGAAATCAATTCCTTACCCAGGGACAAGCATCATGGAACCTGTGTACCTTTTTGGGAACTTGCTAGGTAATTGTGACCTGGTTTGGCCACTGTTGACAACAGGATCCTGGGCTTGATGGACCTTGGATTGACCCAGTATGGCATTTCTTATGTTCAAAGGCCACTGCAGCGCTGTAAGCCCTGGAGTGGAGGAGTGGCCTAGTGGTTGGGGCAAGGTACTTCAGGCCGGAAGGTCGGGGGTTCAAATCCCACTAGAGGACAGCAACCTTGGGCCGGAAGGACTGGGGTTTCTAGTCCCACAGGTGCTCCTTGTGGTCTTGGGCAAGCCACTTAACCCTCCATAGCCCATGTTCCCTGTAAAATAGTTATCTCCAAGTTATAATGCCCTGTTCAATGTAATTTCAGTTTGTTCAATGTAAACCACACTGATGCAGAATAGCGCGGTATATAAGAGAATGTAAATAAAATAAATAAAGTGCCAACTCTGCTTGTTGACTAAGTCAATGCCATGACATTCTCAGAGAACATTCTGACAGTGTTGCCCTCCAAGAGAGGACAAAACCTCTCCAGGGCCAATTGGACTGCTTTGGACTATCCTGTTGACTGACCATGAGGCTTTCGGGGGAGAGGAATCAGCATCCCTAAGCAAACTCAGTTGGTGTATTACCCAGCTCCCCCAGGCTGACATCTGTGGCTACTATCCCCCAATCTGGTTCCTTCAGAGGGTGAATCTGTATCCACCAGACAAATTGCTCCTTGATCTTCTGGGGAAGAGGTAGCAGGGAGACCAGTGAGTCAGAAGGCGGCCCTGTGTGGGATGCATGTATACCCTGGCTCAGGATACAATGCCATGGACCCCAAGAGTTGCAAGTAGTCCCAGGCCCTGGGAGCTTCCTGAAAGCAAAACTCCATGAGCTGCTCCTGCAGTTTGTCCAACCTCTCCAGGGTGAGACAATCTATTCCAAAGCAAGCCCTGAAGCATGACCTTTGAGAAGGTACAAGGCACTATGGCCAAACTAAAAGGGTGGGGCCTGAATCTTGAAATGGCATCCCAGGAAACAAAAGCAGAGAGATCGCTGATGCTGTTCCCAGAAGGGGATATGGAAGTATGCTTCAGAAAGGTCCAAAGAGGTAAGAAACTCCCCTGGATTGACTGATACAATTACTGGCCTGAGAGGCTCCATGGAGAAATGGGGCACTCAGCTTAGCACTGACCACCTTCGGGTCCATAATGGGTTGGAAGGACCCTCCCTTTTAGAGCATCATGAAGTAAACGTAATACCGACCTTAACTTTGCTCTGCAAAGAGAGTGGGTAAAATAGCTAGCAACTGCAGGAGGTGCCAGAGTATCTTCTACTGTCCCCTCTTGTCTAAGGAGCTGCAGAGAGACTCCACAAAGGCATTCCAAAAATGTTCTGCAAACTCCAGTGCATACTCATTTCCTAGGACTTCAAGGACCCATTGATCTGATACAATATGGTGCAATTAGGCCTTACCTGCTAATTGCCTTTCCTTGAATCACTCTTCAGGAGACAGGTAGAGGCAATAGTCTCCCACAGCCACCGAGCAATGGGCAGCTCCAAACAGCACAAATAGGTGATCCAACTGCTGGAATGGCTTCGTTCGCCCAAGATACAGGTGTAACACCCACTGCGCATCCATAAGCCACAGGCGCCCATCCTCCCTAACTGTTCCATCAGCCTGCAGCACGGGCAATGAGACTGGCTGGTTCACATGGAAGATGGACACCACCTTCGGCAGAAAGGAGAGTACTGTGTGCAGAACCACCCTTTCTGGGTGGAAAACCAAGAAGGGCTTGCGGCACAATAGAGCCTGAAGCTCCGAATTGCGACGCGCAGAGCAGATCACCACCAGGAATACCATCTTCAACATAAGGTCCTTCAACGAAGCCTCTCGTAGAGGCTCAAATGGCGCCCATATGAGTGCCAACAGTACTAGTTTCACGTCCCAAGGCAGAACTACCTACCCACCTCAGCGGGTGTACTTGCTTCACTGCCCAGAGAAAATGAACCACATCCACAGAGCAAATTGCAGCGGCTACATGTGAGCCTGCACCCAGGCCACCAGGTCTATCGTCGCTGCCATGGACCCCAGGATCTGTAAGTAGTGCCACATAGAAGGCAATGCACTTAGCTCCCACAGCTTCTTGGCACGCTCCAAAGGAAGGGCCACCAGGCCTTCCCTGATATCGAATAGCACTCCTAGGTACACCAGCTCCTGTGATGGCACCAACTGGCTCTTGTCGAGGTTCACGACCCAGCCTTTATCTTTATCGAGTTTTTGATATACCACTCAGGTGGAGAATCAGAGCAGTATATAAAAAAACAAAACAAAAAAAAAACAGCTGACTCATGGCCCATTGATTCTCTTTGCGAGACTATGCCCTGATGAGCCCATCGTCCAGGTAAGGGTGGACCAGGATGCCTTCTTTGCAAAGGGCCACCTCCACGACCACCATTACTTTCGTGAATGTGCATGGTACAGTGGCCAGCCAGAAGGGAAGCACGCGGAACTGGACATGCCCCATGGGGACTGTGAACTGCAAGAAGCACTGATGCTCATCACGGATCAGAATGTGGCGATACGCCTCCATGATATCCAAAGAGGTGAGGTACTCTTCCTTCTGAAAAGTCCCTTCCTTCTTTGGGACAATGAAATAGATGGAGTGCCAACCAGACCCATGTTGGTCTGGCAGAACCGGGCAGATGGCCCCAGAACGCAGCAACCTGTCCAGTATCTCCTGGACCACAACCCACTTGATCGAGGACCTGCAGGGTGAAACAAGAAAGGCCTCGCAAATGGGCCATGCCAGTTCCAGCGTATAGCCGTCCCACATGATCTCCAGGACCTACCAGTCCTGTGTGGCCCAAAGACAGGCAGAGTAGAAGAGCCAGAGCCGACCCCCGATCTGTTCCTCCTCCTGAGTCCCCCATACTTCATTGGGGCTTCATGGAAGGGCCAGCGAAGAAGAGGAAGAATCCCCTATCGACTCCACGGCCCCGACAGGACGAACTGCCCCTAGAGGGGAATCAACCACTCTGGAAAGAAGCAAAGTGAGTCACCCAGAACCTATGAAAGTTCCATGGCTGCCCTCTGCCAGCACCTACTAACTTAGCCTCCTTAGGTTTATCCTTTGGGATCCAGCCGCCATTGGAGTCCCCCAGGTCCTTGACAAAGAGAAACCTGCCCTTAAACAGCAACTTGGTGAGACGAACCTTCGAAGAGACATCTGTGGCACAATTAAGGAGCCAAAGGAGCCTCCAGGCTGCCAACATCAAGGCCATCTCTTGGAGGAAATCTGGACCAGATCATAAAAAGGCATCTGCCATGTACGCAGTCTTAAGACTCCAAAAGGGAATTCTCCTGGCTGTGACCCAAGTCTGACAGCCCCTGAGCCCAATGGAGGCATGCCCTGGCCACATATGCCCCACAAATGGAAGTCTGAAGCGTGAGGTACTTGTCTCAAACGCCTGTTTAAGCATAATCTCCAGAGCTTGTGGTCCTGCGCTTCCCGCAGGGCAGCGTCTCCCTCCACCAGGACAGTATTCTTCTTGGTGACTGCTGACACCAGGGCATCCGCCTTGGGGCACTAAAGAAGCCACCTCTCCTCCGGGGCGATCAGATACAGGCAAAACATAGTCAAAACCTCCCACATACTAGATTCCAGAGCCTCCCACTCAGCGATGATCTACTTGATAGCCCTGTGGATGGGAAAAAAAATTGGGGGGGGGGGGGGACAGAGCCCCTGCAGAAGTGGATCTTCCAGTACCAGCTCCTCAGAAGTGAGACCAACTGTCAGGTTTACGGCCCCAAGAGAACGAGAAATGAGCGATGCCAGCTGCTCCCTCCGAAAAACATGCACCATGGTGGGCTCATCACCCAGCAGGCAATCACCTACCTCCATGTCAGGACCACAGTCCTGTTCCTAGTCCTCCTCAGCCCCCTTTGCTGCTTCAACCGAGGTCGGGGACTCATGAGATCCTAGCTCCTCCAGGCTGTCCAAGTCAGAGGCCCCCTGCCTTCATTTTGATGACGGGGCTTCCTCGACTACCACCAGAGTCCGAGTCAGATCCCCTGCAGCCTCATGGGCCAACTGGTCCTTAGTACCCCCCCCCCACCGACTGGCCCTGCTTCAGGCAGACAGCATTGTGGAGGAGTAACATGAACTCGGGGAAGAACTGCAAGACCGCTTCCCCCACAGCCAATTGCTTGGCACAGTCGCTTAGTAGATTCACCCTTGGCCTCCCCCCCCCCCCTAATTTGGCCCAAACCGGCCATTTTAGGTGCCAAAACAGGCACCACACAGTAGGAGAGGGGCGCCCACAGAGCCAGTGTCCTCCTCAGGGCATTGAGATGCTTGGAGCTCCTGCTCTGCCATTTTTCTCTCCTCCGTCCTCCAAGCAAAGACTGTAGAGTCCAGCGGCAGAAACGGTGCCTCTGCGAGCACCGCAGGTCACGCAAACAGGCTTTGCTGAGGACACCACACATGGCTACCATTTGCGGCCTAGAGCCCAGAGTGCTGCCAAACTGAGGACCTGGCAGGAGCGAGAGAGAAAACGCCCCCTCCCCCCAGCCCCATGAACAGCCCAAACGAGCGAGGAAGACCAGTGGGGGAAAACACACACACACGCTGCACTGTGCAGCTACACAGAGACCGGGAGGGAGGGACCCAGGACCCCCGGGTTTATATCCCACTGCATGAGACGCCGTCACCACACAAAACAGCAGCTCGCGGCACCCCCTGCCAGGCAGCAGCAGATCCAGGATGGGGACCCTTTCCCCCGTACTCAGAGAGGCAGTCGATTTGCTTTTGTTTTGTATTTTTTGCACCTTGTTGGCTTCCGCAGAAAGAAAGGAAGCAGGAAAGTGCACTAAGGATTTCTTGCCCTTACTGCCAACCACTATGCCTCAATTCGACCGAGTGTTTTAGGATCAAAGCCCCAAGATCCCTCAAGCACTATTCAGAACTGAGGAAGCTCTTCACATGCTGGGAGAGTGAGCAATACTGATCTGGCTCCTGGTGTGCAGTGCCCATAGGGGCTGTCATCATAAAACTGGTCATGCTCAGTCTCCGCCTACTGGTTGGGGTGCATAACCCATTGGTCTGGACTGGACTGGAGGGATGATTTGGAAAGTTCCATTCTGACTGAAACAGCCAGAGCCACTTGGCAATAGTGATCATAGCATGATCGCGTTTGATTTAATAAATGGAGGGAGGGAGGGTAAGGAAATCCACAGTACTACAAAAAATAGCCCAAATGCCCTTGAGTACAGTGCAGACAGAGCTTAAAGATTCCATATTACCCCTGTCTACCGATAGCCAGATTAATATGAATAAAATACAACCTCTAAAAGACTTGTATGCAAATGATAGAAGCCTAAAAAATAAGATGGGAGAGTTAGAATATATAGCACTAAATGAGAGGTTACATATGATTGGCATATCAGAGACATGGTGTGGAAGGAGGACAACCAGTGTGACACTGTGATACCTGGGTACAAACTATATTGTAATGATAGAGCTGATCAAATTGGTAAAGGGGTTGCGCTCTATGTTAGAGAGGGCATTGAGTCACAAAGGATTAAAGTTTTGCAGGAAACAAAATTCACTGTAGAATCTCTATGGATTCAAATTCCATGTAAAAAGAGGAAGGGGAAAGCGATGGCAGTGGGGGTGTACTATCGACCGCCTGGCCAGAATGAACAAATGGATTATGAAATGCTCAAAGAAGATAACAAAAGTTACAGCACAGTAATAATAATGGGTGATTTCAATTACCCCAGTATCGCCTGGGTCAGTGTCATGGCAGGACATGCTAGGGAGATAAAGTTTCTAGATGAAATAAATGACTGCTTGTAGGAGGCAGCTGGTTCATGAACCGACCAAAGGGGAAGCCATTTTGGACCTAGTCCTTAGGGGAACACAATATCTGGTGCAAGAGATAAGGGTGTTGGGGCCACTTGGCAATAGTGATCATAGTACTACCTCTTAACTTTCAAAAGGGAGACTGATAAAAATGAGGAAATAGTTAACAAAAAACTAAAAGGAGCTGTTGCAAAGGTTAAAAATTTACATCAAGCTTGGATGTTTAAAAATACTATCCTGGGAGCCCAGACCAGCTGTATTCCATGCTTTAAGAAAAGTGGAAGGAAGTCCAAAAAACTGCCAGCATGGTTTAAAAGGTGAGTTCAGAGAGGCGGCTGTTGCCAAAAAAGCATCTTTCAGGAAACAACACAAGCATCGGCTAGTTAGATGCAAAGCATTGATAAGGCGGGCAAAGAGAGAATTTGAGAAGAAGCTTGCTGTGGAAGCAAAAACGCATAATAAAAACTTTTTCAAGTACATTTGTGGCAAAAAAAACTGTGATAAGAGTCAGTTGGATCATTAGATGACAGATGGGTTAAAGGGGCACTAAGAGGGGACAAGGCTATAGCGAAGAGACTGAATGAATTCTTTGCTTCGGTCTTTACTGAGGAAGATGTAGGAATGTTACCCATGACTGAAATGGTATTTAAAAGTGATGCTGCGGAAGAACTGAAAGAAATATCGATACACCGGGAAGATATATTACAGCTATTTGATAAACTGAAGAGTAGCAAATCACCTGGACCGGATGGCACCCAAGGGTGCTGAAAGAACTGAAAAATGAGATTGCAGACCTACTATTAGTAATCTGTGAACTATCATTAAAATCATCTGTAATACCTAAAGACTGGAGGATGGCCAATGTAACACCAATTTTTAAAAAAGGTTCCAGAGGTGATCCGGAAATCTACAGACCAGTGAGTCCGATGTCAGTAGCAGGAAAAATGGAAGAAACCATCATAAAGAAGAAAATTACTCAACATGTACATGTAGCAATCTATTGGCTGACCAATTCCAAAGCCAAAGCCAAAGCCAACTTCAGGCCATACAACCACCAAATAGAGGAAATTCTTAGAGGATATCTGCCACAAATAACACTCCAGATTCCAGTCTGGCAACCTCTAGGCCATCTGCAATTGATGGATCCAGTTTAAGAGAGCTCGGGCCACCACGCCTCCACAAAGCGTTGCCTGAGTGCCAAAGGCAGAGGACATGAAGACATTTTTAAGGAGGAATTTCACCTTCCAATTACAAGTCTCCTTTAGCATGGCACCACTTTCCACCAGAACGGCTGTGCACTTAATTACTGCCATGACAAAGGCATCCACCTTAGGAGTCCAAAATGTTGCTCCATTTCCCCTTGGGGCAGAGGATACATCTGAGCCAAGACCTTGAGGGCTCCTCAGTTCCAGCTTCAGTGTCTCTCACTGAGAGATCGCAAGCCGATGCACGGGTTCAGAGAGGAAAAAGAAGCAGGAAGGATATTGGAAGCCATCCAGGATAGGGTCCACTGGTAAAACCTGCATTGGAGCAGGCCCCAATATGCGTAAAGAGTAGTTACTCAACTGTAACAGGTGTTCTCCAGGAGCAGCAGGAATCAGTCCTCACATATGGGTGTCATCGGCGCCGATGAAGCCCCAGCGGAGCATTTCCCCAGCTTTCTATGAAAGCCTTTGGGAATGCAGGCACGCATGCATGGTTCCCTTCCCGCCTAAAGGTGCCATCTTACCTCAGTCAAATGACATAGCTAAGAACAGCACACAAAAGTGAACAATAAAAACTATGTACAACTGCAACTCCAAGGGGAGGAGGGAGGGTTGTGAGGACTGATTCCTGCTGCTCCTGGAGAACACCCGTTACAGGTGAGTAACTACTCTTTCTCCAGGACCAAGCAGGAAGTCAGTCCTCACATATGGGTGACTCCCTAGCTCTGGGCTACCGAGGAACCCAGGCTGAACAAGAGTACTCCCTCTAGTCTCAGCAGCAAAGAAAGACTTTTCAAGGACACAACCTCCACCGGTAGCCCAATAGAGGGCAGGAGTTGCCTAAACCTCAAAGAGATTCCGGAGTACTGCCTGGCCAAAAGCACTGTCCCTACGGGACTCCCTCTCCAGACAGTAATGGGCCGCAAAAGTCTGGCCTGAAGACCAAGTTGCAGCCCTGCAGATGTCTACCAAGGGCACAGAGCGGAGATGAGCCACTGAGGCAACCATTGCCCTGACACGATGGGCCGTGACCAATGTTCCCTCTAATTTTCTGTAGACTGTGTGCGCATAAAATATCAGCTGTGCAGCTTTTGAAGGAAGGTTAAATTTTTGTGCGCCACATAATGACACTCGGAGTTATATACTTTAAAATTTGACTACACGTCAGAATACATTATGTACACCACATTGATTGCACTAGAAAATATTGTAGAACTTGTGAAAACCATAAATACACAACAACTTTTAAATTTTAAGATGTCTGTGTTGTTTTCTATCAGAATCAGAACCGTAATTTTTGTGCGCTCTGTTGTAAAGTATGTGCGCTCGCTTGGCAAGGTGTGTGCGCGCGCACACGCGCACAGCTTAGAGGGAACAGTGGCCGTGACCCTACCCTGCAAAGGAAGGTCAGCCGCCTTGTAAGCCCAGGTGATACAGTCAGCCACCCAGATGGACAAGGTACGCTTGGACACAGCCAACCCCAACTTATTGGGGTCAAAGGATACGAAGAGCTGAGTAGCCCTTCTATGCCCCTGCGTACGGTCAAGGTAGAAGGATAAGGCCCTCCTACAGTCCAGGGTATGCAGGACTGCTTCAGGCCTAGGGAAGAATGTTGGAAGAACCACCTCCTGATTGAGGTGGAAAGAGGATACAACCTTTGGGAGGAACTTTGGATGAGTCCTAAGGACTACCCTGTTCCTATAAATCCTGGTGTAATGCCTATCAGAGACCAGGGCCTGAAGCTCACTCACTCGCCTAGCCGAGGTAAGGGCTATCAGGAAGACTGTCTTCCAGGAGAGGAAGCGTAGTGGACAAGTAGCCATCGGCTGAAAAGGTGGGCGAGTCAGTTGCTGCAGGACCACATTCAGCTCCCACTCAGGGGCAGGACGACAGATTGGAGGCTTGAGCAAAAGCAAGCCCCTGAGAAAGCGGGACACCAAGGGGTGACCTGACAGAGAATGATAAGTACTGAAGCACTACTGGCACAGTACAGGAGAAAGGATCCTCTGTACGGAGCTGACACCACACAGAAAACCTTTTCCATTTGAGGGCATAGATTTTCGTAGTGGACTGTTTCCTAGAGGCTAGGACAACCTCCTCAACTTCCTGAGGTAGGCCCCGGGGAGCCAAGACTACCCTTGCAGCCTCCAGGCCATCAAATTAAGAGCTTTGAGATTGGGGTGCAGAAGGGAACCCTGCTCCTGTGAGAGAAGGTCGGGTTGCAACCCCAGAGGCAGTGGGGGATCCACCGCCAGTTGAAGCAGAAGAGGAAACCAAGGCTGTCTCGGCCACCGGGGAGCCACCAGCAGGACCGAGGCCTTGTCCTGAAGAATTCTGAAGAGAGTTCGGGCCACCAAGGGCGTGGGAGGAAACGCATACAGGAGGCCCTGAGACCATGGAATCAGAAAAGCATCTGCTGCTATTCTCAGAGGATGCGGTTGCCTGGAGCAGAACTTTGGCAGTTGCTTGTTCATTGGGCTGGAAAAGAGATCTACCAAAGGGAGACCCCATTTCAGGAAGATCTTCTGAACTACTGAAGGATGCAGCTGCCACTCATGGGGCTGCAGAATCCTGCTTAATCTGTCGGCCAGGTAGTTGTCCTGGCCTGGAAGGTACACAGCCTTGAGGAGCATGTTGTGCTTGAGGGAAAATGAACAAAGGTTCTGAGCCTCCCGACAAAGGATTCTGGACCCAGTCCCGCCCTGCTTGTTCACATAAAACATGGCTACCTGGTTGTCTGTCTGAACCAGGACAGATTGATGAGAAGGGTAGGAGAGAAAGCTTTGAGTGCTAATCGAATAGCTCTGAGTTCGAGGAGATTGATCTGCTGTGCAGCTTCCCAAGGAGACCACAGGCCCTGGGTGCACTTGCCTAGACAATGAGATCCCCAGCCCTGCAGGGAGGCGTCTGTGGTCAGTACCACCATGTACCCAGGAATCTGAAAAGGCACCCCCTTTAGTAGATTGTGTGGGTGCAGCCACCAGTTGAGGGAGTTCAGAAATTGTCTGGACACTCTTATCCTGTCTCTGAGGCTGCCTGTGGCCTGTGACCACTGAGTCCGAAGACACCACTGTGCAGGCCTCATATGGAGCCTGGCATTGGGGGTCACATGCACTGTCGAAGCCATGAGGCCAAGCAGCCTTAGGCAGATTCTCGTGGAGACCAGTGACCTGCTGAGAAACTGGTTTGCTAAGTTTATCAGTCTTTGGGCTCTGTCTACTGGCAAGAAGGCCTTTCCTAGCAGGGAGTCCAGCCTTGCTCCTATGAACTCCAAGTTCTGGGAGGGGAGCAAAGTGGACTTTGCGAAGTTTATTACAAACCCCAGGCTTTGAAGAACAGCAATAGTTCTGAGGGTGGCTTGTCTGGCCTCTTGGCACGTCTGACCCCTGATGAGCCAGTCGTCCAGATAGGAGAAGACAAAGATTCCCTGATTTCTCAGGTAGGCCGCTACCACTGCCAGGCATTTGGTAAAGACCCTGGGAGCGGAGGTGAGGCCAAAAGGCAGTACTCTGTACTGATAATGGTTTCCTCCCACAATGAACCTGAGGTACTTTCTGTGGTCTGGATGAATGAGGATGTGGGTATACGCATCCTTTAGATCTAAGGAGCATAGCCAATCTCCCTGCTGAAGGTAGGGCAGAAGTGTTCCAAGAGTAAGCATCTTGAACTTTTCTTTCTCTAGGAAGTTGTTGAGGTTCCTGAGGTCCAGAATGGGTCGGAGGCACCCGGTTCTTTTGGGCACCAGGAAATACCTGGAGTAGAATCCGTGACCTTGCAAGTGGGGAGGCACAGGCTCCACCGCCCTGTCCACCAACAGACCTTGAAGCTCTTGAAGGAGAAGGTCTGTGTGCAGGGGAGGCCTTGGAGGCTCCCCTGGAAAGCATGGAGGAGGCAGTTGGAGAAAATGCAGTGCATAGCCCCTGTGGACTATGTCCAACACCCAACTGTCCCCGGTGATGAGGGGTCACTTGTGGGCAAAGAGGGCAAGGAGACCTCCTGTGCAGGGTTGGGATAGCAGGGATGGAGAGGCTATGCTCAAGGAGTCAAAACCCCCCACCCTGCTGAGTGGGAGCAGGGGCCGGAGGCTTGGGGGTCCTCTGCCTACGGGGCCCATTACCCTGGCCCTTGGCTTGCTGACCCTGGGATGCAGCTTGGGTAGCCTGGTATTGAGGGTACTGTTTGTAGGCAGTGCCCTTCCTCGGGTAAAAGGGCTTTTTACCCAGGCCCTTCTTTTTATGAGAAGGGGCAGAGGTCTTCCTAGACAGCCTTGTCCGTGTAAGGTGCTCTGTTTCGAGCTGGGCGGCCTTCTCGGTCATGGGCTTGCCAAAAAGATTTTCACCTCGGCAAGGGACATCGACCAACTTGTCCTGAACCCATGGCTCGAGGTCCAATGACTGCAGCCATGCCTGGCGTCGAGCCGCGATGCCAGCTGCCGCAACTCGGGCCAAAGCCTCGAAGCCATCGTAGGCGGCGCGGGACATGAACTTCGAGCAGTCCCGAATCCCCGAGGACAAGGACTTGAATCTCTGCAAGGGTTCCCCAGAGAGTCCAGCAGAGAACCCGGACAACTCCTTGGCCAAGTCCCGCAAGTACATGCCCATATACAGCTGGTAAGACTGGACACGGCAAGCAAGCATCGAGCCCTGAAAGCACTTTCTACCGACGCCATCGAGGTTCCGGGCCTCCCTGCCGGGGGGCACCGCGGAGTGCATCTTCTGGCTCTTCAGACGATGCATGGCCGATTCCACAACCATGAAATGGTGTGGTAGCTGTGCCTTTTGAAAGCCAGGGCTCTTCCTGAGTCGATAGATCAAGTCGACTCGCTTGCTTAGAACCGGCACCGAGGCCAGTGCCTCCCACATCCTGAAGAGGAGCCGTTCCAGCATCGGAGGAACCGGGACAGTAAAGGCCTCCTTCGGAGGAGAGTCATACTGCAGGGCCTCGAGCTCTTCAGCTCGAGGCTCTTCCTCAGGGTCCGCCGGGATAGCCAAGGCAGTGGCCATATCCCGGACGAACTCCGAGAACCGAGTATCCTCCGGAGGGGATCTACTCCAGGGCTCAGACTGCGGTGAGTCCGACGGGACGCACCGAGTCTTGAACGTATCGGGGGACTCCTCATCCTCCATCTCCCAGGCGGACTCGTCCGACGAGGAGTCAGGGTCCGACCCCACGGGGCCCTGAAGCACCCGCCCCGACGCCGGAGGCACCGGCGTCGACACCCTCAGTCCCGAGCGGGAGGTCGAGGGAGACCGCGACTGAGGTCGACTTCGAGCCATGATGGACACGAGTATCGGCTCGGTCTCCGGGGTCGACTTCATGTTTCTGAACTCCCATACAGCCTCCTCATGCAGCAGTCCAACAATCTCTCCAGTACCATGGTCAGACCACTACATCATCAACATATCCCACGCATACCAACCAAACACTAACAGAGGAAACATACAACACACACGGAGATTCAAAGCATTCAGCAAAGACTTCCTAACCCTAACCCTACCTAACCTACTTACGAACTCCATCAACTTGGATGAACTGATAAACAACTGGAACACCACAATCTCCTCAGCATCCAGCGCAACTATAAACAAAACCAGTACTAAACCCATCTCCTCAAGGGCCCGCTGGTTCACCCCTGGCCTACGGAAACTAAAAACCAAACTTAGAAGAGCAGAAAGGAAATGGAGGAAAACCAAAAATGAAATGGACAAAACGCAATACCTCTATGAACTCACTACATACCACTCAGAGACTAACAACGCGAAGAGAAACTACCACACCAAAATCATCATGACAGCCATAAACAAACCTCAAGAACTCTTCCAAATTGCCAAAAAACTGACAAAAGCACCGAGCAATTCTGATCAACTCCCAGATATCCCCCCGGATCTCCTGGCCCGACAATACAAACAACTTCAACAACCTCAACAAACACACCACTGTGCTGAAACCACAAAGACAAATCCATGCACCATCATTGACACAGACTGGAATACGTTTGATACAACATCAAAAGAAGAGATATCTTCCACCATCTCTTGTCTGAACACCACTACCTCCCTGCTAGACCCCTGCCCTACGGACTGGATAAAGAAAACCAAGGAAGACCTGAGTGCTCCACTAACCCACATCATAAATGAATCCTTTAAGCAAGGATACATGCCGGACGCCCTCAAGACAACAATCATTCGACCAACCATGAAAAAGAACAACTTGGACCCCCTGGACCCCACCTCCTACAGACCAGTTGCAAGCCTCCCCCTCACCGCCAAGATAATAGAGAAGGTAGTCAAACGCCAGCTTCAAGATCATCTGGACATCAACGACATACTAGACCCCCAGCAACACGGTTTCCGGCCACTACATGGAGTCGAGACCCTCATAACCATTCTAATGAACACCCTCACCATAGGAACCCAAGAGAAACAATCTGGATACATCTTGATCTTCCTAGATATATCAGCGGCCTTTGACACAATCTCACATGAAATCCTCATACGCAGACTTCAATCAATTGGAATCAAAGGCACTGTACTCCAATGGTTCAGGTCCTATTTAACCAACAGACAGCAACGGATCCGCACCTTCACCGCAACCTCACCCCCCTACCAGCAACATCAAGGAGTACCCCAAGGATCCACCCTGTCAGCCATGCTGTTCAATATATATCTCCGCCCACTCTGCTCAGTCATACGCATCCACAACATCAACTTCCACATATAAGCTGACGACATAATGCTCTACGCACCGATTACAACCACCAACCCAACAAATGATCAGCTATCAGCCTGCTTCACCGATGTGGCCAACTGGCTACAGGAAAACAACCTATCCATCAACAAAGAAAACTGAAGCCCTTATAGTGACAAAAGAACCAGACTTCAAACCACCTACCCATCTCAACATGGGGACCACGAAAATTCAAATCCAGCCTCAAATAAGATACCTAGGCGTAATCATTGATCAAGCTCTCACCTTTAAACCTCAAAACAACAAGACCGCCGGGACGATATTCCACAAAGCTAAAACTGTACAACGCCTCCGACCCCTCCTAGAACCTCACGACTTCAGGACAGTAATGCAAGCTGTGACACTCCCTCATATGGACTTTTGCAACATAATCTACCATGGACTTCCCGCCTCACAAACCAACCCCCTCCGAACTGCCTTAAATACTACAGCAAGGATTATTCAGAATGCGAAAAAATGGGATCACATCACCCCAGTACTAAGAGACCTCCACATCCTCCCACTTGAAGCAAGAATCAAGTACAAAGCTATACTACTCACCCACAAGACTATCCACCAAACACGGAACACCTCACTCCACCCCCTACTGCCTCGCCCATCCCACAACAGACCAACCAGACAATCCTTCAATAACTCCATCGTTGTCCCCCACAAAAGAACCAAATCCACACAACGGACCTGCAACAGAGCTTTCGAACTTTATGCTCCATCCCTCTGGAACTCTCTGCCAAACCACATCAGAAACAACGCTGACATCACATCATTCAAGAAACAGCTCAAAACAATCCTGTTCCACGAACATCTCTGAACAGAAAAACCACCCTATCCGCATGAACTAATACTTAGATACAGCAGAAGCGTACATGTCTATGTCCACCCCAAATCTATAAATGTGGCCCCCTGGTGACGGCCCTACCCTATAAAAGATTGACCCCCCCCCCTTTTTGTTATATGTTACACCGCTTTGACCCGGTGAAAAGCGGTATATAAATGCAGTTAAATAAATAAATAAAATAAAATAAATAAATGCACCAGACAGGCTGGCCATCAGTGCCCACTGCTGCTCCATGAAGGCAGACAATCTGCTCTCCAAGGCTGTCATCCTGAAACTCAGCTCGGGAGACGCAGCAGCCACCGACTCGGGCCCCGGTGGCGCCGGGCCCGACGTTGGCTCTCTGGGAGGAGAGTCCTCGAGGACTACAGGGCTTACGTGTCCAGCAGACTCCGGCTCCACACGAGGAACTTTGGCAGGCTTCTCCTGTTCCACGGGCCCGGGGCGACGGTCGGGGTCTTAGACTGGTCCTCGAGCAGCCAGGGACCTCCTCCGACGCCGCCCTCGCGAGCCGCTTCGTCCTCTTGCGTTCCCGGTCGGGGGACCCCCTGTCCGAGGAGCTCCGACGGCGCTCGGGATCCGAATCCCGAGATGTCGAGGCCTCAGACGAGGTCCGGGCCCGGCCGGAGGCTGGGTCCGAGAAAAGCCTTTCTTTCTGCTGCTGGCGACTTCGGAGTACCTTGGAAGACATCTTCCCACATGGTCCACACGACTTAGGGTCGTGATCAGGACAGAGGCACCGAAGGCAGCAGTCGTGTGTGTCGGTGAGAGACATTAATTTCTTACACTGATCACACTTCTTGAAACCGCTGGAAGCCATCGGGGAAAAGAGAGTCCCCGCGAGGTCAAAGGACCGGCATTCCAGGGAAAAAAACAAAAAAGGGCGCGAACGCCAGCCACAAAGGGCAAAAACCGAAAAAGGAGAATCAGGCTCGATACCGGTGTACCGAACCCCGCAGGAGGGGAACTGGCGTCGAACCGGGAGAAAAAACAGCGAGGATCGCCGAAGAAAAATCAAATTTTATCCGGGATGACAGGACACACGTCCGGTGGGCTTCTCGGAAAAAAAGAGACTGAGGTAAGATGGCACCTTTAGGCGGGAAGGGAACCGCGCATGCGTGCCTGCATTCCCAAAGGCTTTCATAAAAAGCTGGGGAAATGCTCCGCTGGGGCTTCATCGGCGCCGATGACACCCATATGTGAGGACTGACTTCCTGCTTGGTCCTGGAGAATACCAGCATATTATCCTGAATAATGGTGGAAAGATACTTCCTGTGAAAGAAACAGATCACAGATGGATCCTCACTCTCTAGGGGAAGTTCACCATCCTCCGCTGGCTTACCTGCTGGAAAAAGAAAATCCTCCTCTTCATCCCAGCCTACCACAAGAGAATAAGGAGAGAGCTCCTGGAAGAGCAGACAGTCAAAAGGGAAAAGCAGGGGAGACTTCCGGTGACGTCACCAGACTACATGGCGGTGCCATAGACGGGCTCCGCCACCGAAGCCTGCAAAAAGGAGGAAAACGCACCCCAAGAAATAGGGAAGTTGCAGCAAGATGCAGGGGAAGTGAGCTAAATAACCCCCAAAGTAGCCAAACGAGAGATTGGGTGGGCAGCAGCAGACATAAGTGAAGCCAGTGTTGGCTGACTGCAGGAGCAGAGAGAGGCACCACGTGGTGCGACGAACAGAGAGAAAGCAGACCGCAGAGACAGCAAACCGAGAGGTGATAGTGGCGGGAGCCTGGCCGACGTTGGGACAGTGCAGCGTGCTGTTGCCTGAGCCGACTTGAAGAAACCGGGTGGAGCGTGGGGCCAAGTGGCCGGTTGGAAAAGAGCTTGGGAGAGAGGAGATTGGCGGGGCAGTGGTGAGCTGAGCGCAGCAGGCAGATCGGAGGGAGATGGAGCCTCTCTAAGAACAGAGCATTGGAAAGGAGCGAGCAGCGCGGTAATAAACAATCTGGTGCTGAGCAGGCGCGGCAGCCATAGGAGCAGAGAGGAGTCTGTGATCGGGGACCACGTGGCAGCCTAGAGAGAGGGAGAGGAGAGCGAAAGTGGCAGAAAACGCAGCAAACACTCCGGAGAGCGATGGAGGAGTAGACGAGGAGACCTGATAGGGGCAGCAGAGCAAGTGAAGACATGACAAGCAGAGTGCTGTGGAGGAGTGAGGCAGAAGAAGGTACTTGGAGAGAGAGGCCTGCAGCAGTGGAACTTGAACAGCAGTGCTAAGCACAGCTCTGTAAAAGAGCAAGGAAGCACCCCAGGGCCAAGTACAGCACTGAATAAAGGAGGACAACTTGCAACGGGTGCAGAGTAAAAGCAAGTGCTGAGCAGAAGCTGCCGACTGAGGACACCCTTGAGTATTTGGAGCAGGGGTAGAGAGGTAGTATGGAGAAAGCAAGAGGTGGGATGTCTACCAAGAAAAAACTGGCAGAATTTAGATCTTCCTATGCGATCCCAAAAGGACGAAAAGATGGGGAGAAGTTCAAGAAAATGGTGGCTGAACAGGAAGAAGAGATGGAGGGACCAGGGACTCCAGGAGTAGCCGACATGATTAAGATGTGGTTAGAGGAGCTGAAAGAGGAACTCAAAGTGGAAATAAGTGGAGTTAAAAATGAGCTAAAAGAGACTTAACAATCTTTAAGACAAGACCTTGTGGATCTGGGAACCAGGGTGGAAGAGAAAGAACAGCAGGTGGAACAGCAAGAGGAAGTAATGGAGGCTCTACAAAAAGGATGGGATGAGTTAAAGCAAGCCCAGGAAGAAGTGAAAGCAAAAATGGAGGACCTGGAAGACCGTTCCTGGTGATGCAATATAAGAGTGCGAGGCATTCCCGAGGATGTCAAATATAAAAACTGTGAAGAAGCAATTACTAAAGTTTTTGGACACATGCTACATGCTGCAGCTTTAGAGGAGGGAACAGCGGATGCATCTCTACAAATAGAGCGAGCGCATAGGGGGTTAGGGCCCATAAGGGACAACCGACCAAGAGATATTGTGGTATGCATGAACTCCTTCAAAGTTAAAGAACGCATCTTGAGGGCGGCCAGGAAATTAGGGTATTTCAAGTGGGAGGAACACGCGGTGTAACTGTTTCAGGATTTGTCACTTGGAACGCTACAACGCCGGAGAGAAGTGACGGCTTTCCTGAGAGGGGGAGGGGATGCAATACAGGTGGTTATACCGCTTTGGACTACTGCTAACAGTGAAAGGGGTATCCAGGAAGGTGAAGACGAGCGAGGAAGCATGGACTGCATTACGAAATTTGGGACTAACCAATATTCCTGATGAGGTGGAGGGGGCAGCAAATACCACAGCAGCCACAAAATATGCATCCAGGGGGGAAAGCTCGAGATGGCACAGAGTTCCAGCCAATGGTCGGAAATTACTGCGTCTAACCAAAGGAAGTCACTGAGGGACAGCGGTGGTGAAAGAAGCTGGCTGAGGAAGATGGGACTGAGATGCTGAGCTGTACATGACCTAACCAATGATCTGGAGTGATGGATCATGCTAAGTGAACTGTAAAGCGATGTGATTTAAAGGGATTGTGTGGAAGGGGTAGGGAGGGGGGGTGAGTAAGGGGATTGAGTGTAGTGATGTGACAATGAGGATAAAAAGCTAACTTAAAGAGAAGGGGAGGAGGGAGGCTACACAGAGAGGGGGGGAAGCATGACGGAGGGTAGCAACAGATAAGGGGAAGGGGGAAGAGGGAAGGGGTTGGAGGGAGGAGACCTAGCAGGGATAAGGCAGGTGGTGGTCTGATAGTCAGTCACACTTTATGGAAGTCGAGTCTCTATGGAGGAGACAGGGGAAAGGGAAAGGAAGTAGGGGGAGAGGGAAGGGAAAGGAAGTAGGGGGAGAGGGAGGGGGAAGGGAGGGGGAGAGTAAAGGATCACGAGAGGAAGGGGAGAGGCAGGGGTTAAGAGTGGGAGGGCAAAGAGAGAATGGGGGGAGAAGGGGGAGTGTATAATTTAAAGGTGAGTTAACAATTGTATCCTTAAATTTAAAAGGGATTAATTTACCATTTAAACGACAAAAATTGTATAAAGAAATGATACACCGAAAGGCAGCGGTAGTGCTCCTCCAAGAAACACACTTGACGAGAGTGACAGAATACCTTGTTAAACACAGGGGAGATGCTTTTTTGGCAACAGCCGCCTCTCTGACCTCACCTTTAAACCATGCTGGCAGTTTTTTGGACTTCCTTCCACTTTTCTTAAAGCGTGGAATAACAGCTGGTCTGGGCTTCCAAGATAGTATTTTTCAACACCCCCCAAGCTTGATGTAAGTCTTTAACCTTTGCAACTGCTACTTTTAGTTTTTTCTTAACTATTTCCCTCATTTTATCAAAGTCTCCCTTTCGAAAGTTAAAAGGTAGTACTGTGGATTTCCTTACTATCCCCCTCCTCCACTAATTAAATCAAAAGCGATCATGCTATGATCACTATTGCCAAGTGGCCCCAACACCCTTATCTCTTGCACTAGATCTGGTGTTCCACTAAGGACTAGGTCTAATATGGCTTCCCCTTTGGTCGGTTCATGAACCAGCTGCTCCAAGAAGCAGTCATTTATTTCATCTAGGAACTTTATCTCCCTAGCATGTCCTGCCGTGACACTGACCCAGTCGATACCGGGGTAATTGAAATCACCCATTATTATTACTGCGCTGTAACTTTTGTTAGCTTCCCAGATTTCTTTGAGCATTTCATCATCCATTTGTTCATTCTGGCCAGGCGGTCGATAATACAGCCCCACTGCCATCGCCTTCCCATTTTTACATGGAATTTCAATCCATAGAGATTCTACAGCAAATTTTGTTTCCTGCAAAACTTTAATCCTTTCTGACTCAATGCCCTCTCTAACAGAGTGCAACCCCTCTACCAATTTGATCAGCTCTATCATCACCATATAGTTTGTACCCAGGTATCACCGTGTCCCACTGGTTGTTCTCCTTCCACACCATGTCTCTGATATTCCAATCATATCTAACCTCTCATTTAGTGCTGTATATTCTAACTCTCCCATCTTATTTTTTAGACTTATAGCATTTGCATACAAGCATTTTAGAGACTGTATTTTATTCATATTAATCTGGCTATTGGTAGGCATGGGTAATTTGGGATCTTTAAGCTCTGTCGGCTCCATACTCGAGGGCATTTGGGCTACTTTACTCTTTTTTGGAACCTCTGTGCTATTGGTAGTATCCTTCAAGGATACATTCTTCCGAACCATGCGCTCTTGGGCGACTGTCGGCTTTCCCCTATTGTCCCAAAAGAGATGGGTATACCAGGGACATGAAACCAAGCTAGTATGAGTACTCCACTAAATGTGAGTAGTAGAGACGGCGAAGAAGATCAATAACTTTAAGTGGAACAATCAGCGAATTGAACTATATACAGATCTGTCAGCTATCACAATGCGAAAACGGAGGGAAATGGCAGCAGTAACTGAAGTGTTGAGAGAGAAATCAAATAGAAATGGCTATTTCCTTTTGGATTACAATTTTGTATTGAGGGGAGAACATCATATGTTAAGACAACAGCAGAAGCGGTCACGGTGATGAAAGAAGCAGGATGGACTGAGATACCGGAGGCGCCACTTCCAAAGCACAACAAAGGGATGAGACGACAAATGAGGGAAAGTGAATGGAGAAGAGCACCACAAGGAGATCGCAGACTGCGCAGGCAAAGAAAAAGCAATGGGCCTGTGGTAGAAGGCGACGGATGAAGAGCTGGACAATGTAGCAGTATGGTTATAATATAAGTTAATGCCAATTTTATGCATATGATTGTTGGGTGTTGCGGATATTGTTAAAGAAAAAAGGAGGAGGGGGAAAAAAAAAGAATAAGAAAATGGAATTTTTTTTTTTTTGCTTAAACATATTAAGCTGGCAAAGGAGAAAAGGAAGGAGGAAAGGGATAGAGCTTCCTGGAGCGGTGATGAATCATGCCTCAAGAAAGTAGAAAGGAAGGGGTGTTGGAGGATAGAGGAGGGGTTTGGGGGAGGGAGGGGATGGAGAAAAGAAGGGGGCAAAAGGATTTCCAAATGCACAGTAATGGGAGAGCAGGAGAGGGGGGAGCTGTCAAATGGAGAGATTTAGAATAATGACGATGAATGTAAGGGGGTTAAACTCCCCGATAAAAAGGCAGAGAATGTTCAAAAAGATTAATAGGCTTAAAGGTGACATTATATTTGTACAGGAAACACACCTGAAAAAATGTGATGAATGGAGGTTGGCACACAAAAAATTTCAAGAAAAATGGTTTGCATCTAATAGGTTGGAATTGAAAAAAGGGGGGGGGGGAATTCTGATGAATGGGCGGATACCATACTCTGAGTGTGCTGTGCAACGAGATAAAGGGGGAAGGTATATTATAGTTAAGCTACGGATTAAGGAACAAATGTAAATTTATATGGGCCAAATGTGGCTTAAGGGGTATTTTATGAAAGGTTGAATGGTCTGGTGGCAAAATTTGCAGAAGGTCAAATAATTATGGGGGAGACTTTAATTTAACAATTAACTCTGATATAGATAACTCTACGGGAAAATGGATGGGGAGTGCTAAAAGTAGGAGGTGTTTGAAGTTATTGGATAAAACTTTGGGAGTGGTAGGCGCTTGGAGGGAGTTGAAGGGGAGGGAAAAAATATTTACGTTCTACTCACCAGTTCAACGCTCCTTTTCTAGAATAGATATGATATAGGTGTCCAAATCTTTAGCGGCGGAGATAGGAGAGTGTGAGATTGGAGAGAGGACGTGGTCAGATCATGCGCCAGTGTGGTTGGAAGTTAATATGGGAAGTGTGGTAAGGAAGAATAGGGGTTGGACACTGAATGAGTCCTTACTGGAGAACTTGGAAACAACTCAACAAATAAGGGAGAAAATAAAACAATATTTGGAGGTGAATGACAGGGACGGATGTAGGATTGGAACCTTATGGGAATGTTTGAAGGTGATAAGAGGGGATTTGATATCCATAGGTACCCATGTGAAAAAACAGAAGAAGCGTCAAAAGGAAGCCCTAAGGGAAAAGATTAGGGAATTAGAGAGCTTGCAAATACAGGGAAGAACTGAGAATGTATTAATTCAGGAATTAAATAGGGTAAAAAGGGAATTAAATGAATTAGAACTAATAGAGATCAAACATGCGCTGGATATCTTAAAACAATTTTTTGAATTGGGTAATAAACCGAGTCGCCTGTTGGCGCATACATTGAAACAGCATCAGAATAGAAATTATATAACCTAAATAAGGGATGCAAAAGGGAAGGAAGTGAGACAGACGGATTTAATTCAGCAGAGCTTTGTGGAATTTTATAAACAATTGTATACGGATGAGACTAATAATGTAAGGGAAAAAATGGATCAATACTTATAAATGAATCTAACGAGACTAGAGAGGGAGGAAACAGAACAGCTTTCCCATCCTATAGAAGAAAAAGAAGTGATGGAGGTGATCAAGGGACTCCCACCGAATAAGGCACCGGGGATGGACGGATTTACGAATAAGTTGTATAAAACTTTTAGTGATATGGTATGTGGTCCACGGACCAGACTTTTTTTTTTTTTTTTTTTTGCAATTTATATTTTATTAGTATTTCAACCTATTTACATAAAATACAGCTTACACCGTTAACTGTACCACTTCCTTCCATTGGTGCAACACAACGAAAGCAGCTATCACGTCAAATAAGGCAAAAAACCAGTCCAAAGGCGTGATAATGTGAAAAGACAGAGCTTTAAAAAAAACAATCGACAACCCGACACAGGCCGTGTTTCGTGATCCTTCGTCAGGGTTTGTCTAAAATTATGCTAAAAATATAAACATAAACATATAAATAAATAAAACATGAAAAAGACAGATGTACCATTACATGTTAAAATGAAAATACCTAATGTATAAAATAACATCAATGAATAAAATATAAAACGGTATTGCCATATTATACATATTAAGAAAAAAATATATATAAAATGACAAATAAAAACAACAACAAAAGGATGAGACACATAAAACCATAAATACCTCTGCTAAAGGACATTAGATACCAAAGTCTGGTAACTCGTTGAAAGGAGACTACTATATGTTATGTGGAAGAGGATGAAGCCACATCTAATAGCAGGAGTGAGTCAGTGGAGAAAACATTAGGTATAATTAGACTACATGAAAATACTTTTGTTACAATGTATAATATAAAACCATAGTATATAGATGAATAAATAAAAATGAGAAAAATGTGTTATACTAAAAGTGGTTAGGACATTAATGTGAAAGGGCAGATGTGGTTTCATCCTCTTCCACATAACATATAGTAGTCTCCTTTTAATATGTTTTTTCCACTTTCTACTTTCTATTTTCTTAGTTTTAATGCATTTTTATTGTATATGCTTACATATTTTATTGTATTTATTTATGTCTCTCATAGAGCACAGACCTCTTATAGATTCAAAGAGTTACCAGACTTTGGTATCTAATGTCCTTTAGCAGAGGTATTTATGGTTTTATGTGTCATATCCTTTTGTTGTTGTTTTTATTTGTCATTTTATATATTTATTTTTCTTAACATGTATAATATGGCAATTCCGTTTTATATTGTTTTATTCATTGATGTTATTTTATCTGTCTTTTTCATGTTTTATTTATTTATATGTTTATATTTATATTTTTAGCATAATTTTAGACAAACCCCTGACGAAGGATCACGAAACACGGCCTGTGTCGGGTTGTCGATTGGTTTTATTAAAGCTCTGTCTTTGCACATTATCACGCCTTTGGACTGTTTTTTTGCCTTATTTGACGTGATAGCTGCTTTCGTTTTGTTGCACCCGCCACCCCTGCCGCCTTCATTGCCACATACGCCTCCTCCAGAGTTTGCACTTTCCATGTCTTATCTCCTTTTGTAAATGCAAGTCCAAAGAGGTAGAGCCAGCGATACCTCAGTTCCTGCTTCCTTAGCTGACTGGTAATTGGTGCCATAGCCCTCCTCCTCTGCAATGTTCCCAAGGACAGGTCTGCATCTATGGCTACAGAGTACCCCTGCCATATAAAGGTGCTTAGCCCCCTCATCTTAGCCGCAATTTTTTCCTTCAATTTGTAGTCTCTTAGGCAAACTACTATGTCTCTGGGCCTGTTGCTGCGTATGGGGCCCAAGGCCCGATGTGCCCTGTCCAGATGTATTCCTTCAGGCCTCACCTCTTCCCCTCCTTGCTTAAAGGCCTCCAAACAGATTGCCTAGCTGCTACTTTTGCACAGTCCCGAAATTCAACTTCTTCTGGCACACCTTTTATTCTTAAATTATTCCACCTGGAGCGGTTCTCCAGATCTTCTAACTTCAGCTTAATTTGCTCCTTCCATTCCTCCTGACCTTTAATTTGCGTCTCCCATTCCTCCTGCTGCAGTTCCAGAGTTTGCAATCGATTTTCATGGTCACCCATCCTGTGGGTGACTTCTTCCACCTCCTCCCTCAAACCACTCATATCTCCCAGCGCCTTCTTTGCTGATTGCACCTCTGCCTTCAGCTCCTCAAACCACTTCTTTAGTCCCTCTCTCGTCGCCGCTTGTCCCACCACTTTTCCTGTGCCTCCAACACTCCTTACATTGTCTGCTCCGTGCGGTTCAGCCTGCTCGTCCCTCGCACGCTCCTCCACCGCCATTTTAGTTTCTCCTGCGGTCCTGCTGACACTCGCTGCCCCGAAAGCATAGTCCCGCAGATCCACGATCTTTTTCCGGGTCGCCATGCTCCCCTCCACACGCGATTTCCACTACCGCTACCCTCCTTGATTTTCCTCTCCTGCTAAGGGCAGGTTTTTCGCTTATACGCTGGGTTGGGTCCGGAGCTCGCCTCTTACGCGGCCATTATGATGGGTGATGTCACTTCCTCCCTGACCAGACTTTTTAATGCTTTTAAGAAAGGTGAGGTCATACCAGAAACAATGCAGATGGCAGGGATTACCATTCTGCCTAAAGAGGGGAAAGATATATGTGTATATGTAATATATATGTATATGTATACATGTAAAACCTCCTCTCAAACAATCAAATGTAGATATGTAAAGTCTCCTCTTATACAATCAAATGTAAATATGTGACTGTTTGATGTGCCTTTTACCCACCCCCGAAATCACACTGTATGTTCCAAATCCGGCCTGTACAGCCGCACCATTATGTATAGAAAACCGCTGCTGATCGCTGGAAGTAGCGGGATACAAGTGTACACTAAATAAAATAAATAAATAAATAAACCTATGTGGATCATACAGACCCATATCCCTTCTAGGAACGGATTTTAAAATATTCGCTAAAGTCTTGGCAAATAGGCTTCTCCAGTTTATGCCGAAGTTGGTGCATGAAAATCAATCTGGGTTTGTCCCTGGGCATCATACAGTAGATAATATGCGGAAAGTATTAAATGTTATATGGAAGGGGAGGAATGGGGGAGAACAGATGGTCTTATTGGCAATCGATGCTGAAATAGCATTCAATCGAGTCTCCTGACCATTTCTATTTAAAGTACTAGAACGAATGGGGATTGAGGGAAATTATTTGAAGTGGATTAAAGCTATCTACGCACAACCAATGGCAAGGATTCGGGTCAATGGTGAATACTCAAGGCCGTTTGCATTGTTTAGAGGAACCAGGCAGGGGTGTCCTCTGTCCCCAATGCTATTTGTGCTCTCAATGGAGCCGTTAGTTCAGGTGGTGCGGGAATGTATGGGAATCCATGTGGTAAAATGGAAAAATCTGGAAAGCAAAATATCTCTTTCTGCAGATGATCTGCTATTTATATTGACTAAACCAAGGGAATCCCTAGTGGAGTTAAATAAGTTGTTAAGGGAGTTTGGAGACTCTTTCGGTTTCAAAATTAATGCTACAAAATTGGAAATATTGAATATTTCGGCAGGGGTAGACCTGCAGGCAAAGATAAAAGCTGAATTCCCCTTCCGATGGGCAAAGCATAGTATTAGATATCTTAGAATATATTTAACATCTAGAGAGTCCAAGCTGTTTAAAGAAAACTATGTACGGGTGGAAAAAATAATAAAGAAAGAACTAGAAGAGTGGAAAAGTAAAACACTATCATGGATGGGGAGGAACTCTGCTATAAAAATGATGGCTCTGCCTAAATAGTTATATCTCTTTATGAACCTCCCTATAGGGGTTTCAAAGGATTATGATGGGAGACTACAGAGGATTATTATGCAGTTTCTTGGAGGGGGGAAGAAAAATAAGGTAGCAGCAAGGATATTGATGAAACAGAGGGAACAACGGGGGATGGCTGTTCCGAATTTATTAAAATATTGGGAAGCAGCACAAATGTGTGCCATTGTAGAATGGGGGGGGGGGGGGGGCGGAGGAACCGAAGGAATGTGTGCAGATGGAATCAGAAGACATAGAAGAAGGAAGGATAGGAGATTATGTGTGGTTACCGGGAAAGGTAAAAAAAAAAGGATACCCAGGTAATAACCCCTATGTACAAAGTTCCCTACGAGTATTGAACAAGTGGAAAAGCATATGGTTGGGGGAAAATGGAATCTCAAGGTTAGTACCAATTTGGGGGAACCCGGACTTTCCGCCTGCAGTGGGGAAGAACATTTTTGAAAAATGGGAAAAGAATGGGTTACGAAGGGTAGGTCAAATGTTAGAGGATAAGAAAATAAAGGAGTTTGATGAACTGGTGAAACTGTATAAGCTGGATGAGAAAGATGTATATGGCTATTTGCAGATTAGCCATTACATTCAACATAGGATTGCACCGGAAATTAAGGGAGAATTCACAGGTGTGGAGAAGCTTTTTCTGATGGGTCAAAAGGAGGTGGCCTTGGCTAGCTTTTATCAGATGATGGCTAGGGAGACGGGAAGGGAAACCTATCAAAAAGCTTGGGAGGCAGAATTGGGAGTACAGTGGGGGGACTCGATATGGGAATAGATATAAAGGAATTTTAGCTACAAATTTAATTGAGAATAACTATAAATTACTATATAGATGGCATTTGACTCTGGTAAGATTACATAAGATTTATGGTCAGGTAGCAGAGAATTGTTGGAGGAACTGTGGTGGGAGAGGAACGTACCTACATATCTGGTGGAATTGTATGGAAGTGAATAAATTGTGGGCAGAGGTGTTTGGTTTGATGGGACGGATTTTGGGAAAAGATATTGTCCCACACCAAGAGACGGCTCTGTTGGGAGTGAAACCCAAAAGTCTGAATAAGGTAGAGGGTACTTTTGTGGACTTGGGGTGTGTTGCCCTGAGAGTTCTGCATGCCAGGAAATGGAAACAAGTAGAAGTACCCCAGATGGCAGAATATAAGGGGTCGTTGGCACAGATCTACTTGATGAGTAAATTAACAGCGCAGAAAAGGGTTAGACCGCAAAACTTCCTATTGGTATGGGAGAAATATATACAGTGGACAGCGTTGCAGTAAAACATTTAATAGTTAAAAATATTGACTTGTGTTAGAAGGAGTGTGCAGAGGGAACCTGGGGAGGGGGGGGGGGGTTATAATATATCAACAAATGAAAAACCAGAACATGACATGAGGGAATGTCATAATGAGTGTGGTTATACAGTGGCATGGAAATCGTGTGAGATGAAAGTTGTAATATTCACAAATAGTAGTTGTGGTGTTTAAAATATAAATAAAAAAAAATAAGGCTAAAAGTGGGAAATGAATTGTATTGCATAGTAAATGTATATGCGCCAACAGGGGTGCAAAGTGAATTTTGGACAAAACTGAATGAGGTGGTGTAGAAAATGAGGGAGGGGAACCTAATCTGTGGAGGTGATTTCAATTTAACGTGGAATCCCGTCAGAGATGCCACAGGGAAAAGAGAAGGTAAGCGAGCGGATAGGAGGAGGTACCATACGTTTTGTAACTCAACATTGTTTGATCGATGCTTGGAAATTCGAACATCCAGGGAAGAGACAATTTTCTTACTATTCACCTGTCCATGGCTCATATTCCCGAATAGATGCTATATGGGTTTCGAAAGAGATGGGGGGAAGGATCAAGGGGGCGGATATGGAGTCAATTACATGGTCAGACCATGCGCCTGTGCAGGTTAGATTGACAACAGAGGGGGAGGGGAAAGGTAGACAGTTCTGGAGACTTAATGAATCCTTATTGGAGGATGGGAAGGTACGAGAGGACATAGAGAGGGAAACAAAAGAATATTCCTTTTCGTTCCTCCAGTTCAGTTCCACACTGCTGGGTAGTGTACCTCGTCCTGCAGCATGGAGACTGGGCATGTCAGAAGCCTGATACATCCACCGGTGGCACCTCCCACCAGCTTCCAGTGTGTCCAGTCTCCATGCAGCAGGAGGTTGTGAGCCTAGGGGTAGGCTCAATTGGAGGAACACATTTTTGGTAGTTTTTGGATAGTTTTTGGCTTGATTTGCCAGTTTTAGTTTTTTGGGGGTACTATCCCTTTAATTTGAGTGTTTGGGGGAAAAAAAAAAAGATTTACTGAGCCGGTCAGGGCAGGGAAGGCAGCAGTGGAGAGGATTCCTGCTACACCTTGTGATAAGGAAACTTATCATAGCTCAGGAAGGAGCTATAGAAAAGGTGAAGTGACTCTGAACAAGCAACCTGTCAGTTCTGGTATAAATAAGAAAACAGAATTTTCCCATAAATGCACCAGGTTTCCAACAGCCATTAGAGGAGCTGAAGTGGGGAAACGTGTGTTCAATCAGGAGGGCTATGAGGTAATCCCCAAGCACTCATCTCAAAGGGCAGGGCCTGATTCAGCACAGCTGTGCTGTGCTAGGGTGGAGCACTCATCTAGGCAGAATAAAGGTAGAGTTTATTCTACAGAGAATTATCCTCAGAATTATCCTCAGTTTCATCTGGAGGATCATCAGAAGCAGAAGCCAGTGCGGACGGACAGAGAGGGCAAGAAACCCTTTGGAAGAAAGGAGAGAAAAGCATTTGGGAGGTCTAAAGGAGTCCAGAGCAGTACGTATACTGGGAGACATTCAAAAGGCCAGGGTACACCATTGGACTGGGGAAAACCAGAGGAGTGGTGCTGCAGAGCTAGGCATCTCCAGACGGTACCTGTGAGGGAGATGGCTGCACTTGGAAGGGACCCTAGGACCCGTGCCAGAAGGTATGTGAAGAGAGATCCAGTGTCCAGGGATCTGGATTGGAAGGCTGGACATAAGAACTGGACTACATACTGGCCAGGCTATTTAGAGAGGAACTCTAACAGCAATGGAAGCTCAGGTATGAACATTGATCTATGCCCTAGCTATAACCTTGAAAGACAGCAGGGAAACAAGTATTCTCCTGAGAGTGCTACATTGAGAAATTCCTCTGTGCCAATCCATGATATTGAACCCATGATTGTTGAAGAAGGGGGAGCGGTCTTAGATACAGGCTGTGAATATATGGATTGCTCTCTGTCTAAACTCCTTTGGTAATTTTCTGTTACAAAGTACAACAACCATCACAAAGAAATACAAACTTGTTCTTTAATCTACTCAGAAAAGCTCCTGAAGTAGGATTTGAGCCACGCAGTAGAAAGCAAGCCAGCTAAGGGGTTTCAGCTGGGTAACTGCTAGCAATTGAGCCTTATGTAATTGCTTGTGAGCTCTGAGGGAATCACTTCTGAGTCTATGTGTGAAGATATAAGAAGTTAACCTGAAAAAGACAGTTTTTTCCCTTCTTTGTGGGTTTTGCTTGTTGTTTGAAACACTGCTAAGAAAATATTAGCTAAAGCCTACAGAAAAGACCAGTTTGTTACCAACCAGGTCTTTATTCTTTTCGTTTGATTGCCTGACAAGTTCATCTGTTGTTTTCCTGATTTTGTTTTTCTAAGTTTAACACTGAAAGCAAGTATCCTGTTTTATGTGCTACCAAGCATATCTGTGTTGGGAGAAATAACCCCATAAATAAATATCTTATTAGCTTTACACTCAAGCACAACTAATTATTGTGAGCAGCTGTGTCTGGGGTGAATGGACTGCATTTCCCACAATCCCTTGCAAATCATATTGATATATGCACTTGCCAAGACTGTGAACATTCTCACCCAGGCAGCCGCCTGACAACCTTCCCTTGGGGTTTTCTTCTCTCTGATCCAGCCCTGTAACACTCCCTGCTTGTTGGACGGTAGGGAGCTGTTTCACTTCTGTCCTCTGCCTGCCGCCTGAGTTTTCAGCGTGTCTGTCAGCTCTGAGGCTCAGACGGCTCTGTCTTTGCATCACAGGCTTACCGGCACAGTGAAGCTGCAGCTACTAGCAGGAATCCAGGTATTTACAGTTCCTTTTTGTTCCGATTCATGGGGGAACGTTGGGGGGTCTCCGGAGGGGGGGGGGGAGTTCTGCCGCTGGAGGCCTTCTACCTCGTGTCAAGCCGGCTGCTAGATTTCCGGCCGCCATTTTCTATGCCGTAACGTTTTTTCCCACGGTTTTTCTCTGTGCTTCGTTTTTGGCTGTAAGTCTTTGGTCACTAGAAGGCAGAAACTGGTTATTTTCTACGTTTTGCAGTCTCCCCAGGCCTCTCCAGAGTTGGCAGTGGGACCTTCAGAGTTTAAAAAAAAAAATAAATAAATAAAAGGTTTTCTTTTTGGTCTTTTTGTCCTGTTCTTAGCAGTGGCTGCTGGAACATCCCAGTTTACGGTGGTTAAGGGTCAAATCTAATGCCGGGGCAGCCGCAGTATCTGCTGTGTGGTATACGCAGGGGTACTGTTTCAGTGGACGGTGTGTGCCGTGGTTGCGTAGCTGAGTCGGTGCAAATGGAGCACGACCTGCAGAATATTGATAAGGAAGCTCTTCTCCTCAAGCCTCAGGGGGCAGGGTAGGAGGCTGAAGAGGAAATGGGGCGTGAGGTTTCTCCCACACCACAGGCCTCTACCTCGGCTCAGCCAGGTACTAGTTCTCCTCTGGGGGCAGTGCTCGAAGCCGAGGAGGAATTTTCCCCGGACTTTGTCCTGTTATTGCATCAGGCGTTTTGTCTTCGTAGGAAGGGAGCGATGCCTGATGGAGCCGGGATGCGATCCAGTGTGGGGAAAAAGATAGCGCAGACGACTGCGTGTAGCCAGCCTAAACCTCTCAAACGAGCGCGGATGGTGGAGGACCAGGCCCCTCTGTCTGAGGGGTTGGATGATGAGGTGTTGGATGCAGAGTTGGAGAATCCAGAGGACGATCTTGAGGAAGGTGAGATCCAAGAACCAGAGGATCAAACTCAGATTATTAGGGTGTTTCGGAGAGAGGAGCTTACAGCGCTCATTTCTGAATCGTTGCAGGCCCTTAACCTTTCACCATCCCCTGGGAGATGACGGTGTGGAAGATCCACTCATTCAGGCAGTGAGAAAGTCACAAGCGGTGTTCCCGGTCCATAAGGTGGTTCGGCAAATGATTAAGGATGAGTGGGATATGCCAGAAGCAGCTCTCAGGGGTGGCAGGTCCATGTCTAGGCTCTAACCGCTGCTGGATGAGGAGCGGGAGCTTTTTCGCTCTCCTAAGATTGATGTGGTGGTTTCTGCAGTTACGAAGAAAACAACTATTCCAGTGGAAGGTAGCGCAATATTAAAAGACTGACAGGACAGAAAGATAGATTCTATGGTAAAGCAAGCCTTTGAGGTGGCTGCTATTGCGATACAAGCTTCTATTTGTGGAGCATGGGTAATTCGGGCCTGTCTCCGTTGGTCTCAGCGTTCACAGGTGGCAGAGATGTCCCGAGATCAGTTGCACGATTTGCCCAGGCTGAAGTCAGGGGTGGCTTACCTGGCAGACGTGCATTATGACTTGATACGAACTATGGCAAATTGTATGTCGTCGCTGGTGGCAGCGCATAGATATATTTGGCTGCGGAGTTGGGCGGCGGACAATTCCTCCAAGTCACGCCTGAGTAAGCTTCCCTTTAAGGGAAAGCTGCTGTTCGGTGAGGACTTGGACAAATTGGTTAAGGACTTCGGAGAGTCCAAAGGCGGTCGTTTGCCAGAGGACAAGTTAAAGACAGTTCAGGGTTGCGGGGGCAACCTCGGGACTTCCGTCGCTTTCGGGCAACCCATTTAGGATCATTTCAGAGAGGGTGCTATTCCTTTCGGGGCCAAAGTTTTTGAGGTTTCCGGGGAGCAGGCAGAGGGTTCTCTAACTCTCAGCAGACCGCTTTCAACAAATCACAATGAAGCGAGAGGGACTCCGGCGGGGCCTCTTCCGGTAGGAGGTCGGCTACGGGAATTTTTGCCAGCCTGGGGTCGCATAACATCTGATTAGTAGGTTCTGGAAGTCATTCAAGAGGGTTACGCTCTCGAATTTGCTCAACCGGATCAAGACTGGTTTGTCCTGTCTCCTTGCAGGGGGAGGAACAAGGAGTCGGCGGTGTGAGCTACTTTGACTTGTCTCACTCAGCTAGGGGCTGTGGTGCCGGTGCCTCGGGATCAGTGCGGTCGGTACTCGATTTACTTCATGGTCCCAAAAAAAGATGGGGCCTTTCGTCCCATTTTGGATCTCAAGGGCGTTAACCGTTGTCTAAGAGTGACCCATTTTCGCATGGAAACCTTAAGGTTAGTGATGGTAGCAGTGCGGCAGGGAGAGTTCTTGACCTCTCTCGACCTCACCGAGGCTTACTTTCACATCCCGATTCGGCAGGAACATCAGAGATTCCTACGTTTTGCAGTCTCGTGGGATCATTTTCAGTTCCAGGCACTGCCTTTCGGGTTGGCAACAGCTCCATGTACTTTTACCAAGGTAATGATGGTAGTAGCGGCGTTTCTGCGCAGAGGGGGGGTGCTCGTTCACCCTTATCTGGACGACTGATTGATTCGGGCAAAGTCGCTAGCAGAGAGTGAAAAAGCTACATCCAGAGTGGTACAATTATTACAAGACCTCGGTTGGGTAGTCAATGCCGCCAAAAGTTGTTTAAGTCCATCACAGCAGTTGGAGTATCTAGGTGTTCAGTTCGACACAAAGGTCAGAGCTGTTTTCCTTCCAGAGGCGCGGGTGCAAGGAATGCAGTCCTTAGTCCTCAGGTTTCTGAAGCAGTGGGCGCTGACAGCCTGGCATTACCTACGGGTCCTAGGAACTATGGCAGCAACCCTCGAGGTCGTTCCTTGGGCTCGAGCACACATGAAACCTTTGCAGAGGTCTCTGCTTCGTCGGTGGTCGCATCAGGAGGATTCCTTGAACAAACGCTTGCCCTGTCCGGGTCAGGTTCGGGCATCCCTCAAGTGGTGGCTACGAAGGGAGAAGCTGACAGCGGGGATGCCGTTGGAGCAACCGCAATGGATCCAGGTATTGACGGATGCCAGCCTAGCGGGCTGGGGGGGCCCACTGCGAGGGGTTCTTCGCACAAGGGTTGTGGAGTGTGGAAGAAGCTCAGTGGTCAATCAATTGCCTGGAGTTGAGAGCGGTAGCTCTGGCCCTAAAATCCTTCGAGACAGTTCTGTTGGGTCAAGGGGTGCGGGTGCTTTCCGACAACGCGTCCGCGGTGGCGTATCTCAACCGGCAGGGTGGAACAGTGTAGCGCTGGAGAAAGAGGCAGGTGTGCTATTCATTTGGGTAGAGACAAGGTTGCAGGCGCTGTCGGCAGCTCACATAATGGGTTCAGACAATGTGAGGGCGGATTTCCTCAGTCGGGTTCGCGTGGACCCGGGAGAGTGGGAAATGAATCACAAAGTGTTCGATCAGTTGGTGCTCAGATGGGGGGTTCCGGTGATGGATCTAATGGCAACTTGTCAATCAGCAAAGGCCAGCCGTTTCTTCAGCAGAAGGAGAGAAAGGATGTCCGAAGGAATTGATGCCTTGGTTCAAAGGGGTCTGTCGCAGGGCCTTCTGTATGTGTTTCCGCCATGGGCGCTCATAGGCCGGGTGGTTCAGCAGATAGAATCACCGCTCCAGGATGCCTTTCTGATAGCGCTGGATTGGCCGCGTCGGCCGTGGTACACAGACCTCATGAGGCTTTTCGACTGTCAGCAGTGGCAGCTGCCGGTTCGGGAGGATCTATTGGCACAGGGTCCTCTAGTAATGCCACAAGTAGCTCGATTCTCGTTTACGGCCTGGCCATTGAGAGGGCTAGGTTGAGGAAGAAAGGTTATTCGGCAGCAGTGATTTCTACTTTACTGTCAGCGAGGAAGCAATTGACCTCCTTGGCTTATGTCAGAGTACGGCGTATTTTTGAAGGTTGGTGTCAGGATCGGCTTTTTCGCCCAGGTTCAGCTGCGGTTCCGGACGTGTTGAGTTTCCTTCAGGATGGCTTTGATAAGGGGTTGGCTGCCAGCTCCTTGAGGGTGCAGCTGGCAGCTACTGCTTGTTATCAGGGCAAAATTCAGGGTTGCTCCGTGGGTTCTCACCCGGATATTGTGCAGTTTCTGAAGACAGTTTCTCGTTTGCGGCCGCCTGCCAGGTGCCGGTACCTTCCTGGGATCTCAATTTGGTGTTGGGGGCGTTGACTAGCAGACCGTTTGAACCCCTTAGCAAAGCCACAGTTAAGGATTTGACTCTGGAAGTGGTGTTTCTGGTGGCTATCTGTTCAGCGCGCAGAGTTTCGGAGTTGCAGGCTTTGTCGTGCAGAGAGCTTTTCCTAGTGTTTTTCAAGGACAAGGTAGTGCTGCGTCCAGTGACGTCTTTTCTCCCGAAGGTGATCTCCCCGTTTCATGTGAATCAATCGGTTTCCCTGCCTGTATTGAGTTCTTCGGGGCAGCTAGGTGTGGACAAGAAGTTGCATTTACGCGACGTGAAGAGAGTGCTCCGCCAATACTTGCAGGTTTCAGGATCCTTCCGCAAGTCGGATCGTTTGTTTGTCCTGTTTGGAGGCCCGCGTAAAGGTGAGGCGGCTTCCAAGACATCCATAGCTAGATGGATTAGAGAAGCGATAGCTTTGGCTTATCTTTTGCAGGGCCGACCGGTGCAGTTAGGGCTACGAACGCATTCCACTAGTGCTCAGATAACGTCATGGGCGGAACGTAGCAGAGTACCGCCGGTGGAGATCTCTAAGGAGGCAACGTGATCGACCTTGCACACATTCAGCAAGCACTATCGTTTGGATGTGCAGGCAGCGGGGGATGCCTGTTTTGGATCGGTGGTTTTGCGGTCCGGTTTTTCAGTTTCCTCCCATTACAGTACTGCTCTATTACATCCCAGCAGTGTAGGACTGAACTGGAGGAACGAAAAGGAAAGAGAAATTAGACTTACCTGCTAATTGTTGTTCCTTGAGGAACTCCATTTCAGTCCGGATTCCCACCCATGAGGGTGCTACAGTCGATGATCTGACAACAGAGGAGTATCCGGACACGCAAAGACTTGGATGCCGGTAAGTGTCTGGAGGTTTCTTATTCTCTGTGGTGGGTGGTGATTTGGTTGGTCACCTGAGCTACTTATCTCTTGTTATCATCTGTTATTCTATATCTTTTCTACTGTTTTTTCCTGGGGGTGAGGAGGAGTAGTTATCCTCTTCTCTGGGAAGTTGATATAGAGAGGCGCTTTAGCTTCGAGTTCGAGTTTCTATTGGGTTTATCCCTACTTACGTGTTGCTCTTTAGAATGTGCTTTGTCAACAGGTCACTGGAAGCTGGTGGGAGGTGCCACCGGTAGATGTATCAGACTTCTGACATGCCCAGTCTCCATGCTGCAGAAGAGATACACTACCCAACGGTGTAGGACTGAACTGGAGTTCCTCAAGGAACAACAATTAGCAGGTAAGTCTAATTTCTCTTTTCCAATGGAATGATAATGGGGAGGTAGCATGGGGAGAAGTATGGGAGTATGGGGAGAAGTAGTGCAAGACATTTTGATTAAAGGGGGGCGTGAAAGAGGAAGGAAAGGGAGGGGAGAGAGAAGGTCTTGCGAGTAAAATTGATGGAATTGGAAGAACTAGATGCACAGGGACAGCCAGGAGCTTACCGAGGTCAGGTACTAGCCGTAAGAGCCCAATTAAATTAAATGCAAGCCACCAAGATCAGGTACCAAATGCAGCTTTTGAGGCAGGATTTCTTTGAGGGAGGAAATAAAGCGGGGAGATACATGGCGCAGAAACTGAAGCAGAGGAAACTGCGCTCACATATAATGAAAATTCAGAATAAGGAAAGGGGGCTGGTACACAAAGATGGGGAGATTAGGGAAGCATTTAGGAGATACTATCAGGAGTTATATAAAGCCAGAGACCCTACATAGAGGGAGAGAATACAAAGCTGTTTAGACTCTCTGAAGCTGCCAAAGTTAGACAAGGTGGAACAGACAGAGTTAAATAAGGCCTTCAGAGCAGAAGTAGTACAGAGCGCTATAAAACAGTTAAAAGTGTATAAGGCTCCAGGGTTAGATGGGTTAACAACGCGATTTTATAGATGATTTGGAGATATACTAACACCGCTCGTGAGGCTCTTCAATTTGCCAAGGGAGGGAGGGAGATTAGCAGACACTATGGGGTGGGCGGAAATAACCATCATACTTAAAGAAGGACCCACAAGAAATTGCATCATATAGACCTATCTCGTTGCTCAACTTGGATGCCAAATTGTTGGCTAAAGTATTAGCTATGCACTTAAATAAGGTGATAGGGAAGTTGATACATCATGAACAAGCGGGATTCATTCCTGGTAGACAAGTAGCTGACAATATTAGGAAGATCTTGAACATGATTTGGTACATTGAACAAAATAGGGAAGAGGCTTCATTGCTGTCTCTAGATGCAGAAAAGGCTTTTGACCAGGTGTCTTGGCCATTTCTTTTCCAGGTAATGGAAAGAACGGGCTTGGGGGCAGAATACTTAAGCTGGGTAAAGCGTAGTTACTCACCTGTAACAGGTGATCTCCGGGAACAGCAGGAATAAGTCTTCACATATGGGTATCGCCGGTACCAACGGAGCCCGTGCGGGAACACTCCCCAGCGTCCAATAAGAACGCTTTTGGGAGCGTGCATCCCCGCATGCGCGCTGCCTTCCCGCCTATCTACCTCCATCTCTTCAGTTGAGTTTAAAGTTGAGACCGAAGGAGAGAAGTAGATAAAAATAGAGAAAGAGAAAGAGAAAGACAACTCCTAGGGGAGGCGGGTGGGTTGTGAAGACTTATTCCTGCTGTTCCCGGAGATCACCTGTTACAGGTGAGTAACTACGCTATCTCCAGGAACAAGCAGGAATGAGTCTTCACATATGGGGACTCCCCAGCTGAAAGATGCCTAGGGAAGACCCAGTATGTAGCAAATCTATGTAGATGGGCCATGCTTCCCCCAGGGACCTCAGGCATCCAAGTGGATGGAGGGTAGGAGTTGTACTATGAGTGGAACGGTGCTGCAGAACAGCTTGACCAAACAAGGCATCCCAGCGGGAGTCCTTGTCCAGGCAATAATGGGCAGTGAAAGTATGTACTGAGGCCCAAGTTGCTGCTTTGCAGATTTCATCAATAGCCACTGAACGAAGGTTAGCTGTTGAGGCTGCCATGGCTCTGACATTATGAACTGTGACATGGCCTTCAAGAGGTATTCCTTTACTTTGGTATGTATAGGAAATACAATCTGCAATCCATTTAGAGAGGGTTCTTTTAGTGACAGGAAGTCCTAAAAGGCTAGAGTCAAAAGCCCCAAAAAGCTGAGAATACCTTCTGTGAGGCTGAGTCCTTTGGAGATAAAAAGCGAGAGCTCATTTACAGTCCAAAGTATGAAGTTTCCTTTCCGCAGAGGAAGAATAAGGCCTAGGAAAGAAAACGGGAAGATAAACTGATTGGTTTAGATGAAAAGGTGAAACCACCTTTGGAAGAAAATGAGGATGGGTCCTAAGAACCACCTTATCATGATGAAACCTTGTATAAGGCGGATCAGCCATTAAAGCCTGAAGTTCACTAATGCGTCTAGCAGAAGTGATGGAAATTAGGAAAATAACTTTCCATGAAAGAAACTTTAGATCCGAAGTAGCCAAAGGCTCAAAAGGTGGCTCCATGAGTACACCTAGAACAAGGTTAAGATCCCATGCCACTGGAGGTGGTTTAATGGGAGGTTTCATTAGAAGAAGTCCTCTCATAAATCTGGAAATAAGAGGATGAGAGGAAATTGGTTGTCCGTCTATGAGCTTATGAGATGCAGCAATAGCACTAAGATGGACACTAACAGAATTGATCTGAAGACCAGAAGCCGACAAATGAAGGAGATACTCTAGAAGAGAGTCTACTGGTACTAAAGAGGGAGTAAGTCCTCTCTGATAACACCAGGAAGAGAACCTTTTCAACTTAAAAGCGTAAGAGCGTCTTGTGGAAGGCTTCCTGGAGGCCAGAAGAATGTCCTTCACTTGTTGAGACAGGTCTAGATCCTGAAAGTCTAGGCCTGGAGTAACCAGGCCTTGAGATGTAGGGACTGGGGACTGGGGTGCAGTAGAGATCCGTTGTCCTGGGACGGAAGATCTGGAGCATTGCCTAACTCCAGAGGGGTGACTTGAGAGAGACGCAAGAGAAGAGGATACCATGTTTGCCTCGGCCAGGAAGGCGCTATGAGGATCATGCGTCCTTTGTCCCTCTGGAGCTTGAATAAGGTTTTGGGGATTAGAGGGATTGGAGGAAATGCATATAGGTAATCCTGACCCCAGTGAAGAAGGAATGCATCCCTGGTTTGACAGTTCTGTGCTGCAAGTCTGGAACAAAACCGGGGAAGTTTGGCATTCTGTGGACTTGCAAAGAGGTCTATGTCTGGTGTTCCTCAGGCATGAAAAACCCAAGTAAGATGGTAGGAGTGGAGTGACCACTTGTGTGGCAAGAGTACTCGACTGAGTCTGTCTGCCCAAACGTCTTGAACACCTGGAAGATAGACTGCCAGGAGATGAATCTGATGCTCTCTGGCAAAGGCCCATAATCACAGAGCTTCGTTGCATAGTTGCAGAGAGCCTGTTCCGCCTTGTTTGCTGAGGTAAAACATGGTGACCTGATTGCCTGTTTGCACCAGAACTGTTTTATTTACGAGCTGGGTGCAAAAGACTTGCATAGCATTGGAGATGGCTCTTGAGTTCTAGGAGGTTTAAATGAAGAAAAGCCTCTTGTGAGGACCAAAGACCCTGCGCTGATAGATTGCCGAAGTGGGCTCCCCAACCCATCTTGGAGGCATCTGTGGTTAGGGTAGCCTGAGGTGGCGGTTGCTGGAAAGGAGAGCCTATTAAAAGGTTTTCCAGAGATTGCCACCAATGGAGAGACAGAATCAGGCGTGTGGTAACTCTGATCTTGTCTGACAGGCTTCCTGAGGCCTGGGACCATTGGGAAGCTAAGGTCCACTGGGCCACTCTCATGTGAAGACGAGCGTAAGGTATTACATGGACCGTGGATGCCATGTGACCTAGTAGGCGAAGCATCTGTTGAGCAGTAAGGAAGGTCTGCAGTACTGCCTGAGATGCTAGCTCGATGATTCGCAGACAGCGTGGTTGGGGCAGGAAAGCCCTTGCAAGCTGTGTGTCCAAGCGAGCCCCTATAAACTCGAGGGATTGAGATGGGGTGAGCTGGGACTTTTGAAGATTTATGACCCATCCCAAATACTGGAGTATTTGTTTTGCTCGTAATAGGGCCTGATGAGCTTCTTGAGCTGACTGCGCCCGGATGAGCCAGTCGTCCAAGTAAGGGAAGACAAAAATCCCCAGGGTCCTCATGAATGCTGCTACTACTGCCATGCATTTTTTGAAGACCCTTGGAGCAGAGGCCAGCCCAAAGAGAAGGACTCTGTATTGGAAATGTCTTCCCTGGACTAGGAACCGAAGGAATTTCCTGTGATCTACATGAATAAGGATATGCATGTAGGCGTCTTTTAAATCGAGAGAACATAGCCAATCTTGCCTGTGAAGGTATGGCAGAAGAGAGCCGAGGGAAAGCATTTTGAACTTCTCTCGGACCAGATATTTGTTCAGCTCTCTGAGATCTAGGATTGGTCTTAAACCCCCTGTCTTTTTTGGAATGAGAAAATGATAATTACACTTACCTGGTAATTGTAGTTCCTTGAGTTACGACAGTTCAGTCCTCTACCTCTGGGTTGTCAATCTCCTCCTGCAGCTTGGAGACTGGTATGTCAGAATGATGACATCACTGGATATAGCCTGCTGCCTTCTCTCCTCCATTCCAGTGTGAACTATTAACAAAGCAGACTCAAAGGAGCAACAAATAAGTATCAAACCATAATCATTGAACCTAGTAAACAGTTAAAAGGAACGGGTCGCTTTCGGGCAAACCTTTCTTACGCCCGCCCCTGCATTAAAGAAAGGGAAAAGCCCCCCATCAAGGAAATCGAGACAGACCTACCTGTAATACTTCAGCGGTACTGAACGTGCCCAAAACCCATCTGGTAACCTCCGGGCGGGACGGAGGACTGAACTGTCGTAACTCAAGGAACTACAATTACCAGGTAAGTGTAATTATCATTTCCTTATCGTTCCTCCAATTCAGTCCTCTACCTCTGGGATGTACCAGAGCAGTAATCATTGGGAGGGACCTCTCGAGCCAGCCGATAAAACCGCTGACCCAAAACGAGCGTCGATAGCCGCCGCGACATCCAATCGGTAATGCTTGCTGAAAGTATGCAAAGATGACCAAGCTGCCGCTCTACAAATGTCCCCGGGAGGAACCAAACTCTGTTCCGCCCAGGAACAGGCCTGCGCCCTGGTGGAGTGTGCCCGTAGTCCTAGGGGCGCCACCCGACCTTGAAGCAAATAAGCAGATGAAATCGCCTCTCTAATCCACCTGGCAATGGAAGCCTTAGCCGCCGGCTCTCCTTTGCGCACGCCGCCAAACACAAACAACCAATCAGACTTGCGGAAAGACGCTGTAACCTCTAAATATTGACGCAACGCTCTTTTCACATCCAGAAAACGGATACGACGATCCGTTTCGCCACCGTGCATCTACCCCAGAACGGGCAAGCAAACCAACTGATTCAAGTGAAAGGGAGACACCACCTTAGGCAAAAAGGACGGTACCGGCCGCAGAACCACCTTCTCTCTAGAGAAAACCAAGAAAGGTTCTCGACACGACAAAGCTTGTAACTCCGAAATCCTTCTAGCAGAGCAAATCGCCACAAGGAACACCGTACGCCTGACGCAACGGCTCGAATGGAGCCTTGGATAACGCCGCGAGGACAAGATTGAGGTCCCACGGCGGCACGTTCACTCTACGCACAGGACGCAATCTGGAAACCACCTTCAGAAACCGACGCACATCGGGATGAGTACCTAAAGAGATACCGCTGATCTTGCCCCGATAACAAGAAAGAGCTGCCAACTGCACGCGCAGGGAACTGGCCGCTAGACCTTTATCATAACCGTCTTGCAAAAACTCTAAGACTATCGGGACGGACACGGTAGCCGCCCTAGTCTTCCGCCGTGAACACCAATCTTCAAAGAGACGCCAGATCCGCACATATGCCAAGGACGTGGACTGCTTTCGCGCCCTAAGTAAGGTGGCTACAACCGCCGAAGAGTAACCCTTCTTTCTCAACTTAGCCCTCTCAATGGCCATACCGTAAGTGAGAACCGATCCACCTGGGGCATCAACAGATCCACTCTCTCCGGAAGCCGCCAAGGCGCGCAGTCCAGAAGACGCACCAAGTCCGCATACCACGGATGCCTCGGCCAGTCAAGCGCCACCAAAAGCACTCTCCCCGGGTGAGCCCCGATTTTCTGGAGCACCCGGCCTATCAATGCCCAAGGGGGAAAAACATACAGAAGACCCCCCGACGGCCAGCGATGCAAAAGCGCGTCTATTCCTTCTGACATCCGTTCCCGACGCCTGCTGAAAAACCGACCGACTTTCGCCGACTGGAACGTCGCCATCAGATCCATGACCGGAGTTCCCCAGCGGGCCGCGATCTGCTCAAAAACTTCGGGATGCAACTCCCATTCGCCGGCCTCCACCTGTACCCTGCTGAGGAAATCCGTCTGGACATTGTCCTTTCCGGCAATGTGCGCTGCCGAGATTGCGGACAACCGAAGCTCCACCCAAGCGAACAGCTCATCCGCTTCTTTCTCCATGGCGGCACTTTCCGTGCCGCCCTGACGATTGATGTATGCGACCGTCGCCGAGTTGTCGGACAAAACCCGCACGGGCCGACCCCGGACCACCTTCTCGAAAGCTTGAAGAGCTCGGAAAAACGCTCGAAGTTCCAGACGGTTGATCGACCATGCCGGCCTCCAGGGACGACCTGCACAGCCACCAACGCAGAGACCGCCGGACCTCGATCGGGCAAGGCAAGCGTTTGTTCAACGAGTGGGACTGATGCGACCAGCGGCGGAGCAGCGCTCGCTGCAACGGTCTCATGTGTATCCTGGCCCATAGCACCGACTCCAGCGTCGCCGCCATGGTCCCCAAGACCCGTAGATAATCCCAGGCAGACGGTGCCGGCATTGACAGGAAGCTCCGAACCAGGGACCTCAGGGCTTCGGCCCGTTTTAGTGGGAGAAACACCTGGCCGGACAAAGTGTCGAACCGAATCCTGAGATATTCGAGATCCTGGGAGGGCGTCAAGTGACTCTTCGCTGGGTTGACCACCCAACCCAGACTCTGCAGGAACTGCACCACTCTGGCTGTCACCCGAACACTCTCCTCCACGGACTTTGCTCGAATCAACCAATCGTCGAGATAAGGAAGGACCAGGATGCCCTCCTTGCGCAACGCCGCCGCCGCCACCACCACCATGATTTTGGTGAAGGTCCGGGGCGCCGTCGCTAGACCGAACGGCAATGCTCGAAACTGGAAGTGGCCCCAAGGAAGCGCAAATCGCAGAAAGTGTTGGTGAGCCTCCCGGATGGGAATGTGTAAATACGCCTCTGTAAGATCTAGAGAGGTCAGGAACTCTCCGCGGCGGACCGCCACTAGGACCGATCGTAACGTCTCCATCCGAAAATGCGGAACCCGCAAACAACGGTTTACAGCCTTGAGATCTAGAATGGGTCTCAAGGTACCGCCCTTCTTTGGAACCACGAAATAGATGGAGTATCGACCCAAGCCGCAGTCGGCTGGGGGCACCTCTGTCACCGCCCCTAGTTGAAGCAACCTGTCCAACGTTGTGCGAACGGCTGCCGTTTTCGCGGGGCCTCTGCAAGGAGACATAACAAAGGAGTCTCTTATGGGACAAGACATTTCCAAGGCATATCCGTGTTGGATGATTTCCAACACCCACTGGTCGGAGGTGATCTGGGTCCAAGCGGAAAGAAACTCCCGAAGCCGCCCGCCTATTGGAGGCCCTTCCGCCGGGACCCACCCCATTTCACTGCGGTTTACGCTGTGCGGAGGCGGGGGCAGAGGAAAAACCTCTGGAGGCACCTCGAAACCCCCGAAACCCTTGGGCCCGAGACCGATACCGACCCCTTTGGAAAGTACTGAACCGCGCCGAACGAAATCTACGGAAATCGCGAAACTGGCCACGAAAGGGCTGCGCAGCCTTTGCTGGTTTTGGTTTATCCTCCGGGAGCCTGCCCGCCTTGGATTCTCCCAGATCTTTAACCAACATTTCTAAATCCTCGCCAAACAGCAAACCACCCTTAAAGGGAAGTTTACTAAGACGCGACTTAGAAGGACCATCAGCCACCCAATTCCACAACCACACCGAACGCCGAGCGGCCACCACCGAAGCAGTACTATTGGCCAGTGCTCTGATTAAGTCGTAATGCACATCCGCTAAGTAGGCGGTACCGGACTCCAGCCGATCTAACTCTCTCAACTCCTCAGCAGCCATACACGAAGACTGACGGAGTCGCTGGACCCACTGAAGACATGCCTGTGCCACCCACGCACCACAAATGGAGGCCTGCAGCGATAGAGAATCCGCTTCGAAGGTCTGTTTGAGGAAGCCGTCCACCCGGCGATCCTGCGCATCCCGCAAGGCCGCACTACCTTCCACCGGAATGGTGATCTTTTTAGTAACAGCCGACACTACCGCGTCAACCCGCGGAGCCCGGAACTTGGCCTTGTCCGTATCAGCCAGAGGATACAGTCGATTGAGCGTCCGAATGCCGCAGAGACCCGCCTCTGGCCTATCCCATTCATCCTGAATCATTTTGTCCACCACTTTGTGGACGGGAAACACCACCTGTGTCTGCCGAACCGCCTGGATGACGGGATCTTCAATCTCATCCACCACCGCGGCCGGTTTAGCCAAATTCAACATTTGTAAGGATTCCGTGATTAAGGCCGCCAACTCCTCCCTGCGGAAAACGCGAATAATCTTGGCCTGATCCTCGGGTTCAGGGATCTCGCCTTCCTCGAGATCCTCCGTCTCCATGTCCTGATCCCAATCGGGATCATGGGCCTCCGGCCATTCGTCCTCCGAAGCCGTGTCTCTCTTTCGAATCCGTTTAGGAACCGGCGGAGTCGCATCCACCGCCACCACCGCTTCCAACTGCGGTAAAGGGGATGTTAAGGCTTCCGCAACCGATCCCTTGCTCCGGCTACGCAGGCAAAAAGCCTGATGCATGAGTAAAACGAACTCGGGGCTGAACTACCCAAGGCCTGATGGCTGCGCTACTAAAGAAGCACCGGAGGCTCCCGCCAACTCCTCCATCGCCGAGTCATGCGCAGGGGACTGCGGTGAAGAAATGCCCGCCCCCGCGGACGCCCCTCGCGCCTCGGGTGAGTCCTTGGGCTCTAGCTGCTGCTTCACAGCAGAGGAAAGGGTGGCGCAGCCACGGCATACCCCAGTGTCTGCGACCGACCCACGCCTCATGCCACAGACAAGACACTGGGGTCGAGCTGCCATAATGCAGACCCCTACTTGTATCAGTTAAGTGGGCAACACTTCTGATTATGTGTATGGAGTAATGGTTTTTTTTTTGTTGGTTTTTTTTTAATAGAACAGACTATAGCCCAGCAGTACTAGAAAACAAAAGACATGTATGGTAACCGCCACCTCTACACCCCGGGGAGAGAGAGAGAGAGCCCCCTCACAGCCCCTCCCCCCACCTCGCGAAGTGGCAGAAGGGGAAAGAAAACTAATACACCTTAATTTTGCCCCCAAAGTAAAGAAAAGGACAGAAGGAAACTAAAACAAACGAAAACAAAAGAAAAGAAACGCGAAAACGGCAGAAGAGCAGAGAATTGGGACTCCCCCCGATGCACACGCGGCTGCCCCGCGGCTTTCAAAATGGCCGCCGTAACTTACCGAGGCAGGGAAAAGGCGCCAAAAACACCGGCAGCCGCTCCGCACCCAAGGCACAGTAGATCGCCGTTCAGTTAAGCAGCCTGACACCGGTGGAAGGCTGACCAGTCAGGACTGCTGCCACGGACACTGAAAGCTGTCTCAGTCAAGAACCGCGATCCCCGAGTACAGCAGCACTGTTCTCACCTCACCGGGCAAAGCAGGTCCGATGTGACAGCAAGGGCTCTCCCCCGTAGTGTCCGGGGGGAGAGCACCTCTTTTTTTTTTTTTATTTAAATTTTTATTAGCAATTGTAACATGTACATTTCCATTTGAACAACAGCTCCAGTACACCAAGTTTTCCACAAACAACACAAGAGAAAACCACCATCTTACACACAATACCTACTACACAGACCCCACCTAAAGCACCCCCTCCACCCAGTCCCCCCTCCCCTCCCCTAACCTTATGCTCAGGCAAGAACTATGTAACAACCAAATGGAAATGCCTTACAGCTTACCGCCCATGTGACTTTTCTCAGTAATCAACATAAGCAAGTCATTCTCCCCCTGTATACATCCCCCCTCCCCCCCCTACCCCTCCACCCTACTTCCACCCCTCTTCACGAAACAACTTCCACACCCCCGCCCACCGCTTCTCCATCTGCTCCCCTCTTCCCCCCCTCTCCCCTGTCAGTTTATACATGGCATAAAGATGCGACACTCTACATGCAAAGCTCGCTATGGAGGGTAAAATCGGCCTATTCCAATACCATGCAATTTCGCACCGTGCCGCTGTTACACAATACCAAATAATTCTCCAATCCCCGTCCCATCTTCCATCTGGTCTATGCAGGAGACACATCTCAGGTCCAAGCTCAATGTTCGCCCCCACCATTTTATTTATGTTCTCCCCTATTTGGTGCCAATACGCTTCCACTACTGGACATGTCCACCACATGTGCATCCAGGATCCTCGCTCCCCACACACTTTCGCCAGCATTCATCCGTTTGCAACACTCCCGCCTTGCACAATCGCTCTGGCGTGAGATACCAGCGACTCAGCACCTTAAACCCATTCTCTCGCAGTGACGTGGCAATGGAGAATCGTGCTATGCCCATTGCAACGGCCTCCCACTCTTCCACCCCCCACGTTACCCCCTAAATCCTTTTCCCACGCTTCCATATACTTCAGCTTACCTTCCCCCCCGCGCTGTCAACCCTCGGTAAATCCTAGAGAGCATCCCCTGCCGTCCCAAGGAGCCCAAGCAGGCTCCTTAAAACCACTCTCCACCCCCCCCCCCCCCCCCCATGCTCCCTTCCCTTTTTGCTCACTACCGAGCATATCTACCTGTACGCGAACCTATCCGCCTCCCCCAATCGATAGAGGTCCCTGACCCCTTCAAAACCTCGACATTGCCTTCCTACCACGATCTGGGACACCTGGGTCAAACCTAGCTCCGCCCAGTTACGGAGCACTGTGGCACTTGGCCCCGTATTCTCCGCACAGCAAGCTTGGAGTGACATGGTAGCCGACCACCTTTTATCTCCCACCAACCGCTTCCTATACTGTTGCCACACCTGCAAAGTATGCCCCACGATGGGATTCCTCCCCTTCTCTCCTCTCCCCTCCCATACTATCCATTCCAATTCACCCGGCCTATATTCATCCATCTCCATCTGTACCCACTGCTTCTGGGGTTCCCGCAGCCACGCGTAGACTGCTCTCAGCTGTGCTGCCGTATAATATAATCTAAAATTTGGCACCCCCATCCCCTCCTCCCCTACCGATACTTGCATCGTTCTTGCCGCCACCCGTGGCCGCCTCCCCCCCCAAATGAATCGCTCGACCTGCAGCTGTATCTTCCTCAGCACTCTCTGAGGTATCGGGACCGGTAAGGCTTGAAACAGAAACAGAAACTGGGGGAGAAGCATCATTTTGACCGTCGCCATTCGCCCGAACCACGAGTAATACCCCCTGCTCCAGCCCTGTAGGCGCCCCTCCACCTGCCCCACCAATTTTGTATAATTTAGAACGTATAACTCCTCCAAAGTTCTTCCTAGTTGTACCCCTAGGTAACGGATCGATGTCTTTGCCCATTTAAACGGAAATCTCTGTTGCCAGTCCCGTTGCTCCTCCTTTTCCCCCACTATACTCAGAATCTCAGATTTCCCCCAGTTAATCCGGAAGCCTGCCCTCTCGCCATAGTCTTGGATCTCTCTCATCACTGCCCTCAGTGATTCTCTAGGATTCGTGAGGGTCAGAAGTATGCCGTCTGCGAATAGGGACGCTTTACATTCCTGACGTCCCACCCTAACCCCCGTGATATCGGAACTGCTTCGCATCCATGCCGCTAACGGCTCTAGGGAGAGCGCAAATAATAAAGGGGACAGGGGACATCCCTGCCGCGTCCCTCGTTCTAGCGGGAAGAACTGAGTAGCCCCCATTCACTCTGACACATGCCGTCGGCCTAGCATAGAGAGCTCTTATCCACTGCACAAAACCAGGCCCAAACCCCTGGGACTCCAGTACCGAATACAGGAATTCCCAGGACACCTGGTCAAAGGCTTTCTCGGCATCCAGTGATACAACAGAGCCTCCGTCCCTCGCCACTGCGCCGACCACATCACATTTAACACTTTGCGGATGTGGTCTGCCACTTGCCGGCCCGGCACAAATCCAGCCTGGTCTTCATGCACCAGTTTTCCTAAAACTCCATTGAGTCTCGTCGCTATCACTTTCGCTAACAATTTCGCATCTATGTTCAGTAACGAGATTGGGCGGTAGGACGCACAATCCTGCGGGTCCTTCCCTTTCTTGTGGATGAGCGTGATGCCTGCCCAGCCCATTGTTTCGGGCAGGGCCTCCCCCCGTTTCGGCCCATTAAATACCCTGGTCAGCGGGTTCAGCAAGAGGTTCCCAAATCTTTTGTAGAACCTTGCCGTCAAGCCATCGAGCCCTGGGGCCTTGCCATTCTTTAATGCCTTAATGGCCTGGAAGACCTCTTCAGTTTGTATTTCCCTATCTAACCCCTCCTGGTCATCTCCCGTTAAGGTCGGAAGCCCTGCTTCCCTCACATATTCCCGAATATCCTCCCCCGACCTCGCGTCCCGGGCTGTATATAAGTTGCTATAGAAGGACACAAATTCTTCTCTAATTCGCTGAGCCTCTCGCACCACCACCCCCTTACTCTTGATCTGTGAAATCCTATTCCACTCCCTCCGCTTTTTCAGTTGTCTCGCGAGGAATTTCCCAGCTTTGTTCCCCCCTTCGAAGAACCTCCGTTTCAACAGCTGCAGGCGGAATTGTATCTTCTCCGCCTCAAGGGCGTTCACTCGGGCCCGCAGTTCCAGCACCGCTCCCCGCAGCTGTCCAGTACCGTCCTGCCCATCCCTTTCCTCCATCTCCCGCAATTGCCGACGTAACTGTTCCTCCTTCTCCGCCCGCTCCCGCTTTATACGGGCCCCCCACTTAGTTAGGACTCCCTAACGACAGCCTTGAAGGCATCCCAAACTATTCCATCCGTGACCTCCCCCCCGCCATTCTGTTCAAAATACCCCGGGATTAAGCTTTCAATCTCGCTCACTACCCTCGCATCCTTGATGAGCCCCTCATTCAGTTTCCAAAATTGACGGCCCCTATCCTCCCCTGCCACGCGCACCCGCACCACCACCGGGGCATGGTCGGACCATGTGATGGGTTCTATCTCGCCCCCCATAAGTCTCGCTGCTATCTCTTTCCCCACCCATATGGCATCTAGCCGGGAGTAAGTGCCATGTGCTGCGGAATAAAAGGAAAATTGCCTCCGCCCCAGGTTCATTGTCCGCCACACGTCTATCAGCCCATTCTCCCTCACAAATCTGTGATAGCGCTTCCTATCGGTGCCTCTCCCCTCCCTCCGCCCCGTCGTATCTCTCCCAACCTCCCAGGCCACGTTAAAATCCCCACCACAAACCAGCACCCCGTCCCCCATTGCCGCCACTTTCTCACTCAGTTCTTTCCAAAACTCAGTTTGCGTGCCCGTAGGTGCATACACATTTACCACACAAAACCACTCCTCCCCTAACTTAACCCTCAACAAGAGATAACGCCCTCCCTTATCTCGGGATATCACCTGAACCTCTGTTGGGGCTTCCCCGCTAATGAAGACCCCCACCCCTCCTTTCTTCTTCTCATTAAGATTGGAGGCGAACACACGATGCTTGTACCCCCGGGGTTGCACCAAGGCCTCATACTGCCTCAGTAGATGTGTCTCCTGCAGCAGTACTATATCCGCTTTATGCCTTGTTAATTCCTTATACAATTTCTGTCTTTTCATTGGTGAATTTAATCCTTTCACATTCAAAGTTAGAATTTTTAACACCCTTCCTTCCTCCGATCCCCCGCCTCGCCCCCCTAAAGCCCTCCGCCCCCTCCTCCCACCCTGGTCCCCCCTCCCTCTCCCCCCCTCCTCCCCTCCCCCCCGCCCCCCCTCCTCCCCCCTCTCCCTCCCCTCCCTCCCCTCCTCCCCCCTCATCCTCCCCTCCCCCCCGCCCCCCCCTCCCCCCCCGCCCCCCCTCCCCCCCTCCCCTCCCCCCCCCCCGCCCCCCTTCCCCCCTCATCCTCCCCTCCCCCCCGCCCCCCCTCCCCCCTCATCCTCCCCTCCCCCCCGCCCCCCCTCATGACTCTCCTCTGCGGAGATTCAACTTCCATTTTGGTGACCTTCTCTCCCTCCCCACCTACCTACCCCAACCGTCCCTCGCCCCCCCCCCCGCTCCCCAACCTGACCCCATCCGCCACTACCCCCTCCGCCCTTATCCCCTCCTCTCTCCGCCCTCCTTATACCTCCTTCCTCTCAGCCTTATCCCCGCCTTGTCCCCCCCCCCCCTTCTTGGCCTACCACCCATCCCCCCTCATTCCCCCCCACCCGCTAACCAAGCGCATTCAAGAATACCAGTCCTTTAAGAAGTTGTCTCAGCTCAGCCAGTCTCTTGTTCTGGCTCCCGACTCTGGTGTGTGTCCTTGGTTGTCCTGGCCAATCTCCGTCCCCTCGCCCTCTGCCATTTCATATACTCCGCTCCTCCGGTCCTGGGTCCCTTTCTCGGTGGAGTAGATGAACTGTCCGCCTGCTCCGGTAGTTGCTCAGCTCCGAGCTCCCGCAATGCCCTCCAAGCCTCCGCACTGGATCTCACCGTCCTCGATCGTCCTTTCACCGTAATAAGTAATCCAAAGGGAAAAAGCCACTTGTATCTCAGTTCAGCGCGTCTGAGATAGGCTGTGACCTCCCTGATCTCTCTCCTTCGTTGCAGTGTTCCCTGGGACAGGTCTTGGTACAGCTCCACCGTATGTCCCTCCCAGTGGAAGCTTTTCAATTTGCGGTTAGCTCCCAGCAATAGTTCCTTACTCTTAAAGGAACGCAGGCATACCACTATGTCTCTCGGCCTGTTGTCTCGGATGGGCCCCAGACCCCTATGCGCCCTTTCTATTTCAGGGCGAGTATCTTCTGCAGCCCTCCCTTGACCAGCTGCCACTAGTAGGTCTCGTAAGATCCGCTGGACCACTTCCTCACAGTTCTTATATTGAGGTTCATCCGGTACACCTCTCACCCGGAGGTTGCATCTGCGTAAGCGGTCCTCCAGGTCCTCGGTTTTAGCTTTTAGGGTCTCCTGCGCCCTCTGTAACTCTTCCCAGCTTCTCTGGACCTGCGTCAGGGTCGCCTCTTGACTCTCCAAACTTGGTCTCCACCTCTTCCATTCGTCCTCCCAACTCCAACAGATCTTGGCGCATAGTCTGCACCACTTCTTTGATCTCATTTTTCACCCCACACATTTCCACCTTCAATTCCTCCTTCAACTCGAGGAGCCATTGTTTAATCTTCTCCGCAGCCGAAAGGCCCTCTTCACCTCCTTCGCTCCCCCTGGGGCTCTGCGGGGTCTCTGTCGCAGATTTCCCTGCTTTTTCCCCCTCCTTCCCTCCTTTGGAGGTTGCATAAGGGGATCGGAACTCAGCCAACTTTTTTTTCATCAGAGTCTCTTTTTTGCTGCTTTTCTCCATTTTGGGCTAGCCAGCCCCTCCCTCCGTTGGCTCCCCGGCCTGTAGTTCGGGTTCAGCGCCCACACACTTCTCTGCGGCCACTGCTATGAACAGGCCCTGGCCCCAGATGCACTCTGCCTCTGATCCCTCTCTTAATGTAGTCAGGGCTAAGGGGAATCACCGCTGCTAGCTGCTCTTGCACTCTGCTCACTCGTTGTTGGAGGTACTGCCGGCTATTATAGCTGCCTCAGGGTTCCATCAGCCACGTGCTAGACCTTCCCGGCCCCCCCCTGCCTCTGTGCGCCGCTTTCCGCAGGTCTCCGCTGCATTCAGCCACGTGGCTTTTAAGGCTTGGCTGCGCTGGATCCTGCCGCCGGTGAGCTCTCTGCACCTGCTCTCCTCCAGGCCACGTGCCGCCCGGCGCGTACTTTCCCCGCTCCTCCTGCTCCGTGCAACCTCCGGTCAATCAGCCCGCGTTTGTTTGGGCTACTGCACCCGATCAGCTCCCGCCTCTCCACTGCACCTCCGCACTTGCTTTGACCGCCATTGTGATGCGTCGGTGCTCCCCTCGCTCGCCGCCACACACCGGACTGCCCCGCTGATGCCCGTAGGGGCTAAAGTAGCATTTTATTGCTTGTTGGTGGCGGAGCTCCCTCGCTACGCCGCCATTCAGGTAGGTGACGTCACCGGAACGGGACAGCACCTCTTAACAGGAAATAATGGAAACGTGCCCCTTAAGGTAGAAACACCCAAGTAAGTGCAGGGGCAAGGGGGAAAGTCTGCCACGGCTTGCTGACCCCAAAATCCTGTCTGACTGGCTTTTTTTTTTTTTTTTTTAAAGATACAGTGCCCAATAAAATGATCAAAATGCCAATCAAAAGAACCAAATTCGACAACCAAATTGGACCCTAACATCTAGCTCCTTATCAATTCCTCCAGAGAGCCCTATCCCTAAGGCTCGTCAAGTCTTCTTGCTGCATGGAGACTGGTCACACTGGAATGGAGGAGAGAAGGCAGCAGGCTATATCCAGTGATGTCATCATTCTGACATACCAGTCTCCAAGCTGCAGGAGGAGATTGACAACCCAGAGGTAGAGGACTGAACTGGGGGAACGGTAAGGAAATAGGGAGAGTAAAACCCTGTACCTTGTTGGCATACAGGAACCTCTTCTATAGCTCCTTGAGCTAGAAGAGTAGAGACCTCTTGTAACAAGAGGTCTATGCCTAGAGGTTGAGAGTTGAACTGTTTTACTAGTGCGGATGGTGGCAAGCTGAGGAAATGAAGCTTGTACCCCAGACTCACTATGGACAAAGTCCAGGCTTCTGATGTGATTTGTTGCCATCTTTTGACAAAATGGCAGATACGGCCTGGAATATTTATGGGTTCTGGGCCTAACACAGGAAGAATGATTAAGTTCTCTAGACAAAAGTCAAAAACCCTGAGGAGGCTGAGTCTATTGAGCCTGCTGAGGTTTGGGTTTTCTTTGTCTCGTCTGTTGTTGCCCTTTTTGGGGAACATATGCCTGTTGGGTGGAAGATGGATAGAACCTTTTCTTCTTAGAGAAAAAGGGTTTCTTAAAGGACTTTTTCTTAGCTGGGTTAACAGAAATTTTTGACAATCTATTTAAAGTGGCATTATCAGTGTCAAGCTGATTAGCCTTAGATTGCCAATCCTTGCCAAAAGCACAGTTACTTACCTGTAACAGGTGATCTCTGGGAACAGCAGGAATTAGTCTTCACATATGGGTACGTCGGTACCGACGGAGCCTGCACGGGAATGCTCCCCAGCATCCAATCAGAAAGCTTTTGGGAGCATCCCTCGCGCCTGCGCGGTGACTTCCCGCCTTTCCCACTGCCTCTCCTCAGTTGAGTTTTATAGCTGAGACAGAAGGAGAGAAAGAGGAAAGGAGATAGATAGATACAACTCCTAGGGGAGGCGGGTGGGTTGTGAAGACTAATTCCTGCTGTTCCCAGAGATCAACTGTTACAGGTAAGTAACTGTGCTATCTCCAGGAAAAAGCAGGAATGAGTCTTCACATATGGGGACTCCCTAGCTGTGGGTGCCAGGGGAGATCCCATAAAATGCGTATCCCTGGAACAGGACGGCATTTCCCAAACCTGGATCCCCGGCATCCCCTGAGGGATGGGGGGTAGGAGTTGAATAGAGAGAGCTGTAGAGGAACAGCGAATCTAAAGACTAGAGAAAAAATGAGTCTTTAGAATGTATGTCAAGTATCATTAAAATATTTAATGAACTAGTACAATATAGAGCTTACCTACTGGATTGTAGGAAGTAGAACTGTGATGGAGTGTACTGTAGATGCAGTAGCGGAATCCTCAAGGTAACTTCACAGCAGTGAGGATGAAGTTCCAAACCTGGAATGGGCAGGTAACCCAGATGTCAACTGGGGCAGGAGAAGAACGGCAGGTCTTCAATGGAAAGTTTTATGGGAAAAAGCTGAAAACTCTTTTAGGTACAGAGTTATTAACATTGAGGACTAAAAGAAGAAGACTGACCGATCTGGAGAATTAGCCCAGTCTTGAAGGGAAGAGGGGGTATGGAAAAAAGCCCCTATTCCCAAGGAGAACAGAAGTGTACTCAGAATACTGAAGATGTACACCGTCTTTCCTAGCTGGTGAGAGATAGGAAGACACTGAAGTTTGATACTTCATAGACAGGGAGATCTGTAACAAAAATAGAAGCGGTTGACATCACAGCAGTAATTGTGTGTATAACCGCTCCCACTTACTGAGCCGCATGAGAATAGGCAAGTAGACTGTCTGGACCTCTTAAGAAGGTAAAAGCTTTATAGCACAGACAGTGAGGGAGATAGCAGGTAATACATGGCGTCCTATGGAGATCTCCCAATGGGCATATATATATATATATAGAGATATATATATAGATGGAGAGACATACATATCTATATATATGTATATGTCTAGATATGTGTGATATATATATAGATATATATATAGATATAGATATATATATATATCTATATAGACGGGCATGACTTATGCCTACACAGACTACAGAAATATGTATGAATAGGACATATACATACATGAAGATAAGTCTGAGGATACATGCCTGCAACTGAGCCCCACAAAAACATTCCCTTGGGGAATGTGATGGGAAAAGATTCATCTAATAATGAGGAGGTGAAAACCACCTGAAGATATATAGAGAATCTATTTCTGCGGTGCAGGAATGTAGTTCAGTGGAATAACCAGGATGGTTGCGTGAAAAAACAGGATAATAGCAGTCTGGCAAGAGCACGTCAGGAGTACTTTAGGACTCTGACATGTCCAAAGGACAAAAGAAAAACGCATAAACTAAGATACCAGGATGACCCAGCCAAGGGATATAGGGGTATCAGGTACAGTAAAGGAGTATGCGTTGTTCAAGTGGAGCAGAAAAGCATAATGCCAAGCTGTAAGGAAAAAGGGGTAGATTCCTGCAAGATTGGGAACTACTTGGACATTCACGCAGAAAAAGCTTGTCTTCTGTGTCACAACAGGAGACAAGAGGGTATAAAGAACCCATATAGTCAGGAAATGATTATATAAGTTTTTTCTACTATATGGAAAAAACCCTCAGAGATAAAGTTCAATGCTCTGTAGAAAGGGCCCATAGTAGTAAGCTTCTCTGAAGATTGCAGAGAACATTGTGCAGGAGAATTATGAGATAAAACTGACTGAAGTCAGGTGTGTTGCCACATCCTAGGAAAGGATATGGCTAGAAGAAGATAACTTGCAGTGAGTAGTATTATGCAAGATAGTTGAAAGTAGCTTGCAATGAGCACTAGAGTAATCACTGGAACTCCTGCATGCACAGCAACTGAACAAAAGAGCAGAGGGGAATCTCCTGTATAAAGACAGAGAGAAAAACAGACAAAGGGAGCAGAGATATTCCCGTCCCTGTCTGATGAGTTGCATTGAAGGATAACAAAAAAGTCTACACTGGAAAGAAAGAGAAGTGTTTAAGTATGGTACCAACTCAAGCTGGGGAAACCCTGGAAGAGAAGGGGATGGAAGGTGACTAACCATATGGTAAGTCAGCTGAAGGAAAAGATGTCCATATGGGGACAAAAAACTATCATGGGATAGTTGTAATCTCCCTTTGTAGTAGTAAGAAGGAGAGAATTTTGTAACCCATGGACAAAAGTATCCTAACAGCTTAGCATACTGAAAAACCAGTGTAGAGTTGGAAGAATAAACCTCTGCTAAGAAGAAGTGAACTGTAGATTGCAACATATAGGAACCTATGGTTGCTGTTTATGATTAGACTGGCTAGAGTCTGGAGACCTCAGACTAGGATGAGATGTCCCTTGCTTGGGTACATCTGGAGGATGGGCAGGAGAAGGGTGAAACCTTCTTTTCTTAGGGAAAGGAGGTTTGGTAGGACATTTCCTACGTCCTGGGGAAAAAGAAGGCTTAGGATGGTTTCTAGAACCAGGGAAGTCAGTGGAGCAATGAGCAACCTGACGTAAAGCCTCTCTATTGAAGAGATTTTCTCCAGTACAAGGAGAATTACCCAGTGTATGTTGTGCCCATCTGCTCAAGTCTGAAGCTTGCAGCCAGGCTTTACGACGTGCCCCAATGGCAATAGCAGAGGATCTGCTAACAGACTCAAAAGAGAGTCTAGGGAAGCACGAGAAAGAAACCAAGAGATATTCCTGCTATGATTAAGAAGTAAGGAATAGTCAGTGGCCTTAGGCTCTGACAAAAAAGGGGACAAAAGAGATAATTTCTCTGTGACCTCCTGAAGTGTCAGACTCATATAAAAAATATATGAGATAATTCTTGAAGCCAGCATAGAAGTTTGGAAGGTTTGACGTCCAAAGGTATCAAGTGCTTTAGATGCACTACCTGGCGGATAAGAAGAATGCTTCTTCTTGCTTCTTACCTTCCTCATTGCTGATTCCACTACAATGGAATGATGTGGAAGTTGATTTTTTTGAAACCCTGGAGAGGGAGGCACCTGATACAGAACATTCATGGCTGTAGAAGGCGAAGGAACCTTTAAGGGTGATTCCCACATCCTCAGAAGAAGATCCTGCAAAGAATGATGTAAAGGAAGCATTATATTTTCCTTATCTGCAGGATCTTGGTCCAGAGTAAAGCCAGGAATAGGAATGGCAAGAAAGGTTGCCATGTCAAGGAGAAATTTCTGAAAAGAAGGATCTCCAATAGGAACTATCCCTGGCTAAGCTGAGGTTGAAGGAGCAGCTTGAGCACCAGAAGACATACTGGCCTGGTGCAAAAAAAGATTCCTGCTAGATGGACAGTGATACTGACGGTTCTGATTTGAGGCAGTTAGTACTGCATTGTCAGTGCCTGGGATCGATTCCAAACTAGGCATAGAAAGGATCGATGGCACCGATGTAACTGCAGGAATCGACATCGATACCGGTACCGGTATCGGAGACGATAATGTCATCGAAGCAGGAATCGGGGGCTGCTGAAGCGGTGCCGAGGTAACCAGAGAGCCTTGGTAAATATCCTCGGTACTGCATAGTCGGAAACGAAATGGATCGGTTTCGAAACGCGTCGGTACCAAGTCATCGAGACTGGATATCGATTCTAGACTCGGCATCGAAGGGAGCGAGTCTATCGATGCATGTCTAGAAGGTACCGACGTTGGTGGTGGTATCGGCGGTGCCGATACAGTAAAGTCAATCGGAGTCGTATCGATCGGTTCTGAAGGTACCGAGGACGTCCGAAGACGATGCCTGGTGAAGAGTGGAAAACCCGACGCCGATGTCGGGGTATCGGTACCGCTCAAAGCCGATACCAACCCAGAGCATGGCGAAGATACAGGAAAGTCAATCTGGTTCGTATCGATTGGCCCCGAAGGTACCGAGGATACCAGATGACGATCCCAGGTGAAGAGTGGAACACTCGACACCGGTGCCGATGCCGGGTTATCGGTACCGCTCGAAGCGGATACCACCCCCAAGCATGGCTCAGGTATGTTCTGTGAGGGGTGAGCCCCAGGAACAACCTGAAACCCCGTAAATGCTTTGGAGCCCGAAGACTCCCGCCGGGGTTTTATTGCCAATGGGGTCTTGAGGGCAAGGCCGGAGCCGTCATCATGCTGGGCATGAGACTTACCCTTCAAGAATTGGCTAGTCTTAACAGACTGTTTGTGGGTTACCTGATCCTGGAGAGAAGAATAAACCGGTGTCCTCACCTCAGGAGGAAAAACAGCATCGAGGGAAACTCGAAAAAGGGAAGGTCTTCTCCCAATAATATAGCCTGAGGTATCAGGGGAAAAAGGGTCAGGACCCAAACAGGTTAGACACCAAGCATTGGAGTCTAAAAAGAAAAACTAAGTTTCCACAGTGAAGGCACTTCTTAGGGGAAGAAGGCTCCATGTTGGAAAAGGCCTGGTAGGCCCCAAAAGTTAAAACAAAAAAACTGAGGAGAAAATATTTCTCTAAGTTTGAAAAAGAAAAGAATAAAACACCGGCGGTACCGGTATCGGCAGGAAAGACAGCCGCAACCACAAGAAAACAAGAAAATAAGGATTTTAAAGAAAAACGTTTCTGCGGTGACAGGAGGACGTCCTGTTGGCTCCGTGAAAAAACGAAAACTGAGGAGAGGCAGTGGGAAAGGCAGGAAGTCACCGCGCAGGCGCGAGGGATGCTCCCAAAAGCTTTCTGATTGGATGCTGGGGAGTATTCCCGTGCAGGCTCCATCGGTACCGACGTACCCATATGTGAAGACTCATTCCTGCTTGTTCCTGGAGATAAGATTTTCTCCAATGCAAGGAATATTTCCCAGCTTTTCCTGCACCCATTCTTCCAAGTCTGAAGCTTGGAGCCAAGCAATACGTCGTACTCCTATAGCTATAGCAGAAGATCTGCTAATACATTCAAAACAGTCAAACGTAGCACGATTCATGAACTTAGAGACATTCTGAGCATGTTTAACTAATGATGAATAGTCTGCTCTTTTATCCTCTTGAAGGAAAGGGTTTTTTGTAATCTCCTCAAGGAACATTCCCATGTATAAAATATAGGAACTAATCCTTGCTGAAAGCATGGAGGCCTGAAAACATCTACGCCCAAAAGCATCCAGGGTTCTAGATACACGACCTGGCGGATTAGAAGTGTGTCTCTCTGTACTCTTAATCCGTCTCATGGCCGACTCCACCACCATAGAATGGTATGGTAGTTGAGTCTTTTGAAAACCTGGACAAGGTGGCACTTTATACATAGTGTCAAGGCGTTTAGAATGTGGGGATACTGTTAAAGGAGTTTCCCACATCCGTAACATTAGATCATGCAAGATCTGATGTATAGGGAGCATAGCTGCTTCCTTTGGAGCCAAGGGGTATTGCAGAATTCTTAATTCTTCTGTCCTAGGCTCCTTTTCAGGAGCCACTGTAATGGCAAGAGCCCTTGCCATATCATGCACAAAATCTTGAAAAGACATGCCCTCAGGAGGGGACATTCTGCGTTGAGGAGAAGGAGTTGAATCTTGTAAAAGTTCAGCTCTGGTACCGGTGGAGTCATCTGAGTCATCGGAATCGGAAGACTCAAAGGGATGAAGCACTGGGTTCTCCTTCAAAAGATGTCTTCGGTACCGCTCGAGGTCGGTACCGAAGCGAGTCGGTACCTGATCCCCCATGCTTGAGAGTGATTCTAAACTCAGCATCAGGGGAAGTAAACCTGCCGAAGCAGGTACCGAGGGTACCGGCACCGGTACCAACAGCGATACCAGTGCCTGTGGAACAGTCTGCAGCGACTTTAGCGGTACCGAAGTAGCCAAAAGATTCGCTAGACTGCGTTCAATGGCAAGGATTCTTTTATCCATCACCATTTCCGATGCCGGGGTGTCGGTACCAATCGAAGCGGCCACAACCCCCGAGCATAGAACAGGAATGTCTATCAAGGTTGAAGCCTCGAGAACATCCTGGAGCCCCGATAATGTTTTGGAGCCCAAAGACTCCCACCGGAGCTGTTTTGCTGGTGCAGGTTCCTCGAGGGCAACGCCAGAGGCATCTCGATACTTAGAGGGAGATCTACCTCTTGAGGACCGGCTAGACTTAGATTTATGTTTAGTTACCTGAGATCCCTGGGAAGCAGCAGCCCTGGAGGACACTGATGCTACCGACATCGTGTCCGATGCAAAGAGGGCACCGAGTTGATTTGCTCGATTCTGAAGACTTCTTTTAGTCAGCTTCCTGCAGGAGAGACACTCTGCTGGGCAATGGTCAGGACCTAAACATTTAAGACACCAGTCATGGGTGTCTGTGACAGAAATTGTGCTGCCACACTTTGAACATTTCTTGAAACCAGTAGCCGGTTTCTCCATGTTAAAGTAAAGAGGCCGAAGGGCCAAAATGGCGCCAAGCACCAAGCAGGGGAAAGCCCCTGACTGAAAAACACAAGTTCTGAGTCTTTTTTTTTTGAAGAAAGAAAGAAAAAACACCGGTGGTACCGGTGGGTGTTGAACTAAGGCAGGCGCGACCACAAAAAATAAGAAATAAAAGTAGAATTTTCTGCGGTGACAGGGTTCACGTCCTGGCGGCTCCACGGAAAACGAAGAACTGAAGAGAGGGAGGTAGATAGGTGGGAAGGCAGCGCGCATGCGTGGATGCACGCTCCCAAAAGCGTTCTTATTGGACGCTGGGGAGTGTTCCCGCGCGGGCTCCGTCAGTACCGACGATACCCATATGTGAAGACTCATTCCTGCTTGTTCCTGGAGATAAGCATTATATCATAACCCGAAAGCCTTTGTTAGGGTGAATGTGGCCTATTCTGAGTTTTTTGGGCAGAAAAGAGGAACGAGACAGGGATGCCCCCTATCCCCGCTACTTTTTGCTATTTCCTTGGAACCGTTTGCGGAGAGAGTGAGAGAGAGGGCAGATGTACAGGGAATAAAACTAGGGCAGAGAGAGTATAAAATATCTCTCTTCGCAGATGCCAATTTTGAGCGTGGGCAAACCTAGGTTTTCTCTCCCCCTATTAATGTGGAAACTAGATGAATTTAGCGGGCTATCGGGGTTTACCATTAATTGGACTAAATCAGAAATATTAAATTTAACGTTACAGGGGGACACTCAGGGAATTTTACAAGAGAAATACCCCTTTAAGTGGGCCAGAGAAAGTATTAGATATTTTGGCGTTTGGATAAGTAATAGGATAGAAACCCTATATGAGCTTAATTACCCAAAGCTCTTTGGGCAGATAGAGAGTTTGCTGGATGGGTGGGGGCGGGGCTACCTCTGATGATTTGGACGGATTGCCACAAGATGTTGCTCTTGCCCAGATTCTTGTTTCTGTTCCAGATGCTGCCAATAAAGGTTCCGCCTAGTAAGCTAAAACAGTTACAAAGACTCGTGAATCAATTTATCTTGCAAAATCGACGACCGAGAGTAGCTATGACCATCATGCAAAGAGCTAAAGGTGAGGGAGGGCTAGGGATGCCTAACTTTCGAAAATATTATGAGGCAGCGCAACTGAAAACGATATATGAGTGGCATCGAGGCACAGCGAAACAATGGGTTCAAATGGAAGAAGACTCCATAAGGGGAGAAAGCCTGGTTAAACTAGTATGGAGGGGGGGTACTATCCCAGAAAATAAATACCAACATCCTCTAATAGCACATAGTTTGCAAGTGTGGAAACAAAATAGAAAACTACTAGTGCAAGATAAAGGATAGACACAGGGCATGACATTGGAGTCTTGTTTTGATAGGGGACAGGGACCCGGGGTAGCTATTCTGCGCAGATGGGCACAGGCGGGACTAACACATATCTCTCAAATAGTGAACATGGTGGGCCCTCTGGAGTTTGAGGGACTTAGGGATTTATATGGGTTGGAGGGCAGTGACTACCTATGCATACCTACAATTGAGCCACTTCGTGAGAAAGCAGAAAGTATGGAAGGACCTTTGGGAAAACAGGGGGTGGTTCGAGGTGTTGTGTTCAGGGAATTTAGGTCACAAAGGGGTTTTGTCCAAGAGTCAGAGGATTAATGGAGGGCGGGGATAGTAAACTGGGATATATGCTAAAATGGGAGGAAGACTTGGGAGTGAGCTGGACTGATGAGATATGGGATAAAATAATACGGACGGTGGCAAGCTTATCTATTGCCACACAGCTAAAAGAAAATGCCTATAAAGTACTGCTACTCTGGTATTGGACCCCAGTACGTAAAGAGAGAGCTGGCGGGGGATATACTGACCAATGCTGGAGGGGATGTCAAGAGAGAGGAGATTGGTTCCATATGCGGTGGAAGTGTGAATGGATACAAGCTTACTGGATAGCGATTTTAGAAATGATTTATAATATGACAGGATATAGCTTGCAAAGGAAACCAGAGATCTGCTTACTGCATCAACTAGAGGAGGACATTCCAAAAAGGAACAGTGGGGTGCTACATTACTGTATAGTAGCAGCCTGATGCGAGATAGCACAGCACTGGGTGGGGGCAGACACACCACAGCCGGCAGGCTTTGTCAGAAGGATGGCTGAGATTTATTTATTTAGAGAGTTTTTTATACCGCCTTATCCTTCAATTAAAGCGGTCACAACACAATTGGGGGATACATTTAACACGCGGGGATATGAGACACATGCACTAATACTTACAGGGAACATGGGCAATGGAGGGTTAAGTGGCTTGCCCAAGACCACAAGGAGCATCTGTGGGACTAGAAACTCCAGTCCTTCCGGCCCAAGGTTGCTGTCCTCTAGTGGGATTTGAACCCCCGACCTTCCGGCCTGAAGTACCTTGCCCCAACCACTAGGCTACTCCTCCCTCATGTGCTTGATGCACAGATTGACGGAGCTGAGGAGGGGGAAAGGGGGGACGAGTGCATTAACCTGGAAGAGTGTGTGCGAGTGGCTGGAAACATGGAAGGCGGAGTGAAGGGGGGGAAGGGTCTTTGATATAGGCCATCAGAAAGATTGAAGGGTGATTAGGTAAAATGGGAGGGGGTACGGATATGGGGCTGGGTGAGCGGGAGAAGGAGGTATGAATGAAGAGTGAGAAGGGGAAGGGGTGGGGGAGGGGGGAGGCACGGCATGTTATAAGGAAGGGTACTAAGGAGGGGATATAACAAAGCGAGAATGTATACGCTAGCATATGAAAATTTTAGGGAAAGCGTGCAAAGTTGTGAATGCAGAGAATTACACCTTTCATCGACATGGTTAATAACAATTTAAGCTGGGGGGGGCAACGATATAGTTAAAGGATAACAAAAAAAGCTTGAGGGAGATAAAAGGCTGTTTGATACTAATAGAGATGCGTAACATGTATAATGTTGGCTTTGGAGATTGTTTGCATTACTTCCTGAAATAATTAATAAAAATTTAAATGGGAAAAAAAAAGCAAAGCAGGGTACTTAACCTCTTTGCCATCAATGGGAGAGATGCCTGAGGGCCCCAAGTTCCCTGTAGAGGAGGTCATTTATTTATTTAATTTATTTAACATTTCTTTATATACCGCTTTTCAGATTCTCAAAGCAGTTTACATAGAATGAAACTTTGTTTACATAGAACGGTTCATTAGTAACTGACAAACAACAATGACATCTTGGCCTCAGACCACCAAGAGGGGGGAATGTCAGGCAGCTAACAGACTGAAAACAGTCAGTGAACTGTTTCAGGAGTTGCTACTCAAAGCCAGCCATGGATGGGCTCTAGGGCACCAAAGGGCTTTCAGGTACCTAGTGGCTTGAGTCTGCAACCACCTTAAAACTCTCCCTTCTCCAGACGTCACCGGAGCCGATGGCGGCGTGAGGCAGCCAACAAGTTTAAAAATTGACCCTCCGGAGGCGTGAAATAGGTGCCACGGGCGGGGGAAGGCATCGGGAGCCGGCAGAGGAAGTCCCAAGCTTGGCAGCGGCGGCAAAAACTGTGGCGGGTCGCTACAGCGGGAGCGGAGGGCAGCCATGTGGAGACACAAAATGGCGCCCGGAGCCCAGGAACGGTCGGCGTGAGTGACAAGAGGACTGCAGCAGAGTGCAGGAGACTAAAGACAATCAGTGGCACTAGCAGAAGGGAAGTGGCTGGAGAGCGGGGACCACCCTGAAAGTGGAAGCAGCAGGAGCTGGGAGTGCGGCAGCGGAGATAGTGGTGAGGAGAGCTGGGCAGGAGGAGTGAATCCTTGTGGAGACAGCAAGCACACTTCCCCTACCGGACTCAAAGGTAGGAGGAGTGGGAGCTTCGGAGGAGCTGTGGAGGAGCACCGAGACCTGGCACAGGGACAGGGTGACTCCAGCAAGAAGACACGGGCAGCAACTGTCTGTAAGGTCGGACCACGGGTAGCTGCGATGACTACGAGAAGAAAAGCTGCGGATCTCAGAGAGTATGTATACTCGGGACCACAAGCAGGGAAAAGTGACACTGTGCCGAGTGAGAATAAACAACAGCAAGGAGGTACTGATGAGCAGGTGGAGGAGGTGGAGTCGGGGAGGGAGATGGCACCAGGAAAAGATCCCCCACAAAATGTTACTAGGGCGGAGCTCGGAGACTGGTTCCTCGAAATTAAACAAGAGGTGCAGTCAGTAAAAAGTGAACTAAATGAGCTCTTAGGGCCCTTGAAGGAGGAAATCAGAGAGCTGGTGTGCAGGATGGGAGAACACGAAAATCGACTGCAAGAGATTGAGAAGCTGCAGGAAGAAGGGATACAAAGAGGGTTAAAGCTAAGCTCCCAGCATGACGCCCTACTTTATAAACTGGAAGACTTGGAAAATCGATCACGTCGCAACAACTTGAGAATCCGAGGTATCCCAGAGGAGAAAGAATTTCAAGATAGTGAAAAGGTGGCAATGTCTGTGTGTCTAGAGGTGCTAAAGAAAGGAGGAGAGGAGGTGGCAGCTGAGGACATACAAATTGAAAGAGCGGACAGAGCACTGGGACCACCTGTAGGGAACAGACCAGGGACATTATAACTTGCCTGGCATGATATAAAACAAAGGAGAGAATCGCCAACAAAATGAGGGGCTTCGAAGTCCTCACATGGCAGGGCTATTCGGTGCATATATATGAGGACTTGTCTGCTGGCACATTGCAGAGGAGGAGGGCAATGCAACCAGTGACACAATTATTTCGGAAAGCGGAAATTAAGTACCAATGGTTGCATCCGTTTGGAATATCCTTCACCATCAAGGGGCAGACATGGCGGATGCAGTCACCAGAGGAGGCGCTGGGGGCCATACGAGAAGTGGGACTGGGGTCCTAGGACTATCATATGGCAGCAGGATCAACGGAGCGGAGGAGGCAGCGAGGAGAGAGCCAGGAGAGGCATACCACTCGGAAGATAAGGCAGGAGCAGCGAGAGGACTGGACTGTTGAAGGAACCTGAGGACTGATAATATGATGGGTATACATTGTGGGGGAGGTGGAGAAGTGTTATAAGCAAGGTGTGTTTGGGTGGGTGGGGGTGGTAAGGAATGGAGGGAGAGGGGAAGGGAGAGGGAGATTTGGTGCACCGAGGTAGCAAAAGTCGTGAACGTCAGAGGTGGGAATAGGGAGGGGAAGAGAGTGGGAGGATGGAGGTGGAGGTGGAGTAACAGGGAAAAGGAGTAAGGAGATAGGGTGAAGAGTGGGGTGGGGAGGGGGAAGGTATGTTTAAGGGGTGGATTAGGAAGGGGAGGGTGGGAGAGCAAGGATAGGGTAGGAGAAAAGGGGGGGAGCGAGAAGTAAGTGGCTGGGGGAGGTAGGGGGCGCACTACTCCTGGTGTATCCTCTGGAGGAGGAGGAGGAAGTGGGGGGAATGGGGAGGGAGGAAGTGGGGGGGAATGGGGAGGGAGGGAGAGTTCAGGGGATGGGGAGGGAGGAAGTGGGGGGGGATGGGGAGGGAGGGAGAGTTCAGGGGATGGGGAAGCAGGGGGAGGGCCTAGAAGCAGGGACTAGTGGAGGGAGGAGAAGGGGTAATAGGGGGAGTCGGGCAAGGGCACAGGAGTGGAGGGGTGTTGGGAGGAAGGGAGGGGGGACCAGGGGAAGGTAGGCCAGAGGAAAAAATGTTAATGATTGCGACATTGAATGTAAAGGGGTTGCGCACGGGGCAGAAACGGAAAATGGTGGAACTGGAGGGCAGAAGACTGGGGTGGAAATTTTGTGCATACAAGAAACCCACCTGCAGGTGGGGCAGGAATATCTCTTGGAGTCTAGGCAATACCCTAAGGTGGTCCTGGCGGGACAGAGAGCAAACTCCCGAAAGGGGGGGGGGTTGGGATTTTGGTGGGAGGTGAATATCAGCATATGGTGAAGGGTACCTGTAGGGGGAAAGGAGGTAGCTGGGTGGGGGTGCAACTATAAATCGAGCGGGAAGAGGTGTGGGTGATTAGCTTATATGGACCGAATGAGAAGCAGGGGGAGGCGTATGAGCAAATCTTGAAGGAGTTGGAGGAATTTGGAAATACCCCCATAATTCTGGGAGGGGATTTTAATCTGACATGTCATCCCCGAATGGACACAAGTGGGGGCCAGGGGGGAGGGGGTCGAGGGGATAGGCGCAGTTTGTATAAGTTGAGGGAGAGATTGGGATTGGTTGACATTTGGAGAAGCTGGCACCCGGGAGAGCGGAAGTATACCTTTTATTCCCCAGTACATGGAAGTTACAGTAGGCTAGATATGATATGGGGGGGGGGGGGGACAATGGGTGGAGAGAGCACAGGAAATGGAACATGGCTTAATCACCTGGTCAGATCATGCACCAGTGAGCGTAAAGTTTGCCACGGGCACAGAAGAGGATAGCTTAAAATTCTGGAAGCTCAATGATTCTTTGCTTGAGGAGGAGCGGTACGTGGGGAAGCTTAAGGACAGTATAAAAGAATATATCAAGTTGAATGACACAGGGGAGGTATCTATGGGGACGCTGTGGGATGGACTAAAGGCGATAATTTGGGGACAGTTGGTTAGTCTAGGCACGCAAGTAAAGAGGGAAAAAGGGGCTGCAGAAAAAGAATTATTGCGGAAGTTGGGTAAACTTGAAAGAGCGCATCAAAAAGCACAGGACACATACACTACTGCAGAGCTCATTAAGGTGAGGGCGGAGTTGAGCAAATTGCGAGCTCAAGAGATGGCGTATCAGTTGGCGGTGTTGCAGCAGGCCCACTTTGAAGGGGGAAATAGGGCGGGGAGGCTTTTAGCCTGTCGTCTAAAGGCAAGGAGGAAAGCAGCTTTCATAGATGGGATTAGGAATAATAAAGGAGAAAAGGAACACCGAACCAAGGTTATCAGGAAGATATTTAGGGAATTTTATGAGAATTTGTATAAAAGTGAAACAATGGTGGGGGGGGGGAGGAGATTGAAGAGTTCCTGAAGGAGTGTCATCTGCCACAGGTGAATGAGGAGGAGAGGGACCGCTTAGGGCAGGAGATTCAGGAGGAGGAGGTAAGGAGAGCTATAGCCACATTAAAAATCGGAAAGGCACCAGGCTTGGACGGGTATACCACAAAGTTTTATAAAGTAATGTCTGAACATATTATGCCCATCTTTACTCAGGTAGTCAATAGGGTTCTCCAAGGGGATAATCTCCCAAAGTCTATGGCAGAAGCCGGCATTACGGTACTACCAAAGCCCGGTAAAGATAGGGGGGTATGTGGCTCTTACCGACCAATATCCCTAATAAATTTGGATGCCAAAATCTTGACGGAAGTATTGGCAAACCGGATCCCAGATGTAGTGCCACAGTTCATCCATCCAGATCAGACGGGTTTTGTCAAAGGGCGACAGGGAAGTGACAATGTGAGAAAGATTCTGAATATAGCTTGGCATCTTCAGAGATCTAAAGAATCGGCAGTGATGGTCACGGTGGACGCAGAAAAAGTGTTTGCACACGTGGAATGGCCATATATGTTTCAAGTACTAGAGAAAATGGGGTTTGGAATGCAGAATAACGGGCTAGAGTTAGAGTGAATGGCGGATACTCAGATAGTTTTGAGCTTCATAGGGGCACTAGACAGGGCTGCCCGTTGTCTCCTTTACTGTTTGTGTTGGCTATCGAACCGCTTGCTGCATACATTAGGCGGGAAGCAGACATAAAAGAGGTAGGGATACGGGGGCGAGAGGAAAAGATTGGGTTATTTGCGGATGATATTATCTTTACCTTAACTCAACCACCTACAATGTTGCCAGTGTTAATGAAGGTCATTCAGCAGTATAGCCGGATAGCAGGATATCGAATGAACCAAGGTAAAACTGAAATGTTGGGGTTTAATTTGGTGCCTAGAGTGGAGAGTTTGCGGCAAAATTTTAGGTTCCGGTGGGTGATGGGTAGTTTTTGATATTTGGGGATCCAGCTGGGGACTCCTTTATCTAGGATTAAGCAATGGAATTATCAGGGACTGGTGGAAACTATTAGACAGGATCTATCTAGGTGGAGGGGATTGTATCTGTCATGGCTGGGCCGCATAGTGGTTGTGAAAATAAATATCCTGCCGAGGTTGCTGTTTGTGTATATGTCCTTGCCGTGTAGAATGGCAAAAAAGGAAATAGACAAGATGCAAAATCTGCTTATGCAGTTTATTTGGGATGGGAAGCGCCCAAAAGTGGCCAGGGCCACCATGTATAGGACTAGGGAGGAAGGGGGACTGGGAGTTCCATCTTTGTTCAGATATTATGAGGCGGCGCAACTCCGGGCACTGTTTGCATAGAAAGAGGGGCTGGAGCACCCAGGGTGGGTACGCATGGAAGGAGAGGAGGACGTGAGTACCGAGGCTTAGATTTGGGATCCCGGGGCTAGGAGGAGTGGGAAGGGGGAGGAGAACCCATATATGGAGCTCACGAGACAGGTCTGGGTGAAATGGAGAAGTTATTTGATGGGGGGGGGGGAAGTACTCCTCCAGGGAGACTTATATTCAGATGGTGGCAGAGGGTAGGATGGGGGAGGCGGTGGGGGCAGAAAAGGTTGTGGAAAATTGGCCAAATGGTAGGGGATGGGGATGGGGGTGGCATCTGGAGCTTTGAGTAACTACAGAAGCAGTGGCATCTTGACGAGCGAGACAGGCATGCATATACTGGTATGTGGTATTGGTTGCAGCAGCAGGAGATGAAAAAGGCTTGGTCTGCGCAGCCCACACCATTTGAGAAGATGAAGGGGAAAAGGGGGATGATTACTTGGATAATATCAAAGATATATAAGCTTCTGAGGGAACACAAGCCAGAGATAATTTGTAGCCAGCAGCAGTGGGAGGAGGAGCTGGGAGGCCAATGGGACCCTACGAGGTGGGACAGAATCTATATTAAAGCTCACAGGCTGGCCCCGGGGACAGCAATGTTAGAAAATAGCTATAAGCTACGTTTGAGAATGTAGTGGACCTCGGTGTGGCTCCTTGCGCTGTATCCAGAAACTTCGGAGCACTATTGGAAGGGATGTGGGGCAAGGGGGGACCTGTTACATATGATCTGGAGTTGCCCTATTATACGGGACTATTGGACAGGGGTGGAAAGTCTCACAGCGGATATAGCATAGTTACTCACCTTTAACAGGTGATCTCCGGGAACAGCAGGAATTTAGTCTTCACATATGGTATCGTCGGTACCGAGGGAGCCTGCGTGGGAACGCTCCCCAGCATCCAACAGGAAAGCTTTTGGGAGCATCCCACAGCGCCTGTGTGCTACCTTCCTGCCTTTCCCAACTGTCACTCTCCAGTTGAGTTTAAAGCTGAGACAAAAGAGAGAGAAAGAGAGAGATAGAGAGATACAATTCCTAGGGGAGGTGGGTGGGTTGTGAAAACTAAATTTCTGCTGTTCCCGGAGATCACCTGCTAGAGGTGAGTAACTATGCTATCTCCAGGAACAAGCAGGAATGTAGTCTTCACATATGGGGTCTCCCTAGCTGCAGATGACAGGGAGAAAACCCCAGAAGTTGTGTGCCCTTTTGAAAGGGCTCCACTTCCCCCCATTGATCTCTGCCATCCTACCAGGGATGGTGGGGTAGGAGTTGATTAAGTATGGAACAGGTGTTGAAGAACAGCCTGACCAAACAAGGCATCCTGGTGGGAGTCCTTGTCTAAGCAGTAACGGGCTGTGAAGGTATGAACCGAAGCCCAAGTAGCTGCTCAGCAGATGTCGTCGATAGACACAGAGTGAAGATGAGCCATAGAAGCTGCCATGGCTCTCACAATGTGAACTGTGACATGGCCTTCCAGAGGAAGGTTTTTACTCTCATAGCCAAAAGATATACACTGTGCAATCCAGTTGGACAGTGTTCTTTTGGAGACTGGAAGTCCTAAATGACTAGGATCAAAAGCAACAAAGAGTTGAGCGGACTTTCTATGTTGCTGTGTCCTTTGCAAGTAAAAGGCCAAAGCTCTTTAACAGTCCAAAGTATGAAGATTCCTTTCTGCATTTGAGGCGTGAGGCCTTGGGAAGAATACAGGAAGGTAAACCGCTTGGTTTAAATGAAAAGGTGATACCACCTTTGGCATAAATTGTGGATGAGTCCTAAGGACTACCTTATCATGATGGAACCTTGTATAAGGAGGATCAGCTACCAACGCTTGCAATTCACTGATGCGACGTGGTGATGTGATTGCAATAAGAAAGATGACTTTCCAGGAAAGGAATTTCAAGGAGGTAGTAGCTAATGGTTCAAAAGGCGGCTTCATGAGCTGCCCAAGAACCAGATTTAAGCCCCATGCTACCGGTGGTGGCTTAATGGGAGGCTTAGTTAAAAGAAGGCCTCTCATAAATCTCATTATGAGAGGATGAGAGGAAATAGAGAGGCTTGAAAGAAGCTGCAATAGCACTCAAATGAAATCTCACTGAATTGGTCTTAAGCCATGCATTAGATAAATAAAGGAGATACTCGAGTAATGATTCCAGAGGTATCGCAAGAGGGTTAAGACCCTTCTGCGAGCACCATATGAAAAACATTTTCCACTTGAATGCATAAGAGCATCTTCTGGAAGGCTTCCTGGAAGCATAAAGGATATCCTTTACCTGCTGAGAAAGGTTAAGACCATGAAGTTCTAGGCTTTCAGCAACCAGGCCCTGAGATGCAGAGACTGGGGATTGGGATGCCACAGCATCCCGTCCTCCTGAGAAAGGAGATCTGGAGCAGATCCTAACTCCAGAGGCGGAGTTTGAGAGAGATGTAGGAGCAGAGGGTACCACATTTGCTGTGGCCAATGTGGAGCTATGAGACTCATATGACCTCTGTCTCTCTGAAGCTTGAAAAGGGTTTTGGGAATTAGGGGAATGGGTGGAAAGGCATACAGGAAGTCCTGGCCCCAATGGAGGAGGAAAGCAACCCTGGCCTGACAACCCTGAGCCGGAATTCTGGAACAGAACCGGGGAAGTGTGGCATTCAGCAGACTTGCAAAGAGGTCTATGTCCGGGGTTCCCCAAATTTGAAAACTTTTGGCCACCTTGTCTGCATGGACAAACCATTTGTGTGGAAGCAGAACTCGACTGAGTCTGTCTGCCCAAGAGTTTTGAATGCCTGGAAGATACACCGCAAGGAGATGAATCTGATGCTCTCTGGCGAGGGCCCATAGTCGCAAAGCTTTGTTGCATAGCGACAGAGAGCCTGTTCCTCCCTGCTTGTTCACATAGAACATGGCTACTTGATTGTCCGTTTGAACTAGGACTGTCTTGTAGCTGAGCTGAGTGTGGAATATTCGAAGAGCAAGGAAGATTGCTCTGAGTTCCAAGAGATTGATGTGTAGATAGGTCTCCTGTGGAGTCCAGGTACCTTGGGTAGAGAGGCCTTGCAGGTGGGCTCCCCAACCCACCTATGAGGCATCTGTTGTTAGAGTGGCTTGGGGTGGGGGTTGCTGAAAAGGAGACCCCTCCAAACGGTTTTGGGGTGACTGCCACCATTGGAGGGACAAAATAAGGCGATCTGAGTTTGCTATTTTGTCTGACAGGCAACCTGATGCCTGAGTCCACTGAGTGGATAACGTCCACTGGGCTGCCCTCATATGAAGGCGAGCATAAGGAACCACATGGACGGTGGATGCCATGTGGCCTAGCAACTGTAACATTTCCCGAGCAGTGAGGTGAGGTTTTAGCACTGCTTGGGAAGCTAACTGCACAATGCGAAGGCAGCAGGGCTGTGGAAGGTAGGCCCTTTGTCTGTCTGGTATCCAGCAGAGCTCCTTTAAACTCCAGAGACTGAGTGGGAGCAAGATTGGATTTTGGGAAGTTTATGACAAGTCCCAAATACTGAAGGATGCGCATTGTGCGAGAGAGCGCAACCCTGGCCTCTGGCTCTGAAGGGGCTCAAATGAGCCAGTCGTCTAAGTAAGGGAAGACGAATATTCCTAGGGTGCGGAGAAATGCTGCCACAACAGCCATGCATTTTGTGAACACCCTTGCCACAGAGGCCAGGCCAAAAGGAAGAACCCTGTATTGGTAGTGCTTCCCTTGAAACAGAAAGCGAAGGAACTTTCGATGAGTTGGATGGATGAGAACATGACTGTACGCATCCTTGAGATCTACAGAACAAAGCCAATTCTGACTCTGAAGGTATGGCACAGAGTTCCTAGAGTGGAGGAGTGGCCTAGTGGTTGGGGCAAGGTACTTCAGGCCGGAAGGTCGGGGGTTCAAATCCCACTAGAGGACAGCAACCTTGGGCCAGAAGGACTGGGGTTTCTAGTCCCACAGGTGCTCCTTGTGGTCTTGGGCAAGCCACTTAACCCTCCATAGCCCATGTTCCCTGTAAAATAGTTATCTCCAAGTTATAATGCCCTGTTCAATGTAATTTCAGTTTGTTCAATGTAAACCGCACTGATGCAGAATAGCGCGGTATATAAGAGAATGTAAATAAATAAATAAATAAATAAATCATTTTGAATTTCTCTTTGAACAGGAATTTGTTCAATTCTCTGAGGTCTAAATTGGGTCTGTTTCCTCCTGTTTTCCTTGGAATAAGGAAATAGGGGGAGTAAAACCCTGTACCCTGTTGCAGAATGGATACCTCTTCTATTGCCCTTGGGCAAGAAGCACAGTGGCCTCTTGACCTAACTAGTTGTTGAGAGATGTCTGAGAATTGAACTGTCTTACCATTGTAGGAGGGGGCATGCTGAGGAAATGAAGCTTGTACCCCTCTCTTACAACAGAGTCCAATTTTCTACTGTTATCTGACCACATCTGGGGGCAAAATGACATAACCTTCCTGGAATAGTGGAAGGTTCTGGGCCGTTCAGGACCAGGAAAGCGTAGTTACTCACCTGTAACAGGTGTTCTCCAGGAGCAGCAGGAATCAGTCCTCACATATGGGTGACGTCGGCGCCGACGGAGCCCTCGCGGAGCAATTTTCCCCAGCTTTCACAGAAAGCCTTTGGGAATTGCAGCGCGCATGCGCGGTCGCCTTCCCGCCCAAGGGTGCCATCTTAGCCAGTCTGATGACATAGCTAAAAGACAGCATAAAAATTTGCAAAAAAACTTAAGCAGATGATTGCAACTCCACGGGGAGGAGGGAGGGTTGTGAGGACTGATTCCTGCTGCTCCTGGAGAACACCTGTTACAGGTGAGTAACTACGCTTTCTGCAGGACCAAGCAGGAAGTCAGTCCTCACATATGGGACTCCCAAGCTTAAGGCTACCGGAGACCCTAAGCACAAAAATGAGCTCCCTCTAGCTCAGCAGTACAGAAGGAAGGAATCTTCGCTGAATTATTACCCACCGGTAGCCCCCATCCGGGATGGAGGGTAGGAGTTGCTCAAACCTCGAAGAGATTTCGGAGGACTGCCTGTCCGAAAGCACTGTCCCTGCGGGACTCCCTCTCGAGACAGTAATGGACCGCAAAAGTCTGGCTCGAAGACCAAGTAGCGGCCCGGCAGATGTCTGCCAGCAGAACAGAGCGGAGGTAAGCCACTGACGTAGCCTTCGCCCGAACACAATGAGCCGTGACTCGACTTTCTAAGGAGAGTCCGGCTGCCCCATAAGCCCAAGCGATACAGTCAGCAACCCAGATGGACAGAGTACGCTTGGAGACCGGGAGCCCCAATTTATTGGGGTCAAAAGACACAAAAAGCTGAGCAGCTTTACGGTGCTCCCGCGTACGGTCAAGGTAGAAGTTCAATGCCCTTCTACAGTCCAGGGTATGCAGGACTCGTTCAGCTCGGCTGGAGTGAGGCCTGGGAAAGAAGGTTGGAAGTACCACCTCCTGATTGATGTGAAAAGGGGAGACAACATTTGGAAGAAATTTTGGGTGAGTCCGTAGGACTACCCTATTTTTGTAGAACCGAGTGAAGGGAGGATCAGACACGAGGGCCTGCAATTCACTTACGCGTCTAGCGGAAGTGAGGGCTATCAGGAATAAGGTTTTCCACGAAAGAAAACGCAGAGAACAGGTAGCCATCGGTTCAAAAGGCGGACAGGTGATCCGCTGTAAAACCACATTCAGATCCCAGTCAGGTGCTGGCGGGCGCAGAGGTGGTTTAAGTAGAAGGAGACCTTGGAGAAACCGTGCTACGAGAGGGTCGCTGGAAAGAGGTCTGCCGTCCACCGGCACATGGTGTGCTGAAAGAGCACTGAGGTGGACTTTGACGGAGTTGGACTTAAGTCCCAGATTAGAGAGGTAGAGCAGGTACTGCAAGATCACCGACACCGAGCAGGAGAAGGGATCCTGAGACTGCTGTACACACCAAACGGAAAAGTGACGCCATTTAAGGGCGTAGCATTTGCGGGTAGAAGGTCGCCGAGAAGCTAGGACGACCTCTTCCACCTCTGCCGGCAGGAGAAGGGGAGCAAGGACTACCCTTTCAGCCGCCAGGCCATTAGGTTGAGAGATCTGAGGTTGGGGTGTAGCAGAGACCCCTGATCCTGTGTTAGGAGATCCGGTTGAAACCCCAGAGGGAACGGATCCTCCGCCGCTAATTGTAACAGGAGTGGGAACCACGGCTGTCTGGGCCAGCGAGGAGCCACCAGGATCATGGACGCTTTGTCCCGGAGAACCTTGAACAGAGTTCGAGAGACTAGCGGGATGGGAGGAAAAGCATAGAGAAGGCTTTCCGACCATGAGAGTAGAAAAGCATCTGCCGCTACCCGAAGGGGATGTGGCTGACGAGAGCAGAAGCGAGGAAGTTGCCGGTTGAGAGGACTGGCAAAGAGATCCATCGTGGGGAGGCCCCACTTCAGAAAGAGTTTCTGAACTACCAAGGGATCCAGACGCCACTCGTGCGGCTGGAGTATCCTGCTGAGTTTGTCCACCAGGCAATTTTCTTGGCCTGGGAGATAAACTGCTTTGAGAAGAATGCCGTGACTGACGGCCCAAGAGCAGAGCTTCTGAGCTTCTCGGCAGAGAAGGAAGGAGCCTGTGCCCCCCTGCTTGTTCACGTAGAACATGGCAACTTGATTGTCCGTCTGGACAAGGACGGACTGGTGAGAAGTCAGGTGGGAGAAAGCCTTGAGCGCCAGACGAATAGCTCGGAGCTCCAGGAAGTTGATCTGCTGAGCAGAGTCCCACGCGGTCCAGAGACCTTGAGTACATGCCCCCTGGCAATGAGCCCCCCAACCCAGGAGGGAAGCATCGGTCGTCAGCACTTGAGCCGGCTGAGGCGACTGAAACGGCATTCCGAGTACCAGGTTCGGCCGATGAAGCCACCACTGTAGGGAAGAGGCCAGCGGTCTGGAGAGGCGCACTAAGTCGGCTAGTCCGCCGGTGGCTTGTTGCCACTGCTGGCGAAGGCACCATTGAGCCGGTCGCATGTTCAGGCGAGCATTGGGGGTCACGTGGACGGTGGAAGCCATATGGCCGAGTAGTCTCAGGAAGCGCCTGGCGGAGACCAGGGACTGGCTGCGAAAACGGCCGGCTAGGTCCATGAGCCGTTGAGCCCTGTCGAGAGGCAAGAAAGCTCGAGCCTGAGGACTGTGCAGCCTTGCGCCGATGAACTCGAGATCCTGTGAGGGGAGCAAAGTGGACTTTGCGAAGTTTATGACAAAGCCCAAGTACTGCAGCAGAGTCACCGTGCGGTGTGTGGCATTGGCGACTGCCGGAGAGGACGACGCTCTGATGAGCCAGTCGTCGAGGTATGGAAAGACATAGAGGCCGTGAAGCCTGAGATAGGCCGCCACCACCGCGAGACATTTTGTGAAGACTCGCGGTGCGGAGGATAGGCCAAAGGGCAGTACTCTGTACTGGTAGTGATTTCCTGCCACCACAAACCGTAGGTACTGGCGGTGGCTTGGGTGGATGAGGATGTGCGTGTAGGCATCCTTTAGATCCAAGGAGCATAGCCAATCTCCCTGCTGGAGGTAGGGCAGAAGGATTCCAAGGGTAAGCATCTTGAACTTTTCCCGCACAAGGAACTTGTTGAGGTTGCGCAAGTCCAGGATGGGTCTGAGGCCTCCTGTCCTTTTTGGTATTAGGAAATACCTGGAATAAAAGCCTTGACCTCTCAGGTGGTGGGGCACCGGTTCCACAGCCTGGTCCTGAAGAAGACTTGCTAACTCCTGAAGGAGTAAGTCCCTGTGCAGAGGGAGTCGAGGAGGTTCTCCCGGAAAATAAGAGGGAGGGACCTGATAGAAGTGGAGAAGATATCCTTCTCGCACGACTTGAAGCACCCAGGCATCTGAAGTGATGTTGGACCACCTGTGGGCGAAGTGAACCAGCCGGCCTCCGGTGCTGGGAGGAACCAGATGAGGGGGAGAGGCTATGCTGAGGAAGTCAAAAACCCCCACCCTGCTGAGCAGGGGCTGGTGGTGCAGGCTTGGGGGCTTGCTGCCTACGGGACCCGTTACCCCGTCCCTTGGCCTGCTGACCCTGTTGGGGAGCTGGAGGGGCCTGATATTGGGGGTAGTGTTTATAGGCAGCCGCCTTTCTCGGGTAAAAGGACTTCTTTCCCGAGCCCTTCTTTTTCTGGGAAGGGGCGGAGGTCTTCCTAGAAAGCCTGGTCCTGGTGAGAGTCTCCGTCTCGATTTGTGCAGCCTTTTCAGCCATGGGCTTGCCAAAGAGGTTCTCACCTCTGCAGGGGACATCGACCAACTTGTCCTGCACCCAAGGTTCAAGGTCAGACGACTGAAGCCAAGCCTGTCGGCGGGCACCGATGCCAGCTGCGGCCACACGAGCCGATGCTTCAAAGCCATCATAGGCTGCTCGGGACATGAATTTGGAGCATTCCCGTATACCAGTTGTTAAGGCTAGGAACCTCCGCAAAGGTTCCTCGGACAGTCCAGCGGAGAATCCGGCTAGCTCTTTAGCCAGGTCTCGGAGATACATGCCCATGTATAGCTGGTAGGTCTGGACACGACAAGCCAGCATAGAGCCCTGGAAACACTTCTTACCAAGGCCATCCAGGTTACGGGCCTCCCTGCCAGGAGGCACCGAGGAGTGCATTTTCTGGCTCTTAAGCCTATGCATGGCAGATTCCACTACCATGGAGTGGTGTGGCAGCTGTGCTTTTTGGAAGCCAGGACTCTTGCGGACTCGATAGATGGAATCGACCCGCTTGCTCAAAACCGGCGACGAGGCCGGACTCTCCCACATGCGGAAGAGTAGTCGTTCCAGCATGGGAGGCACCGGTACAGTAAAGTGCTCCCGGGCGGGAGAGTCGTACTGAAGGGCGTCGAGCTCTTCGGCTCGAAGCTTCTCCTCGGGATCCGCAGGGAAGGCCTAAGCCTTGGCCATATCCCTGACGAAGTCCGAGAACCGGGCATCCTCCGGAGGGGACTGTTTCCGAGGTTCGGACTCAGGTGAGTCCGAGGGGACACACCGAGTCCGAAAGGAATCAGGTGACTCCTCCTCTTCAGACTCCCAGACCGACTCCGAGGAGGAATCAGTGGGGTCGGCTCGGGCAGGCGGAGGCGTCGGCCGCCCCGACGCCAAGGGAGTCGGCGGCGACGACCTCGGTCCCGAACGGGAGGCCGAGGGTGACCTCGACCGAGGATCGACTCGAGTTCGCATGGACTCGAGGATCGGCTCGGTCTCCGGGGTCGACTTAGACGTCGACGTCCCGGCGGTCGGGGCAGCGGCGCCAGCGAGGCTAGCGATCAGTGCCCGCTGCTGGTCCATGAAGGCAGATAGTCTGCTCTCCAAGGCCGTCAACCTGAGTCCGACCTCAGGTGACCCAGCAGCCCCCGACTCGGGCCCCGACGGCGTCGGGCCCGACGTCGGACCTCTCGGAGGCGAGTCCAGAAGGACCACAGGACTTACCCGAGCAGGCAACTCCGACTCCAGGCGAGGTCGCTTCGGGAGGTGCTCCTTCTCCAAAGACCCGGGACGGCTGTCGGGGCTATGCGACCTGGCCCTCGCGGAGCCAGGAGCGTCCACCGACGCCGCCCTCGCGGGTTTTGTCTTCCGTCGATGGTCTCCGGAGGGAGAACCCCTGTCGGAGGAGCTTCGGCGATGGTCAGAGCTGGAGCCTCTGGACACCGAGGCCTCCGACGAGGTCCGGGTACGGCTGGGGTCAGCGAAGATTCTATCCCGCTGATGCCGCCGACTCCTCAACACTTTGGAGGACATTTTGCCACAGGCTCCACAGATCATTTCTTCATGATCCGGGCCCAGGCAGCGGAGGCAATTATCGTGTGTGTCAGTGAGTGACATATTTCTGTCACACTGACCACACCGCTTGAAACCACTGGCAGCCATCGGGGGAAAAAGGGCCCCTGCAAGGTCAAAGGACCGGGCTGCCAGCGAAAAAAACCGAAAACGAAACTGACCAAAAATCAGAAAAACCGAAAAATAAGAGAAGGACTCGCAACGGCGTCGCGAGTCCGGGCAGGAAAACGACCGGCGTCGAACCGAATTGAAAAAACGAGAAAACTCACGAAAATCAACTTTTTTAGCGGGGACAAGACGGGTACGTCTGTAGGGCTCCGCGGAAAAAAGAAGACTGGCTAAGATGGCACCCTTGGGCGGGAAGGCGACCGCGCATGCGCGCTGCAATTCCCAAAGGCTTTCTGTGAAAGCTGGGGAAAATTGCTCAGCGAGGGCTCCGTCGGCGCCGACGTCACCCATATGTGAGGACTGACTTCCTGCTTGGTCCTGGAGAAGGCAAAGTTCTCTAGATAGGAGTCAAAGCCCCTGTGGAGGCTGAGTCTGCTGATCCGGTTGAGGCTTAGCAGCTTTTGTTTTTCTTTGCCTAGGTTGTTGCTGCTGTCCCTTTTGAGCAGACTGACCTAAACGATGCCCCTGCTGGGTATAGGAGGGATAAAACTAATTCTTCTTACTGAAGAATGGTTTCTTGTAGGATTTTTTCCTTGCAGGATCAGCTGTAGATTTAGACAATCTATCCAAAGTGATATTGTCAGCATCTATCTCATTAGCTTTTTCCTGCCAATTCTTGCCAAAGAGATTCTCTCCTGTGCAAGGAATACTCCCTAGTTTATCCTGTACCCAAAGTTCCAAGTCGGATGCCTGGAGCCAGGCAATCTTACATGCACCTATGGCAATAGCAGAGATTCTGCTTATGCACTCGAAGCAGTCAGAGGCTGCACAATTAACAAACTTGGAAACATCCTGAGCATGTTTGACAAGGGCAAGGTAATCCTGCCTCTTATCATCAGGAAGGAGAGGGCTCATAAGCTCTAAATCTCCTGTGACCTCCTTAAGGAACATTCCCATATATAATATATAGGAACTGATCCTAGGAGAAAGCATGGAAGCCTGGAAGGTTCGACGTCCAAAGGCATCAAGAGTCCTATACTCACGTCCTGGAGGATTAGATGCATGCCTTTTTGCACTCTTGATCCTTCTCATAGCTGATTCTGCCACCATGGAATGGTGTGGTAGCTGAGACTTCTGAAACCCAGGACAAGGAGGAACTCGATACATAGTGTTGAGTCTTCGAGAGTGAGGAGATGTGGTTAGAGGTGTTTCCCACATCCTCAACATGAGATCATGCAAGATCTCATGAATAGGTAAGGTAGCTGCCTCCTTGGGAGCTTTAGGGTATTGTAGGATTTCTAATTCCTTTACCCTAGGCTCTTTTTCAGGAGCCACTGTGATGGAAAGACCTTGAGCCACATCTCGGATAAAATCCTGAAAGGACATATCTTCTGGTGGAGACATCCTATGCTGAGGAGAAGAAGAATCCTCAGGAAGAAGTACTCTGGTATCGGCAGAGCTTTCAGAGTCTTCAGACTCATCCGAGGATTCAAAGTATCTCCGATCCGGGTGATCGTGCAAGGCACGGTACCGGTACCGATCGAAGATGTCATCGTAGGGTCCAGTACCGACTTGTCGATACCGGATGGATAAGCATGACTCGGTCCCGGTAGAATACCTGCCGATGTCGATGCAGTCGGTACCGGTACCAGTTGAATTGTCTGAAGCGGTTTCAGGGGCATCGAGGCCGTGAGAAGAGCCGCCAGACTGTGTTCAATAGCCAAGAATCTCTGGTCTATCGACGCTGCCGATGCTTGGGTATCAGTACTGGATGAAGCAGCTGGTACCCCAGAGCATGGCACCAGTAGTTCTGCCGAGGCTGAGGCCTCGAGAACATCCTGGAGCCCCTTTAGTGCTTTGGAAGCCAAAGCCTCCCGCCTGGGCAATTTTGCTAGTGAAAGTCCCTCAAGGGCAACACCAGAGGCATCTCGATGCTTAGAGGGAGATCTACCCTTTGAGGACCGGCTAGATTTATGTTTAGTTACTTGAGATCCATGGGAGGAAGACGAAGCCCTGGAAGACGTTGATGCCACAGAGGCTGCATCGGAGGGAAAAAGGGTGCTAAGTTTAGCAGCTCGGTTCTGCCGGCCCCTTTTCGACAAAAATCCCACAGGCAACACACTCCGAAATAGAGTGGTCAGGACCTAAACAACTGAGGCACCACTCATGGGTGTCTGTGACGGAGATAGTACCGCCACTCTTGCAACACTTTTTAAAACCCGAAGCGGGTTTTTCCATTTTAAAGGAAAAAGTTGGGCTTAGTGCCCAAAATGGCGCATGGCACCTGAGGAGAAAATAACTGGAAAATACTCCAGAAGAAAGGGGATTTTTATTTTTAATTTTTTTTTAAAAGAAAGAAGAACCGGCGGTACCGGTGTATCGTCGAAAGAAGGCAGACGCGACCACAAAAAAGAATAGAAGGGAATTATTTTCTGTGGTGACAGGATGTGCAACCTGTTGGCTCTGCGGAAAAGGAAGAACTGGAGAGGGACAGTTGGGAAAGGCGGAAAGGCAGCACGCAGGCGCTGTGGGATGCTCCCAAAAGCTTTCCTATTGGACACTGGGGAGCATTCCCGCGCAGGCTCCGTCGGTACCGACGATACCATATGTGAAGACTACATTCCTGCTTGTTCCTGGAGATTACTAAGGTGGAGGTACAGTTCAAGCCGGGGATGGTAATACTGAATGAGGAGGTGGAGGGTGGAGGAGGAGGAGGTGGAGGGTGGAGGAGGTGGGGAGTTGGGGAGGTTACAGGGGTACTGCGTAATCGCGGCCCGGATAAGCCTTCTCCGTTGGTGGGAAAAAACTGGGGTACCCCCGTTAAAAGAGGTGGTGGGGAGAATGGAGCAGATATGGGGCTTCTGTACGATAGAAACACACAGAAAGCACACTCTTACAAAGTATAACAAGGTGTGGGAGCAGTATGTACAGTGGTGGGGGGTGGGGGTGGAATATTGGTGTGAGAAAGCAGAAGGAGAGGACACTGTAAGGATGTAACTGTTTGGATCACTACCTGCTTAAAGGCATAACTATTGAAATGTTTAAAAAGGTTTAAAAATGTAACCAGTTCACAAGGATTATAATGTATACAATGTATACGGTATACTGTTAAATGTTTAAAAGGGCGTGAAAGTGTGGGAGTTTCGATAGAGGGGGGTGGGGGCTGGGCTAGAGGGAATGGGAGGGGAGGGGGAGGGAGGGGGATGGGGTAGGGGGGAATGAATCACTATCTCATACTTATTATTATTATTATTATTATTATTGTTGGAGGAAGTTAGCTTGCTAATGTACAGGAAGGAAGATTTTGATCGACCGGTTGTGGTCCTCAGATATGCAGATGTATGTTTGTGTTGAAAAATGAATAAAGAACAAACAGTTAAGAAAAAACTAAAAGGAGCAGTTGCAAAGGTTAAAGACGTACATCAAGCTTGGATGTTGTTGAAAAATACTATCTTGGAAGCTCAGACCAGCTGTATTCCACGCTTTAAGAAAAGTGGAAGGAAGTCCAAAAAACTGCCAGCATGGTTTAAAGGTGAGGTCAGAGAGGCTGTTGTTGCCAAAAAAGCATCTTTCAGGAAATGGAAAAAGAGCCAAATGACGAAACCTGGAAACAGCACAAGCACTGGCAAGTCAAATGCAAGGCATTGATAAGGCAGGCAAAGAGAGAATTTGAGAAAAAGCTTGCTGCGGAAGCAAAAACACGAAATAAAGACCTTTTCAAGTACATTCGTAGCAAAAAACCTGTGAGAGAGTCAGTTGGTCCATTAGATGATAAAGGGGTTAAAGGAGCACTAAGAGGCGACAAGGCGATAGCGGAGAGACTGAATGAATTCTTTGCTTCAGTCTTTACTGAGGAAGATGTAGGGATGTTACCCATGACTGAAGTGGTATTTAAAGGTGCGGAAGAATTGAAGGAAATATCGATACATCGGGAAGATGTCTTACAACTATTAGATAAACTGAAGAGTAGCAAATCACCTGGGCCGGATGGTATACATCCAAGGGTGTTGAAAGAACTGAAATATGAGATTGCAGACCTGCTATTAGTAATCTGTGAACTATCATTAAATTCATCTCTAATACCTGAAGATTGGAGGATCGCCAATGTAACACCAATTTTTAAAAAGGGTTCCAGGGGTGATCCGGGAAACTACAGACCGGTGAGCCTGACATCAGTACCGGGAAAAATGGTAGAAACCATCATAAAGAATAAAATTACTCAGCATGTAGATAGTCACGACCTAATGGGAGACAGCCAACATGGCTTTAGACAAGGAAGATCTTGTCTTACTAATCTGTTATGTTTTTTTGAAGGAGTGAATAAACAGGTGGACAAAGGTGAGTCAGTTGATATTGTGTATCTGGACTTTCAGAAAGCCTTTGACAAGGTCCCTCATCAGAGACTTTTGGCAAAACTAAAGAGTCATGGGATAGGAGGCAGTGTACTATTGTGGATCAGGAACTGGTTAAAAGATAGAAAGCAGAGGGTAGGGCTAAATGGCCAATTTTCCCAATGGAGAAAGGTGAATAGTGGTGTACCCCAGGGATCTGTGCTGGGTCCGCTGCTTTTTGACATATTCATAAATGACCTGGAAAGTGGAATAACGAGTGAGGTTATCAAATTTGCAGATGACACAAAACTATTTAAAGTTGTTAAATCCCAAAAGGATTGTGAAAAATTGCAAGAGGATCTTGATAAATTGGAAGACTGGGCATCAAAATGGCAGATGAAATTTAATGTGGACAAGTGCAAGGTTATGCACCTAGGGAAGAACAACCTAAACTATGGTTACACGATGCAAGGTTCCACATTAGGAACCACCACCCAGGAAAAAGATTTAGGCGTCATTGTGGATACCATGTTAAAACCCTCGGCCCAGTGTGCAGCGGCAGCCAAGAGAGCAAATAGAATGCTAGGTATGATAAGGAAAGGAATGGAAAATAAAACAAAAGATATTATAATGCCTCTATATCGTTCCATGGTGAGACCGCACCTTGAATATTGTGTGCAATTCTGGTCGCCGTATCTTAAAAAGGATATAGCGATTTTTAGAAAAGGTTCAGAGAAGAGCCACCAAAATGGTAAAGGGGATGGAAGGATACTCCTATGAGGAAAGGCTAAAAAGGTTAGGGCTCTTTAACCTGGAAAAGAGACGGCTGAGGGGAGATATGATAGAAGTCTATAAATTAATGAACGGAGTGGAACGGGTAAACGTAGATCGATTGTTTACGTTATCAGATATAGAAAGACTAGGGGACATGCAATGAAGCTACAGGGTAAACTATTTAAGACTAATAAAAGAAAATATTTTTTCACTCAACGTGTAATCAAACTCTGGAATTTGTTACCGGAGGATGTAGTAAAGGCTGTTAGTGTAGCTGGGTTTAAAAAAGGTTTGGACAAGTTCCTGGAGGAAAGGTCCATAAACCATTATTAAGAAGTGACCGAAGATATCAATGCTTGACCCAGTACAAGCATTGTGGAACTTGTGTCTCTTGGGGAAACTGCTAGGTACATATGACCTAGATTGGCCACTGTTGGAAACAGAATACTGGGCTTGATGGACCTTGGTCTGACCCAGTATGGCATATCTTATGTTCTTATGTTCTTATTTAAAAACAAAACAAAACCTCTCCTTCTCCACAGAGACCATGTGGCTATCCCACCAGTTATAGGAAATCATAGGAGACATGGCAGAGGTAGAAAACCCAGCCCTAGGGCCCCTGTGGGTGATCCCAACTTTGCCAAAAATAACACTGGTCAACACTGAAATCATTACTGACTTTAAAAGGCTCTAATCTGTGGTATCTTTGTGAGCTGAACACGAATATAACATTAAAAAAATTTTATTGGCTCTCGTTTTGAAGATATTGCATGTAGTTCATTTTTGACGTTTCACCGTGTAAATTTATCCAGTAGGACATCAACAACATCCCAAGTAAGCCTTGAATGATGTAATATTGCATCACATTGCATAATACCAGCATGCACACATCATCCAGAGTTGATTGCATCATTTTCTGATGCAATGCAATACTACTGCCAGATGGCTGCTGAAGCCAGCTGACGTCAGCAGTGTACTATACACAGTCAGAAAGGAAAGTAATCTGGTATTCTGTTCCGATATTGAAAGCATCATGAATGCCTTAAAAATCACTCATGAGCCACAAGACTGGAGACTATTTATAGACTCTTCGAAACTGAGTCTGAAGGATGTGCTTTTGAACAATGGAAACCGTCTTCCATCTATTCCAGTAGCGCATGCCGTCCACATGAAAGAGACATACGATAACTTAAAGCATCTACTGACTTCCATTAACTATAACAAGTACAGCTGGCACCTCTATGGTGACTTGAAGGTAGTGGCCCTTTTAATGGGACTGCAGCAGGGATATATAAAATACATGTTTCTTATGTGAGTGGGATAGTCGAGCAAGGGATTGGCAGTACTTGCGGAAAGAATGGAATCGCAGACAAAATGTAACAGTTGGAGAGAAGAATATCCAGCACCCAGCTCTGGTTGAGGCTCACAAAATCCTGCTACCACCCCTTCACATTCGTGAAAGCCATGGACCGCACTTAACCAGCTTTCCGATACCTGCATGAAAAATTCCCTCAACTCCGCAAAGCAAAGATTAAAGAGGGAGTTTTTGTAGGTCCTCAGATTCGAGAGCTCTTCAAAGATGACTGGTTCAACAACTTGCTGCAGGGTGATACGAAACAAGCATGGAAATCACAGTTATTTACCTGTAACAGGTGATCTCTGGGAACAGCAGGAATAAGTCTTCACATATGGGTATCGTCGGTACCGACAGAGCCTGCGCGGGAACGCTCCCCAGCGTCCAATCAGAAAGCTTTTGGGAGCATCCCACAGCGCCTGCATGCTGCCTTCCCGCCTTTCCCAACTGTCTCTCCTCAGTTAGGTTTTAAAGCTGAGACAAAGAGAGAGAGAGAGAGAGAGAGAGGGAAAGGAAAGATAGATAGAGAGATACAACTCCTAGGGGAGATGGGTGGTTTGTGAAGACTTATTCCTGCTGTTCCCAGAGATCACCTGTTACAGGTAAGTAACTGTGCTATCTCCAGGAACAAGCAGGAATGAGTCTTCACATATGGGGACTCCCTAGCTTTAGATGCCAGGGAGAGACCCCAGAAGTTGTGTTTCCCTGGGACAGGGCTCCACTTCCCCCCATGGATCTCTGGCATACCATCAGGGATGGTGGGTAGGAGTTGATTAAGTATTGAACAGGTGGTTTGAGAACAGCCTGACCAAACAAGGCATCCCAGCGGGAGTCCTTGTCCAAGCAGTAATGGGCTGTGACGGTATGAACCGAGGCCCAAGTGGCTGCTCGACAGATGTCGTCAATAGACACAGAGTTCAGATGAGCCCTCCAGAGAAAGGTTCTTACTCTGATAGGCGAAAGAAATACACTGGGCAATCCAGTTAGACAGTGTTCTCTTGGAGACTGGTAGTCCCAAATGAGAAGGATCAAAGGCAACAAAGAGCTGAGAGGACTTTCTATGTTGCTGTGTCCTTTGTAAATAAAAGGCCAGAGCTCTTTTACAGTCCAGGGTATGAAGATTCCTCTCTGCACTTGATGCATGAGGCCCTGGAAAAAAGACAGGTAGGTAGGTAGACCTCCTGGTTGAGGTGAAAGGGCGAGACCACCTTAGGCATAAAATGTGGATGAGTCCTAAGGACTACCTTGTCATGATGGAACCTTGTATAAGGTGGATTAGGTACGAGTGCTTGCAATTCACTAATACAACGTGCTGATGTGATTGCAATAAGAAAGATAACTTTCCAAGAAAGGTATTTCAAGGAGGTGGTAGCCAAAGGTTCAAAAGGCAGCTTCATAAGCTGACCAAGAACCAGGTTCAAGTCCCATGCCACCGGAGGTGGTCTAATGGGAGGCTTTGTTAAAAGGAGGCCTCTCATGAACCTTGCTACAAGAGGATGAGAGGAAACAGGTTGTCCATTCAGAGGCTTAAGGGAAGCTGCAATAGCACTCAAATATGATAATTACACCTATCTGGTTATTGTGGAGTGGAGGAGTGGCCTAGTGGTTGGGGCAAGGTACTTCGGGCCGGAAGGTCGGGGGTTCAAATCCCACTAGAGGACAGCAACCTTGGGCCGGAAGGACTGGGGTTTCTAGTCCCACAGGTGCTCCTTGTGGTCTTGGGCAAGCCACTTAACCCTCCACAGCCCAGGTTCCCTGTAAAATAGTTCTCTGTGTGCTGTGCTTTCCTGTCTAATCAATGTGTTTATACCTCAAAATTTCCTGTCATGATTTGACAATTTCCAATCTGTAATCAAAACCGCTGCTGATCGCTGGAAGTAGCGGTATACAAATGTATACTAAATAAATAAAAAAAAATTGTAGTTCCTTGAGTGACGACAGTTCAGTACTCTACCTCTGGGTTGTCAACCTCCTCCTGCAGCTTTGGAGACTGGCATGTCAAAATGATGACATCACTGGATATAGCCTGCTGCACTCTCACCTCAGTCCCAGTGTGAACTATTAACAAAGCAGACTCAAAGGAACAACCAATAAGTAGCCTAAATCAATCAATAGCATCAATTCTATCTACACTGAACACCCTTTAAGCAAACTGGCAAGGCTTTCTTACGCCCCCCTTTTTGTTGTTTGTTGTTTTTTTTTTTTTTTAATAGAACGTTAAACATATAACAAAATGACTCAAACACCACAACCTACCTGTAATACTTCTCTTTTTAGCGGAAACGCTGAATTCTTACTGAACAACACTCTGGGCGGGACGGAGGACTGAACTGTCGTCACTCAAGAAACTACAATTACTAGGTAAGTGTAATTATCATTTCCTTATTGTTCCTCCAGTTCAGTCCTCTACCTCTGGGAAGTACCAGAGCAGTAATCATTGGGAGGGACCCCGCCAACCGGCACACAGCACCACTGACCCGAAACGGGCATCTGCCGCCGCCGCAACATCCAGCCGGTAATGCTTACTGAAAGTATGTAGAGACGACCAAGTCGCCGCCCTACAAATATCCCCTGGCGGCACCAAACTATGCTCCGCCCAGGAGCACGCCTGCGCTCTGGTGGAATACGCACGCAAACCCGCTGGTACCGCACGTCCTTGAAGGAGATAGGCTGAAGCAATCGCCTCTCGAATCCACTGGGCAATGGAGGCCTTAGCTGCCGCCTCCCCTTTGCGCACACCTCCGAATAACACAAATAACCGATCCGATTTGCGAAAGGACTCTGTCACTTTTAAATATCTGCGCAACATCCTCTTCACATCCAACCGTCGCAAACTGCACTCCGGTTCACCGCCGTCCCGAGAACCCAGCACTGGCAAACATACCGCCTGATTCAGATGAAAGGAAGACACAACTGTGGGCAAAAAGGACGGAACCGGCCGCAGCACCACCTTCTCTCGAGAAAAAGACAAGAAAGGCTCCCTACACGACAACGCCTGTAATTCAGAAATGCGTCTAGCTGAACACATCGCCACCAGGAAAACCGTTTTCAATGTCAAGTCTTTCACCGAAACCTGAAGCAAAGGCTCAAAGGCTTAGATAACGCTGCCAACACCAAATTGAGATCCCAGGGCGGAATCAACACTCTACGCGCTGGCCTCAATCGAGAGACTGCTTTCAGGAAACGAACCACATCAGGATGGGAACTCAGCTGTACTCCCTGCACCTTGCCCCGATAACAGGAAAGGGCTGCCAACTGCACACGCAGCGAACTGGCTGCAAGACCTTTATCAAAACCGCATTGCAGAAATTCTAAAATTGACGGAATATCGACCTTAGACGCTCGGATCTGTTTTCTCGAGCACCAATCTTCAAAAATACGCCAAACGCACACATATGCCAAAGAAGTGGACTGCTTGCGCGCCCTAATCAGCGTAGCAATGACCGCCGCCGAATAGCCTTTTCTTCTCAGTCGCGCCCTTTCAATGGCCAGACCGTAAGCGAGAACCGATCCACTTGAGGCATGAAAAGAGGGCCCTGAAGCAACAGGTCCGCTCTTGCCGGCAACCTCCACGGCTGACCGTCCAGAAGCCGCATGAGATCTGCGTACCACGGGCGCCTCGGCCAGTCGGGCGCCACGAGCAGCACCTTTCCCGGGTGAGCCCCAATCTTTTGCACTACCCGGCCTATCAATGCCCACGGGGGAAAGACATAAAGGAGCCCCGCCATCGGCCACGGCTGCATCAGCGCGTCGATGCTCTCCGACATCCACTCTCGCCTCCTGCTGAAGAACCTGCCAGCCTTCGCCGACTGAAAGCTCGCCGTGAGATCCATTATGGGCAATTCCCATCGATTCACTATCTGCGCAAAGACGTCGGGATGCAGCTCCCCCACTCCCCCGCATCCACTCGCACTCTGCTGAGGAAATCCGCCTCGACATTGTCTTTTCCTGCTATGTGAGCTGCCGAGATTGCCGTCACCCGGTTCTCTACCCAAGCGAACAACCTGTCTGCCTCTTCCTCCATCGCCGCACTTCCTGTGCCTCCCTGACGATTGACGTAGGTGACCGCCGCCAAGTTGTCGGACAGAATCCGAACCGGGCGACCCAACACCAACTCCTCGAACGCCTCCAGTGCTAGTGCTATTGCGCGCAGTTCCAGTCGGTTTATCAACCAAGACGCCTCCAGGGGAGACCACACCCCCTGCGCGAACCTGCTCCCGCAGTGGGCTCCCCAACCGGCTAGACTGGCGTCCGTGATGAGCGGCAGCCAGTCCGGGAGTTCCAGTGGCATGCCGGCTGATAGCGACGACCTGAGGAGCCACCACTGCAGGGACTGCCTGACCTTGACTGGACACGGAAGTTGTTTGCTCAGATGATCGGACTGATGCGACCAGCGACGAAGCAGCGCTCTTTGTAGGGGCCGCATATGCACCTTGGCCCATGGAACCGCTTCTATCGTTGCCGCCATCGTTCCCAACACCCGAAGGTAGGACCATGCCATCGGGGCTGGAGTGGCTTTGAACTGACGAACTAAACTCTGAAGTGCCTGAGCTCTCTTGTACGGCAAACACACTTGACCGCTCTTCGTGTCGAACCGCACTCCTAAGTACTCTAAATCCTGGGAGGGCTTCAGCCGACTCTTGGTGTAGTTTACCACCCACCCCAGATTCTGCAAAAAATCCACGACTCTGCCTGTCACCCGAACACTCTCTTCCTCGGATTTGGCCCGTATCAGCCAATCGTCGAGGTACGGGTGTATGAGAATCCCTTCCTTGCGAAGCGCCGCCGCCGCCACCACCACCACCATAATTTTGGTGAAAGTCCGAGGCGCCGTAGCCAGACGCCCGGAACTGATAATGACCCCAAGGCAGGGCAAACCTCAGGAACCTCTGATGAGCCGCCCGGATAGGAATATGCAAATACGCTTCTGAAAGGTCCAGCGACGTCAAATACTCCCCTTGACGCACCGCTACAATCACTGAATGCAAAGTTTCCATCCGGAAGTGTGGAACCCGCAGGCACCGATTCACGGCCTTGAGATCTAAAATGGGTCTTAAGGATCCGCCCTTCTTTGGCACCACAAAATAAATGGAATACCGCCCCATGCCATACTCCTCTTTCGGAACTTCTACGACCGCTACTAACCGGACAAGTCGCTCCAAGGTCTCACGAATCGCCAGGACCTTTTTGGGCCCTCTGCAAGGGGACATGACGAAGGAATCTGTCACCGGCCGTGCCAACTCTAGCGCATACCCCTGACGAATTATCTCCAACACCCACTGGTCGGAGGTGATGTGGGTCCAAGCAGAAAGAAACTCCCGCAGCCTTCCTCCTATGGGAGGCCCCTCCACTGGGACCCACCTCACTTCATTGAGCCTTGCGAGGTGCGGAAGTGGAACTTGTGGAAAAACCTCTATTGGCTCCCCTAAACCCACAGAGGTTCTGGGCTCGGGAAGGAAAGCGACCCCGCTGAAAACTGACGAACCTCGACGCCCGGAACAGTCGAAAATCATGAAACTGGCCCCGAAAGCTCGAAATGGGCCTCCCCGGTTTCGGCTTATCCTCCGGAAGCCGGCCCACCTTGGAATCACCCAGGTCCTTGACCAACTTATCCAAGTCCTCTCCAAATAATAAACCACCTTTAAATGGCAACTTACTAAGGCGAGACTTAGAAGATCCGTCCGCCGCCCAATTCCGTAACCACACCGACCTGCGGGCGGCCACTACGGAAGCCGTACTATTAGCAAGTGCTCGGATCAAATCATAATGCACGTCTGCTAGGTATGCCGCTCCGGACTCCAGGCGACCCAACTCCTTGATCTCTTCGCTATCCATATGCGGGGACTGTCGCAACCTCTGAACCCAGCGTAAACACGCTCGAGCTACTCAGGCACCACAAACAGACGCCTGTAACGACAGGGAATCTGCCTCAAAAATCTGTTTCAGCAAACCGTCCACCCTACGGTCCTGGGCATCCTTTAAGGCCGTGCTACCTTCCACCGGGATAGTAGTCTTCTTTGTCACAGCCGAAACTACTGCATCCACCCGGGGCGCTTTAAACCTTTCCTTATCTTTATCTGCCAAAGGATAAAGCCTATTCATAGTCCTTACACCACGAAGTCCTGCCTCTGGTCGGTCCCATTCCTCTTAAATCATTTTGTCCACCACCCTGTGAATGGGAAAAACCACCTGCGTCTGCCGAACTGCCTGAATGACAGGATCTTCTACTTCATCTTCCACAGGGACTTGCGTGGACAGATTCAGCATCTGCATAGCTTCCGTGATCGACGCCGATAGCTCTTCCCTACGGAAGACTCTAATAATTTTAGATTGGTCCTCGGGTTCAGGAATCTCCCCCTCCTCAAGATCCTGAACCCCTTCCTCAAGATCCCAATCAATCTCTTCTCCGTCCATCCAATCCTGTTCCGCAGAAGTGGTATTTCGCATCCTCGGCTTCTTGGGAGCCGGAGGCCCTTCGCCCCCCTCGTCCACCGTGTCCGAAAGGGAGGAAGGCCCGGCCAGCGCCAGAGCCCCTGGCAACTTACCTTGACGCCTCAAACAGAAAGCCCGATGCATCAACAATACAAAATCAGGGCTAAAATCCCCAAGGTCCGAGGACTGCGCCATCAGACGTACCCCAGACGGACCCGCAGCGTCCTCCAACGCAGACCCTTGCTCAGGAGGCTGAGGAGACGCTGACACTCCCAAAGTACCCCCCTGCATCTCCGAGACCTCTTTAAGATCCATTTGCTGCTCCACAGCTGATGACAGAGTGGCACAACCCCTGCACACTCCGGAATCAGCTACAGCGCCCCTACGGGTTCCACAGACAACACACTGTGGACGCCCTGCCATAACACTACTGAGTCAGGAAGCAAGGCCACTATTTGCTGCAGTCTTATTGCCCCCCCCTGCTGGGTTTTTTTTCTTTAGATCAACGATTACCCAAAAGAAAACGCAGCCCCAACTAATTAACAGTGCAGAAACTTAAAAACACCGACCATCCACGCTCCCCCCCCCCACAAGAAAGGAAGCCCCTCCCCCTTCTCCCGCGAGAGAGACAGAAGCGCGATAAGGAAAGCCCCAAACTTAGAAGGGAAACAAAAGAAAAGAAAAGAAAAGAAAAGAAAACTCTCTCCTGCACTCCGCAAAACTTTTGTCTGTGGCAGACTCGTGACGGGACCCGTTAGCAGCCACGCGGTTTCCCCGCACTGCAGGAAAATGGCCGCCGTGTGCCCGACGGAGGAAAAAGGGCACCAAAAAGCTGCCCGGTCCACACTGCGGGCTTTAGCAGGGACTCGTGCCAGGAACGCTGAGCCTGAAACCGGTGACTACTTACCGGCCAGGACTGCGCCGTTAAATAGAGAAAGCCGTGGCTGACATTCAGCTCGTCAGACAGAGCTCTCCCCCGCAGCCACAAGCAAAAAACTAACCCGGCCCGGGAAGGCAACAGCTGCACACAAGGGGATCTCCCCCGAAATGTCCGGGGGTAGAGAACCTGAGGCTCCTAAAAGGTGAGAAAACGCTCCTGCTTAGGCCCCACCAATGAATGGCAAAGAAGTTCCGTTTGCTATCCTGACCCTCAGAAGGCCAGGGAGTAAGAATGCCAAAGAGCCTTTAACATATAGCTTTTTTTTTTTTTTTTTTTTATAAGGGTACACACGCACTCACTTCCTAAAATGACAAATCCTATTCCTCAGCTACACTACCATAACGCTCCTTATCTGTTTCTCCAGAGAGCCTCTACTAGGCTCGCCAACGTCCTCCTGCTGCCTGGAGACTGGTCACACTGGGACTGAGGTGAGAGTGCAGCAGGCTATATCCAGTGATGTCATCATTTTGACATGCCAGTCTCCAAAGCTGCGGGAGGAGGTTGACAACCCAGAGATAGAGGACTGAACTGGAGGAACGATAAGGAAGGACCCTTACTAAATTAGTTTTAAGGCCTGCATTAGACAGATGGAGGAGATACTCCAGCAAAGATTCCAGGGGTATGGCAAGGGGGTTAAGACCCTTCCCAGCGCACCAGATAGTAAACCTCTTCCACTTGAAAGCATAAGAACGTCTAGTGGAAGGTTTTCTGAAAGCATAAAGAACATCTTTCACCTGTTGAGAAAGATGAAGATCTTGGAGATCTAGGCCTTCAGCAACCAAGCCCTGAGATGCAGAGACAGGGGATTGGGATGACATAACTTCCCGTCCTCTTGAGATAGGAGATCTGGAGCAGACCCTAACTCGAGGGAGGGAGCTTGAGAGAGATGTAGAAGCAGAGGGTACCACACTTGCCGTGGCCAATGTGGAGCTATGAGAATCATGTGGCCTCTGTCTCTCTGAAGCTTAACAGGGTTTTGGGAATTAGGGGAATGGGTGGAAAGGCATACAGGAAGAAGGAAAGCATCTCTTGCCTGAGCTCCCTAAGCCGGAGTTCTGGAACAGAACCGGGGAAGTTCGGCATTCCACGGACTTGCAAAGAGGTCTATGTCCGGGGTTCCCCAAATCTGAAAAATCCTGGTCACCTGGTCCACATGTAGGGACCACTCGTGTGGAAGCAGAACTCGACTGAGCCTGTCTGCCCAAGAGTTTTGAACGCCTGGAAGATAAACTGCCAGAAGATTAATTTGATGCTCTCTGGCGAGGGCCCACAGTCGCAAAGCTTCGTTGCAAAGCGACAGAGAGCCAGTTCCGCCCTGCTTGTTCACATAGAACATGGCTACCTGATTGTCCATGTGGATAAGGACTGTCTTGCAGCTGAGCAGGGTGTGGAACACTCGCAGAGCAAGGAAGATTGCTCTGAGTTCCAAGAGATTGATATGTAGACAAGTCTCCTGTGGGGACCAGATGCCCTGGGTGGAGAGGTCTTGTAGATGAGCTCCCCACCCCATTGGAGAAGCATCTGTTGTGAGAGTTGCTTGGGGTAGAGACTGCTGAAAGGGGGACCCCAGAAACAGGTTTTGAGGGGACTTCCACCACTGGAGCGACAAAATGAGGCGACTTGTGTTTGCTATTTTGTCTGACAGGCAGTCTAATGCCTGGGTCCATTGGGTGGATAAAGTCTACTGAGCTGCTCTCATGTGAAGGCGAGCATATGGGACCACATGCACAGTGGATGCCATGTGGCCTAGTAATTGTAACATCTCTCGAGCAGTTAAGTGAGGCTTCAACTCTACTTGAGAAGTTAACTGCATCAAGCGAAGGCAACGGGCCTGGGGAGATAGGCCCTTGCCTTTGTGGTATCCAGCAATGCCCCTATAAACTCCAGGGACTGAGTAGGGGTTAAATTGGATTTTGGGATGTTTATTATCAGCCCTAAATACTGAAGGATACTCATTGTGCACGCTAGAGAACTCTTGGCCTCTGACTGAGTGGGAGCTCGGATGAGCCAGTCATCCAAATAAGGGAAGACGACTATTCCCAGAGTGCGCAGAAATGCAGCTACCACTGCCATGCATTTTGTGAACACCCTTGGTGCAGAGGCCAGACCAAAAGGGAGCACTCTGTATTGATAGTGCTTCTCTTGAAAAAGGAACCGAAGGAACCTTCTGTGAGTTGGATGGATGAGAACATGGGTGTACGCATCCTTGAGATCTAGAGAACAAAGCCAATCCTGACTCTGAAGGTATGGCAGCAGAATTCTCAGAGAAATCATTTTGAATTTTTCCTTGACTAGGAATCTGTTCAATTCTCTGAGATCTAAGATGGGTCTGTAGCCCCCTGTTTTCTTTGGGATAAGAAAATAGGGGGAGTAGAAACCTGTGCCCTGTTGTTGAAGAGGCACTTCCTCTATTGCCCGCTGGGTGAGAAGGGTAGCAATCTCCTGCCCCAACAGGCTGAGGAGGGAGGTTGGAGAATTGAACTGGTGCACTCTTGTGTGAGGAGGCAAGCTTGAAAAATGAAGCCTGTACCCCTCTCTTATGATGGAGAGTGTCCAATGCTCTGCTGTAATTTGCTCCCATCTGGGAGCAAAATGACATAACCTTCCTGGAATGGTGGAGGGCTCTGGTCCTTCCAGAGCCAGGAAGGCCAACTTCTCTAGCGGAAAGTCAAAGGCCCTGAGGGGGCTGAGGTTTCTGGGTCGGTGGAGGCCTAGCAGCCTTTGCTTTGCTCTGTTTGGATGATTGCTGACGTTTGGTAGGGAACTGAGCTGCAGAAGATGCCCGCTGACCATAAGCAGGATAGAATCTTCCCTTTTTAGAAAAAGGTGCTTTCTTGAACAACCTTTTCTTAGCAGGAGCAGCTGTGGATTTGGATAGTCTATCCAAGGCAGAGTTTTCAGCATCCATCTGATTGGCTTTTGCTTGCCAATCTTTACCAAACAGGTTCTCACCTGTACAAGGGATATTTCCCAATTCATCTTGAACCCAGATCTCCAAATCAGATGCTTGAAGCCAAGCAATTCTATGTGCACCTATGGCAATAGCTGAGGCTCTGCTGACACATTCAAAGGAGTCGAAAGCTGCACGTTTGGAGAATTTGGAGATATCTTGGGCATGTTTAAGCCAAGTGAGAAAGTCCTGTCTTTTATCTTCAGAAATGAAAGGACTTAAAGTCTGCAAATGATCAGTGAATTCTTTTAAGAACATTCCCATGTAAAGACAATAGGAATTAATTCTCGCAGCAAGCATGGAAGCTTGGAAGACTCTTCTTCCAAAAGCATCCAGGGTTCTACATTCACGTCCTGGAGGATTAGAGGCATGTCTTTTGGCACTTCTAATCTTTCTCATAGCAGACTCAACCACAATAGAGGAAGTTGAGTTTTATGGAAACCAGGACAAGGAAAGACACGATACATGGTATCCAACCTGCGAGAATGAGGGGAGGTGGTCAGAGGTGCTTCCCACATCCTTAACATGAGATCATACAAAATCTCATGAACGGGCAAGGTAGCTGCCTCCTTAGGAGTTTTAGGATATTGTAAAATATCTAACTCCTTGGCTCTGGGTTCTGTCTCAGGGGCCACCATAATGGAGTGGAGGAGTGGCCTAGTGGTTGGGGCAAGGTACTTCAGGCCGGAAGGTCGGGGGTTCAAATCCCACTAGAGGACAGCAACCTTGGGCCGGAAGGACTGGGGTTTCTAGTCCCACAGGTGCTCCTTGTGGTCTTGGGCAAGCCACTTAACCCTCCATAGCACATGTTCCCTGTAAAATAGTTATCTCCAAGTTATAATGCCCTGTTCAATGTAATTTCGGTTTGTTCCATGTAAACCGCACTGATGCAGAATAGCACGGTATATAAGAGAATGTAAATAAAATAAATAAATAAATAAAAGGCCCCGAGCCACCTCCCTGATGAAGTCTTGAAAAGACAAGTCCTCTGGAGGAGACATCCTTCATTTAGGAGAGGACTCCTCCTGTGGAAGAAGCATCACTGCATCGACCGACTCTTCAGAATCCTCAGAGGAATCGAAGTATCGTCTGTCCGGATGCTCTTGCAAAGCCCGATACCCGTACCGACTGGGATTGGCATCGGAAATAACCGGTACTGGGGTATCGGTACCGGAAGGCTTCAGAGGACAGAGTACCGGCATAGCGGACATCGATGCCGATGTCGATGCCACCGGTACCGGAATCGGTACCGATGGCGATGCTATAGCCGGTACCGGTGGGGTAGTCTGTTGCGGTACCACGGGCGTCGATGTCACAAGGAAAGTCGCCAGACTGCATTCTATGGACAGAATCCTCTGATCCATCGACGCCGCCAATGCTTGGAAGTCGGTACCGGTGGAAGCCACCGGTACCCCAGAGCATGGCACCAGGAGATCTGTCGAGGCCACGCCATCGAGATCATCCTGGAACCCCGATGATGATGCTTTACAGGCCGAAGCCTCTCGCCGGGGTAATTTTGCCAGTGCAGAATCCTCGAGGGCAACGCCAGAGGCATCTCAATGCTTAGAAGGAGATAGCGTAGTTACTCACCTGTAACAGGTGTTCTCCAGGAGCAGCAGGAATCAGTCCTCACTTATGGGTGACGTCGGCGCCGACGGAGCCCTCGCGGAGCAATTTTCCCCAGCTTTCAAAGAAAGCCTTTGGGAATTGCAGCGCGCATGCGCGGTCGTCTTCCCGCCCGAGGGTGCCATCTTAGCCAGTCAGATGACATAGCTAAAAAAGACAGCATAAAAATTTGCAAAAAGAACATAAGCAGACGATTGCAACTCCAAGGGGAGGAGGGAGGGTAGTGAGGACTGATTCCTGCTGCTCCTGGAGAACACCTGTTACAGGTGAGTAACTACGCTTTCTCCAGGACCAAGCAGGAAGTCAGTCCTCACTTATGGGACTCCCAAGCTCAAGGCTACCGGAGACCCTAAGCACAAATATGAGCTCCCTCTAGCTCAGCAGCACAGAAGGATAGAATCTTCGCTGAAATATCACCCACCGGTAGCCCACATCCGGGATGGAGGGTAGGAGTTGCTCAGACCTCAAAGAGATTACGGAGGACTGCCTGTCCGAAAGCACTGTCCCTACGGGACTCCCTCTCGAGACAGTAATGGACCGCAAAAGTCTGGCTCGAAGACCAAGTAGCGGCCCGGCAGATGTCTGCCAGCGGAACAGAGCGGAGGTAAGCCACTGACGTGGCCTTTGCCCGAACACAATGAGCCGTGACTCGACTTTCTAAGGAGAGTCCGGCTGCCCCATAAGCCCAAGAGATACAGTCCGCAACCCAGATGGACAGAGTACGCTTGGAGACCGGGAGCCCCAATCTATTGGGGTCAAAAGACACAAAAAGCTGAGCAGCTTTACGGTGCTCCCGCGTACGGTCAAGGTAGAAGTTCAGAGCCCTTCTACAGTCCAGGGTATGGAGGACCGTCTCAGCTCGGCTGGAGTGTGGTCTGGGAAAGAAGGTTGGAAGTACCACCTCCTGATTGATGTGAAAAGGGGAGACCACTTTAGGCAGAAATTTCGGATGAGTCCGTAGGACCACCCTATTCTTGTAGAACCTAGTGTAAGGGGGATCAGACACGAGGGCCTGCAATTCACTTACGCGTCTAGCGGAAGTGAGGGCTATCAAGAACAGTGTTTTCCAAGACAGAAAACGGAGAGAACAGGTAGCCATAGGTTCAAAAGGCGGACAGGTGATCCGCTGCAACACCACATTCAGGTCCCAGTCAGGCGCTGGCGGGCGCAGAGGTGGTTTAAGTAGAAGGAGACCTCGGAGAAACCTCGCTACGAGAGGGTCATTGGAGAGAGGTCTGCCGTCCACCGGCACATGATGTGCTGAAAGAGCACTGAGGTGAACTTTGACGGAGTTGGACTTAAGTCCCAGATTAGAGAGGTGCAGCAAGTACTGCAAGATCACCGACACCGGGCAGGAGAAGGGATCCTGAGACTGTTGGGTACACCAGACTGCAAAGCGACGCCATTTAAGGGCGTAGCATTTGCGGGTAGAAGGCCGTCGCGAAGCCAAGACGACCTCCTCCACCTCCGCCGGCAGGAGAAGGGGAGCAAGGACTACCCTCTCAGCAGCCAGCCAGGCCATGAGGTTGAGAGACCTGAGGTTGGGGTGCAGGAGGGACCCCTGATCCTGAGTGAGGAGATCCGGTTGTACCCCCAGAGGGATGGGATCCTCCACCGCCAGTTGCAGCAGGAGCGGAAACCACGGCTGTCTGGGCCAGCGAGGGGCCACCAGGATCATGAAGGCTTTGTCTCGGAGAACCTTGAAAAGAGTCCGAGAGACTAGCGGGATGGGAGGGAAAGCATACAGAAGGCTCCCCGACCATGAGATCAGAAAGGCGTCCGCCGCAACCCGAAGGGGGTGCGGCTGACGAGAGCAGAAGCGAGGAAGTTGCCGGTTGAGAGGACTGGCAAAGAGATCTACCGTGGGGAGACCCCACTTGAGGAAGAGCTTCTGAACTACCAAGGGATCCAGACGCCACTCGTGCGGCTGGAGGACCCTGCTGAGTTTGTCTGCAAGGCAATTTTCTTGGCCCGGGAGATAAACCGCCTTGAGGAGAATGCCGTGACTGACGGCCCAAGAGCAGAGCTTCAGTGCCTCCCGGCAGAGGAGGAAGGAGCCCGTGCCCCCCTGCTTGTTCACGTAGAACATGGCAACTTGATTGTCCGTCTGGACAAGGACGGATTGGTGGGAAGTCAGGTGGGAGAAGGCCTTGAGAGCTAGGCGGATCGCCCTGAGCTCCAGGAAGTTGATCTGCTGAGCAGACTCCCACGTGGTCCAGAGGCCTTGAGTACGTGCCTCTTGGCAATGTGCTCCCCAGCCCAGGAGGGATGCATCGGTGGTCAGCACCCGGGTCGGCTGAGGTGACTGGAAAGGCATTCCGAATATCAGGTTCGGCTGCCGGAGCCACCACCGGAGAGACGAGAGCAGCGGCTCGGAGACGCGCACTAGGTCTGCCAGGCCGCCTGTGGCTTGTCGCCACTGCTGGCGGAGACACCATTGAGCAGACCGCATATTCAGGCGGGCATTGGGGGTCACATGGACGGTGGAAGCCATATGGCCGAGCAGTCCAGGAAGCGCCTGGCGGAGACCAGGGGCTGGCTGCGAAAGCGGTCGGCTAGGTCCATGAGCCGTTGAGCCCTGTCGAGCGGTAGGTACGCTCGTGCCCGAGGAGTGTGCAGCCTTGCGCCGATGAACTCGAGATCCTGTGAGGGGAGCAAAGTGGACTTTGCGAAGTTTATAACAAAGCCCAAGTGCTGCAGCAGAGTCACCGTGCGGCACGTGGCGTTGGTGACCTCCTGAGCGGACGCTGCTCTGATGAGCCAGTCGTCGAGGTACGGAAAGACATAGAGGCCGTGAAGCCGGAGATGGGCCGCCACGACCGCGAGACATTTTGTGAAGACTCGCGGTGCGGAGGATAGGCCAAAGGGCAGTACTCTGTACTGGTAATGATTTCCTGCCACCACAAACCTTAGGTATTGGCGGTGGTTTGGGTGGATGAGGATGTGCGTGTAGGCATCCTTTAGATCCAAGGAGCATAGCCAATCTCCCTGCTGGAGGTAGGGCAGAAGGATTCCAAGGGTAAGCATTTTGAACTTCTCCCGCACAAGGAACTTGTTGAGGTTGCGCAAGTCCAGGATGGGTCTGAGGCCCCCTGTTCTCTTTGGTATCAGAAAATACCTTGAATAAAAGCCTTGACCTCTCAGGTGGTGGGGCACCGGTTCCACCGCCTGTTCCTGCAGAAGACCTGCTAACTCCTGAAGGAGCAACTCCCTGTGCAGAGGGGGGCGCGAAGGTTCTCCCGGAAAATAGGAGGGAGGGACCTGATGGAAGTGGAGAAGGTAGCCTTCTCGCACGACCTGAAGTACCCAGGCATCTGCGGTGATGCTGGACCACCTGTGGGCGAAGTGAACCAGCCGGCCTCCGGTGCTGGGAGGAACCAGCGGGGGGGAGAGGCTATGCTGAGCGAGTCAAAAACCCCCACCCTGCTGAGCAGGGGCTGGTGGTGCAGGCTTGGGGGCTTGCTGCCTACGGGACCCGTCACCCCGTCCCTTGGCCTGCTGGCCCTGTTGGGGAGCTGCAGGGGCCTGATAATGGGGGTACTGTTTGTAGGCAGCCGCCTTCCTCGGGTAAAAGGACTTTTTTCCCGAGCCCTTCTTTTTCTGGGAAGGGGCGGAGGTCTTCCTAGAAAGCCTGGTCCTGGTGAGAGTCTCAGTCTCAATTTGTGCAGCCTTTTCCGCCATGGGCTTGCCAAAGAGGTTTTCGCCTCGGCAGGGGACATCGACCAACTTGTCCTGTACCCAGGGCTCAAGGTCTGACGACTGAAGCCAAGCCTGTCGGCGGGCACCGATGCCGGCTGCGGCCACTCTAGCCGAGGCCTCAAAGCCATCATAGGCTGCTCGGGACATGAACTTTGAGCATTCCCGAATGCCCGTGGACAAGGCTAGGAACCTCCGCAAGGGCTCCTCGGAGAGACCAGCGGAGAATCCGGCTAGCTCTTTAGCCAGATCACGGAGATACATGCCCATGTAGAGCTGGTAAGTCTGGACACGACATGCGAGCATAGAGCCCTGGAAGCACTTCTTGCCAAGGCCATCCAGGTTACGGGCCTCCCTTCCAGGAGGCACCGAGGAGTGCATCTTCTGGCTCTTAAGACGATGCATGGCCGATTCCACTACCATGGAATGGTGTGGCAGCTGTGCCTTCTGAAAACCAGGGCTCTTGCGGACCCGATAGATAGAATCGACCCGCTTGCTCAGGACCGGCGAGGAGGCCGGACTCTCCCACATGCGGAAGAGTAGTCGTTCCAGCATAGGAGGAACCGGCACAGTAAAGTGCTCCCTCGCGGGAGAGTCATACTGGAGGGCGTCGAGCTCTTCGGCTCGAGGCTCCTCCTCGGGATCCGCAGGGAAGGCCAAAGCCTTGGCCATATCCCTAACGAAGTCCGAGAACCGGGCATCCTCCGGGGGGGACTGCTTCCGAGGCTCGGACCCCGGTGAGTCCGATGGGACACACCGAGTCCGGAAAGAATCAGGTGACTCTTCCTCCTCAGACTCCCAGACCGACTCCGACGAGGACTCGGTGGGGTCGGCCCGGGCAGGGTGCGGCGCCAGCCGCCCCGACGTCGAGGGAGTCGGCGTCGGCGACCTCGGTCCCGAACGGGAGGCCGAGGGTGACCTCGACCGAGGATCGACTCGAGTTCTCATTGACTCGAGGATCGGCTCGGTCTCCGGGGTCGACTTGGACGTCGACGTCCCGGCGGTCGGGGCAGCGGCGCCAGCGAGGCCAGCGAGCAGTGCCCGCTGCTGTTCCATGAAGGCAGACAGTCTGCTCTCCAAGGCCGTCAACCTGAGTCCGAGCTCAGGTGACCCAGCAGCCCCCGACTCGGGCCCCGACGGCGTCGGGCCCGACGTCGGCTGTCGCGGAGGCGAGTCCAGAAGGACCACAGGACTTACCCGGGCAGGCATCTCCGACTCCAGGCGAGGTCGCTTCGGGATGTGTTCCTTCTCCAAGGACCCGGGGCGGCTGTCGGGGCTATGCGACCTGGCCCTCGCGGAACCAGGAGCGTCCACCGACGCCGCCCTCGCGGGTTTTTCCTTCCGACGATGGTCCCCGGAGGGAGAACCCCGGTCGGAGGAGCTCCGGCGACGGTCCGAGCTGGAGCCTTTCGACGCGGAGGCCTCCGACGAGGTCCGGGTACGGCTGGGGTCAGCGAAGATTCTCTCACGCTGATGCCGCCGACTCCTCAACGCCTTTGAGGACAGTTTGCTGCAGGGCCCACAGATCAGTTCCTCATGATCCGGGCCCAGGCAGCGGAGGCAAAAGTCGTGTGTGTCGGTTAGTGACATATTTCGGTCACACCGACCACACCGCTTAAACCCACTGGCAGCCATCGGGGGAAAAAGGGCCCCTGCGAGGTCAAAGGACCGGGCTGCCAGGGAAACCGAAAACGAAAGCTGACTAAGTCAGAAAAACCGAAAAAAGTAAGCGGACTCGAGACCGGCGTCGCGAGTCCGGGCGGGAAAACGATCGGCGTCGAACCGAAAGAAAAAAGGATAAAACAAAGAAGAAAATCAACTTTTTCGCGGGGACAAGACGGGGACGTCTGTAGGGCTCCGCGGAAAAAAGAAGACTGGCTAAGATGGCACCCTCGGGCGGGAAGACGACCGCGCATGCGCGCTGCAATTCCCAAAGGCTTTCTTTGAAAGCTGGGGAAAATTGCTCCGCGAGGGCTCCGTCGGCGCCGACGTCACCCATAAGTGAGGACTGACTTCCTGGTTGGTCCTGGAGAACTACCCTTCGAGGACCGGCTGAATTTATGTTTAGTTACCCGAGATCCATGTGAGGAAGAAGCAGCCCTGGAAGACGTCGATGCCACTGAAGCCGCATCAGAGGGAAGCAGGGTACTGAGCTTGGCAGCTCGGTTCTGCAGACCTCTTTTAGACATCATAGAACAGGACAAACAATCTGTGATGGAATGGTCAGGACCTAAACATTTTAGGCACCAGTCATGGGTGTCGGTGACGGAAATTGTACCGCCACATTTTGTGCACTTCTTAAATCCTGAGGCAGGTTTTTCCATGTTAAGGAAAAAAGGTTTTGGGCCTAAGGCCCAAAACGCAAGTGCACCTGAAGAAAAGAAACGGAAAAAAGATTTTTTTTTTTTTTTTTAAACAAGAAGAAAAGAAAAAGACCGGCGGTACCGGTGGAGCGTCGAAGAAGGCAGACGCGACACAAAAGAAATAAAGAAAAATAAAGAAATTCTTCTGCAGTGACAGGAACACGACCTGCTGGCTCCGCGGAAAAGAAGAACTGAGGAGAGACAGTTGGGAAAGGCGGGAAGGCAGCACGCAGGCACTGTGGGATGCTCCCAAAAGCTTTCTGATTGGATGATGGGGAGGGTTCCCATGCAGGCTCCGTCGGTACCGACGATACCCATATGTGAAGACTCATTCCTGCTTGTTCCTGGAGATTGCTTTTCGCCTAGTGTCAATAAACTTTCTTGGGAATGTTAGGTCAGAAAACTACAAGGAAATGATAATTACACTTACCTGGTAATTGTAGTTCCTTTAGTGACGACAGTTCAGTCCTCTACCTCTGGGTTGTCAATCTCCTCCTGCAGCTAGGAGACTGGTATGTCAGAATGATGACATCACTGGATATAGCCTGCTGCACTCCCATCTGCATCCCAGTGTGAACTATAACAAAGCAGACTCAAAGGAACAACAAATAAGTAGCTAAACAGAACATCCATTTCACTACAAGTAATCCCCCCCTTGCCGCCAAGGCTTTCTTACCACCTGCCCTGTCCTCCATAAGGGGACAAACAAAGGAATTGAAGGATTCCCGACTCACCTGTAACACTCTTCTGCTCGCCACCAAACCTGGAACCTCCAAGAAAAAATCCGGGCGGGAAGGAGGACTGAACTGTCGTCACTAAAGGAACTACAATTACCAGGTAAGTGTAATTATCATTTCCTTATCGTTCCTCCAGTTCAGTCCTCTACCTCTGGGATGTACCAGAGCAGTAATCAATGGGAGGGACCCTTCCAGCCGGCAGCTAAAACAGCCGAGCCGAAACGAGCATCCGAAGCCGCAGCAACATCCAGCCTGTAATGTTTGCTGAACGTATGCAGAGATGACCAAGTCGCCGCCCTACAAATTTCTCCCGGGGGAACCAAGCTATGCTCCGCCCAAGACGATGCCTGCGCCCGAGTGGAATGCGCTCTCAGCTCCCGAGGCACCACACGACCCCGAAGCAAATAAGCGGACGCAATCGCTTCCTTCAGCCAGCGGGCAATTGACGCCTTAGTCGCCGCCTCACCCTTGCGCGCTCCGCTATATAAAACAAACAACCGCTCGGACTTGCGGAAGGACTCTGTAGCCCGCAAATACTGACGCAAGGCTCTCTTCACATCGAGACGCCGAAGACCGCGATCGGAGTCGCCGCCCCCCAAGGACCCCAGAACGGGCAAGCACACTGCCTGGTTCACATGAAAGGGAGACACCACCTTAGGCAGAAAGGACGGGACCGGACGCAAGACCACCTTTTCTCTAGAAAAGGACAGGAAAGACTCCCGGCACGACAACGCCTGCAGTTCGGACACTCTCCGCGCAGAACAAATCGCCACCAGGAACACCGTCTTGAGCGTCAAATCTTTCAGGGATGCCCGACACAAGGGCTCAAAGGGGGGTACGGTCAGAGCCGTGAGAACGAGATTCAGGTCCCACGGCGGAATGCACACCCTGCGCGCGGGACGAACCTTAGCGACCGCTTTCAGAAACCGCCCGATGTCAGGATGGGCCCCCAACTGCACGCCATGGACCTTGCCCCTGTAACAGGAAAGGGCCGCCAACTGAACGCGCAAGGAACTGGCTACCAGACCCTTGTCAAAGCCATTCTGCAGAAATTCCAAGATCAAGGGAAATGAAGCCGAGCCTGGCCGAACCTGACGCTGCGAACACCAATCCTCAAACACGCGCCAGACCCGCACATACGCCAGAGAGGTCGAATGCTTACGCGCCCGAAGTAAAGTCGCCACAACCGCCGACGAGTAGCCTTTCTTCATGAGCCTAGCCCTCTCAAGGGCCATACCGTAAGCGAGAACCGATCCACCTGAGGCATGAAGAGAGGCCCTTGGCGCAAGAGATCGGCCCTCGCCGGCAGCCGCCAAGGCTCTCCGTCCAAGAGGCGTATCAGGTCCGCGTACCAGGGACGTCTCGGCCAATCGGGCGCCACCAACAGCACCCGGCCTGCATGCGCCCCGATTTTCTGAATCACTCTGCCTATCAACGCCCAAGGCGTAAAGACATAAAGAAGGCCGTTCGACGGCCACCGACGAAGCAACGCGTCGATGCCCCCCGACATCCTTTCCCTTCTTCGGCTGAAGAAGCGGGCTACTTTGGCCGACTGAAAGGTCGCCATGAGATCCATGATCGGAGTCCCCCACCGGCAGACTATCTGGCGGAAGACAGCGGGATGTAGCTCCCATTCCCCGGCATCCACGTGCACTCTGCTGAGCAAGTCCGCGGTGACATTGTCCTTGCCGGCAATGTGCGCTGCCGATATCGCGGACAAGTGGAGCTCCACCCACGCGAATAACTCGTCGGCCTCGGCCTCCATTGCGGCACTCCCTGTACCGCCCTGCCGATTGATGTACGCCACCGTCGCCGAGTTGTCGGAGAGAACGCGCACGGGCTGACCGCGCACCAAGCCCTCGAATGCCTGAAGGGCCCGGAACACTGCTCGAAGCTCTAAGCGATTGATCGCCCACGATGACACCAGGGGTGACCAAAGCCCCTGCGCAAACTGACTCCTGCAATGGGCTCCCCAACCCCCCAGACTGGCATCCGTCAGTAACGGCAGCCATTCCGGCTGCTCCAGCGGCAAACCGCCCGCCAGCGACGAGGGGCGAATCCACCACCAAAGGGACTGCCGAACCGTGCACGGGCACGGAAGACGCTTGCTTAACGAATCGGTCTGATGCGACCAACGGCGGAACAGTGCTCTCTGAAGAGGCCGCATATGAAACCGGGCCCAAGGCACCGTCTCAAACGTTGCCGCCATAGTGCCCAGTACCCGGAGATAATCCCACGCCGAGGGCGCCGACATCAACCGAAACTGCCGCACCAGGGTCCGCAAACCCTCGGCCCTCTTGCGCGGGAGGAACACCCGTCCCCTGCACGTGTCGAACCGGACACCGAGGTACTCGAGCTCCTGTGTGGGCTGCAGCTGGCTCTTGACCGGGTTGACCACCCAACCCAGCTCCTGCAAAAACTGCACCACCCTGTCCGTCACCCAGAGACTTTCCTCCGCGGACTTGGCCCGAATCAACCAATCGTCTAGGTAAGGGTGGACTAAAATACCTTCTTTGCGCATAATCTTGGTGAAGGTTTGCGGCGCCGGCGCCAGGCCGAACGGCAAGGCTCGAAACTGGTAGTGGCCCCAGGGGAGCGCAAACCGCAGGAAGCGCTGGTGAGCTTCTCGAATGGGAACGTGCAAGTACGCCTCCGACAAGTCTAGAGATGTCAGGAATTCCCCGCGCCGCACCGCTACAATGACTGACCGCAACGTTTCCATGCGAAAGTGCGGCACCCGCAAGCAGCGGTTCACCCCTTTCAGATCGAGTATGGGTCGCAACTGTCCTCCCTTTTTGGGCACCACGAAATAAACGGAGTAGCGACCCATACCGTAGTCGGCCTTTGGAACCTCGACCACGGCTCCTAAGCGAATGAGCCGCTCCAAGGTTTCGCAAACCGCTGCTGTCTTCGAAGGCCCGCGGCAAGGAGACATGACAAAGGAGTCCCGCACGGGCCGGGCCAGCTCCAGCGCGTAGCCGTGTTGAATGATCTCCAAGACCCACTGGTCGGAGGTGATGTGGGTCCAGGCGGAAAGAAACTCCCGCAGTCGACCGCCGATGGGAGTCTCCCCCGCCGGGACCCGCCTCACCTCATTGGGGCTTACGGGAGGTAGATGCCAGGGCGGAGGAGAAACCTCTACTGGCCCCCCGAAATCCCCGGAAGCTTTGGCCTCTAGAGAGAAACCGCCCTCTCTGAAAGGTACCGGGTCAAGTCTGCCGAAATTTTCTAAAATCCCGAAACTGACCCCGACCTCCCTGGCCAGGTTTGGCCTGTTTCGGCTTGTCCTCGGGCAGCCGACCTGTCTTAGACTCCCCCAGGTCCTTCACTAACTTATCCAAATCTTTCCCAAACAGCAAGCCGCCCTTAAAGGGAAGTTTGCTGAGGCGGGATTTGGAAGGGCCATCCGCAGCCCAATTGCGCAGCCATAAGGAACGACGAGCCGCCACCAGCGACCCCGTACTGTTAGCCAGCGCCCTAATTAAGTCGTAATGCACATCCGCCAGGTAGGCCGCGCCGGATTCCAAGCGATCCAGCTCCTTAGCCTCCTCCATATCTACGTGCGAGGATTGGCGCAGCCGTTGGGCCCAGCGCAGACACGCTCTGGCTACCCAGGCCCCACAGATGGATGCCTGAAGAGAGATAGAATCCGCCTCAAAGGCTTGCTTAAGCAGACCGTCAACCTTTCGGTCCTGGGCATCCTTCAAGGCCGCGCTGCCCTCAACGGGGATGGTGGTCTTTTTCGTGACAGCGGACACCAGAGCATCTATTCGCGGCGCCCGGAACTTGTCCTTAGCCGAATCCGCCAAAGTATACAACCGGCTCAAAGTACGAACGCCGCGAAGCCCTGCTTCCAGCTTATCCCATTCGTCTTGAATCATTTTCTCGACCACGCGATGCACAGGAAAAACCACCTGCGTCTGCCGAACCGCCTGGATGACAGGATCCTCCACATCGTCCTCCACCGCTGCTGGAGGAGCAAGGTTCAACATCTGCAAGGTCTCCGAAATCAAAGCCGCCAACTCCTCTCTGCGGAAGATCCGAATGATCTTCGCTTGATCCTCGGGCTCCGGGATCTCACCTTCCTCCAGATCCTGCGACCCTTCCTCAGGATCCCAAACAGGATCTGCGGATTCCATCCAGGAGTCCTCCACCGGGTCAGTGAGCCGAGCCCACTTCGGCGCCGGTGATTCCACACCCGCTACGCCTTCCGCCACTAACTGCGGAGGCAGGGGCGCCGGAGACGGCCTTTTGTCCTGCTGCTGCAGGCAATAAGCCTGATACAGCAGCAGCACAAACTCAGGACTGAAGCCGCAGAGACCTGATGCCCGAGGAGACACGGATTCCCCGGAGGGCCCCGGCAGAACCTCCATATCAGGCTCTTGCGCCGAGACCCGCGGGGAAGCCGCTTTCGCCCCCGCTGGCGCCTCCTGCATCTCTGGTGACTCAGGAGCCTCCATCTGAAGCTCCACCGCCGAAGACAGGGCAGCACAGCCCCTGCACACGCCGGTGTCAGCGACCGTGCCCCTCCTAGTGCCACACACGAGGCACAGAGGCCGGGCAGCCATAGGTAGAACTCCCACGTCCCCTGGGCCGCAAGCGGTGGTAGGCCGTAGAAGCTGGCCAATGAAATGAAGAGAGTTAATGAAAAACTACCTTTGAACGCTGTTTTTATGTATTTATGTAGTTTCTTCTATTTTTTTTTTTTTTTTAAACAATTAGCTCCCCAAAGAAAAATTGAATGTCCTCAGGAAACAAACGTAAACACCCGGAAAAGGCAAAAGGAAACCAAAATAAAACCAAAATAAAGAAAAGAAAACAAAAGCGCAGCAAAGCCCCGACCCAAAAAACGGGAGACGAACAGCTGCCACGCGGCTGCCTCGCGGCTCAGAAAATGGCCGCCGCGAGTGCAAACCGCTACAGTGAAAAAGGGCGCGAAGAGCACCGCGGCGTCCCTGCTCCCCTGCACCTATGCGGCCTGGGCAAAACGAGCTGCCGGACTTACCCGTGCAGTTGGTCACTCCCCAGAGCGCTGCCCCAGCGTCTGGAACCCCGGGCCCTGAAAACACTCAGAAGAGCAGGCACAGAGCACCACGGAAGCACAAGAACCGCCGCTCCGTGCAAGACATCCACAAGAAGGGCTCACCTCCGTAAGGTCCGGGAGGGGAGACCTCTGGGCCAAGCAGGGGGGGGGGGGGGGAAACTCGAAGGCTTGAGCTAGAACCCCCCCCAGGAAGAAAACTCCGTACAGGCACAGACAAGTAAGAAAGCCTTTCTTCCTGAGTGAACCTTTTTTTTTTTTTTTTTTTAAAGGGACAGAGCCACAACCAAATCCAACCCTCTTAACTATCCTAACTATTCTACAAAAACTCCCTGCTCCTTATCCATTCCTCCAGAGAGCCTCTCCCTAAGGCTCGTCAAGTCCTCCTGCTGCAAGGAGACTGGTTACACTGGGATGCAGATGGGAGTGCAGCAGGCTATATCCAGTGATGTCATCATTCTGACATACCAGTCTCCTAGCTGCAGGAGGAGATTGACAACCCAGAGGTAGAGGACTGAACTGGAGGAACGATAAGGAACTAGTAGAAGACATGCTGATGCAGTATCAGAAATTTGGCTGCAATATGTCTCTAAAGATCCATTAACTTGATTCCCATCTCGATTTCTTTCCTGACAACTATGGTATGGTTAGTGATGAACAGGGCGAAAGTTTTCACCAGGATATCGCAACGATGGAGCAAAGATACCAGGGAAAATGGTCCATTAAAATGCTGGCTGACTACTGCTGGACACTCCCCAGAGAAGCTCCCGAACAGCTATACAAGAGACAGGCGAAAATATCTGAGAAGAAGTCTATGACTTGGTTTTTTACAGGTATTAACCGAAGGCCTATTATATTTACTATTGACATGCATTTTGTGATGTAAACATTAATTCTTGTAGATTACAAAAAAACTAGAGCCAACTTTGCAATTTCACTGTCATATTCGTGTTCAGCATATAAAAACTGATAAGACATGACTATTTTTATTTCAGTAACATGACTTTTGTAAAAATTTGTTAACCGGTGTAATGAGTCTCAAAGGCATATCCATAGCAACTCAGGGTAAAGGGAACCAGCTGCAGAGCTCACCCAACATGAGCCAAAATAAACACACCACTGTACAACCAGCATCACAGCAGAGCTCAGCACAGTAAATGACAAAAAAAAAAAAACACAGAAAAAAATCGAATGGAAAAGAAAGCACAGTTACTTACCTGTAACAGATGATCTCTGGGAACAGCAGGAATAAGTCTTCACATATGGGTACGTCGGTACCGACGGAGTCTGCGCGGGAACGCTTCCCAGCGTCCAATCAAGAGCTTTTGGAAGCATCCCAGCACACCTGCGTGCTGCCTTCCCGCCTTTCCCAACTGCCTCTCCTCAGTTAAGTTTTAAAGCTGAGACAAAGAGAGAGAGAAAGGAAAGGAAAGATAGAGATACAACTCCTGGGGAGGTGGGTGGGTTGTGAAGACTTATTCCTGCTGTTCCCAGAGATCACCTGTTACAGGTAAGTAACTGTGCTATCTCCAGGAACAAGCAGGAATGAGTCTTCACATATGGGGACTCCCAAGCTGAGATGCCTGGAGTCCCAGCATGTCATAGGTTGGAACATGCTATCTCTGAGAACACCAGACATCCTGAGGATGGAGGGTAGGAGTTGAAGAAAGAAAAATGCTGTGGAACAGCTAACCTAGCATAGGACTGCAGAGAAGGAGTCCATGTGTGGATGATGATTGTCATCAATGAGGTTGCAAAGAAGATTGCAATATGGACCTCCCCTGACAGGATTTCACAGAAGTATGGAGGTTCATGGATCTACTGGGAACCCAGTAGAGGAACCTTAAAGAGGACCTCACTATAAAGTGGAGGTAATAAACCTGTAGGAAAATAGTGGAGGTCAGAATCCTGAAAGGAATAGGTAACACTAGTAGGAAAAACTGGGGTAGTACAAAAACGGTGGGCCTTCAGAGGAAGGCTTTATGACAAAATCCTAACTCTTTTGGCGGGAGAGTGGCTCACTCTTAGGAGCAAAAAGAGAAAGGCTAACCGATTTGGACAAACAGGCACAGTCCTTGTGGGGAGAAAGGGTATGGGAACCCCTTGTATCCCAAAAAGAGAGGACAAATGCCTGAGGCGTTAAAAGCCTGTGATTAACTGAAGATCCACAATGTCTCTCCTAACTGGGGTAAGCTAGGAGAGATATTGGGCACGGAGAGCTTCAGAGGTACCTAAACCCTTAGGTTATGGTATAAAAATGGTTGATTACCACAGGAGTGGTTGTGTGTGTAGAATCCCAAACCTGCTAGATAGCATAGGTATGGGTAAAGCCCCTCTGTCAGAATCATATAGCTATATGAGGATAGACAGTGAGATAGATAAGTTTGTGGATACATATCTATCTATAATAAAATATCTCGACAGATACATATATGACGTTATATGTAAAACAAATCCATGATTTGTTGCCTGTTGTTATTTGTGAACCGCAGCTGATCTTAGGAAGCTGCGGTATATAAGAGATTGTTAAATAAATAAATAAATAAATAAATATATATATATAGATGTATAGATAGACATATAAGAATATATCTATAGTGAGATATGGAAGGGCATAAAATACACACAAAAATAAATATGGATATGTAGGCCTACATATGGGTGTCTGCAATTAAACAGACAGAGATATGCCTACAGCACAGTGATCACATAGATGAATCTTTCCTCTCCACATATCCTAATAACAAGGAGGTGGAACCTACTTGAGAAGACATATAGAGAATCTATTCCTCCTGGTCATGATCTGCAAGAATGCTAGCTAGTGAAAAATAACCAGGACTGTTACGTGAAAAAGAGAGGATAATATCCATGTGCAGCCAGCAAGTCCGGAGTCTTCCAGGACTCTAGCATGGTAAGTAGACAGAAGACGCCTAGAGAAGAGATACCATGCTGACCTACTTAAGGGCAAAAGTATCATGCGTTCTTACCATGAGGACAAGCATATCCCCGATTGGGAATACTATGGACCAAAGCAGGGAAGTGGCAACTCCTTGAGCTTTCACGTAAGAGAAGGCCTATGTCCTTTATATCAAAAAAGGAGATAGTAAAAGAAGGGAGATCCTTCTAGTCATGGGAGACATGACTGAAAAGCCTTTTCTAACCAGCTAGGATAGCTGTTGGAGAAAAAAAAACCCATGCTCTCTAGCAAGGGCCCATAGTGGAAAGCTTCTCTGTAAATTGGAGAGAGCATGATGCAGGAGAATGAGGAGATAGAACTGGCTGCTAGAGAGCCAGTATCTCTGCCAAATATGCTGCCAAACCCAGGAGAATGGAGATGGCAGAAATAGAAGACAATCTAGAAAGCTTGTAGTGAGATAGTCTCCAAGAGAGATGAAGCACTGACTTGGAGCCACTACTAAGACTAGACAGAATGTTAGTGGAGGACAAATCTGGTTGTTTGTGGACAAGAACCAGTGGTCCAAACATTAAGGCTCCTGCATAGGCAGCTGCTAGCAAGACAGCAGAAAGAATCTTACTGTTCAAAACAGAAAGAACAGACAGAACAGGAGTAGGAAACTCTGGATATGTCTGATAAGCTGCCCCAAAGCAAGATTGAAACAGAGGAGGTAACTCAGAGAGGAAAACTTCGCACTGGAAAGTGAGAAAAACTAGAGAGGCTGAAGAGAAAGCCTCCCAGTAAGTAATTCCGCTCTTACAGAGGAAAAACTTGGTAAGAGGGTGAAGAGAATGGGGCTGAAGAAGACTTACGAGTAGTAAGTCTATAGAAAGGAAAAATACATGCTGGCACAGGAACTATCATCTGATAGTGGTTAGACCTCTTTCCCTAGCAGGAAAAAGAAACCTGTGACTTATAGGCATGAACATCCTGACAGCTCATAAAATATAGAAAAAATGGATATCTTTTGGAAAGAGATCCATGTGTAGGGGTTAGAATAAAGCGGTGGATTGCCTCTATTGAGAAGAAGCAACTGTAGATTCTAACCCCAAGAGTCACAAGCATCTGATGAAGAATGATCAGAAACCCTGCAGGTGCTGGATTTGCTGAGCCTGGTGAGAGGTTGGATTCTTCAGACCAGGACGATGCTTCCCCTGTTGGGGAACATCTGTATGATGGGAAAGTGATGAATAAAACCTTCTTCTCCTGTGGGAAGAAAGTTTGGTAGGACATTTCCTACCTACTGGGACAGAGGAAGGGGTAGAGAACAACCCTTAGGAACAGGTAAATCAGTGGACAACTGAGTAACCTGACGTAAAGACTCCTTGTTGAAAAGATTTTCTCCAGTGCAAGGAGTATGTCCCAGCCTTTGTTGTGCCCATTTGTCCAAGTCTGAAGCTTGGAGCCAGGCTCTACGTCGTGCCCCTATAGCTATAGCAGAAGTCCTGCTAACAGACTCAAAAGAGTCTAGGGAAGCACGAGAAAGAAACCAAGAGATATTCTGGATATGCTGAAGCAGTGAGGACTAGTCTGTACTCCTGGAATCTGAAAGGAAAGGAGACAAAAGATGTAATTGCTTTGTGACCTCCTCAAGAGAAAGACTCATATAAAAAATATATGAGAGAATTCTTGCAGAAAGCATAGATGTCTGGAAGGTTTGACGTCCAAAGTCATCTAGTGTTTTAGACTCACAACCTGGCGGATAGGAAGAGTGCTTTTTCTTACTCTTTACCCGCCTCATTGCTGATTCCACTACTATGGAATGATGAGGAAGATGAGTCTTTTGAAACCCTGGAGAGGGGGGCACCTGATATAACAGATCAGTTGCCCTGGGAGGTGGGGGTACCCTGAAAGGTGTTTCCCACATTCCCAGAAGGAGATCCTGCAAGGAATGATGCAAAGGAAGCATTATGTTCTCCTTTGCTTTGGTAGAAAGAGAGCCTTGTGGAGGACCATGTCCTGGGACAGGAATGGCAAGAGATCTTGCTATATCCAGGAGGAAACTCTGAAAAGAGGGATCCCCAACAGGAATCTCTCTTGGACAGGTTAGATTTAAAGAACTAGCCTGAGCACCCACAGAGGTATTCAAATATATAGGAATAGAAGATCCTGCACAGTGCAGTGTGGAATGCTTAAGGGATGGTTGCTGGTACTGGGTATCAGGAGCAGCAACCGTCCTTACCACATTGTCCATGCCAGGTATCGACTCCAAGCTTGGTATAGAATGGAGCGATCCTGTTGAAAAAAGCATGGCAGGAGTTGGCCACAATGCTACAGTGGATACCGGTACCGATGTCAAAACCGGTACCGATGTCGGAGTCGAGCCCGACAAAGACATCGGAGCAGTCATCGGTGACAGTTCAATCGGTACCGAGGTGACCAAAAACCTCCGGCCACTATCCTCAGTACCGAAGCACCGGTATCTATCGATGTCAGTACCAAAACCTATTGGTACCGAGTCTTCTAGACTAGAGATCGATTCCAAACTCGGCATCGAGGACAGAGAGCCTGATAAGCGAAGCATGGAAGGCACCGACCGTAAAGGTAATGAGGATGTCGGTACCGATTTTGGTACCGTGTCCGACACCGGTGAAGGAAGGTCAACCAGTGGCAACTCAATCGGCCTCGGGGGAACCGAGAGTTGTGGATCCGAATCATCGGAACCGAGCCTTCGGTACCACCGAGAGCCGGCACCAAGGCGAGTCGGTACCCAGTCCTCCAGACTGCAGATCAATTCCAGACTCGGCATCGAAGGAAGCGAGGCTATCGATGCACGTCTGGAGGGTACCGATGGCGGTGGTATCGATGTTGGTACCGATAATGGAAAGTCAGTCTGGGGAGTATCCACCGGTCCCGAAGGCACCGAGGACGCCAGATGACGATCCCTGGTGAGGAGTGTTTCATCCAACACCAGTGCCGATGCCGGGGTACCAGTACCGCTCGAAGCGGATGCCACACCGGACACGGCTGAGGTATGTTCTGTGAGGCAGATCCTGCAGGCAACAATGTGCCGACGGTTCCTCACTCTAACGGGTTCGGGAACCGCGGACCCCACTTCACTTTCTCTTTCTTTTTTTTTTTTTTTTTATTATAACAAACTGCTGCTAACTGCCCCAGCCTCCTCCTAACCCCCGGAGCTACAAGGAAGAGGAAGGAAGGAGAAAAATCTCCCCCAAACCAAGGACTGAGCAGAGCCCCAAACTAAAGATGGGTAAGAAAAGAAAAGAAATCAAATTAAATAAAGCAAAAAAGAAACAAGCCTAAGTGTCTCTCCAGTAAGCCCTCTTTCCCTGGCTTACTGAGTCCCTCCAGCTGCTTGGAGACTGAGCTTACTGGTACCAGAGGAAAGGGACTGGACTGGAGTTCCTTCAGGAACGCTAATTAGCAGGTGAGGACTAATTACTCTTTCCCCAGCAGCAGTTGAAGGCAGACTAGAGCAACTTTGTGTCATCATCACTAGTATATCCACTGGTGCAGTACTGAGCAAGCCAGTATTTGTCTGCAAGTGGCAAGGTGTGTGTGGACTGGTTCAGCAGTGTAGATAAGCCTATATCTCCTGGCCTAGATCATAGGCTTGTGGCCTCAGAGATTGAGAGCTGCAGGCTGATGTTTGCTTGGAGCTTGAGTACGTCCATGTTCCTTTGAAACAACAGCTGCCCTCTGTCCAGTGCTGTTACACATGGATTCCAGCACTGGTGGGCTCGACAAGGAGACCCCATGGGACCTCCGAGTGGTTTGGGTAAGGCTGTGCCCATGCTCCCTCTACCTGCTTGCTATCCTTTATCTACATGCCTGTTGCCTTTTCTTTGACATTTTTCCCTATGTATTTTTCTAACACTGTCTTTCTAATTGACTCTTTTGCTGCTTGAAATAAAGCAGCTTCAAAATTAAAAAAAGAAAAAAAAATCTTGAGCAAGCTGGACCTTCCCAAGCCAGCAGGGGCTGTTTGACAGCCTTTCATGGATTTTGCTGGCCATCCTGACAGGTGTTGGGATTCCCTCTTCAATCAGGGGTTTTATTTGTGCTTTGCTTTATCTCCAGGAACAAGCAGGAATGAGTCTTCACATATGGGTACGTCGGTACCGACGGAGTCTGCGCGGGAACGCTTCCCAGCGTCCAATCAAGAGCTTTTGGAAGCATCCCAGCACGCCTGCGTCCTGCCTTCCCGCCTTTCCCAACTGCCTCTCCTCAGTTTTCATTTTTCCGCGGAGCCGGCAGGACGTCCTCCTGTCACCGCAGAAAATTCTTCTTTTTATTTCTTAGTTTTCTTGTGGTCGCGGCTGTCTTCCCGACGCCACCGGTACCACTGGTGTTTTCTTTTCTTTCCTTGTAAAATCTCCTTTTCCACGGGATATTTTTTCTTTATAGTGTCCCACGGTCTTTTAGGCCTCTTCTTTTTCCTTCATGGAACCGCCAGGCACTTTCTCCAAGAAATGTTCAGACTGGCGGTACAACTTTATTTTTAGACCCTCAAAGTCGGTGTCTAACCTGCTTGGGTCCTGACAACAGTTTGGTGAGAAGAGGTCTTCAACATCGAGGTTCCCTCGATACACGGGTGCCCTCCAACTTTGGGGCACCGTCCCCTTCTTCCACACAGGATCAGGTAACCCACAAACAGTCTGTTAAGACTAGCCAGCCCTTTGAGCAGCTTGAGTAGTATTCCAATGCTTAGCCGAAAATATCTTTCCCCACTGGTCAAGGGTTCCTCAGGGGAAATTGCTAAGCTCTCATATACACGCTGGCGTTCTATCCACAAAAATTGTTGAACCGCTCAGCTACTACTACTCAAGCTGCTCAAAGCTAAGCAATTTTTTGTTTATTACCAGTTATTGAACACGATATTTGAAATTTATTTACAAAAAATAAGGTGGTTACACTGCAGTGGTCTTTGATGTTAAAGCGGGAGTGCTAAGTGCAACTGACACTAGCCCGAAGGTACTGAGACCACGTAGCTTTCTTATCTGTTAGAACATTCAAATGGTAAAATTATTACCAGTCTAATGAAGAGCTAATATTACTTTCTAGTTGCTATACAGAGCTTATTTGATGATTTATTATGCCCTCTAGTTTTACAGCTTCCCCGTCTTTGGAAGAGGTTTGTTTGTTCATTTCTCTTTAAGTATTTAAAGGTCTGAATCATATCTCCCCTGTCCCTCCTCTCCTCCAAAGTGTACATATTTAGGTCTTCAAGTCTCTTCTCATAAGACTTCTGACGCAGGCTCCAAATCATATTGGTCGCTTTCCTCTGAACAGTTTCCAGTCTTTTTACATCTTTTGCAAGATACGGTCTCCAAAACTGAACACAGTAATCCAAGTGAGGCCTCACCAGTGACTTATACAGTGGCATAAGTACCTCTTCCTTTCTGCTGGTAATCCCTCTTTGTATGCAGCCCAAAATCCTCCTGACTTTTGCCACCGCCTTGTCGCACTGTTTTGCCACCTTGAGATCATCAGAGATAACCACACCAAGGTCTTTCTCCTGAACCGTGCATACCAACCTGTCGCCCCCTATCACGTACATTTCCCTTGGATTTCTGCTACCCAAGTGCATGACACTGCACTTTTTCGCATTAAATCGTAGTTGCCAAGCATTAGACCAGTCTTCCAGCTTTTGTAGATCTTCCCTCATGTTAACCACTCCCTCGGGGGAGTCCACTCTGTTGCAAATTTTTGTGTCGTCTGCAAAAAGACAGACTTTTCCATTCAGTCCTTCAGCAATATCACTCACAAATACATTGAACAGTGCAGGGCCCAGGACCAAACCGAACCCTGGGCACCCCGCTTATCACCTTCCTCTCATCCGAGTGAGCGCCATGTACAATCACCTTCTGTCGTCTGTCAGTCAACCAATTTCTAATCCAGTTTACCATCTTGGGACCCATCCCCAAGCTACTGAGTTTGTTGACAAGCCTCCTATGAGGAACAGTATCAAAGGCTTTGCTGAAATCCAGGTAGATGACATCCATCGCATGTCCCTGATATAGTTCCTTGGTCACCCAGTCAAAGAACTCAATCAGATTTGTTTGGCAAGACCATCCTTCGGTAAAACCATGTTGCCTCGGATCTTGCATCCTGTTGGTTTTGAGAAAGTTCACTATTCGCTCTTTCAGGAGCGCCTCCATTATATTTCCCGCCACCGAGGTTAAAGGCTCACGGGTCTGTAGTTTGACACTTCTTCCCTGTCACTACTTTTGTGTAGAGGTACGACATCAGCCATTCTCCAGTCCTGTTTCCAAGGATCTGTTGAAGACATCCTTTAACGGTCTTGCAAGAACCTCCTGAGCTCTTTCAGTATCCTGGGATGTATCCCATCCGGTCCCATGGCTTTGTCCACTTTCAGTTTAGCAAGTTGTTCTAACACCTCGTCTTCTGTGAATGGTGTGGTATCTACTTCATTCCCATTTTTATATTTGGGAGTCACAGCTGATCCACTTCCAGGATCTTCTTTAATAAAAACAGAGCAGAAATATTTGTTTAGCAATTTCGCTTTTTCAGTGTCACTTTCCACGAGTCCTTTCCCAGCACTTTTGAGTCCTGCAATTCCAACTCTGATCTTCTTCCTTTCCCGAATATACCTGAAGAAAGTTTTGTTGCTACCCTTAACATCTTTAGCCATCCTTTCCTCTGCCTTTGATTTTGCTATCCTTATTACTCTTTTAGACTCATTGAGTTGGATCCTGTATTCATTTCTGTGTTCTTCTGTTTGCAAGCTTTTGAATTTTGTGAAAGTTGTGTTTTTGCCTTTATTTGAGCAGCCACCTCTTTGGAAAACCAAATAGGTTTCCTTCTCCTCTTGTTTTTATTTACTTTTCTTACATATTTATCTGTTGCCCCTTTTATTGCCTTCTTTAGTTTAGCCCATTGCAATTCCACTTCCTTTATCTCCTTCCACCCCGTCATCTCCTCCTTTAAGTACTCTGCCATTTTATTGAAGTCAGTGTATTTGAAGTTTAGGACTTTGAGCTTGCTATGATTGGCCTGTACCATGGCTTTTATGTCAAACCACACCATGTGATGGTCGCTGTTGCTCACAGGGGCACTCACGCAGACATTCGACACACTATCACCGTTGGTGAGCACTACATCCAGCGTTGAGCTTACCCTGGTTAGTTCCATCACCATTTGTCTAAATAATGCATCTTGGAGAGCATCCACAATTTTTTTGCTTCTTTCCAGATATGCAGAAGGAGTAATCCAATCCACATCAGGTAGATTAAAGTCACCCAATATGATCGCTTCCCCCTTTGTTGCTATCTTGGCAATATCTTTAATCAATTCGTTATCTCTCTCTTCAGTTTGAGTCGGAGGTCTGTAGACTACAGCAATATGGATGACAGTGCCATCTCCTCTTTCCAACGCAATCCAGAGCGCTTCTTCTTTTCCCCGCGTCCCTGCATTTCAGTAGCTTTAATATTGCTTTTGACATACAAGGCTACTCCTCCTCCTTTTCCATTTTCTCTGTCTCTTCTGAATAGATTATAGCTAGCTATGGCTATATCCCAATCATGCGATTCATTAAACCAGGTTTCTGTAATGGCCACAATGTCCAAATTCGTTTCCACCATTAGGGCTTCCAGGTCTGGAATTTTGTTGGCTAAGCTTTGAGAATTTGTGCTCATTGCTTTCCAGCATTTTCCTGGCTTGTGTGTATTTTGCATTGATTTTGTTCTGCCTACTTCTTCCCACATTTATTTATTTTATTTTTATTTATATTCTCTTATATACCGCACTATTCTGCATCAGTGCGGTTTACATTGAACAAACTGAAATTACATTGAACAGGGCATTATAACTTGGAGATAACTATTTTACAGGGAATATGGGCTATGGAGGGTTAAGTGGCTTGCCCAAGACCACAAGGAGCACCTGTGGGACTAGAAAGAGTAGTTACTCACCTGTAACAGGTGTTCTCCAGGAGCAGCAGGAATCAGTCCTCACATATGGGTGACGTCGGCGCCGACGGAGCCCTCGCGGAGCAATCTCCCCAGCTTTCAAAGAAAGCCTTTGGGAATTGCAGCGCGCATGCGCGGTCCCCTTCCCGCCCAAGGGTGCCATCTTGCTCAGTCAGATGACATAGCTAAAAGACCGCAAAAACAATGAGCAAAAACGAAATGATAGGACTGCAACGCCAAGGGGAGGAGGGAGGGTTGTGAGGACTGATTCCTGCTGCTCCTGGAGAACACCTGTTACAGGTGAGTAACTACTCTTTCTCCAGGACCAAGCAGGAAGTCAGTCCTCACATATGGGACTCCCAAGCTTAAGGCTACCGGAGACCTCAAGCACAAAATGAGCTCCCTCTAGCTCAGCAGAACAGAAGGAAGGAATCTTCTCTGAAAACGCCCCCGACCGGTAGCCCAACACCAGGGCCGGAGGGTAGGAGTTGCCTAAACCTCAAAGAGATTATGGAGGACTGCCTGACCGAAGGCACTGTCCCTGCGGGACTCCCTCTCCAGGCAGTAATGTGCCGCAAAAGTCTGGCTTGAAGACCAAGTAGCGGCCCGGCAGATGTCTGCCAACGGAACAGAGCGGAGGTGTGCCACTGACGCAGCCTTTGCCCTAACACGACGAGCCGTGACTCGACCCTCCAACGAGAGGCCGGCTGCCCCATAAGCCCAGGCGATACAGTCAGCTACCCAGATGGACAAGGTACGCTTGAAGACAGGGAGCCCCAAGTTATTGGGGTCAAAAGAAACGAAGAGCTGAACAGCCCTCCTATGCTCCCGTGCACGGTCAAGGTAGAAAGATAAGGCCCTTCTACAGTCCAGGGTATGCAGGACCATTTCAGCCCGGCTGGAGTGCGGCCTGGGAAAGAAGGTCGGAAGAACCACTTCCTGGTTGAGATGAAAAGGAGAAACCACTTTTGGAAGAAACTTAGGGTGAGTCCGTAAGACCACCCTATTGCTGTAGAACCTAGTGTAAGGAGGATCAGACACTAGGGCCTGCAGTTCACTAACACGCCTAGCAGAGGTAAGGGCTACCAAGAACAAGGTTTTCCAAGAAAGAAAACGAAGAGGGCAGGTAGCCATAGGTTCAAAGGGCGGACAGGTAATCCGGTGCAAGACCACATTCAGATCCCATTCAGGGGCTGGTGGACGCAAAGGAGGCTTAAGCAGAAGGAGGCCTCGAAGAAAACGAGCCACCAAAGGGTGGTTGGACAGAGGCCTGCCATCTACCGGTGCGTGATAGGCAGAGAGAGCACTGAGGTGGACTCTGACAGAGTTGGACTTAAGGCCCAGATTGGAGAGGTAAAGCAAATATTGCAAGACCACCGTCACCAAGCAGGAGAAGGTATTCTCAGACTGCTGAGCACACCACACGGAGAAGCGACGCCACTTAAGAGCGTAGGACTTCCAGGTGGAGGGCCGCCTGGAGGCCAAGACGACCTCTTCCACCTCCCGAGGCAGTAGGAGGGGAGCAAGGACTACCCTTTCAGCAGCCAGGCCATCAGATGAAGGGACCGGAGGTTGGGGTGTAGGAGAGACCCGTGGTCTTGTGTCAGAAGATCGGGTTGAAACCCCAGAGGAAGAGGAGTGTCCACCGCCAGCTGCATTAGAAGCGGGAACCAAGGTTGCCTCGGCCACCGGGGAGCCACTAGGATCATCGAGGCTTTGTCGCTGAGAACCTTGAAGAGCGTTCGAGACACCAGTGGCATGGGAGGAAAGGCATACAAGAGGCCTGTGGACCATGGAATCAGAAAAGCATCCGGCGCTACTCAGAGGATGCGGCTGTCGAGAGCAGAATCTGGGTAGTTGCCGGTTCAGAGGACTGGCAAACAGATCCAAGGTGGGGAGTCCCCACTTGAGAAAGATCTGTTGAACCACGAATGGATCCACTCGTGTGGCCGGAGGATCCTGCTTAGTTTGTCTGCCAGGTAATTTTCTTGACCTGGGAGATAGATCGCTTTGAGAGTATGCCGTGGCCGACTGCCCAAGAGCACAGCCGGCGGCCCTCCTGACAGAGAAGGAAGGAGCCTGTGCCTCCCTGTTTGTTCACGTAGAACATTGCTACTTGATTGTCCGTCTGGACCAGTACAGACTGGTGAGAAGTGAGGTGGGAGAAGGCTCTCAGAGCTAGGCGGATGGCTCTAAGCTCCAGGAAGTTTATCTGCTGCGCAGACTCCCAAGGAGTCCAGAGGCCTTGAGTATATGTCCCTTGGCAATGTGCTCCCCATCCCAGGAGAGAAGCATCGGTTGTTAGTACCTGAGAAGGAGGAGGAGATTGAAAATCCACTCCCATTACTAGGTTTGGCAGATGAAGCCACCACCGCAGAGAAGAGACCAGCAGGTCCGAGACTTGTACTGAGTCCGTCAGGCTCCCCGTGGCCTGATGCCATTGAGTGCGAAGGCACCACTGGGCAGGTCGCATGTTGAGGCGGGCATTGGGGGTCACATGGACCGTGGAAGCCATATGGCCGAGCAGTCTCAGAAATTGCCTGGCAGAGACCAGGGAATTTCTCCGAAAGTAGCTGGCGAGATTCATGAGCCTGTGGGCCCTGTCCAGAGGCAGGAAGGCCCGCGCCTGAAGTGTGCTTAACCTTGCGCCGATGAATTCGAGATCTTGAGAGAGGAGCAAAGTGGACTTTGCGAAGTTTATGACAAAGCCCAAGTGCTGGAGCAGAGAGACAGTGCGATGAGTGGCTTGAGTGGCCTCTTGGGAAGACTGGGCCCGGATGAGCCAGTCGTCCAGGTATGGAAACACAAAAAGGCCTTGAAGTCTGAGACAGGCCGCCACCACCGCCAGGCATTTGGTGAAAACCCGTGGGGCGGAGGATAGGCCAAAGGGCAGGACCCTGTACTGGTAATGATTTCCTCCCACAACAAATCTGAGATATTGTCTGTGGTCTGGATGAATAAGGATGTGAGTATAGGCATCCTTTAGATCTAAGGAGCATAGCCAGTCTCCCCGCTGGAGGTAGGGCAGCAGGATTCCAAGAGAAAGCATCTTGAACTTTTCCCTTGCCAGGAACTTGTTGAGGTTTCGCAAGTCCAGGATGGGTCTGAGGCCTCCTGTTCTTTTTGGTATCAGAAAGTACCTGGAATAAAAGCTGTGACCTCTCAGGCGGTGGGGCACCGGTTCCACAGCCTGTTCCTGAAGAAGACTTGCCAACTCCTGAAGGAGTAAGTCCCTGTGCAGAGGGAGTCTTGGAGGCTCCCCTGGAAAGTAGGAGGGAGGTACCTGGTGAAAGTGTAGAAGATAGCCCTTCTGAACTATATGAAGTACCCAGGTATCTGATGTGATGGCTGACCACCTGTGGGCAAAGTGGACCAGCCGGCCTCCTGTGCTTAGGGAAACCGGCTGAGGGGAAGAGGCTATGCTGATGGAGTCAAAAACCCCCACCCTGCTGAGCAGGGGCCGGTGTAGTGGGCTTGGGGGCTTGCTGCCTACGGGACACATTACCCCGTCCCTTGGCCTGCTGACCCTTTTGGGGAGCTGCTGAGGCCTGATACTGAGGGTAGTATTTATAGGCAGCCGCCTTCCTCGGGTAAAAGGGCTTTTTCCCCGAGCCCTTCTTCTTCTGAGAAGGGGCAGAGGTTTTTCTGGACAGCCTAGTTCTGGTCAGAGTCTTGGTCTCGATTTGTGCAGCCTTTTCAGCCATGGGTTTGCCAAAGAGGTTTTCACCTCTGCAGGGGACATCGACCAACTTGTCCTGGACCCATGGCTCGAGGTCGGATGACTGAAGCCAAGCCTGTCGGCGGGCACCGATGCCGGCTCCGGCTACTCGAGCCAATGCTTCAAAGCCATTGTAGGCTGCCCGAGAGATAAACTTCGAGCACTCTCGAATCCCAGTGGACAAGGCTTGGAACCTCTGCAAAGGTTCCTCGGAGAGACCAGCCGAGAACCCGGCAATTTCCTTTGCCAGATCTCAGAGATACATGCCCATATAGAGCTGGTAGGTCTGGACTCGACAAGCAAGCATAGAGCCCTGGAAACACTTTCTACCGAGGGCATCCAGGCTCCGGGCCTCCCTGCCGGGAGGCACCGAGGAGTGCGTTTTTTGACTCTTGAGTCTATGCATGGCCGATTCCACCACCATGGAATGGTGCGGTAATTGTGCTTTTTGGAAGCCGGGGCTCTTGTGGACTCGATAAATGGAATCGACCTGCTTGCTTAACACCGGCGCCGACGCCGGGTTCTCCCACATGCGGAAGAGAAGTCGTTCCAGCATCGGAGGAACCGGTACAGTAAAGGCCTCCTTCGGGGGAGAATCATACTGGAGGGCATCGAGCTCCTCGGCTTGAGGCTCCTCCTCGGGATCCGCGGGGAATACCAAGGCCTTGGCCATATCCCGCACGAAATCCGAGAACCAGGTGTCCTCCGGGGAGGACCGTCTCCGAGGTTCGGACTCGGGCGAGTCCGAGGGGACACACCGAGTCCGAAAACTACCAGGGGACTCTTCGTCCTCCGATTCCCAGTCGGACTCCGCGGAGGAGGATTCGAGTGGCTCCGGTCGGGCGGGCACCGATGTCCTCTGCTCCGACGCCGAAGGAGTCGGCGTCGACGACCTCGGTCCCGAACGGGAGGCCGAGGGAGACCGTGACCGAGGATCGACTCGAGCTCGGATGGACTCGAGGATCGGCTCGGTCTCCGGGGTCGACTTGGACGTCGACGTCCCGGTGGCCGGGGCAGACGCATTGGCAAGGCCAGCGATCAATGCCCGCTGCTGGTCCATGAAGGCAGCTAAACTGCTCTCCAAGGCCGTCAACCTGAGTCCAAGCTCAGGAGACCCAGCAGCCCCTGACTCGGGCCCGACGTCAGCTCCTTCGGAGGCGAGTCCACGAGGACCACAGTACTCACGTGTCCAGGCGACTCCATCTCGAGACGAGGATGTTTAGAAAGCCTCTCCGACTCCGAGGACCCGGGACGGCTGTCGGGGCTATGCGACCTGGCCCTCGAGGAAACAGGAGCGTCCACCGACACCGCCCTCGCGGGTTTTTTCTTCCTATGATGTTCCCAGGTAGGAGACCCCCGCTCAGAGGAACTCCGACAATGCTCAGGACCAGAGTCCCGGGATGTCGAAGCCTCTGACGAGGTCCGGGCCCGGCCGGACGCGGAGTCAGAGAAGATTCATTCTCGCTGATGCTGCCGACTCCTCAACACTTTTGAGGACATTTTGCCACACGGACCACAGATCATCGGGTCATGATCGGGTCCGAGGCAGCGGAGGCAGCAGTCGTGTGTGTCGGTAAGAGACATGATTTTCTTACAGCGATCACACTTTTTAAACCCGCTGGCAGCCATCGAGAGAAAAAGGGCCCCTGCGAGGTCAAAAGACAAGGCTGCCAGTGAAAAGGAAAAAAATGGCGCGAACGCTTGTCACGAAGGACAAAAAACCGAAAAATAAAGAACGGACCCGATACCGGCGTAGCGGGTCCTGGCGGGAAAAAGAATCCGGCGTCGAACCGAAAAAGAATAAATAATAAGAAAATCAACTTTTTCAGCGGTGAATACAAACAGCGTCTGTAGGGCTCCGCGGAAAAAAGAAGACTGAGCAAGATGGCACCCTTGGGCGGGAAGGGGACCGCGCATGCGCGCTGCAATTCCCAAAGGCTTTCTTTGAAAGCTGGGGAGATTGCTCCGCGAGGGCTCCGTCGGCGCCGACGTCACCCATATGTGAGGACTGACTTCCTGCTTGGTCCTGGAGAAACCCCAGTCCTTCCGGCCCAAGGTTGCTGTCCTCTAGTGGGATTTGAACCCCTGACCTTCTGGCCTGAAGTACCTTGCCCCAACCACTAGGCCACTCCTTCACTCCACACATGTTTTTGATGTGTGGTTTATAAGTCTGGCTGTTTCTGATGGTGTTCTGCTTTTGCTGGGGGTGGCATGCAGATGTTGACCTTCCACATCTGTCACCCCCTCTTCCTAGTTTAAATGCATATCCACATACTGCCTGAATTTTTCACTTAGGATTCTTTTCCCTGCGACAGAGAGATGTAGTCCATCAGCACAGTATAGTCTCTTGTTGGTCCATCTGTTGTCCCAGTTGCCAATAAATCTGAATCCTTCTTGTTTGCACCAGGTCTGGAGCCATGTATTAAAGCTGTTAATGCGATGCAGCCTTTTTGTCCCCTTACCAAGAACAGGTAGAACTTCTGAGAATGCAACAGTGTTAACAACGCACTTGAGTTTCTCTCTCAGAGATTGGAAGTCCTTTTGGGCTGTGGAGGCACTGTTCCTAGCCAGGTCGTTTGTGCCTAAGTGGATAACAACATCAAGTTTGGAGTGTTCACTTTTTGCGTTAAGTAATTCAACAACTTGGTTTGTATTCCTGCTGGCTGAAGAGCCTGGTAGGCACATGATTATCTTCTCTCCTTTGAACTGTGTTCCCAAGTTGGTGCCTCTGATGATGGAATCTCCAAGTAGTAGTAGTTTTCTGTTTGGTGAGGTTTTCTTCATATTTGGTGCTTTAGCAGGGGATTGGGCATTGTCTGACTCATTTAAGGGCCCTTCAGTTTCTTTGGATTGGGCATCCTCATTAGCCAAGGCAGAGAAGGCATTGTGCAGGGATATCTCTTGATGTACAGGATGTCTCTGTGTTACAGGTCACAATCTACCAGAACCTACTGTGATCCATTTGTTCCTGGGGCGTTTGATTCTTTGTGGGAGCGGTGGTGGACTTTGTTCAGTTTGTATCCTAGAAGAAGTGCGCTTCATTGCAGCCAGTTCCTCCCTCAGTAGAGGCACTTCTTTATGCATGGCAGCTAGGTCTTTCCTTAGTAGAGTCAGTTCTTCATGCATGGCGGCTGACTTTAGGCATATAGGACAAGCTCTTAGGCTCCAAATGATTCGCCTTGGAATGAAAGTACCGCAGTTATTGCACTGAATACACGACATGTTTATGCAGTCCCAGAAGAGGAAGAAGAAGAAGAAAAGATGAAGACGATGTGGCTTTTAACCCAAGTGAGGAGCGATAGATGGCACGTATGTGACCACTATATAGGTAATGTAGCCCCTGGGGTGGGTGGGGCGAGGGGTAGGGTGGGCGGGAACCTACGTGTCTCTGGCCAGTGGGCTGTTCCTGAACTGTGGGCACGGGAACCCACCACTAAGGACAGACAGACACGTGCAGCACAGGAAATGGAGGTCCACAACACTAACTCAGCAGGGGGGGAGGGGTAGTCCCTCAGGTAGGCTAAGAGAAAGTTTAAAACTCTACAGCAATGGAGTGGGGAAGGGAACCCACTACTAAGGACAGATAGATAGATAAATATGTGGAGACAAACAGATTGACAGTTATTTGAAGACAGACTCACAGTTATGCAGCAAACTCAGCAAAAATCACCTTTTCGCACCTTACAATTCAGGGCGACCTGAACGTCCATGTTGACTCTCCCTCCCAACCCAGAGACAAGGCCTTCATTTCTCTTCTCTCTGATCTTTCCCTTCGTCAGCATGTCTCCCTCCCCATGCATGCAGCCGGTCACATTTTCGACTTGCTTCTTACTGCTCCCCTGTCATCTGTGGTCCCCCTTTATGATCTCAACTTTGCCCCTCCCCTACATGGACCACCTGCGTGTGTTCTTCTCCTTGTCCCTCCCAACCACCCCTCTTCACGTTCAGTCTATCTCTGCATCCACACACTTGAAACAGCGCATCATTCCTAACACCCTTCTTCACTTCCCCTCTGGAGACTTTCCTTCCGATTTCGGCTCCTCATCTACCAACGTCCAGGTTCAATCCTGGCATTCCACTATCTCCACTCACCTCGACAGGCTGGCCCCCCCTCGAATCATACACTATTCGCCCTACCCTTCGTCGGCATCCCTGGTTCACAAATGATCTCCCCCTTCTCCGAGCTCAGCTCCGCAGAACTGAGCGTCTCTGGCAGCATCAACCTACCCCCCCCCCCCCCCCACTAGCCTTCTTCACTTCCATCTTTCCCGCCGCCACTACAAAGCCCAAATCTCCTCAGTTAAAAAGACCTATTAAACCACCATTATTTTGTCTGCCTCAAATTCCTCCAGGCAACCTTTTTCAATGTTTTGTTCTCTTTTAGAAGTCACTGACAGCTCAGCACACTCAGCTCACCCACCTCTGCCAGACCCCTCTCGTCTTGCCAGATACGTTTCTGAGAAGACTGCTGTGCACCGTTCCAAGTTTCCCCCCTCTCCAACCCCTGCAACAGAAGTTTCACCTTCCCTCCCGACCCATTGGCTTGGTGCCTTCACCACCATCCTTCCCCCCTCCCTACCCACACCCCTACCTTCCCTCATCTTTGGTCTTCCTTCCAGCCCGTCACTGCCACCACCCTACTCAAGGTTATCAATTCATCCCGTGACTACATGCCCCTCTGACCCTATTTCTTCCCCTAGGATCACAGAACCTTCCCTTGCTTCCTTCCATTTGTACTCTCCATCTTTAATTCCAGTCTTGCTTCAGGTATCTTTACCTCTCTATGGAAGCACACCCTTATCCGTCCCATCCTTAAAAAGCCTTCACCTGCCCCAGTCACTCTGGCTAACTGGCGTCCAATTTCTAATCTTCCCTTCCTTTCCAAGATCCTTGAGAAACTAGTCTTCTCTCAACTCTCTTCACACTTGGATTCCACTCACTTCTTGCATCCACGCCAATCTGGTTCCCGCACTGGCCATAGCACAGACACTATCTTTCTTTCCTTGCTCAGTGAAACACACACTGCTCATGAACAAGGCAACATCTCTTTTGCAATTTCCTTGGATCTCTCCGCAGCCTTTGATTTGGTAGATTACCCTTTTCTTTCTAGTCTGACTCTGGACTCCAGGACACAACCCTTCACTGGTTCCAGTCTTTCCTGTCCTTGCGTTCCTTCCCAGTGCTTTGAAGTTCTGCCTCATCCCCCCCTACCCCCTAATCTGGGGCGTCCCCCAAGGCTCAGTTCTGACCCCCCTCCTCTTCAACATTTTCTTAGCCCCCTTGCACTATTAACCCAGCAACTTGGTATTTCTGCCTACTTTTATGCAGACGATATCCTCCTCTTTCACACAAACGCTCGCTCCCCAGATATAACCCCCCCCCCCCCTCTTAAATGCTTGTATATCTTCTGTCTCTGACTGGCTTCATTCTAATCATCCCACTCTCAGTCCCTCCAGATGTTCTGCAATATGGCTCACCTTTAATATCCCTCGACCCACAATAGCCCCTTCTCTGTCCCACTCCCCAGTCCCCCTTGTTCACTCCCTCCACTATCTTCGGGCCATTCTAGATTCCTCTCTGTCAATTCACAGCCACATTTCTTCCCTTGTCAAATGGTCCTTCTTCCTCCGTTGGATCCGTGCTCTTAGTTCTTCTCTCGACCAGCACTCCCTTACTACCCTCCTTCTATCACTAGTAATTTCTAGAATAGATTGTTGCAACAGTGCCCTTGCCGGTCTTCCCAACTACCAACTTCGTCGATTGCAACTTCTCCAAAATACAGCAGCCTGGATTATCACTTATGCCTCCCACCCTGATCAGACTTCAATGGCTTCCCATAAAATTTTGCATAAATTACAAAATTCTCATATCCGCTCACCAGGCAAGCCACACAGGCATACCGCAATATTTGGATGACTTTCTTCATTTTCATTCCCCCCACCGTGTCCTCAGATCCCTCCACACTCACCACTTGGCCCTCCCCTCAGTTTTCCATGCGCATTTGGAACAAACGCATCAGTCCCCTTTCTTTTTCCTTGCCCCTGCCCCATGGAATTCCCTACCTGCCTCACTATGTGCAGAGACCTCCTTTCTCAGGTTCAAATCTCAGCTCAAAACACACCTGTTTCAGTTGGCTTATGACCTTCCCTTCCCTTGAGCAGTATCCCCCATAGCTTGCTCCCTTCAAAGTCTAAGTTCTTCTCCTCTCCTCCCCATCCGCTCATTGCTCTCTTCTCCATTCTCTTTCTTTTCTTTTCTGTCCTGTCCTATATATGATTGGCGTTCTTTTCCTTTTCCTTATTTTTAATTTACATTTTTGTAAACCGCTCTGATGCCTTGCTGCCTAGGGCAGTATATCAAATTACAATAAAGATAAAGACAGTTGGAATATTTCCAATTTCTCAATATATTGTACAAAACATACCTAAAATGCAAGGGTGCCAATAATGCTCACCACAACTGTACCTTTAAGTAAAAACCAGATCGAGTTGAACAATCATATATATGAACAATGTATAAAATTAATTTAAAAAAAGAGCAGAAAGATAGGATGTGAAAAAGAAAAGGAATCTGATGAAGCATCTACATAAGTCTGGAAGAGGTGCTGGAGTACAGCTTGACCAAACACGGCATTCCAATGGGAGTCCTTATCCAGACAGTAATGGGCAGCAAAGGTATGGACAGAAGACCAAGTTTCTGCCTTGCAAATTTTGTTAATTGCTACCGAGCATAGGTTTGCCATAGAGTTGCCATAGAGCGAACATTGTGAGCAGTGACATGCCCCTCCAGGGAGAGTCCTATTTTGCCATAGGCAAATGAGATGCAATCCATTATCCATCTGGAGAGCAGACGCTTAGATACAGATAGACCCAGGTGACTAGGGTCAAATGAGATGAACAACTGCAAGGCTTTACAATGACCTTGAATCCTTTGGAGATAAAAAGCCAACGCACACTTACAGTCAAGAATGCAGAGTTGCTTCCGCTCGAGATGCATGCGGTTTAGGAAAGAAGACAGAAAGGAGGGAGGCGTGGCCTAGTGGTTGGGCAAGTTACCTCAGGCCAGAAGGCCAGGGGTTCGAATCCTGCTAGAGGACAGCAACCTTGAGCCGGAAGGGCTGGCATTTCTAGTCCCACGGGTGCTTCTTATGGTCTTGGGCAAGCCACTTAACCCTCCACTGCCTCAAGAAAAAAAAAAAAAAAGAGACTGTGAGCCCTTCAGGGACAAGGGAAATATATATACAGTACCCGATTGTACACCGCTTTGACTTGTAGAAAAGGGGTATGTAAGTCTCGTTAAATAAATAAACTGTTTTAAAAGAAAGAGACAGCACCTTCAGTATAAGTGTGGGTGAGTCCAAAGAATGACTGTCATGGTGGAAGTGCCACCAGAGTCTGAAGCTCACTGATGCATCTAGCTGAAGTAAGGGCAATAAAGAAGATTACCTTCCAAGACAGGAACTTCAGGGAGGTCATAGCCAATGGTTCAAAGGGCGGCTTGAAAAGCTGCAGTAGAATGACACTGAGGTGCTTTGGATAGCAGAAGACCTCTCATGAAACGTGCTATGTGTGAGGAGATGGGCTATCCATCCAGTAGATGGTGAGAGGCAGCAATGGCACTGAGATGGATTCTCACCGAGTTGGTCTTTAGATCTGTTGAGGACAGGTGGAGGAGATACTGGAGGAGTGACTCCACTGGAGCAGAAAATGGAATGAGATCTTTATGGGAATACCAGACAGAGTATCTACGCCACTTAAAAGCATATGAACGAACGGGAGGGCCTTTCGGAGCCATCTGACAGAAGATGGCAGCTGTCCAAGATGTTCGGAGCCGCTGGCGTCCCTTTTCCATATGTGGTGGAGTTGTCGGTGTCTTCGGGCTTATTGGCATCGAATTTCTACGTACATGCAGGATTTGATAGGGCAGAGAGTGGGCTGGGATGCCTTTTTCGTTACGCTGGATATCTTAAGCCTTACTTCGCCTAAAGGTAAGTGGGGGAGATTGCTGGTGCGTAAGGCCTGCTTGGTGGCTAAGGGACCCCTACTTCGTCGGTGGCGTGAACGGGAACCCCCGTCCTTTTGGGAATGGCGGAACACTTTTCACCAACTGATGCTTGCGGAGTGTTGGAGTGCACGGGGCAACCCTATGCGTTGGCAGACCTTCCAGACCCTGTGGGATCCCTATATTCAGCGGCTGGGCTCCCGGAGTCGGAATGAAGTCCTGCAATGGACAGTGCGGCTACAGGACCATGGTGGTATGGATTTGGACCCTGGTGTATGTGGTTGATTAATGTACCTTGACTGGGGGGTAGCGCCCAGTGTGGGGGTGACCATGTCTCCGTAGGGGGGGGGAGAAGGGGGGGGATAAGGGGTGGGGTTAGGTAAGGGAGGACTTGTTTCCTTTAAAGTAAAAATTGACACCAGTTGTTTGTTTATCCTCGCTGTGGGGATCAGAAACCCACCCTGCGCGGGGGTTGTTGTGCTGTTGTTTTTCATGCTGTGTGGTTTGGTGTTTAAATAAAACTTTGATTAAAAAAAAAAAAAAAAAAAAGCATATGAACGTCTGGTGGAGGGCTTTCTGAAAGCCAATAGACTTTCTTTAACCTCTTGTGGAAGGTCAGTGCCCTCAAATGCTATGCTCTCAACAGCCAAGCTGTGAGATGGAGAGACTGTGGATTGGGATGGAGTAGCAAGTCGTTGTCCTGGAAGAGGAGATCGGGTGCAGATCCCAATCACAGAGGCAGTCAAACATAGCAGCGATGGAAACGACGGTTGTCGCAACAATGAGGGGCTATGAGAATCATGGAGCCCTTGTCGGACTGAAGCTTGAATTGTGTCTTGAGAATGAGGGGTACAGGAGGAAAAGCATAAAGCAGACCCTGACACCAGTGTAGGTGGAAGGTATCCACCTGTTGGCTGCTGGATGTCGGAGTCCTTGTGCAGAAACAAGGAAGCTTGGCATTCTGTGGAGTAGCAAACAGATCTATGTCTGGCGTTCTCCAGGTCTGGAAGACATAGGACACTGTGTCTGAATGGAGAGACCATTCGTGGGGAAGAAGGATGCAACTCAGCTTGTCTGCCAAGACATTGAGCTCCCCCAGGAGGTACACTGCTCGGAGATGTATTTGATGAGAAGTGGCAAGAATAGTCTCCTCGCAGAGGGGCCATGAGCTTGTTCCTCCAGAACATAGTGAGCTGATTGTCAATCCTGACTAGGACTTCTTGTGCCCTGAGGTGATGTTGAAACACCTGGAGGGCATTAGAGATAGCACAAAGTTCCAGAAGATTGACTTAGAGGCATGACTCATGCGTTGTCCACAGCCCTTGTATAGACAGGTTGCCCAGGTGTGCTCCGCAACCCAGTTTGGAGGCATCCATCGTCAGGGTGCATTGAAGTGGAGGCATCTGAAAAGGTGACCCTATGAGTAGATTTTATGGATAACACCACCACTGAAGGGATGTGGTTAGATACACAGTGACTTGGATCCTCTCACACAGACGGCCCAAAGCCTGCATCCATTGGGAGGCAAGAGTCCACTGGGTTGTGCGCATATGTAATTGGGCATCGGGGACGACATGTACGGTAGAGGCCCTGTGCCCGACAAGCTGCAGCACTTCGCAGGCAGTCAGATGGTCCCATTGGCGCATCTGGGATGCTAGTTTGTTTAGAAAAGTACAGCGGAGCTGGGGCAGAAACGCCCTGAACTGTTGGGTGTCCAGTAGGACTCCTATGAACTCTAGCTTTTGAGTTGGAGCAAGCTAGGATTTTGGAAAGTTTATGACAAATCCCAAGCATTGTAGTACTGTGATGGTATAATGCAAGGAAAGCTGTACTTCCTGGGAGGTGTCTGCTTTTATGAGCCAGTCGTCTAAATAAAGGAAGAGGAATATCCCCAGAGACCATAAGTATGCGGCCACGACCGCCATGCGCTTTGTGAAGACTCTTAGGGCAGAGGAGAATCCAAAGGGAAGGACTCTGTATTGATAATGTGTTCCCTGAAAGGTGAAGCGTAGATATTTCCTGTGTCCTGGATGGATGAGAATATGTGTGTACGCTTCTTTTAGATCTAGAGAACAGAGCCAGTCTTGACTCTGGAGGAAGGGAAGAAGAGTCCCGAGAGAGATCATCTTGAACTTTTCGTGGACTAGAAACTTGTTGAGGTTTCTGAGGTCCAGAATGGGCCTTTTTCCTCTGGTTTTCTTTGGAATGAGAAAGTACAGAGAGTAGAAACCCATTCCCTGCTGGGATATCGGGACAATCTCCATGGCGTCCCGAGACAGACAAGAAGACACCTCATCTTGCAGGACAGCAGTGAATGGGGGTTGCGCTTCAAATTCCCCTGTGAAAGTGGAGGGGGGCAGAGATTGCAGATGAAGTTTATACCCCTCCTGGACTATGCTTAGTATCCACTGCTCTGAAGTGAAGAGGTGCCATCTGTGGGCATAGTGTCACAGTCTGCCTGCTATGTGAAGGGGGTGGGGGATCCTCCAGAGGCAGGGTGGCAATGTTCTCTAGAAAAGAGTCAAAAAAACAGGCACAGACTGTGGCTGCGGAGCTGGTTAATGTTTAGCTACCAGTGGTTCCTTATGCTGCTTAGGGGGCTGGTGCCTCTTCTGTGGGGCGTGACCCTGGTACTGAAAAGCAGAACGATAAGAAGAGTAGAATTTCATCTTTTTGTAGAAAGGATTTCCTTGCAGTTGCCTGTTTTCTATTAGGGTCAGCTGTTCTTCTAGACAGTCTCTTTACAGTAGTGTTTTCTGACTCAGACAGCCTTATCTTGCCAATCTTTGCAAAAAAGGTTTTCATCTGTGCAAGTTATGTTGCTCAGCTTATCTTCAACCTACTGTTCGAAATCTGAAGCTTGAAGCCATGCAATTCTACAGGCACCAATGCATATGGCTGAGACTCTACTTGTGCATTCAGAAGCATCGAAAGTGGCCCTATTGACATGCTTCAATACATTTTGGCTATGCTTGACTAGGGTGAGATGTCTGACCTCTTGTCATCTGGGAGGAAAGGAGCAAAGACCTTTAAATCCCTGCACATCTCTTTGAGGAACATTCCCATGTAGAGGATATAGGAGTTGATCCATGCTTAAAGTGGAAGGAAGTCCAAAAAACTGCCAGCATGATTTAAAGGTGAAGTCAGAGAGGCTGTTGTTGCCAAAAAAGCATCTTTCAGGAAATGGAAAAAAGAGCCAAATGACGAAAATGGGAAACAGCACAAGCACTGGCAAGTTAAATGCAAGGCATTGATAAGGCAGGCAAAGGCAAAATTTGAGAAGAAACTTGCTGTGGAAGCAAAAACGCGTAATGAAGATTTTTTCAAGTACATTCGTAGCAAAAAAATCTGTGAGAGAGTCAGTTGGACCATTAGATGATAGAGGGGTAAAAGGGGCAGTAAGAGGGGACAAGGCTAAAGTGGAGAGACTGAATTAATTCTTTGCTTCAGTCTTTACTGAGGAAGATGTAGGGATGTTACCCATGACTGAAGTGGTATTTAAAGGTGATACTGCAAAAATTGAAAGAAATATCGATACACCGGGAAGATGTATTACAACTATTTGATAAACTGAAGAGTAGCAAATCACCTGGACCAGATGGTATACATCCAAGGGTGTTGAAAGAACTGAAATATGAGACTGCAGACCTGCTATAAGTAATCTGTGAACTATCATTAAAATCATCTGTAATACTTGAAGATTGGAGGATCGCCAATGTAACGCCAATTTTTAAAAAGGGTTCCAGGGGTGATCCGGGAAACTACAGACTGGTGAGCCTGATGACAGTACTGGGAAAAATGGTAGAAACCATCATAAAGAACAAAATTACTGAACATGTAGATAGTCATGGCTTAATGGGAGACACCAACATGGCTTTAGACAAGGAAGATCTTGTCTTACTAATCTGTTATGTTTTTTTGAAGGTGTGAATAAACAGACAAAGGCGAGTTAGTAGATATAGTGCATCTAGATTTTCAGAAAGCCTTTGACAAGGTCCCTTAGGAGAGACTTGGCGAAATTAAAAAGTCATGGGATAGGAGGCAGTGTACTACTGTGGATCAGGAACTGGTTAAAAAATAGAAAGCAGAGAGTAGGGCTAAATGGCCAATTTTCCCAATGGAAAAAGGTGAATAGTGGAATACCCCAGGGATCCGTGCTGGGTCCGCTGCTTTTGACATATTCATAAATGGCCTGGAAAAGGGAATAACGAGTGAGGTTATCAAATTTGCAGATGACACAAAACTATTTAAAGTTGTTAAAACCCAAGAGGATTGTGGGAAATTGCAAGAGGATCTTGATAAATTGGAAGACTGGGCAACGAAATGGCAGATTAAATTTAATGTGGACAAATGCAAAGTTATGCACTTAGGAAAGAAAAACCCAAATTATGGTTACACGATGCAAGGTTACACATTAGGAACCACCACCCAGGAAAAAGATTTAGGTGTCATTGTGGATAAATGAGAATTAGACTTACCTGCTAATTGTTGTTCCTTAAGGAACTCTAGTCCAGTCCCGGAACCATAGAGTTTACAACCTCCACCAGCAGCTTTGGAGACTGAAAGATGTCATCGCTTTGATGTCACTGGTATAACCGGGCTAGCACCGCCCCTCTTCCACCAGTACCTATTGACAAAGCAGACTAAGCAGAGCAACAAATAAGCAGGAACAAGAAAATTACTAACATCTCAAACAATCCAAAATTTAAGGAAAATATGGAAAAAAGAAAACTACAGGCTCCGGACGCCCGCCCACTGGCGTCCCCAAGCCCACCTGGTCCTGCTGCTCAAGAAAGACCCCACTGGGACTCCGTCGCGCCCCCTCCGAACAACGAAATCGCCCGCCAAAGACGTCTGCATTTCTCTCTTTGCTTCATGCAATAATCTTCAGGCTGAGTAGAGCGAAATACTCTGGGAGGGGTCCGGGACTGGACTAGAGTTCCTTAAGGAACAACAATTAGCAGGTAAGTCTAATTCTCATTTCCTTTTCGTCCCTCTAGTCCAGTCCTGGAACCATAGAGGATGTAACAGAGCAGTTAAAATCAACGGGAGGGACCCACAAGGCCAGCCTGAAGAACCGCGGAGCCAAAACGCACGTCCTCCTGCGCCTGAACATCCAGCCGATAGTGCCTCGCAAACGCATGCAACGAGGACCAAGTTGCCGCCTTACAAATATCCTCCACCAGTACTAAACTGAATTCCACCCAAGACGCCGCCTGTGCCCTGGTCGAGTGCGCACGCAGACCTACCGGAACCACCTTACCCTTCAACAGATAGGCCGAAGCAATAGCCTCCTTCAACCACCGAGAAATCGAAGACTTCGCCGCCGCTTCACCCTTCCGCGGCCCCCCAAAAGCAACAAATAGCCGATCCGATTTCCTGAAAGACTCCGTCCGACGGAGATACTTCTTAAGTACCCGCCGAACGTCCAAACGATGCAAACAACCGCCCGACCGAGATTTCTGCTCCAGAGAAAAAAACGGGAGAGACACCACCTGGGTAAAGTGAAACCGCGTCACCACCTTAGGCAAAAAGGCCGGGACCGTGCGCAGAACCACCTTGTGATTGAAGAAGGATAAAAACGGCTCTCTACAAGACAGCGCCTGCAACTCCGAAATCCTCCTAGCGGAGCAAATAGCCACGAGAAACACAGTTTTCAACATCAAGTCCTTAAGAGAGGCATCACCTAACGGCTCGAACGGCGCCCCAATCAACGCCTCTAACACCACATTAAGATCCCACGGGGGGGAGAGTCACGTGATGCGTGAGTGAGCGCGGACGCTTTCCGCTCACTCCGGGGCAGCCACGAGAATAAATCTGCTTTAAAATCTGCTTTTGCTTCCTTGCCACCCCCCTACTCTTCGAGGGTGTCTCTGAAGCTGCCCCCTACTTACCGGTAGCCTTCTCTGACTTGGCCATGCCTTTGGCACCGCGAAAAGAGCGAGAGAAAGTTTCCAAAGCTGGGCCTTCTGCATCGGGGCTAACGCAGCCGGCCTCTCCGGGAGCGGAAAGTATTGATTCTGCCCCAGCGGAGCTCGCAAAAGAAGTGGTTAAACTTCTGGACCCGAAATTCGATCTGCTATTAAAAAAGCTTGATAGCATGGAGGAATCGCTGGTTGATTTTGGGAAGCGTGTCGATGAAGTGGAGCAACGGGTCACCAGCCTCGAGAGTGAGGGGCGTCGTGAGAGAGAAGCGGCCCAGCACACACAACAACTGCAGTAACTGCAACTGAAGCTGGATGATTTAGAGAATCGATCGCGCCGCAATAATCTACGTATATTGGGCATAAGTGAGGAGAAAACTGACAGCGAGCTGCTCCCTTTTCTGGAATCGTGGCTTCCAGAGGCTTTGGGCTTGGAGGATTTGCGAGGCCTCCTAAAAATTGAGCGTGCGCACCGGCTGGGAGCCCGCCGGGAAGAGGAAGCAAGGCCACGTGTGGTGATATTAAGAGTTCTTAATTTTCAACACAAGGTGTTACTCCTGCAGGCCTATAGAAAATTGCCTGAATTGCTCCTACATAATCGAAAAATTTTAATCTTTCAAGATTATTCAGCGCTGGTGGCTGCAAAACGGAGGGAGTTTGCTCCCGTATGTACAGAGTTATTTCGCCACAAAGCCCGTTTTACCTTGGCCTTTCCGGCCCTGCTGCGAGTAACTTTTCAAGGGAAAACACACCTTTTTGATCAAGCCGGAAAGGTGAAACAATTTTTGGCGAAACTGCCCGCAGACCCAGCGACGGCGTGAGAGCTCTGGACATTACCTTGGAGGTTTTGTCAGACTGCCTGAATGGAGGGGATCTGCCAACCTGGTCTGAGGGGATGCACGATCTAGCATGGAGCGACCGGGAGGTAGTGGAACTTGGCTTATGTCCCGGCGGCAGAGGGATGATCGACAGGGTTCCTGGACTCTCAGTTCAGTTTTACTGTGTGTTATGCAGGGGATAATTTTGTCTTTCTCTGTCCTCTTTTTTTTTTCTTTTTTCTTCTAGAATGCTATCAGGGCATCTGATGTAACAGGCTGCAGTGATGAACTTGCACTACTGGTGGGGTGGGGGGAGAGCGGGGAAGGGCTTCGGGGCTGCCCTGAGGCATTGCTGGGACTCCGGCCTCAGTCGAGAGTACTGGGGTATGGCGGATGATAGTTTTAGGGGGGATGGAGATGGGAGGGTGGGAAAGGGCGGATGTGGGGGGGGGGAGGCTGAAGGTGGGTGGGTGGGGGGGAACTTGAGGGGATTCATGATGACGGGGAACTGGGGGGAGGACTGTTTCTTTTCCTTCTCATGTCCCCTGATAGATCGGGGTCTCTCCACGGGGGGTCTCGCCCAGAGTATAGAGGTCCAATGTGTAGTGGGGGGGTGGGGGCTGGGCTGCCCCTCACACAATCCCAGCTGTTTCATCCTAAAAAGGTGTGCATCGAAAGAATACATTATCCTCCCTGATTTGCATGTTGTAACCTGGAATGTTGGTGGAATCACCACTCCGGTGAAACGCACCAAAATTTTGCAAGCTCTCAAGAGGCAAAAAGCTCAGGTGGCTCTGTTACAGGAGACGCACTTGACGGCTAAAGAGCATACCAAGTTACAGCGGGATTGGGTCGGGACGGTCCTGTCGGCGCCCTCGGACACCCGGAGAAAAGGGGTGGCAATCTTGATTCACAAGGGTTTAACCTGTGAGGTCCTAAAGGTGGATGCTGACCCCCATGGTAGATTTCTGTTCGTACATGTTAAAATTCAAGGAGAAGAGCTGTTTCTTGGGAATGTGTACGCCCCCAATAACTATAACCATGCCTTTTTTAAAAATATTCTGCACAAGATTTTGGGGGCCCCGAAGATTCCGGTAGTGCTAGCAGGGGACTATAATTGTCCTCACGATCCTTCCTTAGATCGCTCTTGTCCCTCTACAGGGAGGGGTTGGAGTAGGTGGGGAATAGGGTACCTTTGTGAGTTGGGGGAGTTGGTGGATGTCTGGCGAGTGCTACACCCGACTAGCAGAGATTACACACATCTGTCACGAGCCCACCGAACCTGGTCGAGAATTGATTATCTTTTAGTATCACAGCAATGGTTTGGGAAGGTGTCCTGCGCAGAGATTGGACCCATTATCGTGTCAGATCATGCCATGGTCAGCTTAACGTGGCGAGGTGAGCGGGAGAGTTCCCCCAAGTGGTCTTTCCCTAGCCACCTGGCAAATAGAATAGAGTTCCGGAACTATGTGACTAAGCATTGGTCGGAATATGTCAAATTCAATGAGGGGACGGTTGATTCGCTGGCCTCCTTTTGGGAGGCGGGGAAGGCTGTTCTCCGAGGGCATATAATAGCCTATGTTGGTGCGGAACGGAAGAGAGTTAACGCGGAGATACTTCGGCTGTCGAGAGAGCTTCGTGCAGCCCAGACTGTAGCATTTGGGCGGCCGAGTGGTCTAGCGGATTATCTGGACCTCCAGAAACAACTGAATGACCTGTTGCAGGAGAGGGCCATTCAATCCCAGCAATATTATCGCCATCAGTTCTTTCGTTATGGGGATCGGTCTGGGAAGTTGCTGGCTCGATTGGTGAAGGAGACAGGGGGACCCCGTCGGGTGATGGTGATTAAGGACACTGAGGGTAGGAGGCATACTAGAGCGGAGGAGGTAGCCCGCGTCTTTCGTGCCTTTTATGAGCAGCTGTATGCCTCTGGGGATGGAGATGTGTCCTCAATGGAGGCCTTTTTGGAACGCGTGTCGCTTCCCAGGGTGGGGACGGAGCAACTAGAGGTCCTCAATCATGAGATTACCGGAGTGGAGATTCAGAAAGCGATTCGTGCGGGGAAAACACACAAGGCTCCTGGTCCGGATGGCTTCACCTATGAGGCGTACAAGTTGTTGGAGCTCTCGGTGGTCCCGACCCTGGCGGCATTGTATGCCGAGGTGGTGGACTCGGGCTCCTTCCCCAGGGATATGCGAACGGCCCGCATTACCTTAATTCCGAAGCAGGGGAAGGATCTGGAGAATCCTGCATCCTACAGGCCCATCTCGTTGATTAATGTGGATCAGAAGCTTTTCGCTTCGATTTTGGCCGCGCGCCTTCAGCTGTTCTTACCGGAATTGGTGGGTTCCCATCAGGCAGGCTTTGTTAAAGGTAGGGACGCCTCGGTCAATATCAGCAAGGTGTTGCTGGGTATGGAACAGGCAATGCTGGCGCGGGATCCGTTGATACTTGTTAGTCTAGACTCGGAAAAGGCTTTTGACAGGGTGTCATGGCGTTATATGTTTGCGGCCCTGGGGCGGTTCGGATTTCAAGGGGCATTTCTGCGGGGGGTGCAAGCCTTATATACTGCTCCCAGAGCTGTGGTTGATGTCGGGGGAACGTGTTCTCCCCCCTTTTCCTTGCAGCGTGGCACGCGGCAAGGCTGCCCACTTTCTCCTCTTCTTTATGTCTTGCAATTAGAACCTCTCCTACTCTCTTTGATGGCATCTGTGCAGATAGCGGGTGTTGCTTGGTGGGGTGGGAATCTTAAGGTAAGCGCGTTTGCGGATGATCTTCTGTTATGTTTGACGAAGCCAATGGAGTCCCTGCCGGAGGCTCTACGCTTGATCGAGCATTTTGGTGGGTTCTCAGGACTCCGCATTAATCGAACGAAGTCGATGGTTCTTGATGTAGATAATCAGTCGCGGGGTCAGTGGCAGGATGCCTTTCCGCTTCGGTGGGCGGAGGGACACATACGTTATCTGGGTGTTCATATCCCGGCCTGTTTGCGCTCTCTATGTGAGGTAAATATTCGCTCCCTCTTACATTCCACAGTCGCGCGGCTGCGGCGGTGGAGGGATTTACCCTTGTCTCTGATGGGGCGGGTTGCCTTGGTGCGGATGACAGAGTGGCCACGGTGGTTATATCTTTTGCGGAATCTTCCCCTTTGGTTGGGGAGACGGGATCTGCGGGAGTTATATGGACAGCTCGGTCGGTTTTTGTGGAGATCAAGGAGAGCACGTATTGCGTTGGAAACACTTATGCGGCCAGTTGTGGAAGGGGGTCTGGGTTTGACTTCCCTGAGATCCTATAATTTGTGTTATGTGACGCGGAGGTTGAGTGACCTGGTGTTGGGGAATGCTGAGCGACTGCCGATTGCTTTGCTGGATCAATTTTCTGGACGGTGGCATAGGGTCTACCTGCTCCACTGTGGGGGTGCGGAACTACCACTGGCGTGGCGGGAGTCCTGCTTTTTGCGTACATTGCGTGTGGGATGGCAATTTTTATGCCGATCCTGAGCCAGGCCTTGGACAATAACGGATTGTTTGCCCTTGCGAGGTAATGGGAACTTTATGCCAGGAAGGACTAGCGGGGGTGGACAAATTTGGTTGCGGGCAGGTATTGAGTATATTGGGCAATTGCGCATGGAGGGTACAGACCAGCTTGAGTCTTTTCAGGGGCTGGCAAGGAAACATAATTTGCCGAATGAGAATTTTTATTACTATCTGCAGGTGAGGCATTATGTGTGTAGCATCCCTGGGAAAAGTGATTTGCTGTCTCCTGAAGGTAGTCTTTGGTTATTATTGGAACAATGTCAGGCTCTCCCCACTACTGGGCACTTGCGAGAACTGTTGTTTCCCCCAGGCAGCTTGGGGAAGTTAATGTTGCTGGTAGAGCGCTGGCACCGGGATGGTTTGGTGGAGTTGACGGTGGAACTGGTGGAGATGGCATTTCGCAGAATCCGAGAGCTATCTGAGGCCGTACGTTATCGAGAATTGCAGTTTAAGTTCTTGTGGAGAGCGTATGTGTCTGAGACTGGCGCGAGGAAGATGGGACTCTTGCTGTCCGATGTGTGTGGTCTCTGTAAAAGAGAGGTGGGTACCCTGTTCCACCGCTTTTGGTCCTGCCCTAGGATTCAATTATTTTGGAGGGCGGTGCGTAACAAATTGCTACATTGGTTGGGTGGGGAGGTGACTCTACACCCGCTGTGGTGTTTGTTTCATGTAGGGCCAACGGGGGTACACGGGACAGACGCCCAGAGGCGGCTGTGTGTGAAACGTTTCTTAGTAGCTAAACATTGTATTCTGCGGCAATGGCTCTCAGAAGGGGGTCCGGGAATAGGAGAATGGGAGTCCCTGGTGGGAGACCTCATGAAGATGGAGGGTAGAACGGCTAGACTATTGGGGGGAAGCATACAGTCTCGCTTCCTCCTTATCTGGGAGCCTTTGCTAAATGCCCAGGGGGTGGATCCCGTAGGGGACCTGGAGTAGGTATAGGTAATGGTTGCGAGTATGGGCGGTGGCCCCCCCTCAATGTTGGGAGGGGCGATGTTAACTGCATATGGTTAAAGAGACCTGTGGGGGTTATTATGGTATTTTGGTAGGGGAGGGTGGGGGGGTTAGAGGTAAGGGGGGCGGGGAGGAGGTTGGCCTGGTAGTTGGGGCTGTTCTGGAAGGCACTTGGAGGTGAATGTTTGCTGGATTTGGACTGTACAGTGAGGGCCTTGACCTGCAGGTTAGGTCTGGGAGCTCGAATGAGGGGGGTTCTTAGGTTTAATTTCTTGTGTTCACTTCTTTGTATTGCATTCCCTGCTGTTCTCTTTGTGTGGGCTTGTAAAGCACAGTTACTTACCTGTAACAGGTGATCTCTGGGAACAGCAGGAATTAGTCCTCACATATGGGTACGTCGGTACCGACGGAGCCCGTGCGGGAAAGCTCCCCAGCTTCTTAGAATAGAAGCTTTTGGGACCTCCCACTGCACATGCGCACTGCCTTCCCGCCTTCCTGAACAGCTCTCCTCAGTTTCGAGTTTATAGCTGAGTCAACAGAGAGAGGACAGGAAGATAGATAGATAAAAGATACAACTCCTAGGGGAGGTGGGTGGGTTGTGAGGACTAATTCCTGCTGTTCCCAGAGATCACCTGTTACAGGTAAGTAACTGTGCTATCTCCAGGAACAAGCAGGAATAAGTCCTCACATATGGGGACTCCCTAGCTTAGATGCATGGGATCCCCTGTAAAGGTTCGCCATCTTCGTATGGATCTCAGGCATCCATTCTGGGAAGGTGGGCAGGAGTTGTTTAGGAATGGAACAGGTGCTTGAGGACAGCCTGGCCAAACAAGGCATCCCGGCGGGAGTCCTTGTCCAAACAGTAATGGGCTGTGAAGGTATGAACCGAGGCCCAGGTAGCGGCTCGACAGATCTGATCTATGGAAACAGAGTGCAGATGAGCCATAGAAGTTGCCATGGCCCTCACATTGTGAGCAGTGACATGGCCTTCCAGAGAAATGTTTTTGCTCTGGTAAGCAAAAGAAATACACTGAGCAATCCAATTGGAAAGTGTACGCTTGGAGACTGGAAGTCCCAAATGGGAAGGATCAAAGGCCACAAAAAGTTGAGAAGACTTTCGATGTGGCTGAGTCCTATTAAGGTAAAAAGCGAGAGCTCTTTTACAATCCAGAGTATGAAGGTTCCTCTCTGCATTGGATGCATGAGGAGCTGGAAAAAAGACAGGTAGATATACCTCTTGATTAAGATGAAAAGGCGAGACCACTTTAGGCATAAAGTGGGGATTCGTCCTAAGGACCACCTTATCATGATGAAATCTTGTGTAAGGTGGATTAGCCACTAAAGCCTGCAGCTCACTGATGCGGCGAGCCGAAGTGACTGCAATGAGGAAGATGACCTTCCAGGAAAGAAATTTCAAGGAGGTGGAAAACATTGGCTCAAAAGGTGGCTTCATAAGTTGACCGAGCACTAGATTCAAATCCCATGCGACCGGGGGTGGTCTGATGGGAGGTTTAGTGAGAGTCAGGCCTCTCATGAATCTTGCAACAAGAGGATGAGAGGAGATAGGTTGTCCATTTATATGTTTCAAGGATGCTGCAATAGCGCTTAAATGGACTCTTACCGAATTCGTCTTGAGGCCTGCATTGGATAGATGCAGGAGATAATCAAGAAGAGAATTCAAAGGAAGTGCCAGAGGGTCAAGACCCTGCTGAGCACACCAAATGGAAAAACGTTTCCATTTGAAAGCATAGGAACGCCTGGTAGAGGGTTTCCTAGAGGCAGAAAGGATATCTTTCACTGGTTGGGAAAGATGAAAGTCTTGAAGGCTTAAGCCTTCAGTAACCAAGCACTGAGGTGAAGGGATTTGGGGTTTGGGTGCCACAAAGTCCCCTCCTCCTGAGACAGGAGGTCTGGCGCAGCTCCCAGATCCAAGTAGGATCCCTGGGAGAGCTGTAGAAGTAGAGGGAACCACACTTGGCGTGGCCAGCGTGGAGCTATGAGGATCATAGTTCCATGATCCCTCTGGAGTTTGAACAGAGTCTTGGGAATCAAAGGAATGGGTGGAAAGGCATATAGGAATGCCTGATTCCAATTCAGGAGAAAGGCGTCCGTAGCCTGAGCTCCCTGACACGGAGTTCTGGAACAGAACCGGGGAAGTTTGGCATTCCACGGACTTGCAAAGAGGTCTATGTCCGGGGTCCCCCATTCCTGAAAGATTCGGTTTATTTGGTCCAAATGTAGGGACCATTCGTGTGGCAGCAGAACTCGACTGAGCCTGTCTGCCCGAGAGTTTTGAACTCCTGGGAGATACACTGCTAGCAGGTGAATCTGATGCTCTCTGGCGAAGGCCCATAGTCTTAGAGCTTCGTTGCAAAGCGACAGAGAGCCCGTCCCTCCTTGTTTGTTTATGTAAAACATGGCCACCTGATTGTCCGTCTGAACTAGGACAGTGAGGTTGGCTAGGAGGGAGTGGAAGACCTTGAGGGCAAGGTAAATTGCTCGCAGTTCCAGAAGATTGATATGAAGGGTGGTCTCCTGTAGAGACCAAGTGCCCTGAGTGGAGAGAGTTTGCAGATGGGCTCCCCACCCTGTTTGGGAGGCATCTGTTGTGAGGGTTGCTTGGGGTAGCAATGGTTGAAATGGAGCCCCCAACAACAGATTCTTGGTGGAAGTCCACCAGTGGAGGGACCAAAACAGACGATCGGAGGTTTGTATTTGGTCTGAGAGCGCTCCTGACGCCTGAGTCCACTGAGTGGCCAGGGTCCATTGAGCTGCTCTCATATGAAGACGAGCATAGGGCACCACATGCACTGTGGAGGCCATATGACCCAGTAGGCGTAGCATTTCCCTGGCTGTCAAGTGAGTGCTGGACTGAGCTTGGGAGGCCAAACTCAGGAGGCGCTGGCCTCGAACCTGTGGAAGGTAGGCCCTTGCAGTGATGGTGTCCAACTGGGCCCCTATGAATTCTAGAGATTGAGTAGGGATGAGTTGGGACTTGGGAAGGTTTACTACCAGTCCCAGATACTGCAAAAGGCTCCTTGTGTGGTCCAGGGAAATCTGGGCCTGTGACTGAGTTGGAGCTCGGATGAGCCAGTCGTCCAGATATGGGAAGACAAAGATTCCCATGCCTCTTAGAAATGCGGCTACGACTGCCATGCATTTTGTGAATACTCTTGGAGCAGAGGCTAGACCGAAGGGGAGTACTCTGTATTGGAAATGTTTTCCCTGAAACAGAAAGCGAAGATACTTTCTGTGGGATGGATGGATGAGTATATGTGTATACGCATCCTGTAGGTCTAGAGAACAAAGCCAGTCCTGACCCTGGAGGTAAGGAAGGAGAATGCCGAGAGACAGCATTTTGAATTTCTCCTTGAAGAGAAATTTGTTCAATTCTCTCAGATCTAGGATTGGTCTGAATCCCCCTGTCTTCTTTGGAATGAGAAAATAAGGGGAGTAGAAACCGGACCCTTGTTGAGGAAGAGGAACCTCTTCTATGGCCCCTTGGGCAAGAAGAGAGGAAACCTCTTGACCCAACAGGGTTAGGAGAGATGGGGGAGAATTGAATGGTCTCACCATATGATGGGGAGGAAGGCTGGAGAAATGAAGTTTGTAACCCTCTCGAATGATAGAGAGGGTCCATTGTTCTGTTGTGATTTGTTCCCATCTGGGAGCAAAGTGAACCAACCTTCCGGGTATGGTGAGAGGTTCTGGTTGTGTTAGAACCAGAAGTGGCAAGTTCCCTAGGAGCAAGTCAAAACCCCTGAGGGGTTGGAGCCTGCTGAGCTACAGTAGCTGCTGCAGGCTTAGCTCGTGCTTGTTTGGATTGCTGACGCTTAGCAGTATAGCGAGGTTGAGAAGACTGCTGGCCAGTATTTGAAGCAACTCTGGCCTTCTTATAGTAAGGCCTTTTAAAAGACTTTTTCTTAGTAGGAATTGAAGTGGACTTTGAAAGTCTTTCCAAGGTGGCATTTTCAGCATCCATCTGGGTGGCTTTGATTTGCCACTCTTCCCCAAATAAGTTCTCACCTGTACAGGGCAGATTACGTAAGCCATCTAGAACCCAAGGTTCCAGATCAGAGGCCTGGAGCCAAGCAAGACGTCGGGCTGCAATAGCAATGCCCGAAGCCCTACTGGCTCCCTCAAAGGAATCATATGCTGCCCTATTAGAGAACTTAGAAACCTCTAAGAGTTGTTTCACTAGGGAAAGGAAACCCTGCTTTTTATCCTCAGGGATAAAGGGGGCAAAATGCCGCACCTTTTTGGCAAGTTCCTCCAGGAACATGCCCATATAGAGACTGTAGGAATTAATCCTGGCTATAAGCATACTAGCCTGGAAAATTTTCCTACCAAAAGAGTCCAAAGTCTTACATTCCCGTCCTGGAGGGGTGGAAGAGTGCCTTTTGGTACTCCTAATCTTCTTCATTGCAGACTTCACCACAATAGAGTGGTGGGGCAATTGAGTCTTTTGGAAACCAGGAGAAGGAGGGACCCTATACATGGTGTCCAACCTACGGGAATAAGGAGACAAAGTCAAAGGATTTTCCCAGAAATCCATCAGTTGTTCTTGAAGGATTTCATGGATAGGCAGGGTAACTGCCTCCTTAGGGGCCTTTGAGTATCCCAAAATATCCAGTTTTTTGGATCTGGGTTCCTTTTCAGAGGATGTGGTAATAGAAAGGGCTGTAGCCATATCTAAAACAAAGTCCTGGAAGGACAAATCCTCTGGAGGGGACATTCTCCTTTTAGGAGAAGAGGGCTCCTCAGGTAAGTTGAGTGAAAACTCAGCAGAATCATCAGAGGAGTGAAAATCCTCAGAGGAATCGGTGCTTTCCTCTAACGCACGATACGCGTACCGATCGGTATCGATATCGGGCGTATCGGGTATGGAACCGGTATGGAGCGAAAGCCCATACGGTACCGACTTGCGTTTAGAGGTGGACGGCCTCGATACCGGCATGGCGGACGATACCGGTATCGGGCCCGGAACCGCTGAAAGCGGAACCGATGGCGTTGCAGCTTTAATGAAAGCCATGACGGCCTGCTGCATGGACTGTACAGTATCGCCCATGGACGCCATAGCTGCCTGGATGTCGGTACCGGAGTGACCCGGTACCCCAGAGCAGGCTAACAGGTGATCTGTCGAGGCCGTAGCATCGATATCAACCTGAGACCCCTGAATTGGCGTTTTTGGAAGTTGGACTTCCCGCCGGGGTTGTTTGGCTGGGGCAGGGTCCTCAAGTTCTAAGCTAAGAGCCTCTCGATGCTTTGAAGGAGATTTGCTCTTTGAGGACTTGCCCACAGAAGGTTTGGTTACCTGAGATCCATCCGGAGAAGAAGACCTGGATGACTGTGATGCTGTATTCTCTGAAGCAAACAGCACATGGAATTTGTTGGCCCGGTTCTGCAGCCCACGTTTAGACATGTGGGAGCAAGATGGGCAGTCCGGTATGGAATGGTCAGGCCCCAAACATTTCAGACACCAGTCATGGGTGTCTGTGACTGAAATAACAGCATTACATTTGGTACACTTCTTAAATCCAGGGGCTGGCTTCTCCATGAGGAGAAAATTGAGTAGGCCGAGAGGCCTCTCTGAAGTGACCAAAAAGCTAAAAAATAAGAAAAAAGAATTATAATTTTTTAAAGAAAGAAAGAAAAGACCGGCGATACCGGTATCGGTATGGGGAAGGCAGGTACGCGGTCTAAAGAAACAAATAAAATAACAATTTCTTCAGCGGTGACAGGAACACGACCTGCTGGCTCCGCGGAAAAAGAGAAACTGAGGAGAGCTGTTCAGGAAGGCGGGAAGGCAGTGCGCATGTGCAGTGGGAGGTCCCAAAAGCTTCTATTCTAAGAAGCTGGGGAGCTTTCCCGCACGGGCTCCGTCGGTACCGACGTACCCATATGTGAGGACTTATTCCTGCTTGTTCCTGGAGATATTAGTTATGAGTCTGTTACCCCGATGTCCCCAGCATTTACATCTGAATGTTTACCTTTACATGATGTTCTGGATGCGAGGCTGGTCAGCCCGTGGTACTGTATGTTTATTTGGAAAAAAACAACAAAAACGAATGTACAAAAAAAAAAAGATCCCACGGGGGAATGGAAGGACGTATCGGCGGCTGCAGCAGCAGCACCGCTCGCAAAAAACGCCGAATATCACTGTGTGCACCTACCAACTGCCCCTGAAACCTCCCCCGGAAACAGGAGATAGCCACCAACTGCACCCGTAAGGAGCTAGCCGCCAGTCCTATCTCCAAACCATCCTGCAAAAAAGACACAACATGCGGCACCGAAGCCCTCAAAGGCTGAAGAGCGCGCTCCTGGCACCACGCTTCAAACACCCGCCAAACCCGGGTGTACGCCAGTGACGTGGAACGCCTCCGCGCTTTCAACAGCGTGGAAATAACGGCCGGCGAGTACCCCCTGGACCTCAGCCGAGCCCTCTCAAGAGCCATGCCGTAAGCGAGAATCGACCCACCTGTGGCATGCGTACCGGCCCCTGCATTAAGAGATCCCCCCGAACCGGGAGCCTCCAAGGCCTGTCGTTGAGTAGCCGAATCACATACGCATAACACGGTCGCCTGGGCCAATCGGGCGCTATCAGAACGACTACACCCTTGTGATGCTCTATGCGTTGAACCACCTTTCCTATGAGCGCTGTCAGACGGCTGCCTGGGTGAGAATGTTCACAGTCTTGGCAAGTGCATATATCAATATGATTTGCAAGGGATTGTGGGCAATGCAGTTCATTCACACCAGACACAGCTGCTCACAATAATTAGTTGTGCTTTAGGGTAAAGCCAATAAGATATTTATTTATGGGGTTATTTCTCCCAACACAGATATGCTTGGTAGCACATAAATCAGGATACTTGCTTTCACTGTTTAACTTGGAAAAACAAAATCAGGAAAACAACATTTGAACTTGTCAGGCAATCAAAGCAAAAGAAATAAGACCTGGTTGGTAACAAACTGGTCTTTTCTGTAGGCTTTAGCTAATACTTTCTTAGCAGTGTATCAAACAACAAACAAAATACACAAAGAAGGGAAAAAAACTGTTCTTTTCAGGTTAACTTCTTATATCTTCCCACATAGATTCAGAAGTGATTCCCTCAGAGCTCACCAGCAATTATGTAAGGCTCAATTGCTAGCAGTTACCCAGCTGAAACCCCTTAGCTGGCTTGCTTTCTACTGCGTGGCTAAAAATCCTACTCAGGAGCTTTTCTGAGTAGATTAAAGAACAAGTTTGTATTTCTTTGTGATGGTTGCTGTATTTTATAACAGAAAATCACCAAAGGAGTTTAGACAGAGAGCAATCCATGTGAACACATCCTTCATCTGCAATCTCTCCCCCTTCTTCAACAATCATGGGTTCAATATCATGGATTGGCACAGATGAATTTCTCAATGGAGCACTTTCAGGAGAATACTTGTTTCCCTGCTGTCTTTCAAGGTTATAGCTAGGGCATAGATCAGTGTTCATACCTGAGCTTCCATTGCTGTTAGAGTTCCTCTCTATATAGCCTGGCCAGTATGTAGTCCAGTTCTTATGTCCAGCCTTCCAATCCAGATCCCTGGACACTGGATCTCTCTTCACATACCTCCTGGCACGGGTCTTAGGGTCCCTTCCACGTGCAGCCGTCTCCCTCACAGGTACCGTCTGGAGATTCCTAGCTCTGCAACACCATTCCTCTGGCTTTCCCCAGTCCAATGGTGTATGCTGGCCCTTGGAATGCCTCCCAGTATACGTACTGCTCCGGACTCCTCTAGATCTCCCAAAGGCTTTTCTCTTCTTTCTTCCAAAGGGTTTCTTGCCCTCTCTGTTCGTCCGCTCTGGCTTCTGCTTCTGATGATCCTCCAGATGAAACTGAGGATGAGGATCAAGCTCAAGCTGATCATGAAGATGATGATGAGGATAATTCTCTGTAGAATAAACTCTACCTTTATTCTGCTTGGATGAGTGCTCCTCCCTAACACAGCGCAGCTGTGCTGAATCAGGCCCTGCCCTTTGAGATGAGTGCTTAGGGATTACCTCATAGCCCTCCTGATTGAACACACGTTTCCCCACTTCAGCTCCTCTAATGGCTGTTGGAAACCTGGTGCATTCTGGGACTGGTAGTCTTTTATGGGAAAATTCTGTTTTCTTATTTCTACCAGAACTGACAGGTTGCTTGTTCAGAGTCACTTCACCTTTTCTATAGCTCCTTCCTGAGCTATGATAAGCTTCCTTATCACAGCGCCCAAGGAGGAAACACATACAGAAGACCTCCTACCGGCCACCGCTGCGCCAAAGCATCGAGGCCCTCCGACATTCGCTCCCTGCGCCTGCTGAAGAACCGTTCTACCTGCGCGGACTCGAAGCTGGCCATGAGGTCCATTACCGGAGTTCCCCAACGCTGAACTATCATCGCAAAGACCTCCAGGTGAAGACTCCACTCCCCCGTATCAACTCTGCGGCGGCTGAGAAAATCCACTTCGACATTCTCCACTCCAGCCACGTGCTGCGCTGACAAAGCTACCAAGTGTCGCTCGGCCCAACGCAACAGCTGACCGGCCTCTTCCTCCATCGACGCACTCCCCGTGCCTCCCTGGCGATTGATATACGCTACCATTGTCGCATTGTCGGAAAGCACCCGTACCGCTACGCGACCCAAGGTCCCCTGAAACTGACGCAGCACAAGATACACCGCGCGCATCTCCAGCCAGTTTATAGACCAACTGAGCTCCGGACCCGACCAAGTCCCCTGGGCAAAATTCCCCTCGCAATGTGCTCCCCAGCCCGTGAGACTGGCATCCATCGTCACCAGCCTCCAGGACGGAGCCTCTAGCGACACGCCCCCTTCCAGGCTTCCGGGCTGCAGCCACCACTGAAGCTCCATCCGCACCTGTAGAGGGCACACCAGCCATTGGGACAAGGCGTTCTGTTGATGAGACCACCGCCGGAGAAGAGCGCTCTGCAACGGCCGCATATGAAACCTGGCCCACCACACCACTATGATCGTGGCCGCCATGGTCCCGAGCAACTGCAAGTACTGCCACGCCGTCGGAGCCCTGTACGCCAAAAACCTCCGTACGAGCTCCCTCAAGGCCTGCGCCGTTTTTGCCGGGAGAAACACCACTCCGAGCTCTGTCTCGAACCGCGCCCCCAAGTATTCCAGGGTTTGTGCCGGAACCAGTGTGCTCTTCGCATAATTGACCACCCAGCCTAGACTCTCTAAGAACTCCACTACACGATCGGTGGCCGAAGCACTCTCCTCCCTGGACTTTGCCCGAATCAGCCAATCGTCCAAATAAGGATGCACCAGAATCCTTTCCTTGCGGAGCGCCGCCGCCACAACAACCATGACCTTCGTGAACGTCCGAGGCGCCGTCGCCAGCCCGAAGGGCAGAGCCTGAAATTGAAAATGACCCATGGGCACGGCGAAGCGCAGGAACGTTTGATGCTCTGGGCGCACGAGGATATGCAGATATGCCTCCGTGAGGTCCAACGCCGTCAAGAATTCGCCCTTCCTGACCGTCGCAATGACCGAGCGCAAGGTTTCCATCCGAAAATGAGTGACCCGAAGGCAACGATTCACCTTTTTCAAATCCAGAATAGGCCTAAAGGTTCCCTCCTTCTTGGGAACGACAAAATAAATGGAGTATCGACCACACCCGCATTGATCCCGCAGCACCGGCACCACCGCTTCGAGTTGCTGTAGCCACCCAAGCGTTTCTGTGACCACCTTCAACTTTCGCGGAGCATGGCACGGGGAAAGGACAAAGGAATCTAACACGGGTCGATGGAGCTCCAGAGCATATCCTTCGCGAATGACCTCCAAAACCCACTGATCCGTGGTAATTTGGACCCAGGCAGGGTAAAACTCCCGCAACCGCCCTCCAACGGGAACGACCGCCACCCGGGCCCGCCTTATCTCATTGTGATTTCTTACCGCCAGCGGAGTGGAAGGGCGTAAAACCCCTACCTGCCCCTCGAAATCCTCGAAACACCTGACCCCTCGGAGGAAAGCGCCCCCTCTGAGGTTGACCAAAACGCGAGGACCGAAACCTACGAAAATCCCGTGAGAGACCCCTAGAACCAGTCATCCCGTGGCCCTGTTTCAGCTTATCCTCCGGGAGCCGACCGCCTTTGGACTCTCCCAGGTCCTTAACCAGCTTTTCCAAATCCGTACCAAATAAAAGTTTACCCCTAAAGGGAAGCTTACTAAGGCGCGCTTTGGATGACCCGTCAGCCGACCAGTTACGCAGCCAGAGATACCGACGCGCCGCCACCACTGAAGCCATACTCTTTGCCAAACCTCTAAGGAGATCGTAGTGGATATCCGACAAATAAGCTGTGCCAGATTCCAGCCGCGCCAATTCGTCCGCCTGCATCTCCAGGAGACCCTCTTGCAGCCGCTGGGACCACAGTAAGCAGCCTCTGGCTACCCACGCTCCCGCAATTGAAGCCTGCAAGGAAAGGGCAGAGATATCAAAGACCTGGCTTCAACAGAGTCTCCAACTTCCTGTCTTGCACGTCCTTTAATGCCGCGGCGCCTTCCACTGGAATTGTAGTCTTTTTAGTCACCGTGGACACTGCCGCATCTACCTTCGGGGACCGGAACACCTCTCTATCCTGGTGAGAAAGGGGATATAACCGGGCCAAAGCTCTGGTTCCCCGCAGCGCCGATTCCGGGGCGTCCCACTCTTCCTGAATCATGTCTCTAAACACTCTATGAACCGGGAACACTCGCTGAGACTTCCGAACGGCTTGCAACAGAGGATCCTCTAACGCCTCCTCTGCCGACGGCGCCACTGCGGGCATATTGAGTGTCTTTAAAGTTTCCGCAATCAGCGCCGGCAGCTCTTCACGCCGGAACACCCGGAACACTCTACTTTGTTCCTCCGCATCGGGCAACTCTCCCTCTTCTAGCTCACCCTCGGAAACACCTTCCACCTCATCATCAGAGAACCGGCCCTCGTCGTCCATCATCGAAGACGGGCCCTCCCCCACCACTTCTTTACGCCGTTTTCCCGGACCAGTCTCCCCCTCCAGAAGGCTCCCGGGCCTCTTCTGACCCTTTGACCTCGGGGACTGCGCCCCCAGACCAGGCTGCAGCAAGGCCAATGCCTGCTGCATAAGAGAGAAAAAAATCCGGTGGGATACCCGTCACTCCTGCGCTCTGGCTGCCTCCCGCCGACACAGAAGCTCCTGCCCCCGATGAGGGCCCCGCTGCCGGTTCCGAGAGGTCCAACGAAGGCGCCTTTTCCGAGAGGTCCCGAGCGCCTTTTCCATTATGGTTGCTTCCAAAGAACAGCCCTTGCACACGCCGGACTCCAAAACTTCATTATGGCGCACCCCACAAACAAGACAGCGGGGTTTTGCCGGCATCCTCAGAGAAATCTGCCCCCCTTAAGGAAAGAGAGGGTAGAAAGCCCAGATGCTGGAGCAGAGGAGCAGAAAGAAGCCCAGCTATCCCGGGGACCCCTCACAAAAAGAACTTTTTTTTTTTTTTTTTAAACTCCCCAGCGAGGAAACAGCTCAACTAGCTGAAGCCCCACCAACAATCGCCAAAACGAGGCTCCCCAGGCTGAAAAACCCCCGCTGGACACCCTGCTCTACAACAACGCGGCAGCCAAAATGGCCGCCAGCAAACGCTTCCCGCGCAAAAGACTAGCGAGCCCTGAAGCCACGCGGCAGCAGTTTAACCGCCCGAGAGTCGAAGGCCGCAGGAACTAAGCTGTCCGGAGCCCACACGCACCGCAGCCGCGATCCCGACTCAGTTGAAGGAAGAAGGGGCGCGGAGGAAATCATTATGCCCCGAGGCACTGCCCTCCCGGCATCAGCCCCGGCGGTCCCACTGAAAACGTGCAGGGGAAGAAAGAACTGACTGACCTGCAGATCTCTTTGCTGCCGCTGCTCTGCTGAACAGCCTTCCACCTGCTCCTCACCCCTTCTAAGCGGGTTCGGGAGCAGGGAGGCAATGGGGGAAAGCTGACCTCCTCTCCAAAGTGCAGGGAAAGCTCTCGCCGGCTGACCAACTCCAGTCCTGCCTCTGCACATTCTGTCAGCCTGCTACCTGCTCCTCACCCCTTTTAAGCGGGTTCGGGAGCAGGGAGGCACTTTTGAGTAATGCTCGTTTACACGCTGCGGCGAACTGACAGAAAGAAAGCAGGAAGGAGACAAAGAGTGAGAAAAAGAATGAGAAAAAGAGGGAACAGCAAAACCGGAGCCCAGTCAGCAGGAAACCTTTCAGCAGCAGCAGGTCAGCTCCTAGAATAAACCCAAAAAGAAAAATTACCCAAACTAAAAATAAAAGAAAGAAAGAAAGCTCTGCTTATTTGTTCCTACTGAGCCCAGTCCCAGGCTCAGAACCTCCAAGCTGCTTGGAGACTGAAAGTACTGGTGGAAGAGGGGCGGTGCTAGCCAGGTTATACCAGTGACATCAAAGCGATGACATCTTTCAGTCTCCACAGCTGCTGGTGGAGGTTGTAAACTCTATGGTTCCGGGACTGGACTAGAGGGACGAAAAGGAACATGTTAAAAACCTCCGCCCAGTGTGCAGCAGCCGCCAAGAAAGCAAATAGAATGCTAGGTATCAAAGAAAGGAATTGAAAATAAAACAAAAGATATTATAATGCCTCTGTATCGTTCCATGGTGCGACCGCACCTTGAGTATTGTGTACAATTCTGGTCGCCGTATCTTAAAAAGGATATAGCGTTATTAGAAAAGGTACAGAGAAGAGCCACCAAAATGGTAAAGGGGATGTAAGAATACCCCTATGAAGAGAGGCTAAAAAGGTTAGGGCTCTTCAACCTGGAAAAGAGACGGCTGAGATATGATAGAGGTCTATAAATTAATGGAGTGGAATGGGTAAACGTAGATCGATTGTTTACGTCATCAGATTATAGAAGGACTAGGGGACATGCAATGAAGCTACAGGGTAAACTACGAGGGGTGTCTGATATTAAAGGTACAGGTGGCAATCATACCGGCTCCGCATGCGCAATAGTGCCATCATATGCAGGACTACAGTACTTGTACTCATAGTAGGAGAGTCTGTAGCGTTGTTTTTTTTAAACACTCAAATTACGAGTAGTTTTCGGGAAGCAAACATGGCGTGTGCAATCGCAGAGCACGCACCTCAAACTTCGAATACTCTGCAAAGCATAAGATCATCAAAGATGTGATGCACCAGCAGAGTGGTTGCCTCTTTGGGTGTGTTGGGTATCGGAAGATCTCCAATTCCTCCACCCTTGGCTTCTTCTCAGATGTTACTGTGATGGAGAGAGACCTCTGACTAGGTCTCAAATGAATTTCTTGAAGGATATGTCTTCCGGAGGCGACATGCGTCACTGTTGTGGTGAGGAAGGGTCCGAAGGAATCGAGTGACTCCACCTCCAAAAAGCTGGAATCAGAGGACTCGAAGTATTGATGAGATGAAGTCTATACCCCTCCTGGACTATTTTTATTTATTTATTTATTTAATGGTATTTATATACCGCCTTATCATTCAATCAAAGAGGTTTCCACGGCAAACAATCAAGGGGGCAAATGTTTTCATGCAGTGTACAGAGTGGTGTGTATGTGTATTTGCCCAAAGCTCGATGTCAGTACCAATGCTCTGAAGTTTCGGCCTTGGTGAGCCGTTTAGGTTGGGTACCAGTATTGGTGATGGTTTGAAGGGAGGGCATGGGTGGCAGTGATGTCAACGCCATCTTCATTAGCCCTGATGTTCTGCCGGCAACTGGTGACTATGTCAATACCGGTACCGATTTTGATAGGTCGGTGCCTGGAGTCAAGGGCTTTACAGGTACCAAGGCTGCCAAGAGAGCTGCTAAATTCCGTTCCATGGCCAGTATGCGCTGGTCTATCGAGGTTGCTGATCCTTGGGTATCAGTTGCAGGTACTTCCGCTACCAACCCAGAGCATGGCACCTGTAGCTCCCCGGAGGTTGAGGCCTTGGGAGCATCCTGGAGCCCCTCTGTGGCTTTGGAGAACAGGGCCTCCCATTGGGGCTGTGACAGGCAGATCCACCTCCGATGCAACACCCAGGGGATCTCAATGCTTTGAGCGAGATCTACCCCTAGAGGTCTTCTCCTGCTTCGCTGTAGACTTGTACTTAGACTTTGAGGATACCTGGGATCCACGAAAGGAAGATGAGGACCTCGACAAAGTGGACGCCAACATACTGCATCAAAGGCGAAATGTGTCCCAAATTTAGAAGCTCTATTCTGTAGGCCTCGCCATGTCATTTTCTGACAGATGGAACAATCTTTTGACTAGTGGTCGGTGCCGAGGCGTTTTAAACTTCAGTCATGTGTGTAAGTCGCTGAGATGGTGGGGCACACTTAGAACAATTTTTTTAACTCAGCTGCAGCGCACAGAGGGAGATTCTGCTGCAAACCTCAGTGCTCGTGGCAGGTGCAAGCTCCTCATTGAAGAGGACACCCGCTCTAATCGACCATGGCCCCCTCCATCAACACAGGATAATCAAAGAGGCCACAAGGGCATCACTCACTCATCTCAGTACCAGCACCAGAAGCTCCTCCAAGCTGGACCAACCAGGAGCAGCTCATGCTTTGAGGGACCTGCATAGTGGCAAAGGCGGGCATGCCTGGTAACTAGAACAGCTCATGCTTTGGAGGGATCTCCACAGCGACTGACGCAAGCCTGTCCGGTAACTACAGTGCTTCAAACCTTTTCTTCTTTTCCTAATGCCTGCCGAGTGTCGCCCTCCCAACTCCCTCCCCATGGGTGGGGGGCAGGAGACCCCAAGTGGCACTGCTCCCTCATCCCCCTCCCACAGCAGTAAAGAAGGAATGGGGAAGGCCTCCACCAAAGGCACTCCAGCTCGCTCCCTGAGAAACTCCAGGTATGATTAGGTGGGTGACGGAGGGGGAGGGACCACGTTCTGGTGGGTTCTGCACCCCAAAGGGTATTGTAAGTGGTGACTGCCAACCTACGCCCCTTAACCAGTTCATGCTGTCCTCCAGAGAAAATCCTTCCAATCCAGTTCAGAATGCACAGGTTTAGCAACCTCCAACTGCTGAAGACTGAGAAATACTGGCGAGATGTGGTCTGCACAGGATCCTTATACCATATCATGATGAAACAGGTTGTTCTCAGTCTCCATCTGCTGGTGGAGAGACAGAAACCTAAGCATCTGGGCTGGACGAGGGCAGGGGGACGATGAGGAAAGGGCCCTTAGTCACCCCTAGGGAAGATCAGGGCCCCAGACCCCTCCTAACCCTGCTGCTATGCAAATAACAGATTGAAAACAGCCTACAAGCTCTTTCAGAAGCTGCTGCTCAAACCTGAATGAAAAGGGGCCCAGGGACCCTTCAAGGTCCCACCAGCAAATGCCAGCAGCCACTTCAGCGTGCTCCACCTCTGCCTGGACAATTGAGCAAACCAAGATGCCCACCAGCAGGAAAAATGCAGAATATGTGGCAAAGGGGAGAAAACTGGCATTGGCATTGCTGAAAAAATGTGTCCTGAGCCTTTTTCATCACATTTGTGGCAAAAAGGAGCAAACTACGGCTCACCTGACAAGAGCTGTAAGAAGCACATCTTTGTTCACTCAGCATCACAGCTGAGCTCAGAACGGAAAAAAAAAATTGCAAAGAGACTTGAAGACCTAAATATGTACACTCTGGAGGAGAGGAGGGATAGGGGAGATATGATTCAGATCTTTAAATACTTAAAGAGAAATAATGAACAAACAAACCCCTTCCAAAGACGAGGAAGCTGTAAAACTAGAAGGCATAACACGAAGCTGCAAGGGGGTAAATTGAAAGGCAATGTCAGGAAATACTTTTTCACTGAAAGGGTGGTGGATGCTTGGAATACCCTCCTGATGGAAGTGGTGGAAGCAAATACAGTGACCGAATTCAAAATGGCATGGGACAGACACAGTGGATCCCTTTACAGCAACAGGATAAAATCAAAATAAACTTAACTATCTAACTTCTCAACAAATAGGAGTGTCCTACACGAACGGTGGGTTCACCCCTAAACAAAGACATGGGGAGGGGTAGCCTGCACAGAGCGTAAGGTGCACCTACTCTTGCCATCTTGCTGGGCAGACTAGATGGACCATACTGGTCTTTATCTGCCGTCATTTACTATGTTACAAACTAAAAACGCGACAAAAAAGCAAGTCCGTGGTACAAGAAGAACCCCTAATCAAAAAGGGAATCCCTGCACCTGTCAGGCTGACCAGAGAAACATGAGAATTACTTCCCCAGCCGCCCACAGAAGGCTGTGAAACCAAGCTGGCTGAGGACTTTTTTTTTTTTTTTTTACTGCAATTGAAACTCCTTTCTACAAGGAACACAGAAGAAAGCCAATTAAAGAAATTAAACCAAATTTAACACTAGAAGCCCCAAAAGGCATTTTACCTAGAAACCCCAAAGTGCGTCAACTGACGCATTATCACGACGACTGCATTTAGCATGAAATGCAGATGTGAATTAATGTGAAGTTACTTATTTGTTAAATGCGTGCAGTATCTGAAGTCATTACATGACGTCATCGTGTGTTTGTTGTTTGTAATGTCGGAGTAAAACTGTAAACAGTGATTGAGATGCACCACCTAGTGGGAACATGAATTTATACCTAGAAGCCCCAAAGTACGTCAATTGATACATACAAGACAATTGGTATAAATTCATTTTCCCGCTAGGTGGTGCATCTGTCATCAATCTTCCATGAACATATTTGAACATCTTGACCTTGCTAACAAAGTC